>CM066034.1:422978285-427778285 GCA_033557465.1 Ichthyophis bannanicus | reverse complement strand
CATGTCCCCTCGTAGCAGAACTTGCTTTTGATTGAAAGAGACTCTTTCCCTGATCATTTATGCCATGGAGGTATTTAAACATCTCAATCATATCACCTCTATCCCGCCTTTCCTCTAAGGTGTACATATTAAGATCTTTAAGTCTGTCCTCATATGCTTTATAATGAAGCCCACTAATCATTTTAGTAGCCACCCTCTGCACCGACTCCATCCTGTTCACATCCTTTTGAAGGTGCGGTCTCCAGAATTGCACACTATACTCCAAATGAGGTCGCACCAAAGACTTATAGAGAGGCATTATCACCTCCTTTTTTCTGCTAGCCATTCCTCTCCGTATGCACCCAAGCATCCTTCTAGCTTTTGCCGTCGCCTTTTCTACCTGTTTAGCTACTTTAAGATCATCAGACACAACCATGCCTAGGTCCCGCTCTTCTTTAGTGGACAAAAGTACTTCACCCCCTATACTGTATTGCTCCCTTGGACTGCTGCAGCCCAAATGCATGACCTTAAATTTTTTAACATTAAATCCCAGCTGCCAAATTCTAGACCATTCTTCAAGCTTAGCTAGATCCCTCCTCATGTTATCTACACCTTTCTGGGTGTCTACTCTATTGCAGATTTTGGTATCATCCGCAAAGAGGCAAGCCTTACCCGACAGCCCTTCCGCTATATCACTAACAAAGATGTTAAAAAGAATCGGACCAAGGACAGATCCCTGGGGCACACCACTGGTAACATCCTTCTCCTCAGAGTGAGCTCCATTTACTTGTACTCTTTGTCGCCTCCCACCCAACCAATTTCTAACCCAAGCAGTAACTTTAGGGTCCATCCCTAGGGTGCTCAGTTTGTTTATAAGTCGCCTGTGAGGAACAGTGTCAAAGGCTTTACTGAAATCTAAATACACCACATCTAGAGCTCTCCCTCGGTCCAACTCCCTGGTCACCCAGTCAAAGAAATCAATCAGATTTGTCTGACAAGACCTGCCTCTGGTGAATCCATGCTGCCTCGGATCCTGTAATCCGCAGGACTCCAGAAACCTCACTATTTTCTGTTTCAGCAGCGTTTCCAATAATTTACTCACCACCGAAGTTAAACTAACCGGCCTGTAGTTTTCAACCACATCCTTACTTCCGCTTTTGTGTAAAGGCACCACATGAACCTCTCTCCAGTCCTTTGGCACCACTCCTGATTCCAACGAGGCATTGAAATGGTCAGTCAATGGAGTTGCTAGAACGTCCCCAAGTTCCCTCAGTATTCTAGCGTGTATCCCATCCGGTCCCATCGCTTTGTATACTTTAAGTTGAGATAGTTTCTCACGAACACAGTCTTCTGAAAATTGTTCAAGATGTCCCTCACTTCTGTTTCTATCTGTGGGTGTTTTCTGAGGTCCTGCTCCTGGTTCTTCATCTGTGAACACAGAACAAAAATATTTGTTAAGCAATTCCGCTTTATCCTTATTAGCTTCTACATATTCCTCCCCTGCACCCTTGAGTCTGACAATACCACTTTTGCCCTTCCTCTTCTCACTAATATATCTGAAAAATGTCTTATCCCCCCATTTTATTGCATTGGCTATTTCCTCCTCCTTTTGAATCTTTGCCTTCTTGACTACTTTGCTAGCTTCTCTAATTTTTTCCAATACAGATGACTGTCTTCCTCTCTCTGTGATCTCTTGTATTTCATGAAGGACTCCCTCTTTTTCTTCACTTTTTCAGCTACTTCCTTCGAAAACCATAGCGGTCTCCTTTTCCTTTTGCCTTTATTTACCATTTTAACAAAAAGGTTTGTTGCCCTTAAAATATCCCCTTTCAGTTTTGCCCAATGTTTTTCTATATCCCCCAGCTGTTCCCATCCCACTAACGACTCCCTGAGGTATTGGCCCATCTTCGCAAAGTTAGTCTTCCTAAAGTCTAAGATCCTCACCTTTGAATGGATTCTAACAGCCCTAGTGCTAATACTGAACCACACCATTTGGTGATCACTGGATGCAAAATGATCTCCCACTACAACATCAGAAACACTTTCACCATTGGTAAGCACCAAGTCCAGTATGGCCCCTTCACGTGTGGGGTCTGTTACCAATTGCCTGAATAGTTCTCCCTGTAGAGAATCCAGGATCTCCTTACTTCTAGATGATACTGCAGCAGGAATGTGCCAATCAACGTCTGGCATATTGAAATCTCCTATCAGGAGTGGAGGAGTGGCCTAGTGGTTAGGGCAAGGTACTTCGGGCCGGAAGGTCGGGGGTTCAAATCCCACTAGAGGACAGCAACCTTGGGCCGGAAGGACTGGGGTTTCTAGTCCCACAGGTGCTCCTTGTGGTCTTGGGCAAGCCACTTAACCCTCCATAGTCCATGTTCCCTGTAAAATAGTTCTCTGTGTGCTGTGCTTTCCTGTCTAATCAATGTATTTATACCTCAAAAATTTCCTGTCATGATTTGACAATTTCCAATCTGTAATCAAACCGCTGCTGATCGCTGGAAGTAGCGGTATACAAATGTATACTAAATAAAATAAATAAGTAGCACTTCCCCTTTCCTAGCAATGCTGCGTATGTCTTCAATTAACTCTTTGTCCACCTCTTCCTCTTGTGAGGGAGGTCTGTATATCACACCAATGCAAACAGATTTCTCTTTCCCTCTTTCTAGTTTAACCCACAATGCCTCCTCTCTCCCTTTTAAGCTCTGTAATTCCAAATCTTTAATAGAAGTTTTTACATATAGTGCCACTCCTCCTCCCCTTCTTCCTACCCAGTCCTTTCTGAATAAAGTATAGCCATGTATATTTACATCCCGATCATGGTTTTCTGTGAAACATGTTTCTGTAACTGCCACTAAATCCAAGTCAGCCACTCCCATCAAAGCTTCAACATCAGGGATCTTATTTCCCATGCTACGGGCATTTATACACACTGCTTTCCATATGTTACACCTGTTACCCATTTCTATAAAGGTATTTAATGTATCACCTACCTGGGGGCTTTCACTTACCTGGGGGCTTGCTTCACCCATCTCCAACGAATCTAGTTTAAAGCCCTCTTCAGTAGATTAGCCAGTCTACTACCGAAGATGTGTTGACCTTTCTTGGACAGATGGATGCCATCTCTGCTCTGCAAACCTTGGAACAGCATCCCATGGTCTAGGAAACCAAAACGCTCTCGATGACACCATCCACGCAGCCATGCATTCATCTCCAGGATGCGAGCCTCTCTGCCTTGGCCTTTACCCTCAACAGGGAGGATTGAAGAGAACACCACCTGTGCACCTAACTGCTTCACCCTCTTTCCCAGAGCCATGAAGTCACTTTTGATATGTTCTGAGGTATACCTGGCAGTATCATTTGTTCCAACATGGATTAGCAACATTGGGTAATAGTCAGTGGGCTTGATGAGTCTCGGCAAACTCTCCGTAACATCTTGGATTTTGGCACCAGGCAGACAGCATACCTCTCTGGACATCAATTCTGCTCGGCAGATGGACGCCTCAGTACCCCTCAGAAGAGAGTCTCCAACCACCACTACCCTTTGTTTCCTTGTGGTCACTGATTCTGCAACTTTGGGATACTTCAGCTCTGGTTCTTCCCTTTCCAGGGCTGCTTTCACCTCCTCCACTTCCAGGGCTGCATAATGGTTCTTCAATTCAAGGGCTGGAGAAGATGGATTGGTAATTTTGCAGGCCCTGGTGACTTGTGTCCAACCATCGACATTCGGTTGGCACCCATCTTCTCCTGTGCTGGAGAGTTTGGTTGCTGCAAGAAGCATCTCATCAATGTACTTCTCACTGTCTTGAATGCTCCTCAGCCTCACCACCTCCTCTCTGAGTTCCTCCACTTGTTTCCTCAGAGCTTCAGCATGCAGGCACCCTGCACATGGAACTGGTCCTTCAACTGGCATTAGGACCTCCGTCTGGACCGAGGCAGAAGCTGCAACAGTTTTAGCGATACAACTTTTCCCAACCATTGTTCTGTTCGTGGAGCTTAGGTATCTATTAAAGCAAAAGAGAGAGATCTACCAAGTACCAGCGGTTTCCCAGCTGTCCTTTCAGAGAAAAAAACAGCTAAATCTCTTTAATTATATTCAAAATGTGCTGGTCCAATTCTCTGTGATTTGTTAAAGGGGGAGGTGCCCTATAAAGCAAGGCTGCTCACTAGGGGTGGGTGGGAGTTGGGGTGGGTAGGGTGGGAACTAACACCTGATTAGGTGTTAGCAGTTTCCAAACCTGAGGAGGTTACTAGAGTTCAGCAACCTACTGTGCTCAAGGAATGTTCCACTAAAGCACCAAAAAGAAAGTGACCTTGCTTTAAAAATATATAAAAAACCCTTTTAAGAGCTCCCAGTCAGAGAGCTAGCAATTTAATATAATAAAAAATCCCACAAATCCTTACTGTTGGTTGATCTGTAGAGCCCTGGTTAGGAAAGCCTCAACAGGGCAGGGCACTGGAGCCTTTTATGCAGGCCTCAGCTGCTCTCAGGAAATCAGGCCCTCTAACTCCTGATTAGGTGTTAGCAGTTTCTAAACTTGAGGAGGTTACTAGAGTTCAGCAATCTACTGTGCTCAAGGAAAGTTCCACTAAAGCAATATAATAAAAAAATCCCTCAAAGCCTTACTGTTGGTTGATCTGTAGAGCCCTGGTTAGGAAAGCCCAGAAACAAACCCAGACTGGTTTTCATGTACCAACTTGGGCATAAGCGGATATAAGCTATTTGCCAAAACTTTAGTGAATATTTTAAAATACGTTCCTAGAAGGGATATTGGCCTATGTGATCCACATACATTAGGATCCTTTCCCTCTTTAGGCAAAATGGTAATCGCTGCCGTCCGCATTGTTTCTGATATTTCTTCCCCTTCTTTAAAGGCATTAAAAAGTCTAGTCAGAGGGCCAACCACCACATCACTAAAGATTTTATAAAATTTATTCGAAAAGCCATCCATCCCCGGTGATTTATTGGGTGGAAGTGCCTTAATCACCTCCATTACTTCCTTTTCTTCTATGGGATGGGAAATCTGTTCTGTTTCCTCTCTTGCTAGCCTCGGTAGATGCATTTGTAAATATTGGTCCAGCTTTTCCCCTACATTATTAGTCTCATCCGTATATAGTTGTTTACAAAATTCCACAAATCTTTGCTAGATTAATTCATTCTGTCTCACTTCTTTCCCCTTTGCATCCCTTATTTTTGTTATATAAGTCCTATTCTGATGCTGTTTTAATGTATGTGTCAGCAGGCGACTGGGTTTATTGCCCAGTTCAAAAAATTGTTGTTTTAACATATCCTGCGCATGTTTAATCTCTACTAGTTCTAATTCATTTAATTCCCTTTTTACCTTATTTAATTCCTGTATTATGGTATTCTCTGTCCTTCCCTGCATCTGCAAGCCCTCTAATTCCCTAATCTTTTCCCTTAAGGCTTCCTTTTGGCGCTCCTTACGTTTCTTCATATGGATTTGAAAGCTGGACAGTGAAAAAGACAGACAGGAAGAAAATTGATGCCTTTGAATTATGGTGCTGGCGGCGAATACTGTGTATACCATGGACTGCCCGAAGAACAAACCAGTCGGTACTAGAGGAGATCAAACCTAAGCTTTCTAAAGAAGCTCAGATGACAAGACTTCGACTTTCATACTTTGGACACATCATGCGAAGAGAGAGATCATTAGAGAAAGACATCATGCTTGGCAAGATAGAAGGTCAACGCAAAAGAGGAAGGCCAGCAATGAGATGGATCGATACAATAACAGCAGCTACGGGTACCAGTCTGTCAACAATGAGACACCTGACTGAAGACCGAACACAATTTAGGATAGCTATCCAGAGGGTCGCCATGAGTCGACTACGACTCGACAGCACTTAACAACAACGTTTCTTCACATAGGTACCTATGGATATTAAATCCCCTCTTATCACCACTTTCAAACACTCCCATAAGGTTCCAATCCTACATCCATCCCTATCATTCACCTCCAAATATTGTTTTATTTTTTCCCTAACTTGTTGGGTTGTTTCCAAATTCTCCAGTAAGGACTCATTTAGTGTCCACCCCCTATTTTTCCTCCCCCAACTCCTCATATTAACTTCAATCCACACTGGTGCATGATCGGATCAGGTCCTCTCTCCAATCTCACACTTTCCTATCTCCCCCACTAAGGATTTGGACACCCATATCATATCTACTCTCGAGTAGGATTTATGAACTGGCGAGTAGAACGCAAATATTTTTTCACGCCCTTTCAATTCCCTCTAAGCGTCTACCACCTCCAAGTTTTTACCCAGTGACTTCAAGCTTCTCCTACTTTTTGCACACCCCGTTCACTTCCCCGTGGAGTTATCTATGTCAGGGTTGATTGTTAGATTAAAGTCCCCCCCCCCCCATAATTATTGGACCTTCTGAAAACTTTGCCACCATGCCATTCAACCGTTCAAAAAATGCTCCTTGAGCCACATTTGGACCATATATATTTACCAGGGTATACATTTGTTCCTTTCTCCGCAGCTTAACTACGATATACCTTCCCCCTTTTTCTTGCTGCACACCACACTCAGAGTACGGTATTCGCCCAATCATCAGAATTCCCCCCCCCCCTTTTTTTCAATTCCAGCCTATTAGGTGCAAACCAGTTCCCTTGAAATTTTTTATGTGTCACCCTCCATTCATCACATTTTTTCAGGTGTGTTTCCTGTACGAATATGTCGTCACCTTTAAGTCTATTAATCTCCTTAAACATTCTCTGCCTTTTAATTGGGGAGTTCAACCCCCTTACATTCATTGTCAATATTCTAAATCTCTCCATTTGACAGCTCTCCCGTCTCCTGTTATCCCATTAATGTGCTGCTGGAAATCCTTTTGCCCCCTTCCCCCTCTTCCCTTGTTCATCCCCCCTCCCCCCTTCCTATCCTCTAAACCACCCTCCGCACTGCTTCCTTGAGGCATGACTCGTCACCGCTCCTAGAAGCTCTATCCCTTTTCTCACTCTTTTCTCCTTTGCCAGCTAATATGTTTTTCCCCTCCCCCTTCTTTAACAGTACCAACAACACCAAACAGTCATATGCATAGAACTTGCCGCAACTTATATTATAACCACATTGCTACATTGTCCATTCCTTCATCCTTCGCCTTCTACTACAGGGACAATGCTTTGCTTTTGCCTCCGTAGTCTACGATCTCCTTGTGGTGCTCTGCACCATTCACTTTCCTTCGCTTGTCGTCTCGTCCCTTTATTGTACTTTGGGAGTGGAGCCTCCGGTATGATGGCTGACAGATCTGTATATAGTTCGATTCATTGATTGTTCCACTTGAAATTATTTATCTTCTTTGCCGCCTCTACTACTGCACATTTAGTGGAGTATTCATGAAAACAAGTTATTATGTCCCTGGTGTAACCATCTCTTTTAGGTCCTAGTGCCCTATGAGCATGGTCTACCTTCCAACATAGTTGAGAGCCATCTTGACCTGCTTCCTCCAGTATCTGTTGGCATATTTTTTCAACCAGATTCCCACAGTCCAATTTTTCCATATTCTCAGGGACCCCTCTTATCCTAATATTTTCTCTCCTGTTTTCCAGATCTTCAACTTTGGACCACAAATCTTCTGTTTCCATTTCCAGGTTGTCCATTCGTTCCTGCATTTTCTGCATTGCATTGTCCTGCACCTCCATTTATTCTCAATGTCTTCCACACGCTGCCCAACATCTCTTACATCTACTCTCAGCTCTTCTATCCATGATTGTGTCTCTGTTTTAAAATGAGCTAAGTCTTGCCTGAGAGTGCTGAACCAGCTTTTTATCTCCCCTCTTAGTACCTCCATGTCTCCATTCTGCTTGCTGTCTCCATTCTTAGCTTTACCATCCTCCTCCACGTTTGTAGCACTCACCGCGGCCATTTTGTTCTTCTCCCGTGCTTCCCGCAGCGTTTTTATATGCGAACCCTTTTAAGTCCGCTGTGCTCTTCTTCATCTCACCGCGAAGCCACTCCTCTGCAGCACTTACTAGGTTGGTTTTACTCGTTTCTATACCCTCCTTTATATTATTTGCTGGCAATTTTCCTCTCGCTTCCCCGGAGCTCCTCTCTCATGTGGCTGCTCTGCTTGATGACATTTCCTCCTCTTAACTGTTTTTTTTAATAATGCTTTATCATTTTAGTCAAAGTAGTTTATATTGTAACTCAAACTTGATAAAGTACATTAAACAGGGACATTGGTAACTTGGATTTTTCTGAGGCAATGGAGGGATAAGTGACTTGCCCAAGGCCACAAGGAGTGTTAGTGGGAATCGAACCTTGGTCTCTTGGTTCCCAAGCCAGTGCTCTAACCATTAGACTGCTTTATAATGATGTAAGTATGAGCACTATATTTTAGAGACTGAAATTATATTCCACATATCTTGGCTTAGAAGTGAGTTTCATTGCTGTCATGGTATGCTCAAAACTAACTTATTTGGAGAAACAGCCCCCTCAGAACTTTGGGGCTTTGTAAAAGGTTCAGGGCATGCACAGCCTTTCAGTGCACAGCAGTTTCCTCAAGTCCTTGGTTAGCTCCAAAGTGGAAAACACCTGTTAAAAGTAATTCACATTGCTTTTTACATCAACAAGGAGGACTAAGGAACACAAGTGGGTAATTTCCAAACTCAGAGCTGATCATTTATTTTGCATTATCTCATTGTTAGGATCAACCTGCAGTGACAGAATGCAATAGTTGCGAGTTCAGATGAATAGAATGGCCAGCACAGCTTGAGCAAAGGAACTGCCCTTTACTGTAGGTTGTTCCAAGCAGTAATGCAAAGATGACATTTTACTTAGAAGATATTCTCTGGGGACAGCAGGAATCAGTCCTCATTTATGGATGATGTCGGCACTAACAAGAGCGACGCAGATCCAAACCTCAGCTTTCAAAGAAAGCTTTAGGGTCCTACACCATGCATGCTGGACACCTTCCCGCCCAAAGGTGCCATCTTATCTCAGTATGATGACTTAGCTCAATAAGGCATAAAAAGAAAAAAACAACTCCACGGAGAGGAGGGACGGTTGTGAGACTAATTTCTTCTGTTCCTGGAGAACACCTGTTACAGGTGAGTAACAACGCTTTCTCCAGGAACAAGCAGGAAGTCAGTCCTCACATATGGAACTCCCAAGCTAAAGGCTACCCAAAAAAAGCTGTAAAGCCACAGGCCACCCAAAAAGCGGACTGTGAAGGGCAGCAGGAGGTGCTGCTAGGCTAGATGTCTGATACTGCAGCTGCAGCATCGAAGATGCAATCCCCACCCCAGTAGCTTGGACATCACGGATCGGAGGGCAGGAGGTGCATTATTTCCCGAAGAGGTGACAGAGTACTGCCTGGCCAAAGGCGCTGTCCCTCCAGGAGGTCTCCTCCAGACACAGAAGATCAGATGGCAGCACGGCAGATCTCCAGTAACAGCACCGAGTGCAGGTTCACCACTGAGGAACTATGGCACACACATTGTGAGCTGTCAAATGATGCTCCAGAGCGAGCCCTGCCTGCTGATAGGCGAACAAAATGCAGGGGGCCACCCAGGGTGAGAGGGTGCATTGGAGACTGCGAACTCCAGTCAACGGGGGTCAAAAGAGACAAAGAGCTGTGTTAGGCGGTGATAGGTCTGCATTCTTTGGATGTAAAAGGACAATGCACGCTTACAGTCGAGCATGTGCAGAGAGGCCTCTGCCTTAGAAGAATGAGGCCTATGAAAGAAGGTGGGCAACACACCTCTTGATTGAAATGGAAGGCAGAGACAAACTTTGGCAAGAATTTAGGGTGAGTCTGAAGAAAAACCCTGTTTCTGTGGAACATGGTATAGGACACGTGAGCCACCAGTGCCTGCAGCTTGCTCACACGCCTGGCCGAGGTGAGCGACACGAGGAACACGACTTTCCAGGAAAGATACTTGAGATGGCAGGTGGCCAAGTGTTCAAAGGCTTCCCCAATACTATATTGTGGTCCCATGCCACCGGCTGTGGATGGATCGGGGGTCGGGAGAGGAGGAGCCCCGCATGAATCTACCTACCAAAGGGTGCAGCGACACCGCCTGGCCATTCTCTGTGTGATGGTGAGCCAAGATGGCACAGAGGAGCACTCTGACTGTGTTGGACTTAAGGTCAGTCCCCAACAAATGCAAGAGGTACCGCAGGATGTCTGGCATCGCGCAGGAGAAGGGGTTGATACTTTCATCCACACACCAGTACAAAAAACAGAGCCACTTAAAAACATATGTCTGTTGTGTGGAGTCCTTACACGAGGTAAGGAGAATATCCTCAACCTGCCTGGATAGGCGGTGATGCGCTATAGCTAGCCTCTCAGTATCCAGGCTGCCAGAACTAGGGATGGGAGGTTGAGATGTAATAGTATCCCATCCTCCTGAGAAAGTAGGTCTGTGGCATTCCCCAGCAGTAGCAGGTCCCTTCAGGACAGCTGCAGAAGTAGGGGAAACCAGGGTTGCCTAGGCCACCACCTGGGCGCAATGAAAATAAATGAGGCTGCTTCCGCTTGGATCTTGAGTAAGGCTCATGGCACCAGGGACGTGTGTGGGAACGGTTATGGGAAACCCTCGAACCAGGGGAGGAGAAAGGCATCCACTGCCTCCCACCCCATGCTGGGCTCAGAGAGCAGAAGTGCAGCAGCTGCACGTTTTCTGGACTGGCAAAGAGGTCGATCTCCGGGATCCCTCAATGCCGGAAAATCTCTCCCAGCATGGCCAGGTTCAATCTCCACTCATGGGGCAGGAGGATATGGCTCAGGCGGTTGGTTAACACGTTGTCCTGGCCCAGCAAGTACACCACTCTGAAGGAGATGTTCTTCCCCACCGTGAAGTTCCAGAGGCACACCACCTCCCAGCACAGATGATACGACCCTGTGTCCCCTTGCTTGTTGATGTGGTACATCGCCATCTGGCTGTCAGTCTTGACCTGAACCACCCGCCCTTCCAGATAATCTTGGAAGCCACACAGGACATGATAGACAGCTCTGAGTTCCAGCAAGCTGATCTGCAAAGCACTCTCCTCTGAATACCACAGGCCTGATGCAGAGATGGGTAAACAGGGTGACGTGGATGGTGGAAGCAATGTGCCCAGGAGACGGGGCATCTGTCTGGCGGTCACCACTGGGCTGCCTTGCATTGCCTGGACCAGGGCTGATAGACGCTGAGCTCGATCGAGAGGCAGAAACACCCTTGCTTGAGTGGAATCGAGTAGGGCGCCAATGAACTCATTGCTGGGTGGGCCGTAGGTGAGACTTCAGGAAGTTCACCACAAAGCCTAGGCTCTGGAGCAGCCCTATGGTGCACTGCGTGCCTCTCCTGGCATGGTGGCTCGAATGAACCAGCTGTCCAGGTACAGGAAGATGATCACTCCCAGGAGTCTGAAGTGAGTGGCCACAACTGCCAGGCATTTTGTGAATACCCTGGGAGCTGAGGCAAGGCCCTTACTGATAGTGTCGCCCGCCGATGACAAACAAGAGGTACTGATGGTGCCGTGGATGGATCAGGATATGGGTGCAGGCAGCTTTGAGATCCAAGAAGCACAACCAGTCTCCCTGCAGGAGGTAGGGCATGGAACCAGGCTGCAGGCATTAACCTTTAAAAAGGAGACAGAGCAGCTTTTAAACTAGATAATAGGGGATAGCCAACAGTCACCCAAGAGCGCATGGTTTGGAACAATGTATCCTTGAAGGATACTACCAAAAGAATGAAGTTAGGGCATATCAGCAGAGGTTCCAATAAAGATAAAAGTAGCCCAAATGCCCTTGAATACGGAGCAGACAGAGCTTAAAGATTCCAAATTACCCCTGCCTACCGATAGCCAGATTAATATGAATAAAATACAGTCTCTAAAATGTTTGTATGCAAATGCTAGAAATCTAAAAAATAAGATGGGAGAGTTAAAATGTATAGCACTAAATGAGAGGTTACATATGATTGGTATCTCAGAGACATGGTGGAAGGAGGACAACCAGTGGGACACTGTGATACCTGGGTACATACTATATCGCATTGATAGAGCTGATCAAATTGGTGGAGGGGTTGCGCTCTATGTTAGAGAAGGTATTGAGTCACAAAGGATTAAAGTTTTGCAAGAAACAAAATTTGCAGTAGAATCTCTATGGATTGAAATTCCATGTAAAAAGGGGAAGGCGATGGCAGTGGGGGTGTACTATCGACCGCCTGGCCAGAATGAACAAATGGATGATGAAATGCTCAAAGAAATCAGGGAAGCTAGCAAAAGTTACAGCACAGTAGCCAGCACTCTCCAGGCCTTTCAGCACAAACTGTGGAACCAAGCCGTTTTAATCCAGATGGACAATCAGGTGACAATGTTCTACATCAAGAAGCAGGGGGACACGGGATCTTCCCTCCTGTGCTCAGAAGCCGTCCATCTCTGTACGTTCAACAGCAAGAGCAGGATACTTCTCACTGACCTTCCCAGACAGGACAGTGTTCTGGCAGATCGCCTGAGCTGGGTTCTTCAGCCCCACAAGTGGCAGCTCGACCTGTGTGTGGCCAACCGACTGTTCCGCTGTTGGGGGCCTTCCTGTGCTGGATCTCTTTGTGAGTCCGGCCAATGCTCAGCTGACCCAATTCTGCTCCAGAATGCTGCCCCTTCCTGGGTGGCGGCTGATGAGTTTCTCAAGCCATAGACAGAAGGACTCTTTTATGCCTTCCCTCCGACGCCACTCATTGCCAAGACCCTCTTCAAGGCCCAGCTCAACTGGGCCATCTGGATTCTCATAGCACCTTGGTGGCCCCGGCAGCCCTGGTTCCCACTGCTCCCAAGCCTGTCTCAGGCACCTCCAATCCCCTTGGGGCATGCCGTGGACCTGCTTTTGCAGGAAGCAGGCTCTCTCCTGCATCCCATCCTGGGGTCCCTGGCCCTGATGGCCTGACTGCAGAAAGAGTAGCCTTAGCCCAGTTTGACTTGCCCAGAGAGATGAAAGAGGTCCTGCTGGCTTCTCACAAGGGCGCCACCTGGTGGGCATACACCTTCAACTGGTGCAGCTTCTCAGTTTGGAGTGCGGAAAGAGGTGCCAACCCCTTCTCCTGTTCTGTCCAGCTGGTACTACAGCACCTGCTACACCTGTCTAATGCTGGCTTGAAATCTAACTCCATCAGAGTTCATCTTAGTGCGCTGTCAGCGTACCATCACTTCATCGAGGGGAAGCCATCGGATCTCAGTGTTGTCCTCTTGAAGCTCATTGTGGCCCTTTGAGTCGCTGGCTTCATGCCATTTCAAGTATCTGTCCTGGAAGGTGGTTTTCTCGTGGCGCTCATGTCTGCCACAGGGTCAGTGAGCTCCAGGCATTGGTGGCTCATGCCCCCATACCAGCTTTCATAGGAACAGGGTAGTGCTTCAGACCAGGGTGGTGCTTCACCCCAAAATCCTCCCAAAAGTGGTCTCTCCATTTTACCTCAACTGGGAGGTGGTTCTTCCCACATTTTCCCGCATCCTCACGCCAATAGGGTGGAGGCAGCTCTCCATATGCTGGACTGTAAATGGGCATTAGCTTATTACTTAAAGCGGATCAAACCCCATCACCGCTTCTCGCAGCTCTTCATTTCCTGCAACCCTAATTGCCAGGGCATAGCAGTCTTCAAGCGTATTTTGTCCACCTGGGTGGCAAACTACATTGCCTTCACCTATGGTCAGGCCAGTCTCTCACTGGAGCTTCACGTCACAGTGCACAGCGTCTGGGCCATAGCAGCTTCTGTGGTGAACCTCCGCTCGGTCCCCTTAACGGACATCTGCCGGGCCGCCATCTGGACCTCAGTTCACACCTTCGCAGCATATTACTGCCTGTTGGAGGAGTACTGTCACTGGTTTGGGGTTTAAGGCAACTCCTGCCCTCTGACCCTTCTGTGTGTCCAGGCTACTGGAGAGCTAGTTCCCTAGTCGACGCTGGGGTCACTGCTGAGGTCTTGCAACCAAACTGTACTTTCACTATTCCTCACAGTTCGGTTTCTTTGGAGCCACCCGTGACTTACAGGTTTTTTGGTAGCCTGTAGCTAGGGAGTCCCATATGTCAGGACTGACTTTCTGCTTGTTCCCAGAGAATACCTGTAACAGTTTTTTTCCAGGGACAGCAAGAATCAGTCCTCACAACCCTCCCTCCTCCCTGTGGAGTATCTTTTCTTTTTGTTGCCATCTTGAGCTATGTCATCATCCTATACTTCAAGAACTCCACTGGCTGCCAATAACCTCAAGAGTGAAATACAAATACATAATGATTATCTTCAAGCATCATCACAACATTGCAGCTACCACTTTATCCACCCTCCTCACAACACCTAACAGCTCAAGAGTAAGGAGAAACTGCTCCCAAAACACATATATAATTCCTTTACACATCCGCTCTACAAAACAATGCACCAGTTTCAGAGCCTTCTCTTACGTTGCACCAGTACTATGGAATTCCCTCCCCGTCCAACTAAGAGCAACAAAACACCTCCTGCAATTCTGCAGAGACTTAAAAACATACCTTTTTATTGAACACTTTGGTGACCCAGAAAAACTCACTAATTTCCAAGAAACCTAAAGACCTAGAAAATATCTCCATCTACATCGATAGCCTTACAATACGTAGTAACACAAAAAACAAACAAACATAAACATCTATATTGTACATAATTATCTGTATATAGTTAGAACATGTCAAATGTTAAATGTATATAGTTCTAATCTTCAATGTAAAAGTTGCTGTGATATTCTATGTAAACCGCCTCTGATCACAGGAAGAGGCGTTATATAAATGCTTGTTAAATAAATACTGAGGCAAGATGGCACCCCTGGGTGGGAAGGCAGCCAAACATGCGTGGTGGATCTCCCAAAGACTTTCTCTGAAAGCTGGGGAGAGGTGACTGTGTGGGCTCTATCTGTGCCAATGTCATCCATATGTTTGGACTGATTCCTGCTGTCCCCGGAGAATGCCTTTTACAGGTGCGTAACTATGGTTTCAAGAAAGATGAATTAGTGGCCATGATTGCTCAATTGGCCTACCCTCCAGTGGCTGAGTAAGGGCCGCAGATTCACGCCCTCTTGCAGGGGGTTCAGAAGTCCAAGACAGCCTTCCTTTTCCAGAGCTTATCAAGAGTATGATATGGTTGAAGTGGGACTTGCGCAATTCCCCAGTGAAGGGGTTAAAAGTTTGCAGGAGTCTTTGTCACAGGGCAAACGCATTGAGTGGTTTAACACACAGAGTGGATGCACAGGTTACAGCGGTTACAAAGTGGACCACTTGTCTGGACTGTTCTGGCAGGACAATATGGAAAGTGACATTTTGCTTACCAGATAATGCCCTTTCCTTGAGTCCTGCTAGACAAGTCAGAACCCGCCCTGAATAACTGCTTGATCTGCTATTCTCTGTGCTTGGTCCTGAATGCTCATAATCTTCTGACAAGCCTTCTTTTGAAGTTGATCCTGGACATAGTTATGGTTACTGTTCTGCTGAACGTGCTTACCTTCATTTAGATTATGTAAGATCTGAGATTACTCACCATATGCTTTTATACAAATATTACTGAAGGCTCTCTTTAGATCTTCTGGCTGATATGGCATGATGATATCATAAGAACCCTCAGGAATCTTCCTCTATCTTCACATCTGCTGGTAGGGAGACACAACCCACTTGTTTGGACTGCTCTAGCAGGACTCACATATGGGTGACGTCATTGGCGACAACGGAATCTGCGTGGATCCAATCCCCAGCTTTCAAAGAAAGCTTTTGGGACTTACACCATGCATGCACGGTCACCTTCCACCCAAAGGTGCCATTTTATTTCAGTCTTCTTTTTTCTGTGAGCCCCGGATAAAGTCGATTTTTTGCCACCATCTTCTTTCTTCGATTTCGATCACCTTTCCGCCACCCGAGTCCAATGCCTCGATGTAGTGTTTTTCGCTTGGGTAACTTTTTTCTTTTATTTTTGGCCCACAGGTTTTTTTACTCGCGGCCTAGCTAGTCGCAATGTCAGAGTTTAACCTTGCGGGACTCGTTTTTCCCGCTATGTCGTCGACTAGCAGATTCAAGCAGTGTGGCAAGTGCAATCGCACTATGTCCCGCACGGACCGCCATAGTTCCTACATATATTGCTTCGTAGTGGACAATGACGTGCCATCCTGTCTGCTGTGCCTTTTGATGTTGGCTAAGACTCAGAATGAATGTGAAAGGTGGCAGGGGTTGCTGTTCAGCAAGTTGGCCCTAGGATCAGCATCAGGGGTGGAATCCCTGCCGTCGACATGGGCGTCGCACTCCTGGGCTCAGTCGTCATAGGGGGATCGAAGTGCATCTGAGTCGTCCTTGGGGGATCTTTCCCACCCAAAGACTTCATTGAAGCTGAAGTCGAGGAATGACCCTGAACTGAGGAATAAGACCTCTGGCACCCAGGCATGGAGTCCCTGAGTCGGCGCCGGGGACAAGAGGGAGCGCCCCCCCCCCAAGCAACCTCGGAGGGAGGCATCGGCAACAGAGTTGGGGGATTGTGCCAGTTCCCCTGACACCATTACCATCTGGACTTCCCTTCCCAGGACCCTGCACCGGCCTCAGAGCCCTCCAAGTTAGCACCCACTAAAGCAGAATCATCAGGCATCGAGGCCAGGATGCTAGCCCTGGAATGCAGCTTTGCTGCTTTCATTTAGGCTCAGCGGGGCCTGACTCAGGTCATTGGCGCCCTTGATGGGACCATCCTCGTCCAGGACCTCCCCAGAGGATGCCCCTCCCATCCTTGAGAGGTTGCCCCGCTTGGTGTCAATTCCATCGCCATCGAGTTGAAGCACGGTAAGTCATTGGGCGCAGCTGCACTGAAGTCCCGATGCCAGGTGTCGTTGATGCCAAGTCAGTCTGACGACCACGGGGTGCTAGCCGACTCCTCTAGCCTCTAGAGGTCTTGGCTTTCCTGGAGTTTGTATGGGAGATTTCCCAGGCACTTGCCTTCATGGCGGTGCATGAGGACAAGCCGCACACCAAGGATCTCGAGATCCTCCAGTACAAGGTTCCTCCTTGGGAGGCACTGACGGTGCCCATGCTCTCCATCCTGGAGTGGCTGCTTTTCAGGATATGGGAGACCCCGGTGACGGTGACGATTGTGAACCATTGACTTGATTCGCAGTATTGAGTCAGCCAGAGTCCTGGCTTTCAGAAAACACAGCAGCCACATAACTCCATGGTGGTGGAGTCAGCTATGCATTGCATTAAAAGCCAGAAGATGCACTCCTCGGTGCTTCTAGACAGGGAGGCGCGCTCTATGGATGCTTCTGGCAGAAAGTGTTTCCAGGGCTCCATGTTTACGGCCCAGATCCAGGCATACCAGCTGTATAGTGGCATGTACCTGAGGGACCTGGCAAAGGAACTCACCGGGGTTCTCGGCTGGATTAGTAGGTGAACCTCTTGAGCGCTTTAAACCCTAGTGTCATTGGTCAAGGAATGCTCCAAGTTTCAAACCTGGCAGCCTTTGACGGTTTCGAGTTGGTGGCTCAAATAGCTGCGGTGGGCATTAGTGCCCAATGCCTTGCCTGGGTACAGTCCTCTGAATTGGAGCAGTGGGTTCAGGACAAGTTAGCTGATGTGCCATGCCAGGGGAAAATCTCTTTGGCAAGCCCATGACGGAGAAGGCGGATGAGCTGGAGAAGAAATTCATGATTAAAAGCCAGAAGAGTGTCTGAAAAGCAAGAAAGTGCCTGAACCTTCCTGAAGGACGACTTCGGGGGGAAAATGTCCTTCTACCCAAAGACCAAGGAGGGTTACAAAAACTACCCCAAGTTTCAGGCCTGTCATGCTCACCCGCAGGGGCAGCAGGCCAGGGGCATGACCCCCATAAGCCAAAAGCCCCCAAACCCCAAATGGCACCCCAGCTTCAGCCCGGGGGGGGGGAGCTGTTGACTCCTTGTGCATAGTCTCCCTCCCCAAGGGGGTACAAAGCCGAAGGTTCAAGGCAGGACAGCTGGTCCACTTTGCACACCAGTGGCCAAGCATCACCACAGACGCCTGAGTGTTGCAGGTGGTCTTTATCTTTATTAAAATTTGATATACCACTTTTGCAAAGCATTAAGCGGTGTACAATAAAAAATTGATTTAGCACCACAATCCAGGAAACAGAACGCCAAAAAAGACAGGATAGAGGGGTAACAAAAATGGACAGAGCATAAAAGAGATATTATACAAAAATACATAACACAATAACACATAACAAGTTATACACAGCTTGTTTGGCAGTAATTAACAAATTATAACAAATCATAAAATAAGTAGCCATTTGACAGCAAGTAGCAAATCATAAAAAATTTTAGGATAAAATTAGCTAACCGAAGCACAGAAAAAACGGACAAACATACGAACTCGGGATAGACACACAGACAGATTAATTAGGGAGGTTCTCTGGGGGAAGGTCAAAAGCTTTTTGAAAAAGATATGTTTTAAGTAGTGACTTAAATTTCAGATAGGAGGGCTCTAAGCGTAATGAAGTGGGGAGTGTATTCCATAGGGAGGGTCCTAGGAAAAACCAGGCTGAGTGTCGTGTTTGTTCTAAACGGGCTTGTGAGGGCGATGGAAGAGACAACCGGTTTGTTTGGGTAGAACGAAGTAACCTGTGAGGTGTGTAGCGAGAGATACAGTCTGATAGATAGCATGGAATGCATGTGTAAATGGCCCGGTGAAGGATAATCAAAAGCTTATAATGAAAACGGTATTGGAGAGGGAGCCAGTGCAATCGAAATAGAACCGGGGTGATATGATCATACCTACTGGAGAAAGTGATGAGGCGGGCGGCAGAGTTCTGAATGAGTTGTAACCGTTGCAGACAATATTTGGGGAGATTGGCCAGGTAAATATTGCAGTAGTCTAGCCTACTTATTACAAGGGCCAGAACAAGGGTGATAAGGGCATTAGAGGGCAAAATGGACCGGACAGCTCGAATCTGCCGTAAGGCAGAGAAAGAACGACGAGAGACAATGGAAATATGTTCAGAGAAAGTTAAACGAGAGTCTAGAGTGACACCCAGATACCGAACAGAAGAAGTGAGAGGGATAGTAGTTGAGCCGAGAGAAGGTGCAAGAGTAGGACATGCACCACCAAGTGAGATCCACATTGCTGAGGATTTGGCTGGGTTAAGATGGAGAAAGTTGTCTGATAACCAGGACGCAATATGGGAAAGACAGAGGTTTAACTGTGTGATATCGGGAAGAGAGGGGACGTATGAAATAATAAAACTATGTCATCTGCGTAAAGGTAAGGGGAGATCGAGTATTGTTGTATTATCAGTGGTAAAGGGGCCAGAAAAATGTTGAACAACAGAGGAGAGAGAACCGAGCCCTGAGGAACACCACAGGTGAGAGGGAGGCTAGATGAGGACTGGTTCTTAACGTGAACAGAGAAGGAACGGGATGAAAGAAAAGAATAGAACCAAGACCAGACGGAGCCATGAAGACCAATATCAGAGAGACGGGACAGAAGTGTTTGGTGATCAACTAAATCAAATGCTGCGGATAAATCTAAAGAAACAAGAAGAGTGATGTCACCACGGTCATGAGATATATGAAGTTCATTAAGTAGGGCCAACAGCACAGTCTCAGTGCTGTGACCCTGGCGGAACCCCGCTTGACGGGGGTGGAGTGCATTGATAGCTTCAACATGGGTACTAAGTTGACAGAAGGCGCACCGTTCAAGGAGCTTCGCCAGAAATGGCAGATTAGATACCGGCCGCCAGTTTGAAAGTATGGAAGGATCAAGGGAAGGCTGCTTTAATAGTGGTCGAAGAATGGTGGATTTCCAGGAGGATGGGAAATGACCAGAAGAAAAACTAGTATTGATAATGGTAGTAATAATAGGAACTAATCCCAGGGAAGGTTCAGAAAGCCATCGAGAGGGAACAGGATCAAGAGTGCAAGTAGTTTTCCTAGCAGCGGGGAAGGTTACCTCCTCCACTTTGCCCAGCTGCCTCCTCCCTTCTTCCTTGAGGAATTACCTATGGACTCCTTGCACAGGGAGCTTCTGCAGACAGAGCTTGAGGTCTTACTCAAAGATCAGGCAGTGGAACCTCTCCCCCTGTCTCTTGAGAACAGGGGGCTTCAATTCCCACTACTTCCTTGTCCCCAAGAAGTCCAGGTGCTTCCGGACCATCCTGGATCTACAGGACCTCAACCACTTCCTGGTGAAGGAAAAGTTCAAGATGGTATCCCTTGGAACCTTGTTAAGAATATAAGATATGCCATACTGGGTCAGACCAAGGTCCATTAAGCCCAGTATCCTGTTTCCAACAGTGGCCAATCTAGGTCATAAGTACCTAGCAGTTTACCCAAAAGACACAGGTTCCACAATGCTTGTATTGGGTCAGGCAGTGATATTCTGGGTCCCTTTTAATAATGGTTTATGGACCTTTCCTCCAGGAATTTGTCCAAACCTTTTCTAAACCCAGCTACACTAATAGCATTTACTACATCCTCCGCTAACAAATTCTAGAATTTGATTACACGTTGAGTGAAAAAATTTATTAGTCTGAAATAGTTTACCTTATAGCTTCATTGCACGTCCCCTAGTCTTTCTATATTCTGATGACGTAAACAATCGATCTATGTTTACCTATTCCACTCCATTCATTAATTTATAGACCTTTATCATATCTCCCCTCAGCCGTCTCTTTTCCATGTTGAAGAGCCCTAACCTTTTTAGCCTCTCTTCATAGGAGTATCCTTCCATCCCCTTTACCATTTTGGTGGCTCTTCTCTGTACCTTTTCTAATAACGCTATATCCTTTTTAAGATACGGTGACCAGAATTGCACACAATATTCGAGGTGCAGTCGCACCATGGAACAATACAGAGGCATTAAAATATCCTTTGTTTTCTCCAGGAAAAAGCAGGAAGTCACTCCTCACTTATGGGAGACGTCGGCACCAACCAAGCCTGCGCAGAGCAATTCCCCAGCTTTCAAAGAAAGCCTTTAGGCTGACGGGTCTATAGTTTCCCGGATTACCCCTGGAACCCTTTTTAAAAATTGCTATTACATTGGCCATCCTCCAATCTTCAGGCATTACAGATGATTTTAATGATAGTTCACAGATTACTAATAGTAGGTCTGCAATCTCTTATTTCAGTTTTTTCAACACCCTTGGATGTATACCATCCAGTCCAGGTGATTTGCTACTCTTCAGTTGATCAAATAGTTGTAATGCATCTTCCCGGTGTATTGATATTTCTTTCAGCTCTTCCACAGTATCACCTTTAAATACCACTTCAGTCATGAGTAACATCCGTACATCTTCCTCAGTAAAGACCAAAGCAAAGAATTCATTCAGTCTCTCCACTATGGCCTCGTCCCCTCTTAGTGCCCTCTATCATCTAATGGTCCAACTGACAGGTGTTTTGCTACAAATGTATTTGAAAAAGTCTTTATTACGCGTTTTTGCTTCCACAGCAAGCTTCTTCTCAAATTCTCTCTTTACTTGCCTTACCAATGCCTTGCATTTAACTTGCCAGTGCTTGTGCTATTTCCAGTTTTCGCCATTTGGCTCTTTTTTCCATTTCCTGAAAGATGCTTTTTTGGCTAAAATTGCCTCTCTGACCTCACCTTTAAACCATGCTGGCAGGTTTTTGGACTTACGTCTGCTTTCTTAAAAGCATGGAATACAGCTGGTCTGGGCTTCCAAGCTTGATGTCAGTCTTTAACCTTTGCAACTGCTCCTTTTAGTTTTTTCTTAACTGTTTTCCTCATTTTATCATAGTCTCCCTTTCGAAAGTTAAAAGGTAGTAAGCACTGTGGATTTCCTTACCATCCCTCCTCCATTAATTAAATCAAATGCGATTATGCTATGATCACTATTGCTAAGTGGCCCCAACACCCTTATCTCTTGCACCAGATCTGGTGTTCCACTAAGGACTAGGTCCAAAATGACTTCCCCTCTGGTCGGTTCATGAACCAGGTGCTCCAAGAAGCAGTCATTTATTTCATCTAGAAACTTTATCTCCCTAGTATGTCCTGCTGTGACACTGACCCAGTCAATACCGGGGTAATTGAAATCACCCATTATTATTACTGTGCTGTAACTTTTGTTAGCTTCCCTGATTTCTTTGAGCGTTTCATCATCCATTTGTTCATTCTGGCCAGGCGGTCGATAGTAAACCCCCACTGCCATCGCCTTCCCCTTTTTACATGGAATTTCAATCCATAGAGATTCTACAGCAAATTTTGTTTCTTGCAAAACTTTAATCCTTTGTGACTCAATACCTTCTCTAACATAGAGCGCAACCCCTCTACCAATTTGATCAGCTCTATCAATGCGATATATTATGTACCCAGGTATCACAGTGTCCCACTGGTTGTCCTCCTTCCACCATGTCTCTGAGATACCAATCATATGTAACCTCTCATTTAGTGCTATATATTTTAACTCTCCCATCTTATTTTTTAGACTTCTAGCATTTGCATGCAAACATTTTAGAGACTGTATTTTATTCACATTAATCTGGCTAACGGTAGGCAGGGATAATTTGGAATCTTTAAGCTCTGTCTGCTCCGTACTCAAGGGCATTTGGGCTACTTTTATCTTTATTGGAACCTCTCTGCTGATATGCCCTAACTTCATGTCTGACGCTGACTGCAGGTCTTGGTGTGGAGGTTGCCGCAATGGGCCCCCCAGCTCAACTTGGAGATATCCGTGGTGAGGACCCTCTGAGGAGTCAGGACCTAAAAATGCATTCCTGCCTGCAGTTCCGGGGCTTCTGCCACCAGCTGAGAGACTCATCAAAGGGACGGGTGATGGTCACTCCGTCCTGCAGGTGCCCCAATGCCTGGGACCACTGGGCGCAGAGGGTCCACTTGGAAATGGCCATATGTGGAAATGGGTGTCGGCTGTGACATGCATGGTCAAAGCCATTTGCCTCAGGAGGCGCAGCATGAGCCGGGCGAAGGTTGAGCATTGGTCCTGAAGCTCCCTTGCAAGGGCCACCAGGCGCTGGGCCCTGTCGAGGATAGAAAGGCTCGGGCCTGGACCGTGTCTAGCACTGTCCCTATGAACTCCAGGATTTGGGTCAGTTGCAGGTGGGGCTTGGGGTATTTGATGACAAACCCCTGGTATACCAGAATGAGAATGGTGCAGTGTGCTGCTGGCTACACCTCTATGGCAGTGCCGCCCCTGACCAGCCACTCATCTAGGTTGGTGAAAGATGAACACCCCCTGCAGCCACAGGTGGGCGGCGACCAACACTAGGCACTTGGTGAGCACCCTTGGGGCTGAGGCCAGGATGAAGGGCAGAACCTTGCATTGGTAGTGGCTTCCTCCAACAACAAACTGGAGGTAATGCCGGTGTCTTGGATGGATGGGAATGTGCATGTATGCATCTTTGAGACCCAAGGAGCATAGCCAATCTTCCAAGGGAGAGCATCTTGAACTTCTCCTTCACCAGGAACTTGTTGAGATCTTGCAAATCCAGAATAGGGCGAACGAAGGAAGTACCAGGGGTAAAACCCTTCATCTTTGAGATGGAACGGGACCAGTTCCACTGCCTTGTCGGCTGGAAGCCCAGCGAGCTCTCGCTGGAGCAAGTCTTTGTAAAGGGGAGTCATTGGGAGTTCTCCTGAAAAGAACAGGGGCAACATCTTGTGGAAATGGAGGAGGTAACACTCCTCCAACACCTAGAAGACCCAGGTATTGGTGATGATGCTTGGCCACTGACTGGCAAAGTATACCATATTTCCCCCCCCCCCCCGTTGTGCTGCCGGACTAGACCTCCTGGAGGAGGAGAGGCTATGCCCAAGTTCCCCCCCCCAGGTTGCAGCTGGGATACTGCCTGGGCTTGATGACCTCAGGCTTATGTAGGCCATGCCCCGTCCCTTGGCCTGCTCACTGGGAAGGCTGGGATTAAAAAGGGCTTTTTCCCCGAAGCCTTCCATCGGGGTCAGCAGTTTTCTTAGAGAGCCTGGTCCTGGTCAGGAACTTGGACTCCAGCTCGGTGAACTTATCAGTCATGGGTTTTCCGAAGAGATTCTCCCCCCAGCATGGGACATAGACCAGCTTGTCCTGTACCCATTGCTCCAAGTCAGAGGACTGTAAGCTAGGCCTGGTGGTGGGCACTAAAGCACAGTTACTCACCTGTAACAGGTGTTCTCCGGGGACTGCAGGAATCAGTTCTCACATATGGGTGACGTCTATGCCGACGGAGCCTGCGTGATAGCTTTTCCCCAGCTTTCAAAGAAAGCCTTTGGGAGATGCACCACACATGCATGGTCCCCTTCCAGCCCAAGAGTGCCATCTTTCCTCAGTATGACAACATAGTTCAAAGGCAAAAATGACATAAAAAGCAACTCCACAGGAAGGAGGGAGGGTTATGAGGACTGATTCCTGCTGTCCCTGGAGAACATCTGTTACAGGTGAGTAACTACATTTTCTCCGGGAACAAGCAAGAAGTCAGTCCACACTTATGGGACTCCCTAGCTACAGGCTACCAAAAGTCTTGCAAAATCCACAGATGACCAGAAAAGGGTGAGCCATGAGCAGCAGCAATGAGTCTTGAGAAGGCAGACTTCTGAGTGGCTCAAATGTCCAGTGAGAAACCAGCACTCCGGTAGCCTGAACACACAAAGGGCCGGAGGGCAGGAGTTGCCTACACGCCAAATAGATAGAGTACTGCCTAGCCAAAGGCACTGTCCCTATGGGACTTCCTCTCCAGGCAGTAATGAGATGCGACCAGGTGGCGGTATGACAGATTTCCAACAGAGGAAAAGAATGGAGGATTGCCCCGTGCCTCCCTGCTTGTTGACACAGAACATCACCACTTGTTTGTCCATCTGGACCAGGTGACCCAGCACTCCAGCGAGAGCCCAGCCTGCTCATAGGCAAGGGAAATGCAGTCTGCCACCCAAGTGGACAGAGTACATTTGGTCACTGCTGCCCCCAGCCGACTGGGGTCATAGGAGATGAAAAGCTGTGAGGCCCTGGATACATTGGAAACACAAGGTCAGGGTCCTCTTACAGTCCAGAGTATGAAGGACGGTTTCCACCCTGCTGTCGTGAGGCCATGGAAAGAAGGTGCACAGCACTAACTGCTGGTTAAGGTGGAACAGAGATACCACCTTGGGTAGAAACTTTGGGTGCATGCAGAGCACGACCCTGATTTTATAGAACCACATGTAAGGTGGATCCGCCACCAATGCTTGGAGCTCACTGACCCTGCAAGCTGACTTGAGTGCCAGCAAGAATACAGCCTTCTAGGAAAAGTACCATAGGTGGCAGGTAGCCAGGGGCTCAAATGGTGGCCAGTGAGCTGCGACAGCACCATGTTGAGGTCCCACTTCACCACTGGCAGGCGGACAGGAAGCGGGTCACAGGGGGCTGGATGGAGAGGGACTTGCCCTCAATAAAGTGGTCGTGTGCTGCAAATGCACTCAGGTCAACCTTGACAGAGTTGGACTTCAGTTCTGCCTGAGACAGGTGAAGCAAATATCGCAGCACAAGCTGCAGAGAGCACAAGAATGGGTTGATCCGTCACTCCACACACCACATTGAGAATCTGCACCATTTGAAAGTGCAAGCCCGTCTTGTGAAGGTCCTAAAGGAGACCAGGAGGACCTCCTGCACTTCCCCTGAGAGGCTGAAAGAGTTGGACCAAGGTTTCAGCAGCCAGGTCATTAGCATCAGAGACCCCAAGTTGTGGTATAGGAGGGAGCCCTCCTCCTGCGACAGCAGCCCTGGGGCGGGGGGACAAGGGACACCAAGGATAAGTGAAGGAACAGTGGGAACCACAGTTGCCTGGGCCACTGACGGGCTACTATTATCAGCGATGCCCTGTCATATTGAGCCTTGAACAAGGTCTTGGCAATCAGCGGCATGGGAGGAGGCGGAAAACATAGAGAAGGCCCTCTGAACACGGGATGAGGAATGCATCCGCCGCCACTCGGGATGGGTGTGGCTGCCTAGAGCAGAAGCAGAGCAGCTGGGTGTTGGCCGGACTGGCAAAAATGGTCTATCCATGGAGTACCCCAGAGTTGAAAGAGCCAACAGGCCACTCTGGACTCTAGCCGCCACTCATGCGGCTGGAGGACCCTGCTTAGTCTGTCTGCCAGGGCGTTGTCCTGGTCCGACAGATACACTGCCTGCAGCAGCATCCAATGGTGGTTTGCATATGAGCAGAGAGCTATTGCCTCTTGGCAGAAGGTGTACGATCCCGTGCCTCCTTGCTTGACGTAGATCATCATCACTTGATTGTCCATCTGGACCAGCACTGATTGGTGTTGCAGGTGGTGACAGAAGGCTCAGAGGGCCAGAAATATAGCACAAAGTGCATGTCCCATCTGGGACCAACTGTCCTGAGTTTAGAGGTCATCGTAATGTGCTCCCCAGCCAGGGCTCTGTGGTGAGGACCCTATGGGAGGCGGAGGCCAGGAAGGGCATCGCAACCTAAAGGTGCTGGGGGAATGCCACCAGGCAAGGGAGTCAGCCAGTTGACAGGTCAGCACCACCCTGTCCCACAGCCAGCCTACTTTAGCCTGGGTCCACTGGGAGCAGAGGACCCAGTGGACTGCCCTCATGTGAAGGGTGGCATCCGGGATAACGTGAACTGTGGATGCCATGTAATCCAACAGGTGGAACAGAAGGGGGGCAGACACAGAGCGTTGGCACTGCACCGCAGCGGCCAGTGCCCTGAGGCGATTGGCCCTGTCCAGAGGGAGTTAGGCCTCAATGGTGTCCAGACTTGCGCCTATAAACTCTAGACACTGTGTTGGGAGGAGATGGGACTTTGAGTGGTTTATCACGAACCCCAAATGCTGCAGGATGAGGATGGTACGTGTTGTTATCTGCTGCACCTCAGCGGCAGTGCAGTGCAGTGCAGCCTCTTATGAGACAGTCATCCTGCAGATGAAGGCAGGCCACAACTACTGTCAGGCACTTGGTGAATACCCTCAGTGCGAGGTCAGTGCGAAGGGTAGCACTCTGTACTGGTGGTGGCTACCTCTCACCACGAACCTGAGGTATTGCCTGTGGCTGGGATGGATGAAGATGTGTGTGTAAGCATCCTTCAGATTCAAGGAACATAGCCAGTCTTCCAGCTGGAGGAATGTCAACAGTAATCCAAGGGAGAGCATTTTGAACTTCTCCTTCACCAGGAACCTGTTTAGATCCTGCAGGTCCAGAATAGGCCAGAAGCCTCCCATCTTCTTGGGTATGAGGAAGTAATGGGAGTTTCACCACCCTGTCCATGAGAAGGCCTGTGTGCTCCTGCAGTAGCAAAGTCTGGGGGAGGGGAGTCCTGGAGGGGGCATCTGTGCCAGGTGAAGGAGGTAATCCTCCCTCACCACCTGCAGTGCCCAGGAATCAGTGGTGATGGATAGCCACCAGTGGGCATAAAGAACCAGATGCCCTCTTGTGGGTTGCTGGGCTGGGCTTCCTGGGAGAAGAGAGACTATTCCCAAGGAGTCAAAAACTCCTACCAGGCTGGGCCAAAGCTGGTGCCTGGGGTTTGGAAGCCTTAGGCTTACGAAGGCCATGCCCTTATCCCTTGGTCTGCTGCCTCTGTTGGGGAGCTGGGAAGGCCTGGTACTGAGGGTAATTTCCATAAGACTTCCTCTTCTTCGGGTCAAAGGACTTTTACCTGAAGGCTTCTGTTGGGAAGGGTCAGTGTCTTCTTGGTAAGCTTGGTCCTTGTCAGAAACTCTGACTCCAACTCTGTAGCCTTATCAGTCATGGATTTGATGAAGAGATTCTCTCCCCGACAAGGGACATCAACCAGCTTGTCCTGAACCAACTGCTCAAGGTCAGAGGACTGCAGCCAAGCCTGGTGTCGGGCACTAATGCCTGCCACAGCAACTCTAACTGCTAACTCAAAGCCATTATAGGCTGCCAGAGCCATAAACTTGCCCTCTCTGATACCCGAGGCCAGGGTCCAGAATCACTGGAGGGGTTCCTTGGAGAGACCAGTCGAGAACCCGGCAAGTTCCTTTGCCAGGTTCCTCGGTACATGCCCATGTACAGCTGGTATGCCTGGATTCAGCCAATGAGAATCAAGCATCGAGCCCTAGTAGCACTGAGGAGTGTGTCTTTTGGCTCTTGAGCCGACGCATGGTCAACTCCACCACATGGAGTTCTGTGTGGCAGCTATGCTTTTTGGAAGCCAGGGCTCCGGCGGACCCGGTACATCGAGTCTAGCCATCTGCTCATTATGGGCACAAACGCGGAGGTCTCCCACATGCGGAGGAGCATCTGTTCCAGGATTGAGGGAATGGGCACTGGGAGTGCCTCCTTCGGAGGGGCCTCATAATGGAGGATCTCGAGTTCCTCCATATGAGGTCCTCTTCTGATTCTGTGTCGAAAACGAATGCCTTGGCCATGTCCTGCATTCAGTCAAGAAAAGCTGTATCCTTGGGTGGGGACTGGTGCCGGGTCTCAGGGGGAGATGGGTCGGAAGGCACATTCTGGTGATGATGAATGTCCAGGGATTCCTCGTCCTTGGTCTCCCAGTCCGACTCGTAGTCGCTGGAGATGTCGATGGTGGTCCGGGCTCCAGGGTAAGGCCCTGAGTCCGACGGCCCCTGCTCTCCAGAGGCCCTGGGATCAAAGCCGTGGGCACTCATCTGGGAGGACCTTAGCCCAGGGATCAGGACCGGGACCGATGTCGACGAACATCTTGAGGCCGGTGTGCTTGACGATTGGCTCGACATCAAGGGAAGTCCTCGAGGTTGAGGGCCCGGTAGTTGGAAGTGATGCCTCAGAAGAACCAGGCATGAGAGCCTGCTTCTGGGCCATGAAGGCAGACAAACTGCACTCCAAAGCCGCCATCCTGGTCTCGAGGCCAGATGGCTCTGCAGCCTTCGGTACGGGCACCAAGAGACTCGGGCCTGGCGCTGGTTCTGTTGAGGGGGGAGTCCTCGAACAGGATGGCCTCGGGGTCCAAGACCGATCGCAGGATGCTGACAACTCCCATTGGGGAAATGTGGTCAGCCATTCCGATCTGTCCCCTCGGACTCGTGATGGGGGTTATGGGTCCGGGTCCCGTGGGACCTGCCCATTTTCCCCGACTCATCAGCCTACATGGTCTTCAAGGTTTTTCAGCTCTTCTTGGGTTCTTCCTCCGGGGTGTTCTGGCTGGAGGACTTGTGGCTTCGGGACTCAGAGGCAGCACGGTTTCCCTGGTGTTCTGCAGGGGGTCCTGGAGCGCAGTATCCATCTTATGAAAGAACAATTCCCGCTGCTGCTGACGGCTCTTTATGGCCTTACTGGTCATCTTCTTGCAGAGACCACAGTCCAAGGGGTCATGGTCTGGCCTGAGGCAGCTAAGGCAACAGTCATGTGGATCGGTGTGTGACATGGTATGGGCGAAGTGGTTACAGTGTTTACAACCACTGGGAGAGGCTATAGTGGGGAAGACGGCCCCTGCAAGGTCAAAAGCCTCAGGCCCAGCCAAGGAAAAAGGCGTTAAGTCATGCCGGTCAAGAAAAACTCAAAAATGGACAAAACTAACCCAAGGTAAGTGAGCTCGGGGGCAGGAAAGGGAACCAGTACGCGACCGGAGAAAGCGTAGTTACTCATCTGTAACAGGTGTTCTCCGGGGATAGCAGGAATAAGTCTTCACATATGGGTGACGTTGGTGCGGATGGAGCCCATGTGGAGCAAATCCCCAGCTTTCAAAGAAAAGCCTTTGGGATTGCTACCACGCATGCGTGGTTCCCTTCCCACCCAAGGGTGCCATCTTGCTCAGTCAAATGAAATAGCTAAAAGATGGCCAAAACAAATAAAGATGGTATGACTGCAACTTCAAAGGGAGGAGGGATGATTGTGAGGACTAATTCCTGCTGTACCCGGAGAAAGCGTAGTTATTCACCTGTAACAGGTGATCTCCGGGAACAGCAGGAATTTAGTCTTCACATATGGGTATCGTCGGTACTGACAGAGCCCGCGTGGGAACGCTCCCCAGCGTCCAACAGGAAAGCTTTTGGGAGCATTCCACTGCGCCTGATGCCTTCCCGCCTTTCCAACTCTCCTCTTCAGTTGAGTTTATAGCTGAGACAAAGGAGAGAAGGAGAGAAAGAGAGAGACAACTCCTAGGGGAGGTGGGTGGGTTGTGAAGACTTAATTCCTGCTGTTCCCGGAGATCACCTGTTACAGGTGAGTAACTACGCTACCTCCAGGAACAAGCAGGAATGTAGTCTTCACATATGGGGACTCCCCCCCAGCTGAGAGATGCCAGGGAGATGACCCCAGAAAGCTGTGAAACACAGGTTGAGATGGGTCATGCTGGAGAACAGCTTGACCAAATGAGGCATCCCGACGGGAGTCCTTGTCTAAGCAGTAGTGGGCTGCAAAGGTGTGTACTGAAGCCCAAGTGGCTGCTCTACAAATGTCGTCCATGGACAATGAGCGAAGGTTAGCCATAGAGGCTGCCATTGCTCTCACATTGTGAGCTGTGACATGACCTTCAAGAGAAAGTCCTTTGCTCTCGTAAGCAAAGGATATGCAATTTGCAATCCATTTGGACAAAGTTTGTTTGGAAACTGGTAGTTCAAGATGACTAGAGTCAAAGGCAACAAAGAGCTAGGAAGACCTTCGATGTTGCTTAGTTCTCTGAAGGTAAAAGGCCAAAGCTCTTTTACAATCTAGAGTGTGTAGATTCCTTTGTGCATTGGAAGCGTGAGGCTTAGGGAAAAATACAGGAAAGTAAACTGACTGGTTTAAATGAAAGGGAGAAACCACCTTTGACAGAAAATGTGGGTGAGTTCTAAGAACTACCTTATCATGGTGGAACCTTGTATAAGGAGGATCAGCCACTAAAGCCTGGAGCTCACTGACGTGTCTCGCAGAAGTGAGAGCAATTAGGAAGATTACTTTCCAAGAAAGAAACTTTAGGGATGTAGTGGACAGTGGTTCGAAGGGTGGTTTCATGAGCTGCCCAAGGATAGGATTTAATTGGAGGTTTAGTTAAGAGTAGTCCTCTCATAAAGCTTGCTACCAAGAGGATGAGAGGAAACAGGTTGTCCATCTAAGGACTTGTGAAAAGCAGCAATGTCACTAAGGTGGACTCTTACTGAATTGGTCTTAAGACCAGAGAATGATAAATGGAGCAGATACTTAAGTAACGTCTCCACTGGCAGAGAAAAGGGGTTAAACTCCTTTTTAGAACACCAGATAGAAAACCTTTTCCACTTGAAGGCATAGGCTCCCCTTGTGGAAGGTTTTCTTGAAGCCAAAAGGATATCCTTTACCTGTTGAGAAAGGTTGATAGCCTGGAATTCTAGGTTCTCAGGAGCCATGTTCTGAGGTGTAGAGACTGAGGATTCGGGTGCAGTAGTACCTTGTTCTCCTGGGAAAGCAGATCTGGAGTATATCCCAACTCCAGAGGCCTGGCTTGAGAGAGACGTAGTAGCAGAGGATACCACGTTTGTCGTGGCCAACGTGGGGTTATGAGGATCATATGGCCCCTCTCCCTCTGAAGCTTGAACAGAGTTTTGGGAATGAGGGGAATGGGTGGGAAAGCATAGAGGAAGTCTTGACCCCAGTGGAAGTGGAAAGCATCACTTGCCTGACAGTTCTGAGACGGAATTCTGAAGCAGAATTGGGGAAGTTTGGCATTCTGAGGACTTGCAAAGAGGTCTATCTTTGGGGTTCTGCAGATCTGAAAAATTCGAGCAACTTGCTCTTGATGAAGAGACCACTCGTGTGGCAGCAGCACTCAACTGAGTTTGTCTGCTAAGATATCTTGTGTGCCTGGAAGATACACCACTAGAAGGTGGATCTGAAGATCCCTGGCAAAGGCCCAGAGGCGTAAAGCTTCGTTGCACAATGCTTGAGAACCTGTTCCACCTGCTTTGTTTACATAGAACATGGCTACTTGATTGTCGGTCTGGACCAGAACCGTCTTGTAGCTGAGGTGGGCCTGAAAAACCTGAAGAGCATAGAAGATGGCTCTGAGTTCCAGGATGTTTATATGAAAGCAAGCCTCCTGCTGGGTCAAAAGACCCTGTGTGGAGAGATTGTCCAAGTGAGCCCCCCAGCCTAACTTGGCTGCATCTGTCGTCAAGTTGGCTTGGGGCAGTGGCTGCTGGAAAGGAAAGCCTACAAGAAGGTTTTCCAGTGACTGCCACCATTGTAGGGATGAAATGAGACGTGTCGAATTTCTGATTTTGTCTGTCAGGCGACCCGAAGCCTGTGTCCATGAGAAGTTAGGGTCCACTGGGCTGCTCGCATGTGGAGTCGAGCATAGGGAACCACATGTACAGTGGATGCCATATGCCCCAGCAACTGAAGCATTTCTCGAGCAGTTAATATGGTTTTTAGTGCTGCTTGAGATGCTAGCTGAAATATTTGAAGACAACGTGGCTCTGGCAGAAAAGCCCTTGACTGCCTTGTGTCTAGACAAGCCCCTATGAACTCTAGAGATTGAGAAGGGGTGAGATTTTGGAAGGTTTATGACCAATCCCAAGTACTGCAGGATCTGCATTATGCGGAAGAGAGCGAAGCTGGCTTCTGGAGCTGTTGATGCTCGGATGAGCCAGTCGTCTAAGTAGGGGAAGACGAATATCCTCAGAGTTCTCAGGAATGCTGCTATCACTGCCATGCATTTTGTGAAGACTCTTGAGGAAGAAGGCAGTCCGAAAGGAAGAACCCTGTACTGGTAATGCCTTCCTTGAAAAAGGAATTGAAGAAACCTTCTGTGATCTGTGTGTATGAGGATATGCGTATACACATCCTTTAGATCTAGAGAACATAGCCAACCTGGCTCTGAATGTAAGGGAGAAATGTTTCGAAGGAGATCATTTTGAATTTTTCTCGGAACAGATATTTGTTCAACTCTCTGAGGTCCAGTATGGGTCTGTATCCCCCTGTTTTCTTTGGAGCGAGGAAGTAGGGGGAGTAGAAACCCATGCCCTGTTGGGATATGGGTACCTCTTCTATTGCTCCTTGAGCAAGTAATGAGGTGACCTCTTGAGACAAGAGAGTGGTGGAGGGGCCCTGAAAATTGAACTGTCTTGTGATGGTGGGAGGGTATGGCCATGTGAAAATGAAGTTTGTACCCCATCTCATACAATGGAAAGGGTCCAATTTTCTGATGTTATTTGTTGCCATCTTCTGGCAAAATGGCAAAGTCTGCCGGGGATGGTGAGAGGTTCTGGACGTTTCAGGGGCAGGTTGACTAAGTTCTCTAGGAAGGAGTCAAAGCACCTGAGGAGGCTGAGTCTGCTGAGCTGGTTGAGCTCTGGGGACTTGTGCCTTTCTTTGTTGTCTAGGTTGCTGTTGCCCTTTTTGGGGAGCATGAACTGGACAGTGGCTAGCCTGGGTGTAAGATGGGTAGAATTTCTTTTTCTTGTTGAAAAAGGTTTTCTTAAATGGTTTCTTTTTTGCTGGGTTGGCTGTAGCCCTTGACAATCTGTTCAAGGTGGTATTTTCAGATTCAATCGGATTAACCTTGTCTTGCCAATCCTTGCCAAAGAGATTTTCTCCTGTACAAGGAATATTCCCTAACTTATCTTGCACCCATTGTTCTAAATCTGATGCCTGAAGCCAGGCAATGAGACATGCACCAATGGAGATAGCAGATGTTCTGCTAATGCATTCAAAGCAATCAAAGGTTGCACGATTCATGAACTTAGACACATTCTGAGCATGTTTAAACAGAGTGAGGAAGTCTGTTCTTTTGTCATTGGGGAACAGTGGAGCCATGAGCAGCTAAATCTCTTGTAACCTTTTTAAGAAACATTCCCATGTAGAGAATGTAAGAGCTTATTCTGGCTGATAGCATCGAGGATTGGAAGCACAGATGCCCAACAGCATCGAGTATCCTTGATTCTCGGAATGAAGGGTTGGAAGAATGCGTTTTAGCACTCTTGATCTTACGCATCGCCGGTTCCACTACCATTGAATGGTGTGGTAATTGAGTCTTTTGAAACCCAGGGATTTGTGGAACTCGGTACATGGTATCGAGTCTCCAAGAGTGTGGAGACACCGTTAAAGGAGCTTCCCACATTCTTAGCATACGATCATGCAGAATCCGGTGAATGGGAAGAGTTGCAGCCTCTTTTGGGGCTGCCGGGTATACAAGAATTTCTAATTCTTCTGCTCTCGGTTCTTTCTCAGGAGTCACCCCGATTGAAAGTCCCTTGGCTACATCACGTATGAAATCCTGAAATGACATGTCCTCCAAAGGAGATATCCTCCTCTGAGGAGAAGGAGAGGGATCCTTCGGTAGAATCACTCCGGTATCGGCAGAGCCATCGGAATTGGAGGACTCGAAGTATCTCTGTGCCGGGTGCTCTTGCATCGCTTGACACCGGTATCAATCGAAGTCGGCATCTGACTGTCTCGATACCGGTCTCTCTATACCGGATATTGATTCAAGAGCCGGCATGGGGGGAAGCACATCGGTTAAGGCAGGCGCGGTTGCTACCGGTGCCGGTACCGACGATTGCGGAATCGTCTGAAGCAGTCTTAGCAGTACTGAGGCTGCTAAGAGAGCCGCTAGATTGTGTTCGATGGCCAGGATGCACTGATCCATAGCCCCTGCCGATGCCTGGATTTCGGTACCGGTGGAACAGGCCACAACACCAGAACATGGCACCAGGAGTTCCCCCAATGTGGAAGCTTCAGGAACATCCTGGAGCACCGTTAATGCTTTGGAGGCTAGGGCCTCCCACCGGGGCTGTTTTACCAGTATGTTTTCCTCGAGGGCAATGCTAGTAGCATCTCTATGCTTCAAAGGAGATCTACCCTTTGATGACCGGCCGGTCTTGGCAGACCTGGGTTTAGTTACCTGAGATCCATAAGAGGAAGATTTAGCTCTGGAAGACGTCGATGCAACGGACATCGCATCTGCAGCAAAGAGGGTGCCGGGTTTTGCAGCTCTGTTCTGCAGGCCTCTGTTGATCATCTTTCTACAGAGGAGACACTCCGATGGTAAACGGTCAGGACCTAAACATTTAATACACCATTCATGGGTGTCGGTAGCAGAAATGGTACTGCTACACTTTAAACATTTTTTGAAATCACTAGATGGTTTCTCCATTTTAGAAGAGGGCCTAGTGCCCAAAATTACGCCTGGCACCTAGAGGGGACAGACCCTTCAAAAAGAAGAATTCTTTTTTCTTTTTTTTTTTAAGGAAAGAAGTAAGAAAATGAAGAAAAGACCGGTGGTACCGGTATAGGCGTCGATGGTGAAGGTAGATGCGACCACAAGATGATGATTTTCTGCGGTGACAGGGTTTTCTGCCTGTCGGCTCCGCGGAAAACGAAAAACCGAAGAAGGAGAGTTGGAAAGGCAGGAAGACAGTGACACAGGCGCAGTGGGATGCTCCCAAAAGATTTTCTATTGGACGCTGGGGAACGTTCCCGCACGAGCTCCGTTGGTACCGACGATACCCATATGTGAAGAATACATTCCTGCTTGTTCCTAGAGATCACCTGTTACAGGTGAGTAACTACGCTTTCTCTGGGAACAAGCAGGAAGTCAGTCCTCACATATGGAACTCCCCTGCTACAGGCTACCAAGAACCTATAGCCAAAAAAGGGCTCCCTCGTGGAGAGCCACAAGCAGCAGCAATAAAGTCTGTATAAACGGACCAAACAGGGCCCCTGTGTCCGATGGAACTAGCACTCCAGTAGCCTGAACACGTAAGGGTCAGAGGGTAGGAGTTGCCTAGACCCCGAGAAGGTTACAGAACACGGCCTGGCCGAAGACACAGTCCCGTCAGGAAATGGAAAAAAGAGCCAAACGACAAAACCTGGAAACAGCACAAGCACTGGCAAGTCAAATGCAAGGCATTAATAAAGCAGGCAAAGGGAGAATTTGAGAAGAAGCTTGCTGCGGAAGCAAAAACACGAAATAAAGATTTTTTCAAGTACATTCGCAGCAAAAAACCTGTGAGAGAGTCAGTTGGTCCATTAGATGATAGAGGCGTTAAAGGGGCACTAAGAGGCAACAAGGCGATAGCAGAGAGACTGAATGAATTCTTTGCTTCGGTCTTTACTGAGGAAGATATAGGGATGTTACCCATGACTGAAGTGGTATTTAAAGGTGCGGAAGAATTGAAGGAAATATCAATACATCGGGAAGATGTATTACAACTATTAGATAAACTGAACAGTAGCAAATCACCTGGGCCGGATGGTATACATCCAAGGGTGTTGAAAGAACTGAAATATGAGATTGCAGACCTGCTATTAGTAATCTGTGAACTATCATTAAAATCATCTCTAATTCCTGAAGACTGGAGGATAGCCAATGTAACACCAATTTTTAAAAAGGGTTCCAGGGGTGATACGGGAAACTACAGACCGGTGAGCTTGACGTCAGTACCGGGAAAAATGGTAGAAACCATCATAAAGAATAAAATTATTCAACATTTAGATAGTCATGGCCTAATGGGAGACAGCCAACATGGCTTTAGATAAAGAAGATCTTGCCTTACTAATCTGTTATGTTTTTTTGAAAGTGTGAATAAACAGGTGGACAAAGGTGAGTCGGTTGATATAGTGTATCTGGACTTTCAGAAAGCCTTTGACAAGGTCCCTCATCAGAGACTTTTGTCAAAACTAAAGAGTCATGGGATAGGAGGCAGTGTACTACTGTGGATCAGGAACTGGTTAAAAGATAGAAAGCAGAGGGTAGGGCTAAATGGCCAATTTCCCCAATGGAGATAGGTGAATAGTGGTGTACCCCAGGGATCTGTGCTGCGTCCTCTGCTTTTTGACATATTCATAAATGACCTGGAAAGTGGAATAACGAGTGAGGTTATCAAATTTGCAGATGACACAAAACTATTTAAAGTTGTTAAAACCCAAGAGGATTGTGGAAAATTGCAAGAGGATCTTGATAAATTGGAAGACTGGGCATCAAAATGGCAGATGAAATTTAATGTGGACAAGTGCAAAGTTATGCACCTAGGGAAGAACAACCCAAACTATGGTTACACGATGCAAGGTTTCACTTTAGGAACCACCACACAGGAAAAAGATTTAGGCGTCATTGTGGATAACATGTTAAAACCCTCGGCCCAGTGTGCAGCGGCAGCCAAGAGAGCAAATAGAATGCTAGGTATCATAAGGAAAGGAATGGAAAATAAAACAAAAGATATTATAATGCCTCTATATCGTTCCATGGTGAGACCGCACCTTGAATATTGCGTGCAATTCTGGTCGCCGTATCTTAAAAAGGATATAGCGTTAGTAGTAAAGGCTGTTAGTGTAGCTGGGTTTAAAAAAGGTTTGGACAAGTTCCTGGAGGAAAGGTCCATAAACCATTATTAAGAAGTGACCGAAGATATCAATGCTTGACCCAGTACAAGCATTGTGGAACTTGTGTCTCTTGGGGAAACTGCTAGGTACATATGACCTAGATTGGCCACTGTTGGAAACAGAATACTGGGCTTGATGGACCTTGGTCTGACCCAGTATGGCATATCTTATGTTCTTATGTTATTAGAAAAGGTTCAGTAACTAAACGTGTACATAGTTAACACAAGTTCCATGTAAAATATACAGAAGTATATTGATTTTTGTTCGATGTGAACCGCCCCTGATCTCTGGAAGTGGCGGTATATAAGAAACTGTTAAATAAATAAATAAAATAAATAGTTTAAATGTATTATAGTTCAAACATTTGATTGATATTGTTGTTGTTCCTGTTATATTGTAACATATTATTGATGTACAGTTTTACTGTAACTTAATCAAATATTGTTCTTGTTTGGTCTTTGTAATACCCTAATCACATTAATCAATATTGTTCTATTCAACTCATGTTATAATGTAATATTGTTCAAATTGTTCATAATGTTCAAATTGTTCATAATGTTCTATGTAACCGTTTAACCGTTAAACTGTTTAACTGTATAACTATGTTGTTGTAATGTAAACCGCTGTTGATCCTTGGATATGGCGGTATATAAAAACTGTTCAAATAAATAAAATAAATAAATAAGAGAAGAGCCACCAAAATGGTAAAGGGGATGGAAGGTTACTCCTATGAAGAAAGGCTAACAAGGTTAAGGCTCTTTAACCTGGAAAAGAGACGGCTGAGGGGAGATATGATAGAAGTCTATAAATTAATGAACGGAGTGGAACGGGTAAACGTAGATCGATTGTTTACGTTATCAGAATATAGAAAGACTAGGGGACATGCAATGAAGCTACAGGGTAAACTATTTAAGACTAATAAAAGAAAATATTTTTTCACTCAACGTGTAATCAAACTCTGGAATTTGTTACCGGAGGATGTAGTAAAGGCTGTTAGTGTAGCTGGGTTTAAAAAAGGTTTGGACAAGTTCCTGGAGGAAAAGTCCATAAACCATTATTAAGAAGGGACCCAGGATATCAATGCTTGACCCATTACAAGCATTGTGGAACCTGTGTCTTTTGGGGAAACTGCTAGGTACGTATGACCTAGATTGGCCACTGTTGGAAACAGGATACTGGGCTTGATGGACCTTGGTCTGACCCAGTATGGCATATCTTATGTTCTTATGTAATCTCTAGCCAGGCAGTAATGAGATGCAAAGATATGGACTGAAGACCAGGCAGATGTTTGCTAGCGGGACCGAATGCAGGTTGGCTACTGAGGTCGCCATAGCCCTGACCCGGTGCGCCGTGACCCAGCCTTCCAACGGAAGCCTCACCTCCTCATAGGCCTGGGCAATACAGTCCGCCACCCATGTGGACAGCATACGCTTGGACACCACCTCCCCCAGCTTACTGGGGTTGTAGGAAACGAAAAGCTGAGAGACTTTTCGGTTGTCTTGAGTGCGTTGGATATAGAAGGACAAGGTCCTCTTACAGTCCAAGGTATTGAGGACTATCTCTGCCTGACTGGCATGCGGTCTGGGAAAGAAGGTAGGGAGGACCACCTCCTGACTGAAGTAGAAAGAGAACACCACTTTCGGAAGGAATTTGGGATGCGTGCGAAGCACCACCATATTCTTGTAAAACCTGGTGTAAGGTGCTTCAGCCACGAGGGCCTGGAGCTTGCTTACCCTAGGGCAGAAGTGAGCACGACTAGGAAAACCACCTTCCAGGAGAGATAGCGAAGGTGGCAAGCAGCCAGGGGCTCGAATGGTGGCAGGGTGAGCTGCTCCAACACCACACTGAGATCCCATTTGGTCGCCAGGGGGCGAACCGGGGGCTTAGACAGGAGTAGGCCCCTTAGGAAGCAGAATACCACTGGATGGGCCAAGAAGGGCTTCCCATCCACCTGATGGTGGTTCGCCGCTAGGGCACTGGGGTATACTCTAAAAGAGTTAGACTTGAGCCCAGCATGAGAGAGGTGGAGCAGGTATTGCAATACCATGACCATCGGGCAAGAGAAGGGGTCGGCCCCCCACTCAGTGCACCAAAGTTCAAATCTACCCCACTTAAAGGCATAGGCCCATCTGGTAGATGCCTTGCATGAGGCTAGGAGAACATCCTCCACCTCTCTAGGGAGGTGGAATGGGGCTAAAGTCACCCTCTCAGCAGCCACGCCGTCAGCGAGAGGGAGCTGAGGTTAGGATGTAGGAAAGAGCCCCCCTCCTGGGAAAGGAGTCGGGGGTGGATCCCAGGGGTATGGGGTTCTCCACCACCAGTTGCAGGAGCAGTGGAAACCACGGTTGCCTGGGCCACCTTGGAGCTACCAAGATGACCAAGGTCCCATCGTGGAGAGTCTTGAACAGAGTCCTGGCGATCAGGGGTGTTGGAGGAAAAGCGTACAGAAGTCCTTCTGACCATGAGACCAGGAAGGCATCAGCGACCACCCTGGCGGGGTGAGGCTGCCGGGAGCAGAAGAGGGGTAACTGGTGATTGTCTGGGCTTGCAAACAGGTCCATCACCGGTTCCCCCCAGGTCTGGAAAAGCCTGCTGGCTACTCCTGGGTCCAGCTGCCACTCGTGTGGCTGGAGAATCCTGCTGAGTCTGTCGGACAGCAAGTTGTCTTGGCCTGGCAGGTATACTGCTCTGAGGAGGATGCCCTGTTGGACTGCATAAGAGCACAGATCCAGGGCTTTCTGAGGGCATGTGACCCCGTGCCTCCCTGCTTGTTCACATAGAACATGGCCACCTGGTTGTCTGTCTGAACCAGGACTGACCGGTGGCCTAGGCGATAATGAAAGGCCTTCACTGCGAGATGAATGGCCCGCAATTCCAGGAGGTTGACCTGCTGAGCGCTCTTGTCTGGGGACCAAGTGCCCTGGGTACGAAAGCCCTCGCAATGGGCTCCCCAGCCCAGCAGGGAGGCATCTGTGGTGAGGACCCTCAATTGGTTGTGGGTCTGGAAAGGCATGCCCGCCTCCAAGTGCTGGGGCGACAGCCACTAGATCAGGGACTTTACCAGCTGGCGGTCACTCGGTCTCGTCCTGGAGGTGTTCCGTGGCCTGGGATCATTGGTCCTGAGGCACCACTGTGCTGTCCGCATGTGGAGGTGGCCATCTGTAGTGACATGCACCATGGAGGCCATGTGCCCGAGATGGCGCAGAAGATGCCTGGCTGACACCGAGGGGCGATGTTGTATATCTCTGGCTAGCACCATGAGCCTGGATGCACTGTCTGCAGGCAGGAAGGCCTTTGACCGAAGGGTGTCGATTCTTGCCCCAATGAATTCCAGCCCTTGCAATGGGTAAAGGTTTGACTTGGGGTAGTTTATAACAAAACTCAAGTGTTGCAGGATCTGGGTGGTGCGTTGTGATGTAGCAGACTCTTGTGAAGCAATGGAAACTGATAGTGATCTGGTGGAGAGAACCGGTACTGCAGGGGAATGCAGGATTTTCTCTTCTGAGATAGAGAAACAGAGCTAATCAGGAACCACACCTCACCTCAAGGCAGGTGAGGAGCCAAGTCTCTGATTGGGCACGCCCAAGCAGGAGGCGGGCAGTGCAGTACTCAAGCACCTTGTTAAGAACCCAGAAACAGAAACAGTTAGAACAACAGCGAGAAGGGCAAAGAGAGCATCAGCAAGTACTTCGGCAAGGAGTGGAGCAAGGAGAGGAGGAGTCAGGACACAAGCACCTGGACGAGGACAGGTCAGATGACAAGGAACAGGAACCGTGGGAGAGAGAACCACTAAGCAGCTGTGATCCACGAAGGAGCAGACAGGACCTGGGAGACTCAGGGGCAAAGAAAGACTTCTGTAAGCAGAAGAATTCAAAGGCACTGAGAGACCCAAGGCTGCAGCTCAGGAGTTTAAAGGACCAAGCAGAACCTTGGAACAGGAGGCAGTGGGAGAAAGAAATACCCTGGAAGAAGCCCCAGCACAAGGTATCTGGTGGGTTTAGAATGGCTAGCAAGCTTAACAGTGGGAAGCCAGAAAGAGTGAACTTTAATTGTGAAAGACAGGACAAAGGCAGAAAGTTTGGTAGTAATTGGTTGAGCCAAGAGAAGCCTAACTGTTTTCCTTTTAAAACTCTGAAAGACTCTCCAAGCACAGCTGAAGCGTTTTACCCTGCACTTTCATATGGAGATAGGTGGGGGAAGGGAAATGCTTACATGCTGAACTCTTGTCCGAGTAGAAGCACTGATAATTGCCAAGAGATAAGAACTGTAAACAAGCATTTACCTGAAGGAGGATATTCTCAGCCTAGTTCAGAAAATACACAGGCTGAATTACTTCTCACTGAATTCAGGGAGTTCCTTAAGAGCAGAGCAGTTTCTTCCAATAACGTAGCAAAGCCTATGAGCAGCTGTGAGGAAGAAATGTCTTTAATTTCTCTGCCATCTACAGAGCAGGAAGTCCCGATGGACTGCTCTACATGTGTGATTCAAAAGGACATTTAAATGATATGCTTGCCAATGTTTTATGAAGGAATATAAGAAAGTTACCTCACTGATTGCTATGCTAAAGAAGCTTATGTGAAGAGAATAAGTGAAAGCATATTGTGTGCAATTCAGGAGCATTGCTGTTACCAGAGTTTTCTGTTACGTTAATGAAAGGAGGTCACATGACAATGAATGTGATCCAGAGTGGACATTTAGCCAAGCAGTGAAAAGCCTTGTTTAGTTAAGTTTCTCAGCCTTGTTTTATGCTACATTGTTTCCTTTACGTCTGCTGCATTTGAACTGCGAAAGCGGGAAATAAACCTCACAAAAGGAATTTTCTTTGCCTTGCCTTACTACTTGAGCAGCAACACAACTACAACCTTACCCTCAAGGGCAATCAAGGCCAGCCCTCCCTTAACCCTCAAAGTCCAGGGAGTGGGTGGGTGGCAAAATGGTGTAGTATTGAGGATACTGTGCAGGCGCAAGAAGTAGCTATACCAAGAGCTGCAGAAGCTGACTTCCAGGAGGTGCCCAGCCGAAGAGCTGACGAGCCCAGACAAGGAAGGAGACTGCAGGACTACAGGATCTTCTGTTCCTGACGTGCTGGTATACCACCTGAGCCAGGTAAAGGGTATCCACCCCGGGTAACCAGGATACCAGGGCAAGGGTGCAGCCTGGTGGTGACTAGGAAGAAAAAAAAAAAAAAAAAGGGAAAAAGCGCAGATAGACAAGTGTTCTGTGATTCCGCACTTGGTTCTGTCTTTTTGATTTGTTTCAGGTATCCCAAGATGGCGATGGATGCCAAGGAGATTTTTCACTGGATGGCGACGCAGCTGGAGCGCCAGAGAGATCTTGCGTTAGTGGCACAGGAAAAGGCCAGCGCAAGCCTACGTGAACAGCAGCAACCGCTACTGACACTCATGGAGGAATGGATAAAAGAGAGGAAGCAAGCCGCTGGACCATCAACATCCACTACAGGTTCCACATTAACAGACACTGTACACCCTGTTGGTCTACAGACAGGAACTTTGTTCAACTTTGGGCAGCTAACTAATCAGGATGATGTGGATGACTTTCTCGAGAGCTTTGAGAGAGTGGCTCGCCTTAGCTCCTGGCCTCAAGAACACTGGGCGCTAAGACTAGCAGCATCCCTTACTGGGGAAGCGATGGCCGCTTACCGTGCCATGCCTGCTGCTATGGCTGCCAACTATGAGGAATTGAAAAAGGCCATAAGAAAGAGATTAGAGCTCACTCCTTTGGTCTACCACACGCGTTTGAGGAGTGTGAGACTGAAGCCGAGTGAGACTCCTAAGTCATTATGTCACAGGATTAGAAGCCTGATTGACAAGTGGTTAACTCCAGAAGGAAGGTCTGTGGAGTCAATACTTGATGACTTGGTATATTGGAGCAATATATGAACGCTCTACCCCAGGGAATCCACACCTTCCTAATCTTGCAGAATTGCAAAACTCCCCAAGAAGCTGTTGAACTCTCTGAGAGATACATAGAGGCAGAGCTAACTGCCCAGAGAGCTAGCACTACTTCCCAGGAGTCAGGCATTCGCAGGTCAGGAAGGGACGGAAGGGTGCATGAAGACCCTATAAAAATGTGCATGCCTTTATGGAAAAGCTCTAAGAATAGGCTAAGATGTTACAAATGTGGGCAAGAGGGACATTCGCAAAAACACTGTTTTGTTAAGACTGCCTTGATAGCGGATAGTCATGTGGAAGATAGACAGGGATTTCTTCTGTCTGTGGAAATACAGGGAATTACCGCTCAAGCTTTTCTGGATTCAGGAGCTGAGGTAAGCATGCTCTCTGAAGAGTTGTGGCAGAGAGTAGAAGCCATGCAGGGCAAGGAAGTAATTCAGCCTGTGAGTTCCGCTAAAATAAGATGCGTTCACGGAGGAACCTTCTCCTATCCCGTATATGAGTTACACATAACTGGGTTAGGTACACCAAGGACTATCCCCTTGGCAGTGGTCCTGGGTCTTCCCCATGCAGTAATTTTAGGCAAGGACTGGCCACAATTTCACAGGGGGCTAGTACAAGGCTTGCAGGAGAGAGAGGGGTCCCGCGCAGGAAAAGTCTCTGTGGAAGCACAAGCTCTGGCCACAGAGAAAGTGAGGTCAGTTCCTCGACCCTTACTGGCCCAGGCCAACAAAGGTAGCCAGAAGAAAGAAGTTCCGAGGGCAGACAGTGCAGGAAAACCTAAATTTGTCTTAAGGTTTTGCAAAATGACCCCTAACGCTCAAGCACCCCAGAGAGCCACGCCTAATGCAGCCGGGTTTGATCTTACCAGCGCAGATAGTAGTCCCAGCTGGCGGAAAGGCACTGGTGGACACGGCGCTACAAATAGAGTTACCTGCTGGATGTTATGGGCGACTAGCTCCACGGTCGGGCCTAGCCCTAAAACATTTTATAGACATTGGTGCGGGCGTAATAGACCGAGATTACCGTGGCTCGGTAAAAGTATTCCTTTTTAACTTTGGGAAGAGCAGCTTTAGAGTGAAAACGGGAGACCGCATCGCACAATTAATTTGTGAACGCGTCGGACTTCCCCCTTTGGAAGAGGTACCTATTTTGTCCACAACGATGCGGGGCACGCAAGGTTTCGGGTCCACAGGGACCAACAGCTTGCAAGGGTTGTCAGCCTCAGTGGAGAGGGAGGAGGCCGAAGAAGAGGACCTTGGACCCCAGCTGACTGACTGCAAGAAGAATCCTGAACCCCGACTGGATGAGGGACTCTAGTGGGCACAAAAAAAGGAACTTACCCAAGTGTTATCAAGGTATAAAGATGTTCTCACGCCGGTACCCGGAGAAACAAGATTGATAGCGCACGAGATAACACCACCCCCGGGCGAAGTGATAAGGCAGCGCCCTTACCGACTACCGGAGGCGAAAAAGAACGAGGTAATACGACAGGTGGGAGAGATGCTAGCCATGGGGATAATCGAAGAATCCTGGAGCCCATGGAATAGTCCCATCGTCATGGTACCAAAACCGGATGGCTCAATCCGATTTTGTATCGATTTTCGGAAGGTTAACTCAATATCACGGTTTGATTCATATCCCATGCCACGGATTGAGGAGTTGCTCGATCGACTGGGACAAGCAAAATATCTGACGACGCTTGACATGTCAAAAGGGTATTGGCAAGTGCCCCTTACCACAGAGGCCAAGCCAAAGACGGTGTTTAGTACACCTATTGGCCTCTATCAATTCAAGAGAATGCCCTTTGGCCTACACGGTGCTGTGGCCACTTGTCAACGCCTTATGGACATGGTCCTTCGTCCACATCAGTCTTACGCAGTCGCCTACATGGATGACGTTGTTATCCATAGTGAGACATGGACACAGCATGTACAAAGAGTGGAAGCTGTTCTACGAGCAATTCGGGATGCAGGCCTCACGTTGAACCCTGCCAAGTGTCTCTTCAGGGGACAGGAAGTGAAATATTTGGGTCATGTCGTGGGCCATGGGGTGGTAAAACCGTTGGTCAGCAAAATTGCAAGTGTACAGGCCTTTCCAAAACCTGCCAATAAAAAACAATTGCGCAGCTTTTTGGGATTGGTAGGCTACTACCGAAGATTTATTCCACACTTTTCGGAAAAGACCGCCTTGCTAACGGACATGCTGCGAAAGAATGCTCCTAATACACTCAAATGGAGTGAAGAAGCTGAAGACGTGTTTGACCTCTTGAAACGTCAACTTTGTGAAGCACCGGTTTTGAGGGGAGTGGACTTCTCAAAACCATTTATACTACAGACAGACGCCTCAGATACAGGTCTGGGCGCGGTCTTGTCCCAGCGACATGAGGGTACGGAACACCCGGTCCTATTCCTGAGTAGGAAATTGGCACCCGCGGAGAAGAATTACTCCACTATTGAGCATGAGTGTTTAGCCATCAAGTGGGTTATTGTTGCGCTGCGCTTTTATCTAGTAGGGAGAAGATTCATTCTTATCACAGACCACGCACCATTGAAATGGTTGAACCAAATGCACAACCATAACTCCCGGCTAACCCGCTGGTTTATGGCCCTACAGGCTTTTGAGTTCCAGGTGGAGCACAGGGCTGGAAAGCTCCATCAAAACGCTGATGCGTTGAGTAGAATCACGTGCTGTGCGGACGAGCCTAAGCCAGCCCGTGATATCTTAAGGGGGGGGGGGGGGATCTGTGATGTAGCAGACTCTTGTGAAGCAATGGAAACTGATAGTGATCCGGTGGAGAGAACCGGTACTGCAGGGGAATGCAGGATTTTCTCTTCTGAGATAGAGAAACACAGAGCTAATCAGGAACCACACCTCACCTCAAGGCACGTGAGGAGCCAAGTCTCTGATTGGGCACGCCCAAGCAGGAGGCGGGCAGTGCAGTACTCAAGCAGCATGTTAAGAACCCAGAAACAGAAACAGTTAGAACAACAGCGAAAAGGGCAAAGAGAGCATCAGCAAGTACTTCGGCAAGGAGTGGAGCAAGGAGAGGAGGAGTCAGGACACAAGCACCTGGACGAGGACAGGTCAGATGATCAGGAACAGGAACCGTGGGAGAGAGAACCACTAAGCAACTGTGATCCACGAAGGAGCAGACAGGACCTGCGAGACTCAGGGGCAAAGAAAGACTTCTGTAAGCAGAAGAATTCAAAGGCACTGAGAGACCCAAGGCTGCAGCTCAGGAGTTTAAAGAACCAAGCAGAACCTTGAAACAGGAGGCAGTGGGAGAAAGAAATACCCTGGAAGAAGCCCCAGCACAAGGTATCTGGTGGGTTTAGAACGGCTAGCAAGCTTAACAGTGGGAAGTCAGAAAGAGTGAACTTTAATTGTGAAAGACAGGACAAAGGCAGAAAGTTTGGTAGTAATTGGTTGAGCCAAGAGAAGCCTAACTGTTTTCCTTTTAAAACTCTGAAAGACTCTCCAAGCACAGCTGAAGCGTTTTACCCTGCACTTTCATATGGAGATAGGTGGGGGAAGGGAAATGCTTACACGCTGAACTCTTGTTCGAGTAGAAGCACTGATAATTGCCAAGAGATAAGAACTGTAAACAAGCATTTACCTGAAGGAGGATATTCTCAGCCTAGTTCAGAAAATACACAGGCTGAATTACTTCTCACTGAATTCAGGGAGTTCCTTAAGAGCAGAGCAGTTTCTCCCAATAACGTAGCAAAGCCTATGAGCAGCTGTGAGGAAGAAATGCCTTTAATTTCTCTGCTGTCTACAGAGCAGGAAGTCCCGATGGACTGCTCTACATGTGTGATTCAAAAGGACATTTAAATGATATGCTTGCCAATGTTTTATGAAGGAATATAAGAAAGTTACCTCACTGATTGCTATGCTAAAGAAGCTTATGTGAAGAGAATAAGTGAAAGCATATTGTGTGCAATTCAAAAGCATTGCTGTTACCAGAGTTTTCTGTTACATTAATGAAAGGAGGTCACATGACAATGAATGTGATCCAGAGTGGACATTTAGCCAAGCAGTGAAAAGCCTTGTTTAGTTAAGTTTCTCAGCCTTGTTTTATGCTACATTGTTTCCTTTACGTCTGCTGCATTTGAACTGCGAAAGCGGGAAATAAACCTCACAAAAGAAATTTTCTTTGCCTTGCCTTACTACTTGAGCAGCAACACAACTACAACCTTACCCTCAAGGGCAATCAAGGCCAGCCCTCCCTTAACCCTCAAGGTCCAGGGAGTGGGTGGGTGGCAGCGTGTCGTGGCCTGCTGCACCTTGGGGTTGTAGCACCCTTGATGAACCAGTCGTCGAGATAGTGGAAGACAAATATCCCTTGGTGCCTGAGAAAGGCGGCGACCACTGCCAGATACTTTGTGAATACCCTGGGGGCTGAGGCTAGGCCGAAAGGAAGCACCCTATATTGGAAATGATTCCCTCCCACCACAAAGCATGGGTATTGCCTGTGGTTTGTGTGGATTAGGATGTGAGTATAGGCATCCTTTAGGTCTAAGGAGCATAGCCAGTCTCCCTGGCGGAGGTAAGGCAGCAATGTTCAAGGAGAGAGCATCTTGAACTTCTCCCTCACCAGGAATTTGTTGAGGTTGCACAGGTCGAAGATGGACCTTAGGCCCCCTGTCCTCTTTGGCACGAGGAAGTACCTGGAGTAGAACCCCTTGCCCTTGAGGTAGTGGGGCACTGGTTCCACCGCTTGGTCCTCGAGAAGGCCTGCCAACTCCTTCAGAAGAAAGTCCCGGTGAAGGGGAGACCTGAGGGGCTCTCCCGGGAAGTAGTGTGGAGGTACTTGGCTCAGATGGACCACCTTTAATGCCCAGGAGCCGGTGGTTATAGCTCCCCACTTGTGGGCATAAAGGCTAAGGCGGCCTCCTGTAGGCTGCTGATCTCCGTTAGGGAGAGTGGCTATGCTGCAGGAGTCAAAAGCCCCCTCTAGGCTGGGCCAGAGCCAGGACCTGGGGCTTGGGAGCCTTCTGCTTACATGGACCATGCCCTTGTCCTTTGGCCTGTTGCCCTTGCTGGGAAGCCGGGGAGGTCTGGTAAGGTGGGTAGTTTTGGTAAGCAGTGGACTTCCTCGGGTAAAAAGGCTTTTTACCTGAGCTCTTCCTTCGGGAAGGGGCAGTGGTCTTCTTAGAGAGCCTAGTTCTTGTCATGAACTCGGTCTCCAGCTCTGCAGCCTTGTCGGCCATGGGTTTGCCAAAGAGGTTTTCCCCCTGACACAGGACATCGACCAACTTGTCCTGTACGCATTGCTCGAGGTCGGATGACTGGAGCCAAGCTTGGGAGCGCACACCAATGCCCGCCACGGCTACCCGGGCCGCCGACTCGAAACCATCATAGGCCGCCCGAGACATAAATTTGGAGCACTCACGGACAGCTTTGGACAGGCTCTTGAAGAGCTGCAAAGGGTCCTCGGAGAAACCAGATGAGTACCCGGCGAGTTCCTTGGTTCCTCAGGTACATGCCCATGTACAACTGGTAGGCCTGGATCCGGCAATTCAGCATCAAGCCCTCGTAGCACTTTCTGCTGGGGGCATCCAAGGTGCGGGCCTCTCTGCCAGGGGGGGGGGGCGGCACCGAGAAGTGTGTCTTCTGACTCTTCAGCTGACGCATGGTCGAGTCCACAACCATGGAATGTGCTGCAGCTGTGATTTCTGAAACCCAGGGCTCCAGCAGACTCGATACATCAAGTCGAGCCGCTTGCTGACCACCAGTGTCGATGCCGGTGTCTCCCACATGTAGAACATAAGCTGCTCCAGGATGAGAGGAATGGGCACCGTGAATGATTCCCAGGGAGGAGCCTCGTATTGGAGGATCTCGAGCTCGTCGGCCCGAGGATCCTCCTCGGACTCAGTAGGAAAAGCCAAGGCCTTGGACATGTCCTTGACTAAGTCCAAGAAGCCTAATCCTCCAGTGGGGACCTTCTCCGAGGTTCAGAGTCCGGGGAATTGGAAGGGACGTCTCAGTGCCGACGGGTGTCCGGCTACTCCTTGTCTTCTGTCTCCCAGTCGGAATACTCCGAGGAGGACTCATGGTAATCCTCGGGCCTCGAGGGCCCCAGCGCCACATGCCCCGAGCCTGGAAGACTCATCGGTGACAACCTTGGCCCCGATGAGCAGGAGACCGAGCGTGACCTCGGCTGAGGATCAACTCCGGCCTGCATGGCCTTGAGGATCGGCTCAGCCTCTGGGAACGTCTTCGATGTCGAACGCCCAGTGATCGGGGCAGAGGAACCAGCCATGCCGGACATCAGCGCCCGCTGCTGGTGCAAGAAGGCAATCACACTGTGCTCCAAGGCAGCCATCCTGGACAGCAGTCCCGGTGGCTCTGCAGCCTTTGATGTGGGCACCGATGGAATCGACCCAGATGCTGGCTCCCCAGGAGGGGAATCTTTAATGAGGACTGTGTCTACCTGCCAAGGTTGGTCTGCAACCGGATCCTTCTGGGGAATCTTGGTTGGCCGCTCTCTCTCCGATGGCTTGAGCAGACGCCCGGTGCTCTGCGACCAGGCCCGGGAGGATCCTGGCTGATTGGAGCCATCCAAGGATGCGGCTTTCGAGGGCTTCTTCTTCCTCTTTGGTTCCCTCGAGGGAGACCCCCTCTCCGAGGACACACGATGACGCTTGGGTTCGGAATATTCCTCCCGAGGTGTCGAGGCCTCAGATGAGGTCCTGGATCTCGGAGGCACCGAGGAGTCGGAAAAAATTTTGTCATGTTGCTGCTGGTGGCTCCTCAAGACCTTGGAAGACATTTTCTTACACAGGTCAGACCGCTGGGTCATGGTCCGGGCCAAGGCACCGGAGGCAGCAGTCATGTGTGTCGGTTAGGGACAATCTTACCACACCGATCACATTTTTTAAAACCGCTGGTAGCCATGGGGAGAAAAAGAACCCCAGCAAGTTGAAGACCCTCCAGGCTGCCAGCGAAGAAAAAGGGCGCAAAGATGCCAAAAGAACAATAAAACTTAAGTAAAAGAATCAACCCCAATTCCCGAGGCACCGAGGTCGGGGCGGGGAAGGTACAGGTGCAAGACCGGAGACGAGTGAAACACTCAAGAAAATCAACTTTTTCTGGGGAAAAAACAGACAACGTCTGGTGAGCTCTGCGGAAAAAAGGAGACTGAGCAAGATAGCACCCTTGGGAGGGAAGGGGACCACGCATACATGGTTGCAATCCCAAAGGCTTTCTTTGAAAGCTGGGGATTTGCTCCATGTGGGCTCCGTTAGCGCCGACGTCACTCATATGTGAGGACTGACTTCCTGCTTGTTCCCGGAGAAAGAGAAAAAACCCAAACACTTTTTCCAGGAAAAACAGACACATGTTGGATGGGCTCCATGGAAAAAAGGAGACTGAAGCAAGATGGCACCTTTGGGCAGGAAGGGAACCACGCATATGTGGTGCATCTCCCAAAGGCTTTCTTTGAAAGCTGGAGAGAATCTACCACATGGGCTCCGTCGGCGCCAACGTCAGACATATGTGAGGGCTGACTTCCTGCTTGTTTCTGGAGAATACCCACCTCAGTTACTCTAGCCACTGACTCAAAGCTGTCATAGGCTGCTCGAGTGATGAATTTGGAGCACTCCTTGTCCGTCAAGGTCAAGGTCTGGGTCTGAAACGCTGAAGAGCCTCTTCTGCCAGCCAAGCCAAGAACCCAGAGAGCTACCTTGACATATCTCACAAGAACATAGCCATATAGAGCTGGTAAGCCTGGATCCAACTAACAAGCATCGAGCTCTGCTAGCACTTCCTTCCCAAAGCACTGATGGAGTGGGCCTCCCTGCCAGGGGGCACCAAAGCATGCATCTTTTGGCATATAATCCTATGCATGGCCGACTCCACCACCACTGAGTTATGGGGCAGCTATACTTTTTGGAACCCAGGGCTCCAGCGGACTCGGTACATGGCATTGAGCCACCTGCTCACAAACAGCACTGAGGCCAGGGTCTCCCACATATAGAAGCGAAGTTCTTCCAGGATGGGGGGAATCCGCACCTTGAGTGCCTCCTTCGGAGGGGCCTCATACTGGAGGATCTTGAAGTCTTCCATCCAAGTCACTTCCTCAGACTCCATGGTGAAGACCAAGGCCTTCGCCATGTCCTGGACAAACTCCAGAAATGAGAGGTACTTGAGAGGGGACCTGCACCAGTCCTCCAGTGGGGAAGGGTCTGAGGGGACATCCTGATGAAGGTGGGTGTCGGGGGACTTGTCGTCAGTCTTCCAGTCCAATTTGGAGTTGGAGGAGACCTCAAGGGCTCTGTGGGCCTTGGGGCTGTGCAAGATCACCGGTGCCACAAGGCTCCTAGAGCCCCTGCGGTCAGAACCGGAGGCGAGGCTGTGGAAGTACTACACCCTGAACAGGACCAAGAACGGGGCCTGGAATCGCCTCGAGGCCGGTGGTGCTCAAGGATCGGTTCCATGACCTCCAGGTGGTGGAGGAGCCAGTGGTTGGGTCCGATGACCCGGAGGAACTGGGCATCAGTCTGTGGGCCAAGAAGGCAGCGATGCTGCGCTCAAGGGCTGCCATTTTGACCTCGAGGCCAGGAGGCTCGCAGCAACTGACGTAGGTAGCAAAGGTTTCAGGACCGATACCAGATCCACCGAGGGACTGTCCTCGACAAGGATTGGTTTGGGAGACTGAGGATGATCTTCTAATGTCAATGGCACTTTCTCCCACCAGGGCAGCTTGGAGGGCCACTCCCAGCCATTGCCCTCGGCATTGGGCCTGGGGTTCCGATGCCAGTGACCATGGGAATTACAATGGCTCTGGCAACATCTCCCAAAAATGCCACCGACAACATTCGGCTCTTCGGAGGGTGACCCACAGATGAAAATCTCCTTTCTGACGCACCGTGACCTCAGGGCTCAGAACCAGCATGACCATAATGCAAGGCTGAGGCTCCTGCGGAAGCCCCTGAGGGCGTTGGCTGTGCAAGCGACGCTGGGGCTGAGACGGAGGTCTTCCCAAACACGGACTCTCACTGTGTTGCACAGTTCTTGTATCCTTTGCTCGTCATCTGCTGACAGAGACCACAGGAGGAATTATCTTGGTCTGCAACAAGGCAACGAAGACAGCAATCGTGCAGCTCTGTGTGGAAAATAGTGGACCCACAGCAGTAGCACTTCTTGAACCCACTAGCCGAGGACATAGTGGGGAAGACAGCGCTCGTGAGATCAAACTCAAGCGTCCCAGCCAGGGAGGGTGCAAGGAATTCCTGTGCACCGAGAAAAAGACCCCAAAGGGCAAAAAAAGACCAGAGAAAAACACGGTGCCGAGACAGCAGCAGACACGAGAGGGCAAGAAAGATCAGGTACACATAATGGTGAAGGACAAAACAAAAAAAGAGCAAAATCGAAAAATCAACCTTTTCCAAGGTGCAGACGAACATATGATGAGTTCCGTGGAAAAGAGGAGACTGAGGCAAGATGGCACCTTTGGGCGGGAAGGGAACCATGCATGCGTGGTGCACTTCCCAAAGGCTTTCTTTGAAAGCTGGGGAGAAGCTATTGCATGGGCTCCATCGGCGCCAACTTCAGCCATATGTGAGGGCTGACTTCCTGCTTGTTTCCGGAGAATGCCCACCTCAGCTACTCTAGCCACCGACTCAAAGCTGTCATAGGCTGCTCGAGTGATGAATTTGGAGCACTCCTTGTCTGTCAAGGTCTGGGTCTGAAACCGCTGAAGAGCCTCTTCTGCCAGCCAAGCCAAGAACCCAGAGAGCTCCCTTGACATATCTCACAAGAACATAGCCATATAGAGCCGGTAAGCTTGGATCCAACCAACAAGCATCGAGCTCTGCTAGCACTTCCTTCCCAAAGCACTGATGGAGAGTGGGCCTCCCTGCCAGGGGGCACCAAAGCATGCATCTTTTGGCATATAATCCTATGCATGGCCGACTCCACCACCATGGAGTTATGGGGCAGCTATACTTTTTGGAACCCGGGGCTCCTGCGGACTCGGTACATGGCACTGAGCTACCTGCTCACAAACAGCACTGAGGCCAGGGTCTTCCACATACAGAAGAGAAGTTGTTCCAGGATGGGGGGAATCGGCACATTGAGTGCCTCCTTCAGAGGGGCCTCATACTGGAGGATCTTGAAGTCCTCCATCTGAGGCTCCTCCTCAGGCTCCATGGTAAAGGCCGCCTTCACCATGTCCTGGACAAACTCCAGAAATGAGAGGTACTTGAGAGGGGAGCTGCACCAGTCCTCCGGTGGGGAAGGGTCTGAGGGGACATCCTGATGAAGGTGGGTGTCGGGGGCTTGTCGTCAGTCTTCCAGTCCAACTCGGAGTTGGAGGAGACCTCAAGGGCTCTGTGGGCCTTGGGGCTGTGCCAGATCACCGGTGCCACAAGGCCCCTAGAGCCCCTGTGGTCAGAACCGGAGGCGCAGGCTGTGGAAGTTCTCCGCCCTGAACAGGACCGAGCATGGGGCCTGGAATCGCCTCGAGGCCGATGGTGCTCAAGGATCGGTTCCACGACCTCCAGGTGGTGGAGGGGCCAGTGGTTGGGACCGATGACCTGTCTGTGTTGCTGGGCCAAGAAGGCAGCAATGCTGTGCTCAAGGGCTGCCATTTTGACCTCGAGGCCAGGAGGCTCGCAGCCAATGGCGTAGGTACCAAAGGCTTTAGGACCGATACCGGATCCACTGAGGGAGTGTCCTCGACAAGGATTGGTTTGGGAGACTGAGGATGATCTTCCAACGTCAATGGCACTTTCTCCCGCCGGGCCGCTTGGAGGGCCACTCCCAGCCATTGCCCTCGACACTGGGCCTAGGGTTCTGATGCTGGTGACCGTGGGAATTACACATGGATCCGGCATCATCTCCCAACAATGCCACCGACAACATTCGGCTCTTCGGAGGGTGACCCTCAGAAGAGAATCTCCTTTCTGACGCACCATGACCTCGGGGCTCAGAACCAGCATGACCATCATGCGAGGCTGAGGCTCCCACGGAAGCCCCCTGAGGGCGTCGGCTGTGCATGCGATGCTGGGGCTGAGAAAGAGGTCTTCCCAAATACAGACTCTCCCTGTGTTGCACAGTTCTTCTCTCCTTTGTTCGTCATCTGCTGACATAGGAGGAATCATCTTGGTCTGCAACAAGACAAAGAAGACAGCAATCGTGCAGGTCAGTGTGGAATATAGTGCACCCACAGCAGTCACACTGCTTGAACCCATTAGCCGAGGACATAGTGGGGAAGACAGTGCTCGTGAGATCAAACTCAAGCATCCCAGCCAGGAGGGCGCAAGGAATTCCTGCGCACTGAGAAAAAGAACCCGAAGGGCAAAAAAAAGACCAGAGAAAAACACGGTGCCGAGGCAGCAGCAGACACGAGAGGGCATGAAGGCAGCGGTACACATAATGGTGAAGGACAAAACAAAAAAGAGCAAAATCGAAAAATCAACCTTTTACAAGGTGTAGATAAAGATACGATGAGCCCCAAAAACTACATGTCTAGAACAATAAAAACACTTTAACCACACCAAAGGAATTCTCCAAAGCAAAGCAGTTCACTTCAAATAGAGCCTTTTCATTATATGCGTCAAATCTATGGAACTCCCTATCGAACAATATCATATGCATGAATGATGCTAAAGAATTCAGGAAAATGCTGAAAGGCATTAATCATTTCAGCAACATCACACCAGACCTGGACAATGACTAGTGAATAATGTCCACAATCATACAACATGACCACAAACTGTAAATAGTTTACTTATGACCCCAGCATTGAATATCTGGGGTTAGAGGTTGGCGGCGACGGCTATGCGCCGTAGTGGCGCATAGCCATCTCAGTACCATATCGGGCCCCTGTTGTTGTTGTTGTTGTTAAGTGCCGTTGAGTCAGAGTCGACTCATGGCGACCCTCTGGATAGCTATCCTAAATTGTGTTCGGTCTTCAGTCAGGCGTCTCATTGTTGACAGACTGGTACCCGTAGCTGCTGTTATTGTATCGATCCATCTCATTGCTGGCCTTCCTCTTTTGCGTTGACCTTCTATCTTGCCAAGCATGATGTCTTTCTCTAATGATCTCTCTCTTCTTATGATGTGTCCAAAGTATGAAAGTCGAAGTCTTGTCATCTGAGCTTCTAAAGAAAGCTTAGGTTTGATCTCCTCTAGTACCGACCGGTTTGTTCTTTGGGCAGTCCATGGTATACACAGTATTCACCGCCAGCACCATAATTCAAAGGCATCAATTTTCTTCCTATCTTTTTCACTGTCCAGCTTTCACACCCATATGGCGTTATTGAAAATACTATGGCTTGAACAAGTCGAATCTTTGAGAATCTGCTCTTGAGAATCTTATCTAGGTCTTTCATAGCCATTCTGCCAAGAGCAATGCGTCGTCTGATTTCTTGACTGCTTGTTGCTTCTTTATTGATAGTTGATCCAAGTAGGTTAAAGTTGTTCATGATTTCAATTTGTTCTCCTTCAACGATGAACCTGTTGATTATGCCAGTTGTCATGATCTTTGTCTTCTTTACATTAAGGTGCAGGCCCATTATGAGACTATGTTCTTTGATTGTGAGAAGCAAATGTTTCAGATCATCTTCACTTTCAGCCAGTAATGTGGTATCATCAGCATAGCGAAGGTTGTTGATGAGTCTTCCACCAATCTTCATACAATCCTGCTTCTCTGATGAATTGTTATTCATATAAATTAAACAGGTAGGGGGAAAGTATGCAGCCTTGTCTTACACCTTTGCTTATTTTAAACCATTCTGTTTCTCCTTGTTCCGTTCAAACTGTTGCTTCTTTATCAATGTACAGATTGATCAGGTGTTCTGGTATACCCATGCTTCTTAATGTGGCCCAGAGTTTCTCATGGTTTACACAGTCAAAAGCTTTGCTATAGTCGATAAAGCACAAATAGATATCCTTTTGGTATTCTTTAGTCTTTTCAAGGATACATCTCACATCCGCAATGATGTCTCTCGTTCCTCGTCCTTTCCTGAACCCTGCGTGCACTAAAGGTAGTTCTTGTTCCAGGTATGGTTGTAGTCTCTTTTGAATAATCTTCAGTAGAATCTTGCTGGCATGTGGGATCAGAGCGATTGTGCGATAATTTCCACAGTCAGTTGGATCACCTTTCTTTAGTATTGATATAAACACAGATTTTTTCCAGGCAGTTGGTCATGATGTTGTCTTCCATATTTCTTGGCAGACCCTTGTAAGTACGGTAACAGCAGCATCAGATTGCTGAAATACTTCTATGGGAATGCTATCAATGCCTGGTGCTTTGTTCTTTGATAAGGCTTTCAATGCTGCTTCAACTTCTTCTTTCATCACCAATGGTTCCCGATCATAAGGTACAGGTTGAAACGGCTGTTGGTCCACTTGATCTTTATCATATAAAAACTCTGTATATTCCTTCCATCTTTTCTTGATCTTCTCAGCATAATTCAACATAGAACCTTGAGCATCTTGTAACATTCCAATTCGAGGCAGGAACTTTTTCTTTAACTCTCGTAGCTTTAGGAAAGCCGATCTTGTTCTTCCTCTAGTTTCTGTTTCTATTTCCTTGCATGCATCATTGTAGTACTTTTCCTTGTTCTGTCTTGCTGCACGTTGGAAATCTCTGTTGAGTTCTGTGATTGTCTTTCCTTTCTCCTCTGGCTTTAGCTTCTCTGCGTTTCTGGACAATTTTCAGAGTTTCTTCCGTCATCCATTTTGGCCGTTTTTTCTTTTTCACCTTTTGTAGAGACTTCTCGCTTTCTTCCAACACAACCTTCTTGATGTCATTCCTTAACTCTTCTGGAGCGTCGTCATTTGTATCTAAAGCAGCAAATCGATTTTGCAGGCAGTCTTTATTTTATTTATTTATTTATTTACATTCTCTTATATACCGCGCTATTCTGCATCAGTGCGGTTTACATTGAACAAACTGAAATTACATTGAACAGGGTATTATAACTTGGAGATAACTATTTTACAGGGAACATGGGCTATGGAGGGTTAAGTGGCTTGCCCAAGACCACAAGGAGCACCTGTGGGACTAGAAACCCCAGTCCTTCCGGCCCAAGGTTGCTGTCCTCTAGTGGGATTTGAACCACCGACCTTCCGGCCTGAAGTACCTTGCCCCAACCACTAGGCTACTCCTCCACTCCTAAATCCAGTGGTATATTCTCAAGGTCATATTTTGCTGCATTTATGAGTGGTTTGCTCTTTTTCAACTTTAGCTTGAGTTTGCATACTAGTAGTTGATGATCTGTACCACAGTCAGCTCCAGGTTTTGTCTTTGTTGATGTTATAGAGCTTTTCCATCGTTGACTTCCACAGATGTAGTCAATTTGATTTTTATACAATCCATTGGGTGAAGTCCATGTGTACAGTCGCCGCTTGTGTTGCTGGAAGAAGGTGTTTGAGATGAATAGATCATTGGTCTTGCAGAATTCTATCAGTCTTTCTCCAGCTTCATTTCTGTTGCCAAGTCCACATTTTCCAACTACTCTGTCTTCTTCTTTGTTGCCAACTTTTGCGTTCCAGTCACCCATGACTACTGTTTGCATGTTCTGTCAATTTCAGCTTGTACTTGTTCTTAAAACTCTTCAATTTCATTCTCTTCTGCAGCTGTTGTTGGGGCATATACTTGAATTATAGTCGGGCCCCTAGACAATATTAATGATACAGATACTGCAAAAGAATAGAAGGCAGACACTTGACAGAGTTATTAATGGCTATGAATCACTAGATTGAAAATCTCTTCCACTTGAAGGCATATGTGCATCTACTGGATGGTTTTCTATCAGCTACAAGAATATGTTGGATACAGTAGGCTCTAATAAGCTAAGAGTAGAAATTAGCTGTTGTTCAAATTCCATGCTGTGAAGGCTAGAGACCAAGTCTGGATGAAGAAGACTGTTTTCCTTTTCAGTTATTACCACTGAAAATGGATCACGTTTCTGTGGAAGTAGAGCTACTAACCTTTTGAGGAGAGGAAACTAGTTCTGTCAAGGCCATTGTGTTACTATGAGAATCATGGTGCCTTTGCTTTGCTGAAATTTCTGCATGACTCCTGCTATGAGAGGAACAAGTGAATATGCATACACAAAGTCCAGATCCATGGAATTGCTAGTGCATCTGGAGTTAGATGCAAGGGAGAAGGTAGGATGTAACAATAAATAAGTAGTTTTGTATTTTTGTTACTGGCAAAAGATTGATTTGACGTGTTCACCACTCTTGAAAAAAGGACCTTAGAAGGGATGCATCCAGGGACCACTCATTAGATGGAGAACTCTATTGAGCATAATGGCTAAATGAGTGTGCAGATCTGGGATATAGGGAGCTTGTGTACAGTTAAGATTGACTATGGCAAAGTCCCAAATGGCAGCTAACACCCTAACCTAGACAAAGAGAAACTGTGCCTCCTTGTTTGTTTATAAAAAAACCCTGTCACCTGATTTAAGGTGATAGACCCAAAGAGATACTTATAGGACACTGTAAATTTTTCCAGAGTTCTAAGTGTTTGATGTGGAGAAGTTTCTCTAACTTTGACCCCTCACCCCCCAGCAATGATGAATTCCAACATGAGCTCCCTATGCCACATTCAAACCACCATGGGGCAAAAGTAATCCCTGGTGTCTGCTTGGGTATCGGAGTGCACATTTGTAGCACAGAGTGAAGTCGAGCTGGTGGACAAATTATTGTCAACAGAAACTTGGAGTGCTAATTCCATTGGAACATGAGACCCAATGAAGCTGCCTCATTGCACAGGGACCAGCAGGACTACATGTACAGTTGCAGCTATGTGACTTAGAAGTAAGCCTTGGCTGCACTCCTCTGTGATGCCTGAATGTTTCCTGTAAAGCTTCGATCCTGTTTGATGCAATGCCCTCTGCAGAACATGGCTTCTGTCTTCTGGCAGTATGGCTTCGCTTTAACTGTGTCCAGGATGGTGCCTAGAAAAGCAATGGTGTTCATAAGGCAGAACATACAGTTTTGAAAAGTGATAAAGAGCTCCAGGCTTCAGAGTCCAAAGAGGCTACTAGAAGCCTATTCTCAAGATATGGGAATACTTGATGACTCTACCAGTAGCTATGGACAGTTGCTATGACAAGGCATTTTGCAAAGACTTTGAGGCCCAACTAGAGACCAAACAGAATCATCTTGTACTGAAAATAAACAGTCTGGAGGAGGACTCCCCAATACTTCTTGTAGCAAGGATGGAGTGGTATATGCATATACACATCCTTAACATTCAGAATAGACAAGCAGTCCCCTTTCTTTGCAAAAGACTAAATATTCATCTAAAGCTTTTCGTTTTGAAAAAATGGGTTGAGGTCCCTGATGTGAAAGTGAAGGAGGTGAGTCCAGTGTAAAGGCCGATCCAGAGGTTGGGTAATGAATGTGAGTCAATCTGATTTGTATATATTCAGGATCCATGTCTTGATAATTATGATTGAAGGAAGAATTGATCAAACACCTTACAATGAAGGAAACAACGTGTATTTTGTAGAAGCTGTGGTAATGAAAAACAGTCAAACGAAAGCTGCTGCTTCATCTAAGCAGTTATACTGTAGCCTGGTGAAATAGTGATATGTCTAGGGTTCTTTTACCATATTGCCCAATGAGGTCTTTATCCAAGGGGAATCTGCTAACTTAGAATGTATAGGGTCTTGTAATAAAACTAGGCACCTGGCTAAATGAAAGAAGCAGAAACTATTGAAGTTTCTAAGATGTCCTATGCCATCTATATGAGAGGAGTTCCATGCTAATCTGTCGCTGTTATTATGGAAAGAGCTTATGTGAAAGAGTAGATGATAAAACTTGGACTTGAAACAAAACCTGGATAAGCAATGTCCTCATGTAGAAATTCATTTCTCGCTGTGGGAGGAAAGGGATCAAATGGAATTCCTGTAATCTTCCTCCATATCCTTTGGTGATCCAGAAAAGACAGAAGGAATAAAAGCACAGGCCCCAGGTTGGAGTCTGAAGTAAATAACAGAGACAGTACAGTATTCTGAGAAGATTGTGCATCTCTCTGTGTCGGAATCTGCCAAATGAGAACGTGCCAGTTATATGGGCAAGACCTGGTAGAAGGAGGACAACCAATGGGACACTGTGATACCTGGATATAAATTATTTCGCAATGACAGCGCAGATAAAATTGATGGAGGGGTTGCACTATATGTTAGAGAGGACATTGCGTCAAACAGGATAAAAGTTTTGCAGGAAACAAAATACACTGTAGAATCTCTATAAAGAGAAATTCCATGGACAAATGGGAAAGCAATGGCAGTGGGGGTATACTACTATCTCCCTAGCCGGAATGAACAGATGAAAGATGAAATGCTAAAAGAATCAGGGAAGCTATGAAAAGTTACAACACAGTAATAATGGGTGATTTAAATTACCCTGGTATTGACTGGGTCAATGTACATCAGGTCATGCTAGGCAGATAAAGCTTCTAGATGAAATAATGAATGCTTCATGGAGCAGCTGGTTCATGAAGCAACACAAGCTATTTTGGACCTAGTCTTTTGTGGAACACATGACTTGGTGTGAGAAATGACAGTGTTAGGGCCACTTGGCAATAGTGATCATATTATGATAGCATTTGATTTAATAAACGGAGGAAGGAGAGCAAGGAAATCCGCAACACCAACATTTAACTTTCAAAAGGGAAACTAAGATAAAATGAGGAAAATGATTAAGAAAAAACTAAAAGGAACAGCTACAAAGATTAGAGGTCTACATCAAGAATCGGCATTGTTTAAAAATACTATCTTGGAAGGCCAGACTAGATGTATTCCATGCTTTAAGGTGAAAGGAAAGACAAACGACTGCCTGCATGGTTTAAATGTGAGGTCAAAGTGACTGTTATAGCCAAAAAAGCATCTTTCAGGAAATGGAAAAAGAAGCCAAATGGTGAAAAAAGAAACCAACATAAGCATTGGCAAGTTACTGTAGATGCTAGATATTGATAAGGCAGGCAAAGAGAATCTGAAAAGAAGCTTGCCATAGAAGCAAAAATGCATAATAAAAGCTTTATCAAGTAAATTGCATAAAAGGGGCATTAAAGGAGGACAAGGCCAAAGCGGAGAGACTGAATGAATTCCTTGCTTCGGTGTTTATTGAAGATGATGTAGGAGGTTACCCCATGTCTGAAATGGTATTTAAAGATAATATATCACAGGAATTGAAACAAATCTTGATAAACTGGGAAGATGTAATACTGCTATTTGATAAACTAAAGAGCAGCAAATCACCTGGACCAGATGGTATACATCCCAAGGTTCTAAAATAACTGAAATATGTCAACTATCTTTAAAATCATCTGTAGTACCTAAATACTGTAGAGTGGCCAGTGTAACACCAATTTTTAAAAAGGGCTCTAGGGTCGATCCATGAACTACAGACCAGTGAGCCCGATGTCAGAACCGGGCAAAATGGTAGAAACCGTTATAAAGAACAAAATTACTGAACATGTAGATAGTCATGTTTATTGGGAGAAAGCCATTATGGATTTAGCCAAGGAAAATCTTGTCTCACTAATCTGTTACATATTTTGAAGGTGTGAATAAACAGGTAGATAACAGTGAGCCGGTTGATGTGGAGGTCAATTCTGCATGGGGCATGTCCAAAATCTGGACGGCCTGGATATGCACCTGATTCTGCTCCCGCGGAGTTAGACGGTCCTGCGGGAGCAGAATAGGTGCACAGGGCCTGGACGTCCTGGATGTGTCCTGATTCAGGCCTGCTAGACGTCCACAATCCTGCTCAGCTAGCCCAGCCTACACTCCTGTCACATTGCCATGGCACCAGGACACCTGCAAGAGCTGCGATCGGCCGCAACTCTTTAAAGTTTTTTTTTCTTCTGCTGTCTGACCCCCGATCAGCCCTTCCAAGGCCGGGATCGGGCTGCAGGAACCCCCCTCCCCCCGCTCACCTTTACATGAGGGTCTGAGCTGGATGTCTGCCGACATCGGGGTGGGGGGAGAGACTCAATCCACCCATCTAAATCATCAAGCCCAGAAGTACAGGGCTGTCGCCAGCCCTGTACGTCTGGGGTCAGGGTCCCGCCTCTGCACCGCCCTTGCTCAACCTCCGGCCCTCCCCCTCCCATCCGCATCCAGAGCTCCCTGCACATCTCCTCAGTGCGTGTGGGAAACTCAAGAGGCAGGATTGGCACTGGGCATTTAGCGGGGGATATACGCCCAACCTGGACATATATCCCCACTAAACACAGCTCTGAATAGACCCCATAGTGCATCTGGATTATCAGAAAGTATTTGGCAAGGTCCATCATGAGAGACTCTTGGCAAAATTAAAAAGTCATGGGATAGGAAGCAATGTACTATTATGGATTAGGGACTGGTTAAAAGATAGAAAACAGAAAGGGCTAAATGGCCAATTTTCTCAGTGGAGAAAGATGAATAGTGAAGTATCCGAGGAATCTGTGCTGGGCCCGCTGCTCTTTAACATACTCATAAATAACCTCGAAATGGGAATAATGAGTGAGGTGATCAAATTTGTAGATGACGCAAAATTATTTAAAGCTGTTAAAACACAAGAGGATTGTGAAAAATTGAAAGAGGGCTCTGATAAATAAGGAGATGGAGCATCTAAATGGCAGATGAAATTTTATGTGGACAAGTGCAAAGTTGTGCACGTAGAGAAGAACACAAACTATGATTGCACAATGAAAGGTTCCACATTAGAAACTGCTACTCAGGACAAGGATCTAGAAGTCATCATGGATAATACTTTGAAACCCTCTGCCCAGTGTGCAGTGGTGGTCAAGAAAGCAAATAAAATGCTAGGAATCATAAGGAAAGGAATAGAGAATAAAACAAAGAATATTATAATGTGTCTGTATCGCTCCATAGTGCAACTGCACCTTGAATATTGCATGCAATTCTGGTCGCCATATGTTAAAAAGGATACAGCGGAATTAGAAAAGGTATAAAGAGCCATCAAAATGATCAAGGGGATGAAAGGATAACCCTACGAGGAAAGGCTTAAAAGGTTAGGGCTCTTCAACTCGAAAAAAAAGACAGCTAAGGAGAGATATGATAGAGGTCTATAAATTATTATCTCAGTTTATGATCGCTGCTACCTTGAAGAAAACAATATGTGGTGGTGGGCGGGAGGGGGGAGAGAGTGATGCAGAACAAGTTTCTGGTGATAAGGGCTTATATTTTATTCTTATCATCAAATTATCATATTACCTGCTGTTTTTAAGAAATGGTGAAGAGAAAATGTCTGGCCTACAAAGGATGCCCTATTGTCACCAATTGCCTGGGAACATGGGAGCCGTACACCAGGAAAATAAAAACTCAAATCACAGTCACTTGTCAGCAAAACTCTTTTATTTGGTACAAGCAAAAACTGCAAGCACAGATATACAAGTGTCTGTCTGAGGGATCTGAGTGCAGGCAACGTTCTCTGCCTCCACAACGGTGGGGGAGAGAAGGCTGTCCCCGATGCTCTATAGTTGCTTTCTTATATACCTCTCTGTCCCAAAGTTCCAGAAAGTTCTGCATAAATTCTTATGTCATTTGCAGCTTTCTGAAAAATTCTCTTCCCTGGGACCCTCCCATGTTTATTAGTTTCGCAGCTGAAATTTCAAGGTCTGCTTATCTGTGCAGTTGACCGCAGCCCTCTCTGCTTCTTCCTGTGTTTCGTACATGTTATTCCATTTCTTGGCACTGTTTGTAATCTTCAAGGCTCAGAGTATGTGTGCTCATTGTTTCTAGCTTGGCCTGTATTTTTCTTGCTGGGCCCAAACTCTGCACATTCCTGTCCAAAGTATGGTTACCCAGACTCTTATGTAGTAGGCCGCATATACTCTGTCTTGTAGCCCACATGCTATTTCTTCTGTGCCAGCCATATGTTGCTGTGTGCATTTCCAGCAGGCAAGGGTGCAGTCACATAAAGCAGACCTGAGCCAATTATCCCTTCAACAGTAATACCAGGCTATAATCTATTCAGGAAAGACAGGGTAGGAAGAAAGGGAAGTTGAATGGGACTGTATGTAAAAAAATATATTAAAGTCACAGAATTTCAGGCTTATGAGGGAAGGAAAAAGCATTATAGGTTATTCTTGAAAAGAGGGAATGGAAAAACTATTTACATTGGTGTCACATACAGACCTCCCTCTCAGGCAGAAGAAATAGATAAAGATTAAACTGAAGATATTCGCAAAATTGCAATGAAAAGGGAAGTACTATTGTTAGGCAATTTCAATTTGTCTGGATTCTCTACAGGGAGAACTGCTTGGCAACTGGTGATGGAGCCCACATGGAAGGGATAAATAAAGTACTTGACTTAGTGCTTACAAATTAGGAGAGTGTTTCTGATATTGTGGTGGGTGATCTCCGGATCAATATTTGGACACAGGAGTAGATGGCTCATTAAAATAAGAGGGTCCTAGACTTCAGGAAAACTAGCTTTGCAAAGTTGAGGGACTACGTTTTGGGATGCTGCCAGATACTTGTGACCTGGATTGTCCACTGTTGGAAACAGGATATTGGGCTTGATGGAACCTTGGTCTGACCCAGGATGGCATATTTTATGTTCTTATGAATAGCTAGCTAGATGGGAACATCTGGGGGAAGTAGAACAATGGGCAAAACTGAAAGGAAATACTAAAAGATGTAACAAACATTTTTATCAGGAAAATAAATAAAAGTAAGAGGAAAATCAGGCTGCTATGGTTTTCAAAAGAAGCAGCTGAAAAGGTAAGGAAAAAGAGGTTAGCTGTTATAAACTATAAGAGATCACAGAAAGAGCAAGACAAACAATTTCTGGAGAAGCTAAGGGAAGCTGGTAAAGTAGTCACAAAAGCCAAGATCCTAATGGAAGAAAAAATAACTAATACAATAAAATAAGGGGGCAATACTTTTTTTTAAGGTATTGTCATGAGGCTAGTACTAATAAAGATGCAAAGTTGAAAAGAAACCCTGTTTCTCACAGAGATCTAGAGGTGCAATTACCTCAAAGCAAAGCTAGAGGGGGCAGGAGTGATCATACAGAAGCTAATGAGGCTAGGAGATCTAACCAGTTGCACCTGGGAATGAGTCCGGGAGATTCAAAGAGAAGATCCCTTTATAAGCAGAAGTTTAATTCTAGCAAAGCAGAGTGGGAGAGGAAAAGCCAAGCAGTAAGGAGCACAGCTGCAGAAAGGGAAGCAGCAGTACAAGGAGCAGAAGGACTTGGAGAAGGAACAAGGAGCACAGCTAAGGAAAGAAGGAGAGACCTGAAGGAAGGAATCCTCCTTCAGCAAGCCCAAGGGAACGGAATTCACAGAGGTGGAGTTCAGAGGGGCCAAGCTACCAGAGCAGCTGTTCAGAGGGAGTCTGCTGGGGAAAGCAGTCAGGCTGGAGAGTGTGCCACTCCCTGCTCAAGCAACGTTCCTGAGTCCAAAGCTGAGAGACGTATCCAGAGAACCAGAGAACCAGGTTTAGAGGAAGACCTGCAGTCACCGGAACCTGCCGGACAAGTTTTACCAGGTACTCGAGGAAAAGGAGTTTCTAGCAAGGCTACTTTACCACTGAAACATAGAGCTGAATCCATACCAGGTTTTGCTAAGCTGCCAGGAAGCACAGCACTGCCCAGAAGCTACTGGCAGAAAAACTGTTGCAAAAGAGACGTTCTTGGGAGAGAAGGTTCCAGGGAGTCCAGCTACAGAAACCCAAGGTATGAAAGTTTTATTCCTGCTAAAGAAGGCTTAACTCCTAGAAGCACTGCTAAAGCAAATGCTCACTTTGTAAGAAGAAGAAAGAAACCAGAGTGGTTTCAAGAATTACCAAGAAAACTTAAAACCCAGTCTTATTGGAGGCAGGTCAGTGGAGACAGTCCATGTAAAGCTGTAACAGCCAGGGACAGTATTTACTCCACGGGGGAAAGTAGTGAGGCAGAATCTATGGACGTAGAAGAGATAAATGCTATTCCCATGCCTCAGGAAGAAGATATGGATTGTGGGTTGTGTATGGCTACTAGCCTAGAGTCTATAGCCACCGTGTAAATAAGAAGAAAACTTGTTTAATTGTTTTTGTTTGGAATGAACTGAATTCCTCCATTTTCCTTGGCACTAATTGTGAAGCTACTAACAGTTAGCCCACCTGTTTATTACTGGAACCTTTTCAAACAAAGGACATTCTTTGATTTCCACTGTCTTAATTGAACCCTTGCACAGAGGGGAAATAAAAGCCTTGTTTCCCTACACTCTTGGCTGAATTATTATGTGCGCACAAGGAGCTGAAAATAGATAAGACCAAACTCCATTTTTGGCCTTACATTACACCACGCTCTTTGAAAATAAATACATCGTGGAGCATGCCCTTACCGCCCTTGGCCACTAGGGGCTGCCACCACAACAGTATGTTAGTGGTAGCAGGAAGTGCAAAGGGGTACTTTGAAACTCAAGGGTGAAGGAGAAACTGATGAGGATAAAGCAGAACTGCTTAACAATTATTCCTGAACTGTGTTCACAAATGAATTCTTTGCTTTGGTATTTACTGAAGAAGATGTAGGGAAGTTAACCATGCCAGTAATGGTAATTAAAGGTAATGAAAAATCTCAATAAACTGGGAAGATGTGATACAGCAATTTCATAAACTAAAGAATAGCAAAATCACTTGGACTGGATGGTATACATCCCAGGGTTCTGAAAGAACTTAAAAATTAAACTGCAGATCTACTATCAGAAAATTATAAACTATCATTTAAATCAGGGGTCTCAAACATGCGGCCCGCGAGAGCATCTTGTGCGGCCCGCGAAGCACCGGTGAGTAAAAAAAAAAAAAATTCCAAACTTGCCGCCGCAGTATTAAGCGTCCCGCGGGCCCCTCTGCCTGGTCCTCTCCTCCCTGCAGTATCAGCTCCAAAAGCGGCGGCTTTCAGAGCCGCGAAGAGAGAGAGTTTCTCTCGCGCGGTTCTGAAGAGCAGCGAGAGAGTCTTCAGAACCGCGCGAGAGAAACTCTCTCTCTTCGCGGCTCTGAAAGCCGCCGCTTTTGGAGCTGAATGCTGCAGCCAGGCAGAGGAGCCCGCGGGACGCTTAATACTGCAGCAGCAGCAAATATACATTTTTTTTAATCTAATTTGGCTGATGGTGGGAGGGGGGCTAGGACTGGTAATGGGCTATGGGGGGGGCTAGGACTGGTAATGGGCTATGGGGGGGGCTAGGACTGGTAATGGCCTATGAGGGGGGTAACTGAAAATGGGGTGATGGAGGTAACACTGAAAATGGGGTGATGGGGGGGGGTTAGGACTGGTAATGGCCTATGAGGGGGAAACTGAAAATGGGGTGATGGGGGTAACACTGAAAATGGGGTGATGGGGGGTTAGGAAAGGTAAAGACATATGAAGGGTTAACTGAAAATGGGTTGATGGTGGTAACACTGAAAATGGGGTGATGGGGGGTTAGTACTGGTAATGCCCTATGAGGGGGTAACTGAAAATGGGGTGATGGGGGTAACACTGAAAATGAGGTGATGATGGGGGTTAGGACTGGTAATGGGCTATGAGGGGTAAGACTGGAAGTGGGCTATGGGGGGTTAGGACTGGTAATCGGCTATGGGGGGGCTAGGACTGATAATGGGCTGGGGGTCTGCTAGGACTGGAAATGGGCTGAGTGGAAGGGGGGCTTGAACTGCAAATGGCTGATGGGGAGGGGGGCTTGGAATGGAAATGGGCTGTGAGGGGAGGGAGCTAGCACTGGTAATGGGCTGATGGGGGTAGCTACGATTGGAAATGGGCTGTTGGGGGGGCTAGGACTGAAAAGGGGCTGATGCAGTGACTCGACGGGCGGGGGTGCTGTGTGGGACTGGAACTAGAAGGGAGCTGATGTTGGGGGAGGATTAGAATGGGATGGAGCTGGGAGAGTGAAATGGAGAGGGGAAAATATTTTGTGTGGGAGGGAAGACAAATCTACAATTGGCCAGGTAAGTGGGGATTGAGGATGGAGGGGTAAAATTTGAGTGGATGAAAATAGGAATGAGGAAAGAGCAAAAGGAGAAAGATTAATATGTTAAAGCAGATGTAGAGGGAGAATGGAAAAAGCTAGAAGAGAGAAGGACAAATGGACAGCAGACGATGGAGAGTTAGCAGAAGGCACGAAGAAACCAGAAGAAAGTGGCTGGAACTGAAAAAAAATGCACAAAAGATAGAAAAATATCTTTATTTTGAATTTATTAACTGGAATATGTCAGTTCTGGGAAATGTGCATCAATAACGTCTGCGCTTTGTTTAGTACAAGAGGAAATTAATTTATAGTTTTATTTCTACAGTGTTGTTGTACATTCCAAGTTTGGCTTTTGGGGGTCCCAGTTTAATTGTCTTGTTTCTAAATTTTGATTCCTTGTTTGGTGATGGTGTATTCTGCATGTGTAACTGAGCTGAGGTATTCTGTTTATGTAATTCCTATTTGACATTGCTACTTGTTCTCTGTCCCCAGTAGGTCATGTATTGTTATTCTCTGAAATGTATTGATTTAATATTTGCAGTGTTGCCTTTTGATAGGTAGGGTATGGTGCTTTGTGAGTCCTGGTAGTGCTGTTAGGATATGGCGGGTTTGCTATGGGTTCTAAATGGGCAGTGTTTGTTTGTAGTAGTTCCTAATGTGCCTGGCGGTTGCCACTGGATTATAGTAATGTAGAAATCTTTTAGTCTTTCTTTATTCATGCACTCATTAAGAGGCATGTTTACTAAAAGTTAGGGTATGGTAACATTATGCAAATATTTATGCAAATGAGGTCCCTTATGCAAATGAGGTCCCACGTCTCATGCGGCCCCCGGGTTATTTTACAAGTCCTCATTTGGCCCTCAAAGCAATTTGAGTTTGAGACCCCTGATTTAAATCATCTAGAGGAACCTAAAGATTAGAAAGGGGCCAACATAAGGCAATTTTTATAAAGGGTTACAGGGGTGATTTGGGAAACTACAGACTGGTGAACCTGACACTAGTGCTAGGTAAAATGGTAGAAGACATTATAAAATACAAAATTTCAAGATAGTCATGGTTTATCATTGGTGTGATCTACAGACTCCCCTCACAGGAGAAGAAGTGGACGGAGATTTAATAGAAGACATATGCAGCATTGCCAGGAAAGGGGAAGTGCTATTGATAGGCGATTTCAATATGACGGATATTGATTGGCACATCCCTGCTGCGGTGTCATCTAGAAGTAAGGAGAATCTGGATTCTCTACAGGGAAAACTATTCAGGCAACTGGTAACAGAACCCATACGAGAAGGGGCAATATTGGACTTGGTGCTTCCCAATGGTGAAAGTGTTTCTGATATGATAGTGGGAGATCACTGGATGTGAGAAGACCAGATGGTGTGGTACTGTATTAGGACTAGGGCTGATAAAATCCATTCAAAGGCGAGGGTCTTAGACTTTAGTAAAACTAACTTTGCCAAGATGGGCCAATACCTCAAGGAATCGTTAGCAGGATGGGAACAGATGGGGGATGTAGAAAAACAGTGGGCAAAACTGAAAGAGGATATTTTAAGGGCAACCAACCTTTTTGTTAGAAAGGTAAACAAAGGTAAAAGGAAAAGGAGGCCACTATGGTTCTCAAAAGAACTAACTAAAACTTAGAGAAGCTAGCAAAATAGTCAGGAAAGCAAAGATACAAAAAGATGAAGAAATTGCCACTGCAATAAAATGGGGAGGTAAGACATTTTTTCAGATATGTTAGTGAAAGGAGGAAGGGCAAAAGTGGTATTGTCAGACTCGAGGGTGAAGGGAAGGAATATGCAGAAGCTGATGAGGATAAAGCAGAATTGCTTAATAATTATTTCTGTTCTGTGTTCATAGATGAAGGGCCAGTAGCAGGACCTCAGAAATACCCACAAATAGCAGTGAAGGGGATCTCAAACGGTTTTCAGAAGACTGTATTCATGAGGAACTAGCTAAACTAAAAGTAGACAAAGCAATGGGACTTGGTGGGATATATCCGAGAATACTGAGAGAACTTAGAGACATTCTGGTTGCCACATCTAAAAGAGGATACAGCAGAATTAGAAAAGGTACAGAGAAAAGAAACCAACATGATAAAGGGGATGGAAGGATACTCATACGAGGTAAGGCTTAAAAAGTTACAGCTCTTCAGCTTGGAATAAAGACAGCTGAGGGGAGATATGATAGAGGTCTATAAAATCATGAGTTAAATGGAACATGTGAACTAGATCAGTTTACTCCTTCAAAAAGTAGAAAGACATGCAATGAAGCTACTATGTAGCACATTTAACTGTAATCAGAGAAAGTATTTTTTTCACTCAATATGTAATCCAACTCTGGAATTTGTTGCCGGAGGATGTAGTAAAAGCTGTTAGTGTAGTTGAGTTTAAAAGAAGTTTTACAATTTCCTGGAGAAAAAGGCTGTTTGTCCAGTAGTCTGTGAGAGGCCGCTATGGCACGAAGGTGAACCCTCACTAAGTTAGTCTTAAGACCAATTAAGAATGAGTGGAGGAGATATTGTAGAAGGGACTCCACTGGGCAAGAAAAGGGGTCAATGTCCCTTGGAGAGCACCAGAGGGCAAACCTACGCCACTTGTAGGCATAAGATCGCCTAGTGGACTCTGTGGGATGCAAAGAGGACATCTTTGACCGCCTATGGCAGGTCAAGGTTAGCGAGTACTATCCCTTCAGCAGCCATGCTGTAAGACGTAGGGAGTAAAGACTGTGATGGAGGAGCATCCCGGTGTCCTGGGAGAGAGGTTGGGGTGCACATCCCAGATTGAGGAGTTTTAGTACACATATAGCCAATTAGCATAAGTGAAACACATAGAATAACATCAGGAAGAAAAGAATAGCGAATAGGAAAATAATACCTTTTGGTCTATGATCCCAAGATTTGGGAAGAAAGATCCAAGCCACCCAAAACAAGGTCTATTGTTCAGGTTCAGTATTATGGAGGACCTTTAACAGCTTCAAGAACCTTTCTAATGTGGGAATCCACACTATCTACATAATTTCTACACTCCTGAATATCTGCACATACCTCCTTGGACAGCTAGTGAATAATCTAAGTTCAAATGGCTTTGCATTACTATTATATGCACTGATTCGACTTCAAGAGAAAGTTTTCCAATTGAACTTGATGATCTTGGATAGTTTTCTAATTTATTTATTTATTTATTTATTTATTACAGTTTCTTATATACCGCGCTATTTAGAATCAGCGCGGTTTACATCATAACAAAACGACCATAACGACAAACTGTCAGGTTTTACATTGAACAGGAGTACAAACTTGGATAACTGGGTTAACTATATACATAAACTATCTACACTGCAGTGTGAGGGCATTTCTAGATTGGGTCATTTCTTGGAGGGGATATCTAGTATGGAATGCCTTGCCAACCTCACATGAAGGGAAGATAACACCCCATCATTTATCAGCTTCATCTATATCCCATTCCTCATTTAGCTGATTTGAATTTGAGGCAATAACATAACCCATTGGGAGTTTTTTCGATTTTCTTTTTCATTTTTATTGTAAACCGCCCTGCTGCTAATTTGAAGGTCGGTATATCAAAATTTAATAGACATAAGCATATTTTATTCTTATTTTCAGTAGTTATGAAGTAACACACACAGCAGGAATAACATAAGCACTAAAGCACAGACCAATCCAATTGGCAGGCAGATTCCAGTAGGCCATATTCTCAAACAATATGAAGAAATTAGACCTTATCTGCTAATTGTCTTTCCTGGAGTACTCTCCGGGCCAGTCCAGGAATCTTGGGTGATCAATCCGCTCCAGCAGCTGAGGACTGGAATCTGACAAGGTTTTACTGACAACCCCTCCAGCTCCCCTAGGTGTCAGCTAACCAGTCTCTCGGTAACAAAGCAGTGAAGCTAATCCTAAGAACACGCACAACCCAAAACAACAAAATCCTAACCTAGATTACGAAAGAAAGAGAAGAAAAACCAGCCAAAGCACTGAACTGGTATAGACTGCTTGCGCCATTCTTTTTTTTGTTTTTTTTTTGTCTTTTTTGTTGACGGAAAAAGGAATCACTGTTCACTCTAAAAACAAGTAGCTGCCCCACAGAGGAGCTTGAGCTAACTAGTCAGGCAATATTTGCCGTTTTTCTGTGTTTTTTTTTTTCATTGTTAACCTGTTTACCATGCCCCCTAAGGGAATCGCAGTATTCGCTGCCCCTGCATTGTACGACCCCTTGACGAGATACTACGGAAACAAACAAATCAGTCCCACAAACCGGAACTCGCAGATACAGTAAGGGAGGGTCCTGGACTGGCCCGGAGAGTACTCCAGGAAAGACAATTAGCAGGTAAGGTCTAATTTCTTCTTCCTAGTCGTCTTTCCGGGCCAGTCCAGGAATCTTGGGAAGTACCAAAGCAGTACTCAAATACGGGAGGGACCTGCGAGACCGGTCACCAGTGCCGCTGCGCCCACCCTGGCGTCATTCTGAGCCTGAACATCCAACCGATAATGCTTCGCAAATGCGTGCAACGACGACCACGTCGCCGCCCGACAAATGTCCACCGGCGGAACTAGCGCATATTCCACCCAAGAGGCAGCCTGAGCTCTGGTGGAATGCGCTCGCAGACCTTGCGGAACCAGCACGCCCTTCGCCTCGTACACGGCGCGAATGGCATGCTTCACCCAGCGAGCGATAGAGGCTTTAGTGGCCGTCTTACCTTTCGCTGCACCACCGTAGAGCACAAATAACCTGTCCGACTGACGAAAAGACTTCGTCACCTTGAGATACTTACGCAACACTCGACCCAAGTCCAGCCGTCGAAGGGAACGATCGAAACCACTGCTCCCTAACCCCTCGAACGTAGGAAGGGAAACAACCTGATTGACGTGAAACGACGAAACCACCTTGGGAAGAAAAGAGGGCACCGGACGCAACACCACCTTCTCAGCTGAAAATTGAAGGTATGGTTCCTTGCAAGATAAAGCTTGAAGATCTGAAATCCTCCTCGCGGAGCACAAGGCCACCAGAAAAGCCGTCTTCCAGGACAATTCTCGGAGATGTGCCGCACGTTGCCCGACAAACGACGGATCCAACAACGCCTGGAGCACCAGGTTCAAATCCCAAGGAGGAACCACTGAACGCCTGGGAGGCCTAATATTCCTAGCGGCCCTTAAGAAATGCAGCATATCAGGATGGGAAGCAAGAGGCCTGCCCTGTACCCGTCCTCGGTAACAGGCCAGCGTTGCCACCTGTACTCGCAAGGTACTAAGAGCTAAACCCTTATCCAAACCGCCCTGCAAAAAACCCAAAAGGTCCGGTAGCGATGCCTTCCCGGGCTGCACCGCATGCCCAACGCACCACGCTTCAAATAAGCGCCAAATCCTAATGTAGGCCAATGACGTGGACCGCCTGCGGGACTGCAACAGAGTAGCTATGACCGCGCTGGAGTAGCCCTTGCGCCACAACCTGCTCCGCTCAATAGCCAAGCCGTAAGACAAAATCGATCCACCTGCGGCATGAGCACCGGCTCTTGCCTCAAGAGACCGCTGCGAGCGGGCAACCGCCAGGGAGGAGCCACGAGCAGTCTGACCAGATCGGCATACCAAGGACGACGAGGCCAATCGGGAGCTACGAGAATCACCATCCCGCTGTGAGCCGCCACCCTTTGGATGACTCTCCCAAGAGAGGCCATGGAGGAAACACATAGATGAGCTGATCCGGAGGCCAAGGCTGCACAAGACCGTCCAGACCCTCGGACATGTGTTCCCTGCGCCTGCTGTAAAACCGCGCCGCCTTGGCATTGGACTGGGTAGCCATAAGATCCAGAACCGGCTGACCCCACATCAGCAAGATTTCCTGAAAAACCGTCTGGTCCAGTTCCCACTCTCCGGGATCCAGACGATGCCGACTGAGATAATCCGCCTGAACGTTGTCCTTGCCTGCCACGTGCGCCGCCGAGATCGTGGTGAGATGGACTTCCGCCCACTGAAACAACTGCAGGCATTCCTCCAGCAACAGAGCACTGCCCGTGCCGCCTTGCCGGTTGATGTAAGAAACGGTCACTTGATTGTCGGAGAAAACCCGAACTGCTCTCCCGAGCAGCAACGTCGCGAACGCCTGCAACGCGAGCCGCACCGCCCGGAGTTCCAAATGATTGATCGATCAGGCGGTCTCTACCGCCGACCACGAACCCTGAGTGACACGACCCAGGCAATGAGCCCCCCAGCCGGAGAGGCTGGCGTCCGTCGTGAGCAATACCCAATCGGATACCTCCAGAGGGGCTGGCACCAACCACCACTGTAGGCTGAGATGGACGCTCGGTGGACAGACTAACCTGCGGGAGAGAGGATGATCCTGAGGAGACCAACGAGACAACAACGCGCTCTGAAGCGGCCGTATGTGGGCTCTGGCCCAAGGCACCAGATCTAAGGATGCCGCCATGGACCCCAACAATTGTAGATACCTCCAACCCGTTGGAGCCTTGACCCGCAGAAACGCCGAGACCTGCCGCAAGATCTTGCGTACCCTGTCGTCCGGAAGAAAAACGGATCCTATCTCCGTGTCGAAGAAGGCCCCCAAGTAGGTCAGTCGCCGAACGGGAACCAAATGGCTCTTTGCATAGTTTATGACCCAACCTAACGGCTCCAGGAGCTGCACCACTCGCGCCATGGCCTCCTGCGACTCCTGCAGCGAGGACGCTCGAATCAACCAATCGTCCAAGTAGGGATGAACCTGAATCCCCTCTTTCCTGAGCGCAACCGCCACCACAACCATAATCTTGGTGAAGGTGCGAGGCGCCGTGGCCAGTCCAAAAGGCAAGGCCCGAAACTGAAAATGACCCATGGGCACCGCGAAACGGAGATACTTCTGATGTTCGCTTCTGATCGGAATGTGTAGGTAAGCTTCTGTAAGATCTATGGAAGCCAGAAACTCGCCAGGTCGAACTGATCGAATTACCGACCGCAAGGTTTCCATCCGAAAATGAGGCACCCGCAAACAACGGTTCACATGCTTGAGATCTAGAATGGGCCGAAAAGAACCCTCTTTCTTGGGGACCACAAAATAAATCGAGTATCGACCTAATCCGCACTGGTCTGCCGGCACCGGAACCACCGCGCGAAGATGCAACAATCGGCGAAGGGTCTCCCCGACCGCTTCCAGCTTTGCCTGCGGACCGCAAGGCGACAGGACAAAGGCGTCCGAAACCCGCTCCTTGAATTCTAGGGCATAGCCGTCCCCGATAATCTCCAAAACCCACTGATCCGTGGTTATAGTGGCCCAGGTGGAAAGGAACTGCTGCAACCGACCTCCTACCGGAATTCCCACCTGGACCGGCCTCATCTCATTGTGACTTCTTCGCTGCGGACTGTTGGTTATGAAAGACTCCTCTACTAAAACCTCTGGACCCACGAAAGGAATAGCCCCGAGAAGGAAACCGACCCCGCTGATAAGGAGTGAAGCGTGCTCGCCGAAACCTGCGAAAGTCTCTACCGTGACCCCTAAGGAGGAATCCCTGCTTCGCAGCTCTTGGGCGGTCCTCCGGCAGCCGCCCGCCCTTGGAGTCACCCAAATCCTTAACAATCTTGTCTAAGGCCTCACCAAACAACAACTTGTCCTTATACGGCAATTTACTAAGACGAGCCTTGGAAGAAGCATCTGCCGACCAGTTCCTAAGCCAAAGGAAACTTCTAGCGGCTATGACGGAGGCCATAGCCTTAGAGGAAATGCGAACCAAATCATAAAAGGCATCGGCCTGATAAGCAGCCGCCGATTCTAGCTTCGCCAAGTCCGCCGTAGGTTCATCAACTTTCTCAGGGGTCTGTTCTCCTTGCAGCCAGCGGATGGAAGCCCTAGACACATAAGCTCCACAAACAGATGCTTGAAGGGCCAAAGCACTAGAATCAAAGGCCTGCTTCAGAAGAGCTTCTAACCTGCGATCCTGCAAGTCCTTGAGAGGTGCACCTCCTTCAACAGGAATGGTGGTTTTTCGAGTGACGGCGGACACCAACGCATCCACCTTGGGCATACGCAATAAGTCCCTCTCTTCCTGTGGGACAGGGTAAAGCTTAGCCAACGAGCGACCTCCTCTGAGAGACGCCTCCGGAAACTCCCATTCAGCTTCTATCATTTGTTTAATAACTATGAACCGGGAAACACTTTTGTTCCGACCTGAACCCCTGCAGCAAAGGATCTTCCAGGGGTTCCTGCTGCACCGAAGGAAGGACTAAATTCAGAGCAGAAAGCGATTGCGAGATTAGCGCTCCCAACTCCTCCTTACGAAACATGCGAAAAACATTGGGATCCTCACCAGGACCCAGTTCCCCTTCCTCCAAATCTCCCGACCAGGTATCCAACCCTGGTTCAGAAAATATCTCACCCTCTTCTACACCTGGAGATGGGGCAAAAAGCGCCTCTGCATGGTCCCCACTCTGGTCTCTGCCAGGAACTACCGAAGGGCTAGACTCCCCCCGAAGAGGTTCAGAAGGACCGGCCACAGGAGCCTCAAGGAGACCCTCAGAGCCAGGAGGGAGAGAAAAACTGTGCCTTTTTGAGAAGATAAGCATTATGCAGAGAGAGAATAAATTCAGGGGAGAAATAAGAACTGAAAGTCTCCTGAGAAGCAGGAACAGGCTGCTGCTGAATCTCTGCAGGCACAGTCGTTTTCGCTGATTTGGACTTCCTTTTGCAGGGTTTAGGGAGAAGCGCGGGAGCAGCAGCCTGCTCTGCTAAAATGGCCGCCGTTCCCGCTCTTTCTCCTGATGTGAGAGAAAAAGCGGTGCTACTCTTAGAGGCTTTATCCTCCATCGCAGTAGAGCACACGCCGAAAAATAAGAAACAAACTGAAAAGCAACCGTGTATATGTATATGTATGTATATATATATATATACATGTGTATATATATATGTATGTATGTGTGTATATGTATATATATTTTTATGTGTGTACACACATCTATATATATATATATCTGTAAATAGTTTATTCTGTTATGTTCTGTTCACATTGTTAGAATTATATTATGACGTTCCTTGTAAATTTACATTCGGTTAATTATACTAACATTGACGTTCCTTGTAAAACAACTTGCGTTGCCAAGTGTTAAGTTTTGTTCTCTGTAAACCGCAACTGATCTGTGGAAGATGCGGTATATAAATGTGTATAAAATAAATAAATAAAATAAATAAAAACGAGAGCCTCCTGCCTCCGGAACGGAACCCGAAGAGCACCAGGAAAACCGCGGGCCGTGAAGAACACCTGTAACAAGGGAAACACTATGGCAAGCGAAATCCGCCCCCCGAGAAAGAATCGGAAGACTTACCGGCTGCTGAAAAAATACACGGAGCCAAACTCCACGCTGTCCTGCACCGCAGCGCCGTTGCTAACGGCTAGCAGATGCCCGAATGCGACCAATGCAGAGAGAGAGGACACTGGGGCTCCCAGGCCTGCTAATCTCCTGCCGCTGCTCAGCGTCTCGAAGGAGGCAGGCTCTACCTCATCAGACGGGCACCGAGGCACAAGGGGAGCTTCCCCAACCTCCTGCTTAAATGCCTGAGCTGCGATCAACCCCGATTAAAATCCTCAATCTTGGACAGTGCCGTTGACAAAAGCAGCACGGAAGTCTGAACCCAGACAGACTATTTTTTTTTTTTTTTTAAAGTGAGGCAAGCAGCCTAAAGAAAAAATAAAAGCAATGCAAAGAAATGTTCCTCTAAACTAAATCCTATAACTTTCCTAATCGTATCTCAGGGGAGCTGGTCCAAAGGACATCCAGTCCAGCTGCTGAGGACTGAAAGACTGGTTAGCTGACACCTAGGGGAACTGGAGGGGTTGTCAGTAAAACCTTGTCAGATTCCAGTCCTCAGCTGCTGGAGCGGATTGATCACCCAAGATTCCTGGACTGGCCCGGAGAGACGACTAGGAAAACGGTCTTAACCAGCAAATTATACCTCTAGAATAATCCAGTGGTTCTCAGGACAAATCTAGCCAGTCTGGTTTGCAGGATAACCACAACAAATATGCACGGGATAGATTTGCATGCCCTGCCTCCATTTTATGCAAATCTCTCTCATGCATATTCATTGTAATTATTCTAATAACCTGACTGTTAGGTGTGTCCCGAGGACTGGGTTGAGAATCCCTGCCATAATCCATAGAAGTAAAATCAGAGAAATCCCAAGCAGCAGCATTCTTCTCCAAGCTTTCATAAGTGCTCTAACATTGGGATATAATTCCAAAATCTGCCTAGTAGTTAGAGCAACAGCCTAATAACCAGGAGATCAGGGTTCGATTCCCACTGCTAATCCTTGTGATCTTGGGCAAGTCAGTTTGCCTTCCACTGCCTGGCAATCTACTTCTAGTCTTTCCTTGCCAAGAAAACCAAGGCGATGCTGGGCCGCCTGAAGTCAGCACTGATTTGATGGCACTTTAAAAAAAAAACCCGTTACATTACTGGCAATAGTGGAGCAGGCGTAATACATGACAGTAACAGATAACGGGGCGTGTTTACTAAAGCACAGTAGCCAAGAGCTTGGATTTTAGTGCTGGATGCATTTTGGGCCCGCGATATCCGGAACATGGAGGCAGAGGTTTCCCACGCTAAAAGTGCTGCATTACCTGAGCCACACAAATAAGCCGGGTTAGAGCAGAGAGGAGGCAGAAGCAACCACATGCTGCTGGTGCAGCCACGCTAGCTGTGTGCTAGAGGCACAAAAACGCCGTTAGCACTGGTTGCAACCACTACCAACCTGACCAGGCTGTAATTGCACCCACTTTGCTAGTGTTTGCCTGTGCTAATCCTGACCGGTCTCACCAAGTAGCAAAATCCAACCTCGGTTCTTTGACTTCAATCCCGTCACTCAACACAAGGAAGAAAGGAAATAAATTTAAAAAACACTGAGCGAGCTTATCTTAATAATAACTGAAGCTTCAGGAGGGAATGTCAACTTTACAAACAAAAGTCTGCAATGCCTTAACCCCTCTTCTCCTTTAGCACTCTTTTATTGGAACCAAACCTATTATAGTGTATAAGTTTATCTTATCTCTTTATGTCAAGCATTGCGTTGCATTTTGCTAATTCATATCTATAGTTTACATCTACATGTTTACAGGTCAAGCCTTGCGGATATAGGTCAATTGGACAGAGAGACATCTCGACCATCTCTAGTCATAATTCTAAGAAGCATTTCTAAAAGTAAAAACATTTCTTTCTCCTCAAGAAGTTGTTTTTTCTCTATCCAGACTAGTTGTCTTTCTGCAACTTTGTTGCTATGAAAATATCCTTGACTTTTCTTCCACCTATTTCTAAAGGCAGCTATACTGGAATTCCTAAGCTGCCCAATTTATGTATTGTTAACCCTTTCAAAGGACCCCTCTCATGTACTACTATTACCACTTATACAGTGCCACAAGATGTAGACAGCACTCTTTACAGCTAGCACATTGCATACGTGCATTCTGGCTGCAAATCCCATACAGTTTAAAGGTCATAACCATTTCACATATATATCACAACACAGGATAGCAAAGTTCACATGTGAACCAGACACTTGCCTAGGGCACTGATATCGGAGAAGCGGCATGGCACGGCCACCATGGCAGCAGAGCATCACAGCCTGATGGCCACAAAACCAGGGCCTGCAGCAAATGAGTATATCAGCTGGGAGAATGGGCATACTTCTACATACACAACAAGTCTGCATATAGATAGATGTGGGAGGGCTGTTGGTGTGATCACCTGTGGACAAGTTGGAGATGAGGCCTGTGCTCAGTGTAAGAGCCAATACTGATCACATCGCCAGGGATGGAGAGAGTAGAGTTCAGATGTGGGCATGCAAATTTGGTGGTCCAACCACTGGCAGAAGGAAGGTTTGACACCAAATTATATTGTCATTCCATCACGTCCCCTGCATGGGTGGCCATGCAGCCATGCATGCAAGCAACAGGGAGCCCATGTCTGTGCCATGGGCCCTGTTTCTGTGGGCAGATGGCCCCTTATCCTGACCATAGGAAGACAGGTTTTTGACATAATGGCTCTGAACCTAATGGCTCCTTTTCCACTACTGAATATGGGCTTGCTTGGTAGAGCTCCCTGATCTTTGTTCCCTTCCCCAGTCCCTTTGCCTGGGGTATGAGGTGTTTCAGAGTCCTGGCGAGCTGTGGTGGGCTCCCAGCGGTCTGTGGGCCTTCCATTCTCTGAGAGCTGGAGTGCTCCGGCTGTAAGCTGATTGGGGTTGCCCATAGACAGTACCATGTGTGTCCCCAGTACCTTTTCCATGTTGGAAGCATAGGTGTTTTTTGTGGACTGCTTCCCATGCCCCTGGCAGAGGTTAGCCCACAGGGGTGGGTGTCCAAAAATTCACATAGATTTTGACCTCTCTTATATGCTATCATCACTTCTTTTTCTTTGAAACAATCCAAAGACTGTAAAATATACCATCTCATTTTGAATGAGGTAAATTTAAAAAAGTTCTTTGAAGATTTTTTCTTTCCTGAAAATTAACATTGGATATTGCTAACCCACTTATATATATAGTTTTTTAGTTTTCTCTCTTTCAAGTTGGGTTTCTTTCAGTGTTGAAAGTATTGAGGCAATAATATCTTTCTAATTGTTTTATAATAATACAGAGTATTAGATCAATATCATTAACAAATTATTATTTTATTTTATTTTTGGTGTATTTTTACTCCTTGACCCCTGATGAAGGCGTACTATTGTCGAAACATAGCCGTGTAAGGTCTGGTGGTGTTCAATTGACTGTTTGCCCCATAAAATCAGTTGGGCCCGATATTTGAAAGGCACTTACACTGCTTAAAGCCAAGTAAACCGTGTAAATGCCTTAAACGGAGATATTCAATGGCACCTACATGGTTAGTGCCATTGAATATCCCCTACTAAGTCCCCTACACACCTCAATGTTATCTGGTTAGCATCGGGGCATGTTGGGGGCATTCCGGGATTGAGCGGAGGCAGAGACGGTAGCTACCTATGCAGCAGCGATATTGGATGCTGCCCAGTTACTGACTTGTGCCTAAAGGATAGATATGGAAAACCCTCACCTATCTTTAAGGCACAGGAGTTAACCAGGCAGCATCCAATAGCCTGCTGCACGGTTCGCTTCGGCAGCTTTCGGCTTTGGCAGCAATCATCCGATATTCAATGCTGTCAATGCATAGCCCTTCCGAAATTCTGACAGTTTATCAAAATTCTGATGGTTTATCATTGCCTGTTTTGTATTTTGTATCTTGAAGAATCAGAGAATGTCACACCATTTGGCCCAATATTCCATGCAACATGGTTCGAAAGCTCTACTCAGGGCATGTAGGATCACCAGGACAAAATGGGCAGATAACTGTGCAGAAGACGGCTCACTCAGGGTTCAGAGAGGAAGCCACACAGCATTCCTGTCTAGGCCACTGCAAAGGAATGTCCACCAAGCCCACCAATTGCAGAATCTGAGATAGCTCCGCAACTGGCATTCACCAGAGTGGACAACATATGTGGTACTGGAAGGCTATGTCCTTGTACTATGAGCCTCCCTGGGGCAATCTGATCATTATGGCTTTGAAGAGGTTGATTCCTCAGGGGTTTCATGAGAAGAAGAGAGTCCCTGGGCTGGATTTCATACTTCTAGCCCTTCCAATTGGGATCCAACCTGACAAGCATCTTCTAGTGTGCTTTCCACAGCCTCCCAGTCATAAGGTGAAATCGCAACAGCTGTTTCACCTGTTCCTTGATCTTCTGGGGGAGAGGAAGAGCCTAATCAAACAACAGGGAACATGGAAACCAGAATTTAGGCAGTGCAACCTACACCAGGAACTGGCCCAAAGGTCGGCACTCTGCTCCCGAGTGTTGGAGGAGGCTCAGGCCAACAGAGGTGACCAAGAATCACTTGTTTCAAGTCAGCTGAGACTTAAGAACATAAGAAAAAGCCATACCGAGTAAGACCAAGGGCCATCAAGCCCGTATCTCATTTTCAAGAGTGGCCAATCAAAGTCACAAGTATCTGGCAGGTTCCCAAAAGGCACACAGGTTCCACAATGCCTGTCCTGGGGTAAGCAGTGGATTTCACAGGTCCTTTCTAATAATGGTTTATGGACTTTTCCTCCAGGAACTTGTCCAAATCTTTTTTAAACCCAGCTATAGTAACTGCTTTTACTACACCCTCTGGTAACAAATTCCAGAGTTTGATTATACGTTGAGTAAAAAAATATTTTCTCTTATTAAATCTTAAATGGGTTACACTGTAGTTTATTTGCATGTCATCTTTCTACCTTTTGATGGCATAAACAACTGATCTACATTTACCCGTTCCCCTCCATTCATTCATTTATAGACCTCTATCATATCCCCTCTCAGCCATCTCTTTTCCAAGAACCCTAAACTTTTAAGCCTTTCCTCATAGGAGTATCTCTCCATCCCCTTTAACATTTTGATGGCTCTTCTCTGTACCTTTTCTAATTCCGCTACATCCTTTTTAAGATATGATGACCAGAATTGCACAGAATATTAAAGGTGTAGTTGCGACCATGGAACAATACATAGGCATTAAAATATTCTTGGTTTTCTTCTCCATTCTTGTCCTTATGATTCCTAGCATTCTATTTGCTTTCTTGGTGCCGCTGCACACTGGGCAGAGAGTTTCAATGTATTATCCATGATGACACCTAAATCTTTTTCCTTAGTGGCGGTTTCTAAGGTGGTACCTTGCATCGTGTAACTGTAGTTGGGGTTGTTCTTTCCTAGGTGCATAAAATTGCACTCGTCCACATAAAATATCATCTGCCATTTGGAAGCCCAATTTATCAAGGTCCTCTTGCAATTTTTCACAATCCTCTTGTGTTTTAAAAACTTTGAATAATTTTGTGTCATCTGCAAATGTGATTACCTCATTCGTTATTCCCACTTCCAGGTTATTTATAAATACGTTAAAAAGCAGCGGTTCAAGCATAGATCCCTGCAGTACAGCGTAGTTACTCACCTGTAACAGGTGATCTCCAGGAACAGCAAGAAATAAGTCTTCACATATGGGTATCGTCGATACCGACGGAGTCTGCACGGGAACACTCCCCAGTGTCCAAAAGGAAAGCTTTTGGGAGCATCCCACTGTGCCTGCGTTGCTGCCTTCCCGCCTTTCTAACTCTCTCTCTTCAGTTGAGTTTATAGCTGAAACAAAGTAGAGAAGGAGATAGAGAGAGAGAGAGACAACTCCAAGGGGAGGAGGGTGGGTTTTGAAGACTTAATTCCTGTTGTTCCCGGAGATCACCTGTTACAGGTGAGTAACTGTGCTATCTCCAGGAACAAGCAGGAATGTAGTCTTCACATATGGGGGACTCCCCAGCTGAGAGATACCAGGGAGATGACCCCAGAAAGCTGCGAAACCCAGGTTGAGATGGGTCATGCTTCCTCCCATGGATCTCTGGCATCGAAACCCGGGACAGCGGGTAGGAGTTGTTCTAAGTGTGAAAGAGATGCTGGAGAACAGCCTGGCCAAACGAGACATCCCGACGGGAATCCTTGTCTAAGCAGTAGTGGGCTGCAAAGGTGTGTACCAAAGCCCAAGTGGCTGCTCTATAAATGTCATCAATGGACACTGAGCGAAGGTTAGCCATCGAGGCTGCCATTGCTCTCACATTGTGAGCTGTGACATGACCTTCGAGAGAAAGCCCCTTACTCTCATATGCAAAGGATATGCAATTTGCAATCCATTTAGACAAAGTACGCTTGGAAACTGGTATTCCAAGATGACTAGAGTCAAAGGCAACAAAAAGTTGGGAAGACGTTCTATGTTGTTTAGTTCTCTGAAGTTAAAAAGCCAAGGCTCTTTTACAATCTAGAGTGTGAAGATTTCTTGCTGCATTGGAGGCATGAGGCCTAGGGAAGAATACAGGAAGGTAAACCGATTGGTTTAAATTAAAAGGCGAAACCACCTTTAAAGCATAAAGTGAGGGTGAGTCCTAAGAACTACTTTATCATGGTGGAATCTTGTATAAGGAGGATCAGCCACTAAAGCCTGTAGCTCACTGATGCATCTTGCAGAAGTGAGGGCTATCAGGAAGATCACTTTCCAAGAAAGAAACTTTAGAGATGTAGTGGCTAAGGGTTCAAAGGGCGGTTTCATGAGCTGCCCCAGGACAAAATTCAAATCACATGCCACAGGTGGTGGCTTAATGGGAGGTTTAGTCAAGAGTAGACCTCTCATATACCTTGCTACAAGAGGTTGAGAGGAAACAGGTTGTCCATCTAAGGGCTTGTGAAAAGCTGCAATGGTACTAAGGTGGACCCTTACTAAATTGGTCTTAAGCCCAGAGGATGATAAACGGAGGAGATACTCCAGTAACGCCTCCACTGGCACTGAAAAGGGATTAAGTTCCTTTATAGAACACCAGATAGAGGAGTAGGTCCACCTTGTGGAAGGTTTTCTTGAAGCCAAAAGGATATCTTTTACCTGTTGAGGAAGGTTGATATCCTGGAAATCTAGGCTCTCAGCAGCCATGCCCTGAGGTGTAGAGACTGAGGATTTGGGTGCAATAGCATCCCGTTCTCCTGGGAAAGATATGGAGCACATCCCGATTCCAGAGGTCTGGATTCAGAGAAACGTAGAAGCAGCCAGCGTGAGGCTATGAGGACCATATAGCCTGTGTCTCTCTGAAGCTTGAACAGAGTTTTGAGAATGAGGGGAATGGGTGTGAAAGCATAGAGGAAGTCCTGACCCCAGTGGAGGTGGAAAGCATCCCTTGCCTGACAGTCTTAAGCCGGGATTCTGGAGCAGAACCGGGGAAGTTTGGCATTCTGAGGACTTGCAAAGAGGTCTATATCTGTTCCCCAGATCTGAAAAATTCAAGCAATTTGCTCTGGATGAAGAGACCACTCGTGTGGCAGTAGTACTCGACTGAGTTTGTCTGGCAAGAGATTTTGTGTGCCTGGAAAATACACTGCTAGTAGGTGGATTTGAAGATCCCTGGCAAATTCCCAGAGACGTAGAGCTTCATTGCACATCATTTGAGACCCAGTCCCACCCTGCTTGTTCACATAGAACATGGCTACCTGATTGGCGGTCTGGACCAGAAGCGTCTTGTAGCTGAGGTGGGCCTGCAATACTTGCAGAGCATAGAAGATGGCTCTGAATTCCAGGAGGTTTATGTGAAGACAAGCCTCTTGTTGGGTCCAAAGACCCTGAGTGGAGAGATTGTCTAAGTGAACCCCCCAACCTAACTTGGACGCATCTGTCGTCAGGGTGGCTTGGTGTAGTGGCTGCTGCAAAGGAAAGCCTACGAGAAGGTTTTCCAGCAATTGCCACCTCTGTAGGGATGAAATGGGACGTGTCGATTTTCTGATTTTGTCTCAGGTGACCTGAGGCCTGTGTCTACTGAGAGGATAGGGTCCACTGGGCTGCCCACATGTGAAGCCGAGCATAGGGAACCACATGGACAGTGGATGCCGTATGCCCCAACAGCTGAAGTAGTTTCGAGCAGTTAGCAGGGTTTTCATAGCTGCTTGAGATGCTAGCTGGAGTATTCAAAGACAACGTGGCTGTGGCAGGAAAGCCTTTGACTGTCTTGTGTCCCTGTGAACTCTAGAGACTAAGAAGGGGTGAGATGAGATTTTGGGAGGTTTATGACCAGTCCCAAGTACTGCAGGATTTGCATTGTGCGTGAGAGCGAGAAGCTGGCTTCTGGAGCTGTTGATGCCCGGATGAGCCAGTCGTCTAAGTCGGGGGAAGACGAATATCCTCAGAGTTCTCAGGAATGCTGCTACCACTGCCATGCATTTTGTGAAGACTCTTGGGGCAGAAGCCAGTCTGAAGGGAAGAACCCTGTACTGGTAATGTCTTAATACAGGTATTTAACTTCTGGTTTGATTATAATTTGAGTGTTGTTGAGAATGATGGAGTAAAAAGGGATGAAGGAGGTGTTCCTGATGACGAGTATAGCTTCTGTTTTTTTCAGGTTTATGGAAAGGTGGTTTTTGGATAACCACTGAGAGACCTCTGAGAAGCATTGCTGAAGCTTGTGGTATGATGGGTTATTGAGGTTGAGTGGTGTGTAGGGCATAATATCGTCTGCATAAATGTGGTAGTTGACGTTGTGAGTTTGATGTTACAGAGGGGTTGTAGGTAAAAGTTGAAGAGGAGTGCAGAGAGGGTGGAACCTTGGGAAACGCCTTGAGTTTGAGTGTAGGGGGATGAGGATAGTGATCCAATTCTTATCAGCTGTGTTCAGTTGTGAAGGTGGTTCTTGAACCATCTTAACATGGTGCCCTGGATTCCGATTGACTGGAGACGATGTAGGAGGGTGTTGTGGTTGATGGTGTCGAAAGCAGCGGAGATGTCAAGGAAAATCATGATGAAACCTTGGTGGACGTTCTGGGTTCCCTTTATGAGGTTGTTGAGCAGAAAGGTTAGGAGGGTTTCTACTCTGTGCTGTGGTCGGAAGCTGTGTTGTGGTGGGTCAAGTGGTGCGTGTGTGTCAAAGTGATCTTGTAGTTGAGTTTGGACTATTTTTTCTATTATTTTGGATAGGAATGGTAAGCTAGCAATAGGTCTGTAGGAGGATGGGTCAGAGGGGTGACAGGCTGACCTAAATCCTTTTGTACTTTCTCCCACCCTCTCCTCTCTCTATTCTCTTCCTTCCTCTGCTCTCCCACTTTCTTGTGTGAATGTGACTTTCCTTTTGTTATTCAGAGTTCCTTTCCCATTTCTTGCTTTTATTGTAAACCGCCTCTGTCCTTGACTTGGCACTATATCAAGTTTCAATAAACTAAACTAAACGTTGTCTATACCCACTTGATAGATGGCTCTTAGTATCATTCCCTGAGAACTGATGAACTTTTGCAATCTGATCATTTACCAACACAGAAGGTATGAGCTTGTTCCTCCTTGCTTGGTAATATAAAATATGGCTACTTGAGGGCTATTGCTATTGCTGGCTAGAACTGCTTGCTCTACATTACCTTGCTGCTGCTCCCTGATACCGTCATTTGGAAGCTGGTGCCTAACATCATCTCCCGGGAAGTTTAAAGATCGCTGCCCTGCCGATGTGAGTCAGGGTTATTGCTGGCTGGAACTGTTTGCTCAACATTACCTTGCTGCTGCTCCCTGATACCGTCGGCTGGCAAAGGAGTCATCTCCCATGCAATTTAAAGATCACTGCCCCGCTGTGGTATGCGGCCGTGGGTATGAGCCCATTGGCACGTGCCTGAAGGGGTGTGACCAAAGAGGCATCCCCTGCCCCTTTGGAGCTTGGAGGAGCTCTACTGGGGTCTGAATGGGTAAGCGAGGAAACGCCAACGCTAAGTCAGTCAACATCATCGGGCCCATGGATCATCATTTGCAGGTGTCTATGGTTGGCGCATCCAATATAGATTCTTTTGGAACTGTGAGTACTGCCTCGGTGGGGGTCCTTCTTCATTGGGTATTAACCCGCCTGATAAGGAAGGAAGTTTTGTGGCTGATGCTCCTCCTGAGAATGCAAGCCGGGAGGAAGCTCAGCCTACGGTCCCTCAGACTGATTCTACTCGGTTGAGTTGTGCGTCTTCTAATGTTGTCATGCCCAAATCTCTACAGCTTTCGGTTCCTTCAGAGTCCATTTCTGTTCCGGCTGATATTTCCCTTCGAGACATCTGGGAGGCTGTAACGCGTATGGAATTGTCCTTGTGTTCCTTTCTTTCTCAGGTGTCCCAATTTTCCTCTAAAGTAGTAACCAAAATGACTGATCAAGATAATTCCTTGAAAGTTTGTATGGCCTCTATACAATGACTAGAGGGCCAGGTCTCAGTGGCTCAATCTGTCCTCTCTTCTAATATTCGGGACAGTTCTACTCTTCATTATCAGACTGAGTCACTGGAGAATATTGCTAGGGCGAAGAATCTTTGTTTTATTAATTTTCTTTGTACCCATTATTTGACGCCTAAGCAATTATTGCAGAAGTACTTTAAAGAAATGTTATTGTTGTCTGATGTGGAGGCTATTACATTTTCAGCAGTATATTATGTCCCACAAAAGGCCAAGATGCAGGTTTCTTCATTGGCAGATAGTGTTCAGCTTTCTCAAGCAGAGACCTTAATGTTTTGGCTTTTCTTGAGTCCTCAATTGATTTTATTCCTAAGCGTGCCACTTTAGTTGAGTCCTTCGTGTCATTGAATGACAAGAATTTGACCCTTAAAGCTTATTTTCCTAAGAAGAACATAGACTTTTGTGGCAGCCTTATTCAAAATTTTCCTGATGTCTGTAGAACTACTCAGAAGTGTAGGAAGGAATTTCTTAACTTTTACACCTCGTGTCTTGGCCTTAGGGGTGACGGTTTTCTTGAAGTATCCTTGCAAATGTTTGATTTCCTATCAATCTGTTGATTATGTTTATTTTGACCCACAGAAACTTGAGGTGTTTTTGTCTGGAAGGGAGTAAATGTGTTTATTTTCTTTATGCTTTCCTGGCCTTGTTAAAGGGGTATTGAAGTAGTAAATTGGGAGTCTGTTTTCTTTTTTTTTTTGCTAGGATGTTCCTTTACTTGTAATGTTTTCTTGATGTTGTATTTCTTATCAGTAGTGGCCCTTGTGATGTGGACTTTATTGTATCTTGAACTTTATATTAATAAAGGTTTTTGAAATTGAAAACATAAAATAAAAATATGGCTACTTGGTTGCCGATCTGAATCATGACAATATGATTAGCCAACTGATCCCTGAAAGCCTTTACAGCATATTGCTCTTAATGCCCCCTAGTACGGAAGTGTTGAAATTGGGACCATGATATGGTTTGAACATGCTCTAGTGCATTTAGTAAGTGGGGAAGGGGGAGGAGGGATGCAGTGGAGTGATCTTGGGTGCTGATAAAGTCATAGTTTAGCAGAAGAGCACAACGATCAAGGAGTATATCTCCTTAATGATACAGTAGCTCTGCAGGTGACACAACGATCAAGGAGTATTATCTCCTTCAATGATACAGGAGAGATTGAGAGTTGAGACTACCATTGTAGGGGATGCACTAGAAGTAGTGGTACTGAGGCAGCCATGAGGCTCTTACACAAGTGATCAGCCTGACCCTTCCCCCAAGTCATGAGGCTCTTACACAAGTGATCAGCCTGACCCTTCCCCCAAGCCATGAGGCTATCAGCCTGCTAAGAGAAGACATTAAGATTTCAGTAGGCACCCTTCCCCCCACTCCAGGTCTGAGCACAATATCCCCTTGCCCAGAAATCAGCAGACCTGAGCATACCGGTTTGGACAGGTCACCCAGGTACCTTCCCCAGGGGCTACTGATTGGTGGACAGAAAATATCTGAGGCGAATGAGATTATAGAATGAGTTTAAACTTGTACTGTATATAAGGCATTGTAGGACGTCCCTCTGGGCTCAGATTTTTGGTGGAGAGTACCGGATTTCTGTCTGAGCCTGTGTGCACATTAAATCTTGTTTGCATTCCAGCCTGTCTGTTGGTCTTCCTTCTGTGGGTGAGTGAGAGAATTAAGAGCTTTTTCACAGCATTGCTGCAACATTTTGGAACCCCAGGTGGGACGAATTTAAAAGCCTTTCTCATCACACCCACGGTGGGAAGACTACTGCTTTTTGCAGGACCAGGGCCTCCACCGGTCAGGGACCGACCCCTCGAGGTGATTAACGATCCTTGGCGCCACGGGGCCCCTTTGTGCTCCGAAGGACTCTTTGACTTGTGTGGTCAGTCGGTCCCTGCAGCTGACCCCCCCGATTGAAAACCGGCTGGATAGACTGGCATCCAAACTCTTTCTGATCAGAGGTCTGGTAAGTACTGCCTTACTGTTTTGGGTAGTAAATTCTGTGAACCTGTAGCGGCCCGATCACCCGCAACGAGCGGTCCTAGTAGGGACCCCAGGGGGGGTTTTCTGAAGCCACCGTTCGTCCAGTTTTGAGTAGAAATCAGAGGAAAAGGGGGGGGGGGGGGCGCTTGCGAGTACCGGTAAATAACTGCAGTAAAAATTTAACCTTGTCACCTCGGGCCCCTTAGAAGGTATTTAGAGTGCAGCGCTGCCAAAGCTATTAAAAAAATATATATATTTTTGCCCCAAGCTAATTATTAAAATTCGTACTGACCGCAATTTGTGTGGACGCCAGCTGGCTTTTCCCCTTTGATTTGGATCCGTTGTGGTTTTTGCACGCCGTGGGCTGGCTGGCCCCTTTAAACTGTTCCTTTTTGTGGTTTCTGTGTACCGCGGGCTGGCTGGCTCTCCCCCTTAAAGATCCGTTGATTTTGTGTGCCGCGGGCCGGCTGGCTCTCCCCTTTGATTTGTTTTTCTTTTTTTCCCTTTCTTCTCCTGTCCCCTGCTTCCCTTTAGATCCGGAGCTGTTCCCCTGCTTCTCTTTAGATCCGGAGCTGTTCCCCTGCTTCCCTTTAGATCCGGAGCTGTTCCCCTGCTTCCGTTTCAATCTGGAGCTGTTTGACCCGATGCCTATCCATTTTTTAAGTCCAGGAGCAGCTGAATCGGTGTCTGGAGTTGTGCAGTGCCATGAGGACCGAGAGAGCTGAAAGCCGTGTGGAACACACGTGGAGGCAACCATCTTGTGAAGACCACGTGTAAGCTACACTGAGATACACTTAGAGTGATCCTGGAGCTCCATCTAGTGGACATTTTAAGAATAGCTAGCTATATATATATATATTTTTTTTTTTAACTCTATTATCCAAATCAAATCTGAGTGTATAATTTGTAAATTGCCAAGATTTATATTGTAAAATTTTGTGTTTTTTTCCCTCCTGAATTGAGATTAGATAAGATCTGTATTGTAAATTGAATTTTCCTGAATTGAGATTAGGTTAGAAGATCTGATCCACATTGTATATTGCCTTTCTTTAAATTGAGATTAGATAAGAAGATCTATATTGTACAATTTTGTTTTTTTTTCCCCCAGAATTGAGATTAGATCAGCAGATCCATATTGTACATTGCAATTCCAGAAGTAAGAATAGATTAGAAGACCCACATTGTATACGGCATTTAGTCATTGAACTAGAATTAAAGCATGGGGTCGGGGAAGTCAAAAGTGCAAACGCCCCTACAGTGCATGCTTCACAATTTTAAATCTGGGTTTAGAGAGGATTACGGGGTACCCCTCTCCGCCTCCAGATTATCTTTTCTGTGTGAGAGGGAATGGCCAGCCTTAGTTAAGCTGTGGCCTCCCCAGGGGTCCATTGACCTGGCCACTGTGTCTTTGGTCCATCAAATTGTAGCAAAAGAGCACCCTGACCAGTTCCCATATATTGACTCATGGCTGGCCATATGCCAACTCAGACCAAGATGGCTCCAGCGCTGCCACGAGGATCAGTGTAGAGTAATGGTGGCGGCCATCGGTCGCCAAAAGGGACGGACACCCGCCCCTATCTACCAGGGGCGGGACTCTCCTGATATTCCTCCTCCACGCCCCCTCCCTCTGCTTCAACCCCATGTCCGCACCACTGCAGAGTCTGCCCATAGCTGAAGGGACAGGAAGACCTCCTCTCGGGGTGGGTGATGCCAGATTTAGGGAAGATTCTACGGATTCCGGCCCCTCATCTTCCCCTCCCACTTCTGATGCCACCACCAGTGCTACCATCTCCTCCCCTGAGAGCACAGAGGCTGAGCTTGAATCGTCTACCCTGGTAGCCTGCCGCCTGCGGTCGCGTGATCACCAATTGCCACTACGACAAGTACAGGGGCTCCCGTATATTGATGCTACTGGAAAGTTGGCAGTGGGACCATCCAGCCTGATTTATGTCCCTTTCTCCACTACGGACCTGTTGAACTGGAAAACTCACTATGCTTCCTATACTGAAAAGCCCCAAGAACTGACAGATCTTATGACCAGTAGTATGCAAACACACCAGCCTGCCTGGTCGGACACTAGACAACTGCTTTCTACTTTGTTCAGCACAGAAGAACAAGGGCGAGGCCACGGATACGGGGGGCCGAGGTTTCCCCTAGCCCCCAATCAATGTGCCTACTGCAAAGAGGAGGGACATTGGAAGAATGAATGTCCAAATCGTAACACAAGACGAGGGAGATACCCATCCACAAGGGGCGCGAGAGCACCTGTACGTACTACACGGGAGCAAAAACCAGTATGATGCTTTCCCGCCTCCACCGGAACCAGCCACTGAAGGCCTTGCAGCTATGGAACATTATGACTCGGATGGCTACTAGGCCGGACCGGGCTCCAAGTTTCTGTTGGGTCCCCAGGAGCCTATGGTCAACATGAATTTAGGGGACTGGAAAATGCAATTCATGGTCGATACCGGAGCAACACACTCAGTGGTCACCCAACAAGTAGCCCCGATCTCCTCCCAGTCAGTAACTGTTGTGGGAGCTATGGGGGGAGAGGGCCCAGAGACTTTTCCTGCAAAACCGCACGTGCCAGTTGGGGGGACGGACCATCACTCACCAGTTCTTGTATATGCCTGAATGTCCCACACCCTTGCTGGGTCGGGATGTTCTGGAAAAAACTCCAGGCCCAAATCTCATTCGGGTCTGACAGCCAGGCTGAGCTTGAAATACCCAGCCTGGACCCAACAGTTTTGGTACTGTCCGTCCCCAGAGAAGAAGAATGGCGGTTATATGAGAACAGGCCCAAATCTGATGTGGCTACCCTGGATATGTGGGAATCAGTGCCCCCTGGAGTATGGGCTGAAAGAAAACCCCTGGAATGGCCATCAACATCCCTCCCGTATGCATTGAAATGAAGCCGGGAGTTTCCCCGGTACATGTGCGACAATACCCGCTGCCGTGGGCAGCTGAGGGAGGAAGCAGTGTGCCGGATCCCAGTGCCAACAACCTGCAAGCAAGTACGTGCCTTTCTTGGGACCGCTGGGTACTGTCGTATCTGGATTCCCAACTTCACAAAGATCGCAAAGCCCCTCTATGAGTCTACAAAGGGCCCAGAGAAGAGCCCCCTTTAATGGGGTCATGACCAACAGGAGGCCTTCGAACATTTGAAAAGGGCATTACTGTCATCACCAGCCCTAGGCCTTCCGGATGTCACCAAGCCTTTCACCTTATATGTGCACGAAGCAGCAGGAACAGCTTTGGGGGTCTTGACCCAACAACAGGGGTTTTGGCCGCGACCAGTCGCCTACCTGTCTAAACCGCTGGATCCAGTGGCCAAGGGATGGCCACCTTGCCTGAGAGAAATAGCAGCAACAGCCTTGTTGGTGGAAGAATCTGATAAACTGTCCATGGGCCAAGGCCTTCTAGTCACCGTCCCACACTCAGTCCAAACATTGCTGGAGCATAAAGGAAGTCACTGGTTCACCAGCTCCCGGATGTTGAAATACCAGAGCATGTTATGGGGAAATCCCAGAGTGCAAATAACTACCAGCCAAGCCTTAAACCCTGCTACATTCCTGCCAGTTGGCCCAGGACCACCTGATCACGACTGCCTGGAAGTGATGGATACAGTCTTCTCCAGTCGCCCTGACCTGACAGATGTGCCGTTAAGCAATCCGGATGAGACCTACTTCGTAGATGGAAGCAATCTGGTGTTGGAGGGCCGTAGGTGTGCGGGGTACGCGGTGGTGACGATGGAAGAGATAGTCGAAGCTCAGCCTATACCCCCTGAAAAGAATCCGCACAGAAGGCAGAACTCATTGCCCTTACCCGTGCCTTAACCCTTGGGACTAACCATCGTGTGAATATATACACAGACTCCCGGTATGCCTTTGCTACTCTCCATGCCCACGGGGCCCAGTACAGGGAAAGAGGGTTAGTTACTGCAGCTGGCTCAGATAAAGAACGGCCCCCAGATATTGGCCCTGTGCCAAATATACCCCTCTGCGGCTTGCCTCCAGAAATACAGCCCTCTACCGCCTCTAGCGGTTGAGGTCTCACTTAAAAGGAGGGGAGTGAGGCAGCCATGAGGCTCTTACACAAGTGATCAGCCTGACCCTTCCCCCAAGCCATGAGGCTCTTACACAAGTGATCAGCCTGACCCTTCCCCCAAGCCATGAGGCTATCAGCCTGCTAAGAGAAGACATTAAGATTTCAGTAGGCACCCTTCCCCCCACTCCAGGTCTAAGCACAATATCCCCTTGCCCAGAAATCAGCAGACCTGAGCATACCGGTTTGGACAGGTCACCCAGGTACCTTCCCCAGGGGCTACTGATTGGTGGACAGAAAATATCTGAGGCGAATGAGATTATAGAATGAGTTTAAACTTGTACTGTATATAAGGCATTGTAGGACGTCCCTCTGGACTCAGATTTTTGGTGGAGAGTACCGGCTTTCTGTCTGAGCCTGTGTGCACATTAAATCTTGTTTGCATTCCAGCCTGTCTGTTGGTCTTCCTTCTGTGGGTGAGTGAGAGAATTAAGAGCTTTTTCACAGCATTGCTGCAACAGTACAGGGGAAGTAGATAGAAAAAGGGGCAAGAAGGAGAAAGGTAAGAGAAGGGTAGATCTGGAAGGGGAGCTAAGGGATATGGTGGGGTGCATAAAGCTTTCTTAACAGCTTGCAATGAAAAGAGGGCAAATTAGCGCTCTAATTTCTGAGGAGGTGGAAGTACTTTATAAGGGAATGGCACAGAATTACTTTCCAAAAGGAGGTAAAATTGATAAGCTGTTATCTTCTCTGTTAAAAAAAGGCAGGCATAAACAGTAATACTACAAGCATGGAATAGTAAAAGGGTGATGCACTACAACAGAGAGGGTACAGAACAGGCCTTTGTAGAGTATTATAAGGATTTTTATTCCTCTGAATTTAGGGGGGACCTAAGGGATTATTCATGACTACTTAGGGGAGAACCCGGAGACGAAATTGACTTAGGCCCAGCAAGCCTGTCTGAATGCTCAGATTACTGAAGAGGAGGTATGATCAGCTACTGCTGATCTCCGCACTGGCAAGGGTCCAGGGCCTGATAGGTTTCTATTTGAGTTCTACAAGAGCTTTGCTGAGCTATTAGCCCCCATGTTTCTAAGGGTTATGAATGGAGTAAAAGAGTCTGGGGAGATACCCAGGTCCTTTCTCCAGGCACACGTTAAGTTAATACACAAGAAGGATAAGGATGCTAGTCTGTGAAGTTTGTATCAATCAATCTCTTTGTTAAATACTGACGCTAAACTACTAGCCAAAGTATCCCCTCCCTGGCACAATTCTGCCATTTCCCCTGCACAATCTTTTCTTTTCACCATCCCCTCTCTCCCTGCCAGCCTTCCTGGCACATTTCTCCTCTCCCAGCACAATTTTACCATATCCTCTCTCCCTGCCTCCTGCCCCGGCATAATTTTGCCATTTCCCCTGTCCCTGTCCCTCCCCCCCCCTCCCCCAGCACAATTATGTTCTCTTTAGTTCTTCCTATTCCCCAGCACAATCATTTTATTTCTACTTCCTCCTCCCCCTGCCCCCCTCCCCCAACAATCATTGTCCCTCCTGCCCTTATCTCTGTGCTGCCATAGACCCAACAAGAAATTTGGATTAGGATTAGCTCCCCTGCTCATGCGTCCCAGCAGAAGTTGCTGCCACCCAACCTTTAAATCCTGAAGCCGGCACACACCAGGCAGGACTTAAGGTACTGCAAAGGGACACAGGCCACAGCTCTCTATCAAGCCATGATAAACACAGCAGAAGTGCCTAGTTGCTTGCTGCTGCACTGCACCTGGTCTTGATCCCAAGTTGTGTAGCAAGCAGGAAGCATTAAACAATAGGGAGGTTCAGGCAAAAAAAATAGTTTTGTATTAATGAGTCTTCATTTTGTTTTGTATTGTTTTTATACATTTTAATTTCAGGGCAGTTTTGTTAAATAAGAAATAGCTGTGGTTCAAACAAACAACAGAACTGAAAGGTTACAAAAAGCTTCAGGCAAATAAGACAAAAACAAATTGCTTTTTTCCCCACTTTTGTTAACAGTTGTTCTGTTCCGGCCTGATCCAGCACAAATTAACCTCTGCCTAGGATTGCAACAAAACACAGAGAGGATAATTTTATAATGTTAAATCTGTACAGATTTGACTTTAAAGAATACTAGCATAAGTGGCCACTAAAGCATATATTTAAGCTGTGTTCACATACACCAGCTCTAGAGCTGGTGCAAACAATGGTGCGTATTTTACACACATACACCCACATTCTATAAATTACATGCATTAAGTGCATGCTTCAGCCACGCTCCACTGCTTATGCACACCCATGTGAAAGTACATGCTCGTGTGATTTACGTGCATACGTAGACTGTGTGATTTACTTGCATAAATGCTCTCTTACACGTCTCATCACTTTTAAGCAGTCCTAGAATGACCCTATCTCAATAGTGAGGACAGAGTAGTGGGATTACACTATGATGTAAATGGTACTTGCAGAGCACAAAAGAAAGTTTGGAGTAAGAAATAAAGGGATAAGGAAATATTATGATTAAACTGGTGAGAACATGTTGCTGCTTCTGCCGTTAACAAGAGCGTACATATCAACAAGTACAGCCAGGACAGAGGAGCACACCAGATATGGATCAGTATTTGCTGTAAGAAAGCAAACATTTAATTACTTATGTAACTTTATAACCCACTGATCTTAATATTCTGATGAATTAAAAGCCACATCAGAAATAAAAATAGACAAAATATAAACATACAGTAAAACATAACGCCTAAAATTAACTAACATCTGGGATAAGCCTGGCTATACAATAAGCCCTTCAATTTCTTTCTAAATTTTAACAGATCCATAAATAATCGCAAATTAACAGGTAGATAGCTCACAATATAGGTACTAACAAAAAACAAATTGTATCAATGGCTCTAACACCCTAAAATCCTGACAGTGCACGAATCAACAATAAAGCTTGATCTTGAGGTCTTAAATTGTGTTAAGAATCAAACGTTATAGACGAGTGAGTGGGTAAGAAAATATCCAATCATAACATTTCAAATGCTAACATTATCACCTTAAATATGGCTCACCAAATCACTATAAGTCAATGGAGTAATATGGTCCTGCAAAGCAACATTTAATAGGTACACTGCAGAATTCTGTACAACTTGCAAGGGCTTCATAGAAGACACAGGCAAACCATAAAACAACGAATTGCAATAATTCATAGGGCTCAAAACCAAATACTAAAGTACTGTCCTAAAATCATAAGGATCCAAGAATAGTACTAACCTAAAATCATAAGAATCCATAATACATGGAGCTTTAAAATGAATCTCCTTGACAAATCCTGAATAAATAGCCAAAGCAGAAGAGCTGAGTCATTCAAAACTCCCAGATATGCTTCAGAAGCAACAGAAAGCCTAGTTACTCACCTATAACAGATGTTCTCTGGGGACAGCAGGAATTAGTCTCACATATGGGTGACGACGGAGTCTGCGCGGATCCAATTTCCAGCTTTCAAAGAAAGCTTTTGGGACCTACACCGCGCATGCACAGTCACCTTCCCATCCAAAGGTGCCATCTTAACTCAGTATGCTAACATAGCTCAATAAGGCATAAAAAGAGAAAACATCTCCACAGGGAGGAGGGAGGGTTGTGAGGACTGATTTCTGCTGTCCCCAGAGAACACCTGTTACAAGTGAGTAATTACGCTTTCTCCGGGAACAAGCAGAAGTTAGTCCTCACATATGGGACTCCAAAGCTACAGGCTATCGAAAAAACCTGTAAAGCCATGGGCAACCCAAAAAGCGGACCGTGAAGGGCAGCAGGGGGCGCTGACAGGCTGGAATCCTCATCTGGGTAGAAAGGGCATCATGGGTTGGAGGGCAGGAGTTGCATTATTCCCTGGTATTGCCTGGCCGAAAGCAATGTCCCTCTGAGAGGTCTCCTTCAGACAGTACTGTACAGTGAAGGTGGCCTGGCAGATCTCCAGTAAGGGCACCGAGCACAGGCTTACTACCAAGGCAGCCATGGCACGCACATTGTGAGCCGTCACATGATGCTCCAGTGAGAGCCCCATCTGCTGATAGGCGAAGAAAATGCAGTCGGCCACCCAGCGTGAGAGGGTGCATTTGGAGACTCTGAGCCCCAGTCAATGGGTCAAAAGAGATAAAGAGCTACATTGAGTAGCGATGGGGCTGTGTCCTCTGGATGTAAAAGGACAATGCACGCTTACAGTCGAGCGTGTGCAGAGAGGACTCTGCCATAGAAGAATGAGGCCTAGGAAAGGAGGTGGGCAACACCACTTCATTCAAATGGAAGGCAGAGACAGCCTTTGGCAAGACTTTAGAGTGAGTCCAAACGACAACCCTGTTTCTGTGGAACCTGGTGTAGGGTGTATGGGCCACCAGTGCCTGCAGCTCGCTCACACGCCTGGCTGAGGTAAGCACTTCCAGGAATACGATTTTCCAGAAAAGATACTTGAGATGGTAGGTGGCCAAGGGTTCAAAGGGTGGAGCCATAAGCTTCCCCAATACCACACTGAAGTCCCATGCCATCAGTGGCGGATGGATCGGGAGTCAAGAGAGGAGGCTACCCCCGCATGAATCTGCCCATCAGAGGGTACGGTGACACCGCCTGGCCATCCACAGTGTGATGGTGAGCTGAGATGGCACAGAGGTGCACTCTGACTGTGTTGGACTTAAGGCCAGTCCCAGAAAAGTGCAAGAGATACCACAGGATGTCTGGAATTGTGCAAGAGAAGGGGTTGAAACCTTCATCCACACATCAGTGTGAAAACCTGTGCCACTTAAAAGCATATGCCTGTCGCGTGGAGTTCTTATGCGAGACAAGGAGAACAACCTCAGTCTGCCTGGATAGTCGGTGATGTGCTATATCTAGTCTCTCGTTAAATAAATGGAAACACACTCCACCTATATCAAAAAACTATTAGGACAATTTCAAAATCACAAATCTTCAGTTCAACATCATTTCTTTGTATATTTTTTAACATATAGAGGGGTCTCAGACTCGGCGGGCATTTATAACAGCATATGGAAAAACCACGTCATGCCCTAATTGCATCAACGACCACCACTCTATTGTAAAACAGCACACGCCAATATGCAAAAACAACCAGTGATGTTAAAGAGAGACTGGTTTTGGAATGTTTTGTGCTGTATACTTGATGGTTTAGGCTGTTTAATACTCCCCTGATGAATCTTTCTTGCGAAACAATCGAGGGGCGCTGAAGTGAGGCGTTGGGGGAAGTGGAATAGATCTTATCACTTCTCAATGTTTATCACAGAAGTTAAGTCATGATGATTTGATCTATTGTTTGTTTTTGCATATTGGCGTGTGCTGTTTTACAATAGAGTGGTGGTCTTTAATGCAATTAGGGCTTTTCCATATGCTGTTATAAATGCCCGCCGAGTCTCAGACCCTCTTTATATGTTAAAAAATATACAAAGAAATGATGTTGAACTGAAGATTTGTGATTTTGAAATCATTCTAACAGTTTTTTGATATAGGTAGAGTGTGTTTCCATTTATTTAACAAGAGTTTCACTCCGGAAGTGACCTTATTTGTATTGGATATCTAGTGTCTCAGAGTCATCAGAGTCAGGGACTGCTGGGGTGCAGTAGTGTCCCATCCTTCTGAGAGAGCAGGTCTGGGGTGCTCCCCAGCGGCAGTGGGTCCCTTCAGGACAGCTGCAGAAGTAGGGGCAACCAGTATTATCTGTGCCATCTGGACACAATGAAAATAACTTAGACCGTTTCCGCTTGGATCTTGAGTAGGGTACGCAGTACCAGGGGCGTGGGCAGTAACACATATAGAAAACATGTGGACCAGGGCAGGAGAAATAAGTCCGCCACCTCCCGGCCCTGGGCCGGCCTCCGAGAGCAGAAGTGCGGCAGCTGCGCATTGTCTGGACTGGCAAAAAGGTTGACCTCCGGAGTCCTCCAATGCCGGAAAATCTCTCCCAGCACAGTCCTCGTGGGGCTGGAGGACATGGCTCAGGCGTTTGGTTAGCACGTTGTCCTGGCCTGGCAAGTACACCGCTCTGAGGAAGATGTTCTTCCCTATCGCAAAGTTCCAAAGGTGCTCCGTGACACTTGCTTGTTGATGTATTCCATTGTCACCTGTTTTTCTGTCTGGAGCTGAACCATCTGCCCTTCCAGATAATCCTGGAAGACACGCAGATCATGGTAGACAGCTCTGAGTTCCAGCAGGTTGATCTGCAAGGCACTCTCCTCTGGTGACCATGGGCCCTGCAACTGCAGATGATGGCAGTGGGCCTCCCAGCCCAACTTGGACGCGTCCATTGTAAGGATGCGGTGCGCCGGGGGAGCCTGGAAGGGCAGGTTGGCTCTGAGGTTGAGGGGGTCCTGCCACCAGGCTAGGGAAGTCGCTAGGGTTCACATTACCAGGATACGGTCCTCCAGACGGCCAGAAGCTTGCGTCCAGTGGGTGCTGAGTGTCCACTGTGCCTGCCTCATGCGGAGACGGTGCAAACGGGGATACGTGGATGGTGGAGGCCATGTGCCTCAGGAGACGGAGCATCTGTCTAGCAGTCACTGTTGGGCCACCTTGCACCTCCTGGGCCAGGGCTAATAGGCGCTGAGCTTGATCGAGAGGCAGAAACACCCTCGCTTGAGTGGAATCAAGTAGGGCACCAATGAACTCCAGTTGTTGGGTGGGCCATAGATGAGACTTTGGGATGTTAACCACAAAGCCCAAGCTCTGGAACAGCCCTATGGTGCGCTGCGGTGGCTCGAATAAGCCAGTCGTCCAGGTATGGGAAGACAAACACCCCCAGGAGACTGAGATGAGCGGCCATGACTGCAAGGCATTTGGTGAATACCCTGGGATCCGAGGTGAGGCCGAAAGGGAGTACCCGTTACTGATAATGTCACCCACAGACAACAAACCAGAGGTACTGACGGTGCCCTGGATGGATCAGGATATGGATGTAGGCATCTTTGAGATCCAAGGAGTATAGACAATCTCCCTGCAGGAGATAGGGCAACAAGGTTCTAAGGGATACCCTCTTGAACTTTTTCTTGACCAGGAAGTGGTTGAGGTCCCGTAGATCCAGGATGGGTTGGAAACCCCCGGTCTTCTTGGGGACAAGGAAGTAGGGGGGAGTGGAACCCCCTGCCCTGGAGAAACAGGGGAACGGGCTCCACCACCTAATCATTGAGTAAAACCTCAAGTGCCTTTTACAGAAGCTCCCTGTGCAAGGAGTCCATAGGTAATTCCCCAGGGAAGAAGGGAGGAGGCAGCATAGCAAAGTGGAGGAGGTAACCTTCTCCGACCATCTGTAACACCCAGGCGTCCATGATGATGCTTGGCCACTGGTGTGCAAAGTGGACTAGCCATCCTCCCGTGAATCGTGAGCCTTGTACTCCCTGGGGGAAGGTGCCTATGCCCAAGGAGTCAAACGTTCCCACCCAGGATGCGGCTAGGGCGCCGTTTGGGGTTTGGGAGCTTTTCACTTATGGGGGCCATGCCCCTGTCCCTCGGCCTACTGCCCCTGCGGGGGAGTGTGATAGGCGTGAAAACTGGGGCAGTTTCCGTAAGCCTTCTTGGTCTTCGGGTGGAAGGTCTTTTTCCCCTAAGTCTTCCTACGGGAAGGTTCAGACACTTTCTTGGAAAGCCTGGTTCTGGTCATGAATTCCTTCTCCAGCTCGTTTGCCTTCTCTGTCATGGCTTGTAGAAGAGATTTTCCCCCTGGTATGGGACATTGGCTAACTTGTCCTGATCCCTCTGCTCCAAGGCATCAGGCACTAATGCCCGTGACAGCTACCTGAGCCAACAACTTGAGCCATCGAAGGCTGCCCGAGTTTGAAACTTGGAGCATTCCTTGACCAATGACACCAGGGTCCTGAAGCACTCAAGAGGTTCACCTACTAACCCAGCCTGGAGGCACCGAGGAGTGCTTCTTCTGGCTTTTAATGTGATGCATAGCCAATTCCACCACCATGGAGTTATGTGGCAGCTGTGTTTTCTGAAAGTCAGGGCTCCGGCTGACTTGATAATACATAGTAACATAATAAATGACTGCAGATAAAGACCAGTATGGTCCATCTAGTCTGCCCAGTAAGATGGCAAGAGTAGGTGCACCTGCCGCTCCGTGCAGATCACCCCTCCCCATGTTTTTGTTTAGGGGTGAACCCACTGCTCCGTGTAGGACACCCCTCTTTGTTGAGAAATTAGATAGTTAAGTTTATTTTGATTTTATCCTGTTGCTGTAAAGGGATCCACTGTGTCTGTCCCATGACATTTTGAATTCTGTCACCGTATTTGCCCCCACCACTTCCATCAGGAGGGCATTCCAAGCATCCACCACCCTTTCAGTGAAATAGTATTTCCTGACATTGCCTTTCAAATTACCCCCTTGCAGCTTCATGTTATGCCCTCTAGTTTCACAGCTTCCCCGTCTTTGGAAGAGGTTTGTTTGTTCATTAATTCTCTTTAAGTATTTAAAGGTCTGAATCATATCTCCCCTATCCCTCCTCTCCTACAGAGTGTACATATTTAGGTCTTCAAGTCGACTCTTATAAGGCTTCTGACGCAGGCTCCAAATCATTTTGGTTGCCTTCCTCTGAACCGTTTCCAATCTTTTTACATCCCTTGTGATATATGATCTCCAAAACTGAACACAGTATTCCAAGTGAGGCCTCAGTGGCATTAGTACCTCTTCCTTTCGGCTGGTAATTCCTCTTTGTATGCAACCCAACATTCTCCTGGCTTTTGCTACTGCCTTGTCGCACTGTTTTTCTACCTTCAGATCCTCAGAAATAATCACACCAAGGTCCTTCTCCTGGTTCGTGCACACCAACCTCTTGCCCTCTATTGCGTACATTTCCCTTGGATTTCTGCTTCCCAAGTGCATGACACTGCACTTCTTCACATTAAATCTTAACTGCCAACCATTCTTCCAGCTTTTGTAGATCTTTCCTCATGTTATCCACTCCCTCAGGGGAGTCCACTCTATTGCAAATTTTCGTGTCATCTGCAAAAAGACAGACTTTTCCATTCAGTCCTTCAGCAATATCACTCACAAATACGATGAACAGTGCCGGACCCAGGACCGAATCCTGGGTCACCCCACTAATCACCCTCCTTTCATCCGAGTGAGTTCCATTTACCATCACTTTCTGTTGTCTGTCAGTCAACCAATTTCTGATCCAGTTCACCACCTTGGGACCAATCCCCAAACTATTGAGTTTACTAATAAGCCTCCTATGAGGAACAGTATCAAAGGCTTTGCTGAAATCCAGGTTGATAACATCCATCGCAAGCCCCTGATCTAGTTCTCTGGTCACCCAGTCAAAGAACGCAATCAGATTTGTTTGGAAAGATCGTCCTTTGGTAAAACCATGTTGCCTCGGATCATGCAACCTGTTGGTTTTGAGCAAGTCCACTATTCGCTCTTTCAGGAGCGCCTCCATTACTTTTCCCGCCACCGAGGTAAGGCTTACCGGCCTGCAGTTTGTCATTTCTTCCCTGTCACTGCTTTTGTGAAGAGGTACCACATCAGCCCTTCTCCAGTCCTGAGGAACTTCTCCTGTTTCCAAGGATCTGTTGAAAACATCCTTTAACGGCCCTGCAAGAACCTCTCTGAGCTCTTTCAGTATCCTGGGATGTATCCCATCTGGTCCCATGGCCTTGTCCACTTTCAGTTTTGTGAGTTGTTCTAGCACATCATCTTCTGTGAATGCGAATCGAGTCGACGGTTTACAATCGGCAGCATCACTGGGGTCTCCTACATCCTAAAAACCAGCTGCTCCAGGAAGGAGGGCATGGGCACCGTTAGTGCCACCCAAGGAGTTGTCTCATACTAGAGGATCTCGAAATCCTCGGTACGCGGCTCGTCCTTGGGCACAGCCACGAAGGTGAATGCCTGGGACATCTCCCCTACAAACTCCAAGAAAGCCAAGTCCTCTGGAGGTGACCACCGCTGATGGTGTGGCGGAGACGGATCGGAGGGGAACTGTGGAGAATTGTGTCAGGAGCCTCCTCATCTGTCTGTCATGCTGACTCAGACCCAGAGGAGTTGGCTAGCGCCTTGTGGTTGTTGGATCAACTTGGCATCGATGACACCTGGCGTCAGGACTCTGGCGCGACCACACCCAACGACATGCTGGACCTCAACTCAGATGCCGATGGAGTCGACACCGAGTGGGCCAGCCTCTCAAGGATGGGAGGGGCATCCTCCAGGGAGGTTCTGGATGAGGAGGTCCTGTCAAGGGTACCGATGACCTGGAGTGACCGGGAATCAGGCCCCACTGAGCCTCGAAGAATGGAGCATCCTGACCTCAATGCCTGACAGTTCCGCCGAAGTGGGCGCTGACTTTAAGGGCTCCGAGGCTGGTGTCGGATCCCCGTGAAGGGGAGTCCCAGATGGTGATGGCATCGGGGAAACCAGTGCGATCCCCCAATTTTGTTGCAAAAGCTTCCCTCTGCTTGAGGGGGCACTCCCTCTTGTCCCTAGCATCCAGTCGAGGACTCCGCACCCGGGTCCTGGAGGTCTTACTCCCCTGGGCCGGGGTTGGATCTCGACTTCGGCTTTGAAGTCTTTGGCCAGGGAAGAGTTTCTGAGGATAACTCTGACACATCCCACGGCTCCGACCGAGCCTGGGAGCATGAAGCCGAGTCGCCCGATTCTGGAGTCGATGGCAGGGATTCCATCCCCGATGCAGATCCTGGGGCCAACTTGCTGAACAGCTCCCCCTGCCGCCTTTCACATTCCTTCCGGGTCTTAGCCAACTTCAAAAGGCACAGCGGGCAGGAAGACTCGTCATGGTCCACCCCGAGGCTATATATGCAGGAACTGTGGCGGTCCATGCAAGACATAGTGCGATTGCACCTGCCACACTGCTTGAATATGCTTGTCGACGATATAGCAGGAAAAACGAGCCCTGCTAGGTTAAACTCAGACATCTCGACCAGCTAGGCCGCAAATAAAAAACCTGAGGGCCAAAATTAAAAGAAGAAAGTTACCTGAGCGTAAAGCACGACGCCGAGGCATTGGACTTGGGAGTCAGAATGGTGATTGGAACCAAAGAAAGAAGAAAAAAATCACCAAGGATGGTGGAAAAAAATTGACTTTATCCGGGGTGCACAGATAGCATGTCTGCAGCGCTCTGTGGAAATAAGAAGACTGAGGTAAAATGGCACCTTTGGGCTTGAAGGTGACCGAACATGCGCAGTGTAGGTCTCAAAAGCTTTTTTTGAAAGCTGAGGATTGGATCCACACGGGCTCCGTCGGAGCCGATGTCACCCATATGTGAGGACTGACTTTCTGCTTCTTCCCGGAGAAATAGAACAATTATCAAATCACCTGAAATGGAAATGAATTTGAGGAATTCCAAGATAAAATCATAAATTAATTCTTCTTAACATTAAGTTCCAATCCAAATGTACCTAAAACTGTTTAACCTCCAACACAAAATTAATTATGTTTTGAATACGTAGAGAAACATCTCCTGCCCAGGGGAGAAATAACATGATGTCCTCAACATACAATCTATATCAAATATCACAAATGCTCAAAAAATAAAACAGTGGTAATAAATAAATATTAAATAGGTCAGTGGACAAGGAACGATAGAGTAAAACATACCTGGGAATTCTGGATCCTGATTGTCCCAGGAGATAATGCTTGTGTCACTACCTGACCTTGCGGGGTAACCACAGTGACTGGCTGATACACTGTGCCTCCTACAAATTAAACAAAATTGGAAAGTACAACCATAAGATGGAAAGAAATACCAAATTACTTACCTGTGGCAGGCATTCTCCATAGATGCAGGATACAAGTCCTCACAAATGAGTGATATCATCTGACAGAGCCTGGAAAATCTGGAAACTTTGAGAGAAAGTACCATGCACGAATTCCTGTTTCACGACACTGCATTAGACTTTCTCAGTATTTGAAAAGCTGAATTTAGGAGAAAATTCCTAAGGGAGGTGGGAAGGTATATCAGGTTTTATAATCTGCTGTTCATGCACTAGGTGAATAACTTGCTTTTTTCCTAAGGACAACAGGATAACAAGTCCTCACAGTTGGGACTCACTAGCTAAAGGCTGCCTTCAACACACACAAAAAAAGAGAATGGAAAGGCACTTGCAAAAGGCAGATATCAAAAACTGGTTTGGTGGAAACAAGCCTTTTCTACCTTTTTACCCTTTATTTTTATTTTTTTTAACCAGGGCAATCTGGAAAGCAAGAAAGCGGGCTCTAGGGGTTACTGAGTTAGTTCTAAACGTCAAAGAAATTTTGAAGAACAGAATGACCAAGCCACAGTCATACTGGGAATCCCTTTCCAAACAATAATGAGATGTGACTTTTGTTGATGATGTCTATACAATCACATCTCATTGTTGCAAACCTTCACCATAGAGGCCAATCTTAAGTAAGCTACCGATGTAGCCATGGCTCTGATATTTTGAGTCTTGACATGACCTCTCAGATTGAGTCTGCTCGAACATAAGTAAAAGAGATGTAGTTTGATAGCCAACTGTATAATGTATGCTTAGCATTGGCTGTCCCATTCTTATTGGGATCAAAAGAAAGAAAAACATAGGTGAAGTAGACTAAAGCCCTTAGAACGACCAAGTAGAAGGCCAGTTCATTTTCAATCCAAGATATGTAATATTAATTTACTACTGTGAGTGTGTTGGCTAAGGAAAAATATTGGAAGGACTGTAGGAATGGAGGTACAGGCGAGGACACCCATCCCCAGGTAGATGAGATAGCTGAGACAGCTGATTCTACCCTTGATATAGCATATGCCACTATTGATTCAACCTATGGCACTATTGAAGTTGAGGAAGTGGCAGAAGAGACAGGTTTGTAAAAATTGGTTTAAGCTTGAAACCATATTAGCAAGGCTAATAGCAAGTCATGAGTTATATTGAAATTGTAACTGTAAGCACTGTACCAGAAAGGAACTAATTGTAAAAGTGTTACTGCAATTGTTACTGTAAAGGTCAAACTAAGGCTTGCATGCTTCAGCAAAATCTTATGAACTTTCCGAGAATTAGGGACCTTTGATCATAACATATACTGGAAATTAAATACAGGTTGAGAAATCAGCAGATTTCAGAAAATTATCGAGAAATCATAAATGTAACTAATCAGCTCTTACTCTGTAAAAGAGTTCTAGTGACACCTTGTGTTATTTCATGTTTATGATTAATGACTGTGTTACTTCATCTTTTTTCTATAATAAAAAGGGCTTCAAGGGAGGAAGACTTTGAATCCAACAGAAGTGGAACTGTGCTGTGTCCATAGACCTTCTGCTGACTTCACTCTGAGCTCAAAGAAAGTAGAACTTTGTGTTTGATTGTTTGTGTTCTGCGTTACTCTCTGCTTATTTCTCACTGCTTGAGGGACCAGAGACCGAAAGAGCCGAGGTAAATCTTTCAGTTTGTACTGTGACTCGGATCACTGTGTCCTTCAGCAGTTGGAAACAGCAGACAAGTCTCCAGTATACGAGTGAGTAGATTACAATGGGCAATCTTGTTTGTAAGAGGCAGCACGTTCATGTGATAGATGAATGGAATGTAAGAGCTGCAGAGATTGGGCAGAAGAAAGGTAGCCCTAACTATGAGATGTGTTGTAGATATGGTGATAGTGCTCTAGATTATGTTGTAAAATCTAGTAACGCATTTCATGACTGCCAGTAACCCTAGTTTGCAGTTCCCGCTTGGTGGAACTTTCCAGGAGGATAAACTGAGGTGGTTACAGTATGAGACCTTGAGCAGTCTTGTGCCAGTCATGAAACTCTAGTATTTAACTGGCGGCAAGCTAAAGTTGCAGAAAAGAGACAACCGACAGAGGTTTCTGCTTTGAAAGAATTATGTAATCAGGTTTTTAGAATAGAGGAACAAGTATATGTGCACAAATAACACGTTAAAGTGCAAGATGAGTCGGGACAGTGACAAGAGGGAGCCCTATAATCTCCCCACAGTCCCTTTTACATGAGGTTGATTTCCATGCATTGGCCATAAAACTGGGGTCAGATGGAAAAGGAGCTGTTCCCCAGGAAGGGAAGCACTCCCAGGCAGAAGGATTAAAGACGGATGATTCCAAATAAAGTTTAGAGTCACTTCACTAGAGAGAAGTGCCTCTGAGGGGGAATGGTCACCGTCATGTCCAAATTTATCAGATACATTTTTAGGTGAAAGGCTGGAGATTGAGGTGAGGCAAATGAAAACCAGTGCACAATATCAGCTAAGGCTGAAGGCAGAGATTGAAGATTTTGAGTTTAGATTAGTAATTAGTTTGAATGGTTGGAAGGATAGTGTAACTATAAAAGAAACTGAAACTTACAAGGAGAAACTCAAATCATTGCTCTATGACAAAATAGAATTAATCAAGCAAGGTTTTGAAGGAATAATTTTTATGTCATAACTGTAGTATGAAGTGGATTCTCTAATTTAGTGGTTATGGAAGAGGCATATGCTGTACAGTACACTGCAGTAACAATTTGAAGGTTTCCGGCACAGATAACAGCTTGGCATGACTGTATATTTGTAGCAGGAAGAAAGTCTTGAGCAACTGTGGTAGGACTTATTTTTGTTAGACTAACCATAAGCCTTATTGGGGAAGTTAATTTAGAAAAAAGAGAAAGGAGTTTCTAGGGAGAAAGAAGGTCACAGTTAAACATATATAAAATGAGAACAACTTCTGATTCCAATTGGCAGTATATTATTGAAAAATAAATCCTAATGATTGTGATTTTATTAAATTATGTTTAAGGTTATTCTACAGAGATTCTGAACTTACAAGTGAATTAAGTAATTAAAACAATATGGTAAATATATGTATAATGTTTTATTTTTCCTTTGTGATAGTAGACTAGTTGAGAATCATATCTATGACAGTGTAGGAGTAACAATGTCTGCAGAAAGAAATGCTGATATTTCTCCCAGTCTGTTTTAAACTAGCCTGCAAGAGTTGATTGGAGGAGTGATCTTAAATTCTCATGTCGTGTATGTTTTAGTTATTATGGAAAGACCTCTGCAGAACTGATGTTGTTAATTGCAAGTATAAAGCAAATGCCTTGTTGCTAGTGGAATAGTTCTAAATTAGTATCATTGAGGTAGATTCAATATGCTACCTCTTCTATTGCTGCTGTTTGTGTTCTTGCTCAGAAATTTCACACTGGACTTAAGCCACTGGGTTATTTTTCAGACTTTTGACCCTGTTGTAGCAGGAATGCCTCCATGCTTACAGTCTCTGGCAGCAGTAGTCTTTGCAATCCAAATTACTGATTTTCTAGTACTGCAACATCCCTTGCATGTCTTTGCTTCTCATTCAGTTTTTGCGTCTTCTACACTGGAGAAACAGCCCCACCCCAGCTTTCTTCCAGCTCTAGAATTTTACTGTTTGACCTCACTATGTATTGATGGCTCTGCTTTCTGCAACGAATAAGGAAAATTGAATGTTGGGTATGCAATTATAAGAGTCGATTCTGTGACAGAGTCGGCTGCTTTGCAATTTGCTACTGCTCAACTAGCTGAAGTGTTCACTCTTCCTAGAGCTCTTGAGTTATCTGCACACTTGATTGTCAATACTTATACAGATAGTGCTTATGCTCTGGGAATATTATGGGATTTGGGGAATATTTGGGCTCAGTGTGGGTTTCTCACTGTCACACATAAACCCATAAAACATGTATGTTACATAGAGTAGTTACTCACCTGTAACAGGTGTTCTCCAGGAGCAGCAGGAATCAGTCCTCACATATGGGTGTCATCGGCGCCGATGAAGCTCCAGCGGAGAATTTCCCCAGCTTTCTATGAAAGCCTTTGGGAATGCAGGCACGCATGCGTGGTTCCCTTCCTGCCTAAAGGTGCCATCTTACCTCAGTCAAATGACATAGCTAAGAACAGCACACAAAAATGAAAAAATAAACTATGTACAACTGCAACTCCAAGGGGAGGAGGGAGGGTTGTGAGGACTGATTCCTGCTGCTCCTGGAGAACACCTGTTACAGGTGAGTAACTACTCTTTCTCCAGGACCAAGCAGGAAGTCAGTCCTCACATATGGGTGACTCCACAGCTCTGGGCTACCGAGGAACCCAGGCTGAACAAGAGAACTCCCTCTAGTCTCAGCAGCAAAGAAAGGCTTTTCAAGGACACAACCTCCACCGGTAGCCCAACAGAGGGCAGGAGGGCAGGAGTTGCCTAAACCTCAAAGAGATTCCAGAGTACTGCCTGGCCAAAAGCACTATCCCTACGGGACTCCCTCTCCAGGCAGTAATGGGCCGCAAAAGTCTGGCTTGAAGTTGCAGCCCTTCAGATGTCTACCAAGGGCACAGAGCGGAGATGAGCCACTGAGGCAGCCATTGCCCTGACACGATGGGCCGTGACCCTACCCTGCAAAGGAAGGTCAGCCGCCTTGTATGCCCAGGTGATACAGTCAGCCACCCAGATGGACAAGGTACGCTTGGACACAGCCACCCCCAACTTATTGGGGTCAAAGGATACGAAGAGCTGAGCAGCCCTTCTATGCCCCTGCGTACGGTCAAGGTAGAAGGATAAGGCCCTCCTACAATCCAGGGTATGCAGGACTGAAGCTCACTCACTCGCCTAGCCGAGGTAAGGGCTATCAGGAAGAGTGTTTTCCAGGAGAGGAAGCGTAGTGGACAAGTAGCCATCGGCTCAAAAGGTGGGCGAGTCAGTTGCTGCAAGACCACATTCAGCTCCCACTCAGGGGCAGGAGGACAAATGGGAGGCTTGAGCAAAAGCAAGGCCCTGAGAAAGCGGGACACCAAGGGGTGACCAGATAGAGATTGCCCCTCTACCAATGAGTGGTGAGCTGCTAGAGCTGAGAGGTGGACCCGAACAGAATTGGATTTAAGTCCCTGATTGGATAATGCTGTGCAGCTTCCCAGGGAGACCAGAGGCCCTGGGTGCACTTGCCCAGACAATGCGCTCCCCAGCCTTGCAGGGAGGCATCTGTTGTTAGCATCACTGTGTAACCTGGAATCTGAAAGGGCACCCCTTTCAGCAGATTGGGTGGGTGTAGCCACCAGTTGAGGGAGTGCAGAAATGGTCTGGACACCCTTATCCTGTCTCTGAGGCTGCCTGTGGCCTGTGACCACTGAGTCCGAAGGCACCACTGTGCAGGCCTCATATGGAGTCTGGCATTGGGGGTCACATGTACTGTCGAAGCCATGTGGCCTAGGAGCCACAGGCAGAGTCTGGCGGAGACCAGGGACCTGCTGAGAAGCTGACTTGCCAAGGCCATCAACCTTCGGGCTCTGTTTTCTGGCAAGAATGCCTTTGCCAGGAGAGAGTCCAACCTTGCCCCTATGAACTCCAAGTTCTGGGAAGGGAGCAAAGTGGACTTTGCGAAGTTTATGACAAACCCCAGACGTTGCAGAAGAGCAATGGTCCTGAGGGTGGCTTGATTGGCCTCCTGACTTGTCTGACCCCTGATGAGCCAGTCGTCCAGATAAGGGAAGACAAAGATGCCCTGATTTCTCAGGTAGGCCGCCACCACTGCTAAGCACTTTGTAAAGACTCTGGGGGCGGAGGTGAGGCCGAAAGGCAGCACTCTGTACTGATAATGGTTTCCTCCCACGATGAACCTTAGGTACTTTCTGTGGTCTGGATGAATGAGGATGTGAGTGTACGCATCCTTTAGATCTAAGGAGCATAGCCAATCTCCCTGCTGGAGGTAGGGCAGAAGGGTTCCAAGAGTAAGCATCTTGAACTTTTCTTTCACTAGGAACTTGTTGAGGTTCCTGAGGTCCAGAATGGGGCGAAGGCCACCGGTCCTTTTGGGCACCAGGAAATACCTGGAGTAGAATCCGTGACCTTGCAAGTGGGGAGGCACAGGCTCCACCGCCTTGTCCACCAACAGACCCTGAAGCTCCTGACGGAGAAGGTCTGTGTGCAGAGGAGGCCTTGGAGGCTCCCCTGGAAAATATGGGGGAGGCAGTTGGTGGAAATGAAGGGCATATCCCTTGTGGATTATCTCCAGTACCCAACTGTCCCGGGTGATAAGTGGCCACTGGTGGGAAAAAAGGGCGAGACGACCTCCTGTGCAGGGTTGGGAGAGCAGTGGAGGAGAGGCTATGCTCAAGGAGTCAAAAGCCCCCACCCTGCGGAGTGGTAGCAGGAGCCTGAGGCTTGGGGTCCTCTGCCTACGGGGCCCATTACCCTGGCCCTTGGCTTGCTGACCCTGGGGGGCAGCCTGGGCAGCCTGATATTGTGGGTATTGTTTGTAGGCAGTTCCCTTCCTCGGGTAAAAGGGCTTTTTACCCGAGCCCTTCTTTTTATGAGAATGGGCAGAGGTCTTCCTCGACAGCCTTGTCCGGGTGAGGTGCTCGGTCTCGAGCTGAGCGGCCTTTTCGGTCATGGGCTTGCCAAAAAGGATTTCACCTCGGCAAGGGACATCGATCAACTTGTCCTGAACCCATGGCTTGAGGTCCGATGACTGCAGCCATGCCTGGCGTTGAGCCGTGATGCCGGCTGCCGCAACTCGGGCCGAAGCCTCGAAGCCATCGTAGGTGGCGCAGGACATGAACTTCGAGCAGTCCCGAATCCCCAAGGACAAGGACTTAAATCTCTGCAAGGGTTCCCCGGTGAGACCAGCAGAGAACCCGGCCAACTCCTTGGCCAGATCCCGCAAGTACATGCCCATGTACAGCTGGTAAGACTGGACACGGCAAGCAAGCATCGAGCCCTGAAAACACTTTCTACCGACGCCATCGAGGTTTCAGGCCTCCCTGCCAGGAGGCACCGCAGAGTGCATCTTCTGACTCTTCAGACGATGCATGGCCGATTCCACAACCATGGAATGGTGTGGTAGCTGTGCCTTCTGAAAACCAGGGCTCTTACAGAGCCGATAGATCGAATCGACTCGCTTGCTAAGAACCGGCGCCGAGGCCGGTGCCTCCCACATACGGAAGAGGAGCCGTTCCAGCATCGGAGGAACCGGGACAGTAAAGGCCTCCTTCGGAGGAGAGTCATACTGCAGCGCCTCGAGCTCTTCAGCTCAAGGCTCTTCCTCGGGATCCGCCGGAATAGCCAAGGCAGTGGCCATATCCTGGACGAACTCCGAGAAACGGGTGTCCTCCGGGGGGGACCTACTCCGGGGCTCAGACTGCGGTGCATCCGAAGGGACGCACCGAGTCTTAAAGGTGTCAGGAGACTCCTCGTCCTCCGTCTCCCAAGCCGACTCATCCGAGGAAGAGTCGGGGTCCGACCCGCGGGGCCCTGGAGCACCCGCCCTGACGCCGGAAGCGCCGGCGTCGACACCCTCGGTCCCGAACGGAAGGTCGAGGGGGACCGCGACCGAGGTCAACTCCGAGCCACGATGGACTCGAGTATCAGCTCGGTCTCCGGGGTCGACTTCGACGTCCCAGTGGTCGGGGCAGATGCGCCAGACAGGCTGGCCATCAGTGCCCGCTGCTGCTCCATGAAGGCAGACATTCTGCTCTCCAAGGCTGTCATCCTGAGACTCAGCTTGGGAGACGCAGCAGCCACCGACTCGGGCCCCGGCGGTGCCGTGCCCGACATCGGCTCCCTGGGAGGAGAGTCCATGAGGATTACGGGGCTTACGTGTCCAGCAGACTCCGGCTCCACACGAGGAACTTTGGCAGGCTTCTCCGGTTCCACAGGCCCGGGGTGACGATCGGGGGTCTTAGACCTGGCCCTCGAGGAGCCAGGGACCTCTTCCGATGACGCCCTCGCGAGCCGTTTCTTCCTCTTACATTCCCGGTCGGGGGACCCCCTGTCCGAGGAGCTTCGATGGCGCTCGGGATCGGAATCCCGAGATGTCGAGGCCTCAGACGAGGTCCGGGCCCGGCCGGAGGCTGAGTCCGAGAAAAGCCTTTCCTTTTGCTGCTGGCGACTTCGTAGTGCCTTGGAAGACATCTTCCCACAGGCCCCGCACGACTTAGGATCGTGGTCGGGGCCCAGGCACCGAAGGCAGCAGTCGTGTGTGTCGGTGAGAGACATTAGTTTCTTACACCGATCACACTTCTTAAAACCACTGGAAGCCATCGGGGAAAAAAGAGTCCCCGCGAGGTCAAAAGACCGGCCTTCCAGGGAAAAAGAGAAAAAAGGGCGCGAACGCCAGCCACGAAGGGCAAAAACCGAAAAAGAGGAATCGGGCTCGATACCGGTGTACCGAACCCAGCGGGAGGGGAACCGGCGTCGAACCGGTAGAAAAAGAGGAAAAGAAATCGCTGAAAAATCTAATTTTAACCGGGAAAACTGGACACACGTCCGGTGGGCTTCACGGAAAAAAAGAGACTGAGTTAAGACGGCACCTTTAGGCGGGAAGGGAACCGCGCATGCGTGCCTGCATTCCCAAAGGCTTTCATAGAAAGCTGGGGAAATGCTCCGCTGGGGCTTCATCGGCACCGATGACACCCATATGTGAGGACTGACTTCCTGCTTGGTCCTGGAGAATGAAAGATTACTCAAAGCTGTACTGAAATCTGTTGCTGTTTTGAAATGTAAAGGACTTGAGAGTTCACTTTCATTTGTGTCAGAAGGCAATCAGTTCATAGATCAAGTTGCCCGTTGTGCAGCTTTTGATCCCATGGTTCCTGCTCCTCAGTTACTGACTTTGTCTCACGCTTCTGGGCATCATCCCCAGCTTGCTCATATGTGAGCATTATGCTGCTGCAGACGTTTCTGAACAACAAACATGACTTGCATAGGGAGCTCTACGTGATGATCCTTTACTACTATGCTGTTTTGTTCTGAAAACAGTGTAACAAAGATAGAACTGTTAAGCCATTAAGAAGTGGTAACTGAATTTCTAATTGGTTCAAATTTGGAGTTAGAAAAAAAGTTTTATAGTTATGAATGTATACACCCTTATGTAAATGTTCCTTCCTTTGTGAGCTTAGATGACTATGCTAATTAGAATGGAATAGAGAAGTAGTCTAATGATTAGAGTACTAGCACTCCTTGTGACCTTAGACAAGTCACTTAACCCCTCATTGCCTTACAAGGAAAAAATTCCAAGTTATCAGTGTTCCTGTTTAATGTGTTGTATCAAGTTTTAGTTGCTATGTGAACTGCTGTGACAAGTGGTATTAAAAAAAACATGAAAAAGAAAAAGGGTGTATTACTGATAATGTTTAAAGTAATGTGAGTCGAACCATCACCTAAGATAAAGACAGCCTTCCTAATAATGTTTGACAAAAAAATTGAAATGAGTCTACATTGAAATGAGTTTAATATATCTGTCATAAACTGCTAGTTATGATTTAATGTTTGATACCTCTTGAGTAACCAGATTGACTATACCTTGTATATTGCTATAACTGGAGAGTACATCACAAATATAATTAGTGATATGAAAGATATAATTGTGTTCCTGACAGGAAAAAGAAATGTGTCTATTAGGCCACATGCTAGCATTTGATTTGGCAAGTAAACAGAATAAGTTTAGGAATGTAGATGCAAAAATAGAAGTATGTTACAAGCTAGCTTGGCCTATTATTTAAGTAATATGTAATAATTTAGTGCTAGCTATAGATGTATTGTAATTAACAGTAGATAAGATAATTCTGTTCAACAATTCAAGACTGTCATTAGGGATGAATAATTGTGCATGCTTGCAATTGTATGGAATCAAGAGAGATGCTGAAGTGGAGAGTTGGATCCTTAAAACTTATATATTATATGCATTGAATCCTATGGGCCGAAGAAAACTACTGTGAATGAAGAGAAGTCTGTAAAGCTACTGAATATGGAGGATCCTCGTAAAGATCAGCGATTCCAGTTGAGGTGATAGATTTAAGTGTAATTTTGGATAGTTTTGACAAAGCATAAAACTTCAGCACCCATATGGTTATGTATGAGGATCTTTGAGTTCATTCCCAAGATGAACTCATGATAAACCAACCATCCAGACTTGTAAACACATGCACTCTCAGTTTGCATAATTAGATGGCTACACGGCCAGACATTTTTTTAAAAAACAAATGGAAGTTATGCTAGTGCAAAGTGCAGAATGTAATATTGGCAGTGATGGTTTCCAACAAATCTGAGCTACTTCCAGTGGTTGGAATGTATCTCTATGTAGGTATATGCATTCATTAGGTCCAGAGAACATGAACGGCCTCCTTTATGGAGGAAAAGGGATTAAGATACCCAGGAAAACATCTTGCTTAAGACCCTTAGGTCTAAGATAGGACAAAATCCCTTGGAGACCAGAAGAAACTTGCAGTAGAATCCCTGGAAGTCGATATTAAATGGCAGAAGTCAGCGTTTTTAAAGCGCTTGGCCACCACTACCAAAACTAAAACTGGATATTCAATGCCAAACCTATCCAGTGTTCAGCGCTGAATATCTGGTTAGTGGCAATATTCAACTGCAAACCAGATAGAAACAATCACACAAAATTAGAACAGCCGATGCTCTGTCCTAACTTTATGTGATTTGCTCATCTAGTTAGCGGTTGAATATCGTCACTAATTGAATAGCTGTTCAGACTGTCTCAGCTCCACCCATAGACCACCCTGAAAATAACCAGATGTTTTCACGGCAGTCTTTGGGGATATTCAGCAGCACAAGCTGGTCAGTGCAGCTAAATGTTGGGAATGCTGGGGTTTATGCGATTTGCAAGTGATACAACTACATAAACCCTTTTAAATATCAGGTCCTTGTCCTTTTTTCTCTGTTGAAACAAGACTGACCCTGTTGACCTCAAAGAGAGACGAGAGCTCCTTAGTATGTATTTCCAAGTTCTGAAAATTTGACCATAATACAATTAATGGACAATTTGGTGGGATTTCGAACAGACACAGTTGGCTTATATGATGGACAATCTTTAGATCCCAGTGGTCCGAGGTTACAAGAGCCCAACAGTTTACAAAAAATATTTCGCCTATCTCCTACTGGAAGGTTGTCTGTTACAGATTCTGTAGTTCCAGTTATATTCTCAAGGAGGGAATCAAAACTCCATGCTGGGTTTAGCTGAGAAGCATGTTGGGGCTTCTGGGCTCTCTGTTGTCTGAGATGAGAGTGAGATCCTGTTTCATTTGTTTGGTACAGGAGCAAGGAGAATACCCATGCCTTTGAGAATAGTAGATTTTCATTTGTCCCCAACACATATACCTCCTGGATGAAGAGGAGACTGGTCAGAAGTGAACTAGGAGAGAAGCCTAAGCATTTCACAGTGCTCTTATGAGAGAAGCTGCCTCCTTGGCCTTTTCTCCAAAGAAACGTGTCAGCAAGCCTTTCCCGCATGTCATACAAGAGGTCTGAAATGCACAGCCATGGAAGTCTGCAAGCTTCACTGGCCAATGCAGAAGCTCTCAATGCTGTTTCAAAAGCACCAAAGGTCAACCTGATCATATGCTTTCCACTGCCTACTAGTGACCAGCAGTGAGTAGATTTGTCCAGAGAGAACCTGCAAACTCCCCAATCTAAACCAAAGGGGGACACATTCAGAAGGGCGTAGCTGGTTATTACGATCTGCTAATCAGCTAAACCACAATAATCCTAATATTCAGTGGCATTATCCAGATGGTGGCACTAACTATCCCCACAGACTGCAGAAAAGATGCCCAGTTAAAACAGAGGTGGTCTGTGGGCAGATCGGGGGTAGTCTTAGCTACTATCTAATTAGCGATGATATTCAGCCACTAACTGGATAAAGCTAGGACAGCCATTGACTTTTCTAACTTTATATGGTTTGTGCTATCCCATTAGTGCCTGAATATTGTCACTAAATGGATAGGAACAGTGCTGGCCAGCAAAACTGAATATTAAGTGCTGGTTGCTGTATAGGCTGCAGTGCCGATTATCTGGCTCTAATTAAAGCAGTGGTGGCCAGATACTTTAAAAGCGCTGACTGTTGTCACTGAATATTAGCCCCGAAGTATTTTGCATACATTGGTCTGTGACACGGGTTCCCAACACAGTTCTTGGAACACACCTAGCCAGTCAGGATTTCAAGATAACCATAATGAATATGCAAGAAGAGATCTGCATATAATGGAGGCAATGCATGCAAATCTCTCTCATGCATATTCATTGTGGTTATCCTAAAATTCTTATCGGCTAGGTGTGTCTCGAAGACTGGATTGAGAACCCTGGTTTATGAGGACCCTGGCAAGAAGCCATACAGGAAATAAGCCTAGAGGGTGATTCTAAAAGGTTTAGTCGTGATTTGGATGTCTGCAGACATGTACATGGATGTTGAAATCACGGATGGTCTCTGTAACCATTTCATAAATGCAATTCGCAGACGTCTCCAGTACGGGGATGTTCAAGTAGGCACGGGGTGTAGCGGGGGCATGTCTGAGGAGGGGCAATGCACTTACATGTCCCCATTTGATCACAGAAGTAGCAGAAAAGTCTGCAGGCATGTGCATGTTTATTCCTGCTCCAGGCATGTGCATGTTTATTCCTGCTCCAGGCATGAATAGGCATCAGGAAAGTTTCACCTTAAAAGATTCAGAGAGTGTAGAGAAGATGGAAAATTAAGTGACTAGCTTTAGATTACAAAGTCCCACACTGGGATTTGAACCCTGGCCATCTAACTCCTAAGCTACTTCTCTAACCATTATGCTATTAAAATTACTTGGTCCTGAAATGCTCTCCTGGGGACGTCTATATAGACATTTGATACATGTGCATATCGGGCATATTTCTGGAATTGTGCCTGAACTTGCAAGTGCCTGCCTTTCTTTTCAGATGTTCTTGCTTTGACGTCTCAGACTGCACTTGTATGTCCCATTTGAAATGTGCCTCATAATGTTTAACATTTTTCTTCTAAGAGAATCCAGAGTTTAAACATCCCTCCCTGGTAGCACCAAGAAATGACACTTGGAACTTCTCTGTCCCTCTTAAGAGCAAATTCAATTACCGAAGAATGGTGCAGAAATTCTTGAATATGGGCATTTTTTTTTACTCTCTACATGCACCCTGTCCTCTTGTTAGCAGGGTGCACAAAGAAGGGAGTCTTGTATTCCCATCTGCATGTTCTTTGGGATCTTGTGAATGGCAATGACACCCATTCCTCGTTGGGAGGGGGGTAAGGAATTGGATAATGTCCAGCATTTTTGCCCTGGGTTCCTCTTCTATTTCTAACTTAAATGAAATGACATCAGCCATTTCCCCAATAAAATTAGTGAATAGATCCTCTGGGGAGATTTTCTCCTTTCATGCAGGAGAGAGGGATCCAAGGGCGATCAGTAGAGTCTTCCTCTTCAGAGATCTCTACAGACTCATGTTCAGAATCCCATGAATGCTTTGACTCAGATCCAGAAAAGTACTCTTATGGAAAAGTCTAGGTCTGCACCTCACTAGACATCAAGACCTCAGTGAGGGCAGTACTTAGGTTTGGGCATCTAGATTCCGCTGTATTCTGTACCTGCTTATAGTGATTGTAAACTGCTCTGATGCCCTTCAGCCTGGGTGGTATATCAAGAAATTGCATAAACAAACATAAGGAAAATCTCCTGATGCACTAAAGATGTCTGATAGGATGAGCAGTGCTTCACCGGTGGAGGGGGGGGGGGAGGGGAGGGAGGGTGCTCCAGGAATGCAACAGCCATCAGTACCACAATGCTCTTGAGACCATGCTCCAACAAGGGTTGATATTGATAAATCTAGATCTTCATTCAACAAACACCACTGGTAGTCTTCAGGATCAATAGTGACAATGATAAATCCTTTTTCTTTGGATGGGAATCCATTGATGTCTATTTCTTTTTTTTTTTTTTTTTAAAGCTTTATTTTCATTTTCCAACAAAACAAGCATATCAAACCATACAGAAAACTAAATAGACACAGCAATACTAACACTATAACGAAACAATACAGAAAGATAAGAAATCCCGGGAAAACCCACACCCTCCCCCCACCCACCCCTGCACTCTCCTCCAGGTATCGCTGTCTAGGCTCCCAGGTGGAGCCAAAACAATACCAAGACTTGGATAACTATACTAGTTGGCGGATGCAATGAAGTCATTCAACAATTGCCATTTGAGAAAATGTTTCCCAGACAATAATACAGATTTGTATGAGTCTTGTTCGAATCGACTGTACAGGCTAACTCGGTTCCACCATTCCGGAAAGGTAGCGTTCATGGTTGCCTTCCAGTGTCTGATGACCAAGCATATCGCTATGCCGATCAAAAAATCCAGCAGAAAGGCACCATTCTTAGGCAGTGAAGGTAGATCTGCTGCAGATCGGAATACTATAATCTGCCAAGAGAGAGGCTCCCTGATCTGTAGAATGAGTTGCACCAGCTCCCACACGGAGTCCCAGAAGGTACGCACCGCCACACAGTCGTAGACAATATGCCTTAAGGTGCCAGTCTCAGCTCCGCACGTCCAACAAAGGGGGCTGAGAGAGGCATCCCATCGGGCAAGTTTAACAGGAGTAAAAAAACAGTTATGAGCAAAATAAAACAAGGTCTGGGTCAAAGAAGCAGACCGAGTCACTCTGACTTGTTTGCCCCAGAATCTCTTCCACTGAAGTTCAGAGAGCTCCCTCCCTGTTTCCCGTTCCCATCTCTTTTGGACCTTTCCCATCAGCAGAGACGAGGACTCAGTCAATTTCTTATAAATCAGTGACACTATTCCCTTCCCTTGGCTAATTTTATGAAGGATCTCGGTAGCACCTTCTAAACCAGAGCCCTGTCCCAGGACCATGCCCGCTCCAACGAGACAATGCCGGAGTTGAAGCCATTGAAAATAACAGGATGGGGGGAGATCAAATTCCTGTCTAAGCTCCCCATACGTTTTCCACTTGTTGGAAGTATATAGCTGGCTCACCGTCCAGATTCCACGGGAGTACCAGGTTTTCCAGGCAAAAGACTGTTTATGAATTTGAAATAGAGGGTTGTACCAGATAGGCAAGTGGGAGCGAGAGTGGCCCTCGGGATCATGCGTTTTAATGAATAGCTGAAAAGCCTTAAGTGTGTCTAGAATTACAATGGGAAGTGAGAATGCAGTGGGAAAGCGCATCCCTGGGGCGCACCTCAGCGGGACTGGGGTTAGCAATTTTTCCTCTAAGATAACCCAAACCGGCCTCCCAGTAATGGGAGTTTCTAGCCAGCGAGACCCCTGCTTGAGCAGGAAGGCGTGATGATAAGCCCTAAAGTTAGGGAAATTCACACCTCCCTGCTCACGATGAAGTCTTAGTTTGTCCTTAGCAATCCTCGGTGTTTTATGCTGCCACAAAAATTGGAGGAGAAGCCTCTCAAGATGTTGATACATTGGAGCAGGGAGGTAGCAAGGCAACATCTCCAAAAAGTAGTTAACCTTGGGGACAATCATCATTTTGATAGTTTCTAGCCTGCCCCACCAGGAGAGTGTTAGGGGAGACCACCGCGTGGTCAGCTCTCGAGTGAGGGATAGGATCTCTTCGGCGTTACGTCTAAGCGTTTCTTCAAAAGGGTAACAATAGCGGACGCCTAAATATTTCACCGCTCCCGATTCCCAAATGAAAGGATGCGTACCAAGGTCTTCCTTATGAGTCCACTTGTTCAAAGGAAACATCACGGACTTGGACCAATTAATTTTATAGCCTGAATATCGCGAGTAGTGCTCTATTTGTTCCAACGTCAGGGGAATAGAATCGGGCGATAAAAAGAGAAGAAGGTCGTCCGCATATGCGGAGAGTTTGGTCTCCTGCCCCGCGATTAAAGCACCATGGATATCGGGATTTTGGCGTATAAGAAGAGTTAAGGGCTCCATCGCAAGGTTGAAGAGCATGGGAGATAATGGACAGCCCTGTCGAGTGCCGCGCCGGAGAGCAAGAGATGGCGAGGCCACACCGTTGACACAAATCCGTGCGGTGGGATCCGTATATAAGAGCTCTAGAGCCCGAAGAAAGACCTCTCCGAAGCCAAACCAACGTAGAGTCGCAAAGAGAAAAGGCCACTCCAAGCGGTCAAAGGCTTTTTCTGCGTCCAAGGAGAGACCGACCAATGGTTTCTCCATCGCGTCGGCACCCAATAAAATATAGCACAAAAGACGCGCATTATCAGCAGTCGAGCGGCCTTCGGTGAAACCGCACTGGTCAGGGTGTATTAAAGTCGGGATGATCCCAGAAAGCCGGGTTGACAATACAGTTGCATATATCTTATAATCAGCATTAAGCAGCGAGATGGGGCGATAGTTGGATACTAATTGAGGATCCCTACCTGGTTTCTCAAAAACCACTAAGTTAGCCGCCGCGAAAGTGCCAATTGGTTGCCCTGGCGCAGATAACAATCGATAGTACTGCTCCAGATGAGGAGCAAGGGCCTTAGCAAAGCTTTTAAAGAATTCCACTGGCAGCCCATCTGGTCCCGCTGCCTTCCCCGGGGCTATTGATATTATCGCCCGCTTAATCTCCTCGGCTGTAATGGGAGCATCAAGCTCCGCACGATGATCTTCAGAAAGAACAGGATGCTGTAAAGCAGCGACCAGCTGTGCGAAGCCATCTGGTGAAAATGCGCATTCTGAACTGTACAACTGAGAGTAATAGTCCCGAAAGGTCTCGGCAATCTGCACATCCTTGACTAATAAATCCGAGCCCGAGGGAGTTTTGATGGCACTGACACGCTTGATCTCCCGCTTACCCTTCAAAGTGGTTGCTAGCTGTTTTCCCGCTTTGTTCCCCTCGCGGTAATAGTTACCCTGTTGCCTCCGAACGTACTGAGAAGCCGCGGTAGACATAAGGGTATTATATTGGGATCGCAAGCGCCGAAGACAGATTAAGATACACGGGTCCGTGCGCCGCGTGAGGACTCTTTCCCCCGCCTTGATCTGCAACTCCAGATCTTGTAACCGTTGTTTCCTTTGCTTTTTCAATCGTATATCAAATCCGGTAATAACCGCTCTGAGCGTGGCCTTGAAGCCCTCCCACCAGGCCCATACAGATGTGGCATGGGCGGAGTTGAACCGAAAATAGTCAGAAATGGCCTCATTTACCACAATCTGAAATTCAGGGGTGTCAAGGAGAGATCGATCTAAGGTCCAAGCGGGGGTCGGGTTGTGTAAGGAATCATCTTGTAAAATTATTGAGATTGGGGCATGGTCCGAGATGTGGATTGAATGGATGCTGGTAAGACCTATATTAGGGACCAAGGCCTTGGAGATTAAAAAATAATCTATCCGGGATTGCGACGCGTGCGGTGCAGAGAAAAAGGTAAATTCCAGATCCTCCGGGTGCTGTAAGCGCCAAATATCTATTAGAGCTAACTCCTGGGTCATGGAGGTAAGAACAAGTTGTCCCCTGGGTCTTTTAACCGTTCGGGGAGGTTGTCGATCAATTAGAGGATCGAGTGCTTGATTAAAATCCCCCCCGATGATAATCAGCTTCCCGCTATCTGCATGTAGCGCTTTCGCAACCGCGGTGAAAAAGGCTGTGTTATCCGCAGTGGGAGCGTATATACACATGAGGAGCACTTCAAGCTCACCTAGCTTAAATAGCACTTTGGCCCACCGACCCTCCCCATCAGCACTACTACTTAGTACAGTTAACTTAAGAGAGTTTCTGGCCAGAATGGCCACCCCGTTATGTTTCCGAACAGCAGGGGAATGTGCTATGACTTTATAAGGACGCTGACCGAGTTTCAAAGACTCATGGAAATTCAAGTGCGTCTCTTGTAGCATCAGTATGTCAGCCCCTTCTCGACGTGCATAATCTAGGATTTTACGCCTCTTTATCGGGCTGTTTAGACCCTGCACATTAAGGGAAACAACTTTACAAGGAGCCATTGGGGTTTATATCGGAAAAAGCCCCTAAGGGCCTGGGCATAGGGCTTATAGTAACCTGGGAGATCAGCCATTTATCACAAAAACTAGTCTTGGCAAAGCTGTAATAAAGAAGTATTAGCAACATTTCCCACAAACAACCATAGCAAGCGAACAGTGCAGTCCCTGGAGGAGAGGCGAAACCCTGAAAAAATGTCGGTGAGCGCAGGCCGGCTGAGTTGGCTCAGGAGACCTGAGAGAACAGACAGGGCCATATCGCTACCGACAGGGACCACCCGGGGAGTAATCGTAATTGGAGATGTGTGCGGACCTAATTAGGCAGAGTATAACAACATGCAAGAAATATCATACAATTAGTTAAATATCAGTGATATTTTGAATATATTAGCGTAGAGAAATAGAAAACCATAACAAAGGGAAAACCATCCCCCAGTCCAGTCCTCAAGCGACTCCAAATCTGGTGGCGCTGGAAAAGATTCCTCCAACCAAAGGAGAGCGCCATTGAGTGCGAACACTATTCTGAAGGTAACAAATCTATAGCGCTGTGAGGTGCGGTACAGCAGTGCGAGTTTGGCCGGCCGTGCTCGACATCTCAGCGCATCTGGGCAGCTTCCGCTTCTTCCAGGAATTGTAGCAGTGCGTCTGGTTCCTCAAAGGTGCGAGTGTGGTTGTGGTAAGTAACGCGCATCCGCGCGGGATACAGGAGGCCAAAGCGCGCCTGAATCTGCTGAAGTCGGGGTCGAAACTCTAAGAGCCTCTTGCGTCTGTTGACAGTGTGTTTGGCGAGGTCCGAGTAAAAAGAAAGTTTGCGCCCCTCGAACTCTATCGGAGTTCTTGTTCGCGCCAGCTCCAAGATCTGTGCAGCCTGTTGGTATCGCAGAGTACGAAAGATAACAGGCCTCGGTCTGGAGTTGTGTAGCGTGGTGTAAGCAGGGATGCGGTGTGCACGATCAATTTCAAAGTCCTTATCAAAGGTACAATGCAAGATCTCAGGAATGATCTTGTATAGAAAAGCACGCATATCTTTCCCTTCTGCTCCCTCCGGCAGGCCCACCAGTCGCACATTATTGCGGCGTGCTCGATTGTTGCCATCTTCCACCTCACGCTGCAACGCTTTGAGCTGTCTTTCCAGCTTAGATATTGTTTCTATGCGGGCCTCGTGTGTAGAGAGAATTGCCTCCACCTTGTCCTGACGCACAGATAGGCCCTCGATTTTAGCATTGAGACCGGCCAGCTCTTCTTGCACTGAGGTTAACGTTGCCCCATTAGCCTTGACTAATTCCTTGACCCCTCTTATTTCAGTGAGAAGCTCGAGGTGAACATCAGGCCCCTCTCGTGCGGGCGCCATTTTTTGTGGGGAGATGGGCTCCGTTTTAGTCCATTTTGCACTGCTATTCGATGTCCCCGAGTAGTCCAAGCGTTGCGGTTTTGGTCCCGCCATCAGGAAGGTACCGTGGTGCGATTCCGGCAGTTTTTGCTGATAGAGGGTACTTATGGAACAGGATTCTTGCAAGATCTCCTAAGAGCCACCGCACTAGGCGTCTACTCCGCTCGGCATCAGGCTCCGCCCCCTCCTGATGTCTATTTCTAATGGCCTCTATCAATGCCCTCTCATTGTTGATGCATTCCCAGTATCCAGTGCAGCTCCTGGATCTCTCAGAACCAATGCCACTGATGCTGATGTCAATGAACCAGACTTAGTACCTGCATGTAACTCGCGTTGATCTTCTCTTGGGAAGGTGTGAGCTAAATATTATTAATAAATACAATAAAGATCTTCAAGGGAAGCTACTTGTTGGAACTAATTGCTTTACCTTGCTGATTATCGTCTCCTGGTACCGCTGGCTGGAGAAGGAGCTGGTACCTGATGTCACCTTCCAGGCATTTAAAATCTACAGCCCCGCCAGGGTGAGTCAGGAACACTACTTGTTGGAACTAATTGCTTTATCTTGCTGGATATCGTCTCTGGTACCACTGGGTGGGGGAGGAGCTGGTGCCTGATGTCACCTCCCAGGCATTTAAAATCCAAAGCCCTGCTACGGTTCGCAGGCACGGGTGCGAGCCTGTGGGTGCATGTCTGAAGGGGCATGACTAAAGGGGCATGTTCTGCCCCTTTGGAGACTCTTCGGAATGTGGAATTAGAATGGTTAAGTGGAGGAAGCATGTGTCATCGCTGGCAACACAAAAATTGTGAAAGTTATCAGCCCTATGGATTGTCATTTGCAGTTGGCCGCAGCTGCAGCGGTATCTCCCGACCCAGATGCTTCATTTAGAACAGTGAGTCCAGACTCAATCAGATGCCCTCCTTTAATGAGTTCTACCCCACCCAATCAGGAAGGATGTTTGAAAGCTGGGGCGCCTCCAGGGAATACAAGCAGGGGGGAACACTTGGCCCATGGAATGTCTGACAGATCCTACTCACCAGGATAGCTCATTAAATATTTGTATTTCTTCTATACGTAAATCAGAGGGTCAGATAGCAGTGGCTCAAGTTGCTCTCTCATCTAATATTCATGACAGCTCTATTCTCCACCATCAGAGCCCCTTGAAAACGCAGCTAGAGCTAAGAATTTGTGATTTATTAATTCCCATATACTCATTACCTAACACCAAAGTTGTTGTTGCAGAAATACTTTAAAGAAATTCTTTTGTTGTCTGACATGGAGGCTATAACATTTTCTGCTGTTTATTACATCCCTCAAAAGGACATGCCACAGGTTCTTTCTGAGGAGGATGGTGCTCAGCTTTCTCAGGCTGAGACCTTGGATGTTGCTGCCTTTTTAGAGTCTTCCACTGATTTTATTTTGAAATATGCTACTCTAGTCACATCTTTCTTGTCATTAGATAGGAAAATAAGATTTAAGTATTACATTTTTGTTAAGAAGAATGTGGATTTTTGTGGCAGTCCTATTCAAATATTCCTTGATGTGTGTAGACTCACTCAAAAGCGCAGGAAGGAGTTTCTTAGTTTTAAACTGTAGATAACATGAGGAGGGATCTGGCTAAGCTTGAAGAATGGTCTAGAATTTGGCAACTGGGATTTAATGTTAAAAAACGTAAGGTCATGCATTTGGGCTGCAGCAATCCAAGGGAGCAATACAGTATAGGAGGTGAAGTACTTTTGTCCACTAAAGAAGAGCGGGACCTAGGCATAGTTGTGTCCGATGATCTTAAAGTAGCTAAACAGGTAGAAAAGGCGATGGCAAAAGCTAGAAGGATGCTTGGGTGCATACGGAGAGGAATGGCTAGCAGAAAAAAGGAGGTGATAATGCCTCTGTATAAGTCTTTGGTGCGACCTCATTTGGAGTATGGTGTGCAATTCTGGAGACCGCACCTTCAAAAGGATGTGAACAGGATGGAGTCGGTGCAGAGGGTTGCTACTAAGATGATTAGTGGTCTTCATTATAAAGCATATGAGGACAGACTTAAGGATCTTAATATGTACACCTTAGAGGAAAGGCGGGATAGAGGTGATATGATTGAGATGTTTAAATACCTCCGTGGCATAAATGTTCAGGGAGAGAGCCTCTTTCAATTGAAAGCAAGTTCTGCGACGAGGGGACATGGGATGAGGGTGAAGGGAGATAGATTCAGGAGTGATATGCGGAAATATTTCTTTATGGAAAGAGTAGTGGATCCGTGGAATAGTCTCCCAGTGGAGGTGGTAGAGATGAGGACAGTAACTGAATTCAAAAAAGCATGGGACCAACACAGAGGATCTCTAAAGGTAAAGAGTGGACTGTTGTAGTTGTTATGGAAGGACAGACTAGATGGGCCTTGTGGTCTTTTTCTGTCATCATGTTTCTATGTTTCTATTTTAAACCTCATGTATTGGCATTAGGGGCAATGTTTTTCTTAAAATATCCTTGCAAATGTTTGATCTTGTATCAATCAATTAATTAGGCTTAGTTTGATCCACTGTAACTTGAGGCATTCCTGACAGGCAGGGAGTAATTTGGTGGTTGTTTTTGGGTTTATGCTTTCCTGATTTTGTTAAATAGGGTATTGGATAAGTTTATGGGAGTTGATATCTAAAGTAGATATTTTCTGGATGTTATGTTTTCTATGATCTTGATTATGTTGGTGTTGTAATTGTAGTAGCATTCCTCGTGACATGGACTTTATTGCATCCTAAACTTTATATTAATAAAGGATTTTTTTAAATAAAAAAAATAATAAAGATCTTCCTTCAAGGCTCAGCATTGCCACAAACCCCTCTAGTCATCTGGAAACACAAAAGGCACTGAGCAGATTTGTGATCGGACCCAAGGCACTACAAGTGGGAGTATTCGTACCATTTGTAGTCTTGTAGCACCACTGCACTTCTTAAAGCAGCTGGATGCTTTCTTCTGAGACACACCACCAAAAAATACAGCTACTGTGAAATCAAATTACTTAGTTTTGAAAAATGTAGACTCTGCCAGTTTGCCAAGCACTCAAAAAGAGTTGATAGTAGGTGAAACCAAGAAAGGAAGAGAACTTATAAAGCAGCCAATAAACCTAAGGCAACAAAGAGGTCTGCATGCGACAAACACAAATGTGATGACTCTGTGGAAAAACAAAACTAAGGAGATTCTTATTTATTTATTTATTTAAATGGATTTGTATCCCGCCTTATCCTAAAATCAATTAACAATGACGCAAGGCAGAAAGTCATGCACATGCTTTGCTTTTGACTATTAAGTCAAATAAAACCATAAACCATAAAAATGATTAGTAGTCTCTTAAAAGACTTTCCAGATGCTTTCTGTGCTAGGAAATGTTTTCCTATACCGCTTAAGTCAGATGACATCACCCAGTTGTGAGGGCTTGCTATTCTGCTTGTCCTCGAGGAACAAACATTCCACCACAAATAAAATCAGGGACAAAAGAAAATACCAAGTGTGAACCTTATAGAAGTATTAAGTATTAAAACTATGGAACAAGTTCACAAAATATTTGTTTTTATTACAGAAACATTGTCAGGCAGGGCTGGTAAAACCTACAAGCATGATACAACAGCAGACAGATATTGAAGGAACTGACTCAATTATGCAACGCAATATGTGCTGTTGAGTCAATTCTGACTCCTGGCAAAATAGCAGCCCCCAGGTTTTCTTGGCAAAATATGACCAGAAGTGGGACTGACACTACCATTAGGAGAACCAGGCAGTCACCTAGAGCACTGGCACTCCAGGGCCACTCATTGCCACCACTGTCGCCATGTCCTGGACGTACAGCAGTAGCAATGGGCACAAACAGCCTCGCAGCTCAGACGTTTAAAGGCAAGCACCATGGGTCTGTTTGCTTCCATCCCTGCCTGATGCCAACTTCCTGCTGCAAACAGAAAGTCAGCATCGGGCAGGGGGCGGAAGCTAACAGCCTTGTAGCACCGAAGTCTAAAGGTAAGCATTATGGGGCTGTTTGTCCCTATTACCGCTGATGCATATTCCATCAGCAGCAGCAATGAGTGCCAGAGGAGGGGCACAAGTGATGAGATTCACCTAGGGCACCTAATTTCCTCATGCCGGCCCTGACCAGAAGTAGATTGCCAGACCTTTCTTCCAAGGCAAAGGAGCAGATGTGACTTGCCCAGGGTCATAAGGAGTACTAATGGGAATAGTACCCTGGCCTCTTGGTCACCAGGCCACTGCTCTTACTACTAGGCTATTCCTCCACGCCATACTCAACTATAAGTCAGAAGAAAATTGCCTCGCAATATAGGCAAATTTTGTTGCTACACTTTACATATCTTTGCTGTTGCACTACAGAGGAAAATGACACAAAAATAATTTTTTTAGAAGAAAAAAATTTCTTTAATCTCCAGCAACTTGGTTTCAGACAAGGCCACCATACAGGCTAGTTTTTGGCACTGACTGATGAGCTGCTTCTGGAGCGGAAAGTAATTGTTACTAACCTGTAATAGATGCTTTCTGTAGACAGTAAGATTGATTAGGCACACAAGTGGGTGACATCATCTGATGGCGCCAGGACAGAACACTCTCCATGAGCTCAGAACAATGATCTCAGTTCTTCAGTTAAGGTCCAAAGGTCAAGAATGTAGGCAACTCTCAGGAAAGTGGGAGGACCGTGTGCCTGATCAATCCTGCTGTCTATGGAAAAACTTGTTATAGGTCAGCAATCTTGTATTTTCTGTCGACAAGAAGGACTGAGTCAGACACACAAGGGGGAACTTGCTTCATTTTGCATTAGCCCATTCAAAATGCAGCCCACACTGAGAACTGTGAGAGAGAGTAGTTACTCACCTGTAACAGGTGTTCTCCAGGAGCAGCAGGAATCAGTCCTCACATATGGGTGACGTCGGCGCCGATGGAGCCCCATGCGGAGCATTTCCCCAGCTTTCACAGAAAGCCTTTGGGACTGCCAGCACGCATGCACAGTCCCCTTCCCGCCCAAGGGTGCCATCTTGCTCAGTCAGATGACATAGCTAAAAGACAGCAAAAAACAAAATAAATGATATGACTGTAACTCCAAGGAGAGGAGGGAGGGTTGTAAGAACTTATTCCTGCTGCTCCTGGAGAACACCTGTTACAGGTGAGTAACTACTCGTTCTCCAGGACCAAGCAGGAAGTCAGTCCTCACATATGGGAATCCCCAGCTTAAGGCTACCGGGGACCCAAAGCTGAAAAAATATGCTCCCTCTAGAGCCTCAGCGTGTACGAAAAAAATCTTCTCTGAGAACGCCCCGAACGGTAGCCCAACACCAGGGCCGGAGGGTAGGAGTTGCCTATACCTCAAAGAGATTACAGTCCGAAAGCACTGTCCCTGTGGGACTCTCTCTCAAGGCAGTAGTGGGCCGCAAAAGTCTGGCTTAAAGACCAAGTAGCGGCCCTGTAGATGTCTACCAAAGGAACAGAGCGGAGATGAGCCACTGACGCAGCCTTAGCCCTGACACGGTGAGCCGTGACTCGACCCTGCAAAGAGAGGCCGGCTGCCCTGTACGCCCAGGCGATACAGTCTGCTACCCAAATGGACAGGGTATGCTTGGAGACAGGTAACCCCAACTTATCAGGGTCAAAAGAGACAAAGAGCTGAACAGCCCTTCGGTGTTCCTGCGTACGGTCAAGGTAGAAGGACAATGCCCTCCTACAGTCCAGGGTATGCAAGACCATCTCAGCCCGGCTGGCATGTGGCCTGGGAAAGAAAGTTGGAAGAACCACCTCCTGGTTGAGGTGGAAGGAGGAGACAACCTTAGGAAGGAACTTAGGGTGAGTCCGTAAGACTACTCTGTTCCTGTAGAACCTAGTGTATGGTGCATCTGACACCAAAGCTTGAAGCTCGCTCACTCGCCTTTCTGAGGTAACAGCTACCAAAAACAACGCTTTCCAGGAGGGAAAACGCAAAGGACAAGTAGCCATAGGCTCAAACGGTGGGCAAGTAAGCTGTTGCAAGACCACATTCAAATCCCACTCAGGGGCAGGTGGACGAACTGGAGGCTTAAGCAAAAGGAGGCCTCTGAGGAAGCAAGCCACTAAAGGGTGGCTTGAGAGAGACTGACCCTCCACCTGTGAATGGTGCGCTGAGAGGGCACTAAGATGGACCCTAACCGAGTTGAATTTGAGGCCTAGGTTGGACAGGTGAAGTAAATATTGCAGCACCATTGGTACCAGGCATGAGAAGGGATCCTCCTTGTGTTGAGCACACCAGGTGGAGAACCTACGCCACTTAAGGGCATAAGACCTCCGAGTGGACTGCCTCCTGGAGGCCAAGACCACGTCCTCCACTTCCCTAGGCAACAGTAAGGGTGCTAGAACTACCCTTTCAGCAGCCAGGCCATCAGATGGAGGGACTGGAGGTTGGGATGTAAGAGAGATCCCTGCTCCTGAGACAGGAGATCGGGTTGCATCCCCAGAGGAAGAGGAGGAGTGTCCACCGCTAGTTGCAAAAGAAGCGGGAACCAGGGTTGCCTTAGCCACCTGGGGACCACCAGGATCACCGAGGCCTTGTCCCGGATCACTTTGAACAGTGTCTTGGACACTTGAGGCATGGGAGGAAACGCATATAGGAGGCCTGTGGACCATGGAATGAGAAAGGCATCCGCTGCTACTCTGAGAGGATGCGGTTGCCTGGAGCAGAAACTGGGCTGTTGACGGTTCAGTGGACTGGCAAAGAGATCTATGGTGGGAAGACCCCATCTAAGAAAGATCTGTTGAACCACCAGAGGATTCAACTGCCATTCGTGTGGCTGCAGAATCCTGCTCAATCTGTCTGCCAGATAATTCTCTTGTCCAGGGAGATAGACCGCCCGGAGAAGTATGCCAGGATTGACTGCCCAGGAGCACGGGTCCTGTGCCTCCTGACAGAGAGGTCTGGACCCTGTGCCCCCCTGCTTGTTTACATAGAACATGGCAACTTGATTGTCCGTCTGCACTAAGACTGACTGGTGAGAGAGGACATGAGAGAAAGTATGGAGGGCTAGGCGGATTGCTCTGAGCTCTAGGAAATTGATCTGCTGTGTGGACTCCCAAGGGGACCAGAGGCCCTGGGTGCATGCTCCTTGGCAATGTGCACCCCAACCTTGGAGAGAAGCATCTGTTGTCAGCACTTGAGAATGCTGAGGTGCTTGAAAAGGCACCCCTTTTAGCAGATTCGGAAGATGACGCCACCACTGCAGAGAAGAAGCTAGTAGCTTGGACACCCTCACTTTGTCTGTCAGGTTTCCCGTGGCCTGCAGCCACTGAGTTCTGAGGCCCCACTGAGCTGGCCTCATGTGTAGACGGGCATTTGGAGTTACATGGACCGTGGATGCCATTTGGCCTAAGAGCCTCAGGAATTGTCTGGCGGAGACCAGAGAATTGCTGTGGGATTGGCTGGTCAAGGCCACCAGTCTGTGGGCCCTGTCCACTGGCAAAAAAGCCTTTGCTTGAAGGGTGTCCAGTCTTGCTCCTATGAACTCCATGTTCTGTGAGGGGTGCAAAGCGGACTTTGCGAAGTTTATGACAAACCCAAGATGCTGGAGAAGAGCGACAGTGTGGAGGGTGGCTTGATTGGTCTCCTGTGGAGATTGACCCCTGATAAGCCAGTCGTCCAGGTATGGAAAGACAAAGAGATAGGCTGAGATAGGCCGCCACCACCGACAGGCATTTGGTGAAAACCCTGGGGGCGGAAGTTAGGCCAAAAGGGATTACCCCGTACTGGTAATGGTTTCCTCCCACTACAAATCTGAGATATTGTCTGTGGTCTGGATGAATGAGGATGTGAGTATACGCATCCTTTAGGTCTAAGGAGCATAGCCAATCTCCCTGCTGGAGGTAGGGCAGCAGGATTCCAAGGGTAAGCACTTGAACGTTTCCCTCTCCAGGAACTTGCTGAGATTCCGCAAGTCTAGGATGGGCCTCAGGCCTCCTGTTTTTTTTGGTACGAGAAAGTACCTAGAATAGAAGCCTTGACCTCTCAGGTGGTGAGGCACCAGTTCCACCGCCTGTTCCTTCAGAAGACTTGCTAACTCCTGTAGGAGTAAGTCCCTGTGCAGAGGAAGTCTTTGAGGCTCCCATGGAAAGCAGGAGGGAGATACCTGGTGGAAGTGGAGGAGATAGCCACTCTGGACTATGCTTAGCACCCAGGTATCCGTTGTTACGGCTGACCACCTGTGGGCATACAGGGTCAGCCGGCCTACTGTGCTGAGAGGGGCCAGCTGAGGAGGAGAGGCTATGCTGCTGGAGTCAAAACCCTGCTCCCTGCTGTGCAGGAGCTGGAGCTGGTGGCTTGGGGGTTTTCTACCTACGGGGCCCATGTCCCTGCCCCTTGGCCTGCTGACCCTGCTGGGGAGCTGTGGAGGCCTGAAAATGAGGGTATGATTTGTAAGCAGATGACTTCCTCGGGTAAAAGGTCTTTTTTCCCGAGCCCTTCTTCTTCTGAGAAGGGGCAGAGGTTTTTCTGGACAGCCTTGTCCGGGTGAGAGTCTCGGACTCGAGTTCCGCAGCCTTTTCAGCCATGGGCTTGCCAAAGAGGTTTTCACCTCGGCAGGGGACATCGACCAACTTGTCCTGCACCCATGGCTTGAGGTCCGATGACTGTAGCCAAGCCTGACGACGTGCACCGATGCCGGCCGTGGCTACACGGGCCGAAGCCTCGAAGCCATCATAAGCTGCTCGAGAAATAAACTTCGAGCACTCTCGGATCCCTGATGACAGGGCCTTGAACCGCTGCAAAGGTTCCTCGAAGAGACCAGCAGAGAACCCGGCAATCTCCTTTGCCAGGTTTCGAAGGTACATGCCCATGTACAGCTGGTAGATCTGGACACGGCAAGCAAGCATAGAGCCCTGGAAGCACTTTCTACTGAGGGCATCCAGATTCCGGGCCTCCCGACCGGGAGGCACCGAGGAGTGCATCTTCTGACTTTTCAGACGATGCATGGCCGATTCCACATCCATGGAGTGGTGCGGTAGCTGTGCCTTTTGGAACCCGGGGCTCTTGCGGACTTGATAGATGGAATCGACCCCCTTGCTCAGAACTGGCATTGAGGCCAGCGCCTCCCACATTCAGAAGAGCAACCGTTCGAGCATCGGAGGAACCGGTACAGTAAAGGCCCCCTTGGGAGGAGAATCATACTGCAGGGCCTCGAGCTCCTCGGCTCGAGGCTCCTCCTCGGGATCCGTGGGGAAGGCCAAGGCTTTGGCCATCTCCCGCACGAAATCCGAGAACCAGGTGTCCTCTGGGGGGGGAATGTCTCCGAGGTTCGGACTCCGGTGAGTCTGAAGGGACACACCGGGTCCGAAAGGTGTCCGGGGACTCCTCATCCTCTGTTTCCCAGCCCGACTCCTCGGAGGAGGAATCGAGCAGCTCCTGTCGGGTAGGCATCGATGCCATCCGCCCCGATGCCGAGAGTACCGGCGTCGACGACCTCGGTCCTGAACGGGAGGCTGAGGGAGACCTTGGCCGAGGATCGACTTGAGAGCGCATGGACTCGAGGATCAGCTCGGCCTCTGGGGTCGACTTGGATGTCGATGTCCCGGTGGTCGGGGCAGATGCACCGGTGAGACCGGCGATCAGTGCCCGCTGCTGTTCCATGAAGGCAGCCAAGCTGCTCTCCAAGGCCGTCAACCTGAGTCCAAGCTCAGGAGACTCAGCAGCCCCCGACTCTGGGCACCGACGGTATCGGGCCCGACGTCGGCTCCCCCGGAGGAGAGTCCATGAGGACTACAGCACTCACGTGACTCGGGGACTCCGGCTCCACACGAGGTTGTTTTGCAGGCATCTCCGACTCCGAGGACCTGGGACGGTGGTCGGGGCTATGCGACCTGGCCCTCGAGGAGCCAAGTGCGTCCACCGCCGCCGCCCTTGTGGGTTTCTTCTTTCTGCGATGCTCCCGCGAGGGAGACCCCCTCTCAGAGGATCCCCGGTGATGCTTGGGATCGGAATCCCGAGATGTCGAGGCCTCTGACGAAGTCCGGGCCCGGCCGGATGCGGAGTCAGAGAAGATTCTTTCCTTCTGGTGCTGCCGACTCCTCAACGTCGTCGAGGACATTTTCCCACACGGACCACAGATCATCGGGTCATGATCGGGTCCGAGGCAGCGGAGGCAGCAGTCATGTGTGTCGGTGAGAGACATAAGTTTCTTACACCGATCACACTTTTTAAACCCGTTGGCAGCCATTGGGGGAAAAAGGGCCCCTGCGAGGTCAAAAGACAGGGCTGCCAGTGAAAAATAGAAAAATGGCGCAAACGCTAGTCACGAAGGACAAAAAACGAAAAAAGAAGTCCGGGCTCGATACCGGTGTACCGGCCCGAGGCGGGAAGGGGAAACCGGCATCGAACCGAGAAAAAACACGAAAAAATCAACTTTTCTCGTGGGTGAACACGAACCACGTCCGTCGGGCTCCGTGGAAAAAAGAAGACGGAGCAAGATGGCACCCTTGGGCGGGAAGGACCGCGCATGCGTGCTGGCAGTCCCAAAGGCTTTCTGTGAAAGCTGGGGAAATGCTCCGCATGGGGGCTCCGTTGGCTCTGACGTCACCCATATGTGAGGACTGACTTCCTGCTTGGTCCTGTAGAATTGCTACTTCACCCTGACAGATTGGCAGCACAGGTTAACAAAAGGCACTGTCTTATACTGAGGCTTGGTCTAGGCAGTAGTGCACAGTAAAGATATACCATGTCAGTGCTTTATAAATTGTATCCAGCAAGGCAGATTTTAGGAGAGCTTCAGTGGCTGAAATGGTTCTAACAAAATTACTGGCTCAAAATTACTTTAGTCTCACCAGCATCCAACTAGGTCAAGATTATTACATAAATAGGGACACCCTCTGCACTGGGTAACATCCTCCCCTCCCTAAGGTTCCACCTGACCTGTCTACCTTTGGCTCATGTTTCAAGTTTAGTTCACATGTTACTTCCCCTTACCTATCTTTGATCGGCAATGGGGCATATTTTCTTTTACTTCATGTAACCACAATAATATTGCAAGTACTGCTAGCATTACGAGAATGACATAAGCACACCAGACACAAAGTATGTCTGTTGTTTCTTATCCGTTTTTTAACTAATGACAAGGCATAAAGACCTTCACAAGTCTGGAACAGCGATCAGTCATGATAGCCTCCTAGGTGGTTCATTTTCATTTTTTCATACATGTTTCATTAGTATGAATCTGAATTTTTGTCCCCTGTTTTTTCTCAGCACTGACTGGAATCACTGTGTTTTATAATGCCCCGCTCAACAGGTTTTGCACACTACGACTAAGAGCAGCATAAATCTATTGTTTGTTTGTTTTACAACCAGTATATCGCATAGGGAAACCCGTTGGTTTGTTAGAAGTTCTTTTTAAAAGGTGTTTAATGGTTCTAATAGAAAATTTCATATTTTTAGCACTGCTAATATTTATTTATCATTTTTTATACACTTCATTTTTCATGGGATTACATTATTGATGTTTTTATTATTGATTAAGTGCTCTTTACCCTTGGCTCATATTTCGAGTTGAGTCCACATGTTACTCCCCCTTGTCTATTCTTGATCGGCAATGGGGTATATTTTCTTTTACTTTATGTAACTACAATAATACTGCAAGTACTGCTAGCATTATGAGAATGACATAAACGCACCAGCGGACATATAGGATCAGTCTGTTGTCTCGTATCTGTTTTTTTAACCAATGATAAGGTATAATGACCTCCACACGTTTGGAACTGCGATCGGAGTCATATATAGTTAATTTTCATTTTTTTCATACATGTTTCATTAGTATGAGTCTTGAATTTTTGCCCCTTCTTTATTCTCAGCATTCACTGGAATCACTGTTTTATAATGTGCTGCTCAATAGATTTTGCACATTATGAATAAGTGCAGCATAAATCTATTGTTTTGTTTTACTGACTCTAATATTGCCTTTTTGATTCGCTAATATTAGTCCACTGGTTATACTCCCCACCTCCTTCTTTGAGATACCCATGATGCTTTGTACCTTTTGACCTTTGACGGCATCACTTTTGGTGCAGGTTTTTTTTAACAGTAGCACATTACCATTATGCTTCTTTCGCTATTTGGTGCTGCTGAACGCATCATGTCCGATGCAGAAGGCAAGTTAGTATCATCTTTCAAGAAAAGAAAAAGTAACACCGAAGATAGTTGTAACATTAAAACTTTGATTCTTTATCACCTTAGGGCATATTACAAGTGGTTATTTGTTTCATTACTCCCTTTGGAAGCAGAATCACAGTGAGTTTATAAATTGTAATATATGAGACATGGTGGCTTTGTCTCTCTTTACAATATTTACCACAGACACATTGGGTTTATTTTTGATATCTTTAGGTTTTTTCTGTAGTATTTCTCTAATACCCACAGTAACTGATTACCTCCTCAACCCACATCCATGCTGCTTTGTTTGGTTTTTCTTTTTCATATCTATGGTGAATTTGACCATTTTTTTATATTGCTTTTAAACGTCTTGGTTTCTATTTGATGTAAGATTAGGCACCCATGGTATTATTATTCCCCCTGTTTTTAAATTATTTAACATTGCAACATTATTCCATGCATTGTGCCAAACTATAACATAAAGAAAGTGTATATAAATAAGTCTCGAGCGCCTAGCCATCACTTCAGACAATGAAACAGGAAAATAAGGCCTTACCTTTGACTATACGTATGAACCATTCCCCCTCAAAGTTTGCTTCATTCCCTACTCCTGTGCCTCTTGCCAACCAAATCTGAAACCAATCCATCTCAGCTTTAGCATACTGAACTCAGGCCTTCACTGCATTCCCTTTTTGCACCTTAAACAGTCATACTGTGATACTGAAACTTCCCTGCCTCATCCCCCACATTTAATTATTAACATCCCTCTCCCCCCCCCCCCCCCCAAAGTGTCTATTCACTCCCAATCCTTCTACTGTCATCACTCTCAATTTTGGCATGGAGAGCCACTATTTTCCCCTCAACTGCTATATATTTATAAGCAGGTATCTAATCTATTCCTCCCATATCACCCAACTCAGCTATACCATTATAAACAAGACACACACACACACACGCACTCTCAGGCTGCATCTCACATATACACTCCCACCCACCAACAAGCACACCAACCCCTGGAACAGACACATCCAACACAGGAAATGCTCCATCATTCAATATTCTACATTCCAGACTGTGCCTAATGGCATATCTCTCACACTCTGAACAACATAGTTAAACCCCAAGCAGCACAGTGTATTATATACTGTAACCTTATGGGCAGCATGTTCTGGAAAGGCACTAAGGTCACTTCTGGCTACAGCTGACACTATTAGTGACACAATCAACTTGCAACACGATCGGAGGGTGTGGGTTAGGGTTACCAACTTCTTCACCGAGAAAAACCCGACACCTGTGGCTCGCCATGCTCCACCCATTCTCTGCCCCTAGTCCCACCCCTGCCCCCGCCCCCAGCCCCACCCACAAAAATTACCGAGGATACGTGTAGGCTAACTTCCTTGGTCAGATAATAATTAAACTGGGAACCCCAAAATCCAAACATGAAATGTACAACACTGGAGAAATAAAACTATAAAGTAATTTCCTCTTGCACTAAACAAAAACGCAAAGATGTTATCAATACACACTTCCCAGACCAAACATATTCCAGCTAATAAATTCAAAATAAAAAGTATTTTTCTACCTTCTGTTTGGGCGTTTTATTTTTCAGTTGCAATTGCTCCAGTCACTTTCTTCTGGTTTCTTCGTGTCTTCTGCGAGCTATCCATTTGTCCTTTCTTCTCTTTTAGATGTTTTCCATTTTCTCTCTATTTCTGCTTTAACATACTGATTGTTTCCCTTTTGCTCTTTCCCCCAATTCTTTCCTTATTCCTTTATCATCCATTTAAATTTCACCCTTCCATTCTCAAGCCCCTCACTCTCCCAATACCCAGCCCATCATAGACTTTTCTTCCACACAAAATATTTTTCCCCTCTCCACTCATTCCCCATCTATTCTAGTCCTCCCCCAAAATCAGTTCCCTTATAGTTCTAGACCCACCCAGCATCCACTCCCTTCTAATCCCATTCTCCTATGCCCCACATCAGCCCATTTCCAGTCCTATTCCAGCTCTTCATCAGCCCATTTCCAGTGCTAGCCCTCACATCACAGACCATTACCAGTCCTAGCCCCCCCCCCAAATCACAGCCCATTTCCAGTCCAAGTCCCCCATCACAGCCTATTTCCAGTCCTAGGCCCCCCCCATCACATCCCATTTGCAGTCGGAGTCCCCCCGCACCATCACAGCCCATTTGCAGTCCTACCCCCCCCATCACAGTCCATTTGCAGTCCTAGCCCCCCTAATCACAGCCTATTTCCAGTCCAAGTTCCCCCTCCCTCCACCATAGCCCATTTCCAGTCCAAGTTCCCCCCCCCCCCATAGCCCTTTTCCAGTCCAGGTCCCCCTCCCCATCACAACCCATTTCCAGTCCATGTCCCCCCCCCCATAGCCCTTTTCCAGTCCAGGTCCCCCTCCCCATCAAAACCCATTTCCAGTCCATGTCCCCCCCCCACATAGCCCTTTTACAGTCCAGGTCTCCCTCCCCATCACATCCCATTTCCTTCCAGTCCCAGGCCCCCCCCAACGCCCTTTTCCAGTCATTGTCCCCCCCCCTTCACAACCCATTTCCAGTCCAAGTCCCCCTAATCACAGCCTATTTCCAGTCCAAGTTCCCCCTCCCTCCGCCATAGCCCATTTCCAGTCCAAGTTCGCCCCCCCCATAGCCCTCTTCCAGTCCAAGATCCCCCCCCATTGGCCTTTTCCAGTCCTGGTCCCCCTCCCCATTACCACCCAGTTCCCGTCCATGTCCCCCCCCCTAGCCCTTTTCCAGTCCAGGTCCCCCTCCCCATCAAAACCCATTTCCAGTCCATGTCCCCCCCCCATAGCCCTTTTACAGTCCAGGTCCCCTCCCATCACAGCCCATTTCTTTCCAGTCCAAGTCCCCCCCCCCCCATAGCCCTTTTCCGGTCCAGGTCCCCCCCCCCATCACAACCCATTTCCAGTCAAATTCCCCCCTCCTAGCCCTTTTCCAGTCCAGACCCCCTCCCCCCATCACAGTCCAGGCAGTCCTTGGCCTCCCCCCCCCAAAACCGCGGCTGTCTGAGGCTTTAGAGGGAGCTGGGGAAACCCGTGCGAGGCCCCGGCTCCCTCTGAACAGCCACCAGCGTGAAGAGCCTTTTCCTTCACGCTGGCGGCTGTTCCTGTGAAGCCGCGAATGCTGGGAAAGGTTATTAACCTTTCCCACCAATCTCGGCTTCACAGGAACAGCCGCCAGCGTGAAGGTAAAGGCTCTTCACGCTGGCGGCTGTTCAGAGGGAGCCGGGGCCTCGCGCGGGCTTCCCCGGCTCCATCTGAAGCCCTCCGGGTTGGGAGAAAAGCCGGGTTTTTTGCTCTGGCCGCTCCCGATCTTGTGGCCAGAGCAAAAAAACCGGCTTTTCAAGGGCCGGTTTTGCCTCTGCGCCGGCAGCCGGCCTGGCCATGGAAAAACCGGCCAGGCTGGCTGAAAACCGGTCAGTTGGCAACCCTAGTGTGGGCAGGAGCTCCTCCTTACTTCCACAAGCTGCCAATCACCAGCCCTTCACAACAGCTTTAAAACCGCCGCTTCTGAGGCACATAGCAGAACGGGGAGAGCAGCAGCCACGATCGAAGGGTTTGGGTAGGAGCTCCTCCTCACTTCCAGAAGTTGCCAATCACCAGCCTGTCACAATGGATTTAAAACCGCCACTTCTGAGGCGCGCCAGAGGGTCCTTTGGCGTGAGTCTGTGGCGAATGATCTATAGCTAAAAGTCTTAAACATAATTGTCTTGCTGGTATCTTGTGGATGAAACCTGCTATTTCCTCCCTTCCTGTTTCTTCTTTCTTTTCTTTGACTATCACTGTACCTCTTATCCTGTCCTATCATATAAATGGCGTTCTTTTCATATTTTCTGTAACATTAATATATTAATGTAAACCGCTCTGATGCTTCGGCCTCAGCAGTATATCAAATGTAAAGAATAAATAAATAAAAATAAATAAACACACAACTCATTTGCACTCACAACCCTAAAAATGGCTCTGGCTCAACCTCCCAGATACATTCTCACCTGCGCAATACAGTATATTGTTCAACAGCATCGCTGAAACTGACTGCTGAACCTTAATTAACCCAGCTCAGTACAATCATTCCCCTTCCCACCTGCGCTTTCTCGTGCACCCTTGAATCCAACTACACCACAATCTCACATCTCTATGCATACCCTCTGTCAACCAAGCACTTCATTCACACTTCAAACATTCCTCCATACTGTTCTCAGATAAAGCGCAGTTACTCACCTGTAGCAGGTGTTTTCCATGGACAGAAGGAAAAGTCCTCACATATGGATGATGTCATCTGACTGAGCCCCACGCATTAGTATTCCCATCACCTTCTGGAAGCTGCATCGTGCATGCATGCACCTTCCCGCCTGCCGTCATAGCGTCATCTTATCTTCAGTCCATCTAAAAGCTGAGAAGTTTCAAGGGGAGGAATGAGGGTTGTGAGAACTTTTCCTGCTGTCCATGGAGAACAGCTGCTACAGGTGAGTAACTTTCTTCGTGAACAGGCAGGAAAAAAGTCCTCACGTATGGAATCCTTATTTACATGCTGTCTTGAACAAAAAAGGGGATAACAACATACCCAAGTGAGCTAGATAATATCCTTTTTTTGATGGCAACAGACCTTTTTTGCATTTTATGTTTTTTAAGGCAGCCTGAACAGAGAGAAATGGGTCTAGGGGGTGGAGTTGGATTCTATTCCTCAAAAATATTCTGCAGTACTGATTGGCTGAATCTGCTGTCATGTCAGGAATCGCCATCCAAACCGTAGCGAGAGATGTAAGTATGACTCAAAGTCCATGTTGCAGTATTGCAAATCTCTTCCATGGAGACCGAGTGCAAGTGGGCCACCTACGCAGACATGGCTCTGACATTGTGAGCCATGACATGACACTAAAGGCTTAGGCCTGTCTGGACATAAGTGAAAGAGATGCAGTTAGTGAGTCAAATTGACAAGATATGTTCGGAGATGGAATACCAGAGCTTACTGGGGTCAAAAGAGACAAAAAGCTTGATGGACCTTCTATGGCCTTTTGTCCTCTCCAAGTAGAAAGTTAAGGCTTGTTTATAGTCCAAAATATTCACTGCAGCTTCCCCTTTGTGAGAATGAGGTTTTGGGAAAAATGTTGGAAGGTGGACCGACTGGTTAAGATGAAATTCCGTAACCACCTTCAGAAGAAACTTAGGATGAGTACAAAATACTACTCTGTTGTGAAAACATTTTTTGTAAGGTGGATGAATTACTAGAGGCTGGATCTTGCTCATTCTGCACACTGAACTGACCACCCCCAGAAGACAGGCCTTAGCTGCATTAGAACCAAGCTGAGGTCCCAAGACACTGCAGGTGGCTTAAAATGAGGTTTGAGAAGAAGCAAGCCCTGCACGAAGCAAACAACTAAGGGCTGTACAGAGATGGATTTACCTTCTATACTACAATGATAATCTCCAATTGCACTGAGATGAACCCTTACAGACCTGGATTTGAGACCAGACACTGAAAGATGCAGAAGATATCCAAGCAATGTTCATGTGAAACAGGCAAAAGGATCTATGGAGCATGTTTCACACCAGACAACAAACATCTTCCACTTGAAAACATAAGACCTACTCATTGAGGCCCTCCTGGATTCAAAAAGGACACTGGTGACACTAGCTGGCAGATTGAGAACAGATAATATTACCTTCTAAATATTCAAGCTGTGAGGGCTAGGAACTTGATGTTGGGATGCAACATTCTTCAACCCTCCTGCAATATCAGATCTGGTACCTGCCTTAGATGTATGGGATCCAAAATGGAGAGTTCCAGAAGCAGAGATTGTCTGGGCTAATAAGGAGCAATGAGAATCATTGTACATCTGTCTGTTTTGAGTTTCAGGAGGGACATGGCAATGAGATGTACTAAAGGATACACATAGAGAAGACTCCTCCCCCAATCCAGGAAGAAAACACCTGAGGCTAGCTTGTGTGTGATCCCACTCTGGAGCAGAACTGAGACACCTGGGCATTTTGAGGAGAAGCAAAGAAATCTATCAATGGGGTCCCAATCCTGAAAGATATGGAATGCCACCTCCTTACCCACAGTCCATTTATGAGGTTGAAAGGCTCACTCATTGTGGCTGCTAGAGCATTTTGTACACCGGTCATGTAAGGGGCCCTCAACTCCATCCCATTAGAGATGGCAAAGTTCCACAACACAGAAGGCAAGATCCTTTTCCCCCTGCTTGTTGATATAGAACATAGCAACCTGATTCTTTGAATTTGAATAATTTGGTTGGACAACCATCTTTGAAAGGCCTTAGAGCATTTTCTATCACTCATAGTTCCAAGAAGCTGATCTGATGGAGACACTGTCAGAGGGACCAATTTCCCTGACTGTGAAACTTATCAGTAAGAGCTCCCCAACCCAGCTGGACGTATCTGTTTTCAGCAGCTTCTGATTGGCAGGAATTTGAAAGGGTAGACCCCTGGCAAGACTTTCATGGATGTCCACCAGTCAGAGACTGAACAAGTGAGAAAGTGATGGACAGAAAGTCTTTGAGACTTCCCATTTCCTGAGAGCACTGGGTACACACAGTCCATTGAGCTTGTCTCATACGGAGATGTGCCAAGGATGTTGCATGAACTATTGAGGCTATGTGATTGAGTAGCCCTGAGGTATCGTGTCCTAACCACTAGATTTCTTAGGTCTAGGATGGGATGGTATCCTCCCCTTTTCTTGGTGTCCAGGGAGTATTGCGAATAAAATCCCCTTTTTGAATGAGCTTGATTGGTAGGGCACTCTGAAGTATGGCGACTTCCTGAAGAAGTAGTTTCTGATGTTGAGGGCTTAGAGATTGAACCCTCAGGGGCAATTTGAAGGAAGGCCAAACAGATGTAATTTGTACCCTCTTTGGATAACATATGCAATCCAAGTGTCAGAGGTTACAAAGGGCCACATCTAGACAAAAAGAGTGAACCTCCCTCCCACATGAAAGTTCTCCTCTGAGACTACAGGTAGAGAGGTTTTGACTGTGGAGCAGGCTGGGCCTTCTGCAACTTTTCTTGCTTTGATCAGGCTCAAGAAGTCTGCTTTGTTTGAGAGTAGCAACGCCAAAGAAGTACTTATGCCTTTAAGAGTAGTAAGTCTTTCTTTGGCTGCCACCCTGAAACATCCTGTGGTAGAAGGCTGGCTCAGACATGCACCTTGAGAGACTATGAAGTATATTTTATTGCTTCTCTATGAAACCTGCATTTTGTTTTACTTTATCGCCAAAGAGATTCTGTCTGCAGCACAGTATGTTGGCTAGCTTTTGCTGCACTGATGTTTGCAGGGCTGAAACTCAGAGCCAGGTGAGTCTCTGGGCATCAATATCCATTTCAGAAGCACTGAATACCACACTGAAAATATCATAGGTAGATCATACCATGAATTTCGAGCAATTCTTGCCATGTCTCACCAGGGAATGATATTGTTTGAGTTTCTCTGGAGGAAGAAACGCAGACATATCATCTAGGCTGTGCATGATGTCCTTTAGAAACATGCTCATATAGAGCTGCTAAGAGGTCACCTGGGAGGAAGGCAAGGCACTCTGAAAAACGTTCTTCCAAAAATAATCCAGTGTCAAAGCCTCCCTCCCTGTGTATTCGGACTGCTGAATATTTTCAGAGCGGATCCAATGACCAAAGAGTGGTGCAGGACCTGGGGCTTCTCAGATTCAGGAGCCTTTTGAACTTGATATGAGTCAATCTTTCTATTAACTGGAGGTACAGTGAGGGGTGACTCCCACATTCTCATCTTTAATCTCTGAAGGATGCAGTGCATGGGCACTGTGGAATACTGAAGGATCTCCATTTCTTCTGTGCTGGGCTGATCCTCAGTCTCCAAAGAAAGTTGTATGGCTTTTGCCATATTCCTCACAAAATCTTGGAAAATAATATCCTCAGGTGGAGACTTGCGTCTCTTGTGAGGAGAAGGATGAGAGGAGAGTTCTGGAGATCTATCCTCCAAAAGAATCTCTGTCTCCTTATTTGTGATCCAGTCTTCTGAATCAGACTGAGAGGATGTCAAAGTACTTCTGAGTCTCTGCCTGGTCGACTGTCCTGCCCTTTGGGGATCGGGAGCTCCTCCGGGAGTGTCAATGTATCGATGACATCCTGCCTACTGGGGGGTGCATCGGACTCTAATGCACTAGATAGCGAGATCAGCTGGGCAGGAAACACTGTCGGGACCTCTTTAAGTCCTGATGTTGATGCCTTTCCTGCAGGCATGCTGTGCTTTCTGAGGATAGGTTGGATGCTCTGAGGCAGCATAGCCACATTCATCGAGGCTCTGACATGCTGCATGGCAAAGAGCATCATGATTCTTTTCTCAACAGCCTTCAGAGGGCAATTCTCCATAGATGCCATTTCCAAAAGCATAGGTGGTGCTGCAGAATCGGCTAGTGCTCCTGGAATTTGAGGTGATGTATCAGCAGGTTGGTCTTGTCTTAGGGAAGGATGTCACTACCTCACTGGCATCTGCAAGATTGAGCCTTCCTCCCTTTGGGACAGCTTAGAGGGGCATTCCTGAGAACCCTCGATGCTTTCGCTACCACGCCTCAGAGGACTCAGACATCGATGCACCAAGACCTCAGCCATGTTCCATATCCTTGCCCTATGATGCCGATGAAAATGAAGATGTCCTTAGAGAAACATCGATGGATGACTAATGTCCAGGTGACCTACAGATGTTCGGCTCTGAGTGAGCTTGAGAGTTCCTTGATGTTGATTGTCATGAAGACCGATGACAATGGATCAGATTTAGAAGCACCAAAAAGCACAGTTACTTACCTGTAACAGGTGATCTCCGGAACAGCAGGAATTAGTCTTCACACGTGGGAGACGTCGCCGATGGAGCCCGCACGGGAAAATGCTCCCCAGCATCCAATCAGAAAGCCTTTGGGAGCATCCCCCGCACCTGCGCGGTGGCTTCCCGCCCTTCCTACTGCCTCTCCCCAGTTGAGTTTCATAGCTGAACCGGCAGGAGAGGAGAGGAAGGAATAGAGAAAAAGAGAGATACAACTCCCAGGGGAGGTGGGCGGGTTGTGAAGACTAATTCCTGCTGTTCCGGAGATCACCTGTTACAGGTAAGTAACTGTGCTATCTCCAGGAACAAGCAGGAATGAGTCTTCACACGTGGGGACTCCCTAGCTTAGGATGCCCGGGGAGATCGCATAAGCGCAGCCCAGACGGGATGGCATTTGACCAGCCTGAATCTCCGGCATCCCCTGAGGGATGGAGGGCAGGAGTTGAATAGAGGAACAGCGAATCCAAAGACTACGGAGGCAAGTCTTTAGAGTGCAGAACAGGTACCATTAGGATACAGCAAAAAAAAAACCCAGGCTACGGGAGTAGTCAGAGGGGTGCATGAAGAGAATCATTAAGCATGTATTGAGTAAATGACCTAGTACCATACAGAGCTTACCGGCCATTAAGTTTTAATGAATTAATGGTTTAGAACCTGTACTGCTTACCCACCGGGTTGTCGGAAGTAGTCCTGTGATGAAGGCACTGTAGACGCAGTAGCGAGGTCATCAAGGAAACTTCACCGCAGCGAGGAGGAAGTTCCAAATCTGGAAGGCCATGGGATCCAGGCATCAGCTGGGTCAGGAGAAGGACGGCAGGTCTTCCAGGGGGCTCACGGCAAGCTGAGCACTCCCTTAGGAGTAGAGTCCATAACTCAGAGGACCAACAGTGGAAGACAGGCCGAACTAGAGAGCCTATCCCGGAGAAGAGTAGAGGTGTACCCCGGAGCAGAAGTGGTACACAGTCTGCCCTAGCGAGAGATAGGGAGACAAGGGTCCGGACCTCCAGGAGGAGGACCTAACTGAAAAAGGGGACTGTTGACTTCACAGCAGTAGGGTACCACCAGTCTGCGGGCCGATCGGGGAATAGGCAGGCGGACTGGCCGGACCCCCGGGGGGGGGGGGGGAGGGCATGGAGGTGCCACCGTCGGCGGGAAAGCCGGGACTACAGAAAAAAGGAAAAAATTTCTGCGGTGGCAGGAGGGACGTCCTGCCTGCTCCGCGGAAAACGAAAAACTGGGGAGAGGCAGTAGGAAGGGCGGGAAGCCACCGCGCAGGCGCGGGGGATGCTCCCAAAGGCTTTCTGATTGGATGCTGGGGAGCATTTTCCCGTGCGGGCTCCGTCGGCGACGTCTCCCACGTGTGAAGACTCATTCCTGCTTGTTCCTGGAGATTGTATATTGCGCTATTTCTCTCAATCCTTTTGCTCTCTTTTTGTCATCTGTAAACATAAATTACAAGAAGAGGGCTTATGATTGGGTCCTAAGCACCGAAGGAACCATTTATACATGCCCATGATGGATATGGTCCTCGAGCACCTGGAATACTTTTTAAATCCACTGGTGAGTTTCTGGGACATGTTGTTCAAAAAAATAGCTGCAGTGAAATCAAACAGCTTGATTTTGAAAAAATAGACAATCCTGACAGGAACAGCAGGCACTTAAGGAGGCTGAAGCACTGAGGAAAAGGATACTGGGCTTGATGGACCTTGGTCTGACCCAGTATAGCATATCTTATGTTCTTATGAAACTTTAAAATGGTCGCAAAACCTAACTATGGATAATAAAGGAAAGGAAAGTACACTCTAATGGCAGGTTAAAGAGAAAATACGGCAAAACCCTAAAAACAGCAAACTGCTTTAGAGAACCCATTGAAAAGGTTACTCACATGCTGATGATAAACATGCCTATGGGGCTCCGCAGAAAAAAACAGACAAGATCAGATAGTGCTGCAGCCCGTGCTGGGATCCATCAGATGACATCACCCATAACTGAGGACTTTTTACCTCCTTGTCCATGGAGAAAACATTAAAAACTCTGCCTATGAGCAGACCCATGGACTCACCAGACCAAAATAATTTCAACGTTGAATCCTTCAAAATGCAACAAAAAGAAAAATCAGTGTACAATTCGGTTCAGCAACTCACAAAGGCTTATACAGTCCAAGGATCAATGCAGCTGGGCTTCGTACTCACACTCATCTATCCAGCCATTCCTGATAAAGCTCATTGCTGAGGAGGAGTCATTTAAGCCCAGAGTTCATACCAGTCTACACCATGAATTCATCCAACAATGGACTCCAAATGGCTATTTTCTTTGCTACATTCTTAGATGATGTTGTCAGCATACATCAGCATGACACAGGTGTCATGGCTTTTTCCCCAGACCTTGGATTTCATGCAGCTTTGTTACTCTGGTGATATCAGTCTCCAAAGTTAATGAGGGTAGTTTACAAGATGAGATTAACTCTGACCCCCTGGTGATGTCAGTCTCCGGGCCCGATGAGATTGGTCTGCAGCCCCTCCTTGCTAAATCAAGAATAGCAGACCTCAAAGGGAGGTGCTAGAAACAATAGCAAACCTCAAAGGGAGGTGCTAGAGAAAATTCACTATAAAGGACAGAAATACTTCCTCTTTCTCTCGCTCTTCCTCTATTCATCGGACATGAAGGACAGGAGGCTCTGATAATCAATTCTCTTCACCCCTCCCCCCTCTCTCTCTCTCTCTGATCTCTCTCACACACACACATAGAGTCTTTCATATACTACCACTATATAACTCTGTTCTGTACCTATGTAATAAGCCTATTTCAACATAAAGACCTGTTTCCAAGCCACACCTGGTTGGTTGTCTTATTTGTGCTGCTTACCCTACTGTCTCTGTGAAATGAACCCAGGAACAAACGGAGAGTAGACCAGAAGATTACAAGTCAGAAGATTACATATTCAGAAGATTACATTTTAGACGGCCCCCATAAAATGTAATCTTCTGAATATGTAATCTTCTGACTTGTAATCTTCTGGTCTACTCTCCGTTTGTTCCTGGGTTCATTTCACAGAGACAGTAGGGTAAGCAGCACAAATAAGACAACCAACCAGGTGTGGCTTGGAAACAGGTCTTTATGTAGAAATAGGCTTATTACATAGGTACAGAACAGAGTTATATAGTGGTGGTATATGAAAGGCTCTATGTGTGTGGATGTGTGTGTGAGAGAGATCAGAGAGAGAGAGAGAGGGGGGAGGGGTGAAGAGAATTGATTATCAGAGCCTCCTGTCCTTCATGTCCGATGATTAGAGAAAGAGCGAGAGAAAGAGGAAGTATTTCTGTCCTTTATAGTGAATTTTCTCTAGCACCTCCCTTTGAGGTCTGCTATTGTTTCCAGCACCTCCCTTTGAGGTCTGCTATTCTTGATTTAGCAAGGAGGGGCTGCAGAGCAATCTCATCGGGCCCAGAGACTGACATCACCAGGGGGTCAGAGTTAATCTCATCTTGTGAACTACCCTCATTAACTTTGGAGACTGATATCACCAGAGTAACAAAGCTGCATGAAATCCAAGGTCTGGGGGAAAAGCCATGACACCTGTGTCATGCTGATGTATGCTGACAGATGTAAAACTATATGTTATGCCTACATACTGAAGGCTGAGGACCCCAAGATAGTGCAGTATGAACTGGATTCTTTCTGGATATTAAATTCTTTTTAAAAAGCTGCTAAAGCTTGTGGCAATGCAGGCTGAGAAAGCCTGAAAAAAAAATATAAACACGGCAGTTTTGGTACTTGAAATCCATATTCTTACGATACTGCTGTGGGATTGCAATACTGGGTCAGACCAATGGTCCATCAAGCCCAGTATCCTGTTTCCAATAGTGACCAATCAAGATCACAAGTACCTTATCCCAGGGATAAGCAATGGATTTCTCCCGGTCCACTTTAATAATTACATCAGTTACAATTAGGCTCCTACCTATGTTATTTCAAAAACAATGGATCTCCCAATATTTTACGCACTGCAACATTGTACTTAGTTTTTGTAATATAGTTAACAACAAGTTAATTGTGCATGAGTGTTTTTAAAGTTCAATATAAAGTTCTTGGTTTTGTTTACTGTAAACCGTCCCTGATTTCTGGAAGGGGCGATATATAAAAAATTTCAAATAAATAAATAAAAATGGTTTATAGACTTTTTCTCCAGGAACTTGTCCAAACTTTTTTTTAAAATCCAGCTACACTAACAACATTTGCTGCATCTCTGGCAATGAATTCCAGAAGTTAATTATGCATTGAACGAAGAAATATTTTCTCCAATTAGCGTTAAATGTATTATTTTGTAGCTTCATTTCATGCCCCCTAGTCTATATTTTTTTAAAGGCAACAACTGATTCACATTTACTTGCTCTATTCTGCTCATTATTTATAGATCTCTTTCATATCTAACATAAGATATGCCAAGGGTCCATCAAGCCCAGTATCTTGTTTCCAACAGTGGCCAATCCAGCTCATAACTACCTTTCAGGTTCCCAAAAACATACACAGATTCCATACTGCCTATCCCAGGGGTAAGCAGTGGACTTCCTTGGTCCTAGAAACACAAACATGATGGCAGAAAAAGACCACATGGCCTATCTAGTCCTCTTTAATAATAGTTTATGGACTTTTCCTCAGGAACTTATCCAAACATATAGACTGACTTCCTCACAGGCTTTTAGCTTCGAAAGCACCTGAGAAGGTTTTTATTAGGAGATCTTGCTTCCACAGCAAGATTCTTTTCAAACTCTCTTTACCTGCCTTATCAGTGCTTTGCATCTAACTTGCCAATGCTTATGTTGTTTCCTGTTTTCGTCATTTAACACTAGAAGCCCCAAAAGGCATTTTACCTAGAAACCCCAAAGTACGTCAATTGACGCATTATCACGACGACTGCGTTTAGCATGAAATGCAGATGTGAATTTGAAGTTACTTATTTGTTAAATACGTGCAGTATGTGACGTCATTACATGACATCATCGTGTGTTTATTGTTTTGTAATGTCGGAGTAAAACTGTAAACAGTGATTGATTTAAAACCAAAATTTACTCTGTTACACAGGTATGCACAATGTCATGACTTTCAAACACGCCCTAGAACAGGCCGACACTCCAGAACTTTTAGCAAATCGCTTCCTCCCTGACATTTTATTCAATTTTTTTCTACGATTCTATTTACAGAATGCCGAGACCTTGTAAGAAGACAGCAGTGCCTAGATGTGCTGGTGCAAAATCAGTTGATCTGTTGCCAGCTGCGGTTATCGCTTCAATGCAGAAAACGAGAGAACCGCGTCCGCAACGCATGACAGCAGCACAAGCACTTGCCAAGTTGCAAGATATTTTGGAAATTGACAGTGGCTCTGATTCGACTGAATCAGATTCAAACATTGACCTACATGTTACAGGTTGTGCAGGCGTACGTGCTTATCCTGTTTGTTTGTTAATTGACATGGACTTTGCAGTTACTTTTGCATTTGCAATTACTTTTAAATTTAGTTTATACTGTTCTTATGTTAGGAAAACCACTAAATTTTCTTCGTTTGTTTAATTAAAAACTTATTATACCGCCCATAACATATGCTTCTGAGCGGTTTACAATCATAAAAATGCAAAAGCTGCAGGAAAACAGGAAAGGAACACCATTAAAATTGAAAAAGGATAGGATGGAGAAAAGAAAAGAGGCATTAAGAACAAGTGATCTGTGCATCAACGAGGGAGGGGGAGAGGGATGAGGATGGGGGTGGGAAGGTCAATTGACGTATTTTGGGGCTTCTAGGTATAAATTCATTTTCCCGCTAGGTGGCGCATCTATCATTAATTTTCGATGCACATTGAACATCTTGACCTCGCTAACAAAGTCATGGAACATAACTGACATGGTTCTAGCAGTGGCACTGGTATACAACTTCGAAGATGCATTTGCGTCAAGTGACGTACTTTGGGGCTTCTAGTGTTAAATCCTTTTCCCATTTAGTTTGAAAGCTATATGCTAGTGCAGTAGATTTCCTTGCTGTTCTCCCTCCATCTATTAAGTCAAATTTGATCATGTTATGATCACTATTGTCAAATGGTCCCAACACCATCACCTCTTATACCAGATGCTGTATTCCACTAAGGATTAGATCCAAAATAGCCCCACATCCCTCTTGTCAGTTGCTGAACCAGCTACTTCATAAAGCAGCCATTTATTTCTTCTAGAAACTTTATCTCTCTAGCATGTCCTGAAGTGGCATTCACCCACTCAATACCAGGGTAACTGAAATCATCCATTATTACTGGGTTGTCAATTTTGTTAGCTTCCCTAATTTCCATAAGCATTTCATTATCTGTCAATTTCCTGTCAAACCAAAGTGATGTTCTTCTTTCAGGTGACTTTCTATTCCAAGGCAGCACTAAGGCTGTCAGACTGGAGGTGGGACTTTTCTACTATGTCCCTATAGGTCTCCTTTATATACCTCTCTGCCTTCCCTCAATGCCTCCAGTCTGCTACTCTAGACTTCAGAGATCGGTATCATTCTAAAAGCACCAGGAGTTCTTTGCACCAAGTGCAAATTCAAGATTTTAGTTGTCACATGTCATCTGCTGCTGGCTTCTCCAGGCCTGCCAAGCAGGTGTGCATGCTCAATCTGGAGATTGCCTCACGTGTCTCCAATAGTTTTGTCTCAAGCCAATGTTTCAAAAACCCACCCAGTTTATTTTCAGCTATGAATTCAGGCAAACCAATGAATCTAAAATCACTGGGGCATGACCTATTCTCTAGGTCTTCGATTTACACTTCCTATTTGGCCACTGTCACTTTTATCATTAGCTCAGTCACCACGTCTTTCAATGAATCCTTAGCTTCCTTCACCCTCTGCTCCATTTCCAACATGCAAGCATGAAAATCAGAGATAGTAGTAGTGACTGTGTTCCATTGTACACCGAACCTGTCAAAACAAGTGTTCAGCGCTATGACTACTGCATCAGTAAGTTGCTGAATGAGCAATGGATTAGGCCACACTTCCTCCTCCCCAATGATATCTTGCAATCTTCCTGCTTATGTTTCTCCATGTGCTTTTGGCCACTTGAGTGGTCATTTCTCGCTCAGAATACCAGATAAATCTGTCCATGCACTATCCCAATATGTTAAATATTTAGAGGGCCCACTGTAAATGTAAAAGAAAGATCTGAATAAAGGAGAATATGCAGGGCAAGCCTAAGAGTGAAGGCAGAATACTACTCTTAGTTTTGCAGGAAACAAAATTTGCTGTAGAATCTCTATGGATTGAAATTCCATGTAAAAAGGGGAAGGCGATGGTAGTGGGGGTGTACTATCGACCACCAGGCCAGAATGAACAAATGGATGATGAAATGCTCAAAGGAAGCTAACAAAAGTTACAGCGCAGTAATAATAATGGGTGATTTCAATTACCCCGGTATCGACTGGGTCAGTGTCACGGCAGGACATGCTAGGGAGATAAAGTTCCTAGATGAAATAAATGACTGCTTCTTGGAGCAGCTGGTTCATGAACTGACCAGAGGGGAAGCCATATTAGACCTAGTCCTTAGTGGAACACCAGATCTAGTGCAAGAGATAAGGGTGTAGGGGCAACTTGGCAATAGTGATCATAGCATGATCGCCTTTGATTTAATTAGTGGAGGAGGGATAGTATGGAAATCCACAGTACTACCCTTTAACTTTCGAAAGGGAGACTATGATAAAATGAAGAAAATAGTTAAGAAAAAACTAAAAGGAGCAGTTGCAAAGGTTAAAGACTTACATCAAGCTTGGGTGTTGTTGAAAAATACTATCTTGGCAGCCCAGACCAGCTGTATTCCACGCTTTAAGAAAAGTGGAAGGACGTCCAAAAAACTGCCAGCATGGTTTAAAGGTGAGGTCAGAGAGGCTGTTGTTGCCAAAAAAGCATCTTTCAGGAAATGGAAAAAAGAGCCAAACGACGAAACCTGGAAACAGCACAAGCACTGCCAAATCAAATGCAAGGCATTGATAAAACAGGCAAAGAGAGAATTTGAGAAGAAGCTTGCTGTGGAAGCAAAAATGCGAAATAAAGATTTTTTCAAGTACATTCACAGCAAAAAACCTGTGAGAGAGTCAGTTGGTCCATTAGATGATAGAGGAGTTAAAGGGGCACTAAGAGGCGACAAGGCGATAGCGGAGAGACTGAATGAATTCTTTGCTTCGGTCTTTACTGAGGAAGATGTAGGGATGTTACCCATGACTGAAGTGGTATTTAAAGGTGCGGAAGAATTGAAGGAAATATCGATACATCGGGAAGATGTATTACAAGTATTAGATAAACTGAAGAGTAGCAAATCACCTGGGCCGGATGGTATACATCCAAGGGTGTTGAAAAAACTGAAATATGAGATTGCAGACCTGCTATTAGTAATCTGTGAACTATCATTAAAATCATCTCTAATACCTGAAGATTGGAGGATCGCCAATGTAACACCAATTTTTAAAAAGGGTTCCAGAGGTGATCCGGGAAACTACAGACCGGTGAGCCTCACGTCAGTACCGGGAAAATTGGTAGAAACCATCATAAAGAATAAAATTACTCAGTATGTAGATAGTCATGGCCTAATGGGAGACAGCCAACATGGCTTTAGACAAGGAAGATCTTGTCTTACTAATCTGTTATGTTTTTTTGAAAGTGTGAATAAACAGGTGGACAAAGGTGAGTCGGTTGATATAGTGTATCTGGACGTTCGGAAAGCCTTTGACAAGGTCCCTCATCAGAGACTTTTGGCAAAACTAAAGAGACATGGGATAGGAGGCAGTGTACTACTGTGGATCAAGAACTGGTTAAGAGATAGAAAGCAGAGGGTTGGGCTAAATGGCCAATTTTTCCAATGGAGAAAGGTGAATAGTGGTGTACCCCAGGGATCTGTGCTGGGTCTGCTGCTTTTTGACATATTCATAAATGACCTGGAAAGTGGAACAACGAGTGAGGTTATCAAATTTGCAGATGACACAAAACTATTTAAAGTTGTTAAAACCCAAGAGGATTGTGGAAAATTGCAAGAGGATCTTAATAAATTAGAAGACTGGGCATCAAAATGGCAGATGAAATTTAATGTGGACAAATGCAAAGTTATGCACCTAGGGAAGAACAACCCAAACTATGGTTACACAATGCAAGGTTCCACATTAGGAACCACCACCCAGGAAAAAGATTTAGGCATCATTGTGGATAACATGTTAAAACCCTCGGCCCAGGGTGCAGCGGCAGCCAAGAGAGAAAATAGAATGCTAGGTATCATAAGGAAAGGAATGGAAAATAAAACAAAAGATATTATAATGCCTCTATATCGTTCCATGGTGAGACCGCACCTTGAATATTGTGTGCAATTCTGGTCGCCGTATCTTAAAAAGGATATAGCGTTATTAGAAAAGGTTCAGAGAAGAGCCACCAAAATGGTAAAGAGGATGGAAGGATACTCCTATGAAGAAAGGCTAAAAAGGTTAGGGCTCTTTAACCTGGAAAAGAGACGGCTGAGGGGAGATATGATAGAAGTCTATAAATTAATGAACGGAGTGGAACGGGTAAATGTAGATCGATTGTTTACATTATCAGAATATAGAAAGACTAGGGGACATGCAATGAAGCTACAGGGTAAACTATTTAAGACTAATAAAAGAAAATATTTTTTCACTCAACGTGTAATCAAACTCTGGAATTTGTTACCGGAGGATGTATTAAAGGCTGTTAGTGTAGCTGGGTTTAAAAAAGGTTTGGACAAGTTCATGGAGGAAAGGTCCATAAACCATTATTAAGAAGGGACCCAGGATATCAATGCTTGACCCAGTACAAGCTTTGCGGAACCTGTGTCTTTTGGGGAAACTGCTAGGTACGTATGACCTAGATTGGCCACTGTTGGAAACAGGATACTGGGCTTGATGGACCTTGGTCTGACCCAGTATGGCATATCTTATGTTCTTATCTTACTCTTGCTCACAGCATCATGCGACACCCAATGGAGTCCTTTATATATGATTTTTCTTCTAAAACAAATGGATTCAAAAGCTGGCCCATATACAGTAAATTGACAGCGGTTCCAACAAAGCCAATGCCTGCCACTATACATCGACCTGGGGAATAAGACATTTTTCAGATATGTTAGTGAAAAAAGGAAGGGCAAAAGTGGTATGATCAGACTCATGGGTGAAGGGGAGGAATATGTAGAAGCTGATGAGGATAAAGCAGAATTGCTTAACAAATAGCGTAGTTACTCACCTGTAACAGGTGTTCTCCAGGAGCAGCAGGAATCAGTCCTCACTTATGGGTGACGTCGGCGCCGACGGAGCCCTCGCGGAGCAATTTTCCCCAGCTTTCAAAGAAAGCCTTTGGGAATTGCAGCGCGCATGCGCGGTCGTCTTCCCGCCCGAAGGTGCCATCTTAGCCAGTCAGATGACATAGCTAAAAAAGACAGCATAAAAATTTGCAAAAAGAACATAAGCAGACGATTGCAACTCCAAGGGGAGGAGGGAGGGTAGTGAGGACTGATTCCTGCTGCTCCTGGAGAACACCTGTTACAGGTGAGTAACTACGCTTTCTCCAGGACCAAGCAGGAAGTCAGTCCTCACTTATGGGACTCCCAAGCTCAAGGCTACCGGAGACCCTAAGCACAAAAATGAGCTCCCTCTAGCTCAGCAGCACAGAAGGATAGAATCTTCGCTGAATTATCACCCACCGGTAGCCCACATCCGGGATGGAGGGTAGGAGTTGCTCAGACCTCAAAGAGATTACGGAGGACTGCCTGTCCGAAAGCACTGTCCCTACGGGACTCCCTCTCGAGACAGTAATGGACCGCAAAAGTCTGGCTCGAAGACCAAGTAGCGGCCCGGCAGATGTCTGCCAGCGGAACAGAGCGGAGGTAAGCCACTGACGTGGCCTTTGCCCGAACACAATGAGCCGTGACTCGACTATCTAAGGCGAGTCCGGCTGCCCCATAAGCCCAAGAGATACAGTCCGCAACCCAGATGGACAGAGTACGCTTGGAGACCGGGAGCCCCAATTTATTGGGGTCAAAAGACACAAAAAGCTGAGCAGCTTTACGGTGCTCCCGCGTACGGTCAAGGTAGAAGTTCAAAGCCCTTCTACAGTCCAGGGTATGGAGGACCGTCTCAGCTCGGCTGGAGTGTGGTCTGGGAAAGAAGGTTGGAAGTACCACCTCCTGATTGATGTGAAAAGGGGAGACCACTTTAGGCAGAAACTTAGGGTGAGTCCGTAGGACTACCCTATTCTTGTAGAACCGAGTGTAGGGGGGATCAGACACGAGGGCCTGCAACTCACTTACGCGCCTAGCGGAAGTGAGGGCTACCAAGAACAGTGTTTTCCAAGACAGAAAACGGAGAGAACATGTAGCCATAGGTTCAAAAGGCGGACAGGTGATCCGCTGCAAAACCACATTCAGGTCCCAGTTCGGCGCTGGCGGGCGCAGAGGTGGTTTAAGTAGAAGGAGACCTCGGAGAAACCTCGCTACGAGAGGGTCGCTGGAGAGAGGTCTACCGTCCACCGGCACATGATGTGCCGAAAGAGCACTGAGGTGAACTTTGACGGAGTTGGACTTAAGTCCCAGATTAGAGAGGTGTAGCAAGTACTGCAAGATCACCGACACCGGGCAGGAGAAGGGATCCTGCGACTGTTGGGTACACCAGACTGCAAAGCGACGCCATTTAAGGGCGTAGCATTTGCGGGTAGAAGGCCGTCGCGAAGCCAAGACGACCTCCTCCACCTCCGCCGGCAAGAGAAGAGGAGCAAGGACTACCCTTTCAGCAGCCAGGCCATGAGGTTGAGAGACCTGAGGTTGGGGTGCAGTAGGGACCCCTGATCCTGGGTGAGGAGATCCGGTTGCACCCCCAGAGGGATTGGATCCTCCACCGCCAGTTGCAGCAGGAGCGGAAACCACGGCTGCCTGGGCCAGCGAGGGGCCACCAGGATCATGAAGGCTTTGTCTCGGAGAACCTTGAAAAGAGTCCGAGAGACTAACGGAATGGGAGGGAAAGCGTACAGAAGACTCCCCGACCATGAGATCAGAAAGGCGTCCGCCGCAACCCGAAGGGGGTGAGGCTGACGAGAGCAGAAGCGAGGAAGCTGCCGGTTGCGAGGACTGGCAAAGAGATCCACCGTGGGGAGGCCCCACCTGAGGAAGAGCTTCTGAACGATCAAGGGATCCAGACGCCACTCGTGCGGCTGGAGGACCCTGCTGAGTTTGTCCGCCAGGCAATTTTCTTGGCCCGGGAGATAAACTGCCTTGAGGAGAATGCCGTGACTGACGGCCCAAGAGCAGAGCTTCTGTGCCTCCCGGCAGAGGAGGAAGGAGCACGTGCCCCCCTGCTTGTTCACGTAGAACATGGCAACTTGATTGTCCGTCTGGACAAGGACGGACTGTTGGGAGGTCAGGTGGGAGAAGGCCTTGAGAGCTAGGCGGATCGCCCTGAGCTCCAGGAAGTTGATCTGCTGAGCAGACTCCCACTTGGTCCAGAGGCCCTGAGTACGTGCCTCTTGGCAATGGGCTCCCCAGCCCAGGAGGGATGCATCGGTGGTCAGCACCCGGGTCGGCTGAGGTGACTGGAAAGGCATTCCTAATACCAGGTTCGGCTGCCGGAGCCACCACCGGATAGACGAGACCAGCGGCTCGGAGACGCGCACCAGGTCTGCTAGGCCGCCTGTGGCTTGTCGCCACTGCCGGCGGAGACACCATTGAGCAGACCGCATATTCAGGCGGGCATTGGGGGTCACATGGACGGTGGAAGCCATATGGCCGAGCAGTCTCAGGAAGCGCCTGGCGGAGACCAGGGGCTGGCTGCGAAAACGGTCGGCTAGGTCCATGAGCCGCTGAGCCCTGTCGAGCGGTAGGTACGCTCGCGCCTGAGGGGTGTGCAGCCTTGCGCCGATGAACTCGAGATCCTGTGAGGGGAGCAAAGTGGACTTTGCGAAGTTTATGACAAAGCCCAAGTGCTGCAGCAGAGTCACCGTGCGGCACGTGGCGTGGGTGACCTCCTGAGCGGACGCTGCTCTGATGAGCCAGTCGTCGAGGTACGGAAAGACATAGAGGCCGTGAAGCCGGAGATGGGCCGCCACGACCGCGAGGCATTTTGTGAAGACTCGCGGTGCGGAGGACAGGCCAAAGGGCAGTACTCTGTACTGGTAATGATTTCCTGCCACCACAAACCTTAGGTATTGGCGGTGGCTTGGGTGGATGAGGATGTGCGTGTAGGCATCCTTTAGATCCAAGGAGCATAGCCAATCTCCCTGCTGGAGGTAGGGCAGAAGGATTCCAAGGGTAAGCATTTTGAACTTCTCCCGCACAAGGAACTTGTTGAGGTTGCGCAAGTCCAGGATGGGTCTGAGGCCTCCTGTTCTCTTTGGTATCAGAAAATACCTTGAATAGAAGCCTTGACCTCTCAGGTGGTGTGGCACCGGTTCCACCGCCTGTTCCTGCAGAAGACCTGCTAACTCCTGAAGGAGCAACTCCCTGTGCAGAGGGGGGCGCGGAGGCTCTCCCGGAAAATAGGAGGGAGGGACCTGATGGAAGTGGAGAAGGTAGCCCTCTCGCACGACCTGAAGCACCCAGGCATCTGCGGTGATGCTGGACCACCTGTGGGCGAAGTGAACCAGCCGGCCTCCGGTGCTGGGGGGAACCAGCGGGGGGGGAGAGGCTATGCTGAGCGAGTCAAAAACCCCCACCCTGCTGAGCAGGGGCTGGTGGTGCAGGCTTGGGGGCTTGCTGCCTACGGGACCCGTTACCCCGTCCCTTGGCCTGCTGGCCCTGTTGGGGAGCTGCAGGGGCCTGATAATGGGGGTATTGTTTGTAGGCAGCTGCCTTCCTCGGGTAAAAGGACTTTTTTCCCGAGCCCTTCTTTTTCTGGGAAGGGGCGGAGGTCTTCCTAGAAAGCCTGGTCCTGGTGAGAGTCTCAGTCTCAATTTGTGCAGCCTTTTCCGCCATGGGCTTGCCAAAGAGGTTTTCGCCTCGGCAGGGGACATCGACCAACTTGTCCTGTACCCAGGGCTCAAGGTCGGACGACTGAAGCCAAGCCTGTCGGCGGGCACCGATGCCGGCTGCGGCTACTCGAGCCGAGGCTTCAAAGCCATCATAGGCTGCTCGGGACATGAACTTTGAGCATTCCCGAATACCCGTGGACAAGGCTAGGAACCTCCGCAAGGGCTCCTCGGAGAGACCAGCGGAGAATCCGGCTAGCTCTTTAGCCAGATCCCTGAGATACATGCCCATGTATAGCTGGTAAGTCTGGACACGACAGGCGAGCATAGAGCCCTGGAAGCACTTCTTGCCAAGGCCATCCAGGTTACGGGCCTCCCTTCCAGGAGGCACCGAGGAGTGCATCTTCTGGCTCTTAAGACGATGCATGGCCGATTCCACTACCATGGAATGGTGTGGCAGCTGTGCCTTTTGAAAGCCAGGGCTCTTGCGGACTCGATAGATAGAATCGACCCGCTTGCTCAGGACCGGCGAGGAGGCCGGACTCTCCCACATGCGGAAGAGTAGTCGTTCCAGCATAGGAGGAACCGGCACAGTAAAGTGTTCCCTCGTGGGAGAGTCATACTGGAGGGCGTCGAGCTCCTCGGCTCGAGGCTCCTCCTCGGGATCCGCAGGAAAGGCCAAAGCCTTGGCCATATCCCTAACGAAGTCCGAGAACCGGGCATCCTCCGGGGGGGACTGCTTCCGAGGCTCGGACTCCGGAGAGTCCGATGGGACACACCGAGTCCGGAAAGAATCAGGTGACTCTTCCTCCTCAGACTCCCAGACCGACTCCGACGAGGACTCGGTGGGGTCGGCCCGGGCAGGGTGCGGCGCCAGCCGCCCCGACGCCGAGGGAGTCGGCGTCGGTGACCTCGGTCCCGAACGGGAGGCCGAGGGCGACCTCGACCGAGGATCGACTCGAGTTCTCATCGACTCGAGGATCGGCTCGGTCTCCGGGGTCGACTTGGACGTCGACGTCCCGGCGGTCGGGGCAGCGACGCCAGCGAAGCCAGCGAGCAGTGCCCGCTGCTGGTCCATGAAGGCAGACAGTCTGCTCTCCAAGGCCGTCAACCTGAGTCCGAGCTCAGGTGACCCAGCAGCCCCCGACTCGGGCCCCGACGGCGTCGGGCCCGACGTCGGCTGTCGCGGAGGCGAGTCCAGACGGACTACAGGACTTACCCGGGCAGGCATCTCCGACTCCAGGCGAGGTCGCTTCGGGAGGTGTTCCTTCTCCAAGGACCCGGGGCGGCTGTCGGGGCTATGCGACCTGGCCCTCGCGGAGCCAGGAGCGTCCACCGACGCCGCCCTCGCGGGTTTTTCCCTTCCGACGATGGTCCCCGGAGGGAGAACCCCGGTCGGAGGAGCTCCGGCGACGGTCCGAGCTGGAGCCTTTCGACACGGAGGCCTCCGACGAGGTCCGGGTACGGCTGGGGTCAGCGAAGATTCTCTCACGCTGATGCCGCCGACTTCTCAACGCCTTCGAGGACAGTTTGCTGCAGGGCCCACAGATCAGTTCCTCATGATCCGGGCCCAGGCAGCGGAGGCAAAAGTCGTGTGTGTCGGTTAGTGACATATTTCGGTCACACCGACCACACCGCTTAAAGCCACTGGCAGCCATCGGGGGAAAAAGGGCCCCTGCGAGGTCAAAGGACCGGGCTGCCAGGGAAAACGAAAACGAAAGCTGACTAAGTCAGAAAAACCGAAAAAACGTAAGAGGACTCGAGACCGGCGTCGCGAGTCCGGGCGGGAAAACGATCGGCCCGAAAGAAAAAAGTATAAAATAAAGAGGAAAATCAACTTTTTCGCGGGGACAAGACGGGGACGTCTGTAGGGCTCCGCGGAAAAAAGAAGACTGGCTAAGATGGCACCTTCGGGCGGGAAGACGACCGCGCATGCGCGCTGCAATTCCCAAAGGCTTTCTTTGAAAGCTGGGGAAAATTGCTCCGCGAGGGCTCCGTCGGCGCCGACGTCACTCATAAGTGAGGACTGACTTCCTGCTTGGTCCTGGAGAAATTTCTGTTCTGTGTTCACAGATGAAGAACCAGGAACAGGACCTCAGAAAACACCCACAAACAGGAACAGAAGCGAGGGGCATCTTGAAGAATTTTCAGAAGACTGTGTTCATGAGAAACTAGCTCAACGTAAAGTAGACAAAGTGATGGGACCGGATGGGATACACCCTAGAATACTGAGGGAACTTGGGGATGTTCTAGCAGCTCCACTGACTGACCTTTTCAATGCCTCGGAGTCGGGAGTGGTGCCAAAGGACTGGAGAGAGGCTCATGTGGTCCCTTTACACAAAAGCGGAAGTAAGGATGTGGTTGAAAACTACAGGCCGGTTAGAATAACTTCAGTGGTCAGTAGATTACTGGAAACGCTGCTGAAAGAGAAAAAATAGTGAGATTTCTGGAGTCCATTACAGGATGCGAGGCAGCATGGATTCACCAGAGGCAGGTCTTGTCAGACAAATCTGATTCATTTCTTTGACTGGGTGACCAGGGAGTTGGACCTAGGGAAAGCCCTAGATGTGGTGTATTTAGATTTCAGTAAAGCCTTTGACACTGTTCCTCACAGGCGACTTATAAACAAATTGAGCACCCTAGAGATGGACCCTAAAGTTACTGCTTGGGTTAGAAATTGGCTGAGTGGGAGGTGACAAAGGGTATAGGTAAATGGAGCTCACTCTGAGGAGAAAGAAGTTACCAGTGATGTGCCCCAGGGATCTGTCCTTGGTCCGATTCTTTTTAACATCTTTGTTAGTGATATAGCAGAAGGGCTGTCGGGTGAGGTTTGTCTCTTTGGGGATACCAAAATCTGCAATAGAGTAGACACCCAGGAAGGTGTAGATAACATGAGGAGGGATCTAGCTAAGCTTGAAGAATGGTCTAGAATTTGGCAGCTGGGATTTAATGTTAAAAAATGCAAGGTCATGCATTTGGGCTGCAGCAATCCAAGGGAGCAATATTGTATAGGGGGGTGAAGTACTTTTGTCCACTAAAGAAGAGAGGGACCTAGGCATGATTGTGTCTGATGATCTTAAAGTAGCTAGAAAGGTAGAAAAGGCGACAATAATAGCTAGAAGGATGCTTGGGTGCATAGGGAGAGGAATGGCTAGCAGAAGAAAGGTGGTGATAGTGCTTCTGTATAAGTCTTTGGTGCGACCTCATTTGGAGTATTGTGTGCAATTCTGGAGACCACACCTTCAAAAGGATATAAACTGGATGGAGTCAGTACAGAGGGTGGCTACTAAAATGGTTAGTGGTCTTCATTATAAAGCATATGAGGACAGACTTAAGGATCTTAATATGTACACCTTAGAGGAAAGGCGGAATAGAGGTGATATGATTGAGACGTTTAAATACCTCTGTGACATACATGCACAGGGGGAGAGCCTCTTTTGATTGAAAGCAAATTCTGCTATGAAGGGACATGGGATGAGGGTGAAAGGGGATAGATTCAGGAGTGATATGCAGAAATATTTCTTTACAGAAAGAGTGGTGGATCCGTGGAATAGTCTCCCAGTGGAGGTGGTGGAGATGAGGACACTATCTGAATTCAAACAAAGCATGGGACAATCACAGAGGATTTCTAAAGTTAAAAAGGGGACTGTTGTAGTTGTTGATATGGAAGGACAGACTAGATAGGCCATGTGGTCTTTTTCTGTTGTCATTTTTCTATATTTTTCTATGTTTCTATAGATTAATGGATTTTTGGCACTACTGTAGATAAAAACTTGGGATAATTGGATGTTTTTATCCAATAGGAAAATAATTCATTTAGTAAGGGACAGTTTCAGTACATCCCCAGTCTTTAATTGGATATCCTTATCCAGTAATCGATAACATTCTTTACCATTTAATAGATTGTACAGTACATGAAGCAGGTCTCCTTAATGTTAAGTTAAAGCAATGAGTGGCAAGAAGAGACCAATATTGCACTGCAAATTTCTTGGCTAATGGTTAATTTTTTAGGTATTAGTTTCCCTGTTGAAGCCTTGCTGGGGGTGAAAACATATGGGCACATTGAAGAAGAAGTCAATAACGGATGCAAGAGGGGACAGTTTGGTAAACAATCACATTAAAAAACTAATTTTTTGGTCATACACAGTGAAATTTAATGTAAGTAGGTTTTTCAATATGAATTCTTCCAAAATATAAAGTCATTAACTGTATTTTGAGTCAGGAAATGAGGATTACACAAATTGACTTGGTGTGGAGGTAAACATAGTCCAAATTTTGGAAGGGCCATGTGCCTCGTCAGCACATAGTCCTCCCCACCGACCTCTAAATCGGATATTGCAGTGGTGACTTCAGTGAATATATCCGGTGATCGTCACCGAAGCTGCCGAAGCTAACCATGCAGCAGCGATACTGGATGCTGCCCAGTTAGCTCCTCCACTTTAAAGATAGGTGAGGGGTTTCCACGCCTTTTAGATGCAGGTCGCTAACTGAGCAACATCCAATATCATTGCTACACGGTTAGCTACTGTCTCTGCCTCCGCTCCACCCCGGAACGCCCCCAACACGCCCCGATGCTAACAGGATAGCATCAGGACACGTAGGGGGCAGCTAGAGTTATACTTAAAGCCAAACTATCAGACCATATTACCCCTATTCTATTCACACTACACTGGTTACCTATATTCAGTAGAATTCAATATAAAATACTATTAACCACTTTCAAAATAATTAATAATATTGCCCCATCATACTTAACCACCCTCCTTCACAGCCCACCCGAAAATAGGATAAGACGGAGAAAAAACCTCAACACCTTAGCAGTCCCAGATATAATAAGAAAATCTAAACACTCAACAAGTAACAGTGCCTTTTCGCTAGTTGCTCCGATACTATGGAACAATCTACCAGACCAACTAAGAGAAACAAAAGATCTTCTAACATTCAGGCAAACACTAAAAACCCATCTATTCACACAATACTATACCAATGGAGAAACAGGTATAGCCTCTCAACCTCCATAAACTGAATCAATTACTCTCTCCAATCGTACACCTTAATCTGAATCAACTATAACTTCAAACGATATAAGTATTCTTCGCACATTAATATAATTATTAAAGTAAACTATTATTTGTAATATAGTTCAATATTGTTATGTTATATATATATAATATAGTTCAATAATGTTATGTATATTGTAATACATTTATACTATTATTTACATTACAATACCTGTAATAATGTAAACTAGTTCATAAAGTTCTGAATCATTTGTATTGATATTTGATTTGTTATAATGTAAAATGTTCCTAGTTATACTGTAATACCTAGTCCTTAAAGTTCAATGTACCTGTTCTATTTGTTATAATGTAAACCGCTGCTGATCCTTGGAAGCAGCGGTATATAAAAGCTGTCCAAAAAAAAAAAAAATAGGGGGCTTAGTAGGGGATATTCAATGGCACTAACCATGTAGGTGCCATTGAATATCCCCGTTTAAGGCATTTACATGGTTTACTTGGCTGTAAACCATGTAAATGTCTTTTGAATATTGGGCCTGGTGAGTCTAATTCTATATTTGAAGAATTATTTTAACAACTTAAACAAAAAATATTGAAATGTAATAAAACGTAAAAAAAAAAAAGGAGAAACACTAATTACAAAGTTATAAAATAAATTAAGTTGCATTGGTCAATAATTTAACAAAAAGTGTGCAATCATAATTCTATTGAATGATTCAATAGAAAAAAAATATAATGGGGCTGATATTCAGTCAAGCCAATATCTAAATGCCATAGCAGTCAGGTACCTTAAATATCAGTGGGATATACAGTGGCAGCATATGGACAGCAACTTAGGACAACTTTTCATGCAGCCTAAATTGTCCAGACAGGGGATGCTGAATATCACGCTACTAGGGTAAGTGTCGCACTTGCCCAGTTAGCGCCAGTACTACCCACGCACCACCCCTGCACTAAACTGATGGAGCCTAGGAAATCTGTGGAGATATTCAGTGGCACTATTCGAATAGTGCCGCTGAAAAGTGCAGTCAGTGCCTTTGGCCGGCTGGCCGGTGAAGGGCTTTGAATATTGGCCCAAATATATTTTTATTTCATAATTTTTGATTTTTGTAAGATAAATATTAAGTGATCTTTAAGACTGAAATTTATTAGTTTTGTGTTTACTATGACAGTAATGAATTTCAATCCAAATCCAAGGAATGTGGAATATAATCTCTGTCTCATACATTTACTGCTCACGTTCACTATATTTGTGCATTTGCCACATACTTTTCTCATTTGATGATTTCCTTGAAAAGTTTTTAATTGTTTTGCAAATTCTGTTGCTTCCTTCCCTATCTGCTAACCCTACTTTAATAATGGAGACAGATTCTGATGTTTACTTTCATATTTCATATTTACTTTGCATATTTGGATCTGATAATGCTGTTAAAGTAGATCTGAAGAAGCTCTATGGGAGCAGTGATGGGCCTTAGTCTGTTCTAGGCAGAAGGCCAGCACCCTCTTACAATCCAAGGTGTGGTGAGCGGCCTCCGCCTTGCTCATGTGACGGCGAGGAAAGAAGGTGGGGAGAAGCATCTCTTGGTTGAGATGAAATGTAGTGATCACCTTAAGGAGAAACTTGGGATAAGTGCAGAGGACCACCTTGTTCCTATAAAACCTGATGTAAGGGGCATGAGCCACCAACGCCTACAGCTCACGGACTCGGCAGGCCGACATGAGCGCCACAAGGAAGATCACTTTCCAGGAAAGGTACTTGAGGTGGCAAGAAGCAAATGGTTCGAAGGATAGAGCCATGAGCTTCCTAAGAACCACACTCAGATTCCACAATGCCATGGGAGGCCAAGTGAGGAGGACACCCCTCATGAAGACGGCCACAAGAGGAAGGGCGGACAGGGTTGCCCGTCACTCAGATGATAGTGCACTGCCAGATAGTGCACTGCCAGAAGTGTATCCTGAGCGAATTAGACATTAGGCCGGCATTGGAAAGGTGTAGCATGTGCGGAGCAGGAGAAAGGGTTGAAACCTCTCTTCGTACACCAGATGGAGAACATGTGCCACTTGAAGGAGTAGGTCCACCTGGTGGAATCTTTGCAGGATACTAGCAAGACCTTCACTACGTCCATGGGCAAGTGGAACTGTGCCAAAGTCACCATCTCAGCAGCCATGTCATCAGGGCAATGGCTCTGAGATTGGGATGCAGGAGAGCTCTATCCTCCTGCGAGATCAAGTCCAGAGCACAGGGTGCTTGGGAAAGGCAGAAAAGCAGGAGGAACCACAGCTGCCATGGCCACTTGGGAGCAATGAGGATTAGGGTGGCTCGGTCAGGCTGAACCTTGATAAGGGTCTTGGAAATCAGGGGGGTATGCATAGAGGAGGCCATCTATCCATAAGTTGAGGAATACATCGGCTGCCACTGGAGAGGGGGCTGGCGTCCTGTAGCAGAAGCGTGGCAACTGGACGTTGCTGGGGCTGGCAAAGAGATTCAGTGAAGGAGAGTCCCACATCCGAAAAATGTGGCTGGCTACTCTCAGGACCAGTCACCATTCATGGGGCTGAAGAACCCAGCTGAGCCGGTTCACCAGTAGATTTTCCTGACCGGGAAGGTACACTGCTCGAAGAAGCATCCCGTTCTTGCTTGTGAAGGTGCAGAGGCAAACATCTTCCCAGCACAGGGGGTATGACTCAGAATCCCCTTGTTTGTTGGCATAAGACATCATCACTTGGTTGTCTGGTTTACATCAGAACCACCTGGTTCTCTAAAAAGTGCCAAAACACCCACAAGGCATTCGCAACCACTCTGAGCTCAAGAAAGTTGATTAACTGGAGACTTTCCCCCGTCAAGCAGACACCCTGGGTTCGTAGGCCATCACAGTGGGCCCCCATCCGCAATCCACTGTCCTGGGCTGCAACTACCAATCTTTCATCCTTTGGTTTCAGTCTACCTCTCCTCAACTATTCATGTGTCCATTCTTGATCGAAAAAAGGTTCTTGGAGTAACACACTGTATTTTCCACTGTATTTGTGCATTTGCCACTTGTTTTTCCTCGCCTGCTGATCTAATTCTTTGAAGAGTTTTTTCTCTTGTTTTGCAAATTCTGTTATTTTCTTTCTCGTGCACACCTGTGGATTCTCGCTCATTCCTTCTAAACGTCGGAACGCTTGTCCAGGTTTGATGATGGAGATAGATTCTGGATGTTACTTTCATATTTCAGCAATTTTTGTGTATTTGGATCCGATGATGCTGTCAGATAGGCTTGAAGGCCTATGATAGTAGCTCTGTAGGTGTAGTCAATTTCTGTGTCCTAGTCCTCCTTCAGCAGTAGGGATGTACAATCTTGGCATACACTGATTCTTGTAAATTACTTCATGAGCATGGAGAGGTTTTTCTGTTTGCACATCCAGTTTTTCAAGCTCTTTATGAGGCCAATCCACAATCCCAAAACTGTAGGAGAGTACAGGAATTGCCAGCTGATTGATGGCTTGTATTTTATTTTGTGATGTTAAAGCACTTTTCTATAACAGTTTTAATCTCCTGTAATATTCTTTACTGATCTTCTCTCTTAATAGGTTCTGCCCAAGTGTCATTCCTTCCTCTATTCCGTGATACTTATACATGTCTTACTGTTCAAGGTCCTTATGTCACAGCCTTCAGCAAGGGAAATGTTTTCAGTTTTGCTCAATTTTCCTCTGAAAAAAGTTGCCTTAGCACATTTGTCAAGGCCAAAAGTCATCCTGATGTTGTCAGAAAATCTTTTCACCACACAAAGCTGCTCTGCTAATTGTTGGTCACTGGAACTGTAGAGCTTCAGATCATCTATAAATAGCAGATGTGAATTTGCTTCTGGGTTGGTAGAGTCTTTAGAATTCAGGTTAAATATATACCCCAAAGAGTTGATGAGAACTCATTAGATTAAGCACCAAACAAAACAGAAGTGGCAACAGGGAATCTCCCTGAAATATTCCTCGGTGGATCTTAATGTTAGGAATGATGTACTGATCATCTTCATATCTCAAAAAGAGTATGGATTGCCACATTTTCATAGTGAACTTAATATACTCTATCAAACCAGAATTTATTTTATACATTTCAAGGCAATGTATTATCCAAGAGCGTGGGATGCGGTCAAAAGCTTTCTTATAATCAAGCCATGCTATGCTGAGATTTCTGCCTCTTTTAGCACTGGCCATATAGGCCTTATTCAGCATTAACTGGTCTTTGGTTCCATGTGCTCCTCTCTTACTGCCTTTTTGCTCTATTGCCATGATGTTATTGAGCTCGATATGATTGTATATTCTGTCTGCATCTATCGCAGTAAACAGCTTATAGATTGTAGGTAAGCAGGTTATTGGTCTATAGTTTTTAGGAATGTTAGTCGGATCTTCCTTAGGATGGAGAAACGTACTTCCTGAAGTAAGACACTGTGGTGTTAAATCCGGTCGCTAGAACTGATTTTTACAGTTCGCCAGGTCTTGGTGGAGTGATGTTACTTGTTTGAGCCAAAAGTTGGTTACTCCATCTGGGTCAGGGCTCTTCCAGTTTGGAGCTTGTTTTAACCTGCTTTCCAACTCTTCCTTTGTTACTACAGGTCATTCCATAGGTTTGATGTTTGTTTTTTCTAAATGCTTCTGTATGCTGGGTAACCATTCTGCTTTGTGATTGTGCTGTATAGGGTCCTCATATAGCTTTCTCCAGAAGGTTTTGGTTTTGGTTGGAGGTGCTTTTACCATATTAATACTCTTCCGCAATTCCCTGTAGAATTGTTTTGGGTTTTCTCTAAATAGTTTATTCTGATATCTTTCTTTTACGTTTTCTTCATATTTTTGAAGTTTTTGCGCTTCTGCCGCTATTTTCAATTTATTGTTCGAACAAATAAATTTCAGGTCTTTTTCTGTTAATGCAGCATGCTTGATATCTTGGATCTTCCTTAATATCTTTGATGATCTTAATCCTTTTAGATACCCATCCGTGAGGGATACCTCTGCACGCAATGATTGTATTTTTCGTTCGATGCACTTTTTCCAGGGAGGAACTGTTATTGTTCTCTTTTTCTTCCGGCCTTGCACTCTAGATGGTAGTATTCTTGCAGTAATAATTTTAGCTGCACAATATTGTATTTAATTCCAGTGATGTTAATAAATAGTCCCTTTATACTGGATATGGCCTTGTTCATCTTAATTATCATACTTCTAGCCTTAGGTGTTAAATTTAGCTTGGGTAATCTTTCCCTTGCTTGGAACCCAGCATATTCATCTCTTTCCATATATACCAGGAGTTCTATCTTGAATTCCTCCACCTCTGGGTCTCTCTCTTCCCTTTCTTCTTCCTCCTTTGCTTCCTCCAATTCAGTTAACTTGTTGACCTTTCCTTTATTCAGCTCACTCTCCTGCAGTTCCAAATCTCTCAACTCCATCTCCCCCTCAACCTCTTTTTCCTTTTCTGTGTCTTCCTTTCTTTTGGTACTGTCACCTAGGTCTCCTCTTCCCTGTATTTCTTTGTCCACGGAATCCCTTAATTGCTTCAAGATGTTATCATTCACATACTTCTTTTCTTTAATCTTCAAAATTAAAGATATTAATTTGCATCTGTCACTTTTTGCAGTTTTTCTAATGGCAATTTTCCTCTTTCTTCCAGCTTTTGGCGGATTCTCTAAATATAGGGTTGCAGCATAAAAATAGCAGTATATTATCTCCTCTTTATCTGCAGAATTCCACTTAACTGTAGTTAATCCTCTTTTCATAAATTTCTGTGGTTTATCTCCTGCCACAGTGGGTCCATGAACAGGTTCACCATGGCCTTTATCTGTGGCAGGGATGTTATCTGTTTCTGCAGCATTTGCACTATCACAACCACCATCATTAGCTCTAGTGCTTAAGCTACAGGTGGGCATCTTTTTATCCTGGGCGACGTGTGGCCAATATGTATTTTTCTTCTTCGTTCCTAACATAATTTATTTGTACTGTCACCTTGCTGAGATTTGGTATAGATATTATACAACGGGGTCATCACGTGAAGGTACTCAGCAAGACTTGAGGAGGGAACTTTATTCTGTCAACCAATTCAACAATTGCTGCACACCCCTTTGACCCTGAGATGGGTCCGAGGGGATGTTCCGGTGTTGCCTGATGTCCATGGACTTGTCATCTATCTCCCACTCTGAGTCGGAATCGGAAGAGACCTCAAGAACCCAAAGGGCCTCGTGCGCACACCTGGCTGGGATGTTGACGGGGGTCCTGGGACTCTGGCACTCTGAAACGGAGGCATTTGGGGGAGAGACCCAAGGCTTCGAATGGGAACAGGAATGATGCCAGGAATCAGTCCTAAGCCGATGCCGCTCCAGCACCGGCTGGATCTCCTTGGGCGACGCTCTTGCGGTGGAAGAACCAGTCACCGAGCCTGAAGACCCAGAGGAACCAGGCATCAGGCCCCGCTGCTGGGCCAGGAAGGCAGCGAGGCTGCCTTCCAAGTTGTCATCCTGACTTCAAGGCCAGAAGGCTCTGCAGCCACCGGTGTGGGTACTGAGGGTTTCGGTCCCGGTGCCGGCTCCATCGAGTGGGTTTCCTCGGTGAACCGGTGCCAGACCCCTGATGCCACTGGAGACTCCTCCAACTGGGGCAGCTTCGAAGGCTGCTCCCAGCCATCATGCTCGGCATCAGGCCAAGGACTCCAATGCTGGTGACCGAATGTCTTATCCCCAGTTCTGGCATCGGCCATTGATGCTGCCACGGATGAAGTTCAATCCTTCTGGGGACAGCCCTCTGGGGATGGTCCCCTGTCTGATGCCCCGTGACCTCAGAGCTCTGGGTGGGCACAGACACCAGGTGAGGCCAAGGCCTCTGCAGTAGCCCCCAAGTGTGTCGATTCCGTGCTCAAAGTTGGAGCCGAAGAGGAAGTCTTTTGGCCAAACAGCGTCTTTCACTGCCTTTCATGATTTCTGTGGCCCTTGCTTTTCATCTGAAGACAGAGCAAATAGGCAGAAGCATTGTGATTGGCTCTGAGGCACCGCAGGCAGCAGTCATGGGAATCCATGTTGGACATGGTGTGCCCGCAACAGTCACACTGCTTAAATCCACTAACTGAGGACATAACAGGGAAAACAGTATCCATGAAGTCAAACTCCATGGTCCTGGTTAGGGAAAGCACCCATGGTCCTGGTTAGGGAAAGCACCAGAACAAGCGTAGTTACTCACCTGTAACAGGTGTTCTCTGGGTACAGCAGGAATCAGTCCTCACATATGGGTGATGTCGGTGCCGATGGAGCCCGTGAGGATCCACTCCACAGCTTTAGAAGGAAGCCTTTGGGAGATATACCGCGCATGCGCGGTCACCTTCCCGCTCAAAGCTGCCATCTTGCCTCAGTATAATACCATAGCACAAGACGGCAAAAGCGAAAACCAAAAGAAAAACAACTCCCAGGGGAGGAGGGAGGGTTGTGAGGACTGATTTCTGCTGTACCCGGAGAACACCTATTACTGGTGAGTAACTATGCTTTCTCCGGGAACAAGCAGGAAGTCAGTCCTCACATATGGGACTCCCCAGCTACAGGCTACCGAAAAAACCTGTAAAAGCCATGGGTGATCCAAAAAGTAGACCATAAAGGGCAGCAGGGGGTGCTGGTTGGCTGGTAGTTAAACTGTAGCAGCAGCATCGGAGATGCAATCCCACCCTCTGTAGCCCGGACAGAGAGGGCTGGAGTTGCATTATTCCCCAAAGAGGTGATGGAGAACAGCCTGGCCGAAGGTGCTATCCCACCAGGAGGTCTCTTCCAGATAGTAGTGTGCCGCGAAAGCGTGCATGGAGGACCAAGTGGCCGCCCAGCAGATATCCAATAAGGGCACTGACCACAGGCTAGCTATGGAGGCTGTCACATGTCGCCCTATGGAGAGCCCCGCCTGCTAGTAGGTGAATGTAATGCAGTCAGTCACCCACCATGAGAGAGTACACTTGGAGATTGCCGCTCCTAAGCGGCTGGTATCAAACGACACAAAGAGTTGCATCAACTGGAAGAGGGGCTACGTCCTCTGGATGTATAAGGCCAGGGCCCGCTTGCAGTCCAGAACGTGCAATGAGGCTTCCACCCTCGAGGTGTGAGGCTGGGGAAAGAAGGTGGGCAGCATGACCTCTTGGTTCAGATGAAACGCTGAGACCATTTTGGGTAAGAACTTCGGGTGCGTCTGAAGGACCGCCCTGTATGGCTATATAACCTGGTGTAGGGCTCATGGGCCACTAACGTTTGTAGTTCGCTCACTTGCCTGGCAGAGGTAAGCGCCACCAGGAAGACATCCTTCTAGAAAAGGTACTTTAGGGGGGGCAGGTTACTAGAGACTCAAAGGAAACTTGTATGAGCTTTCCCAGGATGACATTGAGATCCCATGCCACTAGTGGTGGGAGAATTGGGGGGAGGGCAACAAAATAGTTATCTCCAAGTTATAATGCCCTGTTCAATGTAATTTCAGTTTGTTCAATGTAAACCGCACTGATGCAGAATAGCGCGGTATATAAGAGAATGTAAATAAATAAATAAAATAAAAAAAGGAGAAGCCCCCGTATGAATCATCCCACCAAGGGGTGCAGGGACACAGTTTGGCCCTCCATGGCATGCTGAGATGGCGCAGAGGTGCACTCTAACAGAAATGGATTTCAGGCCTGCGCCTGACAGGTGTAGCAGGTACTGCAGGACCTCTGCAACAGCCCAAGAAAAAGGATCACTGTCCTGCTGCACGCATCAAAGGAAGAATCAGCACCACTTAAAGGTATAAGCCCGCCGTGTAGAGTCCCTACACGAGGCCAACAGGACATCCTCTACCAGCCGCGGTAGGTGATAGCACACAGTGGCTACCCTTTCAGCAGCCAGACCATCAGGGCCAGGGACCAGTGGGTTGGGGTGATGCAGCGCACCCCCCCTCCTGTGATAGCAGGTCCGGTGCACACCCCAGCGGCCAAGGATTCCCCCTCGACAACTGCAGCAGTAGGGTGAACCAGGGTTGTTGTGGCCAGTGGGGCACGATGAAGAGCACAGAGGCCGCTTCAGCCCAAATCTTCAAGAGGGCCCACAGTATCAGAGGCATCGGTGGGAAAGCATACAAGAAGCCCCCGGACCACGGAAGTAGGAAGGTATCCTCCGCCACCCAGTCCCCTGGAGCATAACCTCGGGAGATGTGTGTTCTCCTGGCTGCCAAAGAGATCATCTCTGGGGTGCCCCACCACCAGAAGATCTGTACTAGAATTCAGGGATTCAGTTGCCACTCGTGTGGCTAGAGAATGTGGCTGCGGCAGTCGGCCAGTACATTGTCCTGGACTGGCAAGTACACCGCTCGCAGACCTATCCCCTTCATTGCTGCAAAGTTCCAGAGGCGGATCATCTCCCAGCATAGGAGGTATGAGCTCATACCAACCTGCTTGTTGATGTAGAACATTGCAACCTGGTTGTTCATCTGGAGCTGGAGAACCTTCCCTTCGATCCCGGAAGACACGCAGTGCATTACAGACTGCTCAGAGTTTGAGCAAGTTGATTTGTGAAGAACTTCCCTCGGGGATCAAGGTCCCTGTGTCTGGAGGTGGACGCAGTGGGCTTCGAAGCCTATCTTGGAGGCATCCATGGTAAGGATGTATTGAACTGGATGGGCCTGGAATGGCAGCCTAGCTCTCAGGCTGCAGAGGTCCTGCCACCAGGCCAGGGAAGATGCCAAGGCGGGTGTGATCTGGATACAGTTCCCCAGGTGGCCTGTCGCCTGCGCCCACTGGGCACTGAGGGTCCATTGGGCTTGACACATCCGCAGGCGTGCAAAGGGGGTCACATAGATGGTGGACGCCATGTGTCTGAGCAGGCGAAGCATTTGTCAGGCAGTCACGACAGCAGCTGTCTGTACTTCTTGTGCCAGTGCGGTGAAACGCTGAGCCCGACTCAGAGGCAGGGAAGTCTTTGCCTGAGTGGAGTTGAGCAATGCTCCAATGAACTCCATGGATTACATTGGGATGAGGGTGGACTTGGGAGAGTTCACCACAAACCTTAGGTGCTGCAGCAGCTCCAACGACACTGGGTCAGTCTTCAGCATTGACTACGAGCATGCCATCAAGGTTCTTGGGAGGTCATCCGACGAGGACTCTGACACCCTGTGCCCCCGGGCTCTGACAGAATCCGGCCATGTAATGCCACATTGCCCGTCACAGACGTCGAGGGAAGGGATTCCGCCCCTGATGCTGAGCCAGAGCTAGACTTGCCAAACAGCTCCCCCTGCCACCTTTCATGGTCCCTCCAGGTTTTAGCCGACATGAGGGGGCAAAGAGGGCAAGAGGACCCGTTGTGGTCTGTCCCGAGGTACTTTATGCAGGTGGAGTGACAGTCCATGTGGGACATCGTGCAATTGCACTTACCACACTGCTTAAAACCACTGGTCAAGAACATAGCGGGGAAAACAAGTCCTGCGAGGTCAAACTCAGATGTCTCGATCAGGTAGGCTGCAAAAAAAATCCTGCATGCCTAACAAAACTTAAAGGAAAGGACACCCGAACAAAAAACAAAGACGCCGAGGCGAGACTCGGGCACGGAAGGTGATCAAATTGAGCACTCGGTAACAGGAAAGAAAATACAAGTAGGGTAAAAAAAAAATCAGCTTTTACTAGGGTGCACAGATGGGACCTCTGCAAGGCTCCTCGGAAAAATACAGGACTGAGAGAAGGTGACCGCGCATGCGCAGTGTGTTTCCCAAAGGCTTTCTTCGAAAGTCAATGTCAATGTCAATGTCACCTATATGTGAGGGCTGACTTCCTGCTTGTTCCCAGAGAAAATCCACGCACTGAAGAACAAGAAAAGAATGAAAAATGCCCCCAAAAAAGTGACGATGAGGCGGAAGCGGTTCCGGGAACCGAGAAGGTGACAGTAAGCGACCGGATTTAAAGAATAAAGGAAAAACCAATACAAAAAACCCCCAGCTTTTTCCGGGGTGCAGAAGAAACATCTAATGGGCTCTGCGGAAAAAGGAGGACTGAGGTAAGATGGCACCCTTGGTGGGAAGCTGATCGTGCATGCATGATCTAACTCCAAAAGGCTTTCCATGAAAGCTGGGGAGTGTTCACCGATATGTGAGGGCTGACATCCTGCTTGTTCCCAGAGAAAAAGTATTTCATGACATTGCTTTTAAGTTTACCGCCTTGCAGCTTCATCATATGCTCTCTAGTTTTACAGCTAACCATTCTTTGAAAAAAGTTTTTTGTTCATTCACTGATACCCTTTAAGTATTTAAAGGTCTGTATCATATCTCCCCTGTCACTCCTCTACTCTAGTGTATACATATTTAGGTCTTGGAGTCTCTTCTCATACATCTTCTGGCGGAGGATCCAAATCATTTTGGTTGCCTTCCTCTGAACCATTTCAAGTCTTTTTATATCCTTTGTGAGATACAGTCTCCAAAACTGACCATCATACTCCAAGTGAGGTCTCACCAATAACTTGAACGGGGCATTAATACCTCCTCCTTTCTGCTGGTTATTCCTCTCTGTATGCAACCCAGAATCCTTCTGACTTTGGCTAACACCTTGTCACATTGTTTTACCACCTTGACATCCTTACACATTGGCACTCTGAGGTCCCTCTCCTGGTCTGTACATACCAACCTCTCTCCCCCTGTCGCATACGATGCCTTTGAATTTCTGCATCCCAAGTGCATGACTGCACTTCTTCACATTAAATCTTAACTACCAAGCATTAGACCATTCTTCCAGTGTTTTTATATCTTTCCTTATGTTGTCCACTCCCTCAGAAGTGTCCGCTCTGTTGTAAATTTTCGTGTCATCTGCAAAAAGGTACACTTTTCCATTCAGTCCTTCCACAATATTACTCACAATCACATTAAACAATATCTGTCCCAGGACAGATCCCTAAGGCACGTCACTATGCATTTTCCTTTCTTCTGAGTGAGTTCCATTTACTACCACCTTCTGTCGTCTGTCAGTCAACCAAATTTCTGATCTAGTTCACCACCTTTGGACTTATCCCTAGGCTGTTCAGCTTATTGATAAGCCTCTTATGAGGAACATTATCAAAGGCTTTGCTGTAATCTAAGTATATTACATCCATCCATGTCCTTGGATCTAGTTCTCTGGTCACCCAGTCAAAAAACTCAATCAAATTTGTTTGGCATGATCTTCTCCTGGTAAAACCATGTTGCCTCTGATCATGCAATCCATTGGTTTCCAGAAGTCCACTATTCTTTCTTTCAAGAGCACCTTCATTACTTTTCTCACCATAGAGGTAAGGCTTACCTGCCTATAGTTTGTCACCTCTTCTCTATTACCACTTTTATGAAGAGGTGCCACATCAGCCCTTTTCCAGTACTGCAGAACCTCTCCAGTCTCCAAGGATCTATTAAAAACATCCTTTAAAGGCCTTGCCAGAACCTTTACTCCTACTTACTGGATCCCGCTCCCTTACTGCTGCTGGGTGACTTCAATGTCCACCTTTATTCTCCCCTTGACCACATTGTGAAAGATTTTTGTCCTACCTCTGCTTTTCTGCGGCACCATTTATTGTTAGCTGCCCTCCCTTCCTCCATGATTTCCCCCAGCATTCCCCTGATGAGTAGGTCCATCACTTCAAATTGGTTTTGTCTGCTATTTGTGATATATTTATTTAACTAGGCTTATAAATGATATTTTTACCAGTTAAAGTGGTGTACATTCAGGTACTGTGTATATATATTTTTCCTTGTCCCCAAAGGGCTCACAATCGATGTTTTTGTATCTGAGGCAACAGAGAGTTAAGTGGCTTGCCCAAGGCTGAAGCACCTATGGGACTAGAAAGCCCAGTCCTTCCGGCCCAAGGTTGCTGTCCTCTAGCAGGATATGAAACTCTGGCCCTCTGGTCCACGGTAACTTGCCCCCAACCACTAGGTCACTCCTCCCTCAGATCTGTTCCTTCCCCCTCTTCCCCCATCTAAGCTCTGGTATCACCCAGGACTCCATCTCCTTCAACACCAAGTTTGTCATCTGGAGCGCCGCTAGCACAGATCTTGGTCACTTTATGCGCTTTCATTCTTTTGCCTTGCCTTCCATCACTATTACGCAGCTGTCATTGATGTCAAAAAGTCTTATTATTCCACCCTGGTTTACCAAGACACCTCTTCCTCTTGCTTATTCCAAATATTGTACTCTTTGACGGCTCCCCTATGCACCCTCAGGCCTTTTATGATGCTTTCCACCATAAGATCATAGTTTTTTAGTCTTCTCGAGCTCCCGCCCCAGTTACCTCATCTTCTGTTCCTACCTCCTCCCCTTCTGCTGCCAGTCTCTCTTCACACTCCCCTTCTTTTCCCATCCCACTACTACTACTCCTGACCCGATGCCCTCTCTCAGTGACTGCTTTCTTCCTCAAATTTTCTCCATCATCTCATCTTCCTTCTCTTCTGGCCTCTTTCCTTCTTCTTGGAAAGAGGCTGCTATTCTCCCTACTATGAAGCCTGCTGTAAAGACCCCCTCAATTATCGCCCTTATCTCCTTTCTGCCTTTTCTTTCTAAGGTCACTGAATGTCTAGCCGCTTGCCAGCTACAAGATTTCCTTCTTTCCTCTCATGTCTTGACTGGTTTTCGCCCCCTTCTTTCAACCAAGCACTCTTTACTTGCTATCACAAATTATCTTTGCAGAGCACTGGATTCCCATCAGCAGATTCTTCTTGTCTCTCTCGACCTCACAGCGGCTTTCGATTTGTTTAATCATTCTTCTCTTCTCTCTCAACTTACTTCCATTGGTGTTCAAGGTCCCACTCTTGCTTGGTTTTGCTCCTATCTCCTTCACTGTTTTTATAGGGTATCTTGGTACTCCCAACTCTCTCCTTTTCAATCCCTCTACTGTGGTGTACCCCAGGGCTCCTTTCTTGGCTCTAACCTCTTCAATATCTTCTCAGCTCCTTTGGCCTTTCTCATTCAGTCCCTCAGTATCACATTCTTCATTTATGCAGACGATACTCAGATTTTTTTTCATTTCCATGTTCATTACCCATCTGTTATCTCCCAAATTTCTTGTAAAACTCGACCTTATCAATGAATGACTTTCCACCTATGGGCTGAAAGTTAACACTTCGAAATCTGCCTCACTTCTGTTCGCCTCCCCTGACCCCGTCTCCCCTCCTGTCCCTCCTTCTGTGCATGGTACCCCACTTCCTTTCCAAACCTCTTAAAATTCTTGGCGTTTCCTTTGATTTCTGGCTCTCTTTCTCAACTCACATTCCCTCTGTTGTTTGGCATTGCTTTACTATCTTCTGTCAGATCCGGTCCATTTCTAGGCTTCTCGATAAATCTTTCATCCGTATACTCCTGCTCTTTCTGGGCATTACACGTCTTGATTACACCAATTCCCTTCTTTACGGTCTCCCCCAGTATCAAATCTGTCATCTACAATCAATTCAAAACACTGCTCTCAAACTCCTTTACGGTGCCCACAAACATGATCACGTCACCCCTGTCTTTCTTTCCCAGCACTGGCTTCCAGTATCCTTTCGTATTCAATATAAGGTTCTCATTCTCACTGATCGCGCCTTGCTTACTGGTAAAGCACAGTTACTTACCTGTAACAGGTGATCTCTGGGAACAGCAGGAATAAGTCTTCACATATGGATATCGTCGGTACCGACGGAGCCTGCACAGGAACGCTCCCCAGCGTCCAATAAGAAAGCTTTTGGGAGCATCCCACAGCGCCTGCGTGCTGACTTCCCGCCTTTCCCAACTGCCTCTCTCCAGTTCGAGTTTTAAAGCTGAGACAAAGAGAGAGAGAGAGAGGGAAGGAAAGATAGATAGATAGAGAGATACAACTCCTAGGGGAGGTGGGTGGGTTGTGAAGACTTATTCCTGCTGTTCCCAGAGATCACCTGTTACAGGTAAGTAACTGTGCTATCTCCGTGAACAAGCAGGAATGAGTCTTCACATATGGGGACTCCCTAGCTGCAGATGCCAGGGAGAGACCCCAGGGTTGTGTGTCCTTGAAAAGGGCTCCACCTCCCCCCATGGATCTCTGGTATCCAACCAGGGTAGGTGGGTAGGAGTTGATTAGGAATGGAACAGGTGTTTGAGAACAGCCTGACCAAAAGAGGCATCCCGGCGGGAGTCCTTGTCCAAACAGTAATGGGCTGTGAAGGTATGAACCGAGGCCCAGGTGGCCGCTCGACAGATTTGGTCGATGGACACAGAGTTTAGATGAGCCATTGAGGCTGCCATGGCCCTCACATTGTGAGCTGTGACATGGCCTTCCAGAGAAAGGTTCCTACTCTGGTAGGCGAAAGAAATACACTGAGCAATCCAGTTGGACAGTGTTCTCTTAGAAACGGGAAGTCCTAAATGGGAAGGATCAAAAGCAACAAAGAGTTGAGAAGACTTTCTATGTTGCTGTGTTCTTTGTAAGTAAAAGGCGAGAGCTCTTTTACAATCCAAAGTATGAAGATTCCTCTCTGCACTTGATGCATGAGGTCCTGGAAAAAAGACAGGTAAGTATACCTCTTGGTTCAGATGAAAAGGCGAGACCACTTTGGGCATAAAGTGTGGATTGGTCCTGAGGACTACCTTATCATGATGGAACCTTGTATAAGGAGGATTAGCCACCAAGGCTTGCAACTCACTGATGCGACGTGCTGAGGTGACTGCAATGAGAAAAATAACCTTCCAAGAAAGAAATTTCAAGGAGGTGGTGGCTAAAGGTTCAAAGGGTGGCTTCATGAGCTGGCCAAGAACCAGATTTAAGTCCCATGCCACTGGAGGTGGTGTAATGGGAGGTTTAGTTAAAAGAAGGCCTCTCATGAATCTTGCTATAAGAGGATGAGAGGAAATAGGCTGTCCATTGAGAGGCTTGAGGGACGCTGCAATAGCACTCAAATGGACTCTTACTGAATTTGTTTTAAGGCCTGCATGGAATAGATGCAGAAGATACTCTAGTAAAGAATTCAGAGGTATTGCAAGAGGGTTAAGACCCTTCTCTGAACACCAAATGGTAAATCTTTTCCATTTGAAAGCATAAGAACGTCTAGTGGAGGCTTTCTAGAAGCATGAAGAATATCTCTGACTTGCTGAGAGAGATGAAAAACTTGAAGGTCTAGGCCTTCAACAACCAGGCCCTGAGATGGAGAGACTGGGGGTTTGGGTGCCACAACGTTCCGTCTTCCTGGGATAGAAGATCTGGTGCAGAGCCCAATTCCAGGGAGCGAGCTTGAGAGAGATGCAGAAGTAGAGGGTACCACACTTGGTGTGGCCAATGTGGTGCTATGAGGATCATGGAACCTCGGTCTCTCTGAAGCTTGAAAAGTGTTTTGGGAATTAGGGGAATGGGTGGAAAGGCATAAAGGAAGTCTTGACCCCAGTGAAGAAGGAAGGCATCCTTGGCCTGAACTCCCTGACACGGAATTCTGGAACAGAACCGGGGAAGTTTGGCATTCCACGGACATGCAAAGAGGTCTATGTCCGGGGTTCCCCAAATTCTAAAAATCCTGGCTACCTGGTCCATGTGGAGGGACCACTCGTGTGGAAGCAGAACTCGACTGAGTCTGTCTGCCCAAGAGTTTTGAACGCCTGGAAGATATACTGCCATAAGATGAATCTGATGCTCTCTGGCGAAGGCCCACAGTCGCAAAGCTTCGTTGCAAAGCGACAGAGAGCCAGTCCCTCCCTGCTTGTTCACATAGAACATGGCTACTTGGTTGTCCGTGTGGATGAGGACTGTCCTGTAGCTGAGCAGGGAGTGGAACACTCTGAGAGCTAAGAAAATTGCTCTGAGTTCCAAGAGACTGATGTGTAGAGAAGTCTCCTGTGGAGACCAGATGCCCTGGGTGGAGAAATCTTGCAGATGAGCTCCCCAACCCATTGGAGAGGCATCTGTTGTAAGGGTTGCTTGGGGAAGTGACTGTTGAAAAGGGGACCCCAGCAACAGGTTTTGAGAGGACTTCCACACTGGAGAGACCAAAAAAGGCGACTGGAGTTTGCTATTTTGTCTGACAGGCAACCTGATGCCTGAGTCCATTGGGTGGACAAAGTCCATTGAGCTGCCCTCATGTGAAGGCGAGCATATGGAACCACATACACGGTGGATGCCATGTGGCCTAAGAGTTGTAACATTTCCCAAGCAGTTAAATGGGACTTTAACTGTATTTGGGAAGCTAACTGCACCAAGCGTAGGCAACGAGCCTGAGGAAGATAGGCCTTTGCAGTTGTGGTATCCAGGACAGCCCCTATAAACTCCAGAGATTGAGTAGGGGTGAGATTGGATTTTGGGATGTTTATTACCAGTCCCAAATACTGAAGGACATGCATTGTGCAGGTTAGAAAAGTCTTGGCCTCCGACTGAGAGGGAGCTCGAATGAGCCAGTTGTCTAGATATGGGAAAACGAATATTCCCAGGGTGCGTAGAAATGTAGCTACTACTGCCATGCATTTCGTGAACACCCTTGGTGCGGAGGCCAGACCGAAAGAAAGCACCCTGTATTGGTAGTGCTTTTCTCCAAAGAGGAACCAAAGGAACCTTCTGTGTGTTGGATGGATGAGGATATGGGTGTACGCATCCTTGAGATCTAGAGAACAAAGCCAGTCCTGACTCTGAAGGTATGGAAGCAGAGCAACGAGAGAAATCATCTTGAATTTCTCTTTGAATAGAAATTTGTTCAATTCTCTGAGATCTAAGATGGGTCTGTAGCCCCCTGTTTTCTTTGGAATAAGAAAATAAGGGGAGTAGAACCCTGTGCCTTGCTGAAGAAGAGGTACTTCTTCTATTGCCCCTTGGGCAAGAAGGGTGGCAATCTCCTGACCCAGAAGGTCGAGGAGAGATGTTGAAGAATTGAACTGTTTCACTATGGTGTGAGGGGGAAGGCTTAAGAAATGAAGCTTGTACCCTTCCCTTATGATAGAGAGTGTCCATTGCTCTGCTGTAATTTGTTCCCATCTGGGAGCAAAGTAAGTCAACCTTCCTGGGATGGTAAGGGGCTCTGGTTCCTCCAGAGCCAGAAAGGCTAAGTTCTCTAGCTGCAAGTCAAAGGCCCTGAGGAGGCTGAGGCTGCTGGGCCATGGCAGGCCTAGCAGCCTTTGATTTGGCCTGTTTAGGTGGTTGCTGACACTTTGCAGCAAAACGACCTGCAGAAGATGCCTGCTGACCATAAGCAGGATAGTATCTTCCCTTTTTCGAAAAAGATGTCTTTTTGAACAATCTTTTCTTAACAGGAGCAGAGGTAGACTTTGAAAGTCGATCCAAAGCAGAGTTTTCAGCATCCATCTGATTGGCCTTTGCTTTCCAATCCTTACCAAAAAGGTTTTCACCTGTACAGGGGATATTCCCTAATTCATCTTGTACCCAGAGCTCCAAATCAGAAGCTTGTAGCCAAGCAATTCTGCGTGCCCCTATGGCAATAGCCGAAGCTCTGCTTACACACTCAAAAGAGTCAAAGGCTGCACGGTTGGAAAATTTGGAGGCATCTTGGGCATGTTTGAGCCAAGTGAGAAACTCCTGCCTTTTATCCTCTGAAATAAAAGGGGTTAAAGTCTGCAGATGATCTGTGACTTCTTTTAAAAAACATTCCTATATAGAGACTATAGGAGTTGATCCTGGCAGCTAGCATAGAAGCTTGGAAAACCCTTCGGCCAAAAGCATCTAGGGTCCTGCATTCACGCCCTGGAGGATTAGATGAGTGTCTCTTTGCACTCTTTATCTTTCTCATGGCAGACTCTACCACAATAGAGTGGTGAGGAAGCTGAGTCTTGTGGAAGCCAGGACAAGGAGGGACACGATACATGGTGTCTAGCCTGCGAGAATGAGGAGAGGTGGTAAGAGGTGTCTCCCACATCCTCAACATGAGATCATACAGAATCTCATGGATAGGTAAAGTAGCTGCCTCTTTAGGAGTTTTAGGATATTGTAAAATATCTAACTCCTTGGCTCTGGGTTCTGACTCAGGGTCCACTGTGATGGAGAGGCCCCTAGCCACTTCCCTAATGAAGTCTTGAAAAGACAAGTCTTCTGGAGGAGACATTCTTCGTTTAGGAGAAGAAGACTCCTGAGGAAGAAGTATCGATGCCTCGACAGAACCCTCAGACTCATCAGAGTCTTCAGAGAAATTGAAGTATCGCCTGTCTGGATGCTCCTGTAAAGCCCGATAGCCGTACCGAGTAGGATCGGTATCAGGAGTAACCGGTACCGGTTCGGTACCGATGGGCATCATAGGACAGGGTACCGTTGCAGTCGACACCGAAGCCGATGCTGATGCAATCAGTACCGGCACTGGGAGTGATGCCGGTGTTGGAGCCGGTACCGACAACGGGGATTGTTGCGGTACCGGAGGCGTCGCAGCCTGTATGAATGCCGACAGGGTGCGCTGCATGGCCAGAATCTTCTGATCCATCGATGCCACTAATGTCTGGATGTCGGTACCTGTGGGAGCCACCACTACCCCAGAACACGGCAATAGGTGATTGGTCGAGGCCGAGCCATCGATGTCAACCTGTGACCCCATAGATAACGCTTTGGAAGCCGGAGCTTCCCGCCGGGGCAATTTTGCCAGTGTGGAATCCTCGAGGGCAAGCCCAGAGGCATCTCGATGCTTGGAGGGAGATCTAACCTTCGAGGACCGGCTAGATTTATGCTTGGTTACCCGAGATCCATGGGAGGAAGAAGCAGCCCTGGAAAACGTCGATGCCACCGAAGCTGCATCAGAGGGAAACAGGGTACTGAGCTTGGTTGCTCGGTTCTGCCGACCTCTTTTAGACATCATGGTACAGGACATACAATCCGTGATGGAATGGTCAGGCCCCAAACATTTTAGACACCAGTAATGGGTGTCGGTGACAGAAATAGTACCACCACATTTTGTGCACTTTTTGAACCCGGAAGCGGGCTTCTCCATGAGGAAAATATTTTTAGGCCTAAGGCCCAAAAACTGAAAATGCACAGTGACGAAAAGATAAATTGTTCTTTTTTTTTTGAAAGAAAGAAAAGAAAAGACCGTCGGTACCGGTCCGACGTCGAAGAAGGCAGACGCGACACAAAAGAATTAAGAAAAAATAAAGAACTTCTTCTGCGGTGACAGGAACACGACCTGCTGGCTCCGCGGAAAAGAAGAACTAGAGAGAGGCGGTTGGGAAAGGCGGGAAGGCAGCACGCAGGCGCTGTGGGATGCTCCCAAAAGCTTTCTTATTGGATGCTGGGGAGCGTTCCCGCGCAGGCTCCGTCGGTACCGACGATACCCATATGTGAAGACTCATTCCTGCTTGTTCCTGGAGATTCCCCCTTTCTATTGCAGCTCCTCTCTACTTACGCCCTTCTCCGCACTCTCCGATCAGTGCCCCAAAGTCTCCTAGTAGTCCCTGGTCCCCGCTTGGTCCGCACTACCTGGCCAATTCTTCCTCCTTTCCACTGTTGCTCCCACTCTCTGGAACTCCTTACCTTCCGCTTTTTGCCCTCTACTCTCATTTATCTGCTTCAAATCCCAACTGAAAACTTACGTTTCCACCCTTGCCTTTCCAATAGCCACTCTTTTCTCTTGATCCTTTCTTGATCCTCGCTCGCCCAGAGTCTTGTCCTCTTCTCCTCCTCTCTCCTTCTTACCCTTCCTAGCAGTTCCAGCCAATTATCTTGTCCTTGTCTTCCCTCTCTCCTCCCTTCTTCATCCTGTGTCCTCTGTTACTTATAGTCATTGCTATTTTGTAACCTGGCCTTCCTTTCTCCTTTTCCCTTTGTCGTCTTGTCTCCCTTCCCCCACCCTCTGTTGGTCTTCCCTCTGTTTATTTACATTTCTGTAAACCACTTAGTTGCATTGCTATAGGTGGTATGTCATCAAATACTGTAACTGTAACACCCCAACCACGACTCCCGCCATGCTCCCTCTTCAGATTTGGATGTCCTTGAACTGGGGACATCCACAGGCCCAGCTTCTAAAATGAGACAACTGTGGGATTTACACATCTGCATGCCTGTTTGCAGATGTCCAAAATGTGACTAGCACTTTTCAAATAATACCCATAATCTATTTCTATGAGGGACATACCTCTTTCAGCTCAAGGAATGTGCAGACTTGGTCTACACTAATTCCTAACACTGGGCATGTAAGACTTATTTTTCATTGATTCTGTTTTTCAAGATCTTTAAGAGCCCAGTTTAAAATGCCACAGCTGCATGAGAGTACAAGACTTGACAACTCATTAATGGCTTGTATCTTACTGTGTGATGTTAAAGCATTTTTCTGTATGAGTTTTAATTGCCTGCAATATTCTTTGCCAATGTTTTCTCTGTAATTTATACAGGATTGTTGCTCCTCTCTCTACTTCTAGAAATCATATATACCTTCCTGTTTCTTATGTCGCAGTCATCAATCAGAGAGATGTTGTCAGCTTTCATCTTAAGGAAAGTTGCCTTAACACATTTGTCCAGGCCAAAAGTCATCTTGATGTCATCAGAGAAGCTTTTCACTATACTGAGTTGCTCTACTAATTGTTAGTCACTGGAACTGTAGAGTCTGACACGGAAAGGAATTAATGCGGTTAGTAGACCCACTAACAGTGTTAATCCCTTTGGCCAGAATATTCAGTATCACTATCTGTGGAAATATCTGTGGTGGTGCCACCACTACATGTCCTGTTGCTAACCGGTTAGCATTAGGGCATTCTGGGGGCAGCACCCAGCTATAACCGAGCAGTGGTGAAATTCAGCCACTAACCGGGTATCACAACACGGCTAAAGTCAAGTGCAGTAAAGTCTAGCCTAATTTTCACTGCTGGAATTAACCGGGCAGTGGCTCAATATCGCTGCTGCCCAGTTAGTATCACGGAAATCTGGGCATCTCGAATATTCATTGCCATCCAGGTCTAATGTTCAGCGGTAGCAGATAGTCACTTTAGCAATGCTAGTCGCCGCTGCTGAATATCAAGCCCATAAAGCATAGTTACTCACCTGTAACAGGTGATCTCCGGGAACAGCAGGAATTAAGTCTTCACATATGGGTATCGTCGGTACCGACGGAGCCTGTGCGGGAACGCTCCACAGCATCCAATAGGAAAGCTTCTGGGAGCATCCCACAGCGCCTGCGTGCTGCCTTCCCGTCTTTCCAACTCTCCCTCTTCAGTTGAGTTTATAACTGAGACCAAAGGAGAGAAGTAGACAAAGAGAGAGATAAAGACAACTCCCAGGGGAGGTGGGTGGGTTGTGAAAACTTAATTCTTGCTGTTCCCGGGATATCCGGGAATCCTAGACTTTCTGTAACCAGGCCCTGAGGTGCAGGGTCTGGGGATTCGGGTGCAATAGGGTCCCGTTCTCTTGGGAAAGAACATCTGGAGCACATCCAAACTCCAGAGGCGTGGCTAGAGAGAGACGCAGAAGCAGAGGATACCACGTTTGTCATGGCCAACGTGGAGCTATGAGTATCATATGACCTCTGTCCCTCTGAAGCTTGAACAAAGTTTTGGGAATGAGCAGAATGGGCGGAAAGGCATAGAGGAAGTCCTGACCCCAGTGGAGGACGAAAGCATCCCTTGCTTGACATTTTTGAGCCGGAATTCTGGAACAGAATTGGAGAAGTTTGGCATTCCGTGGACTTGCAAAGAGGTTTTTATCTGGCATTCCCCAGATTCGAAACACTCAAGCAAGCCGGTCTGAGTGAAGAGACCACTCATGTGGCAGCAGTATTTGACTGAATTTGTCTGCCCAAAGATTTTGAATGCCCGGAAGATATACCACTAGAAGGTGGATTTGAAGCTCTCTGGCCAGGGCCCACAGTCGCAAAGCTTCGTTGCATAACGACAGAGAGCCCGTTCCACACTGCTTGTTCACATAGAACATGGCTACTTAATTGTTGGTCTGGACCAGAACTATCTTGTAGCTGAGATGGGCCTGAAATACTCGAATAGCACTGAAAATGGCTCTGAGTTCTAGGAGGTGTATGTGAAGACAAGCCTCCTGTGAGGTCCAGAGACCCTGAGTTGAGAGATCATGCAAGTGAGCCCCCCAACCCAACTTGGGCGCATCTGTTGTTAAGGTGGCTTGGCATAGAGACTGCTGGAAAGGAGAGCCTATGAAAAAGTTTTCCATTGATTGCCACCATTGCAGGGATGAAATGAGACGTGTGGAGTTTCTGATTCTGTCTATTAGCCGACCCGCAGTCTGTGCCCACTGAGAGGATAGGGTCCACTGGGCTGCTCGCATAGGGAACCACATGGACAGTGGATGCCATATGCCCCAGAAGCTGAAGCATCTCCTGAGCAGTGAGGAAATCTTTCATAGCTGCTTAGGAGGCCAGCTGTACTATTCGAAGACAACGTGAATGTGGCAGGAAAGCCTTTGACTGCCTTGTGTCTAGACAAGCCCCTATGAATTCCAGAGACTGAGAAGGGGTGAGATGAGATTTTGGGAGGTTTATGACCAGTCCCAAGTACCAAAGGACTCGCATAGTGCGAAAAAGAGCAAAGCTGGCTTCTGGAGCTGTTGATGCTCGGATGAGCCAGTCGTCGAAGTAGGGGAAGACGAATATTCCTAGAGTTCTCAGGAATGCTGCTACTACTGCCATGCATTTTGTGAAAACTCTTGGGGCAGAAGCCAGACCGAAGGGAAGAAGCCTGTATTGTAAGTGTCTTCCCTGGAAAAGGAATCGAAGGAACTTCCTGTGATCTGCATGGATGAGAATATGCGTACATGCATCCTTTAGATCTAGAGAACATAACCAGTCTGAAGGTATGGCAGAAGTGCTCTGAGGGAGATCATCTTGAATTTTTCCCAGAACAGATACCTGTTTAATTCTCTGAGGTCCAGTATAGGCCTGTGTCCCCCTGTTTTCTTTGGGATGAGAAAATAGGGGGAGTAGAACCCCGCACCCTGTTGTGATATGGGTACCTCTTCTATTGCTCCCTGAGCAAGAAGTGATGCGACCTCCTGACCCAAGAGATTGGTGACAGGGACCTGAGAATTGAACTGTCTTATGACTGTAGGAGAGGGCATACTGTGAAAATGAAGTCTGTACCCCTCTCGTACAATGGACAGAGTTCAGTTTTCTGATGTTATTTGTTGCCATCTTCTGGCAAAATGGCATAACCTGCCTGGGATGATAAGCGGTTCTGGACCTTTCAGGGGCAGAAAGACTAAGTTCTCTAGGAAGGAGTCAAAGCCCCTGAGGAGGTTGAGTCTGTTGAGCCGGTTGGGCTCTTGGAACCTGTGGCTTCCTCTGCTGTCTGGTCTGTTGCTGCCCCTTTTGGGGAGCATGAACTGGACAGTGGCCCTGATTGGTGTAAGAAGGGTAAAATCTCTTTTTCTTGTTGAAAAGGGGTTTCTTGACTGAATTTTTCTTTGCTGGGTTGGCTGTAGACTTTGATAGTCTGTTCAAGGTAGTATTTTCAGATTCAATCTGATTGGCCTTGTCTTGCCAATCCTTGCCAAAGAGATTTTCTCCTGTGCAAGGAATGTTTCCCAGTTTATCTTGCACCCATTGTTTTAAGTCTGATGCCTGAAGCCAGGCAATACGACGTGCACCAATGGAAATAGCAGAGGTTCTGCTAATGCATTCAAAACAATCAAAGGTTGCACGGTTCATAAATTTAGAGACATCCTGGGCATGTTTAATCAGAGTAAGGAATTCCCCCCTTTTTTCCTCAGGGAGAAGAGGGCTCATGAGCTCCAAGTCTCCTGCAACCTCTTTGAGGAACATTCCCATATAGAGAATGTAGGAGCTTATCCTGGCTGACAACATGGAGGATTGGAAGCAACGATGCCCAAAGGCATCGAGTGTCCTCGATTCACGGCCTGGAGGATTGGAAGAATGCATTTTAGCACTCTTAATCCTACGCATTGCCGATTCCACTACCATTGAATGGTGTGGTAACTGAGTCTTTTGAAACCAGGACAACTTGGAACGAGTCGTCGAGAGTGTGGAGACACCGTTAAAGGAGTTTCCCACATTCTTAGCATAAGATTATTTATTTATTTAAATTATTTCTATACTGCACTCTTTAAAATCAGCGCGGTTTACAGGTAACATCAATTTGCACAATGCGGCAGAACATGCAATGTACATTACAGAGAACAGATAAATTATGGGAAGGGTAGCTGCCTCCTTAGGAGCCTTAGAGTATTGAAGAATTTCTAATTCTTCTGCTCTAGGTTCCTTCTCCGGAGTCACTGTGATTGAAAGACCTCGAGCTAAATCACGTATGAAATCCTGGAAGGACATGTCTTCTGGAGGAGACATTCTGCATTGAGGAGAAGATGGATCCTCCGGAAGGGTTACTCTGGTACCGGCAGAGTCATCAGAGTCATCGGAATCGGAAGATTTGAAGTATCTCTGCGCCAGGTGTTCCTGTAACGCACGGTACCGGTACTGTTTGAAGTCGGTATTGGGGTGTCTCAGTACCGGTCTTTTGATACTTGAGACAGACTCAAGGCTCGGCATGGAGGGAAGCATACTGGCCGAGGCAGGTGCGCTCGGTACCGGTACCAATGTCGGTACCGATACCTGTGGAACAGTCTGTAGCAGTCTTAGTGGTACCGAAGCTGCTAAGAGGGCTGCTAGACTGCGTTCGATAGCGAGGATTCTCTGATCCATCGCTCCTGCTGATGCCTGGGTGTCAGTACCGGTGGAAGCGGCTGCGACCCCAGAACATAGCATCAGTAGTTCTGCAGAGGTGAAAGTCTCTGGAACATTCTGGAGCCCCGTTAATGCTTTGGAGACAGAGGCCTACCGCCGGGGCTGTTTTGCCGGTGAACTTTCCTCGAGGGCAACGCCAGTGGCATCTTGATACCTGGAAGGAGATCTACCCTTTGAGGACCGGCCAGTTTTAGAAGACTTAGGTGTAGTTACCTGAGATCTATGGGAGGAAGATGAAGCCCTGGAAGACGTTGATGCAACTGACATCGTATCTGCGGCAAAAAGGGTACCGGGTTTTGCAGCTCTATTCTGCAGGCCCCTCTTAGTCATCTTTCTGCAGGAGAGATACTCTGATGGAGAATGGTCAGGACCTAAACATTTGAGACACCAGTCATGGGTGTCGGTGACGGATGGTACCGCCACACTTAAAACATTTCTGGAAACCACTAGCTGGTTTCTCCATGTTTGAAGAAAAGTGGGCCTAGTGCCCAAGATGGCACCTAGCACTGAAGGGGAAAGGCCCCTGAAAGAAAAATCTTTTAGAAAGCTAGGTTTTTTTTTAAAAAGAAGAAAAGAGAACCAGCGGTACCGGTAGGCGTCGAATGAAGGCAGACGCGACCACAAAAAACAAAAAAGAATAAGAATAAATTTTCTGCGGTGACAAGGTATGCATCCTGTCGGCACCGCAGAAAACAAAGAACTGAAGAGGGAGAGTTGGAAAGACAGCACGCGGGCACTGTGGGATGCTCCCAAAAGCTTTCCTATTGGACGCTGGGGAGCGTTCCCGCGCAGGCTCCGTCGGTACCGACGATACCCATATGTGAAGACTACATTCCTGCTTGTTCCTGGAGATAGTTTTAATTAGATAATGTGAAGCTTTATAGTTCCTATCAGCACCATTTAGCAGAACAACTTTGAGTAGTGAAAAGCTTTTCAGATGATATTAAGATAATATTTGCTTAGGCATGGCAATTTTCCTTAGAGGAAAACTAACCAAAAATGAAAACATCTAATACACTGAAGACTGCAATATAAAAACTTTAGCAGGAAGGTGTACATAAATATTTAGAAGTGAGAGAAGGTGAAATAAACCAGCACAAATCACTGAGAGAAAAGATCAACAGTTCTACAAGAAACTACAAATGATACTGAAAAGTGCTTTAACAGCTCGGAAACCAGATAAAAGCTATCAATCATATTACAATCCCTCTTTACAACTTAAAAATCATAATCAGACACCTAAAGAATTTAACAAATCAGATTTAAGAGCAAGAAACCTACTCCATGCCCACCAAATAATCTACAAGAACCAATGCATACAGAGAGACTATATCCCAAGAACTAAAAGGTGGTATGGGTCTTTAGAGTAGTTACTCACCTGTAACAGGTGTTCTCTAGGAGCAGCAGGAATCAGTCCTCACATAAGGGTGACGTTGGCGCCGACGGAGCCCTCATGCGGAGCATTTCCCCAGCTTTCAAAGAAAGCCTTTGGGAATGCAGCGCGCATGCGCAGTCCCCTTCCCGCCCAAGGGTGCCATCTTGCTCAGTCTGATGACATAGCTAAAAGACGGCAAAAAAACAAAATGAAATATATGACTGCAACTCCAAGGGGAGGAGGGAGGGTCGTAAGGACTGATTCCTGCTGCTCCTGGAGAACACCTGTTACAGGTGAGTAACTACTCTTTCTCCAGGACAAAGCAGGAAGTCAGTCCTCACATATGGGACTCCCCAGCTCTAGGCTACCGAGAACCCAAACCTGAAAAATAAGCTCCCTCTGGAGCCTCAGCATGCATGATAAGAATTTTCTCTGAGAACGCCCCCGAACGGTAGCCCAACACAAGGGCCGGAGGGTAGGAGTTGCCTAAACCTCAAAGAGATTACGGAGTACCACCTGTCCGAAAGCACGGTCCCTGCGGGACTCCCTCTCGAGGCAGTAATGGGCCGCAAAAGTCTGGCTTGAAAACCAAGTAGCGGTCCGGCAGATGTCAGCCAACAGAACAGAGCCCAACCCTGCAAGGAGAGGCTGGCTGCCCTGTACGCCCAGGCGATACAGTCTGCTACCCAAATGGACAGGGTACGCTTGGACACAGGTATCCCCAGCTTGTTAGGGTCAAACGATACGAAGAGCTGAACAGCCCTTCGATGCCCCTGCGTAAGGTCAATGTAGAAAGACAACGCCCTCCTACAGTCCAGCGTAGTATGCAAGACCATCTCAGCCCGGCTGGCATGTGGCCTGGGAAAGAAGGTCAGAAGAACCACCTCCTGATTGAGGTGGAAGGAGGAGACAACCATTGGAAGGAACTTAGGATGAGTCCGTAAGGCCACCCTATTCCTATAGAACCGTGTGTATGGTCTATCAGAAACCAGAGCCTGTAGTTCACTCACCCGCCTGACCGAGGTAAGAGCCACCAAGAACAATGCCTTCCAGGAAAGGAAGCGTAAAGGACAGGTAGCCATCGGCTGAAACGGTGGGCAAGTAAGTTGTTGCAAGACCACATTTAGATCCCACTCAGGGGCTGGTGGACGGATTGGAGGCTTGAGCAGAAGCAGGCCTCTGAGGAAACGAAACACCAAGGGGTGGCCCGACAGAGATTGGCCCTCTACCCATGAGTGGTGTGCCGATAGAGCACTGAGGTGGACCCGAACAGAGTTGGATTTAAGGCCTAGGTCCGACAGGTGAAGCAGATACTGCAGCACCACTGGTACCCGGCACGAAAACGGATCCCCTTGGCGCTGAGCACACCAGGTGGAGAACCTATGCCACTTGAGGGCATAAGATTTCTGGGTGGATTGTCTCCTAGAGGACAAAACCACCTCCTCCACTTCCCTAGGTAGAAGTAAAGGGGCTAGAACTACCCTTTCAGCAGCCAGGCCATCAAATGGAGAGACTGGAGGTTGGGGTGCAGGAGAGATCCCTCATCCTGAGACAGGAGATCGGGTTGCATCCCCAGAGGGAGTGGAGTGTCCACCGCCAATTGCAGAAGGAGTGGAAACCACGGTTGCCTCAGCCATCTGGGGGCTACCAGGATCAGCGAGGCCCTGTCCCGAAGAACCTTGAAGTGGGTTTGGGCCACTAGAGGCGTTGGAGGAAACGCATACAGCAGGCCTGTAGACCAAGAGATTAGGAAGGCATCTGCTGCTATTCGCAGAGGATGAGATTGTCTGGAACAGAACCTGGGCAGCTGACGGTTCAGTGGACTGGCAAAGAGATTGATGGTTGGAAGACCCCATTTTAGGAAGATCTGTTGGACCACTAGGGGATTCAACTGCCATTCGTGAGGTTGTAGAATCCTGCTCAACCTGTCTGCCAGGCAATTTTCTTGGCCAGGCAGATAAACTGCCTTGAGAAACATGCCATGCTGGACTGAAAAGGCGCACAGGGCCTGAGCTTCCCGACACAGAAGCCTGGATCCTGTGCCTCCTTGTTTGTTCACATAGAACATTGCTACTTGGTTGTCCGTCTGAATCAAGACAGACTGGTGAGAGAGGGCATGAGAGAAAGTTTGTAGAGCTAAGCGAATAGCTCGCAACTCCCACAGACTGATCTGCTGTGCGGCCTCCCAAGGGAACCAGAGGCCCTGAGTGCATGCCCCCTGGCAATGTGCACCTCAACCTTGAAGAGAAGCATCGGTCGTCAGTACCTGTGTGTGTGGTGGCGCCTAGAAAGGCACCCCTTTGATCAGGTTCGGGAGATGCAGCTACCACTGCAGGGAGGCTGCTAGTAGTTTGGACACTCTTACTCTGTCTCTTAAGTCCCCTGTGGCCTGTGTCCACTGAGCTCTGAGGCACCATTGAGCAGGCCGCATATGCAGATGAGCATTTGGAGTTACATGGACCATGGATGCCATGTGGCCCAAAAGCCTCAGGAAATGTCTGACAGAGACCAGAGATCCACTGCGAAACTGCTGGGCCAGAGCCATCAGTCTGTGAGCCCTGTTCCCGGGCAAATAAGCCATTGCTTGTAAGGTATCCAACCTTGCCCCTATGAACTCTACGTCCTGTGAGGGGAGCAAAGAGGACTTTGCGAAGTTTATGACGAAGCCCAGGTGCTGGAGAAGAGAGACAGTGCGAAGAGTGGCTTGTCTGGCCTCCTGTGGAGACTGACCCCTGATGAGCCAGTCGTCCAGGTATGGAAAGACAAAGATGCCCTGGTTTCTGAGATAGGCCGCCACCACCGCCAGACATTTGGTGAAAACCCTGGGTGCGAAGGTTAGGCCAAATGGAAGTACTCTGTACTGAAAATGATTTCCTCCCACTACAAATCTGAGATATTGTCTGTGGTCTGGATGAATGAGGATGTCAGTATAAGCATCCTTTAGGTCTAAGGAGCATAGCCAATCTCCCTGCTGGAGATTGGCTATGCTCCTTAGACCTAAAGGATGGGTAGGGCAGCAGTATTCCAAGGGTAACATAGTAACATAGTAAATGACGGCAGATAAAGACCAGCCACCCTCCCCATGTCTTTGTTTAGAGCATCTTGAACTTTTCCTTCTCCAGGAATTTGTTGAGATTTCGCAAGTCTAGGATGGGCCTGAGGCCCCCTGTCCTTTTTGGTACTAGAAAGTACCTGGAATAGAAGCCTTGCCCCTTCAGGTGGTGAGGCACCGGTTCCACCGCCTGCTCCTGTAGAAGACTTGCCAACTCCTGAAGGAGGAGGTTCCTGTGCTGAGGGAGTCTGGGAGGCTCCCCTGGAAAATAGGAGGGAGATAACTGCTTGAAGTGGAGCAAGTAGCCCTTTTGGACTATGGTCAGTACCCAGGTATCCCCTGTTATAGCTGACCATCTGTGGGCGTACAGTGTCATCCGACCTCCTGTGCTGAGTGGAGCCAGCTGTGGGGGAAAGGCTATGCAGTGGGAGTCAAAACCCCGCTCCCTGCTGTGCAGGAGTCGGAGCTGGCGGCTTGGGGGTTTTCTGCCTACGGGGCCCATGTCCCTGCCCCTTGGCCTGCTGACCCTGTTGGGGAGCTGCAGAGGCCTGGAATTGAGGGTAGGATTTGTAGGCAGAGGCCTTCCTCGGGTAAAAGGGCTTTTTCCCTGAGCCCTTCTTCTTCTGAGAAGGGGCAGAAGTCTTCCTGGACAGCCTTGTCCTGGTGAGAGTCTCGGTCTCGATTTCTGCAGCCTATTCAGCCATGGGTTTGCCAAAGAGGTTCTCACCTCGGCAAGGGACATCGACCAACTTGTCCTGAACCCATGGCTCGAGGTCAGATGACTGTAGCCAGGCCTGACGGCATGCACCGATGCCGGCCGCTGCTACTCAGGCCGAAGCCTCGAAGCCATCATAGGCTGCTCGAGATATAAACTTTGAGCACTCTCGAATCCCCGATGACAAAGCCTTGAACCTCTGCAAAGGTTCCTCGGAGAGGCCAGCAGAGAACCTGGTAATCTCATTTGCCAGGTCTTGGAGGTACATGCCCATGTACAGCTGGTAAGTCTGGACACGGCAAGCCAGCATAGAGCCCTGGAAGCACTTTCTACCGAGGGCATCCAGGTTCCGGGCCTCCCGGCTGGGGGGCACCAAGGAGTGCATCTTCTGACTCTTCAGACGATGCATGGCTGATTCCACAACCATGGAGTGGTGTGGTAGCTGTGCCTTCTGGAACCCAGGGCTCTTATGGACTCGATAAATGGAATCGACCCATTTGCTGAGCACTGGCGCCGAGGCTGGTGCCTCCCACATGCGGAAGAGCAGCCGTTCCAGCATCGGAGGAACCGTACCGTAAAGGCCTCCTTCGGTGGAGAGTCATATTGGAGGGCCTCGAGCTCCTCGGCTCGAGGCTCCTCCTCGGAATCCGCGGGGAAGGCCAAGGCCTTGGCCATGTCCCTCACGAAGTCCGAGAACCGGGTATCCTCCGGGGGGGACCTTCTCCGAGGCTCGGACACTGTTGAGTCCGATGGGACGCACCGGGTCCGGAAAGTGTCCGGGGACTCCTCATCCTCCGTCTCCCACCCGACCCCTCCGAGGAGGAATCGAGCGGCTCTGGTCGGGCAGGCACCGATGCCATCCGCCCCGACGCCGAGGGTACCGGCGTCGATGACCTCGGCCCCATAAGGGAGGCCGAGGCAGACCTTGGCCGAGGATCGACTCGAGACCGCATGGACTCGAGGATTGGCTCGTCCTCCGGGGTCGACTTGGACGTCGAGGTTCCAGTGGTCGGGGCAGATGCACTGGTCAGACCGGCGATCAGCACCCGCTGCTGTTCCAAGAAGGCAGCCAAGCTGCTCTCCAAGGCCGTCAACCTGAGTCTGAGCTCAGGAGACTCAGCAGCCCCTGACTCAGCCCCAGACGGTGTCGGGGACGACGTCGGCTCCCCCGGAGGAGAGTCCATGAGGACAACAGAACTCACGTGACTCGGGGACTCCGGCTCCACATGAGGCAACTTGGCAGGCCTCTCCGACTCCAAGGACCCGGGATGGCGGTCGGGGCTATGCGACCTGGCCCTCGAGGGACCAAGAGTGTCCACCAATGCCGCCCTCGCGGGTTTCTTCTTCCTATTGTGTTCCCGTGAGGGAGACCCCCGCTCAGAGGAGCCCCGACGATGCACGGGGTCGGACTCCCGAGACGTCGAGGCCTCTGACGAAGTCCCGGCCAAGCCGGACGCGGAGTCAGAGAAGATCCTTTCTCGCTGATGTTGACAGCTCCTCAGCATCTTAGAGGACATTTTGCCGCACGGGCCACAGATCATCGGGTCATGATCGGGCCCGAGGCACCGGAGGCAGCAGTCGTGTGTGTCGGTGAGAGACATTAGTTTCTTACACCGATCACACTTCTTGAACCTGCTTTCAGTCATCGGGGGAAAAAGGGCCCCTGCAAGGTCAAAAGACCGGGCTGCCAGTGAAAAAAAGGAAAAAAAGCGTGAACGCTAGTCTCAAAGGACAAAAAACGAAAAAGTAGCTCCGGGCTCGATACCGGTGTACCGTGCCCAGGCGGGAAAGGGCACCGGCGTCGAACCAGCAAAAAACCACGAATCTTCGAAGGAAAAATCAACTTTTAACCGGGTGACTAAGACACACGTCCATCAGGCTCCGCGGAAAAAAGAAGACTGAGCAAAATGGCACCCTTGGGTGGGAAGGGGACCGCGCATGCACGCTGCATTCCCAAAGGCTTTCTTTGAAAGCTGGGGAAAAGCTCCGCACGAGGGCTCCGTCGGCGCCGACGTCACCCATATGTGAGGACTGACTTCCTGCTTGGTCCTGGAGAATAGAAATATATTAGACATACAGAGCTATTATCATAGACCTCCAGCTATACTTAGCTAGAAGTAGAAATAGGTAGACAGGGTAACATCTGGAAAGCAGTGTGCATTATTATTACTACTACTACTGATCATTTGTATAGCACAAGGTGTACACAGCACTGTACAGACACATGGAGCATACAATCTAGTCAATACAGATAGTACAACAGCTGAGGACAAGGATAAATCTAATGGAATGGTAAAGAAACACATAGGATGGATCAGGATCCAAAAGTGGCCTTGAAGAGGTTTTCAGCCTGGATTTGAAAAGGGCCAGAGATGAAGCCTGCTGTACAGACTCAGGTAGTTTGTTCCAGGCATAAGGAGCAGTAAGGTGAAAGGATCGAAGTCTGAAGTTGGCAGTAGAAGAGAAGGGCACAGATAGAAGTGATATGCCAGAAGAGTGGAGTTCCTGAGGAGGGGGTAGGGAGAGATATTTATTTATTTATTTAATGCTTTTATATACCGTGCTCTTTAAAATCAGTGCGGTTTACAGATAACATTTTGTACAGAGCAGGGAGAGCCTGCTTTGCACTTACATTGAACGGGTAATGCAACTTGGATTTAGAACTGGGATAACTATATACAGTCTAAGCAGGATGTCAGTTCGCAGTTGTAGCGACATGGCTTATCCTAAGAACTATGTACAGGGATGTAATTTATTTACAGGGTTGTCTGTTATTTACAATTAGCTGGTTGGGGGTATGGCGGTTGAGGTTGTGTTGTTGACCTGTGAGTAGTGTAGAAGAATTGGTGCTTTAGTGCCTTTCTGAATTGGGGAAGGTCAGTGATCACTCGGATGGTAGTTGGGAGCTCGTTCCAGCAAGTGGGTGAGTAGAACATAAAGGCTCTGTTCTTTGTTGCCTGAGTGCATTTTGTTATTTCACTGGGGGTTATTAGTGTGTTGGTGGCGAAGGTCCTTCTTGCTCTGTTTGCAGGAGTGGGGTGGAGAAGGTCCGTCAAGGAGGTAGAGGATATTTTGTTGATGGCTTTGAAGGTCATCAGTACTACTTTGTAGGTGAGCCGGCAGTAGATTGGTAGCCAGTGCAGGTCCTTTAGGAATGGAGTGATGTGGTCTCTTCTAGAGGCCCCGTGTAGGAAGCAGGCAGCAGTGTTCATTGCTAACTGTAATGGGTTTAGTGTGATCTTAGGGAGTCCATGCAGGATCACATTGGCATAGTCAATGTGTGTGTGGGGGGGGGGGGGGGCTGGAAAACTGCCTGGAAAACTGTTCGGAAGTCATCTGGTTGCAGCAAGGGTCAGAGATGTCGAATTGTCCGCATCATATGGCAGATTTGCTTGATGGTGTTGCCTATGTGCGCTTTCAAGTCAAGGTGCTAGTCTAGCGTGACGCCTAGGTGGATCTACTCGGGAGCTCGGCGTCTCTCGTCTTTAATGTTGCCGGTGGGGAGAAGGCTTGATTCCTTGTGGTGAACAGCACATCTGTCTTGCTGAAGTTTATCCTGAGACTCTGTGAGTGGAGCCAGTCAGTGACGGCATCAAAGCATTTTACTAGTGATGAGAAGTCTGGTTGGTCGATAGTGAATGGGGTGAAGAGTAGTACGTCATCCGCATAAATCAGGCAGGAGATGTTGAAGGAGCGGATGATTGCACATATGGGCTGCATATATATATTGAATAAGAGGGCAGAGAGCGAGGAGCCCTGGGGAATGCCATGTTTTTGTTGAAAAGGCTCAGAGATCATAGAGCCTGTTCGTACCTGCTGCCATCTATCTGTTAGATACGATTTGCACCAGCTCCAGGCTGAACCATGGATTCCCTTCTCCTGGAGACGTATCAGGAGTTGTTCATGGTTGACGGAGTTGAAAGCTGCGGCGATGTCCAAGAAGATCAGGGCATATGCTCGTCTGATGTTGTCAATCCCTGTGATTAATGTGTTGAGAAGCGTGGCAAAAAGCGTTTCAACGCCATAGTGGAATCACTACTCACCTCCTTCTTTGACAATCTGCTAAGAGGCATGGATAACAAAGAATGGATTCCTACTAGTATTCATCGACATTTCGGCAGCCTTCGACACTGAATCCCACGCCAAGCTACTGCAATGACTGCAGCAGATAAGATTATGCAAAAACACTCTGAAGTGGTTTACTTCTTACTTGGAAGATCGAACGCAACAAGTCAAAAGTGCACAAAAGAAGTCACTGCAGTTCCCCGTCATGCAAGCAATACCACAAGGATCAGCCCTATCATCAATGCTCTTTAATATTTACATCCAACCCATATGCAACATCATCAAACGCCACAAACTCCACTATCACATCTATGCTGACGACATCATGGTGTATGCTCCAATCAACCTACTAGCATTAGACACCACAACAGTAACCAAATGCCTTGAAGACATGAACGCCTGGCTCATAGCCAACAACCTAATGGTCAACTACGATAAAACTGAGGCAATGTTCATCACCAGAAACCCCACCTTCATTCCACCTCAAACCATCAGTATCCTAGACAAACTTATAGTAGTCAAAGATGAAGTTAAGTATCTGGGCATCACACTGGACAGAGCTCTGAACCTAAAATCCCACATCACCAAAAATGCAAAAAAGGCATATCAACGATTGAGAACCATCAGAAAGATCAAGCCAATACTCTGCCAGGACCACTTCCGCACAGTGTGTCAAGCACTCATCACACCTCTGCTTGATTACGGAAACTCACTATATCAAGGCCTCCCTCAGCAGACCTTACACCCACTCCAGATGGTGCAAAACACTGCAGCACGCATCATAACAGACACTCCAAGAGCTGAACACATCACCCCCGCCTTACAACAACTGCAATGGCTCCCAATGGTGGCAAGAGCAAAATTTAAAACAATCATGATCATCTTTAAAATCATTCACCGTCTCTCAGCAGACGTACTCCAAGACATTATAACAAGAGATAACAGCAATAGACCAAGAAGGGCCAATAATGACATGATCGGCACACCTGCAGGATACCACAAGACTAAAAAAGTAATTTCAAAAAGAGCTCCATCACTACTGGCTTCACACTATGGAACTCCCTCCCAACAAGCCTGAGGACATTAAATGACATCACAGACTTCCGCAAAGCCCTTAAAACCCTGCTCTTTATAGAAACATATGAACTTACAGACAACAGTCCCCACCTGAACAGTAATACAACCACCTCAGACAACTAGACACCTCCGACAACTAAACACCCACTCATCCCAACTAGACACATGAGTTCATTGTACAATGTTGTTAATTACCCTCATGTTAAATGTAACCCTCTAGTTGTACTGTCTAAATGTTGGTAAGTACTCTCATGTTAAATGTAACCCTCCAATTGTGATGTGATGTGACCACTTTGATGGAAGGATAAGGTGGTATACAAATCTGTCTAAATAAAATAAATAAATGTGACTCCCTGAAGCCATGCTGGCATTGGTCGAGGGGGGCAGTAGAGTCGATGTGGTCCTGGATTTGACATTGGACGACCTTCTCAATTATCTTGGCTAGCAGCGGGATGCTTGAGATTGGTCGATAGGATTCTACCTTCTGGGGGTTCAGTTTGTTGTTCTTCAGAAGGGGCTGGATTGACGTCTGTTTGAGGCATGATGGGAAGATTACTGTGGAGAAGGAAAGGTCCATGATAAGAAAGGTAGTGAGGAGCAGCAGAAAGAGTGCACTGGATACGGAAACGGATAGGGAGCCAATGAAGCAACTTGAGAAGTGGGGCTATATGAGCATATCAATGCTGGCAGAAGATTAGCCGCACAGCTGAGTTTTGAACAGACTGAAGGAGAGAGAGATGATTCAGAGAGAGACCAGCAAGGTGACTAAAAATGGATAAGTGTTCAGAGAGGAAGGGGTGAATTTTGTGGATGTTACAGAGAAAGAAGTGACAGGTTTTAGCTATCAGTTGGATGTGAATGGAGAAGGATAGGGAGAGGTCAAAGATGACACTAAGTTTGCGAGCCGAGGAAACAGAGAGTAGTAGAGCGTTATTCACACAGATTGAGAAAGGAGGAAGGGGGAGGTGGGTTTAGGGGGAAAAATAAGCAGCTCAGTTTTGGTCATGTTCAATTTCAAATGGCAGTGAGACATCCAGGCAGCAATGTCAGATAGGCAGGTAGAGATCCGGGCCTGGATTGCCAGAGTGGTTTCAGGTGTAGAGAGGTAGATCTGAATGTCATCAGCATAAAGATGGCACTGAAAACCATGAGAGGAGGTTATGCACCAAGAGACTGGATATACAGAGAGAAAAGGAGTGGGCCCAAGTCAGACCCTTGGGGTACACCAACTGAGAGTGGGATAGCAGTGGAGGAGAATCCACTAGCACAATCTTTGAAAGTGCGATGGGAGAGATAAGAAAACCAGGATAGCACAGAGCCCTTAAAACAAAGCTAGGACAAAGTATCAAGGAGAAGGTGGTGGTCAACAGTGTCAAAAGCTGCAGAAAGGTCACAAAGAATGAGGATCCAGTAAAGGCTCTTGGATTTTGCCAGGAACAGGTCACTGAAGACTTTGGCAAGAGCCGTATCAGTAGAATGTAAAGGATGAAAGTCAGAATGCGGTGGATCCAGAAGGGCTTGAGAGCAGAGAAAAATCAAAGCAATGGTGTTGAACCGCATGTTCAAGCAGTTCAGAAAGGAAAGGGAGGAGTGAGATGGGTCAATAATTAGAAGGACAGGTAGGGTTCTAGTGAGGGTTTTTTTGAAGGTGGTGTGACTACAACATGCTTGAAGGCTGCAGGAACAGTTGCCGTGGAGAGCGATAAGTTGAGAATATGAAAGATAGAAGGGATGACAGTGGAGGAAACATAGAAACATGATGACAGAAAAAGACCACATGGCCTATCTAGTCTGTCCTTCTATATCAACAACTACAACAGTCCCCTTTTTACCTTTAGAGATCCTCTGTGTTTGTCCCATGCTTTTTTGAATTCAGTTACTGTCCTCATCTTTACCACCTCCACTGAGAGACTATTCCACGGATCCACCACTCTTTCCGGAAAGAAATATTTCCGCATATCACTCCTGAATCTATCTCCCTTCATCCTCATCCCATGTCCCCTAGTAGCAGAACTTGCTTTCAACTGAAAGAGGCTCTCTCCCTGAACATTTATGCCACAGAGGTATTTAAACATCTCAATCATATCACCTCTATCCCGCCTTTCCTCTAAGGTGTACATATTAAGATCCTTCAGTCTGTCCTCATATGCTTTATAATGAAGACCACTAATCATTTTAGTAGCCACCCTCTGCACCGACTCCATCCTGTTCACATCCTTTTGAAGGTGCGGTCTCCAGAATTGCACACTATACTCCAAAAGAGGTCGCACCAAAGACTTATACAGAGGCATTATCACCTCCTTTTTTCTGCTAGCCATTCCTCTCCGTAAGCACCCAAGCATCCTTTTAGTTTTTGCCGTCGCCTTTTCTACCTGTTTAGCTACTTTAAGGTCATCAGACACAACCACACCTAGGTCCCGCTCTTCTTTAGTGGACAAAAGTACTTCACCCCCTATACTATATTGCTCCCTTGGATTGCTGCAGCCCAAATGCATGACCTTACATTTTTTAACATTAAACCCCAGCTGCCAAATTCTAGACCATTCTTCAAGCTTAGCTAGATCCCTCCTCATGTTATCTACACCTTCCTGGGTGTCTACTCTATTGCAGATTTTGGTATCATCCGTAAAGAGGCAAACCTTACCCGACAGCCCTTCCGCTATATCACTAACAAAGATGTTAAAAAGAATCGGACCAAGGACAGATCCCTGGGGCACACCACTGGTAACATCCTTCTCCTCAGAGTGAGCTCCATTTACTTGTACTCTTTGTCGCCTCCCACCCCACCAATTTCTAACCCAAGCAGTAACTTTAGGGTCCATCCCTAGGGTGCTCAGTTTGTTTATAAGTCGCCTGTGAGGAACAGTGTCAAAGGCTTTACTGAAATCTAAATACACCACATCTAGAGCTCTCCATCTAGATGGAGCTTAGGAGATGGATGGGAATAGGATCTGAGGAGCAGGTAGTGAGTTTGGAGGAGGAAAGACGATGAGTGGTTTCCTTCTTAGAGATCTTAGAAAAGGAAGAAAGTGTGGCAGAGGTTGAGGAGAAGAGTTGAGAGTGACGAGGGGGAAGAGGGGATGGAGTTGATCGCATGTGGAATTGGAGTGTAATCTTGTGGACCTTTTCATGGAAATAGTCAGCCAAAGTTTGGGCAGAAAGGAAAGGAGGGATTGGAAGCCCACCTTGAGGAGAGAGTTGTTGAGAGTTGCAAAGAGATGGCGAGGGTAAGAGGCAAGAGAGTTAGTCAAGTGGACATAAAAGTCTTATTTGGCGAGTGCTATGGCTGACTGGAAAGAGGCAGGCATGAATATAAAGGGTAGGAAGTCCGCAAGGGTGCGGGATTTGAGCCAAATGTGCTCAGCTGAAAGGGTACAGGAACGTAGATAGTGGGTAGTTGAAGACAGACAGGACTGAGGTGCAGTACGCCTCACAGGACATGGCTTGGATGGAGCAAGAGCATCCAGAGCATACGAGAGTGCAATGTCATAGGAAAGGAAGCTACTGCCTCATCAACAGACTCAGATGACATGTAGAGAGAGCCGATGGGTTGATAGTATGAAGATTACTAAAGAGGATGGAGGAGGTTGAGCGAGGGTGATAAAGAGTGAAATTAGCAGGTGATAGTCCAATAAAGGAAGAAGTGAGGTACAGAAGTTTGAGAGTAAGCAATTGGAGAAAAATACAAGGTTGAGGCAGTGGCCTTGCTGGTGAGTAGGGGCAGTAGACCAAAGCTGGAGGTTGAATGATGAGGTAAGGGAGAAGAGCTTTAAAACATAATGGTCAGAGGGGTCATCAACATGAATGTTAAAATCCCTGAGAATAGGGGAGGGGGAAGATGAATCCAGAAAGAAGGAAAGCATGAGTCAAAGTCAGTGAGAAAGGTAGAAATGGACTTGTCAAGTGTTCAATAAATAACAGCTATCCAGAGAGGTAGTGGAATAAAAAGGAGGATGGAGTGCACGTAAAAGGAGGGAAAGGACTGAGACTGGGACTGAGAAGGAGGGGTTGAAATTGGCAGGGATGAAAGAGTAGAAACCCAACACCACCACCACGGCCAGTGGGATGAGGCATGTGGGAGAACTGGTAGCTGAAATGACAGAGGGCAGCGAGTGAAGCTGAATCTTCTGGGAGGAGCCAGGTCACAGTTAGAGCAGCTTATCTGTTTTAAATATTTATTCTATGCACATTTTATATCTTAAAATATTACTTTTATGGTTTCTTTTAAGTCAATATTTAAAATAAACATCTTATTACTTTTATAAATTATATTCTTGTTATTACCTCCACTTTTAACTTTCATATATAGATTTTTATAGCGTTGTCATTGGAACCTTTAGTTTCCTGGCCACGGCTTCTCAGTGCATAGCTTTTTATCATTTTTTCCAGAAATTTCTAGAATTCTATGATGCAGTCCATAAGGGTATTTTATTCATACCTTAAATTTCATATGTCTAATTCCCACATGCTGAAATTTTACAAACCCTAATTTTAAATGCACACACCCATCCCTTCCCCTTCCCCACCTCACCCCCTTCCTTCCCTCCTCCCCTTCCTCACCCCTTAATTCCATTTGCACTCATCTTCATAGGGGTATGTTTACAAATAAACGATAATAAGGAAATCCCTGACTCAACCCCCTGGGATGCAGGAAAGGCATACCTGCGAGGAGTGCTAATACAATGGGGGGCCCAAAAGAAAAAGGAGAGGGAGGCAGAAATGAAACATCTTCAAGAGGCTGTCCTTGATCTCCAGAAGGAGCATAGCAGGACAGGAGCACAAACTACCTATAAGCGATTATGTAAGATGAGAGCCCAACTGAACTCACTAGATATAGAAAAGACAGCCCACCTTATGAGAGCCACAAAAGTGGCAAGAAGGGAGGATAGACTAGTTGCCAAACTAAAAGGGTGGTCTCTAAAACAGACATATAGTAACATAGTAAATGACGGCAGATAAAGACCAGTATGGTCCATCTAGTCTGCCCAGTACGATGTCAAGAGTAGGTACACCTGCCGCTCTGTGCAGGCCCCCCTTCCCCATGTCTTTGTTTAGGGGTGATCCCACCACTCCATGTAGGACACCCCTATTTGTTGAGAAATGAGATGGTTCAGTTTATTTGGATTTTATTCTGTTGCTGTAAAGGGATCCACTGTGTCTGTCCCATGCCCTTTTGAACTCCGTCACCGTATTTGCCCCCACCACTTCTATCGGGAGGGCATTCCAAGCATCCACCACCTTTTCAATGAAAAGTATTTCCTGACATTGCCTTTCAATTTACCACCTTGTAGCTTCATGTTATGCCTTCTAGTTTTGCAGCTTCTCTGTCTTTGGAAGAGGTTTGTTTGTTCATTATTTCTCTTTAAGTATTTAAAGGTCTGAATCATATCTCCCCTGTCCCTCCTCTCCTCCAAAGTGTACATGTTTAGGTCTTCATGTCTCTTCTCATAAGGCTTCTGCGCAGAATTTTGCAAGTACTATGAAAATCTATATAGAACAGAAGGGGTGGGCCCCCCGGGAGATTTGGCTTCCTACATAGACAGCCTTAATCTCCCTAAAATAGACAAGGAAGGAGTTAGGACCTTGGGTCAACCAATTACCCCATTCGAGGTAGTGCAAGCCATTAAGACATTGCCTAAAAGGGAAAGCAGCTGGGGAGGATGGTTTCCTCTCCAAATTTTATCATGGGCTTAAGGAGGAGTTAGCTCCAATACTGGCGAAGCTCTTTTTGGGAACTCTAGAAGGAAAACCACTCCCAGATTCAATGTAACAGTGCTACATAAGAAGGGGAGGCCGAAGGACCAATGTGGAAGCTGCAGACCTATCGCCCTGATTAATAGTGATGCCAAATTATTTACAAAAATCCTTGCCTTAAGGCTTGAAAAGATGCTCCCACCCAGACCAAATGCGATTCATTAGTGGCAGAGTTATTTCAGACAATGTCCGTAGAGCCATAAACCTACTCCACTTGGTGCAGGACTGGGGGAAACCAACTCTATACGTTGCCTTAGATGCAGAAAAAGCATTTGACAGGATTTAATGGGGATTTTTGTTTGCAATGATTGATAAGTTTGGACTAGGGAAGCAATTTGCGCAAGGCATAAGGGCACTGAACATAGTGCCGAAAGCCTCAATCCTAGTGAATAGCCAGAGGTCGATTGCATTCCAACTTCAGCGGGGAACATGTCAAGGATGCCCATCATCTCCCATGCTATTTGCAATAATCATAGAAGCCTTCACGGCCCTGATTAGACAAAATCCAGGGTTAGAATCAATGGAAGCGGGGTGGGGGGGGGGACCCATAAAATCCTACTATATGCAGATGACATATTGATATTTATGTCCAGTCCGAAAGAATCAACATGTGTATTGTTGTATGAAATATCCATCTTCTCGTGGATATCTGGGTTCAAGGTCAATCTCAGCAAAACGGAGGCCCTAACGCTAGGAGGGATACAGAGAGGGGAGTCCCACAGTTCCCCTTAAAATGGGCCAAAGGGGCAATCAAATATCTAGGGGTAATCTCCGGAAACCCAGGGGAACTCTATTCACTTAATTATCGCCTCCTCCTCACCAGGCTCAGTAAGGATCTAGACAGGTGCCCCCCCTCCCCCCTAACCTTAACTGGTTTGGGCACATAGTTGTCTTAAAATGAATATAATCCCTAAATTTGTATTTTTGTTCTCCCAGCTACCGCTCAGCATATCCCTAAAAATGATTTAAAGATGGGAATAATGACTATTCCGCTTCGTATGGGGGGGGTACATAAGGCAAAAATCACCGCACAGAAGTTATATCACCCAAGGAATAGGGAGGAATGCGTTTTCCAGCAATTCACTAGTATTCTAGGGTGGATCTACTCAAAGCAATAAGGACTCACTACCTCCCATTCCAGGGAAGCAATATGGGTAGAGATAGAGAGGGTGATGCTTACCCCATGGTCCTAGTTTGAATAGTTGGGGAGAGGGGAAGCGGAAGAGGAACAACAGGAGGCTATATGTGGACATCCTTTTTGGCAACCCTGCGCCTATTGTACTGGAGGAGGATGAAAGAAAAGATACCTGGTATTCTTCTTGAAATGGTCGAGAGTGACAGATTATGCCCCCTTTTGTGGATGGGAACTCGGGTAAATGGGGGGCAGGAAGGAACCCATACGATTTAGTGACCTACTAGTCCAGGGCAGGATACCTTCCATGCAGGAATTGGAGTGGCAATTGGGACTTAGGGTACCATTTTACCAATACTCCCAAATGCACTACTTTCTTGGCCACTCACAGCACTTGTCGTTGCAAGTGCAACAGGCCACCCTTAGAGGAGGTCTTAAATAAAGGCAAAGGGATGTGGGATAAGGCAAAGGGATGTGTCCAAATTATATGTAGTACAAATGGAGGAGGAGAACACACAACTACAAACACACCAGACAGGATGGCACAGATGGCTAGGTCAGGAACTGGAGAAAGTGTGGACCCAGATCCACCAGGGGATCTTCAATCTTACCTGGGTCACTTCCTGGAGGCAAACTCAATTCCAAATAGTGCACAGATTATATGTGACGTTGATACAAATGCATAAAGCTAAGAGAAAGGAAAATAGTGACTGCTGGAGGGGGTGTGGAAAAATAGGCTCCTTCTACCACATGTGATGGGAATGCCTGATCATACAGGGCTATTGGACAAAAGTGTGCAAAACCCTGAATATGCTTAGGGGGGCACCCCTACAGACCTCTCCCTGTGAAATGTTACTGGGAGTAACCATGGCTATCCAAGATAGGGGTAAAATGGGACTATTAAGGGGGAAAGCACGGCAGCACGGCTAGCTATGTATGGAGATGGAGATTGGAGAGAGGCCCATCATTAGCAGATTAGCTTCATAAAATTGAGGAAATGATACGTTTTGATAGACTCACTTACAAGCTCAGAGGGAAGGATTGGCTATCTGAAAAGATATGGGACCCTTATCTAAAGGGTCATATAGGGGTTTGCTGTGCCCGACCTCAGAACCCAGGACTCACACAGCCTTCGTAAGACTAAAATACTACACACCCTATACTACCTTTTCTATAGTCTTGGAACCATTCAGACACCACCATGAGCACCAAAAAAAGGTAAGTGATCTAGAACTACAGGAAGGTCAATATGTACAGTCTTAGCAAAATTGTTTCTTTGTAGATTAGATGGTTTGTTATACTAGGCAAGAATAAGAAGTAGACTAGGAGTGGCCAACTCCGGTCCTAGTGCACCAAGATCCAGCCTGGTTTTCAGGATGTCCCTAATGAATATTCATTAGATATATTTGCATACAATAGGAGGCAGTGGATGCAAATATACCTCATAAATATTCGTTAGGGACATCCTGAAAACCAGGCTAGATTGTGGTGCATTAGGACTGGAGTTGGCCACCCCTGGAGTAGACTCTCATGTTTTTGAGAGCCATATATCCAAACATGAATATAATGTACATTGGCACACAGTCCTATGAAGAAACTCTTAACAGGGGATCTGATAGGGCCGGGGATGCTCAGGGACCAGAGGCAGGAGGCAAGGGCAGTTGGTTGAAGGATTGACCAAGCTTGTGTATTGCTGTGTATTGCTTCTATCTTTTTGCCAACATGACTATTCAAGATTATAATACCTTTCATGTACAATAAAAGATATTTGCAAAAAAAAAGTTATTGATTCTAATATTAGGCATATAGATAGCTGGGGTGACTGGTGGATGTGAGGATTGTCTGAGCAACTTACCTGCCTGGTGAGAAGGTGGTGAACCTCACGCATCACCTAGATAAGGTTTTAGACAGTGCTGGGGATCAGCCTGATATCTTTGTACCAATAATATACGAAAGTGTGGGAGGAAGGTTTTGGGAGCCAAATTTAGGCTTTTAGGTAGAAAGTTGAAATTCAGAACTTCCAGGATAGCATTATCAAAAATGCTTCCCATACCACGTGTAGGACCCTAGAGGAAGGCAAAGCTCTGGTGTCTCAATGTGTGGATGAGAAGATGGTGCACAGAACAGAGTTTTAGATTTGTTAGGAACTGGGCAAAATTCTGGGGAAGGGGAGGGGGATTTTCTGAAAGGATGGGCTCCACCTTAACTAGGTGAAACCAGACTGCTGGCATTAACCTTTAAAAACGAGATAGAGGAGCTTTTAAGCTAGATAATGGGGAAAATATGACAGTCGCCCAGAGTCATGGTACAGAAAGATATATCTTTGCAGGATACTATCAAAACAAGGAAGTTAGGGCATCCCGATAGTGAGGTTTCAATAAAGATAAAATGAGCCAGATGCAGATCCAAGATTGCGCCGTGATCAGACGCAACTGCAGGATGCTCTGAGGTATTCCTGGTTTGCCAGTGGCGGTAACATTTGCCCTAGCCATGTGCAAGAGAAAAGGGAAAACTGTACTCATGGATGGCACCGCAACTCAGCCTTCCTACCAATGCCTTTTGTGTTCCTGCTGGCTCCTCGTGTTTCTTCCCATGGCCTTCCCATCAGGCATGTTACAGGCAGAAGTGAGGGGGCTTCGCTGAGCCCTACTGCATACCACCTCTGAGACCCAGAAGTGTTAGGTCTTCAGGGGGGTTGGAGAACTCCCATACCAAAGTGGCTGTCGGCGTCCCCCTGCCAGAAGGCTCACCTGTAGCCACATCCTCCCCTCTTGTGGAAGGGACCACTGTAGAGGGTTCGGACCTTCCCTAACGAACTGTGAGCGAGATCACACAGGGGAGGAGAGATATTACTTCTGGGCTATTCCAGCGTGAGGTTTCAAGACTGTGACTGTTAGTGTTTTGGGATGCCGTCCAGAGGCTCAACTCCTCAATGCAAGCTTTTTCTTCTCGATTTGTGGGTGATTTATTTATTGTGTTTCGGTCAGTGATTGAACATTCCCAAGCGTTGGAACAAGAAGCAGCCAGATGTGATGTGATGGAGTTCAGGGTCAGCGCATGTCAAGTTTTGGAGGAAACCCAATGGACAAAAATCTTACCCAGTGTCAAGTGGAATACTTGGAGAACCAAGTACACAGGATTAATCTTAGATTTTTGAACTTTCCTAGATCTCTCCTCATTTCTCCAGTGGATATAGTTAAAAAATACTGGACTGAGGCTCTTGGCTTGCCCTCTGAGTTGCTTCTTCCTCTGGTTAGGACACAGTACTTGTCATTTTGGGGGAATTCTCCTCCAGGTGTACGGGGGACCTCGAGTGACTTAATCTCACAGGGTTTCTGGAGTCCTCGCTAGAGGTGGTTACTCAGAGCCAAAATAGTCACATTCTCATTGGAGTTCAACTGCTACACTGTTTTCAGCATGTATTTTCACAATGTCAATAAGTTGTTTCTTGGTTCTTAAGTATGTATTTTTCCAGATTTGTCTAGATTTACGCAAAACAGGCACCAGGATTTCCTGGCACTGAGACCCAGGGTATTTGCCCTGGGCTTCAGTTTTGCATTACGTTTTTCCCTGTGTACGTGTGGTAGTTTTTTTAGGGGAAAAACAATGTTTTCTGAACCAAGACAATTTTCTGATTTTCTTTTGGCAAGAGAGGATGTAAATGTCGAGATTAGTGCCCCAGAGGCAACACTGTAATGGCCCACTGGAAGAGTTTCTTTTGAGGTGGGTTTCCTGACTTAGGGGTATGTTTACTAAACTGCGGTAATGTTACATAACACGCGTTATGTAACGTTAACGATCGCTAAGTAATGTTAACGCGCGTTATGAGATGTTAACGATCGTTATGAGATGTTAACGATCGTTAACGTCTCTTAACGCGCGTTAAAGTTACTTAACGATCGCCAACGTTCTGCGGCGCGGTAGAACACTGCAGAAGGTGGAGAGAGGGCGGAGAGAAGGGGGTCAATGGGCGGAGTGTGGGCGGGGAGAGGCTCCTTTCACACTAACGCGCTGATCTGAAGAGCTGAATCCTAACGCGATTGAAAACCTGCCGTTAGATGCACATTTGCAGGGGAGAGAAACCATTTCAGTGTCAGCAATGTACAGCATAGGCAGGGAAAGCTACAAAAAGTGATAAGTGTGATACATGTGCACAGAACAAAAGGGCACATAAACATTGAAAATGACCTCAACAAACTGGAAAAAAACCTAACTAAGCTGGCCAATAGTGATAATATTGGGAAACAGCAAAAAACACTACCGAGAAAGCTCCCAAAAAAAGATATTAATCGTGGAAGGGTCTATGCTCTGTCCCCCGAAAAGGTGAATGATCCCACAGCGAAATAGCGCTGATCAGGGCTTTCCCTTGTTATTGGACAGGTGTCCTATGGCGTGCACATGTTGCGCACAGCAGGGTGGGCATGTCGGAACGGGCAACCGGACAGATGCTGGAAAAGGGGATACAGAGGGCCGCAGGCGGCACATGCTGTGGTGCAGCTGAGCCACAGTGTGGACTAGGGTGATGCCTAGGTGGCCCATACGAATGCTGAAACAGCAGAGCAGCCAGACAGCAACTGATGAAGGCCCAACATGGGCACGACTGTGTTTCCCACAGTGTCACAGGGGATAGTACCCAGCAGCTACCCCCAAGGGCACAGAACAATGGCAGGCGGTGCTGGGGGGCAGCGTGGACATCTATGCAGGCACCCCTACCCCAGAACCCGCACCATAGGCAGCCACCTACCTGCACACTGGATGGCCTGAGACTGCGTACCACCAGCAGAAGGGCATGGCAGCATGGTGGCGGAGGGGGCAGTGGCATCTTGCCGCAGCAGACCATGGCCTAGCCCCGTTTAGGTGGGTGCCGTGCACTGCAACAGAAAGGCTCTGTCTGACAAACAGTCATGGTATCTCCAGGGAATGAACTGTCCCTGTGGCAACACGGTGGTGCAGTACGCACAGCCAGTGTGCTCAGGAGCAGAAGGTCACAGGTTCAAGTCCCAGCTGTGGTTCCTGCCAACCCTGTCCCCATATTTTACCCAGTAATAAACCGTGGTAAGAAAGACGGAACCTTTATTGCAGATAGAATAAACATGCCTGGGACACCTACATTTTACCCTACAGAGCACAGACACCATAAACATGCGCATTACCTAGAGCAGAGTCTCCCAAATGCAGTCCTGGAGGGCCAAACACCATTCAGGTTCCATGCTGTCGCTAATAAAGATGCCTGTGCTGCATTTCTATGCGCCGCCCCCATGGTAAGCAGATATCTTCCATGCATATTCATTAGGGACAGCATGAAAACCCGAACAGTGTGTGGCCCACCAGGACCGGAGTTGGGAACCCCTGCCCTAGAGCAGCGGCCAACAGGGGCAGAAACACCCGCACCCACAGGCCCCATTAACCGAAGCCTCCTGAAGAAGCAGGATGTTGGGCCCTGCATGCATCTTCCAATACTAGCACTTGCATACCTTAGCAATGCCACCCTAAAACTGGGAATACGGTACACAGCTATCAAAAGGTTGCTATGATTACTGGCAGATAGCAATTCCAAAGTTAAGTACAAATGTCTGAGTGAGCTGCATCATAGCAACCTTTCTGATGTCTGTGGAGTGTGCTACAGGTCTTGTGTCTGACAGTGTTTACCACCCTGGGGAGTGACCCCAACAGTATTGTGTACCATAGCCATGCCTGCACTGTGCCCAGGACAGGTGCGGTGGCCAGGGCTGCCAAACACCTCTATAGTTGCACAATGCTGGCATAGGTGTGGGGAGTATGTGTCTGTCTATCCAGTGTGTGGTGGCTGCAAACACCCTCCACAGCCCACACTGCTAGCACTGTTGCCAGTATTGGCCTGCCAATGCGCATAATGAGGAGCAAGGTACTGTGGGAATAGCCTGGATAAGGTGGCCTGGCCTGGATTCATCTGTACAGAGCATAGGGCAATGGCTGGGACATTGTCGTGCCCGGCCACCACCTGCACGGACAGGGTGGCCACAGCATGTCCTGCTGGGAGGTCATTCTCACCCTGACTGTGCAGAGACCACAGCATGGCTGGGTTCCCCCATAGTGCCATACAGTGTTTCTCTTAAGTGATATATATGGGTTCTGTTTTCTGGGGCCCAATCACTGACTTATCTGCTTGGTGGGTGTGCTCACATCCCAGGTTTGGGTGCACACATTTCCTCCAGGAACATGCACTATGGACTAGCTAGCAGACTGTCTGCAGTTAGTATGTGTGTGGCTGGATCACCTTGCAGGGTGCAGCGGCTGGTGACTCACTGTGCTTGCTGCTGGAGAATGTCAGATGGTGGTGGGGGGCAGCTGTGCATTTCCAGGCCTACTGTCTGTCTGCCATTGCCTTATTTATGGATGCGTACAGATCTGCATTGACTGCCCTGTAGGGTGTCTATTCCCCAGCAGGACTGGGGTTGATGGTCCCCTATCTGTCACCATTGCAGGGGGGTAGAATGTGGATCTGTTGGTGGGAGATCCTGTCCCCCACCCTGAGCCACAGAATGTGGGTTGGGTGGTTGTACATAATCCACCTGTGGGTCCAAACACCCCCCTTCACCTAAATCATGTGACCATGGCACCCACACAGGGTATGCACTATTCTGGGTGCATCATAGTCCACAAGGGCTAGATGTGAAATACAGATGGACACAGGTATATCCTAGGTGTGTCTGCAAGGACTACCTATCACACACTGGCACTGATGGGGACCTGCAGCACAGCCTATCTCAGCAAAGCCAGGTGCTGCGGAAATGGTGCTGGGCACCCCACCTCACCCTCAGGGTGAGCACAGGACCTGCACACTATGACAGTCTGTAGCTACTCTGTGCCAGTAACACACACGGTCAGTACCCCCTACCAGGCTGAGGTGCTGTGGGGGTGCATACCCCATCTTGTGGTCATCTGTAGACTGCTGATCTGCATGTGCAGTGCACCATGGGTACGGGTGGGTTAACCCAAATCCTGGTAACCACAGCAGACACTTTCTGTGGTGACCTGAAGTCCTTCAGTAGCCAGCCAGGGGTTTGTTAGCAGCTATAGAGCTGTAGCCCACTGGTTAGAGTAGTTACTCACCTGTAACAGGTGTTCTCCAGGAGCAGCAGGAATCAGTCCTCACATATGGGTGACATCGACGTCGATGGAGCCCCTGCGGAGCATTTCCCCAGCTTTCTATGAAAGCCTTTGGGAATACTGCACGCATGCGTGGTCCCCTTCCCGCCTAAAGGTGCCATCTTGCTCAGTCAAATGACATAGCTAAAAAACAGCACACAAAAATGTAAAATAAACTATGTACAACTGCAACTCCCAGGGGAGGAGGGAGGGTTGTGAGGATTGATTCCTGCTGCTCCTGGAGAACACCTGTTACAGGTGAGTAACTACTCTTTCTCCAGGACCAAGCAGGAAGTCAGTCCTCACATATGGGTGACTCCCTAGCTCTGGGCTACCAAGGAACCCAGGCTGAACAAGAGAACTCCCTCTAGTCCCAGCATCAAAGAAAGGCTTTCCACTGAAAGAACCTCCACCGGTAGCCCAACGGAGGGCTGGAGGGCAGGAGTTGCCTAAACCTCAAAGAGATTCCAGAGTACTGCCTGGCCAAAAGCACTGTCCCTACGGGACTCCCTCTCCAGGCAGTAATGAGCTGCAAAAGTCTGGCTTGAGGACCAAGTTGCAGCCCTGCAGATGTCTGCCAACGGTACAGAGCGGAGATGAGCTACTGAGGCAGCCATTGCCCTGACCCGATGGGCCGTGACCCGACCCTGCAAGGGAAGGTCAGCCACCCTGTAAGCCCAGGTGATACAGTCAGCCACCCATATGGACAAGTTACGCTTGGACACAGCTAACCCCAAATTATTAGGGTCAAAAGAGATGAAGAGCTGAGTAGCCCTTCTATGTCCTTGTGTACGGTCAAGGTAGAAGGATAAGGCCCTCCTACAGTCCAGGGTATGCAGGACCGCTTCAGCCTGGCTTGCATGAGGCCTAGGGAAGAATGTTGGAAGAACCACCTCCTGGTTGAGGTGGAAAGAGGAGACAACTTTAGGGAGGAACTTTGGATGAGTCCTAAGGACTACCCTGTTCCTATAGAAGCGGGTGTAAGGCCTGTCACAGACCAGGGCCTGAAGCTCACTCACCCGTCTGGCCGAGGTTAAGGCTACTAGGAAGAGTGTCTTCCAGGAAAAGAAGCGGAGAGGACAAGTAGCCATCGGCTCAAAAGGTGGGCGAGTCAGTTGCTGCAAGACCACATTCAACTCCCACTCAGGAGCTGGAGGAGGGACAGGAGGCTTGAGCAAGAGCCTCAAACAGCACCTATTTATACAACACTTTTGTAACTCCGACAGCATCACCTAGACAGAGTATCACATGACCCTTCACATGACCCTACAGTCTCTTAATCCAACGCCGCCTAACCAATCTCCTATGATAACTCTCCACCTCATCCAACCATCCCCTTTAGGGCCTGTATCACAAACTCAGCTATGATGCAATCCCCTTTTGTATATAATGTATAAAGTTCACCTGTTATCCATGTTTAAATTCCCCTTTTGTATATTATGTATAAAGTTCACCTGTTATCCATGTTTAAATTCCCTGTTTTATGTAAGTTCAATGTATGGCTGTTCCACATTGTACAAACTTGTTCCTTGTAAACCGCGCTGATGCCGAATACTGCAGTATAGAAAAACGTTAAATAAAATAAATAAATAAATAAACCTCTGAGAAACCGGGACACCAAGGGGTGAACCAATAGAGAGTGTCCTTCCACCAGTGAGTGGTGAGCTGCTAGAGCGGAGAGGTGGACCCGAACAGAACTGGACTTAAGGCCCTGACTGGATAAGTGCAGCAGGTACTGAAGCACCACTGGTACAGCACAGGAGAAAGGATCTTCTGTACGCAGCTGACACCACACAGCAAACCTCTTCCACTTCAGGGCATAGGTTTTCCTAGTGGACTGCTTCCTAGAGGCCAGGACGACCTCTTCAACTGCAGGAGGTAGGTGCCAAGGAGCCAAAACTACCCTTGCAGCTTTCAGGCCATCAAATTGAGAGATTTGAGATTGGGGTGCAGAAGAGACCCCTGGTCCAGAGAGAGGAGGTCGGGCTGCAACCCTAGAGGTAGTGGAGTGTCCACTGCTAGTTGAAGCAGAAGTGGGAACCAAGGTTGCCTCGGCCACCTGGGGGCTACCAGAAGGACCGAGGCCTGGTCCTTTAGAATCTTGAACAGGGTTCGGGCCACCAGAGGCGTGGGAGGAAACGCATATAGGAGGCCCTGGGACCAGGAAATCAGAAAAGCATCCGCTGCTAGTCTCAGAGGATGCGGATGCCTGGAGCAGAACCTGGGCAGCTGTCTGTTCAGGGGACTGGCAAAGAGATCTATGGATGGAAGTCCCCATCTCAGGAAGATCTTCTGAACTACCAAGGGATGGAGCTGCCACTCGTGGGGCTGCAGAATCCTGCTCAACCTGTCTGCTAGGTAATTTTCCTGGCCAGGGAGATAAACCGCCTTAAGCAAAATGTTGTGCCTGAGCGCAAACAAGCAAAGGTCCTGCGCCTCCTGACAAAGGAGCCTGGACCCAGTGCCTCCCTGTTTGTTCACATAAAACATGGCCACCTGATTGTCTGTTTGCACTAACACAGACTGGTGAGCCAGGGTTTGAGAGAAAGTCTGGAGGGCTAAGCGAATAGCTCGACGTTCCAGTAGATTGATCTGCTGCTGGACCTCCCAGGGAGACCACAGGCCCTGGGTGCACTTGCCCAGACAGTGTGCACCCCAGCCCTGTAGGGAGGCACTGTGTACCCAGGTGGCTGAAAAGGCATCCCTTTCAGTAAGTTGGGGGGATGCAGCCACCAACGTAGGGAGTACAGGAATGGTCTGGACACCCTTACTCTGTCGCTGAGGCTCCCTGTGGCCTGCGACCACTGACTCCGGAGACACCATTGTGCAGGCCTCACATTTAAAACAATTAATGCATTAAAATATTGATACATATATGATATAATTGCAAGTACCTACAATGTATATAGGTTCCAAAATTCCTGTTTAAATGTTATAATGTTACTTGTAAATAGTTTCATCTGTTCTATGTAAAACGACTAGGTATGCTACACCACATACCATATAACTTATTGTTCCCTGTAAACCGCACTTGATACTTGGGAAAGAGCGGTATAGAAATAACTGTTAAAATAAATAAAAATAAAAAAATAAATATGAAGCCTGGCATTGGGAGTCACATGTACTGTCGAAGCCATGTGGCCGAGAAGTCTCAGGCAGAGCCTGGCGGAGACCTGTGACCTGCTGAGAAACTGGTTTGCCAAGGTCATCAGTCTTTGGGCTCTGTCCTCTGGCAAGAAAGCCTTTGCCTGCAGAGAGTCTAGCCTTGCCCCTATGAACTCGAGGTTTTGGGAGGGGAGCAAAGTGGACTTTGCGAAGTTTATGACAAACCCCAGATGTTGGAGTAGAGAAATTGTTCGGAGGGTGGCTTGCCTGGCCTCCTGGCACGTCTGACCCCTGATGAGCCAGTCGTCCAGATAGGGGAAGACAAAGATAGCGTAGTTACTCACCTGTAACAGGTGTTCTCCAGGAGCAGCAGGAATCAGTCCTCACTTATGGGTGACGTCGGCGCCGACGGAGCCCTCGCGGAGCAATTTTCCCCAGCTTTCAAAGAAAGCCTTTGGGATTTGCAGCGCGCATTCGCGGTCCCCTTCCCGCACTAGGGTGCCATCTTAGCCAGTCAGATGACATAGCTAAAAAGACAGCATAAAATTTGCAAAAAGAACATAAGCAGACGATTGCAACTCCAAGGGGAGGAGGGAGGGTAGTGTGGACTGATTCCTGCTGCTCCTGGAGAACACCTGTTACAGGTGAGTAACTACGCTTTCTCCAGGACCAAGCAGGAAGTCAGTCCTCACTTATGGGACTCCCAAGCTCAAGGCTACCGGAGACCCTAAGCACAAAAATGAGCTCCCTCTAGCTCAGCAGCACAGAAGGATAGAATCTTCGCTGAATTATCACCCACCGGTAGCCCACATCCGGGATGGAGGGTAGGAGTTGCTCAGACCTCAAAGAGATTACGGAGGACTGCCTGTCCGAAAGCACTGTCCCTACGGGACTCCCTCTCGAGACAGTAATGGACCGCAAAAGTCTGGCTCGAAGACCAAGTAGCGGCCCGGCAGATGTCTGCCAGCGGAACAGAGCGGAGGTAAGCCACTGACGTGGCCTTTGCCCGAACGCAATGAGCCGTGACTCTACTTTCTAAGGAGAGTCCGGCTGCCCCATAAGCCCAAGAGATACAGTCCGCAACCCAGATGGACAGAGTACGCTTGGAGACCGGGAGCCCCAATCTATTGGGGTCAAAAGACACAAAAAGCTGAGCAGCTTTACGGTGCTCCCGCGTACGGTCAAGGTAGAAGTTCAGAGCCCTTCTACAGTCCAGGGTATGGAGGACCATCTCAGCTCGGCTGGAGTGTGGTCTGGGAAAGAAGGTTGGAAGTACCACCTCCTGATTGATGTGAAAAGGGGAGACCACTTTAGGCAGAAATTTCGGATGAGTCCGTAGGACCACCCTATTCTTGTAGAACCTAGTGTAAGGGGGATCAGACACGAGGGCCTGCAATTCACTTACGCGCCTAGCGGAAGTGAGGGCTATCAAGAACAGTGTTTTCCAAGACAGAAAACGGAGAGAACAGGTAGCGATAGGTTCAAAAGGCGGACAGGTGATCCGCTGCAAAACCACATTCAGGTCCCAGTCAGGCGCTGGCGGGCGCAGAGGTGGTTTAAGTAGAAGGAGACCTCGGAGAAACCTCGCCACGAGAGGGTCATTGGAGAGAGGTCTGCCGTCCACCGGCACATGATGTGCTGAAAGAGCACTGAGGTGAACTTTGACGGAGTTGGACTTAAGTCCCAGATTAGAGAGGTGCAGCAAGTACTGCAAGATCACCGACACCGGGCAGGAGAAGGGATCCTGAGACTGTTGGGTACACCAGACGGCAAAGCGACGCCATTTAAGGGCGTAGCATTTGCGGGTAGAAGGCCGTCGCGAAGCCAAGACGACCTCCTCCACCTCCGCCGGCAGGAGAAGGGGAGCAAGGACTACCCTCTCAGCAGCCAGGCCATGAGGTTGAGAGACCTGAGGTTGGGGTGCAGGAGGGACCCCTGATCCTGAGTGAGGAGATCCGGTTGTACCCCCAGAGGGATTGGATCCTCCACCGCCAGTTGCAGCAGGAGCGGAAACCACGGCTGCCTGGGCCAGCGAGGGGCCACCAGGATCATGAAGGCTTTGTCTCGGAGAACCTTGAAAAGAGTCCGAGAGACTAGCGGGATGGGAGGGAAAGCGTACAGAAGGCTCCCCGACCACGAGATCAGAAAGGCGTCCGCCGCAACCCGAAGGGGGTGTGGCTGACGAGAGCAGAAGCGAGGAAGCTGCCGGTTGTGAGGACTGGCAAAGAGATCCACCGTGGGGAGACCCCACTTGAGGAAGAGCTTCTGAACTACCAAGGGATCCAGACGCCACTCGTGCGGCTGGAGGACCCTGCTGAGTTTGTCTGCAAGGCAATTTTCTTGGCCCGGGAGATAAACTGCCTTGAGGAGAATGCCGTGACTGACGGCCCAAGAGCAGAGCTTCTGTGCCTCCCGGCAGAGGAGGAAGGAGCCCGTGCCCCCCTGCTTGTTCACGTAGAACATGGCAACTTGATTGTCCGTCTGGACAAGGACGGACTGTTGGGAAGTCAGGTGGGAGAAGGCCTTGAGAGCTAGGCGGATCACCCTGAGCTCCAGGAAGTTGATCTGCTGAGCCGACTCCCACGTGGTCCAGAGGCCCTGAGTACGTGCCTCTTGGCAATGTGCTCCCCAGCCCAGGAGGGATGCATCGGTGGTCAGCACCCGGGTCGGCTGAGGCGACTGGAAAGGCATTCCGAATATCAGGTTCGGCTGCCGGAGCCACCACCGGAGAGACGAGACCAGCGGCTCGGAAACGCGCACTAGGTCTGCTAGGCTGCCCGTGGCTTGTCGCCACTGCTGGCGGAGACACCATTGAGCAGACCGCATGTTCAGGCGGGCATTGGGGGTCACATGGACGGTGGAAGCCATATGGCCGAGCAGTCTCAGGAAGCGCCTGGCGGAGACCAGGGGCTGGCTGCGAAAGCGGTCGGCTAGGTCCATGAGCCGTTGAGCCCTGTCGAGCGGTAGGTACGCTCGCGCCTGAGGAGTGTGCAGCCTTGCGCCGATGAACTCGAGATCCTGTGAGGGGAGCAAAGTGGACTTTGCGAAGTTTATAACAAAGCCCAAGTGCTGTAGCAGAGTCACCGTACGGCACGTGGCGTTGGTGACCTCCTGAGCGGACGCTGCTCTGATGAGCCAGTCGTCGAGGTACGGAAAGACATAGAGGCCGTGAAGCCGGAGATGGGCCGCTACGACCGCGAGACATTTTGTGAAGACTCGCGGTGCGGAGGACAGGCCAAAGGGCAGTACTCTGTACTGGTAATGATTTCCTGCCACCACAAACCTTAGGTATTGGCGGTGGCTTGGGTGGATGAGGATGTGCGTGTAGGCATCCTTTAGATCCAAGGAGCATAGCCAATCTCCCTGCTGGAGGTAGGGCAGAAGGATTCCAAGGGTAAGCATTTTGAACTTCTCCCGCACAAGGAACTTGTTGAGGTTGCGCAAGTCCAGGATGGGTCTGAGGCCCCCTGTTCTCTTTGGTATTAGAAAATACCTGGAATAAAAGCCTTGACCTCTCAGGTGGTGTGGCACCGGTTCCACCGCCTGTTCCTGCAGAAGACCTGCTAACTCCTGAAGGAGCAACTCCCTGTGCAGAGGGGGGCGCGGAGGTTCTCCCGGAAAATAGGAGGGAGGGACCTGATGGAAGTGGAGAAGGTAGCCTTCTCGCACGACCTGAAGCACCCAGGCATCTGCGGTGACGCTGGACCACCTGTGGGCGAAGTGAACCAGCCGGCCTCCGGTGCTGGGAGGGACCAGCGGGGGGGGAGAGGCTATGCTGAGCGAGTCAAAAGCCCCCACCCTGCTGAGCAGGGGCTGGTGGTGCAGGCTTGGGGGCTTGCTGCCTACGGGACCCGTTACCCCATCCCTTGGCCTGCTGGCCCTGTTGGGGAGCTGCAGGGGCCTGATAATGGGGGTATTGTTTGTAGGCAGCCGCCTTCCTCGGGTAAAAGGGCTTTTTCCCCGAGCCCTTCTTTTTCTGGGAAGGGGCGGAGGTCTTCCTAGAAAGCCTGGTCCTGGTGAGAGTCTCAGTCTCAATTTGTGCAGCCTTTTCCGCCATGGGCTTGCCAAAGAGGTTTTCGCCTCGGCAGGGGACATCGAGCCAGGGCTCAAGGTCTGACGACTGAAGCCAAGCCTGTCGGCGGGCACCGATGCCGGCTGCGGCCACTCGAGCCGAGGCTTCAAAGCCATCATAGGCTGCTCGGGACATGAACTTTGAGCATTCCCGAATGCCCGTGGACAAGGCTAGGAACCTCCGCAAGGGCTCCTCGGAGAGACCAGCGGAGAATCCGGCTAGCTCTTTAGCCAGATCCCGGAGATACATGCCCATGTATAGCTGGTAAGTCTGGACACGACATGCGAGCATAGAGCCCTGGAAGCACTTCTTGCCAAGGCCATCCAGGTTACGGGCCTCCCTTCCAGGAGGCACCGAGGAGTGCATCTTCTGGCTCTTAAGACGATGCATGGCCGATTCCACAACCATGGAATGGTGTGGCAGCTGTGCCTTTTGAAAGCCAGGGCTCTTGCGGACCCGATAGATAGAATCGACCCGCTTGCTCAGGACCGGCGAGGAGGCCGGACTCTCCCACATGCGGAAGAGTAGTCGTTCCAGCATAGGAGGAACCGGCACAGTAAAGTGTTCCCTCGCGGTTGAGTCATACTGGAGGGCGTCGAGCTCTTCGGCTCGAGGCTCCTCCTCGGGATCCGCAGGGAAGGCCAAAGCCTTGGCCATATCCCTAACGAAGTCCGAGAACCGGGCATCCTCCGGGGGGGACTGCTTCCGAGGCTCGGACTCCGGTGAGTCCGATGGGACACACCGAGTCCGGAAAGAATCAGGTGACTCTTCCTCCTCAGACTCCCAGACCGACTCGGACGAGGACTCGGTGGGGTCGGTCCGGGCAGGGTGCGGCGCCAGCCGCCCCGACGCCGAGGGAGTCGGCGTCGGCGACCTCGGTCCCGAACGGGAGGCCGAGGGTGACCTCGACCGAGGATCGACTCGAGTTCTCATCGACTCGAGGATCGGCTCGGTCTCCGGGGTCGACTTGGACGTCGACGTCCCGGCGGTCGGGGCAGCGGCACCAGCGAAGCCAGCGAGCAGTGCCCGCTGCTGGTCCATGAAGGCAGACAGTCTGCTCTCCAAGGCCGTCAACCTGAGTCCGAGCTCAGGTGACCCAGCAGCCCCCGACTCGGGCCCCGACGGCGTCGGGCCCGACGTCGGCTGTCGCGGAGGCGAGTCCAGAAGGACCACAGGACTTACCCGGGCAGGCATCTCCGACTCCAGGCGAGGTCGCTTCGGGATGTGTTCCTTCTCCAAGGACCCGGGGCGGCTGTCGGGGCTATGCGACCTGGCCCTCGCGGAACCAGGAGCGTCCACCGACGCCGCCCTCGCGGGTTTTTCATTCCGACGATGGTCCCCGGAGGGAGAACCCCGGTCGGAGGAGCTCCGGCGACGGTCCGAGCTGGAGCCTTTCGACACGGAGGCCTCCGACGAGGTCCGGGTACGGCTGGGGTCAGCGAAGATTCTCTCACGCTGATGCCGCCGACTTCTCAACGCCTTTGAGGACAGTTTGCTGCAGGGCCCACAGATCAGTTCCTCATGATCCGGGCCCAGGCAGCGGAGGCAAAAGTCGTGTGTGTCGGTTAGTGACATATTTCGGTCACACCGACCACACCGCTTAAACCCACTGGCAGCCATCGGGGGAAAAAGGGCCCCTGCGAGGTCAAAGGACCGGGCTGCCAGGGAAAACGAAAACGAAAGCTGACTAAGTCAGAAAAACGAAAAAAGTAAGAGGACTCGAGACCGGCGTCGCGAGTCCGGGCGGGAAAACGATCGGCGTCGAACCGAAAGAAAAAAGGATAAAATAAAGAAGAAAATCAACTTTTTCGCGGGGACAAGACGGGGACGTCTGTAGGGCTCCGCGGAAAAAAGAAGACTGGCTAAGATGGCACCCTCGGGCGGGAAGACGACCGCGCATGCGCGCTGCAATTCCCAAAGGCTTTCTTTGAAAGCTGGGGAAAATTGCTCCGCGAGGGCTCCGTCGGCGCCGACGTCACCCATAAGTGAGGACTGACTTCCTGCTTGGTCCTGGAGAACCCTTGATTCCTCAAGTAGGCCGCCACCACTGCCAGGCATTTGGTAAAGACCCTGGGGGCGGAGGTGAGGCCAAATGGCAGCACTCTGTACTGATAATGGTTTCCTCCCACAATGAACCTGAGGTACTTTCTGTGGTCTGGATGAATGAGGATGTGAGTGTACGCATCCTTTAGATCTAAAGAGCATAGCCATTCTCCCTGCTGGAGGTAGGGCAGAAGTGTTCCAAGAGTAAGCATCTTGAACTTTTCCTTCTGTAAGAACTTGTTGAGATTTCTGAGGTTGACAATAGGCCTGAGATCCCCTGTTCTCTTTGGTACTAGGAAGTACCTGGAGTAGAAACCGTGGCCTTGCAGGTGGGGAGGCACAGGCTCCACCACCTGGTCTCGTAACAGACCCTGGAGCTCCTGTAGGAGGAGGGCAGTATGAAGAGGAGGCCTTGGAGGCTCCCCTGGAAAATAGGGAGGAGGCAACTGATGAAAATGAAGCAAGTAGCCCTTGTGGACTATGCTTAAGACCCAGTTGTCCCCTGTAATGAGTGGCCACCGGTGGGCAAACAGGGTTAGGCAACCTCCTGTGCAGGGATGGGATAGCAGAGACGGAGAGGCTATGACCTGGGAGTCAAAAACCCCCACCCTGCTGAGTGGGAGCAGGAGCCGGAGGCTTTGGGGCCTTCTGCCTACGGGGTCCATGTCCCTGCCCCTTGGCCTGCTGACTCTGTGGGGGAGCGGGGGAGACCTGGTAAGTTGGGCACTGTTTATAGGCAGTCGCCTTCCTCGGGTAAAAGGGATTTTTACCCGAGCCCTTCTTCTTGTGTGAAGGGGCAGAAGTCTTTTGAGACAGCCTTGTCCTCGTGAGGTGCTCGGTCTCGAGCTCAGCAGCCTTCTCGGCCATGGGCTTGCCAAAAAGGTTCTCACCTCGGCAAGGGACATCGACCAACTTGTCCTGAACCCATGGCTCGAGGTCCGATGACTGCAGCCATGCCTGGCGTCAAGCCGCGATGCCGGCAGCCGCAACATGGGCCGAGGCCTTGAAGTCATCGTAGGCTGCTTGGGACATGAACGTAGAGCATTCCAGGATTCCCAAAGACAAAGACTTGAACCTCTGCAAAGGTTCCCCGGAGAGACCAGCAGAGAACCCGGCAAGCTCCTTTGCCAGGTCCCGCAAGTACATGCCCATGTACAGCTGGTAAGACTGGACACGGCAAGCAAGCATCGAGCCCTGGAAGCACTTTCTATTGAACGCATCCAGGTTCCGGGCCTCCCTGCCAGGGGGCACCGCGGACTGCATCTTCTGACTTTTCAGACGATGTATGGCCAATTCCATCACCATGGAATGGTGCGGTAGCTGCGCCTTTTGAAACCCAGGGCTCTTACGGAGTCGATAAATGGAATCGACCCGCTTGCTCAGAACCGGCGCCGAGGCCGGTGCCTCCCACATCCGGAAGAGGAGCCGTTCCAGCATCGGAGGAACCGGCACAGTAAAGGCCTCCTTCGGAGGAGAGTCATACTGGAAGGCCTCGAGCTCTTCGACTCGAGGCTCCTCCTCGGGATCCGCCGGGATCGCCAAAGCAGTGGCCATATCCTGCACGAACTCCGAGAACCGGGTGTCCTCCGGAGGGGACCTACTCCGGGGCTCAGACTGCGGTGAGTCCGACGGGACGCACCGAGTCTTGAAGGTATCGGGGGACTCCTCATCCTCCGTCTCCCAGGCGGACTCGTCCGAAGAGGAGTCGGGCTCTGACTGCGTGGGGCCCGGCAGTACCCGCCCTGACGCCGAAGGCACCGGCGTCGACGCCCTCAGTCCCGACCGGGAAGTCGAGGGTGACCGCAACCGAGGATGACCTCGAGCCTTCATGGTCTCGAGTATTGGCTCGGTCTCCGGGGTCGACTTCGACGTCGATGTCCCGGTGGTCGGGGCAGATGCGCTAGCGAGGCTGGCCATCAGTACCCGCTGCTGATCCATGAAGGCAGACAATCTGCACTCCAAGGCTGTCAGCCTGAGACCCAGCTCAGGAGACTCAGCAGCTACCGACTCGGGCCCCGGCAGCGCCGGGCCCGACGTTGGCTCCCTGGGAGGAGAGTCCTCGAGGACAACAGGACTTACGTGTCCAGCAGACTCCGGCTCCACCCGAGGTACTTTTGACGGCTTCTGTTCCACGGGCCCGGGACGGCGGTTGGGGGTCCGAGACCTAGCCCTCGAGGGGCCAGGGACCTCCTCCGATGCTGCCCTCGCGAGCCGCTTTTTCCTCTTTCGCTCCCGCTCGGGGGACCCCATCTCTGAGGAACCCCGACGATGCTCGGGGTCAGACTCCCGAGACGTCGAGGCCTCAGACGAGGTCCAGGACCGGCCGGAGGCCGAATCGGAGAAAAGCCTTTCCTTTTGGTGCTGACAACTTCGAAGTGCCTTAGTGGACATTTTTCCACACGGTCCACAGATCTTAGGGTCATGATCCGGACCGAGGCACCAAAGGCAGCAGTCGTGTGTATCGGTGAGAGACATTAGTTTCTTACACCGATCACACTTCTTAAAACCACTGGAAGCCATCGGGGAAAAAAGAGTCCCCGCGAGGTCAAAGGACTGGCCTTCCAGGGAAAAGGAAAAAAAGGGTGCGAATGCCAGCCACGAAGGGCAAAAACCGAAAAAATAAGATCGGGCTCGATACCGGTGTACCGAACCCGGCGAGAAGGGGAACCGGCGGCGAACCGGAGAAAAACCGCAAAGAAATCACAAGTAATTAACTGAAAAATCTAACTATTTTCCGGGTGAACTAGGACACACGTCCGACGGGCTCCACGGAAAAAAAGAGACTGAGCAAGATGGCACCTTTAGGCAGGAAGGGGACCGCGCATGCGTGCAGTATTCACAAAGGCTTCCATAGAAAGCTGGGGAAATGCTCCGCAGGGGCTCCATCAACGTCGATGTCACCCATATGTGAGAACTGACTTCCTGCTTGGTCCTGGAGAAACTTCACTGCCTATGAAGCCAGAGGTCATGGGTTCAAACCCATGGTGGGGTTATTTGATAGGGCTGTCTGAGGCATTGTCTATTTTTAATGTACATTAGTGCTGCCAGCAAAAACACCCTCAGAGTACTGTAACCTTAAGGTGCCTCATAAGGCGCCCCATAAGGCACCTTATAGGGCGCCCTATAGGGGACATTATAGGGTGCCTTGGTGGACAGTGCACTTTATAATGTGCCCTATGGAGTGCGTTATGGGGTGCCTTATGCGGCACCTTAGATTACGCCACTGTGAGGGTGTGTTTGCTGGCAGCACTAATTAAAATAAAAGTAAAATGCCTCAACAATCACTACTTAAACGTAAAGGGTGATGCCTCAGCCAGCCTTATGCATTAGGCACTTTGGGGAATCAAACCCATGACCCCTGCACCATCAGTCAGTGTAGTAACCATTGTGCTACAGCTCTGTTTCTGTGTTTGCATGTCTGCGCGCCTTCTTAAGATTAACGCGCGGTAACATGCCACGGCTCCCTCTAAAGCTCGTTAATTTATGGCGCCTTGTAACGCGCGTTATCAGTAACGATGTACCGCCCATGTCCTTATTTGGGTATTTCTGCCTCTACCGCGAATCCTAACGCGAATGGCATTACCGCAGTTTAGTAAACATACCCCTTAATTTTGTTATTTCCTTGTTATTTTTCCATTTTCCTGACTTTCTTTTGTACTTGTGGTCCAATGGGGTACTTATTCTTGTGTAGCTATATGCTTTATGTTATTTGATTGTTGCCTATTTGGATTTCTGAATTTCATATTCACTTTCCTTTTGGTGTACATTTGAAATTATTAAAATAAAAAAAATGAACCAGGTGCCTTTAAAGAAAGAGCAGACAGAGTTGAAAGATTCCAAATAATCCCTGTCAAATGATAACCAGATCATTAACATGAACAACAAACTTTGAAATGGCTGCATGGGTAAATGCTAGAGGTCTAAAAAATTAGATGGGAGAGTTAGAATACATAGCACTAAATGAAAAGTTAGATATAATTGACATCTCAGAGACCTGGTGGAAGGAGGATAACCAATGAGACACTGTGATACCTGGGTACAAATTATATCGCAATGACAGGGTAGATCAAATAAGTCGAGGGGTGGTGCTATATGTTAAAGAGGGCATTGAGTCAAACAGGATAAAAGTGGAATTTTAGAAAGGATGCCCAAGTGCAATTTAGGACATCCAGGGTACAACTTGCAGAAAAAATGTTGATGACATCTATGTTTCAGCCTAAGTTTACAAACATAGACATCCCCGATGTGGACTTCCGCAGTTCTATCCACACAGATGTCAAGGCTACAGAATAGTGAGGTGGGAACATCTAGCGTGTGCAAGGTTGCATGGGAGGACATCCAGGGGTATGGCAAACTGGAAAGATGACCCCTATTCCCTGGAAGAGTTTGTTGATAACACAGAAAACATATGGGATAAGAGTTAAACTCCTTCTCTACCCTCTCTGGATGTTTGGCAGGGAAAACAAACACTTTTCTGCTGCCTCTTTGTGCATGGAGCGGGTATAAATTTGGATGCAGCACGGTACGTAAGGGTATTTCTGTAATCAGGCAACGATGCCCACGTTCTTGGTAACACCCTGAACACGTCTATACCATGACCCCGTTCAGATTTGGACATCCTCACAACCGGCTTCTGACATGGCTTCAGGGACATCTCCGTGTCCATTTTCAGATGTCCAAAACACAAATGGGGCTTCTAAAATAACCTCCTGAAAGTTTTGCAGGAAACAAAATATACTGTAGAATATCTACGGTTAAAAATTTCATGTAAAAAAGGGAAGGGAAGGGAATAGTAGTGGGAGTCTATTACCACTGCCTTATTAGAATGAACAGACGGATGATGAAATGATAACAGAAATTAGAGAAGCTATCATTTAAAACACAGTATGATGGGTGATTTTAATTACCCCAGTATCAACTGGGTCAATGTTGTATCAGGACATACTAGGTAGATAAAGTTCCTTCATGAAATAAATCACTGCTTCATGGAGCAACTGGTTCACGGAAACTATTTTACATACATAGCAACATAGTAGATGGTGGTAGATGAAGACAAGTATGATCCATTTAGTTTGCCCAGTAAGGTGGCCAGAGTGGTTGTGCCCGCCACTCTTTGCAAATCCTCCCTCCATGCCTTTGTTTAAAGTTGTATCCACCGCTCCAAGCAGCTCACCTCTCTATTTGTTGAAGTCTAAAAGATATGCAAGTTTGTTTTGATACTATCCCCATGCATTTTTGAATTTCATCATTCTTTTTGCCTCTACCACCTCCATAGGGAGGGAATTCCAGGATTCCACCACCCTTTCAATGAAAAAGTATTTCCTGGTGTTGCTTTTAAGTTTACCTCCTTGCAGCTTCATTTTATGCCCTCTAGTTTTACAGTTTCCCCTTCTTCGTAAAAGGTTTGCTTGTTCATTAATACCCTATAAGTCAGATTGACACAGCTCAGACGCCAGGACACCATGGCGACCAGACATTTACCTAGCGCTTGGAGTTTGCTCCCCTTCCCTACTGCAGGCAGAAAACCCCTCCTGTTCTTCCTGCGGGAGATCGGATCTCCAAGAGCAGAACAGGAACGATTTTTTACTGTGAACGGGGCTTAGATGTAGCAGACAGATCCCCGCAGGTTGTCTGCTGCATCTAAGCCCCAATCGTGGCAAAGATCCTTCCTGTGCTACCCACGGGAGATCAAATCCTCGTGAGCAGAACAGGAGAAATCTTTGCTGTGATCGGGGCTTAGATGTGGCTAAGATCCCTCCTGTTGGGGATCAGAACCTTCAGAAATAAAAAAAAATAAGACGGGAGGGAGGCAGCAAAACTTTAAAGGGGAGGTACTTTTAAACATAAATGAGGATGTGGGAATAGAGGGCAGGGGTTGGAGTGCTGTGGGGAGGGAGAAAGGGAGAGTGTCCAGAAGGGAAACAGAGAATGGGGAGGGGTTGAATTGTGGAGGGGAGAGTGTAAGGTGGAGGTTAAATGGATGAATGCATGGGGACAAAAATTACATTCTGTATATGCCAAAGGGTGCATCCCACAGAACATACGCGTAAGCACCTCACTCCCATACTACACACACACGCACCCCAACATCGCATGACAGACACACACAGAGGCATCCACACACATATACAGCTCACCTCCGCACCATACATGACATACACACACACAGACAAACTACTTCTGCACCACACACAGAGGCTCCCCAGCTCTGCAGCACAGACACACACATACCATAGTCCTGAACCCCACCCACACAAATGCACCCACCGCCACATCCCACTTCCGGACAGGCATTGCAGCACACAACCACAGAGACACTTGCTATCTGTAGCTATAACTAATGTTATCTAAAGATGACACATGGTGTAGGAACTCTGGTGCTGATTTCACGAGAACTGTAGACCAGCGCAAGAAAACCAGAGGGGTGGACGAGGAGGTCAAAAGCACTGGCTCCTAAGATTCTAGCCTGGCTCCTAAATCCACACAAAATTTGTCAAGGTCTTCTTTAAGTATTAAACATCTGTACCATATTTCCCCTATCCCTCCTCTCCTCTAGGATATACATATATTTAGGTCTTTAAGTCTCTCATACTGTACGTCTTCTGGCGCAGGTTTTAAATAATTTTGGTGACCTTCCTCTAAACTGTTTCAAGTTTTTTACATCTTTTGTCAGAAGCGGTCTCCATAACTGAACACAATACTCCAAATGAGGCCTCACAAATGATTTTCTAAAAGGGCATTAATGCCTCCTACTTTCTGTGGTTATTCTTCTTTGTATGCAACTTAACATCCTTCTGGCTTTGGCTACCACCTTGTCACACTGTTTTTCCACCTTGAGATCCTCAGACACTATCACTCTGAGGTCCCTCTCCTGGTCCATGCATACCAACCTCTCATCCCCTATCTCATACAACTCCTTTGGATTTCTGCATCCCAAGTGCATGATTCTACACTTCTTTACATTAAATCTTAGCTGCCAAGCATTAGACCATTCTTCCAGTTTTTGTATATCCAAGGAGTACACTCTGTTGCAAATTTTTGTGCTATCTACAAAAAGGTTAACTCTTCCCTTCAATCCTTCAGAAATATCACTGACAAAGACTGAACAGCACCGATCCCAGGACCAATCCCTGAGGAATTCCACTACTTGCTTTCCTTTCTTCTGAGTGAATTCCATTTATCATTATCTTCTATCATCTGTGTCCATTTCACCTATTTCTGATCCAGTTCACCATGCTCAGTTTACTAATAAGCCTCCAGAAAAACAGTATCAAAGGCCTTGTTGAAATTTAGGTAGATAACATCCACTGCATGCCCTTGATCTAGTTCTCTAGTCACCTAGAAAAAGAACTCAATGAAATTTACTTAGCATGATCGTCCTTTAGTAAAACCATGTTGCCTCAGAAAATGCAACCCATGGGATTCTAGAAAGTTCACTATTTTTTCTTTTAGTATCGCCTCTATTACTTTTCCTGCCACATAATTTTCTACTTCTTCCCTATTACCACTTTTGGGAAGAGGTAACATATCAGCCCTTCTCTAATCCTGCAGAACATCTCCTGTTCCCTAGGATTAATTAAATACATCATTTAAAGGCCATGCCAGAACTTCTCTGAGCTCTTTCAATATCCAAGTATACATCCCACCTGGTCCCACAGTCATTTTCAGTTTTGGAAGCTCTTCAAAACATCTTCCTCCATGAATGATGTGACATCTATTTTATGTAAAGCTTGTTCTATGTAAAGTACGCTGATTTTGAAATAGTGTGGTATATAAAATCAAATAAATAAATATATATATAAAATGTGCATTAGCAAACGCATGTTCCGAACGCATGATGATACACCTTATCAACAGTTACGTAAATTACATATTATGTTCATCACTGAGTCGTGGTTCACTGAAACTGATCAGGTATTCACAAACCAACTCATCACATCAGACATGGACCTACATAACTACCCACGAATAAATAAGAGAGGAGGAGGGATATTCATTCTCACAAGAAAAAACCTCAAATTCCAAGTATCCACGTCTTTGACAAAGGCCACCTTAAATGTTCTACAGATCCAAAACAGCCAATTATCCATATGCTTGGTTTACAGATCCCCAACATCAATAACAGATGATATCTCATCACTAATTGAACTAGCAAGCTCGCAATCAGCATCAGAAAGAAACGTTCATCCTGCTGGGAGACCTTAACCTACACTCAGCACCAACAAACCAAGTCACATCCTTCATAGAAGCAATAGAAGCAATGGACCTTTCACAGATCATCCACTCTCCCACACACAAAGGAGGAAACACCCTGGGCTTGATTTTCATCCCTAAGACGGCACTGAATGTTCAAACCAAACCATTGCCATGGTCAGACCACCAAATGGTATTCGACTTACCGCTGCTCATGCCTACCCAAAATGGAAACCATAATGTCAGAAGAACACAAGGAGTGAGTGGTAGAGGTGGTCACAAGTGCTTTATTGTATCAAAGACAGCCCCGACGTGTTTCGGCTGAAGCCTTCCTCAGGGGGCTAAGGACTGCAAACAAACATTAACATATAAAAATATATAAATAAGAACACAAAATATTCATAAAACAGAAAAATATGAGAAATATATAACCTGTCATGAGGCTGGAGCTAGGGAAGAAACAGCCTTGAAAAAAACTCCTGATTTGCATGAATCTCAGAAAAGGCAGAGAGCGCAGTTCCAGTGTAGCTCAGCCAGAGGGCGCATGGACGGTTGCACAGTGCCTGAAGCAACGTGCTCAAGCACTGAGCACCTTAATGATAAGTGCTTTCACCTGTCCTCAAACTCACAGCGTGCAAGCCAGAAATCCCTTTATAAGGGAAATCAGATGAGCAGAGACAGAAACGGGTACAGAGACCAGCACCGTGACCAGAACTGGGAAGAGCACCGGGAAGCAGGAGGGCACGGAAGAGAGGCACCAAGGAGGGTAGCTGACAGAATAACCGGAAGGGTACCAGCGAGGGTACCGGGAATAGTAACAGGAGAAGGAAGGAGAAGAATGGACACAGACAGAGGCAAGGCTCAGTCCTGGGGAAGTGCCAGGGGCAAGGTCAGAAGGACCGGCAGCACAAGCTCTGAGAGAAGTCTGGAACAGGATAGTTTCCAGCTGCAGCCAGCTCCAGAGGGCAGAAGCCAAAAGAGGCATACTCCATGGGATAAAGCCCAGAGAAGCAGCCTGCCTTTTGAAAGAAGTTCTCCAACTCCAAATAGAGAGTAGAAATCCACGTCTGGTTTTCCTAGCAGCCTTGACTGTGGAGCAGTGCACAAGACAGTTGGTTAGCATGAAAAGCTACGTTGTAAGCTGAATCCTGGGCGTGGCACTCCACAGACGTTAAGGTATGAAAAGCCTTTAATGCTAAAGGGAACTTTAAATGAGGAAAGTCTTATGCAAGTAGATAAACCTCAATATCATAGAAGAAGTAAAGCTAACTATTTAAACCCACTTCCCAAAAGTGTTTTAAGAAAGTTATATGAGAAGCCAAGGAACTTCTGTGAGGAATTAAGAGACACTGAAGATAGTCTTAACATTGAAGAGTGTAGCGATCCAGAATCAATGGACTTGGATTATAGCTCCAGTGTTCCCATAACTCACACTGAACCTATGGAATGTAACTTTTGCTTAAGAAGTAGTTGCTTGCCATGCTAATTGTATAGCGAAGAAATAAGTCTGCATATGGTGAAGCTGATAACCATTTTGTTCTGATATTGTTTTTCTATTATTTTGGAAAATCCCCTAACCCAGCTAGACAGTCAATTGTACAGCCTACAACCTTTAACTGTTTAGTCCATGGTGGAACTTTATTGTTTGAGGAAAGCATTACTGGTCTCTGTACCCGTTTCGGTCTCTGCTCATCTGATTTCCCTTATAAAGGGATTTCTGGCTTGCATGCTGTGAGTTTGAGGACGGGTGAAAGCACTTATCATTAAGGTGCTCAGTGCTTGAGCACGTTGCTTCAGGCACTGTGCAACCGTCCATGCGCCCTCTGGCTGAGCTACACTGGAACTGCGCTCTCTGCCTTTTCTGAGATTCATGCAAATCAGGAGTTTTTTTCAAGGCTGTTTCTTCCCTAGCTCCAGCCTCATGACAAACCTTAAAAACTAAAATACAAATAATACATATTTAATAAACATTATAAAATGTCATAAACAAGTAAAAACCATATAATAATAAAATTAAAACCAAAATTAAACGCAAGAGATAGCACGCCAAGAAATAATGAATAATATACATAAAAAAATATACATTAAAAAACTGATGGAAACGTGATGGACAGAGACAAGAATGGAGATGAGGAGGAACCAAACAAAACATCTAAAATGAATATTGAAATACTTACAATTGCACACAAAGTTGTAAATTGCAAATGGCACTTAGTAGCACACAGCATACAGTTCAATCCAATAGGCGATTCGCGTCTATAGTGAAATAAGACTTAAAAAACATGATATTGTAAATAAAAACACTTAAAAAGTGATAATAGCTATGAATAACTACATAAGACCTAATTCATGGGGGGTCACGTGATGCGTGAGTGAGCGCGGACGTTTTCCGCTCGCTCCGGGGCAGCCACGAGAATAAATCTGCTTTAAAACCTGCTTCTTGCTTCCTTGCGCTCCCCCTACTCTTCGAGGGTGTCTCTGAAGCTGCCCCCTACTTACCGGTGGCATTCTCTGACCTGGCCATGCCTTTGGCACCGCGAAAAGAGCGAGAGAAAGATTCCAAAGCTGGGCCTTCTGCATCGGGGCTAACGCAGCCGGCCTCTCCGGGAGCGGAGAGTATTGATTCTGCCCCAGCGGAGCTCGCAAAAGAAGTGGTTAAACTTCTGGACCCGAAATTTGATCTGCTACTAAAAAAGCTTGATAGCATGGAGGACTCGATGGTTGACTTTGGGAAGCGTGTTGATGAATTGGAGCAACGGGTCACCAGCCTTGAGAGTGAGGAGGGGCGTCGTGAGAGAGAAGCGGCCCAGCACACACAACAAATGCAGGAAATGCAACAAAAGCTGGATGATTTAGAGAATCGATCGCGCCGCAATAATCTACGCATATTGGGCATAGGTGAGGAGAAAACTGACAGCGAGTTGCTCCCTTTTCTGGAATTGTGGCTTCCGGAGGCTTTGGGCTTGGAGGATTTGCGAGGCCTCCTAAAAATTGAGCGTGCGCACCGGCTGGGAGCCCGCAGGGAAGAAGAAGCAAGGCCACGTGTGGTGATATTGAGGGTTCTCAATTTTCAACATAAGGTGTTAATCCTGCAGGCCTACAGAAAATTGCCTGAATTGCTCCTGCACAATCGAAAAATTTTAATGTTTCAAGATTATTCAGCGCTGGTGGCTGCAAAACGGAAGGAGTTTGCTCCCGTATGTGCAGAGTTATTTCGCCGCAAAGCCCGTTTTACCCTGGCCTTTCCGGCCCTGCTGCGAGTAACCTTTCAAGGGAAAACACACCTTTTTGATCAAGCCGGAAAGGCGAAACAATTTTTGGCGAAACTGCCCGCAGACCCAGCAACGGAGTGAGAGCTCTGGTCATTACCTTGGAGGTTTTGTGAGACTGCCTGGACGGAGGGGACCTGCCAACCCGGTTTGATGGGATGCACGTTCTAGCATGGAGTGGCCTGGAGGTGGTGGAACTTGGCTTATGTCCCGGCGGCAGAGGGGTGATCGACAGGGTTCCTGGACTTTCAGTTCAGTTTACTGTGTATTATGCAAGGGATAATTCTGTCTCTCTCTGTCTTCTCTTTTCTAGAATGCTATCAGGGGTTCTGATGTAAGAGGTTGCAGTGCTGAACTTGCACTACTGGTGGGGTGGGGGGAGAGCGGGGAAGGGCTTCGGGGCTGCCCTGAGGCATTGCTGGGACTCTGGCCTCAGTCGAGAGTACTGGGGATATGGCGGATGATAGTTTTAGGGGGGATGGAGATCGGAGGGTGGGAAAGGGCGGATGTGGGGGGGGGGAGGGTGAGGGGGTGGGAGGGTGGGAGGCTGGGGGTGGGTGGGGGGGGGGGAAATTGGGGGGATTCATGTTGACGGGGAACTTGGGGGAGGACTGTTTCTTTTCTTTCTCATGTCCCCTGCTAGATCGGGGTCTCTCCATGGGTGGTCTCGCCCAGAGTATAGAGGTCAAGTGTGTAGTGGTGGGGTGGGAGCTGGGCTGCCCCTCACACAATCCCAGCTGTTTCATCCTAAAAAGGTGTGCATCGAAAGAGTACATTACCCTCCCTGATTTGCATGTTGTAACCTGGAATGTTGGTGGAATCACCACTCCGGTGAAACGCACCAAAATTTTGCAAGCTCTCAAAAGGCAAAAGGCCCAGGTGGTTCTGTTACAGGAGGCGCATTTGACGGCTAAAGAGCATGCCAAGTTACAGCGGGATTGGGTCAGGACGGTCCTGTCGGCGCCCTCGGACACCCGGAGAAAAGGGGTGGCAATCTTGATTCACAAGGGTTTAACCTGTGAGGTCCTAAAGGTGGATGCTGACCCCCACGGTAGATTTCTGTTCGCACATGTCAAGCTTCAAGGAGAAGAGCTGTTTCTTGGGAATGTGTACGCCCCCAATAACTATAACCATGATTTTTTAAAAAATATTCTGCATAAGATTTTGGGGGCCCCGAAGATTCCGGTAGTGCTAGCAGGGGACTATAATTGCCCTCACGATCCTTCCTTAGATCGCTCTTGTCCCTCTACAGGGAGGGGTTGGAGTAGGCGGGGAATAGGGTACCTTTGTGAGTTGGGGGAGCTGGTGGATGTCTGGCGAGTGCTAAACCCGACTAGCAGGGATTACACACATCTGTCACGAGCCCACCGAACCTGGTCGAGAATTGATTATCTTTTAGTATCACAGCAATGGTTTGGGAAAGTGTCCTGCGCAGAGATTGGACCCATTATCGTGTCAGATCATGCCATGGTCAGCTTGACGTGGTGAGGTGAGCGGGAGAGTTCCACCAAATGGTCTTTCCCTAGCCACCTGGCAAATAGGACAGAGTTCCGGGACTATGTGGCTCAGCATTGGTCGGAATACGTCAAGTTCAATGAGGGGACGGTTGATTCGCTGGCCTCCTTTTGGGAGGCGGGGAAGGCTGTTCTCCGAGGGCATATAATAGCCTATGTTGGTGCGGAACGGAAGAGAGTTAACGCGGAGATACTTCGGCTGTCGAGAGAGCTCCGTGCAGCCCAGACTGTAGCATTTGGGCGGCCGAGTGGTCTAGCGGACTATCTGGACCTCCAGAAACACCTGAATGACCTGTTGCAGAAGAGGGCCATTCAATCCCAGCAATATTATCACCATCAGTTCTTCCGTTATGGGGATCGGTCTGGGAAGTTGCTGGCTCGATTGGTGAAGGAGCCAGGGGGACCCCGCCGGGTGATGGTGATTAAGGACACCGAGGGTAGGAGGCATACTAGAGCGGCGGAGGTAGCCCGCGTCTTTCGTGCCTTTTATGAGCAGCTGTATGCCTCTAAGGATGGAGATGTGTCCTCAATGGAGGACTTTTTGGAACGTGTGTCGCTTCCCAGGGTGGGGACAGCGCAACTAGAGGTGCTCAATCATGAGATTACCGGAGTGGAGATTCAGAAAGCGATTCGCGCTGGGAAAACACACAAGGCTCCCGGTCCGGACGGCTTCACCTATGAGGCGTACAAGCTATTGGAGATCTCGGTGGTCCCGACCCTGGCGGCATTGTATGCCGAGGTGGTGGACTCGGGCTCCTTCCCCAGGGATATGCGAACGGCCCGCATTACCTTAATTCCGAAGCAGGGGAAGGATCTGGAGGATCCTGCCTCCTACAGGCCCATCTCGTTGATTAATGTGGATCAGAAGCTCTTCGCTTCGATTTTGGCCGCGCGGCTTCAGTTGTTCTTACCGGAGTTAGTGGGATCCCATCAGGCAGGTTTTGTTAAAGGTAGGGACGCCTCGGTCAATATTAGCAAGGTGTTGCTGGGTATGGAACAGGCACTGCTGGCGCGGGATCCGTTGCTACTTGTTAGTCTAGACTCGGAAAAGGCTTTCGACAGGGTGTCATGGCGTTATATGTTTGCGGCCCTGGGGCGGTTCGGATTTCAAGGGGCATTTCTGCGGGGGGTGCAAGCCTTATATGCTGCTCCCAGAGCTGTGGTTGATGTTGGGGGAACGTGCTCTCCCCCCTTTTCTTTGCAGCGTGGCACGCAGCAGGGATGCCCACTTTCTCCTCTTCTTTTTGTCTTGCAATTAGAGCCTCTCCTACTCTCTCTGATGGCATCCGTGCATATAGCGGGTGTTACTTGGCGGGGTGGGAGTCTTAAGGTAAGCGCGTTTGCGGATGATCTTCTGTTGTGTTTGACGAAGCCGATGGAGTCCCTGCCGGAGGCTCTACGCTTGATCGAGCATTTTGGTGGGTTCTCAGGGCTCCGCATTAATCGAACGAAGTCGATGGTTCTTGATGTAGATAATCAGTCGCGGGGTAAGTGGCAGGATGCCTTTCCGCTTCGGTGGGCGGAGGGGCACATACGTTATCTGGGCGTTCATATCCCGGGCTGTTTGCGCTCCCTATATGAGGTAAATATTCGCTCCCTCTTACATTCCACAGTCGCACGGCTGTGGCGGTGGAGGGATTTACCCTTGTCTCTGATGGGGCGGGTTGCCTTGGTGCGGATGACGGTGGTTATATCTTTTGCGGAATCTTCCCCTTTGGTTGGGGAGACGGGATCTGCGAGAGTTATATGGACAGCTCGGTCGGTTTTTGTGGAGATCAAGGAGAGCACGTATTGCGTTGGAGACGCTTATGCGGCCAGTTGTGGAAGGGGGTCTGGGTTTGACTTCCCTGAGATCCTATAATTTGTGTTATGTGACAAGGAGGTTGAGTGACCTGGTGTTGGGGAATGCTGAGCGACTGCCGATTGATTTGTTTGATCAATTTTCTGAGCAGTGGCATAGGGTCTACCTGCTCCACTGTGGGGGTGCGGCGCTACCACGGGCGTGGCGGGAGTCCTTCTATTTGCGTACGTTGCGAGTGGGATGGAAATTTTTATGCCGATTCCGAGCCAGGCCTTGGAGAGCAACGGATTGTTTGCCCTTGCGAGGTAATGGTAACTTTATGCCGGGAAGGATTAGCGGGGGAGGACAAATTTGGTTGCGGGCAGGTATTGAGTACATTGGGCAATTGCGCATGGAGGGTACGGACCAGCTTGAGTCTTTTCAGGGGCTGGCGAGGAAACAATTTGCCGAATGAGAATTTTTATTATTATCTGCAGGTGAGGCATTATGTGTGTAGCATCCCTGGGAAGAGTGATTTGCTGTCCCCTGAAGGTAGTCTTTGGTTATTATTGGAACAATGTCAGGCTCTCCCTACTACTGGGCACTTGCGAGAACTGTTGTTTCCCCCGGGCAACTTGGGGAAGTTAGTGTTGCTGGTAGAGCGCTGGCACCGGGATGGTTTGGTGGATTTGACGGTGGAACTGGTGGGGATGGCATTTCGCAGAATCCGAGAGCTATCTGAGGCCGTACGTTATAGAGAATTGCAGTTTAAGCTCTTGTAGAGAGCGTATGTGTCTGAGACTGGGGCGAGGAAGATGGGACTCTTGCTGTCCGATGTGTGTGGTCTCTGTAAAAGAGAAGTGGGTACCCTGTTCCACCGCTTTTGGTCCTGCCCTAGGATTCAACTATTTTGGAGGGCGGTGCGAAACAAATTGCTACTTTGGATGGGTGGGGAGGTGACTCTGCACCCTGTGTGGTGTTTGTTTCATGTAGGGCCAGCGGGGGTACAGGGGACAGACGCCCAGAGGCGGCTGTGTGCGAAAAGTTTCTTAGTAGCTAAACATTGTATTCTTCGGCAATGGCTCTCAGAGGGTTGTCCGGGAATAGGAGAATGGGAGTCTCTGGTGGGAGACCTCATGAAGATGGAGGGTAGAACGGCTAGACTACTGGGGGGAAACACGCAGTCCCGTTTCCTCCTCATCTGGGAGCCCTTGCTAAATGCCCAGGGGGTGGATCCCGCAGGGGACCTGGAGCAGGCATAGGTAATGGTTACGAGTCTGGGCGGTGGCCCCAATATTGGGAGGGGCGGTGTTAGCTGCAGGTGGTTGGAGAGACCTGTAGGGGTTATTACGGTATTTTGGTAGGGGAGGGTGGGGGGGTTAGAGGTAAGGGGTGCGGGGAGGGGGTTGGCCTGGTAGTTGGGGTTGTTCTGGCGGGCACCTGGGGGTGAACGTTTGCTGGGTTTGGACTGTACAGTGAGGGCCTTGACCTGCAGGTTAGGTCTGGGAGCTCGAATGGGGGGGGTTTCTTGGGTTTAATTCCTTGTGTTCACTTCTTTGTATTGCATTCCCTGCTGTTCTCTTTGTGTGGGCTTGTATATTAGTTATGAGTCTGTTTCCCAGATGTCCCCAGCATTTATCTCTGAATGTTTATCTCTGCATGATGTTCTGGATGCGAGGCTGGCCAGCCCGCTGTACTGTATGTTTATCTGAAAACAATAAAAACGAATTTACAAAAAAGACCTAATTCATAAAAAGTATAACATACATAAAACCTTGATTACAGAAAAAGATAATAACGGGAAACCCAAAAAATGAAAGCCGTACAAAAACATGTCAGTCCAGACCAGGTATAAAAACTGATTAAAAATCAATGGGTAATAGTAATATAAAAATATAAATATAAAATAATGCCCCTAGAATAATAAATTAATAAACTATGGAATAATGAATGACAAAACAGCATGAATGTAAATCAATTGATAATAATAATGCAGGAGATCTAAATATACGAAATGATACCCAGGAAAGCGTAGTTACTCACCTGTAACAGGTGATTTATTTATTTATATTTCTTATATACCGCACTATTTGCAATCAGCGGTTCACATGGAACAGAAACATCCGACAACTTAAATATGTCTGGTCATTACATTAAACAGGAAATGCAACTTGGAAAATGGGTACACTATATACATATGAGGTGTACTGAGAAAGGATAATGTTTGGTGTTTACATTGTAGGGGACACCTGTTGCGAGGGCTTGCCTAGCTGACTACTATTATTGTTGAGGTGCTCGTTATTCGAGTGGGACTGAGGATCGGAGATGTCAGTGAGATATTTGGTGAAGAGGAAATGTTTAAGGGCCTGTAACAGGTGATCTCTGGGAACAGCAGGAATTTAGTCTTCACATATGGGTATCGTCGGTACCGATGGAGCCTGCGCGGGAACGCTCCCCAGCATCCAATAGGAAAGCTTTTCGGAGCATCCCACAGTGCCTGCGTGCTGCCTTCATGCCTATCTACCTCTCTCACTTCAGTTGAGTTTATAGCTGAGACCAAAGGAGAGGAGTAGAGAAAAAGAGATAGATACAGATAGAGCAAGGAAGATTGCTCTGAGCTCCAAGAGACTGATATGTAGATGAGTCTCCTGTGGGGACCGGGTGCCTTGTGTGGAGAGGTCTTGCAGATGAGCTCCCCAACCCATCGGAGAAGCATCTGTTGTGAGAGTTGCTTGGGGTAAGGGTTGCTGAAAAGGGAACCCCAGCAACAGGTTTGAGTGGACTTCCACCACTGGAGGGACAAAATAAGGCAACTTGTGTTTGCTATTTTGTCTGACAGGCATCCTGATGCCTGGGTCCATTGAGTGGATAAAGTCCACTGGGCTGCCCTCATATGGAGGCGAGCATAGGGAACCACATGCACAAACATGCACAGTAGATGCTATGTGGCCTAGTAGTTGAAACATTTCTCGAGCAGTGAGTTGAGGTTTTAGCACTGCTTGAGAAGCTAACTGCACCATGCGAAGGCAGCGGGCCTGGGGGAGATAGGCTCTTGCCTTTCTGGTATCCAGCACAGCTCCTATGAACTCTAAAGACTGAGTGGGAGTTAGACTGGATTTTGAGATGTTTATTACCAGACCCAAATTTATTTTTATTATTTATTTATTTATTTAACAATTCTTTTATACCGCGCTATTATAATCAAATACTGAAGGATACGCATTGTGCAGGATAGAGAAGTCCTGGCCTCTGACTCTGTTGGGGCTCGAATGAGCCAGTCGTCTAAGTAGGGGAAGACGAATATCCCTAGAGTGCGGAGAAATGCTGCTACTACAGCCATGCATTTCGTGAACACCCTTGGTGCTGAGGCCAGGCCAACAGGAAGCACCCTGTATTGGTAGTGCTTTCCTTGAAAAAGGAACCGAAGGAACCTTCTGTGAGTTGGATGGATGAGAACATGGGTGTAAGCATTCTTGAGATCTAGAGAACAAAGCCAATCCTGACTCTGAAGGTATGGCAGCAGAGTTCCGAGAGAAATCATCTTGAATTTCTCTTTGACAAGGAATTTGTTCAATTCTCTGAGGCCCAAGATAGGTCTGTATCCCCCTGTTTTCTTTGGGATAAGGAAATAGGGGGAGTAAAAGCCTGTACCCTGCTGATGGATGGGTACTTCTTCTATTGCCCCTTGGGCAAGAAGCATAGTGACCTCCTGACCTAACAAGTTGATGAGAGAGGTTGGAGAATTTAACTGCCTTATTATTGTGGGAGGGGGCATGCTTGAAAAATGAAGCTCCTTTATGATGGAGAGTGTCCAATGCTCTGCTGTTATCTGCTCCCATCTGGGGGCAAAGTGACATAACCTTCCTGGAATGGTGGAAGGCTCTGGTCCCACAAGAGCCAGGAAGGCTAAGTTCTCTAGCTGAAAGTCAAAGGCCTTGTGGAGGCTGAGACTGCTGGGACGGCTGAGGCTTAGCAGTCTTTGCTTTCTTCTGTTTGGGTGGTTGCTGACCTTTCCTGACAAGCTGACCTGCAGAACGTCCCTGCTGAGCATAAGTAGGATAATATCTTTTCTTCTGAGAAAAGAATGGTTTCTTGAAAGATTTCTTTCTAGCAGGATCAGCTGTGGACTTGGACAATCTATCCAAGGTGGAGTTGTCAGTATCCAACTCATTGGCCTTTTCCTGCCAATCTTTACCAAACAGGTTCTCACCAGTACAAGGGATATTTCCCAGTTTGTCTTGTACCCAGAGCTCCAGATCAGATGCCTGGAGCCAAGCAATTCTACGTGCACCTATGGCAATGGCAGAGGTTCTGCTTATGCACTCAAGCAGTCAAAAGCTGCACGGTTGACAAATTTAGAAACATCTTGGGCATGTTTGACCAATGTGAGAAAATCCTGTCTTCTGTCCTCAGGAAGAAGAGGACTCAAAGCCTCTAAATCACCTGTGACCTCCTTCAGGAACATTCCCATGTACAGACTATAGGAACTGATCCTGGCAGAAAGCATGGAAGTTTGGAAGACACGATGTCCAAAAGCATCCAGGATTCTGCACTCACGTCCTGGAGGATTAGAGGCATGCCTCTTTGCACTCTTGATCCTTCTCATAGCTAATTTCACTACAATAGAGTGGTGAGGAAGCTGAGTTTTTTGGAAACCAGGACAAGGAGGGACCCGATACAGAGTATCCAGTCTGCGAGAATGAGAAGAGGTGGTAAGAGGTGTCTCCCACATTCTTAACATGAGATCATGCAAAATCTCATGAATGGGCAAGGTAGCTGCCTCCTTAGGAGTTTTGGGATAGTGTAAAATTTCCAACTCCTTAGCTCTGGGCTCTGTTTCAGGGGCCACAGTAATGGACAGACCCCGAGCCACCTCCCTGATAAAATCCTGGAAGGAAATATCCTCTGGAGGAGACATCCTGCGCTTAGGGGAGGAGGGCTCCTCTGGGAGAAGCATTCCTGCATCGACAGAACTGTCAGAATCCTCAGATTCTTCTGAGGACTCGAAGTACCGTCTGTCCAGATGCTCTTGAAGAGCCCGATACCCGTACCGAGCGAAGTTGGTACTGGGTTATCGGTACCGGAAGGCATTGGATGACTGGGTACCGGCAATGCAGACACCGATACTGATGTCGATGCCATCGGTACCGGTACCGACACCGGTCTCGGGATTGGTGCCGGTACCGGCTGAATTGTCTGTCGCGGTTCCGAGGGCGTCGATGCCGCAAGGAGGGCTGCAAGACTGCGCTCAATAGCCAGGACTCTCTGGTCTATCGACGCTGCCGATGCCTGGATGTCGGTACCGGAGAAGACCGCCGGTACCCCAGAGCATGGCACCAGTAGTTCTGCCGAGGTTGAGGCCTTGAGAACATCCTGGAGCCCCGATAATGCTTTGGACGCCGAAGCCTCCCGCCAGGGCAATTTTGCCAGTGCAGAATCCTCAAGGGCAATGCCAGAGGCATCTCGATGCTTCGAAGGAGATCTACCCTTTGAGGACCGGCTAGACTTATGTTTAGTTACCTGAGATCCACAGGAGGAAGACGAAGCTCTGGAAGACGTTGATGCCACCGAAGCTTGTGACACAGTAGCTCCTCAGGAACAGATGGATACAAGTGAGCAGCCGGTGGTAGAAGCCGGTACTGCAGGAGAAAGCAGGGATTTCTCTGCAGAAAGAAAAAAACACACTTTCAATCAGGCAAAACAGCTCACCTCGAGGGAGGAGAGTAGGAAGGCTTGTGATTGGGCACACCCCAAGGGGAGGCCGGCAGTGCAGGCTTGAAGCACCTGGTTAAATACACAGGAAGCAGATCCAGATCGAGATCGAGAGGCAGATACAGACGGGGATCCAAGGAGAGATCCAGAGAGAGAAGACAAGAGAGCAACGGAGGTTTCCTTGCTGTGATAATTTCCCTAACAGTCTGCAGCTGGAAGATAGCTTGGAGCAGCATTCAGATGAGGAAGGAAACTGCTGGAGGCAGAGCTCCTTTAGAACGCTGAGAAACCCAAGGCTGCAGGACCAGGCAGAGCGGGGGAACAAAGGCAGAAGGATAAAGAATCCTCCCAGGGAGAAGCTCCTGTATAAGGTACCCAGAGAAAGAGGAGTTTATGCTCTAAAGCCAGAAAGTCTAGGTTCTGCTTTTAAAAGCCAAGCCAGTCAAGATGGTGGCAGCTGGTGTCAGAAAAGAGAAGCTTTGAATGACAATAATTATTCTTTTAAACTAGCTGAGTCACCTAGCCAGGACAGGGCTGATATACATGCTCTTAAATATTCTCCTAGCACTGCTAAGTTTGAATGTACAGCACCCACGTGCAGGGAAAGGTGGGGAGCTAACGAGAGCCCAGCACATGTTTGTTTTCCAAACACAAACAAACCTGAAAAGCAGCCTGAGATAGATAGGCTCAGTCAATACCTATTCACCGAGGGGACAGGAAGACAGCTCAATGAAGAAAAGTTTCATGCTGAATCACTTCTTAAAGAGTTCCAGGATTATTTAGAACAGAAGAAGAGTTTTAACCACAGTGTTCCAGTTACTGGCTGAAAGGAAGAAAACTCTGTTCATAATTCTGTGTTTTCCCCTGCTGATGATGAGATGATGATGGACTGTTCTACCTGTTTAATTGATAGAGGCAATTAAGCAGAGAGAGGATTGTGCTGGTATATGAAGTAATATAACAGTGATGTAACTTTGACCGACACAAGAAAGCTTGTGGAGGGAAACTGAATTGGAGCACTACTAGTGATTGATAGAACCTGAGCTTTATTAGTAAAGGACTTTTCTGTTATCAGCCTGTATGTTAAAAGCACATGAAAGGAATGTGAAGAAATACAGCATTTAAAGCCAGTCAGGCAAAGTTTCAGTTAATCCTGTTTTATTTGGTTTAAACTTCTGCACCGTCTGTAATCTTCTTTTGAACTGCACAATGGCAATATGAGCCACATGAAAATAAACCTCATGTAAATAAATAACTCCTGCCAGCCTTACTGCTCGAAGCATAACACAACTACATCTAACTGCCTCAAGGGCATCATAAGGCAACCCCTCCCTAACCCTCAAGGTTAAGGGGCAGGCGGTGTCATAAGCTGCATCAGAGAGAAACAGGGTACTGAGCTTGGCAGCTCAGTTCTGTCGACCTCTCTTGGACATCATGGCACAGGCCATACATTCTGAGATGGAATGGTCAGGACCTAAACATTTCAAACACCCAGAGGAGGGTTTTTCCATCGTGGAAAAAATCCTGGGCCTAAGGCCCAAAATGGCACGTGCACCTGGAAAAAACGGGAAAAGTCCTAAGAAATTTTTTTTTTTTTTTTTAAAGAATAGAAAGAAAGAAGAAAAAAACGGCGGTACCGGTAAAACGTCGAGGAAAGCAGACGCGACCACAAAAAAGAAGACAATTTTCTGCAGTGACAGGAACACGACCTGCTGGCTCCGCGGAAAACGAAGAACTGGAGAGAGGCAGTTGGGAAAGGCGGGAAGGCAGCACACAGGTGCTGTGAGATGCTCCCAAAAGGACGCTAATAGGACGCTGGGGAGCGTCTCATCCAAAGATCTCCCTCCCACTGCATGTGAAACTTGTTCAATGGCGAAGCTACGGAGTTGCTCAAACCTATGCCCTTGTGATAAACAATATGTGACGATAGGGGCCTCTTGTCTTCAGCACTTCAGCCAGCTCCTATGCTCCCGCAATCTAATTTTCAAAGGGCTGATTGTTTTCCCAACGTACATAAGTCCACATGGACATACGATACTATAAACTACTGCCTCTGAACTGCATGTAGTGTGTGTACGAGGATGAAGTGTAACTCCATGATAACAGAATTGCGAAATCTCTAGCATAATGTCACACACTTCACATGCACCACATTTCTTATGGCTGCCTACCTCACCCTGTCGTTCCAGTGGTGGAAGCACGGTCGGGCTAAGGTACTCCTTTAGATTTCGACCTCGTTGCCAAACACATAGATTGCGGGAGCATAGGAGCCGGCTGAAGTGCCGAGGAGTGGCCTAGTGGTTGGGGCAAGGTACTTCAGGCCGGAAGGTCGGGGGTTCAAATCCCACTAGAGGACAGCAACCTTGAGCTGGAAGGACTGGGGTTTCTAGTCCCACAGGTGCTCCTTGTGGTCTTGGGCAAGCCACTTAACCCTCCATAGCCCATGTTCCATGTAAAATAGTTATCTCCAAGTTATAATGCCCTGTTCAATGTAATTTCAGTTTGTTCAATGTAAACCGCACTGATGCAGAATAGCGCGGTATATAAGTGAATGTAAATAAATAAATAAATAAATTTAAACTATAGAGGGGTTCCCTTGAAAGTTGTATAATATTGGAAGCACTAATGAGATCAGTTATTCCGTGTTAGTCATAGGTAAGTGTTCACACGTTCTATCTCTTAGGTTAGGGTTTCCAATAGATTATACTTAACGTTCCTAGGTTAAATATGTTAGGTGCATAGGTAGATAAACAGGTGACGTGAATCCCAGAAATTTCGGGTAGGGCTTAAAAGTAGGCAGTTGGTTCTATCCCGCATGCGCGGTGTCCTCCATATGGAAGATAGGAGACGCGGGCAGCAGCAGCATCTGTGAGTAGAACCGATTTTAACTTTTTAGAAAACAAGGAATAAAGGGAAATAAAGAGTGACATCTATAAAAAATAGTAGCTTAGGAGTAAAATGTTCGCTCTGTTTGTTTTGTAGATTATGAGAGAGGATCTCCTGATGAAAGTATTACATTGAAAAGCCTTAGTGGCGCCGAATTTGAGCGTCGGGATCCGTTTAATTTAAAGAACAAGAGCCGCCGGAGTGATTCAGTTAAGCTCCTAGTATAAGAGTCTCCGCAGATATAAGAATTCACATACAGTCATTGATGCAAATAACAGCACTGAATGAAAGGACGTATGTCCAGATTAAAGTGCGGTTCAAGTCTGAGACCTTAATATAGTGTTACTATAAGAATGAAATTAAATGAATGATTGATTCTACTTGACTATAGTGTTTTGTATGAACGTATCCTTCACTAGAAATATACAATAAACAACAGTCAACAAAGCAGGAGCTTGGTTTTACATGGAACATTTTGAAGCAGTAAACAATATATCAACTAAAATCATATGTTAATACAAAACAAAACAGAACCAAACAAAACATTATAAACTATATACAATTACAAGTTAGTGGGCAATTTAGAATGTATGTTAAATGTATCTCCCAATTGTGTTGTGACCACTTTGATTGAAGGATAAGGTGGTATACAAAACTGTCTAAATAAATAAATAAAACCTCTTTTTCTTGTTGAAAAACGTTTTTTTGCATGACTTTTTCTTTGCTGGGTTGGCTGTAGACTTTGATAGTCTATTCAAGGTAGTATTTTAAGATTCAAGCTGATTAGCCTTGTCCTGCCAGTCCTTGCCAAAGAGATTTTCCCCTGTACAAGGAATATTTCCCAGCTTGTGTTGCACCCACTGCTCTAAGTCTGATGCCTGAAGCCAGGCAATATGACGTGCACCTATGGAGATAGCAGAGGTTCTGCTTATGCATTCAAAGCAATCAAAGGTTGCACGGTTCATGAATTCTGGGCGTGCTTGACCAGGGTAAGGAAATCTTCCCTTTTGTCCTCAGACATATTAGGGCTCATGAGCTCTAAGTCACGTGCGACTTCTTCCAGGACATACCCATATAAAGAATGTAGGAACTGATCTTGGCTGATAACATGGAGGATTGGAAGCATCGACGCCCAAAGGCATCGAGTGTCCTCGATTCCCGGCCTGGAGGTTTAGAAGAATGCGTTTTAGCACTTTTAATTCTACACATAGCCGATTCCACTACCATTGAATGGTGTGGTAACTGAGTCTTTTGAAAGCCAGGACAGCTTGGCACTCGGTACATGGTATCGAGGCGTCGGGAATGTGGAGACACCGTTAAGGAGTTTCCAACATCCTTAACATAAGATCATTTAAGATCTTGTGAATGGGAAGCATAGCTGCTTCCTTAGGAGCCATGGGATATTGTAGAATTCTTAATTCTTCTGTACTAGGTCCGTTTTCTGGTATCACCTAGATTGAAAGACCTTTGGCTAAATCACATACGAAATCCTGGAAGGACATGTCTTCTGGAGGAGACATTTTGCGTTGAGGAGAAGGAGTTAGATCCTTTGGTAGGATCACTTTAGTACTGGTAGAGTCATCACAGTCATCGGAATCGGAAGACTCAAAGTCATGCTGTACTGGGTGTTCCTGTAATGCACGATACCGGTACTGCTCGAAATCGGTACCGGAATGTCTCGGATCCTGTCCCCTGATATCTGAGATAGACTCAAGGCTCGGCATGGGGGGAAGCATACCTGCCAATACCGATACCTATGGAACCGTCTGTAGCGGTCTTAGCGGTACCAAAGCTTCTAAGAGGGTTGCTAGACTGTCTTCGATACCAAGAATTCTCTTATCCATCACTCCTGCCGATGCCTGGGTGTCGGTACCGGTGAAAGCGGCCATGATCCCAGAACATAGCACCAGTAGTTCTGCAGAGGCGGAAGCCTCTGGAACATCCTGGAACCCCGTTAATGATTTGGAGACCGAAGACTCCCAACGGGGATGTTTTGCCGGTGAACTTTCCTCGAGGGCGACAGTGGCATCTCGATACTTAGAAATAGATCTACCCTTTGAGGACCGGCTAGTCTTGGAAGACTTAAGTTTAGTTACCTGAGATCCATGGGAGGAAGATGAAGCTCTGGAAGACGTCGATGCAACTGACATCGTATCTGCAGCAAAAAGGGTACCGAGTTTTGCAGCTTTATTCTGCAGGCCCCTCTTGGAGAATGGACAATGTTCAGGACCTAAACATTTTAGATACCAACCATGGGTGTCGGTGATGGATATAGTACCGCCACAGTTAGAAAATTTCTTGAAACCACTAGCTGGCTTCTACATGTTTGAAGAAAAGTGGGCCTAGTGCCCAAAATGGTGCCTAGCACCGAGAGGGGAGAGGCCCCTGAAAGAAAAAATCTTTTAGAAAGCTAAGGGGGATTTTTTGAAAAAGAAGAAAAGAGAATCGGCGGTACAGGTAGGCGTCTAGTGAAGGCAGACGCGACCACAAGAAAACAAAAGAATAAGAATTAATTTTCTGCGGTGACAGGGTACACGTCCTGTCGGCTCTGTGGAAAATGAAGAACTGAAGTGAGAGAGGTAGATAGGCGGGAAGGCAGCACGCAGGCGCTGTGGGATGCTCCCAAAAGCTTTCGAATTGGACGCTGGGGAGCGTTCCCGCGCAGGCTCCGTCAGTACCGACGATACCCATATGTGAAGACTACATTCCTGCTTATTCCTGGAGATATAATAATTTATGAATAAAAGTATCAATTGTGATACCAAAGCAGGGGGGAGGAATGGGCCAATAGAGATACTAAAAAGTTTGTATATGTACAAAGTTAATATTATAAATACTAGCAGCAAGAGGCTTTGGTATCACAATTGATACTCCTCCCCCCTGCTTTGGTATCACAATTTAGATCGGAAATTCACTTTCCAAACCCACATTAAGAAAGCAACTGCAGCGACATGTCAAAGGATAAGAACACTACATAACCTCTGCCCAATGCTGGACCACAACCTATTCTGCACGGTCTGCCAAACACTCATTATTCCAATGTGGGACTACTTCAATTCAATATTCCAAGGCCTACCAAAAGGCACACTTCTTCCATTCTAAATTGCACAAAACGCTGCATCACACTTAATATCAAGGAAACCTAGAGAAGAACACATTATCCCAGTACTAAAGGAACTATATTGGCTGCCCATCCAAGCTTGGATACAATACAAAGCAACAATGAACCCCTTCAAAAGTATACATAACCTAACCACTGCCTGTCTACAAACTCTCATAACCATACCTCCTGATGACAGACCAAGACGAGTCTAAACATCAAACCTCCTTAAAATCCCCAGACAGAAAACAACCAGTACACAAGAAATATGCCACCGCACCTTCTCTATATACAGGCCTACACTATGGTACTCCCTTCCAACCAATCTCAGAGCAACTACTGACAAAGGATTTCAGGAAGATACTAAAAATACACATATTCAAGAAATATTATGGGACAGATTGCCAAGATCACTCACCCACAACCAAAACCTCCACACAAACCTAGATGACTGAAAGACAAAAGTATGGTCTATATACTGCCCAAATGTAAATAGCTATCAGATCACTGTTCAGACAGTAAATACCTTACTGCCTATCAGTTAAAATGTAAATAGTTAATTGCATAGCGATTCCAGTTACCTACATAAGAACATAAGATATGTCATAATGGGTCAGACTAAGGTCCATCAAGCCAAGTAGCCTGTTTCCAACAGTGGCCAATCTAGGTCATAAGTAGCTAGCAGTCTCCTCAATGCTTGCATTTGGTCAAGCAGTTATATCCCGGGTCCCTTTTAATAATGGTTTATGGAACTTTCCTCCAGGAACTTGTCCAAACCTTTTTTAAACCCAGCTATACTAACAGCTTTTACTTGTGATGAAGCTGAAGACATTGAAGCTATTAACTTAGGAAAAAACACTGTTTATTATAAAGCAACTGACTCACAGAGGGTGCAGTTACCTAAGGAAGCTCAGTGGAGAAATGGCTTTATAAACAGTGCTCAGAAGGAAGAAAGCAGAGAGGATCTCGAGTTCAGAAAGGAGCTGAGAGAGGACCTCAAGCTCAGAGAGGACCACAAGTTTGGAGAGGAACACAAGTTCAGAGAGGAACTGAGAGGGGACCTGAGAGAGGAACCTCACATACTGAAAGGCAGAGAAGCTTGGAGTACTTACAAGGAAGAGCTAAGTTCCAGGGAGGAGAAGCCCATTCCAGAAAGCTCCAGGAGCCAGTCTTCAGGGAAGATGGTGATAGAAGGAGACTGCCGGGTAGAGCAAATACCAGCAGAGCACGTCTCAAAGATCCACGGTACAGTTATATTTCCTTTCCAAGATGTGAGCCAGCTCCTAGAAAAGCTTATAACCCAGAGAACCGTACTGATAGGAAACAAAGCTGGAAAGGGCTTGTGAAACCTTTACAGAGAGGCGTAGTAAAAAGCCATAACAATTATTTGCCAAACCAAGACCAGCAAGGCTGGGGAATATTGGAGAGATCTATTGAACTACAACCTGCCTTATCCAGGGAAAGCTCAGGACTAGCTGACAACACGGCTGAACAGGAACCTATGCAAATAGAGGTGATAGAGCCAGAGCCGTTGCAGTTAGAGCACCCGATGGACTGCTCACTCTGTGCTTCCAAGAGTCTAGAGTCTCTCACAGAATTGTAACCGGCAGGAAATGCTTTAACATATCTTTTTGCTTTTGCTAAGCTGAAAGAAGAAGTTTTGTATTTGTTTTTCCTTTTGGTGTTGAAAACCTGTTTGAACGCAAAGAACTGTGAAGCGCCTGTAACAGTTACTGACTTTGTAAATATTTTATAGAAAAATTATTATATATCGTCCCTCAAAATCAAAAACTTAGGCTATGATATACCTTATTTTGATAAGCAAAGAAATTTATTCTAAATATTTTTTGTCTGATATCATATAATCTGGCACAATCTAACCACAGAAGTGAAAACATAAGGGTCGTTGATGCAAACATGACACACATCCCTTGACATAGTTTGCAGGAGTGTGTCTGATAAAGTCTGAGACCTGTTTTCCCTTCTATTATATATTTCATATTTATGTTACTAAAATAAGGTATATCATAGCCTAAGTTTTTGATTTTGAGGGACGATATATAATAATTTTTCTACATGATTACCACCCTCTATGACATGACCACACATTGAGTGTTCATACACAACTTTGTAAATATTTTGGCATAAACCCTGAAGTAAGGTACATTCTGTTTTTGTCTTCCTGGAGAACCTTTGCGCAACAAAGGGAATAAAAACCATTTAAGTTTAACCCTGCACAAGGCTCACAACTATTTCTTTATGAAGTGGGACTACAAAGACCATGATGCACCTGGTCTAGAAAAGTTTTTCCTTCTTCAACCAACAATAAGTGTCTGCCTTCTCCTTTCTGCACGCTGCCAATAGGAGGGGCTGTGACATACTACATCCTCGGGTAACAAATTCTAGAGTTTGATTACACATTGAGTGAAAAAAATATTTTCTCTTATTAGTCTTAAATAGGTTACCCTGTAGCTTCATTGCATGTCCCCTAGTCTTTTTATATTCTGATGATGTAAACAATCGAGCTACGTTTACCTGTTCCACTCCATTCATTAATTTATAGAGCTCTATCATATCTCCCCTCAGCCGTCTCTTTTCCAGGTTGAAGAGCCTTTTTAGCCTCTCTTCATAGAAGTATCCTTCCATCCCCTTTACCATTTTGGTGGCTCTTCTCTGTACCTTTTCTAAAAAAGCTATATCCTTTTTAAGATACAGTGACCAGAATTGCACACAATATTCAAGATACGGTCGCACCATGGAACGATACAGAGGCATTATAATATCCTTTGTTTTATTTTCCATTCCTTTCCTTATCATATCTAGCATTCTATTTGCTCTCTCGGCAGCTGCTGCACACTGGGCAGAGGGTTTTAACATGTTATTCACGATGACGCCTAAATCTTTTTTCTGGGTAGTGGTTCCTAATGTGGAACCTTGCGTCGTGTAACCATAGTTTGGATATTTCTTTCCTAGGTGCATAACTTTGCACTTGTCCACATTAAATTTCATCTGCCATTGGATGCCCAGTCTTCCAATTTATCAAGATCTTCTTGCAATTTTCCACAATGCTCATAGGTTTTAACAACTTTGAATAGTTTTGTGTCATCTGCAAATCTGATAAACTCACTCGTTATTCCCATTGCCAGGTCATTTATGAATATGTCAAAAAGCAGCAGACCAAGCACAGATCCCCGGGGTACTCCACTATTCACCTTTTTCCATTGGGAAAATTGGCCATTTAGCCCTACCCTCTGCTTTCTATCTTTTAACCAGTTCCTGATCCACAATAGTACACTGCCTCCTATCCCATGACTTTTTAGTTTTGCCAAAAGTCTCTGATGAGGGATCTTGTCAAAGGCTTTCTGAAAGTCCAGATACACTATATCAACCGACTCACCTTTGTCTACCTGTTTATTCACACCTTCAAAAAAACATAACAGATTAGTAAGACAAGATCTTCCTTGTCTAAAGCCATGATGGCTGTCTCCCATTAAGCCATGACTATCTACATTTTTTATTCTTTATGATGATTTCTGCCATTTTTCCTGGTACTAACGTCAGGCTCACTGGTGTAGTTTCCCAGATCACCCCTGGAACTTTTTTTAAAAATTGGCATTACATTGGCCATCCTCCATTCTTCAGGTATTACAGATGATTTTAATATACCTGTATCTAATTAGTTGTACCATGTTTCATGTAACTCTTGTTCTGTTAGATGTAAACTGCCTTGATACCACTGAAAGGCGGTGTATAAGAAATGTTAAATAAATAAATAAGTAAATCTACTCTATTCTCATTTGTATATATGTCAATCATATGTGGTCCTTCTCCAGAATTTTCTTTAGTGAATATAGAATATATAAGTATTTGTTAGCATTTTTGCTTTATCCATGTCTTTTTCCACAAATCTTTCCTCAGCATTTTTGAGTCTTCCATTCCACCTGTGGCCTTCCTCTTATCCCAAATAAAAAGCTTTGTCTCTTAGCTTAACATCTTTAGCTATCTTTTCTTCTGCTTTTGCCATCCTTATTTCTCTCTTTGCCTATTTTAGCTTTATCTTGTATTCCTTTCTTTTTTTTATTTTCTTTTTGAGAATTATAACATACACATCCAAAATATTAATGAATGAAAGAAAAGGAGTACAGAATCATGTAAACAAATTAACATTTATAAAGGAAAAAGGTAAACCTCCAAAAATTAGTCCACAAATATAAAGAAATATGGGGAGGTACCAAGAAAAACCATAGCCGTGACAGAATCCACCACAAGGCTACCAAAAAGAAACAAACAAACAGGCGGAAACTTAAACATCAGCCATATGGGAAGGGACGAGAACCTGAACTGAACCTTCTTCTCTAGCAGATAAGAACTTCACAAGCTGTTTTGGATCAAAGAACATATATACATTATCCTTGTAGATAACACAACACTTAACAGGAAATTTCAATTAGAAAGTAGCCCCTATGGCCAAGACCCTCGGCCGAAGACATAGGAACTTCTTCCTCCTTAACTGAGAACCACGAGACAAATCAGGAAACATCCTAACCTGTGACCCCCAAAAAACTCATTAAAATAAGAGCAGAAAATCATAGCTTTATCTGTCTCCAGAGCTAGGGTAACTAAAAGGGTGGACCTGTCCTAATAACCTCTAAGGATTTCTCTAAGAACCCCGTTAGGTCCGCTCCCCCCAAAGAAACAGCCCCAGGGGCAACCTCCCGACCACTGGCCCCAAGAGACAAGTATTGTACTTGTCAAGGGAGGAAAATGCTCTGGAAGGATCTTTAAAACCTCTCTGAAGTATTTTCTCACCATCTCCATAGCTGACAAAATTGGAGACCTAGGAAAATTCAAACGTTTGATGTTATTACGCCGGGCTTGATTTTCTAAATACTCCATCTTCTGAGACAGTACCAACTTGTCCATGATTTGACCTCCAACCAGCTCCCGGAGATGCCCCAGCTCCTGCTCCAAAGCAAGAATTCTCCCTGCTTGCTGCTCCTGAAGACAATACCAAAATTTGTCTTAACCTCCATTCAAGTCAGTATTCACAGTTCCCACAAGAGCTCCTAAGGAAGAGTTCACAGTAGCAATCATATTGAAATCACCTTTGGTCTCACCAAGGTTTTAAACCCAGAAGCTGGCAAAACTCCTGTTTGCAGTGATGTAACCTCTACAGTCGCTGTTAAAGCCACAACTTCCTTTTCTCCGGAAGACTCACTCATCACAGGAGTTGCCACTGTCACCGGAGAGCCCTCTTTGCCATCCCTCAACTGCGTGCTCGTCGGCAGGCCAGTGGGAAGCACACCTCCATTTGACCAAACAGCACAGTTACTTACCTATAACAGGTGATCTCTGGGAACAGCAGGAATAAGTCTTCACATATGGGTATGTCGGTACCGACGGAGTCTGCGCGGGAACGCTCCCCATTGTCCAATCAGAACGCTTTTGGGAGCATCCCAACACACCTGCGTGCTGCCTTCCCACCTTTCCCAACTGCCTCTCCTCAGTTAAGTTTTAAAGCTGAGACCAAGAGAGAGAGTGAGGGAAAGGGAAAGATAGAGATATAGAAATGCAACTCCTAGGGGAGGTGGGTGGGTTGTGAAGACTTATTCCTGCTGTTCCCAGAGATCACCTGTTACAGGTAAGTAACTGTGCTATCTCCAGGAACAAGCAGGAATGAGTCTTCACATATGGGGACTCCCCAAGCTAAGATGCCCGGAGGGAGTCCTAGCATGTTGCGAATCTAGAATGAGCCATGCTACTCCTCAGAACCTCAGGCACCCTGGGGATGGAGGGTAGGAGTTTAATTACAGAAAGGTGCTGTGGAACAGCTGGACTAGAACAGGGCTGTGGAACAGCTGGACTAGAACAGGACTTCTATAGAGGAAGATCCTGTGTAGATGACATTTAGTAGTAAATATAGTGAGTGCAATATTCAAATATGGACCTCCCTTGGTGGTATTGTAAAAAGTCTATTGAGGTTCATATGGATCTGATAGAAGAGCCAGTAGAAGATTCTCAAGGAGTACCTCACTGTGAAGTAGAGGTAATAAACTGTAGAAAAAACAAGTGGAGGTCAGAACCCTTCAGGGTGAGAAATAGCCCCAGGGGAAACTGGGGTAGTACAATGAGGTAGGGCTTCAGCGGGAAACGCAGAAGGTACTATTAGACAAAGCTTAAGCTCTTTTGGCCGAAGAACAGTACAATCCTAGGACCAAAAGGAAAATAAGTCTGACCGATTTGGACTGACAATAGAAATAGTCCATGTAGGAGAGAAGGGGTATGGAAGACCCCTGTATCCGATAACAAAGTAAGGACAGACTTATGAAGCGTTAGAGCTTTAGATTAACTGAAGATCCGAAATGTCTTTCCTAAATGAGGTCAATTAGGAAAGAAAAAAGGTACATGGAGAGCTTCAGAGGTACCTAACCCTGATAGGTTATGGTAAGAAAAAAATTGCTAATTACCACAGGGAGTGGTTGTATGTGTAGAACCCTAAGCATGCTGGCACAGCATTGATAGGGGTAGTACCCATCTGTCAGAGTCATATAGGAATATATGGATATATGAATCTAAACAGACAGATAAGTACGTAGATACATATCTACCTAAAAGATATATCTCGACAGATATATATATATATATATATATATATTTATAAATATATATATATATATACAGAGATATACATGGGCAGAAGATACACATATATATATATGGAGTGGAGGAGTGGCCTAGTGGTTGGGGCAAGGTACTTCAGGCCGGAAGGTCGGGGGTTCAAATCCCACAAGAGGACAGCAACCTTGGGCCGGAAGGACTGGGGTTTCTAGTCCCACAGGTGCTCCTTGTGGTCTTGGGCAAGCCACTTAACCCTCCATAGCCCATGTTCCCTGTAAAATAGTTATCTCCAAGTTATAATGCCCTGTTCAATGTCATTTCAGTTTGTTCAATGTAAACCGCACTGATGCAGAATAGCGCAGTATATAAGAGAATGTAAATAAATAAATATATATAAATATGTAGACATATAGACACATGTCTCCACGTATGTAGATGGAGACATGGCTATATAACTAGATCCCCATAGGAATATGGGGAGAGAAAAAGATTCATCTAATAGCAAGAAGGGTGATACCTGCTTGAATAGATGCATAGAGAATCTTCTTTCCCTGGTTATGATTGACAGAGTCAGAGGAATGGTCTCCCTGACAAGGAGGAGTCTAGATTCCTTTAAGAATTCGAGCTCTTGAATAACCAGGATGGCCTACGTGAAAAATGCAGAGGATAACTTCAGTCTGCAGGCAGCAAGTCCAGATCTCTCTAGAACTTTAGTAAGGTAAATGGATAGAGGACGCCAATGGAATAAGATACTATATTGACCCGCCTATGAGGGCAAGATGGGTATCATGCGTCCTTCAGTTGAACATGAGCGTCCCCTGAAGTATTGGGAAGGCAGCATATAAGGACGAGATGCAAAGAAAAGAAAACTATCCCTGGTGAGAAGTCCAAAGAAGATGTGGACCAAGCCAGGGAATTGGCCATTCTTTAGGTTTTCACGTGATGTAAGGCCTGTGTCTTTTGTTTCGGAAAGAGATTTTAGATGAGATGGTAAGGGTAGGGAACACCTAACAGTCATGGGAGCATGACTGGGTGAACCCTCCTAATCATCTGGGATTATCTGCTAGACAAGATACTAATGTTCTCTAGCAAGGGCCCATAGTACAAAGCTACTCTGTAGAGTTGCAGAGAGCATGTTGCAGGTTGGTTAGAAGAAATAACTGGCTGCTTAAAGCCAGTAGGTAACAAACTATTCTGCCAAAAACAAGGGAATTGGAGATGGCGAAGAATAGAAGTCAAACCAACAAGCCTATGATAATAGGGTTTCCAAAAAAGGTTGATAACCTGTTTTGGGTTTACTACCCAGGCCGGAAGGATTGCTAGTGGAGGACAAACCCTGGTTGTGTGGTGAACAGAACCAGTGGTTTAACCACTAGGAACTGCTGCATTTGCAGCAATTACCAGGGCAGCGGAAAAAAATCTTTTTTTTTTTTTTTTCAGATTGGAAAAAGAAACAGCAGACATAAGCAGGAGTGGTAAGACTTCCTTATTGTCTGATAAGCTGCCCTAAAGTAAGAATGTGAAAGGGGGAGACAACTCTGGAAAGGAAACCCCTTCCTGGAATAGGTAGAGAACCATAGGGGCTTACCAGTGTAATAGAACCACTCTTACAAACCGAATGTTGTAGTAAGAGGACAGGTAAGACAGAGTTGAAGGAGACTCACGATGTAGTAAGTCTCTGAAAGGTAAGATGATACATGCTAGTACATGGAAAACTGTCTTATTGATCGTTGTTACACCTCTTTTTCCCAGTAGGAGGAAGAGAAACCTGTTAACTATAGGCATGATCATCATAAAAACTCTTAGAGCAAAAAGAAAGGATGTCTAGTGAAAAGAGATCCATGAGAATTTAGGATGAAATTAGTGTAGATGCTTCAAGTGAAAAGAAGCAGACTACAAACTCTAACTCCCAAACAGGAGATGTAATGATAATCTCAGAAACCCTGCGACTGCTGGGTTTGCTGAACCTGTTGAGGTTGTGGTTTCTTTAGCCCGGTCCGATGTTTCCCCTGTCTGGGAACATCTGTATGATGGGTAGAAGATGGATAAAACTTTTTCCCCTTAGGGGAACAAAGTTTGTTAGGAAATTTCCTACCAACTGGGAAAGAGGAAGGCGTAGACAAGCCTCTGAAAACAGCAATGTCAGTGGTTAACTGAGCAGCTTGGAGTAAAGACTCCTTGTTAAAGAGATTTTCTCCAGTGCAAGGAGTATTTCCCAGTCTTTCTTGTACCCATTTGTCCAAGTCTGAAACTTGGAGCCAGGCTTTACGTCGTGCCCCTATAGCTATAGCAGACGTTCTGCTAATAGACTCAAAGGAGTCTAGGGAAGCACGAGTAAGGAACCTAGAGATATTTTGAGCATGACTAACCAATAAGGAATAGTCTGCTCTTTTGGGCTCTTGAAGAAAAGGGGTCAAAAGTAGTAATTTCTTTGACTTCTTCAAGAGATAATCCCATATAGAAAATATATGAGAGAATTCTTGCTGAAAGCATGGATGCCTGGAAGGTTTGGCGTCCAAAGGCATCTAAAGTCTTAGACTCACGACATGGCGGATAAGAAGAGTGCTTTTTAGTACTCTTAACACCCCTCATTGCTGATTCTACAACAATGGAATGATGAGGAAGTTGAGTCTTTTGAAAACCTGGAGAAGGGGGCACCTTGTATAGAAGATCAGTTGCCCTAGAAGGTGGGGATACTGTTAAAGGAGTTTCCCACATTCGAAAGAGCAGATCTTGCAAGGTCTGATGCAAAGGAAGCATGATGTCCTCCTTTGGACTCCAGGGAATATACAGAGATTCTGTATTCCCTGGTGCAGGATCTTGACCAGGTATAGAAATGGCAAGTGACTTTGCCATATCAAGCAGGAATGCTTGAAAAGAAAAATCCCCCGAGGGAAGTCCTCTAGAAAGAGGAGTACAGGCTATTTCTGTTGAAGAACTAGCATTGGCACCTAGGGATCTATCCAAATTCATTGGAATAGAAGACCCTAAGGGGTGGAGCATCGGACTGTCCTTACAGGATGGTCGCCGGTACCGCAGGAGGTCGGGACCACAAGCAGTCGGTAGCGCATCGTCCATGCTAGGGATCGATTCCAAACTCGGTACCGAGGGAAGCGAGCCTGTTGAAACAAGCATGGAAGGTACCGACAGCGATGCTAATGTGGATACCGGTACCGACTCCGGTACCGTATCCGATACCGATACATGAAGACCAGTCGGTGACAGCTCTAACGGTACTGAAGAAACCGAGAGTGCCCGACATGGATCATCGGAACCGTGCCTTCGGTACTGTCTGGTGTCGGTACCAAGGCGAGTTGGTACCCAGTCATCCAGACTGGAGATCGATTCCAGACTCGGCATCGAAGGAAGCGAGTCTATCGATGCACATCTGGAGGGTACCGACGTCGGTACCAGTACCGGTACCGGGATCGATACCAATACTGGAAGATCGGTCTGCAGCATCTCTAACGGGCCCGAAGGAACCGAGGGCGCCAGACTACGATCTTTGGTGAGAATTGTTTCATCCAACACCATTGCCGATGCCAGGGTATGGGTACCGCTCGAAGCGGATGCCACCACCGAGCATGGCTCAGGTATGTTCGGAGAGGGGTGAACCTCAGGAACAACCTGAAACCCCATTAAGGATTTGGAGGCCGAAGACTCCCACCGGGGTTTTAAAGCCAGTGTGTCCTCGAGGGTAAGGCCAGAGGCATCTCTATGCTGTGCATGAGATCTACCACTCGAGGACTGGCTATCCTTAACAGACTGTTTTTGGGTTACCTGATCCTGCGAAGAAGAAAGGGTGGTCGGTGCTCTGAAGTTGAATGGGGACCGCATATCGAGGTGAACTCGATGCTGAAGACTTCTTCCGACTATACTGTTGCAGGAGGGACACTCCAGCGGATAGTGGTCAGGACCCAAGCAGGGTAGACACCAATTATGAGTGTCTAAAATCAATTTTGTACCGCCACAGTTTGAACATTTCTTAGGGATAGTGGCTGGCGCTTCCATGAAGGAAAGTGAGTAGGCCTAGCAGGCCGAAAAAACCATCAGGCACTAACAAGGAAAAAAGTATTCCTTAAAAAGGAAAATTTACAAGAAAAAAGAAAAGAAACACTGGCGCTACCGGTGGCGTCTGGGAAGGCAGACGCGACCACAAGAAAACCAAAAAATAAAAGAAGAATTTTCTGTCTTGACAGGAGGACGTCCTGCCGGCTCCGCGGAAAAACGAAAACTGAGGAGAGGCAGTTGGGAAAGGCGGGAAGGCAGCACGTAGGCGTGTTGGGATGCTCCCAAAAGCATTCTGATTGGACGCTGGGGAGCGTTCCCGCGCAGACTCCGTCGGTACTGACGTACCCATATGTGAAGACTCATTCCTGCTTGTTCTTGGAGATACTCCGGGTCTCGGCAGGGGGGGGGGTTTGGGGGGGGAGGTTCGCAGCTCCGGAGAGAGCTGTACACCTTGAGTGCACAGAACCGAAACACCCTCCAATGGCTCCTCGGTAGATGCTGTTCCTGCACCGGAGGAAAAACTGCAAGAGTCCAAGGTTTTCTGACCCATGGAGCTTACAGCAGAAAGACCTGCTTTCGTTTTCTGTGGCCCATGTCAACGGCCACAAAACACCGCTCCAGTACAGCACAACCAAAAAAACGCGGCTACAATTCCTGCCGCCATCTTACTACCTCGCCCTATATTGTTTTCTGTGTTTCTCTTTTTATGATCATCTGAATTTTATGTAATCTGTGTTTCTTGTCTTTATTTGTGCAGTTACTTCTTTGGAGAATCATATAGGTTTCTTGTTCATCTTGTTTTTTATTCACTTTCCTTACATAAAGATTATGTGCTTTTATTTTAGCCCACCGCCCTTCCTTTATTTATTCCTATCCTGCCAGTTCCTCCTTCAGGTACTTTCCCATTTTACTGAAGTCAGTGTTCTTGAAATCTAGGACTGAGTTGCTATGATTGCACTCTTCCTTGGATTTTACCTCAAACCCACTGTCATTCCTATCAGGGACTCCATAGCAAGCAAGGTAATTCTCTGTGGCTTTTAAATTCAAGCTCTCTGCCTGAAAGCTCTTAAAGCGATTTTGGTTTTCATTTTAAAAAGCTAATTTTTTTCTAAACTGCAAAGGGAGAATTTTTTGTGGTGATGGGCAAACCTCTGTTAGAGTTCATTGTTTTTTGTTCCAGCTAACGATTCACAGCTATCTCTTTGAAGCCACAGACCTCATCAGGTTTTAGATACCTCCTTACCCACCCCAGCTCCCACACACCCTATGTAAGCATTCTTACTTTATAGGGCAACTTGACAATTAGCTACCCACAGGGACATAGAATAACACTGTTAGAACATACTTGAAAGAGGTTAACTGCTTTTTCTCTTAAAGGACAGCTGAGGAACAAGTAGGGACTCTGGTAGGTCTCTCTTTTACTCGTACTTCAACAAGTACCAAAGTGATCTCTTGTATTTCATGAAGGCCTCCTTCTTTTTCTTCACTTTTTCAGCTACTTCTTTCGAAAGCCATAGCAGTCTCCTTTTCCTTTTACCTTTATTTACCATTTTAACAAAAAGGTTGGTTGCCCTTAAAATATCCCCTTTCAGTTTTGCCCACTGTTTTTCTACATCCAACAGCTGTTCCCATCCCACTAACGACTCCCTGAGGTATTGGCCCATCTTGGCAAAATTAGTTTTCCTAAAGTCTAAGACCCTTACTTTTGAATGGATTCTAACAGCCCTAGTCCTAATACTGAACCACACCATCTGGTGATCACTGGATGCAAAATGATCTCCCACTATAGCATCAGAAACACTTTCACCATCGGCACCAAGTCCAGTATGGCCCCTTCACGTGTGGTGTCTGTTACCAATTGCTTGAATAGTTCTCCCTGTAGAGAATCCAGGATCTCTTTACTTCTAGATGATACTGCAGCAGGAATGTGCCAATCAACATCTGGCATATTGAAATCCCCTATCAGTAGCACTTCCCCTTTCCTAGCAATGCTGCGTATGTCTTCAATTAACTCTCTGTCCACCTCTTCCTCTTGTGAGGGAGGTCTGTATATCACGCCAATGCAGATACATTTCTCTTTCCCTCTTTCTAGTTTAACCCACAATGCCTCCTCTCTCCCTTTTAAGCTCTGTAATTTCAAAGCTTTAATAGTATTTTTTACATATAGTGCCACTCCTCCGCCCCTTCTCCCTACCCTGTCCTTTCTGAATAAAGTATAGGCAGGTATAGTTACATCCCAGTTATGGTTTTCTGTGAAGCATGTTTCTGTAACTGCCACTAAATCCAAGTTGGCCACTCCCACCAAAGCTTCAACATCAGGGATCTTATTTCCCATGCTATGGGCATTTATACACACTGCTTTCCATATGTTACTCCTGTTACTCATTTCCATAAAGGTATTTAATGTATTACTTACCTGGGGGCTTTCACTTACCTGGGGGCTTTCTTCACCCATCCCCAACAAGTCTAGTTTAAAGCCCTCTTCAGTAGATTAGCCAGTCTACTACTGAAGACGCGTTGACTTTTCTTGGACAGATGGATGCCATCTCTGCTCTGCAACCCTTGGAACAGCATCCCATGGTCTAGCCATTGCAGCATGTTCTTCTTGCTGCAATGGCTACTGCTGCCAAGCAAGTGGTTACATCATAGGCATCATAGGTCGCTTGCAACCGGTGATAGGAACATTCTTGATTAGAAAGATGGTAACTGCTAGATTGGCCACTGTTGGAAACAGGATACTGGGCTTGACGGACCTTGGTCTGACACAGTATGGCATATCTTATGTTCTTAAACGCTCTCAATGACACCATCGATGCAGCCATGCATTTGTCTCCAGGATGCGAGCCTCTCTGCCTTAGCCTTTACCCTCAACAGGGAGGATTGAAGAGAACACCACCTGTGCACCTAACTGCTTCACCCTCTGTCCCAGAGCCATGAAGTCACTTTTGATACGCTCGGAGAGATACCTATCATTTGTTCCGACATGGATTAGCAACATTGGGTAATAGTCAGTGGGCTTGATGAGTCTCGGCAAACTTTCCGTAGCATCTTGGATTTTGGCACCAGTCAGACAGCATACTTCTCTGGACATCAAGTCTGGTCGGCAGATGGACACCTCAGTACAGATGTTGAGTTTTTAATGGAAAAAGCTGACTTGGATTTAGTGGTGGTTACTGAGACATGGTTCAAGGACATCCATGACTGGGATGTAATTATACTGAGCTATACTTTATTCAGAAAGGACAGGGTAGGAAGAAGGGGGAGTGCACTATGTGTGGAAAAGTAATATTAAAGCTATATAATTACAGGGCTTAAAAAGGAGAGAGGAGGCACTGTGGGTGAAACTAGAGAGAGGGAAAGGGAAATCCATTTTAATTGGAGTGATATACAGATCCCCCTCACTGGGAGTAGACATGGATGGAGATTTAATAGAAGACATACACAAAACTGAGGAGCATTCAAGACAGTAAGAAGTATATTGATGAGATGCTTCTTGCAACATCCAAGCTCTCCAGAAGAGGAGAAGATGGGAGCCTACAGAATGACCAAGGTTGGACACAAGTCACCAGGGCCTGTAGAATCACCATTCCAACTTCTCCAGCCCTTGAACTGAAGAAACATCATGCAGCCCTGGCAGTGGAGGAGGTGAAAGCATCCCTGGAAAGGGAAGAACCAGAGCTCGAGCACCCCAAAGTTGCAGAATCAGTGACCACAAAGAAGCAAAGGGTAGTGGTGGTTGGTGACTCTCTTCTGAGGGTACTGAGGCGTCCATCTGCCAACCAGACTTGATGTCTAGAGAGGTATGCTGTCTACCAGGTGCCTAAATCCGAGACATTATGGAGAGTTTGCGGGGACTTATCAAGCCCACTGACTATTACCCAATGTTGCTAATCCATGTCGGCAGAAATGATACTGCCAGGTATCCCTCTGAGCGTATCAAAAGTGACTTCATGGCTCTGGGACAGAGGGTGAAGTAGATAGGGGTGCAGGTGGTGTTCTCTCCAATCCTCCCTGTTGAAGGTAAAGGCCAAGGCAGAGAAGCTTGCATCCTGGAGTGAATGCATGGCTGTGTGGATGGTGTCATTGAGAGCGTTTTGGTTTCCTGGACCATGGGATGCTGTTCCAAGGGTTGCAGAGCAGAGATGGTGTCCATCTGTCAAAGAAAGGTTGACATATCTTCAGTAGCAGACTGGCTAATCTACTGAAGAGGGCTTTAACCTAGATTCATTGGGGATGGGTGAAGAAGGCCCCCAGGTAAGTGAAACATTAAATACCTTTATGGAAATGGGTAACAGGGGCAACATATGGAAAATGGTGTGTATAAATCCCTGTAGCATGGGAAATAAGATCCCAGATGTTGAAGCTGTAATGGGGGAAGCTGACTTGGATTTAGTAGCAATTACAGAAACATGGTTCACAGAAAACCATGACTGGGATGTAAGTATACCAGACTATACTTTATTCAGAAAGGACAGGGTAGGAAGAAGGGGAGGAGGAATGGCACTATATGTAAAAAATAATATTAAAGCTTCGCAACTACAGAGTTTAAAAGGGAGAGAGGAGGCACTGTGGGTTAAACTAGAAAGAGGGAAAGAGAAATCTATTTGCATTGGCGTGATATACACACCACCCTCACAGGAGGAAAAGGTGGACGGAAAGTTAATTGAAGACATACGGCAGCATTGCCAGGAAAGGAGAAGTGCTACTGATAGGGGATTTCAATACGCCAGATGTTGATTGGCACATTCCTAATGTAGTATCATCTAGAAAGCATAATTACTCACCTGTAGCAGGTGATCGCCGGGAACAGTAGGAATGTAGTCCTCACGTATGGTGACACAGTGTACCGATGGAGCCCGCGCGGGAAGCTCCCCAGCTATCAATAAGAAAGTCTTTGGGAGCAGTCCACTGTGCCTGCGCTGCTGTCTTCCCTCTCTTATAACTGACTCTCTTTAGTGACTCCCTCAGTTGAGTGTATAACTGTAGCAAAGAGAAGACAAGGGAGAGAAAGATGAGACAGATACAACTTCTAGGGGAGGAGGGCGGGTTATGAGGACTATATTCCTGTTGTTCCCACAGATCACCTGTTACAAGTGAGTAAGTGTAGTTACTCACCTGTAACAGGTGTTCTCCAGGGACAGCAGGAATCAGTCCTCACATATGGGTGATGTCAGCAAGGATGGAGCCCTCATGGAAGTATCCCCCCAGCTTTCAAAGAAAGCCTTTGGGAGATGCCACCACGCATGCGTGGTCCCCTTCCCGCCCAAGGGTGTCATCTTGCTCAGTCAGATGACATACCTAAAAGACAGCAAAAATAAAAGATGGTAAAGGAGCAACTCTAAGGGGAGGAGGGAGGGTTGTGAGGACCGATTCCTGCTTTCTCTGGAGAACACCTGTTACAGGTGAGTAACTACGCTTTCTCCGGGAACAAGCAGTAAATCAGTCCTCACATATAGGACTCCTCAGCTACAGGCTATCGAAAGCCCATAGGAAAAATAGGGCTCCCTCAGGGGGAGCCGCAATCAGCAGCAATTAAGTTTGTGCCCACCGACGAAAGTAGGACTCCTGTGTCCAGTGAAACCAGCACTTTGGTAGCCTGAACACAAAAGGGTCGGAGGGGTAGGAGTTGCCTAGACCCCATAAAGGTTACGGAGCACAGCCAGGCCAAAGGCACTATCCCATTGGGACTCTCTTTCCAGGCAATAATGGGCTGCGAAGGTGTGGACTGAAGACCAGGTGGTGACCCGGCAGATGTCCACCATTGGGACAAAGCGCAAGTTTGCCACCGAGGACGCCATGGCCCTGACACAGTGTTTTATGATGCAGCCTTTCAGTGGGAGCCCCACTTGCTCGTAAGTGAGGGCGATACACTATGCCATGCTTGGTCACCGCCTCCCCCCCCCCTGTCTACTGCTGTCATAGGAGATGAAAAGCTGAGAAGCTTTGCGGTGGCCTTGAGTGTGCTGGATATAGAAGGACAAAGCCCTCTTACAGTCCAAGGTGTGAAGGACCTGCTCGACTGGAATGCTCGACTGGAATGAGATCATGGAAAGAAGGTAGGGAGCACTACTTCCTGGTTGAGATGGAAGGGCGACACTACCTTCAGCAAGAATTTGGGGTGCTTACTCTGCGAGCGGAGGTGAGTGCAATCAGGAAGGCCACCTTCCAAGAAAGGTAGCGAAGGTGGCAGGTAGCTAGAGGCTCAAAGGGTGGATGAGTGAGCTGCCGCAACACTACACTGAGGTCCCACCATTCAGTTGCCAGAAGGCGAACCGGGGGCTTCAATAACAGCAGGCCCCGAAGGAAACAGGTTACCAATGGTTGGACCGAGAGGGGCTTACCATCCACCAGATGGCGGTGTACCGCCAGGGCACTAAGGTGCACTCGGATGGAGTTAGACTTGAGACCAGACAGAGAGGTGGAAAAGGTACTGTAATACCAGAGCCACCGGGCAGGAAAAGGGATCAGCCCCATGTTCAGCATACCAAAAAGAAAACCTGCCCCATTTGAGGGCGTAAGCCTTTCTAGTAGAGGCCTTGCAAGAGGCCAGCAGCATCTCCTCCACCTCAACCAGAAGGTTGAAAGGGGCCAGAGTCACCCTCTCAGCAGCCTCGCTGTCAGTGTCATGGACCCCAGGTTGGGGTGCAGAAAGAGAGCCCCCTCCTGAAATAGGAGTCCCGGGGCGGTCCCCAAGGGGATGGGGACCTCCACCATTAGCTGCAGAAGCAGCAGAAACCATGATTACCTGGGCCACCGAGGAGCTAACAGGATGAGCGAGGCCCTGTTGCGGAGGGTTCTTGGCGATCAGCGGCGTAGGAGGGAAGGCATACATGAAGCCTTATGACCATGAGACCAGGAATGCATCCGCTACCATCCTGGATGGATGGGCCTCACAGGAGCACAAGCAGGGCAACAAAGTTGCCCGGGTTAGCGAACAGGTCCAACACAGGTTCCCCCCAGAGACGGAAAAGCCGACTGGCTACCCTGGGGTCCAGCTGCCACTCGTGCGGCTAGGGGACTCTGCTGAGTGTGTCGGCCAACAGGTTATCCTTGCCTGGCAGGTACACTGCCTGTAGGAGGACACCCTGTTGGATCGCTTATGAGCAGAGGACCAGTGCCTCCAGATAAAGGGTACGTGACCCTATACTCTCCTGTTCAAGTACACCATCGCAAACTGGTTGTCTGTCTGGACCAGCACCGGCTGGTGACACAAGTGGTAACAGAAGACCTTCTGGACTAGATGTATGGCTCGGAGCTCCAGGAGGTTGATCTGCTGAGTGCTTTCATCCGGTGACCAGTTGCCCTGCATGCGGAGATCTCCGCAATGGGCTCCCTCAGCTGAGCAGGGAGGCATCCATGGTGAGGACCCTCAAGAGGCTCAGGGCCTGAAAAGGCATGCCCACCTCAAGATGCTGGGGTGACTGCTACCAGGCCAGGGAGTCTGCCAATTGGGAGATCACAGTAACTCTGTCCCGGAAGCAGCCCGTGGCCTGAGACCACTGGTCCCGGAGACACCACTGCCGCCCTCATATGGAGGCAAGCGTCCGGGGTGACATGGATCATGGAGGCCATGTGCCTGAGGAGGCACAGGAGAAGCCGGGTAGGCACAGAGGGACAGTACTGCATGTCCCGAGCTAGGGACCTCAGACGATAGGCTCGGTCCCTGGGCAGGAAAGCCTTAGACTGCAGAGTGTCGATCTTTGCCCCAATGAACTCCAGGCATTGTGTCGGGAAGAGGTGACACTTGGGGTAATTTATGATAAAGCCTAGGTGTTGTAGAACCTAGATGGTTCATGTGGTGGCCTGCTGCACCTCTGAGGCTGTGCCTCCCTTTATGAGCCAGTCGTCCAGGTAGGGAAAGACAAAGACCCCCTGGAACCGGAGGAAGGCGGTCACGACTGCCAGGCATTTTGTGAAGACTCTTGGGGCAGAGGCTAGGCCAAAGGGGAGCACTCTGTTTTGAAAGTGCCTGCCCCCACTACGAACTTCAGGAACTGCCTGTGGTTGGGATGGATGTGGATGTGGATATAAGCATCCTTGCGTTTAAGAAGCATAGCCAATCTCCCTGCTGGAGGTATGGCAGCAAGTTTCCAAGGGAGAGCATCTTGAATTTCTCCTGCACCAGGAATTTATTGACATTGTGCAGGTCGAGAATGGGCGTTAGGTCCCCTGTCCTCTTTGGCACGAGGCAGTACCTGGAATAGAACCCCTTGCTCTTGAGGTGGTGGGGCACAGGTTCCACTGCTTTGTCCTTGAGAACACCTGCCAACTCCTTCAGAAGGTGGTCCTGGTGGAGGGGAGACCTGAGGGGCTCTCCCGGGAAATAAGGGGGAGGTGTCTGGGTCAGGTGGAGGAAGTAACCCTCCGTGACTACCCTTAAGGCCCAGGAATTGGTGGTGATGGGTACCCACCTCTGGGCATAGAGGGCCAGATGTCCCCCTGTGGGCTGCTGATCTCCTTGAGGTAGAGAGGCTATGCTCAAGGAGTCAAAAGCTCCACCCTGGCTGGGCCGGAGCAGGTGCCTGGGGTTTTGGAGCCTTCTGCTTACGCGGATCCTGCCAATGACCCTTGGCCTGTTGGGGAGCTGGAGAGGCCTGATAAGGTGGGCAGTTTCTGTAAGCAGCTCCCTTCCTTGGGTAGAAGGGCTTTTTATCAGAGACCTTCCATCAGAGAGGGGCAGCGGTCTTTTTAGAGAACCTGGTACTCATTGTGAAGACGGTCTCCAGCTCGGCAGCCTTGTAGGTCATGGGTTTCCCAAAGAGGTTCTCTCCTTGGCAAGGAATGTCCAATTTGTCCTGAACCCACCGTTCGAATTTGGATGACTGTAGCCAAGCTTGGCATTGTGCACCGATGCCAGCTGCCGCTACTCGAGCTGCCAACTCAAACCTGTCATAGGCTGCTCGAGACATGAATTCGGAGCATTCACGGACTGCTTTGGCCACATTTTTCAACCATAGCAAAGGTTCCTCAGAGAGACCAGCCTAGTCCTTAGTGGAACACCAGTTCTAGTGCAAGAGATAAGGTTGTTGGGGGCCACTTGGCAATAGTGATCATAGCATGATCGCCTTTGATTTAATTAGTGGTGGAGGGATAGTAAGGAAATCCACAGTACTACCTTTTAACTTTCGAAAGGGAGACTATGATAAAATGAGGAAAACAGTTAAGAAAAAACTAAAAGGAGCAGTTGCAAAGGTTAAAGACGTACATCAGGCTTGGCTGTTGTTGAAAAATACTATCTTGGAAGCCCAGACCAGCTGTATTCCACGCTTTAAGAAAAGTGGAAGGAAGTCCAAAAAACTGCCAGCATGGTTTAAAGGTGGGGTCAGAGAGGCTGTTGTTGCCAAAAAAGCATCTTTCAGGAAATGGAAAAAAGAGCCAAATGATGAAACCTGGAAACAGCACAAGCACTGGCAAGTCAAATGCAAGGCATTGATAAGGCAGGCAAAGGGAGAATTTGAGAAGAAGCTTGCTGCGGAAGCAAAAACGCAAAGTAAAGACCTTTTCAAGTACATTCGTAGCAAAAAACCTGTGAGAGAGTCAGTTGGTCCATCAGATGATAAAGGGGTTAAAGGAGCACTAAGAGGCGACAAGGCAATAGCGGAGAGACTGAATGAATTCTTTGCTTCAGTCTTTACTGAGGAAGATGTAGGGATGTTACCCATGACTGAAGTGGTATTTAAAGGTGCGGAAGAATTGAAGGAAATATCGATACATCAGGAAGATGTATTACAACTATTAGATAAACTGAAGAGTAGTAAATCACCTGGGCCGGATAGTATACATCCAAGGGTGTTGAAAGAACTGAAATATGAGATTGCAGACCTGCTATTACTAATCTGTGAGCTATCATTAAAATCATCTCTAATACCTGAAGATTGGAGGATCGCCAATGTAACGCCAATTTTTAAAAAGGGTTCCAGGGGTGATCCGGGAAACTACAGACCGGTGAGCCTGACATCAGTACCGGGAAAAATGGTAGAAACCATCATAAAGAATAAAATTACTCAGCAAGTAGATAGTCATGACATAATGGGACTTTCACAAACTATCGCTCATCTCTCACTTGAGGGGAAACCAACCACTATAACAACTGGCAGATAAGGTCTCAGTTCAAAAGCACACCACTAGAGCTGGGCTTGCACCTAATGCATAGTATAGGTGTTTTATTACATCAATGACCCACTGTCAGTTTGGTATAAAACTTTAAATCCTTATTAGAAGCTTTGAAAGCATTGAAAACATTCGATTTTCTTTTAATGTTGAATAAGTGTGTACTCAGCTTCTAAGCAGGATCTAGATAAGATCTTCTCAATTTTTCTTTTATCCCGACGTTCAATCCCGGCACCAGCTGACGTTTCATGCTCTTTCGTCAGGGGACCTAGACATAACTACAAAAATACCCAACCATAAATCTGATATCCCACACCCTATTTTATGACATTAAACAATAAAATACTAGTAAAAAGGACCGCGAACCCAATCTACCTGTGATGCTGCCCGCGTCTTCTTCCATGTTACTCTAGCCGCCAAAATATCAGCTCGCCAGTGGAAAACGCCGCGCATGCGCCCCTTATGTTCACTCTACCTTTTAAAACTGGCCGCAGCCAATCATTCAAGGGGAGCACCTTTCCCACAGGTTTACGTCGACTCAGCAACACAAGTTAGCCATTCAATCTGGCCATTTAACCCCGCAGGGGCCAGAGTGTTCAATTTAAAGATTAATCTCTGCTCTTTTAGATGAAGTGTTTGAGCCAATGTCTTCCCTCGGCTAGCTCATCAAACTTGAGCCAAACATAAACACCGTAACTGCTCGAACTCATGAGCCCTCTGTTGACAATGGGTGACAATGGGAGCTTCTACATAGCCACAGCGAAGACTGCGATGTTCACGCATACGGATACGAAACATACGAATCGTGTGACCTACATAACAAAGGCCACACGGACAGATAATCACATAGACAACCCCTCTTGACTCACAAGTTGTACTACTCTTTATAGGCAATGAGATCCCCTTATAAACAAATGTATCCAAGCTTAAAGTAATAGCACAAATGTCACACATACCGCACGGGAAATGCCCTATTGGGCCATGATTCTGTGTCTCCTGCATACTGCTTGGTACTCGAGCCGGGCTCAACATATCCTTCAGGTTTGGTGCTCTCTGCCATACACAACGGATCTTACTATTCTCCAACCCTGGAATGGTGTTTAAAACAGTACCATGTTTACGTAAAATTTTTTGTAATTCACCACTCAGGGGGGAGTAAGTAGTAATTAGATTAACCGGAGTGTCCGACCGGGCCCTCCTCTTCCCCATGTCCGTTCCCAATAGTGTAGATCGGTGATTATAAAGTGCTCGAATATACGCCTGTCCTACCACCTTTACTGGGTACCCCCTGCTCACAAAATCCTTCTGTAGATTAACTGCCTTACATTTAAAATCCTCTCAATCGGAACAGTTCCTACGAAATCGTAAGAACTGAGAAAACGGCAGCCCAGCTTTCAGCCGTGGTGGATGCATGCTATTATATTGTAAATAGGTGACCCTATCTGTCAGTTTTTTAAAAACCGTTGTTAGCCATTGTTCGGAGGACCGGGTGATTTTTACGTCCAAATAATTTAAAGTCTCAGCATGACACTGACAAGTAAACTTTATAGATGACTCCCGCGAATTCAACCATTCTACAAATTCTTCTAACAATGAAACTGTACCTCGCCAGAGTACAAAGATGTCATCTATGAAACGCTTCCAAAGCACAATATGTGGGGAGTATAGCGAATTATCTATCCAATGCTGCTCAAAAAATCCCATATAAAAATTTGCGATGGATGGGGCGCAAGTAGCGCCCATAGCTACCCCTGTTTTCTGCTGATATAGCGTTTCTTGAAACTCAAAGTAATTATACGTAATGGTCAATTCAGCTAGCCTAAGAAGAAAATCTTGCTTCTGTTCTGTCATGTCTGGACGCTGACTTAACACCTTGCCCACTACTACTAACGCTTCCTCTTGCGGAATATTTGTGTAGAGGGAAACTACATCCAATGACACCAATTGGACTTCAGGCTGGGCTGCCGTTGAGGAATAATCTTGAAGGACAGTTAAAAAATGGGTGGTATCTCGTAAAAATGAAGGTATTAAAAATAACAGTGGGCGCATATACGAGTCCAGAAAAATAGACAGGGGCTCAAGGACACTTCCTCGGGTTGAGACAATAGGCCTGCCCGGGGGGTGTAAAGCATTTTTATGAATCTTCGGGACCATATACAGCCTAGCTGTAGTAGGTGCCGATGAATTAAAAAAAGAATATTCTTTTTTAGTAATCAAACTCGAATTTAAGGCTTCTAAAGTGCAATTCTTAATTAACTGATGAAGTTCAGGCAAGGGATCTGTTTCTAGACGCTTATAAACCACTGGATCCTGTAGTTGTGACAGAGCCTCTGAAACATAATCTTCTATCGCCATCACGACAATTGCGCCACCTTTGTCAGCTCTTTTTATTATAATATCTGTGCGGGTTTTTAACTCCCGCATCGCTTTATGCTCATCCGGGGTCAGTACTGTGCGATGCAGCTTCCTAGTGATTTCCAACTTATGAACATCTTGGAGAACTAATCGTCTAAACACGTCAAGGGCCGGAGGGGGAGCTCCGGGGGGACACCATGTGGACTTGAATGGCAATGGAATACGCTTTAAAGTCGGTTCCTCTAGGGGATCCTCCCGGTCATCAGCTTCCGGCAGACCCTCCGATGAAAAATAAGTTTTAAGCCACAACTTTCTAATAAGTGCCTCTAAATCCACTCGAAATTGGAAAGAATCGAACTCACACCGAGGTACAAAGGATAATCCTTTATTCAAGACAGTCATTTCTAAAGGGGACAGGTGTCGCTGTGAGATATTAACCACGAGATTTTCTGCAATTGTGGAGACAGGTGATGAAACTATTTCGGCTTCTTCGTTGATTTTTGTTTGAGGCGATCGGATTCTTTTTTCTTCTTTTTCCCGTTGGCGATGTCTTCCAAAAAATCCACTCGCCCCTTGGAGGATCCAGTTGAATCAGTGGAAGCATTCTCTTCCGAAGTGTCAGAAAAATTCACTCTCTTTGCATGCTTCTTCCCTTTCCTGTTAGTATTCAACCTGGCTTCCAACACACTCAGCTCCTCAGTGAGTTTATCCAGATCCCCTTGAATGATTGGCTGCGGCCAGTTTTAAAAGGTAGAGTGAACGTAAGGGGCGCATGCGCGGCGTTTTCCACTGGCGAGCTGATATTTTGGCGGCTAGAGTAACATGGGAGAAGACGCGGGCAGCATCACAGGTAGATTGGGTTCGCAGTCCTTTTTACTAGTATTTTATTGTTTAATGTCATAAAATAGGGTGTGGGATATCAGATTTATGGTTGGGTATTTTTGTAGTTATGTCTAGGTCCCCTGACGAAAGAGCATGAAACGTCAGCTGGTGCCGGGATTGAACGTCGGGATAAAAGAAAAATTGAGAAAATCTTATCTAGATCCTGCTTAGAAGCTGAGTACACACTTATTCAACATTAAAAGAAAATCGAATGTTTTCAATGCTTTCAAAGCTTCTAATAAGGATTTAAAGTTTTATACCAAACTGACAGTGGGTCATTGATGTAATAAAACACCTATACTATGCATTGGGTGCAAGCCCAGCTCTAGTGGTGTGCTTTTGAACTGAGACCTTATCTGCCAGTTGTTATAGTGGTTGGTTTCCCCTCAAGTGAGAGATGAGCGATAGTTTGTGAAAGTCATAGTATACATATCGTTCAGTGGCCGAACACAGTTTTGTATGACCTAATGGGAGACAGCCAACATGGCTTTAGACAAGGAAGATCTTGTCTTACTAATCTGTTATGTTTTTTTGAAGGAGTGAATAATCAGGTGGACAAAGGTGAGTCGGTTGATATAGTGTATCTGGACTTTCAGAAAGCCTTTGACAAGGTCCCTCATGAGAGACGTTTGGCAAAACTAAAGAGTCATGGGATAGGAGGCAGTGTACTATTCTGGATCAGGATATGGTTAAAAGATAGAAAGCAGAGGGTAGGGCTAAATGGCCAATTTTCCCAATGGAGAAAGGTGAATAGTGGTGTACCCCAGGGATCTGTGCTGGGTCCGCTGCTTTTTGACATATTCATAAATGACCTGGAAAGTGGAATAACGAGTGAGGTTATCAAATTTGCAGATGACACAAAACTATTTAAAGTTGTTAAAACCCAAGAGGATTGGTGAAAATTGCAAGAGGATCTTGATAAATTGGAAGACTGGGCATCAAAATGGCAGATGAAATTTAATGTGGACAAGTGCAAGGTTATGCACCTAGGGAAGAACAACCCAAACTATGGTTACACGATGCAAGGTTCCACATTAGGAACTACCACCCAGGAAAAAGATTTAGGCGTCATTGTGGATACCATGTTAAAACCCTCAGCCCAGTGTGCAGCGGCGGCCAAGAGAGCAAATAGAAAGCTAGGTATGATAAGGAAAGGAATGGAAAATAAAACAAAAGATATTATAATGCCTCTATATCGTTCTATCGTGAGACCGCACCTTGAATATTGTGTGCAATTCTGGTCGCCGTATCTTAAAAAGGATATAGCGATTTTAGAAAAGGTTCAGAGAAGAGCCACCAAAATGGTAAAGGGGATGGAAGGATACTCCTATGACGAAAGGCTAAAAAGGTTAGGGCTCTTTAACCTGGAAAAGAGACGGCTGAGGGGAGATATGATAGAAGTCTATAAATTAATGAACGAAGTGGAACGGGTAAACGTAGATCGATTGTTTACCTTATCAGAATATAGAAAGACTAGGGAACATGCAATGAAGCTACAGGGTAAACTATTTAAGACTAATAAAAGAAAATATTTTTTCACTCAACATGTAATCAAACTCTGGAATTTATTACCGGAGGAGGTAGTAAAGGCTGTTAGTGTAGCTGGGTTTAAAAAAGGTTTGGACAAGTTCCTGGAGGAAAGGTCCATAAACCATTATTAAGAAGGGACCCAGGATATCAATGCTTGAACCAATACAAGCATTGTGGAACCTGTGTCCCTTTGGGAAACTGCTAGGTACCGCGTGCTCTCCCCGGAGGGATTGAGCTTCTCCTGCACCGCCAGCTGACTTGGCTGCCCAATCGGGGCTCTTCGGCACCATTTAAAAGAAGGCGCTAGCCTCCAGCAGCCCTCTCATCAACCGCGTGCTCTCCCCGGAGGGATTGAGCTTCTCCTGCACCGCCAGCTGACTTGGCTGCACAATCGGGGCTCTTCAGCACCATTTAAAAGAAGGCGCTAGCCTCCAGCAGCCCTCTCATCAACCGCGTGCTCTCCCAGGAGGGATTGAGCTTCTCCTGCACCGCCAGCTGACTTGGCTGCCCAATCGGGGCTCTTCGGCACCATTTAAAAGAAGGCGCTAGCCTCCAGCAGCCCTCTCATCAACCGCGTGCTCTCCCCGGAGGGATTGAGCTTCTCCTGCACCGCCAGCTGACTTGGCTGCCCAATCGGGGCTCTTCGGCACCATTTAAAAGAAGGCGCTAGCCTCCAGCAGCCCTCTCATCAACCGCGTGCTCTCCCAGGAGGGATTGAGCTTCTCCTGCACCGCCAGCTGACTTGGCTGCCCAATCGGGGCTCTTCGGCACCATTTAAAAGAAAGCGCCAACCAGGCGCACCCGCGCCGCTCGGGCCCGCGCCTGAGGGCCGCGCAAGAGGGCCCTTTGGCACGGCCCTTAGGCTAAGGCGTTTAAGGCAAATACAAATCCAGAACTGAGACACAGAAGATAACGAAGAAAAACCTACTACAACATCCTGGTACTGCTGGAGCTCACCTAAGATCGAGCTCGCATACCTTCACCATATCAGCCAGATCTTCAACGCAGCAAGTATAGCCTACTTTGAACGTCTAAATAGATAGACCATCTAACCAGTCTATTACTAAATTATATTAGCTTATCCTATTCTTCCACCTCAGTTAGCATACATACATCCTTATCACGGCTAGCTAATTACTGTGATAGTTAACATGAGTATTCCCTTTCAACCATAAGTAATATGTATAATTGGCCTACTATCGCAAGCCTCGATACACCATTGCATGCACATTACCTTGTATGTTAATGCTGCCGGTAACCTAAACACATTACTGCTAAGACTTCTCATCTCAAACAACACTGTAGAACCTTACTGTTGTCAGTAAGTCAATTATATTACTGTCCGATCGCTACAGCTGTTAGTAATCTCCTAAATAACCATTATCCGACTTACTGTTGCCACTAGATCAGTTACAATTACTGTTACCGTTTGATCAGTTACAATTTACTGTTGTCAGTAGATCAGTTACAATCTACTGTTGCCAGTAGATCAGTTATAATTACTGTTACCATTTGATCAGTTACAATTTACTGTTGTCAGTAGATCAGTTACAATTTACTGTTGCCAGTAGATCAGCTATAATTACTGTTACCACTTGATCAGTTACAATTTACTGTTGCCAGTAGAGCAGTTATAATTACTATTGCCAGTAGATCAGTTATAATTACTGTTGCCGGTAGATCAGTAACTGCTCCAGTAGCTCAATTACAATTACTGTCGCCGGCCGCTCAGTTACTGCTGCCAATAGCCTAGTTACAATTACTGTTGCCAGTAGCTCAATTATAATTACTATCTGGCCCATACTGTTGTCAGTAAATCATCCTCTTAATACTCTGCAGTACTTATTACTATTACCAGTACAAGAAAACTCATCTCATAGACACAAATGACACACACAACAACCATGCTTCTAAAAGTGTCCTACACCTGCATCCTCCTAACAATGCTAATTGACCTAACACTAAGTCTTAACAGCAAAAACCACAAGACAATTCCAATCATACATACAACAAACCGGATCAATCGCCATATTGGCTATTATTCCCCACACAACCAGACTAAAATAAACTACCACAGACTCATCCAAATAAAACAAATTAATCTACAACACACCACCCAGCCTAACCACCATTATAAATCAACATCTTTATCATGCACCCTTATAAATGCTCGATCATTAAAAAATAAAATCCCTATAATTAACGACCTACTGACTGACTCAAAACCTGATATACTATGTATAACGGAGACTTGGCTCTCAGATACAGATACAGTTCTCCTAAATCAACTTGACAACTCAAACTATGATATATCCTACTCACATAGAGCCAACAAAAAAGGAGGTGGTGTATTGATTATGACAAATAAAAACCTAAAAGCTAAAAAAATCCTAGCTAATTCAAACAACATTGACACTCTCATTATAAAAATAGACCACCTCAGAATCTGTTTAATCTATAGACCCCCCAACCAAAATGCAGACAGCCTCCACTCACTAATAGAACTCCTCAACTCATCCTCGGAACTGAATCCACTAATTGTTCTAGGTGACTTCAACCTTCCCTCACTACCAATAAATGAATCCAACCTCTTTCTCGAAACAATATCTGATTTAGACTACCATCAAGTAATAAACACACCTACCCACTCCAAGGGTGGCACTCTTGATCTTGTACTACTACCCAACTTAATCTTTAAACTGTTTAAACCAGACTCCGTAGAATGCTCTCAAATACCTTGGTCCGATCATCACCTTATCAAACTAAACCTCAACTACAATACCAACTGTACCATAAAACACACAAGAAATGACCTGACATTAAAATTTAAGAAATTTAATGAAACTGAGTTTCTGGATTCTACAATCCCTCACCTTGCTTTATCCCCAACAACCCTGGATGAAGCGGTCAAAAACTGGCATTCTACCATATCCAATGCAGCCCAAATAAATCAAATTAATAAAAATCTAACCCACTCAAAAACCAACTGTACACCATGGTTTAATAGCACATTAAAACAAATGAAAAGAGAACTAAGAAATCTAGAACGTAAATGGCGTAAAACCAAATCCACCATTGAGAAAGAAATATATTACAACCACCTCACACACTATAAAGATGCCATAGATAACTCAAAGAAAAATTATTATGCTACAATACTATCAAAGTCTTATAATAGACCAAGAGAACTATTTTCTATAGTTAGCAACCTAACAAACAATTCTCAAGCTTCTAGCAAAGAAATCACTGACATCTCAGCACAAACACTTGCCAATTATTATCAAAGCAAAACAAAACTTTCTCCAATAACCTTAGACCCTATCTACAAACCTCTCCATATTCGAAATGAATGGCCAGAATTTCACCCTATATCCAAAACATCATTAAAGAATATCATTCTCAATCTCAACACCACAACTTCTTACCTCGACCCCTGCCCAGTAATATGGATAAAAAACACACTCCCAACTCTCCTATCCTTCATACTTCCTATGGTCAATCTATCACTACTCCAAGGCTACCTCCCTCCCACACTTAAACATGTACAAATTAGACCGATCCTGAAGAATAACACACTTGACAAAACCTCCCCAAAATCTTACCGTCCTATCTCAAGTATACCATTCTTAGCAAAAGTCATAGAAAAAACTGTACAAATACAGACACAAGAATTTCTTGATTCTTCCTACCCTCTTGATGACCAACAATACGGATTTCGCCCCAAGCACGGAGTCGAAACACTTCTGACTGTCCTAACTGATACACTACTAAGAGGAATAGATAACCACAAAAAAGCCTTCATCCTCTTATTTATTGACATTTCTGCCGCTTTCGATAGTGTTCACCATTCAATAATGCTCAACAATTTAAGATACATAGGAATATTCTCTACAGTTCATAAATGGTTCACTTCTTATCTGAGCAATAGAACCCAAAATGTTAGAATAGGCAATCAAACATCCGAATCATATAAATTTGAAACAGGTTTACCACAGGGCTCAGCGCTTTCAGCTCTATTATTTAATATATACATAAAACCAGTTTGCAATATCTTTAAAAAATATGGAGTACTCTATCATCTATATGCTGATGATATTATGATGTACATCCCATTTACTATCCCTAACATACCGTTGCAACTCCTATCGGATTGTTTTAATGAAATAACTTTATGGCTAAATGCCCACAATCTTCAAATAAACCATTCAAAAACAGAAGTACTAATTGTCACTAAAAATCAGGATTATACCCCACCAACACATATAACACTTCAAAACCAGGAAATCAAAATAAAAAACGAAGTGAGATACTTAGGAGTAATTATAGATAAACACCTCACGTTAGATACCCATATCAGAAACACCACAAAGAAAATTTACTTCAAACTCAAAATACTTAAACAACTTAGACCACTTGTATACACACATGATTTTATCAGTATAATTCAAGCCACCATAACCCCCCACTTTGACTTTGCTAATCTTATTTTATTAGGTACATCAAAACAAAACATTAAAAGACTTCAACTTGCACAAAATTCAGCAGCTAGGATTATAACGAAAACACACTCTCATCAACATATAACACCAATACTATCATCCCTTCACTGGCTACCAATTCAAAGCCGGATAACATACAAAACACTAATAACTGCATTTAAAACACTATTTGATATGGCACCTCGCACATTAAGTAACTTAATTACTAAAGAACATTCAAAACCTACTCAAAGAAAAGGTCAATTAACAAACTTAAAACCCCCAAAGATTTCATAAAAACAAATAAATCAACAAACAACAGAGCGTTCTCACATGCAGCCCCAATAGCCTGGAATTCCCTCCCAGTTGAACTAAGAATGTTAACAGAGATTAATGAATTCCGCAAAAAATTGAAAACCCACCTTTTTACAATACACTACAATAGTATAGACCAGCCCTCAAAAGATTTAGATAAAGGCTAATCAGTTCTTGTCTAACATCTTACTATAATAGAAAAAGATAACCCTCCCCATCTGCACCTGAACTACTCATTACGATTATACCCCACATAATACGCATATGTATATAATGTATATAATGTTGCACTGTTCTGTGCTAATCTGTTCTACATTTTATGTTTTCTTTACATTGTTTATTGTTATATGACGTTATATGTAAAACAAACTATGCTTTGTTGACTGTTGTTATTTGTGAACCGCAGCTGATCTCTGGAAGCTGCGGTATATAAGTGCTTGTTAAATAAATAAATAAATAAATATGACCTAGATTGGCCACTGTTGGAAACAGAATACTGGGTTTGATGGACCGTGGTCTGACCCAGTATGGCATATCTTATGTTCCTATGTTCTTATGAGAACCCGGAAAGTTCGATCGCCAGGTCTCTCAGGTGCATGCCCATGTAAAGCTGGTAGGCCTGGATGTGGCAAATGAAAATTGAGCGGAAGCAAAAACATGTAATAAAGAATTTTTCAAGTATATTTGTAGCAAAAAGCCTGTGAGAGAGTCAGTTGGTCCATTAGATGACAGAGGGGTTAAAGGGGCACTAAGAGGCAACAAGGCAATAGCGGAGAGACTGAATTAATTTTTTTGCTTCGGTCTTTACTGAGGAAGATGACGGATGTTACCTATGAATGAAGTGGTATTTAAAGGTGCGGAAGAATTGAAGGAAATAGCGGTACATCGGGAAGATGTATTAGAACTATTAGATAAACTGAAGAGTAGCAAATCACCTGGGCCGGATGATATACATCAAAGGGTGTTGAAAGACCTGAAATATGAGATTGCAGACCTGCTATTAGTAATCTGTGAACTATCATTAAAATCATCTCTAATACCTGAAGATTGGAGGATGGTGAACGTAACACCAATTTTTAAAAAGGCTTCCAGGGGTGATCCGGGACACTACAGACCGGTGAGCCTGACGTGAGTACCAGGAAAAATGGCAGAAACCATCATAAAGAACAAAATTGCTGAACATGTAGATAGTCATGGCTTAATGGGAGACAGCCAACATGGCTTTTGACAAGGAATATCTTGTCTTACTAATCTGTTATGTTTTTTTGAAGGTGTTAAGAAACAGGTAGACAAAGGTGAGTCGGTTGATATAGTGTATCTGGACTTTCAGAAAGCCTTTGACAAGGTCCCTCATCAGAGACTTTTGGCAAAACTAAAGAGTCATGGGATAGGAGGCAGTGTACTATTGTGGATCAGGAACTGGTTAAAAGATAGAAAGCAGAGGGTAGGGCTACATGACCAATTTTCGCAATGGAGAAAGGTGAATAGTGGTGTACCCCAGGGATCTGTGCTGGGTCTGCTGCTTTTTGACATATTTATAAATGACCTGGAAAAGGGAATAACAAATGAGGTTATCTAATTTGCAGATGACACAAAACTATTTAAAGTTGTTAAAACCCAAGAGGATTGTGGAAAATTGCAAAAGGATCTTGATAAATTGGAAGACTGGGCATCCATATGGCAGATGAAATTTAATGTGCACAAGTGCAAAGTTATGCACCTAGCGAAGAATAACCCAAACTATGGTTACACGATGCAAAGTTCCACATTAGGAACCACCACCCAGGAAAAAGATTTAGGCGTCATTGTGGATAACATGTTAAAACCCTCAGCCCAGTGTGCAGCGGTGGCCAAGAGAGCAAATAGAATGCTAGATATCATAAGGAAAGGAATGGAAAATAAAGCAAAGGATATTATAATGCCTCTATATCATTCCATGGTGAGACTGCACCTTGAATATTGTGTTCAATTCTGGTCGCCGTATCTTAAAAAGGATATAGCGTTATTAGAAAAGTTTCAGAGAAGAGCCACCAAAATGGTAAAGGGGATGGAAGGATGCCCCTATGAAGAAAGGCTAAAAAGGTTAGGGCTCATTAACCTGGAAAAGAGACGGCTGAGTCGAGATATGATAGAAGTCTATAAATTAATGAACGGAGTGGAATGGTAAATGTAGATCGATTGTTTACGTTATCAGAATATAGAAAGACTAGGGGACATGTAATGAAGTTACAGGGTAAACTACTAAAAACTAATAAAAGAAAAGATTTTTTCACTCAACGTGTAATCAAACTCTGGAATTTGTTACCACAAGATGTAATAAAGGCTGTTAGTGTAGCTGGGTTTATAAAAGGTTTGGACAAGTTCCTGGAGGAAAGGTCCATAAACCATTATTAAGAAGGGACCCAGGATATGCTTGACCCAATACAAGCATTGTGGGACCTGTCTCTTTTGGGGAAACTGCTAGGTACCTATGACCTAGATTGGCCACTGTTGGAAACAGGATACTGGGCTTGATGGACCTTGGTCTGAACCAGTATGGCATATCTTATGTTCTTATGAGCCCTGGTAGCACTTTCTGCCGAGGGTGTCCAAGGTGCGGGCCTTTCTGCCAGGGGGCACCGAGGAATGCGTCTTCTGGCTTTTCAGCCGACGAATGGCCGACTCCACCACCATGGAGTTATGCAGCAGCTGTGACTTCTGGAAGCCCGGACTCTGGCGGACTCGATACATCGAGTCAAGCTGTTTGCTCACCACCGACACTGAAGCCGGTGTCTCCCACATTCGGAGAATGAGCCATTCCAGGAAGAGAGGGATGGGTACTATGAGCGAATTATTCCCGCAGAGGGGCCTTGTTCTGGAGGATTTCCAACTCATCTGCCCAAGGGTCCTCCTCTGACTCGGTCAGGAATGCTAGGGCCTTAGACATGTCCTTGACAAAATTGAGGAAGGGGACCGCCGTCGAGGCTCTGAGATGGAAGAGTTGGAAGGGATGTCGCAGTGGCGATGGGTATCGGGGGACTCCTTGTCCTCCATCTCCCACTCGGAGTAGTCTGTTGAGGACTCGTAGGAGGGCTACTTTGCGGCCCTCAAGACTCCCAATGCCCTTCAGCCGGTGCCCAGCAAACTCGCCGGGGATGACTGCTGTCCTGTCGCGCGAGACTCGGTGTGTGACCTCTGCCGAGGATCAACTCAAGGTTGGAGGTCCTCGAAGATCAGCTAGGCTTCCGGGGACGTCTTGGAAGGCACGGGCCCAGTGGTCGGGGCAGGTGAACCGGACGTACCGGACAACAGCACCCGCTGCTGTTCCATGAAGGCAGACAAACTGCGCTCCAGGGCCGCCATTCTGGACTCCAGACCAGAAGGCTCTGCAGCCTTCGGCGCGGGCATCAAGGAATTTGGGCCAGACACCAGCTCCCCCGAAGGGGAATCCTCGACGAGGATGGCGACTGGGGACAGAGGCCGGTCCACAGTCAGATCCTTCTGAGGGACCTTCGCAGGCTACTTCTTCTCCACTTCCTCGGACGAGCGCCTTGGACTGTGGGACCGGGCCCAGAGGCCCCCGGCTGGTCAGAACTGTCCAGGGATCTCACCTTCAAGGGTTTCTTCTTCTTCCTGGGTTCCCTCGAGGGAAACCCCCTTTATGAGGACCCATGATGAGGCTCGGGCTCAGAAGGTTCCGCTTGAGATGTCAGGGCCTCAGACGAGGCCCTGGCCTTCGGAGGCATTGGGGACTTGGAGAAAAACTTAACATGCTGCTGCTGGCGGCTCTTGAGGGCCTTGCTGGACATCCGCTTGCAGAGACCGCAGGCTGCCGAGATAGCAAGGCAGCGGAGATAGCAGTTGTGTGTGTCAGTCAAAGACATAATTTTAGAGCACCGATCACACTTCTTAAAGCCACTGGTAGCCATGAGGAAAACAGTACCCCTGTGAGATCAAAGAATCTCTGGGCTTTCAGTGGGAGAAAAAAAGGTGCGAAGATGCCAGAAGAGAACGAAAACTAAGGAAAAATAAACCAAGCCTGACACCAAGACACCGAGGTTGGTAGGCAGGAAGAGTACCTGTGCGATACCAGAGGTGAGTGTGAAACTCGGAGAGAGAAAAATCAACTTTTCCAGGGACAAGTCAGACAATGTATGAAGGGTTCCACTGAAAAAAGGAGACTGAGCAAGATGGCACCCTTGGGCAGGAAGGGGACCACACATGCGTAGTGGCATATCCCAAAGACTTTCTTTGAAAGCTGGGGGGATGCTTCTGCGAGAGCTCCGTCATGTATGAGGACTGACTTCCTTCTTGTTCCCGCAGAAACTATGCTATCTCTAGGAACAACAGGAATGTATTCCTCATGTATGGGACTCCCTAGCTGCCAGATCTCGTGGTGGCAGACAACCTGGGTAGGTCCCTTATTCATGTTTCCCCAGCATGTGGATGTGGTGTTGTCCAGGCGGGGGGTAAGAGTTGGTCTATGTTCCGAAGAGATGCTGGAGTACTGCTTGTCCGAAGGCTACGTCCTTGTGAGAGTCTTTGTCCAAACAGTAATGAGCTGCGAAGGTATGGATTAAGCAAATGCATCTCTGACTTGAAGACTTGGCTTTCCAATCATAACCTCACAATCAACCAATCCAAAACTGAAGCCCTCCAAGTATTCACCAATGCCTCCTACATTCCACCTGCAACCCTCACGCTTGATGATTTCACCCTCACTATCAAAAGTCAAGTGAAATACCTTGGTCTTATTCTTGATCAAAACCTTTTATTTATTTAGCTGTATTTATATCCCGCTTTTCACCGGGTCAAAGCGGTCAATTGGGGGATACATTTAACACGAGGGGATGAGAGACACACACATTCATACTTACAGGGAACATGGGCTATGGAGGGTTAAGTGGCTTGCCCAAGACCACAAGGAGTGCTTATAGGACTAGAAATCCCAGTCCCTCCGGCGTGAGATTGCTGTCCCCAGGTGGGACTTGAACCCCCGGCCCTCCAGCCTGAAGTACCTTGTCCTAACCACTAGACCACTCCTCACCTCACCTTACATTCCATGAACAGATCAAAAAGACCACTAATACAATATATACGAAATTACGCACTCTTCGAAACCTCCAACCTCTCCTAAACCCAGACTCCTTTGGCACTGTCTGCCAGGCTCTCACTATCCCTTCCCTCGACTACTGCTATCTCATCTATCATGGCCTTCCCAAGAATAGCTTACACCCTATCCAAATGGCACAGAATACAATAGCTCGCCTCATCACAAATAACCCTAGACGCTCACACATAACACCAATCCTCTTTGACTTACACTGGCTCCTCATCTACTCCAGAGTCAAATTCAAAGTACTCACGCTCATTCATAAAATCATTTCTAATGAGTCAGCTCCATGCCTTTCCTCACTCCTATCTAATACCAGCAACAACAGAACACGCCACACCATCACCAAAAACCTCCTATCTATCCCTTCCTCCAAAAGAAAATGTAGCCAAACCACCTGTAATCGGAGATTCTCCCTTTATGCCCCTTCTATCTGGAATGCCTTACCACATGACCTAAGGAACTGTCCCAATCACCTTGTTTTCCGGAAGAAATTAAAAGCGCACCTCTTCCAGGAACATTTCTCCCTACTCACATAGCCCTCTCTTACTCCTTCTACAAATCTCTTTGTAAATAGTTTTCTGACCTGTTCCTGTTAATAATATATACCATACCAAGTTATGTTCTATGTATGCAGTTGTAATTCAGTTGTAATTCACTGCCTGCTGCGTTATATGGAAACCGTCTTGAATTGTAGAAAGACGGTATATAAAAACTGTTAAATAAATGGATGGATGGTGGACCAGATCGCAGCTCAGCAAATCTCAGCAATGGGTACTGATCGGAGGTGTGCTACCGAGGTGGACATTGCGCAGATATTATGTGCAGTGACTCTTTCATTGAGGAATAAGCCTTCACTTGTTTAGCAGAGAGATATGTAGTCGGCTATCCAGGAGAATAGGGTGTGTTTTGTTACTGGAAGTCCAAGATGGGCTTGGTCAAACGCGAGGAAGAGTTGGGATGACTTTCTGATGTCTTTAGTGCGTTGTATGTAAAAGGCTAATGCTCTTTTGCAATCCCAGGTATGGAGAGTCGCTTCCACTCATGAGGCGTGTGACTTTGGAAAGAACACTAGTAGTACAATGGCTTGGTTGATGTGGAAAACTGAGACTACTTTCGAGAGGAAGTGGGGGTGTGTTTGTAGAACCACTTTTTTTCTGCAAAAACGTGTGTAAGGTTCATGGGCTACTAGAGCTTGTAGCTCACTTACTCGCTTGGCTGAGGTGAGTGCTCTGAGGAAGAGCACCTTCCAGGAGACATAGCGGAGATGAGTTGTGGCTAAGGGCTCAAATGACGGCTTTAGGAGTTGTGCCAAGATGAAGTTTAGATCCCATGATACTGGCGGTGGACGGATGGGCGGTTTAGTGAGTAGAAGTCCTCGCATGAAGCGAGCTACCAGAGGATCCGAGAAGATAGGTTTGTCATCTACCAGCATATGGAATGCAGAGATTGCACTGAGGTGAACACATATTGAGGACGATTTAAGGCCCTGCTAGGAAAGATGCCATAGGTAACTGAGTAGCTTTGGGATGGGCGCTTCAAAGGGGTTGTGAGCGTTCTGCGAGCACCTCGCGTGGTATCTCTTACACTTCAGCGAGTAGGTTTTTCTCATGGCTAGTTATCTAGAAGAGAGGAGGATTTGTTTGACTTCTGCAGAGGTTGGGAGGTGTCGCAATGCTACACTCTCAGGAGCCGTGCTATCAGGCAAAGAGACCGGAGGTTGGGGTGAAGGAGCATGCCTCCATCCTGAAGAGGAGCCCCGGTGTTGAGCCGAGATGAATTGGGTGAGTCCGGAAAAGCTGTAGAAAGAGGGGAAACCAGGGTTGGCGGGCCCAGTATGAGGATATGAGGATCATGTGTCTGTTGTTCTCTTGGAGCTTGAGAAGCATCTTAAGGATGAGAGGCATTGGTGAGAACGCATAAAGTAGACCCTGATTCCACGGAAGCATGACGGCGTCGTCGGTGAGACTGCGGCTCGATGGTATTTTGGAACAGAATCGGGGAAGTTTGGCATTCTGTTGAGTAGCAAGAAAGGTCGATCCATGGTGTTCCCCAGTTGTCGAACAGGTGATTGGCTATGGACTGGTCAAGAGAACATTCGTGTGGTTGTAGAACTCTGCTGAGCCTGTCCGCCTGTATGTCGTCCTGGCCTGGAATGTAGACTGCTCTCAGGTGCATCTGGTTCTGAATGGCCAGGTCCCATAGTTGACAAGCTTCTCTGCAGAGGGGAAGGGAACCAGTTCTCACCTGCTTGTTGGTGTAGAACATGGCAACTTAGTTGTCCATCCTGAGTAGGACAGAGGAGTTGACTAGTAGATGCTGGAAGGCCTGCAGGGCTCTTCCGATGGCTCACAGTTCCATGAGATTTATCTGTGTTCAGATTCGGAAGCTGTCCAGAGACCTTGCATAGAGAAACTGGAATGGTATGGCAGTTGTGGCTTTTGGAAGCCCAGGCATTTTGGTACTCTGTATACGGTGTTGAGGTGTCTGCTTAGTGGGGCTATGGAGAGTGGTGTTTCCCACATCCGGAGCATGAGGTTTTGTAGAATGCGGTGTACCGGCAAGATGGTGGCTTCCTTGGACGCTGTAGGATACTGTAATATTTCAAGTTCTTTGACCCTGGGCTCCGGCTCCGTGGAGGCTGGAATGGAAAGACCCGCCACCATGTTTTTTATGAATTCTTGAAATAACATATCCTCTGGAGGCGATTTTCTCCGGGTGTTGGATGGAGGTGGAGAAGACTCTGAGATGAAGTCTCTGAGACAGTTGGAGTCCAGAGATCTGTGGTCTGAAACGGTGAAGTCTGAGTCAGATTCTGGGATGCATCGGAGGCGCAGAGATTTTATGTATCGATGTCCTTCAATTGTCTCCATTTCCGCCAGTGGAATGATGGCGTTAGGATCCAATCTCAAAGGTTGCGAAGCATGCATCTATTCCAAGGAAGATGTGGACATCGGTATCAGCATCAATGTGGACATCAGCATCAAAGAGGCCATCGGCATGGGCCTCGAAGAAGTCATTGGCATCGAAGATGGGTTCGGTGCAGCAATCGTAGTTGATGCAGCTGCTAAGGGTGGAATGGGAATCAGTAGTTGGGTCCTCGACTGACCTGCCTGAGTCAGAGAAGGATGTATCACCGGGAGCGAAGCTGACATCGGTATCAAGGTCTTCTGTATCTGTTGCAAAGATGGCACAGGCGACGTTGATGCTGGAGCTGCAGGAATGGAAGGCATTAGTGTCAGTGCTAAGGTTAACGATTCTGCCAGTAGGGCTGCCAGAGTGCATTCCAGGGTAAGCATATGTTGGTTTAACGATGCTTCCGCAGCCCGGTCATCAGTTAAAGCGTTGTCAGCTGCCACCAGATCAGAGGCTGGTATCAAGAAATCCATGGAGGTGAGTTCTCTGGGTTCCACACGAGTCCCCTTAGAGGCTTTGGAGGGCGTTCCCTCCCATCAGGGATGTTTGGAACAAGAGCTGGACTCTGACGATATGCGGGACGATTCCTGATGGGAACGAAACCTTTTCCGGGATCTGTCTCTGGGTGATTTCTTTTTACCAAAGGGGTTCATTGAAGTTTTGTGGCCATCTCGAGTCTCTGAGGGCTGTCGGTCCAGCGGTCTGTTCTTTGACATTTTCTTGGAACTATGTCTCGATTCCTTCAAATGTTTTGACGTCTTAGACCCCCAGAAGAAGTGGAGGCAAATGAGGCATTGTCCGGAAAGAGTTCTTCGAACATTTTTGCTCGATTCCCCAATCCACGTTTAGTCATTTGCTGGCAACGTGGACATTTGGTGGGAAGGTGAGCAGGTCCCAAACACTTTAGTCACCAATATGCTTGTCAGTGACAGATATGATGCTGGAGCACTTTGTGCATTTTTTGAAGCCAGTGGCAGGCTTTTCAATGCTGCACCAGTGGGTAGGTCATGTTGGTGTAGGCCTCATGGGAAAAACAGAAACACTAAAGAAAAAAAATGGGAAAAAACTATCTCTTTTTATTTATATATATATGGGAAGAGACTGAAATTAAGAAAGAAGAGGTATCAGAGATACGGGAAGGCAGAAAACCTTTTCAGCAGTGCAGGAGAAATCCTGTTGACTCCATGGAAAAAAGAGAACTGAGGGAGTCACTGAAGAGAGTCAGTTATAACAGCGGGACGGCAGCAGCACAGGTGCAGTGGACTGCTCCCAAAGGCTTTCTTATTGGTAGCTGGGGAGCTTCCCGCGCGGGCTCAGTCAGTGCCCGATGTCACCATACATGAGGACTATATTCCTGCTTGTTCCTGGAGATGTAATCAGATCCTAGATTCTCTACAGGGAGAACTATTCAGGCAACTAGTAACAGAACCCAAATGTGAAGGAACCTTACTGCATTTGGTGCATACCAAAAGTGAAAGTGTTTCTGCTGTTATAATGGGAGATAATATTCTATCCAGTGATCACCAGGTGGTGTGGTTCAGTACTAGGACTAGGGCTGTTAAAATCCATTCAAAAGCGAGTGTCTTAAACTTTAGGAAAACTAACTTTGCCAAGATGGGCCAATACCTCAGGGAGTCGTTAACGGGATGGGAACAGCTGGGGGATGTAGAAAAACAGTGGGCAAAACTGAAAGGGGATATTTTAAGGGCAACCAACCTTTTTGTTAAAATGGTAAATAAAAGGAAAAGGAAAAGGAGACCGCTATGGTTTTCGAAAGAAGTAACTGAAAAAGGTGAAGAAAAGGAGGGAGAACTTCATGAAATACAAGAGATCACAGAGAGAGGAAGACAGACATCTATATTTGGAAAGCAATGCAATAAAATGGGAGGATAAGACATTCGAAAATGGCTGGTGAGCAGGAGCGGACGTAAGTCGCTTGAGCTCCGGTCCCCACCGCTCTACAGTGCCGAAGAAATATGTTTTAAACAAGCTGATTAGGGGAAAAATGTGCTGCAAAAACTGATCCTGTGCTCAGGACCTTCCACCTCACTTAGCCATACAGGTGATTGATCTGAACAGCTTCCCCTCTGCGGGAGATCGCCGACGCTGACAAGTGAAGTTCTGCTTCTCCCTCCTTTCGTGTTTAAAAGCCAGCGGCTGATTTGAAAACTCCTTGATCCACATGATTGATTGAGTGTTTGTTTTTTCTGACTCCCACACTGCTCTCTTGAACCGGCATGAGAGTAAAAACCGCCGTTGCAGCGTCTGACAGTGACAGATGATTGTTGCTGGAAACCGGGACATTTTTGTTTCTCTTCTCCCTGCCCTTTGGTAGTGCTATCTTTTAATTATTGCTGAAGTTGGGCTGTCGGAAAAGTAGTAGATCGCTGGTGTAGTCTTTGACAAGCTGCAAGGAAGATGACAGTTTACTGAAAAAAAATAAGTTCTAACGGTCGCCGAAGCTCTGAACTCTTTGCTCCTCAGCACCGAATATAATCTACTTTAAAAGCTGATCGAGGCTCAGAACTACCCACCTTGTTTTGTTTAAAGTGGATGTGAGAAATGAGCTCTAATTACTAATTAAACTCCGGACCTCCCCCTGACAGCGAAGAGAAAAATCGCCGATGCAGCAACTGATAGTGACAGCTGATTGCTGCTGGAAAGTCTGAGCACAAGTTTCCCTGCCTTTTGGTAAGGCTGAGATAGCTTCTAAATACTGCCAAAAGTTACAAAAATAACAGATCGCTGTAGTGAAAGGACCTGGGCTGTCAGGGAAGAAGCAGATTGCCAGTGCTGTCCCAGAAAAGTTGTATTGAAGGTGACGGTTTGCTGAGGAAATAAAATCTAGAAGAGAGTTCTGACAAGCTATAAAGAAAGTAATGGATTGTCGAAAGTGAGCTCTGAAATTTGATCCTGAGCTTAACTTTCCATCTCTCGGGCTGTTAGTAAGGTGGGCTGACAGGAAAGAAGCAGATCGCCGGTGCCGTTTCAAACAAGCTAAAATGAAAGTAAGGAATTACTGAAAGAGATAAGCATTGCAGTGAGCTCTCTTTGACAAGATGGTATATTAGGATTGGAGTTGGTTTTGCTGATCAGACTTTAATTCACAGATGACTGTTTGGAAGCTCTGCCTCTAACAAAATTATTTGAGCTGTTTGGTTCTATTGATTCAGCTCTGACTTGCTGCTCTCCCTTTCAGTTTAAAGAACTGTCAAAATAGTAATGGATCGTTGGAGCTGCACATGACAAGCTTTAATGTACCATTGTCTGATCATTGAATTTCTCTCCTTATGAGATATACAAGCTGAGGTGGTAAGAAGGGTTTTTTTTTTTTTTTGTTTGTTTTGGTGAAGCCAAAAGGGAAGAAAACAATGACATCGGCACAGAAAGGGGGACGCCGTGAAAAGGAGAAGTTAGTCAAACAGCATAAAATAACAGAATATCATACACCTCCGAAAGCTGCAACCACGCCGGAATTGGCAGAAGAGATCTCCTCAGCAGTGGTGGGGGCCCTTTCCGTACAATTTGAAGATCTAAAGGGACGGATGGATCTTTTGCAGACCTCGATGGAAGCCCTAGGTGGTCGGATGCATGAGGCAGAGCATCGGATTGAAAAAGCAGAGGAACATGTGCTGGTGCTCCAAAAAGAGGTTGGTTGTATGAAAAAGATGCAACAGAGTTTAGAGGAGAAGCTGGATGATTTGGAAAATAGGTCTCGCAGAAGTAATCTCCGCTTTTTTGGGATCCCGGATAATATTGAGGGTAAAGACTTAAAATCCTATTTGGAGGCACTGGTGATACAACTATTGGAAGGGGACAAGGAAGGTGTTTCAGTGCAAATTGAAAGTGCCTATCGTATTGGGCCAAGAAGAGTGAATGATGACCGTCCTAGAGTGGTCTTGGCGAAGTTTCTTAGGTTCGCGCAGAAAGAAGCAGTGTTGAGAGCAGTGCGAAGACTGGGAGTAATCTCCAAAGACAACATCAAGTTACGAATAGTGCAGGACTACTCAGCATCCTTAGGACAGCGCCGAAGGGAATATGGCCCTCTGTGTCAAACGCTGATAGACAATAATATTAAATTTTTAGTGCAGTATCCCGCACGTCTGATCTTCACTCATGGGGGGGGTGCGTAGGTCATTTGATTCAGCCAAGGCAGCAACACCTTATGTGGAGGAGATTGGGAGAAAAGCAGCGGCTGCACTAAGCTTACAAAGTGGAGATCAGGAGTGTGTAACCTGTGATGGGAGAGACTGAGAAATGGAACATCAAAGCAGAAGAAAAAGAAGATCACATTGCCTTAGTGTGTGTGAAGAATCAGTTTAGAAGTTGATATAGATGTTTGAAATGTTCAAAGTTGTTGTATTAATGTTATATGTTTGATGCCTTTTAGGTTAATGATTACTAGATAAGGTATGAGGGGCTAAAAGGAATGGAGAGTGGGACATGCATGGGGTGGATGAGAGTTGGGAGGTGGAAAGAGGCGGAGGAGGGCTGGGGCTAGGATGGGATCATCAAAGGGAATGATGTGGAGCAGTTACAAAGGTAAGAGTAAAGGGGCACCGAACGCATTTGAGGGGAAGGGAGGTAAGAATAAGAGGAAAGATGGGTAGTTGGGTGAGTGAGAGGGGAGCGGGGGGGAATGGGGTGGGGAGAGGGAAAGTAATAGGGGATAGAGGTTGGGAGGGAGGGATTGGGGAGGAAGGGGGGAGGGAAGGCAGCCTAATTGAGATTAAATGGTTTGATTGGGGGTGCATGCATGACGGTGAGGATGGGTCCCAGGCTGGGGGGGTCCTTCCTCACAACAAAGCATTTGTTGATTGGCTTGAGCTTTATATTTACCCACTAACCTGAAGGTCATATCGTGGAATGTGTGTGGGATAGGTAATCCCATTAAGAGATACAAGATATTGCAGGCTCTAGCGAGACAAAAATGTGATATTGCAATGTTGCAGGAAACCCACCAGACTGCTGAGGAACATATTAAATTACGGAGAGACTGGGTGGGGCAAGTCTGGGGGGCTCCAGCTATGGGAAGGAAAGGTGGAGTGGTCATTCTGATACACAGGCGTGTTAGGTTCGTTCAGGAAAGCATCCATGTGGGTGAGGGGGGTAGATTTGTTCTCTTGTATGGGATGCTGGAGGGGAGGCCTGTGGTGCTGGGGAATCTATATAGTCCAAATGTGTTAGATAGAGTTCTTTATGCTAGTTTGGGCTCACGAGTGGAGCAGCTGCCAGAGGCTCCTATGATTTTGGCAGGTGATTTTAATGGCGTTATGGATGTTGAACTAGATACATCTAGTGGAAGTGGAGATAGGGCGCGTGTGCAGAGTGCTAGAGTGCTGCAGAATTTGAAACGCAGGTTAGGGATGGTAGACCCTTGGCGTTTGCTCCACCCACTGGAAAGGGATTTTACACATCAATCAAGAGCGCATGGGTCGTGTGCTCGCATTGATTATGTGCTGGTTTCGGAGCGGTTGTTTGCCCAAATAGAGGATGCGCAACTAGGGCCTATAGAGATTTCTGATCATGCGTTGATTTGGGTGGAAATAGAATGGTTAGAGGCAAACACGCGGGATAGAATTTGGCGATTCCCAATGGATCTGTACAGAGACCCTGAGTTTCATGGTTTCCTTAAAATGCGGTGGCTAGAATTCTCAATCCATAATGCTCAGCATAAAGAGGATCCAGAGCTTTTTTGGGAAACTGCTAAAGTAGTCCTGCGGGGGGACATTATAGGGTATGTAGGGAGGAAACGGAAAATGTTGATGAAACAGATTGTTCGCTTGGAACAGCAGGCAGGTAGAGAGAGGAGAAGGCAAGCGTCATGTCCGTCGGCAGTGAATAGGAGGAAATTGTGGGAGACACAAACAGCCCTAAATGAGCTGCTACATCAAAGAGCCAAGAAGTCGTTTCTGTACTACCGCTTTCAGCTCTATAGATATGGAGACAGGCCAGGAAAGTTATTGGCAAGATGCCTTAAAGGCAGTAGGGGGACTGGTACTGTGGCGGCGCTGCGAGACGATCAGGGCCAACTGCATAAAGAAAGGCGAGCGATTGCTCAAGTATATCGGACATTTTACAAGAAACTTTATACAAGGAGAGTTGGATCTCAGACTGATATGGTAGAGTACTTGAAACAAGTGAGTTTGCCAAGGTTAACGATGGTTCAACAGGCAGAGCTGGATAACCCAGTGACTGAAGAGGAGGTTCAGAGGGTCATTTTAAGAGCGGATTGTCACAAAGCGCCTGGCCCGGATGGGTTTGGGGCAGAATTTTATAAGTTATTAAGAGATGAGTTGGCCCCTTCCCTAGTGGCGACATATCATAGAAGGGTGGATCAGGGGAGATTTATGTGGGGGGAGAATCGGGCGCACATTATTCTTATACATAAACCAGGGAAAGATCCTTTACAAGCAGCCTCTTATCGACCTATCTCCTTGCTGAATTTTGATATGAAAATACTGGCTAAGGTGCTGGCGGACCGTTTGGGTCAGGTATTAAGTGAGCTTGTGCATGATTCTCAAGTAGGTTTTGTAAAAGGGAGATATGCGGTGCGGAATCTACGTAAAATTGTGGCATCGCTAGAGTGGGTAAGGGATAGGATGCAACAGTCGCTTTTGATTAGTTTTGATGCAGAAAAGGCATTTGATCAAGTGAATTGGGATTACCTCAGATTTCTCTTGCCACACTATGGACTGGGAGCTTCTTTTTGCAATATGGTAGAGCTTTTATATACGAGGCCCACAGCTAGAGTGTTATGTAATGGAGTGCTATCAGATGAGTTTACCCTGGAGAGAGGTACAAGACAGGGATGCCCGCTCTCACCATTGCTTTTTGTGTTGTCACTTGACCCACTGATACGACGAATAGAGACGTCTAATGAGATACAAGGTATAGGTATAGGGAGTCATATGTTTAAGCTGGCAGCATTTGCAGATGACATACTGGTTCATTTGCTATCTCCTCAGACGTCGTTGCCCAATTTATTAAAGGAATTTTCTTGTTATGGGGGTTTTGCTGGGCTTTGTATCAATATGGAAAAGTCTGAAGCCATGGATGTGGAAGGGTCAATAAGGGGACATTGGAGAGGAAGTTTTCCGCTTAAGTGGGCAGGTGATACATTTGTGTATTTAGGGATTCTCCTGACGAGAGAACCGCGGGAGCTATATAGGAAAAACATGGATAGAATCCTTGTAAAAGTTCGTTCACAACTTCAGGTGTGGTCTCCACTGCCCTTGTCCTTACTGGGCAGGGCGGCAGCACTGGGAATGGTGATTCTGCCTCGGGTGCTTTATTGGCTGCAAACTCTCCCAGTGTGGTTATTGAAGCGTGATTTAAATGCTATTGACCGCGAGATTAGGAATTTCCTTTGGAAAGGTATGCGAGCTCGTATCCCCTTACATAGATTGAGAAGGAGATGGAAGTCTGGAGGGATAGGAATCCCAGATCTTCGGACTTATGCTCTGGCATGCCAGGCACGGCATATTGGAGACTGGCTAGGGAATACTGAGGTGTATACGCCAAGAGCGCTGGAAGAGGCTCTTGTGGCTCCGCAGACCTTGATGGCAGTATTGCACCAGGAAAATAGGCTCCTGCCTGGTAGAGTGGTTAGTAGTGAATTGGTTTACCCGGCAAGAAAAGTATGGCAACATTTGAATAGGCTCTGGGGTGAACCATCAGGGGTTTCAAGCTGGCTACCCATACAGGGGAATGATCAGTTTACACCAGGATCAGAAACGTCAGCATTTGTATATTGGAGGAGACAAGGCATATGTAATATTGGACATGTGGTGGATCAAATGGGGCAGTGTAAATCTTGGGAGACTTTGCGCATGGAGTATGGACTTAGCAGGCGGCATTATTTTGCTTACGTGCAGCTCTCTCACTATGTGGCTTCCCTACCACAGGATGCACTGCGGGTGGGAAGATCGGCACAGATATTAGAGTTCTTTGCACTGGGGGAGGAGTCACCGCCTACAATTGCACAGCTGAAAAGACGATTAGATGACTATAGCAGTTTGCCTGATTATAGGGTGGAAGAAGCTTTGTGGGCACAAGAATTGAATATCTTGGTAGCTCCTGGTTCAATCCTTCAGGCCTTGAGTGGGATTGCGGGGCTGGTGAGGGGAGCTCGATGGCGGGAGATACAGTTTAAATGCATCCTACGGGCACATTTCTCTCCAAGACGGGCGTTACGATCCCATCTCACTGAGTTGGACAGATGCCCAAAATGTCCATGCCCTTTGGCGGACTTAGGACATATGTGGTGGGGGTGTCCGATAGTTTGCCTATACTGGAAGAGGATAGCTGATTTTATGAGTAGGATTGTGTTACAGCGAGTCCGTTGGACAGCATCGCTTGTGGTGTTAAATCAGCTTGGACCACTCCACCCGAAAGGGAGATGGGAACGCCTTTTGGTCAGGAAGGCATGTCTGGTGGGTAAAGGCCCGATACTTCATAGGTGGAGAGAAGCGTCAGGTCCCACTTATTGGGAATGGCGCAACAATTTCCACCAACTGATGCTTATGGAAAGGAGAGAGGCTAGAGGAAGTGCTCGACGTTGGGCCTTATTCCTGCTAATTTGGGAACCATATATTCAGATATTGAGGCCTCGTTCCCGAAATGAAGTGCTTCAATTGGGATGAGAAGGTCGTAGGATATTAATAATATAATTAATATGCATGTTCACTATGGGGGGTTGGTTGCTGAAGGGGGAGGCTGTGGGGTGGGAGGGAGGTTGGTGGGGAAAGGGGGGGAGAGGGGAATATTGTAAATTCTTTTTTCTTGCTGTATTTGTATGATTGATTTGCTGAGGAATCCAGGTCTGGGAGATCAGTAGAAATGCCATTTTTTGATGTATTTGTTGTTATTTTTTAAATATTGTTTTGCATGTTCTGTATTATTTGGTTTTCAATAAATAGAGTTTACAAAAAAAAAAAAAGACATTTTTCAGATATGCTAGTGAAAAGAGGAAGGGCAAAAGTGGTATTGTCAGACTCAAGGGTGAAGGGGAGGAATATGTAGAAGCTGATGAGGATAAAGCAGAATTGCTTAACAAATATTTCTGTTCTGTATTCACAGATGAGGAACCAGGAGCAGGATCTCAGAAAATGCCCACAAACAGGAACAGAAGTGAGGGACATCTTGAAAATTTACAGAAGAATGTGTTTGTGAGAAACTAGCTAAACTTAAAGTAGACAAAGCGATGGGACCGGGTGGGATACACCCTAGAATACTGAGGGAACTTGGGGACGTTCTAGCAGCTCCACTGACTGACCTTTTCAATGCCTCAGAGTCGGGAGTGGTCCCAAAGGACTGGAGAGAAGCACATGTTGTCCCTTTACACAAACGTGGACGTAAGGATCTGGTTGAAAACTACAGACTGCTTAGTTTAACTTTGGTGGTGAGTAAATTATTGGAAGCACTGCTGAAAAAGAAAATAGTGAGGTTTCTGGAGTCCAGCAGATTAGAGGATCCGAGGCAGCATGGATTCACCAGAGGCAGGTCTTGTCAGACAAATCTGATTGATCTCTTTGAATGGGTGACCAGGGAGTAGGACCAAGGGAGAGTCCTAGATGTGGTGTATTTTGATTTCAGTAAAGCATAGTTACTCACCTGTAACAGGTGATCTCCGGGAACAGCAGGAATTTAGTCCTCACATATGGGTATCGTCGGTACCGACGGAGCCTGCAAGGGAACGCTCCCCAGCGTCCAATTAGAAAGCTTTTGGGAGCATCCCACAGCGCCTGTGTGCTGCCTTCCCGCCTTTCCCAACTGCCTCTCTCCAGTTGAGTTTAAAGCTGAGACAAAGAGAGAGAGAGGGAAAGAGAAAGAGAGAGATAGAGAGATACAACTCCTAGGGGAGGTGGGTGGGTTGTGAGGACGAAATTCCTGCTGTTCCCGGAGATCACCTGTTACAGGTGAGTAACTATGCTATCTCCAGGAACAAGCAGGAATGTAGTCCTCACATATGGGGACTCCCTAGCTTTAGATGCCAGGGAGAGACCCCAGAAGTTGTGTGCCCCTGTAAAAGGGCTCCACTTCCCCCCATGGATCTATGGCATCCAACCAGGGATGGTGGGTAGGAGTTGATTAGGTATGGAACAGGTGTTGGAGAACAGCCTGACCAAACAAGGCATCCCGGTGGGAGTCCCTGTCCAAGCAGTAATGGGCTGTGAAGGTATGAACTGAGGCCAAGGTGGCTGCTCGACCGATGTTGTCGATAGACACAGAGTGCAGATGAGCCATTGAAGCTGCCATGGCTCTCATATTTTGAGCTGTGACATGGCCCTCCAGAGGAAGATTCTTACTCTGATAGGCAAAGGAAATACACTGAGCAATCCAGTTAGACAGTGTTCTCTTGGAGACTGGAAGTCCCAAATGAGAAGGATCAAAAGCAACAAAGAGTTGAGAGGACTTCCTATGTTGCTGTGTTCTTTGTAAGTAAAAGGCTAAAGCTCTTTTACAGTCCAAAGTATGAAGATTCCTTTCTGCATTTGATGCATGAGGCCTTGGAAAAAACACAGGTAGCTAGACCGCTTGGTTTAGATGAAAAAGCCAGACCATCTTTGGCATAAAGTGTGGATGAGTCCTAAGGACTACCTTGTCATGATGGAACCTTGTATAAGGTGGATCAGCCACTAGGTGCCTGCAACTCACTGATGCGACGTGCTGATGTGATTGCAATGAGAAAGATAACCTTCCAAGAAAGGAATTTCAAGGAGGTAGTAGCTAAGGGTTCGAAAGGTGGCTTCATGAGCTGACCAAGAACCAGGTTTAATTCCCATGCCACCCATGCTTAATGGGAGGCTTAGTCAGAAGAAGGCCTTTCATAAATCTTGCTATAAGAGGATGGGAGGAAATAGGTTGTCCATTTAGAGGCTTGAAAGAAGCTGCAATAGCACTCAAATGGACTTTTACTGAGTTAGTCTTAAGTCCTGCATTGGATAAATGAAGGAGATACTCCAGTAGTGATTCCAGAGATATCGCAAGGGGGTTAAGACCCTTCTGCGAACACCATAAGGTAAACCTCTTCCACTTGAAAGCATAAGAGCGTCTTGTGGAAGGCTTCCTGGAAGCATAAAGGATATCCTTTACTTGCTGAGGGAGGTTAAGATCATGGAGATCTAGGCCTTCAGCAACCAAGCCCTGAGATGCAGAGACTGGGGATTGGGATGCCATAACATTCCGTCCTCCTGGGACAGGAGATCTGGAGCAGACCCTAACTCCAGAGAGGGAGCTTGAGAGAGATGTAGAAGCAGAGGGTACCACACTTGCCGTGGCCAATGTGGAGCTATGAGAATCATACGGCCTCTGTCTCTTTGAAGCTTGAACAGGGTTTTGGGAATTAGGGGAATGGGTGGAAAGGCATAAAGGAAGTCTTGACCCGAGTGAAGGAGGAAAGCATCCCTGGCCTGAGAGCCATGAGACGGAATTCTGGAACAGAATCGGGGAAGTTTGGCATTCAACGGACTTGCAAAGAGGTCTATGTCCAGGGTTCCCCAAATTTGAAAAGTCTTGGCCACCTGGTCTGCATGCAGAGACCATTCATGTGGAAGCAGAACTCGACTGAGTCTGTCTGCCCAAGAGTTTTGTATGCCTGGAAGATACACTGCCAGGAGATGAATCTGATGCTCTCTGGCGAGGGCACATAGTCGCAAAGCTTTGTTGCAAAGCGACAGAGCCTGTTCCCCCCTGCTTGTTCACGTAGAACATGGCTACTTGATTGTCCGTATGAATGAGGACTGTCTTGTAGCTGAGCAGGGTGTGGAACACTCGAAGAGCAAGGAAGATTGCTCTGAGCTCCAAGAGATTGATATGTAGATGAGTCTCCTGTGGAGTCTAAGTGCCTTGGGTGGAGAGGTCTTGCAGATGAGCTCCCCAACCCATTGGAGAAGCATCTGTTGTGAGAGTTGCTTGGGGTAAAGGTTGTTGAAATGGGGACCCCATGCAACAGGTTTTGAGTGGACTGCCACCAATGCAGGGACAAAATAAGGCGATTTGTGTTTACTATTTTGTCTGACAGGCACCCTGATGCCTGGGTCCACTGAGTGGATAAAGTCCACTGGGCTGCTCTCATATGGAGGCGAGCTTAGGGAACCACATGCACGGTAGATGCCATTTGGCCTAGTAATTGTAACATCTCTCGAGCAATGAGATGAGGTTTTAGCACTGCTTGAGAAGCTAACTGCACCATGCGAAGGCAACGGGTCTGAGGGAGATAGGCCCTTGCTTTTGTGGTATCCAGCAAAGCTCCTTTGAACTCTAAAGACTGAGTGGGAGTTAGACTGGACTTTGGGATGTTTATGACCAGACCCAAATAATGAAGGATACGCATTGTGCAAGATAGAGAAATCCTGGCCTCTGACTCTGATGGGGCTCGAATGAGCCAGTCGTCTAAGTAAGGGAAGACAAATATTCTCAGAGTGCGGATAAATGCTGCTACCACAGCCATGCATTTTGTGAACACCCTTGGTGCAGAGGCCAGGCCAAAAGGAAGCACCCTGTACTGGTAGTGGTTTCCTTGAAAAAGGAACCGAAGGAACTTTCTGTGAGATGGATGGACGAGAACATGAGTGTACGCATCCCTGAGATCTAAAGAACAAAGCCAATCCTGACTCTGAAGGTATGGCAGCAGAGTTCCCAGAGAAATCATATTGAATTTCTCCTTGAACAGGAATTTGTTCAATTCTCTGAGGTCTAAAATAGGTCTGTGTCCCCCTGTTTTCTTTGAGATAAGGAAATAGGGGGAGTAAAACTCTGTACCCTGTTGATGAATGGGTACTTCTGCTTTTGCCCCTTGGGCAAGAAGCATAGTGACCTCTTGATCTAACAGGTTGATGAGAGAGGTCTGAGAATTGAACTGTCTTACCATCGTGGGAGGGGGTATGATGGAGAATGTCCAATGTTTTGCTGTTATCTGCCCCCATCTGGGGGCAAAGTGACACAACCTTCCTGGAATGGTGGAAGGCTCTGGTACATTGAGAGCCAGGAAGGCTAAGTTCTCTAGATGAAAGTCAAAGGCCTTGTGCAGGCTGAGACTGCTGAGATGGTTGAGGCTTACCAGTCTTTGCTTTCCTTTGTTTAGGTGGTTGCTGACTCTTTCGGCCAGATTGACCTGCAGTACGTCCCTGCTAGGAATAAGAGGGATAAAACCTCTTATTTTTGGAGAAGAATGGTTTCTTGAAAGATTTCTTTCTGGCAGGATCAGCTGTAGCTTTGGATAAGGATGTTACCAGTGGAGTGCCCCAGGGATCTGTCCTTGGTCCGATTCTTTTTAACATCTTTGTTAGTGATATAGTGGAAGAGCTGTTGGGTAAGGTTTGCCTCTTTGCGGAGGATACCAAAATCTGCAATAGAGTAGAAACCCAGGAAGGTGTAGATAACATGAGGAGGGATCTAGATAAGCTTGAAGAATGGTCTAGAATTTGGCAGCTGAGATTTAATGTTAAAAAATGCAAGGCCATTCATTTGGGCTGCAGCAATCCAAGGAAGCAATATAGTATAGGGGGTGAAGTACTTTTGCACACTAAAGAAGAGCGGGACCTAAAAGTGATTGTGTCTGGTGATCTTAAAGTAGTTAAACAGGTAGAAAAGGCAATGGCAAAAGCTAGAAGGATGCTTGGGTACATAGGGAGAGGAATGGCCAGCAGAAGAAAGGAGGTGATAGTGCCTCTGTATAAGTCTTTGGTGTGACCTCATTTGGAGTATTGTGTGCAATTCTGGAGACCGCACCTTCAAAAGGATATAAACAGGATGGAGTACATACAGAGGGTGGCTACTAAAATGGTTAGTGGTCTTCATTATAAAGCATATGAGGACAGACTTAAGGATTTTAATATGTACATCTTAGAGGAAAGGCGGGATAGAGGTGATATAATTGAGACATTTAAATATCTTCGTGGCATAAATGCACAGGAGAGCCTCTTTCGATTGAAAGCAAGCTCTACTGTGATAGGCTATGGCCTAGAATAGTCTGCAGGAGTAAGAAAGGCCTGTAAGTTAGGCCTGAGTCCCAACCCTCACTTGAGAATATTATAGCTGAGCAGAGCCGAAAGCCAGTAGAAGTTAGAAAACTGCTTTAAACTGCTTTGATAAGAATGCAAGAATCTTCTATTTAGGTCCTTTATGTTGGTAACAGATGTGTTCCAGTATCTTGCTTTCACACATTCTCTAAGCCGAGGAGGGACCTTGTAGCAGAATGTGTTATGTCTAGAAACTGACCATGGCTAGGGAGGCCTGAGCAGGGGGAACAGGTGTTAAGCCCGGTCAGAGATCGGATGGGGGTGGGAGGGGGCACCGGGACCAATGAGGAGTTTGTCTGTATAGAACTGATCCTTACACCCTCCTGGGACTGATTCCAGCAGAAGCCACTCATTTTACTGTTTTGGACTTAAAAGATGCCTTTTTCTGTATACGCCTGGCATCTGCTAGTCAGCTTTTGTTTGCATTTGAATGGGAAAACCCTACCACAGGAAGACGAGGACAACTCACTTGGACTCGATTACCACAAGGATTCAAGAATTCACCCACTATCTTCAGTGCAGCCCTCAACCAAGATCTGTCAAGTTACCCTGTGACTCCGGGAAAAAGAATCTTACTCCAATATGTAGATGATTTGCTTATAGCCACCAACAACGAAACTGATTGTGTGCAAGCTACCAGTGATCTCTTGCACCTCTTGAATGAAGCCGGATACAAGGTCTCCAGAGCCAAGGCGCAATTGTGTCAGACAGAAGTGAAATACCTAGGGTTCCATCTGTCCAAAGGAACCCGGAAATTAGGACTGGAGTGAAAGGAAGCAGTACGCCGTATCCCAACCCCCACCACCAGAAAACAGGTGCGGGCTTTCCTGGGAGTTGCAGGCTATTGCCGCATATGGATACCAAATTTTGCACTCATGGCAAAACCCTTGTACCAAGTCACGAAGGGAGTGGAACGATCTCCCCTGGAATGGGCCCAAAACAAGAAAAAGCGTTTAAATCCCTGAAAACAGCATTGATGTCGTCCCCAGCCTTGGGACTACCAGATGTGCAGAAACCATTTCGTCTATATGTCCATGAGTCAGGTGGAAACGCATTGGGAGTCTTGACCCAGCCCCTTGGGTCTTGGCAACGACCTGTAGCCTACATATCAAAACAATTGGATCCTATTGCCAAAGGATGGCCACCTTGCCTGAGAGCTGTAGCAGCTACAGCCCTCTTAGTGAGCGAAGCTGACAAGCTCACCTTAGGACAAAATCTTCAAGTCACCGTACCACATTCTGTTTTAACCCTGATGGAACACAAACGAAACCATTGGCTCACTAACGCTCGAATGTTGAAGTATCAAAGTATGCTATGTGAAAATTCTTGACTGAAATTGAGTGTCAGTCAAACTCTGAACCCAGCTACCCTATTGCCAGCCGGTTCAGGCCCTCCTGACCATGATTGCTTGGAAGTAATGGACACCGTATACTCAAGCCGCCCAGATTTAACTGATGTCCCCTTGAGCCACCCAGACAAAACTTTCTTCGTGGATGGAAGTAACCTCATAATTGACGGACAGCGATGTGCTGGTTATGCAGTGGTGACCCTGGACATGGTAGTAGAATCGTCAGTCCTGGCCCCAGGAACCTCAGCACAGAAGGCTGAATTGATAGCCCTCACACGCGCACTCAAAATTGGAACAGGAATCAGCTTGAACGTATACACAGACTCCAAATATGCTTTCACAACACTACATGCCCATGGAGCCCTGTACAAGGAGCGTGGATTGATCACCTCAGGAGGCAAGTCTGTCAAGTATGGCCCAGAAATATTGACTCTATTGGAAGCAGTATGGGCCCCCAAACACGTTGCTGTAATGCATTGTCGAGGCCATCGGACTGGAGATGGGGAAGTGTCCCGAGGAAACAGATTTGCCGATGCCGCAGCCCGAGAAGCGGCCATTGCTGGACAAATTACTACCCCTAGTGTAACAATTCAAGCAGCCATATTCCCAGTGCCTCTTAGTGCATGGACGCCCTGATATGCCCAGAATGAGATGGACTATTACTGTCGACATGAGGGGGGGCAACTATCAGAGACTGGATGGATAGTGTTGCCACCGCCCGAAGGGAGCTCAACCCCTGGTATGACTGTGATTCCTGAGGCACTAGGCCCTGCTTTTGTCCAAGCCTTCCATCAAGCCACACACTATGGAAAAACTAAAATGGAAAACGCTCTGAGACCATACTTCTATATCTCCTTGTTGGGACCTTTGACCACCTCAGTAGCCCGAAGATGTGTGACTTGTGCCAAGAACAACGCCCGACAAAGTCCTGTCCCACCCCCAAGAGTTCAGTCAGTAGGAGTTACCCCCATGGGAAATATTCAAATAGACTTTGCAGAGATGCCACGAGCAAATGGATATCACTACTTGTTAGTCCTAGTCTGTACCTTTTCCGGATGGGTGGAAGCTTTTCCCACCAGAACTGAGAAGGCCAGGGAAGTCACTAAAGCCTTGCTCCATGAGATCATCCCTCGGTTTGGAATACCTTTGACCATGGGGTCAGACAATGGGCCCTCTTTTGTGTCACAAGTAACCCAGCAGATAGCCCATGCTCTGCAAATACGAGGGAAGCTACACACAGCTTACAGACCCCAGAGTTCAGGGAAAGTGGAGAGAATGAACCGGACCCTGAAGTCTCAGTTATCCAAGCTTTGTCAGGAAGTCCACTTAAAGTGGCCCCAAGTTCTTCCCATAGCCCTTCTCCGAATACGTTCAGCCCCCACCATGCCATTAGAAGTATCCCCGTTTGAGATTTTGTATGGGAGGCCCCCGCCCATAATTCAGGGGATAAGGGGGGATATGAATCAGATTGGATCAGCAATCACTAGGCAAGAATTGTTGGCTCTAAGTTCTGTTTTGCAGGGCCTTCATACCTGGGTGCAGGACCGGTTGCCTATCAATCTAACAAAGCCATCGCATCCTTTCAAGCCTGGAGCCTCGGTGTGGGTAAAAGAGTGGAAGAAGACACCGTTAGCGCCTCATTGGAAAGGGTTATATGTCGTTTTGCTATCAACCCCAACAGCAGTCAAAGTAGCAGAAATCGACTCCTGGATCCACCACAGTCGACTGAAGCCAGCAGCAGTTTCTGAGAGTCGCCCCTGGACCTCGATCGCTAATCCTGCATCACCGTTGTGACTCACGCTGCGAAGAAAAGATCCATCCCCATAACGACTGTGCCAACCTTCTCCTGAACGTCAAAGGAAAAGACGTCCTCCAGTTTTGCATTACCTACCTTTCAGACTTTATCAATCACCAATGACTATGATCATGATGATTACTAACTGTTGTTTCATTCTTGCGGTAGCCCTGGGACTCTTGAGAACCACTCTTGCTTTGCCCCCTTGCGCAGCCTGTATAACCACCGCCCGGACTGGAATGCAAGTCACTCAGACTCTACTTTATCACTCTTACTATACTTGTACTGGCAGTGTCAGCCAGTGTATCTATAATGGTACAGAACTGAACGTCTGTACCAAGGGAAAAACTCGTACTTGTTTCAGACCCCGACAGAATCCATCTTACTATGTCCTGGAACTGAGATGGAATGATGAAGATGGAGCCCTCATCAACGCTACAAGTCAACTCTCTGATCCCATTCAACCTGCGTACCTGTATTTTGATGCTTGTGACTTAATTAACAGAAATAATTACTACAGGTGCGGATCATGGGAACAAGCTTACTATTATGACAATAAGTATATGTGTCCTGAAGGTGCATACAGATGGGGGATATGCACTGGAATACACTCCCCAACAACGTATGGCAAACCATCGGAAGCAGACTACTACTGTCCCAAGTGGGACTGTGTGTACTATGCCACCTGGTCTGGTGGCCCTACAGGACAGACTGGAGATAATCGCAAGGCTAAGCTGGAAAGATTACCCTTATTGGAACCTGAAAAGTGCAAGAAAAGTGCATGCAATCCCCTACGACTTCAGATCTTCGACCCCAGCCAGTGGAAGCAAGGATTTCGATTTGGCCTGCGCATAGCAGGAGGTGGAACTGATCCTGGAACCATCGTATACATCCAGCTGAATGTGAAGACTCATGTTTCTTCACCTTATCGCATACATCATACCTTCCATGAGGCCATGAAGGCAGAATTTGTAGTTCCCCACGCTTCGCAGAATTTGTTCATCGAACTAGCTGGAGCTGTGGCCTCCAGCCTCCATGTCTCGGACTGTCTCTTCTGTGGAGGAACTCAGATGGGAGACCAGTGGCCTTGGGAAGCACAAGAACTGAACTATTCCATACCGTATAACCAGACTGATTTGCATAAAACTACCAATGAATGGGTCCTAGCTCACTCCATAGTAGGTAAACTATGTTTTGCACGAGCGGGACCACAACTGACTGCACTAGTGGGACAGTTAATCTGTCTGAACCAAAAATATTACAATGCCACTACAGGGAAGACATCTTGGTGGTCAGGTGCCAATACTCCAGAACCTTCTAATCCTTTGATCATCTTTCCTCACTTGGCCAGGATATGGACAAATCTGGCTACGCATAGCACCTGGCAAGCTCCACCTGGACTATATTGGATTTGTGGAACTCGAGCATATGCTAAACTCCCTGCCAAATGGGGAGGGGCGTGTGTATTGGGAACCATCAGACCTTCTTTCTTCCTCTTGCCCCTTTCCCACGGAGAACAATTGGGATTCCCTGTGTATAAAAGTCGACAGAAACAGGAGGCTCTGAAGATCGGCCAGTGGGACAAATGGGATGCGACCTCTGAAGAATGGCCACCGGAGAGAATTGTTTCCTACTATGGACCTGCTACCTGGGCACAAGATGGTTCTTGGGGCTACCGCACTCCTGTGTATATGTTGGACCGTATTATACGTTTGCAAGCTGTTGTTGAAATTATAATCAATGAAACTAGTAGAGCACTAACCTTGTTAGCTAAACAAGCCACACAGATGCGTACAGCCATATACCAGAATTGCTTAGCATTAGATTACTTGCTTGCAGCTGAAGGAGGAGTATGTGGCAAACTTAATTTGACTAACTGCTGCTTACAAATTTATAATGAAGGGCAAGTGGTAGAAGACATAGCCAATCACATGAGAAAGCAAACTTATGTCCCAGTCCAAACCTGGCATGGCTTGCAACTTGATGGCTGGTTTGGTTCTTGGTTTTCAGGAATGGGCGGCCTGAAGACACTTGTATTGATTGTATTCTTGATTGTGGCTGTTTGCTTATGTATACCATGTTAACTCCCCTTATGCTTGCGTATGTTAAACTCAACCATTGATAGTATTATTGAATGTAAGGCAGCTACACAGATACTAGCTATGTGGAACTACTACCCTATACCACAAAGTAATCCCTCCACCCTAGTATGAAGTACCATATGTGATTTAATTCTCACCCTTTCTCACTTGCGGGTGAGAATAATCAAAGGGGGGGAATGTGATAGGCTATGGCCTAGAATAGCCTACAGGAGTAAGAAAGGCCTGTAAGTTAGGCCTGAGTCCCATCCCCCACTTGAGAATATTATAGCTGAGCAGAGCCGAAAGCCAGTAGAAGTTAGAAAACTGCTTTAAACTGCTTTGATAAGAATGCTTCTATTTAGCTCCTTTATGTTGATAACAGATGTGTTCCAGTATCTTGCTTTCACACATTCTCTAAGCCGAGGAGGGACCTTGTAGCAGAATGTGTTATGTCTAGAACACATATTTACATGCAACCTCTATGCGATATCACTCGCTCCTTTGGCATATCCTCGCTAATCTATGCAGATGATGTGCTAATATTCACACCAATCAATGTCACGCTCCCAGACTACACAACATTAGTAGACTGCTTTAACGCTATAGCAGACTGGCTCCTCTCCCAGAATATGCGGATAAAGTATAAAAAAAACGAGGTACTGATAGTCACAAAGAACAGAGAATTATCACCCCCTGAGACCCTAAAAGTACGAGATGCAGACCTCCCAATCAAGCCCTCCATAAGATACCTTGGAGTAATACTGGACCATCAACTGGACTTTAAAGAACATGTCAACCGCACGGTAAAAACCATTTATTTCAAGATAAGGACCCTGCGTCATCTGAAAAATATGCTTGACCCAGACAGCTTCAGGACCATATTCCAAGCAATAGTCACACCCCACTTCGACTATGCGAACATAATACTCCATGGTCTCCCAAAAAACACCCTAAACACACAACAACTAGCCATGAATGCTGCAGCCCGGGTTCTATACGGAGTCTCAAAGAGCGACCATATCACTCCCATCCTAATGGAACTACACTGGCTCCCCATAAACTGCAGAATTGCCTATAAAGCCCTTCTCATGACCTTTAAAGCGATCAACACTATAGCCCCTTCATCAATCTCAAACCTCCTCAATCACACTCCCAACATCAGATCCAGGAGATCAGTAGCTGCAAATACCCTGGTTACACCACCTGAGACCACAAAATGCACACGTTCAACAACAGACAGGGCATTCGCGTACTACGCACCCAGAATCTGGAATAACCTACCTCCCACCATTAGAGCAATTACGGACCTCAAGCAATTCAGAAAAGCCATAAAGCACCACCTCTTCCTTCTACACTTTTCCCAATCCCAAGGCACATCATCAACCCTCTAACAGATTCCAAGCCCTCATAGTAAAATTGTAAATACCTTATTTACTCAAGATGTTAATAATAAATTCTATTCATTGTATATAGGTTCATTACGAATATGTACAAAGTTTCCCAAAGTTATAATCCAAGTTGATTTCTCCTGTTATATGTAAACTCACAACAGCCTGTTGCTTGTAATGAGTATTCTTGTTTAATGTGAACCACGCTGATGAAAAAGAGTGCGGTATAGAAGAACTATAAATAAAATAAATAAATAAATAAAATAAATAGAAACTGAGCCATGGCTAGGGAGGCCTGAGCAGGGGGAATAGGTGTTAAGCCCGGTCAGAGATCCCCATTGGATGGGGGTGGGAGGGGGCACCGGGACCAATGAGGAGTTTGTCTGTATAGAACTGATGAAGAAAGGTATAAAAGATGTTGTTTTGTTGAACTCCATTGCTCAGACCATTTTGAATGTGACAGTGCCTGAGACTGTGCACAAATAAATTGGCTTGAATCTTAGTAAATAGACTCCTGGTTTTATTTATTGTGGACACTTCGCTACAACACTACTGTGAGGGGACATGGGATGAGAGTGAAAGGGGATAGATTCAGGAGTGATATGTGGAAATATTTCTTTATGGAAAGAGTGGTGGATCCGTGGAATAGTCTCTCAATGGAGGTGGTAGAGATGAGGAGACACAGAAAGAGCAGCAGCTCTTGCAGGGCCAAACAGACTTGCGATATTGCACGGAATGGGTGTTTTTCTTCCTTGCGATATTGCACGGAATGGGTGTTTTTCTTCAAGCTTAATTTGCTGGATATTTGGATGTTCCACACATTACGCTGATGAGGACACAATTCACAGTATAACATCGTGTCGGTAACATTACTGGTTCTATCCGGTGCAGTGAGTAGTGCCTAATCTAAAGGTTATTTATAATTATTCTCTGGCTATTGGCCCCACCACATATTACCACTGAATGACTGGTTGATGGTGATAGTGCATGTTTTTACCCCCTGAGGAAGGCAATCTGCCGAAACGTGCTGGGGACAACTAATAAAGCCACTGTGTCATCATCGCTCTTGCTCTCTGTGTTTCCCGGTGGTAGAGATGAGGACAGTATTTGAATTCAAAGAAGCATGGGACAAAATACAGAGGATTTCTAAAGGAAAAAAGAGGACTGTTGTAGTGGTTGATATGGGAGGACAAACTAGATAGGCCATGTGGTTTTTTTCTGTTGTCATGTTTCTACATAGCATTGCCACTAACGGAGAAGTGCTACTGATAGGTGATTCAAATATGCTGTGTTGTCATCTAGAAGTAAGGAGATCCTGGATACTCTACAGGGAGAAACATTCAGGCAACTGGTAACAGAACCCACACGTGTATGGGCCATACTGGAATTGGTGCTTACCAATGGGGAAGTGTTTCTGATGTCAGAGTGAGAAACAGAGTTGTTACTCACCTTTAACAGGTGCTCTCCGGGGACAGCAGGAATCAGTCCTCACATATGGGTGACATAAGTGCTGATGGAGCCCTCGTGGAAGCATCTTCCCAGCTTTCAAAGAAAGGTTTTGGGAGGTGCCGCCACGCATGCGTGGTGCCCTTCCCGTCCAAGGATGCCATCTTCCTCAGTCAGATGACATAGCTAAAGTTGGCAAAAATAAAAGGTCATAAGGATAAACTCCAAGGGGAGGAGGGAGGGTTGTGAGGACTGATTCCTGCTGTCCCCAGAGAAACCTGTTACAGGTGAGTAACTATGCTTTCTCCAGAAACAAGCAGGAAGTCAGTCCTCACATATGGGACTCCCCAGCTATAGACTACCGAAAGCCTGTAGAAAAGGTCATGGTTGTCCTCGGGGGGAGAAGTGAGCAGCAGCAATTGAGTCCGCATATACAGACTACAGTAGGACCTATGTGTCCGATGGGAACCAACGCTCCGGTAGCCTGAACACAGAAGGGTTGTAGGGTAGGAGTTGCCTAGACCCTGAAAAGATTACGGAACACAGTCTGGCTGAAGGCGCTGTCTCACTGGAACTCTCTTTCCAGACAGTAATGAGCTGTGAAGGTATGGACTAAAGACCAAGTGGCAGCCTGGCAGATGTCCAATAATAGGACGGAGTGCAGGTTTGCCACAGAGGCTGCCATGGCCCTGATGGTGTGAGACATGACATGGCCATCCAGCTTGAGCCCAGCCTCTTCATAGGCTAGAGCGATGCAGTCTGCCACCCAGGTGGACTGCATCCGTTTGGTCACCGCTTCCCCCAGCTGACTGGGTCATAAGAAACAAACTGAGAAGCTTTCTGGTGGCCCTGGGTCCACTGAATGTAGAAAGACAGGGTCCTCTTATAATCCAAGGTGAAGAATGGTCTTCGCCCTGCTGGAGTGAGGCCTTGGGAAGAAGGTCTTTTTCTGTTGTCATGTTTCTATGTTTCTAACATCACCCAGGTTTCTCTGGGGACAGCAGGAATCAGTCCTCACAACCCTCCCTCCTCCCCTTGGAGTTTATCCTTATGACCTTTTATTTTTGCCATCTTTAGCTATGTCATCTGACTGAGGAAGATGGCATCCTTGGACGGGAAGGGCACCACGTATGGTTGAGGTGGAAAGGAGAGATGTAACGGGAAGCTTGAATGATTTTCAGAAGACAGTGTTCATGAGGAACTAGCTAAACTAAAAGTAGATAAAGCAATGTGACCATATGAGATACATCCCGTCATGTCTCTTCCTATTTGTGGATGTTTTGAGGTCCTGCCCCTGGCCCTTCAATTATAAACACAGAAGAGGAATATTTGTTAAGCAATTCTTCTTTATCCTCAGCGTCTACATATTCCTCCCCTTCACCCTTGATTCTGACAATACCACTTTTGCCCTTCCCCCTCAGACTATACATCAAGAGATATCCCTGCATAATGCCTTCTCTGCCTTGGCTAATGAGGATGCTCAATCCAATGAAACTGAAGGACCCTTAAATGAGTCAGACACTGCCCAATCTCCTGCTAAAGAACCAAATATGAAGAAAACCTCACCAAACAGAAAACTACTACTACTTGGAGATTCCATCATCAGAGGCACCAACTTGGGAACACATTTCAAAGGAGAGAAGATAGTCATGTGCCTACCAGACTCGACAGCCAGCAGGAATACAAACCAAATCGTTGAAGTACTTAGCACAAAAAGTGAACCCTCCAAACTTGATGTTGTTATCCACTTGGGCACAAATGACCTAGCTAGAAACAGTGCCTCTACAGTCCAAAAGGACTTCCAATCTCTGGGAGAGAAACTCAAGCCCATTGTGAACACTGCTGCATTCTCAGAGGTTCTGCCTGTTCTTGGTAAGGGGACAAAAAGGCTGCATCGCATTAACAGCTTTAATACATGGCTCCAGACCTGGTGCAAACAAGAAGGATTCAGATTTATTGGTGACCGTGGAAACAGGTGGACCAACAAGAGACTATACAGTGCTGATGGACTACATTTCTCTGTTGCAGGGAAAAGAATCTTAAGTGAAAAATTCAGGCACTATGTGGATATGCATTTAAATTAGGAAAAGGGAGTGACGGATGTGGAAGGTCAAGACCGGCACACCACCCCCTGCAAAAGCAGAATAATATCAGAAACAGCCACACTTTTAAACTACACATCACAAACAAGTGGGAAGATGTGGGCAGAACAAAATCAATGCAAAATACACAAATGCCGGAAAGCAATGATCACAAATGCTCGAAGCTTAGCCAACAAAGTTCTGGACCTGGAAGCCCTAATGGTGGAAATGGATTTGGACATTGTGGCCATTACAGAAACATGGTTCAATGAATTGCATGATTGGGATGTGGCCATAGCTGGCTATAATCTATTCAGAAGAGACAGAGAAAACGGAAGGGGAGGAGGAGTGGCCTTGTATGTCAGAGGCAATATTAAAGCTACTGAAATGCAGGGGGCAAGGGGAAAAGAAGAAGTGCTCTGGATTGCGTTGGAAAGAGGAGATGGCACTGTCATCCATACTGCTATAGTCTACAGATCTCCGACTCAAATTGAAGAGATGAATAACGATTTGATTAAAGATATTGCCAAGATAGCCACAAAGAGGGAAGTAATCATTTTGGGTGACTTTAATCTACCTGATGTGGATTGCATTACTCCTTCTGCACATCTGGAAAGAAGCAAAAAAATTGTAGATGCTCTCCAGGATGCATCACTTAGACAAATGGTCATGGAACCAACCAGGGAAAGCTCAACGCTGGATTTAGTGCTCACCAACGGTGATAGCGTGTCAAATGTCTGCGTGAGTACCCGTGTGAGCAACAGCGATCATTATACAGTGTGGTTTGAGATAAAAGCCAGGGTACAGGCCAAACATAGCAAGCTCAAAGTCCTAAACTTCAAAAACACTGACTTCAATAAAATGGCCAAGTACCTAAAGGAGGAGATGACAGGTTGGAAGGAGATAAAGGAAGTGTAATTGCAATGGGATAAACTAAAGGTGGCAATAAAAGGGGCAACAGACAAATATGTTAAAAAAGTAAACAAAAACAAGAGGAGAAGGAAACCTATTTGGTTTTTCAAAGAAGTGGCTGCTCAAATAAAGGCAAAAAACACAGCTTTCGCAAAATTCAAAAGCTTGCAAACAGAAGAACACAGAAATGAATACAGGATCAAACTCAAAGAGTCAAAAAGAGAAATAAGGATAGCAAAATCAAAGGCAGAGGAAAAGATGTCTAAAGATGTTACGGGTGGCAACAAAACTTTCTTCGGGTATATTCGGGAAAGGAAGAAGATCAGAGTTGGAATTGCAGGACTCAGACGTGCTGGGAAAAGACTCGTGGAAAGTGACATAGAAAAAGCAAAATTGCTAAACAAATACTTCTGCTCTGTTTTTACTAAAGAAAATCCTGGAGACGGACCAGCTGGGACTCCCAAATATAAAAATGGGAACGAAGTAGATACCACACCATTCACAGAAGATGAGGTGTTGGAACAACTTGCTAAACTGAAAGTGGGCAAAGCCATGGGACCGGATAGGATACATCCCAGGATAATGAAAGAGCTCAGAGAAGTTCTATCAGGGCCGTTAAAGGATGTATTCAACAGATCCTTGGAAAAAGGAGAGGTTCCTCAGGACTGGAAAATGGCTGATGTCGTACCTCTACACAAAAGTGGTGACAGGGAAGAAGTGTCAAACTACAGGCCCGTGAGTCTTACCTCGGTGGCGGGAAAAGTAATGGAGGTGCTCCTGAAAGAGCAAATAGTGAACTTTCTCAAAACCAACAGGTTGCAAGATCCGAGGCAACATGGTTTTACTGAAGGACGGTCTTGCCAAACAAATCTGATTGAGTTCTTTGACGGGGTGACCAAGGAACTAGATCAGGGGCATGCAATGGATGTCATCTACCTGGATTTCAGCAAAGCCTTTGATACTGTTCCTCATTTTTATTTATTTTATTTTATTTAGTATACATTTGTATACCGCTACTTCCAGCGATCAGCAGCGGTTTGATTACAGATTGGAAATTGTCAAATCATGACAGGAAATTTTGAGGTATAAACACATTGATTAGACAGGAAAGCACAGCACACAGAGAACTATTTTTACAGGGAACATGGGCTATGGAGGGTTAAGTGGCTTGCCCAAGACCACAAGGAGCACCTGTGGGACTAGAAACCCCAGTCCTTCCGGCCCAAGGTTGCTGTCCTCTAGTGGGATTTGAACCCCCGACCTTCCGGCCTGAAGTACCTTGCCCCAACCACTAGGCCACTCCTCCACTCCTCATAGGAGGCTTGTCAATAAACTCAGTAGCTTGGGAATGGGTACCAAGATAGTAAACTGGATTAGAAATTGGTTGGCTGACAGACGAAAGAGAGTGATGGTACATGGAGCTCACTCGGATGAGGGGAAGGTGATTAGCGGGGTGACCCAGGGTTCGGTCCTGGGCCCGGCACTGTTCAATGTATTTGTGAGTGATATTGCTGAAGGACTGAATGGAAACGTCTGTGTTTTTGCAGATTACACAAAACTTTGCAACAGAGTGGACTCCCCCAAGGAAGTGGATAACATGAGGAAAGATCTACAAAAGCTGGAAGAATGGTCAAATGCTTGGCAATTACGATTTAATGCGAAAAAGTGCAGTGTCATGCACTTAGGTAGCAGAAATCCAAGGGAAATGTATGCGATAACGGGCGAGAGGTTGGTGTGCATGATTCAGGAAAAAAACCTTGGTGTGATTATCTCTGATGATCTCAAGGTGGCAAAACAGTGCGACAAGGCGGTGGCAAAAGCCAGGAGGATGTTGGGCTGCATACAAAGAGGGATTACCAGCAGAAAGGAAGAGGTACTTATGCCACTGTACAGGTCGCTGGTGAGGCCTCACTTGGAATACTGTGTTCAGTTTTGGAGACCATATCTTGCAAAAGATGTAAAAAGACTGGAAAGTGTTCAGAGGAAGGCGACCAAAATGATTTGGAGCCGGCGTAAGAAACCTTATGAGAAGAGACTTGAAGACCTAAATATGTACACTTTGGAGGAGAGAAGGGATAGGGGAGATATGATTCAGACCTTTAAATACTTAAAGAGGAACGGTGAACAAACAAACCTCTTCCAAAGACGGGGAAGCTGAAAAACTAGAGGGCATAACATGAAGCTGCAAGGTGGAAAATTGAAAGGCAATGTCAGGAAATATTTTTTCACTGAAAGGGTGGTGGATGCTTGGAATGCTCTCCCGATGGAAGTGGTAGGGGCAAACACGGTGACGGAATACAAAACAGTATGGGACAAGCACAGCGGATCCCTTTACAGCAACAGGATAAAAACAAAATAAACTGAACCATCTAACTTCTCAACAAATAGGGGTGTCCTACATGGAGTGGTGGGTCCACCCCTAAACAAAGGCATGGAGAGGGGTGACCTGTACAGAGCGACAGGTGCACCTACTCTTGCCGTATTGCTGGGCAGACTGGATGGACCATGCTGGTCTTTATCTGCTGTCATTTACTATGTTACTATGTTACATCCGAGAATACTGAAGGAAATTTGGGACGTTGTAGTGGCTCCACTGACTGACCTTTTCAATGCTTCTTTAGAGTCGGGAATGGTCCCAGAGGACTGGAGAAAGGCATAAATGGTCCCTTTACACAAAAGCGGAAGGATGAGGTTGAAAACTACAAGCCAGTTAGACTAATCTCTATGTTAAGTAAATTATTGGAAACACTGCTAAAAGAGAGAATAGTGAGATTTCTGGAGTCCAATGGATTGCAGGATCAGAGGCAACATGGGTTTACCAGAGGCAGGTCTTGTCAAACAAATCTGATTGATTTCTCTGACTGTGTGACCAGGGAGTTGGATTAAGGGAGTGCCCTAGATATGGTGTACTTAGATTTTAGTAAAGCCTTTGACACCGTACCGCACAGGCAAATTATTAACAAACTGAGCACCCTAGGGAGGCAGTTCAGTGGAAGGCGGTTAAGGGTACAGGTAAATGGAGCTCACTCTGAGGAGGAGGTTGTTACCAGTGGCATGCTGCAGGGATCTGTCCTTATTCCGATTCTCTTTAACATCTTTGTTAGTGATATTGTGGAAGGGTTGTCGGATAAGGTTTGCCTCTTTGCAGAAGATACCAAAATCTGCAATAAAGTAGACACCCAGGAAAGAGTAGATAAAATGAGGAGGGAGCTAGCTAAGCTTGAAGAATGGTCTAGAATTTTGCAGCTGATATTTAATGCTAAACCATTTAGGGGCATGCATTTGAGCTGCAAAAATTCAAGGGAATGGTACAGTGTAGGAGGTGAAGTACTTCTATCCACAAACGAAGAGCGGGACCTCAGTGTGATTGTGTCTGGCAATCTTAAAGCCTGAAGGATGCTTGGTTGCATTGGAAGAGGAATGGCCAGCAGAAAAAAGGAGGTGATGGTGTCTCTATATAAGTCTCTGGTACTACTTCATTTGGAGTATTGTGTGAAATTCTGGTGACCACACCATCAAAGGGATATAAACAGATTATGTACAGAGGATGGCTATTAAAATGGTTAGTGGTCTCGTTATAAAGCATGAGGACAGACTTAAAAATCTTAATATGTATACTTTAGAGGACAGGCGGAATAGAGGAGATATGATAGAGATGTTTAAATACCTCCATGGCATAAATGCACAGGAGAGCCTCTTTCGATTGAAAGCAAGCTGTGTACAAGGAGAATAGGATGAAGGTGAAAGGGGAAAGACTCAGTAGTAATATGCAGAAATATTTCTTTATGGAAAGAGTGGTAGATGCATAGAATAGTCTCCCTGTGGAGGTGGTAGAGACAAGGATAGTATCTGAATTAAAAAAAGCATGGGACAAACACAGAGGATCTCTAAATGTAAAAAGGGGATTATTGTGGTTGATATGGAAGGGCAGACTAGATAGAAACATGATGGCAGAAAAAGATTACATGGCCTATGTTACTATTCTCATTGCAGGTTATTAGACATATTATCTCCATTGGTGAGTACTAGATCCAGGGTCAAACTTTCCCTGGTTGGTACCATCACCATTTGTCTGAGCAAAGCTTCTTGAAAGCATCCACAATCCTTTACTTCTTTCCAGATTTGCAGAAGGAATACTCTAATCCATGTCTGGAAGACCTAGTCCTTAGAGGAATGCAGGATCTGGTGAGAGAGGTAATGCTATTATTTATTTATTTATTTATTATTTATTTATTTACATTCTCTTATATACCGCACTATTCTGCATCAGTGCGGTTTACATTGAACAAACTGAAATTACATTGAACAGGGCATTATAACTTGGAGATAACTATTTTACAGGGAACATGGGCTATGGAGGGTTAAGTGGCTTGCCCAAGACCACAAGGAGCACCTGTGGGACTAAAAACCCCAGTCCTTCCGGCCCAAGGTTGCTGTCCTCTAGTGGGATTTGAACCCCCGACCTTCTGGCCTGAAGTACCTTGCCCCAACCACTAGGCCACTCCTCCACTGTTACTCGAATATTTTATGTATGTTCATTGTAATCCGCCTAGTAGATAGTGTGGAATAAAAAATATTTTTAAAATGAATAAATAAGCATTGTCACAATTCATTTTATAAATGGAGGGAGAACAGCAAGGAAATCCACTGAATTAGCATTTAATATTCAAAGGGGAAACTTTGATGAAATGAGGAAAATAGTTAAGAAAAAATAAAAAGAGCAATTGCAAAGGTAGCGTAGTTACTCACCTGTAACAGGTGTTCTCCAGGAGCACAAGGAATCAGTCCTCACATATGGGTGACGTCGGCGCCGACGGAGCCCTAGTGCGGAGCATTTCCCCAGCTTTCAAAGAAAGCCTTTGGGAATGCAGCGCACATGCGTGGTCCCCTTCCCATCTAAGGGTGCCATCTTGCTCAGTCTGATGACATAGCTAAAAGGCAGCAAATAACAAAATGAAATATAGGATTGCAACTCCAAGGCGAGGACGGAGGGTTGTGAGGACTGATTCCTGCTGCTCCTGGAGAACACCTGTTACAGCTGAGTAACTACGCTTTCTCCAGGACCAAGAAGGAAGTCAGTCCTCACATATGAGACTCCCCAGCTCTAGGCTACCGAGATCCCAAAGCTGAAAAATAAGCTCCCTCTAGAGCCTCAGCACGTGAGATAAGAATCTTCTCTGAGAACGCCCCCGAATGGTAGCCCAACACAAGGGCCGGAGGGTAGGAGTTGCCTAAACCTCAAAGAGATTATGGAGTACCGCCTGTTCGAAACCAGCCCGTCGATGCCCCTGCATACGGTCAAGGTAGAAAGACAACGCCCTCCTACAGTCCAGGGTATGCAAGACCATTTCAGCCCGGCTGGCATGCGGCCTGGGAAAGAAGGTCGGAAGAATCACCTCCTGATTGAGGTGGAAGGAGGAGACAACCTTTGGAAGGAAATTAGGATGAGTCCGTAAGACCACCCTGTTCTTATAGAACCGTGTGTACGGTCTATCAGAAACCAGAGCTTGTAGTTCACTCACACGCCTGGCCGAGGTAAGAGCCACCAAGTACAACGCCTTCCAGGAAAGGAAGCGTAAATGACAGGTAGCCATTGGCTCAAACGGTGTGTGAGTAAGTTGTTGCAAGACCACATTCAAATCCCACTCAGGGGCTGGTGGACGAATCGGAGCTTGAGCAAAAGCAGACCTCTGATGAAACGGGCCACTAAGGGGTGGACCGACAGAGACTGGCCCTCCACTGGTGAGTGATGCGCTGGAAGAGCACTGAGGTGGACCCCAACAGAGTTGGATTTAAGGCCTAGGTCCGATAGGTGAAGCAGATACTGCAGCACCACTGGTACCAGGCACGAAAACGGATCCTCTTGACGCTGAGCACACCAGGTGGAGAACCTACGCCACTTGAGGACATAAGATTTCCGGGTGGATTGTCTCCTAGAGGCCAAAACCACCTCCTCCACATCCCTAGGTAGAAGTAAGGGGGCTAGAACTACCCTTTCAGCAGCCAGGTCATCAAATGGAGGGACTGGAGGTTGGGGTGCAGGAGAGATCCCTGATCCTGAGACAGGAGATTGGGTTGCACCCCCAGAAGGAGTGGAGTGTCCACTGCCAATTGCAGAAGGAGTGGAAACCACGGTTGCCTCGGCCATCTGGGGGCTACCAGGATCAGCGAGGCCCTGTCCCGAAGAACCTTGAATAGGGTTATGGCCACTAGAGGCATTGGAAGAAACGCATAGAGCAGGCCCGTAGACCAAGAGATTAGGAAGGCATCTGCTGCTATTCGCAGAGGATGCAGTTGTCTGGAACAGAACCTGGGCAGTTGACGGTTCAGTGGACTGGCAAAAAGATCTATGGTTGGAAGACCCCGTTTTAGGAAGATCTGCTGGGCCACCAGGGGATTCAAATGCCATTCGTGAGGCTGTAGAATCCTGCTCAACCTGTCTGCCAGGTAATTTTCTTGGCCAGGTAGATAAACTGCCTTGAGAAACATTTTGTGTTGGAATGCAAAGGCACACAGGGCCTGTGCTTCCTGACAAAGAAGACTGGAGCCACTTGAGGACATAAGATGTGGGAGGAGTGGCCTAGTGGTTAGGACAAGGTACTTCAGGCTGGAGGGCCGGGGGTTCAAGTCCCACCTGAGGACAGCAATCTCAGGCCGGAGGGACTGGGATTTCTAGTCCTATAGGCACTCCTTGTGGTCTTGGGCAAGCCACTTAACCCTCCATTGCCCATGTTCCCTGTAAGTATTAGCGTATGTGTGTCATATCCCCTCGTGTTAAATGTATCTCCCAATTGACCGCTTTGACCCGGTGAAAAGCGGGATATAAATACAGCTAAATTAATTAATTAATTAATTAAACTGGAGCCTGTGCCTCCTTGTTTGTTCACATAGAACATTGCCACTTGGTTGTCCGTCTGAATCAAGACAGACTGGTGAGAGAGGACATGAGAGAAAGTTTGTAGAGCTAACCAAATAGCTCGCAATTCCAACAGATTGATCTGTTGTGCTGTCTCCCAAGGGGACCAGAGACCCTGAATGCTTGCCCCTTGGCAATGTGCACCCCAACCCTGAAGAGAAGCATCTGTGGTTAGACCCCGTGTGTGTGGTGGTGCCTAGAATGGCACCCCTTTGGTCAGGTTCTGGAGATGCAGCCACCACTTCAGGGAGGCTGCTAGTAGTTTGGATACTCTTACTCTGTCTCTTAAGTCTCCTGTGGCCTGTATCCACTGAGCTCTGAGGCACCATTGAGCAGGCCGCATATGCAGACGAGCATTTGGAGTTATATGGACTGTAGATGCCATGTGGCCCAAAAGCCTTAGGAAATGTCTGGCAGAGACCAGAGATCCCCTGCGAAACTGCTGGGCCAGAGCCATCAGTCTGTGAGCCCTGTTCTCGGGCAAATAAGCTATTGCTTGTAAGGTATCCAACCTTGCCCCTATGAATTCTACGTCTTGTGAGGGGAGCAAAGTGGACTTTGTGAAGTTTATGACAAAGCCCAGGTGCTGGAGAAGAGAGACAGTGCGAAGAGTGGCTTCTTCTGGCCTCCTGTGGAGACTGACCCCTGATGAGCCAGTCGTCCAGGTATGGAAAGACAAAGATGCTCTGGTTTCTGAGATAGGCCGCCACCACCGCCAGGCATTTGGTGAAAACCCTGGGTGCGGAGGTTAGGCCAAATGGAAGTACTCTGTACTGAAAATGCTTTCCTCCCACTACAAATCTGAGATATTGTCTGTGGTCTGGATGAATGAGGATGTGAGTATAAGCATCATTTAGGTCTAAGGAGCATAGCCAATCTCCCTGCTGGAGGTAGGGCAGCAGTATCCCAAGGGTAAGCTTCTTGAACTTTTCCCTCTCCAGGAACTTGTTGAGATTTCGCAAGTCTAGGAGGCCCTGAGGCCTCCTGTCCTTTTTGGTACTAGAAAGTACCTGGAATAGAAGCCTCGTCCTAAAAGGTGGTGAGGCACCAGTTCCACCGCCTGCTCCTGTAGAAGACTCGCTAACTCCAGAAGGAGAAGGTTCCTGTGTAGAGGGAGTCGTGGAGGCTCCCCTGGAAAATAGGAGGGAGGTAACTTGTTGAAGTGGAGCAAATAGCCCTTCTGGACTATGCTCAATACCCAGGTATCTCTTGTTATAGCTGACCATCTGTGTGCGTACAGTGTCAGCCGGCCTCCTGTGCTGAGTGGAGCCAGCAGTGAGGGAGAGGCTATGCAGTGGGAGTCAAAACCCCGCTCCCTGCTGTGCAGGAGCCAGAGCTAGCAGCTTGGGGGTTTTCTGCCTATGGGGTCCATGTCCCTGCCCCTTGGCCTGCTGACCGTGTTGGGGAGCTGTAGAGGCCTGGAAGTGAGGGTAGGATTTGTAGGCAGAGGCCTTCCTCGGGTAAAAGGGCTTTTCCTCCAAGCCTTTCTTCTTCTGAGAAGGGGCAGAAGTCTTCCTGGACAGCCTTGTCCTGGTGAGAGTCTCAGTCTCGATTTCTGCAGCCTTTTCAGCCATGGGTTTGCCAAAGAGGTTCTCACCCCGGCAAGGGACATCGACCAACTTGTCCTGGACCCGTGGCTTGAGGTCAGATGACTGTAGCCAGGCCTGACGGCGTGCACCGATGCCGGCCGCTGGTACTCAGGCCGAAGCCTCGAAGCCATCATAGGCTGCTCGAGATATGAACTTCGAGCACTCTCGAATACCCGATGACAAAGCCTTGAACCTCTGCAAAGGTTCCTCGGAGAGGCCAGCAGAGAACCCGGCAATCTCCTTTGCCAGGTCTCGAAGGTACATGCCCATGTACAGCTGGTATGTCTGGACACGGCAAGCCAGCATAGAGCCCTGGAAGCACTTTCTGCCGAGGGCATCCAGTTTCCGGGCGTCCCTGCCAGAGGGCACCGAAAAGTGGATCTTCTGACTCTTCAGTCGATGCATGGCCGATTCCACAACCATGGCGTGGTGCGGTAGCTGTGCCTTCTGGAACCCAGGACTCTTACGGACTCAATAAATGGAATCGACCCGTTTGCTGAGAACTGGTGCTGAGGCCGGTGCCTCCCACATGCGGAAGAGGAGTCGTTCCAGCATCTCCTTGGGGGGAGAGTCATACTGGAGGGCCTCGGCTCGAGGCTCCTCCTCGGGATCCGCGGGGAAGGCTAAGGCCTTGGCCACATCCCTCAAGAAATCCGAGAACCGGGTATCCTCCGGGGGGGGGGGGGGATCTTCTCCGAGGCTTGGACTCCGGTGAGTCCGATGGGACGCAGCGGGTCCGGAAAGTGTCCGGGGACTCCTCGTCCTCCGTCTCCCACCCTGACCCCTCCGAGGAGGAATCGAGCGGCTCCGGTCGGGCGGGCGGGCACCGATGCCATCTGCCCCGACACCGGGGGTACCGGTGTCGACAACCTCTGCCCCATACGGGAGGCTGAGGGAGACCTTGGCCGAGGATCGACTTGAGACTTCATTGACTCGAGGATCAGCTTGGCCTTCGGGGTCGACTTGGACGTCGAGGTCCCGGTGGTCGGGGCAGATGCACCGGTGAGACCGGCGATCAGCACCCGCTGCTGTTCCATGAAGGCAGCCAAACTGCTCTCCAAGGCCGTCAACCTGAGTCTGAGCTCAGGAGACGCAGCAGCCCCCGACTCGGGCCCCGACGGCATCGGGCTTGACCTTGGCTCCCCCGGAGGAGCGTCCATGAGGACAACAGTACTCACGTGACTCGGGGACTCCGGCTCCACACAAGGCAATTTGGCAGGCCTCTCCGGCTCCGAGGACCCGGGACGGCGGTCGGGGCTATGCGACCTGGCCCTTGAGGGACCAAGAGAGTCCACCGACGCCACCCTCACAGGTTTCTTCTTCATTTTGTGCTCCCATGAGGGAGACCCCCATTCAGAGGAGCCCCGTCGATGCTCAGGGTCGGACTCCCGAGACGTTGAGGCCTCTGACGAAGTCCCGGCTTGGCCGGACGCGGATTCAGAGAAGATCCTTTCTCGTTGATGCTGACGGCTCCTCAGTGCCTTAGAGGACATCTTGCCACAGGGGCCACAGATCATCGGGTCATGATCGGGCCCGAGGCACCGGAGGCAGCAGTCGTGTGTGTCGGTGAGAGACATCAGCTTCTTACATCGATCACACTTTTTGAACCCGCTGGCAGCCATCGGGGGAAAAAGGGCCCCTGCAAGGTCAAAAAACCAGGCTGCCAGTGAAAAAGAAAAAGAGTGCGAACGCTATTCTCAAAGGACAAAAAACGAAAAAACAGGTCTGGGCTCGATACCGGTGTACTGTGGCCAGGCAGGAAGGGTAACCGGCGTCGAACGGGCAAAAATCCACGAATCTTCGAAGAAAAATCAACTTTTAACCGGGTGACCAAGACACACGTCTGTCGGGTTTCGCGGAAAAAAGAAGACTGAGCAAGATGGCACCCTTGGGCGGGAAGGGGACCGCGCATGCGCGCTGCATTTCCAAAGGCTTTCTTTGAAAGCTGGGGAAATGCTCCGCACGAGAGCTCCGTCGGCGCCGACGTCACCCATATGTGAGGACTGACTTCCTGCTTGGTCCTGGAGAATATGATTTTACATTAGGTCTGAGTGTTGTTTAAAAATAGTTTGGAAGAACAGGCCAGATGTATTCCATACTTTAAGAAAAGTGAAAGGAAGGTCAGAGAGAGCCAAAAAGTATCTTTCAGAAAATAGAAAAAGGAGCCATAGGAAAGAGCATAAGCATTGGCAAATTAGATGTAAGGTATTCATAAGGCAGGCAAAGAGAAAATTTGAAGAGGAGCTTGCCATGGAAGCAAAGACTCGTATTAAAAACCTTTTAATGTACATTCATGGGAAAAAAATCTGTGAGAGAATCAGTTGGACTCTTAGATGATAAAGAAATAAAACTACTACTACTACTACTATTAATCATTTATATTGTGCTACAAGGCATACACAGCACTTTCTAAACACATAAAGAAGATAGTCCCTGCTCTTAGAGCTTAGAATCTAATCAAGACAGACAAACAAAATAAGAGAAACAAGGGGTTCAAATAGGGAAGGGGCACAAGGAGAACAAGGGGTGGGTACTAAGGGAGGATAAGGACATAGCAGAGAAACTGAGCTTCAGTCTTTAATGAAGATGATGTAGGAAAGTTACCCATGCCAGAAATGATATTTAAAGATGATGTATCCTAAGAACTGAAATAAATCTCAATAAATGTGGAAGATGTAATATAGCAATTTGATAAACTAAAGAGTAGCAAATTATGTGGACCAGATGGTATACATCCCAGGGTGCTGAAAACTCAAAAATGAAATTGCAGACCCTACTATTATTAATCTGTAAACTATCATTAAAATCATCTATAGTACCTAAGATCAGAGAGTAGCAGTGGCAAAATTTCTAGTTGGGGTCCCCTAAACAAAATTTTGCCAAGGCCCCTCCTCCCCCACGGTAAACAGCCCCTGCCCCAATGGCAGCAGCAGCATTATGACCCCTTGTCAACCTACCCCTTCACTCCGGCAGTGGCGGCCCCACACAGTAACCTTTCTTTAATCTGTTTGCTGCGCTGCCCCCGTTCGTTACTTTTATCTGTTTGCCGTGCTGCCTCCTTTCTAGGCCCGGAGGTGTTCCTCCCAGGCCGTGACTTTGTGTGTGCCCCCTTCCTGCCCGGGCCCCCTGCATTGCGGGGGCTGCTTTGGCAGAATTTATGTTGCTGGAGAGTGGCCAAAGAAATGCCAATTTTTCAAAAGGGTTCCAGGTGTGATCCGGGAAACTACAGACCAGTGAATGTGACATGAGTGTCAGGCAACATGGTAGAAACCATGTAGATAGTTTAATGAGACAAAACCAACATGGATTTAGCCAAGGAAAGTCTGGTCTCACTAATCTGCTATATTTTTTTTTTGAAAGTGTGAATAAAAAGGTAGATAAAAGTACTCTGGATGATATAATGTATCTGCATTTTCAGAAAGCCTTTGACAAGGTCCCTCATGAGAGACTTGAGGACATTAAAAAGTCATGGGAAAGGAGGCAGTGTACTATTATGGACTGGGAACTGGTTAAAAAGCAAAAACACAGAAATGAGGGCTAAATGGCCTATTTTCTCAGTGTAGAAAAGTAAATATTGGAGTACCCTAGGGATCTGTGCAGGGTCTGCTGCTTTTTAACATATTTATAAATGATCTGGAAGGAGGACAAAAAGTCGTTAAATCACAAGAGGATTGTAAAAAAATTGCAAGAGGAACTTGAGAAACTGGGAGTCTGAGTATTGTCACGCCCTAGCCCTCTGCCTAAGGCTTAGAGGGGTAGGGTTGCCATTAACTTCTCTTATAAAAGGTTGAATAAACTATTTAACCAGGAGCAGGACCTCAGAAAACACCCACAAATAAGAACAGAAGCGAGGGACATCTTGAACTATTTTCAGAAGACTGTGTTCGTGAGAAACTAGCTCAACTTAAAGTAGACAAAGCGATGGGACCGGATGGGATACACCCTAGAATACTGAGGGAACTTGGGGACGTTCTAGCAACTCCACTGACTAACCTTTTCAATGCCTCATTGGAGTCTGGAGTGGTGCCAAAGGACTGGAGAGAGGCTCATGTGGTGCCTTTACACAAAAGTGGAAGTAAGGATGTGGTTGAAAACTACAGGCCGTTAGTTTAACTTCGGTGGTGAGTAAATTATTGGAAACGCTGCTGAAAGAGAAAATAGTGAGGTTTCTGGAGTCCAGCGGATTACAGGATCCGAGGCAGCATGAATTCACCAGAGGCAGGTCTTGTCAGACAAATCTGATTGATTTCTTTGACTGGGTGACCAGGGAGTTGGACCGAGGGAGAGCTCTAGATGTGGTGTATTTAGATTTCCGTAAAGCCTTTGACACTGTTCCTCACAGGCGACTTATAAACAAACTGAGCACCCTAGGGATGGACCCTAAAGTTACTGCTTGGGTTAGAAATTGGTTGGGTGGGAGGCGACAAAGAGTACAAGTAAATGGAGCTCACTCTGAGGAGAAGGATGTTACCAGTGGTGTGCCCCAGGGATCTGTCCTTGCTCCGATTCTTTTTAACATCTTTGTTAGTGATATAGCGGAAGGGCTGTCGGGTAAGGTTTGCCTCTTTGCGGATGATACCAAAATCTGCAATAGAGTAGACACCCAGGAAGGGGTAGATAACATGAGGAGGTATCTAGCTAAGCTTGAAGAATGGTCGAGAATTTGGCAGCTGGGATTTAATGTTAAAAAATGTAAGGTCATGCATGTGGACTGCAGCAATCCAAGGGAGCAATACAGTATAGGAGGTGAAGTACTTTTGTCCACTAAAGAAGAGCGGGACCTAGGCGTGGTTGTGTCTGATGATCTTAAAGTAGCTAAACAGGTAGAAAAGGCGACAGCAAAAGCTAGAAGGATGCTTGGGTGCATACGGAGAGGAATGGCTAGCAGAAAAAAGGAGGTGATAATGCCTCTGTATAAGTCTTTGGTGCGACCTCATTTGGAGTATGGTGTGCAATTCTGGAGACCGCACCTTCAAAAAGATGTGAACAGGATGGAGTCGGTGCAGAGGGTTGCTACTAAAATGATTAATGGGCTTCGTTATAAAGCATATGAGGACAGACTTAAGGATCTTAATATGTACACCTTAGAGGAAAGGCGGGATAGAGGTGATATGATTGAGATGTTTAAATACCTCCGTGGCATAAATGTTCAGGGAGAGAGCCTCTTTCAATTGAAAGCAAGTTCTGCTACGAGGGGACATGGGATGAGGGTGAAGGGAGATAGATTCAGGAGTGATATGCAGAAATATTTCTTTACGGAAAGAGTAGTGGATCCATGGAATAGTCTCCCAGTGGAGGTGGTAGAGATGAGGACAGTAACTGAATTCAAAAAAGCATGGGACCAACACAGAGGATCTCTAAAGGTAAAAAGTGGACTGTTGTAGTTGTTGTTATGGAAGGACAGACTAGATAGGCCATGTGGTCTTTTTCTGTCATCATGTTTCTATGTTTCTATTTTTCCCAGTGATGCCCGCTGGGAGTTGTAGTTTTGGCCTTCTAAGATGAAGTGTAGTCATGAAACCGAAAGTAAAGGCAAATGACAAAATTTATTCCCCAAACGCAAACAAAGTCCATGTAGACTGTAACAGGATACTTCTCCATTCATTCGCTCAAGGTTATTTACAACTTAGGCTGGATGAGCTTCACAGTCATTAATTATATGCAGCTGCTTATCAATATACAGATAAAGAAAACACAGCTTCTTAATTCAACAAAGTGAAAATATCTTCTTTTTTAAAATCTTTGTCTTCATTAAGCATTCAAATGCACATGCAACATGTATCTTCCCATTAAAAGAGCAAGTTCCTACCTTCAGTTCAGGCTAGGTTTCAATACTCTACTTTTCAGGAGACTTTATCTTTTCAGCTATTCTTTAGCAAAGGGACTCAATGCTAACAGCTTGACATAGAGTACAGTCCATGAGTACTTCTGGAGGCAATAAATCCTGCTCAATGGGCTCAACCTGCATTTCCTCTGGCTCCGGTAATGCAGTGCCCTGCTCTGAGCTTTTAACGTATGTCTCAGGGTATATTCTCTCTGAGGATCCCTGTGTCTCTCTTGAGCACAGCTCCACCCGGTAAGGATAAATTGTACCTGAAGCTGTGGACACTTCTCCCTGGCTGTGTTCACCAGTCTCCCTCCAGCTTCTGGAAAACAGTCCCTGGTTCACTTCCCTGAGTTCTTTCCTGGAGCTCTGCCACGGCTCCCTGTTCCAGGCTTGGCTCCTTTGACTCCTGTGCTGAGTCCTGGGCTTCCACCTCTGAACTCTCTGAACCTTCTGAACAGGAACTGGGGTGTGAAGCCTTCCCTGCTCTCTCCTTCCGGTCTCTCTCTTCCCGTGCTCTCTCTCTCTGGGCTCTCTCCTCCAGTGCTCTCCCTCTCCGGGCTCTCCTCTCCAGTGCTCTCCCTCTCCGGGCTCTCCTCTCCAGTGCTCTCCCTCTCCGGGCTCTCCTCCGTGCTTTCTCTCTAGCCAAGGTTTATATCCCTGCTTCCCGGGCAGTGTCTCTACCTCTCTGGACAGGTGCTTGCAATTATCCTCCAAGCCTGCAACTACGTCAGCAGAGCTTGGGTGTGGCAGCCTAGGTTCAGTTTCTCTCTGTTTGCTTTCTTTATGCCAACGCTGAAGCCTGTGCACTGCAGGGATGTCACTTTTCTTAAAAGCAAAATCATTAGTTTCTCCTATTTCCATAGGCTCATTACAAGCTTCCTTATCACAGTATCCAAATGGCAAATTAAATTTATATGGACAAGTGCAAAGTTATGTGCTTAGGGAAGACAAAACTATAGTTACATGGTGTAAGGTTCCACATTAAGAATCACCACCCAAGAAAAAAATCTAGGTGTCATCATGGATAATACCATTGAAACCCTCTGTTCAGTTCGCAGCAGTTGCCAAGAAAGCGTAGTTACTTACATGTAACAGGTGATCTTCGGGAACAGCAGTAATCAGTCTTCCCATATTGGTGACGTTGGCATCGACGGAGCCCTGCGTGGGAACACTTTGGGAGCATCCCTACATGCATGTGTGCCTGCCTTCCTAGCAATTCTCCTCGGTTAGGTGGAGAGCATCGAGAAAAAACAGAAAATAAAAAAAACATTCTACAACTCCCAAGGGAGGAGAGCAGATTGTGTAGACTGATTCCTGATGTTCCCGGAGATCATCTGTTACAGGTGAGTAACTATGCTATCTCCAGGAACAAGCAGGAATGCAGTCTTCACATATGGGACTCACCAGCTTCCGGCTACCGTGAAGGAGAGAGTTTGAGGTGCGACCGATGGGGAGAAAAATCACGAATGGCAACTGGGATAGAGTAGGGATCAATCAGACCCAGCCGCTTCAGCACACTCTCGGTTGAGGTAGCCGGTAGAACAAAGCGCCAGTTGGAAGGATAAGAATAAGAGATAGTTATGTTTATTTTGATTTTATCCTGTTGCTATAAAGGGATCCACTGTGTCTGTCCCATGACATTTTGAATTCTGTCACCGTGTTTGCCCCCACCACTTCCATCGGGAGGGCATTCCAAGCATCCACCCTTTCAGTGAAAAAGTATTTCCCGACATTGCTTTTCAGTTTACTCCCTTGCAGCTTCATGTTATGCCCTCTAGTTTTACAGCTTCCCCATCTTTAGAAGAGGTTTGTTTGTTCATTAATACTCTAAGTATTTAAAGGTCTGAATCATATCTCCCCTGTCCCTCCTCTCCTCCAAAGTGTACATATTTAGGTCTTCAAGTCTCTTCTCATAAGGCTTCTGACGCAGGCTCCAAATCATTTTGGTCGCCTTCCTCTGAACAGTTTCCAGTCTTTTTACATCTTTTGCAAGATATGGTCTCCAAAACTGAACACAGTATTCCAAGTGAGGCCTCACCAGTGACTTATACAGTGGCATAAGTACCTCTTCTTTTCTGCTGGTAATCCCTCTTTGTATGCAGCCCAACATCCTCCTGGCTTTTGCCACTGCCTTGTCGCACTGTTTCGCCACCTTGAGATCATTAGAGATAATCACACCAAGGTCTTTCTCCTGAACCGTGCATACTAACCTCTCGCCCCCTATCGCGTACATTTCTCTTGGATTTCTGCTACCCAAGTGCATGACACTGCACTTTTTCGCATTAAATCGTAGTTGCCAAGCATTAGACCAGTCTTCCAGCTTTTGTAGATCTTTCTTATTTTATTTATTTATTTTATATACATTTATATACCGCATCTTCCAAAGTTCAGTTGCGGTTCACAGTGAACAACAATTAACAAAGCAAGTTTGTTTTACAGGGAACGTCATAATATAACAGAACATATTTACAAGGAGGGAGTCCACTCTTGCAAATTTTTGTGTCGTCTGCAAAAAGACAGACTTTTCCATTCAGTCCTTCAGCAATATCACTCACAAATACATTGAACAGTGCCGGGCCCAGGACCGAACCCTGGGGCACCCCGCTAATCACCTTCCTCTTATCCGAGTGAGCTCCATGCACAATCACCTTCTGTCGTCTGTCAGTCAACCAATTTCTAATCCAGTTTACCATCTTGGGACCCATCCCCAAACTACTAGGTTTGTTGACAAGCCTCCTATGAGGAACAGTATCAAAGGCTTTGCTGAAATCCAGATAGATGACATCCATCGCATGCCCCTGATCTAGTTCCCTGGTCACCCAGTCAAAGAACTCAATCAGATTTGTTTGGCAAGATCGTCCTTCGGTAAAACCATTTGCCTCGGGTCTTGCAACCTGTTGGTTTTGAGAAAGTTCACTATTCGCTCTTTCAGGAGCGCCTCCATTACTTTTCCCGCCACCGAGGTAAGGCTCACGGGCCTGTAGTTTGACACTTCTTCCCTGTCACCACTTTTGTGTAGAGGTACGACATCAGCCATTCTCCAGTCCTGAGGAACCTCTCCTGTTTCCAAGGATCTGCTGAAGACATCCTTTAACGGTCCTGCAAGAACTTCTCTGAGCTCTTTCAGTATCCTGGGATGTATCCCATCCGGTCCCATAGCTTTGTCCACTTTCAGTTTAGCAAGTTGTTCTAACACCTCGTCTTCTGTGAATGGTGTGGTATCTACTTCATTCCCATTTTTATATTTGGGAGTCACAGCTGGTCCATCTCCAGGATCTTCTTTAGTAAAAACAGAACAGAAGTATTTGTTTAGCTATTTCGCTTTTTCAGTGTCACTTTCCACTAGTCCTTTCCCAGCACTTCTGAGTCCTGCAATGCCAACTCTGATTTTCTTCCTTTCCTGAATATACCTGAAGAAATTTTTGTTACCACCCTTAACATCTTTAGCCATCTTTTCCTCTGCCTTTGATTTTGCTATCCTTATTACTCTTTTAGACTCTTTGAGTTGGATTCTGTATTCATTTCTGTGTTCTTCTGTTTGCAAGCTTTTGAATTTTGCAAAAGTTGTGTTTTTTGCCTTTATTTGAGCAGCCACCTCTTTGGAAAACCAAATAGGCTTCCTTCTCCTCTTGCTTTTACTTACTTTTCTTACATATTTATCTGTTGCCCCTTTTATTGCCTCCTTTAGTTTAGCCCACTGCAATTCCACTTCCTTTACCTCCTTCCACCCCGTCATCTCCTCCTTTGAGATGTTTAAATACCTCCGTGGCATAAATGTTCAGGGAGAGAGCCTCTTTCAATTGAAAGCAAGTTCTGCTACGAGGGGACATGGGATGAGGGTGAAGGGAGATAGATTCAGGAGTGATATGCGGAAATATTTCTTTACGGAAAGAGTAGTGGATCCATGGAATAGTCTCCCAGTGGAGGTGGTAGAGATGAGGACAGTAACTGAATTCAAAAAAACATGGGACCAACACAGAGGATCTCTAAAGGTAAAAAGTGGACTGTTGTAGTTGTTGTTATGGAAGGACAGACTAGATAGGCCATGTGGTCTTTTTCTGTCATCATGTTTCTATGTACTCTGCCATTTTATTGAAGTCAGTGTATTTGAAGTTTAGGACTTTGAGCTTGCTATAATTGGCCTGCACCATGGCTTTTATCTCAAACCACACCGTGTGATGGTCGCTGTTGCTCACAGGGGCACTCACGCAGACATTCGACACACTATCACTGTTGGCGAGCACTACATCCAGCGTTGAGCTTTCGCTGGTTGGTTCCATCACCATTTGTCTAAATAATGCATCTTGGAGAGCATCCACAATTTTTTTGCTTCTTTCCAGATGTGCAGAAGGAGTAATCCAATCCACATCAGGTAGATTAAAGTCCCCCCAATATGATTGCTTCCCCCTTTGTTGCTATGTCTTATGTTATGTTAGCTTATGTCTTATGTTATGTTAGCTTTCAAAGAAAGCCTTTGGGATTGCTGCCATGCCTGTGTGGTCATCTTCCCGCCGAAGAGTGCCATCTTACTCGAGCCCTACCAAGCAGATGGCAAGGGAAGGACAAAAATCTAGCAACTCAGCAGGGGAGGCGGGAGGGTAGTAAGGACCGATTCCTGCTGTCCCTGCAGAACACCTGCTACAGGTGAGTAACTACGCTTTCTCCGGGAACTAGCAGGAAGTCATTACTCGCTTATGGGACTCCCCAGCTACAGGCTACCAAACCTGTAACCAAAAAATGCCTCTGTGAGGCCGTGAGCAGAAGCAGATGCCCGAAGGAGCCCGAGTTCTCAGGTCCTTGGGGCGAAGCCCTCGGTAGCTGTAAGAAGGGTCGGAGGGCAGGAGTTGTTATACCCCGAACAGGTTATGGAGTACAGCCTGGCCGAAGGTGCTGTCCCGGTGGGACTCCCTCTCCAGGCAGTAGTGGGCAGTGAAGGTATTCATGGAAGACCAGGTTGCCGCCCGGCAGTTGTCCATCAGGGGAACGGAGCGTAGCGAGGCCACCAAGGCCGCTTTGGCTTGAACCCCGTGTGCGGTGACTTGACGATCTAGCAGGGCACCCACCTTCGTATGAGCGAAAGCGATACAGTCTACCACCCAAACCAAGAGGGTGCGTTTGGTAACTGCCTGTCCCGGCTTATTGGGATCGTAGGTCACAAAGAGTCGGCCAGTCTTGCAATGAGTCTGGGTACACTGCAAGTAGAAGGCGAGAGCCCTTCTGTAGTCAAAGGTTTGGAGAGCCGCCGACGCATGGTCGGCATGGGACCTTGGGAAGAAAGTCAGCAGGACTATCTCCTGGTTAAGATGGAAGTCCAAGACAACTTTAGGCAGGAATTTAGGATGGGTGCGGAGGACCACCCTATTCCGATAGAACCTGGTGTAAGGGGCGTCAGCCATGAGAGCCTGGATTTCACTGACTCGGCGGGCCGAGATCAGTGCCACCAGAAAGGCCACCTTCCAGGACAGGTGCCGGAGCGAGCGTGTCGCTATTGGCTCGAAGGGTGAACGGGTGAGCTGCATGAGCACCACATTCAGGACTCATTACACTCGGAAGGACGGATGGGTGGCTTGGAAAGCAGACGACAACGCATAAAGTGGGAGACTAACAGCTGCCCGAGAGGGGCTTTCCCTCGATGGGGAGGTGGTTCGCCGAGATGGCGCTCAAGTGTACCCTGACAGAGTTCGACTTCAGCCTTTCCTTTGAGAGATGGAAGAGGTACTGGAGGATCCATCGAATGGGGCACGAGAACGGGTCAATCTGGAGCTCCGAGCACCAGACCGAGAAGCACCTCCACTTGAAGGCGTAGCCTCGTCTAGTGGAGTCCTTTCTGAAGGCGAGGAGGACGTCCTCGAGCTCCTCCGGAAGGGCCAGTGAGGCTAGGGAAACCTGTTCAGCCGCCAGGCCATGAGGGATAAGGAGGCTAGGTTTGGGTGCTGCTCCTCCTGTGTTAGCAGACCCAGGGCAGAGCCCGGGGGAACAGAAGGCTCCGTCGACAGCCGGAGCAGGAACGGGAACCAAGGCTGCAAAGGCCACGAGGGGGCTATGAGGATCAACGATGCCCGATACCGCTGAGCCTTGAAAAGGGTCCTCACAATGAGAGGGAAGGAAGGGAATGCATAGAGCAGGTTGGATGATCAGTCCAGAAGGAATGCAGCGGGGCTCTTCCTGCTTGAGTGTGGTACCAGCCCACAAAATCAGGGGAGCTGCGTGTTCTAGGGACTGGCGAAGAGACTTATCGCCGGCGTCCTCCAGCGAAGAAACAGCCAGCCCGCTACCGCTGGATCCAGCCACCATTCATGGGGGCGAAGAATTCTGCTGAGCCTGTCCTCCAGGACATTCTCCTGACCCGGAAGGAAGGTCGCTTTGAGGGACATCTGTCAGACAGCGAAGGAGCAGATGAGGACCGCTTCCCAGCAGAGGGAGCGTGATCCCGTGCCTCCCTCCTTGTTGATGTAGATCACCACCACACAGTTGTTGGTCTGCAAGACCACATTAAGCTCCCACTCAGGAGCAGGAGGACGTATGGGAGGCTTGAGCAGAAGCAAGCCTCTGAGAAACCTAGACACCAAAGGGTGCACAGACAAGGAATGGCCCTCAACCAGGGAGTGGTGAGCTGCCAAAGCAGAGAGGTGGACCCTGATTGGACAAGTGCAGCAGGTACTGAAGCACTACTGACACAGTACAGGAGAAAGGATCCTCAGCACGTAGCTGACACCACACAGAGAACCTTTTATTTATTTATTTTATTTAACACTTATTTATATACCGCATCTTCCAGCGATCAGTTGCGGTGTACAATCAACAACAGTCAACAATGCAGAGCTTGTTTTACATAGAACAATGATAACTTTTTACATAGAACATCTTAACTTGCACAACAACGGGTTTAGAAACTAAGCGGAATAATTCAATAATTCAACTAAGACAGATTGTGTAACAGTTAAAACAAAAGTACTGTCCCTATAATATAGGCAGATTATGACAGTTGTAACTATATACAAGTAGGGTTTCAATGCATAAGAGTGGAGTGATTATACATTTAAGTTTTGTATGTATTGTTTGTAGTAGGGAGTATAAACTTGATTTTGGGCAGGTTCGTGTTTAGCCTTTATCTAAGTTGAGTGGAAGGTTTTCCATGGTATTATAGTGTTTAGTGAATAAGTATGTTTTCAATTTTTTTCTGAATTCTGTTATCTCTGTTAGTGATCGTAAGTCCTCTGGTAATGAGTTCCAGACTGTTGGGGCTATGTGGGAAAAGGCTCTATTATTTGTTAATTTGTGAGTTCTTATATATTCTTTCGGCATTTTAAGTTTATTTGATTGTCCTTTTCTATGAGTGGGCTTAGGTGGTTCTTTGCTTATTAGGTTACAGAGTGTCTTCGGGGCCATGTCATTTAGGGCTTTGAATGTAGTTATTATTGTTTTGTATGTTATCCTGCTTTGTATTGGTAACCAGTGAAGGGATGCTAGTATCGGTGTAATGTGTTGGAGTGAATTTATCTTTAATATAATTCTAGCTGTTGCATTTTGCGCAAGTTGGATCCTTTTGATGTTTTGTTTAGAAATGCCTATAAGTATTAAGTTGGCGAAATCGAAGTGGGGAGTTATGGTAGCCTGTATTATATTGATAAAATCTTGTATAAATACAAGGGGGCGTAATTGTTTGAGGATTTTAAGTTTGAAGTAGATTTTCTTTAATGTATTTCTAATGTGCGTTTCCATAGTAAGGTGTGTATCTAAGATAACACCTAGATATCTTATTTCATTTTTTATTTTAATTTCTTGGTTTTGTAGTGTTATGTGGGTTGGAGGAGTGAATGAATGGTTTTTTGTTACAATTAAGACTTCAGTTTTAGCGTGGTTTATATGGAGGTTTTGGGTTTTTAGCCAGTGTGTGATTTCATTGTAGCAGTCTGATAGAAGTTGAATCGGTAGGTTAGGAATCGTAAAAGGAATGTACATCATGATATCATCCGCATAAAGGTGATATTGTACTCCAAATTTTTTAAAGATGTTACAGACCGGTTTTATATAGATATTGAAAAGTAGGGCTAAAAGTGCTGAACCTTGTGGTAAACCTATTTCTTGTTTGTATGTATTGGATGTTTGAGTACCTGTTCTTACATTTTGTGTTCTGTTATGTAAATATGAGGTGAACCATTTATGTACGGTGGAGTTTATGCCTATCTGTCTTAGGTTGTTGAGCAAAATTGAGTGATGCACGCTATCAAACGCTGCTGATATGTCGATGAAAAGGAGAATGAACGCCTGTTTGTGATTGTCAATTCCTATTAGGAGTGTATCTATTAATACTGTTAGAAGTGTTTCTACTCCATGGCAGGGCCGGAAACCATATTGTTGTCCATCGAGTGGGTAAGATAAGTCTATAAATTCCTGTGTCTGTAGTTGTACTACCTTTTCAATTACTTTGGCCAAGAATGGTATGCTAGAGATGGGCCTATATGATGTTGGCGATGTTTTATCTAGTTTGGAGTTCTTTAAAATTGGACGTATTTGTGCATGTTTGAGCGGGGATGGAAGGTATCCTTGGGTGAGTGAGAGGTTTACTATTGGTAGAATATAGAATAGTAGAGTTGGCAGTGTGTTTTTTATCCATGATACTGGGCATGGATCTAAGGGCTATGTTTACTAAATCGCGTTAGTGCAGTTCGCGGTAGGAGCCGCGGTAGTGAAAGAAACCCCAAATAAGGACATGGGCGGTACAGCGTTACCACTACCGCGCGTTAGCAAAATTAACGAGCGCTACCGGGCGCCGTGCCACGTTACTGCGCGTTAATCATAAGAAGACGTACAGACACAAAGCACTGAAACAGAGCTGTAGCACAATGGTTACGGTACTGACCGCTGTTACAGGCAGCATGGGTTCGAGCCCCCAGTGTGCCTAACACAGAAGGCTATCTCAGGCATCACCCTGTACATTACAGAAGGAAAGAGGAGGCATGCTTTTCGTTACGCTGAGTATTGGTGTCAGAAAAACACCCTCGGAATGTGCCTAGCCACGTACGTTGGTACGTGCGTAGCGACGCGCGTACATTCGTGCGTGGGTACGTGTTTGCTTACGTGCGTGGGTACGTGTGTTTTTACCAGTGTGGGCATCTTATATTACAGACTTTGTAGGGCGTCCTGCACCTATGCATTATGCTAACAGATGTACGTGTGATGGCCTATGGCTTATCAGAGCCTGTGAGCAGGTGCTGGTGTTTCACAGGGTTGGATTGGGCCAGTCACACCCATGATGCACTGCACATGCAAAGCAGCTGTCCACGGATACACACCATGGGGAATGCACCCCCACAGCACCTCGGCCTGGTAGGGGGTACCGACTGCGTGTTGTACTGGCACAGAGCAGCTACACACCGTCACATTGTGCGGGTACTGTGCTCACCCTGAGGGTGCAGTGAGGCGCCCAGCACTAGGTCCACAGCACCGGCCATGGCGCAGGTCCAAAGCAGTGTTACTGTGTGAGATAGGTAGTTTCTGCAGGAACACCTTGGACATCTCTGTCTGTTTCAGTCAGGTACAGCCCCCATGCACCACCACCACACCCCTCCCCCAGGGCTGAGGGAGGCAAACAGGGTCTCCTATCAAAAGATCCACAGTCTACCGTGCTGCAACGGTGGCAGTAGAGGGGAACATGAACCCCAGTCCTGCTGGGGAACAGACACCCCACAGGGCAGTCAATGCAGCTCTGTACACAGCCATAACACAATAGCAGACAGACATTAGGCCTGGATATGGTATGCTGCACCCCACCACTATCTGATATTCCCCTGGTGCAAGCCATCAGCCACTGCACCCTGCAAGCCACTCCATCACAACACCTACCAGCTGCAAACAGTCTGCTAGTGCCCAGTGGAGATGCCTGCACCCAGAACTGGGATGTCAGCATACACAGCAGGCAGATACATCAGTGACTGGGCCCCAGAAGGAAACCCATATGTATCACATGAGAGAAATACTAGATAGCACTATGGGAGTGCCTAGCCATGCTGTGGTCACTGCACAGTCAGGGTGAGAGTGATCTCTCAGCAGGATATACTGAGGTCACCCTGTCTGTGTAGTTGGTGGCCGGGCACTACAATGTGCCTGTCACTGCCCTATGCCCTGTGCAGATGCACCCTGGCCAGGCCACCCTGTCCGGCCTATACCCATGGTACCTTGCTCCTCATTATGCACATTGGCAGCCCAATACTGGCAACAGTGCTGGCAGTGTGGGCTGTTGAAGGTGTTTGCAGCCACCACACACTGGATAGACAGACAGCCACCCCCACACCTATGCCAGCATTGTGCTACTATAGAGGTGGTCAGCAGCCATACCACCACACCAGTCCTGGGCATAGTACAGGCATGGATATGGTACACAAGACTGTTGGGGGGTCACTCCCCAGGGTTGTGAACACTGTCAGAGACCAGACCTGCAGCACACACCGCAGACATCAGAATGATTGTTATGGTGGAGCTCAATGAGCAAAATGTGCTTAACGTAGGAATTGATATCTGCCAGTTATCAGAGGAAACGTTTGATAGCTGTGTACCATATACCCAGGTGTAGGGTGGCATTGCTAAGGTATGCAACTGCTAGTATTGGGAGATACAGGCAGGGCCCAATGTCTTGCCTCTCCAGCTGGCATTGGCCAATGGGGCCTGTGCCTGTTTCTGGTGTCTGTGTTTGGTGTGGTAAAATATAGGCCATGCGTATGTTCTCTGCACTACAGGAGTGTCTTTACTATCACTGTTTAGTGGTGGGTAGAACTATGGGGACTGGGTTGGCAGGAGCCCCAACTGGGATTTGAACCTGTGACCCTCTGGTCTTACAGGCACTGGCTGTGTCTGTTGCACCACACTGTGGCCACAGAGACTGTGCAGTCCCTGGAGTTAGTTAAACCGGCCTGACGAGTCAGAAACCCTGCTCTGCAACAGGTTTACTGTGGCCTCATTTACCTTGTATGCAGACAAAGGTGCACATAAACCGCAGAAATGACCTCACAAAAGGGGCACACACCCATAACCAAGCTGGGCAACAATGATATCATTGGGAAACATTACACCACACACCCAGGACAGCTCCTTTACAATGTAATGCTCTTTGCAAGGGTCTGCGGAGCGTAGACCCTTCCACACATCATTTCCTTTTATTTTGGTGCTTTCCAGGGAGTGTTGTTCCTTGTTGCCCATTGCTATCACTGTTGCCCAGCTGAAATATGCTTTTTAGAATGTTTCTTGTGGTCATTTTTAACGTTTTATGTGATATTTTGTTCTGTGCACATGTATCACACTGCTCACGTTTTGTGGGTTTCCCCGGTTTTCTGTACATTGCTGACGTAAATGGTTTCTCTTCCCTTTAAATGCCTTTAACGACAGGTTTTCATTTGCGTTGGAGGTGAGCTCTGACACTCCGCGCGTTAGTATGAGGGGAGCCTCTCTCCGCCCACTCTCCGCCCATTGACCCCTTCTCTCCGCCCACTCTCCACCTTCTGCGCTGTTTTAACGCGCCGCGGAGCTTTACGATCGTTAACTACGGTTACCGCGCGTAGTATGACGTTAACGGTCGTTAGCGCGTCGGTACGCGCGTTATACGGCACTTACGGTCGTTAACGTCATACTACGCGCGTTATTCACGTTTAGTAAACATAGCCCTTTACGAAGTTGTGGTATTTAGGTTGGAGATGATTGTTTTTAATGACGCTTTTGATATGGGGTAAAATTCTGACCATTCATCTACAGGTTGATAGGTGATGTTGATATTTTCTGAGGGCATGGCAGGTTTCTTAGATTTGTTTTGATAATGATTAGCTAGGGTTTGAACTGAGATGTCAGTGATTTCGTTGCTAGAATTTTGCTCATTATTAGTTAATTTTCTGACTATGGAAAATAACTCTCTAGGTCTATTGTATGATTTTGTTAAGATTGCTGCGTAATAATTTTTCTTTGTGCTGTCTATTGTTTCCTTATATTTTGTTAGATAGTTATTGTATATTTCCTTGTGTACAGACAACTTGGATTTCCTCCATTTCGATTCAAGTTTTCTTAATTCTTTTTTCATTTGTTTTAGAGTGCTATTGAACCATGGTGAACTATTTGTTTTGGTGTATATGGTCTTTTTATTTGGTTGATTATTTTTAGCTGCATTATTAATAGTATCATTCCAGTTATTAACAGCATCATCCAAATTAGTTGTTGATAAGAAGTAGGGGATTGTTGAGTCAAGGAAGTTTGTTTCATTAAATTTTTTGTATTTTGTAGTGGGGGAACTTCTTATGTAATTATAGACGCTGGGGATAGGATATGTGAGATTTATTTTGATGATGGAATGATCAGACCAAGGTGTCTCTGTGCATTCAATGGAATTTGGGTTAACTAGCTTGAAGAATATCTCGGGGAGAAGAACCAAATCTAGTGTACCTCCTTTGATATGTGTTGCAGTTTTAATTATTTGATGGTACTCTATGTCTGCTATGGTGTCTAGGAATAATTTAGAATCTAGTGTTGGTAGTGACGGAAGATTAAATCGCCTAGCATGATTACAGGATTTTGGTCAGTAGATGAACTGAGAAGTTCAATAAGAGAATCCAGGCCATCTGTTTTATTGTTTGGGGGTCTATAAATTAAGCAAATTTTTATGAGGCCAATTTTTATTAATAATGTGTCTATGTTATTATTGATATTTGATTGGATTGACTTGGCGTTTAATGTTTTTTTTGTCATCATTAGGACTCCACCACCTTTTTTATTGGATCTATGTTTGTAGAATGAGTCATAGTTCTCTTTATCAAGTTGATTTAGATAGACTGTATCTGTTTCAGTGAGCCATGTCTCTGTGACACATAAAATGTCAGGTTTTAAGTCAGTTATCAGGTCATTAAATATGGGTAATTTATTTTTCATTGATCTTGCATTAATGAGGATGCATGATAGGGAGGATGAGTAGTTAGAACAGATTTTCTTATCTGTTTGATGTGTGTTTGTTTGTTGTATGTGTATTAGTCTGTGATAGTTAATTTTTGAGTAGTTTTGATGAGTGTGTCCTATGTGGCAGTCATTTCGAGTATGTGTGTGTATTATAGGTATAGTCATGTGATTTTTGTGGTTTAAACATAGGGATAGGTCAATTATTATTATTGCTAATAATATACAGGTGTATGATATTCGTATGAGCATGTTAGGGTGAGGCATTTTCTGTATTTGGCTCAGCTTAATGTGAGTGTATGAAAGTGAATGTGGAACTACTGACAACAGTATCTTTAGTGCAACGATTGGTAGATACTAAAAACTACTGACAACAGTAATTGTAGTGTAACAATTGCTAGCTACTAAACACAATTGCCAGATACTGAGAACAGTGATTATCTGTGTGGAACTTAGTAACAGCAGCTATTAGATGCTAGATACTGTCTACAGCAAGTAGCTATGTGGTAAATAGTGTAATGTAGAAATTGCTAAATACTGACTACAGTAAGAAGCTGGGAGGTGGTTAAAACCGTAGTAGTTGGGAGATTGGTTGCAAAAAACAGCAGTAGTATGTGTTAAGGCTGCTGATAATGACTAAGTGTTGTGCAGCAGTGAGGCAATTCAAAAGTGCAATTGTATAACATCAATTTTGATTGCATTAAATTTCACTTTACTGCAATAGAATAAACTTAATGTCAAGGTGTGGCTAGTTTTTAGTCTGTACACAGAGTCCTTTAAGATAGAGTTTGTAAATGGTATACTTGCAATGGTTGAGTTCGGTAGAGATTTTTGCCCGGAGTGGGCAGGAGTAGGCGATGATGCGGTGAGTAGCTGGGTCACACGGAGTTCTGTGCGGTAGCACGTGTGCTGAGCGATCTGCTGCTTCAGCTGCTGGTCTGCGAGCAGGGAGATGCAGTGGAGAGAGGGATTCCTCCGGTGAGCTCCGTTGTGGGGTTAATGTCCGGGGCGGTCTGCTGTTTATTCGGCTGTTCTTGAAGTAGGTAGAGGGCTCTCTTTCGATCAATGGAGTCGCTGGTGGTGATCTAGCTCTTCCTGGGGGTTTTGACGAATATGGAAGATTATGGTTGTTGAGCTGCTTTTGTATTTTATTCAGGACGAGTAGGCTCCCACCAAAGGGCCACGCCTAAGGGCCCTCTGGCGAGGACTCCGGCGCGGGCCCGACAGGCGCGGGCCCGCCTGGTGGCGGGTTGCTTTTGAGCTGCTGCTGCCCCTCCTCCCACAGTCCCGATTGGACCGGAGCACTCAATTAGGGCAGCTGGCTGCAGCGACGACGGTGCTCTTACCCTGAACAGGGGATTTCCACTTGAGAGCATAGGTCTTCCTAGTGGATTGTTTCCTGGAGGCTAGGAGAACCTCCTCAACCTCGGGAGGCAGGCCCCAGGGAGCCAACACTACCCTTGCAGCCTCCATGCCATCAGATTGAGAGCTTTGAGATTGGGATGCAGCAAGGAGCCCTGATCCTGAGAGAGAAGGTCAGGCTGCAATCCCAGAGGCAGAGGCAGACCCACTGCCAGTTGAAGCAGGAGGGGGAACCAAGGCTGCCTTGGCCACCTGGGAGCTACCAGGAGGACTGAGGCCCTGTCTCGGAGAATCTTGAACAGTGTCCGGGCCACCAGAGGGGTGGGAGGAAACGCATAGAGTAGGCCCTGAGTCCAGGGAATCAGAAAAGCATCTGCTGCTACTCTCAGAGGATGCGGTTGCCTGGAGCAGAACCTTGTTACGACATTAGTGATATATTTGGAGTGATTTTTGGGAACAGTAATTAACACACTCTATAAAATTGGCCCTTGAATTAGTGTTTAACTAACAATGATGGAGCAGAACCTTGGCAGCTGGTTGTTCAGTGGACTGGCAAACAGGTCTATGGAGGGAAGCCCCCATTTCAAGAAAATCTTTTGAACCACCAAAGGATGTAGCTGCCACTCGTGTGGTTGCAGAATCCTGCTCAATCTGTCGGCTAGGGAATTCTCCTGGCCTGGAAGATAGACAGCTTTGAGGAGCATGTTGTGTTTCAGGGCAAAGGAACAGAGGTCCTGGGCCTCCTGGCAAAGGGGCTGGGAACCCGTCCCACCCTGTTTGTTTACATAGAACATGGCTACCTGATTGTCTGTCTGGATCAAGACAGACTGTTGTGCCAGGGAAGTAGTAAAGGCCTTGAGGGCCAAACGAATAGCTCTGAGTTCCAGCAGATTGATCTGCTGGGACGCCTCCCAATGAGACCAGAGGCCCTGGGTGCACTTGTCTAGGCAGTGTGCTCCCCAACCCTGCAGAGAGGCATAGGTGGTCAGTACCACTGTATGAGGTGGGATCTGAAAGGGCACCCCCACCAGCAGATTGGGGGGGTGTAACTACCAGTTGAAGGAGGCCAGGAAACGGTGGGACACTCTGATCCTGTCTCTGAGACTGCCTGAGGCCTGTGACCACTGAGTCCAAAGGCACCACTGGGCAGGCCTCATATTGAGCCTGGCATTGGGGGTCATCTGTACCGTCGACGCCATGTGGCCCAGAAGTCTGAGACAGAGTCTGGCGGAGACCAGGGACCTGTGCAGAAACTTGCTGGTGAGGTCCATGAGCCTTTGTGCTCGGTCCACTGGTAAGAATGCTCTTGCCAGCTGAGAATCCAACCTTGCCCCTATGAACTCCAAGTTCTGGGAGGGGAGCAAAGTGGACTTTGCGAAGTTGATGACAAAGCCCACCTTTTGGAGCAGTTCTATGGTCCTGTTGGTGGCCTGTTGAACTTCAAGGGAAGTCTGGCCTCTGATGAGCCAGTCGTCTAGGTAAGGAAACACAAAGATGCCCTGATTTCTCAGGTAGGCTGCCACCACTGCCAGACACTGGGTAAAGGCCCTGGGGGCGGAGGCCAGTCCAAAAGGCAGTACCCTGTACTGATAATGGTTTCCTCCCACAATGAACCTGAGGTACTTTCTGTGGTCTGGATGAATAAGGATGTGAGTGTAAGCATCCTTTAGATCTAAAGAGCATAGCCAATCTCCCTGCTGGAGGTAGGGCAGAAGAGTTCCAAGAGTAAGCATCTTGAACTTCTCTCTTACTAGAAACTTGTTTAGGTTTCTGAGATCCAAAATGGGTCGAAGACCACCGGTTCTTTTTGGCACCAGGAAATACCTGGAGTAAAACCCGTGACCTTGGACGTGGAGAGGCACAGGCTCCACCGCCTTGTCCAGCAACAGACCCTTTAACTCTTGAAGGAGAAGGGCAGTATGCAGGGGAGGCCGGAAAGATTCCCCTGGGAAGTGTGGGAGAGGCAGTTGTTGAAAATGCAGAGCATAGCCTCGATGGACTATGTCCAGCACCCAAATGTCCTGAGTTATCAAGGGCCACTGGTGAGCGAACAAGGCTAGGTGGCCTCCTGTGCAGGGCTGGGTCTGCAAGGGAGGAATGGCTATACTCAAGGAGTCAAAAACCCTCACCCTGCTGAGTGGGAGCAGGGGCCGGAGGCTTGGGGGTGTTTTGCCTACGGGGCCCATTACCCCAGCCCCTGGCTTGCTGACCCTGGGGGGCAGCTGGGGCAGCCTGAAACTGGGGGTACTGTTTGTAGGCAGCTCCCTTCCTCGGGTAAAAGGGCTTCTTACCCGGGCCCTTCCTCTTAGAGGAAGGAGCAGAGGTCTTCCTTGACAGCCTTGTCCTCGTGAGGTGCTCTGTTTCGAGCTGAGCGGCCTTCTCGGCCACAGGCTTGCCAAAAAGGTTTTCACCTCGGCAAGGGACATCGACCAACTTGTCCTGAACCCATGGCTCGAGGTCTGATGACAGCAGCCACACCTGGCATCGAGCCGCGATGCCGGCAGCCGCTACTCGAGCCGAAGCCTCAAAGCCATCGTAGGTGGCGCGGGACATGAACTTAGAGCATTCCCGGATCCTCGAAGACAAGGACTTAAAACTCTGCAAGGGTTCCCCGGAGAGACAAGCAGAGAATCCGGCCAACTCCTTGGCCAGGTCTCGTAAATACATGCCCATGTACAGCTGGTAAGTCTGGACACAGCAAGCAAGCATCGAGCCCTGAAAACACTTTCTACCGACGCCATCAAGGTTTCGGGCTTCCCGTCCAGGAGGCACCGCGGAGTGCATCTTCTGATTCTTCAGACGATGCATGGCCGATTCCACAACCATGGAATGGTGCGGTAGCTGTGCTTTTTGGAAGCCAGGACTCTTACGGAGCCGATAGATGGAATCGACCCGCTTGCTCAAGACCGGCGCCGAGGCCGGGGCCTCCCACATCCGGAAGAGGAGCCGTTCCAGCATCGGAGGAACCGGGACAGTAAAGGCCTCCTTCGGAGGAGAGTCATACTGCAGAGCATCGAGCTCCTCAACTCGAGGCTCTTCCTTGGGGTCAGCCGAGATAGCCAGGGCAGCGGCCATATCACGGACAAATTCTGAAAACCTAGTGTCCTCCGGAGGGGATCTACTCCGGGGCTCAGACTCAGGTGAGTCCGAAGAGACACACCGAGTCTTGAAGGTGTCAGGAGACTCCTCGTCCTCGGTCTCCCAAGCAGACTCGTCCGATGTCGAGTCGAGCTCGGACCCCGTGGGGCCTCCAGGCACCCGCCCCGATGCCGGGGGCACCGGCGTCGAGACCCTCGGTCCCAAACGGGAGGTCGAGGGAGACCTCGACTGAGGACGGCCTCGAGCCGCAAGGGACTCGAGTATCTGCTCGGTCTCCTGGGTCGACTTCGAAGTCAATGTCCCGGTGGTCGGGGCAGATGCGCCAGACAGGCTGGCCATCAGTGCCCACTGCTGGTCCATGAAGGCAGACATTCTGCTCTCCAAGGCTGTCAACCTGAGACAGCTCGGGTGATGCAGCAGCCCCCGACTTGGGCCCCGGCGGCGCCGGGTCCGACGTCGGTATTCTGGGAGGCAAGTCCACGAGGGCAACAGGACTTATGTGTCCAGCAGACTCCGGCTCCACGCGAGGAACTTTAGCGGGCTTCTCCTGGTCCACGGGCCCGGGACGATGGTCGGGGGTCTTAGACCTGGCCCTCTAGGGCCCAGGGACCTCCTCCGACGACGCCCTCGCGAGCCGCTTCTTCCTCTTACGTTCCCGGTCGGGGGACCCCCTGTCCGAGGAACTCCGATGCCTCTCGGGATCGGAATCCTGAGATGTCGAGGCCTCAGACGAGGTCCAGGCCCGGGTAGAGGCCGAGTCCGAGAAAAGCCGTTCACTTTGTTGCCGACGACTTCGGAGTGCCTTGGAAGACATTTTTCCACATGGCTCGCACGATTTAGAATCGTGGTCCGGGCCAAGGCACCGAAGGCAGCAGTCATGTGTGTCGGTGAGAGACATAATCTTCTTACACCGATCACACTTCTTAAAACCGCTGGAAGTCATCGGGGAAAAAAGGGTCCCCGCGAGGTCAAAGGACCGGCCTTCCAGGGAAAAGAAAAAAGATTTGGCGCGAACGCTTAGCCACGAAGGGCAAAAACCGAAAAGAAAAAGAGGGGATTCGATACCGGTGTACCGAACCCGGCGGGAGGGGAACCGACGTCGAATCCAAGGAAAAAAGTGAATAACGCCTAGAAAAAAATAACTATTTTCCGGGAAAAACAGGACACACGTCCGATGGACTTCACGGAAAAAAAGAGACTGAGGCAAGATGGCACCTTTAGGCGGGAAGGGAACAGCGCATGCGTGCCAGAATTCCCAAAGGCTTTCATGGAAAGCTTGGGAAATGCTCCGCTGGGGCTTCATCGGCGTCGATGGCACCCATAAGTGAGGACTGACTTCCTGCTTGGTCCTGGAGAAAGGAAATGTACAATATCTTAAAAGTGCCAGTAGATAGACTGTCCAAGAAGTAGGCAGTACTCACGTTAAAAGTACAAACACAGTCCAAGACGTGAGGATAGTGGAAGACAAATTTATTTACTCACAGACCTAGGCAACCCGACACAGGCCGTGTTTCGTAACCTTCGTCAGGGGTTGTAAGGTAAATTACTATAACATAGAAACATAATATATTAAAATAAAGGAACAAACAAATTCATCTAATGAAACATAAAAACATAATATAACATAATAATAAAAAATCATAATAATAATAAAATAGAGTAAAAAATCAAATTATAAAAATACAATATAAATCATAATAGTGTTGGAACGCTATAATAAAAATTATAAAATTATATTAATAAAATCAAATTAAAAACTAAATACATGTAACTGCAAAGAACAGGTATAACAAGCATAGAGTGAACTTCTATATATAAATACCTTAAAAGCACAAAAACTAGGTGAGACATACTGAAGGTAAGGAGTGGACCTCTATAAAAACTAATACTTCATGATAATGCCATTAAAACTATACAATTATATATTGAAACAGATAATCTAAATAATAAATAATAATAATCACAGTAAATAATAGTGAAAATTATATCATCAAATTTGTATCATCAAATTTATCTATAAATGTGACTAAAAAGAATAGCAGCAGGAGCGACCAATTGGTGAATATGATACATAATCCTAATAGGGGGGAATATATCTAAAAACAATTGCAAATCTTCTCAAATTAAAATCTACATCATAAATTGATAATAGAATGATTAAGAGAAAAATTGTAAATATAAAAATTAATAAATAGATAATTAAATAAATGAAAAATTTTTTATATGTACTTAAAATCCATTATACATAAACTAGAATTCATTTAAAACTGCCTTATAATCATAAAATTATGTTAATAAAATTTAAATACAATAGATAAATAAAATCATACATAGAACAAGCACCATATATCCATAAAAATAGGATTTCCATCAACAAAGAAAACAGACAACTGTGCATAGACAGAAGACGCTCTTATCGTGAGCCTGTCTAATTAAAAGTTAAAAAATCTATAAATTATAAAATATGTACACATATAATTCTCTTATGTATATTAAAATTTGTGTATATATAAGAGGATATTGCTGAAGATGATTTGCAATTCTTTATAGATGCTGTCTAAAAAACTATTATAACCTCTTAATATAAAACTGCCTCCATTCCGTGTAAGTCATAGATTACTGATAAAAATTTAAGAAAAATAGGACGACCCTCTTCCAAAAGGGGAGAACAAGCTATAAAGCAGACTTTATACATGGGCTCGCATGGCCTTCCGAGGGGAACTAAAAGAGACTCACTTGTCTTGTCTTCAAAAAACGCCGGCGAGTGCGCCTTCTTCCGCTACTCGGGCGGGAAACTAAAATCGCTAAAGAAAGGCAAGTGAAATAACTCCTTAGAACTTTCAAACAATATGTCCTTTATATTAAAACTCTCTTTAAATAGTCTCCAAAGCCTGAGTGAAAAGATGTTGTGCCACTGAGAAATCTTTGCCAATCTATGTTATACACGATTTAAAGAGACTAATGTGAGCCGCTTCAATCTGCAATCGTTTAGGCGCAAATGTCTTCTAAAAGGAGAGGAGCATGTAGAATCACATCCTACTAAATTCTATTCTCTTATGGATAACACTCATTTAACTAAATGTGGGAAGTCTAAACTATCAAAAATCATCTGTAGATGATTAATATGTGACTGTAAAAACCCCCTTAAAATATGAAACTGCCTCCATTTCGTGTAAGTCATAGATTGCTGATAAAAACTTAAGAAAAATAGGATGACCCTCTTCCAAAAGGGGAGAACAAGCTATATAGCAAAGCATAGATATGATTTCCCTCAACAAAGGAAATAAACAACTGTGCATAGACAGAAACCGCTCTAATCGTGAGCCTGTCTAATTAAAAGTCTAAAAATCTATAAATAGTAAAATGTGTACACATATAATTCTCTTATGTATATTTAAAAATTGTATATATATGGGAAAATAATACTGAAGACGATTTACAATTCTTATAGACGCTGTCTGAAAAACTTGTTCTAACTTGCCTCCATTCCGTGTAAGTCATAGGTTGCTGATGAAGACTTAAAAACAATAGGACAACCCTCTTCTAAAGGGGAGTACAAGCTATAAAACAAACCATAAATATATATAGGGGCTCGCATGGCCTTCCGAGGGGAACCAAAGAACTCACTTGTCTAGTCTTCAAAAGACACCGGCGCATGCGCCTTCCTCCGCTACTCGGGCGGGAAACTAAAATCGCTAAGGAAGGAAAATGAAATAACTCCTTAAAACCATTAAACAAGATGTCCTTTATATTAAAACTTTCTTTAAATAGTTTTCAAGTTTGAATGAAAAACCAAAAGGGACTCCGTTCTCAAAACTATCTCTTGTTTATAATATCGATACTAGAACTAACGGAGATAAGGACCGTGATAGATAACATCTTTAAAATATAATTATAGGGACGATAACATTATAAATTACTATTATATATGTTAAAAAGAAGGGTCTAACCCCTAAGGGTGTTTACCTCTGAGAAACCTTTGCCAATCCGTGTTACACACGATTTAAAGGGACTAATGTGAGCCGCTTCAATCTACAATCGTTTAGGCGCGAATGTCTTTGCACATGCGCTTTAAATACTATTTGCTTCTAAAAGGGGAGGAGCATGTTAGAATCACACCCTACTAAATACTATACTCATATGGATCTACCCTCATTAACTGACTATGGGACGACTAACTATCAAAGAACCATCTATAGATGATGGAATACCTTATATACGACTTCTATAATTCTCTATTCAAAGGGAACAAATAGGGAATAGAGATGTCAGTAAAGAAAAACTCGAAAAATTATAAAAATATATAAAACAATAATATATGTATCTACAAAAAAACAGAAAAAATAGAAAAAATAAAATAAAATAAACTCATGGATAAATAATCAATAACTTTTACAAAAAAACGGAAAAATCTCGTTCCATATTCAAACCATGTGGAGCAAGGGAATCCAAAAGAAAAATATACCTTTGCTCTAATTGTAAAATCGTTTTATTCACATCTCCTCCTCTCCAGTTTGGTTTGATTTTTTTGATCACGAAAAATTTGACATCTGTTAATTTGTGTTGAAGCTCCCTCCAGTGTGCAACTAGGGGTTTATCTTCTATGTTTCTCCGAATGCAGCTTTTATGTTCTATGATCCTGGTCTTGATACTCCGTACAGTCTTCCCAACATATAATAATCTGCAGGGGCATTGGATGACATAAATGACACTAGAGGTGTCACAGTTTGCGAAATCCGTCAAAGGGAACTTCCTCAGTGTCACTGGATGGGTAAAACTATTCCTAACTGAAAGAACATTTAGACAGACTGAACATTTACCACATTGAAATTGTCCTTTGTGCAAAGACATTCGCGCCTAAACGATTGCAGATTGAAGCGGCTCACACTAGTCCCTTTAAATCGTGTGTAACACGGATTGGCAAAGGTTTCTCAGAGGTAAACACCCTTAGGGGTCAGACCCTTCTTTTTAACATATATAATAGTAATTTATAATGTTATCGTCCCTATAATTATATTTTAAAGATGTTATCTATCACGGTCCTTATCTCCGTTAGTTCTAGTATCGATATTATAAACAAGAGATAGTTTTGAGAACGGAGTCCCTTTTGGTTTTTCATTCAAACTTGAAAACTATTTAAAGAAAGTTTTAATATAAAGGACATCTTGTTTAATGGTTTTAAGGAGTTATTTCATTTTCCTTCCTTAGCGATTTTAGTTTCCCGCCCGAGTAGCGGAGGAAGGCGCATGCGCCGGTGTCTTTTGAAGACTAGACAAGTGAGTTCTTTGGTTCCCCTCGGAAGGCCATGCGAGCCCCTATATATATTTATGGTTTGTTTTATAGCTTGTACTCCCCTTTAGAAGAGGGTTGTCCTATTGTTTTTAAGTCTTCATCAGCAACCTATGACTTACACGGAATGGAGGCAAGTTAGAACAAGTTTTTCAGACAGCGTCTATAAGAATTGTAAATCGTCTTCAGTATTATTTTCCCATATATATACAATTTTTAAATATACATAAGAGAAGTATGTGTACACATTTTACTATTTATAGATTTTTAGACTTTTAATTAGACAGGCTCACGATTAGAGCGGTTTCTGTCTATGCACAGTTGTTTATTTCCTTTGTTGAGGGAAATCATATCTATGCTTTGCTATATAGCTTGTTCTCCCCTTTTGGAAGAGGGTCTTCCTATTTTTCTTAAGTTTTTATCAGCAATCTATGACTTACACGAAATGGAGGCAGTTTCATATTTAAGGGGGTTTTTACAGTCACATATTAATCATCTACAGATGATTTTTGATAGTTTAGACTTCCCACATTTAGTTAAATGAGTGTTATCCATAAGAGAATAGAATTTAGTAGGATGTGATTCTACATGCTCCTCTCCTTTTAGAAGACATTTGCGCCTAAACGATTGCAGATTGAAGCGGCTCACATTAGTCTCTTTAAATCATGTGCAACATAGATTGGCAAAGGTTTCTCAGTGGCACAACATCATTTCACTTAGGCTTTGAAGACTATATAAAGAGAGTTTTAATATAAAGGACATATTATTTGAAAGTTCTAAGGAGTTATTTCACTTGCCTTTCTTTAGCGATTTTAGTTTCCCGCCCGAGTAGCGGAAGAAGGCGCACTCGCCGGCGTTTTTTGAAGACAAGACAAGTGAGTCTCTTTTAGTTCCCCTCGGAAGGCCATGCGAGCCCATGTATAAAGTCTGCTTTATAGCTTGTTCTCCCCTTTTGGAAGAGGGTCGTCCTATTTTTCTTAAATTTTTATCAGTAATCTATGACTTACACGGAATGGAGGCAGTTTTATATTTAAGAGGTTATAATAGTTTTTTAGACAGCATCTATAAAGAATTGCAAATCATCTTCAGCAATATCCTCTTATATATACACAAATTTTAATATACATAAGAGAATTATATGTGTACATATTTTATAATTTATAGATTTTTTTAACTTTTAATTAGACAGGCTCACGATAAGAGCGTCTTCTGTCTATGCACAGTTGTCTGTTTTCTTTGTTGATGGAAATCCTATTTTTATGGATATATGGTGCTTGTTCTATGTATGATTTTATTTATCTATTGTATTTAAATTTTATTAACATAATTTTATGATTATAAGGCAGTTTTAAATGAATTCTAGTTTATGTATAATGGATTTTAAGTACATATAAAAAATTTTTCATTTATTTAATTATCTATTTATTAATTTTTATATTTACAATTTTTCTCTTAATCATTCTATTATCAATTTATGATATAGATTTTAATTTGAGAAGATTTGCAATTGTTTTTAGATATATTCCCCCCTATTAGGATTATGTATCATATTCACCAATTGGTCGCTCCTGCTGCTATTCTTTTTAGTCACATTTATAGATAAATTTGATGATACAAATTTGATGATATAATTTTCACTATTATTTACTGTGATTATTATTATTTTATTATTTAGATTATCTGTTTCAATATATAATTGTATAGTTTTAATGGCATTATCATGAAGTATTAGTTTTTATAGAGGTCCACTCCTTACCTTCAGTATGTCTCACCTAGTTTTTGTGCTTTTAAGGTATTTATATAGAAGTTCACTCTATGCTTGTTATACCTGTTCTTTGCAGTTACATGTATTTAGTTTTTAATTTGATTTTATTAATATAATTTTATAATTTTTATTATAGCGTTCCAACACTATTATGATTTATATTGTATTTTTATAATTTGATTTTTTACTCTATTTTATTATTATTATGATTTTTTATTATTATGTTATATTATGTTTTTATGTTTCATTAGATGAATTTGTTTGTTCCTTTATTTTAATATATTATGTTTCTATGTTATAGTAATTTACCTTACAACCCCTGACGAAGGTTACGAAACACGGCCTGTGTCGGGTTGCCTAGGTCTGTGAGTAAATAAATTTGTCTTCCACTATCCTCACGTCTTGGACTGTGTTTGTACTTTTAACGTGAGTACTGCCTACTTCTTGGACAGTCTATCTACTGGCATGTTTACCCCGTGGAAAGACGTCTTGAGTTTCGGAGATGATGCTCTTGAAAAGCTCCCACCACATGAATCCCTGATCGAGGAAAGTTAAGAAGATATTAATGACTCGTGGTCTAAGTGGGAAGAGGTGGTTGAGCAAACCAAGAAATTGGTTAAGGAACAAATGCATTCAGTATATCTTTTAGAGTGTTGCAAATCGAAGATTATCCCGAGAGGACTTAGGATGAACAAAGCTCCGGGGATGTATACTACAGAAGAAGGTTTTATTAAGTGTTGGAACGCTATTCTTAATAAATGTTCTTTAGATCTTATGATACTTTTAATCACTACTGCTAACAAGAAATCAGAGATCTATAAAGCAGAAATAGATGAAAAGTTAGATACACTTAAAAGTTGTGATAAGCAATTTGACAAAGGACATGATAATTATCAGAAGAATATTCAACAATTTAAGAAAGAGATTAAGAATATCAAAATAGAGAAATATAGGAGAGATGAAGACGATTACAGAATTGGTTATGTATACCATTGGAGTAAAAAGATAGATAATGACCGCCTTTGGTTTAAGAGAAGGACCTCTTATTTTGACCGTAAAGATAGTTCAGCCAATGATGATCCTAGAGAGGGTTCCTTGGAACATAAGAAGAAACGCAGCAGGAGCGAATCAGGAGAATTTGATACTTCAGCCTCTTTATTCTCTACCAGAGAATCTAGTAGACCCCTTAATGACAGAAAGAAGAAAGATCAATCGGAACAAGATTATTTTTTCAAAATGGACCAACTCTGGAAAGGAGGAGGTCGAGAAAATTCACGTACCCGTTACGAAAAAAGAAAAGTAGACAGAGATCAAGGGCAAGATATCAATCAGGGCCCCCAATGGAGAGAACAAGGACCATATTACAGAGGCCGAGGCCGCGGTCGAGGCAGAGGGAGAGGGAGGGGACAGTGGAGAACAGATCCATCCGAAGAGAGATGGTAACTGCAGAATCAGTTTATAAAGAAGATATAAACAGCGTAATTAATATTTCTCAATATACACCCACACAAGATGAATTATCCATTCTTGGCAAAGGTCTTTCGTTTGTACCCAAAAATAAAACAGATGGTTTTGAGATACACATTGACCTTTATAAATTCTTTAGAAAATTTAAAATACACCACTTCTTTTTTGATCAACCGGATAACTCATGCGATTTGTCGGTTATCAAAAAGAAATCCACTTGGATCCCACCCCAAAACAGTGACCCCGTTTTAGATACTTTTGAGAAGATAGTTTTAAAACAAATTAATGAAGTTATTAAAGATACCACAACTTCCTATCAAAATATCACAAAAGGTGAACGGGCTGCTATCAAATCATTACAAAAAAATAGTCAAATTATTATTAAGCCTGCAGATAAGGGAGGAGCTGTAGTAATTTGGGGTAAGAATGATTATATCCAAGAGATGAAGAAACAACTTAATGACAAAATGTTTTACCATAGATTAAATGACGACCCTACCCCAGATCTTAAAAGAAGCATTGATAATATTATTAGCACTGCCTTCGAGATAGGGTATATTACCCGAAAAGAGAGAGATTTTTTAATTGTTGAAGCACCTATTATTCCCACTATTTATATTTTACCAAAAATACACAAATCACTTGATAAACCACCAGGACGTCCAATCGTTTCTGCGATTGGGTCTGTTTTAGAACCTCTTTCCAAATTTATAGATGTATTTTTAAGACCTTTTATTAAAGATATGTGGTCCTATGTGCGGGACTCATCCCATGTAATAGAAATTTTATCTACTTTTAATGATGTTACAGATGACATTATTTTAGTTACTTTAGATGTAGAGTCGCTCTACACTAATGTCCCACAAAAAGAAGCATTAGATATTCTTGTTTATTATTTTTTGAAACGGGCTGAACATCGTCGCATTCCCACTTCCTTTCTTGTATCTCTAGCTCAGTTTGTGCTTTTTAAAAATTTTTTTTGTTTTCAGAATTTATTTTACAAACAAATTAAAGGTGTAGCAATGGGGTCAGCAATGGCCCCAGATGTGGCAAATTTGTATATGTTTAATTTTGAGGAGAAGTTCCTCAAGAACCATTTATATAAAGATAATGTTAAATTGTGGATCCGTTACATAGACGACATACTTATATTATGGAAAGGTACAGAAGACCTTCTATCTGAATTTAACCTTTGGATTAATCAACTGGACATCAATTTAAGATTCCAAATTATGTTCAATTATGACAAAATAGCATATTTGGATCTTCTAATTAAGAAAGAAAATATAGGTTTTTCCACTTCTCTTTACAAAAAACCAACAGATAAAAATCATTACTTGCATTATAATAGCTTTCATAACCCTTCTCTTAAGAATAATCTCCCTGTGAGTCAATTTCTCAGGGTTAAAAGGCTATGTTCGAAACAAAGTGATTTTGAGCTAGAGGCATTTAATATGAAAGAAAAATTTTTAGCCAAAAATTATCCTACACAATATATAGAATCAGCATACAAGAGGGCTAGAGATACACCACGGTCTACCCTTCTTACAGTTAAAAGTAAAAAACACACCAAGGATTAGTTTGTCCTTTAACATATTCTCAACATTCGGCAAGAATTAATACAATTCTCAAGAAAGAGTGGCATATATTACAAGCCCTACCGGCATTCCAAGATGTTCAGTTTTTAATTGCACATAAACGCAATGCCAACTTGCGGAATCTTCTCGTCCCTTCAGCTCTCACAGAGAAAAAATTTTTATCTCAGCACAAAGGACAATTTCAATGTGGTAAATGTTCAGTCTGTCTAAATGTTCTTCCAGTTAGGAATAGTTTTACCCATCCAGTGACACTGAGGAAGTTCCCTTTGACGGATTTCGCAAACTGTGACACCTCTAGTGTCATTTATGTCATCCAATGCCCCTGCAGATTATTATATGTTGGGAAGACTGTACGGAGTATCAAGACCAGGATCATAGAACATAAAAGCTGCATTCGGAGAAACATAGAAGATAAACCCCTAGTTGCACACTGGAGGGAGCTTCAACACAAATTAACAGATGTCAAATTTTTCGTGATCAAAAAAATCAAACCAAACTGGAGAGGAGGAGATGTGAATAAAACGATTTTACAATTAGAGCAAAGGTATATTTTTCTTTTGGATTCCCTTGCTCCACATGGTTTGAATATGGAACGAGATTTTTCCGTTTTTTTGTAAAAGTTACTGATTATTTATTCATGAGTTTATTTTATTTCATTTTTTCTATTTTTTCTGTTTTTTTGTAGATACATATATTATTGTTTTATATATTTTTATAACTTTTTGAGTTATTCTTTACTGACATCTCTATTCCCTATTTGTTCCTTTTGAATAGAGAATTATAGAAGCCGTATATAAGGTATTCCATATACTAATCATCTATAGATGGTTCTTTGATAGTTAGTCTTCCCATAGTCAGTAATGAGGGTAGATCCATATGAGTATAGTATTTAGTAGGATGTGATTCTAACATGCTCCTCCCCTTTTAGAAGCAAATAGTATTTAAAGCGCATGTGCAAAGACATTCGCGCCTAAACGATTGCAGATTGAAGCGGCTCACACTAGTCCCTTTAAATCGTGTGTAACACGGATTGGCAAAGGTTTCTCAGAGGTAAACACCCTTAGGGGTCAGACCCTTCTTTTTAACATATATAATAGTAATTTATAATGTTATCGTCCCTATAATTATATTTTAAAGATGTTATCTATCACGGTCCTTATCTCCGTTAGTTCTAGTATCGATATTATAAACAAGAGATAGTTTTGAGAACGGAGTCCCTTTTGGTTTTTCATTCAAACTTGAAAACTATTTAAAGAAAGTTTTAATATAAAGGACATCTTGTTTAATGGTTTTAAGGAGTTATTTCATTTTCCTTCCTTAGCGATTTTAGTTTCCCGCCCGAGTAGCGGAGGAAGGCGCATGCGCCGGTGTCTTTTGAAGACTAGACAAGTGAGTTCTTTGGTTCCCCTCGGAAGGCCATGCGAGCCCCTATATATATTTATGGTTTGTTTTATAGCTTGTACTCCCCTTTAGAAGAGGGTTGTCCTATTGTTTTTAAGTCTTCATCAGCAACCTATGACTTACACGGAATGGAGGCAAGTTAGAACAAGTTTTTCAGACAGCGTCTATAAGAATTGTAAATCGTCTTCAGTATTATTTTCCCATATATATACAATTTTTAAATATACATAAGAGAATTATATGTGTACACATTTTACTATTTATAGATTTTTAGACTTTTAATTAGACAGGCTCACGATTAGAGCGGTTTCTGTCTATGCACAGTTGTTTATTTCCTTTGTTGAGGGAAATCATATCTATGCTTTGCTATATAGCTTGTTCTCCCCTTTTGGAAGAGGGTCGTCCTATTTTTCTTAAGTTTTTATCAGCAATCTATGACTTACACGAAATGGAGGCAGTTTCATATTTTAAGGGGGTTTTTACAGTCACATATTAATCATCTACAGATGATTTTTGATAGTTTAGACTTCCCACATTTAGTTAAATGAGTGTTATCCATAAGAGAATAGAATTTAGTAGGATGTGATTCTACATGCTCCTCTCCTTTTAGAAGACATTTGCGCCTAAACGATTGCAGATTGAAGCGGCTCACATTAGTCTCTTTAAATCGTGTGTAACATAGATTGGCAAAGATTTCTCAGTGGCACAACATCTTTTCACTCAGGCTTTGGAGACTATTTAAAGAGAGTTTTAATATAAAGGACATATTGTTTGAAAGTTCTAAGGAGTTATTTCACTTGCCTTTCTTTAGCGATTTTAGTTTCCCGCCCGAGTAGCGGAAGAAGGCGCACTCGCCGGCGTTTTTTGAAGACAAGACAAGTGAGTCTCTTTTAGTTCCCCTCGGAAGGCCATGCGAGCCCATGTATAAAGTCTGCTTTATAGCTTGTTCTCCCCTTTTGGAAGAGGGTCGTCCTATTTTTCTTAAATTTTTATCAGTAATCTATGACTTACACGGAATGGAGGCAGTTTTATATTTAAGAGGTTATAATAGTTTTTTAGACAGCATCTATAAAGAATTGCAAATCATCTTCAGCAATATCCTCTTATATATACACAAATTTTAATATACATAAGAGAATTATATGTGTACATATTTTATAATTTATAGATTTTTTAACTTTTAATTAGACAGGCTTACGATAAGAGCGTCTTCTGTCTATGCACAGTTGTCTGTTTTCTTTGCTGATGGAAATCCTATTTTTATGGATATATGGTGCTTGTTCTATGTATTATTTTATTTATCTATTGAATTTAAACATAATTTTATGATTATAAGGCAGTTTTAAATGAATCTAAGTTTATGTATAATGGATTTTAAGTACATATTAAAAATTTTCATTTATTTAATTATCTATTTATTAATTTTTATATTTACAATTTCTCTTAATCATTCTATTATCAATTTATGATATAGATTTTAATTTGAGAAGACTTGCAATTGTTTTTAGATATATTCCCCCCCATTAGGATTATGTATCATATTCACCATTGGTCGCTCCTGCTGCTATTCTTTTTAGTCACATTTATAGATAAATTTGATGATACAAATTTGATGATATAATTTTCACTATTATTTACTGTGATTATTATTATTTATTATTTAGATTATCTGTTTCAATATATAATTGTATAGTTTTAATGGCATTATCATGAAGTATTAGTTTTTATAGAGGTCCACTCCTTACCTTCAGTATGTCTCACCTAGTTTTTGTGCTTTTAAGGTATTTATATATAGAAGTTCACTCTATGCTTGTTATACCTGTTCTTTGCAGTTACATGTATTTAGTTTTTAATTTGATTTTATTAATATAATTTTATAATTTTTATTATAGCGTTCCAACACTATTATGATTTATATTGTATTTTTATAATTTGATTTTTTACTCTATTTTATTATTATGATTTTTTATTATTATGTTATATTATGTTTTTATGTTTCATTAGATGAATTTGTTTGTTCCTTTATTTTAATATATTATGTTTCTATGTTATAGTAATTTACCTTACAACCCCTGACGAAGGTTACGAAACACGGCCTGTGTCGGGTTGCCTAGGTCTGTGAGTAAATAAATTTGTCTTCCACTATCCTCACGTCTTGGACTGTGTCAATATCTTAAAAGGACAGTAAAGAAAATGAGGAGGACAGGACAAGACGTAAGTAAGGAAGATCTTAAGAGGGGGAGAGAGGTGGGGGAGGGTAAAGGTCACACGAAAGGAGAGGGAACATCGAACGCTAGAGAAAACAGGTGGGTCTTTAGGTTTTGTTTAAATGTAATGTATTGAGGTTCCAAACAGTATTGTGTTATAATAAATATTGTTTGTGATGATGTTGATGGGCGTACGGGTTCTTTAATAAATAGTTTTAATCCATCTGCAATTGGTTGGAGAAGGCCTGTAGGTCCCAGAATGTTTGGGCCTTTTTGTAATTGTATATAACCTAGGATTTTTCGTTCGACAAGTGTAAGAAAGGCTACGGATAATAAGATAGGAATGATGAGTGTTAATGGATTGATAATTATGGATAACATTACTAGAGAGAGGATTTGAACCTCTGGTCTAAAGATCTTAGGTCTTTTGCAATTACCAGGCTCTGCCACTCAAACAGCCTCTTATTTTGAGGTGTGTTTTGTGTTTTATTTAGTTGATTTCATTAGTTTTTTGATGGCATGTATGTTGCATTGGCCATGTTTTTCCGGTCCTTTCGTACTAGAAAAAATTACATAACAGATAGAAACTGACCTGGATTGCTCCGGTCTGAACGCAGATCACGTAGGATTTTAATTGTTGAACAAGCAAACCTTTGACGGCGGTTACACTGTCAGGTTATCCTGATCCAACATCGAGGTCGTAAGCCCTCTTGTCGATATGGGCTCTTGAAGAGGATTGCGCTGTTATCCCTAGGGTAACTTGGTTCGTTGGTCAAAGTAATTGTGTCAATGATGTCAGTTTTCTGAGGTTTTAGATTGTTTTCCTGGCATGTCATCTCAAAGGATAAATATTCTCCATGGTCGCCCGAACCAAAAACAGTATGGAATTAGTGTAGGAGATTGATAAATATTGTTACACTTTCTAGTGTGTTTTAAGCTCCATAGGGTCTTCTCATCTTGTTGTTTAATCACAGCTTTTGTACCGGAAAATCAATTTCATTGAGTAGACAAAGGAGACAGTTAGACCTTCATTTTGCCGTTCATACTAGTCTTTATTTAGAAGACAAGTGATTATGCTACCTTTGTACGGTCAAAATACCGTGGCCATTGAATGTTATCACTGGGCAGGCAGCACCTCTAATATTAGTTTTGCTAGAGGCGATGTTTTTGGTAAACAGGCAAGGTTTTGTTTGCTGAGTTCCTTCTTTGTCTTTTTGTCTTTCTTATTGCGAGCCTGTGTGGGGTTAACGAGTTCGTGTTTAATGTTTTTCTTGTTTATTGTTAGTATTTATTTCCATTGATAGGGTCGGTTGTTATCAGGGACTAGTTCGATCTGATTTACGGGTTCGCATAGAGAAAAGCATGTTTTCTTATTACTAATTCTAGTATTAATTTATCCATTTGTATGGTTTAACTCAATTATTGTTATGGGGTTTTGATGTTTTTATTAGAATTTTGAATGCAGTGTGAGCTATGACACTTTCTTGTAGATGGCTGCTTTTAAGCCTACTGGGTGTGCAGAGTACATTATAATCATTACCCAGTCTTGTAGGTTGTTTCCTTTTTCATGAGAGCTGTACCTCTTATGAATAGCTCTTGAACTTTAATCTGTATTTTTATTATTTTGATAAGGTTTAAGGTCAAGCTAAAACTTGTTTATTGAGTAACCAGCTATCACTAAATTCGTTTGGCTTGTCACCTCTATTTAAGAATCTTCCCACTATTTTGCCACATAGACGGGTTTGCTCGTACTAGCTGCTCTTAAATAGCTCATTTAGTTTTGGGGAGGGAGACAAAGGGGCTTGTTTACAAAGCCGTGGTAGCGGTTCGCGATTGTTATCAGAGCCGCTGCCCCATTGAAATCAATGGGGCCGCGGCTCCGATAACGATCGTGAACCGCTACCGCGGCTTTGTAAACAAGCCCTTAAAGGTCTTTTTGCCTCTAGTTTACTTACTAGACCATGATGCAAAAGGTACAGGGGTTGATCCTTGCTTTTTTATACTTTTATGGTTTATTTAATTTCTTTTTCAGCTTTCCCTTGCGGTACTTTCTCTATTGCTTCAGTGTTTATTTCTATCGCATATACTATTTTGGTAAATGTTTTAGATCTTTTTGTGTGGAAGTTTAGTGTTTGAGCTAGCTGTGTAGTTCAAAATGTCCTGGTTTGTCAGATTTTTCCCGGTTTAAGCGGAATGTTTTTTTTAAACTACATTTTGATTCCAAGAGCACTTTCCAGTACGCTTACCATGTTACGACTTTCCTCTTCTTTATGTTTTAAGTTAGTATAATTAAGTTGATGAAGGTGATGGGCGGTGTGTGCACGCCCAAGGGCTGTGTTAAAAAGAATTTGATTGTTTCTTTTTACTGTCAAATCTGCCTTCTAAGAATTTTTCATTTATTTTTTCATTTGTTCTTAGTAAGAAAATGTAGCCCATTTCTTTCCGCTCTATGTGCTACACCTTGACCTGACGTTTTTAGCAGGTTCATTTTGCTCACTTATTTTCCTTCAGTAGAGTGAGCTGTAGACGGTGGTATATAGGCTGTTTTGGCAAAGAGTGGTGAGGTTTAGCGTGGATTATCGATTATAGAACAGGCTCCTCTGGGTGGATTTTGGGCACCGCCAAGTTCTTTAATTTTTAAGTGTTTACTCGTAGTGTTCTGGCGGAAAATAGCTGTACGTTTTCAGTTTGTAGCTAGGCATAGTGGGGTAGCTAATCCCAGTTTGTGTCTTAGCGGTCGTGATGATGAAAGGTCTTTTAGTTAAGACTACTTTTGTGTAATTGGATTTATCACCTACTGATATGTATGACAGTTTAGTTGGGCTTCAGTCTTATGTTGCAGACTTATTCTTTATCACACTTTACGCCATAGGCTGTCAACTCGGGTTCCTCGTATAACCGCGGCGGCTGGCACGAGATTGGCCAACCCTTTTGGCCATGTCTAGTTCGAGCTTGTGTGTTCATTTACTAACGTTTATCACTGCTGTGTACCCTTGGGGGTGGGCTGAGCTAGATGTTATTGGCTAACTTTTGCTGTTTCTGTATCAGCTCCAACTTATTGGCTTTCTCACTGGTTTGTGGATGCTTGCATGTGTAATACAGGTTGTAGTTGATTATAAAGCTATGACAAAACTTTTAATGTCGACGGAAATTTTTAATGTTTCATCTCAGCATCTTCAGTGTTGCGCTATTAGTTTAGCTACGTGGACAACTTACATAATATATATATTGTTTGGGTGGGATTGGTGGCCCGACAGTAGGATTGCTCTTCAGGTAAGGCATGTTAGTTGAGACTCGGATTTAGGGGTTTGGCGAGAGGTAGGACAGACTAGATAGGCCATGTGGTCTTTTTCTGTCATCATATTTCTATGTTTCTATACACAGAGGATCTCTAAAGGTAAAAAGTGGACTGTTGTAGTTGTTGATATGGAAGGACAGACTAGATAGGCCATGTGGTCTTTTTCTGTCATCATGTTTCTATGTTTCTAGGTAGATAGCATGTTATGGGGGGTAAGGGGGGTTTAGCTGGACAAAAAAATTTTTTTGTTGGGGGGGGGGGGGGATAATATAGGTAGAATGTGTGGTAAAGCAGCATTAAATATCAATTTATGTCCGTAAATCATTCATTTATTATCAACTTCTATAATTGTTTCAGCAGATCAATAATTATGCAATACATGTTCACGTTTTAGATTAAAATGCTGAGATGTTGGCTGAAAGGTGAAAATAAAAAAAATTATGAAGGTGCGAGATTACAGTTATGCTTCTTCATGGGCCGTATAGTAATTCAAGCATCAATCGGCTGTTGATATGTAACTGAAATGACACTCTTAGGTAATCTGCCCAAGAAATTTTGCACAGTGGATCCCTGTCTGTCGGGATGATGGTTTCCCACACCCATGTTACTGATATCTTTTAGTAGTATTTTGATAATATTTGTATGGAATATAGATGAATGCACATTTATACATAGTATGAAAAATTCTAGGGGTTTAGCTGGAAGTAGTTTAAAAAGAATTTTGGCCTTGGGTGCCATTGGCGAGGGTGAAAAATCCTCCTTCTTGAAAATAAAATTTGTATTATTATGTGGCGGCTCTCGGGTAGTTTAAGAGAGGGGTTAACCTCTATCTTTAGTTTACAAGACTAATGCTTTTAATAAGCTACTTAAACATTAATTTAATGATTTGTTTTCTGCGAGTCCAATTAGTGGGATTAGGATAATAAATAATATAAAGAATTGATGAGATCTGTCCGACTGTAATAAATGGTTCTTCTACTGGTTGACTTCCAATTCATGTGAGGATGGCTATGTTTGCTATGATTAGTCAGAATATTATCTGTGTGGCTGGGCGAAATGTTATAGCGCGTTGTTTTGATGTGTGGAGTATTGGGATAATAAATAGGATAAAAATTGAGAGGAGGAGGGCTAAGACACCTCCCAGTTTATTTGTGATTGATCGTAGGATGGCATAGGCGAATAGGAAGTATCATTCTGGTTTGATGTGTGGGGGGTTACTAGTGGGTTGGACGGTGTGAAGTTTTCTGGGTCTCCTATAAGATTTGGGAAGAATAAGGCTAGGGTGGCTAATAATGAGAGTATGATTATGAAGCCTAGGCGTATTTGTATGAGAAGTATGGGTGGCATGGAATTTTGTCAGTGTTTGAGTCTAGTCCTGTTGGGTTGTTTGATCCTATTTCATGGAGGAAAATAAGATGTAGGATGCTTATACCGACAATTAAGAATGGTAAAATGAAGTGAAATGAAAATAATCTGGTTAGTGTGGCTTTATCTACGGAGAAACCACCTCAGATTCATTGTACTAATGTGTCGCCAACATAGGGTGTGGCAGATAGGAGGTTTTGTATTTACTGTGGCTCCTCAGAATGATATTTGTCCTCATGGAAGGATATAGCCAACGAATGCTGTGGCTATGACTAGTAGTAGGAGTATAACTCCGATGTTTCATGTCTCTTTGAATAAATAGAATCCGTAGTAAATTCCTCGTCCAATGTGTACGTAGATGCAGATGAAGAATGCTGATGCTCCGTTGGCATGAATGTTGCGTATAAGTCAGCCATAATTAACGTCTCGGCAGATGTGGGCGACTGATGAGAAGGCAGAGGTTGTGTCGGCTGTGTAATGTATGGCTAAAAATAATCCTGTGATGATTTGTGAAATAAGGCAGATTCCAAGGAGTGAGCCGAAGTTTCAAAGTGATGAGATGTTTGATGGTGATGGGAGGTCAATGAATGAATTGTTAATAATTTTTAAGATTGGATGGGTTTTTCGTGTGTTGAGGGTCATTAGTTTTTATAGTTGAAGTACAACAGTGGTTTTTCAGATCATTAGTCTTGGTTAGATTCCTAGTAAAAATTATGGCATATATGACTTTTGTCAGAATGTTTAGTCTTGTATTTGGGTTGGTTGCTGTCGCGTCTAATCCGTCTCCTTATTTTAGTGCATTTGGGTTAGTTGCGGCCTCTGCCGGGACTTATTTAGCTTTGGTTATAGTTGGGTTGTCTTTTTTGTCATTGGTGTTGTTTTTAATCTACTTAAGTGGGATGTTGGTTGTTTTTGCCTATTCAGCAGCGATGGTGGCGGAGCCTTATCCTGAGGCATGGGGGGTTTGATCTGTTATTTTTTATGTAGTAGGGTATATTTGTGTGCTGGTGCTTGGTTATTTGTTGGTTGATTCTGTTGATGTGGTAAGTGTCTCAGAGTTTTGTTTGGTTCGAAGCAATTGGGCGGGGGTGTCAGTGCTGTATTCTTCAGGTGGGTGGTTATTATTGATTTCTGGTTGAGTATTATTAACAACTTTGTTCGTGGTATTAGAGTTGGTTCGTTGAGGTACGTTTCAGGCTGTAAGTGCAGTTAAATAGAAAGGGTGATTAAAAAGGTGAATAGGAAAATTGTGAGGTATGTTTTTATCAATCCTTGTTGTAAGTTTGTAATTATTTTGATGGGGGGCAGCTGTTGGGTTGTTAGGCCTTTAGGTCCAGTACGCTCTAATCAAGTTTGGTCAATTAGGTTCGTTGCAATGTTTTGCCCAAGCATTAGGGTTGCTTTTGGATACATTTGGTGAATAATTATGGGGATGAATCCAAGTGGTGTTGTGAATAGATGTGCCTTATTTATTTGTTTATTTGATGAGGTGAGGATGTCTATGGCAATTATTAATCCTGAAATTGTGACTAGTATTGCTGTTAATTTGGATGTTATTGGTATTGTTATTACTTGTGTTTTTGGATGAACAATGGTTGTTGTAATTAGGAACCCTGTGACGTTACTACCTCATGCTAGGCGTTTAATTGGGTTTATTATTGTGTTTTCATTAATTGGTTGGATTGATGATATTCGTGTATGTCCTGTAAGTGAAAATGTAATGATTCGTAGGCTGTAGATTGATGTGAATATTGTTGCAATTGTGGTAATAGTAAGGGCCCATGTGTTTGTGTTTGATGTGTTTATTGCTTCAATGATTGCGTCTTTTGAAAAGAATCCAGCTAGGAATGGCATGCCTATTAGTGCAAGGGTTCCAATAGTAATGCAGGATAATGTTGTAGGTAGTGTGGCTATGATGGCACCTATTTTTCGAATGTCTTGTTCATCCGTTAAGCTATGGATAATTGAACCTGAGCATAGGAATAGTATTGCTTTGAAGAAGGCATGTGTGCAAATATAAAGGAATGCTAGTTGTGGTTTGTTTAATCCTAGTGTAACTATTATTAGGCCTAGTTGACTGGATGTTGAGAATGCTACAATTTTTTTGATATCATTTTGTGTTAGGGCGCATGTTGCGGTAAATAGGGTTGTTAGTGCTCCCAGGCATAGGCATGTCGTGAGTGCGGTCTGATTTTGTTCTATTAATGGATGAAGTCGGATTAATAGGAAGATGCCCGCTACTACTATTATGCTTGAGTGAAGTATTTATTTATTTATTTATTTAACTGTATTTATATCCCGCTTTTCACCGGGTCAAAGTAAGGCTGTAAGGCTGAAACTGGTGTTGGGCCTTCTATTGCTGCTGGTAGTCATGGGTGTAGTCCGAATTGAGCAGATTTTCCTGTTGCGGCAAGGATTAGGCCTGTCAATGGGAGTGTTGCGTTTGTGTTAGTTAAAAATATTTGTTGGAATTCTCATGAATTTAAGTTTATTGCAAATCATGCTATTGCTATGATTAGTCCAATGTCTCCGATTCGGTTATATGCGATAGCTTGTATAGCTGATGAGTTTGAATCTATTCGGGGGTGTCATCAACCGATTAGTAGGAAGGATATGATTCCAACTCCCTCCCAACCGATGAATAGTTGGAATGTGTTGTTGGCTGTAACTAGTGTCATTATTGCAATCAAGAAAGTAAGCAAGTACTTTTAAGAATTTTTTTTAAAAATGGTTCTTTTTCTATATATGAGGTAGCGAATTCTAGGATTGATCATGTTACAAATAGTGCAATGGGGGTGAAGACTGTTGAGTATTGGTCAAATTTGAAGCTGATATTGATGTCAAAGGTGTTGATGCTGATAAGGTTTCAGCTAAAAATGATTGTCTCTGTTCCTAAATTTAGGAAGATAGATATAGGGATGATATTAATGAAGAATGCTAGTTTTACACATTTTGTTGTTGTAAGAGCGGAGTGCATGCTTGTTTGTTTTATTATGGGTATTGACAGGGTGATTAGTGTGAGGATTGTTATAGAGCTAAAAGTTGTTAATAAGTTGATAACTTTTACATGGATTTGCACCAAGAATGATGGCTCCTAAGACCAATGGATGACTACTGTCCTTTAAAAGCTAAGAGAGCTGGGGAATTAAACCTCAAATATAAGTAATTAGCAGTTCTTATTAAGGGGTATGTTTACTAAAGTGCGTTAGTGCAATTCGCGTTAGGAGCCGCGGTAGAGACAGAAGTGGAGGAGTGGAGTGGAGGAGTGGCCTAGTGGGGAGTGGAGGAGTGGCCTAGTGGTTGGGGCAAGGTACTTCAGGCCGGAAGGTCGGGGGTTCAAATCCCACTAGAGGACAGCAACCTTGGGCCAGAAGGATTGGGGTTTCTAGTCCCACAGGTGCTCCTTGTGGTCTTGGGCAAGCCACTTAACCCTCCATAGCCCATGTTCCCTGTAAAATAGTTATCTCCAAGTTATAATGCCCTGTTCAATGTAATTTCAGTTTGTTCAATGTAAACCGCACTGATGCAGAATAGCGCGGTATATAAGAGAATGTAAATAAATAAATAAAATAAACCCCAAATAAGGACATGGGCGGTACATCGTTACCACTAACGCGCGTTCCAAAAACTAACACAAATCACTGAAACAGAGCTGTAGCACAATGGTTACGTCACTGACCGCTGTTACAGGCAGCATGGGTTCGAGTCCCCAGTGTGCCTAACGCAGAAGGCTGGCCCAGGCATCACCCTGTACATTACATAGGGAATGAGGAGGCATGTTTTTCTTTACGTTCAGTAGTATTGCCAGAAACACACCCTCACAGTGTGCGTAGCCACGTGCGTTGGTGTGGGCGTGGCTACGTGCGTTGGTGCGTGCGTAAAATCGTGCGTTGGTGCGTGCGTAAAATCATGCGTGGGTACGTGTTGTTACCAGCGTGGGCACTTTATATTACAGACTCTTTAGGGTGTCTTGCACCTATGAATTATGCTAACAGATGTAAGTGTGATGGCCTATGGTTTATCAGAGCCTGTGAGCAGGTGCTGGATTTTCACAGGGTTGGATTGGGCCAGTCACACCCATGATGCACTGCACATGCAAATCAGCTGTCCACAGATACACACCATGGGGAATGCACCCCCACAGCACCTCGGCCTGGTAGGGGGAACTGACCATGTGCACCCCCACAGCACCTAGGCCTGGTAGGGGGTACTGACTGTGTTTTACTGGCACAGAGTAGCTACACACCGTCACATTGTGCGGGTACTGCGCTCACCGTGAGGGTGCAGTGAGGCGCACAGCACCAGGTCCACAGCACCATCCATGGCAGACATAGGCCATGCTGGACATCCACAGCAGTGTTAATGTGTGGGATAGGTAGTTTCTGCACAAACACCTTGGATATATCTGTCTGTCTCAGTCAGGTGTAGTCCCTATGGACCCCTAGGGGGATTATGGTGGTAAACAGGGTCTCCCATCAACCGATCCACATTCTACCTCCCTGCAATGGTGGCAGTAGAAGGGACCATCAACCCTGGTTCTGCTGTGGGAGAGACAACCCTCAGGGCAGTCAATGCAGCTCTCTGCATATCCATAGCACAATAGCAGACAGAAATTAGGCCTGTATATGCTAAGCTGCACCCCACCACTATCTGATATTCTCCTGCAGCAGGCCTTCAGCCGCTGCACCCTGCAAGGCTCTCCATCGAGACACATACCAGCTGCAAACAGTCTGCTAGTTGGTCCATAATGCATGTTCCTGTAGGAAATGCATGCTCCCAGAACTGGACTGGGATGGCAGCATACACAACAAGCAGATAAGTCAGTGACTGGCCCCCAAAGGGAAACACATAAATATCACATGACAGAAATACTATCTAGCACTATGGGGATGCCTAGCCATGCTGTGGTCACTGCACAGTCAGGGTGAGATTGATCTCCCTGCAGGACATACAGCGGTCACCCTGTCTGTGTAGGTGGTGGCCGGGCACTAATATGCCGCAGTCAGTGCCCTATGCGCTGTGCAGATGCAGCCTGCCCAGGCCACCCTGTCTGGGCTATACCCATGGTACCTTGCTCCTCATTATGCACATTGGCAGGCCAATACTGGCAACAGTGCTGGCAGTGTGGGCTGTGGAAGGTGTTTGCAGCCACCACACACTGTAGAGACAGACACACACTCCGACACCTATGCCAGCATTGTGCTACTGTAGAGGAGTTCAGCAGCCCTGCCCACCACACCAGTCCTGGGCACAGTCCAGGCATGGATATGGTCCGCAATACTGTTGGCCGTCACTCCCCAGGGTGGTAAACACTGTCAGAGACCTGACCTGTAGCACACACCGCTGACATCAGAAAGATTGTTATGATGGAGCTCAATGAGCAAACTGTGCTTAACGTAGGACTTGCTATCTGCCAGTACTCATAGGAAACGTTGGATAGGTGTGTACCGTATACCCAGGTGTAGGGTGGCATTGCTAGGGTATGCATGTGGTAGTATTGGGAGATGCACGCAGGGCCCAATGTCCTGCCTCTCCAGGAGGCATTAGCCAATGGGGCCTGTGGGTGTGTCTGGCCCTGTTGGCTGCTGCTTTACGGCAGAGGTTCCCAACTCCAGTCCTGGTGTGCCAAACACTGTTCGGGTTTTCATGCTGTCTCTGATTAATATGCATGAGCTACATCTGCATACCATGGGGGTGGTGCATAGGTATGCAGCACAGACATCTTTATTCGCGGCAGCATGGAACCTGAATGGTGTGTGGCCCTCCAGGACTGCATTTGGGAGACTCTGCTCTAGGTAATGCGCCTGTTTATGGTGTCTGTGCTCGGTGGGGTAAAATATAGACGTATTAACCATGCGTATGTTCTCAGCAATAAAGGTTTGTCATTACAATCACGGTACAGTTGTGGGAAAAATATGGGGACTGGATTGGACGTAGCCCCAGCTGGGCTTTGAACCTGTGACCCTCTGGTCCTACAGGTACTGGCTGTGTCCGCTGCACCACACTGTGGCCACAGAGACAGTGCAGTCCCTGGAGATAGGACACCTGGCCGAAAGAATCAGAAACCCTGCTCTGCACATTTTTACTGTGGGCTCATTCACCTTGTATGGAGACATAGGTGCACATAAACCCCGAATATGACCTCGGAATAAGGGGATAGAAACATACCCAAGCTGACCAATAGTGATATTAATGGGCAACCATAGAAAACACTCCCAGGAATGCTCATAATTAAAATTAGGGAATGATTTATGGAAAGGTCTACGCTCCGTGGACCCTTCCAAACCTCATTTCTTTTTTTTGGAGCTTTCCTGGGAGTGTTTTGTATGGTTGCCCATTAATATCACTGTTGAACAGCTGGATTATAGTTTTTTAGGATTTTGTTGTGGTCTTTTTCCATTTCTATTTGCTATTTTGTTCAGTGCACATGTATCACACTGCTCATATTTTGTAGGTTTCCCCGGTTTTGCTATACATTGCTGACGTAAATGGTTTCTCTTCCCTTTAATATGCCTTTAACGACAGGTTTTCATTCGCGTTGGAATTGAGCTCTGAAATTCAGCGCGTTAGTGTGAGGGGAGCCTCTCCCCACCCACTCTCCGCCCATTGACCCCTTCTCTCCGCCCACTCTCCACCTTCTGCGCTGTTTTAACGCGCCGCGGGGGTTTACGATCGTTAACTGCGGTTAACACGCGTAACGTACGGTTAACGATCGTTCGCACGTCAGAACGCGCGTTATGACGTGCGAACGATCGTTAACCGTACGTTACGCGTGTTATTCACGATTACCACAGTTTAGTAAACATACCCCTAAGTCTTTTTCTCTTGGTAAATAAGATGTTGTTAGCTTCTGTTTCTAGAATCACAATCTAATGTTTTTTTAAACTATATTTACATGAGTATCAGCCTCAGATTAGGGCTGGGTTTAATATTAATAAGAATAATGGGGCAATATGGAGTGTTATTAAGAGGTGTTCACGGGTGTGTGTAGGTTCTGTTTGGTTGAGGTGGTTTTGGGCTGGTCCATGTTGTGTGATTAAAAATATGTTTAGTTTGTACAATGCTGTGATGAGTATACCTATCCCTGTAATAATGATAGTTCAGCCTGATCAGTTAAATAAGGCAGAGATGATTGTTAGTTCCCCTAGCAAATTGGTTGATGGTGGGATAGCCATGTTGCTAAGGTTTGCTAGTAGTCATCATGTTGCTATGAGTGGTAAAATTAGTTGTATACCTCAGGCTAGGAGTAGTGTTCGGCTGTGTGTCCGTTCGTAATTTGTGTTTGTTAGACAGAATAGTATGAACGAAGTTAGTCCATGTGTAATTATAAGTGTGATAGCGCCTGAAAAACTTCATGTTGTTTGGATCAGTCCTGCAAAAATAACGAGGCCCATATGACTGACTGATGAATATGCGACTAGAGATTTAGATCAGTTTGTCGTAGGCAGATAGAGCTGGTTATGGTTGCTCCCCACAGGCTTAAGATAATGAATGGGTAAATTGATTCTTTAATAAATGGGGTTAGGACAGAGGAGATTCGTATGATTCAGTAGCCGCCTAGTTTTAATAAGACTGCAGCTAGGATTATAGATCCGGCAATTGGAACTTCGACGTGGGCCTTTGGAAGTCAAAGGTGGAAGCTGTATAGAGGTATTTTTACTATGAATGCGAGTAGACAGGCAAGCCATCAGATTTGATTTGTAGCCATATTTGGGTTGATTGGTGGAATAAATCAAGTATTGGTTAGTGACAGTGTAGCTATTTCATTTTGTAGTGAAAGGATGGCAATTAATAGTGGTAGTGACCCGATTAAGGTGTAGAAAAGAAAGTACCGGTAGGTGCCTGCGTTTAACCGTTCTGTCTGGTTGCCTCAGCGCGTGATAATGATTAGAGATAAGAGAATGTAAATAAATAAATAAATAAATTAGGGTTGGGATGAGTGTTGCTTCGAATGTAATGTAAAATAATATTAACTCTGTTGCATAGAATGCAAGGATTAGTGTGATCTGTAGGAAGATAAATATTGAAATATAGGTTCGTTGGCGGTTAATTGTATTGTTGTTTATGTGATTTTGGCTGGCTAGTATTATTAGGAGTGTTAGCAGGTTAGGATTAAGAGGGGTGCCGATAGTTGGTCGATTGTAGTGTATTTGTTTGTAAGTTGTATGGTTTCTGATGGATAGTGGAATAATGTTACGCTAAGTGAGGCAATTATAAGACTGTGGATTATTGATACTGTTCACAATCATTTTGGTTTGGCTAATCATGTTGTTGGGATTAGTATAATGGTTGGAATTAGAATTTTTAGCATTGTAATAGGTTTAGATTTTGTGTCTGTGCCATGTGTTCGGATTGTTGCCACTAAAATTGCAAGACCTGTGCCTGCTTCACAGGTTGAAAAAGTTAATAGAATTATTGGAGTGAGTGTGTATGATGTTGATCCGGTTTGAAAACATCAGAAAGATATAGTAATAAATAATGAGCGTATCATACCTTCTAGGCAGATTAGGGCTGAGAGGAGATGGGTTCGGTGTAGAATTATTCCTGTTATCCCAAGCATAAAGGCTGAGTAGAGGCTGTATGTTGTTATTGCCATGAAGAAGTTGTGAGGTTTACCACAATTTATTAAGTCGAAATTGTCTTTTTTAGACTAACTTCTTATTCTGCCCATTCAAGACCACCTTGGAGTCACTCATAGATTAGGCCAAGTGTGAGTAGTAGGAGGATAATTATTGCTAGGAAGACAGAGTTGATGGGGTATTTAATTGGTTAGCCCAAGGGGTTGGGAGAAGTAGTGCAATTTCTAAGTCAAATAGGAGAAATAAGATAGCAACTAGAAAGAATCGCATTGAAAATGGTAGGCAGGCTGATCCTAATGTGTTGAAGCCGCATTCATATGGTGAAAGTTTTTCTATGTCTTGGTTTATAGTGGGGAGTCAGAATGCGATGAGTATTAAAATAATAAGTCCAGTTGTTATGGAGATCGTGGTTATTGTCATGTACTTCTCCTTAGGTTTAAACTAAGATTTAATGGTTGGAAGCCATTGGTATTGTGTATACTAGGGAAGTATGATCCTCATCAGTAGAATAATCAAACTACGTCCACAAAGTGTCAATATCATGCGGCGGCCTCAAATCCGAAGTGGTGCTGTGATGTAAAGTGAAATATAATTTGTCGTATTAGGCAGATTGTGAGGAAGGTTGAGCCAATGATCACGTGTAGGCCATGAAAGCCTGTTGCTACAAAGAATGTTGATCCATAAATGCCAGCGGAGATGGTGAAGGTGGCCTCGTAGTATTCTATGGCTTGTAGTAGTGTGAAGTCCAGGCCGAGCAGGATTGTTAGTGTGAGTGATTGGATTACTTCTTTTCGATTACCTGATATGATACTATGGTGAGCTCATGTTACTGTGACACCTGAGGCAAGAAGTACGGCTGTGTTTAATAGTGGGACTTCAAAAGGATCTAGTGGTAGAATTCCTGTTGGTGGTTAGCATTCTCCTAGTTCAATGGTTGGTGCAAGGCTTACTCGGTAAAATGCTCAAAAAACCCCAGGAAAAAAAAGACTTCTGATGTAATAAAAAGAATTATCCCGTATCGAAGGCCCTTTTCAACAGGCTGTGTGTGGTGTCCTTGAAATGTACTTTCTTGGATAATGTCTCGTCATCATTGGTATATTGTTAATAATAGGATGATTAAGCTAGCAAATAAAATTTTTGTTGAGCTGAAGTGGAATCATATTGCTAGGCCTCAGGGCAATATTAGTGCAGCGATTGCGCCTGTGAGTGGTCATGGGTCTACTATATGGAAAGCGTGTGATTGATTTGCCATTAGATGTTTTCTTGAAGATATAGAGTTAATAATAGGACAAATACATATGCCTGGATTATTGCAACTGCTAGTTCTAGGATCGTAAGTATGAGAAGAATTAAAGTAGTAGTAAATGAAATGGTTAGCATTATCAGTATTAGGAGTAGTGACGCTGTTGAGATTAGTTGAATGATTAGGTGGCCGGCGGTTAGGTTGACTGTAAGTCGTACACCTAGGGCTAGTGGATGAGTAAATAGGCTGATTGTTTCAATTAAAACTAGAGGTGGGATCAGGAGTGTTGGTGTTCCTTCGGGAAGGAGGTGGCCCAGGGATGTGGCTATTTGGTGTCGCATACCAAGGAGAATGGTAGCTAATCATATTGGGATTGCTAGGGCTATGTTTATTGATAATTGAGTGGTTGGGGTGAACGTGTATGGTAAGAGGCCGAGCAGGTTTGTAAGGAAAGGAATACTATCAGGGAGGTTAATAAAAGTGCCCATTTTTGGCCATTTATGTTCATAGTGGTTATTAATTGTTTTGTGAAGTTAAATAGGAATCAGAATTGAAGGGTTGTTAGATGATTTATTGTTCATTTTTTGGGTGGGTTTGTAATTAAAACTCATGGTAGGGTTATTGATAGCAAAATTAGTGGGATGTATAGGAGTGTTGGGCTTATAAATTGATCGAAAAGTGCTAATGTCATGGTCAGTTTCACGGGGATGGTGTTTTAGTTTGAGTTTCTGTTAAAATGTCATTTATAGGTTGGTGCTTCATTGTTTTTAGGGTAATAATGGTAGTTAGAATTACTCAGGAAAGTAGGAAAATTGGAAATCAGGAGGATGGATTTAATTGTGGCATATCACTAAGGGTGATTGGTAGTCACTTGTGCTAGCTTAAAAGGCTAGTGCTGTCCATGTTAGCTTCTTAGTGAGAGTTCTACTAGTGTAGTTCAGGTTAGGAATTCAAAGTATGGTGTAGATTCCACAACGATAGGTATAAAGCTATGGTTTGCCCCGCAAATTTCAGAGCACTGTCCGTAATAGATGCCTGGTCGTGAGGCTGTAAGTGTAATTTGGTTTAAGCGTCCTGGAATAGCATCTGTTTTTATGCCAAGGGATGGGACAGCTCATGAGTGGAGTACGTCTTCTGCTGAGACTATTACTCGAACTGGTAGTTCTATTGGAATTACCATACGATTATCTACTTCTAGTAGTCGGAATTCTCCAGGGGCGAGATAGTCAGATGGGGTTATATATGAATTAAATGATAATATATTAAAATCAGTAAATTCATATGTTCAATATCATTGATGGCCAATTGCTTTTACTGTAACATGTGGGTTATTAAGTTCGTCTATAAGGTAAAGGATTCGCAGTGAGGGCAGGGCGATTGCGATTATAATAATTGCTGGCAGGACCGTTCAAATTATTTCTACTTCTTGAGTGTCTATCGTGTTAGTATTGGTTAGTTTTGTTGTCATTATGATTGTAATTGTATAGAGGACTAGAGTACTAATTAGGAATACAATTATTAGAGTGTGATCATGAAAATTAAGTAGTTCTTCTATAACTGGTGATGCTGCATCTTGGAATCCTAGATGTGACGGTTGTGCCATGAAGATGTGCGTGGGTCTAACTCGTGATTTTATTTTGACAAAATAATGTAAATGCTTTACTAACATCTTATGAAAAAGGAGACATAGTGGTTGTGTAATTGGCTTGAAACTAATTAAATGTGGGTTTGATTCCTACCCTTTTTGTACTTGTACAAATGCTGGTTCTTCATATGTGTGATAAGGTGGAGGGCAGCCATCTAGTCACTCTACATTTGTTATTGTTAGTCCTGTAGTTAGGACTTCTCGTTTTGCTGAGAATGCTTCTCAGATAATAAATATTATTATAATGACAGTGACTAGTGAAATTAATGATCCAAATGATGAGACAGAATTTCATAGTGTATATGCATCAGTGTAATCTGAGTATCGTCACGGTATTCCTGCAAGGCCTAAAAAATGTTGTGGGAAGAAGGTCATGTTTACTCCAGCGAACATAACTCCAAAATGGATTTTTGTTCATGTGTTGTGTAGGGTGTAACCAGAGAATAGTGGGAACCAATGGATTAAACCCCCTATAATTGCAAATACTGCACCTATGGATAAGACATAGTGGAAGTGGGCTACTACGTAGCATGTGTCGTGGAGTACAATCTCTAGAGACGAGTTGGCTAGAACAATGCCAGTTAATCCACCGACAGTGAATAGAAAGATAAAACCTAATGATCAAAGCATAGCTGCGTCTCATTTGATTGCCCTCCGTGTAGGGTTGCTAATCAGCTAAATACTTTTACTCCAGTAGGGATAGCAATAATTATTGTTGCTGATGTGAAATATGCTCGAGTATCAACATTTATGCCAACTGTAAATATATGGTGAGCCCATACGATAAATCCAAGAAGTCCGATGGATATTATAGCTCAGACTATACCCATGTAACCACATGGTTCTTTTTTACCAGAGTAGTATGTTACAATGTGTGAAATCATACCAAACCCGGGAAGAATTAAAATATAGACTTCAGGGGGACCAAAGAATCAAAATAGGGGTTGGTAAAGGATTGGGTCCCCGCCGCCAGCCGGATCGAAGAAGGTAGTATTTAAGTTACGATCTGTGAGTAGTATGGTGATGCCAGCTGCTAGTACTGGTAGAGATAGTAATAGTAATACTGCTGTTACTAAAACTGATTAAACAAATAGTGGAGTTTGATATTGTGACAGAGCAGGTAGCTTTATGTTGATAGTGGTGATAAAATTAATTGCCCCGAGGATTGATGATACCCCTGCTAAGTGGAGTGAGAAGATAGTAAGGTCAACTGATGCGCCCGCATGGGCTAAGTTGCCAGCTAGTGCTTCTATGCCAGATGAGGCTAGTAAAAGGAGAAATGATGGGGGTAATAATCAGAAACTCATGTTGTTTATTCGAGGAAATGCTATGTCTGGGGCGCCAATTATTAGGGGTACTAATCAATTTCCAAAGCCACCGATCATAATCAGTATGACTATAAAGAAAATTATAACAAATGCATGAGCAGTTACAATAACATTGTAGATTTGATCGTTTCCCAGGAGAGTCTCAGGTTGGCTTAATTCTGCGCGGATAAGCAGGCTAAGGGCAGTTCTCACTATTCCTGCTCAGGCACCGAAGATTAAATAGAGAGTGCCCATATCTTTATGGTTTGTTGAAAATAATCAGCGAATTATTGTCACAGGTAGAATGGCTGAGTAAGCAGCGGTTTGTAGTCCCGACGACAGAGGATAGAGCCTTCTTTTTACCAGCCTTGTGGTGAATTTCACATAAGACTGCAAATCTTAAACAACAGAATAAATCCTGTCTGGGCTTTCTTCCGCCTTTTTCCAGGCGGCGAGAGAAAATAGATTGAAGCTCTCTGGGTTGAGCGTTTAGCTGTTAATTAAAAGGTCATGGGATAAAAGCCCATCAATCTAAAAGGTTTTAGCTTAAATAAAGTGTCTGGGTTGCATTCAGAAGATGTTGGATAGAGTCCTGCAGGTCTTAATGAGAAACTAGGAAGGTTAAACTCCTACTTTGGGCTTTGAAGGTCCTTGGTCTGTGTATCCTAAGTTTCTATAGTGGGAGTAGGTTTGGTGTAACTGGTAGAAGTAAGATTGCTATAATGGTTATGAGTGAGTAGAGCATTGAGATTTGGTTTGATTTATGTCGTCAGGTAGTTGTAGCATTTGATGTATTTGGGGAGTTTGTTAGGGTTATTGTATAGGTTAGTCGTAAATAAAAAAATAGGCTGAGTAGTGATGATATGGCCAAGATAGTTGCTGTGATTATGGTATGTTGTTTAGTCAGTTCTTGTAGAATTAATCATTTTGGTATGAATCCTGAGGTTGGCGGTAATCCACCTAGGGATAGTAGTGTTAGTGATGAAATGGCTGCTATTGTTGGTGCATTAGATTACGATAGGGATATTAGGCTGATTGATGTTGTTTTTAAGTATTTTATTGTTAAGAATATTGATGACGTTATAACTAGATAGACTGTGAAATTTAATAATATTAGGCTTGGGCATATGGTTACTACAGCCATTATTCATCCAAGGTGGGCGACTGATGAGTAGGCTATAATTTTTCAGAGTTGCATTAGGTTTAGGCCACCTCATCCGCCGATAATTGTGGACATGATTGCCATGGATGTTAATAGAGATGAGTTTAGTGTATTGTAGGTTATGTAAATTATTGTTATTGGGGCGATTTTTTGTCATGTTAATAAAATAAGTCCTGTGGTTAGGTCAATTCCTTGTAGGACTTCTGGTAATCAGAAGTGTATTGGGGATAATCCGAGTTTTATTGCTAGGGCGATGGTGATTATATTTGCTTGTATGGGTAATAGTTCTTTTATTTCTCATTGACCTGTTAGTCATGCATTTGTTGTTGTTGAAAATAGAATAAGTGCTGAGGCGACTGCTTGGATGAGGAAGTATTTTATTGTAGCTTCTGTTGATCGTGGGTGGAGTTGTTGGTTTATAAGTGGGATAACTGCTAGTGTGTTGATTTCTAATCTGATTCACACCAATAGTCAATGGGAGCTTGATAGGACAATAATTGTTCCTGTGGTAAGGCTAGATAGTATAATTGATAGGGCATATGGGTTCATTAGTAAGGGATGGGTTTTAACTATCATTTTTGGGGTATGGGCCTGAAAGCTTTTTTAGCTGACCTTACTAGAAGGTAGTGTATTGGGAGCATGAGGAGTTTTGATCTCTTATGTATAGGTTCGAGTCCTATTTTTCTAAGGATATGAGGGGGTAGTAGCTCAGAGCTGGAGGATGGCGAGCTGCTTACTGCGGCTGAGTTCTGCTGGCGGTTCCATGACTTAAAGACTGAGCAGATGTCAGCTCGCACTGATGTTGCAGACCTAGTGATGGATCTGAGGGGCAAGATGGCCGACCTGGGTGGAGGACATGGAAAAATAGCTGGAGGATCACAGCGAGACAATTTCAGCTCTGGAGAAGCAAGTTGAGGCATTGGAACAAGCTAATGGAGAGCTGGCCGAGAAATTGGAAGATTTGGAGAACTCATTTTTAGTCACATTTGTATCCTTCTGTTTCTTATTTGCTTACTTGATGTAGTTAGGTTCTCAGCCTCTATTTATACATATATATACTTTTTTATTAGTACAGCTAGTATGGATTTGCAGTAGCTGTATATTTTCTATGTTTGCATACTGGTGTATGATATATTTTTAATTTCTTAGTTGATATAATTGTCATAAGAACATAAGAACATAAGATATGCCATACTGGGTCAGACCAAGGTCCATCAAGCCCAGTATCCTGTTTCCAACAGTGGCCAATCTAGGTCATACGTACCTAGCAGTTTCCCCAAAAGACACAGGTTCTGCAATGCTTGTACTAGGTCAAGTATTGATATCCTGGGTCCCTTTTAATAATGGTTTATGGACCTTTCCTCCAGGAACTTGTCCAAACCTTTTTTAAACCCAGCTACACTAACAGCCTTTACTACATCCTCCGGTAACAAATTCCAGAGTTTGATTACACGTTGAGTGAAAAAATATTTTCTTTTATTAGTCTTAAATAGTTTACCCTGTAGCTTCATTGCATGTCCCCTAGTCTTTCTATATTCTGATAATGTAAACAGTCGATCTACGTTTACCCGTTCCACTCCGTTCATTAATTTATAGACTTCTATCATATCTCCCCTCAGCCGTCTCTTTTCCAGGTTAAAGAGCCCTAACCTTTTTAGCCTTTCTTCATAGGAGTATCCTTCCATCCCCTTTACTATTTTGGTGGCTCTTCTCTGAACCTTTTCTAATAACGCTATATCCTTTTTAAGATACGGCGACCAGAATTGCACACAATCTATGGTGTATGGTCACAATCTGATACATTTGTAGTTTTATTTTTATTTATTTATTTGAAGTATTTTTTTTTATACCGCGCTTTTTAAAATCAGCTCGGTTTACAGTCAACAACAAATTTGTACAGTCCCGGCAGGGCCGGTACTGTACTTACAATGAACAGGATTTACAACTTGGATTAACTGGGGTAACTATGTACAGGCTGCACAGCTAGGCAGCGTGGCAGCTCTTTTAAGTAACTATATACAGGCTACGCAGTCGGGCCACCGATGGGCGGTGGTGACAGGGGCTGCTTGGCCACTATTTACACAATTAGATGACTTTTTACAAGTGCATACCAGGGTGTCTGTTAGTGCTGTTGTGCCAGGCTGGGTCTGTGTATTGTGGGTATGTTGGGGGGGGGGGTTGTCTTGGTGGTTGAGTGTGATTGGTTGTATTGTGGGTGTGCCGGGGGGGGGGGGGGTTGTCTTGGTGGTTGAGTGTGACTTGGCTGTGGCGTGTCCCCTTTGTGAGAGTAGTGCTGGAGGAAGAGGTGGTGTTTCAGGGCCTTCTTGAATTGGGTAATGTCGGTGATGGACAGGACGGTGGGCGGGAGGGCATTCCAGCATGTGGGTGCATAGTACATGAAGGCTCTGTTTCTTGTTGCATGAGAGCACTTTATAATTTTGCTGGGGATTCTCAGTGTGTTGGCAGCGACTGACCTTCTGACTGTTTGGGGGAGTGGGGAGGACGAGGTCGGTGATGGATGAAGCAGCAAGGCCATTGATGGCCTTGAAGGTTAGCAGTAGAATTTTAAAGGAGAGTCTGCAGTGGACTGGCAGCCAATGAAGGTGTTTCAGGATTGGTATTATATGGTCTCTCCTGGCGGCTCCGTGTAGTATTCTGGCGGCTGCATTCATTGCAAGCTGAAGTGGGTTCAGCGTGTTTTTTGGAAATCCTTGTAGGATTGCATTGGCGTAATTGAAGTTGTGCGGAAGATTGTCTGGCTCGAGTAAGGGTCGTAGATGCCGGACTGTCTGTATTTTGTGGTATACTGCCTTGACAGTGTTCTTTATGTGGGCTTTCATATCCAGCTGTTGGTCTCGTGTGACCCCTAGGTAGCGGATCGTGGACTTGCTTTGGAGCTTGGCGTAACTTACTTTTAGTGATGCGGGAGGGGGGGAGGGTTGTAAGCTTGGTTCCTGGTAATCAATAGTGCCTCCGTTTTCTTGAAGTTTATTCTGAGGTTTTGGGTGTGGAGCCATTCTGTGACAGTGTTGAAGCAGGTTGTTAGAAGCGAAAAGTCCGGCTGGTCAATTGAGAATGGCATGTAGAGTAGTACATTGTCGGTGTATACCAGGCATGCGACGTTGAAGGAGCGGGTGATTGCACAGATGGGCTGCATATATATGTTGAAGAACAGGGCCGAGAGCGAGGAGCCCTGTGGCACGCCCTGTTCCTATTGGAACGGTTTGGAAGTCATGGGGCCGGTCCGTACCTGTTGCCAACTGTCTGTCAGGTATGATTTGCACCAGCTTGTGCCCTGGATCCCTTTCTCTGCGAGGTGTGCCAGGAGCAGTTCATTGTCGACGGAGTCGAATCCCGCGGCGATATCCAAGAAGATTAGGGCATATCCTTGTCTGATGTTGGTAATTAATGTGCTGAAGAGGGTGGTCAGGAGCGTCTCGACTCCGTGTGACTCCCTGAATCCGTATTGACATGGGTCGAATGGAGCGGTGGTCTCAATGTGGTGTTGGATCTGGCATTGGATGACTTTTTTGATTATTTTGGCCATTTGCGGGATGCTTGAGATTGGTCTGTATGAATCTACCTTCTGGGGGTCGTTTGCTGTTTTTTTAGGAGTGGTCTAATGGAGGTTTGCTTCAAGCTGCTTGGGAATGACCCTGGCCATTGCTGTTTTAAGTCATTCCCAATGAGTTCCTTTTTACCCGCTTGATACTGTCAATGTAATATTTGAATGATATATGTTGTGGTAATATCACTATGCATACAGATATGTTTGTGCTCTATTTGACTTTGAGTTATCTGTTTTCCTTGAATTCTTATATGTACTACTACTATTATTACTACTATTTAGCACTTATAAAGCGCCACGCACGCAGCACTGCACAGCTAGCCTACAAGAGGTGGCAAACATACAAGAGACAGTCCCTGCCCGTCAGAGTCATGCTCATCAGAGCTTACAATCTAGTTAGAACAGTACAGAACATTAGTCAGTTATGCGGAAGGTACGGTGTGGTACAGTTTGGTACAGCTTGGTCTATAGTTTGGTCATAAACGTTAATGGGGGTTAGGGTAGGATGAGGATGGAAGTCAGGATCTGAATGCAATGGTGAAGAGGTGGGTCTTCAACCTGGATTTGAAGAGGGTCAGGGAGGGCGTCTGGCGCACAGATGCAGGAAGGCTGTTCCAGGCATGTGGCACAGCAAGGTGAAAGGAGTGCAGTCGGGAGTTCGCGGTGCAGGTGAAAGGCATTGAAAGAAGCGATTTGTTAGCGGAGCACAAGTTTCGAGAGGGGCCATGGGAGAGATAAGAGATATGAGGTATTGAGGGGCCATAGAGTGAATGCATTTATAGGTCAGCAAGAGAAGTTTGAATTGAATGCGGAATTGGACAGGGAGCCAGTGAAGTGACTTGAGGAGAGGAGTAATGTCGGCATGGCGAGGCTGGCAGAAGATTAGTCGAGCAGCGTGATTTTGAATAGATTGGAGGGGAAGGAGGTGGCTCACGGGAAGACCAGTGAGGAGTAGGTTGCAGTAATCGAGGTGAGAAGAGATTAAGGAATGGATAAGCGTTTTGGTGGTATGTTCAGAGAGGAAGAGGTGGATCTTGCTGATGTTGTAGAGGAAAAAGCGGCAGGTCTTAGCTACAAGCTGGATATGAGCGGAGAAGGAGAGAGAGGTGTCAAAGATGACCCCTAGATTGCAGGCCGAGGGAACGGGAAGGATAGTAGATCCATCCATATGGACTGAGAGAAGGGGAAGTGGGGGGGAGGAGTTGGGTGGAAAGATAAGGAGTTCAGTCTTGGCCATGTTCAGTTTCAATTGGCGATGAGACATCCAGGCAGCAATGTCTGAAAAACAAGCAGAGATCTTGGACTTGGTTGCCGGAGAAATATTAGGTGTAGAGAGGTAGATTTGGGAGTCATCGGCATAGAGATGGTATTGAAAGCCATGGGAGGAGATAAGTGCGCCAAGGCCTTGGGTATAGAAAGAGAAGAGGAGGGGGCCCCAAGAAAGATCCCTGGGGTACACCTACATGGAGTGGGGTAGGGGAGGAGGAGAAGACGCCAGAGCATACATTGAATGAACGATGGGAGAGGTAGGAGGAGAACCAGAATAGTACAGAGTCCTTGAAGCCAAGCGAGGAGAGGGTGGTGAGGAGAAGGTCGTGGTCAACGGTGTCAAAGGCAGCAGAAAGGTCAAGAAGGATGAGGATAGAATTGAGGCCCTTAGATTTAGCCAGGAACAGGTCATTGGTGACTTTTTTGAGTGCCATTTCAGTGGAGTGTAGGGGACGGAAGCCTGATTGTAGTGGGTCCAGGAGGGCCTGGGAGGTGAGGAAGTCGAGGCAGCGACAGTAGACTGCTTGTTCTAATAGTTTGGATATGAAGGGAAGGAGGGAGATGGGTTGATAGTTAGAAGGGCATGTGGGATCAAGTGAGGGTTTCTTGAGGAGGGGTGTGACAACAGCATGTTTGAAGTCAGCAGGGACAGTTGCAGTGGAGAGTGAAAGGTTGAGGATATGAGTGATGGCGGGGACAATGGTGAGGGAGATGGAGCGTAGGAGATGGGTGGGGATAGGGTCTGATGAATAGGTGGTGGGTTTGGAGGAAAGAAGAAGTGCGGTTTCCTCTTCAGAGATCGGAGGGAAGGAGGAGAGGGTAGTAGGGGGAGTATGGATGGGGGAGGAGAAATGGGGGGAGGGGAGGTAGATGGGGGGAGGGAATTGGAGGGTAATTTTGAGGATTTTGTCATGGAAGTAGTCGGCTAGGGTTTGGGCAGAGAGGGAGGGCGGGATCGGGGGCGGGGGTACCTTGAGGAGAGAATTGAGGGTGTTAAAGAGACGGCGAGGTTCAGAGGCAAGGGAATTAGTCAGATGGATGTAGTAATCTTGTTTGGCAAGTGCTAAGGCTAACTGGAAGGAGCCAAGCATGAATTTGAAGTGTAGAAGGTCTTCCAGGGAGTGGGATTTTGACCAGACTCGTTCAGCAGAACGAGCTCAGATGTGTAGGTAACGGATTGTGGGTGAAAGCCAGGGTTGGGGAGTAGATCGTTTTACAGGACGTGAGGTGGGAGGGGCAAGAGTGTCAAGGGCCGAGGATAGTGTAGCATTGTATGGGGATAATGTTTTGTCAACGGACTTGGCGTATAAAATGGAGGAAAGAGATGGAGAAATGGTGGAGGAGAGAGTCAGGGGATTAATATTATGAAGGTTTCTAAGTAGGTCGGAGGAGACAGGATGAGGTTGGGATGGCGGGAGCTGAAGAGTAAATGTTAGTAGGTGATGGTCAGATGAGGGAAGGATTGATTTGCGGAGGTTTGAGGGAGAGGAATTGGAGAAGAGTATTAGGTCAAGGCAGTGGCCATGTAGGTGTGTGGGGGCAGTGGAGCAGAGTTGAAGGTCGAATGAAGAGATAAGAGTGAGGAACTTTGAGGCATAGGGGTCAGAAGGGTTGTCGACGTGAATGTTGAAATAGCTAAGAATAAGAGTGGGTAAAGAGGGATCCATAAAGGCAGAAAGCCAGGAGTCGAGGTCGGTGAGGAAGGTTGATTTGGAGTTGTCAGGTGGGCGATAAATAACAGCTACACGGAGGGGAAGTGGTGTGAGGAGGCGAATGGAGTGGGCTTCAAAGGAGAGGGGGGAGTGTGATTGGGGTGGCAGGAGGGGTTGCAATTGGCAGGAGGGGGAGAGTAGGAGGCCAACGCCACCACCGCGACCAGTAGATCGAGGTGTATGGGAGAAATGGTAGCCCCCATAGCAGAGAGAGGCAATGGATGCGGTGTCATCTGGGGGAAGCCAGGTCTCGGTCAGGGCAAGAAGGTGTAGGGCATTAGAGATGAAGAGATCCTACCAACTCTTTAAGTCCTGTCATGCTCACTATCGATCTAGTATCCACCAAGCCAAGTGTTCCTTCTACTCCACCTCCATTGCTTCAGCCCCCAATAGATCACGGCATCTTTTTACCATCTTGAACACACTTTCCCAACTTCAGTCCTCCTCCACTCGCAAATCTCCTACTTCCGTGCAAGTACCTAGCCCGACCAGCCTGGCCTCGTTCTTTTCCTCCAAAGTCCAAGACCTTCGTTCCTCTCTTCCCCTCTGCCCCCAGGCCCTGACTTCCCCTCCCCCTATTTCGCCCCCACCGTCCCCTCTGTTATCATACACTTGGGCCAATTTTTACCCTATTACATCCCCGGAACTCATCCAACTATTGTCTACCACTCACAAAACCACCTGCCCTCTGGATCCTATTCCCTCTTCATGGTTTTCTGAGCCTCCCGCCGCTTTACTCCAACCTCTCCTGACCATCATTAATTCCAGTCTGTCATGTGGTACCTTTCCTCACCCTTGGAAACACGCCCTTGTCCACCCCCTTTTAAAACATCCTTCACTAGACTCTTCCGTACCCGCAAATTATCGCCCAGTGTCCAATCTTCCTTTTGCTTCCAAACTGCTGGAGAAGGTAGTCTTCTCACAACTTTCACATCATCTGGATTCGACGCATTTTCTACACCCCCGGCAATCCGGATTTCGACCCAGTTACAGTGTCGAGACTAACATCAAAGCAGTGATGAATGAAATCCACACTTCTCTTGACCAAGGCAACATCACGGTGGCGGTATCTCTTGATCTCTCAGCCGCTTTCGATTTAGTGGATCACTCTCTCCTTCTTTCTCGTTTATGGGATGCGGGTATTCGTGGTGCTCTTTATCACTGGTTTCACTCATTCTTATTTTCCCGGTCCTTTGCAGTCACCTCCACTCGTTCTACCACAGACCATCTACCTCTTTCTTGCGGTGTCCCGCAAGGCTCGATTCTGGCCCCCTTACTGTAATGTCTTTCTAGCTCCCTTAGCCTTATTTATCCAACAACTAGGGATCTCAGGTTATTATTACGCTGACGATATCTTTCTTTTGTATCACACTTCACCTTCTCACCCTGATATAACCCCTCTGGAAACCTGTTTGTCTTCATGTTTCCTCTTGGCTCTCCTCCAACTATCTAGTGCTCAATGTCACTAAGACTGCTGCAATCTGGTTCACCCACAGCTCCCCCACTCCGTCACTCACTCCCTCATCTCCCTAGTCTCTAAACTCCACTATCTTGGCATTATTCTTGACAGCAACCTTACCTTCAATGAACACATTTCCCAGATCTCACGGCGCTCCTTCTGTCTTCGGCAAATTTGTGCTGTTCGGCCATTCCTGTCCTCTCAAGCCCTCACTACCCTTCTCCTCTCTCTGGTCATAACTAGATTGGACTTTTGTAACATCATTTATGCTGGTATCCCTCAATATCAACAACATCGACTACAGTTAATACAGAACACAGCCGCTCGGATGATTTTGCACGCCTCCCCACGTGACCATATTACCCCACTCTTGCAGCATCTCCACTGGTTACCGCTGAAATTCCAGGTCTCCTTCAAGACCCTTACTTTAGTACATCGAGCCATCTATCTTGTCAAACCTCAATATCTCTCCGATTTATTAACCTTCCACACTTCCACTCGCAGCCTTCGATCCATTCATATCAACCGCTAGCACCTCCCAGCCCCCTCCAAAGCCCATCTACAGTCTATTCGGAAATCAGCCTTTTTCTATCTGGGCCCCTCCCTCTGGAACTCACTTCCCACCACCCTCCGATTGGAAGAATCCTACCCCAAATTTCGTTCTCTCCTCAAAACCCATCTTTTCTCCTTAGCCTTCAATGTTTCTCTATGAGTTTCTTATGACCTCCCTCCTCTTTTTCTTGTTTAACTGTCCTTACTACTCGCCTCCTTTGTCTCTCAGATTATTGTAACTTCCTTTTCTTTTCTGCTCCAAACTTATTATTTTATATTGTAAACCGCCCCGATGTAATGGGGGGCGGTATATCAAATGTCGAATAAACAATAAACAATCATGAATAAAAGTAGTTTTTTTAATGACTGAGCATGTGTTCCATAGGGCGCAAGTAAACAGGAGAGCGGAGGGGGGGAGGAGAGGGATATGGATAAGATTGGATAAGTTACGTGTGGATTCCTTATCAGAGTAGCGTGGTGGTCTATTTCTAGGGTAGTACCGAGATTTAGAGGGAGTAGGGTGTGGTTGGGTATGTCTGGGTGTATGTGCTCTCCAAGAGGGACATGAGGGAGGGGAAGTGAGGGATAAATTGATGGTATCAGATAGGTTATGTGAGGGATATGTGCCTTTCATTTTTAATATGCCTCTTATTTATTTTATTTATTTAAACTTATTTATATACCGCCTTTCTATGATCCATAGTGGTTTACAACTAAACATCTAACAGGGCTTTGATCAGCACACTGTATTACAGAGAACTAGAGCAGTAACAATAGCAACATAATAGTTTAACCTCTTGACTGGTTTATATTAGTTCCTCCTTTTGCCATCATTTTTCAGGGATTACATTCTATTGTTCTGATTTTGGATAAATCACTGGAAGATCCTTTCAATGTAGCCAATGCTGGTATTTGATTTTATGAATATTTTTATATATTATCTTTCTATACTATTTTCTTTTAATATGATGTATTGTCACAACTTACGTTATATTGTATTATGATTTACTTATTTATATACATATTTTGAATCTTTTCTTTTTTGTTTTAGAACCCTGATGCAGGCTCATAGCCGAAACTTGGCCAAGTCAGGTCTTGTACTTTTAAGTTTCTGAATAAAATTTTGCTTTTCTGACTAAGGTCAGCGGTGTAGCCATGCCTTCCTCCGCTCCTCTCTTCTTACTCAGATTTGGAGAACTGCACAAGGTGCAGTAATTTGAGGTTTAGGGGGATCCCGGAGAAGCCTGGTTACAGTGATTGTCGAGCAGTGGTGTAGCGCATAGTGGCCCAGTTGTGGGAAAATGCACCTGATGGCGAAGAGACTCCGGAGTTGGGACAGGCACACTGTGCTGTGGCACCTCCCCCACCGATCAAATCTGCCCTGGGACATCATTGTGTGTTTTCAAAGTTATCTACTGAAGGAGTGGGTAGTCTCCAGAGTGAGGTGTGTGGGTCCAGTTAAGTGGGAGACTCACTCCACAGAAGTATTGAGGACCTGGTGCTAAAGACTTTACGCCAGCAGAAGTAGCTGCATGATATCACCCAAAAGCTAATGGCAAGTCCTCTTTACACTAGTGGGGACCAGGAATGGGCGCATGGTACGAGTAAGACGGGTGGAAGCCTTGGTGTCACTTAAGGAACTTGGAATGGAGGGGGTAGAAACTCCCAGCAGTACAGTGACAGTTGCCCGAGGAAAGGACCGGCTTCACAGAGAGCCTGAAAGCTACCCAGACCAGAGAGGATGAATGAGAATTATTGATGGAATTAGTTAGAGGACATTCTGTTCTTGTTGTGATTACTTTATGTTTAGGTGGCATGGAGGCATACTGGAGTGAATGGAGTACTCATTTGGTTTTGGTGCTCACATGGGAAATATGGAGGATCAGTTTAGTGACTAGGGAAGGTACTGGTGTCATGACTAGGACAAGGGTACAATTGCGTGGGAGAATCTTGGGGTGTTCCGGGTAGGCTAATGGGTGTATGAGCTAGGGTGTAATGTGAGTGAGTGTGGGCAGGATGGATGCGGAAGCAGGGTGACGGGGGGAGTGGGCCTCTGTTATGATTGGAACTTCCTCAGGTGGGCTTGCTGCCAGGGGAGGTATGGGCAGCAGTGTACAAAGGGGACTTAGGGAAGGGGAGTTGGGAGGAGGGATGGGGGCAGAGGGAGGGAAGGGAAAGGAAAGGTAATGGGAGCAGGGGAGGAAGGAGGAACGTTGTTCAATGTTTAGACATTTAAAGACTGGGACTATTAATGCGAAGGGCTTGAATCTTCCATAAAATGGAAAGTTGCTGTTCAAGGAGCTCAAGAGGCTGAAACTGGATATAGTGCTGGTACAAGAAACACATCTTAGGGACCAGGAACAGGGGCTCTTGCAGGATCGGGCGTATGATTGAATTTTTTGCACCTCCAAAAGGGAGGGTGGGGGGCAAAATCAGGGAGGTGGGGTAGCCATGTTTCACAAGGCACTTGAGTTTGCAATTCAGGGGATACAGAAGGATAATGAGGGGCAGTGTCTGGCCATTAAGGGACTGGTTAATGGGATAAAGGTCACCTTGATCTGTCTTTATACCCCGAATATAGGACAGGGGTTGTTTTGATTGGATGGGGTTAGAACTTATGGAATTCCATGAAAGTTCAGTAATGTAGGGGATTTGAATGTAGCACTGGATCCCGGGTTGGATAGGATGGGAGAATCAGGAGGAATGGAGAGGGGCCATCGAAAAAAACCTAAAGAGCCTGGGGGCAAAGCCAGCCACAGAGCAAGATGGACATGAGGTCTTAGCTCCAGAGGAATCCTGAAAGAATCTGCTACTCTACTTGATAAAGGTCCGGTGTCCTACCCTTCTCCCTGCCAAATTGGGCTTGGAACATGTCTGCCTCAAAACCGGCACCTTTGGACTTTCAAAATAATTCTAATGCAGGAGTGAAACTCTTGAAACAGGAACCTCCATCTCCACAAAAAATGGTGTCCCCTTGAGATCAGCCAGACGGTTTACAGGAACTGGCTTCCGAGACTAGAGCTGGTCCAATTGAATGACAACTCTATCCATCACGCAAATAGATCTTATGGACATGAAAGAACAATTGGCTTCACTCACAGTGCGTATACAGGTGCAGTGATGAATGCAGGCAGGGAAGATAATGACATGTTTGTTTTGTTTTTCTATTCTCCTCTTTTAATAGGGAGGGAAGGCGATGGAAATGACTGGGATGGACGGAGGGAGGAGGGGGAGATACATAATTGTGATTACTATGTTCCGGGGTAAGATAAGGATACTCAGCTGTGGGCCTCTGGTCTCTACTTGTCCCTCTATTGGTTTTCCCGTATGATAAGCTACAATATGTCTACTTATTCATGGTTTTCTTTGGGTATCTATTATATGAGGTCAGCCACCTGGTTTCATTGAGGGTATTCATTCCATAACTTCCTAGTTCAGTGCATGCAATTATCTATGATGACAAGGAATAAGGGGCCCTACTTTATTCATGGTATGTTAGATGGCGGGCAATCTTAAATTCTTTTCCCTGAATGTTAAAGGCATCAACATCCTAATACAGCGTAAAAATATACTATCCTATTGTCAGAAAGAGAAGGCAGATATACTCTATCTTCAAGAGACACATTTGAATACCAGGGAATCTCTAAAACTTGAAAACGCAGTCTTTACGCTGGTAGCTTTTTCACCAGTGGTGCAGAAAAGGAATGGAGTAGTTATTCTTATTCGAAAGTCACTTGCTTTAACAATTACCCAAACAAGAGCCGACAATGATGCTAGAAATAGGTCAATTTACTTTCCTTTTGATGAACTTATATGCACCTAACTTTGATGATCCCACATTTTTTCACAAAGTCGTAGACGAGTTGGTGGAAACCAGTTCGCACCCGAGTCTTAGGAGGTGACTTCAACTTAGTTATGGATCAGTTGATTGATAGGCAACCATTTAGGTCATATAAACCTTCTCAATCGCACAATGTGCTCCAAGCATTTTGTCGAGATAATGGATTAGTTGACATCTGGAGACTCCAACACCCTAAAGATCATGAATTTACCTTCTTCACCCTGCCGCATACTTCTCACTCGCGTATAGACTTTTTTCTAATATCTAAGACGCTTTTTCCTGGGATAGTTACTTTTACCATCCATGATACTCATGTATCAGACCATGAGGCTATTTCCTTTGAGATTAAAGCTTTTCTAGATGGTTGCCCCTCTAGGGTTTGGCAGTTTGATAGGACCCTACTTTCTAATTAAGATTTTTGTGATACTATTCGAGCAACTATTAACGAGTACTTTCAATTTAATAACCCTATGGCCACCTCAGGGTAGGCATGGTGGGAAGCCTTCAAAGCCTCAATTTGTGCAACCACTACTAGTTATACGATACAGTTTTCTCATCAACGGAAAGCAGAATTATCTACCTTAACTGAACAGATTAAAGCGGGTGAATGTCTCCTTGTGAAGCGTAAAGACCCCAGTATACTTCTCCACTTACAACGTTTGAGATTTTGATATAACTCCCTCTTTAGCGTGGAAGCGGTCCAGATCTTGCAGGCACAAAATGGTAGATACCATACTGAGGCAAATAGGGCGGGGAGACTCTTAGCCCATACATTGAAAGGGCATAAGGCAGCAACAAAAGCTGCAGCAATACTCTATGAAGACACACAACATGTAAGGGTCTGAGACGATGAAATTGCTAAAAGCTTTCGGCCTTTTACCGTAAACTGTACTCCTCAGAAGTCAAGATGGAAGAGGGTGTATTCAAGAGGTTAATCATGAATGTTAAGCATTCTACCATCTCGGAGGAAATGGCCGCAAAGCTGGACATCCCTATACAAAGTAGTGAAATACTGCAGGCAACCAAGTCATTAACCACGGGCAAGGCCACCAGCCCTGACGGAATTCCTCTGGAGTTCTATAAAACTTTTTTGGATGAGCTTCTTCCCTTTATTCGACAATACTTCATGCTACTAAGTCAACAAACTCCGGCGGTAGGAGATTTCGCTGCAGCAATGGTGATTGTAGCAGAAAAGCCAGGTAGAGACCCAAAAAAAGTGGGTAATTACCATCCTATTTCGTTGTTAAACGCTGATTATAAAATATATGCATCTATACTAGCTGCTCGCTTAGTAAAAGTTGCTCCCTAGCTGATCCACTCAGACCAATATGGTTTTATTGCTGGATGCTGTACAGCAGATAATGCAATAGGCAAAGGCGGAGAGAACGAGTGATCCTCTAATTGGCCTATCCTTAGATGCTGAGAAAGCTTTTGACAGGCTGGAATGGTTGTTCCTTCTCTCCATTCTTAAATGCTTTGGTATTGGTGAGGACTTTATAAATTTACTAATGGTAATGTACGCTAAACCACTGGCCTCCATTGTGGTTAACAATACCCTATCTGCAGCATTTCCTCTTATGCGTGGTACCTGACAGGGCTGCCCTTTATCCCCTCTTTTATATAACTTTGCTCTGGAACCCTTAGCCCTTTTATTCCACCAAAATTTAGACATTTAGCGGTTAAAAGTGGCCGATATATAAATCAAATTATCTGCATACGCTGATGACCTTTACTATTTGCCTCTCCCTCATCTATGCCAAGGATACTTGAACAGATTAATTCTTATTCTCGTCTTTCAGGATACAAAATGAACTGGTCCAAATCTGTAGTCTTTCCTTTTAATTGCAGCACACACAAGGCCGTGGTTGAACCCCTTGCACTCATTTGGGAACCAAATGGGATCAAATATCTGGGTGTTCATTATTCCGCGTCTCTTAGTGAAACTATCCAACTAAATGAAAAAGCACTCCTTTCCATAGTATGCAATTTGACGAACCAATGGTCGCAATTGAGGTTGTCTTGGTGGGGCCGGCTGGAGACTCTAAAGATGACAATCGCCACCAAAATTAACTATGTACTGGAAATGTTACCCTTTCTTTTCCCTGCTACTTTTTACAGAAAATTGGAACATATCTTAATACAATATTTATGAAAAGGGAAGCCTCCTAGGATCGCCATAAGGAAATTAAAATGTAGCAGTGAGGCTGGTGGGTTCAATTCCCAGACGTCCGCTGGCAGCATCATGCTTTTATTTATTTATTTAGCTACATTTATATCCCACTTTTCACTGGGTCAAAGCGGTTTAACAAAAAATGGGGTGGGGGGAACGTAATCAAGTCGACAGAAAAAAGGGGGGCCGTCACCAAGAAGGCCAACATTGATGATTCGAACAGAAAGTAACAAATTAGACAGAGGACGTTAGTCTCTTAGTTGGTGGTGGAGAGGGTAGGTCAGGGGGGCTGGAAGTGTAGCCAGTGAGAAAAGTCTTTTTCTGGTTCAAGATATTCTTTTGAAACAGGGCACCCAATGGATGGGACACAGTGGCTCATCCCAACGACCAGTATGGTGCGAATTACAGGAACGCCTGCTTGCACCTAACATGGTAGAGCTACTCCCCGGTATGACCCTGCTAGATAATTTAACATCTCTGTCAATTATTGCTGATACACAAAGAGCTTATCAGTTTTTAGTTAGTCTATTGTATAATGAAAATAAACCTTCATGTAAGCTCCCCATTTGGTATAACCCTCTTTTCAAAATTCAAGCTAAGGTCATTAACTGGAAAAACCGATACTCTAAGAACATAAGATATGCCATACTGGGTCAGACCAAGGTCCATCAAGCCCAGTATCCTGTTTCTAACAGTGGCCACTGTTATGGGCTCTCGGTAGCCTATAGCTAGGGAGTCCCATATGTGAGGACTGACTTCCTGCTTATTCCTGGAGAAAGTGTAGTTACTCACCTGTAACAAGCGTTCTCCAGGGACAGCAGGAATCAGTCCTCACGTATGGGTGATGTCGATGGAGCCCCCATGCGGAGCAAATCCCCAGTTTTCGAAGAAAGCCTTTGGGACTGCATCACGCATGCGCGGTCCCCTTCCCGCCCAAGGGTGCCATCTTGCTTAGTCAAATGGCATAGCTAAAAAGACGGCAAAAGGATAAAATTTAATCAAAGGACTGCAACTCCAAGGGGAGGAGGGAGGGTCGTGAGGACTGATTCCTGCTGTCCCCAGAGAACACCTGTTACAGATGAGTAACTACGCTTTCTCCAGGAATAAGCAGGAAGTCAGTCCTCACATATGGGACTCCCTAGCTATAGGCTACCGAGAGCCCATAACTGAAAAATAGGCTCCCTATAGATGAGCCGCAGCAGCCATGATAGGATTTCAACCGAGAACGTAACACTTCGGTAGCCTGACACCAAAGGGCCCGGAGGAGTAGGAGTTGCCTAAACCTCGAACAGATTAGGGAGTACAGCCTGGACGAAAGCACTGTCCCATTGGGACTCCCTATCCAGGCAGTAATGGGCTGCAAAAGTCTGGCTTGAAGACCAGGTTGCGGCCTGGCAGATGTCTGCCAGCGGAACAGAGCAGAGGTGAGCCAGTGATGCGGCCTTAGCCCTGATACGGTGGGCCGTGACTCGACCCTGCAACGGGAGATCGGCCGTCCTGTATGCCAAGGCAATGCAATCTGCCTCCCAGGTGGACAACGTACGCTTGGAGACTGGAATCCCCAGTTTACTGGGGGTCATAAGAGACAAAGAGTTAAGGCGCTCTTCGATGTCCCCGCGTAGGTTCCATGTAGAAGGCCAACGCCCTCCTACGGTCCAGGGTATGCAGAACTGCTTCTGCCTGGCTGGCATGGGGCCTGGGAAAGAAGGTCGGAAGTACCACCTCCTGGTTGAGGTAGAATGAGGAGACCACTTTCGGAAGGAACTTGTGGTGTGTGCGAAGCACCACCCTGTTCCTATAGAACCGTGTGTATGGTCTATCGGACACCAGTGCCTGCAGCTCACTCACTTGTCTGGCCGATGTACCACCAAGAAAAGTGCCTTCCAAGACAGGAAGCGGAGATGGCAGGTAGCCATCGGCTCAAAAGGTGGGCGAGTAAGCTGCTCTAAGACCACATTCAAATCCCACTCAGTCGCCCGGGGGCAGACCGGGGGCTTCAGCAGAAGTAGACTTCTTAGGAACCTGGACACCAACAGGTGTACAGAGAGAGGTTGTCCTTCCACTGGAGAGTGGTGTGCCGATAAAGCACTTAGATGAACTCAGACCGAGTTTGACTTAAGACCTAAATCTGAAAGGTGAAGCAGGTACTGCAACACTACTGCCACCTGGCAGGAGAATGGGTTCTCACTCTTTTGAGCACACCACACCTCAAATCTACGGCACTTAAATGCGTAGGTTTTCCTAGTCGATTGCCTCCTAGAGTCTAGCAGCACATCCTCTATCTCTTTAGGGAGGAGAAGTGGTGCAAGGACCACCCTTTCAGCAGCCATGCCATCAGGTTGAGGGACCTGAGGTTGGGATGCAGAAGAGAACCCCTCTCCTGCGACAGGAGGTTGGGTTGCAATCCCAGGGAGATTGGAGCCTCCTCCGCCAGCTGCAGGAGCAGCGGAAACCATGGCTGTCTTGGCCACCTGGGCTCCACCAGGATGACTGAGGCTTTGTCTTGAAGGATCTTGAATAAGGTTCAAGCAACCAGGGGCATGGGAGGAAACGCATATAGCAGGCCAACAGACCATGATATTAGAAAAGCATCTGCAGCCAACCTGTGTGGATGCGGCTGTCTGGAACAGAAATGGGGCAACTTGTGATGTAGTGGGCTTGCAAACAAATCCATGGATGGGCGCCCCCAGCACTGGAAGAGCTGTTGGGCAATGTTGGGATTCAGTTGCCACTCGTGCGGCTGGAGAATTCTGCTTAGCTTGTTGGCTAAGAAGTTCTCCTGACTTGGCAAGTAAGCCGCTTTGAAGTACATACCCTGGCTGACCGCAAAGGAGCATAGGTCCAGGGTTTCCTGGCACTGGATGCAAGAGCCTGTGCCCCCTTGTTTGTTCACATAGAACATTGCCACCTGGTTGTCTGTCTGAATCAAGACAGTTTGATAAGCCAGGGTTTGGCAGAATGTCCGAAGAGCTAGGCGGATCGCTCGAAGCTCTAGGAGACTGATTTGTTGTGCGCTCTCCCACGGAGACCACATACCCTGAGTGCAGACCTGCTGGCAATGGGCACCCCATCCCAGCAGGGATGCATCTGTAGTCAGCACCCTCGAGTGCGTGGGAGGCTGAAAAGGCACTCCCTCCAGAAGGTTGTGAGGCTGAAGCCACCATTCCAATGACTTAACTAGGCGTTGGGACACTCTGATGTTGACTTTGAGGCTGCCTGTGGCTTGAGTCCACTGGTCCGAGGCACCACTGAGCTGTTCTCATGCGTAGTCGGGCTTTGGGTGTCACATGCATTGTGGAGGCCATGTGCCCCAGGAGGCGCAGAAAGTGTCTTGCTGAGATTTGGGATCTGCGACTCACTTGCTGTACTAGGGCCACAAGTCTTTGTGCCCTGTCCTCTGGTAGATAAGTCCTTTTTACACTTGTATCCTTGTTACTTGTTCCATGTAAACAGTTGAAATATACTGCCATTTATAGTTCTATGTAAACCGTCTTGAATTGCAGAAAGACGGTATATAAAAATTGTTAAATAAACAAACAAGTCCTTGCCTGAAGAGTGTCTAACCTTGCCCCTATAAACTACAGTCCCTGAGTGGGAACCAGAGTGGACTTTGTGAAGCTGATCACAAAGCCCAGGTGCTGGAGCAACTGGATAGTGTGGGATGTGCCCTGTTGGGCTTCTAGAGCTGACTGGGCTCTATTGAGTAGGGAAAGACAAAGACTCCTTGAGTTCTTAGGAAGGCCGCCATCACCGCAAGGCACTTTGTGAATACCCTGGGTGTCGAGGCTAGGCCAAATGAAAGTACTTTGTACTGAAAATGGCTTCCTCCCACTACAAATCTTAGATATTGTCTGTGGTCTGGATGAATCAAGATCTGCGTATATGCATCTTTGAGCTATAAGGAGCATAGCCAGGCTCCCTGGTGGAGGTAAGGGAACAATATTCCATGGGAAAGCATCTTGAACTTTTCCCTCACCAGGAACTTGTTTACATTTCGCAGGTCGAGGATAGGTCTTAGGCCTCCAGTTTTCTTTGGTATCAGAAAGTACCTGGAGTAGAAGCCTGTGCCCTGCAGGTTGTGGGGCACTGGTTCTACCGCCTGATCCTCAAGAAGACCTGCTAACTCCTTCATGAGGAGGTCCCTGTGGAGAGGGGGTCTGAGAGGCTCCCCTGGAAAGTAAGAGGGAAGTGCCTGGGTGAGATGTAAGTGATAGCCCATTTGGACTATCTGGAGAACCCAGGTGCCTGTTGTAATGGCTGGCCACCCGTAGGCATACAGGGTCAGCCTTCCTCCTGTGCAGGGCCTTACGTCCTTTGAGAGAGGGACTATGCTCTGGGAGTCAAAAGCCCCCTCCAGGTTGGGCCACAGCTGGTGCCTTGGGCTTGGGGGCCTTTTGCTTACGTGAGCCTTGCCCCTTGGCCTGCTGCCCCTGCTGGGGAGCAGGGGAGGCCTGATATGTGGGGTAGTTTCGGTAAGCTGATCCTTTCCTCGGGAAAAAGGGCTTCTTACACGAGCCCTTCTTCTTAGAAGGGGCAGATGTCTTCTTCTCGAGTCTTGTCCGGGTCATGTACTCGGACTTGATCTCAGCAGCCTTCTCAGGCATGGGCTTGCCAAAGAGGTTTTCACCCCGGCAAGGGACATCGATCAACTTGTCCTGAACCCATGGTTCCAGGTCTGACGACTGTAGCCATGCCTGGCGTAGGGGAACCGATGCTGGCAGCAGCCACCTGGGTCGAAGCCTTGAAACCATCATAGGCTGCTCGAGTCATAAACTTCAAGCACTCTCAGATCCCGGTGGACAAAACTTGGAAGCACTGCAAAGGTCCCTCGGAGAGACCAGCCGAGAACCCGGCAATCTCCTTTGCCAGGTCACGCAGGTACATGCCCATGTACCTGCTGGTACGTCTGGATTCAGCATAACAGCATCGAACCCTGGTAGCACTTTCTGCCGAGGGCATCCATGTTGCAGGCCTCCTGGCCAGGAGGCACTGAGGAGTGCGTCTTCTGGCTCTTGAGCCGGCACATGGCCGATTCCACAACCATGGAGTTCTGCGGCAGCTGTACCTTTTGGAACCCAGGGCTATTGCAAACTCGATAGATGGAATCGATTCGCCTGCTGAGGACTGGTACTGAGGACGGTGTCTCCCACATGTGGAGCATCAGCCATTCCAGAATGGGGGGCACTGGTATAGTAAGGGCTTTCTTCGGAGGAAAGTTATACTGGAGGACCTTGAGCTCCTCGGCTTGAGGCTCCTCCTCGGCATCCGCCGGGAAAGACAAAACCTTTGCCATATCCCAGACGAAGTCCAAGAACCGGGTGTCCTCCGGGGTGAACTTCTCCGAGGCTCAGATCCCGGGGAGTCTGATGGGATGTACTTGGTACAGTGGGTGTCCGGAGACTCCTCGTCATCCGTCTCTCAATCGGACTCCTCCGAAGAGGTGTCGAGCGGCTCCGGGCTCGAGGGCTTCGGTCTCGACTGCCCTGATGCTGAGGGGATCAGCGTTGACGACCTCGGGGGGGGGGGGGGACCTCGGCCGAAGATCGACTCGAGTTCTTAGGGTCTCGAGGATCGGCTTGGCCTCCGGGGTCAACTTGGACGTTGAAGTCCCAGAGGTTGGGGTGAAAGGACGTGTGAGACTGGCCATCAGCACCCGCTGCTGGTCCATGAAGGCAGACATGCTGCGTTCCAAGGCTGCCAACCTGAGGCCAAGCTCAGGAGGCTCCGCAGCCCCCGGGTCGGGTCCAACGCCAGCTCTCCCGTAGGAGAGTCCCCAAAGAGGACACTTCTTAAAGCCGCAGGCAGCCATCGGGAGAATAAGGGCCCCTGCAAGATCAAAGGACCGGACTGTCAGCTAAAAAGAAAAAAGAGTGCGAACAATAGTTTCTAAGGACAAAAACGAAAAATTTGACCGGACTCGATACCGGTGTACCGAGCTGAGGCGGGAAGGGGAACCGGCATTGAACTGGCTAAGCAGAAAATAAATTTTCTAACTTTTATCTACTTTTTCCACAGAGGAATTAGGACGACGTCCGTTGGATGCCGCGGAAAAAAGGAGACTGAGCAAGATGGCACCCTTGGGTGGGAAGGTGACTGCGCATGTGTGATGCAGTCCCAAAGGCTTTCTTCGAAAGCTGGGGATTTGCTCCGCATGGGGGCTCCGTCGACGACACCCATATGTGAGGACTGACTTCCTGCTTGTTCCTGGAGAACATAAGTACCTAGCAGTCTCCCCAAAAGACGCAGGTTCCTCAATGCTTGTTTTGGGTCACGCAGTGATATCCTGGGTCCCTTTTAATAATGGTTTATGGACCTTTCCTCCAGGAACTTGTCCAAACCCAGCTACACTAACGGCTCTTACTACATCCTTGGGTAACAAATTCCAGAGTTTGATTACACGTTGAGTGAAAAAATATTTTCTCTTATTCGTCTTAAATAGGTTACCCTGTAGCTTCATTACATGTCCCCTAGTCTTTTTATATTCTGATGACGTAAACAATCGATCTACGTTTACCCGTTCCACTCTATTCATTAATTTATAGACCTCTATCATATCTCCCCTCAGCCGTCTCTTTTCCAGGTTGAAGAGCCCTAACCTTTTTAGCCTCTCTTCATAGGAGTATCCCTTCCATTCCCTTTACCATTTTGGTGGCTCTTCTCTGTACCTTTTCTAATAACACTATATCCTTTTTAATAAACGGCAACTAGAATGGAACACAATATTCAAGGTGCGGTCGCACCATGGAATGATACAGAGGCATTGTTTTATTTTCCATTCCTTTCCTTATGATACCTAGCATTCTATTTACTCTCTTGGTCACCACTGCACACTGGGTAGAGGGTTTTAACATGTTATCCACGATGACACCTAAATCTTTTTCCTGGATTATGGTTCCTAATGTGGAACCTTGCATCGTGTAACCATAGTTTGGGTTGTTCTTTCCTAGGTGCATAACTTTGCACTTGCACACATTAAATTTCATCTGCCCTTTGGATGCCCTGTCTTCCAATTTATCATGATCCTCTTGTAATTTTCCACAATCCTCATGGATTTTAACAACTTTAAATAGTTTTGTTTCATCTGAAAATTTGATAACCTCCAACGTTATTCCCTTTTCCAGGTCATTATGAATATGTCAAAAAGCAGTGGACCCAGCACAGATCCATGCGGTACTCCACTATTCACCTTTTTCCATTGGGAAAATTGGCCATTTAGCCCTACCCTCTGCTTTCTATCTTTTAACCAGTTCCTGATCCACAATAGTATACTGCCTCCTATCCCATGACTTTTTAGTTTTGCCAAAAGTCTCTGATGAGGTACTGTCGCACCTTCTACTGGCTAGGCGGTTGCCTAGGAGTAGGGGGCGTACCTCTTAATGTCCCTTTTCTGTTAGTTGAGTTCCCAGAGCCAAGGCTGCTGGGTAGTGTAATGGGGAAGAGATATCCTGTGATAGAAAAACAGAGGAACCAAAATGCAATAGGGCTGTTTCTAGCAGGAAGGAAGAGATCAGGACTCCCAGTTGCCAAGGGCAACATAAACATTCCCAGCCACGAGGGCAGGAACCCCGCCCAGCTGACAAACAATCCCGAGCTCCTAGGTCTAATAGCTTTCACCTGGGAGGGGGAAGGGCCAGATTAGATCCCCAGCAAACATATAAGAGACGTTCACTAGAGTTTGAACAGGAAGAGAGGAGGAATGAGGAAGAGAGAGAGGAGCAGGAAGCAGCTGCAGCAGATGCAAAGAAAGAAAGAACCACGAGTGACAGAGTTCTAAGGAACAACGTAAGAAGCAGGAAAGACGCTGTAGATCAGAACCAGCTGAAAGGTGTGTGTAAGCTGAGGTCCGGATCTTGGAGGCAACGTCTGCCCTGGTGTGAAAGAGAACCTTACGTGAGTGATTCAGTAGATTCTGATACTGATTGGGAGAGAGGAAGGCAGAAGGCAGCAGACAGTGATAATTGGAGGAGAAAGGCACAGAAACCTTTTAACCAAGCCTCCAAACATTTATCTTATGGTGAAAGTAGCATAAGAGAGAAAATACCAGTGAGGATAACTGGGAAGCATTTACAAGCACAAGGGAGTGAAGGACCTACAGTGCAAGACATTTGTATGTCTGAAGAGGAGGGTGAACAGCCAATATGCAGAGAGAAGCCTCTGAGGTTTAAACCCCGTCCTAAAGGAGCAGTGCACAGACCTCCCTTTGCCTCAAAGCCAGAAGGTAGGCTAATTAACCCTTGTAAAGGTGCTCATAAGACTTTCTCTCGTAGAAGCTATAAAGGATATAATTCTCCTGTGAACTATGTACAGAGATATGCTGAGACTGATCCTTACCTGTTAGAGGAAATATTAGGGAAGTCTCGGGAACTGGCAGAGGAAAGTAAGCTGCCAACACTTTATGTGCAGCAGAAGTTTTATTCAGATGATTGTCAGAGTGAGTCCATGATAATTGATCCTCCAGAAGCTGAATTATCTGACAATCAGATGGACTGTACATTAGCTGTATTAAATGATGTGATTTCTCTGTGCTGAAGCCAATGTACATTAGCTGTATTAAATGATGTGATTTCTCTGTGCTGAAGCCAAACAGTTTGTGGAAGTTATCTAACTGCCTGTTAAGAAGCACAAGACTTTACTTTTTCTTACTTTATGCCAGAGAGCATGGCTTATGTTCTTTTGTTATCCTGTGTTTGAAACCAACCCCGGGAGGGGAATTAAAAGCCTGTTTTGACCTTAACCACTCGATCCACGACTATCACTTATTGAAAGGCCCACAACTACACTCCTAAACCTTTCAATAAAAGGTCTCCAAGCAGCCTACCCTGTATGCTAAGGCTACAGGTGGACCAATTGGTGACAGTAGTGTAGTTGTGTAATAAAGAATAGCCGGGGTTTTCAAGGCAAACAGGAAATTTATTATTTTTTTCTTCTTAGCCAATGAACTTTTTCTTTTCAGTTCACATTTACAACATAAATTGGATGCTTCTCCGTTGAAAAAGGAAACAAAAACTTCATAGCAAACTGTTATAGCAAACACAGCAGCACTGTTTCTCAGCTTCTTTAACACAGCAGTAAATCTTTTCCTTCATTAAAGATTTTAGCTTTAGGTTCCTGGCTTGGTTCAGCACAAACCTCTACTTCAGCTGAGCTCTGTACAGCACTTCACTTCTTTTCTACAAGTAGCTAAACATTTGCTTACTTTCCTTCAAGCTGCTAAACATTTGCTTCTAGGCTGCAAGCATTCAAATCAGTCCTTTGAATCTTCCTGGCTAGCACAAGAACGTTAGCACTTCATTTGCATAATTCTCCAGCAGGTTAAGCACTTAGATAAGCTTCTTGTTTTTTCTATAACTTTAAAACTTTAGAGCTTTCTCACTTCTGGCACACACAGAATGAGCAGTCCATTTCCGAAATGGAGGAAACATTATCTGAAGCACATTCATCTATCTGCATGCTCTCATCATCTAAGTCAATTGGCACCTGGCTGGACTCAGCCTCTGAAACTGCAGGTTTTAGTTTCTGTAACAACTTAAAAACCTTTCCCCCCTGGGATTCCTCTCTACACTGAGGGACACTGGAAGGATTGAGGAGATCCTTATCCTTTATCAAACTTTGTAAGGTTTCCAATGTACTCACCTTTCTTCTAGCACCCAGTCTCTTCCCAGACTTTGCTGAAGAGGACACACTTCTTACCGGCTCTCCTAAGGACACTCCCGTACGTTGCTCATAACCAGCATTTTCCACAGGGCAAACTCTCCCGTCCTCCCAGCCAGCTGTAATTCTCTTACAAGCTGAACTACCTTCAGAACTAGAGCTTCCTGAATGCTGCGTGCAATAGGGATTCCTCTTGAGACAGCTACTGGAACACCTTCCTCTCACAGGGTTCCTCCTGGTTTCCTTACTTCCTGCTTCCTTGCAAGAGTCTCCTCTCTTGGACACACCTTCCCTGGTGATCACTCCTTCCCTCCTGGATGCACACCTCCTTCCTTCCTTCGTGTTCTTCCCCTCTTCCCTGAGCTTATATGAGTGTGAATGCCCTATAGCCTCAAGCTCCACCCCTGGGTAATCCTCGTCACCTCCCCTGGTTACCTTGGAGCTGGGGCGTGGCTCACTATCAACAGCTCTGTGAATGCAGTTTTTTTCTTAGCTGAAGTTTTAACCCTAAAACTCCCTGAACTATTTCCTTGCTCAGAGGAAAATGACTGTTTTTTCACCATTTTCTCAGGCTCTACTACAGTCTCGCCACCACAGTACCTTGTCAAAGGCTTTCTGAAAGTCCAGATACACTATATCAACCGACTCACCTTTGTCTACCTGTTTGTTCACACTTTCAAAAGAACAAAGATTAGTAAGACAAGATCTTCCTTGTCTAAAGCCATGTTGGCTGTCTCCCATTAAGCCATGACTATCTACATGTTCAGCAATTTTGTTCTTTATGATGGTTTCTACCATTTTTCCCGGTACTGACGTCAGGCTCACCGATCTGTAGTTTCCCAGATCACCCCTGGAACCCTTTTAAAAAATTGGTGTTACATTGGCCATCCTCCAATCTTCAGGTATTACAGATGATTTTAATGATAGCAGTTCTGCAATCTCATATTTCAGTTCTTTCAACACCCTTGAATGTATACCATCCGGTCCAGGTGATTTGCTACTCTTCAGTTTATCAAATAATTGTAATACATCTTCCCGGTGTATCAATATTTCTTTCAATTCTTCTGCAGTATCACCTTTAAATACCACTTCAGTCATGGGTAACATCCCTACATCTTCCTCAGTAAAGACCGAAGCAAAGAATTCATTCAGTCTCTCCGCTATAGCCTTGTCCTGTCTTACTTCCCCTTTTACCCCTCTATCATCTAATGGTCCAACTGACTCTCTAACAGGTTTTTTGCTACAAATGTATTTGAAAAAGTCTTTATTACGTGTTTTTGCTTCCACAGCAAGTTTCTTCTCAAATTCTCTCTTTGCCTGCCTTATCAATGTGTTGCATTTAGCTTGCCAGTGCTTGTGCTGTTTCCAGTTTTCATCATTTGGCTCTTTTTTCCATTTCCTGAAAGATGTTTTTTTGGCAATAACAGCCTCTCTGACCTCACCTTTAATCCATGCTGTTTTTTGGACTTTCTTCCACTTTTCTTAAAGCGTGTAATACAGCTGGTCTGGGCTTCCAAGATAGTATTTTTAAACAACACCCAAGCTTGATGTAAGTCTTTAACCTTTGCAACTGCTCATTTTAGTTTTTTCTTAACTATTTTCCTCATTTTATTATAGTCGCCCTTTTGAAAGTTAAAAGTGAGTACTGTGGATTTCCTTACCATTCCTCCTCCATTAATTAAATTAAATGCGATCATGCTATGATCACTATTGCCAAGGAGCCCCAACACCCTTATCTCTTGCACCAGACTATGTCCAAAATGGCTTCCCCTCTGGTTGGTTCATGAACCAGCTGCTCCAAGAAGCAGTCATTTATTTCATCTAGAAACTTTATCTCCCTAGCATGTCCTGCCATGACACTGACCCGGTCAATACCGGGGTAAATGAAATCACCCATTATTATTACTGTTATGTAACTTTTGTTAGCTTCACTGATATCGTTGAGCATTTCATCATCCATTTGTTCATTCTGGCCAGGCAGTCGATAGTACAACCCCACTGCCATGGCCTAATCCTTTTAACATGGAATTTCAATCCATAGAGATCGTACAGCAAATTTTGTTTCCTGCAAAACTTTAATCTTTTCTGACTCAATGCCTTCTCTAGCATAGAGCACAACTCCTCCACCAATTTGATCAGCTCTATCATTACGATATAGTTTGTACCCAGGTATCACAGTGCCCCACTGGTTGTCTTCCTTTCACTATGTATCTGAGATAACAATCATATCTAATTTCTCATTTAGTGCTATATATTATAACTCTCCCATCTTATTCTTTAAATTTCTAGCATTTGCATACAAGCATTTTAGAGACTGTATTTTATTCATATTAATCTGGTTATCGGTAGGCAGGGGTAATTTGGAATCTTTAAGGTCTGTCTGTTCTGTACTCAAGGGCATTTGGGCTACTTTTGCCTTTATTGGATCCTCTCTGCTGATGTTCCCTAACTTCATTTTTTTGGTAGTATCCTTCAAGGATACATTTTTCTGAACCATGTGCTCTTGGGCGACTATTGGTTCTCCCCTATTATCTACCTTAAAAACTGCTCTATCTTTTTTTTTAAAGGTTAATGTCAGCAGCTTGGCTACATCCCGGTTAAGGTGAAGCCCATCCCTTCAGAAGAGCCCCTCCTTTCCCCAGAATGTTCCCCAGTTCCTAACAAATCCAAAACCCTCATCCTTGCACTACTGTCTCATCCACGCTTTGAGACTCCAGATTTCTGCCTGCCTTTTGGGTCCTGCACGTAGAACGGAAAGCATTTCGGAGAACACTACCCTGGAAGTTCTGGATTTCAACTTCTTACCTAAAAGCATAAATTTAGCCTCCAGAACCTCCCTACCACATTTTCCTATGTCATTGGTACCAACATGTACCAAGACAGCAGATTCCTCCCCAACACTATATAAGACCTTGTCTAGGTGGCGCATGAGGTCCGCTGCCTTCGTATTTGGCAAGGAGGCCTATCCAGAGTCCAGGGGAGGACAAAGAGACAGGGAATTCACCCTAGTAAAGGGTCCCCTTTACTCAAGTCAGGGTAGGAAAGCCATAAACACTTCCAGGGATCAGAAAACTTCCACGTGGACCACATTTCAGGCTCCCCCTACTGGAATGAAGGGGAGAGGATACAAGGCTCAGAACCCTTTAGGCAGTGAATGTTTCAAGCACTCAGCTGTCCGGAGTCAGGCTGATTGCCGTCACCTGAGTAGGGTGTGTTTGGAGCTAGAGCCCTGGAAGTATAAACCTAGAGCAGAGTATGATTTAGTGGAAAGGAGGAGAGGAGAAGCAGCAAGCTGTGCTGGGTCCGCTGCTTTTTGACATATTCATAAATGACCTGGAAAGTGGAATAACGAGTGAGGTTATCAAATTTGCAGATGACACAAAACTATTTAAAGTTGTTAAAACCCAAGAGGATTGTGAAAAATTGCAAGAGGATCTTGATAAATTGGAAGACTGGGCATCAAAATGGCAGATGAAATTTAATGTGGACAAGTGCAAGGTTATGCACCTAGGGAAGAACAACCCAAACTATGGTTACACGATGCAAGGTTCCACATAAGAACCACCACCCAGGAAAAAGATTTAGGCGTCACTGTGGATACCATGTTAAAACCCTCGGCCCAGTGTGCAGCGGCGGCCAAGAGAGCAAATAGAATGCTAGGTATGATAAGGAAAGGAATGGAAAATAAAACAAAAGATATTATAATGCCTCTATATCGTTCCATGGTGAGACCGTACCTTGAATATTGTGTGCAATTCTGGTCGCCGTATCTTAAAAAGGATATAGCGATTTTAGAAAAGGTTCAGAGAAGAGCCACCAAAATGGTAAAGGGGATGGAAGGATACTCCTATGAAGAAAGGCTAAAAAGGTTAGAGCTCTTTAAAATGGAAAAGAGATGGCTGAGGGGAGATATGATAGAAGTCTATAAATCAATGAATGGAGTAGAACGGGTAAATGTAGATCGATTGTTTATGTTATCAGAATATAGAAAGACTAGGGGACATGCAATGAAGCTACAAGGTAAACTATTTAAGACTAATAAAAAAAAATATTTTTTCACTCAACGTGTAATCAAACTCTGGAATTTGTTACTGGAGGATATAGTAAAGGCTGTAGTGTAGATGGGTTTAAAAAAGGTTTGGACAAGTTCCTGGAGGAAAGGTCCATAAACCATTATTAAGAAGTGACCGAAGATATCAATGCTTGACCCAGTACAAGCATTGTGGAACTTGTGTCTCTTGGGGAAACTCCTAGGTACATATGACCACTGTTGGAAACAGAATACTGGGCTTGATGGACCTTGGTCTGACCCAGTATGGCATATCTTATGTTCTTATGTAAGCCTGGCTGAGCAGAGCAGAGGAACGGAGCTTCCAGCTGAAGAGAGTGCTATTTGGCATGTAGCACGGCTGCAGGAGAGTTTGGGAACATAGAAAAAGGCAAGCCAGTCCTGAAAGAAGGTTATCCAGGAAAAAGGTACCCTTATTCTACAAGCAGGGTGGCTGTGTTTCCCTGGTGTTTATAAAGGGGAAGTTTACCACAGACTTTAAATGTGCTTTTTGTTTTGTGATTTAGCCAGCAAAGCTACGAAGGGAATACAATTAGGCTTGCTGGTAAAGACTATGTATCCTACAATAGAGAGAACCTTTAGAGCTGCATTTTGTGGTTGGATATGTTTTGGACAATTTTTGCTTCCAAGAGTCCTGAACCAACAATCCTATGTGTGGTATGATTGAACCATTGTGTATATAAAAATAATAAATTTCTGTCATTTGCCCTACCTACTTGAGTCTGACTACAGCTTTCTGCATGGTGCACTCATACAGCTGAATAAGGACTACATTTCCCAGAGGGCATTGCAGGGAAATAGTTTAAAAAGAGCTGAAAAAGCATACAGCAGAAAGTTCCTCTAATAATCCACGCCCCTCTAACCTAGAGGCAAGTGGTGGTGGCGTGACAGTGGCATAGTTGTGAGGATTTTCTACCACTCAGGATTTTCTACCATCCAGGATATACACTTACAAGAGTGATAGCACAGAAGGTTGGTGGAAAAGACAGTTTTTTTTTCTTTGAGAGTCAACACAGGATCAAGGTATCGCCGGAGATGGATCCAAAAGAGCTGGTGCAATGGATGGCCACTCAATTTCAGCGCCAGCAGGAGTTGGCCCAGCTAGCGCAGGAGAATGCAGCGACGGCTATGAGGGAGCAGCAAAAGCCTGTCCTGGACTTAGTGGAAGCCCTTATTACTTCCTAAAGGCAATGAAGTGGAGGAACACTAACCCCGGAGGGACCAGAGATGCCGCGAATGGACAATCTAGCAGGCCCACACGCCAGCGGGGCGTTTAACTTTGGAAAACTTTCTCCTGATGACGACATAGATGACTTCTTGGAGTCATTTGAGAGGGTGGCTCAAGCCATGGGTTGGCCAGATAGCCAGTGGGCGGTGAGATTGGCAACCTCCTTAACAGGAGAAGCACTAGCCGCATATAGGGCTATGCCAGCTGCCTAGGCCATGGGCAGTAAAAAATGCAATTGGAGTATGGTGTGCAATTCTGGAGACCGCACCTTCAAAAGGATGTGAACAGGATGGAGTCGGTGCAGAGGGTTGCTACTAAAATGATTAATGGGCTTCATTATAAAGCATATGAGGACAGACTTAAGGATCTTAATATGTACACCTTAGAGGAAAGGCGGGATAGAGGTGATATGATTGAGATGTTTAAATACCTCCGTGGCATAAATGTTCAGGGAGAGAGCCTCTTTCAATTGAAAGCAAGTTCTGCTACGAGGGGACATGGGATGAGGGTGAAGGGAGATAGATTCAGGAGTGATATGCGGAAATATTTCTTTACAGAAAGAGTAGTGGATCCATGGAATAGTCTCCCAGTGGAGGTGGTAGAGATGAGGACAGTAACTGAATTCAAAAAAGCATGGGACAAACACAGAGGATCTCTAAAGGTAAAAAGTGGACTGTTGTAGTTGTTGTTATGGAAGGACAGACTAGATAGGCCATGTATCACCGTATGTTTAGAGCCACGGTCTTAAAAGCCGGAGAGACACCTAAGGCCTTAAGCCAGAGAATTCGAGGTTTAGCTTTAAAGTGGCTAGCTCCGAAAGGGAAAACTATGGATGCGGTGGTGGATATGGTGATATTGGAGCAATTTATGGCTGCAGTACCAAAAAGGGTACAATCTTTTCTGATTCAGCAAAACTGCCAGAGCACAGGAGAGGCGACCCTTTTGGCGGAGCGCTACATGGAAGCTGAATTGGCGTTTCCCCCAAAGGTGGGCCCTCCAAAAGTAGGGGCAGAGGCCAGGTTTGATTTCTCAGAAAAGAAACAGGGAAATAATGTAAAATGTCTTAAAACTTGTGTGTCTGCACATGAGGGTAAGTGGGCTGAGAAAAAATGCTATTGTTGTGGGGAGATGGGACACCTGCAGAGGCGATGCACAGCCCGCATTGGATTAACTGGTACCAATGTAAAACATCTAGGAGAGGGATTTCTCTTAAATGTTAACATATAGGGGGTCACTACCCATGCTCTGCTCGACTCTGGGGCCGACCAAAGCATGGTATCACGAAAGATTTGGCAGGCAATTGAGGCCCAGGATGACTCTCGCCAGAGGAGGCCAGAAGGGCAGGTGCAAATTAGGTGCATACATGGGGCTGCCTCTTTTTACCCTGTGTACAAAGTGGAGATAAAAGGGTTGGGGGTGCAGAAAGAGGTTCTCATGGCAGTGGTTCCAAAACTACCCTATGATTTAGTATTGGGAAGGGATTGGCCCCAATTTAGGGAAGGATTAGAGAAAGGTCTTGGGAGAAAAGGGGATGGGATGATAACGGTGGTCCCTGGCACTCTTTTTGAGAACCCCTGAAAGCCAAGTGAGAACCCAGGGAAAGAACCCCTGGGAAGTGTTGCTCCCCTTAAACAGAAGTTTATATTAAAATTTTGTAAGGTATCTGAGAAGGCCCAGGCTCCCAGGAGGGCGTCCCCCTAAGCCACAGGATATGATTTATGCAGCGCCAAAGATCGGGTGGTACCCAGCTGTGGAAAGGCTCTCATTGATACCGGCCTTCAGATGGCGATACCTGTAGGATGTTATGGTCAGATAGCACCGCAATCGGGTCTGGCTCTGAAATATTTCCTGGACGTCGGGGCTGGGGTGATCGACCCTGATTATAGAGGCAGTGTAAAGGTATTACTGTTTAATTTTGGCAACGAAGACTACCATGTGAAGCCTGATTGGCTATTACAGGAGGTTCCTAGCACGCTTTGCAGAAGAAAGCTCCATCTTTACGGACATGTTAAAAAAGAATTGCCCAAATCAAAAGACGACCGAATTGCCCAGCTGCTGTGCGAGAGAGTGGGGTTTCCCACTAGAAGAGGTCCCAATGTTGTCTCCTACGGAATGGGGAGCCTCTGGATTTGGTTCCACTGGAGGGGCCGAGATGAAAAGCCTGACAGCCACCTGTGGAGAGAGAATGGAGGAGACTGAGAAGGACGACTTAGGACCTCAAGTGGCAGACTGCAAGAAGGACCTGGAGCCCCAAGTAGGGGAAGAACTATCGTTGGTCCAGAGACGGGATCTGGCTCGACTACTGGAGAGGTTCCCAGATGTACTGACCCCGATCCCGGGTGAAACCCGACTGGTGGCGCATGAGATCCTGACGCCACCGGGGAAGGTGGTCAGACAACGACCCTACCGCCTACCCGAAGCTAAAAAGCAGGAGGTCGTGGCACAGGTGCGTGAGATGTTGGAGATGGGTGTCATTGAAGAATCAAGGAGCCCGTGGTGCAGTCCCATTGTCCTGGTTCCAAAACCGGATGGTACATTATGCTTCTGTATCGATTTCAGACAGGTGAATGCCATCTCGGTATTTGACGCTTACCCGATGCCCCGTATCGAGGAGCTTTTGGACCGCTTGGGGCAGGCTCAGTTTTTGACCACTCTAGACATGACGAAGGGGTACTGGCAGATTCCGTTGACTAGGGAATCTTGGCCGAAGACTGCCTTCAGCACCCCGATTGGGCTATTCCAGTTTAAGAGAATGCCCTTTGGCCTTCACGGCACCGCGGCGACCTGAGACTAGTGGATCAAGTCCTGCGTCCTCATCAAGAATATGCTTTCGCATATATGGACGATACTATTATCCACAGTTGCAGTTGGGTAGAACATATCCCGAGGGTTGACGCCGTCCTGCGATCTATGAGGCAGGCGGGCCTCACCCTGAACCCGAGCAAGTGTGCCTTCGCCAAGCGAGAAGTGAAATACCTGGGGCATATGGTAGGGCGGGGGAGGATCAAGCCCTTGACTGACAAAGTGGACAGCATCAAGAACTTTCCTCGTCCCGCAACAAAGAAGCAATTAAGAAGCTTTCTAGGCCTGATTGGCTATTACAGGAGGTTCCTAGCACGCTTTGCGGAAGAAAGCTCCATCTTTACGGACATGTTAAAAAAGGAATTGCCCAAATCAACGCTGTTGGACCCCGCAGGCGGAGAGGGTTTTCAACCGGTTGGAAGAGTGGCTATGCACGGCCCCAGTGTTACGCGGGGTGGATTTCACGCAGCCCTTCATTGTACAGACGGATGCCTCGGAGGTAGGCTTAGGGGCCGTCTTGTCCCAAAAGCATGAAGGAACTGAGCATCCTGTGATGTTCCTTAGTAGGAAGTTGTCCCCAGCAGAGCAACACTACTCTACGATTGAGAAAGAATGCCTCGCCATCAAATGGGCAATAGAGACCCTCCGGTTCTACTTCACCAGATGAAAATTCCTGCTAGTTACCGATCACGCACCCTTGAAGTGGCTCCAACAGATGAAGAACCACAATGCACGATTAACCAGATGGTACATGGCCCTGCAAGCTTTTGATTTTAAGATACAGCATCAGGCACGGAAGCTACACCACAATGTAGATGCCTTATCCAGGATTACGGACTGTTCGGAGGAGCTTCAACAACCTCCGCCAGCCTGTAATATCTTAAGTAGGGGGGTATGTGGCAAGGAGGCCTATCCAGAGTCCAGGGGAGGACAAAGAGACAGGGAATTCACCCTAGTAAAGGGCCCCCTTTACTCAAGTCAGGGTAGGAAAGCCATAAACACCTCCAGGAATCAGAAAACTTCCACGTGGACCACATTTCAGGCTCCCCCTAGTGGAATGAAGGAGAGAGGATACAAGGCTCAGAACCCTTTAGGCAGTGAATGCTTCAAGCACTCAGCTGTCCGGAGTCAGGCTGATTGCCATCACCTGAGTAGAGTGGGGTTGGAGCTAGAGCCCTGGAAGTATAAACCCAGAACAGTGGAAAGGAGGAGAGGAGAAGCAGCAAGCCAGGCTGAGCAGACCAGAGGAACGGAGCTTCCAGCTGGAGAGAGTGCTATTTGGCATGTAGCACGGCTGCAGGAGAGTTAGGAGCCAGGAACAAGAGAGACTCCAAGATCCCCCGGGAGGCTGTTAGCTGAGCATGCTGAGCAGAATGGGGAGTCACAGCCTATGCAGCTGGGAGAGCCCGAGGTGAAGCTGATTGAGGAGGACACTCCCATGGACTGTTCCTTGTGCCAAGCTATAAACCTGGGAATGAAGAAAAAGGCAAGCCAGTCCTGAAAGAAGGTTATCCAGGAAAAAGGTAACCTTATTCTACAAGCAGGGTGGCTGTGTTTCCCTGGTGTTTATAAAGGGGAAGTTTACCACAGACTTTAAATGTGCTTTAGCCAGCAAAGCTAAGAAGGGAATACAATTAGGCTTTGCTGGTAAAGACTGTGTATCCTACAATAGAGAGAACCTTTAAAACTGCATTTTGTGGTTTGATATGTTTTGGACAATTTTTGCTTCCAAGAGTCCTGAACCAACAATCCTATATGTGGTATGATCGAACCATTGTGTATATAAAAATAATAAATTTCTGTCATTTGCCCTATCTACTTGAGCCTGACTACAGCTTTCTGCATGGTGCACTCATACAGCTGAATAAGGACTACATTTCCCAGAGGGCATTGCAGGGAAATAGTTTAAAAAGAGCTGAAAAAGCATACAGCAGAAAGTTCCTCTAATAATCCACGCCCCTCTAACCTAGGGGCGAGTGGTGGTAGCGTGACATGCACCAGGAAGGCATGTTACCAGGTGATCTTCGTGTCCACCAGCCATCACATGCCTAATGATCGAATCACCAACTATAACAGCTGTCCTAACCCTTCCCTCATGGGCACATGGCCCTGGAGAAACTTCCTCGGTGCGAAAGGGTTTTACATCAGCTGGAGGAGAGGTCCTAGCTATAGGATCACTTCCTGCCACACCAGGTTGATGCTCTCCTGTCACATGACCTCTCTCCTCTATGGCAACAGGGATGCTGCCAGACTGGAGGTGGGACTTCAGGACTATATCCCTGTAAGTCTCATCTATGTACCTCTCTGTCTTCCTTATGTCTTCCAAGTCTGCTACTCTTGCCTCCAGAGATCGGACTCGTTCACTGAGAGCAAAGAGTTCCTTGCACCTTGTGCATACATAAGATCCCTCACCAACTGGGAGAAAATCATACATGTGACACTCAATGCAAAAGACTGGAAAGCTCCCATATCGCTGCTGGACTACTGTCTGCATCTTCGTTTTAAGGTTGTGTTTAGATATTTAAGTTCTTTACTTACTAAGGGTTGCTGGGAATACTTATACTAATAAAACTATACCTAATATGTTTAATGCACTTTGTTCACCTGAAGTTTAATTAATCTCAGGTCCTTAATGTTTGCTGATGAGAATAAACAGCTGCACCTGAGAGTGAATATGGCACCTCCTTTCCTTTAAGAGGTTTAAGCACCTATAAAGCTACGATTATCCCAGGGGTGGGTGGGTGTCGGTGAGCGAGGGAGGGAAAGAAGACTTATTAAAAGCTTGCTGCTACACAGTACCCTGTCTTGTACTTCTGAGGTAATCTGTGACCAATCTCTAGGAGGAGTCCCACAGCCTTTACTTGGATAGAGGGAGTCTTGGGTTCTAAATTTAACCAGAAAGCTCTCTGCTGTGTTTTAAATTTAAACTGAAAACTCTTTGCTGCTACTAGGTCCTGACTGATTTAACAAATACACTAGGTTCACAGATTAATCAGCTTTAATCTAAAGAATTCCTTTTTCCCCAAGATTTAGAAAAAACCCCATAAGTAAATACTTACAATTGCAGATCTCTCTCAAGTAGCAGCAGTCCCCTTTTGTAGTCCTTCAAGGGGCATTTGGACATTAGGTCAATTCTTACAAGACTCTAATTGGAAAACATTTCCTGCATTGCAGGAGGAATTCACTCTCCCAGATTCCTGCATTTTCAGTGGTTACAATTAAAACACTGCATCGGGAAATCTGGGATAGAGATTCGCTCATTCACAGAGGAATCAGGGCTGATGAAGGTCATTTGCTCCTGCTTAGTTGGTTCTGGGATTGCTTCACAACTTTATAAACTAATCCGTGAACATAGCCAACAGCGGCCCATTAGGATTAAGCATATCTGGGAGCATGAGGTTGGGGAATTAGCTACACAACGGTTGTGGTCTAAGTTTTGGGGACCCCTGATACAGATCTCTCAATCAGCCTCTCTCATACAATCTCTATATTTTCTTGCGAGATACAGCATATATTATTTTTATTTATTTTATTTAGTTGCTTTTCTATACCGCGCTTTTATCAATCAGTGTGGTTTACATATAACATAAACAACCAAACATTTTACATATTGTAGAACATACATTTTACATATTGTAGTTATATGGAACAATTTTGTATAGAACAGATTAACTTTAACTAAAAAGAGATAACAGTAGGAAAAATATAATCTCACTGAATGTTCTTAACCCATGTTCTTGGCCATTTTGGGGGGAGATGAGCAAGGATGTAGAAGATAGGAGGCCTTGTTTAGGGTGATTGGTTGTAGACTGATTGGAACAAGTATGTCTTTATGCCTTCCTGAATGATGTCAAATCTGAGATGCACCAGATCGCTGGAGGTAGGGTATTCCAGGAGGATGGTGCAAAAAACAAAAAAGCATGATTCCTGGTAGCTTGGGTACAAGTCCTTATTTTTGAAGGGATTAGGAGTGTGAGTTTACCATGTATGACCTCCTAGATCTGGTTTCTGGAGTCTGTTGTATGAGCTCCGTGAAAGAGGTTGCAGACATGCCGTTAACAACCTTAAAGGTAAGCAGGAGGGCTTTGTATGTCAGGCGACTTGTTATAGGGAGCCAGTGGAGCTGTATCAAGAGGGGCGTGATGTGTTCATATCTGGACACTGACATGATTGTTCGGGCAACTGTATTCATGGCCAGTTGTAGAGGCTGTAGGCTTGCTTTGGGAGGCCATGGAGAATTATATTGGAGCAGTCGAAGTGAGGAAAAATGATGGCTTGGCAAACTGTGAGAAAATCTGAGGGTTCGAGGAGAGGCCGTAGGTGCCGGAGGGTTCTTAGTTTATGGTAAACTGATTTGGTAATGTTATGTATGTGGGTTTCCCAATTCAGATGCTGGTCCAATGTAATTCCCAGGTATCGTACTTCCTGCTTGGGCACAAGGTCAATGTCATTCAGCTTGAGGGATGGTGGTGGGGTGAAAGTATTGTCCTTAGTTATAAATAGAACCTCTGAATTTTTGCTGTTGACCATCAGGTTGTAGGAGGCGAGCCAATCTGAAACTGCTTTGAAACACTCTGTGATGGGAGAATAGTCAGGGTTGTTTATTGAGAAGGGGGCATAGAGTAAGACATCGTCGGCGTAGATGTGGTAGTAGACTTTGAATGATTGAATGATGGTACAGATTGGCTGTATATACACATTGAAGAGTAAGGTGGAGAGGGATGAGCCCTGTGGGACACTTGTGTCTGCTGGAATTGTTTGGATGATTGCGTTTCTACGCGGACTTGCTGCTGGCGGTGAGAAAGGTATGACTTGAACCAGTTGAGGGCTATGTTCCTTATCCCTATTTGGTGTAGGCGGGTAAAGCACAGTTACTTACCTGTAACAGGTGATCTCTGGGAACAGCAGGAATAAGTCTTCACATATGGGTACGTCGGTACCGACGGAGTCTGCGCGGGAACGCTTCCCAGTGTCCAAAATCAAAGAGCTTTTGGAAGCATCCCACTACGCCTGCGTGCTGCCTTCCCGCCTTTCCCAACTGCCCCTCCTCAGTTAAGTTTTAAAGCTGAGACAAAGAGAGAGAGAGAGGAAAGGAAAGATAGATAGAGATACAACTCCTGGGGAGGTGGGTGGGTTGTGAAGACTTATTCCTGCTGTTCCCAGAGATCACCTGTTACAGGTAAGTAACTGTGCTATCTCCAGGAACAAGCAGGAATGAGTCTTCACATATGGGGACTCCCAAGCTAAGATGCCTGGAGTCCCAGCATGTTATAGGTTGGAACATGCTATCCCGCACAACACCAGGCATCCTGAGGATGGAGGGTAGGAGTTGAAGAAAGAAAGGTGCTGTGGAACAGCTAACCTAGCATAGGACTGCAGAAAAGGAGTCCATGTGTGGATGATAATTATCATCAATGATATTGAAGGAATATTGCAATATGGACCTCCCCTAACAGGATTACACAACAGTAAGGAGGTTCATGGGATCTACTGGGGAACCCAGTAGAGGAACCTCAAGGATGACCTCAATGTGAAGTGGAGGTAATAAACCTGTAGGAAAAAAGAGTGGAGGTCAGATTCCTGAAAGGTAAGAGGGAACCCCAGTGAGAACTGGGGTAGTACCAAAAACGGTGGGCCTTCAGCGGAAGGCTTTATGATAAAAGCCGAACTCTTTTGGCGACAGAGTGGCTCACCCTTGGGAGCAAAAAGAGAAGGCCGACTGGATTGTACAAACAGGCACAGTCCTTGTGGGAAGAAAAGGTATGGAAACCCCTTGTATCCCAAAAGAAAGGACAAACGCCTGAGGCGTTAGAGCCTGTGATTAGCTGAAGATCCGCAATGGCTCTCCTAACTGGGGTCAGCTGGGAGAGATACTGGAACATGGAGAGCTTCAGAGGTACCTAAACCTTAATGTTATGGTGGAAGTTGTTAACTACCACAAAAGTGGTTGTGAGTGTGGAACCCCAAACATGCTGGATAGCATAGGTATGGGTAAAGCCCATCTGTCAAAATCATATAGCTATATGAGCCTGGACAGTCAGGTAGATAAATGCAGGATACCTATCTACCCATAGTAAATATCTTGACAGATAGATAGATATATGAGAATATATCTATAGTGAGATATGAAGGGCATAAAATACACACAAAGATAGACAGACATCTGTAAGATGTATGCTACAGATATGAATATATAGGCCTCTATATGGGTGTCTGCAATGAAGCAGACAGAGATATGCCTACAGAACGGTATTCACATAGGAAAATGTGGAGAGGAAAGATTCATCTAATAACAAGAAGGTGGAACCTACTTGAGAAGATATATAGAGAATCTGTTCCCACTGGTTATGAGCTACAGGGATGCTAGGTAGTGAAATAACCAGGACGGTTACATGAAAAGCAGAGGATGAGATCAGTCTGCAGCCAGCAAGTCCCGAGTATTCTAGAACTCTAGCATGGTAAGTGAACAGGAGACGCATAAAAATGAGATACCATGCTGACCTGCTTAAGGGCAAAGAGGTATCATGCGTTCTTACCATGAGGACGAGCTGCAAGGAGAAAAGCATATTCCCGATTGGAAATACTATAGACCAAAGCAGGGAATTGGCAACTCCTTAAGCTTTCACGTAAGAGAAGGCCTATTTCCTTTATATTAAAAAGGAGATCCTTTCTAGTCATGGGAGACATGACTGAAAAAGCCTTTTCCAGCCATCTAGGACAGCTGTTGGAGAAAAACCCCCATGCTCTCTAGCAAGGGCTCATAGTGGAGAGCTTGCAGAGAGCTTGCAGAGAGCATGATGCAGGAGAATGAGGAAATAGAACTGGCTACTGGAGAGCCAGTACCTATGTCAACTATGCTGCCAAACCTAGGGGAATGGAGATGGCAGAAAGAGAAGACAATCCAACAAGCTTGTAGTGAGAAAGTTTCCAAGACAGATGACAGCACTGACTTGGAGCCACTACTAAGACCAGAGAGAATGTTAGTGGAGGACAAATCTGGTTGCTGGTGGACAAGAACCAGTGGTCCAAACATTAAGGCTCCTGCATTGGCAGCTGCTTGCCAGACAGCAGAAAGAATGTTACTGTTTAAAAACAGGAAGAACAGACAGAACAGGAGTAGAAAACTCTGGACAAGTCTGATGAACTGCTTCAAAGCAAGACTGAAAAAGAGGAGTCAACTCAGAGAAGAGAACTCCGCACTGGAAAAGTAACAAAACTAGAGAGGCTGAAAAAAAGCCCTCCAGTGAAGCAATACCGCTCTTACAGCTTGGTAAGAAGGTAAAAAGAATGGAGCTGAAGAAGACTTACAAAGTAGTGAGTCTATAGAAAGGAAAAAAGACATGCTGGCACAGGAACTATCATTTGATAGTGGTTAGATCTCTTCCCCTAGCAAGAAGAAGAGGAGAACCCTGTGCCCTATAGGCATGAACATCCTGACAGCTCATAGAACATAGAAAAATGGATGTCTTTTGGGAAGAGATCCATGTCTAGGGTTTAGAATGAGAGCAGTGGATTGCCTCTATTGAGAAGAAGCAACTGCGGATTCTAACCCCCCAGAGTCACAAGCATCTGATGAAGATTGATCAGAAACCCTGCAGTTGCTGGGTTTGCTGAGCCTGGTGAGAGGTTGAATTCTGCAGACCAGGACAATGCTTCCCCTGTTTGGGAACATCTGCATCATGGCCAAATGATGCATAAAACCTTCTTCTCCTATGGGAAGAAGGTTTGGCAGGACATTTCCTACCTACTGGGACAGAAGAAGGTGCAGAACAGCCCTTAGGAACAGGTAAGTCAGTGGACAACTGAGTAACCTGACGTAAAGACTCCTTGTTGAAAAGATTGTCTCCAGTACAAGGAGTATGTCCCAGTCTTTGCTTTGCCCATTTATCTAAGTCTGAATCCTGAAGCCAGGCTCTACGTCGTGCCCCTATAGATATAGCAGAAATCCTGCTAGCAGACTCAAAAGAGTCTAGGGAAGCACGAGTAAGAAAGCAAGAGATATTCTGGAGATGTTTAAGCAGTGAAGAATAGCCTGCACTCTTGGACTCTGGAAGAGAAGGAGTCAAAAGATGTAATTGCTTTGTGACCTCCTCAAGAGACAGACTCATATAAAAAAATATATAAGAGAATTCTTGCAGAAAGCATAGATGTCTGGAAGGTTTGACGTCCAAAGGCATCTAGTGTCTTAGACTCACGACCTGGCGGATAAGAAGAGTGCTTTTCTTACTCTTTATCCGCCTCATTGCTGATTCCACTACTATGGAATGATGAGGAAGTTGAGTCTTTTGAAACCCTGGAGAGGGGGGCACCTGATATAAGAGATCAGTTGCTCTGGAAGGTGGGGGTACCCTTAAAGGTGTTTCCCACATTCCTAGAAGGAGATCCTGCAAGGAATGATGCAAAGGAAGCATTATGTTCTCCTTTGCTTTGGTAGAAAAAGAGCCTTGTGCAGGATCATGTCCTGGGATAGGAATGGCAAGAGATCTTGCTATATCCAGGAGGAAACTCTGAAAAGAGGGATCCCCAAGAAGAATCTCCCTTGGACAGGTTAGATCTGAAGATCTAGCCTGAGCACCGACAGAACTATCCAAATATATTGGAATAGAAGACCCTGCAGAGTGCAGTGTGGAATGCTTAAGGGATGGTCACCGGTACTGGTTGTCAGGAGCAGCGACCGTCATTACCACATTGCCAGGTATCGACTCCAAGCTTGGCATAGAAGGGAGCGATCCTGTTGAAAAAAGCATGGCAGGAGTTGGGCACGATGTTACTGTGGATACCGGTACCGATGCCAATACCGGTACCAATGTCGGAGTCGAGCCCGACAGAGACATCGGAGCAGTAATCAGTGACCGTTCAATCGGTACCGGGGTAACTGAAAACCTTCGGCCGCTATCCTCGGTACCGAGCCAGCGGTATCGATCGGTGTCGGCACCAAAGGGTATTGGTACCCAGTCTTCCAGACTACAGATCAATTCCAAACTCGTCATCGAGGGCAGCTCCATCGGCCCCGAGGGAACCGAGAGTTGCGGATCCGAATCATCGGAACCGAGCCTTCGGTACCGCCGAGAGCTGGTACCAAGGCGAGTCGGTACCCAGTCCTCCAGACTGGAGATCGATTCGAGACTCAGCATCGAAAATAGCGAGGCTATCGATGCACGTCTGGAGGGTACTGACGTCGGTGGTAGTATCGGTGCTGGTACCGATAAAGGAAAGTCAGTCTGGAGAGAATCCACCGGTCCCGAAGGCACCGAGGACGCCAGATGACCATCCCTGGTGAGGAGTGTTTCATCCAACACCAGTGCCGATGCCGGGGTATCGGTACCGCTCGAAGCGGCTGCCACCACCGGACACGGCTCAGGTATGTTCTGTGAGGGGTGAATCCCAGGAACAATCTGAAACCCCTGAAAGAATTTGGAGACTGAAGACTCCCGCCGGGGTTTTGAAACCAGTGGGTCCTCGAGGGCAAGGCCGGAGCCGTCTACATGCTGTGCATGAGACCTACCACTCGAGGGCTGGCTAGTCTTAACAGACTGTTTGTGGGTTACCTGATCCTGTGTAGAAGAAGGAGGGGACGGTGCCCCGAAGTTGGAGGGAAACCGTGTATCGAGGGAACCGACGTTAAAGACCTCTTCTCACCAAACTGTTGTCAGGACCCAAGCAGGTTAGACACCGACTTCGAGGGTCTAAAAATAAAGTTGTACCGCCACAGTCTGAACATTTCTTGGAGAAAGTGGCTGGCGGTTCCATGAAGGAAAAAGAAGAGGCCTAAAAGGCCTAAGGAACCGTGGGACACTATGAAGAAAAAATATCCCATGAAGAAGGAAGATTTTACAAGAAAAGAAAAGAAAACACCGGCGGTACCGGTGGCGTCGGGAAGACAGCCGCGACCACATGAAAACTAAAGAAATAAAACAAGAATTTTCTGCGGTGACAGGAGGACGTCCTGCCGGCTCCGCGGAAAACGAAAACTGAGAAGGGGCAGTTGGGAAAGGCGGGAAGGCAGCACGCAGGCATGGTGGGATGCTTCCAAAAGCTCTTTGACTGGATGCTGGGAAGCGTTCCCGCGCAGACTCCGTCGGTACTGACGTACCCATATGTGAAGACTCATTCCTGCTTGTTCCTGGAGATGTAGGAGATTGTGGTTGACTGAATCAAAAGCAGAGGCGATATCCATGAATATTAGGATGAATCCTTGTTTACTGTTGTTTAATCCAGTGTGGAGTCTGTCTAAAAGAGTTGTCAGTAGGGTTTCCACACCGTCATGCTGTCGGAATCCATGCTGTTGTGAGTCTAGAGGTGCGTAGAAGTCAATGTAGTCTTGAGTTTGTTGGTGGACAACCTTTTCCAGTATTTTGGCTAAGTAAGGAAGGCTGGAGATGGGCCTGTAGGAATTGACCTCCGATGGGTCCAGTTTAATATTCTTAATCACTGGTCTGATGGAGGCGGTTTTGAGGGGAGGTGGTAGGAATCCTTCAGACAGTGAGAGGTTAACAATTCTGGTGATGACTGGGCTGAGGTTCGTTCGTACTTGTTTGACCCAAAATGCTGGACATGGGTCAGTCGGGGAGGTAGTGGTGTTGATTCCACATATGATTTTCTCAATTTGTTCAGGGGAGTATGAATAAAAGATCTCTAATGTGTGTCATTAGCAGAGGGGGATGCTCAGATAGGCTACAGAGGTCAGGCAGGTCTGAGTGAGGTGCTGCTGAGGTGGTTTTACTTTGAAAGTATGTAGCAAAGGTCTCTGGGCTGGGGATATTTGCTGCTTTTTGTGAGGATTTATCCTTAGTGAGGGTATTAACGATGAAAAGCTCCCAAGGTTTGTTGAGGGAGCGCAGGAGGGTGTTAGTGTGATGCTCCTTTCTCTTGTGGTTGACAGATTTACGATGCTGAAGAACAGAATTTAGGTATGCAGCTTGGTCATTGGCATGTCTAGAACGTCTCCAGCGGCGTTCATGTTTTCTGAGGTGCACCAGTGATTCACGTAGGTCAGCAGTGAACCATACGGCTGTGTGGTTCTTGAATGAGGGTTTTGTGGAGGGAGGAAGGAGTGCAGCTCTAGAGATGTTGTCATTCCATTTGTCTATTAGCTTAGCCAGATCATCGGTGTTGGAGTTGAGGTCAGGCAGAGCGTTGTTGAGAAATGTTTCTTTGTCGAAGCATCTGAAACGGCGGAAGATGGGAGAGTTTGATGGGGAAACCAGTCATTTATCACTGTCATGTGGGATATAGAAGAGGATGGCATTGTGGTCAGACCAGGGGACCGGTAGCATAGTTGGTAGGATGAGTTTGTTTAAGGTGTGGAGGAGTAGCGGTGTGAAAAAAGGTCTAGGATGTTACCTCCGACATGGGTGGGGGTGTGGATGAGTTGGTGGTAGTTCAGTGTATTCATTGCATCCAGGAATGTTGCGGCGTGCTTGGCAGGGAGAGAAGGGAGATTGAAATCACCTAATAGCCAGAGCCTTTTTTGTTGGTTATCATGGTTCCATGCCATGTCAAGGATTGTCGCCAGTTCATCGGTGTTTGATGATGGAGGCTAGTAGAGCAGGCCAATTGAGAGGGTCTTATTTGAGATCATGATGTAGTCAAGACTGGTTGCACTCTGCACTAAGGTGCACTGGAAGTTGAGGTTACTTCTAGCTATAATGAGGACACTTCCACCTCGTCGGCTCACTCTGGGACAGTTAAATAGATTGTAGTCTGGGAGTCTTAGCTGGTTGGTGATGACTGTGTCCGCGTCAGATAACCAGGTTTTGGTGACAAGGAGCAGGTCCAAGTTCCGGTTGTTGACAGTCAGTGAGAACAGGTCACTTACTGCGGATGGATCGAGCATTTATTAACATGCAGTTTAGGTTCTCTTGGTGTGGTAACTTGTGTTTCTTGGTATTTTCCATTGGTAGACAGGTTATATGTATCAGCCTGCACTGGTTTGCAGGGAAATCAGGTCTGTTGTAATGGGGGAAGTCATAAAGCGTAGTTACTCACCTGTAACAGGTGTTCTCCAGGAGCAGCAGGAATCAGTCCTCACATATGGGTGACGTCGGCGCAGACGGAGCCCTCGCGGAGCAATTTTCCCCAGCTTTCAAAGAAAGCCTTTGGGAATTGCAGCGCGCATGCGCGGTCCCCTTCCCGCCCAAGGGTGCCATCTTAGCCAGTCAGATGACATAGCTAAAAGACAGCATAAAAATTTGCAAAAAAAAACTAAAGCAGATGATTGCAACTCCAAGGGGAGGAGGGAGGGTTGTGAGGACTGATTCCTGCTGCTCCTGGAGAACACCTGTTACAGGTGAGTAACTACGCTTTCTCCAGGACCAAGCAGGAAGTCAGTCCTCACATATGGGACTCCCAAGCTTAAGGCTACCGGAGACCCAAAGCATAAAAATGAGCTCCCTCTAGCTCAGCAGCACAGAAGGAAGGAATCTTCACAGAATTATTACCCACCGGTAGCCCAACATCCGGGATGGAGGGTAGGAGTTGCTCAAACCTCAAAGAGATTTCGGAGTACTGCCTGTCCGAAAGCACTGTCCCTGCGGGACTCCCTCTCGAGGCAGTAATGGACCGCAAAAGTCTGGCTCGAAGACCAAGTAGCGGCCCGGAAGATGTCTGCCAATGGAACAGAGCGGAGGTAAGCCACTGACGTAGCCTTCGCCCGAACACAATGAGCCGTGACCCGACTTTCTAACGAGAGTCCGGCTGCTCCATAAGCCCAAGCGATACAGTCAGCAACCCAGATGGACAGAGTGCGCTTGGAGACAGGGAGCCCCAATTTATTGGGGTCAAAAGACACGAAGAGCTGAGCAGCTTTGCGGTGCTCCCGCGTACGGTCAAGGTTCATAGAAGTTCAACGCCCTTCTACAGTCCAGGGTATGCAGGACCATCTCAGCTCGGCTGGAGTGTGGCCTGGGAAAGAAGGTCGGAAGTACCACCTCCTGATTGATGTGAAAAGGGGAGACCACTTTTGGAAGAAATTTAGGGTGAGTCCGTAGGACTACCCGATTTTTGTAGAATCGAGTGTAAGGGGGATCAGACACGAGGGCCTGTAGTTCACTTACGCGTCTAGCGGAAGTGAGGGCTATCAGGAACAAGGTTTTCCAAGAAAGAAAACGGAGAGGACAGGTAGCCATAGATTCAAAAGGCGGACAGGTGATCCGCTGCAAAACCACATTCAGATCCCAGTCAGGCGCTGGCGGGCGCAGAGGTGGTTTAAGGAGAAGGAGACCTCGGAGAAACCTTGCCACGAGAGGGTCGTTGGAAAGAGGTCTGCCGTCCACCGGCACATGATGTGCGGAAAGAGCACTGAGGTGAACCTTGACGGAGTTGGACTTAAGTCCAAGATTAGAGAAGTAGAGCAAGTACTGCAAGACCACCGACACCGAGCAGGAGAAGGGATCCAGAGACTGCTGGGTACACCAAACGGAAAAACGACGCCATTTAAGGGCGTAGCATTTGCGGGTAGAAGGTCGCCGGGAAGCTAGGACGACCTCTTCCACCTCTGCCGGCAGTAGAAGGGGAGCAAGGACTACCCTTTCAGCAGCCAGGCCATCAGATGTAGAGATCTGAGGTTGGGGTGTAGCAGGGACCCCTGATCCTGTGTTAGGAGATCTGGTTGAAACCCCAGAGGAAACAGAGCCTCCACTGCCAGTTGCAGCAGGAGTGGAAACCACGGCTGTCTGGGCCACCGAGGAGCTATCAGGATCATGGAAGCTTTGTCTCGGAGAACCTTGAAAAGAGTCCGAGAGATTAGCGGTATGGGAGGAAAGGCATACAGAAGGCTTTCCGACCATGAGAGCAGAAAAGCATCCGCCGCTACTCGGAGGGGGTGCGGCTGCCGAGAGCAGAAACGAGGAAGTTGCCGGTTGAGAGGACTGGCAAAAAGATCCAGCGTGGGGAGGCCCCACTGCAGAAAAAGTTTCTGAACTACCAAGGGATCCAGGCACCACTCGTGCGGCTGGAGGATTCTGCTGAGTTTGTCCGCCAGGCAATTTTCTTGGCCTGGGAGATAAACTGCCTTGAGAAGAATGCCGTGGCTGACGGCCCAAGAGCAGAGCCTCTGCGCTTCTCGACAGAGAAGGAAGGAGCCCGTGCCTCCCTGTTTGTTCACGTAGAACATGGCAACTTGATTGTCCGTCTGGACAAGGACGGACCGGCGAGAAGTCATGTGGGAGAAAGCCTTAAGAGCCAGACGGATTGCTCTGAGCTCTAGGAAGTTGATCTGCTGCGCAGACTCCCACGCGGTCCAAAGACCTTGAGTACATGCCCCTTGGCAATGCGCTCCCCATCCCAGGAGAGAAGCATCGGTCGTCAGTACTTGAGCAGGCGGAGGAGATTGAAACGGTATTCCGAGTACCAGGTTTGGCTGATGAAGCCACCACTGCAGAGAATAAGCCAGTGGACTGGAGATCTGCACTAAGTCGGCGAGGCCGTCCGTGGCCTGTTGCCACTGCTTGCGAAGGCACCACTGAGCAGGCCGCATATTCAGGCGGGCGTTGGGGGTCACGTGGACGGTGGAAGCCATATGGCCGAGTAGTCTCAGAAAGCGCCTGGCCGAGGCCAGGGACTGGCTGCGAAAACGGCTGGCTAGGTCCATGAGCCGCTGAGCTCTGTTGAGAGGCAGGAAAGCTCGCGCCTGAAGAGTGTGCAATCTTGCGCCGATGAACTCGAGATCTTGCGAGGGGAGCAAAGTGGACTTTGCGAAGTTTACGACAAAGCCCAAGTACTGGAGAAGAGTCACAGTGCGGTGCGTGGCTCGTGTGACTTCTTGAGAGGACGATGCTCTGATGAGCCAGTCGTCTAGGTAAGGAAAGACATAGAGGCCCTGAAGCCGGAGATAAGCCGCCACCACCGCGAGACATTTTGTGAAGACTCGTGGTGCGGAGGATAGGCCAAAGGGCAGTACTCTGTACTGGTAATGATTTCCGGCCACCACAAACCTTAGGTATTGGCGGTGGCTTGGGTGGATGAGGATGTGTGTGTAGGCATCCTTTAGATCCAAGGAGCATAGCCAATCTCCCTGCTGGAGGTAGGGCAGAAGGATTCCAAGGGTAAGCATCTTGAACTTCTCTCGCACGAGGAACTTGTTGAGGTTGCGCAAGTCCAGGATGGGTCTGAGGCCTCCTGTTCTTTTTGGTATTAGGAAATACCTGGAATAAAAGCCTTGACCTCTCAGGTGGTGGGGCACCGGTTCCACAGCCTGTTCCTGAAGAAGACTTGCTAACTCCTGAAGGAGTAAGTCCCTGTGCAGAGGGAGTCGTGGAGGCTCTCCCGGAAAATAGGAGGGAGGGACCTGGTGGAAGTGGAGAAGATAGCCTTCTCGCACAACATGAAGCACCCAGGCATCTGATGTGATGTTGGACCACCTGTGGGCAAAGTGGACCAGCCGGCCTCCTGTGCTGGGAGAAACCAGCTGAGGGGGAGAGGCTATGTCGATGAAGTCAAAAACCCCCACCCTGCTGAGCAAGGGGCCGGTGGTGCAGGCTTGGGGGCTTGCTGCCTATGGGACCCGTTACCCCGTCCCTTGGCCTGCTGACCCTGTTGGGGAGCTGAGGAGGCCTGATACTGAGGGTAGTGTTTATAGGCAGCCGCCTTCCTCGGGTAAAAGGACTTTTTTTCCCGAGCCCTTCTTCTTTTGGGAAGGGGCAGAGGTCTTTCTAGAGAGCCTTGTTCTGGTGAGGGTCTCCGTCTCGATTTGCGCAGCCTTCTCAGCCATGGGCTTGCCAAATAGGTTCTCACCTCGGCAGGGGACATCGACCAACTTGTCCTGCACCCAGGGTTCAAGGTCAGACGACTGAAGCCAAGCCTGTCGGCGGGCACCGATGCCGGCTGCGGCCACTCGAGCCGACGCTTCAAAGCCATCATAGGCTGCTCGAGAAATGAATTTGGAGCAGTCTCGAATACCAGTGGACAAGGCTAGGAACCTCTGCAAAGGTTCCTCGGAAAGTCCAGCAGAGAATCCGGCTATCTCCTTAGCCAGGTCTCTAAGGTACATGCCCATGTAGAGCTGGTAGGTCTGAACTCGACAAGCAAGCATAGAGCCCTGGAAACATTTCTTACCGAGGCCATCCAGGTTGCGGGCCTCCCTGCCAGGAGGCACTGAGGAGTGCATCTTCTGACTCTTGAGCCTATGCATGGCCGATTCCACCACCATGGAATGGTGCGGTAGCTGTGCTTTTTGGAAGCCCGGGCTCTTGCGGATGCGATAGATGGAATCGACCCGCTTGCTTAACACCGGCGACGATGCCGGACTCTCCCACATGCGGAAGAGTAGTCGTTCCAGCATGGGAGGAACCGGTACAGTAAAGTGCTCCTTCGCTGGAGAGTCATACTGGAGGGCATCGAGCTCCTCAGCTCGATGCTCCTCCTCGGGATCCGCAGGGAAGGCCAAAGCCTTGGCCATATCCCTGACGAAGTCCGAGAACTGGGCATCCTCCGGGGGGGACTGCTTCCGAGGTTCGGACTCAGGGGAGTCCGAGGGGACACACCGAGTCCGAAAGGAATCAGGTGACTCTTCCACTTCAGATTCCCAGGCCGACTCCGAGGAGGAATCGGTGGGGTCGGTCCGGGCGGGCGTAGGTGTCGGCCGCCCCGACGCCGAGGGAGTCGGCGTCGACGACCTCGGTCCCGAACGGGAGGCCGAGGGAGACCTCGACCGAGGATCGACTCGAGCCCGCATGGACTCGAGGATCGGCTCGGTCTCCAGGGTTGACTTAGACGTCGACGTCCCGGCGGCCAGGGCAGAGGCGCCAGCGAGGCTAGCGATCAGTGCCCGCTGCTGGTCCATGAAGGCAGCCAGGCTGCTCTCCAAGGCCGTCAACCTGAGTCCGACCTCAGGTGACCCAGCAGCCCCCGACTCGGGCCCCGACGTCGTCGGGCCCGACGTCGGACCCCTCGGAGGCGAGTCCAGGAGGAGTACAGGACTTACCCGAGCAGGCAATTCCGATTCCAGACGAGGTCGCTTCGAGAGACGTTCCTGCTCCAAAGACCCGGGACGGCTATCGGGGCTATGCGACCTGGCCCTCGCGGAACCAGGAGCGTCCACCGACGACGCCCTCGCGGGTTTCGCCTTCCGATGATGATCCCCGGAGGGAGAACCTCTGTCGGAGGAACTCCGGCGATGCTCAGAGCTGGAGCCTCTGGACGCCGAGGCCTCCGACGAGGTCCGGGTACGGGTGGGATCTGCGAAGATTCTTTCCCGCTGATGCTGCCGACTCCGTAAAGCTTTGGAGGACATTTTGCTGCAGGCCCCACAGATCAGTTCCTCGTGATCCGGGCCGAGGCAGCGGAGGCAATGATCGTGTGTGTCAGTGAGAGACATATTTCTGTCACACTGAACACACCTTTTGAAGCCACTGGCAGCCATCGGGGGAAAAAGGGCCCCTGCAAGGTCAAAGGACCGGGCTGCCAGCGAAAAACCGAAAACGAAACTGACAAGAAAAATCAGAAAAACCGAAAAATAAGAGAAGGACTCGCAACGGCGTCGCGAGTCCGGGCAGGAAAGAGACCGGCGTCGAACCGAAGAAAAAAGAGAAAATAAATGAAGAAATCAACTTTTTCAGCGGGGACTGGAAGACCACGTCTGTAGGGCTCCGCGGAAAAAAGAAGACTGGCTAAGATGGCACCCTTGGGCGGGAAGGGGACCGCGCATGCGCGCTGCAATTCCCAACGGCTTTCTTTGAAAGCTGGGGAAAATTGCTCCGCGAGGGCTCCGTCGGCGCCGACGTCACCCATATGTGAGGACTGACTTCCTGCTTGGTCCTGGAGAATTGTTCCTGCGTCCTAGTATTTGCACGTTGGGTATCAGGCCTTGATGTTTTGTATAAGAGCTTGCCCATGATATGAGTTGTGCTAGGCAGAATGTCATATGTGTGCAAGATGCCCTGACATTTTGAAGGCGATCCGGGGGAAGATTAGGAAACAGAGACGGTGTATTCTCTGATGAACGTATGGAGAGCAGCTTTGCTCAGATGGGGGCACGAATCACGGCTGAAAACCTCCGAAGTTAGAAGGGGAAGAATAGGGTATAGGTCTCGGGTAGCTGAAATGAACCTGAGCCTTCATTGGTGTAAGAGCGTAACCTAGAGATTATAATTGTAAGGCGTTGTAGATCTTAGGGTTTTGTTGGAGGTTTTTGCCTATGTTCCACGCCTAAGGGCCCTCTGGCGAGGCCGCTAGGCGTGGGCACGCCTGGAGGTGGTCTTTATTTGAATGTCCCGCGTCGGGCCCTGATTGGCCTTGCAAGGGAGGGCAGGAGGGGCTGCTTACCTCCTGCTCCCTGTCCCGATGCTGATCAGGGCTCTCCTGGAGTATCAGAGCCGGCGGCGGATGTTGGGCGCGTCCCGCGTCAGGCCCTGATTGGCTTTGCGATGGGGGGCAGGAGGGGCTACTTACCTCCTGCTCCCTGTCCCGATGCTGATCGGGGCTCTCCTGGAGGATCGGAGCCAGCGGTGGATGTCTCCAATACAGTTATGCCGGTTAAATGTGCTAAATAGGACAATACTGTCGGCAATTCCTGCTGGTCTTGCAAGACAGCCCCAGGTACTTTCTCTCATATGCTCTTTAAATGCCCCAAAGTTCAGACCTTTTAGATCCCTATTTGGGAATGAATCCAACAAATTCTTAAATTTCAGGTTCCTTTGACTTGGAGAATACTTATTTTTAGATCTTTAGTGGGTATTCCCTCACTTAAAACTGAGAACCACTATCCATTAAACTTCATGCTGGGGGTTGCCTTAAACCTTACCTTTGCAAACTGGCAAGATTCCTCGAAAATTAATTAGTGTTTATGGTGAAATCATTTATGTTTATATAGCAAATATGAACATATCCAAGTAGCACAGACTCATTCCCAACCTCCACTTATAGAGAAATGGCAGGCCCTAAGCAGTTTTATTGCTCACACACAATATGACATACATCCTTTGTTTCCCTCCCCCCACACCCTCCCCACATGATTAAACAGGTAACTCAATCTTAAACTTAAATTTTATAGTTCCTATATGACCTCTTATAGAAACATAGAAATATGATGACAGAAAAAGATCACATGGCCTATCTAGTCTGTTCTTCCAAATCAACAACTACAACAGTCCCCTTTTTACCTTTAGAGATCCTCTGTGTTTGTCCCCTGCTTTTTTGAATTCAGTTACTGTCCTCATCTCTACCACGTCCACTGGGAGACTATTCCACGGATCCACTACTCTTTCCGTAAAGAAATTTTTCCGCATATCACTCCTGAATCTATCTCCCTTCACCCTCATCCCATGTCCCCTCGTAGCAGAACTTGCTTTCAATTGAAAGAGGCTCTCTCCCTGAACATTTATGCCACAGAGGTATTTAAACATCTCAATCATTTTATTTATTTATTTATTGATAGCTTTTCTATACCGCGCTATTTGTTATCAGTGCCGTTTACATTCAACAACTTGACTACAGGGCAGGGGTAGATCTGCTCTGTGTTTACATAAAACAGGGATAGTAACATGGAAATGTAACTGGGAGAACTATATACAATTAAATACAGACAGGTGAATTTACAGTGAGGTTATTTACAATGAGGCGATTCTACATGCTAGGTTTGATGTCAATATACATATTCAAGTAATTATCTTGAGCAAACTTTATGACTGCTTAAATTTTGTAAGATGACTTTCATGATTTAGTAAATAAATCTTTACTAGTTTACTAGATCTGTCCGGTTTGGTTTTGGCTGTGGTGTGTGAGTCAATGCTGGGTTGGGTTGGGGTGGATGGTGCTGTAATGTGGGGAAAAGTGCAGTAGGAATAAGTGATGCTTGATGGCCTTCCTAAATTGATTGAGGTCTCTGATTGTTCTGATGTTGGGAGGGAGGTTATTCCAACATCTAGGGGCGTAAAGAGCGAAGGCTCTATTACTAGTTGTTCGTGAACATTTTGTAGTTTCAGATGGGATAATCAGTGTGTTGGCGGCTAGTGTCCTCCGTAATCTGTTGTTTGGTGTGTGTGTGAGCAGGGCAGAAATTGAAGGTGGGGAGATTTTGTTAATGGATTTGAATGTGATGAGGAGGGCCTTGTATGAGATCCTACAGTTTATAGGTAGCCAGTGTAGGTCTCTTAAAATAGGGGTTATGTGGTCTTTTCTGGACACTCCGCAGAGGACTCGGGCGGCAGCATTCATCGCTAACTGAAGAGGATTTAGGATGCTCTTGGGGAGACCGTGGAGAATAATGTTTGCATAGTCAAAGTGGGGTGTTACAATCGCTTGGAATATTGTACAGAAGTCCTCTGGGGCGAGCATGGGTCTCAGATGTCGTAATGTCTTGATCTTGTAGTATATTGCTTTGACGGTATTGCTTATGTGCGCTGAGAAATCCAGTTGTTGATGAAGCGTTACACCGAGATAGCATATGGAGGTCTTGCTGGGAAGTTCTGCATCTCTAACCTTTAGAGTTGTAGAAGGTGAAAAGCTCTTGTTCTTCGTGATGAACAAGACCTCCGTTTTTTTGAAGTTTATTCTAAGGTTCTGATTGAGGAGCCAGTCTGTGATTGCGTTGAAACAGTTCACTAATACTGTATAGTCGGGCAATGTGACATTGATTGGTGTGAACAACAGGACGTCATCTGCATAGATGAGGCATGAGATTCCGTATGAGCGGATGATGTCACAAATTGGCTGCATGTAAATATTAAAGAGCAGTGCAGATAGGGAGGAGCCTTGAGGTACCCCTTGGCTTTGCTGAAATGGTTCGGATGTGTTGGAGCCCATCCGAATTTGCTGCCATCGATCCTCTAAGTAGGATTTGCACCAATCCCAAGCGCGGCCGTGGATTCCCTTCTCATGGAGTCGAGTTAGAAGCTGGTCGTGATCGACTGAGTCAAAAGCAGCGGCAATATCGAGGAAGATAAGCGCAAACCCCTTTTTGATGTTGTCTATCCCGCTGATCTGACCCATCTGGGCAGCAGCAGAATGTGGCAGTGTTGACGGCGGAGGATCACATTTTTGTGACAACGGCAACAACACCAAACTTAAACTGCGCGGAAGAAAGGCCCGGCAATCTACTTCTGTATCTTGCCATGAAAACCCAATGGATAGTTACAACAAAACAAATTGTGCTATGGTGCTGGAAGATGAGACCCCCAGGTCAGAAGGCACTCAACTAGCTACTGGGGAAGAGCTGAAGACTTTTCAGAGTAAAGCCAGCATTTATGATGTGGTTGGATCAAAGCCCTCGGGAAGTCTGACTGCTGATGTAGCTGCGCATGAAATGAGAGTCAGAAGCTGTAAAGATGTCTTACACATTGGAACACGGAACGTACGAAGCATGAACCAAGGGAAGTTGGAGGTGGTCAAGAATGAAATGGAACGTGTACAACTTGATCTGTTGGGTGTCAGCGAACTGAAATGGACTGGCATGGGGCACTTTGCATCAGATGATCACATGGTCTACTATGCTGGAAATGAAAGACAAAGAAGAAATGGTGTTGCATTTATAATAAAGAAGAAACTTGCAAGAACTGTAATGAAATACAATGCAGTCAGCGAACGCTTAATCTCTATTTGTCTACGAGGATTGCCTATCAACACAACTATAATTCAAGTATATGCCCCAACAACAGCTGCAGAAGAGAATGAAATTGAAGAGTTCTATGAACAAGTACAAGCTGAAATTGACAGAACATGCAAACAGGATATTCTGATAGTCATGGGTGACTGGAACGCAAAAGTTGGCAATAAAGAAGAAGGCAAAGTAGTTGGAAAATATGGACTTGGCAACAGAAATGAAGCTGGAGAAAGACTGATAGAATTCTGCAAGACCAATGATCTATTCATCTCAAACACCTTCTTCCAGCAACACAAGCGGCGACTGTACACATGGACTTCACCGAATGGATTATATAAAAATCAAATTGACTACATATGTGGAAGTCAACGATGGAAAAGCTCTGTAACATCAACAAAGAAAAAACCTGGAGCTGACTGTGGTACAGATCATCAACTACTAGTATGCAAACTCAAGCTAAAGTTGAAAAAGAGCAAACCACTCATGAATGCAGCAAAATATGACCTTGAGAATATACCACTGGAATTTAAAGACTGCCTGCAAAATCAATTTGCTGCTTTAGATACAAATGACAGAGCTCCGGAAGAGTTATGGAATGACATCAAGAAGGTTGTGTTGGAAGAAAGCGAGAAGTCTCTACAAAAGGTGAAAAAGCAAAAACGGCCAAAATGGATGACTGAAGAAACTCTGAAAATTGCCCAGAAATGCAGAGAAGCTAAAGCCAGAAGAGAAAGAAAGACAATCACAGAACTCAACATAGATTTCCAACGTGCAGCAAGACAGGACAAGGAAAAGTACTACAATGACACTTGCAAGGAAATAGAAGCAGAAACTATTAGAGGAAGAACAAGATCGGCTTTCCTAAAGCTACGAGAGTTAAAGAAAAAGTTCCAGCCTCGAATTGGAATGTTACAAGATGCTCAAGGCTCTATGTTGAATGATGCTGAGAAGATCAAGAAAAGTTGGAAGGAATATACAGAGTTTTTATATGATAAAGATCAAGTGGACCAACAGCCGTTTCAACCTGTACCTTATGATCAGGAACCATTGGTGATGACAGAAGAAGTTGAAGCAGCATTGAAAGCCTTATCAAAGAACAAAGCACCAGGCATTGATAGCATTCCCATAGAAGTATTGCAGCAATCTGATGCAGCTGTTACCGTACTCACAAGGCTCTGCCAAGAAATATGGAATACAACATCATGGCCAACTGACTGGAAAAGATCTGTGTTTATACCAATACTAAAGAAAGGTGATCCAACTGACTGTGAAAATTATCGCACAATCGCTCTGATCCCACATGCCAGCAAGATTCTACTGAAGATTATTCAAAAGAGACTACAACCATACCTGGAACAAGAACTACCTGAAGTGCAAGCAGGGTTCAGGAAAGGGCGAGGAACGAGAGACATCATTGCGGATGTGAGATGGATCCTTGAAAAGACTAAAGAATACCAAAAGGATATCTATTTGTGCTTTATCGACTATAGCAAGGCTTTTGACTGTGTAAACCATGAGAAACTCTGGGCCACATTAAGAAGCATGGGTATACCAGAACACCTGATCGTTCTCTTGCGCAATCTGTACATTGATCAAGAAGCAACAGTTCGAATGGAACAAGGAGAAACAGAATGGTTTAAAATAAGCAAAGGTGTAAGACAAGGCTGCATACTTTCCCCCTACCTGTTTAATTTATATGCAGAACAAATCATCAGAGAAGCAGGATTGTATGAAGACAACAGAGGTGTGAAGATTGGTGGAAGACTCATCAACAACCTTCGCTATGCTGATGATACCACACTACTGGCTGAAAGTGAAGATGATCTGAAACATTTGCTTCTCACAATCAAAGAACATAGTCTCAAAATGGGCCTGCACCTTAATGTAAAGAAGACAAAGATCATGACAACTGGCATAATCAACAGGTTCATCGTTGAAGGAGAAGAAATTGAAATTGTGAACAACTTTAACCTACTTGGATCAACTATCAATAAAGAAGCAACAAGCAGTCAAGAAATCAGACGACGCATTGCTCTTGGCAGAATGGCTATGAAAGACCTAGATAAGATTCTCAAGAGAAGAGATGTCTCTCTCCATACAAAGATTCGACTTGTTCAAGCCATGGTATTTTCAATAACATCATATGGATGTGAAAGCTGGACAGTGAAAAAGACAGACAGGAAGAAAATTGATGCCTTTGAATTATGGTGCTGGCGGCGAATACTGTGTATACCATGGATTGCCCGAAGAACAAACCAGTCGGTACTAGAGGAGATCAAACCTAAGCTTTCTTTAAAAGCTCAGATGACAAGACTTCGACTTTCATACTTTGGACACATCATGCGAAGAGAGAGATCATTAGAGAAAGACATCATGCTTGGCAAGATAGAAGGTCAACGCAAAAGAGGAAGGCCAGCAATGAGATGGATCGATACAATAACAGCAGCTACGGGTACCAGTCTGTCAACAATGAGCCGCCTGACTGAAGACCGAACACAATTTAGGATAGCTATCCAGAGGGTCGCCATGAGTCGACTCCGACTCAACGGCACTTAACAACAACAACATCCCGCTGATCAAGGTGTTGGTTAGGGAGGTCAGTAGTGTCACGACTCCATGAGCTTCCCTAAATCTATGTTGACAGGGGTCTAGGGGGGCTTCAGTATCAGTATGTTGCTGGATCTGTCTCTGTGCCACCTTCTCGAGTATTTTGGCTAGAAGAGGAATACTTGAGATCGGACGGTATGACTCTACTTTCTGCGGATCAAGGTGATTGTTCTTTAGAAGTGGTCGCACGGATGTCTGTTTAAGATCTATTGGGAATGTTCCTGTTGCGAATGAGAGACTTATGATTTCAACTATGATTGGGCTGAGTTCTGAGCGCATTGATCTAATCCAGTAAGCTGGGCATGGGTCATTTGGTGCAGTGGTGGTATTGATGGTGGTAATAATGTCTTCGATACAACCCGCAGATGGAGGTGTGAGTTTCATGAGTGGATTCTGATGGAGAGGAATATAGAGAGGTTTGGGGCTCATGGCTATGAGTGTTTTGACAGCTTTGGATTGGAGATAGTTGGCATATAGCTGGGGTTGTATTTCTTCTTGCTGAGAAGATGATGGTTCCTTAGTAAAGGATTTTACTAAGTCGAAGAGGTCCCTTGGCTTGTTTAATGAGCGGTGGAGTCACTCGGAGTGGAATTCCTTCCTTTTGTCCCATATTGATTCTCGATGAGCTTTCAAGTGAACTAAGTATGTGGCCTGGTCAGAGGTGTTATGGGTGCTTCGCCATTTTCTCTCTAATTTCCTCAGGAGAAGTAAAAATGTCCGCAGCTCGGCAGAGAACTAGGGCGCTGTCTTCCTTTTACCAACGCAAGTGTTGGAAGTTGGATGCTTGTAGCCGGGAGGCTGTTGTGAGAACATTTTCATGGTGCTGTTCCAATTAGTGATCATGCCGTTGAGATTGGGTGATGGCTCTATCAATTTTGGGGTGGCATGTTTGATAAACTCTTCTTTATGAAGTGGTTTGAAGCGTGGGGGGTTTGCCAGAGTTGCTGCATTTGGTCGGCTAAGAGGATCATGCTCATGCTTTGATGGGATCTGGAAGGTTATTAAGCAGTGATCTGACCATGGGACAGGGGTGATGGCTAGTTCAAGGTGATCATATCACCTCTATCCCGCCTTTCCTCTAAGGTGTACATATTAAGATCCTTCAGTCTGTCCTCATATGCTTTATAATGAAGACCACTAATCATTTTAGTAGCCACCCTCTGCACCGACTCCATCCTGTTCACATCCTTTTGAAGGTGCGGTCTCCAGAATTTCACACTATACTCCAAATGAGGTCGCACCAAAGACTTATACAGAAGCACTATCACCTCCTTTTTTCTGCTAGCCATTCCTCTACATATGCACCCAAGTATCCTTCTAGCTTTTGCCGTTGCCTTTTCTACCTGTTTAGCTACTTTAAGATCATCAGACACAATCACGCCTAGGTCCCGCTCTTCTTTAGTGGACAAAAGTACTTCACCCCCTATACTATATTGCTCCCTTGGATTGCTGCAGAACAAATGCATGACCTTACATTTTTTAACATTAAATCCCAGCTGCCAAATTCTAGACCATTCTTCAAGCTTAGCTAGATCCCTCCTCATGTTATCTACACCTTCCTGGGTGTCTACTCTATTGCAGATTTTGGTATCATCCGCAAAGAGGTAAACCTTACCCAACAGCCCTTCCGCTATATCACTAACAAAGATGTTAAAAAGAATCGGACCAGGAGGTGTGTGGATTTCTTTAAGGAGGTGTGTGGATTTCTTTAATTTACCTTGGACTGCCTGCCTGAGTGGTTCCCGACGCTAGCTGCTGCACTGATTGATCACCTGCTGTGTAGCTGAGGGCTATAAAATCTACTGCCCTACCGCGGGACGCCGAGGTGTGTGGATTTCTTTAATTTACCTTGGACTGCCTGCCTGAGTGGTTCCCGACGCTAGCTGCTGCACTGATTGATCACCTGCTGTGTAGCTGAGGGCTATAAAATCTACTGCCCTACCGCGGGACGCCGAGGTGTGTGGATTTCTTTAATTTACCTTGGACTGCCTGCCTGAGTGGTTCCCGACGCTAGCTGCTGCACTGATTGATCACCTGCTGTGTAGCTGAGGGCTATAAAATCTACTGCCCTACCGCGGGACGCCGAGGTGTGTGGATTTCTTTAATTTACCTTGGACTGCCTGCCTGAGTGGTTCCCGACGCTAGCTGCTGCACTGATTGATCACCTGCTGTGTAGCTGAGGGCTATAAAATCTACTGCCCTACCACGGGACGCGGTCGCGGGCGTCCCCCGGGGGTGTGCACCGAAGGGGCGTGTCCAAAGGGGCAGGCCACGCCCCTTTGGTGCCCCATCGGTGCACGTAGGTGTGAGAAGCGTTCCCTGGGATGGGGAAAAGGAAAAAGAAGTACCAGCCTATTGCTCAAGTTAAAGCTGTTAAGGTTGTTGGACCGATGGACGCCCACGTCCGGGTGAGTGATCCTTCTCCTTCTACCTTGACATTAAAGGATGGTGGGCTGGATGTTTCTGGTGTGAGTACCTCGTCATCTGTGTCTTCTCTCTGCGAAACGGGTTCGTCTCCGCCCTGCTTGGAGTCTGAGTACATTTCTGGGGAGGCCGCTCTACGGGTGGATGTGGTGGGGGCTGACCCGGGCCTAGTTATTCTGCCCTCTACGTTTTTGAAAATTGATTCCACCTCAGATTTACCTCCATCTTTGCCTTCAGTAATTAATTTTCCTGTTGTTGGGGAATCTCAAGTACCACCAGAGAACGTTTCTCTAAAAGATATATGGGCAATTGTGTCTCGGATGGAGTCGGCTCTTGGACTCTCTTTAAAGAAAGTTTCTGAATTTTCTAAGGAAACGGTTGTGAAACTATTGGATCACGAAAACAGAATTGCTTCACTGGAAAAGTGGTCAGTAGTGCAGGAGTCAAAGGATTTATCCTATAAGGCTGTTTGTGGAAAACTTACGCAAGACTCCTTTGCATTACATAGGCAAGATGAGTTCTTGGAAAATTCCATTAGGTCAAAGAATTTACGCTTGTTAAATTTCCCTCAAACACACTACCTGTCGCCTTTGATACTTTTTCATAAATATCTTAAGGAGGTGCTGATGCTTACAGAAGTTGATTCTATTAATGTTTCCAAGATTTATTATGTTCCTAAAGGAAAGATAGATATGGGTGGGGAAGCAGGAGAGGCTGGTCTTCAGTTTGATCGTGTGGTTTCCTCTTCTTTAGATATTTCACATTTTATTGAATCTGAGAGTGAAGAGATTTCCTTAAGAGCTACATTGTTGGTAATATTTTTATCTGAGATGGATAAGGAAAAGGTGTTACGTGCCTATTTCCCCAAAAAGAATGAGAAATTTTGTGGCCATGCAATTCAAATTTTTCCTGATGTCTCCCGGGCAACCCAGAAGCGACGCAAGGGCTTTTTGGAACTGCGTCCACGGGTTTTAGCTCTGGGGGCATCCTTTTACCTTAAATTTCCATGCAAGTGCCATATTTGGTTTCAAGGCAAAAGATATGTATTTTTCGAAGTGGATCATTTATTGACCTTTTTGGATAGTAAGAACTAGGGTTTTTGTTGTTTTTGTTTTTCTTGTAAGTGTTTTCTTGACTCTGAGTTAGAAAAAGGAGACTTTTGTTTAATTATTTGGGGCCATTCAAGCTGCTTAATATTTAATACCGCACCCCTCCTTGATGTGGACTATTTTGGATGTGTACTTGTGTGGGATATTAGATGTGTATATTCGTTTTGCTTGTAATTTTTCTTCATTGATGTATATAAATTTTATAAATAAAAAAAAAAAAAATAAAAAAAGAATCGGACCAAGGACAGATCCCTGGGGCACACCACTGGTAACATCCTTCTCCTCAGAGTGAGCTCCATTTACTTGTACTCTTTGTCACCTCCCACCCAACCAATTTCTAACCCAAGCAGTAACTTTAGGGTCCATCCCTAGAGTTTATAAGTCGCCTGCGAGGAACAGTGTCAAAGGCTTTATTGAAATCTAAATACACCACATCTAGGGCTCTCCCTCGGTCCAACTCCCTGGTCACCCAGTCAAAGAAATCAATCAGATTTGTCTGACAAGACCTGCCTCTGGTGAATCCATGCTGCCTCAGATCCTGTAATCCGCTGGACTCCAGAAACCTCACTATTTTCTCTTTCAGCAGCGTTTCCAATAATTTACTCACCACCGAAGTTTAAAAAACCCCAAAAGAACCTGATGCAATTGTGAGTGGAGGAGTGGCCTAGTGGTTGGGGCAAGGTACCTCAGGCCAGAAGGTTGGGGGTTCAAATCTCACTAAAGGACAGCAACCTTGGGCTGGAAGGACTGGGGTTTCTAGTCCCACAGGTGCTCTTGTGGTTTTGGGCAAGCCACTTAACCCTCCATTGCCCATGTTCCCTGTAAAATAGTTATCTCCAAGTTATAATGCCCTGTTCAATGTAATCTCAGTTTGTTCAATGTAAAAACTGCCTTGATATCATGAAAGGCGGTATATAAGAAATGTTAAATAAATAAATAAAAATAGCTGGCATTTGAGCCATTCTGGCAGGCCGCAGTTCTCCTCTTACTTGGCAGTACACCAAAGTTATTCACACCTTGATTATTTACTGCTTCACCGTAACTTGTATGCTATGGTGCAGGAGGCAGAAATAGAACCAATAACTTGGTCAGACTACAGCCCTATGTAGGTCACACTAGAGGGATTGGGGGTTATGGAGGAACTCTGTATTGGAGACTAAATGATAACTTGCTCAGGGATAAGAGAGCAGTCATATCAATTAAGAGAGAAATAGAGGAGTACTTTCAGCTCAGTGATAATGGTGATGTGGAAATGGTCTGGAATGTGATGAAAGTGGTGGTGTGGGGGAAGCTAATCATGTGGGCCTCGGTGAAGGGGAAGGCGAGGGCATGGGAGCTTGAAGAGGTATATGCTAGGGTGTGGGAATTGGAAGGACGGCATGTCTGGCCAGGTACGGCTAAAGTGAGAGAGGAATTAGAGATGGCGAAGATTAAGCTGAAGGCATTGCAATTGGATGACCTTAATTTTCGGTTACAGTGTCTAAAGCAGCATTATTATGAGGGGGCAAATAAGCCTGGGAGGATGCTGGCGCCAGCCCTAAAAGCCAAACAGGCTAGGCAAACCATTTTGAAGATTAGGAGGGTTGACGGACAGTTGTTAATTAGAGATGATCAAATCCAGGTGGCCTTCCAGGACTCCTACAAGCTCTTATACTAAAAAGAAGGGGTTAGTGGGGACGAGGGTATAGCACATTATCTAGAAGGGGAGCAGCACCTAGTCCCATCTACAGAAGAGTGAGAGTCTCTGGAACATCCCATTATGGGTAGAAGTGCAGAAGGCTATCCAGCAGTTGGTGCCTGACAAAACCCCAGGCTTAGATGGGTTTACGGCCCAGTTTTACAAGACATTTGGCTCCATCCTGATAGCTCCCTTAGTGAAGCTCTTTAAAGGCCTAATGGAAGATGTAAGTTTGCCTCCTTCGCTGCGGAAGGCAGGGGATTAGTGTGATCCCCAAACCGGGAAAGGATCCAGTACTGTATGCATCGTACTGGCCGATATCACTACTTAAGAACATAAGATATGCCATACTGGGTCAGACCAAGGTCCATCAAGCCCAGTATCCTGTTTCCAACAGTGGCCAATCTAGTTCATACGTACCTAACAGTTTCCCAAAAAGACACAGGTTCCACAATGCTTGTATTGGATCAAGCAGTGATATCCTGGGTCCCTTTTTAATAACGGTTTATGGACCTTTCCTCCAGGAACTTGTCCAAACCTTTTTTAAACCCAGTTACACTAACAGCCTTTACTATATCCTCTGGTAACAAATTCCAGAGTTTGATTACACGTTAACTGAAAAAATATTTTCTCTTATTTGTCTTGAATAGTTTACCCTATAGTTTCACTGCATGTCCCCTAGTCTTTCTATATTCTGATGATGTAAACAATCGATCTACGTTTGCCCATTCCACTACATTCATTAATTTATAGACTTCTATCATATATCCCCCTCAGCCATCTCTTTTCCAGGTTAAAGAGCCCTAACCTTTTTAGCCTTCCTTCATAAGGGTATCCTTCCATCCCCTTTACCATTTTGGTGGCTCTTCTCTGTACCTTTTCTAATAACGCTATATCATTTTTTAAAATAAACTTTGTTTATTAACCACCAACAGACATAAAAAAAACATTGTACATTCAATCTCCGAGCGGGGTGGACTCTGATCCCCATCCGGAGGCAATCCACAGATACAGGTGGGCTATAACATTTTATCCCATCCCCCCTCCTCCTCTACCTCCCCCCCCCCCAAAAACACCCTCCCTTCCTCCCCCCTCGATCACACTCCCCTCCAGTTACCAATTACTGTCTGGCCACTTCTTCCTCTCCTCTCAGTGACCCTATCCCACAACCACTACCGCTCCCTCTGTCAGCTACCCATCTGTAAGATTTCATTGCGACTACGAGCCCCTAAGTTTTGAATATAGGGTTCCTAAACAAGTAAAAAGGCTGTCCAGCGTTTGACACTGCCCCGCGCTCTCCACTGTTCAGCTAACATCAATTGATGGAAGCAATTTTGCCATTCCCCAAACCTGGGTGGGGTTGGCTCTCTCCATTTACGAAGGATCGGACCTTTACCCACCAGACATGCCTTGCACATCAATAAACATTCCCCTTTCCCTTTAGGTTGGGGAGGGCCAAGTCGATCCAATACAACAAAAGAACCGGTCCATTTCAATCTCTGATGCAGCAGCCCACTTACAAAGGTACATATCTTCGCCCAATAAGACCAAAGAGATTTTCATCCCCACCACATATGCAGCAAGTTTGCCATTGGCTCTAAACATCGAGGACATCGACCATCAGAGGTTATGTGGCAACGCAGCGCATGTCTGGGTGAAAAATTGGCCCTGGTTATACACTTGAAATGCACTTCCCTCCATCGCGCCCCTTCTGCAATTTCAGCTATCCGTCGTAAGGCATTAAGGACAGTGCCAGGAGGCATCTCCCACCCCAGCTCCACTCCCCATGCCGCCTTGATAATTTGGTGCAGTCCTAAAACGATCTAGTCGAATTTTCAGCACTGTTATCGATGGCGGATTGTCCTCGCCCAGGTCAAAAATTCCAAAATCTGAGCCGACCGTTCTATTGTCGGCGTGCCTCTGGGTAATGAAGACACATAATGGGAAACCTGCATAAACGCAAAGTAATACTTGGGGGTTAAGTCATATTCCCGACACAAGGACATAAACGATTTACATTTCCCTAATGGGTCCACCAAGTGTCCCATATTCCTAATGCCGCGATCTATCCAGTCTCGGAACATCGCTGTCTCCGATCTGGGGGAGAAGTTCATGTTCCCTTGTATTGGTAACCAGCTTGAGACCTTCCAATATGCATTAAGCTGCCTCCATGTTCTCTTGGCCGAGCCAAGCAATACACTCCTCACTATTCTGCTCGGTAGTTCCCGGTTCTCTGCATGCAATACCCCTAGCAATGTCTGAGGGGCCACAAATCCCTCCTCAAAGGCCCTGGGCGTATAAACCTCCGTCCCACCCAGCCAGTCCCCGATATGTCTGGCCTGACAGGCCAGGGTGTAGACTCCCAGGTCTGGGAGCCCCATCCCCCCTCCCTCCATTTCCCCAGTAAACGAGGTAGCGGGATACGTGCTCTGGCCCCTTTCCACAAGAGCCCCCATAGTGCTGTTTCTAATCGCCTAAAAATCTCGACGCAGCAGCCAAACTGGTAAAGTCTGCATCCAATACAAAAGCCACGGCAAAACCACCATCTTCACCGCTGCCACTCTCCTCAGCAGGGAAAGCGGGAGGGGTCCCCATGCCTTCAACTGAGCCTGCAGACGAGTCAGAACCCGTTCCAGGTTATTAGCATATAACTCTCGTGGCTGTCTAGTCAACGTAATGCCCAGGTAGATGAAGCTATCCTCCGCCCATATGAGAGGGAATATACCCTCCCAACGCTCCTGTAGCTGCCCCGATACATCCAATGCCTCGGATTTTTCCTTATTTATACACAGCCCTGCAAAGAAGCCAAACCTCGTAAACTCCTCCAGCAGCCTGGGCAGGGATTGCTTGGGGGAAAGCAGGTGTACCAGAAGGTCATCTGCAAAGGCCGACAATTTAAACTCTTGAGAGCCAATACGTACTCCTCGTATCTCCCGGGAGGTCTCTATCTTCCGTATCAAAGGATCGAAAGACAAGACAAACAGTAGGGGAGAACGGGGACATCCCTGTCTTGTACCGCGTGCCAAAGGAAAAGCCTCCGAAAGCACCCCATTACAGAATACTCCTGCGGTAGGCTTTGCGTATAAGCTCTCTACCATCTTACAAAAAGGAGGCCCTAGTCCATATCGCGGCAGCAGGTTACGCAGGTAGTGCCAGTCGACCCTATCGAAGGCTTTCTCTGCATCAAAGCTGACCAGCAGAGATTGCAACCGTCGATCTTGCACCCACTCCAATGATGCCAATATTTTACGCATGTTACGCACCGCATATCGCACTTTAACAAATCCGACTTGGGAGTCATGCACAAAGTGACCCAAAAGTCCTGCCAGTCGATCCACCAGAATCTTGGCAAACAACTTTAAGTCAAAGTTTAACAACGATATGTGCCGATAGGACTCTGCCAGTACCGGATCTTTCCCCGGTTTTGGAATCAGAGTAATATGAGCATGATTACTGCCCCATCAAAAGGCAACCTGCTCCACCCGTCTATCATAGACTGCTACCAAGGTTGGGCTTACGCAATCACTAAGTATTTTATAAAATTCGGCTCCTAGGCCATTGGGTCCAGGTGTCTTATAACAACTTGCTCTAGTAATAGCTGTGTTTACCTCTTGTATTGTTATCGGTTGCCCCAACTGAGCGCTCTGCTCCTCGCTGAGCTGCGGCAAATCCAATCCTCGCAAATAGTCGTGCATCGCTAGAGGGGATTCGGGCTCTGCTGCCTACAACTTTTGAAAAAAAGAACGAAACACTCGAGCAATCTCCGTACTCTCCTTCTGCAGAACCCCCTTATCGTCCTGGATTGCTGCCACTATATTCATGCCTCTCTGGCCCCTTAGGCATCGGGCCAATAGCTTCCCAGGCTTGTCCCCGTAGCAATGCAATTGATACCGGTAATATAGGACAGACTTCTTAGCTCTCTGATGCAGAAGCTCATTCAAGTCTACCTGGGCCTCCCATAGCCTTTTCCTATTCAAGGCGTTTGAGGCTTGCACGGAAAGGCGCCGCAGTTTAGTAACTTGCTGCTCAAGTCGGATAATCCGCTCTGCTATCATCCGACGTTTTTGAACTGCAAATCCAATAATATCACCGCGTAATACTACCTTAGCTGTTTCCCAAACCAACTCAGGATCCCCCTGATGGCCCTGATGATCGCTTTCAAACTCCTGCCAGCACCGCCTAATAAATTGATGAAACCGAGCATCTTTATAAAGCTCCAGCGGGAAACGCCAAACCCGTGTCCTTGTAGAGTCCCTTCCCCACTGCAGCTCCACCCAAGTCATCGCATGATCTGATATTTCTATGGGACCAATCTGCGCATCTCCCGTATGAGCAAACAGGCCTCCTGAGATCAGTATGTAGTCAATGCGTGCACTAGAGCCGTGTGCACGGGACTGGTGGGTAAAATCTTTCTCTGAGGGATGCAACAATCTCCACGGATCTACCAGTCCCAACCTCGCTCGCAAGCGTTGTAGCATCCGCGCCGCAGGGAATCTCACCCGCACCTCCTCCCCTCTAGATGTATCTAAGTCTACATCCAAGACCCCATTGAAGTCCCCGCCAAAGAAGCAGTGGGAGCTCAGTCAATTGTTCCACCTTGGAGGCCAAACAGCTATAGAAATTTGGATAAAACGTATTAGGGCCGTAGAGACTCCCCAATATGACTGATTTCCCCTTCCAAAGATCCATGCAGCAATACAAATCTCCCATTTGCATCCCCCATTTCAGTTTCCACTACGAAATGCACATGTTTATGGATCAGGATGGCGGGTGAACCCCAAACCTGCCCCACCCAATCTCTACGCAATTTACTATGTTCGTCGGCAGTCTGGTGGGTTTCTTGCAAAAATGTAATATCACATTTCTGACTAGCTAACGCCTGCAAAATTTTATATCTCTTAATTGGGTTCCCCAGGCCACAGACATTCCACGTTATTATCTTCAGAGTATTGGGGCAGTGTCAAGATTCATCCACACAGTAATCACTGGCCTCATGGAGGGAGTCCCCCCAGCCTGGAACCCCTCCTATACTCTAAACAGGTAGCTATCTAACCGCCATCTATGTAACTCTGGGGTGTGACCTACCCTCCCCTTTGAAACCCCTTCCCTTCCCCACCATAGACCCCTAACCCTCTTCTCTCTCTGTCTCTCTACCATCTAATCTTCCCCACTAGCCAATAGCCTTAGGTCCCGTGCTGTGCGAACGGTCGCCCTCCCTCCCTCAACACTCCATATATTGACCCACCTTCCACCCGTACACACCCCTATGCCAGTGCTAGGTCGAGGCCTATCTGTCCCCGCCTCGTAAACAAAAGTAACAATTTAACACTACAAAGTACAATATACAGTATCATTTTACTAACGTCCCCACAATGCACAAAGTAGAGGCATGTCTGGGCAGAATGGGATCTCTATGCAGTGAGTCAACCCATCTCACATCGCCCCAGACTGTTGTAAAGTCCAAACACAGTGCATCTGCTTCACTTTGACCATCAACAAACTTTTAGTATACAGGCAGTACAACAAAGCAATCAAACTTTATAGATGCTCGGAACTTGCTGCTACTCTTGTGTCCTTGGGCCGTCTCGTTCTCCACGCACTAGAGTTTCAACATATGCAGTTGCCTCCTCCGCTGATTCGAAGGTCCGGCGGGCACCTTCATTGATCACGTGCAAGCGAGCTGGGTATTGCACCGAAAATTTATTTTTTTTTCGATCAGTTTCTGGCAAAGAGGTGCATATGCTCTGCGCCTCTGGCTCAGCGCCATGGAGTAGTCCTGAGCAATTCGGATTTTTAAATTGTCTTGTACAAGAACTCCTTTCTGGCGTGCTGCTCTCAGTATTGCCTCTTTCTGAGGGAAACGCAAAAACTTAGCTAGCACCACTCTTGGCCTTTGATCCCTGGTCTGCTTACTTCCCACGCGGTGCGCCCGCTCAATAAGCATTTTCCCACCGTCCTCTATCCCCTCAAGCAATTGAGGGAGCAGTGTCTCCAAGTAGTGTTTTAAATCTTTATCGGACACCGCGTCTGGAATGCCCATCACTCTGAAGTTATTACAGCGTGATCTATTTTCTAAGTCATCAAGTTTTACCTCTTGTAGCTGTAAACTGGTTCTCATGCCTTCCACCTCCTAAATCAGCGCCTCCAGGTTGTCCTCCGTGCGCCCGACTCGCTTTCAGCCTCCTGCAGACGGCTCCCCAGGGCCCCCATTGAACTGTGCAAATTATCCATCTTCTCATGCAAAGCTGTAAATTGCACCGCCAAGGCCTCTGCCACCGCCGCTGATATCTCCTCCAGAGAAGCAGGGGAGGCCGGCGAACTTGGCATGGTTGCTCCCTCCGCCATCTTACTTGTAGCTGCCATGCGGTCTCTCTCCTTCTGACCTGCTTTTGCAGTCGCTGCCATCCCGCCGTTCACTCACAGCCCGCCTCAGGAGCTTCAGGGAGGATTCCGGGTAAGAGAGCGATGCTTTGCCGCAGCCTTTCACTGTATTAAGAGGTTCTAAAATGCCGGTTTAGGTGGAGGGCGACCAGAGCGCAAGCAGAACACGGCCGCTTGCTCTCACCGCATCACGTGACCACGCTATATCATTTTTAAGATACGTATAGCTGTGCCTGTACTCAGTACACAAGTTTTTGCGGTTTACAAAAAGATCACATACGTCGGATTAACGATCAAAACTATCATTCGAAAAACTGTCTTAATGAGACACTCCATTTGACACAGCACTGCTGTATGTCCCCCGAAGAAGGCGCAAGCCGAAACGCGTAGGGACTAATTATCAATAAAGCAGTCTGATTCCAATCCATATCTCTTGCTCCGTTTGTTCCTCCTTTGGTCTGCAAGAGGTTTGCTCCTTCCTCTGTCTCCGTAAGGGTAATGAGGACAGTGGTACAGACTTTGGTACCATGTCTGATACCAGTGAAGGAAGGTCAACCAGTGGCAATTCAATTGGCCTCAGGGGAACCGAGAGTTGCGGATCCAAATCATCGGAACCGAGCCTTCAGTACCGCCGAGAGCCGGTACCAAGGCGAGTCGTTACCCAGTCCTCCAGACTGGAGATCGATTCCAAACTCGGCATCGAAGGAAGCGAGGCTATCGATGCACGTCTGGAGGGTACCGACGTCGGTGGTAATATCGGTGTTGGAACCGATAATGGAAAGTGAATCTGGAGAATATCCACCGGTCCCGAAGGCACCGAGGACGCCAGACTACTATCCCTGGTGAGGAGTGTTTCATCCAACACCAGTGCCGATGCCGGGGTATCGGTACCGCTCGAAGCGGATGCCACCACCATACACGGCTTAGGTATGTTCTGTGGGGGGTGAACCCCAGGAACAACCTGAAACCCCTTATAGGCTTTGGAGACCGAAGACTCCCGCCGGGGTTTTGAAGCCAGTGGGCCCTCGAGGGCAAGGCTGGAGCCGTCTACATGCTGTGCATGAGACCTACCACTCGAGGACTGGCTAGTCTTAACAGACTGTTTGTTGGCTACCTGATCCTGTGTGGAAGAAGAAGGGAACGGTGCCCCGAAGTTGGAGGGCAACTGTGTATCGAGGGAACCTCGATGTTGAAGACCTCTTCTCACCAAACTGTTGTCAGGACCCAAGCAGGTTAGACACCGACTTCGAGGGTCTAAAAATAAAGTTGTACTGCCACAGTCTGAACATTTCTTGGAGAAAGTGTCTGGCGGTTCCATGAAGGAAAAAGAAGAGGCCTAAAAGGCCTAAGAGACCGTGGGACACTATGAAGAAAAATATCCCATGGAAAAGGAAGATTTTACAAGAAAAGAAAAGAAAACACCGGCGGTACCGGTGGCGTCGGGAAGACAGCCGCGACCACAAGAAAACTAAAGAAATAAAACAAGAATTTTCTGCGGTGACAGGAGGACGTCCTGCCGGCTCCGCGGAAAAACGAAAACTGAGAAGAGGCAGTTGGGAAAGGCGGGAAGGCAGCACGCAGGCGTGCTGGGATGCTTCCAAAAGCTCTTGATTGGATGCTGGGAAGCGTTCCCGCGCAGACTCCGTCGGTACCGACGTAGCCATATGTGAAGACTCATTCCTGCTTGTTCCTGGAGATCATCAGAAACACTTTCTGGACTTGGTAAGCACCAAGTCCAGTATGGCCCCTTCATGTGTGGGTTCTGTTACCAGTTGCCTGAATACAGTACTTCTTCCTGTAAAGAATTTAGGATCTCCTTGCTTCTAGATGACACCGCAGCAAGGATGCACCAATCAACATCCAGAATATTGAAATCCCCCATCAGTAGCACTTCCCCTTTCCTGGCAATGCTACGTATGTCTTCTATTAAATCTCCGTCCATGTCTTCTCCCTGTGATGGAGGTCTGTATATCACGCCAATGCAAATGGATTTCTCTTTCCCTCATTCTAGTTTAGCGCACACTGCCTCCTCTCTCCCTTTTCAGCCCTGTATTTCTATAGCTTTAATATTTGTTACAGCCCTGGAGCTGGTGTAAATATCCACACCTATAATTTTCACATGCATATGTATATTATAGCATTTTATGATCTACATGTATACTTGTGTGCTCTGCCAGAACTCTGTCCCTGTGCACACCTACCAGTCAAGTACAAGCCATCATTCATTTATTCATTCAACAGTTTTTTTTATACCGCTTTTATCATTTTAGCCAAAGCGTTTTACATTGTAACTTAATGTACATTAAACAGGGACATTGATAACTTGGATTTTTCTGAGGCATTGGAGGATTAAGTGACTCACCGAAGGCCACAAGGAGTGCTAGTGGGAATCAAACCCTGGTCTCTTGGTTCTCAAGTAAGTGCTCTAACCATTAGACTACTTCTCCACTCCAAAATATCAAATCACGTACTTTCACGCTAGTCAGATTTTTATAAAAGACCATTTACACACATGTGTGCCCCGTAAATGCTAGAATGATTATTTTGACTGCTAGGGCTCTGTTCATGCATGTAAAAAGCTGATTTACACATATAAATACCATATTTTAGAAAAAGCACTACTTATATGTGGAAATGAAAGCATATAGAAATTTTAAGGGTTGAGTTCTCAGCTGTTCTTCAAAGTATACAAGTATTATTACTAAGCATTATTATTACTAAGCATTTATAAAGCACTGCAACATACGAAGCGCTGTACAAATATAAAAAGAGACAGTCCCTGCCCGTTAGAGCTCACAATCTAGTTAAGACAAAATATGAAATAGATTAGATAATACAAAAAACAAATTAACAAGACAAGAACAAATGTTTATGGAGAGAACAAGAAAGGACAAATTAGGAACAAAAAGTGAAGAAATGGGATTTCAATTTGGATAAGAAGATGGCCAGGGAGGAGGCTTGGTGGACAGAGGCAGGTAGAGTATTCCAGGAAAAGGGTGCAGCCAGTTGAAAGGAGCAAAGTCTAGAATTAGCAGTACGAGTAAAAGGCATAGATAAATAAATGAAGACAATTAGATGAGCAGAGCAGGCGAGAGGGGGTGTAGGTAGAGATGAGGGATGAAAGATAATGAGGGGCAGAAGAATGAATATATTTATAGGTTAGAAGGAGGAGTTTGAACTGGATACGGAAGCAGATGGGGAGCCAGTGAAGTGACATGAGGAGAGGAGTAATGTGTGAAAAGCGAGACTGACGGAAAATCAGAGGAGCTGCAGAATGTTGAATAGACTGGAGAGGAAAGAGGTGGTTAGTAGGGAGGCCAGCAAGAAGAAGGTTACAGTAATCAAGGTGGGAGATGATTAAAGAGTGGACAATCAGTTTAGTAGTGTTATCAGAGAGAAAGGGGTGAATTTTGGAGATATTGTAAAGAAAGAAACAACATGTTTTAGTGATGTTTTGGATATGTAAAGAGAAGGAGAGAGATGAGTCAAAGATAACACCAAGGTTCCGTGCCGAAGAGACAGGAAGGATAACAGAGTTATCCACAGAGATTGAGAAAAGGGAAGGAGGAGGGGAGGCATTAGGGGGAAAGACAAGGAGTTCAGTTTTGGCCATGTTCAGCTTCAAGCGGCGACAGGACATCCAGGAAGCAATGTCAGAGAGGCAGACCGAGATCTTAGCTTGAATTTCAGGAGAGATAACAAGCTAGAGAGGTAGATTTGAGAGTCGTCAGCATAGAGATGATAGTGAAAGCCATGGGAAGAGATAAGAGCACCAAGGGATTGGGTATAGAGAGAGAAGAGGAGGGGACCTAAGACAGAACCTTGAGGTACACCCACAGGTAAAGGGGTAGAAGAGGAGGAGGAGCCACCGAAATACATACTGAAAGAGCGGTGGGAGAGATAAGAGGAGAACCAAGAAAGTACACAGCCTTTGAAACCGACTGAAGACAGGGTGATAAGAAGAAGATTGTGGTCAACGGTGTCAAAGGCAGCAGAGAGATCCAGAAGAATGAGGACAGAATAAAAACCTTTGGACTTAGCCAGAAACAATCATTGGCGACTTTGATAAGAGCAGTTTCGGTAGAATGTAGGGGACGGAAACCGGATTTTAAAGGATCTAGGAGGGCATGAGAGGAAAGGAAGTCAAGACAGCGGTGGTAGACAGCACGCTCAAGTAATTTAGAAAATAAAGGGAAGGAGAGAGATGGGATGGTAATTAGAAGGACAGGTTAGATCGAGTGAGGGTTTCTTGAGGAGGGGTGTGACAATAGCATGCTTGAAGTCAGAAGGGAAGGTAGCGGTGGAGAGCAATAGGTTGAGAATATGAGTGAGGGAGGGGACGATAGTGGAAGAAATGGAGCTAAGGAGGTGGGTTGGCATAGAATCAGAAGGGCAGGTAGTCAGCTTAGAGGAAGAAAGGAGGAGCGTTGTTTCCTCATCAGAGACCAGAGGGAAGGAAGAAAGGGAAGCAGAAGTAAGGGGGGAGAGTTGGGAAAAAGGGGGGGGGGAGGAAGAGATGGTAGTGAACTGGAGGGTAATTTTATGGATTTTGTCATGGAAGTACTGTGCCAAGGTTTGGGCAGGAAGGGAGGTAGGAGCCAGAGGTGGGGGCACCCTGAGGAGAGAATTGAGTGTATAAAAGAGACGACGAGGATTAGAGACAAGAGAGTTAATCAGATTGGTGAAGTAGATTTGTTTGGCAAGTGCAATGGCTGATTGAAAGGAGAAGAGCATGAATTTAAAGTGGAGAAAGTCAGCATGAGAGCGAGATTTGAGCCAGGCACGCTCAGCAGAGTGGGCACATGAGCGCAAATAGCGGGCAAAAGGAGAGAGCCAAGGCTGTGGAGGGGAATGCCTAACAGGACGTGAGATGAGGGGAACAAGAGAATCCAAAGCAGAAGAGAGTACAGCATTATAGGAGGTAACAGCCTCATCAATAGAAGTAGAAGAAAGAGGGGATGAAAGAGGTGAGGAAATAGTGGAGGAGAGACCTAAGGGATCAATAGCAAGAAGGTTTCTAAATAGATTAGAGGAAACAGGATGAGGCTGAGGTGGAGGATGATGAATAATAAAACTTAAAAGGTGGTGGTCAGATAAAGGAAGGACAGAGTTAGAGAAGTTGGAGGGTGAGCAGTTAGAGAAGAAAATTAGGTCAAGGCAATGACCATGTTGGTGAGTAGGAGCAGTGGAAGAGAGTTGAAGGTTATACTAGGAGGTAAAAGACAGGAGTTTTAGAACATGGGGATTGGAAGGGTCATCAACATGTATGTTAAAGTCACCGAGAATAAGGGTGGGGGAGGAGGGGTGAAGAAAGGTAGACAGCCAAGAATCAAAGTCAGAAAGAAAAGTGGAAATAGAAGTATCAGGAGGACGGTAGAGAACAGCTACTCGGAGTGGGAGAGGAGCGAAGAGGCAGATCGAGTGGAGTTCAAAAGAGAGAGAGGAATGAGATTGAGATAGGATGAGAGACTGGAAATGACAAGAGGGAGACAGAAGAAGCCCAATACCCCCACCACGACCAGTAGACCGAGGAGAATGGGAGAACTGGTAGCCCCCATGACAAAGAGCAGCAATGGAGGCATTGTCTTCAGGAAGAAGCCAGGTCTCAGTTAAGGCAAGGAGGTGAAAAGAGCGGGAAATAAAAAGGTCATGTAGAAAGGCAAGTTTATTAGAGATAGAGTGAACATTCCATAAGGCATAAGAAAAGGGAAGAGCAGACGGGGAGAGGACAGGAATGTGAATAAGGTTAGAAGGATTGCGAAAAGGCCTAGTTCTAATATGATAGAGATGTTTAGGGAGGGTAGGAAACCTCAAAGAGTGAGAGGTAGATTTAGAGAGACCAGAATTGGGGAAGACGTAGATCAGGTTAGCCAAGTTGCGTAGTGGCCTCATGAGATAGGAAGGCAGAAGGGACTTACCAGAGGAGAGAAGGAAGAGGGGAAGCAGAGAAAAAAGGTGTGGAGAAAAGTGAGAAGGAACAAAGGCTTTGGAATAGGTGGAGTCAATAGGCAATGGAGCAGGAGATAATCATAATCAAATGCAGAAAGAAACCAGCAAGCATGACAGGAAGACAATGTCATAAATCAAGATAAAGTCAAGGCTGAAAGCTAAGGTCCCGCTAAGGTCCTGCGCCTAAGGGCCACACCCGTTGGTAGAGCAAGTTTAAAGCACACCGAAACAGCTGTGCACGGGAAGGAGATTCTGTATTTTATAATGTCAATAAACGTATATTGCAAAAAACACTATCATTTACACCTGCAGTTTTCAGGTGTGGGAGTAATTTCCCAATATAATCCAATGACATTTTTCAGGACCTTATCACAGAGGAAATGTAATGAATGTTTTAGACCAAATGGGCAAAACAGAGACAGAGTTCAAGTTTCATGAGGTAACTTTTTAGCAAGGCAGCAAGCCCATGAAGCTTTACCCATATAACTTTATGTTTTCAGTCAGGTGATGTGTTCAAGCCTGAACACTGAAAAAAGCAATATAACTTATCAATTTAAAGATATTTCTGATCAAGACTTAATTTCTGAGGGAACAGTCTAGAACAGGGGTGGGCAAACTTTTTGACTCGAGGGCCGCAATGGGTTCATATATTGGACCCGGGGGCCGGACCAAGAGTAGATGGGTGATCAAACAGTGAGAAAGCTGTAAAACCGCATGGTTTATAATATGATAGAATGCCCAGATCTTTGTTAAATCTTTTCTGGTCCATTTGGAAGTGTTTTACCTTAATTTCAGAAGTTTTATGTTCCTGGATTGTCTTGAACCTTCCTCTTAGGATTCTCACATAAGGTCATTAATGGTTCTGAGGAACACTCCTCAACCACAATGGCATCACCTTGGCCTGCTCCATGCCTTGTGATCCGATTCTTGTTTTTAACCTTTATCAAATGCAGGACAACAGTGGACGGACGGTTCTACATATCTGCTGTTTCTTAAACACCCCACTGCTTGCCACTATCTGAGACAGGATGATGGACCTCCCGTCTGATCTAATTTGGGCAATTCTTGCAGACAAACCACATCCACTTAGCAGAAAAATTAGCTTCTCATAAGGGTGTTTTCTAGACAGCATTTGTCTGCTCTGAGGAAATAATTACAAAATACTTAGAATATTATCTACAAGTCTCAGTAACTGTCATGAAAAATAGGTCTCAAGTCAGTATTTAAAAACATTTTATACCCTGAGCCATTGCCTCTGCGGTGGTTCCACTCAAAATGAAAATACAAAAGCAGCTATATTCCAGAGTTGCCAGTTCCAAGACAGACATTTTTAAGCCAGTCCTAGATTTCTAATGCATTTTGGGACCTGCAGCATCAATTTCAATGGATATAAAAAGAAACTACAAATAACCATACATTGCATTTGAAATGTAAGTTCAAAACCAGGACTGGCTAAAAAGTCTCCCACCTGGGATTGGGTAACCAGTAGCTCTGATACTCTCTTTAAAAAAAGTAATTTAATAGACAAAACCAAGACCCATAGCGTGCGCTGCTCTCTACTTTACAACTTCTTAGCCACTGAACAGTCTGTTGCCCCTTCGAATTCCTCTTTTAGCCAGTGTGATTTGCCCACCACTTCCAAGAGTGGGGATAACAAGACGCAAGAAAGAGAGCGGAAATGATTCCAGCCACTTACTTGGACCTCACTCAGACTCTACAATTCAAATACCGCTGCAGAAGGAAGATGAATGCATGAACAAGACGCCCGTGCTGTGCTGCAAGCCAATGGCAAGATAGATAGACAGATAACACTGTATACGTACATACCCTTCGGGCATCAATAAAAGGGCTCTGTGCGAATCGTGCTCCGCCGGCGAAGGAGGGACAGAGCCAGTGTGGCAGACAATAGACAGATGCGCGAGAGTGACGGCTCGCGCTTTCCCTGCGCTAAGGAAGGAGACATCATCCCCACAACGTGAGATCAAGGTGGCCACGTTCCCACCGCAGTCTCTTTCCCCCTTCCACCGTTAGAAGCTCTTACCTCGCACTCGTCCCTCTCAGCTCTCCATTCTCCTCTGACCGCTATGAGCTCCTCGGGCTGGATTAAAAGGTCCGCGGGCTGTAGTTTGCCCATTCCTGGTCTAGAATGTACTTCTGCCACTTCTTTTAAGAATACAGAACTGCAGACATATTCTAAGAACATAAGATATGCCATACTGGGTCAGACCAAGGTCCATCAAGCCCAGTATCCTGTTTCCAACAGTGGCCAATCTAGGACATAAGTACCTAGCAGTTTCCCCAAAAGACACAGGTTCCACAATGCTTGCATTGGGTCAAGCAGAGATATCCTGGGTCCCTTTTAATAATGGTTTATGGACCTTTCCTCCAGGAAAGCATAGTTACTCACCTGTAACAGGTGATCTCCGGGAACAGCAGGAATTTAGTCCTCACATATGGGTATGGGAGCATCCCACAGCGCCTGCGTGCTGCCTTCCCGCCTTTCCCAACTGCCTCTCTCCAGTTGAGTTTTAAAGCTGAGACAAAGAGAGAGAGAGGGAAAGGGAAAGAGATAGATAGAGAGATACAACTCCTAGGGGAGGTGGGTGGGTTGTGAGGACTAAATCCCACTAGAGGACAGCAACCTTGGGCTGGAAGGACTGGGGTTTCTAGTTCCACAGGTGCTCCTTGTGGTCTTGGGCAAGCCACCTAACCCTCCATTGCCCATGTTTCCTCTAAGTATTAGTGTATGTGTCTCATATCCCCTCATGTTAAATGTATCCCCCAATTGTGTTGTGACCACTTTGATTGAAGGATAAGGTGGTATAGAAAACTGTCTAAATAAATAAATAAATAACTTCCTGCTGTTCCCGGAGATCACCTGTTACAGGTGAATAACTATGCTATCTCCAGGAACAAGCAGGAATGTAGTCATCACATATGGGGACTCCCTAGCTTTAGATGCCAGGGAGAGACCCCAGAAGTTGCGTGTCCCTGAGAAGGGCTCCACTTCCCCCCATGGATCTCTGGCATCCTACCAGGGATGGTGGGTAGGAGTTGATTAGGTATGGAACAGGTGTCGGAGAACAGCATGACCAAACAAGGCATCCCGGCGGAAGTCCTTGTCCAAGCAGTAAAGGGCTGTGAAGGTATTTTATTTATTTATTTTATTTACATTCTCTTATATACCGCGCTATTTTCCATCAGTGCGGTTTACATTGAACAAACTGAAATTACATTGAACAGGGCATTATAACTTGGAGATAACTATTGTACAGGGAACATGGGCTATGGAGGGTTAAGTGGCTTGCCAAGACCACAAGGAGCACCTGTGGGACTAGAAACCCCAGTCCTTCCGGCCCAAGGTTGCTGTCCTCTAGTGGGATTTGAACCCCCGACCTTCCGGCCTGAAGTACCTTGCCCCAACCACTAGGCCACTCCTCCACTCCAACTCCACTCCACTCCGGTATGAACCGAGGCCCAGGTGGCTGCTCGACAGATGTCGTCGACAGACACAGAGTGCAGATGAGCCATTGAGGCTGCCATGGCTCTCACATTGTGAGCTGTAACATGGCCCTCCAGAGAAAGGTTCTTACTCTGATAGGCGAAGGAAATACACTGAGAAATCCAGTTAGATTGTGTTCTCTTGGAGACTGGAAGTCCCAAATGAGAAGGATCAAAAGCAACAAAGAGTTGAGAGGACTTTCTATGTTGCTGTGTTCTTTGTAAGTAAAAGGCTAAAGCTCTTTTATAGTCCAAGGTATGAAGATTCCTCTCTGCATTTGATGCATGAGGCCTTGGAAAAAACACAGGTAAGTAGACCGCTTGGTTCAGATGAAAAGGCGAGACCACCTTTGGCATAAAGTGTGGATGAGTCCTAAGGACTACCTTGTCATGATGGAACCTTGTATAAGGTGGATTAGCTACTAGCGCTTGCAACTCACTAATGCAACGTGCTGATGTGATTGCAATAAGATAGATAACCTTCCAAGAAAGGAATTTCAAGGAAGTAGTAGCTAAAGGCTCGAAGGGTGGCTTCATGAGCTGCCCAAGAACCAGGTTTAAGTCCCATGCCACCGGTGGTGGCCTAATGGGAGGCTTAGTTAGAAGGCGGCCTCTCATAAATCTTGCTATAAGAGGATGAGAGGAAATAGGCTGTCCATTTAGAGGCTTAAAGGAAGCTGTAATAGCACTCAAATGGACCCTTACTGAGTTAGTGTTAAGTCCTGCATTGGATAAATGAAGGAGATATTCCAGCAATGATACCAGAGGTATCGCAAGGGGGTTAAGATCCTTTTGTGAACACCATATGGTAAACCTTTTCCACTTGAAAGCATAAGAGAATCTTGTGGAAGGTTTCCTGGAAGCAAAAAGAATATCCTTCACTTGCTGAGGGAGATTAAGATCATGGAGATCTAGGCCTTCAGCAAGCAAGCCTTGAGATGCAGAGACTGGGGATTGGGATGCCATAACATTCCTTCCTCCTGAGATAGGAGGTCTGGAGCAGACCCTAACTCCAGGGAGGGAGCTTGAGAGAGATGTAGAAGCAGAGGGTACCACACTTGCCGTGGCCAATGTGGAGCTATGAGAATCATATGGCCTCTGTCTCTCTGAAGCTTGAACAGGGTTTTGGGAATTAGGGGAAGGGGTGGAAAGGCATACAGAAAGTCTTGACCCCAGTAAAGGAGGAAAGCATCCCTGACCTGAGCCCCCTGAGCCGGAATTCTGGAACAGAACCGGGGAAGTTTGGCATTCCACGGACTTGCAAAGAGGTCTATGTCCGGGGTTCCCCAAATTTGAAAAATCTTGGTCACCTGGTCTGCATGCAGAGACCACTCGTGTGGAAGCAGAACTCGACTGAGTCTGTCTGCCCAAGAGTTTTGTATGCCTGGAAGATACACTGCCAGGAGATGAATCTCTGGCGAGGGCCCATAGTCGCAAAGCTTCGTTGTAAAGCGACAGAGAGCCTGTTCCCCCCTGCTTGTTCACATAGAACATGGCTACTTGATTGTCCGTATGAATGAGGACTGTCTTGTAGCTGAGCAGGGTATGGAACACTCGAAGAGCAAGGAAGATTGCTCTGAGTTCCAAGAGATTGATATGTAGATGAGTCTCCTGTGGAGACCAGGTGCCTTGGGTGGAGAGGTCTTGCAGATGAGCTCTCCAACTCATCGGAGAAGCATCTGTTGTGAGAGTTGCTTGGGGTAAAGGTTGTTGAAAAGGGGACCCCAGCAACAGGTTTAGAGTGGACTTCCACCACTGGAGGGACAAAATAAGGCGACTTGTGTTTGCTATTTTGTCTGACAGGCATCCTGATGCCTGGGTCTATTGAGTGGATAAAGTCCACTGGGCTGCCCTCATATGGAGGCGAGCATAGGGCACCACATGCACGGTGCATGCCATGTGGCCTAGTAGTTGTAACATTTCTCGAGCAGTGAGATGAGACTTTAGCACTGCTTGAGAAGCTAATTGCACCATGTGAAGACAATGGGCCTGGGGGAGGTAGGCCCTTGCCTTTCTGGTATCCAGCAAAGCTCCTATGAACTCCAAAGACTGAGTGGGAGTTAGACTTCGATTTTGGGATGTTTATTATCAGACCCAAATACTGAAGGATATGCATTGTGCAGGATAGAGAAGTCCTGGCCTCTGACTCTGTTGGGGCTCGAATGAGCCAGTCGTCTAAGTAGGGGAAGACGAATATCCCTAGAGTGAGGAGAAATGCTGCTACAACAGCCATGCATTTCGTTGAACACCCTTGGTGCTGAGGCCAGGACAAAAGGAAGCACCCTGTATTGGTAGTGCTTTCCCTGAAAAAGGAACCGAAGGAACTTTCTGTGAGTCGGATGGATGAGAACATGGGTGAACGCATCCTTGAGATCTAGAGAACAAAGCCAATCCTGACTCTGAAGGTATGGCAGCAGAGTTCCGAGATAAATCATCTTGAATTTCTCTTTGACAAGGAATTTGTTCAATTCTCTGAGGTCCAAGATAGGTCTGTATCCCCCTGTTTTCTTTGGGATAAGGAAATAGGGGGAGTAAAACCCCATATCCTGATGAGGAATGGGTACTTCTTCTATCACCCCTTGGGCAAGAAGGATAGTGACCTCCTGACCTAACAGGTTGATGAGAGGTGTCAGAGAATTGAACTGCCTTAATATTGTGGGAGGGGGCATGCTTGAAAAATGAAGCCTGTACCCCTCCTTTATGATGGAAAGTGTCCAATGCTCTGCTGTTATCTGCCCCCATCTGGGGGCAAAGTGACATAACCTTCCTGGAATGGTGGAAGGCTCTGGTCCCACGAGAGCCAGAAGGGCTAAGTTCTCTAGCTGAAAGTCAAAGGCCTTGTGGAGGCTGAGACAGTTGAGGTTTAGCAGTCTTTGCTTTCTTCTGCTTGGATGGTTGCTGACCTTTCCTAACAATCTGACCTGCAGAACGTCCCTGCCGAGCATAAGCAGGATAATATATTTTCTTCTTAAAAAAGAATGGTTTCTTAAATGATTTCTTTCTAGCAGGATCAGCTGTGGACTTGGATAATCTATCCAAGGTAGAGCTGTCAGCATCCAACTCATTGGCCTTTTCCTGCCAATCTCTACCAAACAAGTTCTCACCAGTACAAGGGATATTTCCCACTTTGTCTTGTACCCAGAGCTCCAGATCAGATGCCTGGAGCCAAGCAATTCTACGTGCGCCTATGGCAATAGCAGAGGCTCTGCTTATGCACTCAAAGCAGTCAAAGGCTGCACGGTTGACAAATTTAGAAACATCTTGGGCATGTTTGACCAATGTGAGAAAATCCTGTCTTCTATCCTCAGGAAGAATAGGACTCAAGGCCTCTAAATCATCTGTGACCTCCTTCAGGAACATTCCCATGTAAAGACTATAGGAACTGATCCTGGCAGAAAGCATGGAAGCTTGGAAGACACGACGTCCAAAAGCATCCAGGGTTCTGCACTCACGTCCTGGAGGATTAGAGGCATGCCTCTTTGCACTCTTGATCCTTCTCATAGCTGATTCCACCTCAATAGAGTGGTGAGGAAGCTGAGTTTTCTGGAAACCAGGACAAGGAGGGACTCGATACAGAGTATCCAGTCTGCGAGAATGAGGAGAGGTGGTAAGAGATGTCTCCCACATCCTTAACATGAGATCATGCAAAATCTCATGAATGGGCAAGGTAGCTGCCTCCTTAGGAGTCTTGGGATATTGTAAAATTTCTAACTCCTTAGCTCTGTTTCAGGGGTCACAGTGATGGACAGACCCTGAGCCACCTCCCTGATAAAATCCTGGAAGAAAATATCCTCTGGAGGAGACATCCTGCGCTTAGGGGAGGAGGGCTCCTCTGGGAGAAGCATTCCTGCATCGACAGAACTGTCAGAATCCTCAGATTCTTCTGAGGACTCGAAGTACCGTCTGTCCGAATGGTCTTGAAGAGCCCGATACCCGTACCAACCAAAGTCGGTACCGGGAGTAATCGGTACCGGTGTATCGGTACCTGAGGGCATCAGATGACTGGGTACCGGCAAAGTAGACACCGATGCCAATGTCGATGCTATCGGTACTGGTACCGATACCGGGGCCGGTGCCGGGGCCAGCCGGATTGTCTGTCGCAGTTCCGAGGGCGTCGATGCCGCAAGGAGAGCCGCCAGACTGCACTCAATAGCCAGGACTCTCTGGTCTATCGACGCTGCCAATGCCTGGATGTCGGTACCGGAGAAGACCACCGGTACCCCAGAGCATGGCACCAGTTGTTCTGCCGAGGTCGAGGCCTCGAGAACATCCTGGAGCCCCGATAATGCTTTAGAAGCCGAAGCCTCCCGCCAGGGCAATTTTGCCGGTGCAGAATCCTCAAGGGCAACGCCAGAGGCATCTCGATGCTTAGAAGGAGATCTACCCTTTGAGTACCGGCTGGACTTATGTTTAGTTACCTAAGATCCATGGGAGGAAGAGGAAGCACTGGAAGACGTTGATGCCACCGAAGCTGCATCAGAGGGAAACAGGGTACTGAGCTTAGCAGCTCGGTTCTGCCGACCTCTTTTAGACATCATGGCACAGCACATACAATCCGTGATGGAGTGGTCAGGACCTAAACATTTTAGACACCATTCATGGGTGTCGGTGACGGAAATGGTACCGCCACACTTGATTCACTTTTTGAAACCTGAGGCAGGTTTCTCCATTGTAGGAAACATTTTTGGGCCTAAGGCCCAAAAAGGCGCGTGCACCTGGGAAAAATAGGAAAAAGTCCAAGTATATTTTATTTATTTTTGTTTTTTAAAGACAGAAAATAAGAAGAAAAAAACGGCAGTACCGGTAAAGCGTCGAGGAAGGCAGACGTGACCACAAAAAAGGAAGAAATAAGAATTCTTCTGCGGTGACAGGAACGACCTGCTGGCTCCGCGGAAAAAAAAGAACTGGAGAGAGGCAGTTTGGAAAGGCGGGAAGGCAGCACGCAGGCGCTGTGGGATGCTCCCAAAAGCTTTCTAATTGGACGCTGGAGAGCGTTCCCGCGCAGGCTCCGTCGGTACCGACGATACCCATATGTGAGGACTTCATTCCGGCTTGTTCCTGGAGATCTTGTCCAAACCTTTTTTAAACCCAGCTACACTAACAGCTTTTACTACATCCTCCGGTAACAAATTCCAGAGTTTGAGTGAAAAAATATTTTCTCTTATTAGTCTTAAATAGGTTACCCTGTAGCTGCATTGCATGTCTCCTAGTTTTTCTATATTCTGATGATGTAAACAATCGATCTATGTTTAACCGTTCCACTCCATTCATTAATTTATAGACCTCTATCATATCTCCCCTCGGCCGTCTCTTTTCCAGGTTGAAAAGCCCTAACCTTCTTAGCCTCTCTTCATAGGGGTATCCTTTACCACTTTGGTGGCTCTTCTCTGTAACTTTTCTAATAACGCTATATTCTTTTTAAGATACAGCGACCAGAATTGCACACAATATTCAAGGTGCGGTCACACCATGGAACGACAGAGAGGCATTGTTTTATTTTCCAGTCCTTCCCTTTGTTTTCCATTCCTTTCCTTATGATACCTAGCATTCTATTTGCTCTCTTGGCCGCTGCTGCACACTGGGTGGATGGCCGCTGCTGGGTGGATGGTTTTAACATCTTAACCATGACGACACCTAAATCTTTTTTCCTGGGTGGTGGTTCCTAATGTGGAACCTTTGCATCATGTAACTATAGTTTGGGTTGTTCTTTCCTAGGTGCATAACTTTGCTCTTGTCCACATTAAATTTCATCTGCTATTTGGATGACCAATCTTCCACTTTATCAAGATCCTCTTGCAATTTTCCACAATCCTCATGGGTTTTAACAACTTTAAATAGTTTTGTGTCATCTGCAAGTTTGATATCCTCACTCATTATTCCCATTTCCAGGTCATTTATGAATATGTTAAAAAGCAGCGGACCCAGCACAGATCCCTAGGGTACACCACTATTCACCTTTCTCCATTGGGAAAATTGGCCATTTAGCTCTACCCTCTGCTTTCTATCTTTTAACCAGTTCCTGATCCACAATAGTACACTGCCTCCTATCCCATGACTTTTTAGTTTTGCCAAAAGTCTCTGATGAGGGACCTTGTCAAAGGCTTTCTGAAAGTCCAGATACACTATATCAACCGACTCAACTTTGTCTACTTGTTTATTCACACCTTCAAAAAAATATAATAGATTAGTAAGACAAGATCTTCCTTGTCTAAAACCATGTTGGCTGCTCCAGCTCCTCTCTTCTAGGCAGCCTGCAGGGATGGGGAGGGGGGGGGGTGAGGCTGGAACAGAGTAAAGAACAATCACTTAACTCCCTAATCCAGCCCCTGTTCTTCTGCTGCTCCTTCCTTTAGCTTAGCCCCCCTCCCCTCCCCCCCCCAACTCCAGAGCTCCACTTCCTTTTTGTCTACAAATTAAGCCCTGTTCCTGATACTTCTGCATTTGGACTTGAACACATAAGTTAGTTGGACAGCAGCTGTATTTCACTGCTCTCCATATACCTTTTAATTTTTTCCCAGTTCCACATGCCACCCCAATAGGAAAAACATAACATTGGTCATTTGGAGGGCAATTTTATAGCAGGGTGCTTAGACAGGACAAATACAGAGGCACATATGTTATACCTATTTTATAAAGGCAACATGTGTGTATGTGCCTTTATAAAATTACCCCAGGGAAAGCAGGCTCATGCATGTTTACCTATTTCAAGGCAAATCTAATTGTGCGAGTTTGTGTGTCAGTAAAAACATGGACATATGCAAGTATTTTATAAAATACACACAAATGCAAATCCCACCCCTGCTCTGCTTATCCTCCAGTCCCAGGAATGCTAGCGTATATAGGGAGTAATTTATAAAAGATTTTTTATGCACATCTGGGCACATATGCATATAAAACATCTTTTATAACATACCAACTGACTGAAAAGCACATGCATTGGTGTGAATGTGTATATTTTTCCAGTAGGGGTAGCTGGAGACACGGTCTGGGTGGAGAGTGGGTGAAGTTCACAATTACTTTCATCAAAGCGCGTACTTGTGTACCTTACATACGAACATCTACATAAGCAGGTGTAAATATCCATGTCTTGAAGGCACAATATCTACCACTTATCCTAGTATTTTAAAAAGACACATGAGGTAGGTTTACTGTAATGCTCCAAGTAGTGCAGGACTAACCACCACACATTTCTACCGCAGCACGGGTAGGGTGGCTGCGATAAAAGTTGTGGAGGCAAGAATGCAGTAAAGAAGTTAGTTGACATTCTACTCACAGATAATGTTCTTTCCTTCATCCTGGCTAAGCCAGTCCAGACAAGTTGGCTGTGTTCCACTACCAGAAGAGGTGGAGACAAATAAAAAACCCTCAGAGGTTTCTTATGACCTTATCCTGCAACCATATCTGAGGTAACTAGGGATGTACTTCCCCAGTATTTCTACCTAAGTCACGGTCAAGGACCCCTGACTGCATACAACCTCAATGAGGGTGACAAGGAACAGTCCAAGTAACATAACTATATACAAAACACTCTTCAGATAGAAGGTCTGCCAAGAGGGATATAGCCCACCGGGCCAATCCACAGAAAACATCAGATCACAACAGATCATAGCAGACCAGAACAGATCATACGGATGGGACCTGGACTGGCCTAGTAGGACTCAAGGAAAGAACATTATGTGTTAAGTAAAATGTCACCTTCCATACTGTCCTGCTAGGCCAGCCCAGACAAGTGGGACATACCCAAGCTACCCCTCCATTGGGCAGGAAGAAAACCCAGCAGCCTTCAAGATCTCCGCACCAAAGGCCGCCCGACAAATGTCCATAGGAGCGACTGAGCACCACTCCACTGAGGAGGAATCCTTAATAATTGCAAAGAACACCCTAAAGTTCAAATCAAGAAGTGTCACAGACACCCAACAATGAAACACCATCACTGTCGAGAACAAACGCATGACCCTATGCCTCACTTACAGAGCACTCCGTGCACCACCTGGTGAACTTGCCTCCACCTTAGAAACAGTCTGCGCAATCAGCTCAAACCACAAATCCACTCTACTGTTAGGGGACTTCAACCTCAAGTCCACCAACACCAAAGATGCAGAAGCACTCCTTCAAGCAATGAGTTCATTTCAATTCACCCAAATAATTAACACCCCGACACACAGACAAGGATCATCGCCAGACCTCATCTTCGCACCCAACTATCTAATCACAAGAGGACTAATTTCAACACCCACTGTCATACCAGTATCATGGTCAGACCACCACATAATTGGAATAAACATTGTACCACAAGGAGGAGAACAAGAAAAACACCTGGACAACACACCCACAAAAAGAAGATTCAAGAACTTTGACAGGGACCAGTTCCTACAGGACACTATACCACACCTAACCGCAGAAACAGATGACCTAGAAGCTCAAATCGGACACTGGAACAACACCATCTACGACGCTGCCAAAGCCAAGGATCACAGACCCAAGAAAGCCCGCAGCACCAAATTACAACACAAGCCATGGTACTCAAAAGACATATGGAACGAAAAGAGGGAACTAAGAAAATTAGAACGGAGATGGAGATACACCAAGTCCCCCAATACCCAGGAACTATACTTAACAAAGCAAAATCACTACAATGAACTCAAACAAATAAAGAGAGAATACAACACAAACATTATACTCAAATCCACCAAGAGCTATTCGAAATCGTGAAAACCCTCACCAAGGAAAAGAAAGCAGAAAATGAAGTGCAAATAAACCCACAAAGGTTTGCCGACCACATACAATAAAAATTCCACTCGGCAGCACAACAAAGATCCTACACAACCTCAATGACAAACTCACCCCCGAAAACCTGGGGCACATTCAGCACCACATCCACAGAACAGCTCTCCTACATAATCACCGCAATCAATACAAGCACAGCTCCAACAGACCCATGCCCAGTGACATGGATCAAAGCCACCAAATCAAGCTTCATACACACCATACAAAACATGGTCCACAGCTCTCTGACCCAAGGGAACATGCCTAATCAGCTAAAGCTTGCCACAATAAGACCTATCCCGAAGAAATCCACACTCGATAAGAACAATCCAGCAGCATACAGACCGATCTCAAGCATACCCCTACTGGCAAAAATAATTGAGAAGACAGTACAGCACCAGCTGCAAGACCACATTGACAACCACGCACCACTAGACATCAACCAACATGGCTTCCGCCCCAACCACAGGGTAGAAACACTCCTGATATACCTCTTCAATAACATTCTACGCATCATAGACAACTCCAAGAAAGCAATACTAATGATCTTCATCGACATTTCATCAGCATTCGACACAGTGGATCACAAAACTCTACTGGAAAGAATACAGAACATTGGGCTACCTGGATCCACCCTGAAATGGTTCCAATCATACCTAACCGACAGACAGATACAGGTCAAGGTAGGCCCCAACACTTCCCGACCCATAAAGATCCTAAAAGGAGTACCACAAGGATCAGCCTTATCAGCACTTTTGTTCAACCTCTACATCCAGCCAATATGCAACATCATGAAAGAACACAACATACAATACACAATCTACGCCGATGACATCATGATATACACACCCATTACAGTCGACAACCCGGACTACTCCAAAATAACAAACTGCCTCATACACAGGACCAGCTGGTTTCAAAACAAGAACCTCACCATAAACTATAGCAAGACTGAGGCACTAATCATCACTCGAAACACTGACTTCGTCCCTCCACACAACATCAAGATAAAGGACACAACCATACCCATAAAACCGGAAGTAAAGCACCTCGGAGTAACCCTGGACAAGGAACTGAATCTACAATAACACAAACAAAACCATCAAAAGCACATACCACAGGATGAGACTTATCCGACGCCTCAAGCCCCTCCTCGCCCCAGAGCACTTCCGTACAGTCTGCCAAGCACTAATAACCCCTCTACTAGACTTCTGCAACCCAATATACATTGGTCTACCAAAACAAACCCTCAGACCACTACAGTTGGCACAAAACACAGCAGCCCGCATAAAGAGTAGTTACTCACCTGTAACAGGTGTTCTCCAGGAGCAGCAGGAATCAATCCTCACTTATGGGTGACATCGGCGCCGATGGAGCCCCCGTGCGGAGCATTTCCCCAGCTTTCCATGAAAGCCTTTGGGAATACTACACGCATGCCCGGTCCCCTTCCCGCCTAAAGGTGTCATCTTGCTCAGTCAAATGACATAGCTAAAAAACAGCACACAAAAATGTAAAAATGAACTATATACAACTGCAACTCCCAGGGGAGGAGGGAGGTTTGTGAGGACTGATTCCTGCTGCTCCTGGAGAACACCTGTTACAGGTGAAACATAGAAACATGATGACAGAAAAAGACCACATGGCCTATCTAGTCTGTCCTTCCATAACAACAACTACAACAGTCCACTTTTTACCTTTAGAGATCCTCTGTGTTGGTCCCATGCTTTTTTGAATTCAGTTACTGTCCTCATCTCTACCACCTCCACTGGGAGACTATTCCATGGATCCACTACTCTTTCTGTAAAGAAATATTTCCACATATCACTCCTGAATCTATCTCCCTTCACCCTCATCCCATGTCCCCTCGTAGCAGAACTTGCTTTCAATTGAAAGAGGCTCTCTCCCTGAACATTTATGCCACGGAGGTATTTAAACATCTCAATCATATCACCTCTATCCCGCCTTTCCTCTAAGGTGTACATATTAAGATCCTTAAGTCTGTCCTCATATGCTTTATAATGAAGCCCATTAATCATTTTAGTAGCAACCCTCTGCACCGACTCCATCCTGTTCACATCCTTTTGAAGGTGCGGTCTCCAGAATTGCACACCATACTCCAAATGAGGTCGCACCAAAGACTTATACAGAGGCATTATCACCTCCTTTTTTCTGCTAGCCATTCCTCTCCGTATGCACCCAAGCATCCTTCTAGCTTTTGCCGTCGCCTTTTCTACCTGTTTAGCTACTTTAAGATCATCAGACACAACCACGCCTAGGTCCCGCTCTTCTTTAGTGGACAAAAGTACTTCACCTCCTATACTGTATTGCTCCCTTGGATTGCTGCAGCCCAAATGCATGACCTTACATTTTTTAACATTAAATCCCAGCTGCCAAATTCTAGACCATTCTTCAAGCTTAGCTAGATCCCTCCTCATGTTATCTACACCTTCCTGGGTGTCTACTCTATTGCAGATTTTGGTATCATCCGCAAAGAGGCAAACCTTACCCGACAGCCCTTCCACTATATCACTAACAAAGATGTTAAAAAGAATCGGACCAAGGACAGATCCCTGGGGCACACCACTGGTAACATCCTTCTCCTCAGAGTGAGCTCCATTTACTTGTACTCTTTGTTGCCTCCCACCCAACCAATTTCTAACCCAAGCAGTAACTTTAGGGTCCATCCCTAGGGTGCTCAGTGTGTTTATAAGTCGCCTGTGAGGAACAGTGTCAAAGGCTTTACTGAAATCTAAATACACCACATCTAGAGCTCTCCCTCGGTCCAACTCCCTGGTCACCCAGTCAAAGAAATCAATCAGATTTGTCTGACAAGACCTGCCTCTGGTGAATCCATGCTGCCTCGGATCCTGTAATCCGCTGGACTCCAGAAACCTCACTATTTTCTCTTTCAGCAGCGTTTCCAATAATTTACTCACCACCGAAGTTAAACTAACCGGCCTGTAGTTTTCAACCACATCCTTACTTCCGCTTTTGTGTAAAGGCACCACATGAGCCTCTCTCCAGTCCTTTGGCACCAACTCCAGTCCTTTGGCACCAAGGTGAGTAACTACTCTTTCTCCAGGACCAAGCAGGAAGTCAGTCCTCACTTATGGGACTCCCCAGCTTCAGGCTACCGGGGACCCAAAGCTGAAAAATGAGCTCCCTCTAGCCTCAGCATCAGAGAAAGGATTTCACTGAAAACATACCTCCACCGGTAACCCAACCAGAGGGCTGGAGGGTAGGTAGTTGCCTAAACCTCAAAGAGATTCCGGAGCACTGCCTGACCGAAAGCACTGTCCCTGCGGGACTCCCTCTCCAGGCAGTAATGGGCCAAAAAAGTCTGGCTTGAGGACCAAGATGCAGCCCTGCAGATGTCTGCCAACGGTACCGAGTGGAGATGAGCTACTGAGGCAGCCATTGCCCTGACACGGTGGGCCGTGACCCAACCCTGCAAAGGAAGGTCAGCTGCCCTGTAAGCCCAGGTGATACAGTCAGCCATCCAGATGGACAAGGTACGCTTGGACACAGGCACCCCCAAGCTATTGGGGTCAAAAGATACGAAGAGCTGAGTAGCCCTCCTATGCACCTGCGTACGCTCAAGGTAGAAGGATAAGGCCCTCCTACAGTCCAGGGTATGCAGGACTGTCTCAGCCCAGCTGGCATGGGGCCTAGGGAAGAATGTTGGAAGAACCACCTCCTGGTTGAGATGGAAAGAGGAGACGACCTTGGGGAGGAACTTAGGATGAGTCCTCAGGACTACCCTGTTCCTATAGAAGCGAGTGTATGGCCTGTCACAGACTAGAGCTTGAAGTTCACTCACTCGCCTGGCCGAGGTCAAGGCCACTAAGAATAGAGTCTTCCAGGATAGGAAGCGTAGAGGACATGTAGCCATTGGTTCAAAAGGTGGGCGAGTAAGTTGCTGCAAGACCACATTCAACTCTCAGGGGCCGGTGGACGGAGAGGAGGCTTGAGCAATAGTAAGCCTCTGAGAAATCTGGACACCAAGGAGTGACCCTCCACCAGAGAGTGGAGGTGGCCAGAGCAGAGAGGTGGACCCAAACAGAATTGGACTTAAGGCCCTGATTGGACAAGTGCAGTAGGTACTGGAGCACTACTGGCACAGTGCAGGTGAAAGGATCTTCCTTGCGTTGCTGACACCACAAGGAGAACCTTCTCCACTTTAGGGCATATGTTTTCCTGGTGGATTGTTTTCTAGAGGCCAAGACCAGCTCTTCCACTTCCTGAGGTAGGCCCCAGGGAGCCAAGACTACCCTTGCAGCCTCCATGCCATGAGATGGAGAGATTTGGGATTGGGATGCAGAAGGGAACCCTGATCCTGAGAGAGAAGGTCGGGTTGGAATCCCAGAGGCATGGGTGTCTCCACTGCCAGTTGGAGTAGCAGGGGGAACCAGGGCTGCCTCGGCCACCTTAGAGCAACCAGACGTACTGAGGCCTTGTCCTTGAGAATCTTGAACAAGGTTCGGGCCACCAGAGGCGTGGGAGGAAACGCATAGAGCAGGCCCTGGGACCAAGAAATCAGGAAGGCATCCGCCGCCGCCGCCCTTAGGGGATGCGGTTGCCTGGAACAAAACCTGGGCAGTTGGTGATTCAGTGGACTGGCAAAGAGATCCATGGATGGAAGTCCCCATTTCAGGAAAATCTGTTGAACCACCAAAGGGTGCAGCTGCCATTCGTGGGGCTGCAGAATTCTGCTTAAGCGGTCTGCCAGAAAGTTCTCCTGGCCAGGAAGATAAACAGCTCTCAGCAACATCTGGTGCCTGAGGGCAAAAGAGCAAAGGGCTTGTGCTTCCAGGCATAGAGGCCTGTACCCAGTGCCGCCCTGTTTGTTCACATAGAACATGGCCACTTGGTTGTCTGTCTGAACTAGAACAGACGGGTGGGCCAAGGTGTGAGAAAAAGCCTTGAGGGCTAAGCGAATAGCCCGCAGTTCCAGTAGGTTGATCTGTTGCGTGGCTTCCCATGGGGACCAGAGGCCTTGGGTGCAGCTCTCTTGACAGTGTGCACCCCAGCCTTGTAAAGAGGCATCGGTTGTCAACACCACCGTGGGGGCAGGCACCTGAAAAGGCACCCCCTGCAGCAAGTTGGGGGGGTGTAGCCACCACTGAAGAGACTTCAGGAGAGGTTTTGATACCCTTACTTTGTCTGCTAAGCTTCCTGTGGCCTGCTTCCATTGAGTTCTGAGGCACCAATGTGCAGGCCTCATGTGGAGGCCGAGTCACATGCACAGTCGATGCCATGTGTCCCAGGAGCTGCAGACAGAGCCTGGCAGGAACCGATGGCAGACTGAGAAACCGGGATGCCAACTCCATGAGCCTCTGAGCTCGGTCCTCTGGCAAGTAAGCCCTTGCTTGCAGAGAGTCCAGCCGTGGTTCTATGAACTCGAGGTTCTGGGAGGGGAGCAAAGTGGACTTTGGGAAGTTTATGACAAAGCCTAGGTCTTGAAGGAGTGTGACAGTCCAGAAGGTGGACTGCCTGGCCTCCTGGTAGGTTTGTCCCCGGATGAGCCAGTCGTCCAGATAGAGGAAGACAACTATCCCTTGAGTCCTCAAGTAAGCTGCCACCACAGCTAGGCACTTTGTAAAGACCCGTGGGATGGAAGTTAGGCCAAAAAGCAGTACCCTGTACTGGTAATGGTTTCCTCCCACCACGAACCTGAGGTACTTTCTGTGGTCTGGATGAATGAGGATGTGAGTGTACGCATCCTTTAGATCTAAGGAGCATAGCCAATCTCCCTGCTGGAGGTAGGGCAGAAGTGTTCCAAGAGTAAGCATCTTGAACTTCTCTTTCTCCAAGAACTTGTTGAGGTTTCTGAGGTCTAGGATAGGCCTTAGATCTCCTGTCCTCTTTGGCACCAGAAAATACCTTGAGTAGAACCCGTGCCCCTGTAGGCGAGGAGGTACCAGCTCCACTGCCTTGTCCAGAAGCAGACCCTGAATTCTTGGAGGAGGAGGGCGGTGTGCAGGAGAGGCCTCAGAGGTTCTCCTGGAAAATAGACAGGAGGTAGTTGTTGGAAATGAAGCATATAGCCTCGGTGAATGATGCTTAAAACCCAAGCATCCCCTGTAATGGGTGGCCACCGGTGGGCAAACAGGGTTAAGCGACCTCCTGTGCAGGGATGGGACAGCAGGGACGGAGAGGCTATGCCTTGGGAGTCAAATACCCCCTCCCTGCTGGGTAGGAGCAGGAGCCGGAGGCTTGAGGGTCTTCTGCCTATGGGGCCCATGTCCCTGCCCCTTGGCCTGCTGCCCCTGAGGGGGAGCTGGGGAGGCCTGGTATTTAGGGAAAGGTTTGTAGGCAGACAACTTTCTCAGGTAGAAGAACTTTTTACCCGAGCCCTTCTTTTTGTGAGAAGGGGCAGAAGTCTTTCTGGACAGCCTAGTCCTGGTCAGGTGCTCGGTTTCGAGCTCAGCAGCCTTCTCGGCCATGGGTTTGCCAAAAAGGTTCTCACCTCGGCAAGGGACATCAACCAACTTGTCCTGAACCCAAGGCTCGAGGTCCGATGACTGCAGCCATGCCTGGTGTCGGGCTGTGATGCCGGCGGCCGCCACACGAGCCGAAGCCTTGAAGCCATCGTAGGCCGCTCGGGACATGAATTTGGAACAGTCCAGGATCCCTGAAGACAAAGACTGGAACCTCTGCAAAGGTTCCCCGGAGAGACTAGCAGAGAACCCGGCAAGCTCCTTTGCCAGGTCTCGGAGAAACATGCCTATGTACAGCTGGTATGACTGGACACAGCAAGCAAGCATCAAGCCCTGGAAGCACTTTCTGCCGAAAGCATCCAGGTTCCGAGCCTCCCTACCGGGGGGCACTGCAGAGTGCATCTTCTGGTTCTTCAGTCGATGCATGGCCGATTCCATGGTGCGGCAGCTGCGCCTTTTGGAAGCCAGGGCTCTTACGGAGTCGATAAATGGAATCGACTCGCTTGCTCAAAACCGGTGTCGAGGCCGGTGCCTCCCACATCTGGAAGAGGAGCCATTCCAGCATTGGAGGAACCGGCACAGTAAAGGCCTCCTTCGGAGGAGAGTCATACTGGAGGGCCTCAAGCTCCTCGGCTCAAGGCTCCTCCTCGTGGTCGGCGGGAATCGCCAAGGCCTTGGCCATGTCCCGCACGAACTCTGAGAACCTGGTGTCCTCCGGAGGGGACCTACTCTGGGGCTCGGACTGTGGTGAGTCCGACGGGACGCACCGAGTCCGGAAGGTATTGGGGGACTCCTCGTCCTCTGACTCCCAGGATGACTCATCAGAAGAGGAGTCGAGGGGCTCCAATCGCGCGGGTCGAGGTGGCACCCGCCCCAACGCCGAAGGCACCGGCGTTGACGCCCTCGGTTCCGAGCGGGAGGTCGAGGGAGACCTTGATCAAGGACGACGTCGAGCCTTCATGGTCTCGAGTATCGGCTCGGTCTCCGGGGTCGACTTCGACGTCGATGTCACGGTGGTCGGAGCAGATGCACCAGCGAGGCTGGCCATCAGTACCCGCTGCTGCTCCATGAAGGCAGACAATCTGCACTCCAAGGCTGTCAGCCTGAGTCCAAGCTCAGGAGACTCAGCAGCTACCGACTCGGGCCCCGGTGGCACCGGGCCCGACGTCGGCTCCCTCGGAGGAGAGTCCACGAGGACTTCAGGACTTACGTGTCCGACGGTCTCCGGCTCTACACGAGGTACTTTGGAGCAGGAGAAGCCGCCCAAAGGCCTGGGACAGCGGTCAGGGGTCTTAGACCTGGCCCTCGAGGAACCAGGGACCTCTTCCGATGCCGCCCTCGTGAGTCGTTTCTTCCTCTTGCATTCCTGGTTGGGGGACTCCCTGTCCGAGGAACCCCGGCGATGCTCGGGATCAGATTCCCGAGACGTTGAGGCCTCAGACAAAGTCTGGGCCTGGCCGGAGGCAGAATCCAAAAAAATCCTTTCCTTCTGGTGCTGACGGCTTCAAAGTGCCTTGGTGGACATTTTACAACACGGGCCACAGATCATGGGGTCATGATCTGGGCCGAGGCACCGAAGGCAGCAGTCGTGTGTGTTGGTGAGAGACATTAGTTTCTTGCACCGATCACACTTCTTGAAACCACTGGAAGCCATCGGGGAAAAAAGGGCCCCCGCGAGGTCAAAAGACCGGCCTTCCAGGGAAAAACAGAAAAAAGGGCGCGAATGCCAGCCACGAAGGGCAAAAACCAAAAAATAGACAACAGGCTCGATACCGGTGTACCAAACCCGGCGGGAAGGGGAACCAGCGTCGAACTCGAAGAAAAAGCGAAGAAATCTTCAGAAAAAAGTCAACTTTTCCCGGGTGACTAGGACGAACGTCCGAAGGGCTCCATGGAAAAAGAGAGACTGAGCAAGATGGCACCTTTAGGCGGGAAGGGGACCGTGCATGCGTGTAGTATTCCCAAAGGCTTTCATGGAAAGCTGGGGAAATGCTCCGCACGGGGGCTCCATCGGCGCCGAAGTCACCCATAAGTGAGGACTAACTTCCTGCTTGGTTCTGGAGAATATCTGACACAACAAGACATGAACACATCACACCCATACTGAAAAACCTCCACTGGCTCCCAATCATCTCACGCATCAAATACAAATCGGTCATAAACATCTTCAAGATCAAACAGTCATCAGCTCTCAGCCTACAAACACTCATACAACCAGACAGCAGCACATGACCAAGGAGGAGAGGCACTTCCAATCGCGTTAACACCCCAAAAGACATCACCAAGGTCCGCAAGGACACAGCAAAATGAGCCCTTTCCCTGGCCGCACCAGCAATTTGGAACACCCTCCCAGATGAACTAAGACTAACAACAGACCTCAAAGACTTTCGGAAGCAGCTCAAGGCAACACTGTTCATTGAACACATCACATGATCTACTCATAAAGCAGGCACAAAAGACCAACCCCCCTCCCCAGTCCCTTGTACATAAGAATGTATATAGCTCATAATGTAAATAGCCCTGTACATAAGAATGTATATAGCTCAAAAGAATCTATTATACATCGACACATACACACAATCTGCATCACTGCATGAACACCCTTGAACTACCATTATGATTGTTTGCTGTGGAAACCGTCTTGATTAAAGGATAAGGCGGTATAGAAAAAGTTTTAAATAAAAATAAATAAATAAGCCCATGTAGAATGCATACACAAACCCTCCAGGACTGGCCAAATCCGTAACAGATAGGCCGACACTATAGACTCTTCTATCCAGCAGCCCAAAGATGGTCTTGTAGTCGCTTCACCCTTACATGGGCCTGCAAAAAGGACAAGAAGTCTGTCCGACTTTCAGAAGGAGTTAGTGACCTTCCAGGTATACAGAAAGCACCTCCTAATGTCTACCAAGCGGAGGACCTTTTCCTTCCCCTGGCATTATTCCTTCAGGAATGAAGGCAAACAAATCACCTGAATGTCATGGAAAGACAACACCACTTTGAACAAGAAGGAATGAACAGGCAGTAAATACACAGCCTCCTCTTAAAACAACAGATAGGGATCTCGGCACAACAATCCATAAGCGTAACCCCCACAAGAGCTTAAACAGCTCAGTCACCAAGGCCCAAAGAACCAAACTGAGATCCCAAGAAGAAAAATCCAATTACAGAGGAGGATGCCAGTGCTTGGCTACACTCAGAAAACACCTATCTGGGTGTAAGGCCACCAAGCGCCCCACCACTGGGCAAGGCCGCCCCTTAAAACCTCAGAGTTGAAGGAGTGGCCCTTGTCAAATCTATCCTGAAAGAAGGAAAGCAGGGCCGGCAAGTTCGCAGTACTAGGGCTGACTTGACACTCATGACATCAGTGCTCAAAATGGCACAAAGCCAAGACAAGTGGAGCCTCTCTTTACCTTCTGAAACGTGGAAACCACAGCAGAAGAATAGCCTTTACATGCTAAGTGTTGCCTCTCAAGACCCAAGCCATAAGCAAGAAGAGAGCCAGGTTAACCAGCAGGACCAGCCCCTGCCTGAAGAGCCCCCGAGCTGATGCGAGGTGCAAGGGAAGGCTCCCACTAGAGGTGCATCAGATCTGCATACCATGGCCACTGCCACAACTGCTTACCCTGATGGCGCTTTAAACGAAGAAGCACTCATCCTACAAGAGGCCATGTAGGAAACATAGTAGAACTTTCCTTGGCCAAGATTAAAACAAAATGTCCACAACCTTGGAGTCTGTCTCTTTGCAGCAGCTGAAGAACCTTGGCATCGGTCCGGGTCACCAACAGATCCATCTTGGGGAGACCCCACCTGTGAAGGATACTCTAAACAACCATTCTGCTCAATTTGCATGCTCCAGGATCAAGGGAATGTTGACTAAGATTCTTGCACGTTGTCCACTCCTGCAATCTGTGGTGTCTAGAGGGCAAGGAGATTCCACTCCAGGAGAGCAGGAGGTCATTTCCCAGGAAACTCTGGAACTCTTAGTGGCTTGTTTGTTGATCGAGTCTACCACTTGTCACCCACCAGCGTCCCCAGAGGCCAGCGGCGTGGGTACTCCAGTGGGGTATTACTCTAGTTGCTATAGAGTATTGTGGGAAGGCTTTGCAATGCCTTCTGGAACCTGTGGTTCTAAACACCAGTCAAAGAATTGTAGTTGCAGACCAAGTGTAAGGTTATAATACAGGATTCTATTCCCCGTCCGGGATTGGATATTTTAGCACTTGAAACAAAGGAAAAACAGATCATTCATCTGACATCAAAATTAAAGAAATGCTGGAACAAAACTTGGCTTTAACTTCAGCTCTTGAAACAAACAGAAGGGAAAAAGAAACAGTCCTATTCACATGAAAAACCTTCTTCCTGTTTCTTTTTATAAACAGTTTTCACAGCACTCTAACAGAGATGATATGGCATCTGCCATCGTGTACGTACAGTCCATATCACTGCCATTCAGAGATTCCTCATAAGGCTCATATTGCATCTCTTCACTATCGGAATAACTTTCTCCTGGAGTAAAGCTTCCATTGCAAAGTTCCTCTCTGTAACTCACAGCATTCTCCTCCTCCACTGAACTACAGGGAAATGGGTAATTACCACATTCACTATAATCACGGTCAGGAGAGCTACACAGTTCCTGGTAAGTGCAGGGTAATTCTTTGTATTCTGGACCTCTTCTATTAGAGTAAATACGCCTACCCTCAGGCACTCTCTCTTCCTGGTCTCTCAGCCGAGCCGAGCTCCGTTTGTAAGAAAACCTTTTACTATGTTTCTCTGCTAGCTGCTTTTCTGGTATACAAGTTCCCTCAGGGTAAAAACTATTCCCTGCTTGGTACCTTGTGCTGGGTAATTTGGCTCTCTTTAGCCTGGCCACCGGACTGCCACCTCTGCTCCTTCTGTAGCAAGGTTTCTGGGGATTTTGGAGAGCTGTGCCCTGCTTCTCAAAGCAGTCCCTCCTGGATTCCACAGTTCTGTGTTTTCCTCGTGAGGCTTCTCTCCAAATGTTCCCTTGGCTTTTCTCCACAGCAGCTTTCCCCTCAACGGCTCTGCTTTCAACGGCTCTCTCACTGAACGTTCCCTCCACAGCTCTGAACGTTCCCTCACCGGCTCTGAACGTTCCCTCACCGGCTCTGCCACTACCTTCAGGTGAGTGACTTTTAACTGTCTTTCTCGTGGTGTTAGTTTGGGCTCCGCCCCTACCCAGCTGTCCCTCATTTCCTAATGAGTTCCTAGCCTGGCTCGTGTTTGGGCGTTCCCTTACAGCTCGTGACCCAGCTTGTATCTGTTGCCCATGGTAACCTTTTTCCACGTGTATTTCTGAGCTGTCAGCTATGTTTTGGTCAGAGTTCTCTATTTCTATGGGCTCTGACAGCGCTACCTCATGACAGATCCCCCCCCCCTTAAAATATTACGGGCTGCTGACCCTTCCAGACAGCACGTAATCTGATCATGGGTTCTATCATACTGTTCTACATAAGCCATGCTGGCAGTGGCCGACCTATCTTTCCAGGGCTTTAGGACATTTAGGTGATACACCTGTTGACGCCCCTTTTCGTTCTCTACTTTGTATGAGACCGGGCCCACTTTCTTTATCACCGTGCAAGGCCCCTTCCAATGGAACTCAAACTTGGGTCCCTGGTCTGCTACCTGGATGATCACTTTATCTCCTATATTCAAGTGTCTGGGTTTCGTGCCCCTATCATAATAATACTTTTGCTTGCGCTTGCTGGCCTGCAGATTCTCTACTGAGGACTTTGCTGTCCTATCCAAGCGTTCCCTCAAATTCTTCAAGAATTGAGGTACCCCAACCTCCTGCGTATCTGGCTCCACCCATTGTTCGTTTAGAATGTCCAATATTCCCCTAGGGGGTCTGCCAAACATGAGTTCATATGGGGATACTTTTAAGGACGTTTGTATGCGTTCTCTACATGCGTACAGCACGAATGGGAGTAGGGTGTCCCAGTCGCCCATCTCTCCCTTTTTCCAACCCCGTCTAAGCATCTGTTTTAAGGACTGGTTCATCCGCTCTACAAGCCCATTTGTTTGGGGATGATATGCCGCAGTCCGTATATGCTTTATGCCGAATGCCTCCCAGACCATCGCCAAATGCTTTGATAAAAAGTTACTACCTTGATCGGTAAGTACCTCCCTGGGGAACCCCACTTCACAAAATAGCTTCACCAGCTCTTGGGCGATTATCCTCGCGGAGGTGTTTCTTAATGGAATAGCCCAAGGGAATCTGGTGGCGTGGTCAACTATTACCAGCAAGTATTGGAACCCTCTCGGTGTTCGAATCAGAGGCCCTACAATGTCCATCCCTATGCGATTCAGAGGTATTGCTATGGTGGGTGTGGACACCATCGGTACAGCTTTGGGTTTTAGAGCTGTAACCCTCTGACAGGTTGGGCATGATTCACAATATTGCCTAGTCTCTTTGAAGACCCCTGGCCAATAGAAGCGAACCAATATTTGGTCCAGGGTGCCTTGGATCCCCTTATGGCTACCAATGGGGTGGTCGTGTGCCAACCGCAGTACCATGGCCTTAAATGTTGTCGGCACCACCAATTGCTTCCTTACAGCATCCGTGTACGGGTTGAGGCTTTCCCTATATATGTCATTGTGTTTACATTTTGTTCATTTGTAAACCGCACTGATTAAAAGAGCGTGGTATATAAGAAATAAAAATAAATAAAATAAATAAATAAATAAATATAGAACCTCTTTCTCTAGGAAAAACCTGGGTAGGGTAGGCCGTGTTTCCTGGGCCCATTCGAAGGCTCTCTTAAGAGCTGGGTCAGCCCGCTGTTCTGCTGGGAACGATGGGAATTTATTCACTAGTTCTGTAGACACCCAGGGCAACCCTGCTCCGGCCTCCAACTCGGCCCTCCCTCGGGTCCTATAACGCCTCTCTTGGCGTTTCTTGGCCTTGGCCTTCTTGCCCTCCTTAACTGGCTCTTGAATTAAGTCATCATGTGTGGGAAGAATGGCTAATTCTCCCTCATTTAATTCTTCCTCTTGGGGTCCTTCCTCCCCCTCAGGCTCTTCTGTGCTCTCCGAAGATGTTTTTCCTACCCCTGAGGTCCCGGCCTGCGAGCGGGTGGAAACTAGGCCTGACCGGGTACTCAAACCTGCTACTAACCCCTTAACAAAGGGCGGCCAGTCTCTGCCTAAAATAACATCTCTGGGCAATGTGGGGACTATGGCTACCTGTACTGGTTGTTCAAATCCCAATGCCTGCACAGACAGCTTCTGTAAGGGGTAGTGTGAAAATGCCCCGTGTATGCATTTTAGACGCACCTGGCTCCCTGCTTGACTCGAGGCTGACTGACGGCGCCTCCTAATGGCTTCCCAGAGCCTGCAGGAAATCATGCTCTGGTCAGCCCCTGAGTCAAGCAGTGCCAGTGCCTCTACCCCCTCTACCTGAACATGAATCAGGAATCCGTCTTGCACCGGCTTGCCTGCTCCAGCCATGAGGACACTCCGCTCAGCGCAGTCCTTCTGATAATGGCCTGCTCTCCCACATACATAACATTTTCCCTTACATGTAAGAAAAATATCATCATTAGTACTTTTAACATTGGCATTAAACATTTTGCCCTTAAGACACTTTCCCTTTTTAAAATCTGCCATTCCTACGGCTTTCATTATACCAAGCCCTGAGGTGTCAGCCATCTGCGCCTCCAAATATCGCTCTGCCAGATTGGCTGCCTCGTCAGTAGTTTGGCAGTTCTGTAAGGTCAAATAAGTTTTCATCTCGGTGGGCACAGCCTGGAGAAACTGTTCCAAAATAACTGTGTCCAACACCGTATCTATGGTCCTCCGCTCAGAGTTAACCATTTGTATACCAGATTTTTCAGCCTCTGCTGCAAGGCTTTAGGGGTCTCCTGTGACTTCATTCTAGCTTCTCTAAACATTCTGCGGTAACGTAAAGTAGACAGCCCTAGTCTATCCTTCACTGCTCATTTAATTTCATCATAATTAGCAGCAAGGGTCGCAGGCATGGCCTTGTAGGCGGAGAGAGCTTCCCCAGTAAGTGATACCGCAAAGCGGGTCGCCCACTGCTCTCTCGGCCATTTCAGCGCTTCCCCTATTCTCTCAAAGGCATCTATAAAGTCATCTATATTATCGTGTGGACTCAATTGTCCCAAGGAAAATGTATGGCAACCATTTAGTCCTACCGCTGGAACTATAGCGGGGTTTTCAGTCCTCAGCTCTTGCGGCTTTTCCAAAAATGCTATCATAGTGTCCAAGAGTGGCTTTTGCTGCTCTCTTATCATGTTAGCCGTCTGCTCCTGGATGTGTCTAGCCAACTCCAGCTGCTTGTCCCACTGGTGTTGCATCCAGCTCATCATATCCCTGGCATCCATTCTTCCGTCTGTACCCCTGCGGAGAAAAGAAAGACACAAAAACCACCAAGTGCGGTACTTATATTCTTTCAGCCCTTACTCCTGAGCACAGCAGCGCCCTCTTTCTTGCCTGAATCCACCTACGCTCATGCCCCAGGTATCGTTACCTTAGCTTTTGCGTAGATTCCAGCATGCAAGAAAGGTCCGTGCTCTCCACAGTCCGGTCCGTCACTGAACTTGCTTCTCAGGGTCTCCTGGAACAGCAGCAGCAGTTTTCTTTAAAATGTCCTTTTTCCAAAAGCAAAAATCCTCAAAACTATGCCAAATGTCACCCACCAGCGTCCCCAGAGGCCAGCGGCGTGGGTACTCCAGTGGGGTATTACTCTAGTTGCTATAGAGTATTGTGGGAAGGCTTTGCAATGCCTTCTGGAACCTGTGGTTCTAAACACCAGTCAAAGAATTATAGTTGCAGACCAAGTGTAAGGTTATAATACAGGATTTTATTCCCCGTCCGGGATTGGATATTTTAGCACTTGAAACAAAGGAAAAACAGATCATTCATCTGACATCAAAATTAAAGAAATGCTGGAACAAAACTTGGCTTTAACTTCAGCTCTTGTAACAAACAGAAGGGAAAAAGAAACAGTCCTATTCACATGAAAATCCTTCTTCCTGTTTCTTTTTATAAACAGTTTTCACAGCACTCTAACAGAGATGATATGGCATCTGCCATCGTGTACGTACAGTCCATATCACTGCATTCAGAGATTCATCATAAGGCTCATATTGCATCTCTTCACTATCGGAATAACTTTCTCCTGGAGTAAAGCTTCCGTTGCAAAGTTCCTCTCTGTAACTCACAGCATTCCCCTCCTCCACTGAACTAGAGGGAAATGGGTAATTACCACATTCACTATAATCACGGTCAGGAGAGCTACACAGTTCCTGGTAAGTGCAGGGTAATTCTTTGTATTCTGGACCTCTTCTATTAGAGTAAATACGCCTACCCTCAGGCACTCTCTCTTCCTGGTCTCTCAGCCGAGCCGAGCTCCGTTTGTAAGAAAACCTTTTACTGTGTTTCTCTGCTAGCTGCTTTTCTGGTATACAAGTTCCCTCAGGGTAAAAACTATTCCCTGCTTGGTACCTTGTGCTGGGTAATTTGGCTCTCTTTAGCCTGGCCACCGGACTGCCACCTCTGCTCCTTCTGTAGCAAGGTTCCTGGAGATTTTGGAGAGCTGTGCCCTGCTTCTCAAAGCAGTCCCTCCTGGATTCCACAGTTCTGTGTTTCCCTTGTGAGGCTTCTCTCCAAATGTTCCCTTGGCTTTTCTCCACAGCAGCTTTCCCCTCAACGGCTCTGCTTTCAACGGCTCTCTCACTGAACGTTCCCTCCACAGCTCTGAACGTTCCCTCACCGGCTCTGAACGTTCCCTCACCGGCTCTGCCACTACCTTCAGGTGAGTGACTTTTAACTGTCTTTCTCGTGGTGTTAGTTTGGGCTCCGCCCCTACCCAGCTGTCCCTCATTTCCTAATGAGTTCCTAGCCTGGCTCGTATTTGGGCGTTCCCTTACAGCTCGTGACCCAGCTTGTATCTGTTGCCCATGGTAACCTTTTCCACGTGTATTTCTGAGCTGTCAGCTATGTTTTGGTCAGAGTTCTCTATTTCTATGGGCTCTGACAGTGCTACCTCATGACACACTATGGCACTGTGAGAGGGTTCAAACTGCTTCGCCTTGGACTAAGCTCCGAAGACACAAGAGGACCAAGCAAATGGCCTTCGCCTCTTACTGGTTGATGGGCCACACCATCTCTCATTTGTTACAACAGCTCTGGAATGTCTCTCCCTCACCATGGGCCTCCCACCCAAATAGGCTGGCTTCCTTTGTTAGGAGAAGCCACTGGAAAACATCCAAGGGCAGGCTCTTCAACAAATGACCGGACTGTTCCCACCATCATAGGCTGGCTGGCATCGATGTGAAAATGGGAAGCCTGATCTCAAAGTCCTGTGAACAAAGAGACCAGTGGAACAATAATGACCCTTGCAGCAGTCTCATGTGTGCTCGTGCCCAGGGGACCATGTCGATTGTCGCCACCATCAGCCCTAGGAGCTGAAAGGAGCTGCTTTCAAAAAGAAATCAGCTAACACTGCAGCCTCTCTGCTCTCTTCTCAGGTAGGAAGACTGTTCTTGAGCTGTTGTCAAACCATGCCCCAAGGTACTGTTGTTTAGTTTATTCAGCATTTGATATAACATTTTTTTTAACCCAAATGGATGATACAAAACAGTTTACAACAAAATCATAAGAAATTACTACATCATTGAGTACAGAGGAAAAAAACAACAACAAAAGGAAATAAAATCCAGCCTACCATAAGGGAAATCAACACTGTCAACCATTTTATTCAAGTATTACTCCTGCTGGAATTCAAAATTCTGTGTCATAAGAAATGAATTATGTAGATTCTGTATACTTTCAAAATAACAAAGCATATTGTTTTAAGTGATATTGTGATAGGCGAAGGCCTATGATCCATGCTGCTTGAACTAAACAGACAGGCCTGAGCAGTTTGACCTGTAAATGAAGCCTGTGGCTAGGCCCGGAGGAATGAAAACCCCCCTGAATGCTGCCACCATAGAATCGAAACTTAACTAAGCATAACCAAGCATACATAAGCAGAATCGAAACTTAGAAAAGATAGAAAAACAACTTTAATTGGTACTGATAAGAATGTGAGAAGCTTCTATGGAATTAATTAACTCTGCTGAAAGGAAGGTTACAGTAGCCTGCTTTCCCATATGTTCTAGTTAGCTAAGTGACCTTGGAGGAGAAATGTATCAAGAGTCTAAGAACTGTCCATTGTAATGGGGACTGTAAGGGGGGGAAACAGGTGCTGAGCCCAGACAAAGGTCCTCATTGGATAGCTACGTAATGGTACCGGGACCAATAGACGGGGTAGAAGGGGTTACCGGGACCAATGAGAAGTTTGCCTGTGTACAGAATGGAGAAGAACAGTATAAAAGTTGTTGTTTTACTAACAGCCATTGCTCAGCCATTTTGAATGTGATTCTGCTTGAGTCTTGTGCACAATAAATGATTTGGACCTTCTGAACAGACTCCTGGTATTATTGGATTGTTTGCGCTCTGCCGCTAAATATTCTTGGTGCATTGGCCGGGAAGTGTGGTTAGTAGAGGGTATACGAGCTGATATACCACGACTTTATGCCTCTATAGGTTTGGTCCTGCCGGGCTCGTGCCCTTCGGACGTGGGCTCGGCTCCTAGGCGCCACCGGTCCCGTTGCATCGGAGGGAGCTGGGCCAGGCCTCGGCGGGTGCCGGACCCGGTCGGAGCCAACACCTCGAACCCGTGAGGGGAGTCCGAGGTCCAACTCATGCGCTTGCTCGGGAACAGGGACCGGATCTGGTGAGTATAGTTTTTGGTATGTCTAGACAGATGAGTCAGAACTGCAGCTTGAAACTTGTGAAACTTGTGAACTTGTGAATTTTGGTAAGAGAGCTTGATCACCTCTCAAGGCGGTCCAATTAACCTTGCATAGTGTATTCGCGGGGTGAACCCACCGTCTTCTTGGAATAACTTTGGAATAGCGAGCATAACTTGGAATAACTTTGGTATAGCCTAGTCAGAACAGACAGGATTGGGCTTTTTGGGAGTACGTTGCTAGCATGATTGTGTGAATGAAGTGTGGTTGAGAGGTCTGGTGACACAGACCAAGCAAAGGCGGACTCCTGAGTAACGCAGTTCCTGGCCGGGCGACCGCGTCCAGGTCGTAAAAAGGAGGAAGCGACCATCGTCTTGTCTTGTTTTTTGTTCCCCTTGAATGTTTCTAGGGCCGTGAGGACCCCTCACCCACGGTCCGCCCTCCTTTTCCCTTCTGTTTGTTGTTGCGCGCACACATCGATATGGGAGGGGCGGGGTCTACTGTGCGCACTCCATTAGAATCTATGATTAAGTACTTTAATAAAGGATACTCAGGAGATTATGGGGTGAAAATGACTGCGTCACGATTATAGGTTTTGTGTACTAGGGAGTGGCCCGCATTAGACCCCATGTGCCCCCGAGATGGAACATTTGCCATAGGAATTATTAAGTCAGTTCATCAGAAGGTGCGAGTAGCGCACCCTGACCAGTATCCCTATATAGATTCCTGGTTAAGCATTTGTGAAAGCCCGCCCCCTTGGGCCCGGCGCTGTTATGAAGAACAGTGCAGAATAATGGTAGCGCTGACAGAACAGACACAGAAGACAGGGATAGAAAAGAAGCCTGTTTATGTTGATCCCGAGTCCCCGGTAGTTGTAACTAGACAGCCCCAAGCTCAGCGCCCAGTAAAAGTACCACCGCGTCCCGCGGCAGGCCCCCGGGACCGGCAAATTCCATCCCCTGACCCACCAGTAGCTCAGCCAGATGATCCACCCCCTGAAGAGACCGATCAGCTTGAGACTGAGGAAAATTCTGAGTCAGAACAGGAAGAAGAAGAAACATCTTCCCAGTACGAGACTGAAAGTGTAAAATCAGCTGTCAGTGCCAGCTCATCCGTTGCAAGCAAAAGTTCCCAGACTAAGCTTAACTTGAGAAAGAGAGGCCCTAATAAGAAATTAATGCCACTGCGGCAGGTCCCGGGAATGCCCGTAAGGAACGAGGAGAACCAGATAGTAGCGGGACCCACGAGTCTAGTTTATGTGCCATTCTCCACTACGGATTTGTTGAATTGGAAAATGCATTATGCTTCTTACACTGACAAGCCCCAAGAATTAACAGAGGTAATGAATACAATCATTCAAACTCACCAGCCTACTTGGGCAGATTGCCGTCAACTCCTGTCTACTTTATTTACTACTGAGGAGCGGACGAGAATTATGCAAGCAGCTGTCAATTGGTTAGCAGAAAATCCCCTAGTAGAGGGAGCGGGAGGAATAGATAACCGCGAAGCAGCGAAGAAAGAATTTCCTAATGAAGACCCTCGGTGGGATCCAAACACCGATGACGGGTCCAGAGCCCTAGCTCGGTTTCGCCAAGGCCTTTTACAAGGTCTGCGAAAGGGGGGTCAGAAAGCCATGAACCTCTCCAAGACAGCGGAAGTCATCCAAGGCGCAGATGAAAGCCCAGCAGTATTCTATGAGAGATTAGCTGAGGCATATAGAATGTACACGCCCTATGACCCAGTGGCACCAGGGAGCCTGTGCATGGTGAATGCCGCTTTTGTCAGCCAGTCCCAACCAGACATTAGACGTAAACTACAGAAATTAGAAGGGTTTGCGGGCATGAATACGTCACAGCTAATGGAAGTCGCCCAGAAAGTGTTTGTGAATCGTGATAATGAAAGACAGAGAGAAAGTGAGCGTAAAATGAAGAAGAAAGCCGATTTTTTGGCTGCCGCTTTAGTTGAACAGAAACGGGGAGGTTTCCCTAACCGAAGGAGCAGAGGTAGAGGGAGGGGCCGAGGAGATAGCCGGCCCATGTTAAGCGTGAATCAATGCGCTTATTGCAAGGAAGAAGGACATTGGAGGAATGCATGCCCGCAACTCAAAGGCGCCTCGCACGAAGAAGAAGAAAACGCCCCTCGGAGAGAGAGGGAGAGAGGCCGATCACAGAATCGCAGAGGAACAAATCGAGTACATTTCCAACGGGAAAGAGAGGAGGCCATAGAGGGAGTTGCAACCGCAACGGACTATGTTTTAGATGAAACAGACTAGGACAGACCGGGCTCCGAATTCGCCTTAGGTCCCCAGGAGCCTATGGTCTGCTTAAAGATAGGGGACCAATTCATGGACTTTATGGTTGATACTGGAGCAGAACATTCTGTAGTAGATAAGCAAATAGCTCCTTTGTCCACAAGAGCAGTCACTATTATGGGAGCAACTGGTGCCAGAGCCCCCAAGTCTTTTCTGAAAAACCGAGTATGTGAATTAGGAGGATAGCAAATAGCGCACCAATTCCTTTATATGCCTGAGTGCCCAGTGCCACTACTGGGACGAGATATGCTAGCCAAACTGCAGGCCCAAATATCCTTCACTGAGAAAGGAGAAATGCAAATGACTGTAAATTCAAAGCCTGCAGGACTAATGGTGCTTACTGTTCCCCGAGAAAAAGAGTGGAGACATTACAGTACTAAGCCAGTTCCTGATACCAATTTCAGCATGCCAACAAGCATAATGGCTCCTCCAGGTCTAGCCAAGCACATAGCCCCAGTAATTGTGACCCTTAAGCCTGGAGCAGAACCAGTACATGTTAAAGAATACCCACTCCCAAGACCAGCCATTGAGGGCATTCATCGCCATTTATTAAGATTACTGGAGTATGACCTTCTCAAAGTATGTCAATCACCTTGGAATACACCTCTCCTGCCAGTCAAGAAGCCTGGGACAGGTGATTACTGCCCAGTACAAGATTTGAGGAGAGTGAATGAAGCAGTTGAAACCATACATCCAGTCGTGCCAAATCCCTTTACACTCTTAGGACTGATACCTGCTGAAGCTACCCACTTTACTGTTCTGGATTTGAAAGATGCGTTTTTCTGCATACGATTAGTCCCGATTAGCCAATTGTTGTTTGCCTTTGAATGGCAGGACCCTGTCTCAGGAAGACGGGGCCAACTCACCTGGACACGATTGCCTCAAGGATTCAAGAACTCACCCACCATTTTCAGTGCAGCACTGAACCAAGATCTTTCAAGCTATCCTGTAACCCCTGGGAAAAGAGTGCTTCTCCAGTATGTGGATGATCTATTGGTAGCTACCACATCGGAGAGTGAATGTGTACAAGCCACAAATGACCTTTTACAATTACTAGATGAAGCTGGATACAAAGTTTCCAGAGCAAAAGCACAGCTATGCCAAACAGAAGTAAAGTATTTGGGTTTCCGGCTAACCAAAGGAAGCCGACAATTAGGACCAGAAAGAAAAGAAGCTGTGTGTAGTATCCAAACACCAACCACCAGGAGGTAAGTCAGAGCCTTTCTGGGAGCAGCAGGATACTGCCGAATATGGATACCCAACTTTGCTCAGATTGCTAAACCACTATATGAAGCCACCAAAGGGGAAGAGAAGTCACCACTAGAGTGGGGACCCGATCAAGATGAAGCTTTCAAAACCTTGAAGGAAGCATTAATGTCATCGCCAGCACTTGGACTACCAGATGTCCAGAAGCCTTTTCATTTATTTGTACATGAAATGCAGGGGAACGCTCTAGGAATGTTAACTCAGACATTGGGACATTGGGAGCGACCCGTAGCATACTTATCAAAACAGTTAGATACTGTAGCCAAAGGATGGCTGCCATGTTTGAGAGCTGTAGCAGCCACAGCATTGTTAGTGAGTGAAGCAGACAAACTCACCTTATGACAGAAACTGCGTGTTACAGTACCATACGCAGTGCTTGCCCTTGTAGAACAAAAAGGAAATCATTGGTTTACCAACTCTCGAATGCTGAAATACCAGAGTATGCTATGTGAAAATCCTCGAGTACAACTGGAAGTGAGCCATGCTTTCAACCCAGCCACCTTGATACCAATCAGCAAGGACCCACCAGAACATGACTGTATAGAAGTCATGGAAACTGTGTTTTCAAGTCGACCTGATCTAACTGATGTACCTATAGAAAACCCTGACCAGACTTACTTCGTGGACGGAAGCAGCCTCATCATCAATGGACGACGCTGTGCTGGGTATGCAGTAGTCACCCGGGAGAAAGTCATTGAATCATCAGCTCTTGCCTCAGGAACATCAGCACAGAAAGCGGAATTGATAGCACTAACAAGGGCACTAGTATTAGGCGCCGGACTTCAGTTGAACGTATATACAGACTCAAAATACTCTTTCACAACTTTACATGCTCATGGAGCTCTGTATAAAGAACGAGGACTCATTACCTCGGGAGGCAAATCAATTAAGTACGGCCCAGAAATATTAATGTTACTAGATGCAGTATGGGCCCCAGCACAAGTTGCTGTGATGCACTGCCGAGGACACCAAACAGGAAAAGGAGAAGTTGCCCAAGGAAACAGATTTGCTGATGCTTCAGCACGCAAAGCAGCCATGACAGGCCAAATTTCATCACAAGCAACACCAGTACAAGCAGTATTGTTTCCGGTACCCCTTAACTTGTGGACGCCATGATATACCACAAGGGAATTGGATTATTATTGCACTATAGAGAAGGGTGTACTGAAGGATGGATGGATTGAGCTGCCACCAGCAGAGGGCAACCAACCTCCAGGACGAATAGTGATCCCTGAATCATTGGGACCAGCCTTTGTAAAGGCCTTTCATCAAGCTACACATTATGGGAAAAACGCAATGGAAAAAGCACTTAGACCCCATTTTTGCATTGCACTGTTGGGAGCCTTGTCAGCCTCAGTAGCTCGCCAGTGCGTAACTTGTGCGAAGAACAATGCCAAGCAGGGTCCTACACCACCACCCCGAGCTCAGTCAGGTGGTGTAACCCCTATGCACAACCTACAAGTAGACTTTACTGAAATGCCAAAAGCCAGTGGATATCGCTACTTGTTAGTCTTAGTTTGCACCTTCTCTGGGTGGGTGGAAGCTTTCCCCACCAGGACTGAAAAGGCCAGAGAAGTTACCAAAGTATTGCTGAGGGAAATTATCCCCCGATTTGGAATCCCAGCAGTAATAGGGTCGGACAATGGGCCCTCATTTGTATTTATTTATTTATTTATTTATTTATTTATTACAGGCTCTTATATACCGCTCTATTCAGCATCAGCGCGGTTCACAATATAACAACATACCAATGAACAAACTGTTTGGCTTTACAGAGAACAAGGTCAGAGAACTTGGATAAAACATGGGAAGTTATTTCTGCAACTATTTACAAGAGTATTTACAAGTATACATGACATGACAGTTAGCAAGTGCCCTACAGATACAATGGAAGTTACACACTGCATACAGACCCCAAAGTTCAGGGAAGGTTGAGCGAATGAACCGCACTCTAAAATCTCAGTTGTCTAAGCTGTGTCAGGAGACTCACCTGAAGTGGCCCCAAGTTCTCCCAATAGCTTTACTTAGAATACGCTCAGCCCCTGTGAAATCATCAGGATTTTCTCTCTTTGAAGTCATGCATGGTAGACCCCCACCAATAGTGCAGGGGGTCAAAGGGAGTTTGACACAAATTGGTTCAGAGATAACCAGACAAGAACTCCTAGCTCTTAGTTCTGTTCTGCAGACTCTTCATACGTGGATACAGGACCAGTTACCCATCAACTTGACGGAATCCCTGCATCCCTACAAGCCTGGTACCTCGGTGTGGATCAAAGATTAGAAGAAGACACCGCTGGAACTGCATTGGAAGGGACCATACACCGTCATCCTGTCTACACCAACAGCTGTCAAAGTCGCAGAAATCGAATCTTGGATCCATCATAGCAGAGTCAAGCCAGCAGCAGTTCCAGACTCAGATCAGTGGACAGCAGTGCAGCATCCTGATATTCCTTTGCGGCTCACCCTGAGGCGGCAACCAGTGGCCTAGCACTCTATTCAGGCCACCCAAGAACTACGGTACTTCACAGTAGACAAGTCTTTCGAAGAGGATTGCTGTTTCCAATACAGCAAAAACACTTGTTTTCTTCATTGACTAACTTTGCACTCACAGACTTCCTTCAGACCAACTACGGTTGGTAAGTTGGCCTACAGCGGAAACTTGAGGATCTTCAATCAACATTGACACCCGTTGAATTGCTTCATTAGCAGACGGGTCAGCATTGTGTCAAGAAGCAGCGAACGTCGAGGTCAAGATCTTCCAGCGGAGATTCAGAAGGACTACAATCAACATGCATCTTTGTTTCTATTTTGTTCTGGTTGCCTGCCTGGGGAGATTTGAACTCACTTTTGCTTTACCCCCATGTACTGCCTGCATTACTTCTACTCGGACTGGAATGAAAGTAACTCAGACTTTGCTTTATCATTCTTACTATACCTGTACTGGTACAGTAAGCCGGTGTATATATAATACCACTGAAATGAACATTTGCACCAAGGGTAATACTAAAGTTTGTTTTAACCCACATCAGAACCCATCCTATTATACTCTAGAAATACGATGGAATGATGCAGATGGAGCTTTACTTAATGCCACACCCCCACTCACTGATTTTACAAAGAGTGCTGTTTTGTATTTTGATGCTTGTGATGCTATAAATAGAGATAGCCGGTCTAATTGTGCTAACTGGGAAAAAGCATATTATCATGATCACAAGTATATGTGTCCAGAAGGAACCACCGGGTGGGGAGCCTGTACAGGTAAACGAGTTTTAGCAAATGAATATAGCACAGCACCAGTTGAAGATTACTATTGTCCAAAGTGGGAATGTGTGTTCTATGCCACATGGAAGACGGGTATGATAGAAAACACCAGAGATAATCGAATGGCTGCCTTATATCAGCCCTATGTTAAGAATCCAGAAAAATGTAAGAAGGGTGCTTGTAATCCATTAGAGTTACATATAATAAATCCTAGTGCATGGACACGAGGGTATAAATTTGGACTACGCATTGCAGGCTCTGGGTCAGATCCCGGAACCATTGTATATATAAGGCTGAATACCCAGGCCCATCGTTCATCACGGTACCATATACATAATACCTTTTTTTAAACTTTATTTATTTAGTTCCACCAATTCACAAATAGAATCACATTACAACAAAATCTCTGGGTGGGGCAAACACTTAACCCCACCACAGAGGTAACCGATTAAGACAGTGGTGACCAACAGTTTCAATATTACCCCCCCCTCCCCCCACCCATATGATACATTGCTACCTCTGGCAACTAAACAATGTCCCAGGGAACCCTTTCCAGTACCCCCCCCAAGAACCCCTAAGAACCCCACCCAGCCCCTCCCCCCACCGCCCAGCAGAAAACCCCCCCCACCAACCCATCCCCCCCGCCCCAACCCCCCTCCCCTAGGGGCCCGTGCTACAGGCCCAGAGTTCCAATCCTGACACCCGCAACAGCTTGCACCCCCCCTCTCCATTTCAAGAGCCATACATCAAATCTTTGCCACATCAGTCTGAAGGTCTGCAGCCGATGCTTACCATACGCTGCGATCTCACACATACCTTTCAGTTCACATAACCGCCCCACTATATCTCCCCGAGTGGGGACAGCCCGACTTTTCCATCGCACCAGGAGCTCCCCCCTCGCCGATATAATACAGTAGCCAATCAGCTGAAGCTGCTCCCGCTCCCCTTCATCCCCCAACTCATTCAACAATACCATGGCTGGAGTTAATACAATGGGGAGCCCTGTCACCTCCCGAATAACAAGTTCCCAATCCCCCCACATACCCCGTACCAATGGACAATCCCACAACAGATGATATAAATCACCCTTCCCCGTGCACCCCCTCCAACACTCTCCCAAATTCCCCGTCCCCAGGACCCGCAACTTCCATGGGGTCCAATAGGTGTGATATCTAATCTTCAAACTCCCCTCCAAATAAACCGTCCCCGGTGCCAATTTTTTTGACCACCCGTAAATGTCCTGCCAGCGTTCCCGGGACCACTCCCCCCCCAGGACCTTTTCCCATATCTCTTCCCCTCTAATGCTCCCCCCCACCCCCCGCAGGTCAAGCAACGCCGCATAAAAGTGGGTAATAGCCCCCTTGCGCCCCCCGCTTTCCAGTAGGGTCTCTACCTTCGTAGCTGCTTTACCCAGGTCCTCCTTAACTTCCCGCCTGCCCACGAAAGACGCCACCTGTAAATATGCAAAAAACCCCTTACTCTCCAACCCAAACTCCTTCACCAACTCCCCCCACCTCTTCAACTCCCCCCCGCCGTAAGTAGTTGACCCATAGCCCTCAACCCCTTCCTTGCCCATTCAAGAAACACTCCTCCTTCTCTCCCCGGGCTAAACTCCCGGACCCCCGTAATATACATACTCCTAGTATAACGCTTCCCCCCTAGCAAGGGACGTTTCAACCGCAACCAAAGCTCTTTCGTCAAAGTTCGAAAGGGGTTACCCATCCCCCTTCCCTCTGCCACTGCTCCGGGATCCCAAATCCACTTCGCCAAACTCTCGCCCCTTTCCGGATCCCCCTCCAGGTACACCCACCGCGGAACCTCCTCCCCCCCTTGCCAACTCTGCAAGGCCCTTAACTGCGAGGCCAAGTAATATTGTTCCAGCCAGGGGACACCCATCCCCCCCTCCTTACTGGGTCTATACATAGTAAGCCGCGCTACCCTCGGATGTTTCCCCCCCCCACACAAAAGCCAGCAAGAGTTGCTGCACCTGCTTTAAATAGCTCCGAGGCACCTTGCACGGTAGGGAACTAAATAAAAACAAAAAACGGGGTAAAACATTCATCTTTAGCACGGCAATCCTACCTAGCCATGTTAAGTATAACCCCTTCCACTTCTGAAGATCACTCCGCACCTCCTGCAATAGTCTGCCATAATTAACTCTCCCTAACCCCTCGACATACTTACCCATCTGGATACCCAGGTACCGATACTGCGTCCCCACCCAGCGAAACGCAAACGCCCCTTTCAGGCCAACCTCTATCTCCCCACGTAAATTAAACCCCAAAATCTCTGATTTACTATCATTAATCTTATACCCCGCCACTTTACTGTACTCCTCAATCTCCCTCATTAAGTTCGGTAATGACATCAAAGGTTCTCGAAGCGTAAAAATCACATCATCCGCGAAGAGAGTGATTTTAACTTCCTGGGAGTTCATTAAAACCCCTTTTACATCTATTGACCTCCTGACCCTTGCCGCCAACGGCTCTATGACCAAGGCAAAGAGCAGAGGGGACAGCCCTGTCTAGTACCTCTACCGAGACCGAACGGCCCCGAATAACCACCATTCACCCGCACTCTCGCCTGCGGCCCCGCATACAGCGCTTGCACCCACTGAAGGAAATGAACACCCAGCCCAACTTTCTCCAACACCCCCAACATAAAAGGCCACTCTAGCCGATCAAACGCTTTTTCAGCATCCACCGAAAGAAAAACGGCCTCCTGCCCTGTCCGCTGCACCTCCCACGTGAGATTACAAATCTTACGAATATTATTCCCCCCTTGCCTCCCCCCTATAAACCCTGTTTGATCGGGGTGTATCAGGGCAGGCATCACCGCAGCCAGTCTAGTAGCCAACACCTTAGCCAACAACTTAGCGTCTACATTTAATAAAGAAATAGGCCGGTACGACCCACACACCATTAGATCCTTGCCCGGTTTAGGAAGAAGGGTTATGCCAGCTTCCCTCATGGAACGGGGGGCTTCTCCCCCTATCAACACCCCGTTAAACACCTCAACCATCAAAGGCCCCAAGCTGGCCCGGAACACTTGATAAAACCGCCCTGACAGCCCATCCAGCCCAGGAGCCTTACCACGTTTCAAAGTGCCAATCGCAGCTGTCACCTCTCCCTCCGTTATGGGCCGATCTAACCATTCTGACTCTCTCCGCTAGACAGGGTAGGCATGTCACAATCTCGTAAGTATTCCTCACATTGAGCCTTCCCACCTTGCACTTCACTTGTGTATAGTTTGGTATAATAGTCCACGAACACCTCCCTAATTTCATTATTCCCGTGCTCCAACCTCCCCCCCACTCCTCGAATACCTCCAATAGTATGCTGGTGGGTTCTACGCCGTAGCCTTTGCGCCAAACGCCGCCCCACCCTATTTCCTCCCTCAAACCAACCCTGCTTTAACACCCGCAACTCAAAGGCTATGTCGCTCGCACGCAACTGCCCTAACTCCCCCCTTAGCGCTTTCAGTTTCTCCATCACCTCCCCTCCACGCTTCCCAACACCCATCCGTTCCAACCGACCAATCTCATCTAACAACCCCCGTTCCCTCTCCCCGCGTTGCCTACGCCTCCTGGCCGCCTCTTGCACCAAATGCCCCCTCACTACTGCCTTAAGCCCATCCCACACCACCCCTAACTCAACTTCCCCATTTAAATTAAAAGCTTGATATTCCCGCACCACCTTCCCTAACCGCTCTATCACAGCTGGTTCATCCAGCAGGGCCTCATTCAATCTCCAGAACTTAACGCCTTCATCATCATATCCCAAATTAAATTTCACCCATACAGGCGCATGGTCTGTCCACGTAATCGAGCCCTGATCCGCTTCAAGCACCCTGTTCAAGCACCCTCCCCCTGCCCATAACATATCTATCCGACTATACGTACCATGGGGAGCAGAATAAAAAGTGTACTGCTTACATCCCGGGTGCTGACTCCTCCACACATCTTCCAGCCCCAAACTCTCTTTCATGCGCCGCAACTTGACCCTGTCCACTCTCTTACCCAACCCACTACCCCCCCCATTGTCTAATCGTGGGTTGACCGTTAAATTAAAATCCCCCCCCAGAATAATAGGGGCCCCACTCAGGCCCCCCAGTTCAGATTGCAGCCTATCAAAAAATTCCCCCTGTTTTTCATTGGGGCCGTACAGACACACTATCCAAACTTGCTCCCTCCCCACCTGCACTTTAAGCCCCACCGCTCTACCCTGCTTATCGCGATATTCCCCCACCACCTTATCCACCCAATTCACCCCCACCAGAATACCCACCCCCCCCTCCGGGCCTCAGCCCTCTGCCCAGCTAATAGCACCCGTGGGTAGCGCTTGGACTGTAGCAGACGCTCCTGGCTAACCTTCAAATGGGTTTCCTGGAGACATAAAAAGTCTGCACGCAACCTACCACCTTCCCTCTCCAACAATCTGCGTTTCCTCCAAGTTCCCAACCCCCTCACATTTAGTGTAGCCACGACCATCTGCTGTTGGCCCACCTTTTTCCCCCCCCCCACCCCCCTCCCCTCCCCCCTCCCCTGGCGCCCATGCCCCCCTCCCCCCCCTCCCCTAACGTTACCCCCAACCCCTGCTCCCCCCCTCCCCCCCTTCCCCCCGCTGATCCCCCCTCCTTCCACCGGAGGCCACCATCGGAGTAGTGTCCATCAGCCAGAGGCAGCTACCCCCTGTCCCCCCCTCCCCACCCCTACACACTTCCCCCCTTCCCTCCCCCCTCTCCTATCTAATCCCCTTGTTCCGCCCCCCTACTCTCCTCCGCCACATTCCCTAAAACATCCCCACACTTCACCTCCCACACCCCCGTCACCCCCCTCTCCCCCTTCCCCACACACCCACCTTCTCCCTCCCCCCAACCCCTTCCATTTACCCTCCCCCCTCCACCTCCCAGAACAAGGAATCCTCCACAGAACTCATGCAGCACCACAAACAACACAAAGCTAACTCAGCATTCCAAAACAATGCACAGCATAAGAAACAAACCCTAACACAAGGAGTCCCCAGCATTTCAAGTGTCCTCCTCTCTATCCGATCTGGCATGCTCCACCTCCGGACTCCGCTGTCGTTTATCACCAGTCCTCTGTCGCTCCTGCTCAACTGCCGCAGGCCGCCGCTCCTGCAGGCCCAGGGGTACTCCACTCTCTAAGCCCGCCTTGGCCATAGCGGTCATAGCATCTGATACCGAGTGGACTTTCCAATTCTTAAGCCCCACTGTGAAAAGGAGGCCAAACGGGAACAACCACTTATAACGGACATTCTCCCTCCGCAAGATGGCTGTGACAGGTTGCATATCCCGCCTCCGCTGCAGAGTCCCTGCAGCTAAGTCCGGGTATAGCTGCACTTCATACCCTTGCCATAGAAAATCCTTGCGGGTACGCATCAATTGTAGGATCCGTTCCTTCAATTTATAATCCTCCAAGCAAAGGACCAAGTCTCGCGGTCGGTTAGGCCTGCTGGGGCCGAGGGCACGATGGGCTCTAACAAGCTTCACGTCCACGCTCTCAGTCTCTTTGCCCAAATCACGCAGAATAGTCCCCAGCACAGCAATAGCCACCTTTTCGCTGTCCGCAAACTCCTTCTCCTCCGGCACCCCTCGGATGCGCAAGTTGTTTCTCCGAGACCGGTTCTCTAAGTCCTCCATTTTTAAGAGCTGTGAGTCTTTCCATGCTTCCATCTCTGAGAAGGAATGGGCCAGCGCATTTTGCCGAGCATCAAGCCTCCCCAATTGCTGCTCATGCTCTTCCAATTTGTGGCTGAGCTCCCCCATCTCCTCCCTCACCGCGCTGCACATTACCGCCACCACCACCTCCGTTTTAACAGCTTGCATTTCATTTTTTAGGTCCCCAAACCAGCCACACAATTCTTCCCTTGTCACATTTTGCACAAGCATGTCGGCCAACGCCGGTGCCTCATTCCGCCGCCCCTTACCAGAGGGAGTCTCTCCGGTTCCCGCGCTTTGTCCCGCCATTTTCTTCTCTCCGGTCAGGGACTTCGCGCCTCCGTACGCGAACTCTTTTAGGTCCGCTGCCTTTTTTCTTGTCGCCATACAAGTCCTCGGGATGCCTTCGCTCACCCGCAACCTGTGTCCTCCAAAAATCGAAGCACAACGAGGGGGAATATCGCCAAAAACTTGAGCTGCCCTCCGGAGCTCTCCACTTATGCTGCCATGTTGGCTGATGACATCCTACATAATACCTTTTACGAAACTATGCATGTAAATAAGTTTGATATCCCACATCCTTCTCAAAATCTGTTCTTAGAATTAGCTGGAGCAGTAGTATCTAGTCTCCACATTTCAGATTGCTATTTTTGCGGAGGAACTAGAATGGGTGATCAGTGGCCCTGGGAGGCCCAAGAATTGAATTACTCAGTAGCTTATAATCATACTGAGCTGCATAAGACCACAAGTGAATGGGTATTAGCACAACCAATCGTTGGACGTCTGTGTTATGCTCGGACTGGACCCCAGTTCAATTTGAAAGAAGGACAGCTTGTCTGTCTTAGCCAGAAGTTTTATAATGACACCACAAAACAGACGTCCTGGTGGTCAGGAGTTAATGAACCTGAACCTACCAACCCATTAGTAAAATTCCCTGAGCTTGCCGATTTATGGACTGACCTTGCCCAGCCTCATGCCTGGCAAGCCCCACCTGGTTTGTATTGGATTTGTGGAACCTGAGCATATGCTCGACTCCCTATTCACTGGGGAGGGGCATGTGTCTTAGGAACCATCCGACCTTCTTTCTTTCTGTTACCCACAGACCACGGAGAACAATTAGGTTACCCAGTCTATACAAAGAGACAGAGAAGAGCAGCTTTGCAGATAGGCAAATGGGAGAGATGGGAGGGGGATGATTGGCCACCTGAGAGAATTATTGCATATTATGGACCTGCCACTTGGGAGCAAGATGGCACCTGGGGATACCGGACCCCTGTGTATATGATAAATCGTATTATACGCTTGCAAGCAGTTGTTGAATTAATAACTAATGAGACCAGCCAAGCACTCACACTTCTAGCTAGACAAAGCACACAAATGCGTACTGCAAAATATCAGAATCGCTTGGCATTAGATTTACTTATTAGCAGCTGAAGGAGGAGTATGTGGTAAGTTGAATTTAACCAATTGTTGTTTGAAGATAGATGACAAAGGTCAAGTAGTTGAAGATATTGCTGAAAACATGCGAAAGCAAACTTATGTGCCAGTACAGACCTGGCATGGTCTTAAGATGCCTAATTGGTTTGAATCTATCTTCTCTGGATTGGGGGGACTTACTACTTTTGCTATGATGATATTAGTATTTGTAGCCTTGTTTCTGTTGTTACCATGTATAATCCTATGTTGTATGCGCTCCATTAACAGTGTTATTGAAAATACAGTAGAACGAAAAACTGCTACTAAGATTTTGCCCTTATGGCATCCTAATCCTGGAACGCTTGGTCGTAATCCGACCCCAGTGTAATTAAGTGATTTAAATCTCATACCTTATTAGCCATAGGGTGAGATTAATCAAAGGGGGGAATGTGGTAGGCGAAGGCCTATGATCCATGCTGCTTGAACTAAACAGACAGGCCTGAGCAGTTTGACCTGTAAATGAAGCCTGTGGCTAGGCCCGGAGGAATGAAAACCCCCCTGAATGCTGCCACCATAGAATCGAAACTTAACTAAGCATAACCAAGCATACATAAGCAGAATCGAAACTTAGAAAAGATAGAAAAACAACTTTAATTGGTACTGATAAGAATGTGAGAAGCTTCTATGGAATTAATTAACTCTGCTGAAAGGAAGGTTACAGTGCCCTGCTTTCCCACATGTTCTAGTTAGCTAAGTGACCTTGGAGGAGAAATGTATCAAGAGTCTAAGAACTGTCCATTGTAATGGGGACTGTAAGGGGGGGAAACAGGTGCTGAGCCCAGACAAAGGTCCTCATTGGATAGCTACGTAATGGTACCGGGACCAATAGATGGGGTAGAAGGGGTTACCGGGACCAATGAGAAGTTTGCCTATGTACAGAATGGAGAAGAACAGTATAAAAGTTGTTGTTTTACTAACAGCCATTGCTCAGCCATTTTGAATGTGATTCTGCTTGAGTCTTGTGCACAATAAATGATTTGGACCTTCTGAACAGACTCCTGGTATTATTGGATTGTTTGCGCTCTGCGGCTACAATATGCAATTTAAAATACAATACAGAAAAATATTATCGCAAAATTTTGAATTAGTGTGTGCAGAATTGCAGCAAGAGTAAAGTACTGTAAATGCGTTCAGTATTTTCAGAGGGAGGCCCAAAAGCCATAATGAAAAAATGTGTTTTCAATGCAGATTTAACTTAGTATGGTTTATTTTGCCTCTCAAATGAAGGGAAGAGAATTCCAAAGGACAGGGACATAACAGGAAAAAGCAGTTTTGGTAGCTGTATCCAGAAAACAGTTAAACGCATTTGAATCCCGGAGTAGATGAATCCTATTTTCTTGAAGTGGTCTTGTAGAACTAAATGGAATAAAAACTGAGATAAGATACTGCAGAATATTAGTATGTAAGACCTTATGAATTAGAATACAGATTTTGAAATGGATATGACAGTGTAATGAAAGCCAATGTAATTCCTTTAGAATGGAAAAGATGTATTCTGCAATTGCTGTAAACGGTGTAAAGTAGAGAGAATTGTAATAATCAATATGATTAAGGATAACAGCAAAAACCAGGGTTCTAAGATGATGATGATCCAAATAAGGTTTTACAGAACAAATTTTTCTTAAGAAAAAGATTTCTTAATTACTGAGGTAATATGAGTTTGAAACATAAGAGAGGAGTCTATTTTACATCCAAGAATTGTAAGATAATGGAATGGACTGCTGTAGCAACTGAGTAGACTGCAAGAGACTCTGGTCACAATTGATCACTCAGCCTAGACGCTCCAGAAACTGCATCACTCAGGCCAACACCCGAAGCGCTTCCGAGCACAACCTGATTTGTAAAGCTAGTCATACAGGTAAAGATGCACACAAATCCCTTTGTGCCGCAGAGTGGTGTCAGCCACAAACATTATTTTGGTGAACATCCTCGAAACAATTGAGAGGGCGAATGTGAGAGTGGCAAACTGAAAATGACAGCTGAGCACAAGAAAGCACAGAAAGTACTGCTGATCCTCACAAATGGGAATGTGGAAAGAGGCTTTGGCCAAGTCCAGAAATGTGAGGATCCACCCCCCACTTGCAAAAATTGCTCAAATACCTGACCACAATGCCTCTATGTAGAAATGAAGGTCAGCAGGTGACCAAGGATGCCCTTGAGATTCAAGATTGGACAGCAGGATTCATCCTTCTTTGGCACTACAAAGTAAATGGAATACCGGCCCTTGCCCCTTTTGGCAGACGGCACTGGCATGACAGCCCAGAGACTAAATAGTGTTCCAAAAGTAGCACGAATGAAGTCTTCTTGGCCATAGATTTGCATAGAGAGAACACAAAGGTATCTGGGATGGACTCCAGAATAAGCCCCCAACCCGTTCTTGCATCTGACGGGGAAACTAGATCTGGAGGAGGAGAAGGAAGCCTCGTGGGCCCTTATAAGGACTGAGTCCAGGGAGGAAAGCGTCCCTTCTTGGATGATACCTCTGGGAGCTGGCAGGAGAAAAACAAAAGCATTTATCCAGCACTTCTGCTGAGATAGTCCCGGACCAGCAGTCAAACCACCTAGCAGATGAGTTCAAGGGCCCCCACAGATAACTTTAAGCAGAGCAATGAAGATTTGACACAGAAAACTGGAACTTAAATCTGGCTCTCAGCCCCAGGGAGGTGCAAGCTCACTGCTACTCCATTGCTTCCGAGGACTACCTCAAATACCTCTGAAGAGCTTCATACATATTTTGGGGGGAGAGGGGAAAGGGGACAATAAGTCTGTGCAACCAACAATTCCTCTGGAGTCATGATCCAAAAATTCTGGTTGTTCAACCAGCCCTTAGTAGAATAAGGAACGAGAACTGAACAGACTCCCCTCCTCCGCTAGCAAACCAAGGAGGTCACTGGTTTTAAGGGTGACCCAACGGGAGCCCTCCCATGTCAAGCTGAAATGAGGAAATTATCCCTAAGAGCGGTTACTCATGAGCAAAATCAAATTTTCCTCAAAGTTTTCACAGAGCTGCTGAGATGCATCCACACTCTACTGAAGATAGAGAAATACAGGGGAGGTATGCCCTAGCTGCCTCACATATGGTCGCAGGGGGAACATAACCTACTTGTCTGGACTGGCCTAGCAGAATGATAGGGACTTCTGCATTAGGCAAGCGCACCCATACCACAGTTCCCGTTCACTGGCACAGCAGGTGCAATTAGCGCCCGGTCAGAGGTAGGCTTTAGATAAGCCCATGCTAGCAGTGTCTTTCCTGGTCACACATGCCACTAGTGCACCTGTTCATGCCCACTTTTCATCCCAACTCCTGCCAAACCCCATCTTTTTGCAATGCGCTTCCAGCTGCTGTAGGGCTGGGATGCGCTATTCCCACTCTAAACCCCACGCTCCTGACTATAGTGCCTTAATAAACATGCCCCAGAGATGTCTATATGTCTTTGACGACTAAAGAGGTACCTACTTGCCCCTTAATCTAAGAACCCTATTTTAAAATTACCTTCATATTGCATAAAAGCAGATGATTCCATTCAATTTTGTAAATGCCTACTTGACTGCATAAAATACTGTTAAATAATCTCAAGTATCTTATAAAATTACTCCCACAACAACTTATATGGCCCAACGTTAACTGGATAATGCCGGCAATATTTTTAAAAAATACTTATGAGATTGGCGCCCATTACCGAACACATAAGGGCTTTTAAGTATTAGACCCCCTGATTTTTATATACCATACCTGCTACTGTTGTCATAGTAACGTTCCCCTGCTGCAGAGCAGATGCTGGTACCACAATCCCCTGGGGACTCAATGTACCCGTGATGGTACTCTGGACTTGCTAGAAAAAACAGAAAGCTGGTATGAGTAAGAATAACATGACAGACAGACTTAACTGAGAATCCACAATTGTAGTCTTTTCACAAAGAGAAATAAAAACTAATAGCAATTCAAATCTTAAACAGGATAAGAAAAATCAAGCACTGTGATTATTAAGTTATTCAACAGTACTGAACCCTCAGTGAAGCTTGCTGGTGTGTTAATCAAGTACAAATGTTCAAAGAGAAGAGGGTTTTTTTTAAAATTATAACCACAGCAGCTTTACAACTATAGACCTGTTAGGAAAAAATGTAGTTACTCACCTGTAATAGATGTTCTCTGAAGACAGCAGGAATCAGTCCTCACATATAGGTGATGTCAGCACAGACGGAGCCCGCACGATATCCTCTTCCTAGCTTTCAAAGAAAACCTTTGGGAGATGCAAAACGCATGTGTGGTCCCCTTCCCGCCTAAGGGTGCCATCTTGCCTCAGTATCATAGCAAAAATGATAAGAAGCAACTCCATGGGTAGGAGGGAGAGTTGTGAGGATTGATTCCTGCTGTTCCCGGAGAACATCTGTTACAGGTGAGTAACTGCGCTTTCTCTGGGAACAAGCAGGAAGTCAGTCCTCACATATGGGACTCCCCAGCTACAGGCTACCGAAAAAAACTATAAAAAGCCACAGGGGACCAGAAAAAGGTGAGCCATGAGCAGCACCAACTGACTCGGAAGACAACAGACCCACGGGTGACCCAAGTGTCCAGCAAGGAACCAGTTCACCGGTAATAAGGGCCCAAGTTGCCTACACCTCGAACAAATGACAGAATACTGCCTGGCTGAAGGCACTATCCCAACAGGACTCCCTTTCCAGGCAGTAATGAGCTGCAAAGGTATGGACTGAGGACCAGGTGGTGACCCAGCAGATTTCGGACAAGGGAACGGAACCCAGGTTCGCCACAGAGGCTGTCATGGTCTGGACGCTGTGCACCGTGACGTGCTCCAGTGAAAGACCAGCCTGCTCGTAGACGAAGGTGATGAAGTCCACTACCCAGGTGGACAGGGTATGTATAGAGACCGCTGCTCCCAACCAAATTGGGTCAAAGGAGACAGACTTGGCGGTGGTCCTGGGTGCGCTGCAGATAAAAGAATGGCGCCCGCTTACAGTCCAGTGTGTGGAGAACGGCCTCCACCCTGCTGGCGTGAGGCCATGGAAAGAGGATGGGAAGCACCACCTTGGGCAGGAACTTGGGGTGTGTGTGGAGCATGACCCTGTTCCTATAGAACATAGTGTATGGTAGTCCACCACCAACACTTGAAGCTCACTGACCCGGAGAAGCAGAAGTAAGTGCCACGTGGAACACCACCTTCCAAGTGAGATACTTAAGGTGGCAGGAGCAGAAAGGCTCAAAGGCAGGCATGGTAAGCTTTGAGAAAGCATAGTTACTCAACTCTAACAGGAGTTCTCCGTGGATAGCAGGAATCAGTCTTCACATATGGGTGATGTCGGCGCTGACACCGATGGAGCAGAAGCATCCCCCCAGCTTTCAAAGAAAGCCTTTAGGAGATGCCATCACGCATGCATGGCCCCTTTCCCGCCCAAGGGTGCCATCTTTCCTAGTCAGATGACATAGCTAAAGACGGCAAAAATAAAATAAAAGATGGTAAAGTTGCAACTCCAAGGGGAGGAGGGAGGGTTGTGAAGACTGATTCCTGCAGTCCCAGGACAACACCTGTTACACGTGAGTAATTATGCTTTCTCCGAGACCAAGCAGGAAATCAGTCCTCACATATCAGACTCCCCAGCTACAGGCTACCGAAAGCCCACAGGAAAAAAAGGGCTCCCTCAGGGGGAGCCACAAGCAGCAGCAATTAAGTTTGTGCCCACAGACCACAGTAGGACCCCTGTGTCTGATGAAAACAGCACTCCGGTAGCTTGAACACAGAAGGGTCAGAGAGTAGGAGTTGCCTAGATCCCGAAAAGATTACAGAGCACAACACGGTTGAGGACATTGTCCCGTCGGGACTCCCTTTCCAGGCAGTAATGGGCTGCGAAGGTATGGACTGAAGACCAGGTGGCGGACCGGCAGATGTCCACTATCGGGATGGAGCGCAGATTTGTACCGAGGCTGCCATAGCCCTGACACAGTGCACTGCAACTCTGCCTTCTAGCGGGAGCCCCACCTGCTCGTAGGTGAGAGCGATATAGTCCGCCACCCAGGAAGACAGTGTATGTTTGATCACCGCCTCCCCCAGTTTACTGGGGTCATACGAGACGAAAAACTGATGTACAAGAACAAGACCCTCTTACAATCCAGGGTGTGAAAAACTGTCTTCGCCCTACTGGCGTGAGGTCTTGGGAAGAAGGTGAAGAATACCACCTCCTGATTGAGAAGGAAGGACGATATCACCTACAGAAGGAATTTAGAGTGTGTGCGGAGCATCACCCTGTTCTTGTAGAACCTGGTATATGGCGCCTCTACCACTAAGGCCTGAAGCTCGCTAATCATGTGAGCAGAGGTGAGCGCAACCAGGAATGCAACTTTCCATGAGAGGAATCTCAGGTGGCAGGTAGCCAGAGGTTCGAAAGGGGGTGACTGAGCTGCCCCAATACAACATTGAGGTCCTACTCGGTTGCCGGAGGGTGAGCCGGGGGCTTTGATAAAAGCAAACCCCTTAGGAAGCGGGCCACCAGCGGCTGGACCAAGAGAGGTTTGCCATCCACCAGGTGGTGGTGCACGCCAGGGCACTGAGGTACACCCTGATTGAGTTTGATTTAAGCCCAGATTGCGAGAGGTGGAGAAGGTATTATAGCATCAGCACCACTGGGCAGCATAAGAACATAAGATCATAAGATATGCCATACTGGGTCAGACCAAGGTCCATCAAGCCCAGTATCCTGTTTCCAACAGTGGCCAATCTAGGTCATACGTACCTAGCAGTTTCCCCAAAAGACACAGTTCCGCAATGCTTGTACTGGGTCAAGCATTGATATCCTGGGTCCCTTATTAATAATGGTTTATGGACCTTTCCTCCAGGAACTTGTCCAAACCTTTTTTAAACCCAGCTACACTAACAGCCTTTACTACATCCTCAGGTAACAAATTCCACAGTTTGATTACACATTGAGTGAAAAAATATTTTCTTTTATTAGTCTTAAATAGTTTACCCTGTAGCTTTATTGCATGTCCCCTAGTCTTTCTATATTCTGATAACGTAAACAATCGATCTACGTTTACCTGTTCCACTCCATTCATTAATTTATAGACTTCTATCATATCTCCCCTCAGCCGTCTCTTTTCCAGGTTAAAGAGCCCTAACTTTTTTAGCCTTTCCTAATAGGAGTATCCTTCCATCCCCTTTACCATTTTGGTGGCTCTTCTCTGAACCTTTTCTAATAACGCTATATCCTTTTTAAGATACGGTGACCAGAATTGCACACAATATTCAAGGTGCGGTCTCACCATGGAATGATAGAGGCATTATAATATCTTTTGTTTTATTTTTCATTCCTTTCCTTATGATACCTAGCATTCAGTTTGCTCTCTTGGCTGCCGCTGCACACTGGGCCGAGGGTTTTCACATGCTATCCACAATGACGCCTAAATCTTTTTCCTGGGTGGTGGTTCCTAATGTGGAACCTGCATTGTGTAACCATAGTTTGGGTTGTTCTTCCCTAGGTGCATAACTTTGCACTTGTCCACATTAAATTTCATCTGCCATTTTGATGCCCAGTCTTCCAATTTATCAAGATCCTCTTGCAATTTTCCACAATCCTCTTGGGTTTTAACAACTTTAGATAGTTTTGTGTCATCTGCAAATTTGATAACCTCACTCGTTATTCCACTTTCCAGGTCATTTATGAATATGTCAAAAAGCAGCGGACCCAGCACAGATCCCTGGGGTACACCACTATTCACCTTTCTCCATTGGGAAAATTGACCATTCAGCCCAACCCTCTGCTTTCTATCTTTTAACCAGTTCCTGATCCACAGTAGTACACTGCCTCCTATCCCATGACTCTTTAGTTTTGCCAAAAGTCTCTGATGAGGGACCTTGTCAAAGGCTTTCTGAAAGTCCAGATACACTATATCAACCGACTCAGCTTTGTCCACCTGTTTATTCACACTTTCAAAAAAACATAACAGATTAGTAAGACAAGATCTTCCTTGTCTAAAGCCATGTTGGCTGTCTCCCATTAGGCCATGACTATCTATATGCTGAGTAATTTTATTCTTTATGATAGTTTCTACCATTTTTCCCGGTACTGACGTGAGGCTCATGGGTCTGTAGTTTCCCGGATCACCCCTGGAACCCTTTTTAAAAATTGGTGTTACATTGGCGATCCTCCAATCTTCAGGTATTAGAGATGATTTTAATGATAGTTCACAGATTACTAATAGCAGGTCTGCAATCTCATATTTCAGTTCTTTCAACACCCTTGGATGTATACCATCCGGCCCAGGTGATTTGCTACTCTTCAGTTTATCTAATAGTTGTAATACATCTTCCCGATGTATCGATATTTCCTTCAATTCTTCTGCACCTTTAAATACCACTTCAGTCATGGGTAACATCCCTACATCTTCCTCAGTAAAGACCAAAACAAAGAATTCATTCAGTCTCTCCGCTATTGCCTTGTCGCCTCTTAGTGCCCCTTTAACTCCTCTATCATCTAATGGTCCAACCGACTCTCTCACAGGTTTTTTGCTACGAATGTACTTGAAAAAATCTTTATTTCGTGTTTTTGCTTCCGCAGCAAGCTTCTTCTCAAATTCTCCCTTTGCCTTCTTTATCAATGCCTTGCATTTGACCTGCCAGTGCTTGTGCTGTTTCCAGGTTTCATCATTTGGCTCTTTTTTCCATTTCCTGAAAGATGCTTTTTTGGCAACAACAGCCTCTCTGACCTCACCTTTAAACCATGCTGGCAGTTTTTTGGACTTCCTTCCACTTTTCTTAAAGCGTGGAATACAGCTGGTCTGAGCTTCCAAGATAGTATTTTTCAACAACACCCAAGCTTGATGTAAGTCTTTAATCTTTGCAACTGTTCCTTTTAGTTTTTTCTTAACTATTTTCCTCATATTATCATAGTCTCCCTTTCGAAAGTTAAAAGGTAGTACTGTGGATTTCCGTACTATCCCTCCTCCACTAATTAAATCAAAGGCGATCATGCTATGATCACTATTGACAAGTGGCCCCAACACGGGACTGACCCAGAATGGGTCAGTTCCGTGCTCTGCTCACCAAGTTGAAAACCTGCACCATTGAGGACATATGTTTTCCTTGTGGAATCCTTACGAGAAGTCAGCAGGATCTTCTCTACCTCACCCAAGAAGTTGAAAGGTGCTAGGGTCACCCTTTCAGCATCCATGCTGTCAGCGACAGGAACCCCAAGTTGGGATGCAGAAGAAAGCCCCCCTCCTGGGACAGCAGCCCTGGAGAGTTCCTCCACGGGATGGGAATCTCCACCTTTAGCCAGAGGAGTAGCGGGAACTATGGCTACCTGGGCCATCGAGGGGCTATCAGGATGAGCAAGGCCTTGTCTTGGAGGGTCTTGAACAATGTCTTGGCATTGGTGGTGTGGGTGAGAAGGCGTACATGAGGCCTTTCGACCACGAGATGAGGAACGCGTCCGCTGCCACCCTGAAGGGGTGGGCCTGTCGGGAGCAGAAGCAGGGCAACTGATAACTAGTTGTCCAGGCTGGCAAGCAGGTCTATCTTGTGTTCCCCCCAGAGCTGAAAGAGCTGGTTGACCACACTGGGGTACAGTTGTCATTCATGTGGCTGGAGGACCCTGCTCAATCTGTCGGCCAGTGAGTTGTTCTGGCCTAGTAGGTATACTGCCCGCAAGAGTATACCTTGGCGGACTGCGTAGGAGCAGAGGACTACTGCCTCTCGTAAAAGGGCACGAGACCCCGTGCCCCTCTGTTCACATAGAATATTGCCATCTGGTTGTCGGTTTGGACCAACACCGGCTAGTGACGTAGGTGGTAGCAAAAAGCTTGGATGGCTAAGTATATCACCCGTAACGCCAGGAGGTTGATCTGCTGGTTGCTCTCATCCTATGACCAGCTGCCCTGGGTGCGGAATTCCTCACAGTGGGCCCCCAGCCGAGCAAAGAGGTGTCCGCGGTGAGGACCCTTATGGGGTTTGGGACTTGAAAGGACATCCTCCCCTCAAAGTATTGGGGAGTCTGTCACCAGGTCAGAGAGTCTGCCAACTGGCAGGTCACTGAGACTTTGTCCCAGGGGTGTCCTGTAGAGGCGAGCATCTGGAGTGTTGTGGACCGTGGAGGTCATGTGCTCGAGTAGGCGCAGAAGCAGCCGAGCGGGTACCGAGGGACAGTGCTCTATGTCTAGGGCTGAGACGGTCGGCTCAGTCTCCGAGCAGGAAGGCCTTTGCCTGGAGAGTGTCCAGTCTTGCCCCTATGAACTCCAGACACTGTGTTGGGAGGAGATGGGACTTGGGGTAGTTTATCACAAACCCCAAGTGTTGCAGGACCTGGATGGTGTGTGCAGTTGCCTGCTGCACCTCTGAGGCCATGCCTCCTTTTATGAGCCAGTCATCCAGGTAGGGGAAGACAAAGAACCTCTGGAGGTGGGGTGAAGATGGCTATAACTGCCAGGTATTTTGTGAAGACCCTTGGGGCGGAGGCCAAGCCGAAAGGTAGCACCCTGTACTGGTAGCAGCCCACCCCCTACCATGAACCGTAGGTACTGCCTGTGGTTGGGGTGAATGAGTATGTGGGTATAAGCATCCTTCAGATCCAAGGAGCATAGCCAATCTCCCTGTTGGAGGTAAGGCATCAATGTTCTAAGAGAGAGAATCTTGAACTTCTCCTTCACCAGGAACTTGTTCAGGTTGTGTAGGTCGAGGATGGGTCTTAGGCCTCCTGTCCTTTTTGGCACAAGGAAGTACCTGGAATAGAACCCCTTGCCCTTGAGATGGTAGGGTACTGGTTCTACTACTCTGTCCTCGAGAAGACCTTTGAGTCCTTCAGTAGAAGGTCCCGGGTGAAGGGGAGACCTGAGGTGCTGTCCCAGAAAGTAAGGGGGAGGTGTCTGAGTCAAATGGAGGAGGTAGCCCTCCTTGACCACCTGAAGTGCCCAGGAATCGGTGGTGATAGTTAGCCACCTTTGGGCATAGTGGATCAGACGTCCCTTTGTGGGCTGCTGACCTTCTTGGAGTGGAGAGGCTATGCTCCAGGAGTCAAAAGCTGCTGGTCCATGAAGGCAGACAAACTGTGCTCCAGGGCCCCCATTCTGGACTCCAGGCCAGAAGACACTGCAGACATCAGCGTGGGCACCAAAGGAATCGGGCCCAACGGCGGTTCCCCCAAAGGGGACTCCTTGATGAGGATGATGTTTGGCGACCCAGGCCAGTTCAAGGTTGACTCCTTTCAGGGGACCTTTGCAGGTCACTCCCTCTCCAATCCGTCAGACAAGAGTCTCAGACGGCGGGACCTGGCTCGGAACGTACCCGACCTGTCGGATTTGTCCAGAGACGCCACCTTCGAGGTCTTCTTCTTGGGTTCCCTCAAGGGAGACCCCCTCTCTGAAAAAAACGGCACTGTTCGGGTTCTGTAGAGCCGCCTTGAAATGCCGTGGCTTCAGATGAGGCCCTGGCCTTCAGAGGTACCGGGAAAAAACTTATCGTGCTGCTGCTGGCGACTTTTGAGGGCCTTGTCAGACATCTTTTTGCAGAGACCGCATGCTGTGGGGTCGTGGTCCGGCACAAGACAGCAAAGGCAACAGTCATGAGTGTTGGTCAAAGACAATTTTGGCACACTGATCACACTTTATAAAACCAATGATAGCCATGGGCGGAAAAAAGTAGCCCAGCGAGGTCGAAAACCCACCGAGTTGCCAGTTGGAAAAAAGGCATGAAGATGCCAAAGAGGAAAAAAAACTACAAAAAGGACCCGAACTCGATGCCGAGACACCAGGCCAGGGTCTGTGCCAGATGCTTGGACACTTTGACCCTGTCCCGGAAGCGCCCCGTGGCCTGAGACCACTGGTCTCTGAGACACCACTGAGCAGTCCGCATGTGAAGGTGAGCATCCGGGGTCACGTGGAGACGCAGGAATTGTCTTGTTGACACTACCGACCTGCTACTCACTTGTCCTGCCAGAGCCATAAGCCTGATTGCCCTGTCTGCAGGCAGAAAGGCCTTCGCCTGAAGGGTGTTGATTCTGGCCCCAATGAACTCCAGCTGTTGAGTCAGAGTGAGGCTGGACTTGGGGTATTGCAGCACCTGGATGGTGCGAGTTGTGGCCTGGTGGACCTCGATGGCTGATGTGCCTCTGATGAGCCAGTCATCGAGGTAGGGGAAGACAAAGACCCCTTGGAGTCTCAGAAAGGCAGCAACCACAGCCAGGCACTTTGTGAACACCCTGGGGGCTGAGGCAAGGCTGAAGGGGAGTACCCTGACTGGTAGTGATTGCCCCCCACTGCAAAGCACAGATATTGCCTGTGGCTTGGGTGTATTAGGATGTGTGTATATGCATAATTTAGGTCTAAGGAGCATAGCCTGTCTCCCTGGCAGAAGTAAGGCAGCAATATTCCAAGGGAGAGCATCTTGAACATCTCCTTCACTGGGAATTTGTTGAGGTTGCACAGGTCGAGGATGGGTCTGAGGCCTCCTGTCCTTTTTGGCACCAGAAAGTACCTGGAGTAGAAGCCCCTGCAAATAGGTGGTGGGGCACCGGTTCTACCGCCTGATCCTTGAGAAGGCCCGCTAACTCCTTCAGAAGAAGGTCCCGATGAAGGGGAGACCTGAGAGGATCTCCTGGGAAATAATGAGGAGGCACCTGGGCTAGGTGAAGAAGACAGCCCTCCCGGACTACCTGTAAGGCCCAGGCATCGGTGGTAATGGCTGTCCACCTGTAGGCATACAAAGCTAGCCTGCCTCCTGTGGTCTGCCTGGCTCCTGTTGGAAGAGGGGCCATGCTACAGGAGTGAAAAGCCACTCCCAGGCTGGGCAGGAGCCGGAGCATGGGGTTTCGGGGCTTTCTGCTTATGTGGGCTATGCCCCTGTCCCTTAGCCTGCTGCGGAGGCCTGATAATGGGGGTAGCTTTGGTAAGCAGCACCCTTCCTCGGGTAAAGGGGGCAGAGGTCTTCCTGGAGAGCCATGTCCTCGTCATGTACTCGGTCTCCAGCTCTGTGGCATTGTCAGTCATGGGTTTGCCAAAGAGATTCTCCCCTTGGCATGGGACATCAACCAACTTGTCCTGAACTCATTGTTCGAGGTCCAACGACTGCAGCCAAGCCTGGCAGCGTGCACTGATGCCAGCCGCGGCTACCCAGTCCGCCGACTCGAACCTGTCATAGGCTGCCCGAGGCATAAACTTCGAGCACTCACGAACGGCTTTGGACAAGCCCCTGAAGCGCTGCAAAGACTCCTCGGAAAGACCAGCATGAGAACCTGATGAGTTCCTTCGCCAGGTCCCTCACGTACATGCCCATGTACAGCTGGTATGCCTGGATCCGACAATTCAGCATAGAACCCTGGAAGCACTTCCTTCCGAGGGCATCCAAGTTGTGGGCCTCCCTGCTGGGAGGCACCAAGGAGTATGTCTTTTGGCTCTTCAGCCTGCGCATGGCCGATTCCACAACCATGGAGTTGTGTGGCAGTTGTGACTTCTGAAACCCAGGGCTCAGGCAGACTTGATACATCGAGTCGAGCCGTTTGCTGATCAGCGGCACCGACGCTGGTGTCTCCCATATACGGAGCAGTAGTCATTCCAGGATTGGAGGCATGGGTACAGTAAGGGCCTCCCGAGGGGGGGCCTCATACTGGAGGATCTTGAGCTCGTTGGCTCGAGGATCCTCCTCGGACTCTGTGGGGAACGCCAAAGCCTTGGACATTCTCCGAGGCTCGGACACCGGGGAGTCGGAAGGGACATCCCTATGCTGGCAGGTATCTGGGGACTCCTCGTCTTCGGTTTCCCATGCCGACGCCTCAGAGGAGGAATCAAGGGGCTCGTCAGGCATCAAGGGCCCTGGCACCAACCGCCCCGATGCCGGTAGGCTCGGCGGCGACGACCTCGGTCCTGAACGGGAGATGGCGAGAGACCTCGGCCGAGGATCAACTCGAGCCTGAAAGGCCTCGAGGATCAGCTCAGTCTCCGGGGTCAACTTAGACGTCGAGAGCCCGCTGCTGCTCCATCAAGGCATTAAAGCTGCCCTCCAAGGCCACCATTCTGAAATCGAGTCCGGAAGGCTCCGCAGCCGCCGGCTCGGGCCTGACACCGGTTCCCCTAGAAGGGAGTCATCAACAAGAACAGTTGGTACTTGCCTCGGCTGATCCATTTCCCGACAAGGAACCTTTGCCAGGTGCTCCTTCTCCGAAGATCTGGGCTGGCGCTCGGGGCTCCACGATAGGCCCCGAGAGGAGCCGAGACGCTCGGAGCCTTCCAGAGATGCCACCTTCGAGGATTTCTTCTTCCTCTTGTGTTCCCTCAAGGGGGAACCCCTCTCCGAGGAATCTCTAAGCTGCTTGGGCTTGGAATGTTCCCCCCAAGACGTGGAGGTCTCGGATGAGGTCTGGGCTCTCGGAAGCATGGGGGAATCTGAAAAAATCCTATCATGCTGCTGCTGGCGGCTCTTCAGGGCCTTAGAGGTCATTTTCCTACACGGGCCACAGACCGTCGGGTCGTGGTTGGGCCCGAGGCACCAGATGCAGCAGTCGTGCGTATATCGGTTAGGGACATAAGTTTCACGCACCGATCGCATTTCTTAAACCCGCTGGTAGACATCAGGGGAAAAAGGGCCCCTGGCAAGGTCGAAGACCCGGGCTGCCAGTAAAAAGAAAAAAGGCGTGAATGCCGCAAGTCAAAAACTGACAAAAAATATAAAGAGAGATGGACTCAATACTGGCGTACCGAGCCGAAGGCGGGACGAGGTACTGCTGTCGACCGGTTGAAGGAAACAAGAAAAATATCAAATATTTTCGGGGACATTGTGGACTACATTCGAAGGGCTCCATGGAAAAAAGAGACTAAGCAAGATGGCACCCTTGGGCTGGAAGGGGACCACGCATGCATGGTGGCAACTCCCAAAGGCTTTCTCTGAAAGCTAGAGATTTGCTCTGCACGAGGGCTCCATCAGCGTCGACGTCACCCATATGTGAGGATTGACTTCCTGCTTGTTCTCAGAGAAAGAAAGCCTCGAGGGGTTGAGCCAAGAGGGGCTTGCCCTCAATAAGATGGTGGTGCACCGCCAGCTTGCTAATGGAGTTGGACTTCAAACTTGCCTGAGATAGGTGAAGTAGGTACTGCAACACCAGTTGAACTGAGGAGAAGGGATTGATCCGCTTCTCTGCACACCAGATCGAGAACCTCTGCCACTTGAGGCATATGCTCAGCATGTGGAGGTCTTAAGGGAGGCCAGAAGCACCTCCTCCATCTCAGTGGAGAGACTGAATGGACCAAGGCTATCCGTTCAGTAGTCAGGCCGTGAGTGTGAGGGATCCCAGGATGGGGTGCAGGAGGGAACGCTCTTCCTGCATGAGTAGGCCTGGGTTGCATCATGGGGAACAGGCGGTTCTATGGAGAGGCAAAGGAGCAGGGGGAACCATGGCTGCCTGGCCCACTGTGGAGCTACTAGGATCAATATGGCCCTGTTGCACTAGACCTTGGAGAGGGTCCTGCGATCAGAGGTGTGGGCAGGAAGGCATAAAGGAGGTCCTCCGCCCATGAGATCAAGAATGCATCCGCCGCCACTCTGACAGGATGTGGCTCCCGGGAACAGAAGCGGAGCAGCTGGGTATTGGCTGGGTTGGCAAAGAGATCCAACCATGGGAACCCCCAGTGCCAGAATAGCCAGTCGGCTACCCTGGGGTCCACCCTCCACTCATGCGGCTGGAGAACACAGCTGAGCCGGCATTGTCCTGGCCCGGCAGGTATAGAGCCTGCAGAAGCTATGATGATGCTGGCATAAGAGCAGATGCACAGTGATTCCTGACAAAGCAAGGACAAACCTGTGCCCCCTTGCTTGTTGATGTAAAACACTGCCAAATGATTGTCAGTCTGGACCAGTACTACTTGATCCGGCAGATAGTGGCGAAAAGCCCGGCGGGCTAAGGCCACAGCTCGGAGCTTGAGCAGGCAACCAGCTAACCTAAGTGCAGAGAGTTTGGAGACATCTGTCATGAGGACCTTCTGAGGTGCAAGGGACTGGAAATGTATCCCTGCCAGTAGGTGCTGGAGGTGTTGCCACCAGTCGAGAGAGTCGGTCAGGGGAAGGGCAATGGGCACCATGTCCCGCAGGCGTCTCGTGGCATGGGAACATTAAGAGCGGAGGGCCCACTGGGCCATCTGCATCTGCAAGCGGGCGTCTGGGGTGACATGAACCGTTAACACCATGAGTCTCAGCAGGCAGAGCATGTGTCAGGCTGACATTGAGCAATGGCACTAGGTGCCCACTACGGGCACCTGGAGGCGCAGGGCCTTATTCCTTGGCAGTAAAACCTTGGTCTGGGCGGTGTCCAGTTGCACCCCTATCAACTCAAGCCTTTGGCGATGAGACTGTGGGTAGTTGATGAAAAACCCTAAGTGCTCTAGGACAAGGATGATGCGGAACGTCGTCTGATGCACTTTGTTGGTGGCACTGCCCTTTACTAAGCAGTCATCCAAATAGGGGAAGGGGAAGATGAAGAACCTTTCGAGCCTGAGGTGGACTGCAACTACCTTCAGGCCCTTGGTGAATACCCGTGGGGCAGCGGCCAGCCCAAAGGGTAGCACTCTGTTCTGATAGTGACCTCCTCCCACCACAAAATGAAGATACTGCCTGTGGAGGGGGTGGATAAGGATGTGAGTGTAATCCATTCAAAAGCGAGGGTCTTAGACTTCAGGAAAACTAACTTTGCCAAAGATGGGCTAATATATCAGTGAGTTATTAGCAAGTAGGGAATAGCTGGGGGATGAAGAAAAACAGTGGGCAAAACTGAAAGGGGATATTTTAAGGGCATAAGAACATTAGATATACCATACTGGGTCAGAACAAAGGTCCATCAACCCTAGTTTCCTGTTTCCAAAAGTGGCCAATCTAGGTCGCAAGTATCTAACAGTCTCCCCAAAAGACACAGGTTCCTCAATGCTTGTATTGGGTCAAGCAGTGATAAACTGGGGCCCTTTTAATAATGGTTTATGGACCTTTCCTCCAGGAACTTGTTCAAACCTTTTTTAAATCCAGCTACATTAACAGCTTTTACTACATCCTCCGGTAACAAATTCCAGTTTGATTATACGTTGAGTGAAAAAATATTTTCTTGTTAGTCTTAAATAGGTAACCCTGTAACTTCATTGCATGTCCCCTAGTCTTTTTATATTTTGATGACGTAAAAAATCGATCTACGTTTACCCGTTTCACTCCATTCATTAATTTATAGACCTCTATCATATCTCCCCTCAGCTGTCTCTTTTCCAGGCTGAAGAGTCCTACGTTTTTTAGCTTCTCTTCATAGCCTTTTAGCCGTCCTTCCATCCCCTTTACCATTTTGGTGGCTCTTCTCTGAACCTTTTCTAATAATGCTATATCCTTTCTAAGATAGGGCGACTAGAATTGCACACAGTATTCAAGGTGCGGTAACACCATGGAACGATACAGAGGGATTATAATATCCTTTGTTTTATTTTCCATTCCTTTCCTTATGATACCTAGCATTCTATTTGCTCTCTTAGCTGAAGCTGCACACTGGGTGGAGGGATTTAACATATTATCCACAATGACGCCTAAATCTTTTTCCTGGGTAGTGGTTCACAATGTGGAACATTGCATCGTGTAACCATAGTTTGGGTTGTTCTTTCCTAGGTGCATAACTTTGCATTTGTCCACATTAAATTTCATCTGCCATTTGGATGCCCAGTCTTCCAATTTATCAAGATCCTCTTGCAATTTTCCACAATCCTCATGGGTTTCAACAACTTTAAATAGTTTTGTGTCATCTGCAAATTTGATAACCTCACTCATTATTCCCTTTCCCAGGTCATTTATGAATATGTCAAAAAGCAGTGGACCCTGCACAAATCCCTGCAGTACTCCACTATTCACCTTTTTTCCATTGGGAAAATTGGCCATTTAGCTCTACCCTCTGCTTCTATCTTTTAACCAGTTACTGATCCACAATAGTAAACTGTCTTCTATCCTATGACTTTTTAGTTTTGCCAAAAGTCTCTGATGAGGGACCTTGTCAAAGGCTTTCTGAAAGTCCAGATACACTATATCAACAGACTCACCTTTATCTACTTGTTTATTCACACCTTCAAAAAATAACAAATTAGTAAGACAAGATCTTCCTTATCTAAAGCCATGTTGGCTGTATCCCATCAAGCCATGTTGAGTAATTTTGTTCTTTATGATGGTTTCTACCATTTTTCCCGGTACAGACGTCAGGCTCACCAATCTGTAGTTTCCCGGATCAGCCCTGGAACCCTTTTTAAAAATTGGAGTTATAATGGCCATCTTCCAATCATCAGGTATTACAGATGCTTTTAATGACAGTTCACAGATTACTAATATCAGGTCTGCAATCTCATATTTCAGGTCTTTCAACACCCTTGGATGTATACCATCGGGTCCAGGTGATTTGCTACTCTTCAGTTTATCAAATAGTTGGAATACATCTTCCAGGTGTATCGATATTTCTTTCAGTTCTTCCGCAGTATCACCTTTAAATACCACTTCAGTCATGGGTAAAATCCAAATTTTTTTTTGATTACAGATTGGAAATTGTCAAATCATGACAGGAAATCTTTGAGGTATAAACACATTGATTAGACAGGAAAGCACAGCACACAGAGAACTATTTTACAGGGAACATGGGCTATGGAGGGTTAAGTGGCTTGCCCAAGACCACAAGGAGCACCTGTGGGACTAGAAACCCCAGTCCTTCCGGCCCAAGGTTGCTGTCCTCTAGTGGGATTTGAACCCCCGACCTTCCGGCCCGAAGTACCTTGCCCCAACCACTAGGCTACTCCTCCACTCCATCTAACTTATCATTTAGTGCTATATATTCTAACTCTCCCATATTATTTTTTAGACTTCTAGCATTTGCATACAAGCATTTTAGAGACTGTATTTTATTCATATTAATCTTGTTATTGGTAATCAGGGGTAATTTGGAATCTTCAAGCTCTGTCTGCTCTGTACTCAAGTGCATTAGGGCTACCTTTGTCTTTACTGGAACCTCTCTGCTGATGTGCCTTAACTTCATTTTTTTGGTAGTATCCATCAAGGATACATTTTTCTGAACCATGCGCTCTTGGGCGACTATTGGTTCTCCCCTATTATCTACCTTCAAAACTGCTCTATCTTCTTTTTAAAGGTTAATGCCAGCAGCCTGGTTACATCCCGGTTAAGGTGAAGCCCATCCCTTCGGAAGAGCCCCTCCTTTTAATGATAGCAGTTCTGCAATCTCATATTTCAGTTCTTTCAACACCCTTGGATGTATACCATCCGGTCCAGGTGATTTGCTACTCTTCAGTTTATCAAATAGTTGTAATACATCTTCCCAGTGTATCGATATTTCTTTCAATTCTTCTGCTGTATCACCTTTAAATACCACTTCAGTCATGGGTAACATCCCTACATCTTCCTCAATAAAGACTGAAGCAAAGAATTCATTCAGTCTCTCCACTATAGCCTTGTCCTCTCTTACTTCCCCTTTTACCCCATATCATCTAATGGTCCAACTGACTCTCTCACAGGTTTTTGGCTACAAATGTATCTGAAGAAGTCTTTATTACGTGTTTTTGCTTCCACAGCAAGTTTCTTCTCAAATTCTCTCTTTGCCTGCCTTATCAGTGTGTTGCATTTAGCTTGCCAGTGCTTGTGCTGTTTCCAGTTTTCGTCATTTGGCTCTTTTTTCCATTTCCTGAAAGATGGTTTTTTGGCAACAGCCGCCTCTCTGACCTCACCTTTAATCCATGCTGTTTTTTGGACTTCCTTCCACTTTTCTTAAAGCATGGAAAACAGCTGGTCTGGGCTTCCAAGATAGTATTTTTAAACAACACCCAAACTTGATGCAAGTCTTTAACCTTTGCAACTGCTCATTTTAGTTTTTTCTTAACTATTTTCCTCATTTTATTATAGTCTCCCTTTTGAAAGTTAAAAGGTAGTACTGTGGATTTCCTTACCATTCCTCCTCCATTAATTAAATCAAACGCAATCATGCTATGATCACTATTGCCAAGTAGCCCCAACACCCTTATCTCTTGCACCAGATCTGGTGCTCCACTAAGGACTATGTCCAAAATGGCTTCCCCTCTGGCTGGTTCATGAACCAGCTGCTCCAAGAAGCAGTCATTTATTTCATCTAGAAACTTTATTTCCCTAGCATGTCTCCATGACACTGACCCGGTCAATACCGGGGTAAATGAACTCACCCATTATTATTACTTTTCTGTAGCTTTTGTTAGCTTCCCTGATTTCTTTGAGCATTTCATCATCCATTTGTTCATTCTGACCAGGCGGTCGATAGTACAACCCCATTGTCATGGCCTTCTCCTGTTAACATGGAATTTCAGTCCATAGAGATTGTACAGCAAATTTTGCTTCCTGCAAAACTTAAATCCTTTCTGACTCAATGCCTTCTCCAGCACAGAGCACAACCCCTCCACCAATTTGATCAGCTCTATCATTACGATATAGTTTGTACCTAGGTATCACAGTGTCCCACTGGTTGTCCTCCTTTCACTATGTATCTGAGATAACAATCATATCTAACTTCTCATTTAGTGCTATATATTCTAATTCTCCCATCTTATTCTTTAGACTTCTAGCATTTGCATACAAGCATTTTAGAGACTGTATTTTATTCATATTAATCTGGTTATCGGTAGGCAGGGCAATGTTTCCTCTAATTTTCTGTAGGCTGTGTGCGCATAATATATCAGCTGTGTGCAGCTTTTGAAGGAAGGTTAAATTTTTGTGCGCCACATAACGACACTCGGAGTTATATACTTTAAAATTTGACTACACGTCAGAATACAGTATGTACACCACATTGATTTTAATCAAATTAATTGAAAATAGACGATTACTAAATGAAGCAGGAAATTTCTAGTAATTACAATCATAACTTTTACATTTTAAGATGTCTGTGTTTTCTATCAGAATCAGAGCCGTAATTTTTGTGCGCTCTGTTTTAAAGTATGTGCGCTCGCTCCACGAGGTGTGTGCGCGCGCACACGCGCACAGCTTAGAGGGAACAGTGAGGCAGGGGTAATTTGGGATCTTTAAGGTCTGTCTGCTCTGTACTCAAGGACATTTGGGCTACCTTTGTCTTTACTGGATCCTCCCTGCTGATGTGCCCTAACTTCATTTTTTTGGTAGTATCATTCAAGGATACATTTTTCCGAACCATGTGCTCTTGGGAGACCATTGGTTCTCCCCTATTATCTACCTTAAAAACTGTTCTATCATATTTTTAAAGGTTAAGAACATAAGAACATAAAATATGCCATACTGGGTCAGACCGAGGTCCATCAAGCCCAGTAACCTGTTTCCAGCAGTGGCCAATCTAGATCATACGTACCTAGCAGTATCCCCAAAAGACACAGGTTCCGCAATGCTTGTGCTGGGTCAAGCATTGATTATCCTGGATCCCTTTTTAATAATGGTTTATGGACCTTTCCTCCAGGAACTTGTCCAAACCTTTTTTAAACCCAGCTACACTAACAGCTCTTACTACATCCTTTGGTAACAAATTCCAGAGTTTGATTACACGTTGAGTAAAAAAATATTTTCTCTTATTTGTCTTAAATAGTTTACCCTGTAGCTTCATTACATGTCCCCTAGTCTTTCTATATTCTGATAGCGTAAACAATCGATCTACGTTTACCTGTTCCATTCCATTCATTAATTTATAGACCTCTATCATATCTCCCCTCAGCCGTCTCTTTTCCAGGTTGAAGAGCCCCAACCTTTGTAGCCTCTCCTCATAGGAGTAACCTTCCATCCCCTTTACCATTTTGGTGGTTCTTCTCTGTACTTTTTCTAATAATGCTACATCCTTTTTAAGATACGGCGACCAGAACTGCACACAATATTCAAGGTGCGGTCGTACCATGGAACGATACAGAGGCATTATAATATCCTTTGTTTTGTTCTCCATTCCTTTCCTTATGATACCTAGCATTCTATTTGCTTTCTTGGCTGCTGCTGCACACTGAGCGGAGGGTTTTAACATGTTATCCACGATGACTCCTAAATCTTTTTCCTGGGTGGTGGTTCCCAATGTGGAACCTTGCATCATGTAACCATAGTGTGGGTTGTTCTTTCCTAGGTGCATAACTTTGCACTTGTCCACATTAAATTTCATCTGCCATTTGGATGCCCAGTCTTCCAATTTATCCAGAACCTCCTGTAGTTTTCCACAGTCCTCTTGGGTTGTAACAACTTCAAACAGTTTTGTATCGTCTGCAAATTTGATAACCTCACTAGTTATTCCCTTTTCTAGGTCATTTATGAATATGTCAAAAAGTAGCGGACACAGTACAGATCCCTGGGGTACTCCACTATTCACCTTTTTCCATTGGGAATATTGGCCATTTAGCCCTACCCTCTGCTTTCTATCTTTTAACCAGCAGCCTGGTTCCATCCTGGTTAAGGTGAAATTCATCCCTTCGGAAGAGCCCCTCCTTTCCCCAGAATGTTCCCCAGTTCCTAACAAATCCAAAACCCTCATCCTTGCACCACTGTCTCATCCACACTTTGAGACTCTGGATTTCTGCCTGCCTTTTGGGTCCTGCGCATAGAACGGAAAGCATTTCGGAGAACGCTATCCTGGAAGTTCTGGATTTCAACTTCCTACCTAAAAGCATAAATTTAGCCTCCAGAACCTCCCTACCCCATTTTCCTATGTCATTGGTACCTACAAATACAAAGACAGCAGATTCCTCCCCAACACTATATAAAACCTTGTATAGGTGGCGCATGAGGTCCGCTGCCTTCGCACCAGGCAGGCATGTTACCAGGTGATCCTCGTGTCCACCCGCCATCCAGCTATCACATGCCTAATGTTCGAATCACCAACTATAACGGCTGTCCTAACCCTTCCCTCATGGGCACATGGCCCTGGAGAAACTTCCTCGGTGCAAGAGGGTTTTACATCACCTGGAGGAGAGGTCCTAGCTATAGGATCACTTCCTGCCACACCAGGTTGATGCTCTCCTGTCACGTGACCTCTCTCCTCTATGGCAACAGGGATGCTGCCAGACTGGAGGTGGGACTTCAGGACTATATCCCTGTAGGTCTCATCTATGTACCTCTCTGTTTTCCTTATGTCTTCCAAGTCTGCTACTTTTGCCTCCAGAGATCGGACTCGTTCCCTGAGAGCAAAGAGTTCCTTGCACCTTGTGCACATGTAAGACCCCTCACCAATTGGGAGAAAATTATACATGTGATACTCAATGCAAAAGACTTGAAAGCCCCCATCTCGCTGCTGGACTACTGTCTGCATCTTCGTTTCAAGGTTGTGTTTAGATATTTAAGTTCTTTATTTACTAAGGGTTGCTGGGGATACTTATATTAATAAAACTATACCTAATAAGTTTAATGTACTTTGTTCACCTGAAGTTTAATTAATCTCAGGTACTTAATGTTTGCTGATGAGAATAAACAGCTGCACCTGAGTGTGAATATGGCACCTCCTTTCCTTTAAGGGGTTTAAGCACCTATAAAACTACGGTTATCCCAGGCATGGGTGGGTGTCGGTGAGGGAGGGAGGGAGGGAAAGAAGACTTAGGAGTGGAGGAGTGGCCTAGTGGTTGGGGCCAGGTACTTCAGGCCGGAAGGTCGGGGGTTCAAATCCCACTAGAGGACAGCAACCTTGGGCCGGAAGGACTGGGGTTTCTAGTCCCACAGGTGCTCCTTGTGGTCTTGGGCAAGCCACTTAACCCTCCATAGCCCATGTTCCCTGTAAAGAGTAGTTACTCACCTGTAACAGGTGTTCTCCAGGAGCAGCAGGAATCAGTCCTCACATATGGGTGACGTCGGTGCCGATGGAGCCCCCGTGCGGAGCATTTCCCCAGCTTTCATAGAAAGCCTTTGGGAATGCAGCGCACATGCGCGGTCCCCTTCCCGCCCAAGGGTGCCATCTTGCTCAGTCTGATGACATAGCTAAAAGACAACAAACAATAGCAAAATAAATCATATGACTGCAACTCCAAGGGGAGGAGGGAGGGCTGTGAGGACTGATTCCTGCTGCTCCTGGAGAACACCTGTTACAGATGAGTAACTACTCTTTCTCCAGGACCAAGCAGGAAGTCAGTCCTCACATATGGGACTCCCTAGCTTAGGGCTACCAGAGGCCCCAAACTGAAAAATGAGCTCCCTCTAGAGCCTCAGCATGCAAGAACAGAATCTTCTCTGATAACGCCCCCGACGGATAGCCCAACACCAGGGCCGGAGGGTAGGAGTTGCCTAGACCCCAAATAGATTATGGAGTACCGCTTGCCCGAAAGCACTGTCCCTGCGGGACTCCTTCTCAAGGCAGTAGTGGGCAGCAAAAGTCTGACTTGAAGACCAAGTAGTGGCCCGACAGATGTCTGCCAACGGAACAGAGCGGAGATGAGTCACTGATACAGCCTTCGCCCTGACATGGTGAGCCGTAACTCGACCCTGAAACGAGAGGCCGGCTGCCCTGTAAGCCCAGGCGATGCAGTCAGCTACCCATATGGACAAAGTACACTTGGAGACAGTCAACCCCAACTTATTGGGGTCATAAGAGATGAAGAGCTGAACCACCCTCCGGTGCTTCCGCCTACGGTCAAGGTAGAAGGACAACGCCCTCCTACAGTCCAGGGTATGCAAGACCATCTTAGCCCGGCTGGCATGCGGCCTGGGAAAGAAAGTAGGAAGAACCACCTCCTGACTGAGGTGGAAGGAGGAGACAACCTTTGGGAGGAACTTAGGGTGAGTCCGTAAGACTACCCTGTTCCTATAGAACCTAGTATAAGGTGCTTCTGAGACTAGGGCCTGATGCTCACTCACTCGCCTAGCTGAGGTAAGGGCTACCAGAAACAGCATTTTCCAGGACAGAAAACGCAGAGGGCAAGTAACCATAGGTTCAAATGGTGGGCAAGTAAGGCGTTGCAAGACCACATTTAAATCCCAGTCAGGGGCAGGTGGACGCACTGGAGGCTTAAGCAAAAGCAGGCCTCTGATGAAGCGAGTCGCCAAAGGATGGCTGGAGAGAGACTGACCCTCCACCTGTGAGTGGTGTGCGGAAAGAGCACTAAGAAGAACTCTAACAGAATTGGATTTAAGGCCTAGGTTGGACAGGTGAAGCAAATACTGCAGTACCACTGGTACCAGGCATGAGAAGGGATTCTCATTGTGTTGAGTACACCAGGTAGAGAATCTACGCCACTTAAGGGCAAAAGACTTTCTGGTGGACTGCCTCCTAGAGGCCAAGACTATGTCCTCCACTTCCCTTGGCAGTAGTAAAGGCGCTAGGACTACCCTCCCTTTCAGCAGCCAGGCCATCAAATTGAGGGACTGGAGATTGGGGTGCAAGAGAGATCCCTGCTCCAGAGACAGGAGATCGGGTTGCATCCCCAAAGGGAGAGGAGCGTCCACCGCTAGTTGCAACAGTAGTGGGAACCAGGGTTGCCTTGGCCACCTGGGGGCCACCAGAATCACTGAGGCCTTGTCCCGGATCACCTTGAATAGGGTCTTGGACACTAGAGGCGTGAGAGGAAACGCATATAGGAGGCCTGTAGACCATGGAATGAGAAACGCATCCGCTGCTACTCTGAGAGGATGCGGTTGTCTGGAGCAGAACCGGGGAAGTTGACGGTTCAGAGAACTGGCAAATAGATCTATGGTCGGAAGACCCCATCTAAGGAAGATCTGTTGAACCACTAAAGGGTTCAACTGCCATTCGTGTGGCTGCAGAATCCTGCTCAATCTGTCCGCCAGGTAATTCTCCTGACCTGGGAGGTAGACTGCTTTGAGAAGAATGCCATGATTGACTGCCCAGGAGCACAGTTTCTGCGCCTCCTGACAGAGAAGACGGGACCCTGTGCCCCCTTGTTTGTTCACATAGAACATAGCCACCTGATTGTCTGTCTGAACTAAGACAGACTGGTGAGAGATGAGATGAAAGTTCTCAGGGCTAAGCGGATAGCTCTCAGTTCTAAGAGACTGATCTGCTGTGCGGCCTCCCAAGAAGTCCACAGGCCTTGAGTACATGCCCCTTGGCAATGTGCACCCCAACCTTGTAGAGAAGCATCAGTTGTCAGCACCTGGGAGTGTGGAGGTGCCTGAAAAGGCACCCCTTGTACTAGATTCGGAAGATGAAGCCACCATTGCAGAGAAGACTGTAGCAGGCTGGACACCCTCACTTTGTCCGCAAGGCTTCCTGTGGCATGGTGCCACTGAGTCCTGAGGCCCCACTGAGCTGGTCTCACGTGTAGACGGGCATTTGAAGTCACATGGACCGTGCATGCCATGTGGCCTAAGAGCCTCAGCAATTGTCTGGCAGAGACTAGAGAATTGCTGTGGAATAGCTTGGCTAGAGCCATCAATCTATGGGCCCTGTCCACTGGTAGAAAGGCCTTTGCCTGAAAGGTGTCCAGTCGAGCTCCTATGAACTCCATGTTCTGGGAGGGATGCAAAATTGACTTTGCGAAGTTTATGACAAAACCCAGGTGCTGAAGCACAGTGACAGTGCGAATGGTGGCTTGATTGGCCTCTTGCGGGGACTGACCCCTGATGAGCCAATCATCCAGATATGGAAAGACAAAGAGGCCCTGAACGCTGAGATAGGCCGCCACCTCCGCGAGGCACTTGGTGAATACCCTGGGGGCGGATGTAAGGCCAAAAGGCAGTACTCTGTACTGATAATGGTTTCCTCCCACTACAAATCTGAGATATTGTCTATGGTCTGGATGAATAAGGATGTGAATATAAGCATCCTTTAGATCTAAGGAGCATAGCCAATCTCCCTGAAGGAGGTAGGGCAGCAGGATTCCAAGGGTAAGCATCTTGAACTTTTCCCTCTCCAGGAACTTGTTCAGGTTTCGGAAGTCTAGGATGGGTCTGAGGCCTCCTGTTCTCTTTGGTACCAGGAAGTACCTGGAATAGAAGCCGTGACCTTTCAGGTGGTGGGGCACCGGTTCCACTGCCTGATCCTTTAGAAGAACTGCCAACTCCTGCAGGAGTAAGTCCCTGTGCAGAGGGAGTCTGGGAGGCTCCCCTGGAAAATAGGAGGCGGGTACCAGGTGGAAGTGGAGGAGATAGCCCTTCTGGACTATACTTAGAACCCAGGTATCCCTTGTGACGGCTGACCACCTGTGGGCGAACAAGGCCAGCCTGCCTCCAGTGCTGATGGGAGCCAGCTGAGGAGGAGAGGCTATGCCAATGCAGTTAAAATCCCCCTCCCTGCTGAGCAGGAGCCGGAGTAGAAGGCTTGGGGGCCTTCTGCCTACGGGGCCCATGACCCTGCCCCTTGGCCTGCTGACCCTGTTGGGGAGATACAGAGGCCTGATAATGAGGGTATTGTTTATAGGCAGATGACTTCCTTGGGTAAAAGGTCTTTTTCCCCGAGCCCCTCTTCTTCTGAGAAGGGGTAGAGGTTTTTCTGGACAACCTGGTCCGGGTAAGAGTCTCGGTCTCGAGTTCGGCAGTCTTGTCAGCCATGGGCTTGCCAAAGAGGTTTTCACCTCGGCAGGGACATCGACCAACTTGTCCTGCACCCATGGCTCATGGTCAGATGACTGTAGCCAAGCCTGATGGCATGCACTGATGCCGGCTGCGGCTACTCGGGCTGAAGCCTCAAAGCCATCATAGGCTGCTCGAGATATAAACTTCGAGCACTCACGAATACCCGAGGACAGAGCATTGAACCTCTGCAAAGTTTCCTCGGAGAGACCAGCAGAGAACCTGGCAATCTCCTTTGCCAGGTCTCAAAGGTACATGCCCATGTACAGCTGGTAGGTCTGGACACAGCAAGCAAGTATAGAGCCCTGGAAGCACTTCTTACCGAGGGCAATCAGCTTCAGGGCCTCCCGGCCGGGAGGCACCGAGGAGTGCATCTTCTGACTCTTCAGACGATGCATGGCCGATTCCACAACCATGGAGTGGTGCGGTAATTGTGCCTTTTGGAACCCGGGGCTCTTGCGGACTCGATAGATGGAATCGACCCGCTTGCTCTAAACCGCCGTCAAGGCCGGCGCCTCCCACATGCGGAAGAGCAACTGTTCCAGCATCAGAGGAACTGGAACAGTAAAGGCCTCCTTCGGAGGAGAGTCATACTGTAGGGCCTCGAGCTCCTCGACTCGAGGCTCCTCCTCGGGATCCGCGGGGAATGCCAAAGCCTTGGCCATGTCCGGCACAAAATCCGAGAAACGGGTATCCTCCGGGGGGGGGACCTTCTCCGAGACTCGGACTCAGGTGAGTCCGAAGGAATGCACTGAGTCCAAAAGGTGTCGGGCGACTCCTCATCCATCGTCTCCTTGGAGGAGGAATAGAGCGGCTCCGGTCGGGCAGCCATCGATGCCATCTGCCCCGACGCCAAGGGTACCGGCGTCGATGACCTCAGTCCCGAACAGGAGGCCGAGGGGGACCTTGGCCGAGGATCGACTCGAGCTCTCATGGACTCGAGGATTGGCTCGGCCTCCGGGGTCGACTTGGACGTCGATGTCCCAGTGGTCGGGGCAGATGCACCGGTGAGTCCAGCGATCAGTGCCCGCTGCTGTTCCATGAAGTCAGCCAAGCTGCTCTCCAAGGCCGTCAACCTGAGTCCGAGCTCTGGAGACTCAGCAGCCCCCAACTCGGGCGCCGGCGGCACCGGGCCCGACGTCGGCTCCCCTGGAGGTGAGTCCATGAGGACTACAGTACTCACGTGACCCGGGGACTCCATCTCAACACGAGGTTGTTTTGCAGGCCTCTCCGACTCCAAAGACCCGGGACGGCGCTCGGGGCTATGCGACTTGGCCCTCGAGGAGCCAAGTGCGTCCACCGACGCCGCCCTCGCGGGTTTTTTCTTCTTACGATGCTCCCGCGCGGGAGATCCCCTTTCAGAGGAGCCTCGACGCTGCTCGGGGCCGGAGTCCCGAGATGTCGAGGCCTCTGACGATGTCCGGGCCCGACCGGACGCGGAGTCAGAGAAAATTCTTTCCTTTTGGTGCTGCCGACTCTGTAACGCCTTAGAGGACATTTTCCCACACGGACCACAGTTCATCGGGTCATGATCGGGTCCGAGGCACTGGAGGCAGCAGTCATGTGTGTCAATGAGAGACATAGGTTTCTTGCACCGATCACACTTTTTAAACCCGCTGGCAGCCATCGGGGGAAAAAGGGCCCCTGCAAGGTCAAAAGACAGGGTTGCCAGTGAAAAAAGAAAAAATGGCGCGAACGCTAGTCACTAAGGACAAAAACTGAAAAAGAGATCTGGCTCGATACCGACGTATCGGGCCCAGGCGGGAAAGGGAAACCGGCGTCGAACCAAAGAAAAACAGGTTAACGCAAAGAAAATCAACTTCTTCCTCGGGTGAAACAAATATACATCCGTCGGGCTCCATGGAAAAAAGAAGACTGAGCAAGATGGCACCCTTGGGCGGGAAGGGGACCGTGCATGTGCGCTGCATTCCCAAAGGCTTTCTATGAAAGCTGGGGAAATGCTCCGCATGGGGGCTCCGTCGGCGCCGACGTCACCCATATGTGAGGACTGACTTCCTGCTTGGTCCTGGAGAAAATAGTTATCTTCAAGTTATAATGCCCTATTCAATGTAATTTCAGTTTGTTCAATGTAAACCGCAGTGATGCAGAATACCGCGGTATATAAGAGAATGTAAATAAATAAAATAAATATTAAAAGCTGGCTGCTACAGAGTACCCTGTCCTGTGCTTCTAAGGTAATCTGTGACCAATCTCCAGGGGGAGTCCCACAGCCCTTGCTTGGATAGAGGGAATCTTGGGTTCTAAATTTAACCAGAAAGCTATCTGCTGTGCTTTAAATTTAAACTGAAAGCTCTTTGCTACTACTAGGCCCTGACTGATTTAACAAATACACTGGGTTTACAGATTAATCAGCTTTAATCTAAAGAATTCCTTTTTCGCCAAAATTTTGAAAAAATCCCATAAGTAAATACTTACAATTGCAGATCTCTCTCCAGAAGTAGCAGTTCCATTTTGTAGTCCTTCAAGGCAACCACCTTTTTGTTAAAATGGTAAATAAAGGTGAAAGGAAAAGGAGAGCACTATGGTTTTTGAAAGAAGTAGCTGAAAAGATGAAGAAAAAGAGGGAGGCCTTCATGAAATACAGGAGATCACAGAGAGAGGAAGGCAGGCATCTATATTTGGAAAAAAACTTAGAGAAGCTAGCAAAGTAGTCAGGAAAGCAAAAATTCAAAAAGAGGAAGAAATAGAAACATAGAAACATGACGACAGAAAAAGACCACATGACTATTTGTCTGTCCTTCCATATCAACCATTACAACAGTCTCCTTTTTTCATTTAGAGATCCTCTGTGTTTGCCCCATGCTTCTTAAAATTCAGATACTGCCCTCATCTCTACCACCTCCACTGGGAGACTATTCCACGGATCCACCACTCTTTCCGTAAAGAAATATTTCTGCATATCACTCCTGAATCTATCCCCTTTCACCTTCATCCCTTGTCCCCTCGTAGCTGAGCTTGCTTTCAATCGAAAGAGGCTCTGCTCCTGTGCATTTATGCCACAGAGGTATTTAAACGTCTCAATCATATCACTTCTATCCGGCCTTTCCTCTAAGGTGTACATATTGAAATCCTTAAGTCTGTCCTCATATGCTTTATAATGAAGACCACTAACCATTTTAGTAGCCACCCTCTGTACTGACTCCAGCCTGTTTATATCCTTTTGAAAGTGCGGTCTCCAGAATTGCACACTATACTCCAAATGAGGTCGCACCAAAGACTTATACAGAGGCACTATCGCCTCCTTTCTTCTGCTGGCCATTCCTCTCCCTATGCACCCAAGCATCCTTCTAGCTTTTGCTGTCACCTTTTCTACCTGTTTAGCTATTTTAATATCATCAGAAACAATCATGCCTAGTTCCCTCTGTTCTTTAGTGGACAAAAGTACTTCACCCCCTATTCTATATTGCTCCCTTGGATTGCTGCAGCCCAAATGCATGACCTTGCATTTTTTTAACATTAAATCTCAGCTGCCAAATTCTAGACCATTCTTCAAGCTTAGCTAGATCCCTCCTCATGTTATCTACACCTTCCTGGGGTGTCTACTCTATTGCAGATTTTGGTATCATCCACAAAGAGGCAAACCTTACCCGACAGCCCTTCCGCTATATCACTAACAAAGATGTTAAAAAGAATTGGACCAAGGACAGTTCCCTGGGGCCCACCACTAGTAACCTCCTTCTCCTTAGAGTGAGCTCCATTTACCTGTACCCTTTGTCACCTCCCACTATACCAATTTCTAACCCAAGCAGTAACTTGGGTCCATCCCTAGGGTGCTCAGTTTGTTTATAAGTCGCCTGTGAAGAACGGTGTCAAAGGCTTTACTGAAATCTAAATACACCACATCTAGAGCTCTCCCTATGTCCAACTCCCTGGTAACCCAGATTTGGCTGACAAGACCTGCCTCTGGTGAATCCATGCTGCCTCAGATCCTGTAATCCGCTGGATTCCAGAAACTTCACTCCTTTTCTTTTTCAGCAGTGTTTCCAATAATTTACTCACTACTGAAGTTAAACTAACCGGTCTGTAGTTTTCAACCACATCCTTGCTTCCACTTTTGTGTAAAGGGACTACATGAGCCTCTCTCCATTGCTTTGACACCACTCCCGACTCCAATAAATGCAATAAAATGGGGAGATAGGACATTTTTTAGATATGTTAAAGAGTAGGGGAAGGGCAAAAGTGGTATTGTCAGACTCAAGGGTGAAGGGAAGGAATATATAGAAGCTGATGAGTATAAAGTGGAATTGCTTAACAAATATTTCTGTTCTGTGTTCACAGATGAAGAACCAGGAGCAGGACCCCAGAAAATACCCACAAACAGGATCAGAAGCGAGGGGCATCTTGAACAATTTTCAGAAGATTGATCGTGAGAAAAGCGTAGTTACTCACCTGTAACAGGTGTTCTTCAGGGCAGCAGGAATCAGTCCTCACATATAGGTGACATCGGCGCCGACAGAGTCCTCGTGCGGAGCAAATCACCAGCTTTCAGAGAAAGCCTTTGGGAATTGCATCATGCATGCGCGGTCCTCTTCCTGCCCAAGGGTGCCAATTCTTAACAATTATTTAAAAATTTTTTAAGAATTATTCTTAATGTAGTATAAGCTTCAACTTTAATTACTCTGCTTTTATTCATTGTTTTCTCTTTATCTAAACCCCATATCAAACCTATTAATCTTTTTTTCTTAAATTCAGTTTTTTAGTTTAAATATATTGTATTGTCTTCATACACAAACCATTAGAGAAAAAAGAAAGAACATTTAAAATGAGGTCAGCAAAATCTTTTCTGTTAATGAGGTGCAAAGATAAAGAATTTATGGGACTAATTCGCTGATAACGAACAAAGAAAGGTCTACTGGGAGCCAATGTCTATTGAACTTAAATAACATCCCTTTGTATATGCTGCTCTACTTCATATTTCCTTAGAAGATCTGTTTGATTCCACCACATTGCATATGTAAACACATATCCTTCCAGTGAATGTGTATCAATTATAGAATCTATTAAGGTCAAAAAGAAGAAATTAGACCTTACCTGCTAATTATCTTTCCTTGAGTTCTCTCCGGGCCAGTCCGGGCACTTGAGGGTCGTCAACCTTCTCCAGCAGCTGAGGACTGACAAAACTGAAGTTTTGCTGTAGCAGGCATCTGGCTCCCCCTGCTATCCAAACCTCAGTCTTAACGTGAACAAGCAGCTTAAAAGAAAACTGACAACAAAAACAGATAACCGACAGAGCCCGCTTAAAACGGCGTGCTCCGCCGATAAAACTCCCTGTCTCTCTACCAAAACGCCTATTTCTTCCCCTTATCTGCCTCCCCTTTGTCTGCTCATCATTTACATATTTATATCTTTTTTTTTTTTTTTCTTGGACTGGAAGCTGAATCCCGACCAAAAAGCCGATGACGTCCCTAAGACCAATAGAGACCAAAATCCATGAACGGAAGATTCGCCACCAGCCGCTCCGAACTCCCCGCTGAAAAGACTGTATACTCTGAAGCTTGAGGAGAGAATCGGAAGTATCGCCTCAGATGCTCGACAAAGAAAAATACTGAGATATCCGCAAATGGAATAGGGTGGGATCCGGACTAGCCTGGAGAGAACTCAAGGAAAGACAATTAGCAGGTAAGGTCTAATTTCTTCTTCCTCTTCGTCTCTCCGGGCCAGTCCGGGCACTTGAGGGAAGTACCAAAGCAGTGCCTAACCCTGGGAGGGACCCACTAGGCCCGCAATGATGGCCGACACCCCTAGATTTGCGTCTCCCTTGGCCTGAACATCCAATCTATAGTGCTTCGAAAAAGTGTGCAGCGACGACCAAGTAGCCGCACGACAAATATCCACAGGCGGAATTAGGGCCAACTCGGCCCAGGACGTCGCCTGACCATGAGTCGAATGAGAGCGAAACCCCTCCGGCAGGGATTTCCCGCTCGCCTGATACGCCGCCGCTACAGCGCATTTAACCCATCTTGCAATGGAGGCTTTGGAGGCCGCTTCCCCCTTCCGAGGACCTCCAAACAACACAAAAAGCCGGTCCGTTTTGCGAAACGGTTCCGTTCTCTGCAGGTACCGCTTTAGCACTCTACCCAAATCCAACTTACGGAGGACGGAATCAATGGGCACGCCATCCTGATCCTTAAAGGTCGGAAGAAAAATAGTTTGATTCATATGAAAAGAAGACACAACCTTTGGGAGAAAAGAGGGAACTGTTCGCAATACCACCTTTTCCTGAGAGAAGTGGAGAAACGGTTCCCGACAGGACAGCGCCTGCAGGTCTGACACCCTCCGAGCCGAACACAAGGCCACTAACAGAGCAGTTTTCCAAGAGAGCTCTTTGAGCGACACCACCAGCGCCGGCTCAAAAGGAGGCCTTGCCAAAGCCTCAAGGACCAAGTTGAGATCCCAGGTTGGAACCAAACGACAAACTGGCGGACACAAGTTCTTCACTGCTCTCAAGAACCGCAGAATATCGGGATGACCGGAAAGGAGCACCCCCTGCACCTTACCTCGAAAACATGCCAGCGCCGCCAATTGTACCCTTAGAGTGGCGAGAGCTAAACCCTTATCCAGACCGTCCTGAAGGACCTGGCTCGAACGGAGCCTCCGTTCACTGCACCAGCGTTCAAAGATACGCCACACTCGCACGTAAGCTAGGGAAGTAGACCGCCGTCTGGCCTGCAAAAGAGTGGTTATCACCGCCGGCGAATACCCTCTACGCTTCAGCCTCTCCCTTTCAAGAGCCAAGCCGTAAGCGAGAAGCGATCCACGTCCGGCATGAGAAGCGGACCCTGACACAAGAGGTTCGCCCGGAGCGGCAACCTCCAAGGGTCATCCACCAGAAGACGGACGAGATCCGCATACCACGGCCTCCTCGGCCAATCTGGTGCAATGAGAACCATTCGCCCGTCGTGGTGCTCGATCCACCGAAGGACGCGCCCTATCAGCGGCCACGGCGGAAAGACATAGAGAAGACATCCGGATAGCCACGGCTGCGCTAGTCCGTCGAGGCCCTCTGACATTCGCTCCCTGCGCCTGCTGAAGAAGCGACTCGCCTTGGCATTGTTGTAAGTGGCCATCAGGTCCATAACCGGTTGCCCCCAGTGGCGAGTAAGGTCGTGAAACACTGCTGCATTCAACTCCCATTCTCCCAGATCTATGACATGACGGCTGAGGTAATCAGCCTGCACATTATCCCGGCCTGCTACGTGCACCGCTGAGAGTGCCACCAGATGTGACTCTGCCCAGTTCATCAACATCAGACTCTCCTGCAAGAGGACTGCGCTGCCTGTTCCCCCTTGCCGATTGATGTAAGACACGGTCACCGCGTTCTCAGAGAAAACTCTCACCGCTTTCCCCGCTACGAGAGAGTGAAACTCGAGGAGCGCCAAGCGCACCGCTCTGAGCTCCAACAGGTTGATGGATAGACCTGACTCCTCGGGCGACCAAGCACCCTGAGCCAAGTGGGACTGACAATGCGCCCCCCAGCCCGAGAGGCTGGCATCCGTCGTCAGGAGCAACCATACCGGGTGGCGCAAGGGGGCCCCGGCCTGAAGATGGAGAGGATCCAACCACCACCGCAGACTGTCGCTTACCTCCGGAGACCGGGGTAATCTCCGAGTTAAGGGATGCTCCTGAGGTGACCACCTTGTGAGTAACACCTGCTGCAACAGCCGCATATGTGCTCGAGCCCAGGGGACCAGATCTATGGTGGCCGCCATGGACCCAAGAAGCTGTAGGTAACGCCATGCCATGGGCGCCTTCAGGGCCAAGAACGCTGTTACCTGTTGCATAATCTTTTGGACCCTGCTTTCGGGCAGAAACACCGCTCCGAGGCTCGTGTCGAAGACCGCTCCCAGATAAAGGAGCCGCTGAACCGGAAGCAACTTGCTTTTGGCCCGGTTGATCACCCAGCCCAGCTGTTCGAGGAGACCTACCACTCGTGCCTTGGCCACTTGCGATTCTGAGACTGACGGAGCCCGAATCAACCAATCATGGAGATACGGGTGCACCAACACGCCCTCTCGCCGGAGCGCCGCAGCGACCACTACCATGACCTTTATGAAGGTGCGTGGCGCCGTAGCCAGGCCAAACGGCAAGGCTTGAAACTGAAAATGTCCCATGGGCACCGCAAAACGCAAGAACGTCTGATGCTCGGGCCGAACGGGTATATGAAGGTAGGCCTCTGTCAGATCTATTGATGTGAGCCACTCTGCAGGCTGCACCGAACAAATAACCGACCTTAGCGTTTCCATGCGGAAATGCGGGATTCTGAGACAGCGGTTCACATGCTTGAGATCCAAAATGGGACGAAAAGATCCCTCCTTTTTGGGCACCACGAAATAAATCGAGTATGGACCGGATCCTAACTGGTCGTGAGGAACGGGAACTACTGCCCGAAGACTCAACAAACGCCGAAGAGTCACGGCCACCGCATTCGCCTTTTCTGCAGAACCACATGGCGACGCCACGAAAGCTTCCCGTAACGGCCGAGCAAACTCTAGAGCATAACCGTCGCGTATGATCTCCAGAACCCAGAGATCTGTCGTTACAGTGGCCCAGACGGAAAGGAACTGCTGCAGCCGCCCCCCTATCGGAATTTCCGTCTGGACCAACCTCACTTCATTGTGGCTTTTTGTTGGAGTTCTGCTGGGCAGCGAAATAGCCCCTGCCGAACCCCCGAGCCCCCCGAAAGGACTGCCCGCAAGCCCCAACGCGTCCCCTGTGATATGGGGCAAAGCGAGATCCTCTGAACCTGCGAAACTCTCGTGATGGAGCCCTGTGAGACCCGGCAGGCCGCTGGCCTCTTGGACGATCCTCTGGGAGCCGACCTCCTTTGGAGTCCCCTAAATCCTTCACAATCTTCTCCAACGCGGCTCCAAAGAGCAATGTACCCTTGTACGGCAGCTTACTTAGACGAGCTTTGGACGAAACATCCGCTGCCCAATTCCGTAGCCAAAGGAACCTTCGCGCCGCAATGACTGCCGCCATGGACTTTGAGGAAATCCTCACCAGGTCATAGAAGGCATCTGCCAGGTAGGCCGCGGCTGACTCCAGCTTCGCACCTTCCTCGTCCTCCCCTTTGGAGGCAGTACCGCCCTGAATCCATCTAATGGAGGCTCTGGAAACATACGCCCCACAGATAGCCGCTCTAAGCGCAAGAGCGCAGGACTCAAAGGTCTGCTTCAACAGAGTTTCCAGTTTCCTATTCTGCAAATCCTTGAGGGCCGCCCCGCCCTCCACAGGAATCGTAGTTTTCTTGGTTACTGCTGAAACCAGTGCATCTACCTTAGGCATCTTCAGCAGCTCCTGCTCTTCTTGCGGCAATGGATATAAACGGGCGATAGCCCGAGCCCCCCGCAGGGTAGCCTCTGGGCATTCCCATTCCGATTCCACCATCTGTTTCATTACTCTGTGCACAGGAAAACACTTCTTCTCTGTATTAAAACCCTGCAGCAGAAGGTCCTCCAAAGACTGATCCTGAGCTGCCGGTGGGACAATATGCAAGGTCGCCAGCGCCTGGGAAATAAGCGCTCCCAATTCTTCCTTGCGAAATACCTGGAACCTAACGGGATCCTCGCTGGCCCCCAACTCTCCCTCCTCCAGATCAGCTGCCCACTGATCCAGAACCGGATCCCACACGATCTCTCCTTCCTCCTCACTTTGTGGCTCCGGTAGCAGGAAACTGACGCTATCGGCACCCCCCTGCACCCCCTGGACAGATTTGGAGGAGCCTTCCCCCGGGTCCAACTGGGCATCGCCTTTAACTGGGAGAGGAAAGGGACAGAGGGCCGAGCTGCTAACCTGTGCCTGATGCCACTTTAAACAATAAGTCTTGAAGGACTGGAAAGGGGGGCTGTTACTTCTGGAGAGAAATCTGAAATTGTGAGTATATACTTCTGGGAATTTTTCTGAAAGGAATTTTTTTCTTTTAAAGCTAATTAATCTGTGAACCCACTATTTTTTTTTGTTAAATCAGTCAGGGCCTAGTAGCAACAGTTTAAGATTCAATTTAAAAACACAGAAGAGAACTTTCTGGTTACCTTTCATACCCAGTAGACAGCTGTAGTTTAAATTTCATAGTCACTCAGGGCCTAGCATCAGCAAAGTACTTTTAGTTTCAAATTAAAACACAGAAGAGAGCTTTCTGGTTAAATTTAGAATCCAGCAGAGAGCTTGTAGTTTAAATTTCATAATAGGTTAGAGCCTAGTAGCAGCAAAGAGCTATAATTTAAATCAAATCAGAATATAGTTTTCCTCAGCAGCACAGGACAAGGTACTGTGTAGCAGCCCTTTTTTAATAAGTGTTATATCCCTCCCTCCCTCCCCTGGGAAAATCACAGCTTTATAGGTACTTGCACAACTTAAAAGACAGGAGGTGCTCTCAGGTGAAGCTCATTACCCAAATCAGTCATACACCAAGGACCTGAGATTAATTAAGCTTCAGGTGAACAAGGTATATTAAACTTCTTAGGTACTGTTTTAGTGGTATAAATATCCATTGCACCCTTTAGTACATATAGAACTTAAAGATCTAAACACAAACTTAAAACTAAGATGCAGACAGCAGTCCAGCAGCGGGATGTGGGCTTTCCAGTCTTTTGCATTGAGTGTCACATGTATGATTTTCTCCCAGCTGGTGAGAGGTCTTACGTGTGCACTAGGTGCAAGGAGCTCTCTGCTCTCAGGGAACGAGTCCGTTCTCTAGAGGCTAGAGTAGCAGACTTGGAAAACATGAGACAGACAGAGAGGTACATAGACGAGACCTACAGGGATATAGTCCTGAAGTCCCACCTCCAGTCTGGCAGCATCCCTGTTGCCATGGAGGAGAGAGGTCACGTGACAGGAGAGCATCACCCTGGTGTGGCAGGAAGTGATCCTGTAACTAGGACCTGTCCTCCAGGTGATGTAAACCCCTCTCGCACCGAGGAGGTTTCTCCAGGGCCAAGTGCCCATGCGGGAAGGGTTAGGACAGCAGTTATAGTTGGTGATTCGATCATTAGGCATGTAGATAGCTGGGTGGCTGGTGGACGTGAGGATCGCCTGGTAACATGCCTGCCTGGTGCGAAGGTAGCGGACCTCACACGCCACCTAGATAAGGTCTTAGATAGTGCTGGGGAGGAGTCTGCTGTCTTGGTACATGTTGGTACCAATGACATAGGAAAATGTGGTAGGGAGGTTCTGGAAGCTAAATTTAGGCTTTTAGGTAGGAAGTTGAAATCCAGAACTTCCAGGGTAGCGTTCTCCGAAATGCTTCCCGTTCCACGCGCAGGACCCAATAGGCAGGCAGAGCTCCGGAGTCTCAATGCGTGGATGAGACAATGGTGCAGAGATGAGGGGTTCGGATTTGTTAGGAACTGGGGAACATTCTGGGGAAAGGAGGGGCTCTTCCGAAGGGATGGGCTTCACCTTAACCGGGATGGAACCAGGCTGCTGGCATTAACCTTTAAAAAGGAGATAGAGCAGCTTTTAAACTAGATAATAGGGGAAAGCCGACAGTCGCCCAAGAGCGCATGGTTCGGAAGAATGTATCCTTGAAGGATACTACAAAAAGCAGAGAGGTTCCAAAAAAGAGTAAAGTAGCCCAAATGCCCTCGAGTATGGAGCAGACAGAACTTAAAGATCCCAAATTACCCATGTCTACCAATAGCCAAATTAATATGAATAAAATACAGTCTCTAAAATGCTTGTATGCAAATGCTAGAAGTCTACAAAACAAGATGGGAGAGTTAGAATATATAGCACTAAACGAGAGGTTAGATATGATTGGAATATCAGAGACATGGTGGAAGGAGGACAACCAGTGGGACACTGTGATACCTGGGTACAAACTATATCGAAATGATAGAGCTGATCAAATTGGTGGAGGGGTTGCGCTCTATGTTAGAGAGGGCATTGAGTCAGAAAGGATTAAAGTTTTGCAAGAAACAAAATTTGCTGTAGAATCTCTATGGATTGAAATTCCATGTAAAAAGGGGAAGGCGATGGCAGTGGGGGTGTACTATCGTCCGCCTGGCCAGAATGAACAAATGGATGATGAAATGCTCAAAGAAATCAAGGAAGCTAGCAAAAGTTACAGTGCAGTAATAATAATGGGTGATTTCAATTACCCCGGCATCGACTGGGTCAGTGTCACAACAGGACATGCTAGGGAGATAAAGTTCCTAGATGAAATAAATGACTGCTTCTTGGAGCAGCTGGTTCATGAACCGACCAGAGGGGAAGCAATATTAGACCTAGTCCTTAGTGGAACACCAGATGTAGTGCAAGAGATAAGGGTGTTGGGGCCACTTGGCAATAGTGATCATAGCATGATCGCCTTTGATTTAATTAGTGGAGGAGGGATAGTAAGGAAATCCACAGTACTACCCTTTAACTTTCGAAAGGGAGACTATGATAGAATGAGGAAAACAGTTAAGAAAAAACTAAAAGGAGCAGTTGCAAAGGTTAAAGACGTACATCAAGCTTGGGTGTTGTTGAAAAATACTATCTTGGAAGCCCAGACCAGCTGTATTCCACGCTTTAAGAAAAGTGGAAGGAAGTCCAAAAAATTGCCAGCATGGTTTAAAGCTGAGGTCAGAGAGGCTGTTGTTGCCAAAAAAGCATATTTCAGGAAATGGAAAAGAGAGCCAAACGATGAAACCTGGAAACAGCACAAGCACTGGCAAGTCAAATGCAAGGCATTGATAAGGCAGGCAAAGAGAGAATTTGAGAAGAAGCTTGCTGCGGAAGCAAAAACGCAAAATAAAGACTTTTTCAAGTACATTCGTAGCAAAAAACCCGTGAGAGAGTCAGTTGGTCCATTAGATGATAAAGGGGTTAAAGGAGCACTAAGAGGCGACAAGGCGATAGCGGAGAGACTGAATGAATTCTTTGCTTCGGTCTTTACTGAGGAAGATGTAGGGATGCTACCCACGACTGAAGTGGTATTTAAAGGTGTGGAAGAATTGAAGGAAATATCGATACATCGGGAAGATGTCTTACAACTATTAGATAAACTGAAGAGTAGCAAATCACCTGGGCCGGATGGTATACATCCAAGGGTGTTGAAAGAACTGAAATTTGAGATTGCAGACCTGCTATCAGTAATCTGTGAACTATCATTAAAATCATCTCTAATACCTGAGGATTGGAGGATCGCCAATGTAACACCAATTTTTAAAAAGGGTTCGAGGGGTGATCCGGGAAACTACAGACCGGTGAGCCTGACATCAGTACCGGGAAAAATGGTAGAAACCATCATAAAGAATAAAATTACTCAGCATATAGATAGTCATGACCTAATGGGAGACAGCCAACATGGCTTTAGACAAGGAAGATCTTGTCTTACTAATCTGTTATGTTTTTTTGAAGGAGTGAATAAACAGGTGGACAAAGGTGAGTCGGTTGATATTGTGTATCTGGACTTTCAGAAAGCCTTTGACAAGGTCCCTCATGAGAGACTTTTGGCAAAACTAAAGAGTCATGGGATAGGAGGCAGTGTACTACTGTGGATCAGGAACTGGTTAAAAGATAGAAAGCAGAGGGTAGGGCTAAATGGCCAATTTTCCCAATGGAGAAAGGTGAATAGTGGTGTACCCCAGGGATCTGTGCTGGGTCCGCTGCTTTTTGACATATTCATAAATGACCTGGAAAGTGGAATAACGAGTGAGGTTATCAAATTTGCTGATGACACAAAACTATTTAAAGTTGTTAAAACCCAGGAGGATTGTGGAAAATTGCAAGAGGATCTTGATAAATTGGAAGACTGGGCATCAAAATGGCAGATGAAATTTAATGTGGAGAAGTGCAAGGTTATGCACCTAGGGAAGAACAACCCAAACTATGGTTACACGATGCAAGGTTCCACATTAGGAACCACCACCCAAGAAAAAGATTTAGGCGTCCTTGTGGATACCATGTTAAAACCCTCGGCCCAGTGTGCAGCGGCGGCCAAGAGAGCAAATAGAATGCTAGGTATGATAAGGAAAGGAATGGAAAATAAAACAAAAGATATTATAATGCCTCTATATCGTTCCATGGTGAGACTGCACCTTGAATATTGTGTGCAATTCTGGTCGCCATATCTTAAAAAGGATATAGCAATTTTAGAAAAGGTTCAGAGAAGAGCCACCAAAATGGTAAAGGGGATGGAAGGCTACTCCTATGAAGAAAGGCTAAAAAGGTTGGGGCTCTTTAACCTGGAAAAGAGACGGCTGAGGGGAGATATGATAGAAGTCTATAAATTAATGAACGGAGTGGAACGGGTAAACGTAGATCGATTGTTTACCTTATCAGAATATAGAAAGACTAGGGGACATGCAATGAAGCTACAGGGTAAACTATTTAAGACTAATAAAAGAAAATATTTTTTCACTCAACGTGTAATCAAACTCTGGAATTTGTTACCGGAGGATGTAGTAAAGGCTGTTAGTGTAGCTGGGTTTAAAAAAGGTTTGGACAAGTTCCTGGAGGAAAGGTCCATAAACCATTATTAAGAAGGGACCCAGGATATCAATGCTTGAACCAATACAAGCATTGTGGAACCTGTGTCCCTTGGGGAAACTGCTAGGTATGTATGACCTAGATTGGCCACTGTTGGAAACAGAATACTGGGCTTGATGGACCTTGGTCTGACCCAGTATGGCATATCTTATGTTCTTATGTAATAGGCCTGATGTAAGGCTAATATAAAGTCAGCAAAAAATGGAGCTTCCAAGTTCTGCTGAGCTGCAGGCAACCCCAGTGAAGGAGCTTCCCCCACTTTGCTTGACCTCCTTGTCTTAGTTTTCTTTTTCACGGAGCCTGTATGACTTGCCTGCAAAACACTCGATTCTGCTGAAATGGCCGCCATTCCCGCCATTTCCTCCACGTTCTGAAGGCCACCTAGCAAAATCCCAGACTCTGGCTTGCCTGCCATGCCGGCGATTGGAAACGCGACGAAAACTAGCGCTGAAGAAAAGAAGCCCCGCCACGAACAAACTCCCTGACGAGACCGGAGCGCCGTGCGCCTAAACTGCCACAGACCACGAAGCCGGTAAGCTACACATGCAAAGTAACTGACCTGCTGAAAGGAGGAGCGGATGGCGGCGAATCTCTTGTTCAAGTCAGCCACTGCCACTGCTAGCGGAGTAGTGCTTGAAAAAATGGAAAAAGGTCAGTTGGTCCCTGGGGCTCCCAGTACCGCTGACCGCCTATCCCCAATGAATCGGAGCTGCGATTTAGGCAGGCTCTGCCCGGAATGCTCCGCCGTCCCACTGAGCTGTTTAAGCGCCAGAGGGGAAACGTGCGCTTGCGAAGAACCACCCAGCCAGGGCTCTTCAGCAGTACCTAATGGCACCGTGCAAAACAAAAAATCAAGGCAAAGCCCAAACTAGCAAAAACCAAGAGAAACTAAATTAAAAATAACGTAAAAGGTGTTCTCTGTCCTCCTCTAACTCCGGGAGCCAGACAGCCAACGTCTCCTTCAGCTGCTGAGGACTGAAAGACTGAGGTTTGGACAGCAGGGGGAGCCAGATGCCTGCTACAGCAAAACTTCAGTTTTGTCAGTCCTCAGCTGCTGGAGAAGGTTGACGACCCTCAAGTGCCCGGACTGGCCCGGAGAGACGAAGAGGAATATCCATACTATAATTTTTTAAGTCAATGCAGTATTTATATTCAGGATGGCACAGCCTTGTTCCCATTCTTTATTTGATTCCCAGTCCATCAGAACCTTAGCTAACATAAGCTCCTTAATCATTGTCCTAATTTCAGCAGTTGTAACTGGAGCCCCCAGCCTTTCAGCTGCCATCTTATCCGCCATCTCATCCAAAGTGGGGATTGGTAAATTCTAAAAGATATCTTACTGTGCCCCCAATTCCCTATATTCCCTTTGATACAACTTTTTATAGTACTCCAGAAAGGCTGGTTCAATATCTGAGTCAGTAACCCTGATGGGATTTTAATTTTTGAAATTACATTTTATGATGAGCTGGTGGCTCCGCTGACTTACTTTTTCGGTGCTTCTTTGGAGTCGGGAGTGATGCCAGAAGACTGGAGAAGGGCACATGTGGTTCCTTTGCACAGGGGCGGATGTGGGGATGACATTGAGAACTTCAGGCCGGTTGGTCTGGCCTCTGTGGTTAGTAAATTATTGGAAAGGCTACTTGTTGGCTCTGCAGCCTGTCTCCTTCTATCTATACTGCCCCTTCCTCTCTGTCCACTTTCCTATCTATAAATGGCGTTCCTTTCCATTCTTCTCTCTTTGCAGCCAAGATTGTTTGTATTGTGCACCGCCTTAATACTTTTGTAAAGGCGGTATATCAAATTTGCCAAATAAATAATAAAGATAGTCTCACCAAACTGGCTAGCAGCTTTCCTGCCTTCCGTCTCTACTTGAAAAATGTATATTTATGAAAGAAAAGCTGTGTATTGGCTCATTGGTCAAGAATTTCAGTGATGTGTTCTTTTTAATCTCAAACAACTTTCTTTTCCCTTTCTCAGTCATAATTCAAATGTTTCTGGGTTGCTGCTACAAATTAAGCTGGCAAATCAAGCAATTTTTGTCCCAGTTTCGGTTACCTTGACTAATCAAAGCTATGATTTTTCCCTGCAGGAATTATTTTGTAGCAGCCCAATAAGTTATGACATCCATCTGAGCAGGTTGATTAAAACTAGCATGCTCTTGCCAAACATTCCAAAGAAATTTAAGGAATTCAGAATTCTTATATAACATCCATATGTGATCTTTATAATAATCCACCATTCTGAGCGTAATCCCAACCAATGAATGGTGAGAATCAGCTATGATTAAATATCTGCCCTTTCTAATTGAAGGAATAATTCAATTGAGACCAAAATATAATCTAATCGTATGTTTTATGTGGCTACACAAATGATTAGTAGTAAGTAGTACCTGGGAAAAAAGGTAGAATCTATGTTCAACAGACACTCCGAGTGTCCGCCAGTCGTCCAATAAATCTAGGTGTTGCATTAAAAAATGTACACCCCATCCCTGTGGCACACAATGAAAATCTTTCCTGGCTTGTAATTTACCCCAGGGAACGCCACAATATTGAAATCGCCCCTAGGTAATGTGGTAGCCTAAGTATTGTCCCAACAGGGTCAACATAAAGGAAAAAAATTTGTGATCATAAATATTAGGTACATAAATGCTCCCAATCTTTATGTTAGTTCATTGTATTTTACCTAACTCCACAAATAAATCTCCCTATGGGACCTTGAATATTTTTGTGCAGTTTCCATTCTAATCCTTTACACAACAGAATTGCTACCTCTCTTGCATTAAACACAGAGGTGAAAGCGTAGTTACTCATCTGTAAAGCACAGTTACTTACCTGTAACAGGTGATCTCTGGGAACAGCAGGAATAAGTCTTCACATAGGGATATCGTTGGTACCGACGGAGCCTGCGCGGGAATGCTCCACAGCGTCCAATCAAAACGCTTTTGGGAGCATCCCACCACGCCTGCGTGCTGCCTTCCCGCCTTTCCCAACTGTCTCTCCTCAGTTGAGTTTTAAAGCTGAGACAAAGAGAGAGAGAGAGAAGGGAAAGAGATAGATAGAGAGATACAACTCCTAGGGGAGGTGGGTGGGTTGTGAAGACTTATTCCTGCTGTTCCCAGAGATCACCTGTTACAGGTAAGTAACTGTGCTATCTTCAGGAACAAGCAGGAATGAGTCTTCACATATGGGGACTCCCAAGCTAATATGACTAAGGAGGCCCCAGCATGTTGCAATCTAAAGATGGGCCATGCTTATCCCTCAAAACCTCAGGCATCCAAGGGATGGAGGGTAGGAGTTGAACTAGAAAAGAAAAAGAGATGCTGTGGAAAAGCTTAACTAAACAAGGTATCCAGAGGGGGGTCCTTGTGTAAATCATAATATTAGAAAAATGTTGAGTCTTAATTTTCTAATGTGGATCTCACTCAGAAATATTGCAAAAATATTTGTTGAGGGTAATAAGGGTCTGTGGTTGAGAGCCAGATCATTATCCTCAGAGAAATTCCCCCAATGTGAAGTAGAGGGAAAAATAATTTTGCAATACAGGAAGAGATGAGAAGTCCTCATGGTCAGAACTAACCCTAGAAGAAGTACTGGGGGAGTTCAATGAGGTTGGACTTTTGAGAATAGGTAAAGCTTCTGTAAAGTCCAAAAAATTGAACTTCTTGTCCTTGGAGCAGAATAAGGTCCTAGGAAGAGTGGAGATAATCTGACTGGTTTGGATGAAAAGGTAGAAATACCCTTTGCAGAAAAAAGGAGATAGGTCTTTAAGACCCCCTTTATTCCAATGAAAGAGAAAGATATTTGCACTAGGCGTTGAGCCTCCAATTTTTTGAAGATCAGTAAAAGTCTTTGTAAGTGATGTCACTTATGATGAAGACTTTACATGTACAGCTTCAGATGTGGCATAACCTAAAAGGTAACGGTAAAAGAAGGTATTTGGTAAAATACCATAGAAATTGGTTGTCCACTGAGTTTATGGTATGCTGGGGCAGCATTAATATGGACAGTAGACAAATCTTTCAAAGTCAGATGATGTATAGAGATTGACGCAACATTAAGAAGGATTAAGACCTACTTGAGAATCTTGATGGAGAATCTCTGTCTGGTTAAATATGGAAGAACTATAGAGAACGTTTCATGGAAACTGGTAATATGTTCTTCACTTACTGGGATAGGATTAGACTTCTTGAAAAGATCTAGCCCCTGAATAACCAGGTCTCGAGACGTACGTGAATGAGTGCAGAGGAGATCCTTAGTCTTAAGACAGCAAGTCTGGATCCTTCTACAATTTCAATTAGTAGCTGGAGAAAAAGACGCAATATAAGGGGATACCATGTTTGTCTCCTTATGAGGGCAATATGAGTATCATGCGTTCTCCTGTTCAACATAAGCTCCAATGAAGGATAGGAAATTAGAAGGAGAGTAGTGAATAAGGACCAACTGCAGTGAAAAAAATGCATCTCTGTTGAGGAAGTTCCAGTGAGATGTGGAACAACCAGGGAATTGTGCAATTTTCTACACTTTCACGTGGTCTAAACCCTGGTTACCTTTTTTTAAAAGGAAATTTTAAGGAATATGGTAAAAGTAGGAAAAAATCAGTCATGTAGGAACATGACTGGTAGAGTCTACCAGCTGAAGCCCTTATTAACTATCTGGCCAGCTACCTATTAGGAGTAGCTCTGAGGCTCTCTGGCAAAGGCCCACAGTTGCAGAGCTTTGTTGTAGAATTGCAGAGAGCATGTTGTAGGTTGCTTAGATCTGGCTGTTGAATTGCCAGTGTGCAACATAATCTATTCTGTTGGAGCCAAAGAGAACTGAACGTGGCTAAGAATAGTAGACAGGCCTGATGCCTGCAACAATAAATAGTCCAAATGAGTTCTGGATCTCCTTTGGACTTATCTGTTATTAAGGCAGCATAAAAGTTAGGTCCCATAGGTTGGAGAGGACCGACAGACATAATCTGGAGTAGTAATACCCAATTTCTGTCCGAAAAGCTGCCTTAAAAACATATGTGAGAAGGAGATGAACTGCAAAAGGGGAGACAACTCTGTATGAAAACTAGTTACTGGAGTAGGTTTTGAAGAAAATCCTATGGCTTAGAGGATAAGCCCTCCAGTTGATTAGTAGTACTCTTAGAGACTGAATGTCTGGACTAAGAGGGATAGAAATTAATAAAGAGTTGAGAAGACTTACAATTTAGTAAGTCTTTGAAGGGATAGGGTCCCCTTGCAGTTAAAAGTATGAGATATCCTCGTACAGGAAACAGACAAGGTGAAAGGTATAGTTCACCCTGTTGTTAGTTGTTAGTTCTCCTTTTGTTTTAAAAGGAGAAACCTGTTATCTCTGGGGTATGCAAAGGTGTCAGCAAAGGTGTAAGCAAAGGTGTAAGACAAGACTGCATACTTTCCCCCTACCTGTTTAATTTATATGCAGAACAAATCATCAGAGAAGCAGGATTGTATGAAGACAACAGAGGTGTGAAGATTGGTGGAAGACTCATCAACAACCTTCGCTATGCTGATGATACTACATTACTGGCTGAAAGTGAAGATGATCTGAAACATGTGCTTCTCACAATCAAAGAACGTAGTCTCAAAATGGGCCTGCACCTTAATGTAAAGAAGACAAAGATCATGACAACTGGCATAATCAACAGGTTCATCGTTGAAGGAGAAGAAATTGAAATTGTGAACAACTTTAACCTACTTGGATCACCTATCAATAAAGAAGCAACAAGCAGTCAAGAAATCAAACGACGCATTGCTCTTGGCAGAATGGCTATGAAAGACCTAGATAAGATTCTCAAGAGCAGAGATGTCGCTCTCCATACAAAGATTCAACTTGTTCAAGCCATAGTATTTTCAATAACATCATATGGATGTGAAAGCTGGACAGTGAAAAAGACAGACAGGAAGAAAATTGATGCCTTTGAATTATGGTGCTGGCGGCGAATACTGTGTATACCATGGACTGCCCGAAGAACAAACCAGTCAGTACTAAAGGAGATCAAATCTAAGCTTTCTTTAGAAGCTCAGATGACAAGACTTCGACTTTCATACTTTGGACACATCATGCGAAGAGAGAGATCATTAGAGAAAGACATCATGCTTGGCAAGATAGAAGGTCAACGCAAAAGAGGAAGGCCAGCAATGAGATGGATCGATACAATAACAGCAGCTACGGGTACCAGTCTGTCAACAATGAGCCGCCTGACTGAAGACTGAACACAATTTAGGATAGCTATCCAGAAGGTCGCCATGAGTCGACTCCAACTTGACGGCACTTAACAACAACAACAGAAGGATAGATTTCTCTTGTAGCAAGAGATTCATGCCCAGAGTTGAGGATTGAGTCAATGTATGACTGATATCTCAGCATGGATGAGATGAATTTTAGATGCTTCTGTTGAAAGGAAGTAGGTTCAAGTGCTAAACCTCACACAGAAAAAATGAATAAAATATCAGAAACCCTGCGATTGCTGGGCTTGCTGAGCCTGTTGAGGTTTTGATTTTCTTAGCCTGGTGTGGTGTTGCCCATCTCTGGAAAAATCTGCAGAATGGGTAGAAGATGGATAAAACATTTTTCCCCTTGGGGGAATAAAGCTTTTTATGAGATTTTTTATTAGCTGGTATAGAGGAAAGTTTGGACAATCCTCTAAAAGTAACAGCATCAGTGCTCAACTGATTAGCTTGAAATAAAGCCTCCTTGTTGAAGAGATTTTCACCAGTACGAGGAGTATTTCCCAGCCTGTCCTGAACCCATCTGTCCAAGTCAGAAACTTGGAGCCAGGCTATGCGTCGTGCTCCTATGGCTATAGCAGAAGTTCTGCTAATAGACTCAAAACAGTCCAGAGAAGCACAATTAAGGAACCTAGAGATATTTTGAGCATGATTGACTAATAAGGAATAGTCTGCTCTTTTATGCTCTGGAAGAAAAGGGTTCAAAAACCTTAAGTTCTTTGTGATCTCTTCAAGAGATAATCCCATATAGAAAATATATGAGATGATTCTTGCTGAAAGAATGGATGCCTGGAAGCATCGACGTCCAAAGGCATCTAAAGTCCTAGACTCACGACCTGGCGGACATGAAGAGTGCTTCTTTGCACTCTTAATATGCCTCATTGCTGATTCTACAACAATAGAATGATGAGGAAGCTGAGTCTTTTGAAAACCTGGAGAAGGTGGCACCTTGTACATAGTGTCAAGTGTCTTGGAATGTGGGGATACCATTAAAGGAGTATCCCACATTCTTAACAGTAGATCTTGTAAGATCTGATGCAAAGGAAGCATGATGACCTCCTTTGGAATCCAGGGGAATTGCAGTGTCTCTGAATTCCCCGGTAGGGATTCTTTATCAGGTATAGAGATGGCAAGTAACTCTGCCATATCAAGCAAAAAGCTTGAAAAGAAGTCTCCCCCGAGGAGGACTCTCTAAAATGAGGGGTAAAGGCTAGATTTGTAGAAAAATCAGCCTTGGTACCGATGGATTCATCCCAGTCATCGGGATCAGAAGACTGAAAAGGATGAAGCATCGGATTTTCTTTAAAGCGATGTCTTAGGTACCGCCCGAGGTCGGTACTGAGACGAGTCGGTACCGAATCTTTCATGCTAAAGATCGATTCCAGGCTCGGCATCGAGGGAAGCGATTCTTTCGAAGCAAGAATGGACGGTACCGACACTGATGCCAATACCGGTACCGGAGGCGATACCGATACTCGAGGAACGGTCTGCAGCAACTCTAGTGGTACCGAAGTAGCCGAGAGTACTAGACTACGTTCATTGATGAGGAGTGTTTCGTCCATCACCATAGCCGATGCCGGGATGTCAGTACCGCTCGAAGTGGCCACAACCACCCGGCATGGCCCAGGTATGTTCATCGAGGTAGAAACCCTGGGAACAACCCGGAGCACCGTTAATGCTTTGGAGTCCGAAGACTCCCGCCGGGGCTTTATTGCCAAGATGTCCTCGAGGGCAAGGCCGAAGCCATCTCGATGCTGAGAAGGAGATCTACCACTCGAGGACTGGCTAGTCTTTACAGACTTTTGTTTGGTTACTTGATCCTGTGAAGAAGAAGATATTCTAGCTGGTAACATCCAGAGCGATGTGGACCGGGTATCGAGTTGTGCTCGAGTCTGAAGACTTCTTCTGTTTGAGCTCCAGCAGGAGAGACACTCCAGAGGGCAATGGTCAGGACCCAAACATTTTAGACACCAAGTATGAGTGTCAGAAAAAATATCTGTACCGCCACACTTTGAGCATTTCTTAAGGATAGTGGCTGGCTTTTCCATAATGGAGGGGTAGAGGCCTGGGCAGCAGCAGAATGGGATAGTGTTGACGGCGGAGGATCACATTTCTGTGACAACGGCAACAACACCAAACTTAAACTGCGCGGAAGGAAGGCCCGGCAATCTACTTCTGTATCTTGCCATGAAAACCCAATGGATAGTTACAACAAAACAAATTGTGCTATGGTGCTGGAAGATGAGACTCCCAGGTCAGAAGGCACTCAACTAGCTACTGGGGAAGAGCTGAAGACTTTTCAGAGTAAAGCCAGCATTTATGATGTGGTTGGATCAAAGCCCTCGGGAAGTCTGACTGCTGATGTAGCTGCGCATGAAATGAGAGTCAGAAGCTGTAAAGATGTCTTACACATTGGAACATGGAACGTACGAAGCATGAACCAAGGGAAGTTGGAGGTGGTCAAGAATGAAATGGAACGTGTACAACTTGATCTGTTGGGTGTCAGCGAACTGAAATGGACTGGCATCGGGCACTTTGCATCAGATGATCACATGGTCTACTATGCTGGAAATGAAAGACAAAGAAGAAATGGTGTTGCATTTATAATAAAGAAGAAACTTGCAAGAACTGTAATGAAATACAATGCAGTCAGCGAACGCTTAATCTCTATTCGTCTACGAGGAATGCCTATCAACACAACTATAATTCAAGTATATGCCCCAACAACAGCTGCAGAAGAGAATGAAATTGAAGAGTTCTATGAACAAGTACAAGCTGAAATTGACAGAACATGCAAACAGGATATCCTGATAGTCATGGGTGACTGGAACGCAAAAGTTGGCAACAAAGAAGAAGGCAAAGTAGTTGGAAAATATGGACTTGGCAACAGAAATGAAGCTGGAGAAAGATTGATAGAATTCTGCAAGACCAATGATCTATTCATCTCAAACACCTTCTTCCAGCAACACAAGCGGCGACTGTACACATGGACTTCACCCAATGGATTGTATAAAAATCAAATTGACTACATCTGTGGAAGTCAACGATGGAAAAGCTCTGTAACATCAACAAAGACAAAACCTGGAGCTGACTGTGGTACAGATCATCAACTACTAGTATGCAAACTCAAGCTAAAGTTGAAAAAGAGCAAACCACTCATGAATGCAGCAAAATATGACCTTGAGAATATACCACTGGAATTTAAAGACTGCCTGCAAAATCGATTTGCTGCTTTAGATACAAATGACAGAGCTCCGGAAGAGTTATGGAATGACGTCAAGAAGGTTGTGCTGGAAGAAAGCGAGAAGTCTCTACAAAAGGTGAAAAAGCAAAAACGGCCAAAATGGATGACGGAAGAAGAAACTCTGAAAATTGCCCAGAAACGCAGAGAAGCTAAAGCCAAAGGAGAAAGAAAGACAATCTCAGAACTCAACAGAGATTTCCAACGTGCAGCAAGACAGGACAAGGAAAAGTACTACAATGACACTTGCAAGGAAATAGAAGCAGAAACTATTAGAGGAAGAACAAGATCGGCTTTCCTAAAGCTGCGAGAGCTAAAGAAAAAGTTCCAGCCTCGAATTGGAATGTTACAAGATGCTCAAGGTTCTATGTTGAATGATGCTGAGAAGATCAAGAAAAGGTGGAAGGAATATACAGAGTTTTTATATGATAAAGATCAAGTGGACCAACAGCCGTTTCAACCTATACCTTATGATCAGGAACCATTGGTGATGAAAGAAGAAGTTGAAGCAGCATTGAAAGCCTTATCAAAGAACAAAGCACCAGGCATTGATGGCATTCCCATAGAAGTATTGCAGCAATCTGATGCAGCTGTTACCGTACTTACAAGGCTCTGCCAAGAAATATGGAAGACAACATCATGGCCAACTGACTGGAAAAGATCTGTGTTTATACCAATACTAAAGAAAGGTGATCCAACTGACTGTGGAAATTATCGCACAATCGCTCTGATCCCACATGCCAGCAAGATTCTACTGAAGATTATTCAAAAGAGACTACAGCCATACCTAGAACAAGAACTACCTGAAGTGCAAGCAGGGTTCAGGAAAGGACGAGGAACGAGAGACATCATTGCGGATGTGAGATGGATCCTTGAAAAGACTAAAGAATACCAAAAGGATATCTATTTGTGCTTTATCGACTATAGCAAGGCTTTTGACTGTGTAAACCATGAGAAACTCTGGGCCACGTTAAGAAGCATGGGTATACCAGAACACCTGATCGTTCTCTTGCGCAATCTGTACATTGATCAAGAAGCAACAGTTCGAACGGAACAAGGAGAAACAGAATGGTTTAAAATAAGCAAAGGTGTAAGACAAGGCTGCATACTTTCCCCCTACCTGTTTAATTTATATGCAGAACAAATCATCAGAGAAGCAGGACTGTATGAAGACAACAGAGGTGTGAAGATTGGTGGAAGACTCATCAACAACCTTCGCTATGCTGATGATACCACATTACTGGCTGAAAGTGAAGATGATCTGAAACATTTGCTTCTCACAATCAAAGAACATAGTCTTAAAATGGGCCTGCACCTTAATGTAAAGAAGACAAAGATCATGACAACTGGCATAATCAACAGGTTCATCGTTGAAGGAGAAGAAATTGAAATTGTGAACAACTTTAACCTACTTGGATCAACTATCAATAAAGAAGCAACAAGCAGTCAAGAAATCAGACGACGCATTGCTCTTGGCAGAATGGCTATGAAAGACCTAGATAAGATTCTCAAGAGCAGAGATGTCTCTCTCCATACAAAGATTCGACTTGTTCAAGCCATGGTATTTTCAATAACATCATATGGATGTGAAAGCTGGACAGTGAAAAAGACAGACAGGAAGAAAATTGATGCCTTTGAATTATGGTGCTGGCGGCGAATACTGTGTATACCATGGACTGCCCGAAGAACAAACCAGTCGGTACTAGAGGAGATCAAACCTAAGCTTTCTTTAGAAGCTCAGATGACAAGACTTCGACTTTCATACTTCGGACACATCATGCGAAGAGAGAGATCATTAGAGAAAGACATCATGCTTGGCAAGATAGAAGGTCAACGCAAAAGAGGAAGGCCAGCAATGAGATGGATCGCTACAATAACAGCAGCTACGGGTACCAGTCTGTCAACAATGAGCCGCCTAACTGAAGACCGAACACAATTTAGGATAGCTATCCAGAGGGTCGCCATGAGTCGACTCCGACTCGACGGCACTTAACAACAACAACAACAGAGGCCTAGTGGCCTAGAAATCGTCAGGCACTAAACAGGAAAGAAATTCCAAGGAAAGAAGAAATTCTTCAAGAAAAAGAAAGAAAAGTACCGGCGGTACCGCTAGCGTCGAGGGAAGGCAGAGGCAACCATAAAAAAGTAAAAAATAAAAAGAAGAATTTTCTGCGGTGACAGGAATACATCCTGCCGGCTCCGCGGAAAACGGAAAACTGAGGAGAGGCAGTTGGGAAAGGTGGGAAGGCAGCACGCAGGCATGGGTGGATGCTCCCAAAAGCGTTCTGATTGGACGCTGGGGAGCGTTCCCGCGCAGGCTCCGTCAGTACTGACGATACCCATATGTGAAGACTCATTCCTGCTTGTTCCTGGAGATCAGGTGTTCTCCGGGAACAGCAGAAATCAGTCTTCACATATGGATGACGTCGGCGCTGACAGAGCCCATGCAGAGCATTTCCCCAGCTTTCAAAGAAAGCCTTTGGGATATGCTACCACGCATGGGTGGTCCTCTTCCTGCCCAAGGTTGCCATCTTGCTCAGTCAGGTGACATAGCTAGGACGGCAGTAAAAACTAAAACAAGGTAGGAAGGCAACTCCCAGGGGAGGAGGGAGAGTTGTGAGGACTGATTCCTGCTGTTCCTGGAGAACATCTGTTACAGATGAGTAACTATGCTTTCTCCAGAACAAGCTGGAAGTCAGTCCTCACATATGGGACTCCCTAGCTCCAGGTTGCCGAGGACTGAACCAAGATAGTACCAATGGCAATCAATTGTGTAGCATGAGTTGCAAAAGGTGAGTCCCCACTGCAAACGCTAGCATCCAGCGACACTATCACTCTGGTAGCCTGAACACAGAAGGGTCGGAGGGCAGGAGTTGCCTATACTCTGAGTATATTATGGAGTACTGCTTGACCAAAGGCACTGTCCCTATGGGACTCGCTCTCTAGTCAGTAATGAGCTGCGAACGTTATGAATTGAAGACCATGTGGCAGCTTTGCAAATCTCTGTCACTGGCACTGAGCAGACGTTGGCCCATAGGAACTGCAAACCTGAGAAACCTCTGATATTTCAGCCGAATCGGAATGTGCAGGTAAGCCTCCGATAAATCTAGAGAAGTAAGAAACTCCCCCTTTCTTACTGCCACTATGACTGACCTCAGAGTTTCCATACGAAAATGAGACACTCTGAGACACCGATTTACTCTCTTGAGATCTAAAATTGGCTGAAAAGATCCTTCTTCCTTTGGCACCACAAAATATATGGAGTACCGACCGCAGCCGCACTGGTCTGGAGGTACCAGCACTACTGCGTTGAGGCTCAGAAGTCTTTCTAAGGTCTCTTGCACCGCTTCCAACTTGGAGCACGCTTTGCAGGGAGCACTGAAATTCTAGAGCATATCCTTCTCGAATGACCTCCAACACCCACTGATCTGATATAATTTGGACCCAGGCAGGATAGAACTCCCGTAGCCGACCTCCCACGGCCGCCAGCCCTACTTGGGTCCCCCTGGCTTCATTGCGCCTTTCTAAGGTTCGAGGACGAGGAGGCAGCAAACTCCCTGCCTGCCCCTCGAAATCCCTGATTCCTGTAGGGGAAACATCCTCTTTGAAACTGACCAAACCGCGGAGAACGGAAACGCCGAAACTCCCTCTGTTGACCCTTGGTCGTGGTAGGCGGACGTCCTTGCTTCTGCCTTTCCTCAGGCAGCCGTCCGCCCTTAGACTCCCCCAGGTCCTTTACTAACTTTACCAAAATGGTAAAGGGGATGGAAGGATACTCCTATGAAGAAAGGCGAAAAAGGTTAGGGCTCTTTAACCTGGAAAAGAGACGGCTGAGGGGAGATATGATAGAAGTCTATAAATTAATGAACGGAGTGGAACGGGTAAACGTAGATCAATTGTTTACATTATCAGAATATAAAAAGACTAGGGGACATGCAATGAAGCTACAGGGTAAACTATTTAAGACTAATAAAAGAAAATATTTTTTCACTTAACGTGTAATCAAACTCTGGAATTTATTACCAGAGGCTGTTAGTGTAGCTGGGTTTAAAAAAGGTTTGGACAAGTTCCTGGAGGAAAGGTCCATAAACCATTATTAAGAAGGGACCCAGGATATCAATGCAAACAGGATACTGGGCTTGATGGACCTTGGTCTGATCCAGTATGGCATATCTTATGTTCTTATATTCTTATGTAACTTGTCTAAATCCTCTCCAAAGAGGAACTTACCCCTGAATGGGAGTTTACCTAGCCTTGTCTTGAAGGAACCATCTGCCGCCCAGTTACAAAGCCACAGATACCGTCTCACTGCTATTACCGACGCCATATTCTTCTATAAGCCTTGAATAAGGTCATAATGAATATCGGCCAAATAAGCTGCCCTGGATTCCAATCGGGTCGCCTCCCCTGCCGGTTCCTCTACCTGCTCTCCCTGAATCCACTGAGACAACTAAGACAGACCCTCGCTACCCATGCTCAACAAATAGAGGCTTGCATGGATAGAGCATTGATGTCAAAACCCTGCTTCAGCAAGGTGTCCAGCTTCCTGTCCTGGGCATCTTTGAGAGCAGCACTGCCTTCCACCGGAATGGTCATCTTCTTAGTAACCGCCAAGACTGCTGCATCTACCTTTGGAGACCAAAACAGATCACGATCCTGGTCCGCCAAGGGATAAAGGCGGGCCATAACTCTGGACCCTTTGAGACCTGCCTCGGGCACATCCCATTCTTCTTGAATCATCTCTCGCACTACTCTGTGCACTGGGAAAACCCTTTGAGCCTTACAAACGGCCTGCAACAACGGGTCTTCTAAGGTGGCATCCTCCACCGTAACCGTGGACGGCATATTAAGAGCCTTAAGCGTCTCAGCAATGACCGCCGGCAACTCCTCACAACGGAAAACTCGAACCACTCTAGCCTGGTCCTCCTGTTCTACGAGCTCACCTTCCTCTAACTCTTTTTCTATCTCCATATCTGGATCCAAGTCCTCAGACTGGTGCACCTCTAAGGCCATAGACTGGTCCCTCACACTCCTAGGCTTCTTAGAAGGGACACCACTAGCCCCTAAGCCCAGAGGAGTCCCCGGGCGCTTCTCACCCAGTTCCCCCTCCGTGGAACCGACCCCTGGCCCTCGCTTACCCATACCGAAGGCCTGTTGGAGCAGAAGCACGAAATATGGAGAAAACATTGCTGCTATTCCCCCCGGCAAGAGAGCCTGTGAAGAGGGAAGGTCCGGAGCCGAGGACAGCCCCGCTATCGGCTCATGGGGTGGCAAAGAGGGAGAAACAGGCTTCGGCAGGCCTAACGTGGCCCCCTTCTGACCCTCTAATCCCTCTTCCAAGGCTTGCTCCATAGAGGCTGCTTCCTGGACGCACCCTCTACACATCCCTGCCTCTGACACAGTTTCTCTTCTAGTTCCACAGACCAAGCACTGAGGCCTATAAGGCATCACGTCCAACCGGCTAGCCTCTTTCTTTGACACTCAGCTCCCCCCCTTGAGCTATGCTGAGTCTCCACAACGTACTAATAGCTTCCCTGACTGAAGCTATGTTGGCCTTTATCTATTTATTTATTTTTATATATATTTTTAAAGCTATGTGGAGTCCCCTTCCCCAGGGCACCCCACTTTAAATCATAGGGAGTAAGAAAAAACGAAGGCCCCTTAAGAAATGCCGGCAATACAGGCAATTCCCCGATAAACCCGTTACCAGCGTTTCCCGCACGGCTGCCACACGGTCGGACCTACTCACCCCGATCACCCTGCACTCGCGGCAAAAACAACCTGCCGATCCTCTGCACGTGTTGGGGCCCCTTACAAGGGTGTTGGGGCCACTTGGCAATAGTGATCATAGCATGATCGCCTTTGATTTAATTAGTGGAGGAGGGATAGTAAGGAAATCCACAGTACTACCTTTTAACTTTCGAAAGGGAGACTATGATAAAATGAGGAAAACAGTTAAGAAAAAACTAAAAAGAGCAGTTGCAAAGGTTAAAGACATACATCAAGCTTGGGTGTTGTTGAAAAATACTATCTTGGAAGCCCAGACCAGCTGTATTCCACGCTTTAAGAAAAGTGGAAGGAAGTCCAAAAAACTGCCAGCATGGTTTAAAGGTGAGGTCAGAGAGACTGTTGTTGCCAAAAAAGCATCTTTCAGGAAATGGAAAAAAAAGCCAACCGACGAAATCTGGAAACAGCACAAGCACTGGCAAGTCAAATGCAAGGCATTGATAAGGCAGGCAAAGAGAGAATTTGAGAAGAAGCTTGCTGCGGAAGCAAAAACGCAAAATAAAGACCTTTTCAAGTACATTCGTAGCAAAAAACCTGGTCCATTAGATGATAAAGGGGTTAAAGGAGCACTAAGAGGCGACAAGGCGATAGCGGAGAGACTGAATGAATTCTTTGCTTCGGTCTTTACTGAGGAAGATGTAGGGATGTTACCCATGACTGAAGTGGTATTTAAAGGTGCGGAAGAATTGAAGGAAATATCGATACATCGGGAAGATGTCTTACAACTATTAGATAAACTGAAGAGTAGCAAATCACCTGGGCCGGATGGTATACATCTAAGGGTGTTGAAAGAACTGAAATATGAGACTGCAGACCTGCTATCAGTAATCTGTGAACTATCATTAAAATCATCTCTAATACCTGAAGATTGGAGGATCGCCAATGTAACACCAATTTTTAAAAAGGGTTCCAGGGGTGATCCGGGAAACTACAGACCGGTGAGTCTGACGTCAGTACCGGGAAAAATGGTAGAAACCATCATAAAGAATAAAATTACTCAGCATGTAGATAGTCACAACCTAATGGGAGACAGCCAACATGGCTTTAGACAAGGAAGATCTTGTCTTACTAATCTGTCATGTTTTTTTGAAGGAGTGAATAAACAGGTGAACAAAGGTGAGTCGGTTGATATTGTGTATCTGGACTTTCAGAAAGCCTTTGACAAGGTCCCTCATCAGAGACTTTTGGCAAAACTAAAGAGTCATGGGATAGGAGGCAGTGTACTATTGTGGATCAGGAACTGGTTAAAAGATAGAAAGCAGAGGGTAGGGCTAAATGGCCAATTTTCCCAATGGAGAAAGATGAATAGTGGTGTACCCCAGGGATCTGTGCTGGGTCCGCTGCTTTTTGACATATTCATAAATGACCTGGAAAGTGGAATAATGAGTGAGGTTATCAAATTTGCAGATGACACAAAACTATTTAAAGTTGTTAAAACCCAAGAGGATTGTGAAAAATTGCAAGAGGATCTTGATAAATTGGAAGACTGGGCATCAAAATGGCAGATGAAATTTAATGTAGACAAGTGCAAGGTTATGCACCTAGGGAAGAACAACCCAAACTATGGTTACACGATGCAAGGTTCCACATTAGGAACCACCACCCAGGAAAAAGATTTAGGTGTCATTGTGGATACCATGTTAAAACCCTCGGCCCAGTGTGCAGCGGCGGCAAGAGAGCAAATAGAATGCTAGGTATGATAAGGAAAGGAATGGAAAATAAAACAAAAGATATTATAATGCCTCTATATCGTTCCATGGTGAGACCGCACCTTGAATATTGAGTGCAATTCTGGTCGCCGTATCTTAAAAAGGATATAGCAATTTTAGAAAAGGTTCAGAGAAGAGCCACCAAAATGGTAAAGGGGATGGAAGGATACTCCTATGAAGAAAGGCTAAAAAGGTTAGGGCTCTTTAACCTGGAAAAGAGACGGCTGAGGGGAGATATGATAGAAGTCTATAAATTAATGAACGGAGTGGAACGGGTAAACGTAGATCGATTGTTTACGTTATCAGAATATAGAAAGACTAGGGGATATACAATGAAGCTACAGGGTAAACTATTTAAGACTAATAAAAGAAAATATTTTTTCACTCAATGTGTAATCAAACTCTGGAATTTGTTACCGGAGGATGTAGTAAAGGCTATTAGTGTAGCTGGGTTTAAAAAAGGTTTGGACAAGTTCCTGGAGGAAAGGTCCTTAAACCATTATTAAGAAGTGACCGAAGATATCAATGCTTGACCCAGGTACAAGCATTGTGGAACTTGTGTCTCTTGGGGAAACTGCTAGGTACATATGACCTAGATTGGCCACTGTTGGAAACAGAATACTGGGCTTGATGGACCTTGGTCTGACCCAGTATGGCATATCTTATGTTCTTATCTCCTCACCCATAAACGTGAGTTCAGGAGTCGGAGCTATCCCCCTCGCAAAACTGTATCCTCAGCCCCGATGACCAGAAAAAAAGGAGAGGGGCACCTCTTCACAGCAGCTATTCCCTTACTCTTCCTGCCCTTTCACTGACAAGTATATATTTATTTATCTATTTATTTAATCTTTTTTAATAGCTCCTTATTACCAACTTCCTAAATCCTCTCTAACTCTCCTTATTTGTCCATCAAGTGAGTCTTGAACCCCCAGGCTCACCACTCCTCCAGCTATTTGGAGACTGAGATTATTGGAGCGAGGAGGCGGTTCCTGTGCTATTTGTACCAGTGTCATCCTCTGGCTAGCAGAAAAAAGGAGGTGAGAGTGCCTCTGTATAAGTCTTTGGTGCGACCTCATTTGGAGTATTGTGTGCAATTCTGGAGACTGCACCTTCAAAAGGATATAAACAGGATGGAGTCAGTTCAGAGGGTGGCTACTAAAATGGTTAGTGGTATTCATTATAAAGCATATGAGGACAGACTTAAGGATCTTAATATGTACAGCTTAGAGAAAAGGCGGGATAGAGGTGATATGATTGAGATGTTTAAATACCTCCATGGCATCTTTATCTTTATTAAAACACTTGATCAACCGCTACTGCCGAAGCATAGAGCGGTGTACAATAAAAAAGGTCTACACTGCAAATCATAGAAAAGAACGCCATAAAATGAAAGGAAAGCAAAGACAGAGCACACAGCACTAAAAGCAAATAAATAACCAAATAATTTAACATAAAAGCTAAAAACTAAAAGAAACACAAGGTGCAACAACACCAACATACACACAACAACAACGGGGAGACAACTTTATGGTCAGGGAGGGGGACTGGCAGGAAGGTTGAAAGCCTGAGTGAACAGATGTGTTTTGAGTAGTGACTTGAATTGAGGATAAGAAGATTCTAATCTGAGGGAAGGTGGTGAAGAATTCCAGAGGAATGGACCGAGAAAGAAAAAGGCGGAATGACGAGTCTGCTCTAACCGAGCTTGTGACGGAGAAGGCAGTGACAAACGGTTAGCGTGGAAAGACCGGAGTTGACGGTAAGGAGTGTGAAGAAAAACCAGATCTGCGAGATACAAAGGATGCCCAGTATGAAGAGTACGGTGAATCAGAATCAGAAACTTGTATTGATAGCGAAAACGAAGTGGAAGCCAGTGCAAACGGAGAAGGAGGAGAGTGATATGATCATACGGCCGGGAAAAGGTGATAAGGCAAGCTGCAGTGTTTTGAATAGATTGTAAGCGTTGGAGCTGATATTTAGGGAGGTTAGCTAGAAAAACATTACAATAATCAAGCCTACTAATCACCAAAGCCAGAACCAAAGTGACCAGAGAATCAGGGGAGAAAAGAGAACGAGTAGCCCGAATCTGCCGAAGGGTCACAAAGGACCGCCGAGTGAGTGAAGAAATGTGCTCGTGAAAAGAAAGCGTGGAGTCAAGTATAACCCCCAGGTAACGGAAAGAAGAGACAAGAGGAATAGAAACTGAATCAATCATGGGAGAGACCGTAGGACAGGAACCGCTGAGAGATAAACCCCTCAAAATCCACGGCTATGTGGGTAAGTGGAGAAAGTTCTGCGAGAGCCAAGAAGCAATGTGAGACAGACAATCATTAAGTGGGGTAATATCCAAAGTGAGGGGGGAGACATGGTATAGAAGAATAATGTCATCCGCATAGATGTACGGAGACACCGAAAACTGCTGAATAGCAAGAGGCAACGGAGCAAGAAAAATATTAAACAATAGAGGTGATAGGACAGAACCTTGTGGAACACCACAGACAAGAGGGAGAGAGGAAGAAGAGTGCTTATCCGAGTGTACAGTGAACGAGCGAGCAGTGAGAAAAGAACGGAACCATTGAAGAACAGAGCCTCGCAACCTAATATCGAAAAGACGGGAAAGAAGCGTCCGGTGATCTATCAGGTCGAAAGCCGCAGAAAGATCCAGAGAAACGAGAAGAGTAAGATCACCACGATCGTGAGAAACGTGAATTTCATTAAGAAGTGCCAAAAGAACAGTTTCAGTGCTATGCCCATGACGGAAACCTGCTTGACGGGGGTGAAGAATATGTGTAGCCTCAACATGTGAGTTCAGTTGCTCAAAAACAAAGCGCTCCAAAAGTTTCGCCAAGAACGGAAGATTGGAAACTGGCCGCCAGTTAGACAAAACAGAAGGCTCTAAGGTGGGCTGTTTCAGAAGGGGACGGACGGCAGCAGATTTCCACAAAGACGGGAAAAGGCCAGAGGATAGACTAGAGTTGATAATAGTAGTAAGAATTGGAACAAGTTGCAGAGAGGGTTCAGATAACCAGAGAGACGGGATGGGGTCTAGCACACAAGTTGTTTTACGAGATTTCAACAGCAATTGTAGAACTTCCGCAGATGTGACCAACTGAAAAGTGGTCCAGGTATGAGCAAGAGCCTGGTTAGGCGAAGAAGGGGGAGGGGACGGCAAAAGATCTGTGAACTGAGTGGGAGACCCTCCGGAGGAGGAATCGGGCAGAGAGGATAGAGGTAAGGGAGGGGAAGGAGTCGAGAAAGAGGCATAAATGTACAGGGGGAGAGCCTCTTTCCATTGAAAGCAAGTTCTGCTACGAGGGGACATGAGATGAGGGTGAAGGGGGATAGATTCATGACTGATATGCGGAAATATTTCTTTATGGAAAGAGTGGTGAATCCATGGAATAGTCTCCCAGTGGAGGTGGTAGAGATGAGGACAGTATCTGAATTCAAAAAAGTATGGGACAAACACAGAGGATCTCTAAAGGTAAAAAGGGGACTGTTGTAGTTGTTGATATGGAAGGACAGACTAGATAGACCATGTGGTCTTTTTCTGTCATATTTCTATGTTTCTATGTTGTGCTCAGTCTCCAAGCTGCTGTGCTAAACCCAGAGGTTATGGACTGAACTGGAGGGACGATAAGGAAGGGGCCTTTTAACCACAGGACTCTCCAGCTCTCCTGTCCCGATTCCAGCTTCAGGGGAGGAAATCAGCAGCAGCAAGCTCCTCCTGCTCCCACCACCACAGCCCAATCGGGAAGCCAGCTCAACACTTGAAAAGCAAGCACGCTGCAAAGAAGGGGCCTTTTCACCACAGGACTCTCCAGCTCTCTTGTCCCGATTCCAGCTTTGGTGGAGGAAATCAGCAGCAGCACCTCCTCCTGCTCCCACCACCACAGCCCAATCGGGAAGCCAGCTCAACACTTGAAAAGCACGCACTCTCTAGGCGTGCTTGCGCCTGGTGGGCCCGCGCTTGAGGGCCTTAGGTGGGGCACGGAGGCGAACAATAGCCCTGCACCTGATACAGCATTCAATCAAACAGCTCCAGCACTGCAGACCTTCATCCTCAAGTTGGACAAACTGTGAGTTTCTGTAAACCGCTATTGTAACTAAGTCCTACATCAACTAGAATGTTTTAAAGGCACTGTTCATAATTGTTTGACTAAATTTGTATGTACCTAGGAAGCAGGTCAGATCCAATTTAAGTTTACCTGATATCAGAACACCACTAAACTGATAACTTAGCCCTTTGCCATGGAGAAACAATACATAATATACATCTTTGCCCTACTAATCTTCATAACTGCTCTAATACAAACCCTCCACCCTACCCCTCTACATACCCTATAAAATGCCTCCTGCTGAACTTAAGATCAGTAAGAAACAAAGTCCCAATTCTATTAGACCTAATAAAAGATAAAGAACCAGATATACTCTGCCTGACAGAAACGTGGTTAATAGAAACTGACCAGGTACTAACGAATCAGCTTGTACTCCCTGACTACAACCTATACCACTGCCCTAGAACAAATAGATGCGGGGGAGGTGTGCTAATATTAGCCTAAAAAGAGCTAAACACAACCCAGCACATGAGCAAAAATATTGAGGAAATGAACATCTTGACCATAGAAAATAAGAATATCTCCCTCACCCTAATTTACAGACCCCCCTCAACCTCCTCTGACAACCTAGCTTCCATCTTAGAACTAGCATGTTCCACAAAGACTAATAAAACACAATACATCCTTGGTGACATGAACCTCCCCTCGCTACATAACATACACTCTACACATTTCTTAAATGCAATGGTAGACATGGGCCTTAATCAAGTAGTTCAAAGCCCAACACACAACAAAGGCAATGCACTAGATCTCATATTCCTCCAAACAGATACCATCCAAGACATTAACTACTACCCACCAATAACTACCCCACTATCATGGACAGATCATTTCCTTATAACCGTTGCATTACCAACACTGCCTATTAAAATATGACAGACAAAAACCAAACATTATACACTAAATTGAAAACATTTGACAAAACATTGTTTCTAGACGATACCATACCCAATATTGACTGCTCACTTGCTAACCTAGATGACATCATACAAAACTGGAACACAACCCTAGCCAAAGTAGCCATATCTCCAAACCCTCACAGAAATACAAAAAAAGGAAACAAAAATAAATGGTACACAACAGATCTAAAAAAACTGAATCAAAAATTAAGAAATATAGAACACAGATGGAGACGTACAAAATTGGAAAACGACAACCGACAATATATGCAAACATTAAAGCAGTATAAAGATGCCATAAACAATAGAAAGAAAGAATATCATACAATATTAATAAAATAATCACTTAATAGACCAAGGGAACTATTTTCCATAGTGAAATCCCTAACGAAAACATCCCCCCCAGAGGATAATAATGATACAACACTACATCCACAAATAACAGCAAATTATTATATAAGCAAACTCAACCCACAAACCCATAATGGGAATACTATGGTCCCATGCAGCCCCCAGACCTCAAAATCAAATCCATATAACAATGCAGCATGATCAACGTTCTACACTATAGACAACAAACATCTCGGTGTCGAGAGGTCTTGAGTGAGGCCGCTATGTTAGTCTCCCAGTCGGAGCCAGAGGGTGTCGAGGACTCAAGAGGCTCAGGATCCCTGTGCCTTGAGGCCTGCTCAGAGGAACTGAGATCCCCTGGCAGGTCTTGGGGCAGAGTCCTGGAAACTAACCAGGGAGAACCGGATACCCGAGGATTGGGACTGGGACCTTGATTGGTACTGAGGGATCGCCCGAGGCCTGGCTCAACACCCGAGGACGCCACCGCTGTCCGGGGCCCAGTTGTCGGGGCAGCTGATGTGGACAAACCTGACATCATCGCCTGCTGCATAGCCAGGATGGCAGAGATATTCTGCTCCAGGACTGCCATTCTGGCTTCGATACCAGAAGGCTCCACAGCTTTTGGCACGGGCTCCAAGGATCTCAGGCATGGCACTGGCACTCTCGCGAGTGTGTCCTCGACCAGGACCACAGCCTCGGGAGCCTTGTATGGTCACTACCTGCCGAGAGCTCCTTTCTAGAGACCTTAGGGGGGCGCTGCTCTGAGTCGCCAGTTCCTTCGCGAAACCTTACCGGTAACCTTACCGGTTTTTCCCAGTGGAACCTCAACTGGCCTCGAGGAGTTTTTCTTTTTCTTTCCAGGGTCCAGCATCTTTATGGAGGAGCCACTACCATGGGACTCCAAGGACACCCGGGCCTCATGGGAGGTGCTCGGCTTGGGGCTCAGCATCGGGGAAGCCAGGGCTGAGCCAGACTGTGGGAACATCTTCTCCTGCAACTCCGACCTCTTCTTTTTGGTTCTCGGAGTCATGGCCTGACACAGGTCGCAGGTGGTACTGTCGTGGTTCAGGCCGAGGTAGTGCAAGCAGCAGTCATGGGTGTCTGTAACAGACATGATTTGACTGCAGCGGTCACATTTTTTTTTAAGCCATCGGGAGACATGGTGGGCTACACCCGGGCAGGGTCGACGATCCCTGGGCGAAAAAGGGCGGGAAGAGGAACCGGTACGCAAACCGGAGAAAAACGTTTTAAGAAGATTTTTTGAAGGATTTTTCCGGGAAAACAGGACAAGCATTCACAGAAAAAAGAAAACTGAGCAGGATGGCACCCTTGGGTGGGAAGGGGATCACGCATGCATGGTAGCATTCCCAAAGGCTTTCTTTGAAAGCTGGGGAAATGCTCCGCGTGGGCTCCGTCAGCCCCGTCACCCATATGTGAGGACTGACTTCCTGCTTGTTCATGGAGAATATTATGATCACGAATGCACTCTGAGAAGTATTTTCGCGGGTGGGAATACCCAATGAGATCCTCACAGACCAAGGAACACCCTTTGTATCCAAGGTGATGAAGCAAGTGTGTACCTTGGTGAAGGTTAAGATGCTGTGAACATCCCACAGACTGATGGCCTCATTGAGCGATTCAATAAAACTCTGAAACAGATGTTTAAAAAGTCTGTACAGGAGGATGGGAAGAATTGGAACATTCTCCTATCTTATTTGATGTTTGCCATCTACGAGGTATCTCAGAGTTCCACAAGGTTTTCGCCTTCTGAGTTGCTCTTTGGAAGACAGCCAAGAGGCATATTAGATGTGGTAAGAGAAACCAGGGAAGAAGAACCCCATGCCAGGTGTAATTTGGTGGAGTACATTATACAAATGCAAAACTGGCTGAGGAAAGCCAGAGAGGTGGCCAAACCCAGTCTGGAAAAAGCCCAAGCCGAGAAGTTGTGTACCATATCTTCCACCCTGGAGACAGAGTTTTAGTCCTACTGCCCTCATCCGAGAACAAATTACTCTATAAATAGCAGGGGCCCTATAAAATTGAGGAGAAAGTTGGGCCTATTAACTACAAAACTGCCCAACCAGATAAAAGAAAGCCAAAATTTACCATATTAACCTACTGAAAAAGTGGACTCCAGTGACAGCTATGATGGTATACGAAGATGATTTTGGGCCAGAAATTTCAGCCCCGTCAGATGTAACTCAAGTCCCGATTAGAGACCAGCTCTCTGCCGCCCAGAGAAGAGATCTAGAAGGTTTGACTCACCAGAATCTAAATGTGTTCTCCCATCCACCCAGGATTTACCCACCTCATTTGTCACGATATCATTATCATTACTGACACTGGGGTGGTTATCTGGCAACAACCCTATTGGATTCTGGAGGTCCAGCAACAGGCCAGCACCAAGGAACTGGAAAAGTTGCTTAACGTGGGAATTATAGAAGAGTCCATGAGTGATTGGTTGTCACCCACCGTCCTGGTTCCTAAACCCAATTGAAGCATCAGATTCTGCATTGACTTCCAGAGGGTCAATGCAGCTTCTAAACTGGAAGCGAATTCCATGTCCAGAGTAGATGAGTTGATTGAGTGACTCAGGGGAACATGCATTATATCAACCTTGGACCTCACCTAGGGATACTGGCAGGTACCCTTTACTCCACTTGACAAGGAGAAGACTGCTTTTTTGACACCGCAAGGTCTGTTCCAGTTTACAGCGCTGCCCTTTGGATTACATGGGGCTCCCATCACATTTCAATGCCTAGTCAACTAACTACTGAGACTGCACAAGGAGTATGCAGCTGCCTACTGTGATGACATCGTCATCTACAGCAGAGACTTGACACTCATCTAACTCAAGTACAAGCGGTATTGACTAGCCTGTGAAAAACTGGGTTGACAGTCAATCCCAAGAAATGTTTTCTGGGAAGTTGCAATGTTCAATGCTTGGGGTATTTAATCAGGAATGGGCAGATACAACCTCAGCTACGGAAGGTAGATGCCATTGCTCAGGTCCCCACCCCGAAATCAAAGAAAGAAGTTTGTGCCTTTCTTGGACTGGCTATTACCGCCAGTTCATCCCTAATTTTTCAGAGGCAGCAGGGCTGTTAACCAATCTCCTCCAGAAGAGAAGTCCCAGATGGATCCAGTGGTCACTGGACCTAGACCTGGCCTCCCAACGTCTACTACTACTACTGAGCATTTAGATAGCGCTACAAGTCATATGCAGCGCTGCACAGACATGTAAGAGACAGTTCCTGCTCATCAGAGCTTACAAATCTAGTCAAGACAAACACAGAAGGTATAGGCAGGGATAAAACAAGGGGAAAGAAAAAGGAGATCAGGTGAGTCAAGATCCAAGAAAGCCATATGCTCTGAACCAGTCCTGAGTAGTCCTGATTTCTCACTGCCACTTATTGTGCAAATCGATGCCTTGGAGATGGGCCAACGAGCTGTTTTGGCCCAGTTAGTCAGGAGTGAAGAACATACCATAGCCTTCATCAGCAAGAACTGATTCTTCAGGAGGAACATTATGCAGTGATTGAGAAGTAGGCCCTCGCTGTCAAGTGGGCACTTGAAACCTTCAAATACTACCTGATCAGCCATCCATTTACACTAATGATAGACAAGGTGGCTGGCTTGGCAGAAAGACTCCAATGGTCGTGTTATGTGATGGTTCTTGAGTCTCCAACCCTACCAATTCCAGGTCCGCCATAGGACTGGTCGGATTTATTTATTTGCATTTCTTATATACCGCACTATTTTATTTGCGATCAGCGCGGTTTACATAGAACAAACAGTATCCGACAATAAACAAAAGTCAGGTCATTACATTGAACAGGAACAAGTAACTTGGACAACAGGGTAAACTATATACATCTGCGATACGTTGAGTAAGGTAAATTAAATACATGTACAAATGAAATTATTAGGTATTGGTTATACTTGGGGGTGCCCTAATAATGATGGCTGGGGTTCAGGGGAGTCAGTGAGGTATTTGATAAAGAGAAAGTGTTTCAAGGCCTTCCTGAACTGGCTCAAGTTGGGGATTGCTCTGATGTATGGTGGTAGGGAGTTCCAGAGACTTGGGGCGCATAGTCTGAAGGCTCTATTCGATGTTGCTTTGGTGCATTTTGTCATGTCTCTCGGTATAACTAGGATGTTGGCTGCTGAGGATCTCCTTAGCCTGTTAGGTATGGGTGGATGGATGATGTCATTTAGTGAAGAGGAGGAGAGCCCCTTGGTGGCCTTGAATGTCATCACTAAGATCTTGTAACTGATCCTGGCTTGAATGGGGAGCCAGTGAAGCTGCTTTAGGAGGGGTGTGATATGCTCTCTTCTCGGAGTTCCAAAGAGAATCCGCGCAGCACTATTCATGGCATGTTGTAGGGGGTTCAAGGTGGCCTGAGGGAGTCCTTGTAGGATGGCGTTTGCATAATCAAAGTGTGGAATAGTGAGGGCTTGATAGATGGTGCGGAAGTCGCTTGGTTCAAGTAATGGGCGTAGGTGTCTAAGGGATCTGATCTTGAAGTAGATCGCTCTGACGGTGTTGGCTATGTGTTGCTTCATGTTGAGATTCTGATCCAGTGTGACTCCGAGAAAGCGTATAGCTGATTTTACTTGCAACTCGGCGTTGTTCACTTTCAAGTAGCTGGGTGGTGTGAACTCTGGATTTCTGGAGATGAACAAGACCTCTGTTTTCTTGTGTTGGATGCGCAGATTTTGAGATAGGAGCCATTCTGATATTGTGTTGAAGCACTTAGTCAGAGGGGTAAGGTCTGGGCAGTCCAGGGATATCGGCAGGTAAAGTAGGACATCGTCGGCGTATATCATGCAACTCACATTGAACGATCTGATGATGTTACAGATGGGTTGGATATAGATGTTAAACATAAGTGATGATAGGGAGGATCCTTGAGGAACTCCTCGTCTTTGTAGGAATGGTTCAGATGTGGACCCGTTTGCTCGAACGTATTGCCATCTTCCACCTGAACGTGGACTTCCTTCCTGGGTGGGTGTCCCAGGTAAGGCCGGTGCTTAACGGGGCATAGTTTAGCTGAGGGGGAGGGTGTGTGATGGGGTCTTTAGACTGTTGCTCGTCCCTCTCCAGAGGGATTATCAACAGGCCCCTTTAAGAGAAATGGGTGACACCCAGATAAGAAGCCAGGGAAACTCTTTGGACTCTATTTTGAAAACAGGCTAAGGCTGAGACCTGTATATGCAATGAACTGATGGTGAGCTGCTTCTCAAGCCCTGCCTGCAAAAAGGCTAACATCAGGCAGCAAAGAACATAAGGGACGAAGAACCCTTTCTTTGCATCAATCCTTAAAAAGACTCCATACTCTAATATGCTGTATATCAGAGAGAGGGAACACTTGCATGCCTTCAGCAGCACCACTATAACCTGAGGCGTGTAACCCTTCTTTCACAACCTAGCCCTCTCAAGAGCCAAGTTGAGAGAACTGATGTGCCTCTGGCATGCGAACTGGACCTTGTGACAGCACAATGTGCATCGCCAGTAACGGAAACAACTGCCTCTACTTTCTGTATCACTCAGTCAATGAGTTATCATGGGGAAACACATACAAGATCCTCTCCTGACCAAGGCCATCCTCTCCTGACCATTTCTGGACCAAGGCATCCAGACTCTCTGAAATTCTCTCCTGCTGGTGACTGAAAAACCTAGCCACCATGGCACTGACTGCTGATGCCATGAGATCCATCACTGGGAGTCCTCCATAGTCCACTATCAGCTGAAACATCGATTCTGCAAGAGCCCATGCCCCCCGAGTCCAAGAGATTTCAACTGAGATAATCGGCTTGCATGTTTTCCTTTCCAGCCACTTGAGCCGCCAGAGACAGCAGATGGATCTCTGCCCATTCCAGCAGAGGTGCTACATCAGAAAATGACTGCTGGTGCCCCCCTGCTGATTGATGTATGTTACCATGATTACATTGTCCAACAGGATTTGCACCATCCTGGACCAGGGGCTGAAAGGCCTTGAGTACCAGAAAGACTGCCGGAGTATCTAACTGATTGATAGCAACTGCTCTCCTCCAGAAACCAAATGGGACTGACAGTGCACTCCACAGTTGCTCAAGATGTCATCATTTGTTATCACCACCCAGTCCGTCATCTCCAGTAGCATTCCCATCATCAGCTTCATGGAGATCAACCACCAGCCAAGACTCACTCTGGTTTTCCCCCCACAAAGGCAGTATTTGCCATATCAATTGTGTCTGTACCAACCATCTGGCTGATGATTGCTGAAGAAGCCATATGTGCACTTGCGCCCCATGGCACCAGCTCCAACATCGCCACCATGGATCCCAGGACCTACAGATAATCCTATGCTTATGGACACTACATCTCTGAGAATGCCTGCACCTGTCCTTCCTCAATGATATCAGGCCCATCCTAATGTCAAACAGAGCCCCTAGATGCTCCACTGACTGAGCCGGCGCCAACCTGCTCTTGGGGAAACTGACAACCCAGGCCAACTCCTGAAGCAGGGCCACTACTCGACTTGTGGCCACATAACTCTCTGGCGCTGATTTCACTCTGATCAGCCAATCATCAAGATAGGGGTAAACTGGACTTCTGGTATGACCAGCATGAGGAGAGGACATGTGTAAGCTAGCTCCCCAGGTCCACACACCACCAAAGAACCCCTTGGCCAGAACCTTTGGCAGCACAGTCAGCTCTCTGCCCAGATGGCGAAAACTATCAAGATGAAAACCACTCAAATCAAATCGGGACTTGTACGCTGCAAAAGCATGAGCAGCGGGGCCAGCAAAGGTCGCAGCGCAGCCGCTCTCCTCCCCGGCGTCGGCAGCTAGTGAAGGCGAGGACCCCAATGAGGCAAGAGATATGGACCTGTTAACTACTCCACAAAATCAGAGACTCAAAAAAAGAAATTGTAGAGAATGCTGGGGGGTGGGGGGGGGGGGGGGAGGGGAGGGGGGGAAGAAAAATCTGCAGCAGTGGGAATTTGCATGGAGGAGGCCGAGGCCTGCATTAGCCGTACTGAGGACACGCAAGTGAGGCTGAAAGGAGTAATGTCCCATCTGCAGCAACAGGTGGTCTGGTTACAAGAAAAAGTGGAGGACCAGAAGAACTGTGAGTGCAAGTCGAATGTTTGGATCTTCGGGGTACCAGAGGGAGAGGGACAGGAAGGCCAAGATCCTAAAGCATTTGTTCGCGGCCTGTTCTGGGATGTCCCTCCCCTGTATCTTATGAAATTCAGTGGGCCCACCAAGAGTTGAGAGCACGTCTGGAGACCACAGCTAGGCTGCGGGCCTTCTTTATAAAACTGCTATGTTTTCAGGACCGGGAGCACATTATAAAAGAGGCTCAAAAAAACATGACATGTTCTATATAAGGGCTGGATAGTGTTTATTTTCTTTGATTGGGCGGCAGAGACCGTCCACAAGCGGAAAGACCTCCTCAAATACTGGAAGTCACTTGCAAAGCAGGGCATCAAGTTGGCACTATGGTATCCTGTTCGACTCATGTTGGTGGAGAACGGGGTCTGCTGATTTTTTTCAAACAACCGAGGCTTCGGAGAAACATTTAAAAACTGTGCATACCTTCTCTGAAAAAGGAACAAGGCACCCACAGTCCACTGAGGATGTGGTCCAAGCTTCCTGGTGTCCGGCAAGAGGTCTCCCACCCAAGATAGTAGGGCAGGGGAAGAAATGGAGAGGATAAAACAGCGCAGATCAAAGAAGCCAGAAGGATCATCGCCGCAGAGACAGAGGGGGCTCTCCCTGGTAGTGTTGGCTGAATGCGGGGAACCGGCACAGCTGGGAAATGCTTCGGACATGCTGCGGATATGATGCAACAGCCTGCAGCTTCTGGGTTTGGTACATGAACCGGTTCCAGAAAGTCTATGGACTGTGGATTGGTCGAAAGGGCTAACAGAGCTGTTAATGACAGGTTGGGGGATTTTGGGTGGGAAGCTGGCGGCTAGGGTCTACCTCGCCAAGCCTCCCCAAAGCGGGTAGTGATTAAAGGAGTGCAGGTTTCCCCTCAGATAGGGGAGTTGGATATCGGGGAGGGGGAAGGAAGAACTTGGGTGGTGGTGTGTGGGCCAAGTGGTATGAAGGGAGCTAAATATCAGATTGGGTCACTAGATGTTCGAAACATTAAAATGTGTGGCATGACTGGATGGGCTGTTAGGTGGGGGAGCAGTGAGATGTTGTGGAGAGTTTGTTGCTTAAATTTGTTATGCTCTGTGTGGTTGGCTAGTGGTGTGAGTGTCCCTGAGGGAAAGAGGGAAGTGGAGGGGAGGAAGGGGGGGTGGGGGTTATCGATTGTCTATTGTTTGTATGGGTGAATAGGAGGGTGTAAAATAGCATTCTTCAATGTTCGAAGGATTCATAGTCAATTAAGAGAAAGAAGATTCTTATCTACTTGGCTAAAGCCTAGACAGATGTGGCCCTCCTTCAAGTGACTCACCTGACCCGAGAGGAATATGGTAAATTACAGGGTCTGGGTTATAAACAGATGTATTGCTCAGCTTATAATTCTAAGAAAAGAGGAGTGGCAATTCTTATCCACAAAAAACTTCCTTTGTATTGTACTCCACTGAGTGGGGAAGGGGACAATCATGAAAAGGTAGCATGGGTTGTGGGCAGAGTGGATCAGGAGGAAGTTTCTTTTTTGAATGTGTATGCCCCCAATGGCCCTAAGGGAGCCTTCTTTAAGGGCTGGGTACAGGCTTTCGAAAAAAAGAAGTAAAAGGGGGCTGGGTGATCGCTAGGGATATGAATTTTGTACTGGGGACAGAGGATAGGTCTAACTATTCCGAAAGGAAGCACTGGAGGGAGGGGAAAGCACTGCAGACTTTCCTGAAATGGAGGGACCTGGCAGATATTTGGAGAGAAGAAAACAGGGGATGCAGAGAATACACATGCTATTCAGTGAGCACACACATTTACTCCTGGCTGGACTACTTCTTGGGGAGGTGGGATCACAAGGAGGCCATAAGAGAGGTGGACATACACCCGATTACACTATCCAACCACGGAATAACCAGTAGGTGGAACTCGAAAGGGGGTAGGCCGAGGAAGAGGGCAGGGGTCTGGAGGGCAAATGTGTCTCTTCTGCAGAAGGAAGAGGTGATTGGGAGAATGAAAAAGGTCCGGAAGGAATAACTGCTGACTAATGATACAAGGGAGATGGCTTAAGCAAGCCTTTGGGATGCGGGGAAGGTCTAAATGAGAGGGATATTGATTCAGTGAGCTGCGCAAAGGAAGAGGGACCAAGAAAAGGAGATGTAGAGGCTTACTAAGCTGTTAGACAGACTCAAAAGGAGCACTTAGGCGCTGGTACACTTGCCTCCCCCCCCCCCCCCCATTACAGGTGAGTAACCACGCTATCTCCAGGAACAAGCGGGAATGTAGTCTTCACATATGGGGACTCCCCAGCTGAGAGATGACAGGAAGATGACCCTAGAAGCTGCGAAACTCATGTTGAGATGGGTCATGCCTCCTCCCATGGATCTCTGGAATCGAAACCCGGGACGGCGGGTAGGAGTTGTTCTAAGTCTGAAAGAGATGCTGGAGTCCAGCTTGGCCAAACAAGGCATCCCGACGGCAGTCCTTGTCTTAGCAGTAGTGGGCTGCAAAGGTGTGTACCGAAGCCCAAGTGGCTGCTCTACAGATGTCGTCAATGGATACTGAGCGAAGGCTAGCCATAGAGGCTGCCATTGCTCTCACATTGTGAGCTGTGACATGACCTTCGAGAGAAAGTCCCTTACTCTCATAGGCAAAGGATATGCAGTCTGCAATCCATTTAGATACAGTCCACTTGGAAACTGGTAATCCAAGGTGACTGCCGTCAAAGGCAATAAAAAGTTGGGAAGCCTTTTTATGTTGCTTAGTCCTCTGAAGGTAAAAAGCTAAGGCTCTTTTACAATCCAGAATATGAAGATTCCTTTCTGCATTGGAGGTGTGAGGCCTAGGGAAGAATACAGGAAGGTAAACCGATTGGTTTAAATGAAAAAGCGAAACAACCTTAGGCATAAAGTGAGGGTGAGTCCTAAGAACTACTTTATCATGGTGGAACCTTGTATAGGGAGGATCAGCCACTAAAGCTTGTAGCTCACTGATGTGTCTTGCAGAAGTAAGAGCAATTAAGAAGATTACTTTCCAAGAAAGAAACTTCAAAGATGTAGTGGCTAAGGGTTCGAAGGGCGGTTTCATGAGTTGCCCAAGGACAAGATTCAAATCCCATGCCACGGGTGGTGGCTTAATGGGAGGTTTTGTTAAGAGTAGACCTCTCATAAATCTTGCTACAAGTGGTTGAGATGAAACAGGTTGTCCATCGAAGGGCTTGTGGAAAGCCGCAATGGCACTAAGGTGGACTCTTACTGAATTGGTCTTAAGACCAGAGGATGATAAATGGAGGGGATACTCCAGTAATTTATTTATTTATTTATTTATTTTTATTTATTTAAAATTTCTTTTATACCGTGCTCTTTTCAATCAGTGCGGTTTACAGATAACAAATGACTCAATGACAGCAAAGGCAATCCACTGGAGCTGAAAAGGGATTAAGTTCCTTTTTTGAACACCAGATAGAGAACCTTTTCCACTTAAAGGCATAGGCCCTCCTTGTGGAAGGTTTTCTTGATATCTTTAACCTGTTGAGAAAGGTTGATATCCTCGAATTCTAGGCTCTCAGTAGCCACACCCTGAGGTTCAGGGACTGAGGGTTTGGGTAAATAGCAACCTGCTCTCCTGAGAAAGTAGATGTGGAGCACATCCCAACTCCAGAGGCTCGACTTGAGAGAGATGTAGAAGCAGTGGATACCACATCTGTCGTGGCCAGCGTGGGGCTATGAGGATCATATGGCCCCTGTCTCTCTGAAGCTTGAATAGAGTTTTGGGAATTAGGGGAATGGGTGGGTAGGCATAGAGGAAGTCCTGACCCCAGTGGAGGTGAAAGGCATCCCTTGCCTGACAGTTTTGAGCCGGGATTCTGGAACAGAACCAGGGAAGTTTGGCATTCTGAGGACTTGCAAAGAGGTCTATATCTGGAGTTCCCCAGCTCTGAAAGATTTGAGCAACTTGCTCTGGATGAAGAGACCACTCATGTGGCAGCAGAACTCGACTGAGTTTGTCTGCCAAGAGATTTTGTGTGCCTGGAAGATACACCACTAGAAGGTGGATTTCAAGAACTCTGGCGAAAGCCCAGAGGCGTAGCGCTTCGTTGCATAGCGCCTGAGAGCCTGTCCCACCCTGCTTGTTCACACAGAACATAGCTACCTGATTGTCAGTCTGGACAAGAACCATCTTGTAGCTCAGGCGGTCCTGAAATACTCGGAGGGCATAGAAGATGGCTCTGAGTTCCAGGAGGTTTATATGAAGACAAACTTCTTGTTGGGTCCAAAGACCCTGAGTGGAGAGACTGTCCACGTGAGCCCCCCAACCTAATCTGTTGTCAAGGTGGCTTGGTGAAGTGGCTGCTGGAAAGGAAAGGCTACGAGAAGGTTTTCCAGCGATTGCCACCACTGTAGGGATGAAATGAGACATGTCGAGTTTCTGATTTTGTCCGTCAGGTGATCTGAGACCTGTGTCCACTGAGAGGATATGGTCCACTGGGCTGCTTGCATGTGGAGGCGAGCATAGGTAACCACGTAGACAGTGGATGCCATATGCCCCAGCAGCTGAAGCATTTCTCGAGCAGTTAGAAAACTTTTCATAGCTGCTTGAGAGGCTAGCTGGAGTATTCAAAGACAACATGGTTGTGGCAGGAAAGCCTTTGACTGCCTTGTGTCTAGAAGAGCCTCTATGAACTCTAGAGACTGAGAAGGGATGAGATGAAATTTTGGGAGGTTTATGACCAGCCCCAAGTACTGCAGGATTTGCATTGTACAGGACACAGCGGAGCTGGCTTCTGGAGCTGTTGATGCTCGGATGAGCCAGTCGTCTAAGTAGGGGAAGACGAATATCCCCCAGTCCTCAGGAATGCTGCAACTACTGCCATGCATTTTGTGAAGACTCTTGGGGCAGAAGCCAGTACAAAGGGTAGAACCCTGTACTGGTAATGTCTTCCTTGAAAAAGGAATCGAAGAAACCTCCTGTGATCTGTATGGATGAGGATATGTGTATATGCATCCTTTAGATCTAGAGAACATAGCCAATCCTGACTCTGAATGTAGGGAAGAAGTATTCCAAGAGAGATCATCTTGAATTTTTCTCGGAACAAATACTTGTTCAACTCTCTGAGGTCCAGTATGGGCCTGTATCCCCCTGTCTTCTTTGGAATGAGGAAGCAGGGGAGTAGAAACTCATGCCCGGCTGGGACATAGGTACCTCTTCTATTGCTCCCTGAACAAGTAGTGAGGTGACCTCTTGACACAAGAGAGTGGTGAAGGGACCCCGAGAATTGAACTGTCTTGTGATGATGGCAGGGGGGCAAACTGTGGAAATGGAGTTTGTACCCCTCTGTTACAATAGAGAGAGTCCACTGCTCTGATGTTATCTGTTGCCATCTTTCGGCAAAATGACAGAGTCTGCCAGGGATGGTGAGAGGCTCTGGACCCTTCATGGGTAGGATGACTAAGTTCTCTAGGAAGGAGTCAAAGCCCCTGAGGAGACTATCTGCTGAGCTGGTTGAGCTCTGGGGACTTGTGCCTTCCTCTGCTGTCTGGGTTGCTGCTGTCCCTTCTGGGGAGCATGAACTGGGCAGTGGACCGCCTGGGTGTAAGATGGATAGAATTTCTTTTCTTGTTGAAAAAGGGTTTCTTAACTGTCTTTTTCTTAGCTGGGTAGGCTGTGGTCCTTGATAATCTGTTCAAGGTGGTGTTCTCAGACTCAAGCTGATTAGCTTTGTCCTGCCAATCCTTGCCAAAACGTTTTCTCCTGTAAAAGGAATATTCCCCAGCTTGTCTTGCACCCATTGTTCTAAATCAGATGCTTGTAACCAGGCAATGCGACGTACACTGATGGAGATAGCAGAGGTTCTGCTAATGCACTCAAAACAATCAAAGGTTGCACGGTTCATAAACGTAGATACATTTTGGGCATGTTTGACTAGAGTGAGGAAGTCAGCCCTCTTGTCATTGGGAAGATGTGGAGCCATAAATTCCAAATCTCTTGTAACTTCCCGAAGAAACATACCCATATAAAGTATGTAAGAGCTTATTCTAGCTGATAGCATCGAAGACTGAAAGCATCGATGCCCAAAGGCATTGAGTCTTCTCGATTCACGACCTGGAGGGTTGGATGAATGTGTCTTAGCACTCTTGATCCTACGCATTGCTGATTCCACTACCATGGAATGGTGTGGTAATTGTGTTTTATGGAAACCGGGACATTGCGGTACCTGGTACATTGTATCAAGTCTCCTAGAATGCGGAGACACCGTTAAAGGTGTTTTCCACATCCTAAGCATGCAAAATTTGGTGAATGGGAAGGGTAGCTACTTTCTTGGGAGCTGCCGGATACTAAAGAATTTCAAACTCTTCAGCTCTCGGTTCCTTCTCAGCGGTCACGGTGATGGAGAATCCCCTTGCTACATCATGTATGAAGTCCTGAAAGGACATGTCCTCCAGGGGAGACATCCGATGTTGTGGCAAAGGAGATTAATCCTTCGAAAGAACTACCCCAGTACCGACAGAGTCATCGGAATCGGAGGATTCGAAGTATTGTCGGACTGGATGATCTCTTATTGCTTGTCAATGGTATCGATCAAAGTCGGCATCGGACTGCCTTGATACCGGACCCTCGATGCCAGAGATCAATTCCAGGGCTGGCATGAGAGGCAGCATGGAGAGAGGCGCATCGGTTGATGAAGGTACGTGCGGTACCGATACCGGTACGGACAACTGCGTCGACTGCAGCAATTTTAGTGGTACCGAGGTTGCTAATAAAGCCTCAAGGCTGCGCTCAATGGCCAGAATCCGCTGATCCATGGCACCTGCCGATGCCTGGATGTCGGTACCGGCGGAGCAGGCCATGACACCAGAACATGGCACCAAGAGTTCTCCGGAGGTTTATGACCAGTCCCAAGTATTGCAGGATTTGCATTGTGCAGGATAGAGCTGAGCTGGCTTCTGGAGCTGTTGATGCTTGGATTAGCCAGTCATCTAAGTAGGGGTAAGACAAATATCCCTAGAGTCCTTAGAAATGCTGCTACTGCCATGCATTTTGTGAAGACTCTTGGGGCGGAAGCCAGGTCAAAGGGTAGAACTCTGTAGTGGTAATGTCTTCCCTGAAAGAGGGATCAAAGAAACCTTCTGTGTTCTGCATGAATAAGGATATGTGTATATGCTCCCTCTGGCTCACCGTATCCACTATAAACTCCTCACACTAGTTCATCAGGTTTTATATACCCATACCCCACGTTACTTATCTGATCTCTTACAATTTCACATTCCCAGCCGCTCTCTTAGGTCTATACACATTAATCGCCTTCAACTTCTCTCCCCTTCACATGCCCATCTGCAGTCCACCTGTAATTCTGCATTCTTCTTCTCTGGCCCCGCCCTATGGAATTCCCTTCCCACTTCTCTCCGCCTGGAACAAAATTTTCGCACTTTTAAAGCTTGTGATGAGGAGAGCTCTGCTGAGCCCATGGAAATAGAGGAAAATTGTAAATATACCTTTAAGGAGAGAGACAGGCAGGGAATTCACAGCTTTCAGAGTGCAGGTAAAGGAAGAAAACACGCAATCACTGAAGTCAGGCCACACCCAAGCTCTGCTAACCTAAGTGCAGGCTTGGGGAGTAATGAAAAACACCTGAGTAGGAAGCAGTGGACACTAGTTAAGAAACAGCCTTATAAACCCAGAGGAGGAAAAGGAAAGGGGCCAGCACCGGGGAGCAGAAAGGAGATCACCGGGGAGGAGAATGGTGAAGACTTTGGTGAGGAGCTCAGCAGTGAAAGTAACACCCAAAAAGAAAGACAAGCTTTCAGGAGGAGTGCTGTTAGTCCTGAAGCCAGCCGAGGTGTGGCTAGGAGAATTGCTGACAAGGGTCAGGCTGCAGTTCAAACGGTTCGTGGACCAGCTCAAAGAGGTCAAGCTGCCAAAAGGTGGGTGAACAAACTCACAGCTAGAAGTGACCAGAACCCAGGTGGGTGGAAAGAACCAGGGCTGAACAAGTTAGAAGAACTGAGGCAGTTGATCCAGAGAAGGAATCCTCACATTCCAGGTACAAACATTCCTTATTGTGGAGAGCACCTGTGGAGAGAAGTCCAGGAGCTTTTACAAAGCATTAAGCCAGAAACAGTTCATGAAAGCTCAGAGTCAGACGTACATGCTGAATAGAAGGAAGAGATGCAGGTAGACTGTCCTGAGCAGGATTCTATAACTGAGGAATTAGCAATGGACTGTTCATTGTGCCAGAAGGCAGATTGAAAGCTTTATGATAAAAAAAAGTCTTTAACCAAGAAAGCACTGAAGAAACGGGGTGAGTTAACCTATCTGTGTTAATGCTAGGAACCGCTTCTGATGAAAAGAATACATGCATAACTTGTATTTGAATTACTAAAGAAGCAGAAGAGAAAAATGGACACTTTGCTTTGCTTGAAGGAAGAAGCTATGTTTTGTTTGCTGAACGTTTGATGAAAACAGCTACACATGTTAAAAGGCTTATGAAGCAGTTTCAGTTCTAGTTTGTGTATAATTTCCTCATGTTATTGCTTGGAGAAGAATCCTGCATTTGTGGAGCCTTAGTGCTTTGGGGAAGATAAATAAATTTCTTGTTTGCCTTTAAAAACCATCGGTTTCACACTACTGTCTTTAAATAAGGAGAAACAACTACAAGTCCCAGAAGTCCAAGCTGTGGACAAGAATAGTATAATTCTTTATTTAAGCACTAACATTGGCAGCCCTGCGCCTTTAGGCCTTTGGCCCAGGCTAGGGTGATGACAAGCTCAACTGAAAACTTATCTATTCAATAAAGCATTTGACCTATCCACTGCTCATGTCTAGTCCTGTGTGTTCCTCTCTCAGTCTAAATTAGAGTATTCATAAATACTCTTGCCTAGCCTCTCGTTCTTCTGTGCCTTTATGTACCGTTATGTTCACCATATATGCATGTATGCTTGCTCTGTCTCTCTCTTTCCTGTCCAACATTGTAATTTCTCCTTCCTTCTCGGTGCCTTTGGCCCATTTTGGTATTTTTATTTTGAGTTTGTAAACCGCTTTGTTTTAACTTGAAGGGTGGTATATCAAGTGAAATAAAACATAAAACATGCATCCTTTAGGTCTAGAGAACATAGCCAATCCTGAATCTGCATGTAAAGGAGAAGTGTTCCGAGAGAGATCATTTTGAATTTTTCTCGGAACAGATACTTGTTCAACTCCCTGAGGTCCAGAATGGGCCTGTACCCTCCTGTCTTCTTTGGTATGAGGAAGTAGGGGGAGTAAAAGCCCAGGCCCAGTTGAGAAAGAGGTACCTCCTCAATTGCACCCTGAGCAAGAAGAGAGGTGACCTCTTGACACAAGAGAGTGGTGAGGGGGGGGGGCGAGAACTGAACTCTCTTGGAGTAGAGAGAGGGGGCATACTGTGAAAATGGAGTTTTTACCCCTCTGTCACTATGGAGAGAGTCCACTGCTCTGATGTTATTTGCTGCCACCTCTTGGCAAAATAACAAGAATCTGCCTGGAATGTTGAGAGGCCCTGGACGTTTTAGAGGTAGGATGACTAGGTTCCCTAGGAAGGAGTCAAAGACCTTGTGGAGGCTGCTGCCCATTTTGAGGAGCATGGACTGGGCAGTGGACAGTTTGGGTGTAAGATGGATAGAATTTCTTCTTTCGGTTGAAAAAGAGTTTCTTAACAGCCTTTTTCTTAGCTGGGTTGGCAGTGGTCCTGGAAAGTCTATTCAAGGTAGAGTTCTTGGACTCAAGCTGAGAAGCTTTATCCTGCCAATCCTTGCCAAAAAGGTTTTCTCCTGTGCAAGGAATATTTCCCAGTGTGTCTTGCACCCGCTGTTCCAAATCAGATGCTTGTAACCAAGCAATTTGACGTGCACCAATAGAAATAGCAGAAGTTCTGCTAATGCATTCGAAACAATCAAAGGTTGCCTTGTTCATGAACTTTGAAAAATTTTGGGCATGCTTAACAAGAATGAGGAAATCGGCCCTCTTGTCATCGGGAAGAAGAGGGGCCATGAGTTCCAAATCTTTTGCAATCTCTCGAAGAAACATATCCATGTAGAGTATGTATGAACTTATTCTGGCCGATTACATAGAGGCCTGAAAACATCAACGACCAAAAGCATCGACAGTCCTCGCCTCACGGCCCAGAGGATTAGAAGAATGCATCTTAGCACTTTTGATTCGGCACATTGCTGATTCCATCACTATAGAATGGTGAGGTAATTGCGTTTTTTGGAACCCGGGACACTGCGGTACCCGGTACATGGTATCGAGTCTCTGAGAATGTGGAGACACCGTTAAAGGTGTTTCCCACATCCTAAGCACAAGGTCAAGCAAAATCCGGTGTATGGGAAGGGTTTCAGCCTCTTATGGGGCTGATGGATACTGAAGAATTTCTAGTTCTTCAGCTCTCGGTTCCTTCTCAGGGGTCACGGTGATCGAGACACCCTGAGCTATGTCTTATATTAAGTCTTGAAAAGACATATCTTCCGGGGGAGACATCAGCCATTGAGGTGAAGGAGAGGGATCCTCCAGAAGAATCACTCCGGTACCGGCAGAGTTACCGGAATCATCTGAATCGGAGGACTCAAAAGTATCTACAGGCCGGGTGCTCTCGTACTGCCTGTCATCGGTGCAGATCAAAGTTGGCATTGGAATGCCTCAATACGGGACCCTCCATGCCGAACACCGATTCAAAGGCCGGCATGGGTGGAAGCATGGAGAGTGGTGCACCGGTGGCTACAGCGGCATCCGGTACAGTTATCGGTATCAATGGCTGCGGAACCGATTGCAGCAGCTTTAGCGGTACCGAGGCTGCTAACAAAGCTGCAAGACTGCGCTCAATGGCTAGGATACGTTGATCCATACAGCCCGCCGATGTCTGGGTGTTGGTACCGGCAGAGCAGGCCACGACCCCAGTACATGACACCAAGAGTTCTCCGGAGGTGGAAGCCTTGGGAACATCCTGGGACCCTGTTAATGCCTTGGAGGCAAGGACCGCCCGTCGGGGTTGTTTGGCCGGTGTATTCTCCTCGAGGGCAAAGCTAACAGCATCTCGATGCTTAGAAGGAGATCTATCCTTCAAGGACCGGCCAGTCTTGGAAGACCTCAGTTTGGTTACGTGAGATCCATGGGAAGAAGACGAAGCCCTGGATGACGTTAATGCAACAGACATTGCATCTGAGGCAAAGAGGGTGCTGAGTTTCACAGCTCTATTCTGCAGGCCTCTCTTAGTCATCTTTCTGCAAAGGAGACACTCCAATGGCAAATGGTCAGGACCCAAACATTTAAGATACCAACTATGGGTGTTGGTAGCAGAAATGGTACGGCTACATTTTGAACATTTTTTGAAATCACTAGTTGGTTTCTCCATTTTAGTGAAAAAGATGGCTTAGTGTCCAAAATGGCACCGAAGCACCAAGAGGGGACAGACCCTCAGGTAAAAGCTCTTTTCTTTTTTCTTTTTTTTTTTTTTAAGAAAGAAAGAAAAAAATAAAGACGACATCGGTGGTGCTGGTCTAGGCGTCGACGGGAAGGCAGACGCGACCACAAAAAAGAAAATTTTCTGCGGTGACAGGGTTTGCTGCCTGTTGGCTCCACGGAAAATGAAAAAATGAAGAGGGAGAGTTGGAAAGGTGGGAAGGCAGCAGCACAGGCGCAGTGGGATGCTCCCAAAAGCTTTCCTATAGGACGTTGGGGAGCATTCCTGCGCGGGCTCCGTCAGTGCCGACATATGTGAAGACTACATTCCTGCTTGTTCCTGGAGATTTTACATTTCAGTGGGCGGAGCAGGAGATCAAATTTCTAGGGGTGTTTATCTTCTGTGACTCAAAAGAATTATGTCGCCTGAACTATTCCCCATTGATATCAAAGTTGAATGAGGACCTCGATAGATGGGTTTCCTTACATCTTAGCTGGATGGGTAGGGTGGCAGCTCTGAAAATGAATATTATTCCTAAATTCAATTTTCTTTTTAATCAACTGCCGATACAAGTCACACTTCATTTTCTGGGGAAATGGGAAAAAAGGTTTGTGAAGTATGTCTGGGGTGGGAAGAAAGCCAAAATTAAGGTGCAGCGGCTATACCAATTGAGGGAACGTGGGGGGAGGAGGGGAGATATGATTCCCAGATTTAAGGTTGTACTGCAGGGCAGAAGTTCTCCGGGTGTTGAGGGGACATTATCTTAGAATGGGTGAGGCTTTGTGGGTGGAGTTTGAAAGGGGATTGTTAGCTCCGCAAACCATATTTGAGTGGCTGGAAGAAGGCTGTACCAGGGAGGGGAGAGAAAAGCATAGTTATTCACCTGTAACAGGTGTTCTCCAAGGACAGCAGGAATCAATCCTCACTTATGGATGACGTCGGCAGTGACGGAGCCTGCACGGAGCAATTCCCCAGCTTTCAAAGAAAGCATTTGGAATTGCTACCACGCATGCGTGGTCCTCTTCCCGCCCAAGGATGCCATTTTGCTCAGTCAGGTCCCTTAGCTCGAGCCCTACCAAGTAGATGGCAAGGGAAGGACAAAAATTCAGCAACTCATCAGGGGTGGCGGGAGGGTAGTGAGGACTGATTCCTGCTGTCCCTGGAGAACACCTGTTACAGTTGAGTAACTATGCTTTCTCCAGGAAGAAGCAGGAAGTCAGTCCTCACTTATGGGACTCCCTAGCTAGAGGCTACTAAACCTGTAACCAAAAAATGCCTCAGCGAGGTCGTAAGCAGAAGCCGAAGCCCAAAGGAGCCCGAGTCCTCGGGGCAAAACCATCGGTAGCCGTGAAGAAGGGTCGGAGGGCAGGAGTTGCTTATACCCCAAACAGATTAAGGAATACAGCCTGGCCGAAGGCGCTGTCCCAGTGGGACTCCCTCTCCAGGCAGTAGTGGACGGCGAAGGTATTTATAGAAGACCAGGTTGCCGCCTGGCAGATTTCCATCATGGGCACGGAGCGAAGCAAGGCCACCGAGGCCGCTTTGGCTCAGACCCCATGTGCAGTGACTTGAAGATCCAGAGGGACGCCCGCCTTTGCATGAGTGAACGCGATGCAGTCCGCCACCCAAATAAAGAGGGTGTGCTTGATGACTGCTTGTCCCTGCCTATTGGGATCGTAGATCACGAAGAGTCAGTCAGACTTGCAATGAGTCTGGGTTTGCTCCAAGTAGAAGGCGAGGGCCTGCTTGCAGTTGAGGGTGTGGAGAGTCGTTGATGCCTGATTGGCGTGGGGCCTTAGGAAGAAGGTCGGGAGCACTATCTCTTGGTTGAGATGAAAGGCCGACACGACCTTAGGTAAGAACCTAGGATGCATCCGGAGGACCACCCTGTTCTGATAAAACCTGGTGTAAAGGGCACCAGCCATGAGCGCCTGAAGCTCACTGACTCGGCAAGCCGAGGTCAGTGCCACCAGGAAAGCCACCTTCCGGGATAAATGCCGGAGCGAACATGTCGTCATCGGCTTGATGGGTGGACGAGTGAGCTGCGTGAGCACCACATTTAAGTCCCATTCCGCCGGCGGGGGACGGATGGGTGGCTTGGATAACAGAAGGCCCCGTATGAAGCGGGAGACTAGTGGTTTCCCCGAGAGAGGCTTTCCCTATATAGGGAGATGATTAGCCAATATGGCGCTCAGATGAACTCTAACAGAGTTCGACTTCAGCCCTTCCCTTGAGAGGTGGAGGAGGTACTGGAGAATCCACCAAACCGCTCACACTTACGGAAACTTGAGAAAAGATGGCGGTGGTCTCGCTCCGCAGAAGACCTGTCAGTCTACAGAACACACCTTTCGAATTACAGAGAAGCTATCCTAACAAATATGAAACAATACCACACTGACACACTTAAAAGATCACTAAATAAGCCACGTGATCTTTTCAACTTAGTTAAATCCTTTTCTAAGGAACCATCACAATGTCAACCGGAAGACATCCACCCACAGGATTTTGCCAACCATCTGCAATCCAAACTACTTCAAACGGACAAAATTACTACGTTCATGGCGCAAGACACCTCCAGTCTAATATCCCTTTCTAGTTTCTCCACTCCATCCAAGAAACTTATGGAAGATACCATTGCTGCCCTCAATACCACCACTGCCCAAACTGACCCCTGCCCCGCATATTGGATAAAAGATCTACGCATAGAACTCAGCCCATTAATCACAAGGATGATGAACTTATCGTTCACAACGGGATCCTTCCCCTCAGCACTCAAGCAAACATCCATTAGACCCCTTCTGAAGAACCCCAAGCTCGACCCAAGTAAAGTTGAATCCTACAGACCCATAGCCAGTATACCCCTCCTGGCCAAAATAATTGAAAAGGAAGCACAAAGACAAATTAAGATCACATAGATACCGCTTCCCCACTAGACCATCGTCAACATGGCTTCAGGGAATACCATGGCATTGAAACCCTCCTTACCACCCTTTTCAACAAGATTATCACAGGTATTGACAACATCCGCCAAGGTTTCGTGCTCATCTTCATAGACATCACTGCAGCCTTCGACTCGGTACATCATGGACTGCTATTAGAACGTCTAAGGGAAAAGGGCATAAATAGCATCGCTCTTGATTGGTACAGGTCATACCTGGATGGAAGATGGCAGCATGTAAAATCAGGAGCAGGAACATCTGAACCCTCCCACCAACGACAAGGTGTTCCACAAGGGTCGTCTCTATCATCACTCATGTTTAACATTTACATACAACCCATTTTCAACATTATCAGATCATTCAAGGTTGACTGTCTAATATACGCCAATGACATTCTTCTCTTCATGCCATTCTCCACAGAGCAAATGGACCTCTCTCCACTGATTGAATGTTTTAACTCAGTGTCCGAATGGCTTCTGTCTCAAAACCTCAGGATCCAACACAAAAAAACTGAGGTGCTCTTTATCACCAGAAACCAGAGTTTCACCCCGCCACCACATATAAAAGTTAAAAAAGCCGAGCTCCAAACTAAATCCACAATTCGATACTTAAGGGTCACATATCCAACATAGTCAGAGCCATATACTTCAAAATCCGGTCACTCAGACACCTTCACTCCTTATTAAACCCTGACGACTTCCGGACAGTATACCAATCCCTAATCTTACCACATTTCGACTTTGCCAATGCCATTCTTCAAGGTCTCCCTCAGTCAACACTGAATCCGTTGCAACTTGCCATGAATGCCGCCGCCAGAGTCTTAGTTGGAGCATCAAGAAGCGACCACGTAACGCCTATCTTACTGCAGTTCCACTGGCTCCCCATACATGGAAGACTTGTTTTCAAGTCCTTGCTACTCACATTCAAAGCCATCAATGGCATCACCTCCTCTTCACTAACTGATCTCATTCAGATCATCCCTCCCAACAGAACAAGAAGAACTACATCTACAAACGCGCTGGTAATCCCAAAGGCATCAACAAAATGCACATTAGCAACCTCAAACAGGGCTTTCAGTATCTATGCCCCAAAATGCTGGAACTCATTACCACCAGGCATCCGTGCGATTACTGATTTAACACAATTCAGAAAGGCTCTCAAATTCCATTTATTTCTCCATTACTATCAGATTAACCAGACCCCAACTTAACTGTACCTCCTCCTCTCTATCTTGCCATGTTAGGATAGCATCCTAAATCTTAGCATACAACTCATGGTACATATGTAAATAGCTCCAGTTTATATCTCCCTATGTTATCCAAGTTGTTGCTCCTGTTCTCTGTAAAACCAAACAGTTTGTGTTATGGTCATTTGTTGTATGTAAACCGCGCTGATGAGAAATAGTGTGGTATATAAGAAATTGTAATAAATAAATAAATAAATAACCGGGCATGAGAAGGGGTCGATCCAGTCCAGGAGAAATGCATCGGGGACCTCCCTGCCCGGGTGCGGCACCGGGCCGCAGAAGCAGGGAAGTTGTGTGTTCTGAGGGCTGGCAAAGAGATCCATCGCTGGGGTGCCCCAGCGTAGAAACAGCCAGCCTCCCACTTTGAGGTTAAGGCACCACTTGCGGGGGTGAAGGATTCTGCTGAGCCTGTCTGCCAGGCCATTCTCCTGACCGGGAGGGTATGTCGCCTTGAGGGACATCCTCCACCAGGCGGCAAAAGAGCAGATGAGGACTGCTTCCCTGCAAAGGGAGCGCGACCCCGTGCCCCCCTCTTTGTTGATAGAGAACATTGCTACCCGATTGTCGGTCTGCACCAGAACCAACTTCCCTCTGAGGACATTCTCGAAGGCCCTCAGGGCCCACCGGATGGCCCAGAGCTCAAGCAGGTTTATCTACTGTTGAGCCTCCACCGGCGACCACTGCCCCTGTGTGCAGAGAACCGCAATGGTTACATTTCATACCCAGCAGAGAGCTTGTAGTTTTAATTTAATAGTCACACAGGGCCCAGTATCAGCAAAGTACTTTTAGTTTAAATTTAAAACACAGAAGAGAGCTTTCAGGTTAAATTTGGAACCCAGCAGAGAGCTGTGGTTTAAATTTATTAGTCACTCAGGGCCTAGCATCAGCAAAGTGCTTTCTGGTTAAATTTAAAACACAGAAGAGAGCTTTCTGGATAAATTTAGAACCCAGCAGGGAGCTTATAGTTTAAATTTCATAATAAGTTAGAGCCTAGCAGCAGCAAAGAGCTATAATTTAAATAAAATAAGAATATAGAAACATAGAAACATGATGACAGAAAAAGACCACATGGCCTTCTAGTCTGTCCTTCCATATCAACAACTACAACAGTCCACTTTTTACCTTTAGAGATCCTCTGTGTTGGTCCCATGCTTTTTTGAATTCAGTTACTGTCCTCATCTCTACCACCTCCACTGGGAGACTATTCCATGGATCCACTACTCTTTCCATAAAGAAAAATTTCCACATATCACTCCTGAATCTATCTCCCTTCACCCTCATCCCATGTCCCCTCGTAGTAGAACTTGCTTTCAATTGAAAGAGGCTCGCTCCCTGAACATTTATGCCACGGAGGTATTTAAACATCAAAATCATATCACCTCTATCCCGCCTTTCCTCTAAGGTGTATATATTAAGATCCTTAAGTCTGTCCTCATATGCTTTATAATGAAGCCCACTAATCATTTTAGTAGCCACCCTCTGCACCGACTCCATCCTGTTCACATCCTTTTGAAGGTGCGGTCTCAGGAATTGCACACTATACTCCAAATGAGGTCGCACCAAAGACTTATTCAGAGGCATTATCACCTCCTTTTTTCTGCTAGCCATTCCTCTCCGTATGCACCCAAGCATCCTTCTAGCTTTTGCCATCACCTTTTCTACCTGTTTAGCTACTTTAAGATCATCAGACACAACCACGCCTAGGTCCCGCTCTTCTTTAGCGGACAAAAGTACTTCACCTCCTATACTGTATTGCTCCCTTGGATTGCTGCAGCCCAAATCCATGACCTTACATTTTTTAACATTAAATCCCAGCTGCCAAATTCTAGACCATTCTTCAGGCTTAGCTAGATCCCTCCTCATGTTATCTACACCTTCCTGGGTGTCTACTCTATTGCAGATTTTGGTATCATCTGCAAAGAGGCAAACCTTACCTGACAGCCCTTCCGCTATATCACTAACAAAGATGTAAAAAAGAATCGGACCAAGGACAGATCCCTAGGGCACACCACTGGTAACATCCTTCTCCTCAGAGTGAGCTCCATTTACTTGTACTCTTTGTCGCCTCCCACCCAACCAATTTCTAACCCAAGCAGTAACTTTAGGGTCCATCCCTAGGGTGCTCAGTTTGTTTATAAGTCGCCTGTGAGGAACAGTGTCAAAGGCTTTACTGAAATCTAAATACACCACATCTAGAGCTCTCTCTCGGTCCAACTCCCTGGTCACCCAGTCAAAGAAATCAATCAGATTTGTCTGACAAGACCTGCCTCTGTTGAATCCATGCTGCCTCGGATCCTGTAATCCGCTGGACTCCAGAAACCTCACTATTTTCTCTTTCAGCAGCGTTTCCATAATTTACTCACCACCGAAGTTAAACTAACCGGCCTGTAGTTTTCAACCACATCCTTACTTCCGCTTTTGTGTAAAGGCAACACATGAGCCTCTCTCCAGTCCTTTGGCACCACTCCCGACTCCAACGAGGCATTGAAAAGGTCAGTCAGTGGAGTTGCTAGAACGTCCCCAAGTTCCCTCAGTATTCTAGGGTGTATCCCATCCGGTCCCATCGCTTTGTCTACTTTAAGTTGAGCTACTTTCTCACGAACACAGTCTTCTGAAAATTGTTCAAGATGTCCCTCGCTTCTGTTCCTATTTGTGGGTGTTTTCTGAGGTCCTGCTCCTGGTTCTTCATCTGTGAACACAGAACAAAAATATTTGTTAAGCAATTCCGCTTTATCCTTATCAGCTTCTACATATCCCCCCCCCCCCCTGCACCCTTGAGTCTGACAATACCACTTTTGCCCTTCCTCTTCTCACTAATATATCTGAAAAATGTCTTATCCCCCCATTTTATTGCATTGGCTATTTCCTCCTCCTTTTGAATCTTTGCCTTCTTGACTACTTTGCTAGCTTCTCTAAGTTTTTCCAAATACAGATGACTGTCTTCCTCTCTCTGTGATCTTTTGTATTTCATGAAGGCCTCCCTCTTTTTCTTCACTTTTTCAGCTACTTCCTTCGAAAACCATAGCGCTCTCCTTTTCCTTTTGCCTTTATTTACCATTTTAACAAAAAGGTTGGTTGCCCTTAAAATACCCCCTTTCAGTTTTGCCCACTGTTTTTCTACATCCCCCAGCTGTTCCCATCCCACTAACGACTCCCTGAGGTATTGGCCCATCTTCGCAAAGTTAGTCTTCCTAAAGTCTAAGATCCTCACCTTGGAATGGATTCTAACAGCCCTAGTCCTAATACTGATCCACAACATCTGGTGATCACTGGATGAAAAATGATCTCCCACTAGAACATCAGAAACACTTTCACCATTGGTAAGCACCAAGTCCAGTATGGCCCCTTCACGTGTGGGGTCTGTTACCAATTGCCTGAATAGTTCTCCCTGTAGAGAATCCAGGATCTCCTTACTTCTAGATGATACTGCAGCAGGAATGTGCCAATCAACATCTGGCATATTGAAATCTCCCATCAGTAGCACTTCCCCTTTCCTAGCAATGCTGCGTATGTCTTCAATTAACTCTCTGTCCACCTCTTCTTCTTGTGAGGGAGGTCTGTATATCACACCAATGCAAATAGATTTCTCTTTCCCTCTTTCTAGTTTAACCCACAATGCCTCCTCTCTCCCTTTTAAGCTCTGTAATTCCAAAGCTTTAATAGTAGTTTTTACATATAGTGCCACTCCTCCTCCCCTTCTTCCTACCCTGTCCTTTCTGAATAAAGTACAGCCAGGTATAGTTACATCCCAGTCATGGTTTTCTGTGAACCATGTTTCTGTAACTGCCACTAAATCCAAGTCAGCCACTCCCACCAAAGCTTCAACATCATGGATCTTATTTCCCATGCTACGGGCATTTATACACACTGCTTTCCATATGTTACCCCTGTTACCCATTTCCATAAAGGTATTTAATGTATCACCTACCTGGGGGCTTTCACTTACCTGGGGGCTTTCTTCACCTATCCCCAACGAATCTAGTTTAAAGCCCTCTTCAGTAGATTAGCCAGCCTACTACCGAAGATGCGTTGACCTTTCTTGGACAGATGGATGCCATCTCTGCTCTGCAACCCTTGGAACAGCATCCCATGGTCTAGGAAACCAAAACGCTCTCGATGACACCATCCACGCAGCCATGCATTCATCTCCAGGATGCGAGCCTCTCTGCCTTGGCCTTTACCCTCAACAGGGAGGATTGAAGAGAACACCACCTGTGCACCTAACTGCTTCACCCTCTGTCCCAGAGCCATGAAGTCACCTTTGATACGTTCCGAGGTATACCTGGCAGTATCATTTGTTCCAACATGGATTAGCAACATTGGGTAATAGTCAGTGGGCTTGATGAGTCTCGGCAAACTCTCCGTAACATCTTGGATTTTGGCACCAGGCAGACAGCATACCTCTCTGGACATCAAGTCTGGTCAGCAGATGGACGCCTCAGTACCCCTCAGAAGAGAGTCTCCAACCACCACTATCCTTTGTTTCCTTCTGGTCACTGATTCTGCAACTTTGGGGTACTTGAACTCTGGTTCTTCCCTTTCCAGGGATGCTTTCACCTCCTCCACTTCCAGGGCTGCATAATGGTTCTTCAATTCAAGGGCTGGAGAAGTTGGATTGGTGATTTTGCAGGCCCTGGTGACTTGTGTCCAACCATCGACATTCTGTTGGCACCCATCTTCTCCTGAGCTGGAGGAGCTTGGTTGCTGCAAGAAGCATCTCATCAATGTACTTCTCACTGTCTTGAATGCTCCTCAGCCTCACCACCTCCTCTCTGAGTTCCTCCACTTGTTTCCTCAGAGCTTCAGCATGCAGGCACCCTGCACATGGAACTGGTCCTTCAACTGGCATTAGGACCTCTGTCTGGACCGAGGCAGAAGCTGTAATGGGGGCAACAGCTTTAGCAATACGATTTTTCCCAGCCATTGTTCTGTTCGTGGAGCTTAGGTATCTGTTAAAGCAAAAGAGAGAGATCTACCAAGTACCAGCCGGTTTTCCAGCTGTCCTTTCAGAGAAAAAGCAGTTAAATCTCTTTAATTATATTCAAAATGTGCTGGTCCAATTCTCTGTGATTTGTTAAAGGGGGAGGTGCCCTATAAAGCAAGACTGCTCACTAGGGGTGGGTGGGAGTCTGGGTGGGTAGGGAGGGAACTAACACCTGATTAGCAAACCTGAGGAGGTTACTAGAGTTCAGCAACCTACTGTGCTCAAGGAAAGTTCCCCTAAAGCACCAAAAAGAAAGTAACGTTTCTTTAAAAAATATACAAAAAACCCTTTTAAGAGCTCCCAGTCAGAGAGCTAGCAATGTAATATAATAAAAACAAACCCTCAAATCCTTACTGTTTGTTGATCTGCAGAGCCCTGGTTAGGAAAGCCTCAACAGGGCAGGGCAATGGAGCCTTTTATGCAGGCCTCAGCTGCACTCAGGAAATCAGGCCCACTAACTCCTGATTAGGTGTTAGCAGTTTCTAAACCTGAGGAGGCTACTAGAGTTCAGCAATCTACTGTGCTCAAGGAAAGAGCTTACCTCAGCAGCACAGGAAAGGGTACTGTGTAGCAGCCCTCTTTTAATAAGTGTTATTGTGTGCAATTCTGGTTGCCGTATCTTAAAAAAGATATAGCGTTATTAGAAAAGGTTCAGATAAGAGCCACCAAAATGGTAAAGGGGATGGAAGGATACTCCTATGAAGAAAGGCTAAAAAAGTTAGGGCTCTTTAACCTGGAAAAGAGACATCTGAGGGGAGATATGATAGAAGTCTATAAATTAATGAACGGAGTGGAACGCGTAAACGTAGATCGATTGTTTACGTTATCAGAATATAGAAAGACTAGGGGACATGCAATGAAGCTACAGGTTAAACTATTTAAGACTAATAAAAGAAAATATTTTTTCCTCAATGTGTAATCAAACTCTGGAATTTGTTACCGGAGGATGTAGTAAAGGCTGTTAGTGTAGCTGGGTTTAAAAAAGGTTTGGACAAGTTCCTGGAGGAAAGGTCCATAAACCATTATTAAGAAGGGACCCAGGATATCAATGTGCTTGACCCAGTACAAGCATTGTGGAACCTGTGTCTTTTGGGGAAACTGCTAGGTACGTATGACCTAGATTGGCCACTGTTGGAAACAGGATACTGGGCTTGATGGACCTTGGTCTGACCCAGTATGGCATATCTTATGTTCTTATGTACCATATCGTGCTGTGGAGACTGGAAGGGCGTCCCCGCAGGAAGTTGCCGGGGTTTCGCCACCAGCTCAGAGACAAGCAGAGGTCGTGAGGAACCCTGACGGGGTCCCTGAGGTGTCTGAGGGACTGACTCCATTGGGTACTGAGACACCAGTGAGCCGTCAGCATGTGCAGGCAGGAGTGAGGAACCACATGCACGTTCGAGGCCATGTGGCCCCGGAGATGTAGCATGGACCGAGCGGTGACCTGGTGAGCGCTCTGGACGTGAGCCGCCAGAACCTGGAGGCAGGTGGAGCGATCTACTGGCAAGAAGGCCATGGCCTGCCGAGTATCGAGGCACGCCCCGATAAACTTGTGAGCCTGTGTCGGCTCAAGGTGAGACTTTAGGTAGTTGACCAAGAAAGCGTAGTTACTCACCTGTAACAGGTGTTCTCCAGGAGCAGCAGGAATCAGTCCTCACATATGGGTGACGTCGGCGCCGACGGAGCCCTCGCGGAGCAATTTTCCCCAGCTTTCAAAGAAAGCCTTTGGGAATTGCAGCGCGCATGCGCGGTCTCCTTCCCGCCCAAGGGTGCCATCTTAGCCAGTCGGATGACATAGCTAAAAAGACAGCGTAAAAATATGCAAAACAACTAAAGCAGATAATCGCAACTCCAAGGGGAGGAGGGAGGGTTGTGAGGACTGATTCCTGCTGCTCCTGGAGAACACCTGTTACAGGTGAGTAACTACGCTTTCTCCAGGACCAAGCAGGAAGTCAGTCCTCACATATGGGACTCCCAAGCTTAAGGCTACCGGAGACCCTAAGCACAAAAATGAGCTCCCTCTAGCTCAGCGGCACAGAAGGAAGGAATCTTCACTGAATTATTACCCACCGGTAGCCCCCATCCGGGATGGAGGGTAGGAGTTGCTCAAACCTCGAAGAGATTTCGGAGGACTGCCTGTCCGAAAGCACTGTCCCTGCGGGACTCCCTCTCGAGACAGTAATGGACCGCAAAAGTCTGGCTCGAAGACCAAGTAGCGGCCCGGCAGATGTCTGCCAGCGGAACAGAGCGGAGGTAAGCCACTGACGTAGCCTTCGCCCGAACACAATGAGCCGTGACTCGACTTTCTAACGAGAGTCCGGCTGCCCCATAAGCCCAAGCGATACAGTCAGCAACCCAGATGGACAGAGTACGCTTGGAGACAGGGAGCCCCAATTTATTGGGGTCAAAAGACACAAAGAGCTGAGCAGCTTTGCGGTGCTCCCGCGTACGGTCAAGGTAGAAGTTCAACGCCCTTCTACAGTCCAGGGTATGCAGGACCATTTCAGCTCGGCTGGAGTGTGGCCTGGGAAAGAAGGTCGGAAGTACCACCTCCTGATTGATGTGAAAAGGGGAGACCACTTTTGGAAGAAATTTTGGGTGAGTCCGTAAGACTACCCTATTCTTGTAGAACCGAGTGTAAGGGGGATCAGACATGAGGGCCTGCAATTCACTTATGCGTCTAGCGGAAGTGAGGGCTATCAGGAATAAGGTTTTCCAGGACAGAAAACGGAGAGAACAGGTAGCCATTGGTTCAAAAGGCGGACAGGTGATCCGCTGTAAAACCACATTCAGATCCCAGTCAGGTGCTGGCGGGCGCAGAGGTGGTTTGAGTAGAAGGAGACCTCGGAGAAACCTTGCCACGAGAGGGTCGCTGGAAAGAGGTCTGCCGTCCATCGGCACATGATGTGCTGAAAGAGCACTGAGGTGAACTTTGACGGAGTTGGACTTAAGTCCCATGTTAGAGAGGTAGAGCAAGTACTGCAAGATCACCGACACCGAGCAGGAGAAGGGATCCTGAGACTGCTGGGCACACCAAACGGAAAAGCGACGCCATTTTAGGGCGTAGCATTTGCGGGTAGAAGGTCGCCGGGAAGCTAGGATGACCTCCTCCACCTCTGCCGGCAGGAGAAGGGGAGCAAGGACTACCCTTTCAGCCGCCAGGCCATTAGATTGAGAGATCTGAGGTTGGGGTGTAGCAGGGACCCCTGATCCTGTGTTAGGAGATCCGGTTGAAACCCCAGAGGGAACGGATCCTCTACCGCTAATTGCAACAGGAGTGGAAACCACGGCTGCCTGGGCCAGCGAGGAGCCACCAGGATCATGGAAGCTTTGTCTCGGAGAACCTTGAACAGAGTTCGAGAGACTAGCGGGATGGGAGGAAAAGCATAGAGAAGGCTCTCCGACCATAAGAGTAGAAAAGCATCTGCCGCTACTCGCAGGGGATGCGGCTGACGAGAGCAGAAGCGAGGAAGTTGCCGGTTGAGAGGACTGGCAAAGAGATCCATCGTGGGGAGGCCCCACTTCAGAAAAAGTTTCTGAACTACCAAGGGATCCAGACGCCACTCGTGCGGCTGGAGTATCCTGCTGAGTTTGTCCACCAGGCAATTTTCTTGGCCTGGGAGATAAACTGCCTTGAGAAGAATGCCGTGTCTGACGGCCCAAGAGCAGAGCCTCTGAGCTTCTCGGCAGAGAAGGAAGGAGCCCGTGCCCCCCTGTTTGTTCACGTAGAACATGGCAACTTGATTGTCCGTCTGGACAAGGACGGACTGGTGAGAAGTCAGGTGGGAGAAAGCCTTGAGCACCAGACGGATTGCTCTGAGCTCCAGGAAGTTGATCTGCTGAGCAGACTCCCACGCGGTCCAGAGACCTTGAGTACATGCCCCTTGGCAATGTGCTCCCCAACCTAGGAGGGAAGCATCGGTCGTCAGCACTTGAGCCGGCTGAGGCGACTGAAAAGGCATGCCGAGCACCAGGTTCGGCCGATGAAGCCACCACTGTAGAGAAGAGGCCAGCGGCCCGGAGATGCGCACTAAGTCGGCTAGTCCGCCGGTGGCTTGTTGCCACTGCTTGCGAAGGCACCATTGAGAAGGCCGCATATTCAGGCGGGCATTGGGGGTCACGTGGACGGTGGAAGCCATATGGCCAAGTAGTCTCAGGAAGCGCCTGGCGGAGACCAGGGACTGGCTGCGAAAACGGCCGGCTAGGTCCATGAGCCGTTGAGCCCTGTCGAGAGGCAGGAAAGCTCGTGCCTGAGGAGTGTGCAGTCTTGCGCCGATGAACTCGAGATCCTGTGAAGGGAGCAAAGTGGACTTTGCGAAGTTTATTACAAAGCTCAAGTACTGCAGTAGAGTCACCGTGCGGTGTGTGGCATTGGTGACTGCCGGAGAGGACGATGCTCTGATGAGCCAGTCATCGAGGTACGGAAAGACATAGAGGCCGTGAAGCCGGAGATAGGCCGCCACCACCGCGAGACATTTTGTGAAGACTCGCGGTGCGGAGGATAGGCCAAAGGGCAGTACTCTGTACTGGTAATGATTTCCTGCCACCACAAACCGTAGGTATTGGCGGTGGCTTGGGTGGATGAGGATGTGCGTGTAGGCATCCTTTAGATCCAAGGAGCATAGCCAATCTCCCTGCTGGAGGTAGGGCAGAAGGATTCCAAGGGTAAGCATCTTGAACTTTTCCCTCACGAGGAACTTGTTGAGGTTGCGCAAGTCCAGGATGGGTCTGAGGCCTCCTGTCCTTTTTGGTATCAGGAAATACCTGGAATAAAAGCCTTGACCTCTCAGGTGGTGGGGCACCGGTTCCACAGCCTGTTCCTGAAGAAGACTTGCTAACTCCTGAAGGAGTAAGTCCCTGTGCAGAGGGAGTCGTGGAGGTTCTCCCGGGAAATAAGAGGGAGGGACCTGATGGAAGTGGAGAAGATATCCTTCTCTTACGACTTGAAGCACCCAGGCATCTGAAGTGATGTTGGACCACCTGTGTGCGAAGTGAACCAGCCGGCCTCCGGTGCTGGGAGGAGCCGGCGGAGGGGGAGAGGCTATGCTGAGGAAGTCAAAAACCCCCACCCTGCTGAGCAGGGGCTGGTGGTGCAGGCTTGGAGGCTTGCTGCCTACGGGACCCGTTACCCCGTCCCTTGGCCTGCTGGCCCTGTGGGGGAGCTGCAGAGGCCTGATATTGTGGGTAGTGTTTATAGGCATCCGCCTTTCTCGGGTAAAAGGACTTCTTTCCCGAGCCCTTCTTTTTCTGGGAAGGGGCGGAGGTCTTCCTAGCCTAGTCCTGGTGAGAGTCTCCGTCTCGATTTGTGCAGCCTTTTCAGCCATGGGCTTGCCAAAGAGGTTCTCACCTCGGCAGGGGACATCGACCAACTTGTCCTGCACCCAGGGTTCCAGGTCAGACGACTGAAGCCAAGCTTGTCGGCGGGCACCGATGCCAGCTGCGGCCACGCGAGCCGATGCTTCAAAGCCATCATAGGCTGCTCGGGACATGAATTTGGAGCATTCCCGAATACCAGTTGTCAAGGCCAGGAACCTCCGCAAAGGTTCCTCGGACAGTCCAGCGGAGAATCCGGCTATCTCTTTAGCCAGGTCTCGGAGATACATGCCCATGTATAGCTGGTAGGTCTGGACACGACAAGCAAGCATAGAGCCCTGGAAACACTTCTTACCAAGGCCATCCAGGTTACGGGCCTCCCTGCCAGGAGGCACCGAGGAGTGCATCTTTTGGCTCTTAAGCCTATACATGGCCGATTCCACTACCATGGAATGGTGTGGCAGCTGTGCTTTTTGGAAGCCAGGACTCTTGCGGACTCGATAGATGGAATCGACCCGCTTGCTCAATACCGGCGACGAGGCCGGACTCTCCCACATGCGGAAGAGTAGTCGTTCCAGCATGGGAGGAACCGGTACAGTAAAGTGCTCCCTGGCGGGAGAGTCGTACTGAAGGGCGTAGAGCTCTTCGGCTCGAGGCTCCTCCTCGGGATCCGCAGGGAAGGCCAAAGCCTTGGCCATATCCCTGACGAAGTCCGAGAACCGGGCATCCTCCGGAGGGGACTGCTTCCGAGGTTCGGACTCAGGTGAGTCCGAGGGGACACACCGAGTCCGAAACGAATCAGGTGACTCTTCCTCTTCAGACTCCGAGGCCGACTCCGAGGAGGAATCGGTGGGGTCGGCTCGGGCAGGCGGAGGCGTCGGCCGCCCCGACACCGAGGGAGTCGGCGTCGACGACCTCGGTCCCGAACGGGAGGCCGAGGGTGACCTCGACCGAGGATCGACTCGAGTTCGCATGGACTCGAGGATCGGCTCGGTCTCCGGAGTCGACTTAGACGTCCCGGCGGTCGGGGCAGTGGCGCCAGCGAGGCTAGCGATCAGTGCCCGCTGCTGGTCCATGAAGGCAGATAGTCTGCTCTCCAAGGCCGTCAACCTGAGTCCGACCTCAGGTGACCCAGCAGCCCCCGACTTGGGCCCCGACGGCGTCGGGCCCGACGTCGGAACTCTCGGAGGCGAGTCCAGGAGGACTACAGGACTTACCCGAGCAGGCAACTCCGACTCCAGGCGAGGTCGCTTCGGGAGGTGCTTCTTCTCCAAAGACCCGGGACGGCTATCGGGGCTATGCGACCTGGCCCTCGCGGAGCTAGGAGCGTCCACCGACGCCGCCCTCGCGGGTTTTACCTTCCGTCGATGGTCCCCGGAGGGAGAACCCCTGTCGGAGGAGCTTCGGCGGTGGTCAGAGCTGGAACCTCTGGATGCCGAGGCCTCCGACGAGGTCCGGGTACGGCCGGGGTCAGCGAAGATTCTTTCCCGCTGGTGCCGCCGACTCCTTAACGCTTTGGAGGACATTTTGCCACAGGCCCCACAGATCAGTTCTTCGTGATCCGGGCCCAGGCAGCGGAGGCAATTATCGTGTGTGTCAGTGAGTGACATATTTCTGTCACACTGAACACACCGCTTGAAACCACTGGCAGCCATCGGGGAAAAAAGGGCCCCTGCAAGGTCAAAGGACCGGGCTGCCAGCGAAAAACCGAAAACGAAACTGACCAAAATCAGAAAAACCGAAAAATAAGAGAAGGACTCGCAACGGCGTCGTGAGTCCGGGCAGGAAAAAGACCGGCGTCGAACCGAAGGAAAAAAGAGAGATAAATCACGAAAATCAACTTTTTCAGCGGGGACACGACGGGTACGTCTGTAGGGCTCCGCGGAAAAAAGAAGACTGGCTAAGATGGCACCCTTGGGCGGGAAGGAGACCGCGCATGCCCGCTGCAATTCCCAAAGGCTTTCTTTGAAAGCTGGGGAAAATTGCTCCGCGAGGGCTCCGTCGGCGCCGACGTCACCCATATGTGAGGACTGACTTCCTGCTTGGTCCTGGAGAACCCCAAACTCTCCAAGAGGAGGACAATGCGCGACATCGCTTGCCAAGCCTCCTTGACAGAAGAGCCCGTAACAAGCCAGTTGTCGAGGTAGGGAAACACCGACACACCCCGGCGCCAAAGGTGAGTGGCGGCCATGACAAGGCACTTCATGAAGACCCGTGGGGCGGATTCAAGGCCAAAGGGGAGCACCCTGTACTGGAAGTTCTCTCCCTGCACCCTGAAACGCAGGTACTGCCTGTGTTGGGGGTGGATCAAGATATGGGCGTAAGCGTCCTTTAGATGCAAGGAGCATAGCCAGTCACCCTGCCGAAGGGAGGGCAGCAGCATGCCAAGAAATAACATTTTGAATTTCTCCTACACCAGGAACTTGTTTAGCCTGCGGAGGTCGAGGATGGGCTGCAGACCCCCCATCTTTTTTGAGATGAGGACGTACCGGGAATAAAAGCCCCGACCTCGAAGGTGGGGAGGGACCTTCTCGATTGCACGTTGGGCGAGGAGAGAGTGTAATTCCCGCTGCAGCAAAGGGTGGTGTACGGGGAGTCGAGGAGGATCTGCTGAGGAGAAAGGGGGTGGGAGTCTGTCGAAGTGGAGGCGATAGCCCTCGCGGATGACCTGAAGGACCGAGGTGTCCAAGGTTATAAATGTCCACGATGGGGCGAAGCTGGACAGACGTCCCCCTATGGGCTACTGTATCACCGGAGGGCGAGGAGCTATACCGCTGGAGTCAAAACCCCTGAGGGGGTTGTGGGAGAGCCGGCGTCGGGGCCTTTAATGGGGGCAATTTTGGGGTGTGAGAGGAGTTCAGGGGGTGAGGAGAGTAGAGAACCTGTAGAGGCAGCTTGAAACTTAGAATTTTTAATTGCCACGTTTGACTGCAACAAAAGCTGAAATTCCTTCTTCCATAGGAAGGCATTGAGTCCTTTTTGAAAGGGGCTTATTTCTCTAGAACCCTTAATCCAATATGACCCATTTTTTAATTCAGTGTGACTTTTTACTAATTTTTCCCACATGTTAAGTTTCATCCCATTCTATTAAATTTTCAGAATTATTTTACTTGTTGGGTTGAAAAGAATAAAACTGATGCCCATTGATCTAAGGCACCTGTTTTTCTCACACATCAGTCCGAGTTGTAAAGTGTGGGGGGTATTTTTATATTTCTTTTAGCACACTAAGTGGAAAGCAGTTTATGACTGGAGATGTTGGTTGGGGGAGGGGGGTTCGGCTGACAGGCTGTTTTGACTTTTGCTGCCAAAAAAGCAACTTACAGGAAATGGAAAAAGGAGCCAAATGATGAAAACAGGAAACAACAAAAGCTTTGCCAAGTTAGATGCAAGACACTGATAAGGTACATAAAGAGAAAATCTGAAAAAAGCTATCCATGGAAGCAAAAATGCATAATAAAAACTTTTTCAAGTACATTCGTAGCAAAATTCCTGTGAGAGAGTCAGTTGGATCATTGAATGACAGAGGAGTAAAAGGGGTGCTAAGTGAGGAAAAGGCCATAGCGGGACTGAATGAATTCTTTTCTTCGGTCTTTACTGAAGATGATGTACAGAATTCACCCATGCCGGAAATGGTGTATCGGAAGAATTGAAAGAAATATCGATAAACCAGGAAGATGTATTACAATTATTTATAAATTGAAGAGTAGCAAATGACCTGAACCAGATGATATACATCCAAGGGTCCTGAAAGAACTGAAATATGAGATTGCAGACCTATTGTACTATTAGTAATCTGTGAACTATCATTAAAATCATCTGTAATACCTGAGGATTGGAGAATGGCCAATATAACGCTAATATTTAAAAAGGGTTCCAGGGGTGATCTGGGAAACTACAGACCGGTGAGTCTGACATCAGTACCAGGCAAAATGAAACCATTATAAAGAATAAAATTACTGATTATGTACTGTATATAGTCAAAGTTTAATGGGAGAAAGCCAACATGGCTTTAGTTAAGGAAAGTCTTGTCTTACTAATTTGTTATAATTTTTTTGAAGGTATGCAAAAACAGGTAGACAAAGGTGAGCTGGTCAATATAATGTATCTGAATTTTCAGAAAGCCTTTGACAAGATCCCTTATTTATTTAGTAGGTTTTCTATACTGCCTTCTCTTATAATCAAAGCGGTTTACAGATCAACATTTCAACTTTTACATAAAACAATGGGAGAGGGGGCATGCATTGGATTGGTTTCAACTATTTACAGAATGAGCTATTTATATTATAATACAATGCTTGTTAATTAATTGAGTGGGGCTGTGTTATATGTGGAGTTATATGAGGAGTGGAGGAGTGGCCTAGTGGTTGGGGCAAGGTACTTCAGGCCGGAAGGTTGGGGGTTCAAATCCCACTAGAGGACAGCAACCTTGGGCCGGAAGGACTGGGGTTTCTAGTCCCACAGGTGCTCCTTGTGGTCTTGGGCAAGCCACTTAACCCTCCATAGCCCATGTTCCCTGTAAAATAGTTATCTCCAAGTTATAATGCCCTGTTCAATGTAATTTCAGTTTGTTCAATGTAAACCGCACTGATGCCGAATAGCGCGGTATATAAGAGAATGTAAATAAATAAAATAAATAAATAAATATGGGTCTTGCTATGTAACCTCTCCAAAATGTTCCACATAGAGAGTTGTTTTCAGCTTCTTACGGAAGTCCTTATAGCCTGAAGTGGCCCTTAGAGAGTCTGGGAGGGCGTTCCATAGAGCTGGGGAAGCCAGGGAGAAGGCTCATCTGGATGTGGATTGATTTGATTTGGTGTATGCGATGGGGGTAGCAATGGTGTCCGTGGTGGTGCGCCTTCTGGGTCTCGAGCAGTTCTTCGTCGTAATGAGGTTACTCAGTATGTCTGCTGAGATGGCTTGCTTGATTTTAAAGATGTTTAGTGCGGTTTTATATTTGATGTGGGAGGTAATGGGGAGCCAATGAAGGTGATTCAGGAGGGGGGTGATGTGGGCATATTTAGATGAACCAGTTAGAATACAAGCTGCGGTATTCTGTACCATCTGTAGGGGTCAGAGTGCCTGTTTGGATAGGCCTATGAGTATGGGGTTGCAATAGTCCAAGATGGGTGTGATTATGGCTTGGAGTACGGTGCGGAAGTGGTCTGTACTGAGTAGCGGTTTGAGCAGTCTGATGATGCTCAGTTTGTGATAGGCGCTCCTGGTTGTCTTGTTTATGTGAGAATGCATATTCAACTCGCGGTCCAGGGTGACTCCAAGGTACTTCACTTTTGGTTTGATGGGAATTGTGGTGTTTTTGAGCTGGATTGAGTGTGGTGGAGTAAATCCAGGGTTTTGTGTGATCAGGAGGGCTTCCGTCTTGTTGTAGTTGATGTTTAGGTTGTTTTGGGTTAACCAACTCGTCATTTCTTCTAGGCAGACTTTTAATGTTCAGTAAACCGGGTTGTCAAGGTTGACTGGAGAGTAAATCATTATGTCATCTGCATATAGTGTGTAGTGGATCTTGTGTCTTTTCAAGATTGCGCAGATGGGCTGAATGTATAAGTTAAATAACAGTGCAGACAGGGAGGATCCTTGTGGCACACCTTATACTGATTGGAACGGGGTTGAGGTGCTTGTTCCACATTTCACCTAAATTTGTCGGTCGTTGAAGTAGGAAGAGAAACAATTAATGGTGGTTTTATAGAAGCCAATATCTTTCAGTCTGTCTAATAGGATGCTGCGGGACACAGTGTCAAACGCTGAGGAGATATCAATGAATATTAGGAGAAAGCCCGTCTTGATATTGTCCAATCCTCTCATCAAGTTGTTGAGTAGGTATATGAGAAGAGTTTCAACACTATGGTAAGGTTGAAATCCATGTTGGTGCGGGCCCATTGGTGCATGTGATTCAATGTGATCCTGTAGCTGTCGTTGGACAATTTTCTCTATAATCTTTGTGAGGAATGGAAGGCTAGAGATGGGGCGGTATGTCGCTGGTTCGCTTTTATTTAGGGCTGAGTTCTTGAGTATAGGCCGGACTGTAGCAAGCTTGAGGGTACGTGGCATGTAGCCTTGGGATAAGGACTGGCATACGATGATGTGGATGATTTGGCTTAGTTCCACTTTGGCTGATTTAATCCACGTTACTGGGCATGGATCAGATGGCGCAGTGCTGGTGTTTAGCTCTGAGATGATCTGTGATATCTGATCAGCTGATGGGATGTTGAACTCAGCCCACATTTGTTTGTGTTGTGTTGAGCTGGTCAAGGTATTCACGGTGCCCTCAGATGGGGAGGTGTATTTGGACTGGAGGAAGTCAGCGAAAATTTGTGGAGGTATAATTTTGTCGACTTTGAGGGTGGGTTCTTTAGTGAGTGTTGTAACTATTCCAAATAGCTCTTTGGATTTATTGGCGGATTTAAGTATGAGGTTGGTATTGTATTCCTTTTTATGTTGGTAGATGAGGTTGTTGTATTCCTTTTGTTTCATGTGGTAGAGACTCTTGGCGAAATTAAAAAGTGGTGGGATTGGAGGCAGTGTAGCAGTGAGGATCAGGAACTGGTTAAAAGATAGAAAACAGAGATCAGGGCTAAATGGCCAATTTTCTCAATGGAGAAAAGTAAATAGTAAAGTACCACAGGGATATGTGCTGGACCCACTGCTTTTTAACATATTCATAAATGACCTGGAAATGGGAATAACGAATGAGGTGATCAAATCTGCAGATGAGACAAAATTATTCAAAGTTGTTAAAACCCAAGGGGATTGGAAAAATTGCAAGAGCTCCTTGATAAATTGGAACGCTGGGCATCCAAATGGCAGATGACCTTTAATGTGGATAAGTGCAAGGTTATGCATCTAGGAAAGAACAACCCAAACTACGGTTACACAATGCAAGGTTCCACATTACAAACCACCACCCTGCAAAAACGATTTAGGCATCATCGTGGATAACACGTTGAAACCCTCTGCCCAGTGTGCAGCAGTGGCCAACAAGGCAAATAGAATGCTAGGAATTATAAGGAAAGGAATAGAGAATAAAACAAAGGATATTATAATGCCTCTGGATCGTTCCCTGGGGTGATCACACCTTGAATATTGTGTGTAATTCTAGTCACCGTATCTTAAAAAGGATATATAAAAAAGGTACACAGAAGAGCCACCAAAATGGTAAAGGGGATGGCAGGATACCCTATGAGGAGAGACAGACAGTTGAGGGGAGATATGACAGAGATCTATAAATTAATGAATGAAGTGGTACGGGTAAACAGAGATCTATTGTTTATGCTATAAAAAGTAGAAAGACTAGGGGACATGTAATGAAGTTATGGTGTAACTCATTTAAGACTAATATGAGAAAGCGTAGTTACTCACCTGTAACAGGTGATCTCCGGGAACAGCAGGAATTTAGTCTTCACATATGGGTAACATGGGTATCGACGGAGCCCGCGCAGGAACGCTCTCCAATAGGAAAGCCTTTGGGAGCATCCCACTGCGCCTGAGTAGCTGCCTTCCCACCTTTAGAGCTCTCCCTCCTCAGTTGAGTTTGTAGCTGAGATAAAAAGGAGTTAAAGAGAGAAGAGGTAAAGTACAACTCCTAGGGGAGGAGGGTGGGTTGTGAAGACTAAATTCCTGGTGTTCCTGGAGATCACTACGCTATCTCAAGGAACAAGCAGGAATGAAGTCTTCACATATGGGACTCCCTAGCTGAAAGATGCCAGAGGGATGACCTCAGAGTGAGCTGTGGATCACAGGCATAACTAAGTAGGTCATATATCCTCCAAGAATGTCTGGTATTGAAACCCAGGACAGAGGGTAGGAGTTGATCTAAGTCTGAAAGAGATGCTGGAGAACAGTTTGGCCAAACAAGGCATCCCGGAGGAGGTCCTTGTCCAGGCAATAGTGAGTAGCAAAGGTGTGGACAGAAGACCAGGTTGCTGCTTTGCATATCTCATCAATCACTACAGAGCGTAGATTTGCCATAGAGGTAGACATGGCCCGAACATTATGTGCAGTGACATGACCCTTGAGAGAGAGACCTGCACTTTCATAAGCAAAGGAAATGCAATCCACTATCCACTATCCATCTGGATAGAGTTCGCTTGGATACTGGGAATCCCAGGTGACTCGAGTCAAAGGCGAACAAACACTGGGAAGCTTTTCTGTGCCCTCAAGTTCTCTGGAGATAAAAAGCCAAAGCATGTTTGCAATCTAGAGTGTGAAGTGTTGCTTCTGCCCTAGAGGAATGAGGTCTAGGGAAAAATACAGGGAGGTAAACCAATTGGTTTAAATAAAAGGGCAAGATCACCTTTGGCATAAAGTGGAGATGAGTGCTAAAGACTACCTTATCATGGTGGAATAGTGTATAAGGAGGGTCAGCCACCAAAGCCTTGAGCTCACTAATGCGTCTTGCTGAAGTGAGGGCAATAAGGAAAGTGACCTTCTGGGTGAGAAACTTCAAAGAAGTGGTGGTTAGAGGTTCAAAGGGCAACTTGAGAAGCTGTCCTAAAACAACATAGGAAACCTCAGACTCTATAGCAAACCTAAGATCCCATGCCACTGGAGGTGGCCTAATGCGATGTTTAGACAACAGAAGACCCCTCATGAAGCATGCTACAAGCGGCTGAAAAGAGATGGGCTGACCATCCAGGGGTATGTGAGAGGCCGCAATTGTACTTAGGTGCACTCTTATCGAATTTGTTTGGAGTCCAGAAGAAGACAGGTGGAGAAGATATTCAAGTAATGCATCCACTGGAGCTGAGAAGGGGTTAAGATCCCTTGCAGAACACCAGAGAGAGAATCTACGCCACTTGAAGGCATAGGAGCATCAGGTGGAAGGCTTCCTAGAAGCTAAGAGGATATCTTTTACCTGTTGAGAGAGGTTGATGTCCTGGAAGGCTATGCTTTCAGCAGCCATGCTGTAAGATATAGGGACTGTGGATTGGGATGCAGTAGCGTCCCGTCCTCCTGCGAGAGGAAATCTGGAGCAGACCCCAAATCTACTGGCTGAGCTTGAGACAAACGAAGAAGGAGAGGATACCACGGTTGTCGTGGTCAATGTGGGGCTATGAGAATCATGTAGCCCCTGTCTTTTTGGAGTTTGAAAAGAGTTTTGAGAATTAGGGGAATTGGAGGGAAGGCATATAGGAAGCCTTGACCCCAGTGAGGGTGAAAGGCATCTACCTGCTGGTTGTTCTGTGTAGATGGTTGAAGCAGAAACGAGGAAGCTTGGCATTCTGAGGAATCTAGAACAGGTCTATATCTGGAGTTCCCCAGATCTGAAAAATGAGAGTGACCTTGTTCGCATGGAGAGACCACTCGTTGGATAGCAGGACTTGACTGAGTTTGTCTGCCAAGACATTCTGCTTGCCTAGAAGATACATCGCAAGTAGGTGAATGTGATGCTGAATTGCAAAAGACCACAGATGTAGGGCTTTGGTGCAAAGGGTCGAAGAGCCTGTTCCGCCCTGCTTGTTCAATTAGAACATAGCTACTTGATTGTCCATCTGGAAAGAACTGTCTGGAAGCGAAAATGGTCCTGGAACACCTTGAGAGCATTGTGGATGGCTGAGTTCCAGCAGATTTATGTGGAGTTGTGACTCCTGATGAGACCAAAGACCCTGAATGGAGAGACTGTCCAAATGAGCTCCCCAGCCAATTTGGACTTATCTGTCGTCGGGGTACATTGATGTGAAGGCACCTGAAAAGGTGACCCTACGAGAAGGTTTTCTGGGGACTGCCACCATTGGAGAGAGGAAATTAGATGTGTAGAGACCATTATTTTGTCTCCCAGGCAACTCGACGCCCGAGATCACTGGGAAGTCAGGGTCCATTGAGCTGTTTGCAGATGTAGATGAGCATATGGAACAACATGTATTGTTGATGCCATATGACCCAGAAGTTGCAACATTTCTGGAGCAGTGAGAAAGTTCTTGAGGCATGCTTGAGATACAAGCTGATTGAGTCGAGCAAAGCGGGCTTGGGGCAGAAAAGCCTTTGATTGTTGAGTGTCTAGGAGAGTCCCTATGAACTCTAGAGTTTGAGAGGGAATGAGTCGGGACTTTGGAAGATTTATTACAAATGCAAAGTGTTGCAGCACCTGCATGGTGCGTGAGAGGATTGGTCTCTAGAGAGGTGCTTTGCTCGAATGAGCCAGTCATTTAAGTAAGGGAAGACAAATATCCCTAGAGTTCTTAGGAAAGCAGCTACTACTGCCATGCACTTTGTAAAGACTCTTGAGGCAGAGGTTGTGGCAAAGAGGCCTATACAGAGTATGAGGGAGGACAAGGAGACAGGGAATTCACCCTAGTAAAGGGCCCCCTTTTACCAAGGCAGGGTAGGAAAAACACAAACACAGCTAAGAATCAGAAAACTTCCACATGGCCCACATTCCATGCTCTCCCTAGTGGAAGGAAGGGGAGAGGATACAGAGCCCAGATCCCCTTAAGCAGGGAGTGCTCCAAGTATGCAGGTGCATGAAGTCAGGCTGATTGCCATCACCTGGCTAGGGAGGGGTGGAAGAGAGAGCCCTGGAAGTATAAACTGAAGCCAGAGTGTGAGAGGGAGAAGAGCGACATTGTCAGGAGCAGCAGGGGAGAAGGAGAAGCAGGAAGCCAAACTGCCACGAGCCAAGGCACAGCTGCAAGCTGGCAAAGCTTGACCGGTGCAGAGCTGAGCAGAGCCCCTGAGCTGCCAAGAGAGGAGAGTGCTACGTGGAATATAGCACATCTGCCAGAGCGTTTGAAGCCAGGAACAGGAGAGACTCCAGGATTCCCCGGGAGGCTGGTAGCTGAAAATTGGGAACAAGGAGAGTCTGAGCCTATGCAGCTGGGAGAGCCTGAGGTAAAGCTAAATGGGGAAGAGATTCCTATGGACTGTTCTGTGTGCAAGGCTTTAAACCTGAGGAACAGGGAGAAAACAAGCCAACCCTGAGAGAGGGTTTACCAGGGAAGGGAACCCACAGTCCACAAGCCGGTAGCCCTGATTCACTCATGTTGGTAAAGGGAAAGGTCACAAGGATTAAGGAGTAGAACTGGAAGCTGTGGAAAGCTTATTAAGCACTTGCTGGAGGAACAAGGACATTGGGGTAAGAAAGTAGCTTTTGTAACAGAGCTTTCTTGTACCCTGAATTGTATTTGTTACGTGAAGGTTTATGCAGGTGAAGAGAAGCTATACTATCACGGACAGTGAATGTAATTTTTGTTTGTGCTTTTGGCCAGCAAGGCTGCAAAGAAAGTGAATTATCCATTCTGTTAAAAAGACTGTATATCCTGCAATATGGAAAACCTTTAAACAGTATTATCCCTGTAAATAGATTGTAAATAGTTTCCCTTGTTATCCAAGTTCCTTCCCTTGTTATCTGTAAACTCATGCATGTTGACTGTACTGAGATTTTTGTTCTATGTGAACCGCGCTGATGCTGAATAGTGCGGTATATAAGAGAATATAAATAAATAAACAGACATTTTTTGTTTATGTTTGTTTTTGGGGAATACTCTGTTTCACAGAGATCTGAACCAATATCCTGTATGTGGTGAGAACGAACCATTGTGTGTAAAATAAATTCTGTCATTTGCCTTAACTCTTGGAGCCAATTACAGATTTTTGTCTGATGCACACATACAGCCAAGCAAAGACTACCTTTCCCAGAAGGCACTACGGGAAATAGTTGAAAAGGGCTAAAAAAACAGACAGCAAAAAGTTTCTATAAAATAACCACGCCCTCTCTTAGCTGGAGGCGAGCGGTGGCGGCTTGACAAGGTGAGGCCAAAAGGCAGGACTCTGTATTGATTTTATTTATTTATTTATTTGTTTGTTTGTTTGTTTTTATATTCCGCTTCGTCTTCAAAATCAGAGCGGTTTACATGGAACCTTTGAACTACTGCGCAATGCAGTTTACATGGAACAGTAAACAGGTACATATAACAATTGTAGTTAACAATAACAATAAATAACACAGGTACACTAAAAAAAAATTTTTTTAAACTGCCTCTAATGTTTCGATTGATTTTTACGTTTTTTGGTGCGCTGAATCCAAATCTGGTAACCAATTTGCTCCATCACGTACAGATTTTTTGCTACATTGGGTTAGCAGTTTGAGGTGAACGTTTCAGATTGAGTGCGATCGAGATAAAAGTTTCTTGGATGAATTCTTTATACTAATTGTTTAGTAGTTATTCAAATAAGAATAAAGAAAATTGTAACAAGGCAGCACATAAGAATAGAGTAATGTCAACAAAACACACTGTGATGGTAGCAAAATTGTCTGCACTTAAAACAGCCACATACATGTGCACAAACATTGAGCATATAAGAGCGAGGTTAGACACAAAGCAAAGCAAAGAAATGTGCAAAAAATGTTGTACAGGTATGTTTGTAAGAATAGAAAACGCAAACCGCACCATTGCAATACATGAAGACAAACACCTGATGGTGTGAAAATAAAATTCTAATAAATGAGATCCGACACTGTGGTAATAACTAGCAAATGTTTATTTCAAAGTTTAGTAAAAACACGATATTTGTCAACACAGTTTAGATTTTAAAGTCATTCTTGGGTCAATCAATCTCCTGGTGGGCCCGTTTCTTCTTCCCCCGAATGCTTCTCTTAGTGCGCTGCTTGGCATATTTTTCATCTGGGGTTTCCCGCAGCAGCAACCAGCAGAAATCAGCCATCATAGTGGTGTTCCATCTTCCTTGGTACCTTCTCTCTGCGTCCTTGATGTCCTGGTGAAACCTTTCACCTTGTTCTTCACTGTACGCCCCCAAGTTTTCGGGAAAGTAGTTCACATGGGAGTGCAAGAAATGGACTTTCAGGCTCATGTTACAACCTTGTTCTTTGAAGGCATTGAGCATCCTGGCAACAATATCCTTATAGTTCTCATCCCGCCTGTTCCCCAAGAATTTGAGAACATCCTTGAAGGAATCCCAGGCTTCTTTTTCCTTCTCAGACATCGTTTCAGCGAATGCTCCATCTGAAATGAGTTTCCTTATATCAGGGCCAACAAACACTCCTTCCTTTAGCTTTGCTTCAGAAAGTCGGGGGAACTTTGAGCAAAGGTACCGAAAGCACTCACCATCTTTTGGAAGGGACTTGATGAATTGCTTAATGAGACCCAACTTAATGTGGAGAGGTGGTAATAGAATTTTATCACGAGGTACCAAGCTCTCATGAAGAACATTTTTCTCACCGGGTCTCAAATACTCCCGAATTGGCCAGTCCTTTTTCCCCCAGTGTAGGTCGCGGGCCCGGCTATCCCACAAGCAAAGGAAGCAGGGATATTTGGTGAAACCGGATTGCTGCCCTAATAGCATGGATAGAATTTTAAAGTCTCCACAAATCATCCACTTATGCTCATCATAACGAATCTTCTGAAGAATCAGGGCCAAATTCTCATATTTTTCTTGGAGAATAACAGAGTGAGCAATAGGAACTGAAGCGAATGTGTTGCCATTATGAAGAACACCTTTTATGCTGTCTTTTGATGAATCAATGAACAGCCGCCATTCAGCAGGATCATACTTGAGTTTAAACTTTTCCATCACTCCGTATATATCGTTGCAAAATACCAAATCTTCCTCTTTGCTGAAATACTTCAAAAATTGTGTCTCGCGGTTGCGGTACCAATAAAAGTTGTTCCTGGTGACAATAGATTTTTCTGTTTAAGCTGAGAACCTAGCAGTTGGGCAGCATCTTTTGGGAGTCCTAAATCCCGGACTAAATCATTCAATTCAGCTTGACAGAAAAGTTCAGGTTTCGGATCTGGTTCAGTTTCAAACTCGGAAGTACTGGACTCATCGGGAAAAGCCATCTGATGAGTCTCATCATGATCAGAACCGTCCACACAAATATGATCCAAAGATTTTGGTGGTTCAGGTACAGGTACTTCGTTGCTATGAGGCATAGGCCTAATTGCTGAGGGAAGGTTGGGGTAACTTATTACGTTCTTATTTTTTAAGTTGTATCCCTTCACAATGCAAGAACAAAAATAGCAGTCACTGCTGTGGTCTCTTTGTTCACGCCACATCATAGGTATTCCGAAACGAAATGCTTGTTTTTTACCTTTCATCCATAAGCGTAGATCTTCCTCACATGTCTTGCACACTTTGTGAGGAGCCCACGGTTTGTCTTGATCGCCTAACTTCAAACCGAAATAGGCGAAATATACTTTTTTAATAAATGCAGAAATGTTCCTCTGCCGCTTTTTCACGGTATATTCCCCACAAATAAAACAAAAACTGTCCGGAGAGTAGACGCAACCTCTGTCTCTGTGAGTCATCACAAATACACAGCACTGCAAACTACAACTGTAGTGAACCACTTCGGAATAAAGCTGGATTACGACTGAGCAAACAAAAGGTAATAATGAACTTGCAAGAAACTGAAATTTGACAGGAACGTTCATGTCGCAACCACTGTGTTTGAGCGAGCGAACGAGGCGAGGCGAACAGGAAAGAACATGCACCAGCGCGAGTACTGGATTTAGCCCCCCGCCTCCCAATTGTCCTGTTAATGTATAAAATGAATACAAAACACTCTAAAATATCATGAGGGAGTGTTTCTAGTTAACTATTACAACCTCTATTTTGGGCCAAGAAAATAAACTGCAGTCGGCTAAAAAGAAATTATGTGAACATTCCTTATATGGGTAAGAAATCTAATTTTGCAAGAAAACGTGACGTGATGGAACATTTTGGCTATTTTTCCTGGATTCAGCACCCCAAAATCTATAGGAATCAGTTGCAAAACTGGAGGCAGTTTTTTGGTAGTGTACCTGTGTAATTAAACTATTTACATGATTACATATTCTCATTATTTTACAACAGGGAAAGTGATCACAGTGCGACAATTGTGAGAGTCGTCGTAATATGGACTGGAGGTACATATGATAATTATTACTGTCTAATGTCTCCCTTGGAACAAAAAGCGCAGGAACCTTCTGTGTTGTGATTGAATAAGTATGTGAGTATATGCCTCCTTTAGATCTAGAGAACAGAGCCAATCCTGACTCTGGAGATAGCACAGAAGAGTGCCTAGGAAGATCATTTTGAATTTCTCCCGTAGTAGAAACCTGTTTAGTTCTCTGAGGTCCAAAATGGGCTTGTATCCTCCTGTTTTCTTTGGAATGAGGAAGTATGGAGAATAAAAGCCCAGTCCCTGCTGGGAGAGTGGTACCTCTTCTATTGCGCCTTGAGAGAGAAGGGAGGTGGCCTCTTGCAAAAACAGATCGGTGAGAGGGGGTTGAGAACAGAACTCTTTTGGAGGAGTCCGGGGGGGGGGGGGGTGTAGACTTCATAGATGAAGTTTGTACCCCTCCCATATCATGGAGAGAGTCCACTGCTCTGATGTTACAAGATGCCACCTGTGGGCAAAATAACAAAGTCTGCCGGGGATGCAGATGGGATCTGGAATCTCCAGAGGCAGAACAGCTAGGTTCTCCAGAAAAGAGTCAAAGACCCTGAGGAGGTTGGTGTCTGCTGAGGTGGCTGTGACTTAGGAGTCTGAGCTTTCCTATGTTGTTTCAGTGGTAGCTGCCCCTTCTGGGGAGCATGGATTGGGCACTGCACCGCAGGGTTGTAAGAAAGGTAGTATTTCTTTTTCTTGTTGAAAAAAGCCTTCTTCACTGTCTTTTTTTCTAGCTGGGTTTACAGTAGATCTAGATAGTCTATTAAGAGTGATGTTCTCAGATTCTAGCTGAGAAGCCTTGCCCTGCCAATCCTTGCCAGAAAGATTTTCACCGGTGCAAGGGATATTACCCAGCTTATCTTGAACCCATTGATCAAGATCAGATGCTTGGAGCCAAGCAATCCTGCATGCACCGATGCATATTGCTGAAGTTCTGTTGATACATTCAAAACAGTCAAAAGTTGCCCTGTTAACAAACTTTGAAACATTTTGGGCATGTTTTACAAGGGTGAGATAATCAGCTCTCTTATCATCAGGGAGAAAAGGACTCCATCAACTCCAAATCTCTAGCCACATCTCTAAGGAACATACCCATATAGAGTATGTAGGAAATTATCGTGGCCGATAACATGGAGGCCTGAAAATAACGTCGAGCAAAAGTGTCAAAGGTTCTCGATTCCCTACCTGGAGGGTTCGAGGAATATGTCTTAGCACTTTTTATTCGATGCATTGCCAATTCCACCACCATAGAATGGTGTGTTAATTGCGTCTTTTGAAAGCCGGGACACTTCGGTACCTAGTACATTGTATCGAGTCGTCAAGTATGTGGAGAGATGGTTAGGGGTGTCTCCCACATACGAAGCATAAGATCGTGAAGTATGCGATGAATAGGGAGAGTATCAGCTTCCTTTGGGGCTGCAGGGTATTGAAGGATTTCAAGTTCCTCAGCCCTAGGTTCCTTCTCCGAAGTCACCGTTATGGACAGATCCTGAGCTACATCGCAAAAAAAGTCTTGGAAAGACATGTCCTCTGGAGGGTACATGCGACATTGTTGTGACAGAGATGGGTCTTCCGGGAGAGTTCTCATTTCCCCGGTATTGGCTGATTTGTCAACCGATGAATCGGAGTCCGAAGACTCAAAGTATCGATGGGCAGGATGTTCACGCGCTGTATGTATTCGATACTGTTTGAAGCTGGTAGCTGAAGCTTGCGGTGCTGGCTCCTCCGTACCGGAAACGGATTCAAGGGCCGACAGGGGTGGTAGCATGGTAAGTAGCAAAAAAAAGTCAATGCAGGCTCCTTCGGTACCACAGCCAGTACCGATGTCTGAGGACTGTAAAGGCTTTACCAGTACGGAGTCCGCCAGTAAGACTGCTAAACTCTGCTTGATGGCCAGGATACGTTGATTCATGGAGGTTGCCGATGCTTGGGTATCGGTATTGGAATTGCAGGCCATGATCCCTGAACATGGACCAGGAGCTCTCCGGAGGTGGAGGTCTCGGGAGCATCCTGGGACCCCACTAAGGCTTTGGAGGCAAGGTCCTCCAGCTGGGGTTGTTTGGCCAGTGTATCCCCCTCCAGGGCAACGCCCAAGGCAACTCAATGCTTTGAAGGTGATCTACCCTTGGAGGGCCGGCCAGTTTTCGATGAAGACCTAGGTTTCGATACCTGAGATCCTTGGGAGAAAGAAGAAGCTCTCAATGACGTCGATGTAAAGACACCTCATCAGAGGCAAAGAGGGTGCCCAGTTTTGCATCTCAATTCTGTAGGCCTCTCTTTGTCATTTTCCTACAGAGAGGATATTCTGACGGTTGATGATGAGGTCCTAAACACTTCAGACACCAGTCATGGGTGTCCGTGGCTGAAATTGTACAGCCACATTTGGAACACTTCTTAAAACTACTGGATGGTTTTTCCATTTTGTCTGTGACAAAAGGGAGACGCCTAAGCCTAAGATGGCTTTTTATCGCCTGAAGGAAGAAAGTTTTCTTCCCTCACTGAAGAGATTTTTTTTTAAAGAAAAGAAAGAAAGAAAGGAAGCACCAACGGAGTCGGTACCAGCGTCAACGGAAAGGCAGACGTGACCACAAAAAATAAGAAAAAAACAAATTTTCTGCGGTGACAGGAATTGCTTCTTGTTGGCTCCGCGGAAAATGAAGAACTGAGGAGGGAGAGCTGGAAAGGCGGGAAGGCAGCAATGCAGGCGCAGTGGGATGCTCCCAAAGGCTTTCCTATTGGACACTGGAGAGCATTCCCATGCGGGCTCCGTCAGTACCAACGTTACCATATGTGAAGACCACATTCCTGCTTGTTCCTGGAGATATTATTTCACTCAAAGTGTATTCAAACTCTGGAATTTGTTACTGGAGGATGTAATAAAAGCTGTTAGGGTAGCTGGGTTTAAAAATAGGTTAAGACAAGTTTCTGGAGTAAAGATCCATAAACCATTATTAAAGAGGACCCAGGAAATCCACTGTTTACCACAGGATGAGCATTGTGGAACCCCTGGTCTTTGGGAACCTGCCAGGTACTTGTGACCTGGATTGGCCACCGTTGGATACAGGATACTGGGCTTGATGGACCTTGGCCTGACCCAGTATGGAATTTCTTACGTTCTATTCTGTGGGCCTTGTGGTTATGAAGGTTTTATTTACGGGGGGAAGAGGGGAGTCACTTAGAACTTTCTACCCCTTTAAGATAGGAACCCAGATGTCTGGGGAGGGGGCAATCAATACAAACTGCTGCTGTCAGTAACATGCATATTTTTCTGTCCTTCACAATCAATGCTCCCAAAGCAAATGTGTATAGGATTCACCAAACCATGGTGCTCAGTGAATGCAGTTCAGTAAATCCCAGGTGAAATAACTTGTGATAAAAGGGTGTGTTTATTCATAGACCCTCAAGTGAGGTGATTATATTTCCAAACAGGTGAGAATATTGTGATCCATTCTGCAAGAAAATAGATAGGCTAGAAGTGATCCAGAAAAACATCTACCAAGATAGTACAGGATCTACACCAAAGCTAAATGAAATTTAAGAATCTAAATATGTATATATGATAGAGACAATCATATCACAAAAGCATAAATCAGGCACAAAAAAAGGAAAATGGAGTTACTTATCTTGTTCCAAATGGACAACTCCCTCTCTTCAGTTGCGTTTGTAGCTGAGAAAGGAGATTAAATGAAACCCTACAACTCCTAGGGGAGGAGAGTGGGTTATGAAGACTAAATTCCTGCTGTTCCCTAAGATCACTTGTTACAGGTGAGTAACTGAGATATCTTCAGGAAGAAGCAGGAATGTAGTCTTCACATATGGGACTCCCTAGCTCCCAGAAGCCAGATGAAGTGACCTTTGAATAAGTGGAGGTTCGCCTCGGAATAGGCTTGAAGAGGTCATGGATCCTACATGGATTTCTGATATCGTCAAAGTCTGGGATGGAGGGTAGGAGTTGCATCTAAGTCTGAAAGTGGTGCTGGAGTACAGCTTGACCAAACATGGCATCCCAACGGGAGTCCTTGTCCAGACAATAATGGGCAGCAAAGATATGGATGGAAGACCAAGTTGCTGCCTTGAAAATTTCGTCAATGGATACCGAGTGTAGGTTTGCTATTGAGGTTGCCATGGCGCAAACATTGTGAGCAGTGACATACACTTCCAGTTAGAGTCCTGCCACGACCGCCATGCGCTTTGTAAAGACTCCTGGGGCAGATATTTCCTGGGTCCTAGATGGATAAGTATATGTATGTATGCTTCTTTTAGATCTAGAGAACACAGCCAGTCTGGACTCTGGAGGAAGGGAAGAAGAGTCCTGAGAGAGATCATCTTGAACTTTTCACGGACAAGAAACTTGAAGTTTCTGAGGTCTCGAATGGGTCTGTATCCTCCGGTCTTCTTTGGAATGAAGAAGTACGGAGAGTAGAAACCCATTCCCTGCTGGGATGTTGAGATATTCTCTATGGCGCTCTGAAACAGAAGAGAAGACATGACACCTTCTAGGAGAACAGTGAGTGGGGGATGTGTTTGAAATTCCCCCGTGAAAATGGAGTGGGGCAGAGTTTGCAGATGAAGTCTGTACCCCTCCTGGACTATGGTTAGTAGCCACTGCTCTGAGGTGATGAGGTGCCATCTGTGGGCATAGTGACACAATCTGCCTGCTATGTGGAGGGGGTGGAGGTCCTCCAGAGGTAGGGTGGAAATGTTCTCTAGGAAAGAGTTGAAAACCAGGCGCAGACTGTGACTGCAGAACTGACTGAGGTTTAGCCATCTGTGGCTTCTTTTGTTGCTTAGGAGGCTGTTGCCTCTTCCGTGGGACTTGAACCTGGTCCTGAGAAGCAGGTAGATAAGAAAAGTAGAATCTCTTCTTATTATTGTAGAAAGACTTCTTTACAGCTGCCTTCTTTATAGACAATTTCTTTAGAGTAGTACTTTCTGACTCTAACTGAGAGACCTTGTCTTGCCAGTCTTTGCCAAAAAGGTTTTCACCTCTGCAAGAGATGTTGCCCAGCTTATCTTGAACCCACTGTTCAAGATCCAAGGCTTGAAGACATGCAATTCTGTGGGCACCAATGCATATGGCTGAGGCCCTGCTTGTGCATTCGAAAGCATCAAATACAAACTTCGATACATTTTGGCTATGCTTGAATAGGGTGAGATAGTGTGCCCTCATGTCATCTAGAAGGAGAGGAGCAAAGGCCTCGAGATCCTTGAACACCTCCTTGAGGAACATTCCCATGTAGAGAATATAGGAGTTGATCCTAGCAGAAAGCATGGATGTCTGGAAGCACTGACGTCCAAAAGCATCGATGGTTCTTGATTCTCTTCCAATACATGGTATCAAGTCGTCATTGACTGAGGTGAGATTGTGAGAAGTCTCCCACATACGGAGCATAAGGTCAGAAAGGATGTGGTGTACTGGCAGAGTGGTTGCCCCTCTGGTTCTGTTGGGTATTGGAGGATCTCCAATTCCTCCGCCCTTGGCTCCTTCTCCAATGTTACTGTGATGGAGAGACTGCTGGCTAGGTCTCGAATGAATTCCTGGAAGGACATGTTTTACAGAGGCAACATGCATTGCTGTTGTGGTGGGGAAGGCTCTGAAGGAAGGTCCTGGGGGCCCCGGGAATCGAGCGACTCCGCATCTGAAGCACTGGAATCGAAATCAGAGGACATGAAGTATTGACGAGTATGGTGTTCGTCCAAAGTGAGATGTCAGTGCCGATGCTCTGAGGTACTGGTCTCTGTGAGCCATATGGGTTGGGTACAGACAGACATCGGTGATAGTTGCAAGGGAGGGCATGGATGGCAGAGATGTCGATGCCATGTCCACAACGGGTGTCGATGTTGATACCAGTATTGAAGGGGCTTTATCAAAACTGAGGCTGCCAGGAGAGCTGCCAACTCCGTTCAATGGCCAGTATGCTCTGGTCTATCAAGGTTGCTGATACTTGGGTATCGGTCATGGGTAGAGCATGGCACTAGTAGCTTTCTGGAGGCCGAGGTCTCGGGAGCATCCTGAAGCACCTCTGAGGCTTTGGAGGGCAGGGCCTCCCACTAAGGCTATTTGGCAGGCCGATCTATCTCTGATGCGGCCGAGGGATCTCAATGCTTTGAGCAAGATCTACCCCTGGAGGTTTTGTCAGTATTCGATGCAGACTTGTGCTTAGACTTTGAGAATACCTGTGATCCATGAGAGGAGGATGAGGCCCTCGATGAAGTGGATGCCAACAACATCGCATTTGAGGCGAAGAGTGTCCCAATTTAGAAGCTCGGTTCTATAGGCCTCTCCATGTCATTTTCTGACAGAGGGGATGATCTTTTGGCTGGTGATCTGGACCAAGGCATTTTAAGCACCAGTCATGTGTGTCAGTCGCTGAGATGGTGCTGGCACACTTAGAACATTTTTTTAAAACCACTAGCTGTTTCTCCATACCTTTGAAAGATGGGAAGACTATGGTAGGCTTAAGGCCTATCAAGTGTTGAGACGCCGGAGTTTTGTTTTTCTTGAAAGGGAAAACCTAGATGTAAAAAAGGGAAAATAAGGGGACCGGTGATGTCTTCAACGGTGTTGGCATTGATGGGAAGCCAGAGACGCTATCCACAAAAAGAGAAGTTTTTTCTGCAGTGACAGGATTTGTTTCCTGCTGGCTCCATGGAAAACAAAGAACTGAAGAGAGGGAGTTGGGAAGGCAGGAAGGCAATTGCGCAGGCGCAGTGGGATGCTCATAAAGGCTTTCCAACTGGACATTGGGAGCCTTCCCGCGCAGGCTACGTTGGTACCGATGTTACCCATATGTGAAGACTACATTCCTCCTTGTTCCTTTTTCTGTGAAAAGCCTGCTCTAGAATGAGCCCATTTTCTGGAGGCTAAATAGCAGACTTGGATGAGTTAAAGCAGATAAAAAGGTAAATACAAGAGACTTTTATGGACATAGTAGAGAAGTTCCACCTCCACTGGCAACCTCTGTACTACTATGGAAGAGAAAGATCACCTGGAAGGACATGACAGGAAGTGATCTCATAGCCAGGATCCAAGTGATGCAATCATACTGAGGATGTCTTTCTAAGGGCATGTGTTCAGGAGGAAAGGGTTCAGACCCCACTGTAACTGATGAGTCCATCATTAGGCATGTAGATAATTGCTGGTGCACTTGAGCATTGCTTGGTAACTTTCCAACCTGATGAGCAGGTGGTGAACCTCACTTATCACCCAGATAAGACTTCAGACAGTACTACGGAGGAGCCGGATGTTCTGGTACATGTGGACACCAATAACATAGGAAAGTGTGGGAGGGAGGTTCTAGAAGACAAATTTAGGATCCTAGAAAGAAAGCTGAAATCCAGAAACTCCAGTGTAGCATTTTCAGAAATGCTTCTAACTAAGGTGGAAGCAGGCTGCTGGCACTAGTATTTAAAAAGGACAGCTTTGAAACAAGAATCTAAGGGAAAGACAATAGCTAATCAGGTAAGCATAGTTTCTCATCTGTAGCAGGTGTTCTCGGGACAGCAAAAATCAGTCCACCCATATGGCTGACGTCAGCATAGACGGAGCCCGTGTGGTAACCTCTCTCCAGCTTTCAAAGAAAGCCTTTGGGAGACCCACCGCACATGCATGGTTGCCTTCCCACCCAAGGGTGCCATCATAGCTCAAAATGGCAACAAAAGAAAAGCAACTCCATGGGTAGGAGGGAGGGTTGTGAGGACTGACTTCTGCTGTCCCTGGAGAACACCTGTTACAGGTGAGTAACTATGCTTTCTCCAGGAACAAGCAGGAAGTCAGTCCTCACATATGGGACCCCCAAAAAACAAACTAAGCAGAGCAGTGCGAGTACAATACAGTTATAAGATCTCAGCAGCAATCCCAGCGTCGACTACAGAGAGAGCTCTCCGGTAGCCTGGACACACAGAAGGACCGGAGTTGCCTTAAACTGCAAACAAATGATGCACCATTGCCTGACTGAAGGCGCTGTCCTGACGGGACGCCTCCTCCAGGCAGTAATGTGCTGCAAAGGTGTGAAATGAAGATCACATGGCAGCCCAACAGATCTCTTAAGGGGACCGAGCAGAGGTTTGCCCCAGAAGCCTCCATGGCTCAGACGCTGTGCACCATGACATGATGCTCCAGCAAGAGACCGGCCTGATCATAGATGAAGGCAATGCAGTCTGCCACCCAAGTGGACAAAGTACATTTGGAGACCGCTAAGCTGATGCGATTAGAGTCATAGGAAATGAAGAGCTGCAAGAAGCGATGATGGGACCTGGTCCCCTCTAAGTAATAGGCAAACACCCGTTTACAGTCCAGTGTATGGAGAGCAACCACCGCCCTACTGGCGTGAGGTGCAGAAAAAAGGTGAGAAGAACCACCTCCTAGTTGAAGTGTAACAGAGAAACCACTTTCGGGAGGTACCTGGGGTGAGTCTGCAGCACCACCCTGTTCCTGTGAAACCTGGTATAGGGTGCATGAGCCACCAACACCTGGAGCTCACTGACTCTTCAGGAAGACATGAGCGCCACGAGAAAGACCACCTTCCAGGACAGATACTTGAGGTGGCAGGAAGCCAGCGGCTCAAAGGGTGGAGCAATGAGCTTCTAGAGGACCACATTGAGATCCCACACCACCACCAGAAGATGAATGGGAGGTTGTGAGAGCAGAAGACCTCTCTGAAAGCAAGCTACGAGAGGCTGGGCTTCCCTTCGATGAAATGATGGTGCGCCGAGAGCACACTGAGATAAATTCTGATGGAGTTAGACTTTAAGCCAGCATCAGACAGATGCAGCAGGTACTGCAGCACCAGCTGGACAGAACAGGAGAAGGGGTTGGCACCCCTTTCTGCACACCAAAATGAGAAGCGGCACTACTTGAAGGTAGACACCCACCAGATGGAATCCTTGCATGAAGGCAGTAGGATCTCCTCTGAGCAAGTTGAACTGGGCCAAGGCCACCCTTTCAGCAGCCAAGCCAAGCCATCAGGGCCAGGGACCCCAGGTTGGGGTGCAGGAGAGCGCCTGCCTCCTGCGAAAGAAGGTCTGAGGCATTCCCCATGGGGATTGGGGGCACCCGAGACAGGCTGAGGAGCAGTGGGAACCAGGGTGCTATGAGGATCAGGGTGGACTGGTCAAGCTGGACCTTGAAGAGGGTCTTGGCAATGAGTAGCGTGGGAGGGAAGACATAAAGGAGTACTTCTGTCCACAGAATGAGAAACATATCTGCCGCCACCAGGGAGGGGTGCAGCAGTCTAAAGCAGACCGCCTCTGAGCATGCCCCCCCTGCTTGTTGATGTAAAACATCGCCACCTGATTGTCTATCTGGATTAAGACAGCTTGGTTCCACAGGTAGTCCTGAAAAGCCTGGAGAGCGCAGGCAATCACTCGGAGCTCCAGCAAATTGATCTGTTGGAGACTCTTCGACACTGACCACAGGCCCTGGTCATCGCAATGGATCCCCCAGCCTAACTTGGAGGTGTCTGTGGTGAGGACCCTCAGAGGAGTCAGGACCTGAAAGGGCATTCCTGCCCGCAAGTTTGATGGCTGCTGCCACCAATCAAGGGACTTGGCAAGGGAACAGGGGACCGTCACCCTATACTGCAGGCACCCTGTTGCCTGGGACTACTGGAAGCAGAGGGCCCACTGGGCTGGCCACATGTGGAGATGGGTGTTGGCCATGATGTGCACCATCGAGGCCATGTGCCCCAGGATGCACAACATGAGCCGGGCAGAGGTCAAGGGTTGGCCCTGAATCTCCCCCTGTGAGGGCCACCAGGCACTAGGCCCTGTTGAGAGAGACAAAGGATCGGGCCTGGACCATGTCTAGCAATGTCCCTATGATTTCCAGGCTTTGGGTTGGTTGTAGATGGGACTTACATGGGCCATACCCCTGTCCCTTGGCCTGCTGACCCTGTTGGGGAACCGGGAAGGTTGATTACTGGGTGTAATTTCTGTAAGCCTTCCTCTTCTTAGGGTAAATGGGCTTTTTCCCCTGAAGCCTTCTGAGGCTCTTCTGCCAGCCCAGCCAAGAACCCAGCAAACTCCTTCACCAGGTCTTGCAAGTACATGCCCATACAGAGCTGGTAAGCCTGGATCTGGATCTGGTAAGCCAGTCTCCATCTTAACTGCATTTCCTCCATACTAGCATACTATTTTAAGATATTATCCTAAGCTGTACCACAAAGTTTAATGTACATATGTAAATAGTTCAGTGCTTATTTTCCCTATGTTATCCAAGTTGTTTTTCCTGTTCTCTGTAAAACCAAGCAGCTTGTTGTTATGGTCCTTTGTTTTATGTAAACCGCGCTGATGCTAAATAGTGCGGTATATAAGAGATTGTAATAAATAAATACATAAATAAATAAATATCTGGCCAATGAGCATCGAGCCCTGGTAGCACTTCCTGCCCAAAGCATCCATGGAGCAGGCTTCCCTGCCAGGGGGCATCAAGAAGTGCATCTTCTGGCTTTTAATCCTATGTATGGCCAACTCCACCACCATGGAATTATGGGGCAGCTGTGATTTCTGGAACCCGGGGCTCTGGTGGACTCGGTACATGGCATTGAGCTGACTGCTCACAATCGGCACTAAGGCCAGGGTCTCTCACATATGGAAGAGAAGCTGTTCCAGGATAGGGGGAATCAGCACCATGAGTGTCTCCTTCGGAGGAACCTCGTACTGGAGGATCTCGAGGTCTGCCCAAGGCTTCTATCCAAAGCCTTCACCATGTCCCGGACAAGCTCCAGAAAAGAGTACTGAGAGAAAAGAGTACTCCAAAAAGAGCCCTACGCCGGTTCTCTGGGGGGCCGGGTCCATGGGGACATCCCGATGTCAGGGCAATCATCATCGGTCTCCCAGTCCAACTTCGAGTCGGAGGAGACCTCGTGGGCCCTGCAGGCCTCACAGTTGCACTGGATCACCAGTGCAGCGAATGCCCTGGAGCCCCTACGGTCGGAACCAGAGGTGCTGGCCGAGGAAGTTCTCTGCACCAATCGAGAACAGGGCCCGGAAAAGCCTCGAGGCTGGTGGCATCGAGAATCGGTTCCATGACCGTTGGAGACGCCCTCGCGATGGAAGGGCTGGTGGTCAGGACCGGTGACCTAGAGGAACAGGGCATAGTCTCCTGATGATGCCATCAGTGACATCCAGCTCTTTGGGGGACAGACCTCAGAAGAGTATCTCCTGTCCAATGCCCCACGACCTGGGGGCTCAGAACGGGCATGGACATCACGCAAGGCCGAGGCATCTGCGGGCCCTAGCTTTGCAAGCGACGCTGGGGCCAAGGTGGAGATCTTTCCAAACATGGACTCTCGCTGCATAGTATGGTTCTTGTGTCCTTTGCTCATCATCTGCTGACAGAGCCCATAGGAGGAATTGTCGTGGTCCACACTGAGCCAACGAAGACAGCAATCGTGCGGGTCCATGCGGGACATGATGTGCTTGTAATGGTCACACTGCTTGAAACCAGTGGCCGAGGACATAGCAGGAAAGAGCACCTGCGAGATCAAACTCAAGCATCCTGGCCAGGGAGGGCATGAGGAATTCCCGCGCACCGAGAAAAAAGACTCTGAAGAGCAAAAATGCCTGAGAAAAACATGATGCTGAGGTGGCAGCAGACCCGGGAGGATGAGAAGGCACCAGAAGGCATACCGGAGAAGGAAAAAAATGAAAAAGAGCAAACTAGAAAAAATCAACCTTTTCCGGGGTGCAGACTGTCACCAGTAGTCCGCCCGTAGCTTCAGCATACGGGGTAGGTAGCCTGGAGACCTTTTATTGAAAGGTTAAAGGTGTAGTTGTGTACCTTTTCAATAAGTTGTAGTCGTGAATCGAGTGGTTCAGGCAAAGACAGGCTTTTAATTCCCCTCCCGGGGCGGATTCAAACACAAAGTAACATAGGAACAAAAAGCACAAGCACACTCTGGCACAAGGTAGGAAAAATAACTTATAACAGCTTCCAACTTAAATCACAAATGGTACGGTATTCATTGCATACAGTCCCTTGGTATTAGGAAATAAAATCCTGTGCTTCTCAACTGCCAGTTGACCAGCTTCTTCAGGATATCTGGCTCAGCACAGTGAAATCCTATCATTTGTAACTGTTAACGTACAATCCATTTGAGTATCAGACAACTGTTCATCTGGAGGATCAATTAGCACTGACTCAGGCTGGTTATCAGCTGAATACAACTTCTGCCTTGTATACAACGTTTCCAGATTATTCTCTGCTGTCTGTTCCAGAGGCTTCCCTATTATTTCCTCTAGGAGATAAGGATCAGCTTTACTATATCTCTTGGCATAGCTTAGAGGAGAATCATATTCTTTATAGTTTCTATGAGAGAAATTCTTATAACTACTTTTACAAAGATTATACAGCCTACCTTCTGGCTTTGAGGCAGGAGAAAGTCCGTGCACAGCTCTCTCAGGATGGGGTTTAAACCTCAGAGGTTTTTCTCTGTATTCTGGCTGCTCACCCTCTTCTTCTGACATACAAATGTCTTGCACTGTATATCTTTCACTCCTTGGAGCTTGTAAGTGCTTCCCAGCTATCCTCACTGGTAACTTCTCCCTTTGAGTGCCTTCACCATAGGATAAATACCTGGAGTTTTGTTCAAAGGATTTTTGTGCCCTGCTCCTCCAGTTATTCCTGTCAGCTGCTTTCTGTCTCTCTCTCTCACATTCAGAATCAGAATCCACTGAATCACTTACATACGTTTTCCTTTCACACCGGGACAGACGCTGCTTCCAAGAGCCAGACCTCAGCTTGCACAAACTTTCCAGCTGATTCTGTTCTCCTCCGTCTTCCCTGTTCTCTCTCTCATTCCTCAGCCTCACCTTGCCGTTGCTCTTCCCCTTGCTGTTGTCCTTCCTCTTTCTGTTGCTAAACTCTAATGAACGTTTCTTATACGTTTGCTTGGGAGCTAATCCAGCCCTTCCCCCTCCCAGGTGAAAGCTATCAGGCCCAGGAGATGGGGATTGTTTGCTAGCTGGGCGGGGTTCCTGCCCTCGTGGCTGGGATTGTTTGTGTTGCTCCTGGCAACTGGGTGTCCTGAGCTCATCCTTCCTGCTAGAAACTGCCCTACTGCACTTAGGTTCCTCTGTTTCCATATCACAGGATGTCTCTTCCCCATTACAAGACGAACGTCCATTGGGCTCTGCAGAAAAAGGAGACTGAGGCAAGATGGCACTCTTGGGTGGGAAGGCAACCATGCACTCATGGTGAATCTCCCAAAAGCTTTCTTTGAAAGCTGGGGAGAGGTTACCATGAGGGCTCCGTTGGTGCTGACATCACCCGTATGTGAGGACCGACTTCCTGCTTGTTCCTAGAGAAGTAAGATATCTTTGAAGGAACTATCAAAACAAGATAGTTGGGGCATCTTGACAGAGAAATTGCAATAAAAGCCAGAGTAGCCCAGTTGCCTTTTAAGATCTGCTTTGTTTTAGCCTAACTTCATGCAGCATCTGAGCCATTGCTAAAAAAATAAATGCTTGCACACTCTCGCTTGGCTAACAGACAGACCTAGTACTATTCCGAACGTGCTACTAAATATTGAGCTCAGTGGAGTTTATCCAGTTCACAGTTCACAGTTCACTGGATAAAACTTCTGCATATCAGTAATTTATGCAGTTGACAAGCCCACTCAGGTCCAAAGGTTTCAACACTCATTAATATGTTCTTGAAGATATCAGGGTATGACATAAATTAGTCTAAATCAAAGCTACTCCATTTTTATTGTCCAAGGGTAAGAAAACTACCACAATTTTTTCCAATGGGCAGACAGATGAATCAAATATTTTAGCATCTTAATAAGTTCTGATATAAAGAAACTAATCCATTTAAATGTTAATAGAATCTTTATAGAACTCTGTTTTAATTAATTAATGATTGCCTCTTCATCTATCTTGGTGGGGCACAATGGAAGCCATCAAAATGATAATTGTACCTAAATTAAATTTTCTCCTAAGCATGTTTCCTGTATTATTCCCAGGCTCATTCTACAAAACGTTAATAAAATGCTGATGAGCTTCTTGTGAAAAAAACAAAAGACTATAAATATAATATAATAAGAATAAAGGGGGAAGGGTCAACTTTCCTAACATTCTAGCATATCAATTGTTTGTATTGTGTCATAAAATGAAAATCCCAATATATCCAGGCTGTTTATATATAGAAACAATTTTTTTTGTTCGACCAAGCAATCTATTACGGTATAATCACAGCAATTCACTAATGTAAAGGTCCTTTTCACTCTTATGGAATGCATTTATAGCCACAATTTTACACAAATAACTTAAAATGCTGCTCTTAGCAGAGTCCATATAACTTTCATTCAGACAACCAACACAGCACTATGTTTCAGTCAATCAAAATCTTATATCCTGCTTCAGTATTATTTCAGTATCTATACAGCAAGCCAGTCTTCATCTTCCAAATGAAAAACCACAACCTTTTTAGCAGATTAATATTTTCTCTTTGTCCACATCAGCACTTCTATGGCTTAGTGTCTGACATCATTATCTCATCCAGTTCTGATAAACCTGATGTGGACGAAGAGAAAATGTTAAGCTGCTAAAAAGGCTGTGGTTTCTCAAATGGAAGATGAATACTGGCTTGCTGTACAGATATTGAGATTAGTTCTAGTAACCCTGAAACAGGACATAAGATTTTGATTGTTGGAAACAAAGCGCTGTGTTGGTTAAATGAATGAAAGGTATATAGACTCTGCTGAGTTATCATTTTAAGTTATCGGTGTAAAAATTTGGCTATAAATGCATGCCATAATAAAAGAGTTAAAAGGACTTTTGCACTAGTGAACTGCGGTGATTATACCGTAATAGATTGCTTGGTCCAACAAAAACAATTTTTTTTAATATATATAAATAGCTGGATATATTGGAATTTTCCTTTTTGTGACATTGCTTAACTATTATCCCAGAAATTTCCCACCTTTATTTATTCCTATTTGAATGGAGTCAAAATGCAAGACTGTTTCAAAAGGAAGGAGAATAGTATGATCCACGTTGACTTGAGCTGGAAAGGCTACCTACTATCTCTTCTATATGGTATGGTGGTATTTCCCAAATTTAAAGGCTACTCAATTTATGAGACATCCTACCAACTATTTCAGTATCTTGGGAAATAAGCATGAACCACTTAGTGTCAGGCCCATATGGAACAACCCTAAATTTTAATGCAGAACAAGATTATTAAATAGTTAGACTGCAGAGGAAAGGAAGCTGATCCCTAACACATCTGCTGAGTACAGAGGCACTAGGGACTTTCTCAGAGCTGAGAGAGCTTTATAATGTAAAGGATGGACAGGTGTTTCAATGGTTACAGCTCTGTCATTGTATTTTGGTTGCCAAAATAGAATTTGAATTGCTCCCGGGGGAAATGGACTAGTTTCAAGGGTATGGAGGAGTACTGTCATTGTCGAGAGTGGTGTCCAACTTTTGTTACTACGTTAAAAGCACTCATCTAGCCAAATAAACAGGGAAGGAAGAAATGCAAGAAAATAAATTTGGAACAACTCTGAGCAAGAATGATCTTTTGAGGATGACTCGTACAGTACAATGAACTATAGGCCTGCCTCTGTTACCTAGTTTGCTTTTTCTAGCATGTAGGACTTTATGAGCACAGTCCAAGTTGAAATGATTGGCACAATAAAATCAGAGATTTTTGCCAGTTCTGGTTTTAAATTTGCATTGCAGTGCACTACATTGCAGTACATTTGTAGTCCCTGATTTTACCCTTTGGAATCAGTGCTGCAGGATGAGACTTTCAGAAATCCAGGACCGGCTTAAAATCTCACTCCTGGAACTAGGTAACTTGGCTACTCTGTAAGATATGACAGTTGTTAGTCTTGTAAATTGGAAAAGGGACATTTTTTCCACATAATTTTTTTATTGTCCTTGTTTGAGACATCACTGGGATGAGATCTGAGACAAATTAATACAATTTCAGATTTTCAAAAAGATTTGGAATGTTATGTTATTTGGAAATCCCTTGTGCTGCACAGTGATATCTCTAACTCTGGGGAAAAAGCCTTCTAGATATATGTATTTTATTGTATAAAAAATTTTACAAAACTTGAAAAGCTTTGACAATCTGGATATGACTATACGATGGAATGTACTATGTTTTACATAAATGTATGAAGCATTTGCTGCTAGAAAACACAATACTTTCACCCAGTTTTTGAAAAATGAAAACTAATCGATCTAATCTTGTTGTCTTAGGTGTAAAGAGGTTGAAAATTGAAGGTTATGTGGTGGATTGTAAAACCAGTCTATGGTTACCTCACAGTCTTGGTTAATATGAGTTGTAAAAATAATTGTTGAATTTGTTTTGTTTATGGAAAATTTAATAAAAAAGATTTAACCTCAAAAAAATAACAACATTCACATTTATTTAATACCACTTTTATATAGCTGTTTCATTCAAAGGATTTATATAGCATACATATAACTGGCCTTCTCCTCTGTTGCAGAGTGATGTATGCCACAGCTGATTGTGCTCAGATTTGAACTGGCCAACTATACTCTTTGGGGATAATTTTATAAATTATCCCCATGCATAAATTCCAGGTTTACTCATGTAAAAGGGCTGTTATTTATTTATTTAGTTATTTATTTAACAGTTTTTTTCTATACTGCTCTATCCTTCATTCAGAGCGGTTTACATCAAACAGTAACATGCAGAGGACGAGGAAGATAATCACAATGTTGACTACTACATTAAACATAATTGATAACATAGTAACATATTTGTGGAACTTATAAACTTGTATAAAGGCGGGAACTATATACAATGCATAGGGCAGACATATGGGGGGGGGGGTGATAACTGAGCTTAGATTAGTTAGGAGTGGTGTGTTACATTGGTCTTTGTGGTAGTCCTGGGTCCAGTGTTTATGTATGGTTTATGTGATGTGACCAAAGTATTCAGTGTAGAGGTAAATCTTTAGTTTTTTGCAGAAGTTCTTGATATCTATGGTCGACCTGTCTTCCGGTAGGGTGTTCCATAGTGCTGCGGTGGAGAGAGAAAGTGCTCTAGCGAAGGTAGTCTGGTTTTTGTATTCCGGAGGGGTGACAATCATATTTTTATTGTTTGTTCTCTTGGGGCGGGTGATGGTGTCTTGATTGATCAGTTGCTATAGAATATTTGCAGAGGATTTGTGTATGATCTTGAAGATTATTAGGATTGTTTTGTACTTGGCCCGGGAGTGCACTGGGAGCCAGTGTAATTGGTTAAGTATGGGGGTAATGCGGTCTTGTTTGTGGGAACCAGTGAGTATACGGGTGGCCGTATTTTGTGCCAATTGTAAGGGGTGAATGGAGCTTTTGGGTAAACCCTGGTATATCATGTTGCAGTAATCCAAGGTCGGTGTGACAACTGCTTGAAACACAATGCGAAACAGTTCTTGGCTAAGTAATGGCTTCAGATTTTTGAGGAGCTTCATCTTGTGGTAGGCATTTGCAGTGTTTTCTTTATTTTAGACTGTAGCATGAGGTTTTGGTCTAAGATGACTTCAAGATACTAGACTTCTTTTTGTACTTTAATGGTGTGGTATAATAGGCAGATTTTCTGTCCCTGTCCTCTCTCTCGCTCTGTTTTTTTTTCTATCCCTGTCCTATATGCTGATGGCGTTCCTTTCCTACTTTGTTTTTCAGTAGCCAATTTATTTTTTTTATTGTACACCACCCTGACGCTCCGGCATGGGCGGTATATCAAACTTTACAAATAAAGTTAAAGATAAAGAATGATGGGTCTCTGGTGATGATTCATGCTTCTATTTTGTTGACGTTTACTGCGAGGTTGATAGTGCCTAGCCAGCTGATCATTTCTAAATACAGTTTGTTATGGGCAGGATGTCAGGGTTTTGAATGTTGATTGGAGCGAAAATTATGATATTCTGTATTGCAAGTTGTGGTGCTGGATTATGTTGCAGATGGGTTGTATGTAGATATTAAAGAGCATAGATGATTGATGATCCTTGAGGAATGCCCTGGGTTAGGGTGAAGGATTTGTGCTTGCCACATTTTACTTCTTGTTGCCTGTTGCTAAAATAGGACTGGAACCATTTTAGTGTTGTGCCTTGTAAGTCAATTTCCTGAAGGCATCACAATAAGATACTATGGGATACTGTGTCAAAAGCAGCTGATATGTCCATAAATATGAGAAGGAGTCTGGATTTGATGTTGTCGATTCCCCTAATGATGGTATCCAGAAGTGGGGTTAATAGTGTTTCAACGTTAAGGTTTGGTTTAAAACCATGCTGGTGGGAGTCCAAGGGGGCATACAAGTCTAGGTGGTCCTGTAGCTACCTTTGTACCACTTTTTTCAATAATCTTTGCCATGAGAGGCAGACTAGATATAGAGTGGTGGGATTTAGTGTCTGATTTGTCGAGTGATGAGTTTTTTAGAATTGGACGTATGGTGGTGCGTTTGAGCGCATTTGGCATATATCCTTGGTTGAGGGCTGTTATTACTATCTTGTTTATAAAGTGTATGAGTTGCTCCTTCTTAGATTTAATCCAGGATGTAGGGCATGGGTGAGGTGGTGGTGTTGAGGGAGGTAATGATGTGTTCTATTTTTTGGCAGCTTGGTTTATGAAACTCATTTCATGTTGTTGTAGGAGATGTGTTAGGGCTAATTGAGGTTAAGGTCGGGAGAGCTTTCATAGGTTGTTGGTTTTTTGTCATTAGATGGTTTGCAAATATTTGTGGGTTTACTTCTGGGTAGGTTTGTTGTGCTGGGTCTTTTATGGGTGCCCTTGCTGTTTCAAACAGTTCATGAGGTTTGTTGGCTGATTTCATAATGCGGTTGGTGTAGAATTGCTGCTTGGCTTTGTTTATTATGTTGTTTTTGCCTGTAATACATTGGTGGTGGATTTTGTCTGTCTCCATTGTCTCTCCAGTTTTCATACTGTTTCTTTTGTTTGCTTGATCTCAGAGGAGAACCATGGTGCTGAAACTTTTTGTGAATTTATGTGAACCTTGCTTGGGACTGCTGCTGCAGCAAGGATGGTTTTGTTCCAGTTTTCAATGGCCATGTCCAGGTCAGGTATATCGTGGTTCAGGTTTGGGGTTATTTCTTGTATGAACCTTTCCCTGTGAAAGCTCTTAAATCTTCTCTCTGTGTGTTGCTGGGTTATGATGTCAGTGGTCTCTTTTAAATGCATCTTGAAGGCTATGAGGTGGTGGTCTGACCATGGTATGGGCGTGATTGATGGAGGTATTATGAGGTTCTGTTTGGTCATAATCTTTGGAATTAAATAAGTTCAGGCATTGTCCCTAGCTGATGGGTTGGTATAGTGGTGATTTGATTGAACTAAAATTACTCCATTGCACCCAAGAATGCCATTGTGTCTTTGTTGTTTGCTGAGATTAGATTGAAATCGCCCATGGCTACGAGGGGTTTGCGTAGCGTATTCTGGCTGCATGCTGTCTCCAGGAGAGTGGATAATTCATCAAAGTTAGCGTTGGTACCTCTATATGTGAGGCATATAGTGATATATGTGTTGGCAATTGTGATTATGTTTGTGTTGTGTGTGATGACTGAGGCTGTGAGTTTGAATTTGAAGTGGTTTCTAGTGAGAATTACTGTACACCTCCACCTCTCTTGTGTATTCTGTGGCATAGAAGGTGGTGTGGTTTGCAGGTGTGATCTGGTTAATAATGGCTTGTTCTTTGTCTTTGAAACAGGTTTCGGTGATGCAGAGGATGTGTGTTTTCCTTGACAGAAGGTAGTCTACGATTGTGATGATTTTATTTCTAACCGATCTGGTGTTGATGAGCATGCATGTGATGAGGGTATCTAGTATAGGGTTGTTGTGTGTGGATGTGACTGTGGGCTGAGGTATGATTTGTATAGTTCTGTGTGGTTTGTGGGTGACATGTTTGATGGGGTGTTGCCACAAGATGATTTGGTGTGGGTGTGAGTGCCAGTATAGGGAGCATCAGTATGTATGAGGAAGTGGGCGTTGCCCCTATATATAGGAAGAGGAGATGAAAAAATGATAAAAATAAGAGAAAAGTGGCGCTGTATAGCTTCATGGTCGTGTTGTGTAGCTCGCAGAGGGGCTTGTTTATAGTAAAGCGGGCTTATTTATAGTAATGCGATTAGTGGTGGCATTCTGGAGGTGTTTATTTAAGGATAGGGGTTTTAATTAAGTGTGAAAGATTGATGCTCTGCTTACGGGGGCTCTTTGGGTTTAAGAAGTCGTTGTAGCTTCCCAGATGTGGATTTGCATAACAGGATTCTTATCTTACGGAGATTTGTGGGGCGGGTTAGAGCCCGTAGTACTGGAAATGTTCTAACAGGTTTCTGCCCGATGCTTTGTCTTGGGTTGCAAGCAGCTTTTACCACCTACGGTCCTTCTGGAGAGGCCCTCCAGCGGGGGCACGCCTGAGTGCATGGATGCTATTTAAAAGTCTTGGTTACTGCTCTGCTGTGAGGTGGTGGGCCCTGATTGGCCTTGGTGGCAGGGGGGCAGGAGAATCCTGCGTTCCTACTCCCCTGTTACAGACGCCGATCAGGAGTCCTTATAAAATGTTCACGTTGGGTAAACAGTTAAATAAATAAAATACACGTACATGGAGTGACAAGACTGCATGTGCTTGTGCATGATTATCCATTCTGGGGTTGAGTTTGGGCGGAACATGGGCAGAATCACAAAATATGTGCAGTCTTTATACAATGTGCATGGTTACACAGATTGTACATTCATACAATTACACCAGTTCCAGATCTATTGCACATGTCCACAGCTTCAATCTAGCCATGATTCTGCTGTTAAGACCTAGTATTTTATAAAGGCACATGGGTGCATATGTGTTTTTATAAAATAAGATAGAAATCAGTGTCTTTTTGCCCTCTTAACCTAGGCAGCCTGTTATAAAATTACACCCTAGAATGTGGTATTCTCTTGCCAGTCAACACTGAAATATTAAAGTGTACCTGCCTTCAGAAAGTGAGACTACAAGTCCATAAATATGTTGCGGCAAAACCTATCCTGAATCAGGAATGACCTATGAAAATTACAACCTTAGTTCTACTATAATTCATATATACTGAATTAAATAGGTGTAATCTTAACATGCAAATGTTGAACAAACAAGTATGCGACAAGTTAAATCTATACCATCTACCTAGTTTTTATCCTGTGTAGAAACAAAAATTTAAATTATGATAAAGCGTAGTTACTCACCTGTAACAGGTGATCTCTGGGAACAGCAGGAATTAAGTCTTCACATATGGGTATCATTGGTACCGACGGAGTCTGCGTGGGAACGCTCCCCAGCATCCAATAGGAAAGCTTTTGGGAGCATCCCACTGCGCCGATGTCGCTGCCTTCCCACCTTTCCATCTCTCCCTCTTCAGCTGAGTTTATAGCTGAGGCAAAGGAGAGAAAAAAAGAGAGAGAATACAACTCCTAGGGGAGGAGGGTGGGTTGTGAAGACGCAATTCCTGCTGTTCCCGGAGATCACCTGTTACAGGTGAGTAACCATGCTATCTCCAGGAACAAACAGGAATGTAGTCTTCACATATGGGGACTCCCCAGCTGAGAGATGCCAAGGAGGTGACCCCAGAAAGCTGCGAAACACAGGTTGAGATGGGTCATGCTTCCTCCCATGGATCTCTGGCATCGAAACCCGGGATGGAGGGTAGAAGTTGTTCTAAGTCTGAAAGAGATGCTGGAGAACAGCTTGGCCAAATGAGGCATCCTGACGGAAGTCCTTGTCTAAGCAGTAGTGGGCTGCAAAGGTATGTACCGAAGCCCAAGTGGCTGCTCTACAAATGTCGTCAATGGAGACAGAGCGAAGGTTAGCTATAGACGCTGCCACTGCTCTCATGTTGTGAGCTGTGACATGACCTTCGAGAGAAAGTCCCTTACTCTCATATGCAAAGGATATGCAATTTGCAATCCATTTAGACAAAGTTCGCTTGGAGACTGGTAGTCCAAGATGACTGGAGTCAAAGGCAACAAAAAGCTGGGAAGACTTTCTATGTTGCTTAGTTCTCTGAAGGTAAAAGGCCAAGGTTCTTTTACAATCCAGAGTGTGAAGATTCCTTTCTGCATTGGAAGCGTGAAGCCTGGGGAAGAATACAGGAAGGTAAACTGACTGGTTTAAATGAAAAGTTGAAACCACCTTTGGCATAAAGTGGGGGTGAGTCCTAAGAACTACTTTATCATGGAGGAACCTTGTATAAGGAGGTTCAGCCACTAAAGCCTGGAGCTCACTGATGCGTCTTGCAGAAGTGAGAGCAATTAGGAAGATTACTTTCCAAGAAAGAAACTTCAGAGATGTAGTGGCTAAGAGTTCGAAGAGCGGTTTCATGAGCTGCCCAAGGACAAGATTCAAATCCCATGCCACCGGTGGTGGCTTAATGGGAGGCTTAGTCAAGAATAGACCTCTCATAAATCTCGCTACGAGTGGTTGAGAGGAAAAAGTTGTCCATCCAAGGGTTTGTGGAAAGCCGCAATAGCACTAAAGTGGACCCTTATTGAATTGGTCTTAAGACCAGAGGATGGTAAATGGAGGAGATACTCCAGTAACGCCTCCACTGGCAATGAAAAGTGATTAAGTTCCTTTTTAGAGCGCCAGATAGAGAACCTTTTCCACAAAGATGTAGGCCCGCCTTGTGGAAGGTTTTCTTGAAGCCAAAAGGGTATATTTTACCTGTTGAGAAAGATTAATATCCTGGAATTCTAGGCTCTCAGCAGCCATGCCCTGAGGTGTAGAGACTGAGGGTTCGGGTGCAATAGTGTCCCGTTCTCCTGGGAAAGAATATCTGGAGCACATCCCAACTCTAGAGGTCTGGCTTGAGAGAGACATAGAAGCAGAGGATACCACGTTTGTCGTGGCCAGCGCGGGGCTATGAGGATAATATGCCCCTCTCTTTCTGAAGCTTGAACAGAGTTTTGGTAATGAGGGGAATGGGTGGGAAGGCATAGAACAGGCATGTCCAACTTCGAACAGGTCATGATCTACTTTTTCCAGTCAAAAGTGTCGGTGATCTATCACCATGAAAATTAAGTTTCAAATTAGTTTCAAATTAAATTTTAACCCAATAAAACTGGAGGTTCCACCCCCCCCGCCCATTTTTAATGAACCTTCTGTCATTTACTTGGATGTGATCAGCTGTTAAGCAAATTAAGCAAAAACAAAACAGAGACGAAGATCCAGTAAGAACTGCGAGGGGAAATGGAAAGTACATTTTTTCTTAAAGTTTTATTGAGTAATAACTTTAACTGTCTTAATAACTTTCTTTACCTTTTATTGAGTAATTGTGTTAAATTTAGGTCGAGTGTTGATCCAGGCTGATCTTGCACAATCTTTAATATTTTGCTCTTGCTCATTAGTGAGACGTCTGAGCCTGCATTTCATCCACCAGCTTTGTGAAGTTGAGTGAATATTGCGTGAGGGCCAATCTCAGGGAATCCTGGAGATATTCATCTGTCATGTTGGAACGTTGTGTACTCTGTCATTTTCAGATGGGAAAACGCAGATTCACACAAATAAGTTGAATCGAAACAGGAGTGTACAGCTTCACTGCATCTTCTCAAGTTGCGAAATTTGTCTCTAGGCACTAGCTTCCAAAAAATTCTTGCTCAGCATGGGTCTTGAGAAAAATGTCAATTTTTAAGGGTTAACATTTCATTTTCAAGAGATGGCTTGTTCAATGAGTAATTTTTACTGATAGAAGCTGCAGTTTCTTTAATGTCCACATCTACTTTGAATGGGTATGACAAGTACTCCACAACTGTTCCAATTTTTGGAAGTCACAGAATCTATTTTTGAATTCCTGGATAACAGAACAGATTTCTGTCACATACTTCTCGTTCTGAAAAACAAAATTTGGATATTGTTCCAGATGGTCCTGCGTATTAGGAAAATGATCAAAAGTGTTGTTTGCAATGTCAGTCATCATTGGCTCAAATTTGCTCTTGTAGGATGAAACTGTACTCATCATCTCGCCAATGCATTCGTTTTTACCTTGTAGTTCAAGGTTCATATCACTTAGTTTGCCTGTAAAGTCAGCGAGAAATGCCAGATCACATAACCACTCCTCACCTTCCAACTCTGCTTGGTCATCTCCCCTCTCCTTCAAAAAACTTCTTATTTCATTCAGCAAATCACGAAATCTTTGCAGAAATTTGTGCCTACTTAGCCACCTTACATCTGTGTGCAAAATGATTTCCGCTGCCCCTTCATCAAGAGTAAGATTGAAAAGCCATCTTTGAAGTGATCTTCCACGAAAGCGTAGTTACTCACCTGTAACAGGTGTTCTCCAGGAGCAGCAGGAATCAGTCCTCACATATGGGTGACGTCGGCGCCGACGGAGCCCTCGCGGAGCAATTTTCCCCAGCTTTCAAAGAAAGCCTTTGGGAATTGCAGCGCGCATGCGCGGTCCTCTTCCCGCCCAAGGGTGCCATCTTGCTCAGTCAAATGACATAGCTAAAAGACAGCAAAAAGTAGCAAAAACGAAAGCATAAAACTGCAACTCCAAGGGGAGGAGGGAGGGTTGTGAGGATTGATTCCTGCTGCTCCTGGAGAACACCTGTTACAGGTGAGTAACTACGCTTTCTCCAGGACCAAGCAGGAAGTCAGTCCTCACATATGGGACTCCCAAGCTTAAGGCTACCAGAGACCCTAAGCACAAAAATGAGCTCCCTCAAGCTCAGCAGCACAGAAGGAAGGAATCTTCTCTGAATATGTCTCCAACCGGTAGCCCAACATCCGGGATGGAGGGTAGGAGTTGCCTATACCTCGAAGAGGTTACGGAGGACTGCCTGTCCGAAAGCACTGTCCCTGCGGGACTCCCTCTCCAGGCAGTAATGGGCTGCAAAAGTCTGGCTTGAAGACCAAGTAGCGGCCCGGCAGATGTCTGCCAACGGAACAGAGCGGAGGTAAGCCACTGACATAGCCTTCGCCCGAACACGATGAGCGGTGACTCTACCTTCCAGCACGAGGCCCGCAGCCTCGTAAGCCCAAGCGATGCAGTCCGCAATCCAGATGGACAGAGTACGCTTGGAGACAGGGAGCCCCAACTTGTTGGGGTCATAAGACACGAAGAGCTGAACAGCCCGTCGGTGCTCCCGCGTACGGTCCAGGTAGAAGTTCAGCGCTCTTCTACAGTCTAGGGTATGCAGGACCATTTCAGCTCGGCTGGAGTGTGGCCTGGGAAAGTAGGTCAGAAGTACCACCTCCTGGTTGATGTGAAAAGGAGAAACCACTTTAGGAAGAAACTTAGGGTGAGTCCGCAGGACTACCCGGTTCTTGTAGAACCTAGTGTAAGGAGGATCAGATACCAGGGCCTGCAGCTCACTAACGCGTCTAGCAGAAGTGAGGGCTACCAAGAACAAGGTTTTCCAGGAAAGAAAACGAAGAGGACAGGTAGCCATAGGCTCAAAAGGCGGACAGGTAAGCCGCTGTAAAACCACATTGAGATCCCAGTTCGGGGCTGGCGGGCGCAAAGGTGGTTTAAGGAGTAGGAGGCCTCGGAGAAAACGAGCCACCAGAGGGTGGCTGGAAAGAGGTCTACCATCCACTGGTAGGTGGTGCGCCGAAATCGCACTGAGGTGGACCTTGACTGAGTTGGACTTAAGTCCAAGATTGGAAAGGGAAAGCAAGTACTGCAAGACCACTGATGCTGAACAGGAGAAGGGGTCTTGCGACTGCTGAGTACACCAGACGGAGAACCGACGCCACTTAAGAGCGTAGGACTTCCGGGTGGAAGGCCTCCTGGAGGCCAAGACGACCTCTTCCACATCTGGAGGTAGCTGGAGAGGAGCAAGGACTACCCTCTCAGCAGCCAGGTCATCAGATGAAGGGACCGAAGGTTGGGGTGCAGGAGCATCCCCTGATCCTGCGAGAGGAGGTCGGGCTGAAACCCCAGAGGAAGAGGGGTGTCCACCGCCAGCTGCATCGGAAGCGGGAACCAAGGTTGTCTCGGCCACCAGGGAGCCACTAGGATCACCGACGCCTTGTCTCTGAGAACTTTGAAGAGCGTCCGAGACACCAGAGGCATGGGTGGAAAGGCATACAAGAGGCCTGAGGACCATGGAATCAGAAAAGCATCCGCCGCCACTCGGAGAGGATGCGGCTGCCGAGAGCAGAATCTGGGAAGCTGCCGGTTCAGAGGACTGGCGAACAGGTCCACGGTGGGGAGGCCCCACCGGAGAAAGATCCGCTGAACCACAAGCGGATCCAATCTCCATTCGTGCGGTTGGAGGATCCTGCTCAGTTTGTCTGCCAGGTAGTTTTCTTGACCTGGGAGATAGACAGCTTTGAGGACGATGTTGCGATGGACGGCCCAAGAGCATAGCTTCTGCGCTTCTTGACAAAGAAGGAAGGAGCCGGTTCCGCCTTGCTTGTTCACGTAGAACATGGCAACCTGATTGTCTGTCCGGACAAGAACTGACTGGTGAGAAACCAGGTGAGAGAAGGCTTTGAGCGCTAGGCGGATGGCTCTGAGCTCCAGGAAGTTGATCTGCTGGGCGGACTCCCAAGGCCTTGAGTACAAGTCCCTTGGCAATGTGCTCCCCAGCCCTGGAGGGAAGCATCGGTCGTCAGGACCTGAGCATGTGCAGGGGGCTGAAAAGTCACTCCGAGCACCAGGTTTGGCAGGTGAAGCCACCATTTCAGAGAGGAGACCAGCTGGTCGGAGATCTGTACGGAGTCCACTAGGCTCCCAGTGGCCTGATGCCATTGTTTGCGAAGGCACCATTGAGCAGGTCGCATGTTCAGGCGGGCATTGGGGGTTACATGGACCGTGGAAGCCATATGGCCGAGCAGTCTCAGAAATTGCCTGGCCGAGACCAGGGAATTGCTGTGAAGGCGGCTGGCGAGATCCATGAGCCTTTGGGCCCTGTCCAGCGGCAGGAAGGCCCGTGCCTGAAGTGTGTCCAACCTGGCGCCGATGAATTCGAGATTCTGAGAGGGGAGCAAAGTGGACTTTCCGAAGTTTATGACAAAACCCAAGTGCTGGAGCAGAGTCACAGTGCGATGAGTAGCCTGAGTGGCTTCTTGGGCAGACTGGGCCCTGATGAGCCAGTCGTCCAGGTATGGGAACACAAAGAGACCCTGAAGTCTCAGATAGGCCGCCACCACTGCTAGGCATTTGGTGAACACTCTGGGGGCGGAGGATAGGCCGAAAGGCAGTACTCTGTACTGGTAATGGTGTCCGCCCACAACAAACCTGAGGTATTGTCTGTGGTCTGGATGAATAAGGATATGAGTATACGCATCCTTTAGATCTAAAGAGCATAGCCAGTCTCCCTGCTGGAGGTAGGGCAGCAGGATTCCAAGGGTAAGCATTTTGAACTTCTCCTTTGCAAGGAACTTGTTGAGGTTCCGCAAGTCTAGGATGGGTCTGAGGCCTCCTGTTCTTTTCGGAATCAGGAAGTATCTGGAATAAAACCCCTGACCCCTCAGGTGGTGGGGCACCGGTTCCACGGCTTGATCCTGAAGAAGACTTGCTAACTCCTGAAGGAGTAAGTCCCTGTGCAGAGGGAGTCTGGAAGGCTCCCCTGGAAAGTAGGAGGGAGGTACCTGGTGAAAATGAAGAAGATAACCCTTTTGAACTATCTGAAGCACCCAGGTATCTGTGGTGATGGCGGACCACCTGTGGGCAAAGTGGACCAGCCGGCCTCCTGTGCTGGGAGAAACCAGCTGAGGGGGAGAGGCTATGCTGAGAAAGTCAAAAAACCCCAACCTGCTGAACAGGGGCCGGTGGTGCAGGCTTGGGGGCTTGCTGCCTACGGGACCCATTACCCCGTCCCTTGGCCTGCTTTCCCTGCGGGGGAGCTGGTGAGGCCTGATACTGAGGGTAGTATTTATAGGCAGCACCTTTCCTCGGGTAAAAGGGCTTTTTCCCCTAGGTCTTCTTCTTTTGAGAAGGGGCAGAGGTCTTCCTTCTCGAGACGAGTCCTGGTGAGAGTCTCCGTCTCGATTTGTGCAGCCTTCTCATCCATGGGCTTGCCAAAGAGGTTATCACCTCGGCAGGGGACATCGACCAACTTGTCCTGTACCCAGGGCTCGAGGTCGGACGTCTGAAGCCAAGCCTGGCGGCGTCCACCGATGCCGGCCGCGGCTACCCGAGCCGAAGCCTCAAAACCATCATAGGCTGCTCGAGAGATAAACTTGGAGCATTCCCGAATACCAGTAGACAAGGATTGGAACCTCTGCAAAGGTTCGTCGGAGAGACCAGCAGAGAACCCGGCTATTTCCTTAGCCAGGTCTCGGAGATACATGCCCATGTAGAGCTGGTATGTCTGGACTCGACAAGCAAGCATAGAGCCCTGGAAGCACTTCCTACCGAGGGCATCCAGGCTTCGGGCTTCCCTACCAGGGGGCACCGAGGAGTGCATTTTTTGACTCTTCAGTCTATGCATGGCCGATTCCACCACCATGGAATGGTGCGGTAGTTGTGCCTTCTGGAAGCCGGGGCTCTTGCGGACTCGATAAATGGAATCGACCCGCTTGCTTAACACCGGCGACGACGCCGGGCTCTCCCACATGCGGAAGAGAAGCCGTTCCAGCATAGGAGGAACCGGTACAATAAAGGCCTCCTTCGGGGGAGAGTCATATTGGAGGGCATCGAGTTCTTCGACTCGAGGCTCCTCCTCGGGATCCGCAGGGAAGGCCAAGGCTTTGGCCATATCCCTCACGAAGTCCGAGAACCGGGTATCCTCCAGGGGGGACCGTCTCCGAGGTTCGGACTCGGGGGAGTCCGAGGGGACACACCGAGTCCGAAAGGAACCAGGTGACTCTTCGTCCTCAGATTCCCAGGCCGACTCCTCGGAGGAGGAGTCGATCGGCTCCGGTCGGGCGGGCACTGAAGCCATCCGCCCCGACGCCGAGGGAGTCGGCGTCGACGACCTCGGTCCCGAACGGGAGGCCGAAGGAGACCTTGATCGAGGATCGACTCGAGCCCTCATGGACTCGAGGATCGGCTCGGTCTCCGGGGTCGATTTGGAGGTCGACGTCCCGGCGGTCAGGGCAGAAGCACCAGCAAGGCCAGCGATCAATGCCCGCTGCTGGTCCAAGAAGGCAGACAAACTGCACTCCAAGGCCGTCAACCTGAGTCCGAGCTCAGGAGACCCAGCAGCCCCCGACTCGGGCCCCGACGGCGTCAGGCCCGACGTCGGGTCCTTCGGAGGCGAGTCCACAAGGACAACGGTACTTACGTGAGCAGGCAAGTCCACCTCGAGTCGAGGATGTTTCGACGGCCTCTCCGACTCCAAGGACCCGGGACGGGAATCGGGGCTATGCGACCTGGCCCTCGAGGAACCAGGAGCGTCCACCGATCCCGCCCTCGCGGGTTTCTTCTTCCGATGATGCTCCCGGGTAGGAGACCCCCTTTCATAGGAACTCCGACGATGCTCAGGACCAGAGTCCCGAGACGTCGAAGCCTCTGACGAGGTCCGAGCCCGACCGGAGTCAGAGAAGATACGTTCCCGCTGGTGCTGCCGACTCCTCAATGCTTTTGAGGACATTTTGCCGCATGGCCCACAGATCATGGGGTCATGATCTGGGCCGAGGCAGCGGAGGCAGAAGTCGTGAGTGTCTGTAAGAGACATAAGTTTCTTACAGAGGTCACACTTTTTGAAACCACTGGCCGCCATCAGGGGAAAAAGGGCCCCTGCGAGGTCGAAGGACCGGGCAGCCAGGGAAAAAAGGAAAAAAGTGCGAAATCTGTCACGAAGGACAAAAAACCGAAAAATAAAGGACGGACTCGCAACCGGCGTCGCAAGTCCGGGTGGGAAAAGAACCGGCGTCGAACCGAAGAAAAAATAGAGAAAATATAGAGAAAATCAACTTTTCTGCGGGGAATCACAGGCAACGTCTGTAGGGCTCCGCGGAAAAGAGAAGACTGAGCAAGATGGCACCCTTGGGCGGGAAGAGGACCGCGCATGCGCGCTGCAATTCCCAAAGGCTTTCTTTGAAAGCTGGGGAAAATTGCTCCGCGAGGGCTCCGTCGGCACCGACATCACCCATATGTGAGGACTGACTTCCTGCTTGGTCCTGGAGAACTGAATTTACAATTTTGAAAGTGATGTCCATGACAGTCTTTGTATTGAATCTCTTGCTTGCCAAAACTTGCTGGTGAATGATGCAGTGATAAGAAAGGAAATCTGGGACGTCGTCATGCTGTCTAAGAGGGCTATGAAACCGTTAACCTCACCTGTCATTGCTCTTACTCCATCAGTAGTGATGGAAACAAGTCTATTGTGATACAGTGGAGCCAATGGAGGTTAGTGAAAGTACAGAACTCACCTCAAAATTGGCTAGGCAGAGAGATCCAGCATGGCTGAAAAGGGCTGAGCACCCGGTGCCATCAGCACAGGTAGGAAAGAAAGGGTTAGAACGGAACTTTCCTGTCTGCAACAGTGACGCAGTTAGAATCCAGGATTCTAATTACCAGCACCTGCCCCCAGGAGCAGACGTTACGTGCAGAGAGGGGAGGTACAAAGGGACCTGGTTAGAACCAGGAAGTCAGAACAGCCCTGAGAACAGCCCTGAGAACAGACCTCAGAACAACTCTGAGAACAGCGCTGAGAACAACTTCAGGAATAAGGCTGAGAGTAACTACGAGAGAAAGTCTGGGAGACAGAACAAATACCTGAGAGCAAGTAAGCAGGACTCTGCAGGGGAAGGTGACACTCCGATGCAGCTAGAGTTTCAGCAGCAATCAGGCAAGTCACGGAAGCAGAGAGGGTTCCAAAGCTCCAGGAGAAGTTTTAATCCCAGGGAAAGCATTGAAGGTCTGGGAGGTCCAAAAGCTCTCAGAGAAAGCTCCAGGCAATTACCAAGGAGCGTTAGAGAAGCGTACCACTGGCAAGACAGCCCCCAGGAGGATTTCCTGGAAGGCAGGAAGTGGAACACTAGCCCCGAGAGTTTTTACAAACCTCGGAGGAACTTGCTACACGAGGCTAGAACTTTGCCACGAGAGAAAAACCCCACAGCTGATGCCTGCAACCTAGATAAGGTAAAGAAGATAAAACCTTACATTGGGGAAGGAAGTGAAACTGGGTGTTTTTATAGTCCTTATTGGCAGCAAGGTTTTAACCTGGGAAAGGGTTCCAACTTCCAAGTGAGAGAGCCAAGAGAGACTGGCTATAAGAGAACTGATTACAGAAGAGGTTTTTACAATCCCGAGTTAGAGCAGTGCCTGGGAGAGGGGAAAGTTTACCTTCCCCCGACCAGTGAAGCTACCACTTGTTATATGAGTGAGCCTGGCTGCGTCAGCTACCAGCCAAGTATAAACCAAGATACAAGCAGTAATAATTACATTGACCAGGAGCCAATGGATTGTACAATTTGTCTGAATGATGAAATAACCTCTTTGCGTTAGACCTCTCTGTGCAAGGAACAAGAGAGAAGAAATATGCTCAAGCTGTGTTTTGTTTAAGTTCTGCATTTTTGTATTCCAAGCATTGATATTCGCCGGGGAACGGGAATAAACCCCACTTTACTTTATCACCTTGACTGTCTGACTCTCTATCTTAAAAAGAAGTAGCAACAAGGTGACTCAAAACACCCTAGGCGACTGCCTAGGGCACTCACTGAGTCTCTCCCTACGAGGCTTGGTGACACTATGCAATGGAAGATTACACTTTATCAAAAAAGAATGGAAAGAAATGAATATTTCCTGACGGGTAGTTCTCCCTTTTAAAGAAAACATTCCAAGTAGTTCTTCTTTAACACTGAAGTCTTCAAAAAACATCCGGATGAAGACTAGTAACTGGGCTATGTCTCTTATGTCTGTAGATTCATCCAGTTGGAGTGAGAAAGCAACACAATTTGAAACATCTTCCAACAATTGTTAAGTTGTGCCTCCACACATTTTTTCTATTCGCCGCATGAAGGTGTTTCTTGACAATTGTACATCTTGAATAGCAGCTATGATCTCTTTCTTATTTTTAAATCCTTCAAAAAGATTGTCTGCTGCTTCAAGAAAACAATCTTACAAATTCCCCTTCAGTGAAAGGTTTGCATTTCTTTGCGATCAGGTTGCTGACCTTGAAGGATGCTATGGTTGCATTGACCGAATGTGACCTTGGCTTCGCCGTCAACAGTTGCTGAGTAGCCAATTTAGATTTAAGTTCTTTGAGCTTCAGTTTACGAATTTCACTTTTGGGTGGAAAATCAGCATCAAACTTATTGCTATGCAGAGCCTTATGACGACGTTCCAGATTACCCTTTTTGGGCGAGGATACTGAGGCGTTACAAATTAGACAACACTTGTCTTTCACCATGATGAAGAAGTAGTCCATTTCCCATTCATCATGAAAGTGGTAGGTTTTGCTCTTCTTTGGAACACTCATCTTTGTTATACTGGGGTGGCTGGATGTAAGAAGGCAAAATCTGCTAAGTTAGTATAAACACTGGCTGAATCTGGTCCAAAACTGTCACTGTCCCAAAGTATTAAAGATCAACAGGAACTGAAGACCTCTGGATGATGTGCAATACAAGGACTGGAGATGCCAAAACCACACATGCAGTTCTAAAGGTAAAAATAAAAATTCATCATACTGGTACCAATAATCAAATACCACCAAACAATCATCAAAAAAACTCAAACACCTGTCCAGCAAACCAGATAAAATCAAATACCGCCAAACAAGTTCAAATACCATCACACGTGATTTAATAAATTCTGCACACAGTGTAGAATCAACGCAAAGGCTAGGCAAAATAAAATTGCAGAAGCAAGCAAAGGCCACAGTGGTTTGAACAAATTTGAAGGCAAGGCATAGGCAAGTTAGAATAAAATTGGAAAAGCCCGCCAAAAACACCAAATTTGTTGTGTCTGCCCGAAAAAGTTTAATGAAAGCGAACTATAAAGTGACCAAGGACCAGCACACGACACAACTAATACGGTAAGTGTATTCAGGTAAAGCCCAGGCGAATGGATATCGCCTGGTATATAACACACTTCTAAGGGGTGTTGGGGCGGGGGCAGGAATGGGTGATTCTGAGAGGCAGGAGACCAGGTATGACGCCAGGCCTGTGGCGTCTCATCGCGCGGGCGGCGGCCCCCTGGAGAACCCACAAACTATTGGCACGAAAACAAGCAGCGCCCCCAATATACCTGCAAGCAAGATTCCCACAGGCAGGGAAAAAAGACAGGGAAAGGATCAGCAGTGGCAGCAAGCCCTCGGCAGACAACCTGCCGGCACGAGCTCTCTCCTAGCGACGGGGAGAGCTGCTGGAGAGATGGAGCCAAGTGGGGCTGGTGATCTACCTCTGACCCCTCCGCGATCTACCTGTTGGACATGCCTGGCATAGCGGAAGTCCTGACCCCAGTGGAGTGACAGTTTTGAGCCGCAATTCTGGAACAGAACTGGGGAGGTTTGCCATTCTGACCACTTGTAAAGAGGTCTATATATGGAGTTCCCCAGATCTAAAAAATTTGAGCAATTTTCTCTGGATGAAGAGACCACTCGTGTGGCAGTAGTACTCGACTGAGTTAGTCTGCCAAGAGATTTTGTGTTCCTGGAAGATATACCGCTAGTAGGTGGATTTGAAGATCCTGTCGAATGCCCAGAGGCGTAGAGCTTCGTTGCACAATGCTTGAGACCCTGTCCCACCCTGTTTGTTCACATAGAGCATGGCTACTTGATTGTCAGTCTGGACCAGAACTGTCTTGTAGCTGAGGTGGGTCTGGAATACATGAAGAGCATAGAAGATGGCTCTGAGTTCCAGGAGGTTTATATGAAGACAAACCTCTTGTTGGGTCCAAAGACCCTGAGTGGAGAGATTGTCCAAGTGAACCCCCCAGTCTAACTTGGACGCATCTGTCTTCAAGGTGGCTTGGTGTAGTGGCTGCTGGAAAGGAAAGCCTACGAGAAGGTTTTCCAGCGATTGCCACCACTGCAGGGATGAAATGAGACATGTCGAGTTTCTGATTTTGTCCGTCAGGTGACCTGAGATCTGTGTCCACTGAGAGGATAGGGTCCATTGGGCTGCCCGCATGTGAAGGCGAGCATAGAGAACCACATGGACAGTGGATGCCATATGCCCCAGCAGCTTAAATATTTCTCAAGCAGTTAGAGTTTTCATAGTTGCTTGAGATGCCAGCTGGAGTATTTGAAGACAACGTGGCTGTGGGAGGAAAGCATTTGACTGCCTTGTCTCTAGTCGAGCCCCATGAACTCTAGAGACTGAGAAGGGGTGAGATGAGATTTTGGGAGGTTTATGACCAATCCCAGGTACTGCAGGATTTGCATTGTGTGGGAGAGAGCGAAGCTGGCTTCTGGAGCAGCTGATGCCCAGATGAGCCAGTCATCTAAGTAGGGAAAGATGAATATCCCCAGAGTTCTCAGGAATGCTGCTACCACTGCCATGCATTTTGTGAAGACTCTTGGGGCAGAAGCCAGTCCGAAGAGTAGAACCCTGTACTGGTAATGTCTTCCTTGAAAAAGGAATCGAAGAAACCTCCTGTGATCTGTATGGATGAGAATATGTGTGTATGCATCCCTTAGATCTAGAGAACATAGTCAATCCTGACTCTGAATGTAAGGAAGAAGTGTTCTGAGGGAGATCATCTTGAATTTTTCTCAGAACAGATACTTGTTCAACTCTCTGAGGTCCAGTATGGGTCTGTATCGCCCTATTTTCTTTGGAATGAGGAAGTAGGGGGAGTAGAAACCCATGCCCTGTTGGGATATGGGTACCTCTTCTATTGCTCCTTGAGCAAGTAGTGAGGTGACCTCCTGACACAAGAGAGTGGTGGAAGGGTCCTGAGAATTGAACTGTCTTGTGATGGTGGGAGGGGGCATACTGTGAAAATAGAGTTTGTACCCCTCTCGTACAATGCAGAGTCCAGTTTTCTCATGTTATTTGTTGCCATCTTCTGGCAAAATGACAAAGTCTGCCGGGGATGGTGAGAGGCTATGGACCTTTCAGGAGCAGGATGACCAAGTTCTCTAGGAAGGAGTCAAAGCCCCTGAGGAGGCTGAGACTGCTGAGCTGGTTGAGCTCTGGGGACATGGGCCTTCCTTTGCTGTCTGGGTTGCTGTTGCCCCTTCTGGAGAGCATGAACTGGACAGTAGACTGGGTAGACTGGGTGTAAGATGGGTATAATTTATTTTTCTTGTTGAAAAAGGGTTTCTTAATTGTCTTTTTCTTTGCTGGGTTGGCTGTAATACTTGATAATCTGTTCAAGGTAGTATTTTCAGACTCAAGCTGATTAGCTTTGTCCTGCCAATCCTTGCCAAAGAGATTTTCTCCTCTGCAAGAAATGTTCCCCAGCTTATCTTGCACCCATTGTTCTAAATCTGATGCCTGAAGCCAGGCAATGTGATGTGCACCAATGGAAATAGCAGAGGTTCTGCTAATGCAATCAAAGCAATCAAAGGTTGCACGATTCATGAACTTAGACACATTCTGGGAATGTTTGACCAGAGTGAGGAAGTCAGTTCTTTTATTATTTGGGAGAAGTGGAGACATGAGCTCTAGATCCCTTGTAACCTCCTTGAGGAACATTCCCATATAAAGAATATAAGAGCTGATCCTGGCTGATAGCATCGAGGATTGAAAGCATCGATGCCCAAAGGCATCAAATGTCCTCGTTTCATGGCCTGGAGGATTGGAAGAATGCGTTTTAGCACTCTTGATCCTACGCATCGCCGATTCCACTACCATTGAATGGTGTGGTAATTGTGTCTTCTGAAAACCAGGACATTGTAGAACTTGGTACATGGTATTGAGTCTTCGAGAGTGTGGAGACACTGTTAAAGGAGCTCCCCACATCCTTAGCATAAGTTCATGCAGGATTCGATGAATGGGAAGGGTAGCTTCTTTAGGAGCTCCGGGTACTGAAGAATTTCTAATTATTCTGCTCTCGGTTCCTTCTCAGGGTTCACAATGATTGAAAGTCCTCGGGCTACATCATGTATGAAATCCTAAAAAGACATGTCCTCTAGAGGAGACATCCTACACTGAGGAGAAGGAGAGGGATCCTCTGGTAGAATCACCCTGGTACCAGCGGAATCGTCAGTCATCGGAATCGAAGGACTCAAAGTATCTTCGTGCCAGGTGCTCTTGCATTGCTTGACACTGGTATCGATCGAAGTCGACATCGGACTGTCTTGATACCGGGCCCTCGATACAGGATGCTGATTCAAGAGCCGGCATGGGGGGCAGCACATCGGTTAAAGCATGTGCAGTCGGTACTGATGCCGATGACTGCGGAACCGTCTGAAGCTGTCTTAGTGGTGCTGAGGCTGCTGAGCCGCTAGACTGCGTTCGATAGCCAGGATGCACCAATCCATGGCCCCTGCCGATGCCTGGATTTTGGTACCAGTAGAACAGGCCACGACCAGAACATGGCACCAGGAGTTCTCCCGAGATGGAAGCTTCGGGAATATCCTGGAGCCCCATTAATGCTTTGGAGGCCGGGGCATCCCGCCAGGGCTGTTTTGCCAGTATGTTTTCCTCGAGGGCAACACTAGTAGCATCTCGATGCTTTGAAGGAAATCTATCATTTGAGGACCTGGGTTTAGTTACCTGAGATCCATGGGAGGAAGATGAAGCCCTGGAAAACGTCGATGCAACGGATATCGTATCTGCAGCAAAGAGGGTGCCGAGTTTTGCAGCTCTGTTCTGCAGGCCTCTCTTGGTCATCTTTCTATGCAGGAGACACTGTGATGGTAAATGGTCAGGACCTAAACATTTAAGACATGTGTCATGATAGCAGAAATGGTACCGCTACACTTTGAACATTTTTTGAAACCACTAGATGGTTTTTCCATTTTAGAAGAAAAGAGGGCCTAGTGCCCAAAATGGCGTCTGACACCTAGAGGGGACAGACCCTCCAAAAAGAAGAAATTTTCTTTTTAGAAAGAAGTAAGAAAATGAAGAAAAGACCGGTGGTACCAGTATAGGTGTCGACGGTGAAGGCAGACGCGACCACAAAAAGAAAATTTTCTGCAGTGACAAGGTTTGCTGCCTGTCGGCTCCACGGAAAACGAAAAACTGAAGAGGGTGAGTTGGAAAGGCGGGAAGGCAGCAACGCAGGTGCAGTGGGATGCTCCCAAAAGCTTTCCTATTGGACGCTGGGGAGCGTTCCCGTGCCGGCTCCGTCGGTACCGACGATACCCATATGTGAAGACTACATTCCTGCTTGTTCCTGGAGATAGCACTTAACTTTCCTTTAAATCCAGGAAATCTTTCCACATTTCCAATAGTTTTCTACAAAACTCTTCATAATTTGAATGAGTTCCAATGTTCTACCTGGGGTTGGACTGGTGAATATGGACTTCCAGGTTCTCCACTCAGTAGAGTCTCACTGTTCATTTTAGTTTTCAAGCAGGCAATATAACGACTGCAAAAATCCTTACAGAGTTCATTCACCTTCTCCAACTCTAGCAGGTGGATTCGCAAAACTTGGATTGCTTTTACCATCTGGGGGGGAAAGACCACAAAAAATAAAGACATAAAAAGGGAATAGTGACCACACAGCATTTTCCAAGTCCTAGCACACTTTTCATGGACATATGGATAGTATACTTTTCAGGTAACCACTAATAAAGGACACCTAATGCAGTTCCATGCAGGCTCTAAGGACAACCTTCTTGGATCTTTCTTAAGTCAACATGGCTGAATCCTATGCATATTTTTTATACAGAATTTATTCATTTAAATAATTATAATTCTTGGTCTTCTTCTCCATAATGTATTAATATATCATGCCTAGTATGCTTTTCATAAAGACATTAACAATGAATGCAAGTGTACATTTTCATGGCAAAATTAATAATGAGTTATTAGTACAGTTTTCATACAGGTACCAACAAGAACAGTTAATAACATTTAAAATGTATAAAAACAGGTTCAATTTAACAAATTTATGCTCCATTTACTTGGGCACATATACAGAACTGATTTAGAACATATGATGAAAATGATGGTTAAATTGAGTGGCCAACTCTGTGTTCTTTAAGCTCAATTTCTCAAGCTAAAGACTTATGTTTACAGCATATCCAAACAAGAGATGAAGGAATGAAAAAAGGCAAGCACAGAAAGCAAACCTGTGTATCTATAAAAGATGTTCTCTGTGGACAGCAGGAAACGTAGTCCACATTACTGGGAGACATCATCAATGGAACTCTAGGACAGTACCTGGAAAAGCGTAGTTACTCACCTTTAACTGGTGTTCTCGAGGATAGCAGGAATCAGTCCTCGCATATGGGAGATGTTGGCACCGACGGAGCCCACACGGAACATTTCCCCAGCTTTCAAAGAAAGCCTTTGGGACAGGCTACCACGCGTGCATGGTCCTCTTCCCGCCCAAGGGTGCCATCTTGCTCAGTCAGATGACGGTAGTAAAAATCTAAAGCAAGGTATGGAGGCAACTCCCAGGGGAGGAGGGAGGGCTGTGAGGACTGATTCCTGCTGTCCCTGGAGAACACCTGTTACAGGTGAATAACTATGCTTTCTCCAGGAACAAGCGGAAAGTCAGTCCTCACATATGGGACTCCCTAGCTCCAGGCTGCCGAGGACCGAACCACAACAGCACTAACGGCGATCAAGTCGGGTAGCCTTGCGTTGCAGGAGATGAGTCGCCACTGTGAGACTCTGCAAGATTCTAGCATCCAGCGGCATTATCACTCCGGTAGCCTGAACACAGAAGGGTTGGAGGGCAGGAGTTGCCTATACCCCCAGAATATTATGAAGTACTGCCTATCCAAACGCACTGTCCCTGCGAGACTCACTCTCCAGGCAGTAGTGAGTTGTGAACGTGTCAATCGAAGACCATGTGGCAGTCTTGCATATCTCCATCACCGGCACTGAGCGCAGGTTGGACATGGATGTGGTCATCGCTCTCACGCGATGTGCTGTGATCCGGTGCTCAAGGGAGAAACCAGCTCGCTCTTAAGCGAGAGCAATACAGTCTGCCATCCAAGTGGACAAAGTTCACTTAGTCACAGGGAGCCCCAGTCTTCTGTGGTCATAAGACATGAAAAGCTGAGGAACTTTGCAATAGGCCTGGGTCCGCTGTATATAGAAGGACCCGTTTGCAATACAGTGTATGACGCACTAGTTCCTCCCTGCCGGTGTGAGGCCACAGGAAGAAGGAGGGGAGCATCACCTCTTGGTTGAGGTGGAAAGGAGATACCACCTTCGGGAGAAATTTGGTGTACGTGTGAAGCACTACCCTGTTCTTATAGAACCTCATATATGGTGGATCCACCACCAGGGCTTGTAGTTCGCTCACTCTTCCAGTGGACATGAGGGCTACCAGAAAGGCTACTTTCTAAGACAGGTACCGCATGTGGCAAGTGGCTAGGGGCTGAAATGGCGGTATGGTGAGCTGTGAGAGCACCATGTTGAGATCCCTGCCAGAAGGCAGAGAGGGGGCTTACATAATAGGAGGCTCCGGAGGAACCTAGACAGCAGGAGATGGCCCGAGAGGGGTTTTTCCTCAACGAGGTGGTGGTGAGCGGCTATCATGCTCAGATGCATCCTCGCTGAGTTAGACTTCAGCTCGGTGCATGACAGGTGCAGTAGGTACTGGAGTATTAATTGCACATGGCAGGAGAAGGTGTTCTCCCATCTTTCCACACACTAGGCGGAGATCCTTCTCCACTTAAAGGCATAAGGCCATCTGGTGGAGGTCTTTTGGGAGATCAGTAGGATCTCCTCAACTTCTCTCAGAAGATTGAAAGGGACCAATGCTACCCTTTCAGTAGCCATGCTGTTAGCGTTAGGGACCTCAGGTTGGGGTGAAGGAGTGAGCCCTCCTCAGGGGCTCAGTCCAGAGGGACTGGAAGTGCCACCGACAGGGAGAGGAGCAGTGGAAACAAGGGCTGCCTCAGCCACCTGGGGGCAATTAGTAAGAACATAAGATATGCCATACTGGGTCAGACCAGGGTCCATCAAGCCCAGTATTCTGTTTCCAACAGTGGCCAATCTAGGTCATATGTACCTAGCAGATTCCCCAAGAGACACAAGTTCCACAATGCTTGTACTGGGTCAAGCATTGATATCTTTGGTCACTTCTTAATAATGGTTTATGGACCTTTCCTCCAGGAACTTGTCCAAACCTTTTTTAAACCCAGCTACACTAACAGCCTTTACTACATCCTCCGGTAACAAATTCCAGAGTTTGATTACACGTTGAGTGAAAAAATATTTTCTTTTATTAGTCTTAAATAGTTTACCCTGTAGCTTCATTGCATGTCCCCTAGTCTTTCTATATTCTGATAATGTAAACAGTCGATCTACGTTTACCCGTTCCACTCCGTTCATTAATTTATAGACTTCTATCATATATCCCCTCAGCCGTCTCTTTCCCAGGTTAAAGAGCCCTAACCTTTTTAGCCTTTCTTCATAGGAGTATCCTTCCATCCCCTTTACCATTTTGGTGGCTCTTCTCTGAACCTTTTCTAAAATCGCTATATCCTTTTTAAGATACGGCGACCAGAATTGCACACAATATTCAAGGTGCGATCTCACCATGGAACGATATAGAGGCATTATAATATCTTTTGTTTTATTTTCCATTCCTTTCCTTATCATACCTAGCATTCTATTTGCTCTCTTGGCCGCCGCTGCACACTGGGCCGAGGGTTTTAACATGGTATCCACAATAACGCCTAAATCTTTTTCCTGGGTGGTGGTTCCTAATGTGGAACCTTGCATCGTGTAACCATAGTTTGGGCTGTTCTTCCCTAGGTGCATAACCTTGCACTTGTCCACATTAAATTTCATCTGCCATTTTGATGCCCAGTCTTCCAATTTATCAAGATCCTCTTGCACTTTTTCACAATCCTCTTGGGTTTTAACAAATTTTAAATAGTTTTGTGTCATCTGCAAATTTGATAACTTCACTCGTTATTCCACATTCCAGGTCATTTATGAATATGTCAAAAAGCAGCGGACCCAGAACAGATCCCTGGGGTACACCACTATTCACCTTTCTCCATTGGGAAAATTGGCCATTTAGCCCTACCCTCTGCTTTCTATCTTTTAACCAGTTCCTGATCCACAACAGTACACTGCCTCCTATCCCATGACTCTTTTGTTTTGCCAAAAGTCTCTCATGAGGGACCTTGTCAAAGGCTTTCTGAAAGTCCAGATACACAATATCAACCGACTCACCTTTGTCCACCTGTTTATTCACTCCTTCAAAAAAACATAACAGATTAGTAAGACAAGATCTTCCTTGTCTAAAGCCATGTTGGCTATCTCTCATTAGGTTGTGACTATCTACATGCTGAGTAATTTTATTCTTTATGATGGTTTCTACCATTTTTCCCGGTACTGACATCAAGCTCACCGGTCTGTAGTTTCCCGGATCACCCCTGGAAGCCTTTTTAAAAACTGGTGTTACATTGGCGATCCTCCAATCTTCAGGTATTAGAGATGATTTTAATGATAGTTCACAGATTACTGATAGCAGGTCTGCAATCTCATATTTCAGTTCTTTCAACACCCTTGGATGTATACCATCCGGCCCAGGTGATTTGCTACTCTTCAGTTTATCTAATAGTTGTAAGACATCTTCCCGATGTATCGATATTTCCTTCAATTTCTTCCGCACCTTTAAATACCACTTCAGTCATGGGTAACATCCCTACATCTTCCTCAGTAAAGACCGAAGCAAAGAATTCATTCAGTCTCTCCGCTATCGCCTTGTCGCCTCTTAGTGCTCCTTTAACCCCTTTATCATCTAATGGACCAACTGACTCTCTCACAGGTTTTTTGCTATGAATGTACTTGAAAAGGTCTTTATTTCGCATTTTTGCTTCCGCAGCAAGCTTCTTCTCAAATTCTCTCTTTGCCTGCCTTATCAATGCCTTGCATCTGACTTGCCAGTGCTTGTGCTGTTTCTAGGTTTTGTCGTTTGGCTCTTTTTTCCATTTCCTGAAAGATGCTTTTTTGGCAACAACAGCCTCTCTGACCTCACCTTTAAACCATGCTGGCAGTTTTTTGGACTTCCTTCCACTTTTCTTAAAGCGTGGAATACAGCTGGTCTGGGCTTCCAAGATAGTATTTTTCAACACCCAAGCTTGATGTACGTCTTTAACCTTTGCAACTGCTCCTTTTAGTTTTTTCTTAACTATTTTCCTCATTTTATCATAGTCTCCCTTTCGAAAGTTAAAAGGTAGTACTGTGGATTTCCTTACTATCCCTCCTCCACTAATTAAATCAAAGGCGATCATGCTATGATCACTATTGCCAAGTGGCCCCAACACCCTTATCTCTTGCACTAGATCTGGTGTTCTACTAAGGACTAGGTCTAATATGGCTTCCCCTCTGGTCGGTTCATGAACCAGCTGCTCCAAGAAGCAGTCATTTATTTCATCTAGGAACTTTATCTCCCTAGCATGTCCTGACGTGACACTGACCCAGTTGATACCGGGGTAATTGAAATCACCCATTACTATTACTGCGCTGTAACTTTTGTTAGCTTCCTTGATTTCTTTGAGCATTTCATCATCCATTTGGTCATTCTGGCCAGGCGCTCGATAGTACACCCCCACTGCCATTGCCTTCCCCCTTTTATATGGAATTTCAATCCATATAGATTTTACAGCAGATTTTGTTTCCTGCAAAACTTTAATCCTTTCTGAGTCAATGCCCTCTCTAACATAGAGCGCAACCCCTCCACCAATTTGATCAGCTCTATCATTACGATATGGTTTGTACCCAGGTATCACAGTGTCCCACTGGTTGTCCTCCTTCCACCATGTCTCTGATATTCCAATCATATCTAACCTCTCATTTAGTGCTATATATTCTAACTCTCCCATCTTATTCTTTAGACTTCTAGCATTTGCATACAAGCATTTTAGAGAATGTATTTTATTCATGTTAATTTGGCTATTGTTAGACATGGGTAAATTGGGATCTTTAAGCTCTGTCTGCTCCATACTTGAGGGCATTTGGGCTACTTTACTCTTTTGTGGAACCTCTCTGCTTTTCGTAGTATCCTTCAAGGATACATTCTTCCGAACCATCCGCTCTTGGGCGACTGTCGGCTTTCCCCTAATATCTAGTTTAAAAGCTGCTCTATCTCCTTTTTAAAGGTTAATGCCAGCAGCCTGGTTCCGTCCCGGTTAAGGTGAAGCCCATCCCTTCGGAAGAGCCCCTCCTTTCCCCAGAATGTTCCCCAGTTCCTAACAAATCCAAAACCCTCATCTCTGCACCATTGTCTCATCCACGCATTGAGACTCCGGAGCTCTGCCTGCCTTTTGGGTCCTGCGCGTGGAACAGGAAGCATTTCGGAGAATGCTACCATGGAAGTTCTGGATTTCAACTTCCTACCTAAAAGCCTAAATTTTGCCTCCAGAACCTCCCTACCACATTTTCCTATGTCATTGGTACCGACATGTACCAAGACAGCAGACTCCTCCCCAGCACTATCTAAGACCTTATCTAGGTGGCGCGTGAGGTCCGCTACCTTCGCACCAGGCAGGCATGTTACCAGGCGATCCTCACGTCCACCAGCCACCCAGCTATCTACATGCCTAATGATCGAATCACCAACTATAACGGCTGTCCTAACCCTTCCCTCATGGGCACATGGCCCTGGAGAAACTTCCTCAGTGCGAGAGGGTTTTACATCACCTGGAGGACAGGTCCTAGTTACAGGATCACTTCCTGCCACACCAGGGTGATGCTCTCCTGTCACGTGACCTCTCTCCTCCATGGCAACAGGGGTGCTGCCAGACTGGAGGTGGGACTTCAGGACTATATCCCTGTAGGTCTCGTCTATGTACCTCTCTGTCTGTCTTATGTTTTCCAAGTCTGCTACTTTAGCCTCAAGAGAACGGACTTGTTCCCTGAGAGCAAAGAGCTCCTTGCACCTAGTGCACACGTAAGACCTCTCACCAACTGGGAGAAAATCATACATGTGACACTCAATGCAAAAGACTGGAAAGCCCCCATCCCGCTGCTGGACTGCTGTCTGCATCTTAGTTTTAAGTTTGTGTCTAGATCTTTAAGTTCTTACTTACTAGGGGTTGCTATGGGTATTTATACCAATAAAACTGTACCTAATACGTTTAATATACCTTGTTCACCTGAAGCTTAATTAATCTCAGGTCCTTAGTGTATGACTGATTTCGGTAATGAGCTTCACCTGAAAGCACCTCCTGTCTTTTAATATGTGTAAGTACCAATAAAGCTACGATTATCCCAGGGGAGGGAGGGAAATAACACTTATTAAAAGAGGGCTGCTACACAGTACCCTGTCTTGTGCTGCTGAGGTAAGCTAAATTCTGATTTGATTTAAATTATAGCTCTTAGCTGCTGCTAGGCTATAACTTCTTATGAAATTTGAACTGCAAGCTCTCTGCTGGGGTCTAAATTTAACCAGAAATCTCTCTTCTGTGTGTTAAATGTAAACTAAAAGTACTTTGCTGTTACTTGGCCCTGAGTGACTATTAAATTTAAACTACAAACTCTCTGCTGGATATGAAATGTAACCAGAAAGTTCTCCTCTGTGTTTTAAATTCAAACTTTAATTGCTGCTACTAGGCTCTAACTGATCCAACAAAAAACAGTGGGTTCACAGATTAAGTAGCTTTAATACAAAGAATTATTTTTAGAAAATTACCAGAAGTATATACTCACAGTTGCAGATTTCTCTCCAGAAGTAACAGTCCCCCTTTCTAGTCCTTCAAGACAGAGGTTCACAGAGCTCAGGTTGAGCTATTAATGCCTCTGCTGACGGATGCCCTCTTGCTCTGGACCTTGAAGAGGGTCCTGGTAATCAGAGGGGGTCAGTGGAAACGCATAGAGTAGGACCTCAGACCACGATCAGGAAAGCAATCCACTGCCATTCTCTTCGGGTGTGGTTGGTGCAAGCAGAAGCAAGGCAGCTGAGTGTTTCCGGAGAGGCAAATAGATCCATCACAGGCCTGCCCCAGAGGTGGAAGAGCCTCTTGGTCACCCTGGGGTTTAAGCGCCACTCGTGCGGCCAAAGGACTCTGTTCAGCCTGTCCTCTAGGAAGTTGTCCTGGCCCAGGAGGTAAACTGTTCTCAAGAGCATGTTGTTGCGAGCTGCAAAGAAAGGAGGGCCATGGCCTCCTGACAGAAGGAGTATGATATAAAACATGGTGACTTGATTGTCCGTCTGGATCAATATGGACCGGTGTCACAGGCAGTGGCGGAACTCTCACAGGGCTAGGAAGATCACCTTGAGCTCCAGGAGATAGAGTAGTTACTCACCTGTAACAGGTGTTCTCCAGGAACAGCAGGAATCAGTCCTCACATATGGGTGACATAGACATCGATGGAGCCCTTGCGGAGCAATTCCCCAGCTTTCTATTGAAAGCCTTTGGGAATGCAGGCACGCATGCGCGGTCCCCTTCCCGCCTAAAGGTGCCATCTTGCTCAAATGACATAGCTAAAAACAGCACATAAAAATGTAAAAATAAACTATGTACAACTGCAACTCCCAGGGGAGGAGGGAGGGTTGTGAGGACGGATTCCTGCTGCAATTGGAGAATACCTGTTACAGGTGAGTAAATACTCTTTCTCCAGGACCAAGCAGGAAGTCAGTCCTCACATATGGGTGACTCCCTAGCTCTGGGCTACCAGGAACCCAGGCTGAACGAGAGAACTCCCTCTAGTTCCAGCATCAAAGAAAGGCTTTTCACTGAAAGGACCTCCACCGGTAGCCCAACGGAGGGCAGGAGTTGCCTAAACCTCAAAGAGATTCCAGAGTACTGCCTAGCCAAAAGCACTGTCCCTACGGGACTCCCTCTCCAGACAGTAATGGGAAGCAAACGTCTGGCTTGAGGACCAAGTTGCAGCCCTGCAGATGTCTACCAACGGTACAGAGCAGAGGTGAGCCACTGAGGCAGCCATTGCCCTGACATGATGGGCCGTGACCCGACCCTGCAAAGGAAGGTCAGCCGTCCTGTAAGCCCAGTTGATACAGTCAGCCACCCAGATGGACAAGGTACGCTTCGACACAGCTAAGCCAAAATTATTAGGGTCAAAAGATATGAAGAGCTGAGTAGCCCTTCTATGCCCCTGCGTACGGTCAAGGTAGAAGGATAAGGCCCTCCTACAGTCCAGGGTATGCAGAACTGCTTCAGCCTGGCTTGCATGAGGCCTAGGGAAGAAGGTCGGAAGAACCACCTCCTGGTTAAGGTGGAAAGAGGAGACAACCTTGGGGAGGAATTTTGGATGAGTCCCAAGGACTACCCTGTTCCTATAGAAGCGGGTGTAAGGCCTGTCACAGACTAGGGCCTGAAGCTCACTCACCCGTCTGTCCGAGGTTAAGGCCACCAAGAAGAATGTCTTCCAAGAAAGGAAGCAGAGAGGACAAGTAGCCATCGGCTCAAAAGGTGGGCGAGTCAGCTGCTGCAAGACCACATTCAATTCCCACTCAGGAGCTGGAGGACGGATTGGAGGCTTCAGCAAGAGCAAGCCTCTAAGAAATCTGGACACCAAGGGGTGAACCGACAGAGAATGTCCCTCCACCAGTGAGTGGTGAGCTGCTAGAGCTGAGAGGTGGACCCGAACAGAATTGGATTTAAGTCCCTGATTGGATAAATGCAGTAGGTACTGAAGCACTACTGGTACAGCACAGGAGAAAGGATCCTCTGTACGTAGCTGACACCACACAGAAAACCTTTTCCATTTCAGGGCATAGGGTTTTCTAGTGGACTGCTTACTAGAAGCTAGGACAACCTCCTCAACTTCCTGAAGTAGGCCCCAGGGAGCCAACACTACCCTTGCAGCCTCCATGCCATCAAAATGAGAGCTCTGAGATTTGGGTGCAGAAGGGAACCCTGATCCTGAGAGAGAAGGTCGGGTTGCAACCCCAGAGGCAGTAGGGGATCCACCGCCAGCTGAAGCAGAAGTGGAAACCAAGGCTGTCTCGGCCATCTGGGAGCTACCAGCAGGATCGAGGCCTTGTCCTGAAGAATTTTGAACATGGTTCGGGCCACCAGGGGCATGGTAGGAAACACATACAGGAGGCCCTGGGACCAGGAAATCAGAAAAGCATCTGCTGCCAGCTGCAGAGGATGCAGTTGCCTGGAGCAGAACCTTGTCAGTTGTCTGTTCGATGGACTGGCAAACAGATCTATGGTTGGGAATCCCCATTTCAGGAAAATCTTCTGAACCACTAAGGGATGGAGCTGCCATTCGTGGGGCTGCAGAATCCTGCTCAACCTGTCTGCCAGGTAGTTGTCCTGGCCAGGTAGATATACTGCCTTGAGGAGCATGTTGTGCCTGAGAGCAAACAAGCAAAGGTCCTGTGCCTCCTGACAAAGGAGCCTGGACCCAGTTCCACCCTGCTTGTTCACATAAAATACGGCTACTTGGTTGTCTGTTTGAACTAGGACAGACTGATGAGCCAGTGTTTGAGAGAAAGTCTTGAGGGCTAAACAAAGAGCCCTGAGTTCCAGTAGATTGATCTGCTGTGTGGCCTCCCAGGGAGACCACAGGCCCTGGGTGCACTTGCCCAGACAATGAGCCCCCCAGCCTTGCAGGGAGGCATCCGTGGTCAACACCACTGTGAACCCAGGAATCTGAAAAGGCACCCCTTGCAGTAGATTGGGTGGGTGCAGCCACTAGCGGAGGGAGTTCAGGAATGGTCTGGACACCCTTATTCTGTCTCTGAGGCTCCCTGTGGCCTGTGTCCACTGAGTTCTGAGGCACCACTGTGCAGGCCTCATATGGAGCCGGGCATTGGGGGTCACATGTACTGTCGAAGCCATGTGGCCAAGAAGCCTCAGGCAGAGTCTGGCGGAGACCAGGGACCTGCTGAGAAACTGGTTTGCCAAGTTGATCAGTCTTTGGGCTCTGTCTTCTGGCAAGAACGCCTTTGCCAGCAGAGAGTCCAGCCTTGCCCCTATGAACTCCAAGTTCTGGGAGGGGAGCAAAGTGGACTTTGCGAAGTTTATGACAAACCCCAGGTTTTGAAGAAGAGCAATAGTTCAGAGGGTGGCTTGTCTGGCCTCCTGGCAAGTCTGACCCCTGATGAGCCAGTCGTCCAGAAAGGGGAAGACAAAGATACCCTGATTTCTCAGGTAGGCCGCCACCACCACCAGGCATTTGGTAAAGACCCTGGGAGCGGAGGTGAGGCCAAAAGGCAGTACTCTGTACTGATAATGGTTTCCTCCCACAATGAACCTGAGGTACTTTCTGTGGTCTGGATGAATGAGGATGTGAGCGTACACATCCTTTAAATCTAAGGAGCATAGCCAATCTCCCTGCTGGAGGTAGGGCAGCAGTGTTCCAAGAGTAAGCATCTTGAATTTCTCTCTCTCTAGGAACTTGTTGAGATTTCTGAGGTCGAGAATAGGCCGGAGGCCACCAGTTCTTTTGGGTACGAGAAAGTACCTGGAGTAGAACCCTTGACCTTGGAAGCCACCTGTGGGCAAACAGGGTAAGTCGACCTCCTGTGCAGGGTTGGAAGAGCAGGGACGGAGAGGCTATGCCTATGGAGTCAAAAACCCCCACCCTGCTGAGTGGGAGCAGGGGCCGGAGGCTTGGGGGTCCTCTGCCTACGGGGCCCATTACCCTGCCCCTTGGCCTGCTGACCCTGTGGGGGAGCCTGGGAGGCCTGGTACTGTGGGTACTGTTTGTAGGCAGTGCCCTTCCTCGGGTAAAAAGGCTTTTTACCCGAGCCCTTCTTCTTGTGAGAAGGGGCAGAAGTCTTTCTAGACAGCCTTGTCCTCGTGAGGAGCTCGGTTTCGAGCTGTGCGGCCTTCTCGGTCATGGGCTTGCCAAAAAGGTTCTCGAGGTCTGATGACTGCAACCACGCCTGGCGTCGGGCCGCGATGCTGGCTGCCGCAACACGAGCCAAAGCCTCGAAGCCATCGTAGGCAGCGCGGGACATAAACTTGGAGCATTCCCGTATCCCCGAGGACAAGGACTTGAACCTCTGCAAGGGTTCCCCCGGAGAGACCAGCAGAGAACCCGGCAAGCTCCTTGGACAGGTCCCGCAAGTACATGCCCATGTACAGCTGGTAAGACTGGACATGGCAAGCAAGCATCGAGCCCTGGAAGCACTTTCTACCAAAACCATCCAGGTTCCGGGCCTCCCTGCCAGGGGCTACCGCGGAGTGCATCTTCTGACTTTTCAGGCGATGCATGGTCGATTCCACCACCATGGAATGGTGTGGTAACTGCACCTTCTGAAATCCAGGGCTCTTTTGGAGTCGATAAATGGAATCGACCCGCTTGCTTAGAACCGGCGCCGAGGCCGGTGCTTCCCACACCCGGAAGAGGAGCCGTTCCAGGATCGGAGGAACTGGAACAGTAAAGGCCTCCTTCGGAGGAGAGTCATACTGTAGGGCCTCTAGCTCCTCGGCTCGAGGCTCCTCCTCGGGGTCCGCAGGGATAGCCAACGCAGTGGCCATATCCCGGAAGAACTCCGAGTACCGGGTATCCTCCGGAGGGGATCTACTCCGGGGCTCAGACTGCGGTGAGTCCGACAGGATGCACCGAGTCCGGAAGGTGTTGGGGGACTCCTCGTCCTCCGTCTCCCAGGCAGACTCGTCCGATGAGGAATCGAGCTCCAACCACGCGGGGCCTGTGAGCACCCGCCCCGACGCCGAAGGCACCAGCGTCGACACCCTCGGTCCCGAGTGGGAGGTCGAGGGAGACCGCGACCGAGGTCGACCTCGAGCCTTCATGGTCTCGAGTATCGGCTCGGTCTCCGGGGTCGACTTCGATGTCGATGTCCCGGTGGTCGGGGCAGATGCGCCAGACAGGCTGGCCATCAGCGCCCGCTGCTGTTCCATGAAGGCAGACAGTCTGCACTCCAAGGCTGTCAGCCTGAGACCCAGCTCAGGAGACTCAGCAGCCACCGACTCGGGCCCCGACGGCACCGGGCCCGATGTCGGCTCACTGGGAGGAGAGTCCACGAGGACTACAGGACTTACGTGTCTAGCAGACTCCGGCTCCACACAAGGTACTTTTGGAGGCTTCTCCTGTTCCACGGGCCCGGGGCGGCGGTCGGGGGTCTGAGACCTAGCTCTCGAGGAGCCAGGGACCTCCTCCGACGATGCCCTCATGAGCTGCTTCTTCCTCTTTCGTTCCCGGTCGGGGAACCCCTGTCTGAGGAGCCCCCACGATGCTCGGGATCAGATTCCCGAGATGTCGAGGTCTCAGATGAGGTCCGGGACCGGCCAGAGGCCGAGTCAGAGAAAAGCCTTTCCTTTTGGTGCTGACGACTTCGAAGCGCCTTTGTGGACATCTTTCCACATGGTCCACAGATCTTAGGATTGTGGTCAGGACCCAGGCACCCAGGCAGGACCCAGGCAGCAGTCGTGTGTGTCGGTTAGAGACATTAGTTTCTTGCACCGATCACACTTCTTGAAACCACTGGAAGCCATCGGGGAAAAAAGAGTCCCCACGAGGTCAAAGGACCGGCCTTCCAGGGAAAAAGAAAAAAAGGGCGCGAACGCCAAACACGAAGGGCAAAAAACGAAAAAATAAAATCGGAATCGATACCGGTGTACCGAACCCGGCGGGAGGGGAACCGGCGTCGAACCGGAGAAAAAATAGCGAAGGAATTGCGAAAAAATCCAACTATTTTCCGGGAGGACTAGGACATACGTCCGACGGGCTTCATGGAAAAAGAGAGACTGAGCAAGATGGCACCTTTAGGCGGGAAGGGGACTGCGCATGCGTGCCTTCATTCCCAAAGGGTTTCATAGAAAGCTGGGGAAATGCTCCGCAAGGGCTCCATCGATGTCGATGTCACCCATATGTGAGGACTGACTTCCTGCTTGGTCCTGGAGAATGATCTGTAGGAGCGATTCCTCCTGGGACCAGCTGCCTTGTGTGCAGCAGTCCCCACAATGTGCCCATCAATTTTTGCCTTCTGAGCGCCGTGGCCTTATCTCTTAGGGTGAGAACCTTGTTGCTGGCCTGAGAAGGATTGGTAGTGATGACTCTGTGGTAAAGGTCCCTTTTTCCTTGGGAACAGGGGTCTTTTCCCTGCTGGTTTCCTGCGGGGAAGGGATGAGGTATTTTTAGAAAGCCTCTGGCATGTCACCACGTTGGCCGCATTGTCGGCCATGGGCTTGCCAACTAGGTTCTCCCCGGTGCAGGAGACATCAAGCAGCTTGTCTTGGACCCACTGCTAGAGGTCGGAAGACTGTAGCCAAGCTTTGCGTCGGGCGCCGATGCTGGCTACTGCGCCACGAGCTACGGACTCAAAGCCATCGTAGGCTGCTCGGGATAGGCACTTGGAGCAGTCCTTGATCCTGCAGGTCCGGGACTGGAACCGTTGGAGGGGTTCCCTGACAAGGCTAGCCGAAAACTCCGAGAGCTCCTGGGTTAGAGCCTTTACGTACATACCTATGTATAATTCATAGGCCTGGATCGGGCACCCAGCATCAAGCCCTGGTAACACTTGCGCCTGAGGGCGTCGAGGGCTCTGGCCTCCCTTCCGGGTGGAAGCAGAGGAGTGGGTCTTTTGGCTTTTAAGTTCTTGCATGGTTGACTTGACAACCATGGAATTATGTGGGAGCTAGGGTTTGTGAAATCCTGGGCCCTTCTGGACATGGTACATGGCGTTGAGGCGCCGGCTCACTACCAGTATCGATGCCGGTGTCTCACACATTCTGAGCAGTAGCCACTTGAGGATCGGCTGCATGGGCACCGTGCAGGTTTCCTTGGGTGGAGACTCGTATTGCAGGACCTTCAACTCCTCGGTGCGCAGGTCCTCCTCCGCTTTGGTCGGCACTGAGAGGGCTCTGGCCATGTCCTTGACAAAGTCATGGAAGGCCACGTCCTCCAGAGGAGAATGGCGCCAGGGAGCCGGGGAGGACGGGTCTGAGGGGATGTCTCGGTGCCATTTAGTCTCCAGGGATGCCACATTGTCGGTCTCCCATTCGGAGTCCAGTGGTGACGACGAATCTAAAGCCCTGCAACTCACTGTCTCGAGGCTGGCGCCGAGGAGTTGGTGGCCTCCGGAGAACCTGGGATCCGAGTTGCGGAAACTAGCTGGGGATGACCAGATGCCCAAGGACCGGGACCTTGACTGGCGCTGAGGGCTTACCCGAGGCTGGTGGTATTTGGAGCTTGGCTCGACGACCGGTGAATCGTCAGGACAGATGATACGGACGAACCAGCCATCATTTCCTGCTGAAGGGCTAGGATTGCAGTGATATTCTGCTCCAGGGCTGCCATTCTGGTTTCCAAGCTAGAAGGCTCTGCAGCTTTTGGCACGGGCACCAAGAATCTCGGGACCGGCGCCGACACTTTCGCGAGTGCATCCTCAATGAGGACTACTGCCTCAAGGAACCTCGCACGGTCTCTGCTGGCCAAGGAATACTTCTTGAGGACCTTGGTAAGGCACTTCTTGGAGCCACCCGAGTCGCTCCTGGCGGTTTTACCGGGCTTCTTCAGTGCAACCTCGATGGACTTCGAGGACTTTTTCTTCTTTTTCTCAGGGTCTGAGATCTTCTTGGAGGAGACACCACTGCGGGACTCCGAGGACGCTCAGGTCTCACGGGAAGTTCTGGGCTTGAAGCTCAGTGTTGGGCAGGCCAGGGCCGAGTCAAACCTGGAGAGCAATTTTTTCTGTAACTCCGACCTCTTCTTGCTGGTCTTAGGCGTCATGGCCTGGCACAGGTTGCAGGAGGTGCTATTGTAATCCAGTCATGGATGTCGGTAACTGACATAGTTTGACTTCAGCAGTCACATTTTTTGAACCCACCAGGGAACATGGGAGGGAGCACCCAGGTGGGGTCAACGAACCCCGTGCGAAAAAATACACGCACGCCAGTCGAGGCAAGCCTTGATCAAAAAATCAAAAAGGGCTGAGAACGGGGCTGGCTCGAGGCACGAAAAGCAACCGGTACGCCAACCGGGAAAGCTAACTTTAAGGATATTTAGCAAGGGTTTTTTCCGGGGAAAAAGGACAGATGTCCGTTGGGCTCCGCGGAAAAAAGGAGACTGAGCAAGATGGAAGGGGGCCACGCATGTGAGAATCGACTTCCATGTGTGAGGACTGACTTCCTGCTTGTTCCTGGAGAAATGAAGTTACTCACCCGTAGCAGGTGTTCTCTGTGGAACACAGGATAAGCCCTCATGTACGTATATCAATGGAGCCCTATGTGGGAAAGCATAGTTACTCACCTGTAACAGGTGATCTCCGGGAACAGCAGGAATTTAGTCCTCACATATGGGTATCGTCGGTACATTGGGGAGCCTGCACGGGAACGCTCCCCAGCGTCCAATTAGAAAGCTTTTGGGAGCATCCCACAGCGCCTGAGTGCTGCCTTCCCGCCTTTCCCAACTGCCTCTCTCCAGCTGAGTTTTAAAGCTCAGACAAAGAGAGAGAGAGGGAAAGGGAAAGAGACAGATAGAGAAATACAACACCTAGGGGAGGTGGGTGGGTTGTGAGGACTAAATTCCTGCTGTTCCCGGAGATCACCTGTTACAGGTGAGTAACTATGCTATCTCCAGGAACAAGCAGGAATGTAGTCTTCACATATGGGGACTCCCTAGCTTTAGATGCCAGGGAGAGACCCCAGAGGTTGTGGTTCTCTGAGAAGGACTCCACTTCCCCCCATGGATCTCTGGCATCCTACCAGGGTATGATTAGGTATGGAACAGGTGTTGGAGAACAGCCTGACCAAACAAGGCATCCCGGCGGGAGTCCCTGTCCAAGCAGTAATGGGCTGTGAAGGTATGAACCGAGGCCCAGGTGGCTGCTCGACAGATGTCGTCAATAGACACAGAGTGCAGATGAGCCATTGAGGCTGCCATGGCTCTCACATTGTGAGCTGTGACATGGCTCTCCAGAGGAAGATTCTTACTCTGATAGGCAAAGGAAATACACTGTGCAATCCAGTTAGACAGTGTTCTCTTGGAGACTGGAAGTCCCAAATGAGAAGGATCAAAAGCAACAAAGAGTTGAGAGGACTTTCTATGTTGCTGTGTTCTTTGTAAGTAAAAGGCTAAAGCTCTTTTACAGTCCAAAGTATGATGGTTCCTTTCTGCATTCGATGCATGAGGCCCTGGAAAGAACACAGGTAAGTAGACCGCTTGGTTTAGATGAAAGGGCGAGGCCACCTTTGGCATAAAGTGTGGATGAGTCCTAAGGACTACCTTGTCATGATGGAACCTTGTATAAGGTGGATCAGCTACTAGTGCTTGCAATTCACTGATGTGATGTGCTGATGTGATTGCAATGAGAAAGATAACCTTCCAAGAAAGGAATTTCAAGGAGGTAGTAGCTAAGGGTTCGAAAGGTGGCTTCATGAGCTGACCAAGAACCAAATTATGGTTACATGATGCAAGGTTCCACATTAGGAACCACCACCCAGGAAAAAGATTTAGGCGTCATTGTGGATACAATGTTAAAACCCTCGGCCCAGTGTGCAGCGGCGGCCAAGAGAGCAAATAGAATGCTAGGTATGATAAGGAAAGGAATGGAAAATAAAACAAAAGATATTATAATGCCTCTGTATCGTTCCATGGTGAGACCGCACCTTGAATATTGTGTGCAATTCTGGTCGCCGTATCTTAAAAAGGATATAGCGATTTTAGAAAAGGTTCAGAGAAGAGCCACCAAAATGGTAAAGGGGATGGAAGGATACTCCTATGAAGAAAGGCAAAAAAGGTTAGGGCTCTTTAACCTGGAAAAGAGACGGCTGAGGGGAGATATGATAGAAGTCTATAAATTAATGAACGGAGTGGAACAGGTAAACGTAGATCGATTGCTTACGTTATCAGAATATAGAAAGACTAGGGGACATGCAAAGAAGCTCAGGGTAAACTATTTAAGACTAATAAAAGAAAATATTTTTTCACTCAACGTGTAATCAAACTCTGGAATTTGTTACCGGAGGATGTAGTAAAGGCTGTTAGTGTAGCTGGGTTTAAAAAAGGTTTGGTCAAGTTCCTGGAGGAAAGGTCCATAAACCATTATTAAGAAGTGACCGAAGATATCAATGCTTGACCCAGTACAAGCATTGTGGAACTTGTGTCTCTTGGGGAAACTGCTAGGTACATATGACCTAGACTGGCCACTGTTGGAAACAGAATACTGGGCTTGATGGACCTTGGTCTGACCCAGTATGGCATATCTTATGTTCTTATGTTCAAATTTAAGTCCCATGCCACAGGAGGTGGCTTAATGGGAGGCTTAGTTAGAAGAGGGCCTCTCATAAATCTTGCTATAAGAGGATGGGAGGAAATAGGTTGTCCATTGAGGGGCTTGAAGTAAGCTGCAATAGCACTCAAATGGACCCTCACTGAGTTAGTCTTAAGTCCTGCATTGGATAAATGAAGGAGATACTCCAGTAATGATTCCAGAGGTATGGCAATGGGGTGAAGACCCTTCTGCGAACACCATATGGTAAACCTTTTCCACTTGAAAGCATAAGAGCGCCTTGTGGAAGTCTTCCTGGAAGCATAAAGGATATCCTTTATTTGCTGAGGGAGGTTAAGATCATGGAGATCTAGGCCTTCAGCAACCAAGCCCTCAGATGCAGAGACTGGGAATTGGGATGCCATAATATTCCGTCCTCCTGAGATAGGAGATCTGGAGCAGACCCTAACTCCAGGGAGGGAGCTTGAGAGAGATGTAGAAGCAGAGGGTACCACACTTGCTGTGGCCAAAGTGGAGCTATGAGAATCATATGGCCTCTGTCTCTCTGAAGCTTGAACAGGGTTTTGGGAATTAGGGGAATGGGTGGAAAGGCATACAGGAAGTCTTGACCCCAGTAAAGGAGGAAAGCATCCCTGGCCTGAGCCCCCTGAGCTGGAATTCTGGAACAGAACCGGGGAAGTTTGGCATTCCACGGACTTGCAAAGAGGTCTATGTCTGGGGTTCCCCAAATTTGAAAAATCTTGGCCACCTGGTCTGCATGCAGAAACCACTCGTGTGGAAGCAGAACTCGACTGAGTCTGTCTGCCCAAGAGTTTTGTATGCCTGGAAGATACACTGCCAGGAGATGAATCTGATGCTCTCTGGCGAGGGCCCATAGTCGCAAAGCTTCGTTGCAAAGTGACAGAGAGCCTGTTCCCCCCTGCTTGTTCACGTAGAACATGGCTACTTGATTGTCCGTATGAATGAGGACTGTCTTGTAGCTGAGCAGGGTGTGGAACACTCGAAGAGCAAGAAAGATTGCTCTGAGCTCCAAGAGATTGATATGTACTCGTAGATGAGTCTCCTGTGGAGACCAGGTGCCTTGGGTGGAGAGGTCTTGCAGATGAGCTTCCCAACCCATACGAGAAGCATCTGTTGTGAGAGTTGCCTGGGGTAAGGGTTGTTGAAAAGGGGACCCCAGCAACAGGTTTTGAGTGGACTTCCACCATTGGAGGGACAAAATAAGGCATAGTAACATAGTAAATGACGGCAGATAAAGACCAGTATGGTCCATCTAGTCTGCCCAGCAAGATGGCAAGAGTAGGTGCACCTGTCACTCTGTGCAGGCCACCCCTCCCCATGTCTTTGTTTAGGGGTAAACCCACCACTCCAGGTAGGACACCCATATTTGTTGAGATGTTATATGGTTCAGAAGTTAGATGGTACCGTTTATTTTGTTTTTATCCTATTGCTGTAAAGGGATCCACTGTGTTTGTCCCATGCTGTTTTGAATTCCGTCACCGTGTTTGCCCCCACTACTTCCTTCGGGAGGGCATTCCAAGCATCCACCACCCTTTCAGTGAAAAAATATTTCCTGATATTGCCTTTCAATTTACCACCTTGCAGCTTCATGTTATACCCTCTAGTTTTACAGCTTCCCCGTCTTTGGAAGAGGTTTGTTTGTTCATCATTTCTCTTTAAGTATTTAAAGGTCTGAATCATATCTCCCCTGTCCCTCCTCTCCTCCAAAGTGTACATATTTAGGTCTTCAAGTCTCTTCTCATAAGGCTTCTGACGCAGGCTCCAAATCATTTTGGTCGCTTTCCTCTGAACCGTTTCCAGTCTTTTTACATCTTTTGCAAGATATGGTCTCCAAAACTGAACACAGTATTCCAAGTGAAGTCTCACCAGTGACTTATACAGTGGCATAAGTACCTCCTCCTTTCTGCTGGTAATCCCTCTCTGTATGCAGCCCAACATCCTCCTGGCTTTTGCCACTGCCTTGTCGCACTGTTTTGCCACCTTGAGATCATCAGAGATAATCACACCAAGGTCTTTCTCCTGAACCGTGCATACCAACCTCTCGCACCCTATCGCGTACATTTCCCTTGGATTTCTGCTACCCAAGTGCATGACACTGCACTTTTTCGCATTAAATCGTAGTTGCCAAGCATTAGACCAGTCTTCCAGCTTTTGTAGATCTTTCCTCATGTTAACCACTCCCTCGGGGGAGTCCACTCTGTTGCAAAAAGACAGACTTTCCATTCAGTCCTTCAGCAATATCACTCACAAATACATTGAACAGTGCCGGACCCAGGACCGAACCCTGGGGCACCCCGCTAATTACCTTCCTCTCATCCGAGTGAGCGCCATGTACAATCACCTTCTGTCATCTGTCAGTCAACCAATTTCTAATCCAGTTTACCATCTTGGGACCCATCCCCAAGCTACTGAGTTTGTTGACAAGTCTCCTATGAGGAACAGTATCAAAGGCTTTGCTGAAATCCAGGTAGATGACATCCATTGCATGCCCCTGATCTAGTTCCTTGGTCACCCAGTCAAAGAACTCAATCAGATTTGTTTGGCAAGACCGTCCTTCGGTAAAACTATGTTGACTCGGATCCTGCATCCTGTTGGTTTTGAGAAAGTTCACTATTCGCTCTTTCAGGAGCGCCTCCATTACTTTTCCCGCCACCGAGGTAAGGCTCACGGGCCTGTAGTTTGACACTTCTTCCCTGTCACCACTTTTGTGTAGAGGTACGACATCAGCCATTCTCCAGTCCTGAGGAACCTCTCCTGTTTCCAAGGATCTGTTGAAGACATCCTTTAACAGTCCTGCAAGAACCTCTGAGCTCTTTCAGTATCCTGGGATGTATCCCATCCGGTCCCATGGCTTTGTCCACTTTCAGTTTAACAAGTTGTTCTAACACCTTGTCTTCTGTGAATGGTGTGGTATCTACTTCATTCCCATTTTTATATTTGGGAGTCACAGCTGGTCCATCTCCAGGATCTTCTTTAGTAAAAACAGAGCAGAAGTATTTGTTTAGCAATTCCGCTTTTTCAGTGTCACTTTCCACGAGTCCTTTCCCAGCACTTCTGAGTCCTGCAATTCCAACTCTCTCTCTGATCTTCTTCCTTTCCCGAATATACCTGAAGAAAGTTTTGTTGCTACCCTTAACATCTTTAGCCATCCTTTCCTCTGCCTTTGATTTTGCTATCCTTATTACTCTTTTAGACTCTTTGAGTTGGATCCTGTATTCATTTCTGTGTTCTTCTGTTTGCAAGCTTTTGAATTTTGCTAAAGTTGTGATTTTTGCCTTGATTTGAGCAGCCACCTCTTTGGAAAACCAAATAGGTTTCCTTCTCCTCTTGTTTTTATTTACTTTTCCTACATATTTATCTGTTGCCCCATTTATTGCCTTCTTTAGTTTAGCCCATTGCAATTCCACTTCATTTATCTCCTTCCACCCCGTCATCTCCTCCTTTAAGTACTCTGCCATTTTATTGAAGTCATTGTATTTGAAGTTTAGGACTTTGAGCTTGCTATGATTGGCCTGTACCATGGCTTTTATCTCAAACCATACCGTGTGATGGTCGCTGTTGCTCAAAGGGGCTCTCACGCAGACATTCGACACACTATCACTGTTGGTGAGCACTACATCTAGCGTTGAGCTTTCCCTGGTTGGTTCCATCACCATTTGTCTAAATAATACATCTTGGAGAGCATCCACAATCTTTTTGCTTCTTTCCAGATGTGCAGAAGGAGTAATCCAATCCACATCAGGTAGATTAAAGTCACCCAATATGATTGCTTCCCCCTTTGCTGCTATCTTGGCAATATCTTTAATCAATTCGTTATCTCTCTCTTCAATTTGAGTCGGAGGTCTGTAGACTACAGCAATATGGATGACAGTGCCATCTCCTCTTTCCAACGCAATCCAGAGCACTTCTTCTTTTCCCCATGTTTCCTGCATTTCAGTAGCTTTAATATTGTTTTTGACATACAAGGCTACTCCACCTCCTTTTCCATTTTCTCTGTCTCTTCTGAATAGATTATAGCCAGCTATGGCTATATCCCAATCGTGCGCTTCATTAAACCAAGTTTCTGTAATGGCAACAATGTCCAAATTCGTTTCCACCATTAAGGCTTCCAGGTCTGGAATTTTGTTGGCTAAGCTTTCGAGCATTTGTGCTCATTGCTTTCCAGCATTTTCCTGGCTTGTGTGTATTTTGCATTGATTTTGTTCTGCCTACTTCTTCCCACATGTTTCTGATGTGTGGTTTAAAAATTTGGCTGTTTCTGATGGTGTTCTGCTTTTGCTGGGGGTGGCATGCAGATGTTGACCTTCTACATCTGTCACCCCCTTTTCCTAGTTTAAATGCATATCCACATACTGCCTGAATTTTTCACTTAGGATTCTTTTCCCTGCGACAGAGGCGACTTGTTTTGCTATTTTGTCTGACAGGGAACCCGATGCCTGGGTCCATTGAGTGGATAAAGTCCACTGGGCTGCCCTCATATGGAGGCAAGCATAGGGAACCACATGCACAGTAGATGCCATGTGGCCTAGTAGTTGTAGCATTTCTCGGGCAGTGAGATGAGGCTTTAGCACTGCTTGAGATGCTAACTGCACCATGCGAAGGCAGCGGGCCTGGGGGAGATATGCCCTTGCCTTTCTGGTATCCAGTAAAGCTCCTATGAACTCTAAAGACTGAGTGGGAGTTAGACTGGATTTTGGCATATTTATTACCAGACCCAAATACTGAAGGATACGCATTGTGCAGGATAGAGAAGTCCTGGCCTCTGACTCTGTTGGGGCTCGAATGAGCCAGTCGTCTAAGTAGGGGAAGACGAATATCCCTAGAGTGCAGAGAAATGCTGCTACCACAGCCATGCATTTCGTGAACACCCTTAGTGCTGAGGCCAGGCCAAAAGGAAGCACCCTGTATTGGTAGTGCTTTTCCTTGAAAAAGGAACCGAAGGAACCTTCTGTGAGTTGGAAGGATGAGAACATGGGTGTATGCATCCTTGAGATCTAGAGAACAAAGCCAACTCTGAAGGCATGGGAGCAGAGTTCCAAGAGAAATCATCTTGAATTTCTCTTTGACAAGGAATTTGTTCAATTCTCTGAGGTCCAGAATAGGTCTGTATCCCCCTGTTTTCTTTGGGATAAGGAAATAGGGGGAGTAAAACCCTGTACCCTGCTGATGGATGGGTACTTCTTCTATTGCCCCTTGGGCAAGAAGCATAGTGACCCCCTGACCTAACATGTTGATGAGAGAGGCTGGAGAATTGAACTGCCTTATCATTGTGGGAGGGGGGCATGCTCGAAAAATGAAGCTTGTACCCCTCTTTTATGATGGAGAGTGTCCAATACTCTGCTGTTATCTGCCCCCATCTGGGGGCAAAGTGACAATCTTCCTGAAATGGTGGAAGGCTCTGGTCCAATGAGAGCCAGGAAGGCTAAGTTCTCTAGCTGAAAGTCAAAGGCCTTGTGGAGGCTGACACTGCTGGGACGGCTGAGGCTTAGCAGTCTTTGCTTTTCTTTGTTTGGGTGGTTGCTGACCTTTCCTGACAAGCTGATCTGCAGAACGACCCTGCTGAGAATAAGCAGGATAATATCTTTTCTTTTTAGAAAAGAATGGTTTCTTGAAAGAATTCTTTCTAGCGGGATCAGCTGTGGACTTGGATAATCTATCCAAGGTGGAGTTGTCAGCATCCAACTCATTGGCCTTTTCCTGCCAATCTTTACCAAACAGGTTCTCACCAGTACAAGGGATATTTCCCAGTTTGTCTTGTACCCAGAGCTCCAGATCAGATGCCTGGGGCCAAGCAATTCTACATGCACCTATGGCAATAGCAGAGGTTCTACTTATGCACTCAAAACAGTCAAAAGCTGCACGGTTGACAAATTTAGAAACATCTTGAGCATGTTTGACCAATGTGAGAAAATCCTGTCTTCTCTCCTCAGGAAGAAGAGGACTCAAAGCCTCTAAATCACCTGTGACCTCCTTCAGGAACATTCCCATGTATAAACTATAGGAACTGATCCAGGCAGAAAGCATGGAAGCTTGGAAGACACGACGTCCAAAAGCATCCAAAGTTCTGCACTCACGTCATGGAGGATTAGAGGCATGCCTCTTTGCACTCTTGATCCTTCTCATAGCTGATTCCACTACAATAGAGTGGTGAGGAAGCTGAGTTTTTTTGGAAACCAGGACAAGGAGGGACTCGATACAGAGTATTCAGTCTACGAGAATGAGGAGAGGTGGTAAGAGGTGTCTCCCACATTCTTAACATGAGATCATGCAAGATCTCATGGATGGGCAAGGTAGCTGCCTCCTTAGGAGTTTTGGGATACTGTAAAATTTCCAACTTCTTTGCTCTGGGCTCTGTTTCAGGGGCCACAGTAATGGACAGACCCCGAGCCACCTCCCTGATAAAATCCTGAAAGGAAATATCCTCTGGAGGAGACATCCTGCGCTTAGGGGAGGAGGGCTCCTCTGGGAGAAGCATTCCTGCATCGACAGAACTGTCAGAATCCTCAGATTCTTCTGAGGACTCGAAGTACCATCTGTCCGGATGCTCCTGAAGAGCCCGATACCCTACCGACCAAAGTCGGTACCGGGAGTAATCGGTACTGGAAAGCATCGGATGACTGGGTACCGGCAATGCGGACACCGATGTCGATGCTATCGGTACCGGTACCGATACCGGTGTCGGTGCCGGCACTGGCTGAATTGTCTGATGCAGTTCCGAGGGCATCGATGCCGCAAGGAGAGCCACCAGACTGCGCTCAATAGCCAGGACTCTCTGGTCTATCGACGCTGCCGATGCCTGGATGTTGGTACCGGAGAAGATCGCCGGTACCCCAGAGCATGGCACCAGTAGTTCTGCCGAGGTCGAGGCCTCGAGAACGTCCTGGAGCCCCGATAATGCTTTGGAAGCCGAAACCTCCCACCGGGGCAATTTTGCCAGTGCAGAATCCTCAAGGGCAATGCCAGAAGCATCTCGATGCTTAGAAGGAGATCTACCCTTTGAGGACTGGTTAGACTTATGTTTAGTTATCTGAGATCCACGGGAGGAAGACGAAGCACTGGAATACGTCGATGCCACCGAAGCTGCATCAGAGGGAAACAGGGTACTGAGCTTGGCAGCTCGGTTCTGTCGACCTCTCTTGGACATCATGGCACAGGCCATACATTCCAAAATGGAATGGTCAGGACCTAAACATTTCAGACACCACTCATGGGTGTCGGTGACGGAGATGGTACCGCCACACTTGGTGCACTTTTTAAAACCCAAAGAGGGTTTTTCCATTATGGAAAAAATTCTGGGCCTAAGGCCCAAAATGGCGCGTGCACCTGGAAAAAATGGGAAAAAGTACTAAGAAAATTTTTTTTTTAAAGAAAAGAAAGAAAGAAAGAAAAAACGGTGGTACCGGTAAAGCGTCGAGGAAGGCAGACGCGACCACAAAAAAGAAGGAAAATTTTCTGCGGTGACAGGAACACAACCTGCTGGCTCCATGGAAAACGAAGAACTGGAGAGAAGCAGTTGGGAAAGGCGGGAAGGCAGCACACAGGCGCTGTGGGATGCTCCCAAAAGCTTTCTAATTGGATGCTGGGGAGCGTTCCCGCGCAGGCTCCGTCGGTACCAACAATACCCATAAGTGATGACTACATTCCTGCTTGTTCCTGGAGATAGCAGTATATCAAAAATGAAAATAAGTAAATAAATAAATAAATAAACAAACTCTGCTGCGTGTGAATAACTTTGGTTTTCTCAATGGAGAATCAGGAGAAGTCCTCACATATGGGAATCCTTAGCTACAGACTGCCTCTAAAGAAAAAAAGAGAACTACTTATGTCACAACAAGCTGACAGAAGCTGATGAACTCTCTTTGCTGGCAACAGGCCTTTTCAGTGTTTAATCTCTTTTTGTAAGAAGCAGCCTGAGCAGAAAGGAAGGACATAGGAGAAAATGGAGTTTGATTCTAAACCTTGAATGGATTCTAAAGGAGATATTGACCAAAATTGCTGTCATGTCTGGAATCCCTCTCCAAATAATGATGAGATGTGAATGTGTGGATGGAGTTCAGGGTCACAGCTCTGCAGGGAGGCAAATTTCAAGTGGGCCACAGACACAGCCATAGCTGGACATTAGGAGTCATGACATAACTCTCAAGCATCAGATCTACCTAGGCATAAGTGAGAGAGATGCAATCGACCTGCCACATTGAAAGTGTGTGTTTGTTCACAGCAGCTGCCACTCTGTTGGGGGTCAAAAGAAACAAAATGCTGGGTAGATTTTCTAAGGGCTTTGGTTCACTTCAGAAAGGCAGCCAAGGCTCTCCTGCAACCCAATGTATGCAGTGCACGTTCCCCTTTATGAGGATGAGATCCTGAGAAATATCTGATCCCCCTTTTAGAAGAAATTTAGGATGAGTACTCATCCTTTTGTGAAAAAGTATACGGTGGATCTACATCTCGAGCCTGTAACTCGCTAACTATGCATGCCAGATCTGTCAGGTCAGGAACTTCAGTCTACAGGTATCTAACGGCTCAAAGGGAGCTTTCATCAACTGAGTTAAAATTACATTGAGATCCCAAGACCCTGCAGGCTGTACAGAGATGGACTTCCCTTCTACATGGTGCTCGTAAGCGTCAATCACACTAAGATGGACCCTTATGGAGTTGGTCTTGAGACCAGACTGTGAGAGGTGCAGAGTGTATTCAAGTAGTTTTTGTGTGTAACAAGAGAAGGGATCTAGTGCCTATTCCTCATACTATATGGCAAGTTACATCCAGGTACAGTAGGCATTTCCCTGTTCCCCAGTGGACTTACAATCTAAATTTGAACCTGAGGCAATGGAAGATTAAGTGACTTGCCAAGAACACAAGAAGTGCCAGTGGGATTTGAACCATGGTTTCCCTGCCTCACAGCCTATTGTTCTAACCATTAGGCTACTCCACTACACTACTCCAACTCCCCTTCGAAGCCAAAAGACCTTCTAGAGGAATCTCTCCAGGAAGCCAGGAGGACATTGGCCATTCCAGTTTATCTTCTAATCTCTTAACCAAGTGCTCCTCAAGAGCTACCATGAATGAAGACATGGGGCCTCAGCAAGCTCAGCCATCATGAGAATCAGCAAAAGAGTATTAGCAGGTTGGTCACAGACTGTTGGAGTCTGGTACAACCTCTCCAATGGTATGAAAGATGAACCGTCCTCATGTTATGGCTGCTTCTGAAGATGTGCACTGCTTGATTCCCCAATGCTCCTGTCAATGGTGCTCTGTTGTACCCCAATCCCGAAGCCTCCACTTGATGCTCAACAATAGAAGTTTTCTTTTTCTTTTTGTACTTCTCTTTATTTAATTTTATAATACCTGAATAAAAAACAAACATAAGCTAAACAGGTAACCCCAAGGGCAGCAAGTGAAACAAAGAATTATACAGATTATCACAGAGTTTTAGAGGTCTATTTGGAATAAATAACTACCTAATGAAAAGAAGCAGTCATCACTCGCCATATTTGTGCAACCGACATACCTGAATTATTTTTAAAGGAAGCAGCGGCTTCCATTTTACGAATGTAACAATAGTATTCCATCAAAAAAATTGCACTTAACTGAGATGCATCTTTCCAATTAGTGAGCAGCATTGGAGCATTAATGAAATGAGGATATCTAACAATTTCTTCTTGTCTCTATCCATTATTTCATCAAGTGCTAGGAAGTGGAAAATTATAATCTTAAGGATCAAATCCTGCTTTATACAAAGAATATCCTGGATATATTTCCATAGTGCTGAACAAAAAAGGTCTTATACTTGCACATTCATACACCCACAAAAAGGAACAGAAGCGAGGGACATCTTGAACAATTTTCAGAAGACTGTGTTTGTGAGAAACTAGCTCAACTTAAAGTAGACAAAGCGATGGGATCGGATGGGATACACCCTAGAATACTGAGGGAACTTGGGGACGTTCTAGCAGCTCCACTGATTGACCCTATCAATGCCTCATTGGAGTTGGGAGTGGTACCAAAGAACTGGAGAGAGGCTCATGTGGTGCCTTTACACATAAGCGGAAGTAAGGATGTGGTTGAAAACTACAGGCCGGTTAGTTTAACTTCGGTGGTGAGTAAATTATTGGAAAAACTGCTGAAAGAGAAAACAGTGAAGTTTCTGGAGTCCAGTGGATTACAGGATCCGAGGCAGCATGGATTCACCAGAGGCAGGTCTTGTCAGACAAATCTGATTGATTTCTTTGACTAGGTGACCATGGAGTTGGACCGAGGGAGAGCCCTAGATGTGGTGTATTTAGATTTCAGTAAAGCCTTTGACACTGTTCCTCACAGGCGACTTATAAACAAACTGAGCACCCTAGGGATGGACCCTAAAATTACTGCTTGGGTTAGAAATTGGTTGGATGGGAGGTGACAAAGAGTACAGGTAAGTGGAGCTCACTCTGAGGAGAAGTATGTTACCAGTGGTGTGCCCCAGGGATCTGTCCTTGGTCTGATTCTTTTTAACATCTTTGTTAGTGATATAGCGGAAGGGCTGTCAGGTAAGGTCTGCCTCTTTGCGAATGATACCAAAATCTGCAATAGAGTAGACACCCAGGAAGGTGTAGATAACATGAGGAGGGATCTAGCTAAGCTTGAAGAATGGTCTAGAATTTGGCATCTGGGATTTAATGTTAAAAAATGTAAGGTCATGCATTTGGGCTGTAGTAATCCAAGGGATCAATATAGTATAGGGGGTGAAGTACTTTTGTCCACTAAAGAAGAGCGGGACCTAGGCGTGGTTGTGTCTGATGATCTTAAAGTAGCTAAACAGGTAGAAAAGGCGACAGCAAAAGCTAGAAGGATGCTTGGGTGCATACGGAGAGGAATGGCTAGCAGAAAAAGGAGGTGATAATGCCTTTGTATAAGTCTTTGGTGCGACCTCCTTTGGAGTATAGTGTGCAATTCTGGAGACCGCACCTTCAAAAGGATGTGAACAGGATGGAGTCAGTGCAGAGGGTGGCTACTAAAATGAATAGTGGTCTTCATTATAAATCATATGAGGAAAGGCAGGATAGAGGTGATATGATTGAGATGTTTAAATACCTCCATGGCATAAATGCACAAGGGGAGAGCATCTTTCAACTGAAAGCAAGTTCTGCTACAAGGGGACATGGGATGAGGGTGATGGGAGATAGATTCAGGAGTGATATGAGGAAATATTTCTTTACAGAAAGAGTGGTGGATCCGTGGAATAGTCTCCCAGTGGAGGTGGTAGAGATGAGGACAGTAACTGAATTCAAAAACGCATGGGACAGAGGATCTCTAAAGGTAAAAAGGGGACTGTTGTAGTTGTTGATATGGAAGGACAGACTAGATAGGCCATGTGGTCTTTCTGTCGTCATATTTCTATGTTTCTATGAAATAATGTCCCAGAAAAGAGGCAATCGTGGAAAAGGTGACTTGGATATTCTGGTGGTTGTGGAGATGTAATATCCAAAAAGCATAACTGCTTACCTGTAATAAGGGTTCTCATAGACAGCAGGAGTATGCAGCCACACTCTACTGGTGACATCATTAAAGGAGTCAACATGCCGGAGCGCTCCCTCAATGAAGAGAAATCTTTTGGACTTCTTTAAGCCTGTGAATGTGCCCCTGCATGGCTCCAGGTCTCTCTCCTTGGCCAGTCCAAAACATCGCTAAGTCAAAGTAGGATAGTGGGAGGGTGAGTGTGCTGTCTACAGAGATCCTCCATTACCTTGGGCCGGAAGGACTGGGGTTTCTAGTCCCACAGGTGCTCCTTGTGGTCTTGGGCAAGCCACTTAACCCTCCATTGTCCATGTTCCCTGTAGGTATTAGTGTATGTGTCTCATATCCCCTCATGTTAAATGTATCCCCCAATTGTGTTGTGACCACTTTGATTGAAGGATGAGATGGTATACAAAACTGTCTAAATAAATAAATAAATTACAGGTAAGCAACTGAGGTTACTTTTGCCCAGAGTTGGTGTAGGACAGTGTAGCCCAGAGATTGTATATCAGCTTGCATGTAACAGAAAGAAGTGCAATTATTTAACTAGGCAGAAATGGTGTGTTTGGAAGCAACCTTCCCGGGTTGTTAGGACTCTAGGTGACAAAGAACTAAGAATTTGTTCGGATGTCCTTTGTAGCTTGAAAGCAATAAATAAGCACCTTTCTGCAGTCTAGAGTATGGAAGGATTGCTCTAGTGCTGTGTGGTATGGTTCAGGAAAGAAAACTAGTAGAACTATTGACCGATTCAGATGAAATTCTGTGACTACCTTGAACTTTGGATGCATTCAAATGACAACTCTGTTATGGAAGAAATGTGTACAGGGAAGGTAGTGGACAAGGGCCTGCAATTCACCGATTAGCTGTGTCAAGGTTATGGCTATAAGGAATATAGTTTTTCATTTTAGATATTTTAGGGAGGTTCAAAGGGTTGTTTCATGAAGCCTCCAAGAATCACATTAAAATCCCATAGTAGAATGGTGGTCTGAGTTGAGATCTCGTGTTTATGAGACATTTCATGAATCTGGATAAGAGGGAGTACACAGTAGTTGGCTTCCAGTCCAGCTGCTGATTGTGTCGGTCTAAAGGCCAGAATTTACCAAGTAAAGGAGATAAGCCAAGACCTGGTCAAGAGAGCAAGAAGGATTTAGCTTGTAAGATGTAGTCCACTAGGTAAAATGAAGCCACTTGCATTGGTATGATTTCCTGGTCACAGACCTTCTGGAAGCCAAGATCATAGCTTTGACATCCGGAGGAACTGAGATGTCATGATTCAAACGTGTAGATGAGCAGCAACTACAAGGTGCTTTGTGAATACCCTGGGCACCGACCAGAGGCCAAAGAGGAGCACTTTGTATTGGAAATGTTAATTCCGATACATGAATCATGGAAACCACCAGTGTTGAGGGTGGATGGGGATGTGAGTGTAGGCATCTTTAATGTCCAGGGAGGCAAGCAAATCATTCTGGTTCAAGAGAGGGAGTATCATATTCAGGGAGTTCATCTTGAACATCTCCTTCTTAATGTATTTATTTATTGATATTTGATATACTGTTATTTGAACTATGCTATTAACAGCATGGTGATTTACAAAAAAATTCATTAAGGCCAAGAGGCCGACAGACACAAACGAATTATAAAAGAATAACACCACAAGACAAAAGATAAAATTGTAATTATGGAAGGGAAAAAAAACTAAAGGATCAGGGATGGTGTAGAACTACAAATAACAATCAGTTATATTGTAAATGGAGGGGAACACATAAGAAAAGAGGGCAGCGGGAATCCGGGCTCCATCCCGTGCAAATGAGACACATCCTCAAGTAGAGAGATATGCCCTAAACTGACCAAGTCTTAAAAATGTTTTTAAATGTTTTTGTAGGAGCTTTATTTATTTTATTTTATTTATTTATTTATTTAGCATTTTTATACTGCAGTTTCCTAAAGATCAATTGTGGTTTACAGGTAACAACAAGGAATTGTACAGAGAATACAAATTCAGTTTACACAGAACAATATCAACTATGTACAGTTATAACAATAAAAACATGTTTTAACTATATACAAAGTGTGGTTTGCCTTGTGGTATTGGTGTGGTCAATTTGAACGAGAGACTAGGTAAATTGAATGGGGTGACTGTGAGAAGGCAGAATATTATGTAATAGTGCCAAAGTGCTGAATAAAAAGGTAAGTTTTAAGTTTAGCTTTCTGAGTGCAAGTCAGGAGGAAGGGCATTCCAGAGAATGGGAGTCCAATAAGCGAAAGTGAAAATCCATTCATATCATAACTTCTGATGCAAGTAAAATGTGGTTACTCACCTTGTCACCGGTGATCTCCGGGAACAGCAGGGATCAGTCTTGACAGATGGGTTTCATCAGTACTGACAGAGCCCGCGCAGGAACGCTCCCCAGCGTCCAATAGAAGAGCTTTTAGGAGCGTTCCACTGCGCCTGCGCAGCTGCTTTCTTGCCTTCCTCACAGCTCTCTTCAGTTGTGTTTGTAGCTGAGAGATAAGAGGAAAAAATCATACCTAGTAACTCCTAGGGAGGAGAGTGAGGTATTAAGACTGATTCCTGCTGTTCCCAGAGATCACCTGTTAAAAGTGAGTAACCTCGTTACCTCCAGGAACAAGCAGGAATGCAGTCTTCATAGATGGGACCCACTATCTCCCAGGCACCAGACTGAGTATGTCCATGAGGTGGAAGAATCGAGCCAAGTAGATATGGCTACAAGGTAGCCTCAGCGGATTCCAATGCAGTAGCTGAGAGCATGGAAGAGGGAGACAGGTGCCAGAGGAAGAATTAGTAGGAGTTGAGGTTAAGTCCCAAATTGATGCTGAAGCACAGCCTGGCCAAAGACAGCATCCTGATGGGAGTCCTGGTGAGCAGCAAAAGTATGAACAAAGGGCCAGGTGGCTGCCCGGCAGATTTCCTGTATAGAGACAGAATGGAGGTTGGTGACTGATGTCGCCATGGCCCTCATATTGTGAGCGGTAAAGTGACCCTCAAAAGAGAGACCAGTTTGATCATAAGCCAGCGAAATGTACCTAGCAATCCAGCTGGATAGGATGTGCTTTGACACTGAAAGACCCAAGTGGAAGAGGTCAAAAGAAACAAAAAATTGAGAGGATTTTCTAAAATCCATCATCGTATGTAAGTAGAATGCAAGAGCACGCTTGCAGTCCAGGGTATACAATGCTGCTTCTGCTCTGGAGGCATGCGGTCGAGGAAAAAAAGACCAGTAGCATCACTGACTGGTTGAAATAAAAAGTGGAGATTACTTTCGGAAGGACATGGGGATGTGGCCGAAGAACCACTTTGTCATGGTGGAATCGCGTATAAGAAGGATCCGCCACTAAAGGTTTTTAGCTCACTGATGCGATGAGCTGAGGTGAGGGCAATGAAGAAGATGACCTTCCATGATGGGAATTTCAGAGGTGTGGTAGCCAGAGGCTCAAACGGGGTTTTAATAAGTTGCGCTAGGACCACATTGAGGTCCCAAGCCACTGGCAATAGTCTGATCGTTGGTTTGGAAAGCAGAAGATCCCGCATGAATCGCTGCACTAGGGGGTGCGAGAAAATAGAAAGTTTTTCCTGAGGCCTGTGATAGGCTGCAATAGCACTTAGATGAACTCTGGCAGAGTTAGTCTTGAGCCCTGTGGACAAGTGGAGAAGATATTGTAGAAGAAGCTCAATTGGGCAATCAGATGGGTTCACTTGTTTCGGGCTATACCAAAGGGTGAACCTTTATCATTTGAAAGAATAAGATCTCCTGGTAGAAGGACTGCAGGATGCAAGCAGGATATCCTTGTCTGGCTGTGGAAGATCAAGGCCATCAAAGGTCATGCTTTCAGGAGCCATATTGTGAGACGGAGGGCTCGTGGATTGGGATGGAGGAGTAGTCCCTGATCCTGGGAAAGGAGGTTCAGGGCATGAACCAAATTGAGGGGTGGAGTCTGTGATAGATGATGTAGTAGAAGAAACCATGGCTGACGAGGCCAGTAAAGGGCCACCAAAATCATGGAGCCCTTGTCTGCCTGTAGTTTGAACAGAGTTTTGGGAATCAGAGAGGTTGGTGGGAATGCATAGAGCAAGCCTTGCCCCAATTGAGGAGAAAGGCATCTGTTGCCTGACTAAGGGGGGGAGGAGACTCTGGAGCAAAAAAAGCAATAGACGTGTGTTTTCCAGAGTGGCAAACAGATTAAGGGGCATGTTTACTAAAAACCGCACAATTGCGCGCCGCACAATAGCGCACTAAAAGCAGCACTTAAGTGCTCTTAAGCGCCCCGCACACGTGCGATGAACCCCCGCACAGGTGCGCGACACACTAACGGGCCCCGCACAAGTACGGGCCCGCAAATGTCCGATAGAGGAGTGGAAAGGCTAACGGAGGGCGGAGGAAGGCTCCCGAGGGGTGGAGAGACGGGGTTAATGGGCGGGGAAGGGGAGGGGAGAGGCTCCCCGCACATTATCGGGGCCGAATTTCAAAGCAAAAATACCGCGAGTGAAACACTCGCGGTAGAGGGCATTTAAAGGGAAGAGAAACCGTTTCCGTCAGCAATGTACAGCAAAACCGGGGAAACCCACAAAACGTGAGCAGTGTGATACATGTGCACAGAACAAAAGTGCAAATAAAACCCAAAAATGACCACCACGAAAATGTTTAAAAATCATAATGCAGCTGGGCAATAGTGCTAGCAATGGGCAAAAATAAAAAACACACCCAGGAAAGCTACAAAAAAAAGAAATGAATGTTGGAAGGGTCTACGGAGCGGAGACCCTTCCAAAAATAATTTCCTTTCTGTGGAGCTTTCCTGGGTGTGTCTTTTTATGTGTGCCCATTAATATCACTGTTGGCCAGCTTGGTTATATTTTTTCCCCATTTTCCGCGGCCATTTGCGGGTTTTATTTGCACTTTTGTCGCCAGACACAGTGAATGAGCCCACAGTAAAAATGTGCAGAGCAGGGCTCCCTACTCTTTTGATCAGGTTTCCTATCTCCAGGGACTGCACTGTCTCTGTGGCCACAGTGTGGTGCAGCAGACAGAGCCAGTACCTATAGGACCAGAGAGTCACAGGTTCAAATCCCAACTGTGGCACCTACCAGCCCAGTCCCCACATTTTACCCACCACTAAACAGAGATATTAACGACACCCCTATATTGCAGCGTACAGAAGCATGGTGCAAACACCCATATTTTACCCTACACCGCTCACACACCATGACAATGGGCATTACCTACAGCCAAGTCCCCCAAATGCAGTCCGGGAGTGCCACAACTCAATCAGGCCATATGCTTTTACCAAGATAAGGACATGCCAGCATGTTGGCGTAAGGGGACAGGTGGTGGGGGGGGCAGTGGCTGCTAGCCACCGAAGACAGTGGCCTATCCATGTGCAGGCTGGCACTGTCCACTGCAACAGACAGGCCCTGTCGGATGTACAGTCATGGACTTCCCACGGAATCCAGTCAATCTGTGGCAACACGGTGGTGCAGTGCACACAGACAGTGTGTGCAACAACAGAAGGTCACAGGTTCAAAGCCCAGCTGGGGCTACTGCCAATCCTGTCCACATATTTTTAACACAACTAAACCGTGATAGTACGGACAAACCAGGATTGCTGGGGACATACGCATTGGTATTACGCCTATCTTTTCGCACACCGATCACAGACACCATGAACAGGGGCATTACCTAGAGCAGAGTCTCCCAAATGCAGTCCTGGAGGACCACACACCATTCAGGCTCCTTGCTGCCGCTAATACAAATGCCTGTGCTGCATATCTATGCACCACCCCATGGCATGTAGATGTAGCTCATGCATACTCATGAGGGACAGCAGGGAAACCCGAACAGTGGTAGGCACACCAGGACTGGAGTTGGGAAACTCTGCCGTAAAGCAACATCCAACAGAGGTGAACATACCCACACCCCCAGGCCCCATTGGCCAATGCCTCCTGGAGAGGCAGGACATTGGGCCCTGCGTGCATCTCCCAATACTAGCACCTGCATACCTTAGCAATGCCACCCTACACCTGGGTATGCGGTGTGGACAGCTCTCAAACGTTTGCTATGTGTACTGGCAGGTAGACTGTCCTACTTAAAGCACATTTGGCTCTTTGATCTCCAACATAAAAAGCTGTCTGATGTCTGCGGTGCGTGCTTCAGGTCTGGTCTCTGACAGTGTTTACCACCCTGGGGAGTGACTCCCAACAGTACTGCGTAGCATATAGATGCCTGTACTGTGCCCAGGACTGGTGTGGTGGGCAAGGCTGATAAACCCCTCTATAGTGGCACAATACTGACATACGTGTGGGAGTGTGTGTCTGTCTATACAGTGTGTGTTGGCTGCAAACACCTTCCACAGCCCACACTGCCAGCACTGTTGCCAGTATTGGCCTGACAATGTGCATAATGAGCAGCAAAGTACCATGGGTATAGCTCAGACAGGGTGTGCTGGCCAGGATGCATCTGCACAGGGCATAGGGCACTGGCAGGGACATTGTAGTGGCCGGATACCACCTACACAGACAGGTTGACCTCTGTATGTGCTGCTGGGGGCACACTCCACCCTGACTGTGCAGTGATGCCAGCATGGCTAGGCACCCCCATAGTGCTATATAGTATTTCTCTCATGTGATATGTATGGGTTTCCTTGTGGCGCCCAGTCACTGACTTATCTGCTTGTGTGCGCTGCCATCCCATTTCTGGGTGCATGAATTTCCACCAGGACTAACTAGCAGACTGTTTTCAGCTGGTATATGTCTTGATGGAGCGCCTTACAGGGTGCAGCGGCTGAAGGCCTGCTGCAGGAGAATATCAGATAGTGGTGGGGTGCAGCTTAGCATATCCTGGCCTAATGTCTGTCTGATATTGTGTTATGGATGTGTATAGGGCTGCTTTGGATGCCCTGTAGGGTGTCTGTTCCCCAGCAGGACAGGGGTTGATGGTCCACTCTAATGCCACCATTGCAGGGTGGTAGAATGTGGATCTGTTGATAGGGGACCCTGTTTTTTACCCGTAGCATGGGAGGGGAATGGTGGTACATAGCCCACCTAGGGGTCCATAAGGGGTTCCACTGACTGACACAGACAGAGTAATCCAGGGTGTTTCTGCAGGAACTACCTATCTCTCAGATTACTACTGCTTTGGAGCTCCGGCATGGCCTCTGTCAGCCATGGCAGGTGTTGTGGACCTGGTCCTGGGTGCATCACCACACCCTCAGGGTGAGCACTGTACCCGCACGATGTGACGGTGTGTAGCTACTCTGTGCCAGTAACACACCCGGTCAGTACCCCCCTACCAGGCCGAGGTGCTGTGTGGGTGCACACGGACACTTCCCCCTACCAGGTCGGGGAGCTTTTGGGGTGCATTCCCCATCTTGTGTTCATCTGTGGTCAGCTGATTTGCATGTGCAGTGCATCATTGGTACGGGTGGCCTAACCCTATCCTGGTTCCCACAGAAGACTGTCTGTGTGGTGACGTGACGGCTCTCTGCAGCCAGCCAGGGGCTTGCTGGCAGCTATAGAGCTGTAGCCCAATGGTTATGTCACTGCCTGTGAAGCCAGAGGTCATGGGTTCAAACCCACAGTGGGGTTCTTTTAGAGGGTTGTCCAATGTTTTTTTTAACTGTCATGTACATATGTTGTTGCCAGCAACAACAGCCTCAGCGTACTGTACCCATAAGGTGCCTCTGAGGGTGCTTTATAGGGTGCCCTATAGGGCACCTTATGGTTGCCGTCCATATAAGGTGCATTATACATTACCCTGTACCGCAACATATATGGGGCCCTATAGGGGACATTCTAGGGTGCCTTGCCGGACAGTGAACGTTAACATGTGCCTTATGGGCCGCCTTATGTTAACACGCTTTGTGAGTGCGTTTGCTAGTAGTGTTAACTGAGATAAAAAAAATTAACCTGCCCCCTACAGCACTCATCCCCATAATGCCTCTTTGAGCCTTCTTCATTGGGCACCTTGGGGGATTGAACCCATGGCCCCTGCACCATTGGTCAGTGTCATAACCATTGTGCTGTGGCTCTGTTCCTGTACTTGCACATCGGCGCGCCGCCTTCTGCTGCACAAAATTAGGCTCCCTCCTAAAACAATCCTCCCCATAATAGGTACTGCCTGAGCCAGCCTTGTTCATTGCGCCCAGTGGGGGTTCGAACCAGTGGCCCCTGCACCACTGCTCAGTGTCTTCACCGTTGTACTACGGCTCTGTTCGTTTGTGTGCCCAGCAGCGCGACGCTTAGCCTTCCCACGCGCTAATACGGACCCCGCACAGTTGCGCGACGCGCACAAGTACGGTCGCTTTCTCCCGTTATTTTTTCTTTTTTCTGCCTGAACCGCCCACTCCTTATATGGCACAGGCACACTAACGGGGCCCCGCACAATTTCGGAGTTTAGTAAACATGCCCCTAAGACTCTGCAGCACTATAATAGTGTGATGAGAAAGCACAGTTACTTACCTGTAACAGGTGATCTCTGGGAACAGCAGGAATAAGTCTTCACATATGGGTACGTCGGTACCGACGGAGTCTGCGCGGGAACGCTTCCCAGCATCCAAAGAGCTTTTGGAAGCATCCCACCACGCCTGCGTGCTGCCTTCCCACCTTTCCCAACTGCCTCTCCTCAGTTAAGTTTTAAAGCTGAGACAAAGAGAGAGAGAGGAAAGGAAAGATAGATAGAGATACAACTCCTGGGGAGGTGGGTGGGTTGTGAAGACTTATTCCTGCTGTTCCCAGAGATCACCTGTTACAGGTAAGTAACTGTGCTATCTCCAGGAACAAGCAGGAATGAGTCTTCACATATGGGGACTCCCAAGCTGAAATGCCTGGAGTCCCAGCATGTCATAGTTTGGAACATGCTATCCCCCACAACACCAGGCATCCTGAGGATGGAGGGTAGGAGTTGAAGAAAGGTGCTGTGGAACAGCTAACCTAGCATAGGATTGCAGACAAGGAGTCCATGTGTGGATGATAATTGTCATCAATGATATTGCAAAGAAAAAATATTGCAATATGGACCTCCCCTAACAGGACTTCAGAGAAGTATGGAGGTTCATGGGATCTACTGGGGAGCCCAGTAGAGGAACCTCGAGAAGGACCTCACTGTAAGTGGAGGTAGTAAACCTTTAGGAAAAGCAATGGAGGTCAGAATCCTGAAAGGTAACAGGTAACCCCAGTAGGAAAAACTGGGGTAGTACAAAAACGGTGGGCCTTCAGCGGAAGGCTTTATGATAAAAGCTGAACTCTTTTGGCGGCAGAGTGGCTCACTCTTAGGAACAAAAAGAGAAAGGCTAACCGATTTGGACAACCAGGCCCAGTCCTTGTGGGGAGAAAAGGTATGGGAACCCCTTGTATCCCAAAAGAAAGGACAAACGCCAGAGGCGTTAGAGCCTGTGATGAGCTGAAGATCCGCAATGTCTCTCCTAACTGAAGTCAGCTGGGAGAGATATTGGAACATGGAGAGCTTCAGAGGTACCTAACCTTAAGGTTATGGTAGGTGTTAACTACCACCAAAGTGGTTGTGAGTGTAGGACCCCAAAACATGCTGGATAGCATAAGTATGGGTAAAGCCCATCTGTCAGAATCATATAGCTATATGAGCCTCGACAGTCAGGTAGATAAAGCAGAATACATATCTACCGATAGTAAAATATCTCGACAGATACATATATATATATATATTGTGATAGTGACAGCACTAATGATCAGATGGAATGGGAAAATAGTGAGCAGTATGCCTTTAAAAATAAGAGCAAGCCAGGTTCCCATAGCAACAGAATGCTTTCAGCTAGAACGGAGCTCAGCCATAGTGCTGACGTAGAAGCTGAATGCAGCTCTGATGACTTCCACCTGAGTAACCAGAGGGGTGTGGCTGCAGGAGGAAGCCGTTTTAAACCGGCTTCAGAGTCAGACTTTAACAGAAGAGACTCAAGGTACTCAAGGAACTCAAGGTACTCAAGGTGTGGCAGGTGTAGGCCTGTGATCCACAGTGTCTGACATAAGCAAGCCTAACTAGCTTGACCTGTAAATGAAGCTTGTGAAGAGGCCCATAGGAATTGCACATCCCCCAATATGCTGCTATAGAACTAAGAACTTAGTAAAAGTATTGAATTAGCTTAGACAAGCAGAACGAATGGAAAAATACAGAAATTCATGTTTAAAACTGCTGACAGAGAAGTTATAGAGCCCTGCTTCCCTGCACGTAGCAACTAGCCCAGTAGCCTTGAAAGTAGGAAAGTAACTGTAGCAGCAAAGCGCAGACAAACCAATGATACCAGGAGTCTGTTCAGAAGGTCCAAATCATTTATTTGTGCACAAGTCTCAAGCAAGGCAATTTCAAAATGGCTGAGCAAAGTTCTCAAGCATTACAACAACTTTTATAGACTTCTGTTCCATTCTAAGTATAGAAAAACATTTCATTGGTCCCGGTACTCTCCCGTACCTCCCGTAGCCCTTCTATTGGTCCCGGTACTGATAAGTTTCTCCAATTATGTTCCTTCTGTGGGCTTCTGTAGGCATGACACCTGCTTGCCCCCCTTCTAGTCCCAATTACAATGGTTAGTTCATCAACTTGTTACTTTCACACTTTCAAGGCTATGGGACCATTTGTGCGTGCAGAAGAGCAAGGTTCTGTAACTCATCTGTCAGCACTCCTCAATATTTCTCTGCAAATGTACTCTTTCTTATCAGTAACTTTAAAACACATCTTTTCTGTACTTTTCCATTTCTTAATTCTGCAATTCTGCTTATCTAAGCTAATTCAATACTTCTACTGAGTTCTTTCTTACAATAGCAGCATATTGGGGGATGTGCAATCCTATATGCCTCTCCACAGGCCTCATTTACAGGTCAAGCTAGCCATGCTGGCCTGCCTATGTCAGACACCGTGGGTCACAGGCCTGCACCTGCCACATTCCCCCCTTTGATTAATCTCACCCTATTACTTAAATAAGGTGTGAGAATTAAATCACTTTCCAGAGGATTCAAATCCTGATTAAAGGATTCTTACTAGTTCCACTAGGGCTAGCTTTATATAAAGCCATTATTCTAGTTGCGGTCTTCCGCTCTACTGTACTATCGATAGCACTATGAAGGGAACGCATACAACATGGGATTAAACATGGTAAGCAGAGGACAACAGCAACAAGGATTAGTACTAAGATAATGAAAGTCTTAAATCCTCCCACCCAGGAAAAGAGGTTAGCAAACCAATTAGGAAATTTCAAGGCGTGCCAAGTCTGTACTGGCACATAAGCATGTCTTTGCATATCTTTAGCAATTTCTTCAACTACTTGACCTTTATCATCTATTTTCAAACAGCAATTAGTTAAATTCAGTTTACCACATACTCCTCCTTCAGCTGCTAGTAAATAATCAAGTGCTAAGCGATTCTGGTATATGGCAGTGCGCATCTGAGTACTTTGTCTAGCTAAGAGCGTAAGAGCATGACTAGTTTCGTTGGTTATTATTTCAACTACTGCTTGTAAGCGAATAATACGATTAATCATATAGACTGGGGTTCGGTAGCCCCACATACCATCATCATTCCAAGTGGCAGGTCCATAATACTCAATAATTCTTTCTGGTGGCCAATCATCACCTTGCCATTTCTCCCACTTGCCTATCTGTAGGGCCTCTCTTTTCTGTCTAGATGCTCCTTTGTGTTTGTGGGTGGTATATACAGGGTATCCTAATTGTTCTCCATGTTCAGTGTTTAACAGGAAGAAAGAAGGTCTGATGGTTCCTAAGACACATGCTCCTCCCCATTGTGGTGGGAGTTGCGCATATGCTCGGTTTCCACAGATCCAATATAGGCCAGGTGGGGCTTGCCAGGCTTGGACTTTGGCAAGGTTAGTCCATAGACCTGCAAGTTCAGGAAATCTGGCTAATGGGTTAGGAGGTTCAGGATGTCTGATTCCTGACCACCATGCTACCTTCTTGGTCGTGGCATTATAGTACTTCTGGCTAAGACAGACCAGCTGTCCTACCTTTTGAGTGAACTGGGGTCCAGTTCTGGCATAGCAAAGACGTCCAACGATTGAGTGCGCTAACACCCATTCACTGGTTGTCTTGTGTAATTCAGTCTGATTGTAAATCATGGAATAATTCAATTCTTGGGCTTCCCAGGGCCATTGGTCTCCCATTTGGGTTCCGCCACAGAAATAACAATCTGTGATCTTAAGACTAGATACTACTGCTCCGGCTAATTCTAGAAACAAATTCTGTGAAGGGTGAGGGATCTCAAACTTATTTATATGCATAGCTTCATAAAAGGTATTATGAATATGATATTTAGATGACTTGTGGGCTTGGGTATTCAATCTAACATACACAATGGTCCCTGGATCTGTTCCTCCTCCTGCAATACGTAAAACAAACTTATATCCTTGTTTCCATGCATGGGGGTTATGTACACGCAAATGTAAGGGGTTGCAAGCATCTTTCTGACATTTATCATTCGTGGTTGGCTTGGTTAGAGTAGCCATCCGTTTATCTATTTTCTCATTAGTTATACCAGTGTTCCAGGTAGCATAGAAAACACATTCCCAATACGGGCAATAGTAGTCTGCCGCTGTAGCAGTACTATACCCTGGTCCTGTTTTACCTGTACACTTCCACCAATTTGTGGCACCTTCTGGACACATATACTTATGGTCATTTCGATACGCTTTCTCCCATGTACCACAGGTGGACTGACTATCTCTATTAATAGCATTACATGCATCAAAATTCAGAACAGCAGGTTTAGTAATGTCCTTAAGTGGTGGTGTAGCAGCTAATATAGGTCCATCTGCATCCTTCCATCTTATTTCCAACGTGTAATAGGATGGATTCTGATGCGGATTATAGCATGCTTTAATTTTGCCATGAGTGCAAACATTTAGTTCAGTGGTGTTATAGATACACCGAGTTATTGTTCCCTTGCAGGTATAGTAAGAATGGTAAAGCAAAGTCTGAGTTACTTTCAGTCCAGTTCTAGTAGAGGTAATGCAAGCGGTGCATGGAGGTAGAGCATAAGTCTGTTCAAAACCTCCGAAGAAGGCAACCAAGGCAAAGCAGAAGCAAAGATACATGTTGATGTTGATTGGAGTTCTTCTGAATCCTCAGCTTGCTGATCTTGATCACGACGGTCTATTATTCTTCGTCCCGTTTGCTAATGAAGCAATTTAACGGTTGCTGAGTGTTGATTGAAGATCCTCAAGGTGTCCAGCACACATTAACCAACTTAGCAATTCAGTTGGCTTGTGAAGTCTGGCTTAGTCAATGTAGTCTCAAAGTAGTGTGTCAAATCACACACACAAATTGGGTTCGTTGAAACAAAGCTGTTGCTGCATGGAAAACAGCAATCCTCTTCGAAAGACTTGGCTACTGCAAAGCACTTGTGATGAAGTGTCTATGCTGCTGGTTGCCGTCTCAGAGTAACTCGCAAGGGTACATCAGGGTGCTGCTCTGCTGTCCACCGCTCTGGTTCAGGATCGGCGGCGGGCTTGACTCGGCTGTGGTGGATCCAGGCTTCGATCTCGGCTACCTTTACTGCAGTTGGGGTAGACAGGATGACGGTGTACGGTCCCTTCCAATGGGGTTCCAACGGTATCTTCTTCCAATCTTTGATCCACACCGAAGTTCCAGGCTGGTAGGGATGCAAGGGTTCCGTCAAGTTGATAGGCAACTGGTCTTGGATCCACGTATGGAGAGTCTGCAGAACAAAACTAAGAGCTAGGAGTTCTTGTCTGGTTACTTCTGAACCAATCTGGGCTAGATTTCCTTTGACTCCCTGCACTATTGGTGGGGGTTTACCATACAAAACTTCAAAAGGGGAAAATCCTGTTGACTTTACAGGGGCTGAGCGTATTCTGAGTAAAGCTATGGGGAGCACTTGGGGCCATTTCAAGTGTGTCTCCTGACAAAGCTTAGACATTTGGGCTTTCAAAGTACGATTCATTCGCTCAACTTTCCCTGAACTCTGGGGTCTGTATGCAGTGTGGAGCTTCCACTGTATCTGCAAAGCTTTTGCTAACTGCTGAGTAACTTGGGAGACAAATGAGGGTCCATTGTCCGACCCTATTACTGCTGGAATTCCAAATCTGGGGACAATCTCTCTCATTAGGGCTTTGGTAACTTCTCGGGCTTTCTCAGTTCTGGTTGGGAATGCTTCTACCCACCCAGAGAAAGTACAAACTAATACTAGTAGGTAATGGTATCCATTGGCTTTTGGCATTTCGGTGAAATCAACTTGGAGGTTGTGCATGGGGGTCACACCTCTTGACTGAACTCGGGGTGCTGTAATAAGGCCTTGCTTGGCATTATTCTTGGCACAGATTTGACATTGTCGTGCTACTGAGGCTGATATGGTTGTCATCAGAGGGATGTAGAAATGTGGTCTGAGTGCTTTTTCCATGGCACTTTTTCCATAGTGGGTAGCTTCGTGGAAAGCTTTAAACAAAGGATGGTCCTAACAATTCAGGAATTACTATTCTTCCCGGAGGTTGACTGCCCTCTTCTGGTGGCAGCTCAATCCATCCGTCTTTCAATACTCCATTTTCTTTGTCACAATAGTAATCCAATTCTTTGGTGGTATATCGTGGGGTCCATAGATTCAAAGGTACTGGAAACAATGCTGCTTGCATTGGCATAGCTTGTGGGGCAATCTGTCCTGTCATAGCTGCTTGTCGTGCTGAGGCATCTGCAAATCTATTTCCTCGAGCAACTTCTCCTTTTCCTGCTTGATGTCCTCTACAATGCATGACAGCTACACGTGTTGGGGCCCAGACTGCATCAAGTAACATCAATATCTCGGGACCATATTTGACTGATTTTCCTCCGGATGTGATGAGTCCTCTTTCTTTGTAGAGAGCTCCATGGGCATGCAAGGTAGTGAAAGCATATTTGGAATCTGTATATACATTTAGCACAAGTTTTTCTCCTAACAACAATGCTCTGGTGAGTGCTATCAATTCGGCTTTCTGGGCTGATGTGCCTGAGGCTAGGGCTGATGATTCAACTACTTCGTGTTGAGTGACGACTGCATATCCGGCACAGCGTCGTCCGTCAAGGATGAGACTGCTCCCATCAACATAATAGATCTGGTCGGGATTGTCTATGGGCACATCTGTTAAGTCAGGTCGACTGGAGAACACAGTCTCCATGACTTCGATACAGTCATGTTCTGGGAGTTCTTCACTGATGGGTATCAAGGTAGCTGGATTCAAGGCATGGCTCACTTCAAGTTGTATCTGTGGGTTTTCACATAACATGCTCTGGTACTTCAACATTCGGGAATTGGTGAGCCAATAATTTGCTTTCTGTTCCATGAGGGCAAGGACTGCATGTGGCACAGTGACTCGTATGTTCTGTCCTAGTGTGAGTTTGTCTGCTTCACTCACTAGTAGTGCTGTAGCTGCAACTGCTCTCAAGCAGGGTGGCCATCCTTTGGCCACAGGGTCCAATTGTTTCGATAGATAGGCTACAGGTCGTTCCCAATTTCCTAATTTCTGAGTCAACATGCCTAGGGCATTTCCCTGTGTTTCATGTACAAACAAGCGGAAAGGTTTGTGGACATCTGGTAGTCCAAGTGCTGGTGATGACATCAATTCTTCTTTTAACTTCTGGAAGGCTGTATCCTGCTCAAGTCCCCACTCCAGTGGTGACTTCTCTTCTCCTTTTGTGGCTTCATACAGTGGTTTGGCAATTTGAGCAAAGTTGGGTATCCAGATTCGGCAATATCCTGCCGCTCCCAGAAAGGCTCTAACTTGCTTTCTGGTTGTTGGAGTTGGAATTCTGCATACTGCTTCTTTTCTTTCTCTGCCTAATCTTCTGCTTCCTTGGGTAATACGAAAACCCAAGTATTTCACTTCTGTTTGGCATAGTTGTGCTTTGGCTCTAGAAACTTTATATCCAGCTTCATTTAGTAACTGCAAGAGATCTTGGGTGGCTCGTATACATTCTTTTTCTGATATGGCAGCTATCAACAGATCATCCACGTACTGGAGAAGTACTCTCCTCCTCCCCGGGGCTACTGGATAGCTTGAAAGATCTTGGTTTAGTGCAGCACTAAAGATGGTAGGTGAATTCTTGAATCCTTGGGGTAATCTTGTCCAGGTGAGTTGGCCCCCTCTTCCAGAGATGGGGTCCTGCCATTCGAATGCAAACAATATTTGGCTTACAGGGGCTAATCTTATGCAAAAGAATGCATCTTTTAAATCCAGTACAGTGAAATGGGTAGCTTCAGCGGGTATCAATCCTAGTAGAGTGTAAGGATTGGGTACAACTGGGTGTATAGTTTCAACTGCATCATTTACTCTTCTCAAATCTTGCACTGGTCGATAATCATCTGTCTCAGGTTTCTTCACTGGCAAAAGTGGGGTGTTCCATGGGGATTGACATACTTTCAGTAGGCCATACTCAAGTAATCTCTGTAGGTGGCGATGAATGCCTTCAATTGCGGCTCTTGGGAGAGGGTACTGTTTGACGTGCACTGGTGTAGCACTAGGCTTGAGGGTTACAATCACTGGAGCTATATGTTTGGCTAGGCCTGGGGGACTGCCTTCTGCCCATACTTCAAGTGGTGCATGAATGTTCTTTAAGGTTTGTTCAAAATAGGTATCTTGAATCGAATCATCAATGTAGTATCTCCACTCTTCTTCTCGGGGTACTGTCAGCAGCATTACTCCTGCTGGTTTGGCTTGAGAATTCACTGTCATTTGCATTTCTCCTTGCTCAGAGAAAGATATTTGGGCTTGAAGCTTGGCTAGCATATCTCGTCCCAGTAGGGGTACTGGACATTCGGGCATGTAAAGGAATTGATGAGTTACTTGCTGTCCTCCTAGACTGCATATTCGGTTTTGTAGAAAAGACTTTGTGGCTTTGGCACCAGTTGCTCCTATAATGGTGACTGCTTTCTTGGTGAATGGGGCTATCTTTTTGTCTATTACTGAATGTTCTGCTCCAGTATCAACCATAAAGTTCATAAATTGGTCTCCTATTTGTATTTCGACCATAGGCTCCTGGAGACCTAAAGCAAACTTGGAGCCCGGTCTGTCCTAATCCACGTCATCCTCATCATGGGCCTGTGTGGCCAATGCTTGGATGGCTCCTCCTCCCCTCTCTCGCTGGAATTGTTCTCGATTGGCTCCTCCTCGGCCTCGGGGACGGCCTCTTCTTTCTTCTCGCCACTGATGATCGTATTCGTCATCTTGCTGGGCGTCTTCGAGTTGCGGGCAAGTATCTCTCCAATGTCCTTCCTCTTTGCAGTAGGCGCATTGGTTCACGCCTAGTCTCTGGGTCCGGCCTCCGCCTTGACCCCGCCCTCTTCCTCTGCTCCTTCGGTTAGGGACACCTCCCCTTTTCTTTTCAACTATGGCCGCAGCCAAAAAATCAGCTTTCTTCTTCATCTTTCTATCACATTCTCTCTGTCTTTCAGTATCACGATTCACATACACTTTATGAGCGACTTCCAATAACTGTGTTGCATTCATGCCCGCAAACCCTTCTAATTTCTGTAATTTACGTCTAATGTCTGGTTGAGACTGGTTTACAAAAGCAGAATTCACCATGCATAAACTTCCTGGTGCCTCGGGATCATAGGGAGTATACATTCTATAAGCTTCAGTTAATCTTTCATAATAATCTGCTGGGCTCTCATCTATTCCTTGGATAACTCCTGTTACTTTGGAAAGGTTCATTGCTTTTTGGCCTCCTCTTCGCAGGCCTTGTAAAAAGCCTTGGCGAAAACGGGCTAGGGCGGTGGATCCTTCATCTGTATTTGGATCCCATTGGGGGTCTTCATTTGGGAATTCTCTCTGAGCTGCTTCTCTACGATCTATTATATTCTGCCCCTGCGCTGGAGCTGCAGGGTTTTCTGCCATCCATTCAATAGCTGCTTTTCTAATTCTTGCTCGTTCTTCTGTAGTGAATAGGGTGGTCAGGAGCTGACGGCAATCTGGCCAAGTGGGTTGGTGAGTTTCCATAATACTAGTTACTAATTCTGTCAGCTCCTGGGGCTTACTAGTATAGGAGGCGTAATGCGACCTCCAATTTAATAAATCCGTTGTAGAGAACGGGATATACACATAAGTTAGGGGTCCCGCTACCACTTCATCATTATCATTCTTTACGGGCACCCCCGGGACTTGCCTTAAGGGAAACAGTTTGGCTGTCCTAGGCGTCATTTGGGTCTGGGATCTAAGGGCTATTGTCGTTGTCTTTGCAGGAGTCGCTTTCTTTTTCTCAACTGGTTTTGCTTTGGGTTTCTCTTTCACCGGGGCGCTAGTGCTAGCGCTAGCTTCCTCAATTATTTGTACACTGTCCTGTTCTTCTTCTTCTGGGGGATCCTCTCCCTCCTCTTCTAGCTCCGCTTCTGGCTCACTTTTTACATCCTCCTCTTCTCGTCCCGCTAATTCTTTCTCTTTCTCTCCTCCAGGAGGAGGGGGATCTGGGGTTGGGTCTCGCCTCGGCTCCGGCGGTCTCTGGGGATCTGGGGCAGGACGCCGCCGGGCTATCCTTACTGGACCTGGGGTTCGGGGTTGCCTGAGGACTACTTCTGGGGAATCGGGATCTGCCAAGATGGGTTTCTTCTTGGCTTTCTTATCCTGCTCTTTCATTCTAGGCTGTTCCTTTCTCTGTCTAGAATCTGTTTTAGCTAACATTATTCTGCACTGCTCCTCATAACAGCGCTGCGCCCAGGAGGGCGGATCTTCACAAATACTTAACCAGGAATCTATATAGGGGTACTGATCAGGGTGCGCTACCCGCACTCTACGATGTATTGACTGGATAATCTCTACGGTGAACGTTCCCTCTCGGGGCCAGATGGGGTCTAGATCGGGCCACTCCCTAGTACACAAAATCTGCAAACGGGCTGCTGTCATTTTAATACCATAATCTCCTGAATATCCTTCTTTAAAATGTGCGATCATACATTCTAATGGAGTGTTCCTAGTAGACTCCGCCCCTCCCATTTCGATGTGTGCGCGCAACAACAGACAGAAGGGAAAAGGTGGGCGGACCGTGGGTAAGGGGTCCTCACGGCCCTGGAAACATACAGGGAATACAAATAACAAGACAAGACGACAATCGCTTCCCCCTTTTCGCGACCTGAACGCGGTCGCCCGGTCAGGAAATGCGCTAATCAGGGGTCAGCTTTCACTTGGTCCGTGCTGCCAGACCTCTCAGTCACACTTCGTTCACACACTCATGCTAGCAACGTATCCCAGAATGCATTCGTTTCTATCTATTCTGACTAGTCTTTTCCAAGTACAATTACAAAAAGGATGAGGGTTTCACCTAGCGCATTCCCATGCCAGGCTACTCGGCTCTTCCTTGAGAGTTGATCAAGCTCTCTTACCAATTCCCAATATCTCGAGATTACAAATTCCAAGTTCCAAGTTCCAATGGCAGTACTGCGCTTTCTATTTCTGTCTAGACCCAAAATCAAAACTATACTCACCGGATCCGGTCCTCAAAACTTCCCAAGCAGGCGCATGAGTTGGACCTTGGACTCCCCTCACTCGGGTTCGAGGCGTTGACTCCAGCCGGGCTCGTCGCCCGCCGAGGTCCGACCAGCTCCCTCCGATACAAGGGACCGGCGGCGCCAGGGAGCGGCCCTCGTCGGAAGGGCGCGATCCCGGCAGGACCAAGCCTATAGAGGCGGAAAGTCGTGGTATATTGCCCTATATACACTTTGATTCCACAACTTCCCGGCCAACGCACCAAGGAATATGTAGCAGCAAAGCGCAGACAAACCAATGATACCAGGAGTCTGTTCAGAAGGTCCAAATCATTTATTTGTGCACAAGTCTCAAGCAAGGCAATTTCAAAATGGCTGAGCAAAGTTCTCAAGCATTACAACAACTTTTATAGACTTCTGTTCCATTCTAAGTATAGAAAAACATTTCATTGGTCCCGGTACTCTCCCGTACCTCCCGTAGCCCTTCTATTGGTCCCGGTACTGATAAGTTTCTCCAATTATGTTCCTTCTGTGGGCTTCTGTAGGCATGACACCTGCTTGCCCCCCTTCTAGTCCCAATTACAATGGTTAGTTCATCAACTTGTTACTTTCACACTTTCAAGGCTATGGGACCATTTGTGCGTGCAGAAGAGCAAGGTTCTGTAACTCATCTGTCAGCACTCCTCAATATTTCTCTGCAAATGTACTCTCTTATCAGTAACTTTAAAACACATCTTTTCTGTACTTTTCCATTTCTTAATTCTGCAATTCTGCTTATCTAAGCTAATTCAATACTTCTACTGAGTTCTTTCTTACAATAGCAGCATATTGGGGGATGTGCAATCCTATATGCCTCTCCACAGGCCTCATTTACAGGTCAAGCTAGCCATGCTGGCCTGCCTATGTCAGACACCGTGGGTCACAGGCCTGCACCTGCCACATAACAAGTTAGTGAACTGACCATTATAACTGGGACTAGAAGGGGGTAAGCAGGTGCTGAGCCCACTGAAAGAATATAATTGGATAATCATATCAGTACTGTGGCAGGTGCAGGCCTGTGACCCACGGTGTCTGACATAGGCAGGCCAGCATGGCTAGCTTGACCTGTAAATGAGGCCTGTGGAGAGGCATATAGGATTGCACATCCCCCAATATGCTGCTATTGTAAGAAAGAACTCAGTAGAAATATTGAATTAGCTTAGATAAGCAGAATTGCAGAATTAAGAAATGGAAAAATACAGAAAAGATGTGTTTTAAAGTTACTGATAAAAAAAAGTACATTTGCAGAGAAATATTGAGGAGTGCTGACAGATGAGTTACAGAACCTTGCTCTTCTGCACGCACAAATGGTCCCATAGCCTTGAAAGTGTGAAAGTAACAAGTTGATGAACTGACCATTGTAATTGGGACTAGAAGGGGGGCAGGCAGGTGTCATGCCTACAGAAGCCCACAGAAGGAACATAATTGGAGAAACTTATCAGTACCGGGACCAATAGAAGGGCTACGGGAGGTACGGGAGCGTACCGGGACCAATGAAATGTTTTGCTATACCTAGAATGGAACAGAAGTCTATAAAAGTTGTTGTAATGCTTGAAAACTTTGCTCAGCCATTTTGAAATTGCCTTGCTTGAGACTTGTGCACAAATAAATGATTTGGACCTTCTGAACAGACTCCTGGTATCATTGGTTTGTCTGCGCTTTGCTGCTACATATTCCTTGGTGCGTTGGCCGGGAAGTTGTGGAATCAAAGTGTATATAGGGCAATATACCACGACTTTCCGCCTCTATAGGCTTGGTCCTGCCGGGATCGCGCCCTTCCGACGAGGGCCGCTCCCTGGCGCCGCCGGTCCCTTGTATCGGAGGGAGCTGGTCGGACCTCGGCGGGTGACGAGCCCGGCTGGAGTCAACGCCTCGAACCCGAGTGAGGGGAGTCCGAGGTCCAACTCATGCGCCTGCTTGGGAAGTTTTGAGGACCGGATCCGGTGAGTATAGTTTTGATTTTGGGTCTAGACAGAAATAGAAAGAGCAGTACTGCCATTGGAACTTGGAACTTGGAATTTGTAATCTCGAGATATTGGGAATTGGTAAGAGAGCTTGATCACCTCTCAAGGAAGAGCCGAGTAGCCTGGCATGGGAATTCGCTAGGTGAAACCCTCATCCTTTTTGTAATTGTACTTGGAAAAGACTAGTCAGAACAGATAGAAACGAATGCATTCTGGGAATACGTTGCTAGCATGATTGTGTGAACGAAGTGTGAATGAGAGGTCTGGCAGCACGGACCAAGTGAAAGCTGACCCCTGATTAGCGCATTTCCTGACCGGGCGACCGCGTTCAGGTCGCGAAAAGGGGGAAGCGATTGTCGTCTTGTCTTGTTATTTGTATTCCCTAAACGTTTCCAGGGCCGTGAGGACCCCTTACCCACGGTCCGCCCACCTTTTCCCTTCTGTCTGTTGTTGCGCGCACACATCGAAATGGGAGGGGCGGAGTCTACTAGGAACACTCCATTAGAATGTATGATCGCACATTTTAAAGAGGGATATTCAGGAGATTATGGTATTAAAATGACAGCAGCCCGTTTGCAGATTTTGTGTACTAGGGAGTGGCCCGATCTAGACCCCATCTGGCCCCGAGAGGGAACGTTCACCGTAGAGATTATTCAGTCAATACATCGTAGAGTGCGGGTAGCGCACCCCGATCAGTACCCCTATATAGATTCCTGGTTAAGTATTTGTGAAGATCCGCCCTCCTGGGCGCAGCGCTGTTATGAGGAACAGTGCAGAATAATGTTAGCTAAAACAGATTCTAGACAGAAAACGGAACAGCCTAGAATGAAAGAGCAGGATAAGAAAGCCAAGAAGAAACCCATCTTGGCAGATCCCGATTCCCCAGAAGTAGTCCTCAGGCAGCCCCGAACCCTAGGTCCAGTAAGAATAGCCCGGCGGCGTCCTGCCCCAGCACCCCAGAGACCGCCGGAGCCGAGGCGGGACCCAACCCCTGACCCCCCTCCTCCTGGAGGAGAGGAAGAGAAAGAATTAGCGGGGAGAGAAGAGGAGGATGTAAAAAGTGAGCCAGAAGCGGAGCTAGAAGAAGAAGGAGAGGATCCCCCAGAAGAAGAAGAAGAGGACAGTGTACAAATAATTGAGGAAGCTAGCGCCAGCACTAGCAAGCCAGTGAAAGAAAAACCCAAAGCAAAACCAGTTGAGAAAAAGAAAGCGACTCCTGCAAAGACAACGACAATAGCCCTTAGATCCCAGACCCAAATGACGCCTAGGACAGCCAAACTGTTTCCCTTAAGGCAAGTCCCGGGAGTGCCCGTAAAGAATGATAATGATGAAGTGGTAGCGGGACCCTTAACTTATGTGTATATCCCTTTCTCTACAACTGATTTATTAAATTGGAGGTCGCACTATGCCTCCTATACTAGCAAGCCCCAGGAGCTGACAGAATTAGTAACTAGTATTATGGAAACTCACCAACCCACTTGGCCAGATTGCCGTCAGCTCCTGACCACCCTATTCACTACAGAAGAAGAACGAGCGAGAATTAGAAAAGCAGCTATCGAATGGATGGCAGAAAACCCTGCAGCTCCAGCGCAGGGGCAGAATATAATAGATCGTAGAGAAGCAGCTCAGAGAGAATTCCCAAATGAAGACCCCCAATGGGATCCAAATACAGATGAAGGATCCACAGCCCTAGCCCGTTTTCGCCAAGGCTTTTTACAAGGCCTGAGAAGAGGAGGCCAAAAAGCTATGAACCTTTCCAAAGTAGCAGGAATTATCCAAGGAATAGATGAGAGCCCAGCAGATTATTATGAAAGATTAACTGAAGCCTACAGAATGTATACTCCCTATGATCCCGAGGCACCAGGAAGTTTATGCATGGTGAATTCTGCTTTTGTAAACCAGTCTCAACCAGACATTAGACGTAAATTGCAAAAATTAGAAGGGTTTGCGGGCATGAATGCAACACAGTTATTGGAAGTCGCTCATAAAGTGTATGTGAATCGTGATACTGAAAGACAGAGAGAATGTGATAGAAAGATGAAGAAGAAAGCTGATTTTGTGGCTGCGGCCATAGTTGAAAAGAAAAGGGGAGGTGTCCCTAATCGAAGGAGCAGAGGAAGAGGGCGGGGTCAAGGCGGAGGCCGGACCCAGCGACTAGGCGTGAACCAATGCGCCTATTGCAAAGAGGAAGGACATTGGAGAGATACGTGCCCGCAACTCGAAGACGCCCAGCAAGATGACGAATACGATCATCAGTGACGAGAAGAAAGACGAGGCCGTCCCCGAGGCCGAGGAGGAGCCAATCGAGAACAATTCCAGCGAGAGAGGGGAGGAGGAGCCATCCAAGCCTTGGCCACACAGGCCCATGACGAAGATGACGTGGATTAGGACAGACCGGGCTCCAAGTTTGCTTTAGGTCTCCAGGAGCCTATGGTCGAAATACAAATAGGAGACCAATTTATGAACTTTATGGTTGACACTGGAGCAGAACATTCAGTAATAGACAAAAAGATAGCCCCATTCACCAAGAAAGCAGTCACCATTATAGGAGCAACTGGTGCCAAAGCCACAAAGTCTTTTCTTCAAAACCGAATATGCAGTCTAGGAGGACAGCAAGTAACTCATCAATTCCTTTACATGCCCGAATGTCCAGTACCATTACTGGGACGAGATATGCTAGCCAAGCTTCAAGCCCAAATATCTTTCTCCGAGCAAGGAGAAATGCAAATGACAGTGAATTCTCAAGCCAAACCAGCAGGAGTAATGCTGCTGACAGTACCCCGAGAAGAAGAATGGAGATACTACATTGATGATTCGATTCAAGATACCTATTTTGAACAAACTTTAAAGAACATTCATGCACCACTTGAAGTATGGGCAGAAGGCAGTCCCCCAGGCCTCGCCAAGCATATAGCACCAGTGATTGTAACCCTCAAGCCTAGTGCTACACCAGTGCACGTCAAACAGTACCCTCTCCCAAGAGCTGCAATTGAAGGCATTCATCGCCATCTACAGAGATTGCTTGAATATGGCCTACTAAAAGTATGTCAATCCCCATGGAACACTCCACTTTTGCCAGTAAAGACACCTGAGACAGATGATTATCGCCCAGTGCAAGATTTGAGAAGAGTAAATGATGCAGTTGAAACTATACATCCAGTTGTGCCCAATCCTTACACTCTTCTAGGACTGATACCTGCCGAAGCTACCCATTTCACTGTACTGGATTTGAAAGATGCATTCTTTTGCATAAGATTAGCCCCTGTAAGCCAAATATTGTTTGCATTTGAATGGCAGGATCCCATCTCTGGAAGAGGGGGCCAACTCACCTGGACAAGATTACCCCAAGGATTCAAGAATTCACCTACTATCTTTAGTGCTGCACTAAATCAAGACCTTTCGAGCTATCCAGTAGCCCCGGGGAAGAGAGTGCTTCTCCAGTACGTGGATGATCTGTTGATAGCTGCCGTATCAGAAAAAGAATGTATACGAGCCACCCAAGATCTCTTGCAGTTACTAAATGAAGCTGGATATAAAGTTTCCAGAGCCAAAGCACAACTATGCCAAACAGAAGTGAAATACTTGGGTTTTCGTATTACCCAAGGAAGCAGAAGATTAGGCAGAGAAAGAAAAGAAGCAGTATGTAGAATTCCAACTCCAACAACCAGAAAGCAAGTCAGAGCCTTTCTGGGAGCAGCAGGATATTGCCGAATCTGGATACCCAACTTTGCCCAAATTGCCAAACCACTGTATGAAGCCACAAAAGGAGAAGAGAAGTCACCACTGGAGTGGGGACTTGAGCAGGATACAGCCTTCCAGAAGTTAAAAGAAGAATTGATGTCATCACCAGCACTTGGACTACCAGATGTCCACAAACCTTTCCGCTTGTTTGTACATGAGACACAGGGAAATGCCCTAGGCATGTTGACTCAGAAATTAGGAAATTGGGAACGACCTGTAGCCTACCTATCGAAATAATTGGACCCTGTGGCCAAAGGATGGCCACCCTGCTTGAGAGCAGTTGCAGCTACAGCGCTACTAGTGAGTGAAGCAGACAAACTCACATTAGGACAGAATATACGAGTCACCGTACCACATGCAGTCCTTGCCCTTATGGAACAGAAAGCAAATTATTGGCTCACCAATTCCCGAATGTTGAAGTACCAGAGCATGTTATGTGAAAACCCACAGATACAACTTGAAGTGAGCCATGCCTTGAATCCAGCTACCTTGATACCCATCAGTGAAGAACTCCCAGAACATGACTGTATCGAAGTCATGGAAACTGTGTTCTCTAGTCGACCAGACTTAACAGATGTGCCCATAGACAATCCCGACCAGATTTATTATGTTGATGGGAGCAGTCTCATCCTTGATGGACGACGTTGTGCCGGATATGCAGTCGTCACTCAACATGAAGTAGTTGAATCATCAGCTTTAGCCTCAGGCACATCAGCCCAGAAAGCCGAATTGATAGCACTCACCAGAGCATTGTTGTTAGGAGAAAAACTTGTGCTAAATGTATATACAGATTCCAAATATGCCTTCACTACCTTGCATGCCCATGGAGCTCTCTATAAAGAAAGAGGACTCATCACATCCGGAGGAAAATCAGTCAAATATGGCCCCGAAATATTGATGTTACTTGATGCAGTCTGGGCCCCAACACGTGTAGCTGTTATGCATTGTAGAGGACATCAAGCAGGAAAAGGAGAAGTTGCTCAAGGAAATAGATTCGCAGATGCCTCAGCACGACAAGCAGCTATGACAGGACAGGTTGCCCCACAAGCTATACCAATGCAAGCAGCATTGTTTCCAGTACCTTTGAATCTATGGACCCCACGATATACCACCAAAGAATTAGAATACTATTGTGACAAAGAAAATGGAGTATTGAAAGACGGATGGATTGAGCTGCCACCAGAAGAGGGCAGTCAACCTCCGGGACGAATAGTAATTCCAGAATTGTTAGGACCATCCTTTGTCAAAGCTTTCCACGAAGCCACACACTATGGGAAGAGTGCTATGGAGAAAGCACTCAGACCACATTTCTACATCCCTCTGATGACAACTATATCAGCATCAGTAGCACGACAATGTCAAATCTGTGCCAAAAATAATGCCAAGCAAGGCCTTATTACAGCACCCCGAGTTCAGTCAAGAGGTGTGACCCCCATGCACAACCTCCAAGTTGATTTCACCGAAATGCCAAAAGCCAATGGATACCATTACCTACTAGTATTAGTTTGTACTTTCTCTGGGTGGGTAGAAGCATTCCCAACCAGAACTGAGAAAGCCCGAGAAGTTACCAAAGCCTTAATGAGAGAGATTGTCCCCAGATTTGGAATCCCAGCAGTAATAGGGTCAGACAATGGACCCTCATTTGTCTCTCAAGTTACTCAGCAGTTAGCAAAAGCTTTGCAGATACAGTGGAAGCTCCACACTGCATACAGACCCCAGAGTTCAGGGAAAGTTGAGCGAATGAATCGTACATTGAAAGCCCAAATGTCTAAGCTTTGTCAGGAGACACACTTGAAATGGCCCCAAGTGCTCCCCATAGCTTTACTCAGAATACGCTCAGCCCCTGTAAAGTCAACAGGATTTTCCCCTTTTGAAGTTTTGTATGGTAAACCCCCACCAATAGTGCAGGGAGTCAAAGGAAATCTAGCCCAGATTGGTTCAGAAGTAACCAGACAAGAACTCCTAGCTCTTAGTTTTGTTCTGCAGACTCTCCATACGTGGATCCAAGACCAGTTGCCTATCAACTTGACGGAACCCTTGCATCCCTACCAGCCTGGAACTTCGGTGTGGATCAAAGATTGGAAGAAGATACCGTTGGAACCCCATTGGAAGGGACCGTACACCGTCATCCTGTCTACCCCAACTGCAGTAAAGGTAGCCGAGATCGACGCCTGGATCCACCACAGCAGAGTCAAGCCCGCCGCCGATCCTGAACCAGAGCGGTGGACAGCAGAGCAGCACCCTGATGTACCCTTGCGAGTTACTTTGAGACGGCAACCAGCAGCATAGACACTTCATCACAAGTGCTTTGCAGTAGCCAAGTCTTTCGAAGAGGATTGCTGTTTTCCATGCAGCAACAGTTTTGTTTCAACGAACCCAATTTGTGTGTGATTTGACACACTACTTTGAGACTACATTGACTAAGCCAGACTTCACAAGCCAACTGAGTTGCTAAGTTGGTTAATGTGTGCTGGACATCTTGAGAATCTTCAATCAACACTCAGCACCCGTTAAATTGCTTCATTAGCAAACGGGACGAAGAATAATAGACCGTCGTGATCAAGATCAGCAAGCTGAGGATTCAGAAGAACTCCAATCAACATCAACATGTATCTTTGCTTCTGCTTTGCCTTGGTTGCCTTCTTTGGAGGTTTTGAACAGACTGATGCTCTACCTCCATGCACCGCTTGTATTACTTCTACTAGAACTGGACTGAAAGTAACTCAGACTTTGCTTTACCATTCTTACTATACTTGCAAGGGAACAATAACTCGGTGTATCTATAACACCACTGAACTAAATGTTTGCACTCATGGCAAAATTAAAGCATGCTATAATCCGCATCAGAATCCATCCTATTACACGTTGGAAATAAGATGGAAGGATGCAGATGGACCTATATTAGCTGCTACACCACCACTTAAGGACATTACCAAACCTGCTGCGGAGACTTGAAAAACACTGGAGAAGATCACGCTCTACTGAGGCCTACACAACCTATTGCAATTACCTAGAAAAGCATCGCCAGGAAATTGCAGATCGAAGGAAACAATACCATACTAATCTTCTGAAGCAATCATTAAATAAACATCATGATCTCTTCAACATTGTAAGAACAATGGCAAAGGAACCAACACCCCAACAGACGCAAACAATACTCCCTCAAGACTATGCTAACTACCTAAAATCAAAGATGACAAAAACATCCAACATTTGCACCTCTGGACCAACAAAGATTGACATACCTTCACAGTCAACCACATTAACCAAGTTTAATACACTAACAATCAAAGAAATCGAAAACACTATTGCATCAATAAATGCTACCACTGCTGCAAGTGATCCATGTCCAGCAGCCTGGATAAAAGACCTTAGACATGAAGTAAGCTTCTTCATACAGAACATACTGGAACAATCTTTTTCAACTGGAACCTTCCCCCAATGCCTCAAGCAAACCTCAATTAGACCATTATTGAAAAACAGCAAATTAGACCCCCTAAAAGTAGAATCCTACAGGCCAATATCCAGTATCCCACTCCTAGCGAAAATAATTGAGAAAGTGGTTCAACGTCAAATACAACAACACATTGACACTGCAGCTCCACTTGACTCTGCACAACACGGCTTTAGAGAAGCTCATGGAGTGGAGACCCTCCTCATCACCCTATTCAATACACTAATCACAGGAATAGATAACATTCACCAAGGATTCATCCTTATATTCATGGACATCTCAGCTGCGTTCGACTCAGTAAGCCACCAAATACTTATCGATCGCCTTAAAGAAAAAGGAATCCTTGATGCTGCACTTGACTGGTGTATATCCTATCTAACTAACCGCTGGCAACAAGTACGAATTGGTGAAACAGCATCTGAACCATTTCTCCAAGATCAAGGAGTACCGCAGGGATCCTCTCTATCAGCATTGATGTTTAATATATATATGCAACCTATCTGCGACCTCATTCGTTCCTTTAATGTCACCTGTTTAGCATATGCAGATGACATTCTACTATACATGCCATTCTCCATCGACCACCCTGATTTTACACCATTGACAAAATGCTTTGAAGCAGTAGAAGATTGGCTCACCTCACAAAACCTAAGAATTAACCACAGTAAGACTGATGTGATGTTTATAACAAAGAACCAAAGCTTCATACCTCCTACTTCCTTAAAGATAAAGGACAAGGAATTAACAGTAAAACCTACAATACGATACCTAGGTATCACCCTCGACCAGCGTCTCAGTATGAAAGCCCACATAAAAAACATAACAAAACTAATATATCACAAGATACGCACACTACGCCACCTCCGACCCTTATTGGAACCCTCAGACTTCAGAACCGTCTATCAAGCTTTGATAATGCCTCACATCGACTTTGCAAATGCAATTCTATACGGGCTCCCTCAAGCATCATTAAATCCTCTCCAACTGGCGATGAACACCGCTGCCAGAGTACTTGAAGCTATATCAAAGACAGATCACATAACTCCAGTCCTAAAAAGACTCCACTGGCTACCAACCAATGCGAGAATTCACTACAAGATCCTGATCACTACATTCAAAGCCCTAAACAACCAAGCACCATCAACCATCATCAACCTCGTACATCTACAAACCCCCAATAGATCCAGAAGATCAACTGCTATAAATACATTAACAATCCCGAAACAAGCAGTCAGATACACTAAGGAAACAACTAAAAGAGCCTTCAGTATCCATGCCCCAATAGCCTGGAATGCCCTCCCACCAGAATTGAGAGCTATAGTCAGCCTAACACAATTCAGAAAAAGCCTCAAACACCACCTCTTCTTAAGCTATTTCCCAATCTAATCTTTGCATAGGAAAATACTACCTACACGTTTCTGACCAAGATAATCCCAAATGATAACCAAATATGACTAATGTGTATAGAGTTTTTTGTAAATAGTTACTTAGTCTATATAGTTTACCTTTAATCCCAAGTTCAAAAACCCCTGTTATCTGTAAAATGCATTACAGTTCTCTGTATGTATATATTTGTTCCATGTAAACCGCGCTGATGACAATAGTGCGGTATATAAGAGATGTTAAATAAATAAATAAATAAATAAATGTAATGCTATTAACAGAGATAGTCAGTCCACCTGTGGTACATGGGAGAAAGCGTATCGAAATGACCATAAGTATATGTGTCCAGAAAGTGCCACAAATTGGTGGAAGTGTACAGGTAAAACAGGATCAGGGTATAGTACTGCTACAGCGGCAGACTACTATTGCCCGTATTGGGAATGTGTTTTCTATGCTACCTGGAACACTGGTATAACTGATGAGAAAATAGATAAGCGGATGGCTACTCTAACCAAGCCAACCACAAATGATAAATGTCAGAAAGATGCTTGCAACCCCTTACATTTGCGTGTACATAACCCCCATGCATGGAAACAAGGATATAAGTTTGGTTTACGTATTGCAGGAGGAGGAACAGATCCAGGGACCATTGTGTATATTAGATTGAATACCCAAGCCCACAAGTCATCTAAATATCATATTCATAATACCTTTTATGAAGCTATGCATGTAAATAAGTTTGAGATCCCTCACCCTTCACAGAATTTGTTTCTAGAATTAGCCGGAGCAGTAGTATCTAGTCTTAAGATCACAGATTGTTATTTCTGTGGCGGAACCCAAATGGGAGACCAATGGCCCTGGGAAGCCCAAGAATTGAATTATTCCATGATTTACAATCAGACTGAATTACACAAGACAACCAGTGAATGGGTGTTAGCGCACTCAATCGTTGGACGTCTTTGCTTTGCCAGAACTGGACCCCAGTTCACCCAAAAGGTAGGACAGCTGGTCTGTCTTAGCCAGAAGTACTATAATGCCACGACTAAAAAGACAGCATGGTGGTCAGGAATCAGACATCCTGAACCTCCTAACCCATTAGCTAGATTTCCTGAACTTGCAGGTCTATGGACTAACCTTGCCAAAGTCCAAGCCTGGCAAGCCCCTCCTGGCCTATATTGGATCTGTGGAAACCGAGCATATGCGCAACTCCCGCCACAATGGGGAGGAGCATGTGTCTTAGGAACCATCAGACCTTCTTTCTTCCTGTTAAACACTGAACATGGAGAACAATTAGGATACCCTGTATATACTACCCACAAACACAAAGGAGCATCTAGACAGAGAAGAGAGGCCTTACAGATAGGCAAGTGGGAGAAGTGGCGAGGTGATGATTGGCCACCAGAGAGAATTATTGAGTATTATGGACCTGCCACTTGGAATGATGATGGTATGTATGGTTATCGAACTCCAATCTATATGATTAATCGTATTATTCGCTTACAGGCAGTAGTTGAAATAATAACCAATGAAACTAGTCATGCTCTCACGCTCTTAGCTAGACAAAGTACTCAGATGCGCACTGCCATATACCAGAATCGCTTAGCCCTTGATTATTTGCTAGCAGCTGAAGGAGGAGTATGTGGTAAACTGAATTTAACTAATTGCTGTTTGAAAATAGATGATAAAGGTCAAGTAGTTGAAGAAATTGCTAAAGATATGCAAAGACATGCTTATGTGCCAGTACAGACTTGGCACGCCTTGAAATTTCCTAATTGGTTTGCTAACCTTTTCTCTTGGCTGGGAGGATTTAAGACTTTCGTTATCTTAGTACTAATCCTTGTTGCTGTTGTCCTCTGCTCACCATGTTTAATCCCATGTTGTATGCGCTCCCTTCATAGTGCTATTGATAGTACAGTAGAGCGGAAGACCGCAACTAGAATAATGGCTTTATACAAAGCCAGCCCTAGTGGAACTAGTAAGAATCCTTTGATCAGGATGTGAATCCTTTGGAAAGTGATTTAATTCTCACACCTTATTAAGTAATAGGGTGAGATTAATCAAAGGGGGGAATGTGGCAGGTGCAGGCCTGTGACCCACGGTGTCTGACATAGGCAGGCCAGCATGGCTAGCTTGACCTGTAAATGAGGCCTGTGGAGAGGCATATAGGATTGCACATCCCCCAATATGCTGCTATTGTAAGAAAGAACTCAGTAGAAATATTGAATTAGCTTAGATAAGCAGAATTGCAGAATTAAGAAATGGAAAAATACAGAAAAGATGTGTTTTAAAGTTACTGATAAAAAAAAGTACATTTGCAGAGAAATATTGAGGAGTGCTGACAGATGAGTTACAGAACCTTGCTCTTCTGCACGCACAAATGGTCCCATAGCCTTGAAAGTGTGAAAGTAACAAGTTGATGAACTGACCATTGTAATTGGGACTAGAAGGGGGGCAGGCAGGTGTCATGCCTACAGAAGCCCACAGAAGGAACATAATTGGAGAAACTTATCAGTACCGGGACCAATAGAAGGGCTACGGGAGGTACGGGAGCGTACCGGGACCAATGAAATGTTTTGCTATACCTAGAATGGAACAGAAGTCTATAAAAGTTGTTGTAATGCTTGAAAACTTTGCTCAGCCATTTTGAAATTGCCTTGCTTGAGACTTGTGCACAAATAAATGATTTGGACCTTCTGAACAGACTCCTGGTATCATTGGTTTGTCTGCGCTTTGCTGCTACAGTACCGGGACCAATAGAAGGGGTATGGGAGGTACGGGAGGTTACCGGGACCAATGAAATGTTTTTCTATACCTAGAATGAAGCTAAAGTCTATAAAAGTTGTTGTATTGCCAGAGAACTTTGCTCAGCCATTTTGAATTTGATTCTGCTTGAGACTTGTGCACAAATAAATGATTTGGACCTTCTGAACAGACTCCTGGTATCATTGGTTTGTCTGCGCTCTGCTGCTACATATTCTTGGTGCGTTGGCCGGGAAGTTGTGGAATCAGAGTGTATATAGGGCAATATACCACGACATTCCGCCTCTATAGGCTTGGTCCTGCCGGGATCGCGCCCTTCCGACGGGGGCTGCTTCCTGGCGCCGCCGGTCCATTGCATCGGAGGAAGTTGGTCGGACCTCGGCGGGTGCCGGGCCCGGCTGGAGCCAACGCCTCGAACCCGAGTGAGGGGAGTCCGAGGTCCAACTCATGCGCCTGCTTGGGAAGTTTGAGGACCGGATCCGGTGAGTATAGTTTTGATTTGTTGTCTAGACAGATAAGAAAGAGCAGTGCTGCCATTTGAACTTGGAACTTGGAAATTGGTAAGAGAGCTTGATCACCTCTCAAAGACGGACCGAGTACCCCCGCATGAGTATTCGCAGGGCGAAACTCCCGTCTTCTTGTATTTTGGTAATTGAACAAGACTAGTCAGAATAGATAGAAATAAATGCATTCTGGGATACGTTGCTAGCATGATTGTGTGAATGAAGTGTGTATGAGAGGTCTGGCAGCACAGACCAAGCGAAGGCGGACCCCTGAGTAGCGCATTTCCTGACCGGGCGACTGCGTTCAGGTCGCAAAAAGGGGGAAGCGATTGTCGTCTTGTCTTGTTATTTGTTTCCCTTATACGTTTCTAGGGCCGTGAGGACCCCATACCCACGGTCCGCCCTCCTTTTCCCTTTTGTCTGTTGTTGCGCGCACACATCGAAATGGGAGGGGCGGGGTCTACTAGGAACACTCCATTAGAATGTATGATCGCACATTTTAAAGAGGGATATTCCGGAGATTATGGTATTAAAATGACTGCAGCCCGTTTACAGATTTTGTGTACTAGGGAGTGGCCCGATCTAGACTCTACCTGGCCCCGAGAGGGAACCTTAAATGTAGGAATTATTCAGTTAGTTCATCATAGAGTGCGGATAGCGCACCCCGATCAGTACCCCTATATAGATTCTTGGTTAAGTATTTGTGAAGATCCGCCCCCTTGGGCGCAGCGCTGCTATGAAGAACAGTGCAGAATAATGTTAGCAAAAACAGATCATAGTCAGAAAACAGAAAATAAACAGCCTAGTAAGAAAGGGAAAGATGAGAAATCCAGGAAGAAACCCATCCTGGTCGATCCTGATTCCCCAGAAGTAATTCCCCGACAGCCTAGAACCCCGGGCCCAGTAAGAGTAGCCCGGCGTCCTGCCCCAGAGCCCCGGAGACAGCGGGTGCGGGACCCAACCCCTGAGCCACCTCCTGAAGAGCAGGAAGATGAGCTCCCTTTAGTTGAAGAAGATGATTCTACTGAGACAGAGACAGAGAAAGGCGAGTCAGATTCAGAAACAGAAAAGGAAGAAATTGAGAATTCCCCGAGTGAGACTGACAGTGTAGAAGCGACTGCCAGTGTTAGCCTGCCAGTAAAAAGTAAATCCAAGACAAAGCATATAGAAAAGAAAGTAACCCTTGATAAGCCTGTAGAAAAGAAGAAAAAGAGCCCTGATAGGAGAAGTACGAAAATATCACTTAGATCCCAAAAGACCTCTACTGCTAAGATGATGCCTTTACGGCAAGTCCCGGGAGTGCCTATAAGAAATGATGATAATGAGGTGGTAGCGGGACCCCCAAGCTATGTGTATGTCCCTTTCTCTACAACTGATTTGTTAAATTGGAGGACGCATTATGCCTCCTATACCAATAAACCCCAAGAGCTTAAAGAATTAGTGAATACTATTATGGAAACCCATCAACCCACATGGGCAGATTGCCGTCAGCTCCTGTCCACCTTATTTACTATGGAGGAGCGGACACGAATTAGAAAAGCAGCTATAGACTGGCTGGCAGATAACCCTGTAGCTCCAGAACGAGGAGAAGAAAGAATAGACCATCGGGAAGCGGCCCAGAGACAATTCCCGAATGAAGACCCCCGATGGGATCCGAATACTGAAAGAGGATCCAGAGCCCTAGCCCGTTTCGCCAAGGCTTGTTACAAGGCCTGAAAAGGGGGGGCCAGAAAGCTATGAACCTTTCCAAAGTTACTGAAGTTAACCAAGGCATAGATGAGAGTCCAGCAGTGTTTTATGAAAGGTTAACTGAAGCATACAGAATGTATACTCCCTATGATCCCGATGCACCAGGAAGTTTATGCATGGTGAATTCTGCTTTTGTAAATCAGTCTCAACCAGACATTAGACGAAAATTACAGAAATTAGAGGGGTTTGCGGGCATGAATGCAACACAGCTATTGGAAGTCGCTCATAAAGTGTATGTGAATCGTGATAATGAAAGACAGAAAGAATGTGATCGAAAGATGAAGAAGAAAGCTGATTTTTTGGCTGCGGCCATAGTTGAACAGAAAAGGGGAGGTGTCCCTAGTCGAAGGAGCAGAGGAAGGGGGCGGGGCCGGCCCCAGCAGCTAGGCGTAAACCAATGCGCCTATTGCAGAGAAGAAGGACATTGGAGAGATGCATGCCCGCAACTCGAAGACGCCCACGAAGATGACGAAAACAATCATCAATGGAAAGGAGAAAAACGAGGCCGTCCCGACATCGCGGAGGAGCCAATCGAGAGCAATATCAGCGTGAAAAAGGAGAAGCCGTGCAAGCATTGGCGGCAACAGCCTATGATGAAGATGACGTGGATTAGGACAGACCGGGCTCCGAATTTGCTTTAGGTCTCCAGGAGCCTATGGTCGGAATACAAATAGGAGACCAAGTTGTGAACTTTATGGTTGATACTGGAGCAGAACATTCAGTAGTAGACAAGAAGATAGCCCCATTTTCTACAAAAGCAGTCACCATTGTAGGAGCAACTGGTGCCAAAGCTACAAAACCTTTTCTTCAGAATCGCATATGCAGTCTAGGAGGACAGCAAATAACTCATCAATTCCTTTACATGCCAGAATGTCCAGTGCCACTACTGGGACGAGATATGTTAGCCAAGCTACAGGCCCAAATATCCTTCACTGAAAGAGGAGAAATGCAAATGACAGTTAATTCACAAGCCAAACCAGCAGGAATAATGCTGCTCACAGTTCCCCGAGAAGAAGAATGGAGATATTACAGTGATGATTCTGTCCAAGACACCTATTTTGAACAAACCTTGAAAAGTATTGATGCCCCACCTGGAGTATGGGCAGAAGGCAGTCCTCCAGGCCTAGCCAAACATATAGCTCCAGTAATTGTGATTCTCAAGCCTAGTGCTACACCAGTACATGTCAAACAATACCCTCTCCCTAGAGCTGCAATTGAAGGCATCCACCGTCACTTGCAAAGATTACTGGAACATGGCCTACTAGGGACTGGAGGAGTTCAGAAAACTCGAGGAGTTCAAGGAGTTCAAGGACCTCAGGATTAGAAGGAGGAAAGAGAAAGGAAGGCACAGATAAGCCTCGACAGCAGTCTGAGCCACTCAAGCAGCAAAGGTACACAGGAAAGCAGCAACAAGGGAAACTTGGGAACCCAGGTCAAGTTGAGAAAGATTCTGGAAGGTCCATTTCCTTTAACCCTGAAACACTGGAAGCAAAGCCTCTGTGGAAGCTACCCGAGGGAAAGGTAAAACAGTTTGCCTGCACTAAGGGAGAAAGCTCTGAGTACAGAGAAGCCATTGCCAGTAAAGAAGGTATGTCTGCATTATTTCCTAACCAAAAGCTTGCTGAAGAAATAGTACAGCAGTTAAAAGCTAGTGCCAATAAGAGCAAAGATAGCACGGCTCTGAAAGCTGCTCACATTAGAAACATTCTTACCAAATGCTTTGAACCAGACATAAAGGCTGTAGTGAAAAGTTTAAGTAAGAACCAGTTTCCTGCCTTAGAAAAAGACACTGCTAATGAGAGGGACGACTTCATAGGGCAGCTGCAAGAAGTTATCCCCGAGTTGCAGTCTAAAAGTTCCCCAAAGCAGCGCTACAATGATTACAGTGAGGATATGATTACTGACCCAGAAAACAAGTCTGATATATCGGAGAGTTGTGAGATGGACTGTTCTCTGTGTAAGATTGACCATTTGGACTTACGTTAAAAGCCAACTTTGTATGAGGAAAATACAAAGTTGTTCTGCCTGTTTATTTGCTGTGAAGATACAGTTCATTACCTGCTTTGTTTTCTGACTTTAATTTGCTCCTGATTTTCCTATTGTTTTGCCGTGCCATGTTTTGATCCATTGAACCCATGTGCAAGGGAAGAATCCCCAAATAAAAATTTATCCGTTTAAAAAAAGGACCCTCGTGCCACAACACATTTGTTGAATAGCTACTTAAACTACAACTCCCAGCAACCCTTGCTGCTGTAGTAGTTAACAAGGACGCTTGAAAACATAAGAGGTCGCCTTCGCCCTAGAGCCATCGGCGGGGGAACAGGACAATATATATATATATATATATTGTCACACCGCCCCCTTGGTGGTAGTGGCGCAACCCAACAGAAAGGGGGTGGACATGGAAGAAGAAAGTTTGTTTGTGGGGGAGCTTAGTTCAAATGCAGGGCCCAGGTTCTTATAGGCCTGGTAGCCTTCTGGTTAACTAAGAGCTCCCAAGAAAATAACAGTCCGAGGGTAGGGAAATTATAAGGCTTTTATTTCCCACGTTGCAAATAGGTTCCTAAGCTCAGAATACAACAGCACACACAAAAGAAATATCCTTGCTCCAGGTTAAAGGAAAAACATGAACTGAAAAATCTGTTAACTTCACAATACTGTCAAAAACGGAATACAGCATCAAACTCTACATACAGGCCACAGCTATTCCTCTGCTAGGGCTCAATCCTCTTGGTCAGGCAATAGCTACATTCCATTGGAATATCCGAGGGATCCTCCGGGAATTCCACCTGCATGGGCTCGCAGTCCGGAATGTCTGAGGACTCTCTTTCAGGCCTTCTGTGTAACGCTTGTATGATGCGCCAATGGTCAGCATTAAAAGGTAAGTCCTTGCACTGTATACTTTTATAACAGGAACAGTCTCTCCTGCAGCCTGTTTCTTCTCTAGCAAGTTTCCTGTTTAATGCAGGTTTGTATCTTGTCTCATGAATGCCTCTGGAAGGACAGCATTCTCTAGTGCCCTGCTCCTTCTGTATCACATCATTCCTAAAATCATAGTTATTAAAATGGCAATTACCTTTTCTTCTAAGGTTCTCCGATTGAGGTGAGGGCTGAGGCCTGCTCCTGCTGGGTCTTGGTTTCTCAGCTGTCCAGGTAGGCCTTTGGTTCTCAGGTCTGCCTGCTGCTGGAGTTAGGCCTTGTTTGTGCCACAGCTCCTTTCTCCCAGGGCTTTGAAAGTTACCCTTCACAATTCTCCTTTCACCTCCTTGTTTGCTATTCCTTGTTGCACCTTTCAAAAGTGGCTGGCCCTTGTTACTCTCAGGCCTTGGACTTTCTGGTATAGTCCTCCTCCTTTCAGGGTCAGCTTCCTTATGGTATCTTTCCTTCCTGGAAAGTGTATCTTTTCCTCTTTTAAAACATTTACAGCAAGTTTCTTCACCTGGCTCTGCTGAGTCTGCTAGGCCGTTTCCCTCGGTCAGGACTCCTATTCCTGGATCCTCCGAATATCCATGCAAAGCTGGAACTGGAACTCCTTGCACCACTCCTTGGCAGTCTCCTTGCGACTCTCTTTGGCACTCTCTTTGCCACTCTGCGTACCGGTCTGACTTCCTCCAGTCATCTGAGCTTTTAAAAGGAATTCTTCCCTTTCTACATTGGGTGTTGGCTGGTATTGCATCATTGGCTCTAGGGCGTGGTTCCTCAGTCCTCCAGAGGTCTCTCTGGCTCCCCCTATATGGCTCCTCGTGATGCTGCAGCCGGTGTTTACCTCTTTTTTTCTGGGTTTAAAACCTTTTCTTCTGCCTGCAGCTGGTCTGCAGTGCCACAATATATAACATATAGATATATGAGAATATATCTATAGTGAGATATGAAGGGCATAAAATACACACAAATGATAGACATAGACATCTGTAAGATGTGTGCTATAGGTATGAATATATAGGCCTCTATATGGAAGTCTGCAATGAAGCAGACAGAGATATGCCTACAAAAAGGTATTCACATAGGAAAATGTGGAGAGGAAAGATTCATCTAATAACAAGAAGGTGGAACCTACTTGAGAAGATATATAGAGAATCAATTCCAACTAGTTATGGCTACAGGGATGCTAGGTAGTAGAATAACCAGGATGGTTACGTGACAAGCAGAGGATGATATCAGTCTGCAGCCAGCAAGTCCCGAGTATTCTAGAACTCTAGCATGGTAAGTGAACAGAAGACGCATAGGAATGAGAAACCATGCTGACCTGCTTAAGGTCAAAAAGGTATCATGCGTTCTTACCATGAGGACGAGCTGAAGGAGAAAACATATTCCCAATTGGAAATACTATGGACCAAAGCAGGGAATTAGCAACTCCTTAAGCTTTCACGTAAGAGGAGGCCTATGTCCTTTATATTAAAAAGGAGAACTTTTCTAGTCATGGGAGACATGACTGAAAAAGCCTTTTTCAACCATCTAGTATAGCTGTTGGAGAAAAAAAAACCCATGCTCTCTAGCAAGGGCCCATAGTGGAGAGCTTCTCTGTAGAATTGCAGAGAGCATGATGCAGGAGAATGAGGAGATAGAACTGGCTGCAGGAGAGTCAGTACCTATGTCAACTATGCTGCCAAACCCAGAGGAATGGAGATGGCAGAAAGAGAAGACAATCCAACAAGCTTGTAGTGAAAATATTTCCAAGACAGATGACAGCACTGACTTGGAGCCACTACTAAGACCAGACAGAATGTTAGTGGAGGACAAATCTGGTTGCTGGTGGACAAGAACCAGTGGTCCAAACATTAAGGCTCCTGCATTGGCAGCTGCTTGCCAGACAGCAGAAAGAATGGTACTGTTTAAAAACAGAAAGAACAGACAAAGCAAGAGTAGAAAACTCTGGGCGTGTCTGATGAACTGCTTCAAAGCAAGATTGAAAAAGAGGAGTCAACTCAGAGAAGAGAACTCCGCATTGGAAAAATAAGAAAACTAGAGAGGCTGAAGAAAAAGCCCTCCAGTGAAGCAATACCGCTCTTACAGAGGAAAAACCTGGTAAGAGGGTAAAGAGAATGGAGCTGAAGAAAACTTACAAAGTAGTAAGGTTATAAAAAGGAAAAAAGACATGCTGGCACAGGAAACTATCGTTTGACAGTGGATAGACCTCTTTCCCTAGCAGGAAGAAGAGGAGAACCCTGTGACCTAGAAGCATGAACATCCTGACAGCTCATAGAACATAGGAAGAATGGATGTCTTTCGGGAAGAGATCCATGTTTAGGATTTAGAATGACAGCAGTGGATTGCCTCTCTTGAGAAGAAGCAACTGCTGATTCTAATCCCAAGAGTCACAAGCATTTGATGGATTGATCAGAAACCCTGTGGTTGTTGGGTTTGCTGAGCCTGGCGAGAGGTTGCAGACCAGGACGATGCTTCCCCTGTTTGGGAACATCTGTATGATGGGCAGATAATGCATAAAACCTTCTTCTCCTATGGGAAGAAAGTTTGGCAGGACATTTCCTACCTACTGGGACAGAAGAAGGTGCAGAACAGCCCCTAGGAACAGGTAAGTCAGTGGACAACTGAGTAACCTGACGTAAAGACTCCTTGTTGAAAAGATTGTCTCCAGTGCAAGGAGTATGTCCCAGTCTGTGCTGTGCCCATTTGTCCAAGTCTGAAGCTTGGAGACAGGCTCTACGTCGTGCCCCTATAGTTATAGCAGAAGTCCTGCTAACAGACTCAAAAGAGTCTAGGGAAGCACAAGTAAGAAACCAAGAGATATTCTGGAGATGCTTGAGCAGTGAAGAATAGTCTGCACTCTTGGACTCTGGAAGGGAAGGAGTCAAAAGATGTAATTGCTTTGTGACCTCCTCAAGAGATAAACTCATATAGAAAATATATGAGAGAATTCTTGCAGAAAGCATAGATGTCTGGAAGGTTTGACGTCCAAAGGCATCTAGTGTCTTAGACTCACGACCTGATGGATAAAAAGAGTGCTTTTTCTTACTCTTTACCCACCGCATTGCTGATTCCACTACTATGGAATGATGAGGAAGTTGAGTCTTTTGAAACCCTGGAGAGGGGGGCACCTGATATAAGAGATCAGTTGCTCTGGAAGGTGGGGGTACCCTTAAAGGTGTTTCCCACATTCCTAGACGGAGATCCTGCAAGGAATGATGCAAAGGAAGCATTATGTTCTCCTTTGCTTTGGTAGAAACAGAGCCTTGTGCAGGATCATGTCCTGGGATAGGAATGGCAAGAGATCTTGCTATATCCAGGAGGAAACTCTGAAAAGAGGGATCCCCAACAGGACTCTCCCTTGGACAGGTTAGATCTGAAGAACTAGCCTGAGCACCGACAGAGCTATCCAGATATATAGGAATAGAAGATCCTGCAGAGTGCAGTCTGGAATGTTTAAAGGATGGTCGCCGGTACTGGCTGTCAGGAGCAGCGACCGTCATTACCACATTGTCCATGCCAGGTATCGACTCCAAGCTTGGTATAGAAGGGAGCGATCCTGTTGAAAAAAGCATGGCAGGAGTTGGCCACAATGCTACTGTGGATACCGGTACCAATACCGGTACTGATGTCGGAGTCGAGCCCGACAGAGACATCGGAGCAGTCATCAGTGACCGTTCAATCGGTACCGAGGTAACCGAAAACCTCCGAGCGCTATCCTCGGTACCGAGCCACCGGTATCGATCAGTGTCGGTACCAATTCGTATTGGTACCCAGTCGCCCAGACTAGAGATCGATTCCAAACTTGGCATCGAGGGCAGCTCAATCAGCCTCGAGGGAACCGAGAGTTGCGGATCCGAATCATCAGAACCGAGCCTTCGGTACCGCCGAGAGCCGGTACCTAGGCGAGTCGGTACGCAGTCCTCCAGACTGGAGATCGATTCGAGACTCGGCATCGAAAGAAGCGAGGCTATCGATGCACATCTGGAGGGTACCGACGTCAGTGGTAGTATCGGTGCTGGTACCGATAATGGAAAGTCAGTCTGGAGTGTATCCACCAGTCCCAAAGGCACCGAGGACGCCAGATGACCATCCATGGTGAGGAGTGTCTCATCCAACACCAGAGCCGATGCCGGGGTATCGGTACCGCTCGAAGTGGCTGCCACCACCGTATACGGCTCAGGTATGTTCTGTGAGGGGTGAACTCCAGGAACAACCTGAAACCCCTGAAAGGCTTTGGAAACCGAAGACTCCCGCCGGGGTTTTGAAGCCAGTGGGCCCTCGAGGGCATGTTGTGCATGAGACCTACCACTCGAGGGCTGGCTAGTCTTAACAGACTGTTTGTGGGTTACCTGATCCTGTGTGGAAGAAGAAGGGGACGGTGCCCCGAAGTTGGAGGGAAACCGTGTATCGAGGGAACCTCGATGTTGAAAACCTCTTCTCACCAAACTGTTGTCAGGACCCAAGCAGGTTAGACACCGACTTCGAGGGTCTAAAAATAAAGTTGTACCGCCACAGTCTGAACATTTCTTGGAGAAAGTGGCTGGCGGTTCCATGAAGGAAAAGAAGAGGCCTGAAGGCCTAAGAAACCGCGGGACACTATGAAGAAAAAATATCCCATGAAAAAGGAAGATTTTACAAGAAAAGAAAAGAAAACACCGGCGGTACCGGTGGCGTCAGGAAGACAGCCGCGACCACGAGAAAACTAAAGAAATAAAACAAGAATTTTCTGCGGTGACAGGAGGACGTCCTGCCGGCTCCGCGGAAAAAGAAAACTGAGGAGAGGCAGTTGTGAAAGGCAGGAAGGCAGCACGCAGGTGTGGTGGGATGCTTCCAAAAGCTCTTTGATTGGACGCTGGGAAGCGTTCCTGTGCAGACTCCGTCGGTACCGACGTACCCATATGTGAAAACTCATTCCTGCTTGTTCCTGGAGATGAGAGAGTTTTACCTCTTCTGAGGATTCTCCCCTTATCAACCAGTCATCTAAGTAGGGGAAGATTGAGATCCCCAGCGTGAGCAAGTATGCAACGATGACTGATATGCACTTTGTAAAGACACTGGGAGCAAAGGCTAGGCTGAAGGGTAGCACTCGTAATGGTAGCACTGGTAGTGGACTTGCTGAACTCTGAAACACAGATATTTTCTGTGGTGAGGGTGGATCAGCACATGCATGTAAGCATCTTTGAGATCTAGAGAACATAGCCAGTTGTCCTTTAGGAGATAGGGCAGACGGGTACAGAGGGAAATCATCCTGAACTTTTCTCGGATGTGAAACTTCTTGAGACCTCTCAGATCTAGGATGGGTCTGTACCCTCCCATTTTCTTTGGGATTAGAAAGTAAGGGAAGTAAAATCCCCTGTCTTCTTGGGTGGGAGGGACTCTTTCAATAGCCCCCTGAGTTAACAGGGTGGCTACCTCTGCTGATATGAGACTTTTCTGTGAAGGATTGGCAGAGTAAGCACCTGGAGAGGTGGTTGGGGGTAAGCTCTGGAAGTGAAGCAGATAGCCCCTTGTGACTATGTTGAGAGTCCAATTCTCTGATGTGATGAGATGCCACCTGTGGGCGTAGGGACAAAGTCGGCCCAATATGTGTAGGAACTGGGGCCCTGCAGAGGTCGAATAGCTATTTATTTATTTATTTATTTAACAATTCTTTTATACCGCGCTATTACAATCAGTGCGGTGTACAATGAACAAGAACATACTACAATGCATACAAGTAACATTGAGTTTTACATTAAACAGGGAACTTCAACAATAGGACAACCGGGGGAACTATGTACAGATTAACTTAATGTACTATGTACAGATTAACTTAATGTTATATACAGTAATATGAAACTCGTTTGGATGTTGTAATGTAATGCTATGCTCTCTAGGAAGGAATCAAAACATAGGTGCTTGCTGTTGAGTAGTAACTGGGTGGGGTTTAGAAGTCTTGGCCTTTTTGTGTTGATGAGGACTGCTGTTGCTGCTGAAGCTCATAAGTAATAGATGGTAGGTTAAGAAAGATAATATCTCTTCTTTCTAGGATAGAAAGACTTCTTAGAAGTCATTTTCTTTGTAGAGGAGGGTCTGAAGTGTTTCTGGAGAAATGCTTGAGGGTAAGATCATCTGCTTCAAGCTCCCCTGCTTTTTCTCTCCAACCCTTACCAAAAAGATTTTCACCAGAGCAAGGAATGTTGGCTAACTTATTTTGAACCCACTGCTCCAGATCTGATGCTTGAAGCCAGGCCATCCTACTAGCACCTATGCAGACTGCAGCTGCTCTGGTGGTAGATTCAGAGATATCAAAAGCACTCCTAGTAAGGAATTTTAAGGTATTTTGTGCTTGACTATCGTCAAGTATGAGTCACGTTTGTCATCTGGGAGGATAGGAGCAAAGTTTCCAAGACCCCTGGAGACATCTTTAAGATACATGCCCATGTAAAGGGTATAGGATGTAATCCTAGAAGCAAGCATACAAGCTTGGAAGCAGCTGCGTCCAAAGGCATTGAGAGCCCTGGCATCCTTGCCAGGAGGTATTGACGAATAAGTCTTGGAACTCTTAATTAATTAATTTATTTATTTAACAAGTTTTGTATACCGCCTTTTCTTCAATCAAAGCGGTAAAGCGTAGTTACTCACCTGTAACAGGTGTTCTCCAGGAGCAGCAGGAATCAGTCCTCACATATGGGTGACATCGGCGCCGACGGAGCCCTCGCGGAGCAATTTTCCCCAGCTTTCAAAGAAAGCCTTTGGGAATTGCAGCGCGCATGCGCGGTCCCCTTCCCGCCCAAGGGTGCCATCTTAGCCAGTCAGATGACATAGCTAAAAGACAGCATAAAAATTTGCAAAAAAAACTAAAGCAGATGATTGCAACTCCAAGGGGAGGAGGGAGGGTTGTGAGGACTGATTCCTGCTGCTCCTGGAGAACACCTGTTACAGGTGAGTAACTACGCTTTCTCCAGGACCAAGCAGGAAGTCAGTCCTCACATATGGGACTCCCAAGCTTAAGGCTACCGGAGACCCTAAGCACAAAAATGAGCTCCCTCTAGCTCAGCAGTACAGAAGGAAGGAATCTTCACTGAATTATTACCCACCGGTAGCCCCCATCCGGGATGGAGGGTAGGAGTTGCTCAAACCTCGAAGAGATTTCGGAGGACTGCCTGTCCGAAAGCACTGTCCCTGCGGGACTCCTTCTCGAGGCAGTAATGAACCGCAAAAGTCTGGCTCGAAGACCAAGTAGCGGCCCGGCAGATGTCTGCCAATGGAACAGAGCGGAGGTAAGCCACTGACGTAGCCTTCGCCCGAACACAATGAGCCGTGACCCGACCTTTTAACGAGAGTCCGGCTGCCCCATAAGCCCAAGCGATACAGTCAGCAACCCAGATGGACAGAGTACGCTTGTAGACAGGGAGCCCCAATTTATTGGGGTCAAAAGACACAAAAAGCTGAGCAGCTTTACGGTGCTCCCGCGTACGGTCAAGGTAGACGTTAAATGCCCTTCTACAGTCCAGGGTATGCAGGACCATTTCAGCTCGGCTGGAGTGTGGCCTGGGAAAGAAGGTCGGAAGTACCACCTCCTGATTGATGTGAAAAGGGGAGACCACTTTTGGAAGAAATTTAGGGTGAGTCCGTAGGACTACCCTATTTTTGTAGAACCGAGTGTAAGGGGGATCAGACACGAGGGCCTGCAATTCACTTACGCGTCTAGCGGAAGTGAGGGCTATCAGGAATAAGGTTTTCCAAGAAAGAAAACGGAGAGAACAGGTAGCCATAGGTTCAAAAGGCGGACAGGTGATCCGCTGCAAAACCACATTCAGATCCCAGTCAGGTGCTGGCGGGCGCAGAGGTGGTTTAAGTAGAAGGAGACCTCGGAGAAACCTTGCCACGAGAGGGTCGCTGGAAAGAGGTTTGCCGTCCACCGGCACATGATGTGCTGAAAGAGCACTGAGGTGAACTTTGACGGAGTTGGACTTAAGTCCCAGATTAGAGAGGTAGAGCAAGTACTGCAAGATCACCGATACCGAGCAGGAGAAGGGATCCTGAGACTGCTGGGCACACCAAGCGGAAAAGCGACGCCATTTAAGGGCGTAGCATTTGCGGGTAGAAGGTCGCCGGGAAGCTAGGACGACCTCTTCTACCTCTGCCGGCAGTAGAAGGGGAGCAAGGACTACCCTTTCAGCAGCCAGGCCATCAGATGGAGAGATCTGAGGTTGGGGTGTAGGAGGGACCCCTGATCCTGTGTTAGGAGATCTGGTTGAAACCCCAGAGGGAACGGATCCTCCACCGCTAGTTGCAGCAGGAGTGGAAACCACGGCTGTCTGGGCCACCGAGGAGCTACCAGGATCATGGAAGCTTTGTCTCGGAGAACCTTGAAAAGAGTTCGAGAGACTAGCGGTATGGGAGGAAAGGCATAGAGAAGGCTTTTCGACCCATGAGAGCAGAAAAGCATCCGCCGCTACTCGAAGGGGATGCGGCTGCCGAGAGCAGAAGCGAGGAAGTTGCCGGTTGAGAGGACTGGCAAAGAGATCCATCGTGGGGAGGCCCCACTTCAGAAAAATTTTCTGAACTACCAAGGGATCCAGTCGCCACTCGTGCGGCTGGAGGATTCTGCTGAGTTTGTCCGCCAGGCAATTTTCTTGGCCTGGGAGATAAACGGCCTTGAGAAGAATGCCGTGGCTGACGGCCCAAGAGCAGAGTCTCTGTGCTTCTCGACAGAGAAGGAAGGAGCCCGTGCCCCCCTGTTTGTTCACGTAGAACATGGCAACTTGATTGTCTGTCTGGACAAGGACGGACCGGTAAGAAGTCAGGTGGGAGAAAGCCTTGAGAGCCAGACGGATCGCTCTGAGCTCCAGGAAGATGATCTGCTGCACAGACTCCCACGTGGTCCAGAGACCTTGAGTACATGCCCCTTGGCAATGTGCTCCCCATGCTAGGAGAGAAGCATCGGTCATCAGCACTTGAGCCGGCGGAGGAGACTGAAAAGGCATTCCGAGTATCAGGTTCGGCCGATGAAGCCACCACTGTAGAGAAGAGGCCAGCGGGCCGGAGACCCGCACTAAGTCGGCTAGGCCGCTCGTGGCCTGTTGCCACTGCTTGCGAAGGCACCACTGAGCAGGCCGCATATTCAGGCGGGCATTGGGGGTCACGTGGACGGTGGAAGACATATGGCCGAGTAGTCTCAGGAAGCGCCTGGCTGAGACCAGGGACTGGCTGCGAAAACGGCCGGCTAGGTCCATGAGCCGTTGAACCCTGTCGAGAGGCAGGAAAGCTCACGCCTGAAGAGTGTGCAATCTTGCGCCGATGAACTCGAGATCTTGCGAGGGGAGCAAAGTGGACTTTGCGAAGTTTATGACAAAGCCCAAGTACTGTAGAAGAGTCACAGTGCGGTGTGTGGCTTTTGTGACTTCTGGAGAGGACGATGCTCTGATGAGCCAGTCGTCTAGGTACGGAAAGACATAGAGGCCGTGAAGGCGGAGATAAGCTGCCACCACCGCGAGACATTTTGTGAAGACTCGTGGTGCGGAGGATAGGCCAAAGGGCAGTACTCTGTACTGGTAATGATTTCCTGCCACCACAAACCTTAGGTATTGGCGGTGGCTTGGGTGGATGAGGATGTGCGTGTAGGCATCCTTTAGATCCAAGGAGCATAGCCAATCTCCCTGCTGGAGGTAGGGCAGAAGGATTCCAAGGGTAAGCATCTTGAACTTCTCCCGCACGAGGAACATGTTGAGGTTGCGCAAGTCCAGGATGGGTCGGAGGCCTCCCGTCCGTTTTGGTATTAGGAAATACCTGGAATAAAAGCCTTGACCCCTCAGGTGGTGGGGCACCGGTTCCACAGCCTGTTCCTGAAGAAGACTTGCTAACTCCTGAAGGAGTAAGTCCTTGTGCAGAGGGAGTCGTGGAGGCTCTCCCGGGAAATAGGAGGGAGGGACCTGGTGGAAGTGGAGAAGATAGCCGTCTCTCACAACATGAAGCACCCAGGCATCTGATGTGATGTTGGACCACCTGTGGGCAAAGTGAACCAGCCGTCCTCCTGTGCTGGGAGGAACCAGCTGAGGGGGAGAGGCTATGCTGATGAAGTCAAAAACCCCCACCCTGCTGAGCAGGGGCCGGTGGTGCAGGCTTGGGGGCTTGCTGCCTTCGGGACCCGTTACCCCATCCCTTGGCCTGCTGACCCTGTTGGGGAGCTGCGGAGGCCTGATATTGAGGGTAGTGTTTATAGGCAGCCGCCTTTCTCGGGTAAAAGGGCTTCTTTCCCGAGCCCTTCTTCTTCTGGGAAGGGGCAGAGGTCTTCCTAGAGAGCCTAGTTCTGGTGAGAGTCTCCGTCTCGATTTGTGCAGCCTTCTCAGCCATGGGCTTGCCAAAGAGGTTCTCACCTCGGCAGGGGACATCGACCAACTTGTCCTGCACCCAGGGTTCAAGGTCAGACGACTGAAGCCAAGCCTGTCGGCGGGCACCGATGCCGGCTGCGGCCACTCGAGCCGATGCTTCAAAGCCATCATAGGCTGCCCGAGAAATGAATTTGGAGCATTCCCGAATACCAGTTGTCAAGGCTAGGAACCTCCGCAAAGGTTCCTCGGACAGCCCAGCGGAGAATCCGGCTATCTCTTTAGCCAGGTCTCTAAGGTACATGCCCATGTAGAGCTGGTAGGTCTGGACCCGACAAGCAAGCAGAGAGCCCTGGAAACACTTCTTACCTAGGCCATCTAGGTTGCGGGCCTCCCTGCCAGGAGGCACCGAGGAGTGCCTCTTCTGGCTCTTAAGCCTATGCATGGCCGATTCCACCACCATGGAATGGTGCGGTAGCTGTGCTTTTTGGAAGCCAGGGCTCTTGCGGACTCGATAGATGGAATCGACCCGCTTGCTTAATACCGGCGACGATGCCGGACTCTCCCACATGCGGAAGAGTAGTCGTTCCAGCATGGGAGGAACCGGTACAGTAAAGTGCTCCCTGGCCGGAGAGTCGTACTGAAGGGCGTCGAGCTCTTCGGCTCGAGGCTCCTCCTCGGGATCCGCAGGGAAGGCCAAAGCCTTGGCCATATCCCTGACGAAGTCCGAGAACTGGGCATCCTCCGGGGGGGACTGTTTCCGAAGTTCGGACTCAGGGGAGTCCGAGGGGACACACCGAGTCCGAAAAGAATCAGGTGACTCTTCCTCTTCAGACTCCCAGGCCGACTCCGAGGAGGAATCGGTGGGGTCGGTTCGGGCGGGCGGAGGCGTCGGCCGCCCCGACGCCGAGGGAGTCGGCGTCGACGACCTCGGTCCCGAACGGGAGGCCGAGGGTGACCTCGCCCGAGGATCGACTCGAGCCCGCATGGACTCGAGGATCGGCTCGGTCTCCGGGGTCGACTTAGACGTCGACGTCCCGGCGGACGGGGCAGAGGCGCCAGCGAGGCTAGCGATCAGTGCCCGCTGCTGGTCCATGAAGGCAGATAGTCTGCTCTCCAAGGCCGTCAACCTGAGTCCGACCTCAGGTGACCCAGCAGCCCCCGACTCGGGCCCCTCGGAGGCGAGTCCAGGAGGACTACAGGACTTACCCGAGCAGGCAACTCCGATTCCAGACGAGGTCGCTTCGGGAGACGTTCCTTCTCCAAAGACCCGGGACGGCTATCGGGGCTATGCGACCTGGCCCTCGCGGAACCAGGAATGTCCACCGACGCCGCCCTCGCGGGTTTCGCCTTCCGACGATGATCCCCGGAGGGAGAACCTCTGTCGGAGGAACTCCGGCGATGCTCAGAGCTGGAGCCTCTGGACGCCGAGGCCTCCGACGAGGTCCGGGTACGGGTGGGATCTGCGAAGATTCTTTCCCGCTGATGCCGCCGACTCCGTAAAGCTTTGGAGGACATTTTGCTGCAGGCCCCACAGATCAGTTCCTCGTGATCTGGGCCAAGGCAGCGGAGGTAATTATCGTGTGTGTCAGTGAGTGACATATTTCTGTCACACTGAACACACCTTTTGAAACCACTGGCAGCCATCGGGGGAAAAAGGGCCCCTGCAAGGTCAAAGGACCGGGCTGCCAGCGAAAAACCGAAAACGAAACTGACAAGAAAAATCAGAAAACCGAAAAATAAGAGAAGGACTCGCAACGGCGTCGCGAGTCCGGGCAGGAAAGAGACCGGCGTCGAACCGAAGAAAAAAGAGAAATAAACTACGAAAAATCAACTTTTTCTGCGGGGACAAGAAGACCACGTCTGTAGGGCTCCGCGGAAAAAAGAAGACTGGCTAAGATGGCACCCTTGGGCGGGAAGGGGACCGCGCATGCGCGCTGCAATTCCCAAAGGCTTTCTTTGAAAGCTGGGGAAAATTGCTCCGCGAGGGCTCCGTCGGCGCCGACGTCACCCATATGTGAGGACTGACCTCCTGCTTGGTCCTGGAGAACAATACAATACAAGGTTATACAAAGGCAAGGGAAACATGCACCACTTTAGCATTACATTAAACCAGTGGAATATGGGAGAACATAACACAGGGAAACAACACATACATTACAATTCATTTAAGCTAAACTAAACATAATGTGTATCATTGCCGATTCCACCACCATGGAATGGTGTGGAAGTTGAGGTTTTTCAAACCCTGGGCATGGAGGACCTCGATACATGTTACTTATAGGTGTAACAGTCAGCGGGGCCTCCCACATACGCAGCAATACATCCTGGAGGATTCGATGTACTGGTAATGTTGTTGCCTCTTTGGGCGTTGAGGGGTATTGGAGACTTTCCAATTCCTCAGTCTTCAGTTCAATTTCGGATGAAGCAGTGATTTGAAGGTCTGCTGCCATATCTCTGATGAAGACCTGAAAGGACATGTCCTCTAGCGGGGACCAACGCCATGTAAGAGGCGGAGAAGTATCGGAGGGAATATAGCGTAGTTACTCACCTGTAAGAGGTGTTCTCTGGGGACAGCAGGAATCAGCCCTCACATATGGGTAACGTCGGCACCGACGGAGCCCTCGTGCGGAGCAAATCCCCAGCTTTCAAAGAAAGCCTTTGGTAATTGCATCACACATGCGTGGTCCCCTTCCCGCCCAAGGGTGCCATCTTGCTCAGTCAAATGACATAGCTACAAAGACAGCAAAAATTAGCAAAAGCAATCACAATAGGACTGCAACTCCAAGGGGATGAGGGAAGGTCGTGAGGACTGATTCCTGCTGTCCCCGGAGAACATCTACTACAGGTGAGTAACTACGCTTTGTCAGGGAACAAGTAAGAAATCATTCCTCACATATGGGACTCCCCAGCTATAGGCTACAGAGAACCCACAGCTGAAAAATAGCCTCCCTCTATGAGAGCCGCAAACAGCCACAATAGGAATTTAACTGAGAAAGTAGCACTCCGGTAGCCTGACACGGAAGGGTCGGGGGGCAGGAGTTGCCTAGACCTCGAATAGGTTACGGAGTACAGCCTGGCCGAAAGCACTGTCCCATAGGGACTCCCTATCCATGCAGTAATGGGTTGCGAAAGTCTGACCCGAAGACCAACTGGCGGCCCGGCAGATGTCTGCCAGCGCCCTGACCCGATGGGCCGTGATGCAACCCTCCAATGGAAGCTCGATTGCCCTGTATGCCCAGGCAATACAGTTTGAAAACCAAGGTGGACAGCATATGCTTGTAAACAGCCATCCCCAATTTACTGGGGTTATAGGATATGAAGAGCTGAGCAGCCCTTCTATAGCCTTGCAAACACTGAATATAGAAGGCCAAAGCCCTCTTGCAGTCCAGGGTATGCAGAACTGTCTCTGCCCAACTGGCATGCGGCCTGGGAAAGAAGGTAAGCAGTACTACCTTCTGGTTGAGTGGGAACGAAGAGACCACTTTCGGAAGGAACTTGGGGTGTGTGTGGAGCACCATCCGGTTCCTAAAGAACCTTGTATAAGGCCTGTCGGACACAAGAGCCTGAAGCTCACTCACTCGCCGAGTTGATGTTGGTGCCACCAAGAAAACTACCTTCCAAGAAAGGTAGCGTAGATGGTAGGTTGCCATCGGCTCAAAAGGCGGCCGAGTAAGCTGCCCTAAAATGACATTCAAATCCCATTTGGTCGCCGGAGGGCGAACCGGGGGCTTCAGCAGAAGCAAGCCTCTCATGAACCTAGAAACTAAGGGATGCGCAGAGACAGACTTTCCTTCCACTGGGAAGTGGCTTGCTGCAAGGGCACTGAGATGAACTCTGACGGAGTTAGACTTAAGGCCCAACTCCGAAAGGTGGAGAAGATACTGTAATACCACTGCAACCTGGCAGGAGAAAGGATTCACTTTCTGCTCCTCGCACCAAACTCCAAACCTACGCCATTTGAAGGCATAGGTCCGTCTAGTTGACAGCCTTCTTGAGGCCAGCAAGACCTCTTCCACATTTTTTGGAAAGAGGAGTGGTGCGAGCACTACCCTTTCAGCAGCAATGCCATTAGGTTGAGGGAGCTGAGACTGGGATGCAGGAGAGTGCCTCCCTCCTGCGACAAGAGATTCGGAGAGGATCCCAAAGGAATTGGGTCCTCAACCGCTAGCTGGAGTAGAAGCGGAAACCAGGGTTGCCTCGGCCACCTGGGGGCTACCAGGATGACCGAGGTCTTGTCTTGGAGGATCTTGAATAGAGTCTTGGACACCAGAGGCGTCGGGGGAAACGCATACAGGAGGCCCACAGACCATGATATGAGAAATGCGTCGGCAGCCACCCTGTGCGGGTGTGGCTGCCTGGAGCAGAACCGGGACAACTGGTGATTGAACGGACTCGCAAACAAGTCCATTACTGGCTGTCCCCAGGTCTGGAAAAGCCAATGGACTACTCCCTTGTCCAGCTGCCACTCGTGGGGCTGGAGAATCCTGCTTAGTATGTCGGCTAAGTAGAGCCAGGCGGAAGGCACGGAGTTCCAAGAAATTGATTTGTTGTGATTTCTCTTTTGGAGACCACACAACCTGGGTACAAAGTCCCTGGCAATGGGCTCCCCAGCCCAGTAAAGAGGCATCTGTGGTCAGGATTCTTGTGTGTCGAGGATCCCGGAAAGGTATCCCCACTTCCAAGTGGAATGGTTGAAGCCACCAGTCCAGGGACCGTACTAGTCATCTGGACACCATGACCCTGTCTCGGAGGCTGCCCGTGGCCTGTGTCCACTGGTCTCTGAGGCACCACTGAGCAGTTCGCATGTGAAGGCGGGCATCTGGTGTTACATGGACTGTGGAGGCCATGTGCCCGAGGAGGCGCAGAAAGTGCCTTGCTGATACTTGGGATCTGCGACTCACTTGGCGTGCCAGGATTAGAAGCCTTTTGGCCCTGTCTTTATTTTTATCTTTATTTGTGAGGTTTGATATATCGCCCATGCCGGAGCGTCAGGGCGGTGTACAATAAGAAAAAAATATATTGGCTACTGAAAACTAAAGCTAGAAAGGAACGCCATCAGCAGATAGGACAGGAATAGATAAAGCAGAACGAAACAGAGGACAGGGACAGAGCCAGAGGTTGAGCTTTTTTTTAGACAAAAAGACAAAAAAGAGGGGGAGTGGTGGAATGACCTAATTGTAGGGGTACCACATTATGAAGGGTGGTAGGCACAGCTAGGGGAGGCGAGGCCATCGGCAGGAACAGGAAGATCATAGGCCTGGCAAAAAAGGTGAGTTTTAAGAAGAGCTTTGAAACGGGGGAAAGATAGTTCAGTGCGAAGGGAGTGCGGGAGCGAATTCCATAGAGCGGGGTTTAGGAAGAAAAACGCGGAATGACGAGTGAGTTTGAGGTGGGCCTGAGAAGGGGAGGGGAGGAAAAGACGGTTGCCATGTGCAGAACGAAGGAGACATGGGGCCGGTTGGAGGTGAATAGTGTCGGCCAGGTACTGTGGGGTGCTGGTGTGCAGAACCCTATGTGTGATGATGAGGAGTTTGTAGATGAATCTAACCTTGACCGGAAGCCAGTGAAGAGAGAAAAGGCAAGGAGTGACATGGGATTGAGCAGGGGAATGAGTGATAAGATGAGTGGCTGTGTTTTGGACTAACTGGAGACGGCGAAGCTGACAATAAGGAAGACCTGCGAAAATAGCGTTGCAGTAGTCTAAGCGGGTGATCACAAGCGACAGGACAAGGGTGGTAACAGAGAAAGTAGGGAGAAATGACCGAATAGCTTTGATCCGACAAAGGTGAAAAAAGGAAGTACGCAGCACTGAAGAGATATATTGGTGAAAAGAGAGAGAGGAGTCCAAGGTAATACCCAGATACCGAAGGGTTGGAACCAGGGGATGGGGCGAGGGGACATAACAGGGGATAGACCAGGAGAGGAGACACCGAAAGAGAACCAAATAGCGGAGCATTTGGTGGGGTTGACGTGAAGAAAATTTTGTTCGAACCAGGAAGCGACTGAGGCAAGATAGGAGTTGAGTGGGGCAAGATCAGGAATGGAGGAAGAGGTATGGTGAACCAGGAGAATGTCATCAGCGTAGATGTAGGCAGAAATTCCAGCTTGTTGAATAAGCAGGGGAAGGGGAGCAAGAAAGACGTTGAAAAGTAGAGGGGCAAGGATAGAGCCCTGGGGGATGCCACAGAGTAGGGGGAGTGAGGGTGAAGCATTGGAGCCTGAGTGGACAGCAAAAGAGCGAGAAGATAGAAAAGATCGAAACCACTGCAAAACTGTGCCACAAATGCCTAAATCGGACAGACGTGCAAGAAGAGTGCGGTGATCAACAACATCGAAGGCAGAGGAAAGATCCAGGGAAACAGCGAGAGAGAGATCACCACGATCGTGAGCGTGGTGAAATTCCGAGAGCAGTGCTACGAGGATAGTTTCGGTGCTGTGGCCGGCTCGAAATCCCGACTGGCATGGGTGGAGTGAAAAGGTGGAGTCAAGATGGGTGGCAAGTTGTGAGAAAACAAGCTTCTCGAGGATTTTCGAGAGAAATGGGATGTTAGCGACTGGCCGCCAGTTGGCGGGAACGGCAGGATGAAGAGTAGGTTTTTCTTAAGAGGGTGAACTATGGCGTGTTTCCAACTGGCAGGGAAGTGACCGGAGGCGAGGCTGGAGTTAACTATAGAGAGCGCATATGGGATGAGTGTGAGTGAAGGGCTGAGCAACCAGGAGGAAGGGAGGGGGTCGAGGGGGCAAGTAGTCTGATGAGAGGAGAAGATAGCTTTGATAAGTTCATAGGAGGTGATAGGCCAGAATGAGCGCCGAATGTGTAGAAAGGTACAAGAAGGGGGTGAAGAGGCAGCTGCAAAGGAGGCGGAGGGATCCGGAAGAGGGGAGAGAGGGAGGGGGCAGACGGAAAAAGAGGCGCGAAGGGGACGGACTTTGTCCGCGAAAAAAGAGGCAAGGGTGGTGGGGCTAGGGGTGGAGTGAGATGATGGAGACAGAGAGGCGGAGGTAGAAGGAGAGCAAAGGGATTTGAGGATCTGAAAGAGACGCCTAGAAGAATTCGAGGAGGAAGCTATACGTTGAGAATAGTATGATTGTTTGACTGAGGTTATCATAGAACGATAGAGAAGTTGTGCCTGACAGAACGCAGTGTTGGAGGCAACAGAGTGTTTCTTCCTCCACAGGCGTTCTGCACGTCGAAGATAGGTACGGTGCAAGTATAGGCCAGGATGGTACCAGGGGTGGTGAGAGGGAGAACGAGGGGAGATAGGACGAAGTGGGGCTAGAGTGTCAAGGGTGGCAGAGAGAATAGAGGACCAGGTATCCACCTGCTGGTCCATGGAGAGGGAAGAGAACTCTGAAGGAAAGAGAGAATTAGCCAGGGGGAAAGATTGCAGAGTGTGTGGGGTGATGTGACGTTTGAGAATATGAGAGGAGGAGGCTAAGGAGGGAGGCCTAGATGTTTCAAGAGACGGGAGGGGAAAGGAGAATAGCAGACACTGGTGATCGGACCAAGGGAGGGGAATAGTCTGGATACGGGAAGGGAGGTGGGGGGAGGACTCGAGAGTAAGAATGAGATCCAACGTGAGACCAGAAATGTGAGTCGGGCAGGCTACATGTTGAGTGAGGCACAAGTCGGAGAAAAGTGAAATGAGGACCCTATCACGCGATCTTGTTTGGAAGTCCAGGTGCACATTGAAGTCAACCAGGATGATTAAGTGTGGGGATAGAAGAACGGAGTCGGATAAAGAAAGTAGAAAGGCGTCCCAGAGATCTGAGCGCAATGAAGGAGGAACATAAAGGAGGAGGAAATATATTGGGGTAGGAAAGTCTGAGTGAATTAGAAGGGATTCAGGATAAACAGGAGGGGACGAGACGAGTGAAAAAGAGAGGGAGGGATCTGTGGATCAATGCCACACCGCCGCCAGATCGACGGAGACGGGAAGTGTGGAAAGCAGAGTAACCCGAAGGAAGGCACTGGTGGAGGAGGGCGTCTTCCCCCTCACGAAGCTAAGACTCTAATAAAAAGTGCATCTAAAGAGTGCTGAGTCAGAAGGTCATGAACTAGATGAGTCTTCGCGCGAAGGGATCGACAGTTTAGAAGGGCAAATGAGAGTGTTACTATTGAAGCGGCTGTGGACGGTATGGAGGGAAGGGTTGGGGAAGACTGGTACGAATGACAAGGAAGAAGGTTATGCGGGTTGCGTGTCGAGAAACCTGGTGGTGTTGGGGCACAAAGAGATGGGCGGTGGCCCCAGAAGACAGGAATAGCGGCCATACTAAGCGTAGCAGGGAGAACTGTGTCTACTGCAGGAAACACAGACGCATGAGATGAAGAGCTGGGAGAAAGAAACAAAGTCGCAAGGAATGCGATAGAGAAGAGATGAGTCCAGGAGCATAGGCTACAGTGATCGAGCCAATGGCACAGGTCGCCCCTGTCGTCGCCCCAAGGAGCTCGCCTAAGGAGCACGTCCTGCTCCTTGTGCGTGCTCCTTCGGCGTGCGCCTGTGGGGTGCGCCCCCGCGGCGCGGAACACTGTCCCTGGGAGCTTTAAATGCTGGCAGATAACTGGAGAATGACATCACGCCTGGGAGGCGGGACACCAGAGCCACCTGTCTGCTGGCAGGAAGGCCTTTGCTTGAAGGGTATTGAGTCTGGCCCCAATGAACTCTAGTTGTTGAGTAGGAACAAGGCTGGACTTGGGGTAATTGATTACAAACCCCAGATGCTGGAGCACCTGGATGGTGCGAGATGTGGCCTGATGGACCTCTGTGGCTGAAGTGGCTCTGATAAACCAGTCGTCTAGGTAGGGGAAGATGAAAACTCCTTGGAGTCTGAGAAAGGCGGCCACCACCTCCAGGCATTTTGTGAATACCCTGGGGGCGGAGGCCAGGCCAAAGGGGAGTACCCTGTACTGGTAGTGATTGCCTCCCACCACAAAGCGTAGATACTGCCTGTGGTCTGGGTGTATCAGGATGTGCGTATATGCATCCTTTAGGTCTAATTAGCATAGCCAGTCTCCTTGGCAGAGGTAAGGCAGCAATATTCCAAGTTAGAGCATCTTGAACATCTCCCTCACCACAAATTTGTTTAAGTTGCGCAGGTCGAGGATGGGTCTGAGGCCTCCTGTTCATTTGGTACCAGAAAGTACCTGGAATAGAAGCCCTTGCCCTGCAGGTGGTGGGTCACTGGTTCTACCGCCTGATCCTCTAGAAGACGCGCCAACTCCTTCAGAAGAAGGTCCCGGTGAAGAGGAGACCTGAGTGGTTCTCCTGGGAAATAAGGAGGTGGTACCTGGGTCCAATGAAGGAGATAGCCCTAATGAACTATCTGCAGGACCCAGGCATCAGTGGTGACGGCTGTCCATCTGTGGGTGTACAGGGCAAGCCTTCCTCCTGTGCACTGCCTATCCCCTGTGGGGAGAGGGGCCAAGCTGTGAGTCTCAAAAGCCACTACCAGGCTGGTCCGGAGCCGGTGCCTGGGGTTTGGGGGCTTTCTGCTTACGTGGGCCATGCCCCTGTCCCTTGGCCTGCTGCCCCTGTTGGGGAGCCAGGGAGGCCTGAAAATGGGGGTAGCTTCGGTAAGCAGTACCCTTCCTTGGGTAAAAGGGCTTCTTACCCGAGCCCTTCTTCTTAGAAGGGGCAGAGGTCTTCTTTGAGAGCCATGTCCTTGTCATGTACACGGACTCAATCTCAGCAGTCTTGTCAGTCGTGGGTTTGCCAAAGAGGTTCTCTCCCTGGTATGGGATATCGATCAACTTGTCTTGAACCCATTGCTCGAGGTCTGACGACTGTAGCCATGCTTGGCGGCATGCACCGATGCCCGCCGCAGCTACCCGGGCCGCCGACTCGAAGCAGTCATAGGCTGCTGGAGTCATGAACTTCGAGCACTCACGGACGCCGGTGGACAGGCTCTTGAAGCGCTGCCAAGGTCCCTTGGAGAGACCAGCCAAGAACCCGGTGAGTTCCTTTGCCAGATCCCGAAGGTACATACCCATGTACAGCTGGTAGGCCTGGGATCCAACAGGTCAGCATTGAACCCTGGAAGCACTTCTTGCGGAGGGCGTCCAAGTTGCGAGCCTCCCTGCTAGGAGGCACAGAGGACTGCGTCTTCTGGCTCTTCAGTCTGTGCATGGAGTTGTGCAGCAATTGTCCCTTTGGGAATCCATGGCTCTTATGGACTTGATACAGCGAGTCGATCCGTTTGCTGATCACCGGCACTGACACCGGTGTCTCCCACATGCGGAGCATCAGTCGTTCCAGGATCGGAGGCATTGGTACAGTAAGGGCCTCCCGAGGGAGAGAGTCACACTGGAGGATCTTGAGAACGTCAGCTCAAGGATCCTCCTTGGACTCCGTGGGGAATGCCAAAGCCTTTGACATATCCCTCACGAAGTCGAAGAGCCTAGTGTCCTCCGGGTGGGACCTTCTCTGAGGCACTGGGGAATCAGACAGGACATTCCTGTGCAGACAGGTGTCTGGGGACTCTTCCTCCTCCATCTGCCATCCCGATGCCTCCGAGGAGGAATCGAGGGGCTCCAGCATTGAGGGCCACGGCATCGACTGCCCCGACGCTGGTGGAACTGGCGGTGACGACCTCAGCCCCGAGCGACGTCAGCCGAGGATCAACTCGAGTCCGCATGGTCTTGAGGATCGGCTTGGCCTCCGGGGTCAACTTAGACATCGGTGGCCCGGTGGTCAGGGCGGTAGAACCGGTGAGACCGGCAATCAGCGCCCGCTGCTGCTTCATGAAGGCAGACATACTGCGCTCCAGGGCCACCATTCTGAGACCGAGTTCAGAAGGCTCTGCAGCCACCGGGTCGGGTCACGAAGTCTGTGATAAGGAAGCTTATCATAGCTCAGGAAGGGGCTATAGAAAAGGTGAAGTATCTCTGAACAAGCAACCTGTCAGTGCTGGTAGAAATGAGAAAACAGAATTTTGCCATAAAAGACTACCAGTCCCAGAATGCACCAGGTTTCCAACAGCCATGAGAGGAGCTGAAGTGAGAAAACGTGTGTTCAATCAAAAGGGCTATGAGGTAATCCCCAAGCACTCATTGCAAAGGGCAGGGCTTGATTCAGCACAGCTGCGCTGTGCTAGGATGGAACACTCATCTCAAAGGGCAAGGCCTGATTCAGCACAGCTGCGCTGTGCTAAGGTGGAGCACTCATCAAGGCAGAATAAAGATAGAGTCTATTCTACAGAGAATCATCCAGAGCTGGGATATCATGATCCTTGGTATCTTGATCAGCTTGGAGATCCTGATATTCATTCTCATCAGAAGCAGAGGTCAGAACGGACGGACAGAGAGAGCAAGAAGCCCTTTAAAAGAAGGAAGAGAAAAGCCTCTGGGAAGTCTACAGGAGTCCAGCACAGTACGTATACTGGGAGACAGACAAGAGGCCAGCATACACCATTGGACTGGGGGAGACCAGAGGAGTGGTATTGCAGAGGCAGGAATCTCCAGACGGCACCTGTGAGGGAAACAGCTGCACGTGGAAGGGACCCTAAGACCCATGCCAGAAGGTATGTGAAGAGAGATCCAGTGTCCAGGGATCTAGATTGGAAGGCTGGACACAGAAACTGGACTACATATTGGCCAGGCTATTTAAAGGGGAACTCTAACAGCAATGGAAGCTCAGGTATGAACACTGATCTATGCCCTAGCTATTGCTTTGAAAGGAAGCAGGGAAATGATTATTCTCCTGGTAGTGCTCCATTGAGAAATTCCTTTGTGCCAAGCCAAGATATTGAACCTATGATTATTGAAGAAAGGGGAGAGGTCTTAGAACCAGAATGTGAATATATGGACTGCTCTCTGTCCAAACTCAAATGGTAGTTTTCTGTTACAAAGTGCAACAACCCTCACAAAGAAATACCAACTTGTTCTTTAATCTACTCAGAAAACCTTCTGAGTAAGATTTTGAGCTACACAGTGAAAGCAAGCCAGCTAAGGGGTTTCAGCTGGGTGATTGCTAGCAATTGAGCTTACCTAATTGCTTGTGTGCTCTGAAGGGAATCACTTCTGAATTTATATGTAAAGATATAAGAAGTTAACCTGAAGAAAAGAACATTTTTCCTACTTTGTGGGTTTATTTGGTTGCTTACTGCATTGCTAAGACATTATTTGCTAAAGCCTACAAGAAAGACCAGTTTGTTGCCAACCAGGTCTTTAATCCTTTGCTTTAATTACCTGACAAGTTCAGATGTTGTTTTTTTCCTGATTTTGTTTTCCTAACTTTAAAACTGCAAGCAAGTATCCTGAGTTCTGTGCTACCAAGCATTATCTGTGTTGGGAGAACCCCTCATAAATAAAAATCTTATTTGCTTTACCCTTGAGCAAGTATAATTAATTATTGGTCACGGCTGTGTCTGGAATGAATGGACTACATTACCCACAAATCCTTGCAAATCATATAGAGGTATGCTTTTGCCAAGACTGTGAACATTCTCACCCAGGCGGCCGTCTGACAAGTCGTCGGGCCCGACGCCAGTTCCCCTGGAGGTAAGTCCTTGACGAGGACAGTTGTTACCTGCCTCGGCTGCTACGTATCCCATCGAGGAAGCTTCGCTGGACGCTCCATCTCCAAGGATCCAGGCCGGCGCTCGGGGCTCCGTGACCAGTCCCGGGAGGGACCCGGCCGTTCAGAGCCATCCAATGATGATGCCTTCGAGGGTTTTTTCTTCCTTCGATGTTCCCACGAGGGAGACCCCCTCTCCGAGGAACCCCTACGACGCTCGGGCTCGGAGTGTTCCCCCTGAGACTTAGAGGCCTCAGATGAGGTCCGGGCAGGTACGGACTCAGCATAAATCCTATCATGCTGCTGCTAGCGGCTTCTCAGGGCCTTCGAGGACATCTTCCTGCACGGGCCACAGACCTTCAGTCTGTGGTCAGGCCCGAGGCACCGGAGACAGCAGTCATGTGTATCGGTGAGGGGCATTAATTTAGTTCACCGATCACATTTTTTAAACCCGCTGGCAGCCATCGGGGGAAAAAGGGCCCCTGCGAGGTCAAAGACCCAGACTGCCAGTGAAAAAGAAAAAGAGCGCGAACGCTAGTCACGAAGGACAAAAAACGAAAAATCAAGCCGGACTCGATACTGGTGTACTGAGCCAAATGCAAAGAAAAGAAATGAATTTCCTAACTTTGTAAACTTTTTCCACGGCGACTATGAGACCACGTCTATTGGGCTCTGCGGAAACAAGGAGAATGAGCAAGATGGCACCCTTGGGCGGGAAGCGGACCGCGCATGCGTGATGCAATTCCCAAAGGCTTTCTTGGAAATCTGGGGATTTGCTCCGCACGAGGGCTCCGTCGGCGCCGATGTCACCCATATATGAGGACTGACGTCCTGCTTGTTCCCGGAGAAACTGTAGTTACTCACCTGTAACAAGTGTTCTTCAGGGACAGCAGGAATCAGTCCTCACATATGGGTGACGATGTCGACGGAGCCCAAATGGAGCATTTCCCCAGCTTTGAAAGAAAGCCTTTTGAATATGCTACCACACGTGTGGTCCCCTTTCCGTCCAAGGGTGCCATCTTGCTCAGTCAGATGACATAGCTAGGACAGTAGTAAAACTAAAACAAGGTAGGGATGCAACTCCCAGGAGAGGAAGGAGGGCTGTGAGGACTGATTCCTGCTGTCCTTGAAGAACACCTGTTACAGGTGAGTAAAGCGTAGTTACTCACCTGTAACAGGTGTTCTCCAGGGACAGCGGGATTTAGTCCTCACATATGGGTGACGTCGGTACCGACGGAGCCCCCATGCGGAGAAAATCCCCAGCTTTCAAAGAAAGCCTTTGGGATTGCATCACACATGCGAGGTCCCCTTCCCGCCTAAGGGTGCCATCTTGCTCAGTCAAATGACATAGCTAAAAAGACGGCAAAAAGAACAAAAGATAAGAGGACTGCAACTCCAGGGGAGGATGGAGGGCCATGAGGACTGATTCCTGCTGTCCCTGGAGAACACCTGTTACAGGTGAGTAACTACGTTTTCTCCAGGAAAAAACAGGAAGTCAGTCCTCACATATGGGACTCCCTAGCTATAGGCTACCGAGAACCCATAACTGAAAAATAGGCTCCCTCAAGAAGAGTCGCAGCAGCCATGATAGGAGTTCAACCGAGAATGTAACACTCCGGTAGCCTGACACCAAAGGGTCGGAGGGTAGGAGTTGCCTAGACCTCGAACAGATTACGGAGTACAGCTTGGTCAAAAGCACTGTCCCGTTGGGACTCCCTATCTAGGGAGTAATATGCCGCAAAAGTCTGGCTTGAAGACCAGGTTGTGGCCTGGCAGATGTCTGCCAGCAGAACAAAGTGGAAGAGAGCTACTGATGCGGCCTTAGCCCTGACCCGGTGGGCCGTAACTCGACCCTGCAATGGGAGATTGGCCGCCCTGTATGCCCAGGCGATACAATCCGTCACCCAAGTGGACAACATACGCTTGGAGATCGAGCATCCCCAGCTTACTGGGGTCATAAGAGATGAAGAGCTGAGGGGCCCTTCGATGCCCCCGCGTACGCGCCATGTAGAAGGCCAAAGCCCTCTTACAGTCCAGGATATGCAGAACTGCTTCTGCCCTGCTGGCATGGGGCCTGGGAAAGAAGGTCAGAAGTACCACCCTCCTGGTTGAAGTGGAATGAGGAGACCACTTTCGATAGGAACTTGGGGTGCGTGCGAAGCACCACCCTGTTCCTATAGAACCGTGTGTACGGTCTATCGGACACCAGAGCCTGCAGCTCACTCACTCGTCTGGCCGATGTGAGTGCCACCAAGAAAAGCGCTTTCCAAGAAAGAAAGCGGAGATGGCAGGTAACCATTGGCTCAAAAGGTGGGCGAGTAAGCTGCTCTAAGACCACATTCAAATCCCACTCGGTCGCCGGGGGGGGGGGGGGTGGACCGGGGGCTTCAACAGAAGCAGACCTCTCAGGAACCTGGACACCAAGGGGTGTACAGAAAGAGGCTGTTCTTCCACTGGAGAATGGTGTGCTGATAAGCCACTAAGGTGGACTCGGACAGAGTTTGACTTAAGGCCTAAATCTGAAAAGTGAAGCAGGTACTGCAACACTACTGACACCTGGCAGGAGAACGGGTTCTCACTCTGCTGAGCACACCACACCTCAAATCTGTGCCACTTAAATGCGTAGGTTTTCCAAGTCGATTGCCTCCTGGAGGCTAGCAGCACATCCTCTATCTTTTTAGAGAGGAGAAGTGGCGCAAGGACTACTCTTTCAGCAGCCTAGCCATCAGGTTGAGAGACCTGAGGTTGGGATGCAGAAGAGAGCACCTCTCCTACGACAGGAGGTTGGGTTGTAATCCCAGAGGAATTGGAGCCTCCGCCGTCACCTGCAGGAGCAGCGCAAACCATGGCTGTCTCGGCCACCTGGGCGCCACCGGGATGACCGATGCTTTGTCTTGAAGGATCTTGAATAATGTCCGACCCACCAGGGGCGTGGGAGGAAACGCATATAGTAGGCCCACAGACCATGGTATTAGAAAAGCATCTGCAGCCTCCCTGTGTGGGTGTGGCTGTCTAGAGCAGAAGCGGGGCAATTGGTGATTTTGCGGGCTCGCAAACAAATCCATGGATGATCGCCCCCAGCACTGGAAGAGCTGCTGGGCTATGTTGGAATTCAGTTGCCACTCGTGCGGCTGGAGAATTCTGCTTAGCTTGTCGGCTAAGAAGTTCTCCTGACTTGGCAAATAAACCGCTTTGAGGTACATACCCTGGCTGACTGTAAAGGAGCATAGGTCCAGGGTCTCTTGACATAGGATGCAAGAGCCTGTGCCCCCTTGCTTGTTTTTGGGGAAACTGCTAGGTACGTATGACCTAGATTGGCCACTGTTGGAAACAGGATACTGGGCTTGATGGACCTTGGTCTGACCCAATATGGCATATCTTATGTTCTTATGTTCACACAGAACACTGCCACTTGGTTGTCGGTCTGAATTAAGACAGGTTGATGAGCCAGGGTTTGGCAGAAGGCCCAAAGAGCTAGGCGGATCGCTCAAAGCTCTAGGAGATTGATTTGTTGTGTGCTCTCCCACAGAGACCACACACCCTGAGTGCAGACCTCCTGGCCATGAGCAAACCATGGAAAGCATCTTGAACTTTTCTCTCACCAGGAACTTGTTTAGGTTTCGCAGGTCGAGGATGGGTCTTAGGCCTCCAGTTCTCTTTCGTATCAGAAAGTACCTGGAGTAGAAGCCTTTGCTCTGTAGGTGGTGGGACACCGGTTCTACCGCCTGATCCTCGAGAAGACCTGCTAACTCCTTCAAGAGGAGGTCCCTGTGAAGAGGGGGTCTGAGAGGCTCCCCTGGAAAGTAAGAGGGAGGCGCCTGGGTGAGATGTAGCTGATAGCCCATTTGGACTATCTGGAGAACCCAGGTGTCTGCTGTGATGGCCAGCCACCTGTGGGCATACAGGGTCAGCAGTCCTCCTGTGCATGGCCTTGCTTCCTTGGAGAGAGGGACTATGCTCTGGGAGTCAAAAAACCCCTCCAGGCTGGGCTGGAGCCGGTGCCTGGGGCTTGGGGGTCTTTTGCTTATGCTGGCCATGCCCCTGTCCCTTGGCTTCCTGTCCCTTGGCTTGCTGCCCCTGCTGGGAAGCCGGGGAGGCCTGATATGTGGGGTAGTTTCGGTAAGTCATGCCTTTCCTCGGGAAAAGGGGCTTCTTACCCGAGCCCTTCTTCTTAGAAGGGGCAGAAGTCTTCTTCTCGAGTATTGTCCGGGTCAGGTACTCGGACTCGATCTCGGCAGCCTTCTCTGTCATGGGCTTGCCAAAGAGGTTTTCACCCCAGCAAGGGACATCGACCAACTTGTCCTGAACCCATGGCTCCAAGTCTGATGATTGTAGCCATGCCTGGCGGCGTGAACCGAAGTCTGCCGCAGCTACCCGGGCCAAAGCCTCGAAGCCGTCACAGGCTGCTCGAGTCATAAACTTCAAGCACTCTCGGATCCCAGTGGACAAAACTTGGAAGCACTGCAAAGGTCCCTCGGAGAGACCAGCTGAGAACCTGGCAATCTCCTTTGCCAGGTCTTGCAGGTACATGCCCATGTACAGCTGGTATGTCTGGATTCAGCATGAAAGCATTGACCCCTGGTAGCACTTCTTGCCAAGGGCATCCATGTTGCGGGCCTCCCTGCCAGGAGACACAGAGAAGTGTGTCTTCTGGCCTATGAGCCAGCGCATGGCCGATTCCACAACCATGGAGTTGTGCGGCAGCTGTGCTTTTTGGAACCCAGGGCTCTTGCAAACTCGATAGATGGAATCGATTCGTCTGCTAAGGACCAGAATCGAGGCCAGTGTCTCCCACATGCAGAGCATCAGCCGTTCCAAAATAGGTGGTGAAAGCATATATGATTATACAGGGTACCGTACACTATTAGACTGACTAAACCTGAGAAAGAGTTAATTCTGTTCAGAACCTTGCTTAGAAATAAAACTTCATATATTTGCTTACTAAGTGAAGGTTTATATAAATAAAGAAAAGGGCAGGTTGTACTCTAGCCTCTCTGTCTCAGGGTTATTAGCTAAAATACTCTCAGGGTTAGTAGATATCAAGCAGTACTCAGGGTTATTAGATATCAAGCAGTCAGCAGTAAACAATTATGTCAATTAGGTCAATTATGTCTTGGAATCCTGTATGTCTCCTCATAATGACCTATGTAGCAGTAAACAGTTATGTCTTGGACTCCATGTATGTCTCCGCACACTCACCCACATCGAATAAAGTTGACCTACGATATGATAAATACGTCATCTTTGACGTATAATGATAAAGTGAAATTATGCTGTATCATCTAAAAGAGCCTTATAAATAAAGTGAACCATGGCTAGTAAGTTAGAGTAAACAGGAGAACGTGCTTCTCTTAGTTTCTCTCCACTAAAGCTTTGGTGTATTTTCTATAGAACTGTGTTGTATTTTATTGCTGTCTTTTGGTAACCTTCCCATTGTTTTTGAATGTAGCTTTCTGTAGCTCCAAGAACCCAGTAAGGGTGCTGGTGCGGAGGGGTTAAGTAAGCTCTTCAGTTGGTGCCGTGACTCTTCTACAGATTTCAACATTCCTGGCAAGGAGGGAAGGTGTTTGTGAGTATTATCTGGTGCCAGCAATGAGCAATCTGTTAGGTGAACAGGAGTTGTCTCAATTGTGTGAATGGCATGTTAAGGCTATGAGTTTAGCTCTTCAGAAAGGTAGCCCTTCTTATTGTATGCGTGAAAAGTATGGAGATATGGCTACTACTTATGTTGTGCACTGGCATGCAGTGACTAATAAAAATGTGCTTTTACAGTTTCCTTTGGAGGAAACATTTTCTGTAGATAAGCTTTGTTATCTGAAATGTGCTTTGCAGGCTAAACACAGAGTATGTGATGCTCGTGAAGGGCTAGTGTTTGGTTGGTGGCAGCGAATGGCACATCATTTGAAGACTGAATTGTTTGGATTAGTGAATGCTGGTAAACCAGGTGACCGACAGGAGAAAGAGATTGATAATGTCTGGGCAGGGAAGGTCCCAGTCATTTTTTCTCCAGAGTATGATGCAGAGGTGGCTGCAATTGGAGCTGGACGAGATCCAGGTGTATTTCCGACGTCTTCCCCTGTCTGTTCTGAGAATTATGTAGTTTCTGAAGGGAAGATAGTCACCTGTGCAGTGAAATTAAGATATGAGATAAGAGATAAGCAAAGAGTATTGGGAAATGCACAAATCGAGAATTTTGGTACTTGCAATGTGTCCCAGCTCAGAGAAATGAATGACCTTCTTAGTCGTGAAATAGAATGTACTGTACGTATCATAGATTCCTTAAAGGGAACAGTAAGAAATGATATTTCTGCTACAAAGGAATTAGGAATTTCTAGTAAACTTGTTGATGATATTGAAAAGGGTCTAAATAAGCATTTTATGACCTGTAGAGAGAAATGTATTCAACTACATAGTGCTATAAGTTTTCTTCAAACTGTGTTACGTCAGTATAATAGTTCATGTCCTACTTGGGCTGCCTTAGATAATTTGCTTAGAACTGCGTTTTATAACCCAGCTGATTTTTTATCCAGTTTGTGACATACCCTGTGATAGATTTCCAAGAGAAAACTCAAAGAGATAATTTTGTTTTAGTGGTTAAAAATAATGATTTTTTGTTAAAATCATTTACAGTAGTGGTAGTACACTTACAGCAAACCTGTGAAAAGGACTGGTTGAGATCAACATCTTTAAAGCAGGATTCACTAATTGTTTTTTTAAATGATTTAATCCCGTGAGTAAAGGTATTTTTTTACAACTTTAATAATAGATTGGCCAGCTAGAACAGCTGATGTAAGTCTGAAAAGTACTGATATAAGTCTGAAAAGTGCTTGTGTAAGTCTGAAAAGTGCCTGGTGCAGTGAGCTGACATTTGATGTGAAATGACTGAGTCGCTCAATCTGACGATTGCTCAACTTCTCCCAGGAGCAGGGAGAGGGATAGATCAGAGAGAAGGTCATAGGAATCCACAGTGAGACAGTTCAGATAAGCTTGTCATTGAGCATTTACAAGCGAAACTGTCTTTGGAATCAGAGCAGGAGGATGGTCAGAAAGTTGATTTCCCTCCCAGCCGTTCAGCTGTATTCTCTGTAGTGCGGATGTCACAGCTATGCACCTGATCTTGGAAGACTTCTATCTGCTCTGTGGGCTGTCCCGGGATCAAATGTCGGAAAAGTTTTCTCTGAAGTGCTCTTTCCTGCAGATGCAAGTATCATTCATCCTGGAAAGCTTTCTTCTACAGTGCCGGGATCAGTTATCGGATGCCTTTCATCCCGCCTGTAAGGATCGCCGTGAGACCTGGAGTTCAGTTTCTTAGACTGTCAGCTGTGTCCACTGCCAGCAGTCGCTGGTGAAGAAGGTTGTTCTGTGCTTGCAGATTTCCAGACACGTGTATCCTGCAACTTTATTATGTAAGACTTCAATTATTCCTATGCTAAAAGTGAGACTGTCTGTGGACGGCTGTACGGTAAGACTTGTAGATTTGTGCAGAACCTGTGCGCAGTACATAATGTGATTTTGCCAATGTCTCCCTGGACCTTTGTTATGGATCTGCGATTTGCTTATTTTCAGTATGACTTGGCAAAGAAAATGCAGTTTTGTTTTTATCTGCTCTTTTTAAAGGTTAGTCTTGCATATTTGCATCGGCCCTAGGAACTGCATTATCTGATGTGAGACTCAACCATTCCTTTTTTTTAGTTTATTATGTGAATGATTTGTTTTTAATGTAGGCTAAATTACGTATGTTATTGGTCAGATTTCATGTCTTTTATTAGTTTATATTGTTCAGTTAGGTTTGAGGGTTAAATCTGTCTAAACTGCAGTTTGTATTTTAAAATGTTACTTTCTGGGGTGTTGTTCTAACACTCTCTGGTCCGCTAGATTGAAACCTATTTTAAAAGCACCGGTGTTACTGTGCAAGTTTCCAGATTTATGTAAATGCTTGCTAGCAAATTTCTGTTGCTCAGAAGGATCGGAAAGCCTCCCTGTCTCCACGTTATCGCAGTGGGAGGTTTGTTTTTGAATGTCGCAATGTACTGGGAGATGCACCATGTTTTGAATATAGCAATGTACTGGGAAAGATGCCATATTATTGTCTATGAATAATCCTTACTCATTCAAGTTGTTTGTAGCTATTTTTGTTTTCTCTGTTATCTGTGTATGTTTTGTAAGCTTTCCCAACTGCATGTATGCCAGTGGGTTCATATTCAGAGTGAATTAATGAAGGGACTCCCGCTATGTTTATGCAGTAATAATTTTTGCAATTGAATCTTATTGATTTTCTGATGTTTTTTGCCAGCACACGTCGCAATTTTGAAATCCAAAGGACATCATTTCATGAACCGAAAAGACGCTTTTTTTTTATATCAGCGTTACTGACATTGCAGTATTTAGCACTGGTGACTTTCTTTTCTCTTTTGTCTCCTTTTGAAGATACTTTTTTTGAAACCCAGTTTTGGACTTCATGACGTTCCGGGCAGCTGGGAAATGAATCATCTGTTTATTTACCCTGATCGTCTTCTGTTTCCACTTGCCTTGTTTCTGCAGCAGAAGTTTACCGCTGTGGTTATGCAGTTTGTCTTTTTGTTATTATTTTCTTTGGTACAATCTGTTTAAACTGTTTCAGGATTGGCATTGTAGGGTTAGTTGAGGGACAGCATACAGTATGCCTGCCTACTGAATTCATTTTATTTTGATTTTGCAACCTGTTTCGGAGATCTGCTCTGTATCAGAGGAGGGAGGTGTTCCCAAAAGGTCACTCTGAAACAGCCTCCGATTGAATAAAAGCTTTTCCTTTTAGCCTTTATGGCAGTGTGTGTTTCCCCGGACACCATTTGAAATAATTAATGGATGCCTTGGCAGTTATCCCAGACCCCAGGTGTTGCGCAGCGCTATCTTAACTTATTGTGCACGTTTGCACTCAGCCCTGTTTGTTTTCCTTTCATTGCAAGTGACTCCTTAACGAGATGACAAGTTCTTTATATCCGGGATCAGCAGAATATTTGTATCAGAAGTGATGTCACCAGATTGGGTCCTGCTTAAGACTGCATCCGAAGACACTCCCAGCTCCGGAGTTCCTGGTCCATGTCATGTGTTCCTGGTGGGATATTCAGCTTGTAAAGTGAGCGAACATTCTCAACGAATGCATCTTATACAGTGGCCCCCTCACATGTCCAGAAGGTGGCTTCCTGTGTCGGTGGTCAAGAGTTTGCAACGCAGAGACTTATTGGACAACAGTGATTGAAGGAAAGGACTTTTATGATTCAAAGTATTTTCTGAAAGAGCAACAGTGACATTACAGAGAGATTATTGTATTAAGTAAATTCTAACTGGACTATTCATGTAAAATGCTTTTATATAGCATTTAGAATGTTTTTATGTATTTATAGTAAGACCTAGAGGGATGAGGTTAGTTTAGATTAGTATTTTCCTGATATATGTAATGACCTTTAGGTACTGAACCTCTACTTAATAAAGTAATTGAGAATTAGAGGGCCAGTATAGCGATAGTATATCTCTTCATCATCTTAAGAAGAGTATTAAGAAGAGTAGGTATATCTTTAGTTTGTCTTAGAATATTTTTGTTGCTATGCATATTTCCTAATCTGGTCCTAGATGTGCTGTGGCAACTTATTAATGAAGCAGTATTGTATTCGGAATCATGAGGATGTTAGAAGGAATATTCAAATATTTTTATTTATTTATTTATTACAGTTTCTTATATACCGCGCTATTTAGAATCAGCGCGGTTTACATCATAACAAAACGACCATAACGACAAACTGTCAGGTTTTACATTGAACAGGAGTACAAACTTGGATAACTGGGTTAACTATATACATAAACTATCTACACTGCAGTGTGAGGGCATTTCTAGATTGGGTCATTTCTTGGAGGGGATATCTAGTTCAGTTGCTGTCTGGGAAATATTGGCAGAAAAGGTATGTTTTGAGAGCCTTTCTGAACTGATATAGATTGGTAATGGCTCTAAAGTCGGGGGGTAGGGTGTTCCAGCATTTTGGTACATAAAAACTGAATGCCCTGTTTGTGGTGTTCGTGTTGGACTTTGCTGAAGCCTTTGGTATTGCTAGCAAGTTTACAGCTGATGTTCTTCTTGCTCTGTTGGGGGGGACCATGTGGATTAGATTCGTGAGTGAGAGGGATGAGGTGCCTTTGATTGCCTTAAATGCTAATACAAGGGATTTGAAGGTGATTCTCCCGTGAATTGGTAGCCAGTGTAGCTGTTTGAGAATAGGAGTCACGTGGTCGTTTCTGGATGCACCGTAGAGGACCCTAGCTGCGGCATTCATGGCCAACTGTAAGGGGGTTAGTGTGGATTGGGGGAGACCTTGTAGGATGGCATTTGCAAAGTCAAAATGCGGCAGGATCAGCGCTTGATATATGGTACGGAAATCGTCTGGGTCCAGAAGGGAGCGTAGGTGTTTGAGGGAACGGATTTTGAAGTAGATGGCTTTGACTACACTGCTTATGTGGCGTCTCATGTCTAGATGTTGGTCCAGGGTAACTCCCAAATATTTTATTGCATCTTTAGTTTGCAAATCAGCTTCCTTGACACTGACGTGGGATGGGGGCGTAAAGTTGGAGTCTCTGGAGATGAAAAGGACCTCTGTTTTTTTATGCTGGATACGTAGGTTCTGTGTCTGGAGCCATGTTGAAACTGCATTGAAACAATCTGTGAGTGGGGTCAGGTCCATGTGGGTTGTGGAGAAAGGCATGTATAAAAGAATGTCATCTGCATATATCATGCAGTTTACGTTGAATGATCTTATGATATTGCATATGGGCTGCATGTAGATATTGAAGAGTAAGGAGGATAATGAGGATCCTTGAGGTACCCCTTGTTTTTGATGGAAGTGGCTAGACTCTTCTGATCCAGACTTCACATATTGCCATCTATCGTCCAGATAAGACTTGCACCATTTTAGTGCCTTGTTGCAGACACCCTTTTCTTTTGAGGCACATTTACACTTGATGGCAAAATTATTTTAAGTTATCAACGTTTGCTGTTTGCCTTCCAACAGTGACAGCTCCTCAGCATGGATTTTTACCAAGAGTTAGGCCTAAGACCTTTGAGGAGTTTTGTGACATATAGTCATATACAAACACAAATACAAACACAGAACCTAGAATAATTAAAGATATAGGTATGAAGATCTTATGTACAGTATTTTAGTAACTTACAAGTAATGTCAGTTAATGGGAACCAAGTGTGTAGTTCTAGCTACCCTTTTGGATGCCTCTAGTTCAGACCTAGGCATACCTAACCGGCGTTAAAGTGAAATAATTTAATGGTCATGCCTCAGAGGGTTTTGAGTAATTGTATACAGACTATATCTTGTCCTCAGTGAGTTTCTGAATCTCACATCTTAGCGGTTCAGCATTTTTGCTGCAGCTCATTGTATTTGCTTTGCAAGCCAGACATTGCTGTTATCTGCCTCTCTTCAATATTGTCTGTTTGGTAATTTAGTTTCTGTTGTTTGGCGAAAGTAGGAGCACCTTTGCATGCCGGTTCAGCTCTTTTAATCTTCTGTTCTCCTGCTGAAGTTCTTGTATGCTCGCCCAACGACAGCCATGTTTCTTTTTCCATTGCAAAAGGGCTGCAGACGTTTCTTCAAGTTGTCCAGGTTGTTTTTGCATTGTTAATTTTGGACTGTGCATTGCGAGTTTTTCATGTGCAAAATGATCACAAGTACTTCGAGGTTCTTGCACGTTTTCCCAAAACTGTGAATTTTCCTCTCTGCACTTCTGATTCTTTTTCTTAACCTCTTCAAACATGGTTTACTGTTTGGTATATTGTGAAACATAGTCTTCTGGTATTTTATTTTTGTTGTGCTGTTTTTGTAATCTCCGATTTGTGAATTGATGTTTCAGTTAGTATTTTTATAGTGCAGAATTTCCCAGAGATTGGCTAGGTGCTTGCTATATAGCCCTGGTGGATACTCCATAGTGAATTGAACTTTACTATATTAATTTGTTATCCATCCTGAACAAATCTCTAAGAAGAAAAAGGGATGTGTCCCCTCAGGATGAAGTCATAGTGGCTGCTCTGCTTTTTACTGAGGCAATTAGTGTGTATTGCAAGGTCCAGTAAACATAGTGTCAGCTTATGCAGTCCAGAACTGAATGGTTTTTAGATTTTCTCCTAGCAAAGGAAAATGGTGTGTGTGGAATAATAGTTGATTTTTGTTGTAGTATGCTTGATACTAATGGAAAATAGTGAAAGGCCTATTGGATAAAGTTAGCAACCGTACTTTAGTTTCAAGTGAGAGTTATGTAAATCCTTTTCAGCTCTCACTGATTCTTGTTCCTTCATTTTGGAATTCAGTATTCAGGCCTTTGCAAGGCATGTTAGCATTTTTGCTTGGTATTTTGGGATGTTTCATTCTAGATGTATTACTCCTCTATGTACTGACAGCTGTTTCTCTATGTCAGCACTGGCTTCTTTCCACCTCTTCACCTTTCACAGCTTTCTGTAAAACATCAGTAGAATCACTGACTCCTGCAATAATGTTATGGATTGGCCCAGAATCCAGTTGTATTTCCACTTCAATGGCAATATATGAGTTTTCTTACTTTAGAAATGATTCTTTCCAGAATCAGAGGAGGGACTGAAAGCATATATGATTATACAGGGTACCGTACACTATTAGACTGACTAAACCTGAGAAAGAGTTAATTCTGTTCAGAACCTTGCTTAGAAATAAAACTTCATATATTTGCTTACTAAGTGAAGGTTTATATAAATAAAGAAAAGGGCAGGTTGTACTCTAGCCTCTCTGTCTCAGGGTTATTAGCTAAAATACTCTCAGGGTTAGTAGATATCAAGCAGTACTCAGGGTTATTAGATATCAAGCAGTCAGCAGTAAACAATTATGTCAATTAGGTCAATTATGTCTTGGAATCCTGTATGTCTCCTCATAATGACCTATGTAGCAGTAAACAGTTATGTCTTGGACTCCATGTATGTCTCCGCACACTCACCCACATCGAATAAAGTTGACCTACAATATGATAAATACGTCATCTTTGACGTATAATGATAAAGTGAAATTATGCTGTATCATCTAAAAGAGCCTTATAAATAAAGTGAACCATGGCTAGTAAGTTAGAGTAAACAGGAGAACGTGCTTCTCTTAGTTTCTCTCCACTAAAGCTTTGGTGTATTTTCTATAGAACTGTGTTGTATTTTATTGCTGTCTTTTGGTAACCTTCCCATTGTTTTTGAATGTAGCTTTCTGTAGCTCCAAGAACCCAGTAAGGTTGCTGGTGCAGAGGGGTTAAGTAAGCTCTTCAGGTGGCACCAGTACAGTAAGGGCTTCCTTAGGAGGAAAGCCATACTGGAGGATCTCGAGCTCCTTGGCTCGAGGCTCTTCCTCGGCCTCCACCGGGAAAGACAAAGTCTTTGCCATGTCCCGGACGAAGTCCAAGAACTAGGTGTCCTCCGGGGTTGACCTTCTCTGAGGTTCATATCCCGGGGAGTCTGACGGGACGTACTTGGTCCGGTGGGTGTCCGGAGACTCCTTGTCCTCCATCTCCCAACCAGATCCCTCCGAGGAGGAATCGAGCGGCTCCGGCCTCGAGGGCTTCGGTCTCGACCGCCCCGATACCGAGGGAAGCGGTGTCGACGACCTCTGTCCCAAATGGGAGGTCAAAGAGGACCTCGGCCGAGGATCGACTCGAGTTCTTAGTGTCTCGAGGATCGGCTCGGCCTCCAGGGTCGACATGGATGTCGAAGTCCAGGTGGTCGGGGCGGACGGACAGGTGAGAATGGCCATCAGCGCCCGCTGCTGGTCCATGAAGGCAGACACGCTGTGCTTTAAGGCTGCCAACCTGAGACCGAGCTCAGGAGGCTGCGCAGCCCCCGGCTCGGGTTGCGACGCCGGCTCTCCTGGAGGAGAGTCAATGATGAGGACAGTGCTTACCTGCCTCGGTGTCTCTGGTTCCTTATGAGGGAGTATGGCAGGCCTCTCCGACTCCAAGGATCCGGGATGGTGAGCAGGGCTCTGCGACTGAGCCCGTGAGGGACCAGGCCACTCGGAGCCATCAGACGACACCGCCCTCATGGATTTCTTCTTCCTCCAGTGTTCCCACGAGGGAGAACCCCTTTCAGAGGACACCCAACGCTGCTCGGTGTCAGAGAGTTCCCGAGAGGTTGAGGCCTCTGACGAAGTCCGGGCCTGGGCGGGTGCAGACTCGGGAAAAATCCTATCATGTTGCTGCTGCCTGCTTCTCAAGGCCTTGGAAGACATTTTCTTACACGGGCCACAGACCTTGGGGTTGGGGTTGTGGTTGGGCAGCAGTCGTGTATGTCGGAGAGAGACATCAATCTCGTGCATCGATCACACTTTTTAAACCTGCTGGCAGCCATCGGGGGAAAAGGGCCCCTGTGAGGTCAAAGGACCGGACTGCCAGCTAAAAAGAAAAAAAAGAGCGCGAACACTAGTCTCTAAGGACAAAAACCAAAAAAATGGACCGGACTTGATACCAGTGTACCGGGCCGAGGCGGGAAGGGGAACCGGCGTCGAACCGGCTAAGTAGAAAGCAATTTTGTAACTTTTAACTAGAAACACAGAAACATAGAAATATGACGACAGAAAAAGACCACATGGCCTTTCTAGTCTGTCCTTCCATAACTACAACAGTTCCCTTTTTACTTTTAGAGATCCTCTGTGTTTGTCCCATGCTTTTTTGAATTCAGTTACTGTCCTCATCTCTACCACCTCCACTGGGAGACTATTCCACGGATCCACTACTCTTTCCGTAAAGAAATATTTCTGCATATCACTCCTGAATCTATCTCCCTTCACCCTCATCCCATGTCCCCTCATAGCAGAACTTGCTTTCAATTGAAAGAAGCTCTCTCCCTGAACATTTATGCCACGGAGGTATTTAAACATCTCAATCATATCACCTCTATCCCGCCTTTCCTCTAAGGTGTACATATTAAGATCCTTCAGTCTGTCCTCATATGCTTTATAATGAAGACCACTAATCATTTTAGTAGCCACCCTCTGCACCGACTCCATCCTGTTCAAATCCTTTTGAAGGTGCGGTCTCCATAATTGCACACTATACTCCAAATGAGGTCGCACCAAAGACTTATACAGCGGCATTATCACCTCCTTTTTTCTGCTAGCCATTCCCCTCCGTATGCACCCAAGCATCCTTCTAGCTTTTGCTGTCACCTTTTCTACCTGTTTAGCTACTTTAAGATCATCAGACACAACCACGCCTAGGTCCCGCTCTTCTTTAGTGGACAAAAGTACTTCACCCCCTATACTATATTGCTCCCTTGGATTGCTGCAGACCAAATGCATGACCTTACATTTTTTAACATTAAATCCCAGCTGCCAAATTCTAGACCATTCTTCAAGCTTAGCTAGATCCCTCCTCATGTTATCTACCCCTTCCTGGGTGTCTACTCTATTGCAGATTTTGGTATCATCCGCAAAGAGGCAAACCTTACCTGAAAGCCCTTCCGCTATATCACTAACAAAGATGTTAAAAAGAATCGGACCAAGGACAGATCCCTGGGGCACACCACTGATAACATCCTTCTCCTCAGAGAGAGCTCCGTTTAATTGTACTCTTTGTCGCCTCCCACCCAACTAATTTCTAACCCAAGCAGTAACTTTAGGGTCCATCCCTAGGGTGCTCAGTTTGTTTATAAGTCGCCTGTGAGGAACAGTGTCAAAGGTTTTACTGAAATCTAAATACACCACATCTAGAGCTCTCCCTCGGTCCAACTCCCTGGTCACCTAGTCAAAGAAATCAATCAGATTTGTCTGACAAGACCTGCCTCTGGTGAATCCATGCTACCTCGGATCCTGTACTTTTCCACGGGGGAACTAGGACGATGTCAGTTGGGCTCCGTGGAAAAAAGGAGATTGAGCAAGTTGGCACCCTTGGGTGGGAAGGGGACTGCGCATGCGTGATGCAATCCCAAAGGCTTTCTTTGAAAGCTGGGGATTTGCTCCACATTGGGGCTCTGTCAGCGCCGACATCACTCATATGTGAGGGCTGATGTCCTGCTTGTTCCTGGAGAACTACGCTTTATTTATTTATTTATTTGCATCTCTTATATACCGCGCTATTACAATCAGTGCGGTTTACAGTGGAACAGAACATAAAACAATGTAGCAGTTACATTGGGTTTACAATAAAACATGGGATACAAACTTGGAAAAACAGGGGAAAAACTATGTACAGTGTTATAGAAGTGGAGGATTAAAGATCAAATGAGGGCATGGTTAAGGGTTGTAATGTAAAGAGTGGATATGTAACAGGAGGGGTATCAGGCTAACGGATTTTGTAGTTGGGGTTGCGTTAATTGTGAATCTTGGAGAGTACGTGTATTATGTCGGGGTTGGCTAGGGGGGATAAGATCGGAATAGTGTTTTAGGAAAAGATGGTGTTTGATAGCCTTTTTGAACGAGATTATATTGGTAATGGAACGAATTTCTGGGGGAGGGAGTTCCATGCTCCTGGTACAAATAGTGAAAAGGCTCTATTGGATGTTGTCTTTGAACATTTTGTGATTGCTTTAGGCACTTCTAATTTGTTCAAGCATGACGAGCGTCTGTATCTGTTTGGTGGTATATGTTGGATAAGCTTGGTAAGCGGGGTGGTGGGCTGATTTCTTGAGGCCTTGAAGGTTAGTACGAGGGCTTTGTAGACAATTCTAGCTTGTAAAGGCAGCCAGTGTAGGTTCATCAGCACTGGAGTTATGTGCTCCGATCTAGATATTCCGGAAAGTATTCTTGCAGCGGAGTTCATGGCTAACCTCAGGGGGTTCAATGTTGCTTGTGGGAGCCCAAGGAGGATGATGTTAGCGAAGTCAAGGTGGGGGGTTACCAGTGCTTGGAATATGGTGCGGAAATCAGACGGATCAAGTAGTGGTTGTAGGTGTCGTAGTGAACGTATCTTGTGGTAAATAGATTTGGCAGTATTTTTGATATGCGGTGACATGTCCAGCTTCTGGTCGAGGATGATGCCCAAGTACCGGATGGTAGGTTTGACTGTGAGGTTGTAGTTGTTGACTCGCAGAGATGTCGGTGGTATGAAGTTCTGATTGCGAGTGATAAAAAGGACATCAGTCTTGCTGTGATTAATGCGCAGGTTTTGGGATAGGAGCCATTCGGAGACAGCATTGAAGCATTTTATTATTGCTGAGAAATCTGGTCGGTCAAGCTTGAAGGATGAGTACATCAGGATGTCGTCTGCATATGCTAAGCACTGAATATTGAAAGAACGGATCAGGTCGCAGATGGGTTGCATATAAATATTAAACATGAGAGATGAAAGGGATGAGCCTTGGGGGACTCCTTGCTTTCTCCAGGAACAAGCATATTAGTCAGTCCTCACATTTTGGACTCCCTAGCTCCAGGCTGCCAAGGAACAAACCACGACAGCACCAATGGTGACCAATCGGGTAGCCGTGAGTTGCAGGTGGTTAGTCCCCAATGAGAGACTCTGTAGACCCTAACGTCCAGCAACACTATCACTCCAGTAGCCTGACCACAGAAGGATCGGAGGGCAGGAGTTGCCTACACCTCGAGAACATTATGGATTACTGCCTAGCCGAAGACACCGTCCCTGCAGGACTCGCTCTCCAGGCAGTAGTGAGCTATGAATGCATGAATGGAAGACCATTTGGCAGCCTTGAAGATTACTGTCACCAGCACTGAGCGGAGTTGGCCACCAATGTGCCATTGCCTTCACATGATGCACTGTGATCCAGTGCTCGAGAGAGAGGCCAGCTCGCTCATAAGTGAGAGCAATACAGTCCGCCACCTAAGTGGACAGAGTTCGCTTAGTCATGGGGAGCCCCAGTATTCTGGGGTCATAAGATACGAAAAGCTGAGGGACTTTTCAATCGCCCTGAGTCCACAGCAAGTGGAAAGACGGGGCCCACTTACAATCCAATGTGTAAAGTATTAGTTCCTCCCTTCTGGCATGAGGCCCCGGGAAGAAGGTGGGGAGGACTACCTCCTGGTTGAGGTGGAAAGGGGACACCACCTTCGGGAGTAGATGTGTGCGGAGCACCACCCTGTTCTTGTAATATCTGGTATAGGGTGGATCTGGTACCAGGGCCTGGAGTTCACTCACTCTTCGAACAGACATGAGGGCCACCAGGAAAGCTACTTTCTAAGACAGGTACCGTAGGTGGCAAGTGGCCAAGGGCTCGGATGGTGGTCTGGTGAGCTGAGAGAACATGACATTGAGGTCTCACTCTGCCGGAGGTGGGCAGAGAAGGGGCGTGGGTAACAGGAGGCCCCGGAGGAACCTGGAGACCAGGGGATGGCCTGAGGGTGGGGAGCGGCTATGGCACTCCGATGTACCCTCACCGAGTTAGATTTCAGCCCGGAGTGTGACAGGTGCAGTAGGTACTACAGTACTAGCTGGACACAATATGAGAAAGGGTTCTCCTTCCTATCAGCACATCAGACTGAGCACCTTCTCCTCTTAAAGGTGTAAGCCCAATACAGAATCTCCTTGACTTCTACTGGGAGAATGAAAGGGGCCAGGGCTATCCTTTCAGCAGCCATGTTGTTAGCGATAGCAACCCCAGGTTAGAATGCAGGAGGGAGCCTTTCTCCTGGGACAGGAGGTCCAAGGCTCGACCCAGGGGACTGGCAGTGCAGAGGAGCAGAGGGAACTAAGGCTGCCTGAGCCACCTGGGGCAATCAGTATAACTGAGGCCCTTTCGCTCTGGGCCTTAAAGAGGGTCTTGGCCACCGGGGGTGGGGTCAGTCGAAATGCATAGAGCAGACCCTTGGACCATGAGATCAGGAAGGCATCCGCTGCCACCCTCTCCGGGTGCAGTTGACAGGAGCAGAAGTGAGAAAGCTGCGTGTTGACCAGAGAGGCTAACAGGTCCAGCACAGGGCTGCCATAGAGGCAGAAGAGTCGTTGTGCTATCCTGGGGTATAAGCGCCATTCGTGTGGGCAAAGGACTCTATTTAGTCTGTCTGCTAGGCAGTTGTCCTGGCCCGGGAGGTACACTGCTCACAGCAGCATGTTGTTGCGTGCTGCGAAGGAGAGAAGGGTGACCTCCTGCTGGCAGAGGAAGTACGAGCCCGTGCCCCCTTGCTTGTTAATATAGAACATGGTGACCTGGTTGTCAGTCAGGATCAGTACAGGCCAGTGTCGCAGTCGGTGGCACAATGCTCACAGGGCCAAGAAGATTGCCCTGAGCTCCAGGAGACTGATCTGAAAGAGGGACTCCTCCTAAAACCAGCTGTCCTGTGCAGTGGCCTCCGCAATGTGCCCCCCAACCAGGAGGGAGGCATCCGTGGTCAGGGTCCTCTGCAGCGTGGGTGCCTGGAAGGGCATTCCTGCCTGGAGGTGGTATAGGTTTTGCCACCAACTGAGGGACTCCGTCAACTGGCAGGTAACCTTGACCCTGTCCTGTAGTGTGCCCGTGGCTTGAGTCCACTGTGAGCGGAAACACCATTGGGCTGTCCGCATGTGTAAGCGGGCTGAGGGCATGACGTGGACCGTTGAGGCCATGTGACTGAACAGGTGGAGGAGTAGATGAGCCAGCACTGACCGGTGGCGCTGCACCTCTTCTGCTAATAGCCTGAGGCTTTCTGCCCTTTCTGTTGGGAGGACAGCCTTGATCTGTAATGTGTCCAAACTGGGCTACTATGAACTCCAGACTTTGGGCTGGGGAGAGATGGGATTTGAGGTAGTTGATGACAAACCCCAGGCACTGCAGAAGAAGGATTGCCCGGCCTATGCACTGGCTGGCTTCTGAGGTTGTGCTGACTCTGATGGGCTAGTCATCCAGGTAGGGGAAGATGAAAGCCCCTTGTAGACGCAGGTGGGTGGCAATGACCGCCAGGCACTTGGTGAAGACCCTTGGCGAGGAGGCCAGGCTGAAGGGTAGCAGCTTGTATTGGTAGTGACCTCCTCCTACTACAAATCGTAGGTACTGCCTGTGGGAGGGATGTATCAGGATATGTGTATACACATCTTTTAGGTCCAAGGAGCACAGCCAATCTTCCTGGTGAAGGTAAGACAGCAGTGTTCCAAGGGAGAGCATCTTGAACTTTTCCCACACCAGAAATTTGTTTAAGTTTCTCAGTCTAATATGGGCCTGAGGCCCCCAATTCTCTTTGGGACAAGGAAATATCTGAAATAGAAGCCCTTTCCCCATAGGTGTTGGGGAACAGTCTTTCCTGCATTGTCCCTGAGCAGACCTGAGAGCAGGAGGGTCTGGTGAATGAGAGGTTGCACTGGCTCTCCTGGAAAAAACCTGAGTGGTACCTGTTGTAGGTGGAGGAGATACCATTCTTTTACCACCTGTAGTACCCACTGGTCTGAGGTGACCCCGGCCAACCTGTGGGCAAAGAGTGCCAGGCGAACCCCTGTGGGCTGGTGAGGGTCTCCTGGGGAGGAGGAGGCCCTGCCCCGGGAGTCGAAAGCTCCCCCCGTGCTGGGCAGGAGCCAGAGCCTGGGGCTTCTATACCTCAGGCTTCCGGACTCCATGGCCCTGGCTTTTGGGGTGAGAACCCTGCTGCTGGACCGAGAAGGGCTGGTAGTGGTGACTCTGATGAAAGGGTCCCTTTTTCTTCGGGAACAGGGTTTTTTTCTCTGAGGATTTCTTTTGGGAAAGAGCTGAGGTCTTCTTCAAGAGCCTCTGCCAAGTCACCATGTTGGCCTCTATCTTGGCCACCTTGTCGACCATGGGTTTGCCGAACAGCCCTGCTGAAAACCCAGACAACTCTTTGGATAGGGCCTTGAGGTACATGCCTATGTACAATACATAGGCCTGTATCCAACACCCCAGCATCGAGCCCTAGTAGCACTCTGGCCTGAGGGCATCAAGGTCTCTAGCCTCCCTACCAGGGGAGATGGAAAAGTAGGTCTTCTGATGCTTCAATTTTGCTTGGTTGACTCAACAACCATACAGTTGTGTGGGAGTTGGTGTTTTTTGAATCCAGGCTCATTCCTGATGCGGTACATGGCATCGAGGCATCGCTTGACCATCAGCGCCGACACCAGGGTCTCCCACATCCTAAGGAGCAGTCGCTCGAGGATCGATTGGACCGGCACCGTGAGAGTCTCCTTGGGTGGGGACTTATACTGGAGGATTTCCAGTTCTTTGGTGTGCGGGTCTTCCTCCGCTTCAATTTGCACAGAGAGGGCTCGGACCATATCCCTGACAAAGTCATGGAAGGTCACATCCTCCGGAGGAGAATGGCATCGGTGTGCTGGGGGAGAGGGCGCCAAGGGAATGTCTCTGTGCTGACTAATTTCTGGGGAGGGATCGTCGTCGGTCTCCCACTCAGAGTTGAGTGATGACCATGAGTCTGAGGCTCTGTGGCTCCTTGCCTTGAGGCCTGCCCTGAGGGGCCTGGGGCCTCCGGAGGACTTGAGGTCCAAGTCCCAGAAACTGGCCGGGGAAGATCAGATACCCGAAGAACGAGACTGAGACCTCGACCGGCACTGAGGGCTTACCTGAGGCCGATGGCGCTTGGAGCTCGGCTTGAGGACCGGTTGTCGGGGCAGATGATGCGAGCGAACCAGCCATCATTGCCTGCTGCAGGGCCAGGATAGCAGAGATATTCTGCTCCAGGACCGCCATTCTGGTTTCCAAGCTAGAAGGCTCTGCAGCTTTCGGTGCAGGCACCGAGGATCTCGGGTCCGGCATCGGCATTCTTGCGAGTGCGTCCTCGATGAGGACTATGGCCTTGAGGAACCTCGCATGGTCTCCGCCGGCTGAGGAATCCTTTTTAAGGACCTTGGTAGGGCACTGCTCAGAGCCACCTGAGTCCCTCCAAGGGATTTTTCCAGGTTTCTCTGGAGGTGCCTTGATGGACTATCATCGGAATCAGAAGAAGATGATTCTGACAGGAAATCAAAGTATCGACGGTCCCGAGCCAATGTCGATGCTCAATGTCGGTGTTCAGAGCATACCGCACTGGAACTGGTTGGGATCTGACGATGCCTACCAATTCCAGTGGAGGAATTGGAGGAAGGGGTACCACCGATACCGATTCCCATGGAGGAATTGGATGGAAGGGTCCCATTGATACTGTCTCAAGCGATGGAATCGGCGGAAGTGGTGCCAATGTGACCAGCTCTAGAGATGGCATCGGGCCTACAGGCACCGGCACTGAAGCAGATGGTAGTGCCTGAATCACTGAGACTGTTGATACCTGCGGTACCACAGTGGCCAGGAGCTTCTACAAAGTCCTTTCGATAACCAAGAAGCACTGATCAATGGACACCACCGATGCTTGGGTCAATTGCAATACGGGGCTGAAAGCCACTGTCCCAGAGCACGGTACGAGAAGCTATCCAGAGGTCGATGCCTCAGGAGCATCCTGGGGCCCCTGAGTGGCTTTGGAGGGTTGATCCTCCCGCCAGGGCTGCTTAGCAGGTCTGTCAGCATCTGATGCACCTTTCGATGCATCTCTTGGACACTAAGACTTACCTCTTTTCGATACCAAGGATGATTTTGACTTATGTTTGGACCTTTTGGAAATCTTAGACCCAGCAGAGGAGGCCTATCGAAATTGAATTCGGGAACAACAGTGAGTTATACTGTTTGGCCCTGTTGTATAGGCCTCATTTAGTCATCTGCTGGCACAAAGAACAATTGCCTGGCTTATGGCCTGGGCCCAAACATTTAAGACACCAATCATGGAAATCAGTGACTGACATATTGCTGGAGCCCTTGGAACATTTTTTGAAGCTACTGATATGTTTGCCCATGACAAATAAAAAAATGTAGGCCTGAGGCCTAAAACAGTGGTGGAACTGCTTAAAGAAAAAGATAGTATATTTAAAAAAAAAATAAACAAAGATTAGAGCCGGTAACCGGGAAGGGTACCGACATCGGCGTTGACAGGAAAGGCTTCTTGCTGGCTCCACAGAAAACGAACAACTGAAGACAGCTGTGAGGAACGCGGGAAGGCAGCTGCACAGGTGCAATAGAGTGCTCTCAAAAAGCTCTCCTATAGGACAGTGGGGAGCTTTCCCGCATGGACTCCATCGGTACAGACGATACCTATCAGTGAAGACTGCATTCCTGATAGTTCTGGAGATATTATTAATAGGTGTGTATTGGAGAAATGTAAAGATCTTGATGGGGAGTAAGGGATCAAAGATAATGTAAGATATAAGTGGCAACCAGTGTAAAAGGACCAATAGGCAAGTAAAAGAACTTTGTATTTTATTTGTTTAGAATGGAAAGCCAATGCTGCTCAATTAGGAGAGGTGTGATATGTTCTGAGGTTTTAGCAAAGTAAATTAGTTTAACCGCTATATTTTAAATGAGTTGTAAGTGTTTCAGAGCGTATTATAGTTTAGCAGTACTCTAAACAAGTCATTATCAGAGAAAGACAGAGTTTTCAGAGATAGGCATCGAGAAAGAGTCTCATTGATTTTATTAGTCGGAGCACAGAAAAGGTTTTTTGTATTAACTTGACAATTTGAGAAGACAAGGTAAGGTCAATATCTGTGATGACTACAAGTGACGTTATTTGATCTTTAATGGGAATAAAGTTACAAGTCATCTGTGGTTGAAAATTACAAGTTCCAGGCATCTTGGAAAACCAAACAGTGGAGGACTTCCTCAAACTAAGGACTAATTTATTAGAAGATAGCCAGTCTGTAATACAAATTAAATGTTGAGAGACTGTTTTTTTTAAATAAAAAATATGCACATTATCACCAATACATAACTCCTAACAAAGATAACTAAACCATGTCACCTTTTCTTCACTCTCCCCCCCTTCATATATGCTCTGCTACTAGTCAGCCCTTCAAGCCAGTCAGAATTGCCTTATGAAGTTGAGTTCACCCAAACTTCTTGCTGGATCCACACCATGTACTATCACCACACTCTCACCCTCACCCCCATCCCATTAAGAGAATGTGCCCAACTCTCCAACTAGCACTACATCACGTCCGTACAAGACCTATCCTTAACAAACTCACAAAAGGGCTCCCACATCTTCTGATATTTACCAAAGCTGGGATCTCACACATTCGGCGTATCTGCTCCATCCTTGTCTGAACATTCCCTAGCTCCAGCATCTTTGGGGTTTTCCCATGCCACTTCCAAACTCGCAGCCACACACCAATGTCTCTTCAATTGCAACAAATCTTCCCCACAACCTTCAGAATTCCCATTTAATAAACAACCCACCTGGTCCCTCTCCCAGGTGACACCCGTCATTTCACACAACCCTTCCAGAACCCTTTCCCAATACTTTACCACCTCAGGGCACTCCTCATCCTCCCATCCCGCATCCCCTCCAACACATAGCACTTTCTCCTTTACTCATTTTACAAAATCTAGACGGGGTCAAGTACATCCTGTACAGGATCTTATAGCCATAGCTCCAAAAATTGCCTCCCACCTCTTAACATTCCAATTCCCCCCCTTAGATCCCGTTCCCAATTCATAAAGGGCGTCATATGCCCAAATGATCCACCGTAAGTATCTTATACCATTTTGATATTAGCTCCTTCGTCCCTTTAATTAATTAATTAATTTATTTATTTATATTCTCTTATATACCGCGCTATTCTGCATCAGTGCAGTTTACATTGAACAAACTGAAATTACATTGAACAGGGTATTATAACTTGGAGATAACTATTTTACAGGGAACATCCCTGATACAACTCTTCACCGGAGTTTGAGGTTTCCTCAAGTCCTCCCTTATCTCAGTCCCCCCGTATAAAATGCCTCACTTGGCTATATGGATATTTATCGCTCTACCGCAGCTCGCATTCATCCTGCATTTGAGAAAACTTCACTATTTCCCCTCCTATCTTTACCAACTGACCCAGACTAGTCAGCCCCTTACTTTCCCAAGTATCAAACCTATCCCCCTACCACCCAGGACGAAAGGCCAAGTGGCTCTGAATAGGGGAGAAGGGTGAAAATCTCCTACCTTCCATTAACTTTTTACAACTCCCCAACTATATTTGCCAGGTTAAATCTATATAAAGGTTACTCGGTTTTCTCTTCCCCTCCCATCCCCCTCCAGGTCATCTCTCAAAGATATACTGTCCCAAAAGATCTGCTCAATTTTTACCCATTATTTTGCCCATGGTATCACCCACCAATGAAAAATTGTGCGTAGCTGCACTGCCTGAAATTAAGCTTCCAAATATGGCATGTCTAACCCACTCTCCTCACTGCTGCAGGCGGCCTCCCCTCACTCTAGGGGGTTACTTATTCCAAATAAAATCAAACGCCCTCTTTTGCAATTTCCTCAAGAATACAGTTGGCACAGCCACTGGTAAGGCTAAAAAAAGGTAGAGTAAGTGTGGTAGGACATTCATTTTTATGTCTACAATCTGGCCTAACCAGATTACTCCACCTCTCTAAAGTCATCTACAATACTTTCTGCAGTGGCAGGTAATTCAATGGGAACAAACCAGTCTCCTTCCCATCTATCCTAACCCCCAAGTACTAGACAGCGCTCTTTACCCACTTAAATGAAAATTTCTCCTGAAGCCTTTGGCCTAAATCTGGTGGGATGTCAAGCGGCAAAATTTCTGACTTCCCTAGATTGATCTTATATCCATACCATTTACTATAGCTAGCAATTTCCCCCAATATGACTGGTAATGAAACCACTACTATTGAGCATTTGTATAGCGCTACAAGATGTACGCAGCACTGCACAGACATGTAAGAGACAGCCCCTACTCATCAGAGCTTACAATCTAGTCAAGACAGACAACACAGAAGGTGTAGACAGGGTATAAAACAAGGGGGGATGATAAAGAAACAAGGAGATCAGGTGAGACAAGATCCAAAAGCAGCAGCGAAGAGGTGAGTTTTCAGCCTGGATTTGAAAAGAGTCAGAGAAGATGCCTGGCGTACAGACACAGGTCGTTTGTTCCAGACATAAGGTGCAGCAAAGTGAAAGGAGCAAAGTCTGGAGTTAGCAAAAGAAGAGAAGGGCACAGATAGCATAGTTACTCACCTGTAACAGGTGATCTCCGGGAACAGCAGGAATTTAGTCCTCACATATGGGTATCGTCGGTACCGACGGAGCCTGCGCGGGAACGCTCCCCAGCGTCCAATTAGAATGCTTTTGAGAGCATCCCACAGCGCCTGCATGCTGCCTTCCCGCCTTTCCAAAATGCCTCTCTCCAGTTGAGGTTTTGAGCTGAGACAAAAAGAGAGAGCGAGGGAAAGGAAAAGAGATAGATAGAGAGATACAACTCCTAGGGGAGGTGGGTGGGTTGTGAGGACTAAATTCCTGCTGTTCCCGGAGATCACCTGTTACAGGTGAGTAACTATGCTATCTCCAGGAACAAGCAGGAATGTAGTCATCACATATGGGGACTCCCTAGCTTTAGGTGCCAGGGAGAGACCCCAGAAGTTGTGTGTCCCTGAGAAGGGCTTCACTTCCTCCCATGGATATCTGGCATCCTACCAGGGATGGTGGGTAGGAGTTGATTAGGTATGGAACAGGTGTTTGAGAACAGCCTGACCAAAAAAGGCATCCCGGTGGGAGTCCTTGTCCAAGCAGTAATGGGCTATGAAGGTATGAACCGAGGCCCAAGTGGCTGCTCGACAGATGATGTCAATAGACACAGAGTTCAGATGAGCCACTGAGGCTGCCATGGCTCTCACATTGTGAGCTGTGACATGGCCCTCCAGAGAAAGGTTCTTACTCTGATAGGCGAAAGAAATACACTGAGCAATCCAGTTAGACAATGTTCTCTTGGAGACTGGAAGTCCCAAATGAGAAGGATCAAAAGCAACAAAGAGTTGAGAGGACTTTCTATGTTGCTGTGTTCTTTGCAAGTAAAAAGCTAGAGCTCTTTTACAGTCCAAGGTATGAAGATTCCTCTCTGCATTTGATGCATGAGGTCCTGGAAAAAAGACAGGTATGTAGACCTCTTGGTTGAGATGAAAAGGCGAGACCACCTAGGCATAAAGTGTGGATGAGTCCTAAGGACTACCTTGTCATGATGGAACCTTGTATAAGGTGGATTAGCTACTAGCGCTTGCAATTCATTAATGCGGCATGCTGATGTGATTGCAATGAGAAAGATAACCTTCCAAGAAAGAAATTTCAAGGAGGTGGTAACTAAAGGTTCGAAAGGTGGCTTCATGAGCTGCCCATGAACCAGGTTCAAGTCCCATGCCACCAGAGGTGGTCTAATGGGAGGCTTAGTTAGAAGGAGGCCTCTCATAAATCTTGCTATAAGAGGATGAGAGGAAATAGGTTGTCCATTTAGAGGTTTAAGAGAAGCTGCAATAGCATTCAAATGGACTCTTACTGAATTTGTCTTAAGGCTTGCATTAGACAAATGGAGGAGATACTCCAGCAAAGATTCCAGAGGTATCGCAAGGGGGTTAAGACCCTTTTCCGAACACCAAATAGTAAACATTTTCCACTTGAAAGCATAAGAACGTCTAGTGGAAGGTTTTCTGGAAGCATAAAGAACATCTTTCACTTGCTGAGAGAGATGAAGATCTTGGAGATCTAGGCCTTCAGCAACCAAGCCCTGAGATGCAGAGACTGGGGATTGGGATGCCATAACATTCCGTTCTCCTGAGATAGGAGATCTGGAGCAGACCCTAACTCCAGGGAGGGAGCTTGAGAGAGATGTAGAAGCAGAGGGTACCACACTTGCCGTGGCCAATGTGGTGCTATGAAAATCATGTGGCCTCTGTCTCTCTGAAGCTTGAAGAGAGTTTTGGGAATTAGGGGAATGGGTGGAAAGGCATACAGGAAGTCTTGACCCCAGTAAAGGAGGAAAGCATCCCTGGCCTGAGCCCCCTGAGCCGGAATTCTGGAACAGAACCGGGGAAGTTTGGCATTCCACAGACTTGCAAAGAGGTCTATGTCCGGGGTTCCCCAAAGTTGAAATATCCTGGTCACCTGGTCTGCATACAGAGACCATTCGTGTGGAAGCAGAACTCGACTGAGTCTGTCTGCCCAAGAGTTTTGTATGCCTGGAAGATACACTGCCAGGAGATGAATCTGATGCTCTCTGGCGAGGGCCCATAGTCGCAAAGCTTCGTTGCAAAGCGACAGAGAGCCCATTCCCCCCTGCTTGTTCACATAGAACATGGCTACCTGATTGTCCATATGAATGAGGACTGTCTTGTAGCTGAGCAGGGAGTGGAACACTCGCAGAGCCAGGAAAATTGCTCTGAGTTCCAAGAGACTGATATGCAGAGAACTCTCTTGTGGAGACCAGGTGCCCTGGGTGGAGAAGTCTTGCAGATGAGCTCCCCAACCCTTTGGAGAAGCATCTGTTGTGAGAGTTGCTTGGGGTAAGGGTTGTTGGAAGGGGCACCCCAGGAACAGATTTTGAGTGGACCTCCACCATTGGAGGGACAAAATGAGGCGACTTGTGTTTGCTATTTTGTCTGACAGGCACCCTGATGCCTGGGTCCATTGGGTGGATAAAGTCCACTGAGCTGCCCTCATGTGGAGGTGAGCATATGGAACCACATGCACGGTGGATGCCATGTGGCCCAGCAATTGCAACATTTCTCAAGCAGTTAGATAAGGCTTTAGCACTGCTTGAGAAGCTAACTGCACCAAGCGAAGGCAACGGGCCTGGGGAAGATATGCCCTTGCCCTTGTGGTATCCAGAAGAGCTCCTATGAACTCTAAAGACTGAGTGGGAGTCAGACTGGATTTTGGGATGTTTATTACCAGCCCTAAATACTGAAGGATACGCATTGTGCAGGATAGAGAAGTCTTGGCCTCTGACTGTGTTGGAGCTCGAATGAGCCAGTCGTCCAAGTAATGGAAGACGAATATTCCCAGAGTCCGGAGAAATGCTGCTACCACAGCCATGCATTTCGTGAACACCCTTGGTGCTGAGGCCAGACCAAAAGGAAGCACCCTATATTGGTAGTGCTTTCCTTGAAAAAGGAAACGAAGGAACTGAAAGTATGTTTGTTTGTACAGGGTGGTGTACACTATCCGACTGTCTAAACCTGAGAAAGAGTTAATTTTGTTCAGAACTGTGCTTTGTAATAAACTTCATATATTTGCTTACTAAGTAGGTGAAGGTACATGTCCTGTAAATAAAGAAAAGGGCAGCTTGTACTCTAGCCTCTCTGTCTCAGGGTTAGTAGATACCAAGCAGTCAGCAGTAAACAATTATGTCTTGGAATACATGTATGTCTCCTCATACTGACCTACACTGATTAAAAGTTGACCTATGATGTGATAAATACGTAACATCTGACGTGTCATAATAAAGTGAAATTATGCTGTATCATCCAAAAGAGCCTTATAAATAAAGTGAACCATGGCTATCAGTTAGAGTAAACAAAGAGAACTTTGGTTCTATTTGTTTCTCTCCCAAAGCTTTGGTGTATTTACATAAAGTGTGTTGTATTTTATTGCTGTCTTTTAGATTACCTTCTCATTGCTTTGAATGTAGTTTTCTGTAGCTCCAAGAGCCCTGCAGGTTGCTGGTGAGGAGGGGCTAGACAAAGCCCACAGTAACCATCTGTGGGTTGGATGGATGAGGACATGGGTGTACGCATCCTTGAGATCTAGAGAACAAAGCCAATCCTGACTCTGAAGGTATGGAAGCAGAGCTCCGAGAGAAATCATCTTGAATTTCTCCTTGACAAGGAATTTGTTCAATTCTCTGAGATCTAACATAGGTCTGTATCCCCCTGTTTTCTATGGGATAAGAAAATAAGGGGAATAGAACCCTGTGCCCTGTTGATGAAGAGGCACTTCTTCTATTGCCCCTTGGGCAAGAAGGATGGCAACCTCCTGACCTAACAGGTTGATGAGAGAGGTTGGAGAATTGAACTGCTTCACTATTGTGTGAGGGGGCATGCTTGAAAAATTAAGTTTGTACCCCTCCTTTATGATGGAGAGTGTCCAATGCTCTGCTGTTATTTGCCCCCATCTGGGGGCAAAATGACATAACCTTCCTGGAATGGTGGACGGCTCTGGTCCTTCCAGAACCAGAAAGGCTAAGTTCTCTAGCTGAAAGTCAAAGGCCCTGAGGAGGCTGAGGCTGCTGGGCCGGTGGAGGCCTAGCAGCCTTTGCTTTCTTCTGTTTGGGTGGTTGCTGATGTTTAGTTGAAAACTGACCTGCAGAAGATGTCTGCTGACCATAAGCAGGATAAAATCTTTTCTTTTTAGAAAAAGATGTTTTCTTGAACAACTTCTTTCTAACAGGATCAGCAGTGGACTTGGATAGTCTATCCAAGGTGGAATTTTCAGCATCCATTTCATTGGCTTTTTCTTGCCAATCTTTACCAAACAGGTTCTCACCAGTACAAGGGATATTTCCCAATTTATCTTGTACCCAGAGCTCTAAATCAGATGCCTGGAGCCAAGCAATTCTACGTGCACCTATGGCAATAGCCGAGGTTCTGCTTATACACTCAAAGCAGTCAAAGGCTGCACGGTTGGAGAATTTAGAGACATCTTGGGCATGTTTGACCCGTGAGAAAGTCCTGTCTTTTATCCTCAGAAATGAAAGGACTTAAAGTCTGTAAATTATCTGTGACCTCCTTTAGGAACATTCCCATGTAGAGACTATAGGAACTGATTCTTGCAGCAAGCATGAAAGCTTGAAAGATTCTACGTCCAAAAGCATCCAGGGTTCTGCATTCACATCCTGGAGGATTAGAGGCATGTCTTTTTGCACTTCTGATCCTTCTCATAGCTGACTCCACCACAATAGAGGGGTGAGGAAGCTGAGTCTTATGGAACCCAGGACAAGGAGGGACACAATACATAGTATCCAACCTACGAGAATGAGGAGAGGTGGTAAGAGGTGTTTCCCACATCCTTAACATGAGATCATATAGAATCTCATGAATGGGTAAGGTAGCTGCCTCCTTAGGAGTTTTGGGATATTGTAAAATTTCTAACTCCTTGGCCCTTGGCTCTGTTTCAGGGGCCACAGTAATGGACAGGCCCCGAGCCACCTCTCTGATGAAGTCTTGGAAAGACATGTCCTCTGGAGGAGACATCCTGCGTTTAGGAGAGGAGGACTCCTCTGGAAGAAGCATCGCTGCATCGACAGAACTTTCAGAATCCTCAGATTCTTCTGAGGACTCGAAGTATCGTCTGTCCGGATGCTCCTGTAGAGCCTGATACCCGTACCGATCAAGGTCGGTACCGGGAGTAACCAGTACCGGAGAATCGGTACCGGCGGGCATCGGAAGACAGGATACCGGCAGCGCAGACACTGATGCCGATGCTTTCGGTACCGGTACCAATACCGGTGCCGGTGGAGTTGTCTGTCGCGGTACCAAAGGCGTCGATGCCACAAGGAAAGCCACCAGACTGCGTTCCATGGTCAGAATTCTCTGGTCCACAGACACCGCCAATGCCTGGATGTCGGTACCGGTGGAGACCACCAGTACCCCAGAGCATGGCACCAGGAAATCTGTCGAGGCCGAGCCATCGAGAACATCCTGGAACCCCGATAATGCTTTGGAAGCAGAAGCCTCCCGTCGGGGTAATTTTGCCGGTGCAGAATCCTCGAGGGCAAAGCCAGAGGCATCTCGATGCTTAGAAGGAGATCTACCCTTCGAGGACCGGCTGGATTTATGTTTAGTTACCTGAGATCCACGGGAGGAAGAAGCAGCCCTGGAAGACGTCGATGCCACCAAAGCCGCATCAGAGGGAAACAGGGTACTGAGCTTGGCAGCTCGGTTCTGCCGACCTCTTTTAGACATCATGGCACAGGACACATAATCCGTGATGGAGTGGTCAAGACCTAAACATTTTAAACACCATTCGTGGGTGTCGGTGACGGAAATGTTACCGCCACACTTGGTGCACTTTTTAAAACCTGAGGCAGGTTTTTCCATGTTAAGGAAAGTTTTTGGGCCTAAGGCCCAAAAAGGCGGGTGCACCTGAAGAAAATGGAAAAACATTTAGGAAAAGAAAGACCGGTGGTACCGGTAGAGCGTCGAAGAAGGCAGACGCGACCACAAAAAGAAATAAAGAAAAAAGAAATTCTTCTGCGGTGACAGGAACACGACCTGCTGGCTCCACGGAAAAAGAAGAACTGGAGAGAGGCAGTTGGGAAAGGCGGGAAGGCAGCACACAGGCGCTGTGGGATGCTCCCAAAAGCATTCTAATTGGAGGCTGGGGAGCGTTCCTGCGCAGGCTCCGTCGATACCGACGATACCCATATGTGATGACTACATTCCTGCTTGTTCCTGGAGATAGAAGCAATTTGCCAGAAGAGCAGAGTTCCTGAGGAGGGGTGGGGGGGGGGGGGTGTAAGGAGAGATAACAGAAGAAAGGTAGTAAGGAACTACAGAGTGAATGCACTTATAGGTCAGCAGAAGTTTAAAATGGATGCAGAAATGGACAGGGAGCCAATGAAGTGATTTGAGAAGAGGGGTAATATGGGCATGACAAGGTTGGCCTAAGATTAGCTGCGCAGCAGAGTGTTGAACAGATTGAAGGGGAGAGAGATGATTCAAAGGGAGACCAGCATGGAGTAGGTTACAGTAGTCAAGACAGGAGGTGATTAAGGAGTGGATAAGTGTCTTGGTAGTGTGTTCAAAAAGGAATGGGCGGATTTTGTTGATGTTATAGAGAAAGAAATGGCAGGTCAGAGCTATCAGATGGATGTGTATGAAGAAAGAGAGAGGAGTCAAAGACAACCCCAAGATTGCGAGCCGAGAAACAGGGAGGAGTATATCTACAGAGACTGAAAAAGGAGGAAGAGGACAGAAGGTTTAAGGGGGAAAAATAAGAAGCTCAATCTTGGCCATGTTCAATTTCAAGCGGCGGTGAGACATCCAAGCAGCAATGTCAGAAAGGCAGGCAGAGATCTGGGTCTGGATTGCCGGAGAGATTTCAGGTGTAGAGAGGTAGATCTGGGAGTCATCGGCATAAAGATGGTACTGAAAGCCATGGGAAGAGATGAGCGCACCAAGGGATTGGGTACAGAGATAGAAAAGAAGTGGACCCAAGACAGATCCTTGAGGTACACAACTGAGAGCGGAATAGCAGCAGAGGAGCAACCAGAACTAACACTGAAAGAGCGATGGGAGATATAAGAGGAGAACCAGGATAGCACAGAGCCCTTAAAACCAAGCAAGGACAGGGTATCAAGGAGAAGGTTGTGGTCAACAGTGTCAAAAGCAGCAGAGAGGTCAAGAAGGATGAGGACAGAGTAAAGGCCCTTGGATTTTGCCAGGAAGAAGTCACTGGAGACTTTGGAGAGTGCTGTTTCAGTAGAGTGTAAAGGACGAAAGCCAGATTGTAAAGAATCCAGAAAGGCATGAGAGGAGAGGAAGTCAAGACAGCAGCGGTGAACTGTAGGGCTGGTACCCCTGCAATTCTGCGCCTGCAGATCTCCAGCCTGCTTAGCAACTACAGCCTGAACCAAAGCTGACCAAACTAGATGATTTCCTGCTACAAAGGACATTTGCTGTGTTTTCAGTCACAGACTTGACCTTCAAGCAACTGCTTGCCAAGCGTTTCTATGTGTGCATACTGAAGCCCATTGTTCCTGGACAATTCACTGCTCACATGCAAGAACATCTGCATCTCCGGTTCTTATCTATAGATGGTTCTACTGGCCTTGGACATTTGTACCTATGCCCAGAAACTACATACCGTTTCCTCCTCATGACATCTTACTATGGATCCTTTGTCTGCAAGAAAGATGCCTGTAGACTACTGTGGCAAGGAGGACTATCCGGAGTCTGGGGGAGGACAAAGAGACAGGGAATTCACCCTAGTAAAGGGCCCCCTTTCACCAAGTCAGGGTAGGAAAGCCATAAACACCTCCAGGAATCAGAAAACTTCCACGTGGCCCACACTGCATGCTCCCCCTAGTGGAATGAAGGGGAGAGGATACAGAGCACAGAACCCCTTAGGCAGTGAATGCTCCAAGCACTCAGGTGCCCGAAGTCAGGCTGATTGCCGTCACCTGAGTAGGGAGGGGTTACAGCTAGAGCCCTGGAAGTATAAACCTAGGCCAGAGTATGAGAGAAAGGGAGGAGAAGCAGTAAGCCAGGCTGCCACGAGCGGAGGCACAGATGCAAGAAAGGGAAGCTTGACTGGTGCTGAGCAGAGCAGAGGAACTGAGCTTCCAGGAGAGGAAAGTGCTAATTGGCATATAGCACGTCTGCAGGAGAGTTTGGAGCCAGGAACAAGAGAGACTCCAAGATTCCCCGGGAGGCTGTTAGCTGACCACGGTGAGCAGGACGGGGAGTCAGAACCTATGCAGCTGGGAGAACCCGAGGTGAAACTGAATGATGAGGACACTCCCATGGACTGTTCCTTGTGCCAAGCTTTAAACCTTGGGAACGTAGAGAAAGCAAGCCAGTCCTGAAAGAAAGTCTTCCAGGAAAAAGGTACCCATATTCCACAAGCAGGGTGGCTGTGATTCCCATGTGTTTGTAAAGGGGAAGTTTACGGGGTCTAAGGAGGAAGCCTGGAACTGTGATAAGCTTGTTAATCACCTGCTGCTGGAATGAGGACACCCCAAGCTAACATAGCTATTAGAACAAAGCTTTTTGTTGCCCCTGAATTATATTTGTTACTTGGAAGATAACCAAGAAAGATCTGAAGCTGAATAGAAGCTGAACTACCACAGACTTTAAGTGTGATTTTGTTTTGGTGCTTTAGCCAACAAGGCTATAAAGGAATGCAATATCCTTGCTGTTAAAGACTGTGTGTCCTGAACTATAGAGCACCTTTAAAACAGCATTTTTGTGTTTGGGTTGTTTTGGACAATGCTCTACTTTAAAGAGTCCCGAACAAACAATTCCTGTATGTGGTATGATCGAACCATTGTGTACAAAATACATTTCTGTCATTTGCCTTACCTCTTTGAGCCTGACTACAGCTTTCTGCCTGATGAACCCATACAGCTAAACAAAGACTACATTTCCCAGAGGGCACTGTGGGGAAATAGTTTGAAAAAGCTGAAAAAGCGGATAGCAGAAAGTTCCTCTAATAACCACGCCCCTCTAAGCTAGAGGCGAGTGGTGGTGGTGTGACACTACCTCCTGATTCGCTGAGTACACCTCAGATTCTTTCATGCCAACCAATCACCAGACCTATGACGGAGACTCATCACAAAGAATAATACAGTCTGCACAGAAGAACTTGTGCGCCTTTTTGCTGTTTGTGCTCTGCTTACCTCGTGTCTGCTACCTGATCTGTCTGCAAGACAGACACACTACGTGTGTGCAAGGCCATTCTCCTAAGGACTGAGATAAGACTTTCACAGATACCTTTGGTTCTGTGTTCTCCTGCGGCTCACCTCCGAAAGGGCTGTAGCCTGCATTATCTAGCCTAGCTGCCTCCTTAGAACTGTGCTGCTCCAGAGTCTCATCGGACCTCAGCCCCAGAGTGCCAGCCAAAGCTAAGGTACAGTCTTCTCTCTCCTCCTCCAGATGGGCAATGGTTAGCTAGAAACTTATTCCATAACTCTTCTCAGTGCAGAGCAAATCAGTGACTTATGGTTGCTAAACAGTTATTTATCACTTTGTCTAATTGTCATTCTGTGTCACAACAATCTGTTACCTTATGTTTCTAATTATATATCTTTAGCGATATGTTTGTATACTTTTCTATCTTGCTGTCCATAATAAATATAATATAATATATATATCTACAGATCTGACTCCTTCCGTGGCTCATTACCAGCATAACTCATAGAACTTCGGGCTGGGTATCAGTAGCTAATTTCTCCTGGACATAACTGAGAGCCTAACTTATTTTTTTTTGTGCTACCACCTAGATAAGGTCTTAGATAGTGCTGGGGAGGAGTCTGCTGTCTTGGTACATGTCGGTACCAATGACATAGGAAAATGTGGTAGGGAGGTTCTGGAGGCTAAATTTAGGCTTTTAGGTAGGAAGTTGAAATCCAGAACTTCCAGGGTAGCATTCTCCGAAATGCTTCCTGTTCCACGTGCAGGACCCAAAAGGCAGGCAGAGCTCCGGAGTCTCAATGCGTGGATGAGACAATGGTGCAGAGATGAGGGTTTTGGATTTGTTAGGAACTGGGGAACATTCTGGGGAAAGGAGGGGCTCTTCCGAAGGGATGGGCTTCACCTTAACTGGGATGGAACCAGGCTGCTGGCATTAACCTTTAAAAAGGAGATAGAGCAGCTTTTAAACTAGATATTAGGGGAAAGCCGACAGTCGCCCAAGAGCAGATGGTTCGGAAGAATGTATCTTTGAAGGATACTACCAAAAGCAGAGAGGTTCCACAAAAGAGTAAAGTAGTCCAAATGCCCTCAAGTATGGAGCAGACAGAGCTTAAAGATCCCAAATTACCCATGTCTAACAATAGCCAAATTAATATGAATAAAATACATTCTCTAAAATGCTTGTATGCAAATGCTAGAAGTCTAAAAAATAAGATGGGAGAGTTAGAATATATAGCACTAAATGAGAGGTTAGATATGATTGGAATATCAGAGACATGGTGGAAGGAGAACAACCAGTGGGACACTGTGATACCTGGGTACAAACTATATCGTTATGATAGAGCTGATCAAATTGGTGGAGGGGTTGCTCTCTATGTTAGTGAGGGCATTGAGTCAGAAAGGATTAAAGTTTTGCAGGAAACAAAATCTGCTGTAGAAACTATATGGATTGAAATTCCATGTAAAAGGGGGAAGGCAATGGCAGTGGGGGTGTACTATCGACCGCCTGGCCAGAATGACCAAATGGATGATGAAATGCTCAAAGAAATCAAGGAAGCTAACAAAAGTTACAGCACAATAATAATAATAATGGGTGATTTCAACTACCCCGGTATCGACTGGGTCAGTGTCACGTCAAGACATGCTAGGGAGATAAAGTTCCTAGATGAAATAAATGACTGCTTCTTGGAGCAGCTGGTTCATGAACCGACCAGAGGGGAAGCCATATTAGACCTAATCCTTAGTGGAACACTAGATCTAATGCAAGAGATAAGGTTGTTGGGGCCACTTGGCAATAGTGATCATAGCATGATTGCCTTTGATTTAATTAGTGGAGGAGGGATAGTAAGGAAATCCACAGTACTACCTTTTAACTTTCGAAAGGGAGACTATGATAAAATGAGGAAAACAGTTAAGAAAAAACTAAAAGGAGCAGTTGCAAAGGTTAAAGACGTACATCAGGCTTGGCTGTTGTTGAAAAATACTATCTTGGGAGCCCAGAACAGCTGTATTCCACGCTTTAAGAAAAGTGGAAGGAAGTCCAAAAAACTGCCAGCATGGTTTAAAGGTGAGGTCAGAGAGGCTGTTGTTGCCAAAAAAGCATCTTTCAGGAAATGGAAAAAAGAGCCAAATGACAAAACCTGGAAACAGCATAAGCACTGGCAAGTCAAATGCAAGGCATTGATAAGGCAGGCAAAGGGAGAATTTGAGAAGAAGCTTGCTGCGGAAGCAAAAACGCAAAGTAAAGACCTTTTCAAGTACATTCGTAGCAAAAAACCTGTGAGAGAGTCAGTTGGTCCATTAGATGATAAAGGGGTTAAAGGAGCACTAAGAGGCGACAAGGCGATAGCGGAGAGACTGAATGAATTCTTTGCTTCAGTCTTTACTGAGGAAGATGTAGAGATGTTACCCATGACTGAAGTGGTATTTAAAGTTGCGGAAGAATTGAAGGAGATATCGATACATCGGGAAGATGTATTACAACTATTAGATAAGCTGAAGAGTAGCAAATCACCTGGGCCGGATGGTATACATCCAAGGGTGTTGAAAGAACTGAAATACGAGATTGCAGACCTGCTATTAGTAATCTGTGAACTATCATTAAAATCATCTCTAATACCTGAAGATTGGAGGATCGCCAATGTAACACCAATTTTTAAAAAGGGTTCCAGGGGTGATCCGGGAAACTACAGACCGGTGAGCCTGACGTCAGTACCGGGAAAAATGGTAGAAACCATCATAAAGAATAAAATTACTCAGCATGTAGATATAGTCATGTGGGAGACAGCCAACATGGCTTTAGACAAGGAAGATCTTGTCTTACTAATCTGTTATGTTTTTTTGAAAGTGTGAATAAACAGGTGGACAAAGCTGAGTCGGTTGATATAGTGTATCTGGACTTTCAGAAAGCCTTTGACAAGGTCCCTCATCAGAGACTTTTGGCAAAACTAAAGAGTCATGGGATAGGAGGCAGTGTACTATTGTGGATCAGGAACTGGTTAAAAGATAGAAAGCAGAGGGTAGGGCTAAATGGCCAATTTTCCCAATGGAGAAAGATGAATAGTGGTGTACCCCAGGGATCTGTGCTGGGTCCGCTGCTTTTTGACATATTCATAAATGACCTGGAAAGTGGAATAAAGAGTGAGGTTATCAAATTTGCAGATGACACAAAACTATTTAAAGTTGTTAAAACCCAAGAGGATTGTGGAACATTGCAAGAGGATCTTGATAAATTGGAAGACTGGGCATCAAAATGGCAGATGAAATTTAATGTGGACAAATGCAAGGTTATGCACCTAGGGAAGAACAACCCAAACTATGGTTACACGATGCAAGGTTCCACATTAGGAACCACCACCCAGGAAAAAGATTTAGGCATCATTGTGGATACCATGTTAAAACCCTCGGCCCAGTGTGCAGCAGCGGCCAAGAGAGCAAATAGAATGTTAGGTATGATAAGGAAAGGAATGGAAAATAAAACAAAAGATATTATAATGCCTCTATATCGTTCCATGGTGAGACCGCACCTTGAATATTGTGTGCAATTCTGGTCGCCGTATCTTAAAAAGAATTAAGCGATTTTAGAAAAGGTTCAGAGAAGAGCCACCAAAATGGTAAAGGGGATGGAAGGATACTCCTATGAAGAAAGGCTAAAAAGGTTAGGGCTCTTTAACCTGGAAAAGAGACGGCTGAGGGGAGATATGATAGAAGTCTATAAATTAATGAACGGAGTGGAACGGGTAAACGTAGATCGATTGTTTACCTTATCAGAATATAGAAAGACTAGGGGACATGCAATGAAGCTACAGGGTAAACTATTTAAGACTAATAAAAGAAAATATTTTTTCACTCAACGTGTAATCAAACTCTGGAATTTGTTACCGGAGGATGTAGTAAAGGCTGTTAGTGTAGCTGGGTTTAAAAAAGGTTTGGACAAGTTCCTGAAGGAAAGGTCCATAAACCATTATTAAGAAGGGACCCAGGATATCAATGCTTGAACCAATACAAGCATTGTGGAACCTGTGTCCCTTGGGGAAACTGCTAGGTACATATGACCTAGATTGGCCACTGTTGGAAACAGAATACTGGGCTTGATGGACCTTGGTCTGACCCAATATGGCATATCTTATGTTCTTATGTTCTCATGTACCAATAATCCCTACATCATGGGTGCTCATCCAAGGGAGGAGTATTTCTCAATGAGCTACGTCTCTCAGAATTTGTGTAGTAATTCTGAATTGCTTTATTGTGGCCCAAGCAGCGTTTATGCTGAGGTTTGTGGCTAGAGAATTATTGTCTGTTGAGATGGGTTTGGAAGCCACATTACAGGATCTCTAAATGAGTTACGTCTTACAGAATTAGAGTAATTCTTCAGCAGCTATTCCTGTGTTTGTTCTTACAGACAGAGTCTCAGCTATTGATTAACAATGGCTTACATAGCAGTCGGGACTGATAAAGAGTGCTTTAGCCCTGCAGAAACTTGCATCACTATGCTGGTAGCATGATAAAACTGCCGACCATATTGAAAAGATTTCTAAGTGTCTTAAAACAGATACGCAAGAGCTTGTTAGTGCTGATGGATTTTTCAGCGAGTTTTTAGACTGTTTAATTGCTTATAAGGCTAAATTAACTGTGGATATGGTAGCGGAACATGCTTGTATCCTACATATTTTTAAGAACAAGCTGCAGGAGGTGTTATTTCACATGCAAGACAGATTTGAATTGCTTGAGGCTGATCTACTGACAGCCCAGAGCCAGTTACAGACTGCCATGGCCAAAGCAGGGAAACCTGAGCAGGAGAACTCTGATTTACGGCACCAAGTCACCGAGATTCAATCTGAGACAAAGGGGGGGGGGCACTAATAGCCCGCTTTCCCCAAGTACTAATAGCCTGTGGTGTTTGTGATGACAGGACTTGATGGATCAGGTTTCCGCTCTCAGGAAGCGGAACGCCGAGGATCAGAAAGAAATGCAATTTCTAACAGTTTGTAGAACTGAGTTGAAGGAAGAGAACATGAAGTTTCGGAATGAGGCGGCTTTATACGAGCAGAGAGAGAATGCTCTAATTGCCCAGTTAAATGCAACAGAGACTGCTCTAAATGCAGCAAGACAGAAAACTGATAAACTACAGATGGAGCTAGCAGACGTATAAAAGTGAACAGGAGATGGAGAGAGTAAATAGCGTAGTTACTCACCTGTAACAGGTGATCTCTGGGAACAGCAGGAATTTAGTCTTCACATATGGGTATCTTCGGTACCGATGGAGCCTGCATGGGAACGCTCCCCAGCGTCCAATAGGAAAGCTTTTGGAAGCATCCCACAGCACCTGCATGCTGCCTTCCCGCCTTTCTACCTCTCTCACTTCAGTTGAGTTTACAGCTGAGACAAAAGGAGAGGAATAGAGAAAGAGAGATAGATAGATAGAGACAACTACTAGGGGAGGTGGATGGGTTGTGAAGACTAAATTTCTGCTGTACCCGGAGATCACCTTTTACAGGTGAGTAACTACGCTATCTCCAGGAACAAGCGGGAATGTAGTCTTCACATATGGGGACTCCCTAGCTTATAGATGCCAAGGGAATGACTCCAGCAAGCTGCAAACCCAGGCATGGACCTCTGGCATCAAACTTGGGACCAGCGGGTAGGAGTTCTATTAAGTATGAAAGAGATGCTGGAGAACAGCTTGGCCAAATGAGGCATCCCGACGGGAGTCTTTGTCTAAGCAGTAGTGGGCTGTGAAGGTATGCACCGAAGCCCAAGAAGCTGCTCTACAGATGTCGTCAATAGACACAGAACGAAGATTAGCCATCAAGGCTGCCATGGCTCTCACGTTGTGAGCTGTGACATGGCCCTCGAGATAAAGTCCTTTACTCTCATATGTAAAGGATATGCTATCTGCAATCCATTTAGATAAAGTTCTTTTGGAAACTGGAAGTCCCAAATGACTACAGTCAAAAGCAACAAAAAGCTGAGAAGATTTTCAATGTTGCTTACTTCTTTGAAGATAAAAGGCTAAGGACCTTTTACAATCTAAAGTGTGAAGATACCTTTCTGCACTGGAGGCATGAGGACTAGGGAAGAATATAGGAAGATAAACCGACTGGTTTAGATGAAAAGGCGAAACCACCTTTGGCATAAAGTGAGGGTGAGTCCTGAGGACTTCTTTATCATGGTGGAACCTTGTATAAGGAGGGTCAGCCACTAAAGCCTGCAGTTCACTAATGCGTCTTGCCGAAGTGAAAGCAATTAGGAAAATGACTTTCCATGAAATAAACTTTAGGGTTGTAATGGCTAAGGGTTCAAAAGGCAGTTTCATTAGCTGCCCGAGAACAAGAATTTAGATCCCATGCCACTGTTGGTGGTTTAATGGGAGGTTTTGTTAAGAGTAGGCCTCTCATGAACCTTGACACAAGTGAATGAGAGGAAATAGGTTGTCCATCAAAAGGTTTGTGAAAAGCAGCAATAGCACTAAGATGGACTCTCAATGAATTGGTCTTAAGACCAGAAGGGGATAGTTGGAGGAGATACTCAAGTAGCGACTCCACAGGTACCAAAAGGGGATTAAGTCCCTTTTGTGAACACCAGACTGAGAATCTTTTCCACTTAAAAGCATAGGAACGCCTAGTAGAAGGTTTTCTGGAAGCCAGAAGGATATCGTTTACCTGCTGAGAGAGGTTGATATCCCAGAAATCTAGGCTTTCATTAACCAGCCCCTGAGATGCAGGGGCTGGGGATTTGGGTGCAGTAAGGATCCATTCTCCTGGGAAAGGAGATCTGGAGCATTTCCAAACTCCAGAGGAGTGGTTTGAGAGAGACGTAGAAGCAGAGGATACCACGTTTGCCTTGGCCAAAGTGGCGCTATAAGTATCATACGACCTCTGTCTCTCTGAAGTTTGAATGAAGTTTTGGGAATGAGGGGAATGGGTGGGAAGGCATAGAGGAAGTCCTGACCCCAGTGGAGTAGGAAGGCATCCCTTGCCTGATAGTTGTGAGCCGCTATTCTGGAACAGAATCGGGGCAGTTTGGCATTCTGTGGACTTGCAAAGAGGTCTATATCTGGTGTTCCCCAGATTTGAAACACTCGAGCAAGGTGGTCTGAGTGGAAAGACCACTCGTGTGGCAGCAGTATTCCACTGAGTTGTCTGCCCATGAATTTTGAATGCCTGGAAGGTATACTGCAAGAAGGTGGATTTGAAGCTCTCTGGCGAGGTTCCCATAGTTGCAAAACTTTGTTGCATAGAGACAGACAGCCCATTCCACCTTGCTTGTTCAGATAGAACATGGCTACCTGATTGTTGGTTTGGACCAGAACTGTCTTGTGGCTGAGATGGGACTGAAATACTCAAATAGCATTGAAAATGGCTCTCAGTTCTAGGAGGTTTATGTGAAGAGAAGTCTCCTGTGGGGTCCAAAAACCCTAAGTTGAGAGATCGTGCAAGTGGGCCACCCAACCCAACTTGGACGCATCTGTTGTTAGAGTGGCTTGGCACAGAGGCTGCTGGAAAGGAGAGCCTATGAGGAGGTTTTCCAGTGATTGGCACCATTGCAGGGACGAAATTAGACGTGTGGAGTTTCTGATTTCGTCCGTTAGCCGACCAAAGGCCTGTGTCCACTGAGCGCATAGGGTCCACTGGGCTGCTCTCATATGAAGGCGAGCACAGGGAACCACATGGACAGTGGATGTCATATGCCCCAGAAGCTGAAGCATCTCATGAGCAGTCAGGAAGACCTTCATGGCTGCTTGGGATGCCAGCTGTATTATACGTAGACAGCGCGGCTGTGGCATGAAAGCTTTTGACTGCCGTGTGTCTAGACGAGCCCCTATGAACGCGAGAGATTGAGAGGGAGTGAGATGAGATTTTGGGAGGTTTATGACCAATCCCAAGTATTGAAGGATTCGCATTGTTCGAGAAAGAGCGAAGCTGGCCTCTGGAGCTGTTGATGCTCGAATGAGCCAATTGTCTAAGTAAGGGAAGATGAATGTTCCTAGAGTTCTCAGAAATGCTGCTACCACTGCCATGCATTTTGTGAAGACTCTTGGGGCAGAAGCCAGACCAAAAGGAAGAACTCTGTATTGGAAGTATCTTCCATGGACCAGGAATCGAAGGAACTTCCTGTGATTTGCGTGGATGAGAATATGCGTGTACGCATCTTTTAGATCTAGAGAACATAGCCAGTCCTGACTCTGAAGGTATGGTAGGAGTGTTCTGAGGGAGATCATTTTGAACTTTTCTCGGAACAGATATTTGTTGAATTCTCTGAAGTCCAGTATAGGTCTGTGCCCCCCCCCCCCCCTGTTTTCTTTGGAATAAGAAAATAGGGGGAATAGAATCCCATACCCTGTTGGGATATGGGTACTTCTTCTATTGCTCCTTGAGCGAGAAGCGATGTGACCTCCTGCCACAAGAGGCCGGTAGCAGGGACCTGAGAAATGAACTGTTTGATTATTGTAGGCGGGGGCATATTGAGAAAGTGAAGCTTGTACCTCAGTTGTACAATGGACAGAGTACAGTTTTCTGATGTTATTTGTTGCCATCTTTTAGCAAAATGGCATAATCTGCCTGGAATGGTCAAGGGTTCTGGTCCTTTCAGGGGCAGAATGACTAAGTTCTCTAGGTAAGAGTCAAAGCCCCTGAGGAGGCTGAGTCTGCTGGACCGGTTGAGCTCTTTGAGCTTGCGACTTTCTTTGCTGTCTGTTCTGTTGTCCCTTTTGGGGAACATGACAGTGGCCCAAATGGGGGTATGATTGGTAAAACCTCTTTTTCTTGTTGAAAAAGGGTTTTTGAATGACCTTTTCTTTGCTGGGTTGGCTGTAGACTTTGATAGTCTGTTCAAGGTAGTATTTTCAGATTCAAGCTGATCAGCCTTATCCTGTCAGTCCTTGCCAAAGAGATTTTCTCCTCTACAAGGAATGTTTCCCAGCTTGTCTTGCACCCACTGCTCTAAGTCTGATGCCTGAAGCCAGGCAATACGACGTGCACCTATGAAGATAGCAGAAGTTCTGCTTATGGATTCAAAGCAATCAAAGGTTGCACGGTTCATGAATTTAGAGACATTCTGGGCGTGCTTGACCAGGGTAAGGAAAACTTACCTTTTGTCCTCAGACATATTAGGGCTCATGAGCTCTAATTCATGTGTGACTTCTTCCAGGAACATACCCATATAAAGAATGTAGGAATTGATCTTGGCTGATAACATGGAGGATTGGAAGCATCAACGCCCAAAGGCATCGCGTGTCCTCGATTCCCAGCCTGGAAGATTAGAAGAATATGTTTTAGCACTCTTAATTCTACGCATGGCCGATTTCACTACCATTGAATGGTGTGGTAACTGAGTCTTCTGAAAGCCAGGACAGCTTGGCACTCGGTACATGGTATTGAGGCATCAGGAATGTGGAGACACCGTTAAAGGAGTTTCCCACATCCTTAACATAAGATCATGTAAGATTTTGTGAATGGGAAGCATAGATGCTTCCTTAGGAGCCATAGGATATTGTAGAATTCTTAATTCTTCTGCCCTAGGTTCCTTTTCTGGAATCACCGTGATTGAAAGACCTTTGGCTAAATCATGTATGAAATCCTGGAAAGACATGTCTTCTGGAGAAGACATTCTGCATTGAGGAGAAGGAGTTGGATCTTCTGGTAGGATGGCTCTAGTACTGGTAGAGTCATCTGAATCATCGGAATCGGAAGATTCGAAGTATCTCGGTGACCGGTGTTCGTGCAACACTTGGTACCGGTACCGCTCGAAGTCGGTATTGGGGTGTCTCGGTATCGGACCTTCGATGCCTGAGATAGACTCGAGGCTTGGCATGGGCGGAAGCAAACCTGCTGAGGCAGGTGCACTCGGTACCGGCACCAATGTCGGTACCGATACCTGTGGAACCGTCTGTAGCTGTCTTAGCGGTACCGAAGCTGCTAAGAGGGTCACTAGACTACGTTCGATAGCGAGGATTCTCTTATCCATCGCTCCTGCCGATGCCTGGATGTTGGTACCGGTGGAGGTGGTCACGACCCCAGAACATGGCACCAGTAGTTCTGCAGAGGTGGAAGCCTCTGGAACATCCTGGAGCCCCATTAATGCTTTGGAGACCAAAGACTGCCAACGGGGCTGTTTTCCCGGTGAACTTTCCTCGAGGGCAATGCCAGTGGCATCTCGATGCTTAAAAGGAGATCTACCCTTTGAGGCCCGGCTAGTCTTGGAAGACTTAAGTTTAGTTACCTGAGATACATGGGAGGAAGATGAAGCTCTGGAAGACGTTGATGCAACTGACATCGTATCCGTGACAAAAAGGGTACCAAGTTTTGCAGCTCCATTCTGCAGGCCCCTTTTGGTCATTTTTCTGCAGGAGAGACACTCTAATGGACAATGTTCAGGATCTAAACATTTAAGACACCAATCATGGGTGTCAGTGTCGGATATAGTACCGCCACAGTTAGAACATTTCTTGAAACCACTAGCTGACTTCTCCATGTTTGAAGAAAAGTGGGCCTAGTGCCCAAAATGGCGCCTAGCACCGAAAGGGGAGAGGCCCCAGAAAGAAAAAATCTTTTAGAAAGCTAGGTTTGTTTGTTTTTTTGAAAAAGAAGAAAGGAGAACAGGTGGTACCAGTAGGCGTCGAATGAAGGCAGACGCGACCACAAAAAAACCAAAAGAATAAGAATAAATTTTCTGCGGTGACAGGGTACACGTCCTCTCGGCTCCGTGGAAAACGAAGAACTGAAGTGAGAGAGGTAGAAAGGGGGGAAGGCAGCACGCAGGCGCTGTGGGATGCTCCCAAAAGCTTTCCTATTGGACGCTGGGGAGCGTTCCTGCGCAGGCTCCAACGGTACCGACGATACCCATATGTAAAGACTACATTCCTGCTTGTTCCTGGAGATCAAGAAATTCACAGCTTGAGAAATGATTTTTTTCAATTGGCCTATGAGTTTAACTTGCAGAGTGATGAGCCAGAGGACAGACACCATTTGGTCTCTCCAGGCTTGTCACCAATCTTGGGATATTCCGGAGTGGTAGATGACGGCTGTTTGCCAGTGGAAACCCTGCCCAGCGTAGAAAGGCAGCTTTACCAGGACAAAGTCAGTTCTCTCCCATCAGCGCCTGAGCGAAGGACAGAAACAGAGCGGAGAGAGACACCCTGCTCTCAACCCCTCCCCGTAGATGGAGAGGTTAAGGGAGGGGTGGAAAGTCCCCCTAGGGATAGAAAACGGTACCAACATCGGCCACCAGAGGGAGCTGAGGGCAAACAAAACACAGGTCTGCAAAAATTGTTTTTTCGAGAGCTGTTTTGGTTATTCCACGTAATCTTTATGTTTTTTGGTGTGCTGAATCCGAAAATGACCTCCATTTTGTCATAGGACATCACGTTTCCTGACAATTTAGGTAACTATGTTAAATAAGGAAATACCTCAAAATAAATGGAAATAGACTTATAAAATTAAAGTTTTATTACAATATTTTCATGAAAATCCTTTTTTGAACTGAAATGAGCTCACCTACACACACTAAACTCGATTCTTCTTCCTTGTGAGGATCCTCTTGGTGCATTTACGCTTGTGAGTAGCATCTGGAATGTCTCTCTGAAGCATCCAACAGTAGTCTGCCATCATTGTAATGCTCTATTATCCCTGGTATCTCCCTTCCATCTCTTTAATGTCTTGGTGGAATCGTTCACCTTGTTCCTCACTCACAGCTCCCAAATTTTCAGGAAAGTAGTCAAGGTGGGACTGGAGGAAATGCACTTTCAAACTCATCAGGCAACCTAAAGCTTGAAATGCTTTTTCAGCATTCGTCCGACGATCTTTTTGTAGTGAGGATCTTTGTTATTGCCTAAAAATTTCTGTACGACTTCTTCAAATGCAATCCACCCTTCTTTTTGAGGATCCGTCATGGTATTGACAAACTCTTGATCAACTATAAGCCTTCTAATGTCTGGTCCGACGAACACACCTTCCTTCAATTTTGCCTCCGACAGGCCTGGAAACTTGGTGACCAAGTATTTGAAGCATTCTCCATCTCTTGGAAGTGATTTTACGAATTGCTTCTTCAATCCCAATTTTATGTGGAGAGGTGGTAGAGGAACTTTATGGGAAGGTACCAAAGTTTCTCGGAGGACATTTTTTTCACCGACTGTTAGCACCCTCGGCTGCCAACTCTTCTTGGTCCAGTGATTTTGTCGGTCTCGACTGTCCCATAGATACAGAAAACAAGGATATTTGGTATACCCAGCTTGTTGCCCGAGCAGCATGCACAAGACCTTCAAGTCCCCACACACTTGTCAACCATGGTCTTCATATTTAAGTTTACGAAGAACCAATTCCAAGTTCTCGTAGGTTTCCTTCAAGTGTACGGAATGACCTACAGGTATGGAAGTGTAAAAACCGTTGTGGAGTAAAACTGCACTGAGACTTCTTTTTGAAGAATCTATGAAAAGACGCCATTGCTCTGAATCATATTGGATTTTAAATTGACCCATCAGACCTTCGACATCGATGCAATAAACCAACTTGTCTTCCTGGGCGAAGTAAGGAACGAACTCCTTTTCACGATGTCTGAACCAAGATGATGACACTCCTGGCAACAATAAATTCCTGCTTTTCAGCCTTGATCAGAGTAACTCAGCAGCATCTTTGGGAAGATTCAAGTCTCTTACCAAATCATTCATCTCCTCCTGAGAAAACAATTTTGGTCTTGTATCATCTTCAAAGTCAGAACTTCATTCGTCATCTGGTTCAGGTATGACTTCACCTTCATCGAAGCTAGGTATCTCTTCCAAGGTAGCAGGGGGCTTGGGTACTGGTATATCTGTGCCATGGGGGATGGGACGAACTGCCGAGTGAAGATTGGGGTCAATGTTCCCTCTAATTTTCTGTAGGCTGTGTGCGCATAAAATATTAGCCGTGCGGCATTTGAAGGAAGGTTAAATTTTTTGTGCGCTACATAACGACACTTGGAATTATATATTTTAAAATTTGACTACACATTAGAATACAGTATGTACACCACATTGATGTTAATCAAATTAAATGAAAATAGACGATTACTAAATGAAGCGGAAAATTTCTAGTAATTACAATCACAAATGTGGTATTTCAGTTAATTTTTATTGAAAGCCATTGTTATTCCATGTAAATAATATATGTATGGAAGAAGAGTTCGGTGTCCTACATTTATTTATTTATTTAACAGTATTTCTAAACCGCCTTATCACCCCTAAACAAAGACATGGGGAGAGGTGGCCTGCACAGAGCAACAGGTGCACCTACTCTTGCCATCTTGCTGGGCAGACTAGATGGACCATGCTTGTCTTTATCTGCCGTCACTTACTATGTTCTCAAAATTTCTCTCTTCGATCTTTCAAATGTACCCAGTCTGAATAAATTTTATCAAGGTCTACTGATCCGCCATCTTGAAGATGACTCTTAACACGCATCAACATTTCCAAATGTTCGAAATGTAAGCGATTCCTTATTTTGGTTTTTAAACTGTTCATCAAGCTGAAATCACGCTCACAATCTGCACTAGAAGCCAAAAATGTTCCACCAATATCCACAATTTTGCTAAATCTGCAAAGTGAGCATTCTGAAACACCAAAGTCACCATATCTGTAAAAATGTTTATAAGTTTGCTTTTGATTTTTTCTGCGACTAAAAACTTGAAGTCATTGTACTGCTGAATAACAATATGTTCCTCCATATGAAATTGTTTATACTTTAAGCAGAGTGATCGGACGTTTTCAATTCCAAATTCATAATCACACTGTGCTATTGCTGTCAAGTCAAAGCAGACCATTCCTCAATTTCATTTTCAGGAAATCTTTCCCCTAAATGCAAGGTTGTGATTAATGACAAAATGGAAGCGCGCCTCTGTGTTCCAATATGCAATTGAAACCAATCTGTGTCATTTTCCATTCCTTTCCTTATCATACCTAGGATTCTATTTGCTCTCTTGGCCGCCGCTGCACACTGGGCCGAGGGTTTTAACATGGTATCCACAATGACGCCTAAATCTTTTTCCTGGGTGGTGGTTCCTAATGTGGAACCTTGCATCGTGTAACCATAGTTTGGGTTGTTCTTCCCTAGGTGCATAACCTTGCACTTCTCCACATTAAATTTCATCTGCCATTTTGATGTCCAGTCTTCCAATTTATCAAGATCCTCTTGCAATTTTCCACAATCCTCTTGGGTTTTAACAATTTTAAATAGTTTTGTGTCATCTGCAAATTTGATAACCTCACTCGTTATTCCACTTTCCAGGTCATTTATGAATATGTCAAAAAGCAGTAGACCCAGCACAGATCCCTGGGGTACACCACTATTCACCTTTCTCCATTGGGAAAATTGGCCATTTAGCCCTACCCTCTGCTTTCTATCTTTTAACCAGTTCCTGATCCACAATAGTACACTGCCTCCTATCCCATGACTCTTTAGTTTTGCCAAAAGTCTCTGATGAGGGACCGTGTCAAAGGCTTTCTGAAAGTCCAGATACACAATATCAACCGACTCACCTTTGTCCACCTGATTATTCACTCCTTCAAAAAAACATAACAGATTAGTAAGACAAGATCTTCCTTGTCTAAGCCATGTTGGCTGTCTCTCATTAGGCCATGATTATCTACATGCTGAGTAATTTTATTCTTAAGGCACCTAGTTTTGAAAAATCAGTATTAAGCTCCTAACTTCCTTTCCTTCCCTAAATTTGCCCCCATTGCCATCCACTTTTTATGCTCCTAACTTTAGGAGTTTAGTGAAGTTTTAAGAAAATATTTAGGCACTCAGCCCTAGTACATTTTCAAAGAGACCAATTTCGGAGCATAACTCTCAAAGTTAGGAGCATAAATCCTTTGAATATTAAGCTCTTGGATTTCAGAAACTGCACCATCCTCTGCTTTAGCAGCATTTCCATTAATTTATTCACTACAGAGGTCAGACTAACTGGCCCATAGTTACCAATCTCTTCCTTACTTCTGTCTCTATGGACAGGAGCCACATTTGCCTATCTCTAGTTCTCTGGGATTACTCCTGACTCTAAAGAAGCATTGAAAAGGTCAGACAGCGGAGCTGACGGCACATCCTTCAATACCCAGGGATGAATTTGGTCCGGCCCATTGCTTTGTCCATTTTAAGTTTAGCTAGCTTACCATCTTCTGAAAATAGTTTTGAGTTCTACTTCATTTCCATTTCTATTTGTGTTTTTGTAGGTCCCATTTTCAGCCCTTCATCTATGAGAAATATTTATCAAGCAATTCTGCTTTATCTTCATCAGCCTCTACACATTCCTCCCCTTCATCATTAAGTCTCACAATTCCACCTTTGCACTTCCTCCTGTCACCAACATACCTGAAAAAAATGTCTTGTCCCCATGTTTTACCATACTGGCTATTTTTAATTACATTAGCATCTTTGCTTTCCCGACTACTTTACCAGCTTCCCCAGATACTGCTGTTTGTCTTCCTTTTTCTGTGCTTATAATTTATTAAGGTTAACCTCTTTATCCCTACCTTTTCAGCTACTTCGTTTGCAAATCCTATCAGCCTCCTTTTCCTCTTACTTTTTCTTTCCTAACAAAAAGGTTCATTGTAAACTAAGCAAATGAAGGTTCTCAGCAGAAATCCTGAAAAGACCGCGAAGGAGAGTCCCCCCTCGAGCCCCCTTCCTGCTCAGTACCAAAGTCTTCAGGAAACAGCCACAAATCTCCCACACAGCTGCTAGGCCTTCCTCAACCAAGCAGCCCGCAGCCGTGTGCTCAAAAACACCTACAGAGGCCTTCTGCCTAACCCGGCACCTCCCAGCTCCCGAAATTAGCAATCCAGACTGGCAACCCTACCTGCACTGTCTCTGCCATTGCCTCCGTTCTGCGAAAGGGGCTGCGATGCTGCCTGTCTGCCCTGCGTTCAGCCGTGCTCCCCAGCTTCGGTGACGAGGGCCTGGAATCGCTTCCTCCGGCTCAATGCAGACCACACAGATGACCAGGGCAGGGAATGTGAAGCCACGTGGCTGGCTGGTGGTGCCTCAGACAGCCTCCTCTGCCCCCCTCCTCCTAGTCCTAGGCTCCTTACTGCCCTCCTATTGGTCGAGGTCGGACTCATGACTCATGTCACGTGTGAGAGGAGAAGAGGACTCAGAAGTGATGTAGATCGCCGGCGCAGCCACAGCGCTGCATGGTCTTTAAAACATCCAAGATCTGAAATGAAATGAAGTGAAAAAAGCCAAAGCAGATCCTTGTGCGCTCTGTTTTAATTTGTGTGCGCTCGCTCGGAGAGGTGTGTGCGCGCGCACACGCGCACAGCTTAGAGGGAACAGTGATTGGGGTATGAAATGGAATGCTTCCATTTGGAATTAAACCCTTTCACATCGCATGAACAAAAGTAACAGTCGTCACTATGGTTCTTTTGCTCTCACCATACCATAGGAATCCCATAACGGAAAGATTTTTTCTTACCCTTGAACCAGTTTCGGAGGTCCTCAACACACCGTTTGCACACTTTATGAGGCGCCCAGACTTTATCTTGATCTCCAATTTTTAGTCCAAAGTATGCAAAGTATACTTTTTTCACAAAGTCTGTAATATTCTGCTGTTGCTTCAACACTGTATATTTACCACAGATGAAACAGAAACTGTCTGGCGAATTAATACACTTTCGCGGAGCCATAACATAACGGTTGAAGAATGACGAGCTAACACGAATTGCGATGAAAAAGTGTGAACAGCCTAGAACCAAGAACCCGATGATGATTCGTGCACAAGTGTGGCATCCAGGAGAGAGCAGCTCTGTGTCTGTACATGAGATGTCACAGTGCTGGCCATGCCCCCATGCACTGACTGAAGCTGCTGCTATCTGCCCTGTGTCTCCCTCCCACTGGATTCTTCAGGAAAGATTAACCCCTTCTACCATTAGAAGCACGGACTTAAAACTTGCTTAGTTTATGTATATATTGCTGACCATCAGATTTACAGTGCTATATTTTCTTTTACATAACTCGGACAACCCTTTTAAGGTTTTTTTTGGCATTTTATATCTTAAATGCACTTATGTTTTTTGAGCAAAGAGCGAGCAGGGAAGAGAACGAATTAATCTCCCGCTTAATTAAGAATCAGAGCGATTCCAAAGGTCAGTTACCATCGAAGGTGTGCATTCCCCTGAAGAACCTTTTACTGTGAAACGCTTGGGTACCTTAGAGGAACGGCGTTGGGATTTTTTGCCGCAGCCGCAAAGGACGGCAACCTCATCAACAACAGTAACTTCTGCAAGTTGGACTTGGCGTGAAAGTATACAAGAGCGAGATAAGTGCTTATATGCTAGAGACTGTAATAGTTGTTAGCCGTTCACTTGCAAAATGATGATTTAGTAAGGATGATATGAGAGGAGGCTGCTGGATGAGAACAAGCACACGATATTCAGAATGGGATTTCGTTTTTAAAACTTTTTTTCAAAATTGACAAAAAATAATAGTTTAAAAATACATAATATAATATATAAAAAGGATAATAGATCAATTAAGAACGACATGATTTCATAAAAAAAAGAAAGGGGTACTAAGGTCAGGTCGCTGATGTAAACAGCAGCTAAGCTTGGACACGAAGTTTTCAAGTTTGAATATAAGCTGAGAGGTTTTTGCTGAGACCTGAGTACCTAAGTATCTAATAACATTTTTACATTGGATTCCATGAGTTGTAGTTTGAGCACATACATTTTTTGTTTTTCAGCACTAAGGCTAGCAATGGCAGCAAAGTAAAGGCTCCAAGCAAAGCCAAGGAACCGAAACAGTGTTAGTGCTGTAAAATCTACCCTTTCTTTGGAAAGTAACTCTTCTTCTGCTTCACAGAATCCTCCCAGGCCACCCCACAATAACCAGTCATCTGGGTCTAAGCAGCACTCAGCAGAACCGGAACTGGAAAAGGAAGCCAGGATTTAACAATTTCCAGGAGCTGGAAAAGGAAATAAACGAGATGGCAGATATGATGAAGGCTACCACTGCATTCAGCTCCTCAAAGGAGGCTTCTGCCAATAGCGAGCCACCTAAGCCACAGGCAAAGCCCAGTGGGCCAAAGAACAGTCCTTGGCCTCATAAGCCTGAGGAGGAACTGGTTGACTCCTCTTCCCCTTCTAATGAGACTGAATGACTAACCGACTTTGTTTCTGTCCCACAGGTCACTTTTACACAGGTGCAGCCAGTTCAGGCCACCCCATTGACACAGAGTGACAGCCCCACGGTGGAAAGTGAGGGTCCAGCCTTCGATGCCATCAGGAAGCACAAGTAAACTCAATCCGAAAGGACAGAGGTACACTGCTCCTGTTAAAATTCAGCAGACATTTCTCTGTGAGGGCCTGATAGATTCAGCCTCTGAGGCTATCCTAATTCTCGAGTCTCTTCGATAGGCTCACTGCTTCCTTGGGAGGTCAGAGGACCCTACACATCACACCGAGTGATTTGTCACTCACAGCTTATGGGGATCAGTCCATAGAGTCAGGTCTGGCTTAACCTCCAAATTGGAAAATTACAGGTGAAGCATCCTGTCATCATTACTGTGCCCTGGGGAAGAACTCTTGATTGGCAAGGAGCTCCTGAAAAGGCTACGACCCATACTGGACTACGTCCAGGAAGTGATCTGGACACAGGTCACACACCCCATACCTTATGCTAAGATAAAATATGACAGCAGGGTCAGTGGTACTTGTTCTGTCAAACGAAAGGACATGTCCATCAGGATTAATTTCTAGAGGTCTGCAGACCCCCAAATCCTATGGCTCCAGTATGAAGGGGCTGGAGATGAGGGTCAGGGAAGTAACGATGTGGTTGCAATCGAAGCGGGTTCAGTAGCAAACATTGTCCTTGATGCTGACTGCCTGCAGATATTTCTGAAGGAACCCCCAATCCACCAGGACCAGGGGGAGGAACCCTTGGGAATCCTAGTGGGAGAATCATTCCCAAGTGTGGAATTGAGTCTCCAGATTATTGAGGAAGCCCCTGTTCCTGGCATCTCTGTGAAGGGGGGGGGGGGGACTCCTGGGTGTGTAAGATCCTCACCCCGAGGCCTCCTCACCTTATAGTTTGTCTGGCCACATAGTGCTGTGACCTCTCAAGTGGACCTAGAGTCTGACCATATGATTTTGTCAAGTAAACTCGATGAGGCTGTTAGTCCCCTCACCCACCAGGGGGGGAGTCCCATGTTGTCCAAGCCATCAAGGTCTCCTCTCTCCAAGATGAGATTGAGGAGAAGGTTGAAATACCCCCGAACAAACCTGTTCTGGGATTTGACGAAATGGTTGCGAAAAAACTTGCTGAAGCAGACGCCTGCACTAATGAGTCAGAAAGGGCCCAATTAAAAGAACTGCTGTACCAACATAAAGGACCTTTTTGCCATAGATACCTATGACTGTGGTCTCACCGACCTACATGTCACCCGTATCCCTATGGATCCAAATAGTAAACTTGTCTTTGAGAGACAGTATAAAATCCTATTGGCCTCCTATGAATCTGTCCAGGAAATCATTAATTCCCTAGAACAGAAAGGAATTATATGCCAGCGAGTGGAATCTGACCAGGGTTTCCACTTCATGGGACAAATCATCAAGCATCTGTGGAAGCTGCTGGGAGTGAAAGCCAAAGTCCACATTGCTTATCGACCACAATCCTCTGGACAGGAGGAAAGAGCAAACAAAACTATCATAAGTATCTTGAAGAAATATGTCTCTTCCTCTGGGAAGCTGCCCTTGGTCCTGATGCTATCAGAGCCACTCATCACCGTGCTACTGGTGTGTCCCCTTTTGAGATGATGACAGGTAGGGACATGGTTTTACCCCTTCATCTTCTTTAAAGGACCAATGAAGTGAACCTCGCGTCTACTACAACTGCTCATGAATATGTCGCCCACTTAAGACACTTGCAAAGTGCCTTTGCCTTTGCCCAAAAGAATTTGGACACTGCTGCTAGGGGTAGGAAAGCCTACTATGATTTGAGGACTACCTCTAAAGAATACCAGATTGGGGATAAGGTATTCTACTACAACTTTGTAAGAATAAGGTCAAAGACTGTAAATTTCTACCTAGCTGGAACGGTCCATTTCCTATTGTGGATAAAGCCTCCCCTGTTGCTTATCAAATTAAAATGAAGACAGGTACTGAGCGGGAAGGCTCCCTTAAATGGGTCCACATTAATCAACTTAGACTGTGTCATCCCAGTAAGCTCCTTCCTGAAGAACCTCTTGATGAAGTGAATGATACTAACCTTGAGGCAGGATAGCCTGTTTGTTCTATTTTAGAGATGGAGAACCGAACTCTGAAGGTCCTGTTCCTGATGTTGATGTTAGCTGGATCCGAAGTTTCCACCCATACAACCAGAAAACACTAGACAGAAAAGGTTCATAGGACTTGGTGTTGGTGTACTCTTCACCACTCTGGGCTCCTTATTTGCTTCCTCCATGTCTATTGCTAATGCTGTATCTATTAGTAAACTCCAGGGTAATATCCAAGAGTTAAGAGCTGATATGAAAGATAACCGAACCCAGATTCATTCACAACAAAGTCAATTAAAAGCCCATGGTAAAAACCATACGTGATACTGTCACTATAGTTAATCTTCATTCTAAGCAGATTGCTCTAACCACAGCAGAATTGTCTATGCTTAAAGATCTTTTGAACGATGAGCGTACTTTCATACAACCAATACATGATCTTACTTATGATTTGTTTAGAGAATGAGACAATAGCATCAGTAACTTGATACAAGGACAGATTCCTTCATATCTGGTACCCACAGACCTTATTACAGAAGCCTTTGCTAAAATTACCAGAAATCACATTGAGCCACTCCAGATCTAGATCTTGGATGTGTTTCGAGGTCATGAGATGAACTTCACTGGAGTGGAGGAGTGGCCTAGTGATTGGGCAAGGTACTTCAGGCCGGAAGGTCAGGGTTTCAAATCCCACTAGAGGACAGCAACCTTGGGCCAGAGGGACTGGGGTTTCTAGTCCCACAGGTGCTCCTTGTGGTCTTGGGCAAGCCCCTTAACCCTCCATAGCCCAAGTTCCCTGTAAAATAGTTATCTCCAAGTTATAATGCCCTGTTTATTTATTTATTTATTTAACGTTCTTATATACCGCACTTTTATCATCAGCGCGGTTTACAGTAAACATAAAATACTCACCGATAGCAACAGGCTGTCGTGAGTTTACATATAACAGGAAATCTAATTGGATACAACATAGGGGAGAACTTTGTACATATAAGTTATATAACTATATACAATTGTATTCTTCTTGTTGTACAGGGAGTGATAGATCGTTACATTGGTTTGTAATGTGGTGTTGGCTATGTTGGAGTAGGGTATTGAGAGAAGTATGCAAGGAACAGGTGGTGTTTTAAGGCTTTTCTAAATTGTTTTAGGTCTTTGATATCTCTTATGGTGGGTGGAAGATCATTCCAACATTTGGGAGCGAAGTAAACGAATGCTCTTGCAGTTGTTGAGTGTGAACATTTTGTAAAGTCCGTCGGGATGATTAGGGTATTAGCTGCGACTGATCTTCTAGATCTGGTGTGGGGGGTGTGAGTGATGAGAGTGGAGATTGCTAGGGGAGCTAAGCTGTTAATGGCTTTGAATGTGATGAGTAGTGCTTTATATGTAGTCCTACAGGATATTGGGAGCCAGTGTAATTCCTTTAAGATGGGAGTTATGTGATCGTTCCTTGATGCACCGTTGAGGATGCGGGCAGCAGCGTTCATCGCTAATTGTAGCGTGTTTAGAGTGCTTTTTGGGAGGCCATGTAGAACTATGTTTGCATAGTCAAAGTGTGGAATGACTATGGCTTGGAAGATGGTTCGGAAGTTGTCAGGGTCGAGCATGTTTTTGAGGTTTCGGAGGGTTCTGATCTTGAAGTAGATGGATTTCACTGTTCGGTTTATGTGTTCTTTGAAGTCCAGTCGGTGATCAAGGGTTACGCCTAGGTATTTTACTGTGGATTTGATTGGAAGCTCTGCGTCCCGTACTTTTAGAGCAGTCGGGGGTGAGAATTCTTTATTCTTCGTGATGATTAGGGCTTCTGTTTTTTTGAAATTTATTCTCATATTCTGTGTGAGGAGCCAGTCTGTAATTGCATCAAAACACTCTATTAGTACTGTGTAATCAGGCCGAGTAATGTTGATTGGTATGAAAATCAGCACGTCATCTGCATAGATTAGGGAGGATACTCCAAATGAGCGAGTGATCTCACATATCGGTTGCATGTAGATATTAAAGAGTAACCCCGAGAGGGAGGATCCTTGAGGGACGCCTTGTTTCAACTGGAAAGGTTTTGAGGTGTTTGATTCTGTTCGAACATGTTGCCAGCGCTCTTCAAGATAAGATTTGCACCAATCCCATGCTAATCCCTGATGCCCTTGCATTGGAGTCGGGTTAGGAGTTTGTTATGGTCAACAGAATAAAACGCTGCAGAGATGTCAAGGAATATTAGTGCAAAGCCCTTTTTGATATTGTCAGTACCACAGATGAGGGTGTTGATTAAAGAAGTCAGCAAAGATTCCACACCATGGGTTTCTCTGAATCCATGTTGACTGGGGTCCAGAGGTGATGTGGTGTCTATATATGCTGTTGGATCTGAATCTGTGTGACCTTCTCTATTATCTTTGATAGCAGGGGGATGCTGGAGATTGGACGGTAAGATTCTTCTTTTGTTGGGTCTAGCTGGTTGTTTTTTAAAAGAGGTCTTATGGAAGTCTGTTTAAGAGCTGATGGGAAGATGCCTGTGGTGAATGATTGATTTATGATTTCGGATATGAATGGGCTGAGCTCATGTCGTAACGCTTTTATCCATTGTGCTGGACATGGATCGTTGGGTGCAGTGGTTGTATTTATTCTGGTGATAATATCTTTGACGTGCTTTATTGAGGGGGATGTGAGGTTGATGAGTGGGTTCTCCTGTAAGAAAGTTTGGGCATTAGATAGGGGAGAGGTTGTTGATGTCTTGATGGTTTTGGATTGGATGTAATCGGCGTACTTTTGGGGGTGTATAGCACCTTGATGTGGTGGAGTGGGCTCGGTGGTTAGTACTTTCACTAGGTTAAAGAGTTCTCGTGGTTTGTTTAGAGAACGGTTGAGGAGATCGGAGTGAAAGGCTTTTCTTCTGTTCCATACTGCTTCCCGGTGCGTTTCTAGCTGTGATAGGTATGTTGCTTGATCGGTAGAGTTCTGGGATTTACGCCATTTTCTCTCTAGTTTTCTTAGGAGTATGAGGGATTTCTTTAGCTCTGGGGAGAACCATGGTAAAGATGGTCTTTTATCTGAATGTTTATGGTGTGTTGGGTGAATGTTGGGTGTAGATGGTACCGAAAATTCGTTAAGGGTGTTATTCCAGTTTGCGACTAGATCATTGATGTTGTTGGAAGGTGGTTGGGAAAGCTTTGGAAGTACAATTTTTGTGATTTCTTCTTTGTCAAATGGTATGAAACGTCTATGGTTTGTTGAAGATTGTTTCCTGGTGTGGTTGGTTGTCTCTGGTTGAGCTGGCATGTTGAAAGATAGAAGGTAATGATCTGACCAGGGAACAGGGCTGATGGAGAGATCGAAATTGTAGTTGTTGCTTGCATAGAAGGATGGTGTGAATATAAGGTCGAGAGTATTTCCACTATGGTGGGTGGGGTTGCTTACTATTTGTTCATAGTTGAGGTTGGACATTGCGTTGAGGAAGGAACCGGATGAGGCGGGTTGGAGTGAAGCGAGATTGAAGTCGCCCAGTAACCAATTAGGTTTGTCTGGGTGCTTAGGATTGCAGGCTAAGTCAATTATGGTTGAGAGTTCTTCAGATGAGTTGTTTGGGGGCCTATAGATCAGGTTGATCGTGTTATGGTTGTTGTAGATAGAGATTAGATCTAGAAGTGGTGTACTGCTGGTTTGGATTGTTCGGTATTGGAGTTCAGTCTTAGCTATAATGAGTACCCCGCCTCCTCTTTTGTTGGATCTATTAGATGTGTAGCTTGAGTATGTTGGAGGTGTGAGCTGATTTAGTATGACTGTATCGGCATCGGAGAGCCAAGATTCTGTGATGAATAGAATATCTAGGTTGAGGTTAATTATGAGGTCAGTGATGGCAGGCCATTTTTTGCGGGTAGATCGTGCGTTGATAAGAGCACATCTAAGTACTTTTTGGGTAATTAATCTGTTGCGTTTTGTGTCGGTTGCCTGTTCTAAAGCTATGGAGATTAGGTGAGATTGTCTTTTGTAGTGTGGGTTTTGTGGTGGTTGGAATTGGTTGTGGAAGTTTTTTCTATTTCTATTGTGTAGTAACGGTATATGGTTGTTATCATTGATAAGTGCATTAGTAACATTGAAGGTGTTAAGGAGTAGGTAGATGCCTAGGAGGGCTAGCAGTGAGCCGTTCATGTTTTTGCCTTGGAATTCAAAGTGGAGGAAGCAGTATTAATTTGTGAGGACTATGCTTAGTATGTATATAGAGTGGTAGGTAGCAGAGGATTATATCACATTGTTTACCTCAGTGTTATTTGACAGCATAGGATTAATAGCCCAAGGTTTTGGTATATACAATGTTTCAATGAGACAGTAAGCAGGTTTTTTACTATGTTTCAACATGAGTATGGGGGTGCATACTATGTTACAATTAAGGCAGAGGGTTGGTAATTTGCTATTATTTAGATACATTCACTGAGTAAGCTTCTAATTTTAAACATTAGTTAATTGGAAGCAAAAAGTATGTATACATACAGTAGATACAGGTGAATTGGATAGGTGTTAGCTCTTGTTGAAGTCTTTTTGTGCTGCGCCTAAGGGCCACGCCAAAGGGCCCTCTGGCGAGGCCCTCAGGCGCGGGACCGCCTGACGGCGGCTGCCTTTTGCAGGTTTCAGTGGCTCCTCCTCCCACTCCCACAGCCCCGATTGGGCCGGAGACCGCAGCGCGGGAAGAATGCAGGCCCGCTGGGAGAGCTCTACCCCGATCGGGGGAGCAGAGGCTGTTCAATGTAATTTCAGTTTGTTCAATGTAAACCGCACTGATGCAGAATAGCGCGGTATATAAGAGAATGTAAATAAATAAATAAATAAATAAGCCTTGAACTATCTATTGGACTATAAGGACTCTCACATAATCGAACTGTCTATTGACCAAGAAAGCCTTCAAATTGCTGATTACAACTTTGATTCACGTGATGTGGACATTTTACAAACTGATTTTATGTCTCATACTTATCATTACATTTTAGTGTTCACTTTGGAGTTACACTAACACATTATATTGCATTACCGATATACCTTTTAGGTTTAGGTACACTATATGCTCTTGAATTTGAAGTTAATATGCATTATATTGATTGCATTGACTTGATTGTATCTGTCATTTTATTTTAACTTCTTTTATTGCTTGAGTGTATTCACAGTATTATTCCTCATGCAGTATTGCTTTAATGCATCTATTGTGCTTGAAGTATTATCCACTTATTATGCTTTAATCAACCATATGTCATTTGGTTCTGACCTGCACAGTAGTACTGCTAATTAGGTTTTGTACGATGAAGTGTACTCCTTTGTAGAATACTCCATCTTACAAAGGGGGGGGGGGAGATGTAGGGTTGGTACCCCTGCAATTCTGTGCCTGCAGATCTCCGGCCTGCTTAGCAGCTAAAGCCTAAACCAAAGCTGACCAAACAAGATGGTTTCCTGCTACAAAGGACTTTTGCTGTGCTTTCAGTCACAGACTTGACCTTCAAGCAACTGCTTGCGAAACGTTTCTATGTGTGCATACTGAAGCCAATTGTTCCTGGCCAATTCACTACCCACATGCAAGAACATCTGCTTCTCTAGTTCTTATCTATAGATGGTTCTACTGGCCTTGGACACTTGTACCTATGCCCAGAAACTACATACCGTTTCCTCCGCATGACATCTTACTATGGATCCTTTGTCTGCAAAAAAGATGCCTGTAAACTACCCCCTGATTCGCTGAGAACACCTTGGATTGTTTCATTCCAACCAATCACCAGACCTATGATGGAGACTCATCACAAAGAATAATACAGTCTGCGCAGAAGAACTTGCGCGCCTTTTTGCTGTTTGTATCCTGCTTACCTCGTGTCCGCTACCTGATCTGTCTGCAAGACAGATACACTACGTGTGTGCAAAGCCGTTCTCCTAAGGACTGAGATAAGACTTTCACAGATACCTTCGGTTCTGGGTTCTCCCGCGGCTCGCCTCCAAAAGGGCTGTAGTCTGCGTTATCTAGCCTAGCTGCCTCCTTGGAACTGTGCTGCTCCAGAGTCTCATCCGATCTCAGCCCCAGAGTGCCAGCCGAAACTAAGGTACAGTCTTCTCTCTCCTCCTCCAGATGGACAATGGTTAGCTAGAAACTTATTCCATAACTCTTCTCAGTGCAGAGCGAATTAGTGATTTCTGGTTGCTAATCAGTTATTTATCACTTTGTCTAACTGTAATTCTGTGTCGCAACAATCTGTTACCTCATGTTTCTAATTATATATCTTTAGCTTTATGTTTGTATATTTTTCTACCTTGCTGTCCATAATAAATATAATATAATATATTTATCTACAGACCAGACTCCTTCCGTGGCTCATTACCAGCATAACTCATAGAACTTCGGGCTGAGTATCAGTAGCTAATTTCCCCTGGACATAACTGAGAGCCTAACTTATTTTTTTTTGTGCTACTAATAATCCCTACAGAACTGCGCGTTCAAGTAGTTTAGAAACAAAGGGGAGGAGAGCGATGGGTCGATAATTAAAATGCTAGGTAGGATCAAGTGAGGGTTTCTTGAGGAGAGGTGTAAGAACAGCATACTTGGAGGCTGAAGGGACAGTTGCAGTGGAGAGCGTCAGGTTGAGAAAGCATAGTTACTCACCTGTAACAGGTGATCTCCGGGAACAGCAGGAATTTAGTCTTCACATATGGGTATCGTCGGTACTGACGGAGCCTGCACGGGAACGCTCCCCAGCATCCAATAGGAAAGCTTTCGGGAGCATCCCACAGCGCCTGCGTGCTGCTTTCCCGCCTTTCCCAAATGCCCCTCTCCAGCTGAGTTTATAGCTGAGACAAAGAGAGAGAGAGAGAGAGAGAGGGAAAGAGAGAAAGAGAGATACAACTCCTAGGGGAGGTGGGCGAGTTGTGAAGACTAAATTCCTGCTGTTCCCGGAGATCACCTGTTACAGGTAAGTAACTATGCTATTTACATGAACAAGCAGGAATGTAGTCTTCACATATGGGGACTCCCTAGCTACAGATGCCAGGGAGAAGCCCCAGAAGTTGTGTGACCTTTTGAAAGGGCTCCACTTCCCCCCATGGATCTCTGGCATCCTACCAGGGATGGTGGGTAGGAGTTGATTAAGTATGGAACAGGTGTTGAAGAACAGACTGACCAAACAAGGCATCCCGGCGGGAGTCCTTGTTCAAGCAGTAATGGGCTGTGAAGGTATGAATCGAGGCCCAGGTAGCTGCTCGACAGATGTCGTCGATAGACACAGAGTGAAGGTGAGCCATAGAGGCTGCCATGGCTCTGACATTGTGCGCTGTGACATGGCCTTCAAAAGGAAGGTTCTTACTCCGATAGGTAAAAGATATACACTGTGCAATCCAGTTGGACAGAGTCCTTTTGGAGACTGGAAGCCCTAAATGACTAGGATCAAAAGCAACAAAGAGCTGAGAGGACTTTCTATGTTGCTGCGTTCTTTGCAAGTAAAAGGCCAAAGCTCTTTTACAGTCCAAAGTATGAAAATTCCTTTCTGCATTAGAGGCATGAGGCCTTGGGAAAAAAACAGGAAGGTAAACTGCTTGGTTTAAATGAAAAGGTGAAACCACCTCTGGCATAAAGTGAGGATGAGTCCTAAGGACTACCTTATCATGATGGAACCTTGTATAAAGGGGATCAGCCACCAATGCTTGTAATTCACTAATGTGACGTGCTGATGTGATTGCAATAAGAAAAATAACCTTCCAGGAAAGGAATTTTAATGAGGTAGTAGCTAATGGTTCAAAAGGAGGCTTCAAGAGCTGGCCAAGAACCAGGTTTAAATCCCATGCCACCGGTGGTGGTGGCTTAAGGGGAGGCTTAGTTAGAAGAAGGCTTCTCATAAATCTTGCTATGATAGGATGAGAGGAAATAGGTTGCCCTTTTAAAGGTTTGAGGGAAGCTGCAATAGCACTCAAATGAACTCTCACTGAATTGGTCTTAAGCCCTGCATTAGAAAAATGAAGGAGATATTCCAGTAATGATTCCAGAGGTATTGCAAGAGGGTTAAGACCCTTCTGCGAACACCATATGGTAAACCTTTTCCACTTGAGCATAAGAGCGTCTTGTGGAGGATGGTTTTCTGGAAGCATAAAGGATGTCCTGTACTTGCTGAGAAAGGTTAAGACCGTGAAGGTCTAGGCTTTCAGCAACCAGGCCCTGAGATGTAGAGACTGGGGATTGGGATGCCACAGCATCCCGTCCTCCTGGGATAGGAGATTTGGAGCAGATCCTAACTCCAGAGATGGAGCTTGAGAGAGATGTAAGAGCAGAGGGTACCACACTTGTCGTGGCCAATGTGGGACTATGAGAATCATGCGGCCTCTGTCTCTCTGAAGCTTGAAGAGGGTTCTGGGAATTAGGGGAATGGGTGGGAAGGCATACAGGAGGAGGAGGAAGACATCCCTGGCCTGACAACCCTGAGCTGGAATTCTGGAACAGAACCGGGGAAGTTTGGCATTCAGCAGACTTGCAAAGAGGTCTATGTCTGGGGTTCCCCAAAACTGGAAAATTTTGGCCACCTGGTCTCCATGGAGAGACCATTCGTGTGGAAGCAGAACTCGACTGAGTCTGTCTGCCCAAGAGTTTTGAATGCCTGGAAGATACACTGCAAGGAGATGAATCTGATGCTCTCTGGCGAGGGCCCAAAGTCACAAAGCTTCGTTGCAGAGCGACAGAGAGCCTGTTACGCCCTGCTTGTTCACATAGAACATGGCTACCTGGTTATCCATTTGAATTAGGACAGTTTTGTAGCTGAGCTGAGTGTGAAACACTTGAAGAGCAAGAAAGATTGCTCTGAGCTCTAGGAGATTGATGTGTAGATTGGTCTCCTGTGGAGTCCAGGTACCCTGGGTAGAGAGGCCTTGCAAATGGGCTCCCCAACCCACTTATTTATTTATTTATTTAACATCTTTTATATACCGCTCTATTTATAATCAGCGCGGTTTACATAGAACAAGAAAACATCAGATAAGGTACATGTTATCTGTTTTTTACATAGAACAAGGAACAAAAACTTGGATAACCGGGGAAATTATTTACAATGAATACAACACATTGGCTATTTACATATGAACGGAATAAAGCCTAAAAGAATTTTCATAGTATGAGAGAGAGGTGTGAAAAGTTATTGGGTTAGCAGAGGTGGCGTGTTAAGAACGGGAATGGTGCTACTTGTGAGGCATCTGTTGTTAGAGTTACTTGAGGTGGGGGTTGCTGAAAAGGGGACCCCACCAACAGATTGTGGGGTGACTGCCACCATTGGAGAGACAAAATAAGACGATCTGAGGTTGCTATTTTGTCTGACAAGCAACCTGACGCCTGAGCCACTGCGTGGATAGAGTCCACTGGGCTGCCCTCATATGGAGGCGGGCATAAGGGATCACATGCATGGTGGATGCCATGTGGCCTAGCAATTGTAACATTTCCTGAGCAGTGAGGTGAGACTTTAGCATTGCTTGGGAAGCTAACTGCACAATGCGAAGGCAGTGGGACTGAGGAAGATAGGCCCTTGTCTATCTGGTATCCAGCAGGGCTCCTATGAACTCTAGAGACTGAGTGGGAGCTAGGTTGGATTTTGGGAAGTTTATAACAAGTCCCAAATATTGAAGGATAGGCATTGTGCGAGATAGAGAAATCCTGGCCTCTGGCTCTGATGGGGCTCGAATGAGCCAATCGTCCAAGTAAGGGAAGACGAATATTTTTAGGGTGCGGAGAAATGCTGCCAACACATCCATGCATTTTGTGAACACCACTGGTGCTGAGGCCAGGCCAAAAGGAAGAACTCTGTATTGGTAGTGCTTCCCTTTAAATAGAAAGCGAAGAAATCTCCGGTGAGATGGATGGATGAGAACATGAATGTACGCATCCTTGAGATCTAGAGAAAAAAGCCAATCCTGACTCTGAAGGTATGGCAGAAGAGTTTCCAGAGAAATCATTTTGAATTTCTTTTTGAACAGGAATTTGTTCAATTCTCTGAGGTCCCAAGTGGGTCTCTGCCCTCCTGTTTTCTTTGGAATAACGAAAAAGGGGGAATAGAACCCTGCACACTGTTGATGAAAGGGTACTTCTTCTATTGCCCTTTGGGCAAGAAGCAGAGTGACCTCATCATCTAAATGGGAGTTGAGAGAGATCTGAGAATTGAACTGTCTTACCACTGTAGGAGGGGACATGCTGAGGAAGTGAAGCTTGTATCCCTCTCTTACAATGGATAGAGTCCAACTTTCTGCTGTTATCTGGCCCCATCTGGGGGCAAAATAACATAACCTTCCTGGAATGGTGGAAGGCTCTGGCCCGTTCAGGGCCAGGAAGACAAAGTTCTCTAGATGGGAGTCAAAGCCCCTGTGGAGGCTGAGTCTGCTGAGCCGGTTGAGGCTTAGCAGTCTTTGTTTTTCTTTGTTTAGGTTGCTGCTGACCCTTTTGGGCAGACTGACCTGAACGATGCCCTTGATGGGTATAGGAGGGGTAGAACTTCTTCTTTCTAGTGAAGAATGGTTTTTTGTAGGACTTTTTCCTTCCAGGATCAGCTGTAGATTTTGATAATCTATCCAAGGTGAGATTATCAGCATCTAACTCATTAGCTTTCTCTTGCCAATTTTTGCCAAAGAGATTCTCTCCTGTGCAAGGAATATTCCCCAGTTTGTCCTGTACCCAAAGTTTCAAGTCAGATGCCTGGAGCCAGGCAATCCTACGTGCGCCTATGGCAATAGCAGAAGTTCTGCTTATGCACTCAAAACAGTCAAAAACTGCACGATTTACGAATTTGGAAATATCCTGAGCATGTTTGATAAGTGCAAGATAATCTTGTCTCTTATCATCAGGAAGGAGAGGGTTCATAAGCTCTAGATCTCCTGTAACTTCCTTAAGGAACATTCCCATATATAAAATGTAGGAACTAATCCTGGCAGAAAGCACAGAGGCCTGGAAGGTTCGACGGTCAAAAGCATCAAGAGTTCTACATTCGCATCCTGGAGGATTAGATGCATGTCTTTTTGCACTCTTGATCCTTCTCATAGCTAATTCCACCCACCACCATGGAATGGTGGGGCAGCTGAGTTTTTTGAAATCCAGGACAGGGAGGGACTCGATACATGGTATCGAGCCTACGAGAATGAGGAGAAGTGGTGAGAGGTGTTTCCCACATCCTTAGCATGAGATCATGTAAGATCTCATGAATAGTCAAAGTAGCTGCCTATTTGGGAGCTTTAGGATACTGTAGAATCTCCACTTCCTTCACCCTAGGCTCTGTTTCAGGAGTCACTGTGATGGAAAGACCTCCAGCAACATCCCGGATGAAATCCTGGAAGGATATATCCTCTGGAGGAGACATCCTACATTTAGGAGAGGAAGAATCCTCAGGAAGAAATACTCTGGTATCGACAGAGCTGTCAGAGTCTTCAGACTCGTCAGAGGATTCAAAGTATCTCCTGTCCGGGTAATCGTGCAGCGCACGATACCGGTACCGATCGAAGTCGGTATCAACAGGGTCTGGTACAGACTTGTCAGTACCAGAAGGCACAGCATGCGTCGGTACCGGTAGTTTACCTGACGACGTCAATGCAATTGGCCCCGGTACCGATGTAGGAGCCGGTACCGGTTGAATTGTCTGAAGCGGTTTCGGGGGCATCGATGCCGAGAGAAGAGCCACCAGACTGCGTTCAATAGCCAAAAGTCTCTGGTCTATCAACGACGCCGATGCCTGGGTATCAGTACCGGACAAAGCGGCGGTACCCCAGAGCATGGCACCAGTAGTTCTGCCGAGGTTGGGGCCTCGAGAACATCCTGGAGCCTCGATGATGCTTTGGAAACCGAAGCCTCCCGCCAGGGCAATTTTGCCAGCGTGAGTCCCTCAAGGGCAACACCAGAGGCATCTTGATACTTAGAAGAAGATCTACCCTTTGAGGACCGACTAGACTTACGTTTAGTTACCTGAGATCCATGGGAGGAAGACGAAGCCCTGGAAGATGTTGCCACAGATGCTGCATCGGAGGGAAAAAGGGTGCTAAGCTTAGCAGCTCGGTTTTGCCGACCCCTCTTCGACATCATCCCACAGGCAACACACTCGGAGATAGAGTGGTCAGGACCTAAACATTTGAGGCACCACTCATGGGTGTCGGTGACGGAGATGGTACCGCCACATTTGGAACACTTTTTAAAACCCGAAGCGGGTTTTTCCATTGTAGAGGAAAGTTGGGCCTAGTGCCCAAAAATGGCGCGTGGCACCAGAGGAGAAAAAAGCTGGAGACTACAGAAAAATTTTATTATTTTTTTTTTTTTTAGGAAAAGAAAGAAAGAACCAGCAGTACCGGTGTAGCGTCGAAGGAAGGCAGACGCGACCACAAAAAATAAGAAGAAATGGGATATTTTCTGCGGTGACAGGAAGTGCGACCTGCCGGCTCCGCAGAAAATGAAGAACTGAAAAGGAGCAGTTGGGAAAAGCAGGAAGAGAGCACGCAGGCGCTGTGGGATGCTCCCAAAAGCTTTCCTATTGGACGCTGGGGAGCGTTCCCGTGCAGGCTCCGTCGGTACCGATGATACCCATATGTGAAGACTACATTCCCGCTTGTTCCTGGAGATTATGAGAGATGGAAGGGACAACAGTGGAGGAGATGGGGCTTACTTAGGAGACGGATGGGGATAGCATCAAAGGAGCAGGTTGAGTTTGGAGGAAGAAAGAAGATGTGCAGTTTCCTCTTCAGAGATCACAGAAAAGAAAGAGAATAGCAGAGGTTGAGGGGGAAACTGGGATTGAAGAGGGAAAGGAGGGGAAGTAGCTGACTTTGTGGGGAATTGGAGGGTGACCTTGTGAATTTTGTCAAGGAAATAAGTCAGCCAGGATTTGAGCAGAAAGAGAGGGAGGGATTGGGGTCGGAGGTGGAGGCCATTTGAGGAGAGAGCTAAGAGTAGTAAAGAGACGGCGAAGGTCAGAGGATGAGAATTAGTCAGATGGTCTCTCAAGGATAAGACGCATGTCGTCAGTAAATAAAGCTATTGGTACCCCCTGAATATCTACATTAGCCCGAATCTTCTCAGCCATAGGCTTGATCACCAGAACAAATAACAGCAGAGACAGAGGAAACCCTTGTCTCATGCCTCTCCCCAGGTCGAAAGGCTCTGAGTATCCCCCTCGGCTTGTCATACAGCGATTAAATCCAGTTAATAAAATGTGGGCCAATCCCTATCTACTTAAGAACTCCCAACATGAATGCCCATTTGACCCTGTCGAACTCTTTTTCTGCATCAACCGTGACCATTACCATTGGCTCTTTTCTTCGGTTAACCTCCCAGATTTGGTGTAAGACCCTCCGAATATTATCACTAGCTTGTCTACCCAGAATAAACCTAGATTGGTCCATTTTAACCAGTTTCGGAATCACCTTCCCAAGCCGGCCTGCCAATATTCAAGCCAGAATCTTAGCATCCAGATTATTTATTTATTTAGACAGATTTGTATGCCACCTTTTCCTTCAATCAAGGTGGTCACGTCACAACACAATTGGAGGGTTACATTTAACATTAGGGTACGTGTAAACATTTAGACAGTACAGTTATGTGACAGTATTTAGACAGTACAGTTGAGGTAACATGGCATAAAGGTATTTACTAACGTGGTGTGATGAGTTTGTTCATGTGAATGGGGTGGGTGGGTGTTTAGTTGGTGGTGATGTTAGTATTGCTGTTTAGGTAAGGGATGTTGCTTGAATGCTCATAAGTTTTTATAAATAACCATGTTTTTGAGGTCTTTGCGGAAGTCAGTGAGGTCTTCTAAAGCTCTCAGGCTCATTGGTAGGGAGTTCCATATTGAGGATGCCAGTAGTGATGGTGCTCTTTTTGAGGTTGTTTGTTTGGTTTTGTGATAACCTGCAGGGGTGCTGATCATGTTATTATTGGTGGTTATTGGTCTATTGCTGATGTCTCTTGTTATAATGCTTTGGAGTACGTCCGCTGAGAGATGGTGAATGACTTTGAAGATTATCATGATTGTTTTGTATTTAGCTCTTGCCACCATTGGGAGCCAGTGTAGTTGTTGTAGGACGGGAGTGTGCTCGGTCCTTGGGGTGTCCGTAATGATGTATGCTGTGGTGTTTTGTACCATCTGTAGTAGGTGTAGTGTCTAGTGAGGAAGGCCTTGATATAGTGAGTTTCCATAATCAAGCAGTGATGTGATGAGTGATTGACATACTATGCAGAAGTGGTCTTGACGGAGCATTGGTTTGCTTTGTCTGACTGTTTTCAATCGATGATATGCCTTGTTTGCAGTTTTGTTGATGTGAGATTTTAAGTTCAGAGCTCTGTCTAGTGTTATGCCCAGATATGTAACTTCTTCTTTGACTACTATGTGTTTGTCTAGGATGCTTCTGTTTTGTGGGGGTGTGAATGTGGGGTTCCTGGTGACGAACATTGCCTCAGTTTTGTTGTAGTTGACTGTTAAGTTGTTGGCTATGAGCCAGTCATTCATGTCTTCGAGGCATTTTGTTATTGGTGTAGTGTTTAGTGCCGGTAAATTGACTGGAGCGTACACCATGATGACGTCAGTATAAATGTGGTAGCATAGATTATGGTTCTTGATGATGTTGCATATGGGCTGTATGTAGATGTTAAAGAGCATTGAAGATAGGGCTGAGCCTTGAGGTATTCCCTGTGTGACAGGGAATTGTAAGGGATTTCTTTTGACTTGTTGCATTTGACTTGTTGCATTCGCCCTTCCAGGTATGATGTAAACCACTTTAGGGTATTCTTGCATAGTCCTATCTGTTGTAGGCGTTGCAGTGGGTGTGACACGGTATCGAAGACCGCCGAGATATCCATGAACACTAGGAGGAAGCCGTTTTTTATGCTGTCAATGCCTCTTAGGAGATTGTCAAAGAGGGAGGTGAGTAGTGTTTCCACGCCGTGTTGGGGCTTGAAACCAAGCTGATGTATGTCCAGAGGGGCATTGATATCTATATGGTCCTGAAGTTGCCTTTGGACTGCTTTTTCCACGACTTTAGCAAGGAATGGCAGGCTAGAGATGGGACGGTATGATTTTGGTTCGGATGGGTTCAGATTGCTATTTTTAATTACTGGTCGTATCATTGCATGCTTTAGGGACTGCGGCATGTATCCTAGTTGGAGTGAATCCTTGACAATTTTTTTTTAATGTGATGAGAGAGCTGGCTTTTTGTGGCTTTGATCCATGACACTGGGCATGGGTCTGATGGTGAAGTTGTTGTGTTTAGATCAGATATAATGTCTTCTACTTGCTATTTTGTTGGTATGTTGAAGCTCTCCCATATTTGATGTTTCTTTTTTATCGTGTGATCATTTGTTTGTTGTGATGCAGAGTTTGTTTGGCTTGTGTTTTTTGACTTCATGTAGTCTGCATATTTTTGTGGGTCAAGATGGTTGGTGCTTTGTTGCGTGTCATCCTTAGTGAGCTTTTGGATAATGCTAAAAAGTTCTCTTGGTCTACTGGTAGATTTCATGATTAGGTTGGTATGGTGTTGTTTGCGTTCATTTATTAGATTGTTATACTCCCATTGTTTGTCTCTGTATTGTGTTAGGAAGTTGTGTGACTTGTTCCGTCTCCATTTTCGTTCTAGTCTTTTTAGTGTGCGCTTTGCAACTCTTATTTCTTGTGAATACCATGGGGCGTTGGATCTTTTGCAAGTTTGTGGTTCATTGTTGGCTGGGGCAGATGCTGCATTGGCTATTATTGTGTTCCACTCTTCTATATTAAGATCCAGGGTGTCTTGTTCCTGTTGAAGTTGTAGATTGATTTCATTGATGAATGAGTCTCTGTCAAATGTTTTGAACCGTCTGATTATTCTTTCATCTTCTTTGCATTGGGTGGGGTTATTCAGGGTCATGGTGAATTCAATGACATGGTGGTCTGACCAGGGGACTGGGGTGATTGTTGGTTTTGTAGTTTTGTTCTGTTCCACCAGTTGTGTTGGCATGAACATCATGTTCGGATTTGTACCATGTTTGTGTGTTGGGGCGTTAATTGTTTGGCAGTATTTTAGTGACTCCATGGCTTTTAAGTACGTTGCAGTTTCTCTGGTGGGTGTGGATGTTAGGTTGTAGTTCCTAGTACAACTAGAGGTTTGTGTCTTCTGTTGTGTGCGCATATCGTTTCAATTACTGTGGATAGGTGTTCAGTTGTGGTTCCAGGTGGTCTGTATGTGAGGGTTAGGTATTTGTTGGCTATAGTGAGTGTGTTGGATTCTATTGTGTTAGTGGAGGCGATTATTTTGAATCTGAAATCCTTTCTGGAGAGTATTAGTACTCCTCCTCCTTTCTTTTGTGCTCTGATGCAGTTGAATGGTGAGTATCATGTTGGGGTTACTTGATTTAATATGACCTGGTCTGAGTCGTCTAGCCAGGTCTCAGTGATGCATGTTATATCAAGCTTCTTGTCGTGGATTAGGTCAAGGATAGTATTTGGTTTGTTCCTGATAGATGGGTAAATTAGACTTACCTGCTAATTATGATTCCTTTAGGAACTCCAGTCTAGTCCCAGACCTCTGGGTTTAGGCACCTCCTCCCGCAGCTTTGGAGACTGAGCACGTCACAGCTTTCCATGGCACCAGCATAAATACACCAGGGACTTCCTTCCCTCTTCAGTAACCTATTGACAAAGCAGACTCACCAGAGCAATAAATAAGAAGAAACTTTTTCAAAAATATCATTTAACTTCATAACTATGGAACTTTAAAGGCAAAATAGGCCGTTACTACACCCTAAGCACCTGGCTTGTGACCAGAGACCTACAGAAAGAAATCTTCTTGTACTTACGAGTCCAAGACAAGTTAGACCCCTCCCCCCCTCTAGAGACCACAGCCTACCGAGACTCAGCCGAACTGAGCGCCATACGTTGTCGCACTTCAGGCTACCGTCTGCAACTAGAACTCGGGAGGGACATGGGACTAGACTGGAGTTCCTAAAGGAATCATAATTAGCAGGTAAGTCTAATTTACCCTTCCTTCTCGTCCCCCCAATCTAGTCCCAGACCTCTGGGCATGTAACAGAGAACCGCTGACCCAAAACTCACATCCCCTTCCGCTTGCACATCGATCCTGTAATGCTTAACAAAGGATGTCAGCGACGACCACGTTGCCGCCTTACAAATTTCTACTGCAGGCACCAAACTACACTCTGCCCAGGATGCCGCCTGCGCCCTAGTCGAATGAGCTCTCAACCCTTTCGGCGCTGCCTTGCCCTTCAAAATATATGCTGACCCAATAGCCTCTTTAATCCACCTTGCAATAGAGGCTTTAGATGCCGCTTCCCCTTGTCACGGACCCCCAAACAAGACAAACAATCTCTCCGACTTCCTAAACGAGGCTGTCCTTTGCACATACAGTCTTAACGCTCGACTTACGTCCAGCCGATGAAGTCGACTTTAGACCTTATCCCCGCCTCCCCTTTCGAAGCCTGGCAAGGATACGACCTGGTTGACATGAAACATGGACACCACACCTTTGGCAAGAAGGACGGCACGGTACGCAAAACCACTCTTATTACAGAACGACAAAGAAGGCTCCTTACACGATAAAGCCTGCAACTCCGAAATTCTTCTAGCCGAGGAGATAGCCACCAGAAATACCACCTTAAGCATAAGGTCCTTCAAAGTAGCCTTAGCCAACGGCTCAAAAGGCTGTCCTACCAATGCATCTAGCACTATGCTAAGATCCCAGATCGGGACCGTATTCTGACAAGGATGACGCAAGAGCATGGTAGCCCTCAAAAACCTTCTCACATCCGGATGGAACCCCAACACCATCCCTTGGACTATTCCGCGATAACAAGAAAGCGCTGCCAATTGCACTCGCAGGGACGCCGCTGCAAGACCTTTATCGAAACCATCTTGCAAAAACGCCAGAACCTGCAAAATCGACGCCCATAACGGTACCACTTGCCTCTCAGTGTAACAAGCCACAAAAATGTGCCATACCCGGACATAGGCCATCAAAGTCGACCTACGCCTTGACTTCAACAATGTCGACACAACTGCCGCTGAATAATCCTTGACCGTCAACCTAGCCCTCTCAAGAGCCAGGCTGTAAGCGAGAACCAATCCACCTGAGGCATATGCAAGGGACCCTGCTGCAGCAGATCGTCCCTGACCGGTAGCCTCCACGGCGGCTCTACCAGAAGACGCACCAAGTCCGCATACCATGGCCTTCTCGGCCAATCCGGGGCAATCAGGACCACCAGTCCTTTGTGCCTTTCGATGCGCTGTAACACCCGACCGATTAACACCCATGGCGGGAACATATACAGGAGCTGTCTTTCTGGCCACTTCTGAATCAGGGCATCCAGGCCTTCGGACATCCTTTCTCTGCGTCTGCTGTAAAACCTCTCTGCCTTCGCAGACTCGAACGTCACCATCAGATCCATCACCGGAGGCCCCCACCGTTGAACAAGCAACTCGAACACTTCCTGATGCAGAATCCACTCTCCTGGATCCACCTTGACCCTGCTCAAAAAATCGGCTGCCACGTTGTCTACTCCCGCCACATGCGCAGCCGATAACGCTTCCAGATGGAACTCCGCCCAACCGAGAAGCTCCTCCGCTTCTTCCTCGAGCGCCACACTGGTGGTGCCCCCTTGGCGATTGATATATGCCACTGCTGTGGCGTTGTCGGATAATACCCGAATTGCCTTTTCTTGCACCAGCTGATGGAACTGCCTTAATGCCAACGTGACCGCTCTCAGCTCCAGTCTGTTGATGGACCATTTTCTTTCCAGCTCGGACCACTGACCCTGGGCAAACTGCCTGTCGTAGTGCGCCCCCCAGCCGAACAGACTAGCATCCGTCGTCAGCGGCCTCCACTTCGGCGACTCCAACGGCATGCCCTTCTCTAAATGCCCCGGAGTCAGCCACCACTGTAAGGCCCGTTTCACCTGTACCGGGCAGACCAGCCGCTGTGACAGCTGATCCGACTGATGCGACCACCTCCTGAGGAGAGACCTCTGCAAGGGCCGCAAGTGCGCTCTCGCCCACGGAACTAACTCCAGCGTCGCCACCATCGTGCCCAGGAGCTGCAAAAAATGCCAAGCCGACGGGGCGCTGGACTTCAAGAACTCTCTCACTAACTGCCGCAACCGCACAACTCGAGCGTATGGAAGAAACACTCTGCCTAACTGGGTGTTGAAGCGCGCCCCCAAGTACTCCAACTCCTGAGAAGGCTCCAACTTGCTCTTTGACATATTCACTAACCATCCTAGACACTGCAGAAACTGGACTACCCGACGGGTCGCTCGCACACTTTCCTCCTTTGACTTCGCTCGAATCAGCCAGTCGTCCAAATACAGATGCACCAAGATGCCTTCCTTCTGCAACGCCGCTGCTACCACCTCCATCACCTTGGTAAAGGTGCGCGGTGCCATTGCCAAGCCGAAGGGTAACGCCTGGAACTGAAAATGCCCCATAGGAATGGCAAACCAGAGATACCGCTGGTGCTCTGCACGGATTGGAATATGCAGGTACACTTCCGAGAGAACTAGCGACGTGAGAAACTCTCCTTGCCTCACTGCTATGATGACCGACCTCAGCGTTTCCATGCGAAAATGTGACACCCTCAGGCACCGGTTGACTCCCTTGAGATCCAGGATGGGCCTTAAGGACCCTTCCTTTTTTGGTACTACAAAATATATGGAGTATCGACCGGATCCGCATTGGTTCCCTGGAATCGGAACCATCGCGGAACCATCGGAACTCCCCGTTTTATGTAAACGACGGCCAATGTATCTGGTCAAGTGTTCTATTGTTTTGATGTAAACCGTGCTGATGACAAATAGCGCGATATATAAGAAATGTTAAATAAATAAAAATAAAATCGCCTTGAGAGCCAACAAGTTTTCTACCGTCTCTCGCACGGCCCTGAGTCATGCACTTGTCCGGCACGGAGAAAGAACAAAGGATTCTCGTACTAGCCGAAGAAACTCTAGAGCGTATCTTTATCTTTATCTTTATTAAAACACTTGATAAACCGCCCAGGCCGAAGCATCAGGGCGGTGTACAATCGTAAAAAAGCGACGGCTGCCAAGAAAGGAAAGAGAGAAGAGAACGCCAAAAAATAATAGGACAGGAAGAGAAATAGCGAAGAATAGAGAGAAGGCAAAAAAAAAAAATAGTAAAACAGTAAAACAATAAAATGTTAAAAACAATAAGATAATAAAAGGAAGTGGGGAGGAGGAGGGGAAGCATGAGCCAATTTCAGGAGGGATGGGAGGCGGGACTAAGGGGACAAAACACCATCAGTGGGGAAGAGCAGGGGAAAATGAAGGGGGGTGAGATAGGGAACTAGGGGGGAAGGCATCATCAGTAGGGGGGGGGAGGTCGAAGGCTTGACAGAAAAGGTGGGTCTTGAGAAGGGCCTTAAAACGAGTGTAAGACAGTTCAATACGGAGAGGAAGGGGAAGAGAGTTCCAAAGGGCGGGACATAAGAAAAAGAAGGCAGAGTGTCGGGTGGATTCAAGACGGGCCTGAGTGGGTGAGGGGAGAAAGAGGCGATTTCCATGGGCAGACCGGAGAAGACGGGGAGAGGGCTGAAGATGAATAATATTAGCTAAATACTGGGGAGAGTCAGAGAAAAGGGCCTTGTGAGCAAGGATGAGTAGTTTGAACATAAACCGAAACTTGATTGGGAGCCAGTGTAAGGAAAGCAAACAAGGAGAGACATGGGAACGAAGGGGGGATGAAGTGATAAGACGGGCAGCGTAACCCTTCTGAATGACGTGATTTGGACCCAGACAGGGTAAAAGTCCCGTAGTCGCCCTCCCACAGGTACTACCCCTTCCTGAGCCCTCCTCGCATCATTGCGATTTCTTGAGAGTTGAGGAAGGGGAGGCTCCAAAACCTCTACCTGCTCCCCTGAATCCTCGAAACCCCGGAGATCGATACTGGAAACGGCCTCTCTGAAACTGACCAAACCGTGTCAGTCGAAACCTACGAAACTCCCTCTGCTGGCTTCTAGAAGGGGCCTGAGGATGACCCTGCTTTTGCTTATCCTCAGGTAAACGACCCCCCTTAGACTCACCAAGATCCTTAATCAACGTATCCAAGTCCTCGCCAAACAGGAGCTTACCTCGAAAAGGGAGCTAGCTAACCTGGCTTTAGACACTCCATCTGCAGCCCGGTTACGCAGCCACAGATACCTACGCGCCGCCACTACCGACGCCATACTCCGACAGCCCGCGAATGAGATCGTACTGTATATCAGCCAAATAAGCCGCCCCCGATTCCAACCGGGTCGCCTCCTCATCCGTCCCTGCTTCGGAACTCCCTTTCAACTTTTGGGACCACCGCAGGCATGCCCTTGCCACCCATGCTCCACAAATAGACGCATGCATGGAAAGAGCATTGACCTCAAAGACCTGTTTCAACAACGTATCTAAACGCCTGTCCTGAGAGTCCTTCAGGGCTGAGCTGCCTTCCACTGGAATCGTGGTCTTCTTCATGACCGCCGAAACCGCCGCATCTGCCCTAGGGGATTTGAAGAGGTCTTTATCTACCTCCTGAAGCAGGTAGATTTGCGACATTACTCTGGCCCCTTTTAACCCTGCTTCAGGCGTGTCCCATTCCTCTTGTATCATCTCCTTAAATACCCTATGGATCGGGAAGGCCCTCTGGGATTTCTGCACTTCTTGCAACAGTGGGTCCTCCAAAGAAGCGTCCACGGTTTGCTCTGCTGCCGGCATGTTGTGCGCCTCCAGCGTTTCCGATATTAACGCCGGCAACTCCTCCCGCCTAAAGACCCGTGCCTGGTCCTCGGTCTCTGCTATTTCGCCTTCCTCCAGATCCAAATCCATATCCGAATCTTCCAAGGTCTCTGACAGGCATTCCGAGCCCTCTGCATGCCCCGTCTTGTCCGCTAATCTCGCCTTCTTTCGAGGAACAGCATCCGCTCCACCTTCCAAGAGGCTCTCCATACGCTTACGCCCCAGGTCCTCATCCAGCTCCCCTCCAGGCTGCTTCCCAAGAGCTTGGTGGAGAAGGGCAATGAAATCCTGCGAAAAAATAGCTGCTAGCCCCCCTGACATTACTGGTTGCGATCTGGCTAACTCCACTGACCTCAAGGGCCCCGGCGTAGGCTCTAGGACCAGCCCGACAGGAGAAGGAGACTTCGGAGACTCCAAAGCTTCCCCCTTGGAAAGCTGTGTCTCCGCCTCCCTCCCTCCCCCCCCCCCCCCGCTACTGTTTCTTGCGCACAGGCTCGGCATACTCCCTCTGCCGAGACTGAGCTCCTCCTAGCCCCACTCATCATGCACTGAGGCTTGGAAGGCATAACTGAGCACTGTCGCATTTCAGCCCCCCCGCTAGTGCAGCAGAACCAAAAACCCCAAAAACCTCCCTGACTGAATCTTTCTTCAAACCGGTCTACTGATTTTCTTTGTACTTTTTTTTTTTTCCTTTTAAAAACAGACTAACCACTAGTGAAAAGGCCCGAACTACCAAACCAAAAGGGGCCTGCAGAGTTTCCCGCGCGATCTGCACGTGCTGTGGGCCTGAGTGCTTGCAAACGGCAGCTTTCCCACTCAGCCGCGTTCCTCTAAGCGCCGGTACGCGGCTTGCACTACGACCGCCGGAATCACAATGAACCACGCTCTCCTCGATCCCGGCTCACTGTGCCCCGCCCGGCTCACCTCAGCAACTGACGCATCCAAGAAGGACCGCTCCTCCGGCCTGCTCTTCACGATCGACGAAAAAGTCTGCCACGGCCCCCGGATCCTTGGCGCCAAAAAAAACAGACCGCCTTGTGCGCGCCTCCCTCCACGGCTCCTCACCCGATCCTTGGGTTCGGGAGCCGGAGGCCCCAACAAACAGTCCCAAATACTTCTCGGCGATCGCAACGCCCGGGGAGGGGGGAGAGAGGGGGATACTTGCTTGCTACGCTGTTGAGGAGACTTCTGAGCGCTGGGTCAGCAACCAGGTCTCAAAGGCACAGCACCTCTTTTTTTTTTTTTGTAAAGAATATGCCAACTAACTAATCTATCCACTACTTAATCATTGCTCCAGTGAGCCCGATCTGGCTCACGCCTCCTCCAGCTGCAATGGAGACTGAAACTACTGAAGAGGGAAGGCGGTCCCTGGTGTATTTATGCTGGTGCCACGGAAAGCTGTGACGTACTCAGTCTCCAAAGCTGCGGGAGGAGGTGCCTAAACCCAGAGGTCTGGGACTAGACTGGAGGGACGAGAAGGAACTGGCGTTTAGTAGAGCACATCTGATGTTTGTTGATATTATTGGGTTTGTATGTCTATTATTTGTGAGGTGAGAGGGTGTGTTATGTGTGTCCCTGTATGGTTTATAAGCTGTATTCTTTGCTTGTTGGCGTTCTTTGGGTATGTGTGATGGTAGTGTGCATCTAGATTGGGTGGTTTATCAAGGGTATTTGTTTGTTTAGTCTGATGCTGTATGTACAGCGTGCAAACGTGGAGGAATGTGAGGTAGGCCATAAGGTAGTGGGTAATGGAGTGCATTTTATAACATGTATTTGCGGACCTGGGTTGTAGTTTGTTGAATGGGGTAGTAGGCTTGTGTAGTGTGAGTTGTTTACGAGCCAGGCTATGCAAATTGTTATTTGGCTATGCAAATTGTATAGCAAGTTCTATGCAATTAATCTACAAACAGTTGATTGCCCAGACAAGGTATCAGTATTAAATTCTAATCAATTAATCTACAAGCAGTTGATCAGTTTACAAGCAATTGGTTGTTGAGGCAAAGGTCTATGCAGTTAATCTACAAGCAGTTGGTTGTTAAGGCAAGTTCTATGCAATTAATCTACAAGCAGGTGATTGTCCAGGCAGGGTTTCATAATTAGGTTCTATGCAATTAATCAGCAAGCAGTGGATTGTTCAGGCAAGGTAAAAGTGTTATTTTATGCAAGCAATGGATTGTCCAGGCAGAGCAAGGCAGCAGATTTAATTTACAATCGGTGATTTGTCTATGCAAGGTACGGCAGTGGATTTAACTTTGATGGATGATGGCTTGAGATGCTGTTATTTGGCCCCTACTTGGTCCGCGCCTAAGGGCCACGCCAAAGGGCCGTCAGGCGCGGGTCCGCCCGGCGCGGGTCTGTCTGGTGGCGGCGCTTCTTAGGTGCTGGTTGCTCCTCCTCCCACAGCACCGATTGGGCTGGAGTCCCTGAGCAGGAGGGCTTGCCAGCCCGCTCAGGTGCTCTACCCCGATTGGGGGAGCCTGATGATAGCCGCGGGTTCCTTTTCTTTTTCCCGCCGGCGGCGGCGCTTCTTAGGTGCTGGTTGCTCCTCCTCCCACAGCCCCAATTGGGCTGGAGTCCCTGAGCGGGAGGGCTTGCCGGCCCGCTCAGGTGCTCTACCCCAATCGGGGCAGCCTGATGATGGCCGCAGGTTCCTTTAATTAATTAATAAGGGAACTAAGCCTGTATGAGCTACATAATATAGGGGCTTTCCCCTCTTTAGGTACTACCTTTACTCCTGCTTCGTGCATGGAGTTGGGCAAAGGTTTCCGCCCTCGGACCCACTGAACAACTCAACCAAGGGCCCCAGCAGTGACTCTTGAAAAGTTTTATAAAAGATGGCTGTCAGGCCATAAGAACATAAGATATGCCATACTGGGTCAGACCAAGGTCCATCAAGCCCAGTATCCTGTTTCCAACAGTGGCCAATCTAGGTCATACGTACCTAGCAGTTTCCCCAAAAGACACAGGTTCCACAATGCTTGTACTGGGTCAAGCATTGATATCCTGGGTCCCTTCTTAATAATGCTTTATGGACTTTTCCTCCAGGAACTTGTCCAAACCTTTTTTAAACCCAGCTACACTAACAGCCTTAACTACATCCTCCGGTAACAAATTCCAGTTTGATTACACGTTGAATGAAAAAATATTTTCTTTTATTAGTCTTAAATAGTTTACCCTGTAGCTTCATTGCATGTCCCCTAGTCTTTCTATATTCTGATAACGTAAACAATCGATCTACGTTTACCAGTTCCACTCCGTTCATTAATTTATAGACTTCTATCATATCTCCCCTCAGCCGTCTCTTTTCCAGGTTAAAGAGCCCTAACCTTTTTAGCCTTTCTTCATAGGAGTATCCTTCCATCCCCTTTACCATTTTGGTGGCTCTTCTCTGAACCTTTTCTAATAACGCTATATCCTTTTTAAGATACGGCGACCAGAATTGCACACAATATTCAAGGTGCGGTCTCACCATGGAACGATATAGAGGCATTATAATATCTTTTGTTTTATTTTCCATTCCTTTCCTTATGATACCTAGCATTCTATTTGGCCATCTAAGCCAGGGGCCTTTCCCCACCCCCTCTCTTCATACCCGATGGCCTCCAGTACCTCCCCTGCATTAATCTCCCTATCTAGTATTCCTGCCTTTCCCCCTTCGAGCTCCCTCAACCCAAATTCCTTAAGATATTCTTCCATCCCTAAGACCCCCCCCTCCGAAGTGTAAAGTTGCCTATAGAATTGCCTAAATTCCTCTCATATCCGATCAAAGCTCACAATAAGTCCCCTTTCTTTCGTCCTAATTTTGAACACCATCTGTTTCTTGGCTTGTACCCTTAGCTGCCTCGCACTACTAGGTTTGTTCCTGAATTGAAAATGCCACTGACATAACCTTTCCAATTGAAAAGCCAAAAGCCGTGCCTGCATTCCCTCCAATGCTTTCCTAATCTCCCTCAGCCTCCACTGATCCCAGCGAGTGATTCAATGATGTTGCTCCCTCTCTACAGCCCCTAACTCCTTCTGCAGTACCTCCTTCTGCAGTACTTCCTTCCGCTCTCTCGAAATCCTCTTTTTATAGGCTCCCATCAAAAGAAAATGTCTTCTAATCACTGCCTTCATTCCATCCCACCCCATATCCCCCCATAGCTACTTCCCCATGTGCATTAGCTTCCCAATACTCTTTTAAGACTTTCAAAATATGATTCTTATTTTTCCCCTTCTCCATGACAGAATCATTAATTTTCCAAAATCTGAGGTCCTCTTCCTTCTTACCTAGGTGCAGGCAACAATCAACAGGGGCATGGTTCGACCAAACAATCCTGGGGGGATTTCAATATCCATGCTGATTCCCCCTCCACCCCCTGGGACTCTGCTTTCCTCTCGCTCCTCTCTGACCTTTCCCTCCAACAGTCTGTTCATTTCCCCACGCACTTAGCCGGTCACTCCCTGGACCTCGTAATTTCTCATTCAGCCCCTCCATTCATCCCTATTTCCTTCTCAGCTCTGCCCATTCCCTGGTCTGATCATTTCTGCTTATTCTTTTCCATTTCTGTACCCTCACCCTCCTTACCCCCTTCTTCCTCCCAGAGTTCTGCCCCCGTATTACTCCCAATACCCTCATTCAGTTCCCTTTATGAGATACTCTCTTCCCTGAGGATTTCCATCTACTCCCTGTAGATGCCCAGGCTCAGTACTGGAACATAATAACATAAGAACATAAGATATGCCATACTGGGTCAGACCAAGGTTCATGAAGCTCAGTATCCTGTTTCCAACAATGGCCAATCTAGGTCATATGTACCTAGCAGTTTCCCCAAAAGACATAGGTTCCGCAATGCTTGTACTGAGTCAAGCATTGATATCCTGGGTCCCTTCTTAATAATGATTTATGGACCTTTCCTCCAGGAACTTGTCCAAACCTTTTTTAAACACAGCTACACTAACAGCCTTTACTACATCCTCTGGTAACAAATTCCAGAGTTTGATTACACGTTGAGTAAAAAAATATTTTCTTTTATTAGTCTTAAATAGTTTACCCTGTAGCTTCATTGCATGTCCCCTAGTCTTTCTATATTCTGATAACGTAAACAATCAATCTACGTTTACCCGTTCCACTCCGTTCATTAATTTATAGACTTCAATCATATCTCCCCTCAGCCGTCTCTTTTCCAGGTTAAAGAGCCCTAACCTTTTTAGCCTTTCTTCATAGGAGTATCCTTCCATACCCTTTACCATTTTGGTGGCTCTTCTCTGAACCTTTTCTAATAACGCTATATCCTTTTTAAGATACAGCGACCAGAATTGCACACAATATTCAAGGTGCGGTCTCACCATGGAACGATATAAAGGCATTATAATATCTTTTGTTTTATTTTCCATTCCTTTCCTTATGATACCTAGCATTCTATTTGCTCTCTTGGCCGCCGCTGCACACTGGGCCGAGGGTTTTAACATGTTATCCACAATGACGCCTAAATCTTTTTCTTGGGTGGTGGTTCCTAATGTGGAACCTTGCATCATGTAACCATAGTTTGGGTTGTTCTTCCCTAGGTGCATAACTTTGCACTTGTCCACATTAAATTTCATCTGCCATTTTGATGCCCAGTCTTCCAATTTATCAAGATCCTCTTGCAATTTTCCACAATCCTCTTGGGTTTTAACAACTTTAAATAGTTTTGTGTCATCTGCAAATTTGATAACCTCACTCGTTATTCCACTTTCCAGGTTATTTATGAATATGTCAAAAAACAGCGGACCCAGCACAGATCCCTGGGGTACACCACTATTCACCTTTTTCCATTGGGAAAATTGGCCATTTGGCCCTACCCTCTGCTTTCTATCTTTTAGCCAGTTCCTGATCCACAGTAGTACACTGCCTCCTATCCCATGACTCTTTAGTTTTGCCAAAAGTCTCTGATGAGGGACCTTGTCAAAGGCTTTCTGAAAGTCCAAATACACTATATCAACCGACTCACCTTTGTCCACCTGTTTATTCACACCTTCAAAAAAACATAACAGATTAGTAAGACAAGATCTTCCTTGTCTAAAGCCATGTTGGCTGTCTCCCATTAGGCCATGACTATCTACTATCAACGCTCATAGCTGCCCTTGACAAGCTCGCCCCTCTTCAGCCTCTTCTCCCTTCCCACACCCGTCGTCGCCACTCCTGGTATCATCCGGGTCTCCTCCTCCATCGCGCTTTTCTCCATCGCATCGAGTGCCGCTGGCGCAAGCATCCGTCGCCCACCAACCTGGACCATTTCCGTTACTGCCGTCACCACTACCGCCTCCCTCCTCTATTCTGCCAAACAAGACTACTTTATCAACCTCATCTCCTCCTCAGCCAACTCCTCACATCAGCTCTATTCAGTTCTCTGTTCTCTTTCCGCCTCCTACTCCCTTGCTTCTCCAACCCCATCCCCTATTATCCCTGATCCTGCTCTATTGGCCTCGCACTTGGCCTCCAAGGTCCTTTCTCTTCATCTCCTCTTCCCCACCTGTCTTCCCCCTCTCTGCCCCCTCCTGTGGTCCCCTCCTCCTCCCCTTCCCCCCCCTCTCTCCCCTGCCCCCCTGCTTTCCCATCTCTGGCCCTCATTCCAGCCCATTACCCTCCCAGAATTATCCAAGGTCTTTGCTACCATCCGTAAAACCTCTTGTATTTCTGACTCTATTCCCTCTCGCTGGCTACTAGACCCCTCCCTAGCCCTCTCCCCTCTGATCCTCTCTATTTTTAACTCTAGCCTCTCATCTGGTACTTTCCCATCCCTCTGGAAGCATGCCTCGATTTGTCCTATCCTAAAGAAGGGCTCCCTGGACCCCTCCTCTCCTGCCAACTGGCGTCCTATTTCAAACCTTCCGTTTCTTTCTAAGGTCCTAGAAAAGCTGGTCTTTGCTCAACTTTCTTCCCATCTTGAAGCCTCACTAGCCCTTAACCCCCAGCAATCTGGTTTTCATCCTGGCCACAACACAGAATCCATTCTTCTCTCCCTCCTCAACGAACTGCATGATGCTCATGACCGAAGCTCTTTTTCTATTGCCGTTTCCCTTGATTTATCTGCCGCTTTCGACCTTCTTGCACATCTTTACAGCTTCGGCCTCTCTGGCTCAGTTCTCCTCTGGTTCCGTTCTTTTCTCACCAACAGGTCTTTCTCAGTTCTCTCAGGGCACGCTTCCTCTTCCCCTACCCCTCTTCACTATGGTATTCCCCAGAGTTCCGTCCTGGCGCCATTTGTGTTCAACATTTTTCTGGCCCCTCTCACACTCCTGGTTCAGCAACATAGTATCTCCGTCTATTACTATACAGATGATGATATCCTCATTCACCACACAGATTCCTCCGCCCCCGATATCAGTCCCCTTAACGCCTGCTTATCCTCTGTGGCCTCTTGGCTATCCTCTAACTTCCTACACATTAATCTCTCCAAAGCCTCAGCCATTTGGTTTATCTCTTGCAGCCCAGCTCCCTCTCTTCTCCCTCTTCTTTCCTCCTCTCCCATTCCTGTTGTCATGTCTTTGCGTTACCTAGGTGTTACCCTTGATTCATCTCTCTCCTTCAAAGATCACATCTCATCCGTAGTCCAGCGCTCCTTCCATACTCTGAGACAACTCTGTGCAGTCCATCCTTTTCTTTCTGTCCCCTCTTTGACCACGTTGCTCCTGTCCCTTGTTATGTCACATCTGGACTACTGCAATGTTTCCTTAGCCGGCCTTCCCCAAACCCAACTACGTAGACTTCAACTTGTCCAAAACACAGCTGCCCGTAGTCTAACCCACGCCTCCCATTCGGATCACATTACCCCCCTTCTCATACGCCTGTACTGGCTCCCAGTTTCCTACAGGATTCAGTATAAATTTCTCATCTTTGTCCATAAATCAATCCATACTGGTACCCCCCCTCTATCTCGCCGACTTGGTTCACCACCACACTCCTCACCGGTTCCTCAGATACATTCACTCCAATCGTATGTCTCTTCCTTCCCCATCCCAGGCCCATCTGGAATCCACTCGCTCCTCGGCCTTCTTTTTCCTTGGTCCCTGGCTCTGGAACTCGCTCCCCTCAGCTCTCCGTTTGGAACCTTCCTTTAACACCTTTAAGGCCAGACTAAAAACCCACCTTTTCTGCTCTGCCTTTGAACTCCCCCCAACCCCCTTCTCCTTTGTCCCCAGCCCCTCCTTGATGTCAAGCCCCGTTCTCTCCCCTCCCTGGTGTACTGCAGTCACTGTCTGCTCTTTCCTCTATTCTTGCCTTTTCTAAATTTATTGGCGTTCTTTTTCCCTTTCACAGCAGTTCTACCTTATTTTAATAATTGTAAACCGCTCTGACGCTTTTTGTATGAGTGGTATATTAAGTTCTAAATAAAGATAAAGAACCAACATCCATATCCCCAACCACTGCCACAATCCACCCAGATCATATCACTCATACTATAGGAGTGATGCAGGAGAGAGAAATCTGTATAAGTTTGCTGCGACCCGTGCTGCACCCACCAACAATCCACTAATCCCAACCTATCTATCAACCCCACTAACTCTTTACTCTCTCTGGCATGTCCTCCCTTCCCTCGCGAGTTATCAATCCTGGGGTTGCATGAGAGATTGAAGTCTCCCTCCATGATAATGGCACCCACATTCACCTCCCTTACCACATTATTCACTTCCGCAAAAAATATACCTTGCTTTTTGTTGGGGGCATCAAGACACACCACACTCCAGTGACAGCTCCCTATTTTCAAGTTAACTACCAAAATCCTACCCAATTTGTCTCGGAAGACGAAACCTACCCCTGCCCTTAGGTTACTGGCCAAGAGTATCCCAGTTCCACCCTTCTTGGATTCCCCCACCTTTGAAGTCAGATACAGCCAATCATACTTCTTACTTTGCAATATTTTCTCCTGCGCTCTCCGCAAATGAGTCTCCTGCACAAGCAAAATATCGGCTCTAAGCCACTCTCCTTCCCTCTGTAGCATATTTCTCTTCTGCCATGAATTAAGGATTTTCACATTGATTGAGACCATTCCACAAATGCTCAAGCTGCTAGCCATAATCGCTGAAATTCCTCCTTTACCCCATCCTCTGGCATGGCTGTCCCAACCTTTGCCCGTCCCACCAAGTGTACCCAGAGAAGAATCCAAAAACAGTTCAATTCTATATTCATTACACTGGAAGCTTTCTGATTTTCTCATCTGCCTCATAATTGTCTCTTTCACCTCATACTCATGCATACATAGCACTATGTCCTTGGGCTTTTCCAAATGGGGTGGGAGCAATGCCTTATGGCAAGGATCTCCAACTCCAGTCCTGGAGGGCTGCGAACCAGAGTTTTAGGATATCCCTAAGAAATATGCATGAGATAAATTTGAATACAATGGGACAGTGGATGCAAATACATCTCATGCATATGCATTAGGGACATCCTGAAAACCTGACTGATTTGCAGCCCTCCAGGACTGGAGTTGTAGACCCCTGCCCTATGGGCTCGATCTATTTTAAAGTCTTGACCTTGTACCCCTTCCACCCTTGGTTTCATCAGCATGTGAAAGATCACTCTCACCACCTTCTTACAGCTTTGATATTTGGGCAATTCCAGGATTCCCCCGATCTGGCTATTATTACTTCTGGAGTGATTCTCCAGGTCCTCCAGTTTTAACAACATCTCCTTCGGGATCAAATCCATATTTGTCACATGCTGCTTTAACACAGGTACATCATCTGTGAGCTCTTCCATATGGGCCTCAGAGTCTACTAGCCAAAACATCTGACTCTCTTCCCGCTTTCGAGGTCATCACTGCTTAGTTCCGGCTCTCCTCTCCTCGGCCTTCCCCCCCTCCTCCCCCAAGGACTCCTTGAGGTCCATGGTTTTGCAGCAGGTGTACATCTCCAACACTGCGCCTCTGTTCACCTCTCACACACCACTTCTGTGCTCAACTGCTGCGTCTAAGCCTTAAGGTTTGCTCAAAAAAGGCGATTCCGTGGTGGAGCACAGTACACAGTACACAGCTTGAGTACCATCACTTTCTCCAATGCTAAGGAACTATTATCTGAAAAGAGGGATCCCAAATGTTGTGAGAAATAAGGATCTGAATATTATCTATAAAGAAATAAACATTAAAGCTAACAGATTGGATCAGTGTGGACAGAGGAATGATAAAGAGAATGAATAAGGTAGAAGATAAAATAAATCTTGGAAAGCACCACATTGTAGAGGGTGTTCTCTTGAAAAGCATAGTTATTCACCTATGGGTATCGTCGGTACCGACGGAGCCTGCGCGGTAATGCTCCCCAGCATCCAATTAGAAAGCTTTTGGGAGCATCCCAACAGCGCATGTGTGCTGCCTTCCCGCCTTTCCCAACTGTCTCTCTCCAGTTGAGTTTTAAAGCTGAGACAAAGAGAGAGAGAGGGAAAGGGAAAGAGATAAGATAGAGAGATACAACTTCTAGGGGAGGTGGGTGGGTTGTGAAGACTAAATTCCTGCTGTTCCCGGAGATCACCTGTTACAGGTGAGTAACTATGCTATCTCCAGGAACAAGCAGGAATGTAGTCTTCACATATGGGGACTCCCTAGCTTCAGATGCCAGGGAGAGACCCCAGAAGTTGAGTGCCCCTGAGAAAGGGCTCCACCTCCCCCCATGGATCTCTGGCATCCAACCAGGGATGGCGGGTAGGAGTTGATTAGGTATGGAACAGGTGTTGGAGAACAGCCTGACCAAACAAGGCATCCCGGCGGGAGTCCTTGTCCAAGCAGTAATGGGCTGTGAAGGTATGAACCGAGGCCCAGGTAGCTGCCTGACAGATGTCATCGATAGACACAGAGTGCAAATGAGCCATTGAAACTGCCATGGCTCTCACATTGTGAGCTGTGACATGGCCCTCCAGAGGAAGGTTCTTACTCTGACAGGCAAAGGAAATACACTGAGCAATCCAGTTAGACAGTGTTCTCTTGGAGACTGGAAGTCCCAAATGAGAAGGATCAAATGCAACAAAGAGTTGAGAGGACTTTCTATCTTGCAGTGTTCTTTGTAAGTAAAAGGCTAGAGCTCTTTTACAGTCCAAAGTATGAAGATTCCTTTCTGCATTTGATGCATGAGGTCTTGGAAAGAACACAGGTAGGTAGACCGATTGGTTTAGATGAAAAGGCGAGAACACCTTTGGCATGAAGTGTGGATGAGTCCTAAGGACTACCTTGTCATGATGGAACCTTGTATAAGGTGGATCAGCCACTAGTGCTTGCAACTAAATATTATAATAATACTAATAAATAGTGCGGTATAGAAAAACAATTAAATAAATAAATAAAATAAACTCACTGATGCTACGTGCTGATGTGATTGCTATAAGAAAGATAACCTTCCAAGAAAGAAATTTCAAGGAGGTAGTAGCTAAGGGTTCGAAAGGTGGCTTAATGAGCTGACCAAGAACCCCCATGCCACAGGTGGTGGCCTAATGGGAGGCTTAGTTAGCAGAAGGCCTCTCATAAATCTTGCTATAAGAGGATGGGAGGAAATAGGTTGCCCATTTAGAGGCTTGAAAGAAGCTGGAATAGCACTCAAATGGACTCTCACTGAGTTAGTCTCAAGCCCTGCATTGGATAAATGAAGGAGATACTCCAGTAATGATTCCAGAGGTACAGCAAAGAGGTTAAGACCCTTCTGCGAACAACATATGGTAAACCTTTTCCACTTGGAAACATAAGAGCGTCTTGTGGAAGGCTTCCTGGAAGCATAAAGGATATCCTTTACTTGATGAGGGAGGTTAAGATCATGGAGATCTAGGCCTTCAGCAACCAAGCCCTGAGATGCAGAGACTGGGGATTAGGATGCCATAACATTCCGTTCTCCTGAGATAGGAGACCTGGAGCAGACCCTAACTCCAGGGAGGGAGCTTGAGAGAGATGTAGAAGCAGAGGGTACCACACTTGCCAAGGCCAATGTGGAGCTATGAGAATCAAACGTCCTCTGTCTCTCTGAAGCTTGAAAAGGGTCTTGGGAAATAGGGGAATGGGAGGAAAGGCATAAAGGAAGTCTTGACCCCAGTGAAAGAGGAAAGCATCCTTGGCCCGAGAGCCCTGAGCCGGAATTCTGGAACAGAACCGGGGAAGTATGGCATTCCACGGACTTGCAAAGAGGTCTATGTCCGGGGTCCCCCAAATTCGAAAAATCTTGGTCACCTGGTCTACATGCAGAGACCATTCGTGTGGAAGCAGAACTCGACTGAGTCTGTCTGCCCAAGAGTTTTGTATGCCTGGAAGATACACTGCCAGGAGATGAATCTGATGCTCTCTGGCGAGGGCCCATAGTCGCAAAGCTTCGTTGCAAAGCGACAGAGAGCCTGTTCCCCCCTGTTTGTTCACGTAGAACATGGCTACTTAATTGTCCGTATGAATGAGGACTGTCTTGTAGCTGAGCATGGTGTGGAACACTTGAACAGCAAGGAACATTGCTCTGAGTTCCAAGAGACTGATATGTAGATGAGACTCCTGTGGAGTCCAAGTGCCTTGGGTGGAGAGGTCTTGCAAATGAGCTCCCCAACCCATTGGTGAGGCATCCGTTGTGAGAGTTGCCTGGGGTAAGGGTTGTTGAAAAGAGGACCCCAGCAACAGGTTGTGAGTGGACTGCCACCACTGGAGGGACAAAATAAGGCAACTTGTGTTTGCTATTTTGTCTGACAGGCACCCTGATGCCTGGGTCCACTGAGTGGATAAAGTCCACTGGGCTGCTCTCATAAGGAGGCGAGCATAAGGAACCACAAGCACAGTAGATGCCATGTGGCCTAGTAATTGTAGCATTTCTTGGGCAGTGAGATGAGGTTTTAGCACTGCTTGAGAAGCTAACTGCACTATGCAAAGGCAACGGGCCTGGGGAAGATAGGCTCTTGCCCTTTTGGTATCCAGAAAAGCTCATATGAATTCTAGAGACTGAGTGGGAGTTAGACTGGATTTTGGGACGTTTATGACAAGACCCAAATACTGAAGGATAAGCATTGTGAAAGATAGGGAGGTCCTGGCCTCGGCCTCTGATGGGGCTCGAATGAGCCAGTCGTCTAAGTAGGGGAAAACGAATATCCCTAGAGTGCGGAGAAATGCTGCTACCACAGTCATGCATTTCGTGAACACTCTTGGTGCTGAGCCCAGGCCGAAAGGAAGCACCCTGTATTGGTAGTGCTTTCCTTGAAAAAGGAACTGAACGAACTTACTGTGAAGTGGATGGATGAGAACATGAGTGTACACATCCTTGAGATCTAGAGAACAAAGCCAGTCCTGACTCTGAAGGTATGGCAGCAGAGTTCTTAAAGAAATCATCTTAAATTTCTCTTTGAACAGGAATTTATTCAATTTTCTGAGGTCCAGAATAGGTCTGTATCACCCTGTTTTCTTTGGAATAAGGAAATAGGGGGAGTAGAACCCCGTACCCTGTTGATGAATGGGTACTTCTTCTATTGCCCCTTGGGCAATAAGCATAGTGACCTCTTGATCTAACATGTTGATGAGAGAAGTCTGATAATTGAACTGTCTTACCATGGTGGAAGGGGCATGCACAGGAAGTGCAGTTTGTACCCCTCTCTTATAATGGAGAGTGTCCATTGCTCTGCTGTTATCTGCTCCCACCTGGGGGCAAAGTGACATAACCTTCCTGGAATGGTGGAAGGCTCTGGTCCATTCAGGGCCAGGAAGGCTAGATGAAAGTCAAAGGCCTTGTGGAGGCTGAGACGGCTGAGGCTTAGCAATCTTTGCTTTCTTTTGTTTGGGTGGTTGCTGACCCTTTCGGGTAGGCTGACCTGTAGAACATCCCTGCTGGGAATAAGAGGGGTAAAGCCTCTTCTTTTTTGAGAAGAAAGGCTTCTTGAAAGATTTCTTTCTCGCAGGATCAGCTGTGGCTTTGGATAGCCTATCCAAAGTGGAGTTGTCAGCATCCAACTCATTGGCCTTTTCTTGCCAATCTTTACCAAACAGGTTCCCACCAGTACAAGGAATATTGCCCAGTTTGTCTTATACCCAGAGCTCCAAATCAGATGTCTGGAGCCAGGCAATTCTACTTGCACCTATGGCAATGGCAGACGTTCTGCTTATGCACTCAAAACAGTCAAAAGCTGCACGGATGACAAATTTGGAAACATCCTGGGCATGTTTGACCAATGTGAGAAAATCTTGTCTTTTATCCTCAGGAAGAAGAGGGCTCAAAACCTCTAAATCCCCAGTAACTTCCTTCAGGAACATTCCCATATATAAAATATAGCAACTGATCCAGGCAGAAAGCATGGAAGCTTGGAAAGTACAACGTCCAAAAGCATCCAAAGTTCTGCACTCTCGTCCTGGAGGATTAGAGGCATGTCTCTTTGCACTGCTGATCCTTCTCATAGCTGATTCCACTACAATGGAGTGGTGAAGCAGCTGAGTCTTCTGGAAACCAGGACAAAGAGGGACTCGGTACATAGTATCCAGTCTACGAGAGTGAGGAGAGGTGGTAAGAGGCGTCTCCCACATTCTTAGCATGAGATCATGCAAGATCTCATGGATGGGTAGAGTAACTGCCTCTTTAGGAGCTTTGGGATATTGTAAAATTTCCAACTTCTTTGCTCTGGGCTCTGATTCAGGAGCCACAGTAATGGACAGACCTCGAGCCACCTCTCTGATGAAGTCTGTGATAAGGAAGCTTATCATAGCTCAGGTAGGAGCTATAGAAAAGATGATGTGACTCTGAACAAGCAACCTGTCAGTTCTGGTAGAAGTGAGAAAACAGAGTTTTCACATAAAAGACTACCAGTCCCAGAATGCACCAGGTTTCCAGCAGCCATGAGAGGGGCTGAAGTGAGAAAATGTGTGTGCAATCAAGAGAGCTATGAGGTAATCCCTAAGCACTCATCTCAAAGGGCAGGGCCTGATTCAACACAGCTGCGCTGTGTTAGGGAGCAGCACACATTAGGAAAGAATAAGAATAGAGATTATTCTTCAGATAACAGTTACTACAAGCTCCAGCCCAGCTTCAGGGAGAGCTTCAGCTACAGAGGGAGGAAGAGATACAGAGACAGCAACGGCTACAAGCTCAAGCACCAGTATCACCTGGAGAAACAGAAGCCAAGCCAAGCAGATAGAGAGAGAAGGAAACTCTCTGGAAGGAAGAGAAGAAAGGCCATTGGAAGGTCTGGGAGATTCCAAGGCAGTACTCATACTGGGAGGTATTCCAAAAGCCAGCAGAGTCCATTGGACTGGATTCAGCCAGAGGAATGGAGTGGCAGAGATAGGAATCACCAGTGGCTACCTGGAAGAGAGAAGACTGCATGTGGAAGGGACTTTCAGACCAAGGCCAGAAGGTATGTGAGAGGAGATCCAGTGTCCAGGGATCAAGATTGGAAGGCTGGACATCAGAATTGGGTTACATATTGGCCAGGCTATACAGAGAGGAATAATGATAGCAGGAGAGGCTCAGGTATGAACACTGATCCAGACCCTATCTATAATAGAGAATGGCAGCAAGGGAATAAGCATTCTCATGATAGTGCCTTAATGAAAGACTCGTCTGTGCCAATGTATGATAATGACCCTATGCTGATTGATACAGCAGATGAAAGTACAGTTTATATGGACTGTTCTCTATCTAAATGCTATTACTAGCTTTCTCTGAGCAAACACATCAGCCATCACAAAGAAACCTAACTTTGTTCTTTATTTCCACTGCAAACAGCTCTTAAAGCAGGATTTGGGCTCACACAGTAGCAGCCAGCCAGCTAAAGGCTTTCAGCTGGTCCATTGATAGTAATTAGGGCTGCACCTGATTGTGTGTGAGCAAGGGAGAATCACTGCTGAGATCGGCGTGGAAAATAAGCAGAAGTTAACCTAACCAGCAAAGTTTATTCTTTACTTTGTGCCTTTGTATTTGGTAATTATTTGCTAAGAAAACATTAGCTAATTGCCTGACAAGCTGAAGGTTGTTTTCTGGTTTACTTTGTGACTTTTTGTTATCCATTTAAACACTGCAAGCAAGTAACCTCATTTATAGTGCTATCAAGCATACATGTGCTGGGTGAATTAAACCCCATCAATAAAAGAAGTATTTTATTGATCTTACCACTTGGTTTCACAACTCAAATTATTGTCATCAGCTGTGTTTGGGAGTGAATGAACTACAATACCCACAATATCTTGCAAGAATCATATGAATATATGCATCGTCAAGATTGTGTAAGTTCTCACCCTAGGCAGCCGTCTGACAAGTCCTGAAAGGAAATATCCTCTGGAGGAGACATCCTGCGCTTAGGGGAGGAAGGCTCCTCTGGGAGAAGCACTCCTGCATCGACAGAACTGTTAGAATCCTCAGATTCTTCTGAGGACTCGAAGTACCGTCTATCCAGATGCTCTTGAAGAGCCCGATACCCGTACCGACCGAAGTTGGTACCAGGAGTAATTGGTACCAGAGTAAGGGTACCAGAGGGTATCGCATGACTGGGTGCCGGCAATGCGGACACCGATGTCGATGCTATCGGTACCGGTACCAGTGCCGGAATCGGTGCCAGTACTGGTTGAACTGTCTGATGCGGTTCCGAGGGTGTCAATGTTGCAAGGAGAGCCGCCAGACTGTGTTCAATAGCCAGAAATCTCTGGTCTATCGACGCTGCCGATGCCCGGATGTCAGTACCGGAGAAGACCGCCGGTACCCCAAAGCATGGCACCAGGAGTTCTGCCGAGGTTGAGGCCTCGAGAACATCCTGGATCCTCAATAATGCTTTGGAAGACGAAGCCTCCCGCCGGGGCAATTTTGCCGGTGCAGCATCCTCAAGGGAAACGCCAGAGGCATCTCGATGCTTAGAAGGAGATCTACCCTTTGAGGACCGGCTAGACTTGTGTTTAGTTACCTTAGATCCACGGGAGGAAGAGGAAGCCCTGGAAGACATCGATGTTACTGAGGCTGCATCATAGGGAAACAGGGTACTAAGCTTAGCAGCTCAGTCCTGCCGACCTCTTTTAGACATCATGGCACAGGACATACATTCCGTGATGGAGTGGTCAGGACCTAAACATTTGAGACACCATTCATGGGTGTCAGTGACGGAGATGGTACCGCCACACTTGGTGCACTTCTTGAAACCCGAAGAGGGCTTTTCCATTGTGGAGGAATTTTTGGGCCTAAGGCCCAAAAGGCACGTGCATATGGAAAAAAAAAATACTAAGTATTTTTTTTTTTGTTAAAGAAAAGAAGAAAGAAAGAAAAAACGGCGGTACCGGTAGAGCGTCGGGGAAGGCAGACGCGACCACAAAAAATAAAGGTAATAAGGGAAAATTTTCTGTGGTGACAGGAACAACGACCTGCTGGCTCCGTGGAAAATGAAGAACTGGAGAGAGGCAGTTAGGAAAGGCGGGAAGGCAGCACGCAGCCGCTGTGGGATGCTCCCAAAAGCTTTCTAATTAGATGCTGGGGAGCGTTTCCGCGCAGGCTCCGTCGGTACCGACGATACCCATATGTGAAGACTACATTCCTGCTTGCTCCTGGAGATAGGAATAATTTAGCTTAACCATAACTGAGAAGAGCAGAGAAAAAGGACCTAAACCAGTTCAAAGAAGTGCTTCTTACACCAAAGCTGTCCAATTGGGATAATAAGAAAGATCAGTCTACTAAATCAAAAGCAGCTAAAATGCTATTGTAATAGAATTCTCTTGCCCTCATATAGGCCAGTTAGGATCTTGTCGTTTAGAAAAACCAGGAAGATTTTGGAACTGTGACATTTTCTGAATCCAGATCTTTTTGAGTAGAAAGCATCACTGGCCTTGAGAAAAGTGCTTAAATGTTGAGTAACCATATTTTCAGCTACTTTCATTAGGAGAGGTAAATTTGAGATAGGATGTTAATTAGAGGGACTTAAGTGAGGAATGAGATGAGAAATAGATGCTTCACAAAGGGAAAAAAAAGAGGCCCAAGTAGCTGCCCTAGAAATACTGAATGGCGGTACTAGACCAAACTCTGCCCACGACGCTGCCTGAGCTTGCATCAAATGCGCTTTCAATCCGACGAGCACCGGCTTAGGCCTCAGCATGTACACCGAAGAGATGGCCTCTCTAAGCCATTTGGATGCCGCCTCACCCTTACATGGCCCCCCAAACAAGACAAACACTCAGACCTACGGAAGGAGCTGGTGTACTTCAGGTACCTCTAACATCCTACGCACATCTAAGCTTCATAAAAGAGGATCCGACACCATCTTCCCCTCCGCCCTTGTGAAGACCGGCAGGGAAACCGACTCATTCAGGTAAAAGAACAAGCTGACCTTTGGCACAAAGGAGGTAACTGCCCTTAACATCACCTTGTCTCTTGATATCATAAGAACATAACATAAGAACATAAGATATGCCATACTGGGTCAGACCAAGGTCCATCAAGCCCAGTATCCCGTTTCCAACAGTGGCCAATCTAGGTCATACGTACCTAGCAGTTTCTCCAATAGACACAGGTTCTGCAATGCTTGTACTAGGTCAAGCATTGATATCCTGGGTCCCTTCTTAATAATGGTTTATGGACCTTTCCTCCAGGAACTTGTCCAAACCTTTTTTAAACCCAGCTACACTAACAGCCTTTACTACATCCTCCGGTAACAAATTCCAGAGTTTGATTACATGTTGAGTGAAAAAATATTTTCTTTTATTAGTCTTAAATAGTTTACCCTGTAGCTTCATTGCATGTCCCCTAGTCTTCCTATATTCTGATAATGTAAACAGTCGATCTATGTTTACCCGTTCCACTCCGTTCATTAATTTATAGACTTCTATCATATCTCCCCTCAGCCGTCTCTTTTCCAGGTTAAAGAGCCCTAACCTTTTTAGCCTTTCTTCATAGGAGTATCCTTCCATCCCCTTTACCATTTTGGTGGCTCTTCTCTGAACCTTTTCTAATAACGCTATATCCTTTTTAAGATATGGTGACCAGAATTGCACACAATATTCAAGGTGCGGTCTCACCATGGAACGGTATAGAGGCATTATAATATCTTTTGTTTTATTTTCCATTCCTTTCCTTATGATACCTAGCATTCTATTTGCTCTCTTGGCTGCCGCTGCACACTGGGCCGAGGGTTTTAACATGTTATCCACAATGACGCCTAAATCTTTTTCCTGGGTGGTGGTTCCTAATGTGGAACCTTGCATCGTGTAACCATAGTTTGGGTTGTTCTTCCCTTGGTGCATAACTTTGCACTTGTCCACATTAAATTTCATCTGCCATTTTGATGCCCAGTCTTCCAATTTATCAAGATCCTCTTGCAATTTTCCACAATCCTCTTGGGTTTTAACAATTTTAAATAGTTTTGTGTCATCTGCAAATTTGATAACCTCACTCGTTATTCCACTTTCCAGGTCATTTATGAATATGTCAAAAAGCAGCGGATACAGCACAGATCCCTGGGGTACACCACTATTCACCTTTCTCCATTGGGAAAACTGGCCATTTAGCCCAACCCTCTGCTTTCTATCTTTTAACCAGTTCTTGATCCACAGTAGTACACTGCCTCCTATCCCATGACTCTTTAGTTTTGCCAAAAGTCTCTGATGAGGGACCTTGTCAAAGGCTTTCTGAAAGTCCAGATACACTATATCAACCGACTCACCTTTGTCCACCTGTTTATTCACACTTTCAAAAAACATAACAGATTAGTAAGACAAGATCTTCCTTGTCTAAAGCCATGTTGGCTGTCTCCCATTAGGCCATGACTATCTACATACTGAGTAATTTTATTCTTTATGATGGTTTCTACCATTTTTATCACGAGTTACAGCGCTCTACAGGACAGCGCCTGTAGCTCTGAAATCCTTCTGGCCAAACAAATGACTATCAAAAAGACTATCTTCAATGTCAAGCCCTTCACTGTACAATCGACTAACTGCTCAAAAGGTGGTACTGTAAGAATGGATAAAACCAAATTAAGAACCCATGGAAGGATAACCGACTGAACTGGAGATCGTATCTGTTTCACCGCCCTCAGAAAATGCCCAATATCTGGATGTGCGGCTAAGGACACTCCGCCAACCTGGCCTCTTTAGCACGAGAGGGCTGCCACTTTCAACGAGCTGCAGGCGAAGCCCTTATCCAGTCCTGCTTGGAGAAACGCCAGGACATCTGGCACGACGCTCTTCAACATGGGAAGGCCTTGCGCCTGACACCAGTGTTCAAACACTCTCTATACCCGGATGTATGCCAGCGAAGTCGACCGCCTCCAAGCCTCAAGAAATGTTGCTATTACTGCAGGCACATATCCCCTCTTTCTTAAACTCACCCTCTCAAGAGCCATGCCATAAGTGAGAACTGATTCACCTGTGGCATCCGGATAGGATTGTTTATTGTTTACTGAGTTACTTAATAGACCGCCCATCACAACAGCGTCTGAGCGGTTTACAAAATACAATTAAAGACTGCTGTAGAAAATAGGAAAAGAACGCCATAATATGATAGGAAAGGAGAGAGAAAAGGTTAAATTAGGCTTACCTGCTAATTGTTGTTCCTGGAGTGGGACCAGTCTAGTCCTGGACCTCTGGGTTCCCTATCTCATCCAGCAGCTTGGAGACTGAGGAAACTCCTCCTTTTTATGATGTCATCAGTATAACCTCCCGGGATCCGCCTCCTGTCGCCAGTATCCTATTGACAAAGCAGACTCACCGGAGCAACAAGTAAGCATTAACAATGTACAACATGTAACTAACCACAAACACTGAACCTACACGATCCCAAAGAGTGAAAAAAACCAAAAGACCCCAGATGGACCGTAACTTTAAACTTGGGTAAGCCACTCTCCCCTCCGAGGAGAGGAAAATGCCTTTTTGAACTACCAAAACTGCATATTGCAGACCCGTTTCCCTCCTGGGGAACAGCCACGGCCCCTAAAGAAACTAGGGCTTACCTGTACTCCAATGGACACTTCAGGCTGCTGTCCATATGACCACAGAAGGGAGGGACACAGGACTAGACTGGTCCCACTCCAGGAACAATAATTAGCAGGTAAGCCTAATTTAACCTTCCTGATCGTGGTACCAGTCTAGTCCCGGACCTCTGGGTTTGTACCAGAGCAGTGCACGAATTAAGTATGGGAGGGACCCGGAAGGCCAGCCTGAATGACAGCCGATCCAAACCGAGCGTCCTCCGACATTTGTACATCTAGTCGGTAGTGTTTCACAAAGGAACTCAAAGATGACCAGGTCGCTGCCTTACAAATTTCTACCGGAGGTACCAAGCGAGCCTCTGCCCAGGAAGCTGCTTGTGCCCTAGTGGAATGAGCCCTGATCCCTTCCGGCACCTCTTTGCCTTTCAACACGTACGCTGACGCTATGGCGTCCTTCAGCCACCTTGCAATGGATGCCTTGGACGTCGCTTCCCCCTTTCGCGGACCTGCGAAAAGGACAGTCTGTCTGATTTGCAAAAATTTTCCGTTCAACGAAGGTACTTCTTTAATGCTCTCCGGACGTCCAGAAGATGCAGCTTTCTCGATGCCGAACCAGTTGCATCCTCTGAAAATACTGGCAATGAAATCTCCTGATTCAAATGAAAAGGCGAGACCACCTTGGGCAAGAAAGCCGGCACGGGCCGCAAAACCACCTTAGCTGCAAAAAATGAAAGATAAGGTTCTCTACAAGATAGCGCTTGTAGTTCGGAGACTCTCTGTGCTGAACAAATGGCCACCAGGAAAACCACCTTTAGCGTGAGATCCTTGAGCGAAGCCCGCGACAACGGCTCGAAAGGCTCACGCTCCATAGCGTCTAGCACAAGCGGAAGACGCCAGTGAGGAAAGATCTGTCTGCACGGAGGTCTCAGAAGGGACACCGCTCTTAAAAACCGCTTCACGTCCTAATTACTCCCTAGAGACTCACCTCCACACTTGCCGCTGTAACAAGATAACGCTGCTACTTGTACCCTCAAAGAAGCAGCCGCTAAGCCTTTCTCAAACCCCTCCTGCAGAAATTCCAACATCTGAGGAACGGTAGCTCTCAACGGCTCACAATTCTTCACGAGACACCAAGCCTCGAACACCCTCCAGATTCGCACATATGCTAGAGATCTTCTGGCCTTCAGCAAAGTAGAAATAACTGCTGCTGAATAACCTCTGACTCTCAACCGCACCCTCTCAAGAACCAAGCCGTAAGCGAGAATCGATCCACATGGGGCATGAATAGCGGCCCTTGAGACAACAGATCCACTCGAGGAGGGAGTCGCCAGGGCCTTGCCACCAGCAACCTTACCAGATCTCCGTACCAGGGGCAGCGAGGCCAGTCCGGGGCTATTAGAATGACCTGTCCCCTGAAACGCTCGATCCGTTGGATCACTCTTCTTATCAAGACCCATGGCGGAAAGACATACAAGAGCTATCCCGCCGGCCAATCCTGAATGAGCGCATCCAGCCCCTCGGACATCCTTTCTCTTCTCCTGCTGAAAAACCGACTGACTTTTGCCGAGTCGAAGGTCGCCATGAGGTCGATGACCGGTGCCCCCCACCTGCGCACCAACATCTCGAACACTTCGGGGTGAAGCACCCATTCCCCCGGATCTACTTGTACTCAGCTGAGAGAATCGGCCATCACATTGTCCACTCCTGCTACATGTGCTGCCGAGAGATCTAAGAGATTCGCTTCGGCCCAGCTGCACAGGGCTTCGGCCTCTGCCTCCAGGGCAACGCTGCTTGTTCCTCCTTGCCTGTTGACATATGCCACCGCCGTCACGTTGTCCAAAAACACTCGAACTGCCCTGCTGTCGAGCAATGTTGGGAATCGCTGTAGGGCCAGAGCCACGGCCCTCAACTCTAAGCGGTTGATTGACCAAGAACACTCCTGGTCTGTCTACTGCCCCTGCGCGAAACTGCCTTGACAATGCGCTCCCCAACCTAGAAGGCTGGCATCTGTCATGAGAGTTATCCAGGCTGGAGCTTCCAGTGGTTTCCTGCTCTCCAGCGACCCGGGACTCAACCACCATTGCCAGGGACAGACGGGCCTTCTCCGGGCAAGACAATCTGCGGGACAGCAAATCCTGTTTAGGTGACCACCGTCTCAGCAACGCTCTTTGTAGAGGTCTCATGTGAGCTCTCGCCCACGGCACCGTCTCTATCGCGGCTGCCATTGTGCCCAAGAGTTGGAGATACTGCCATGCGGTGGGCGCCTTGCGACGCAAGAATCTGTTGACTAACCCCCGCAAATTCTGAGCCCGCTCGTTTGTGAGAAACACTTTCCCTACTCGCGTATCGAATCGAGCTCCTAGGTATTCCAGCATCTGCGAGGGAACCAGCTGACTCTTGGCCATATTTACTACCCAACCGAGACTTTCCAGAAAAACTATCACCCGAGACATAGCCGTCCTGCTCTCCGCTTCTGACTTCGCCCGTATCAACCAATCATCTAGGTACGGGTGCACTAAGATTCCCTCTTTCCTCAAGGCCGCCGCCACCACCACCATGATCTTGGTGAAGGTTCGTGGAGCCGTTGCAAGCCCGAAGGGCAGGGCTCGGAATTGATAGTGGCCGAATGGAACCGCAAATCTGAGGATCTTGTGGTGTTCTGGTCTTATTGGGACGTGAAGATATGCTTCCGAGAGATCCAGGGAGGTAAGAAATTCCCCTGCACGTACCGCCACTATAACCGACCGCAACGTCTCCATGTGGAAATACGACACTCGAAGGCAACGATTCACCCCCTTGAGATCCAGAATCGGCCGGACGCCTCCGTCCTTTTTTGGTACAATGAAATAAATGGAGTATCGACTGCCGCCACATTGGTCTGATGGCACCGGCTCGGTTGCCTTGAGGTCTAGCAGCCTTTGAACTGTCCCCCGCAAGGCTTCGCACTTGGCGACCGATCTGCCGGGAGACTGTACAAAGGCGTCTCGCACTGGTTTTAAGAATTCCAGAGCATAGCCCTCTCGGATGACCTCTAGCACCCATTCATCTGAGGAGATTTGGACCCAGGCAGAATAAAACTCCTGCAACCGCCCCCCCACGGGAAGCAAGGGGGCCTGGGTCCCTCTCATCTCATTGCAACTTCCTGGGATTGGAGGAAGAGGAGGTGGCAGACCCAAAACCCCTTCCTGCTCCTCGAAACCCCCTGAAGCTCTGATTCCTAGTGGCAAATCGTCCTCTTTGACTTGAACCGAACCTCTGAGAGCAAAACCAGCGAAAATCCCAAGTAAGCTAAAACCAGAAACTCAATTGCCTCTCCGGTGAGCCTGGACCCCCGGGCTCCACATCTATCCAGCTGCTGGGAGACTGAGGTAACTGGCGACAGGAGGCGGATCCCGGGAGGTTATACTGATGACATCATAAAAAGGAGGAGTTTCCTCAATCTCCAAGCTGCTGGATGAGAGGTCCGGGACTAGACTGGTTCCACGATCAGGAAGTAGGGATTACAGATAGATTATAGAGCAGGTCAGGGAGCATCAGCGCAGGGGTGGTGAAAGAGGACATGGGGGAGGAGAAAGGCCGAAGGCTAGGCAGAAGAGGTGGGTTTTTAGATTTGCTTTAAAGGTTTTAAATGAGGACTCTAGGCGGGGGTCCGGGGGGAGCGAGTTCCAGAGGTTGGGGCAAGGAAGTAGAAGGCGGAGGAGCGGGTGGATTCTAGGTGGGCTTGGGAAGGGGAAGGTAGGGTTAGGCGGTTCATGTGGATGGTGCAGAGGGAATGGTGGGGAGTGTGGAGGTGGACCAGATCAGCAAGGTAAAGGGGAGTGCCAGTATGAATAGACCTGTGAACAAAGATGAGGAATTTGTACTGAATACGAAAGGAGATCGGAAGCCAATGCAGATGAATGAGAAGGGGGGTGATATGATCGAAGCGGGAAGAGCAGGTGAGGATACGGGCAGCAGTGTTATGAACTCGTTGCAGACGTTGAAGTTGAGATTGGGGGAGACCGGCTAGGGAAGCGTTGCAATAGTCTAGGCGTGAAATAACAAGAGATGAGGAGAGTGGTCATAGCGGAGAAAGAAAGGAAGGAACGAACAGATCGGAGTTGTCTTAGGGTGAGAAAACAGCGCTGAACTACAGAAGAGATGTGGGCTTTGAAGGATAGGGAGGAGTCGAGGGTCACACCAAGGAGCGTAGAGAGGTAATGATAGGAATAGGAGTGGAAGAGAGCAAGGGAGAAAGGGAAGGGGCAGGGCTACCGGCGGTGAACCAAATGGCTGAAGTTTTAGAGAGGTTGAAATGTAAGAAATTAGAGGAAAGCCAAGATGCCACTGAGGATAGACAGTTGTTAAGGGGGTTGATATCAGGGGAAATTGAGTCGGTGTGGTAGAGAAGAAAGATATCGTTGGCATAATAGTGAGCGGAGACACCGTGTTGTTGAACCAAGAGGGTGAGGGGAGCCAGGAAGATGTTAAACAGAAGGGGAGCGAGAACAGAACCCTGGGGGACATCACAGGGAAGGGGAGTGGAAGGGGAAGAAAGAGAACCAGCTGAGACTGAGAAAGACAGACCAGAGAGAAAAGAGTAAAACCAGTGGAGAACAGTGCCGGCTAGGTCTCCATCTTGAAGGCGTGAAAGGAGAGTACGGTGGTCAACAAGGTCGAATACAGCAGAGAGATCGAGGGAGACAGTGAGAGTGAAGGAGCCATGATCGTGAGCGGTGTGTAGTTTGTTTAGAAGTGAAAGAAGAACAGACTCTGTGCTGTGACCGGGACGGAAGCCTGATTGTCGTGGGTGAAGGGTGAGGAAAGCTTCAAGGTGGGAGGATAGTTGAGTGAAGACAAGTTTTTCTAAAAGCTTAGAAAGGAAAGGGAGATTAGAGATGGGACGCCAGCTAGAAGTGGAGGAGTGATCTAGTGACCCCTTTTTTAGAATAGGGCGGATGATAGCGTGCTTCCAGGGGTGGGGAAGACACCAGAGGAAAGACTAGTGTTAAAGATAGAGAGAATGTGGGGAGAAAGGGCTAGAGAGGGATCTAGGAGCCAATGGGGGGAAATGGGATCAGAGGAACAGAACATTTTGCGAACGGAGGAAAAGGTCTTGGAAAGGGCAGAGACAGAGATAGGCTCAAAAGAGGACCAACGATGGGAAAGAGAGGGGTATGGAGGGGGAGGGGGTGGAGGGGAGGAAGGCAAAGAAATAACAGCTGAGGCTTGAGGAGGAGGAGAGAGAGTGGGGGAGGACAAGAGGGAAATGAGAGGCAGAGGGAAAGGACTTTAGAGGAGAAATACGTTGCCAGAGAGACAGGTTCAGGAATGACTGAGGGGGGGGGTGAGGGAGTAGAGGAGGAGTGGGGAGCGGAGAACAGAGTACAATTGGCGGGAGGAGTTGACGGAAGTGGAGATGAGGGAAGAGAAATAATCCTTTTTGGTGGCATGGAGTGAGAAACGATATTGATGATGACAGGAACGGAAACGGTCCAAGAGGGAGGGAGAGGGGTGTTTGCGCCAAAATCTTTCAGCATGGCGGAGATGTCTGCGGAGAAGGGAGAGACCAGTGTGAAACCAGGGGTGGCGACGAGGGTGACGAGGAGATGGACGGGGCTGGAGAGTGGCCAGACTGTCGAGAGCGGTTGAAAGGGCAGTGTTCCAAGTGTGAACTTGGATGTTTACAGGGAGGAGGTGAAAGTCAGAGGGGAGAAGGGTATCAGAGGAGGGGAACTGAAGAAGAATATTGGCATTGATATGACGAGAGAGGCGGGTAGGCACAGAACTGGGTTGGGCGTCAGAATGGGCGGAAGGGAGGGGAGAGAGAGGAAACGAGAGGGAGGAGACGAGGCAGAAGTGATCAGTCCAGGGGAGAGGTAAGGAGGAAGGAAAAGAGAGGACAAAGGGGGAAGCCTTAGAAGAGATAAAAAAGTTGAGGTTGTGCCCGGCAGAGTGGGTAGGAAAAGAGACGATTTGAGAAACGCATGATCACGGGATGAGGAGGGAGAGTTAACATGGACATTGAAATCTCCAAGGATCAAGAGCTGTGGATAGAGGAGTGAGGCCTCTGAGATAGTAGAAAGAAGGGAGTCCCAGACAGGGGTTGATATAGACGGAGGGGCATAGATGAGGAGAAAATGGAGCGGGGGAGAAGTCGCAAGGCGGAGGAGTAGAGATTCAGGGTAGCGGAGAGCAGAAGAGGTTTGCTCTTGAAGGGGGAGGGAGGAGCGATAGAGGACGGCAAGTCCTCCACCACTCCTACCTCGATGGGGAGCAGATAGAGCAGAGTAACCTGGCGGTAAACAACAGTTGAGAAGGGGTTCTTCACCGTCTTTCAGTCATGTCTCGGTTAAGAAAAAGAGGTCAAGATCGTGTTGGGAAGTAAGATCATGAATCAGGATAGACTTTGAACGTAGAGAATGACAGTTTAGGAGTGCAAGCTGAAGGAGTAAGAGGGTTTGGGGGGAGGGTGATGTTGAGCGAAGGGGAGAACAATAAACCAGGTTGGTGAGAGTTCGGGTGTAAGGGCCGGGAAGAGCCGGGGCAGTGGAAGGGGGACGGCAACCCCAGTGGACTGGGATAGCAGACATGGTGAGGGAAGCAGAACACAGTAGGAGACAAGAAAGAAACGAGAGGAGGGGAAACTTATCGTGTGATTACAGGTCAATAGGTCCTCCCGCAGCGGAAGACACCATGGCCGCCTTACTGTCATGTGCTTCAGGTCCACATACCAGTCACATCGGCCAATCCGGGGTGATCAGTAACATGAGCCCCACATGAGCCTCTATCCTCAATACTACCATCCCGATGAGTGGCCACAGAGGAAAGACATACAGCAGCTCGTGCATGGGCCATGGCTGCACAAGGGCATCAAGCCCCTCCGACATACGCTCTCTCCTTCTGCTGTAAAAACGTGTTACTTTTGCCGAGTCGAAGGTTCCCATGATGGGCTGTCCCCACTGGTTGACCAACTGAACAAAAACGCTTTGAGAGAGCCTCCATTCCGCCGGGTCAATCTTAACTCTGCTGAGATAATTCACCTCTAGATTTTCCCATCTGGCCACGTGCGCCACCGACAAAGTCGCGACATTCTGCTCTACCCATTCCATCAACGCACCAGCTTCCTCCTCCAGTTGTACACTGCCCATACCGCCCTGCTGGTTGATGTACGCTATCACTGCTACATTGTCCAAAAACACACTCACTGCTTTCCCCTTCAACCAGTGTTGAAACCCCTGCAGAGTCAGAAATACTGCTCATAACTCCAACTGGTTTATGGGCCATTGCGCTTCCTGGTCTGTCCACAGATCCTGCAGAAATTGCGCCTCGCAATGTGCTCCCCAGTCTATTAGACTTGAGTCCATCATGAGGTGCACCCAGTGAGGAATCTCCAGCGGCATACCCTTCTTTAGCGTATCTCTCCGCAATCACCATTCTAGTGTGGTCCGCATTTCTGTCGTTTAGGGCAGGTAGCGGGAAAGAGGATGAATCTGCGCTGACCACCTGCTCAACAGCACTCTCTGCAAAAGCCGCATGTGTGCCTGTGCCCTCGGTACCTTCTCTACTGACGCTGCCATGGACCCCCAGCACCTGCAAATAATGCCATGCCATCAGCCTCTGCATTTGCAGGAACTGCTGGATCTGCTCCTGCAGTTTGAGAGCTCTTGCTGCTGGAAGCGACACACACCCTACATCCTTCTGAAATCGCGTGCCTAGATACTCTATATCCTGTGATGGCGTGATATGACTCTAGGAGAAGTTCACCACCCAGCCTAAGCTCTGGAGGAAACTGATGACCCAGTCTGTCACCCTCACACTCTCCTCTCAAGATTTTACCCATATGAACCAATCATCAAGGTAAGGATATACCACAGAGGTACTCAAATCCAGTCCTGGAGGGCCGCAAACCAGTCAGGTTTTCGGGATATCCCTAATGAATTATGCATGAGATATATTTGCATGCACTGCCTCCATTGTATTTGAATCTATCTCATTCATATTCATTAGGGATATCCCGAAAACCTGACTGGTTTGCGGCCCTCCAGGACTGGATTTGAGTACCTCTGATATACCAGAATGCCTTCCTGCTGCAACGCCGCCGCCGCCACCACCACCACCACTACATGACCTTGGTGAAAGTCCGCGGTGCAGTTGCCAGCCTGAAGTGCAAGGCCCGAGACTGGAAATCCCCCCCCCCCCCCCCGGTACCACAAATCTGAGGAATTGTTGATGCTCTGCTCGTATCGGAATGTGGAGATATGCCTCCGTAAGACTGAGGGACGTTAAGAATTCCCCTTCTCGTACAGCCACTATAATGGATCGCAGTCTCCATGCAAAAATGCGGAACCCGCAGGGCTCGATTGACATACTTGAGATCCAGGATCGGTCAAAAAGTACCCTCCTTCTTTGGCACCACGAAGTAGATGGAGTATCGACCACATCTGAGTTGGCTTTGGGATACCGCGACCACCACCTGCAGCTCCAGCAATCGCTGCAAGGTTTCCTCTACTGCCTTCTGCTTCTCTCGAGCCTTGCAGAGTGAGTTGATAAAGATGTCTCGGAAGGGTCGGGTGAATTCTAGGGCATATCCTTCCCTGATTACCTCTAGCACCCACCGGTTGTGATCCGGGTCCAGGCACTGTAAAACTCCTGTAGCCGACCCCCTACGGGAACCCAGTCTGCCTGATCTGCACTCACATTATTGCTGCTTCTTGGGTGCCACAGAGGCTGAAGAGTAGAAACCTCTTCCCGAGCCTCTGAAATCCAAAAACAATGGCCCCCTCACTGGTAATCACCCCCTCTGGCACAGCATGAACCTTGGTGCTGGACTCTCCAAAACTCTCTCTGCTGACTTCTTCCTGGGGGTCAACAATCGAGCCAGCTTCTGCTTATCCTCCGGCAAATGTTCTCCTTTAGTTTCTCCCAGGTCCTTGACCAACTTCTCCAGGTGTTCTCAAAACAGGAGCTTACCCCGAATGGAAGTTTACTGAGCCTCGACTTGGAGGACACATCTACCAACCAGTTACAGAGCCATAAGTAGCGCCTTGCCGCCACCACCGAGGCCATACCCTTGGACATATACCTAATTAGGTCATAGAAGGCATCTGCCAGAAACGCCCCTGCAGAGTTTCTGAGTCCCCCCCCCCCCGATTACAAATATACTACAACGGAACAGCCTTGCCGCACGCTCACATGCTCAGCCCCCTCCAGGCTTTTGCAGCAGGTGGGAGGGCTCAAAATATCTGGTCTCCTGCCGCATGACGAACTCCTCAGCCTGCACTCAGGAGTCATCGTGCCGTGGTTCCTGGCCTCAGATCAGCTGTTTGCTGTCCTTCCCCGGCAGAGCTCAGCTCCCGCACTGCACTTGCACACCGCTAAGCTGCCCCCCCCCCCGCCCTCCACAGGGGAGCAACGCAGATCCGGCCTTTTGTTTTTTTTGTTTTTTTGTCTTTACTTTGCGGCCTCAGTACAGTACTGCTTTTACAGTTAAGAGGGCTGCCCCAGTCTGCTTGCCCTGCTGTAACCATGCAGTCCTATGTGTGGCCTTTTCTTTCAAAATTCTTTCAATCTAAAAAAACCTTTTGTTCCTTCAGTGAGTCCAGGTAGTAGGATTCACATTTCTCCAGCTGCTTGGAGACTGAGATACCGAAGGCTGGGGGTGGAGTCAGCTGCCTATATGGGGGAAGATCATGACATGCTCAGTCTCCAAGCATGCTGGAGGGGCATGAATACCCAAAGGTGCCGGGATTGGACTGGAGGAACGAAATGGAAAGTGTAGTTACTCAACAGTAGCAGGTGTTCTCTGGGAACAGCAGGAATCAGTCCTCACATGTGGATGGTATCGGAACAGACCGAGCCTGCACAAATTCCATTCCCCAGTTTTTATAGATAGCCTTTGGAAGTTCTACCACACATGCATAGTTACCTTCCTGTCCAAAGTTGCCATCTTTTCTCAGTATGATGACAAAGCTTAAAGAAGTATAAAAAGAAAACAACTCCACGGGGAGGAAAGAGGGTTGTGAGGACTGTTTCCTTTTGTTCCCAGAGAATACCTGCTACAGGTGAGTAACTATGCTTTCTCCATGAACAAGCAGGAAGTCCGTCCTCACCTATGGGACTCTCAAGCTACAGGCTACCGAAAAAAACCCGTAAAAAGACCACAGACGACCGAAAAAACAAAACCATGAACGCCAGCGGAGAGGGCAGTTTGACCCCAAGACCTCCGATATGATCCAAGCATCAACCAGGGAGGCAGTTCTCCAGTAGTCTAGACTCACAGAAGAGTCGGAGGGAAGGAGTTGCATTAATCCCCAAACAGATGACGGTGTATCGCCTGGCCAAAGGTGTTGTCACACTGGGTGTCTGCCTCCAGGCAGTAATGCACTGTGAAGGTATAGACAGAGGACCAGGTGGCCACAAAGCAAAACTCCAGCAAGGAGACAGAGCACAAGTGAGCCGCTGAGGCTGCCAATGCTCGCACATTGTGAGCAGTGATATGCTGCTCCAGGGAGAGACCAGCCTGTGCAAAGGCGAAGGAGATGCAATCTGCCACCCAGGTGGACCAGGTGCACTTAGAGACCATGACCTCAAGGCCTGTTGGGGTCAAAGGAAATGAAGAGCTGCGGAGAATGGCGATGGGCTTTCTTCTGCTCAAGACAGAACACTAACGTCCTCTTACAGTTGAGAGTGTGAAGCATGGCCTCCGCCCGACTTATATGAGGTCAGGGAAAAAAGGTAAGAAGGATCACCTGCTAGTTCAGATGAAAGGGGGAAACCACCTTAGATAGAAACTGGGGGGGGGGGGGGGCGTGCGCAAGACCACCCTATTCCTGTGAAATCTGGTGTAAGGAGCATGTGCCATCAATGCCTGCAGTTCAATGACCCTGCGGGCAGAGGTGAGCACCACCAGGAAGACCACTTTCCAAGAAAGGACTTGAGGTGACACGATATTAGTGACTCGAAGAGTGGAACCATAAGCTTACCCAGAACCACATTCAAGTCCCAGGCAGTTGTCGGGGGTTGAATGGGAGGCCATGTGAGAAGAGACTCTGCATGAAGTGGGCCACAAGTGGATGGAAGGACAGGGGCTGCCCATCCACCAAATGATGGTGTGCTGCCAGCGCACTGAGATGCACCCTCACTGAGTTGTATTTCAAGCCAGCTTGGGAAAGGTGCAGCAAGTACAACACCGTTGGTACTGATGAGGAGAAGGGGTTGACATCCAGATCCGTGCACCAGATGGAGAACTGATGCCATTTGAAGGCATATGCTCGCCTTATGGAATCCTTGTGGGATGCCAGGAGGACATCTTCAATCTCTCAGGGCAGTTGAAATTGTACAAGGGCTACCCTTTCAGCAGTCAGGTCATCAGGGCAAGGGACCTGAGCTTGGAGTGCAGGAGGGAGCCATCCTCCTGTGATAACAGGTCCAAGGCAATCGGCAACACCCGAAAAAGATGGAGGAACAGGGGAAACCACGGCTGCCGGGTCCACCTGGGGAGCAATGAGGATCACAGAAGCCCAATCGAATCTTGGGAAGAGTCTTAGAGACCAGAGGGGTCTGAGGTTAAGCATACAGTAGCCCCTCGCTACAACACAGAAAGAATGAGTCGGCTGCTACTCAGTGCAGGTCTTGGTATCCTGGAGCAGAAACTCGGCAACTGGGCATTGCTGTTACTGGCGAAGAGGTCAAGTGTAGGAGAGCTGCATCTTTTAAACAGGTAGCATGCCACTGGAGGGTCTGGCCTCTACTCGTGGGGCTGGAGAACCTGACTGAGGCGATCCACGAGGACATCCCCCTGTCCCGGAAGGTACACCACTTGAAGGAGCATACCTCTTTCCTGGCAAAGCTCAAGAGACAAATCGACTCCTTGCACAAGAGGTACGACCCAGTGCCTTCCTGTTTGTTGAGTAAAATATCTCCACTTGATTGTCTGTCTGAACCAGAACTAGCTGGATCGATAAGTGGTGCTGGAACGCCTGCAGAGCATATGCAACAGCTCTGAGTTCAAGGAAATTGATCTGATGAAGACCCTTCTCTGCTGACCAGATGCCCTAGGTCTGTAGACTGCCGCAGTGGGTTCCCCAGCCCAGTTTCGAGGTATCTGACTTACCCTTGGCACTGAAATCGGTCTTCAAGGCTGGAACCGAACGGGAAGTCTTAGTGCCAAATAGCAACTCCCACTACCTTTCACGATTCAACTGGCGCTTATTGGTCATCTGGAGATAGAGGGCAGGAATAGTAATAGAGGTTGGTGCCAAGGCACCACAGGCAACAGTCATGATTGTCCCTGCAAAACATGGTAAGGTTACAATGATCACACCACTTAAAACCACTGACCAAAGACATGCCGGGAAAGCATAGTTACTCACCTGTAACAGGTGATCTCCGGGAACAGCAGGAACCTAGTCCTCACATATGGGTATCGTCGGTACTGACGGAGCCTGCGTGGGAACGCTCCCCAGCATCCAAATAGAAAGCTTTTGGGAGCATCCCACAGCGCCTTCATGCTGCCTTCCCACCTTTCACAACTGCCTCTCTCCAGTTGAGTTTTAAAGCTGAGACAAAGAGAGAGAGAGGAAAAGAGATAGAGAGAAACAACTCCTAGGGGAGCTGGGTGGATTATGAGGACTAAATTCCTGCTGTTCCTGGAGATCACCTGTTACAGGTGAGTAACTATGCTATCTCAAGGAACAAGCAGAAATGTAGTCATCACAAATGGGGATTCCCTAGCTTTAGGTGCCAGGGAGAGACCTCAGAAGCTGTGTGCCCCTGAACAGGGCTCCACTTCCCCCCATGGATCTCTGGCATCCTACCAGGGATGGTGGGTAGGAGTTAATTAGGTATGGAACAGGTGTTGGAGAACAGCCTGACCAAACAAGACATCCCGGCGGGAGTCCTTGTCCAAGCAGTAATGGGCTGTGAAGGTATGAACCGAGGCCCAGGTGGCTGATCGACAGATGTCGTCGATAGACGCAGAGTGCAGATGAGCCATTGAGGCTGCCATGGCTCTCACATTGTGAGCTGTGACATGGCCCTCCAGAGAAAGGTTCTTACTCTGATAGGCAAAGGAAATACACTGAGCAATCCAGTTAGAGAGTGTTTTCTTGGAGACTGGAAGTCCCAAATGAGAAGGATCAAAAGCAACAAAAAGTTGAGAGGACTTTTTATGTTGCTGTGTTCTTTGTAAGTAAAAGGCTAAAGCTTTTTTACAGTCCAAGGTATGAAGATTCCTCTCTGCATGTGATTCATGAGGCCTGGGAAAAAACACAGGTAGGTAGACTGCTTGGTTCAGATGAAAAGGCGAGACCACCTTTGGCATAAAGTGTGGATGAGTCCTAAGGATTACCTTGTCATGATGGAACCATGTATAAGGTGGATCAGCTACTAGCGCATGCAACTCACTAATGCGACGTGCTGATGTGATTGCAATGAGAAAGATAACCTTCCAAGAAAGGAATTTCAAGGAGGTAGTAGCTAAAGGTTCAAAAGGTGGCTTCATGAGCTGCCCAAGAACCAAGTTTAAGTCCCATGCCAAAGGTGGTGGCCTAATGGGAGGCTTAGTTAGAAGAAGGCCTCTCATAAACCTTCCTATAAGAGGATGAGAGGAAATAGGCTGTCCATTTAGAGGCTTAAAGGAAGCTGCAATAGCACTCAAATGGACTCTTACTGAGTTAGTCTTAAGTCCTACATTGCATAAATGAAGGAGATAATCCAGCAAGGATTCCAGAGGTATCGCACGGGGGTTAAGACCCTTTTGCGAACACCATATGATAAACCTTTTCCACTTGAAAGCATAAGAGCGTCTTGTGGAAGGTTTCCTGAAAGCAAAAAGAATATCTTTTACTTGCTGAGGAAGATTAAGATCATGGAGATCTAGGCCTTCAGAAACCAAGCCCTGAGATACAGAGACTGGGGATTGGGATGCCATAACATTCCATCCTCCTGAGATAGGTGATGTGGAGCAGACCCTAACTCCAGGGAGGGAGCTTGAGAGAGATGTAGAAGCAGAGGGTACCACACTTGCCGTGGCCAATGTGGAGCTATGAGAATCATATGGCCTCTGTCTCTCTGAAGCTTGAACAGGGTTTTGGGAATTAGGGGAATGGGTGGAAAGGCATACAGGAAATCTTGACCCCAGTAAAGGAGGAAAGCATCCCTGGCCTGAGCCCCCTGAGCCGGAATTCTGGAACAGAACTGGGAAAGTTTGGCATTCCACGGACTTGCAAAGAGGTCTATGTCCGGGGTTCTCCAAATTTGAAAAATCTTGGCCACCTGGTCTGAATGCAGAGACCACTCGTGTGGAAGCAGAACTCGACTGAGTCTGTCTGCCCAAGAGTTTTGTATGCCTGGAAGATACACTGCCAGGAGATAAATCTGATGCTCTCTGGTGAGGGCCCATAGTTGCAAAGCGACAGAGAGCCTGTTCCCCCCTGCTTGTTCACGTAGAACATGGCTACTTGATTGTCCGTATGAATAAAGACTGTCTTGTAGCTGAGCAGGGTGTGGAACACTCAAAGAGCAAGGAAGATTGCTCTGAGCTCCAAAAGATTGATATGTAGATGAGTCTCCTGTGGAGACCAGGTGCCTTGGGTGGAGAGGTCTTGCAGATGAGCTCCCCAACCCATCGGACAAGCATCTGTTGTGAGAGCTGCTTGGGGTAAGGGTTGTTGAAAAGGGGACCCCAGCAACATGTTTTGAGTGGACTTCCACCACTGGAGGGACATAATAAGGCGACTTGTGTTTGCTATTTTGTCTGACAGGCATCCTGTTGCCTGGGTCCATTGAGTGGATAAAGTCCACTGGGCTGCCCTCATATGGAGGCGAGCATAGGGAACCACATGCACAGTAGATGCCATGTGGCCTAGCAGTTGTAGCATTTCTCGGGCAGTGAGATGAGGCTTTAGCACTGCTTGAGAAGCTAACTGCACTATGCGAAGGCAACGGGTCTGGGGAAGATAGGCCCTTGCCCTTTTGGTATCCAGCAAAGCTCATATGAATTCTAGAGACTGAGTGGGAGTTAGACTGGATTTTGGGATGTTTATTACCAGACCCAAATACTGAAGGATACGCATTGTGCAGGATAGAGAAGTCCTGGCCTCTGACTCTGTTGGGGCTCGAATGAGCCAGTCGTCTAAGTAGGGGAAGACGATTATCCCTAGAGTGCGGAGAAATGCTGCTACTACAGCCATGCATTTCGTGAACACCCTTGGTGCTGAGGCCAGGCCAAAAGGAAGCACCCTGTATTGGTAGTGCTTTCCTTGAAAAAGGAACTGAAGGAACAAAGCCAATCCTGACTCTGAAGGTATGGCAGCAGAGTTCCAAGAGAAATCATCTTGAATTTCTCTTTGATAAGGAATTTGTTCAATTCTCTGAGGTCCAAGATAGGTCTGTATCCCCCTGTTTTCTTTGGGATAAGAAAATAGGGGGAGTAGAAGCCTGTACCCTGCTGAGGAATGGGCACTTCTTCTATGGCCCCTTGGGCAAGAAGCATAGTGACCTCCTGACCTAACAGGTTGATGAGAGAGGTCGGAGAATTGAACTGCCTTATTATTGTGGGAGGGGGCATGCTTGAAAAATGAAGCATGTACCCCTCCTTTATGATGGAGCGTGTCCAATGCTCTGCTGTTATCTGCCCCCATCTGGGGGCAGAGTGACATAACCTTCCTGGAATGGTGGAAGGCTCTGGTCCCACGAGAGCCAGGAAGGCTAAGTTCTCTAGCTGAAAGTGAAAGGCCTTGTGGAGGCTGAGACTGCTGGGACGACTGAGGCTTAGCAGTCTTTGCTTTCTTCTGTTTGGGTGGTTGCTGACCTTTCCTGACAAGCTGACCTGCAGAACGTCCCTGCTGAGCATAAGCAGGATAATATCTTTTCTTCTTAGAAAAGAATGGTTTCTTGTAAGATTTCTTTCTAGCAGGATCAGCTGTGGACTTGGATAATCTATCCAAGGTGGAGTTGTCAGCATCCAACTTATTGGCCTTTTCCTGCCAATCTCTACCAAACAGGTTCTCACCAATACAAGGGATATTTCCCAATTTGTCTTGTACCCAGAGCTCCTGATCAGATGCCTGGAGCCAAGGAATTCTATGTGCACATATGGCAATGGCAGAGGTTTTGCTTCTGCACTCAAAGCAGTCAAAAGCTGCACGGTTGACAAATTTAGAAACATCTTGGGCATGTTTGACCAATGTGAGAAAATCCTGTCTTCTATCCTCAGGAAGAATAGGACTCAAAGCCTCTAAATCACCTGTGACCTCCTTCAGGAACATTCCCATGTATAGACTATAGGAACTTATCCTGGCAGAAAGCATGGAAGCTTGGAAGACACGACGTCCAAAAGCATCCAGGGTTCTGCACTCACGTCCTGGAGGATTAGAGGCATGCCTCTTTGCACTCTTGATCCTTCTCATAGCTGATTCCACTACAATAGAGTGGTGAGGAAGCTGAGCTTTTTGGAAACCAGGACAAGGAGGTACTCGATACAGAGTATCCAATCTGCGAGAATGAGAAAAGGTGGTAAGAGGTGTCTCCCACATTTTTAACATGAGATCATGCAAAAATCTCATGAATGGGCAAGGTAGCTGCCTCCTTAGGAGTTTTGGGATATTGTAAAATTTCCAACTCCTTAGCTCTGGGCTCTGTTTCAGGGGCCACAGTAATGGACAGACCCCGAGCCAGCTCCCTGATAAAATCCTGGAAGGAAATATTCTCTGGAGGAGACATCTTGCGCTTAGGGGAGGAGGGCTCCTCTGGGAGAAGCACTGCTGCATTGACAGAACTGTCAGAATCCTCAGATTCTTCTGAGGACTCGAAGAATGCTCCGGATGCTCTTGAAGAGCCCGATACCCGTACCGAGCGAAGTCGGTACAGTGAGTAGTTGATACCGGGGTATTGGTACCAGAAGGCATCGGATGACTGGGTACCGGCAATGCAGACACCGATACTGATGTCGATGCCATCGGTACCAATACCGATACTGGCGTCGGGGTCGGTGTCGGTACCGGCTGGATTGTCTGTCATGGTTCCGAGGGCGTTGATGCTGCAAGGAGAGCTGCCAGACTCTCTGATCTATCGATGCTGCCGATGCTTGGATGTCGGTACCGGAGAAGACCGCCGGTACCCCAGAGCATGGCACCAGTAGTTCTGCCGAGGTTGAGGCCTCGAGAACATCCTGGAGCCCCGATAATGCTTTGGAAGCCGAAGCCTCCCGCCAGGGCAATTTTGCCGGTGCAGAATCCTCAAGGGCAACGCCAGAGGCATCTCGATGCTTAAAAGGAGATCTACCCTTTGAGGACTGGTTAGACTTATGTTTAGTTACCTGAGATCCACGGGAGGAAGACGAAGCCCTGGAAGACGTCGATGCCACCGAAGCTGCATCAGAGGGAAACAGGGTACTGAGCTTGGCAGCTCGGTTCTGTCGACCTCTCTTGGACATCATGGCACAGGCCATACATTCCGAGATGGAATGGTCAGGACCTAAACATTTCAGACACCACTCATGGGTGTCGGTGACGGAGATGGTACTGCCACACTTGGTGCACTTTTTAAACCCAGAGGAGGTTTTTTCCATTGTGGAAAAAATCTTGGGCCTAAGGCCCAAAATGGCGCATGCACCTGGAAAAAAAATGGGAAAAGTACTAAAAAGTTGGGTTTTTTTTAAAGAAAAGAAAGAAATAAGAAAAAAACGGCGGTACCGGTAAAGCGTCGAGGAAGGCAGACGCGACCACAAAAAAGAAGAACAATTTTCTGTGGTGACAGGAACACAACCTGCTGGCTCCGCGGAAAATGAAGAACTGGAGAGAGGCAGTTGGGAAAGGCGGGAAAGCAGCACGCAGGCACTGTGGGATGCTCCCAAAAGCTTTCTAATTGGACGCTGGGGAGCGTTCCCGCGCAGGCTCCGTCGGTACCGACGATACCCATATGTGATGACTACATTCCTGCTTGTTCCTGGAGATAGATAGCTCCTGCGAGGCCAAACTTCAATGTCTTGGTCAGGAGGGCATGAGAAAAATCCACGCACAGAAGAAAAGTAATAAAAGAAAAAAAGAGGGAACCTGAAAAATAACACGACAAAGAGGCAATGGATCTGGGAACCAAGAAGGTGACAGTACGTGACCAGAGGATCGCGAAAAAGTCACAAAAAAAATATAACTTTTTCCAGGGGTACAGACTATTTATTTATTTATTTATATTCTCTTATATACCGCACTATTCTGCATCAGTACGGTTTACATCGAACAAACTGAAATTACATTGAACAGGGCATTATAACTTGGAGATAACTATTTTACAGGCAACATGACTACACATCTGATGGGTTCTGCAGAAAACAAGAAGAAGATAAGATGGTACCTTTGGGTGGGAAGGTGACTATGCATGTTTGGTAGAACTCTCAAAGGCTCTCTATGAAAGCTGGGGAGTGGATATCGTTCGGGCTCCCTCAGTGTCGCCGTCACCCATATGTGAGGACCGAGTTCCTGCTTCTTCCTGGAGAAATTGGACTAAGTAACTGGAAAGGGAAATATGTGGAGGAATGGACCTACATAAGAAGTCAATCTTGCTTAATTAGGAAAAGTCGATATTGGTTGGGTGAGATGGAGGTGAAGAGGTTGGTAAGACATTGAGGTTGTGAAGATCAAGAATTGGAGATGAGGAAGAACCTGAATAGAATCACTGATTCAGTCATTCCCATGGTACTGAATCAGCCACTTTGCTGATCATTAAGGCATTGATCTCCTGTTTAGGCTGGCAATGTGCTGGGCTGGAAGTGTTCTATGGCTGGATGGTGGGCAAGATGGAAGAAATTCAGAGAAATTTATTTTGTAATCTTTCTGAATGATGTTCAAAGCCCAGTGATCTGTGATGATGGACTGCCATGCCTCCATGAAATGCTGGAGCCTGCTTGACACTAGATAGTCAAAAACTAGGGTTTAATTTAGAAGCAGGAGCAGAAACAGGTATCTTTAGCTTCTGATCATGGGGTCTGGGGCATGGCATAATTCTGGGTTGACTGACCCTGAAGCTGTGGACTAAGATATGATTGGTACCTCTTGCATAGATAAAATTGTTGGGAGTACTAATAATGAAAAACCTGCCTATATCGAGGAAGCTGAGATCTTCATATATGTGGGCATGGATGTGATCGTTGTGAAGAGGGTTCTCTGATAGCTGAGGATTGGCTTTTCACCTCAGATGCTGCCTCTTGTACTTTATTCCCACAAAGGGCATCTGTGACGTGATTCTCAGAGACTGGATGTTTTAAGCCAAGCTGTATTCCTACAGATAGTGGTGCCACCACTGACAAGCGCGCCATAGGCATCATAAGCAGAACGGATTAGATGGTAGTCAGATTCCTACAGGTTGAGATGCCTCTGGATGGGATTCTGCTGGGAAGAGAAGAGCAAGCTGAATTGTACAAACTGAGAAGAAAATCGTGATGGTAATAGAAATATAGAAACATGACTGCAGAAAAAACAGTTACTCACCTGTAACAGGTGTTCTCCGGGGACAGCAGGAATCAGTCCTCACATATGGCTTATGTCGGTGCTGACGGAGCCCTCGTGCGGAGCAAATCACCAGCTTTCAGAGAAAGCCTTTGGAAATTGCATCATGCATGCGCGGTCCTCTTCCCGCCCAAGGGTGCCATCTTGCTCAGTCAAATGACACAGCTAAAAAGACAGCAAAAGAATAAAAATAATAAGACTGCAACTCCAAGGGGAGGAGGGAGGGTCGTGAGGACTGATTCCTGCTGTCCCCGAAAAACACCTGTTACAGGTGAGTAACTACGCTTTCTCCGGGAAAAAGCAGGAAGTCAGTCCTCACATATGGAACTCCCCAGCTATAAGCTACAGAGAACCCACAGCTGAAAAATAGACTCCCTCTACGAGAGCTGCAAGCAGCCACAATAGGAATCTAACTAAGAGAGTAGCACTCCGGTAGCCTGACACAGAAGGGATGGAGGGCAGGAGTTGCCTAGACCTCGAAAAGGTTACAGAGTACAGCCTGGCCAAAAGCACTGTCCCATTGGGACTCCCTATCCAGGCAGAAATGGGTTGCAAAAGTCTCACCCGAAGACCAGGTGGCAGCCCGGCAGATGTCTGCTAGTGGAACAGAGCGGAAGTGAGCCACTGATGCTGCCATGGCCCTGACCCGATGGGCCGTGACACGACCCTCCAACGGAAGCTCGGCTGCCCTGTATGCCCAGGCAATACAGTCTGCTACCCAGGTGGACAGCGTACGCTTGGAAACAGCCATCCCCAGCTTACTGGGGTCATAGGATACGAAGAGCTGAGAAGCCCTTCTATGACCCTGTGTGCGCTGAATATAGAAGGCTGATGCCCTCTTACAGTCCAGGGTATGCCGGCAGCCTGGGAAAGAAGGTAGGCAGCACCACCTCCTGATTGAGGTGGAACAAGGAGACCACTTTTGGAAGGAACTTGGGGTGCATGCGAAGCACCACCTGATTCCTATAAAGCCTGGTGACAAAAGGCCTGTCGGATACAAGGGCCTGAAGCTCACTCACCCGCCGAGCCGATGTGAGGGCCACCAAGAAAACCACCTTACAAGAAAGGTAGCGCAGATGGCAGGTTTCCATCGGCTCAAATGGCAGCCGAGTAAGCTGCCCCAAAACCACATTGAGATCCCACTCGGTCGCCGGAGGGCAAACCGGAGGCTTCAGAAGAAGCAGGCCTCTCAAGAATCGAGAAACCAAGGGATGAGCAGAGAGGGGCTTCTCTTCCACTGGGAAGTGGTTTGCAGCAAGAGCGCTAAGGTGCACCCTGACGTAGTTGGACTTGAAGCCCAAATATGAAAGGTGGAGAAGGTACTGTAGAACCACCCCAACCTTGCAGGAGAAGGGATCCACACCCTGCCCCTCGCACCACGACACACATCTATGCCACTTCAAGGCATAGGTCCTCCTAGTCGAGGGCCTCCTTGAGGCCAGCAAGACCTCCTCAACCGCCTTTAGGAGGAGGAAAGGGGTGAGGATTACCCTCTCAGCAGCCATGCCATTAGGTTGAGGGACCTGAGGTTGGGATGCAGGAGAGTACCCCCCTCCTGGGACAGGAGGCTTGGGGAAGACCCCAGAGGGATGAGAGCCTCCACTGCTAGCTAAAGTAGAAGTGGAAACCAGGGCTGCCTCAGCAACCTTGGGGCTACCAGAATGACCAAGGCCTTGTCCTGGAGGATCTTGAAAAGAGTCTAGGCTACCAGAGGCGTCGGAGGGAACGCATACAGGAGGCGCACTGACCATGATATCAGAAAAGCATCAGCGGCCACCCTGTTTGGGTGGAGCTGCCTGGAGCAGAAGCGGGGCAACTGGTGATTGACCGGACTCACAAACAAATCCATCACTGGCCGTCCCCAGGCCTGGAAAAGCCAAAGGACTACTCCCCGGTCCAGCTGACACTCGTGGGGCTGGAGAATCCTGCTTAGTCTGTCAGCCAAGCAGTTGTCCTGGCCCAGAAGGTAGACGACTCGCAGATGCATGCCATGCCAGGCTGCAAACAAGCACAGATCCAGGGTTTCTTGACATGGGACCTCATACCACCCTGCTTGTTCACATAAAACATGGCCACCTGGTTGTCTGTCTGTATCTGTATCAAGACAGGTTCGTGGGCAGAGCCAGGCATATGGCACGGAGTTCCAAGAAATGGATCTGTTGTGTTTTCTCATTTGGGGACCACACTCCCTGAGTACAGAACCCCTACCAATGGGCTCCTCTGCCCAGTAGGGAGGCATCCATGGTTAGGATCTTTGTGTGCAGAGGAGTCTGGAAAGGCATCCCCGCCTCCAAGTGGAGTGGCTGAAGCCACCAGTCCAGGGACCGTACTAGCCGCCTGGACACTGTGACTTTGTCCCTGAGACAACCTGTGACCTGTGACTACTGGTCTCTGAGACACTACTGAGCAGTTCTCATGTGAAGGCGGGCGTCTAGTATCACATGGACAGTGGAAGCCATGTGCCCAAGGAGGCGCAGAAACTGTCTTTTGACACTGCAGGGCGGCGACTCACCTGATGTGCCAGGGCCAGAAGCCTGCTTGCCCTGTCCGCTGGCAGGTAGGCCCTTGCCTGACAGGTATCGAGTCTGGCCCCAATGAACTCTAGTTGTTGAGTGGGAGCAAGGATGGACTTAGGGTAATTGATTACAAACCCCAGATGCTGGAGCACCTGGATGGTGCGAGATGTGGTCTGGTGGGTCTCACTGGCTGAGGAGCCTCTGATGAGCCAGTCGCCCCGGTAGGGGAAGACAAACACCCCTTGGAGTCTGAGTAAGGTGGCCACTACAGCCAGGCACTTTGTGAATATCCTGGAGGCCGAGGCCAGGCCAAAGGGGAGTACCCTGTACTGGTAGTGATTGCCCCCTACCACAAAGCGCAGGTACTGCCTGTGGTCTGGGTGTATTAGGATGAGTGTATACGCATCTGTTAGGTCTAAGGAGCATAGCCAGTCTCCCTGGCGGAGGTTAAGGCAGCAATATTCCAAGGTATAGCATCTTGAATTTCTCCCTCACCAGGAACTTGTTTAACATGCGCAGGTCAAAGATGGGTCTGAGGCCTCCTGTTATCTTTGGCACCAGAAAGTACCTGGAATAAAAGCCCTTGCCCTGCAGGTAGTGGGGCACCGGTTCTACTGCCTGATCCTCGAGAAGACCCGCCATCTCCTTCAGAAGACGGTCCTGGTGAAAAGGAGACCTGAGGAGCTCTCCCGGGAAGTAAGGAGGGGGCTTGAAGGAGATAGCCCTCTTGTACTATCTGCAAGACCCAGGCATCGGTGGTAATGGCTGTCCACCTGTGGGCATACCGGGCAAGCCTGCCTCCTGTGCACTGCCTGTCCCCTGTGGGGAGAGGGGCCATGCTGTGAGACTCAAAAGCCACTGCCAGGCTGGGCCAGTGCCTGGGGTTTGGGGGCTTTCTGCTTACGCGGGGCATGCCCCTGCCCCTTGGCCTGCTGCCCCTGTTGGGGAGCCGGGGAGGCCTGAAAATGGGTGTAGCTTTGATAAGCAGCACCCTTCCTCGGGTAAAAGGGCTTCTTACTGTCGCCGAGCAGCCCCGTCTACGCGTTACTCATGTTGGGGTGAGCCCGGGCAAAGATTTTGCTAGGTAGTCAAGGGAATGTAAGTCCACTCGGCGCAGTTGAAAGAAGTGGCCTCACAGATTCCACTACCTAGGAGCACTCATTAATGAGACCAGGTGGAGGGAAATAAAGGCTTTTATTCCCTGGTTAATGCAAAGGTTCAACTTAAGATATAATCCATGAAACAGAAAGTCCTTTGTGTCAAAAGGTACCAGTATTTACAATGGGGTGCTTAACTGTTGCTTCACAGTTAAGGCAGGCTTTCACAATTCAATTAGAATTCAATACACGAAACAGCAATCACATTTCATTCACTCTTCTTCATTACATGGAGTATACAGACTCTGGAGCTGAGGTAGTGCACCAATCACATTCCATGAGTTCTGGCATAGGTGAGGGAACAGTGTTTGGATAATCAATCTCCATGGACTCTCCTTCACTGTACTCAGTTGAGGAGTATTCACTGTCCCTGTCTAACTCAGCCTTGTAAGTTAAAACTCTGGAGTCTGGCTTCCTATAGCCAGGGGTTCTCAATGTTGCAGGAATTTTACTGAACCAATCTGGTTTCTTTTCCCTTACATAAGGAGCGTGGGTTCTAGCAAAGCCTTTAGGAGCACAACAGGTACAGTCATTGGTTAATGTTTCATACCTGGGTTTAGCTGAGTTGGAATGCACCGTGTTTTCTCTTCCAGCCACTCTCCCTTGGTAGCTGAGCCTCTGCCTGCCTGCTTTGGACACAGATGGGCTTCTAGGCAGTTGAGTAAAACTTGGCCTGGATTCTCCTCTCTCTCTGGGTAAAAACTCCAGCCGATCATAAAAGTGCTTTCCTCTCTGACATGGTAAAACTTGGCAATAATCCTTTAGAGATTGTAAGCTCTTCTCAGAACCCTTCCCACTGGTTCTTAGCTTCTGTCTCTCTGTTCTGGCTTCAGGCAGACTGTGAGAACAGGGTGTGGCAGACACTCTCACCTTAGAGCTGGCTCTATCAAACTTCCCTATTGCAGCAGGGTCAGTTTGGGCCTTCTGGCTCCCAACCTTGTGAAGTCTGTTCCCAGTCAGATTCTTCTCAGTCCTCTCCTGATGCCTCTCAGCTTTCTCTTGCTCCTTTCTTCTGTGGCTCTCAGCCTTCACCTCCTTCTCTACTTCTTTCTCTCGGTGGCTCTCAGCCTTCTCTACTTCTGTTTCCGTCCTAGAAGCATTCTGCTCTGACTTATAAAGCAAAGTGCTTGAGCTGACTTCCGGGTTTCTTCCCAGGTGCAAGTCATCAGAGTTCCTAGGCTCATTAACTCCCGAATGTCTGTTCCTGCTCCCTCTAGCTGTGCCTGGAGGTAATTGCACACCTAGTTCCTCAAAAGAAACAGGATTTCTTTTCAACCACTCATCTTTATTGACACACGCCTCATGACATTACCCGAGCCCTTCTTGCGAGAAGGGGCAGAGGTCTTCTTGGAGAGCCGTGTCCTCGTCATATATTCGGTCTCCAGTTCTGCGGTCTTGTTGGTCATGGGTTTGCCAAAGAGGTTCTCCCCTTGGCATGGGACATCGACGAACTTGTCTTGAACCCATTGCTCGAGGTCCGACGACTGTAGCCATGCCTGGCAGCATGCATCAATGCCCGCCGCGGCTACCAAGGCCATCGACTCGAACCCGTCATAGGCCACTCGAGACAAACTTCAAGCACTCAAGAACGGCAGTGGACAGGCTCCTGAAGCACTGCAAAGGCCCCTCGGAGAGACCAGCCGAGAACCCGGCGAGTTCCTTCGCCAGGTCCCTCAGGTACATGCCCATGTACAGCTGGTAGGCCTGGATCCAACAAATCAGCATTGAACCCTGGAAGCACTTCCTGCTAAGGGCATCCAAATTGCGGGCCTCCCTGCCAGAAGGCATCGAGGCTCTTCAGCCTGCGCATGGCCGATTCCACAACCATGGAATTGTGAGGTAGCTGCGACATTTGAAAGCCAGGGCTCCGGTGGACTCGATACATCGATTTGATCCATTTGCTGATAACCGGCGCCGACACCAGTGTCTCCCACATGCGGAGCATCAGTTGTTCCAGGATCGGAGGCACGGGTACAGTAAGGGCTCCCGAGGGGGGGGGCCTCATACTGCAGGATCTCAAGCTCGTCGACTCGAGGATCCTCCTCGAACTCCGTGGGGAACGCCAAAGCCTTGGAGAAATCCCTCACGAAGTCCAAGAACCTCGTGTCTTCCAGGGAGGGACCTTCTCTGAGCTTTGGACACCGGGGAATTGGATGGAACGTCCCTGTGACGACAGGTGTCCAGGGACTTCTCCTCCTCCGTTTCCCAACCCGATGCCTCTGAGGAGGAATCGATGGGTTCTGCCATCGAGGGCTCCGGCACCCACTGCCCTGACGCCGGGAGGCTCGGCGGTGATGACCTCGGTCCCGAAAGGGAGGCCGAGATGGACCTCGGCCGAGGATTGACTTGAACCCAAATGGCCTCGAGGATCGGCTCGGCCTCCGGGGTCGACTTCAACGTCGATGGCCCGATGGTCGGGGCGGAAGAACCAGTCAGACCGCCAGTCAGCGCCATGAAGGCAGACACACTGCGCTCCAAGGCCACCATTCTGAAATCGAGACCAGAAGGCTCCGCAGCCACTGGGTCGGGTCCCGACACCATCGGGCCTGACGCCAGTTCCCCGGGGGGGGGGGGGGTAGTCCTCGATGAGGACAGTTGTTGTTACCTGCCTCAGTTGATCTGTCTCCCGGTGACGAACCTTTGCCGGGCGCTCCATCTCCGAGGATCCCGGACGGCGCTCAGAGCTCCGCGACAGGCCCTGGGATGGGCCAGGTCGGTCGGAGCCATCCAACGACACCACCTTCGAGGACTTCTTCTTCCTTTGATGTTCCTGCGAGGGAGACCCCCTCTCCGAGGAACTGTGATGACACTCGGACTCGGAATGCGTCCCCTGAGATGTCAAGGCCTCAGACGAGGTGCGGGCTCGTGAAGGTACCGACTCAGGAAAAATCCTATCGTGCTGCTGCTGCTGGCAGCTCTTCAGGGTCTTAGAGGACATTTTCCTACATGGACCACAAACTGTCGGGTCGTGGTCAGGCCTGAGGCTCAAGAGACAGCAGTCATGAGTATCGGGTGAGGGACATGAGTTTTGCACACCGATCACATTTTTTAAATCCGCTGGCAGCCATCGGGTGAAAAAGGACCCCTGTGAGGTCGAAGACCCGGGCTGCCAGTGAAAAAGAAAAAGGGAACGAACGCCAGTCACGAAGGACAAAAACCGAAAAATACTAGCCGGACTCGATACCAGTGTACCGAGCCGAAGGCGGGAAGAGGAACCGATGTCGATTCGGTAAAAGAAAGAATTCTTAACTTTTTTTAAACTTTTTTCACGGGGACACTGGGACAACGTCCGGAGGGCTCCGCCGAAAAAAGGAGACTGAGCAAGATGGCACCTTTGGGCAGGAAGAGGAGAGCGCATGCGTGATGCAATTCCCAAAGGCTTTCCCTGAAAGCTTGGGATTTGCTCTGCACAAGGGCTCCGTCGGCGTTGACGTCATCCATAGGTGAGGACTGACTTCCTGCTTGTTCCCGGAGAAAGACCATTTGTCCTATCTAGTCTGCCCTTCCATATCAACTGCTATAGTCCCCTTTTTTTCCTTTAGAGACCTTCTGTGTTTGTCCTATGTTTCCTTCAATTCAGACTCTGTCCTCGTCTCTACTACCTCCACTGGGAGGACTATTCCATGCATCTATCACTCTTTCTGTAAAGAAATATTTCCGCATATTACTTCTGAGTCTATCCTCTTTCACCTTCATCCTATGTCCCCTCATTGCAGAAATTGTTTTCAACTGAACGAGGCTCTCATTCTGTGCATTTATGCCACGGAGGCATTTAAATGTTTCTATCATATCTCCTCTCTCCCGCATTTCCTCAAAAGTATACATATTGAATCTTTAAGTCTGTCCCCATATGGCTTATAATGAAGACCACTGAACATTTTGGTAGCCACCCTCTGCACAGACTACATCCTGTTTATATCCTTTTGAAGGATATAAACAGAATTGCACACAATATTCCAAATGAGGTCTCACCAACGACTTATACAGAGTCATTAATACCTCCTTTTTTCGCTCCCTATGTACCGAAGCACTATCACCGCCTTTCATCAGTATCTGGAGCTGATGAACTACTATTTTCAGAGCTAACAGTGAACACAGATATACCTTCTTTCTCATGGTATCCAAGTCTTTTGCTCCTTCGCAGATGGGGCATGAGCTTGCATTTTCAAACCTTTGACCCAATTGAGGGCTCCTTCAGACACTACTGAGTGGTGAGGGAGCAAATGGTGAATATATCTAGGGGCTGGAAGAACCTTATACAAACACAGAAACACAGAAACATGATGGCAGAAAAAGACCATATGGCCTATCCAGTCTGCCCTTCCATACCAACTGAAAGTATGTTTGTTTGTACAGGGTGGTGTACACTATCTGACTGTCTAAACCTGAGAAAGAGTTAATTCTCTTCAGAACTTTGCTTAGAAATAAACTTCATATATTTGCTTACTAAGTGAAGGTTTATATGTCCTGGAAATAAAGAAAAGGGCAGGTTGTACTCTAGCCTCTCTGTCTCAGGGTTATTAGATATCAAGCAGTCAGCAGTAAACAGTTATGTGTATGTCTCCTCATACTGACCTAGTCAGCAGTAAACAGTTATGTCTTGGAATACATGTATGTCTCCTCATACTGACCTACACTGATTAGAAGTTGACCTACGATATGATAAATGCGTAATGTCTGACGTGTAATAATAAAGTGAAATTATGCTGTATCATCCAAAAGAGCCTTATAAATAAAGTGAACCATGGCTAGTAGTTAGAGTAAACAAAGAGAACTTTGGTTCGATTTGTTTCTCTCCCAAAGCTTTGGTGTATTTATATAGGAGTGTGTCGTATTTTATTGCTGTCTTTTAGATTACCTTCTCATTGCTTTGAATGTAGTCGTCTGTAGCTCCAAGAGCCCTGCAGGTTGCTGGTGAGGGGAGGGCTAGTCAAAGCCCACACCAACTACTATAGTCCATTTTTTTTCCTTTAAAGATCTCTTGAATTCAGATACTGTCCTCGTCTCTACTTCCTCCACTGGGAGACTATTTAATGCACCTACCACTCTTTCCATAAAGAAATAGTTCCGCATATTACTCCTAAGGAACCCAGAGCTTCGGTGCACCCGATATATGGCGACGAGGCACCTGCTAATAATTGATACCAACGCCGCTGTTTCGCACATTTGGAGGCAGTCTAGGATTGAGGGCACTGGGACTATAAGGGTTTCCTTCGGGGGTGCCTCGTATTGGACTATCTCCAATTCCTCGGTGCGAGGGTCTTCCTCGGCAGCGAGGGCCTTGGCCATGTCCCACACAAAATCGGGGAACGCAATGTCCCCGGGCAGGGAGCGGCATTGGGTAGTCAGGGGAGATGGGACCAAGGGCACATCATGGTGCTACCTTGTGTCTGGGGACTCTTCATCCTTGGTCTCCCATTCAGACTCAAAGCCTGAGTATGAGTCCAACGCCACGCAATCACCTTGGCACTCTCAGCGGTCCATAACTTCCAGGAGATCATTGGTCCGAGCCGCAGGCACTCACTGGGGAGGACCGGTGTCCCGAGGAATGGGACCGGGACCTCGTCTGGGGCCAGGGGCTCTCTTGAGGCCGATGGCTCTGGAGGACTGGCTCGATATTCAGGGAAGCACTCAAGGGTGGATGAACCGGATGAGCAGGGCATGAACGCCCGCTACATGGCCACTATGGCAGATATCCTGCTCTCTAAGGCTGTCATTCTGGTCTCCATACCAGTTGGCTCTGAAGCTTTCAACACGGGCACTGAGGGTTTTGGGCCTGGCACCAGTACTGTCGAGGGGGAGCCCTCGATGAGGATGGCCACAGAGGCCCAAGGCCGGTCGGTGGGTGCCGACTCCTCAAGAGACAGCTTGGCGGGCCGCTCCTGTCCCAACTCCTTGGACTCACGCCTGGGACTGCGGGACTTGGGGTGGGATTTCTCCTTTTTCTCGGATCCATCCTCCGAGGCAGTCCTCAATGATTTCTTCTTCTTGTGCTCCACCACTGGGGATTTCCACTCAGAGGAACCATGGCCGCCGGACTCTGAGAAGGCTCTGGCTTCATGGGGCACTGAGGTATCAGAGGGGGACCTGGAGCGTGGCGTCACCGGAGACTCGAGTGCGCAGACAGACTTCTGCTGATGGCGGCTCTTCAAGGCCTTTGAAGTCATTGTTCTGCAGATCTCACAGTCAGAGTCCTTGTGCTCTGGGCCAAGACATCGGAGGCAGCAGTCATGTGGGTCAGTGAGGGACATCATCTTGTCACACCGGTCACACATTTTGAAGCCACTGGAAACCATCAGAAAAAGGGGTCCCTGGCCTTTGGTTGGAAAATGGCACGAACGCCGGTCAAGGAATACCTCAATGAAAAACTAATCGATGAACCTGAGGCACGACGACAAGGTGAGCTGGCTCGGGGACAGGAATGAACTGGTATGCAAGCAGATAAAACAAAACAATAAAAATCAGACTTTTTACGGGGAAAACTGGACATCATCTTATGGGCTCCGTGGAAAAAAGACGACTGAGGCAAGATGGCACCCTTGGGCGGGAAGTGAACTACGAATGCGTGGTGCATCTCTGAAAGGTTTCTTCGAAAGCTGGGGAGATATGTCCACACGGGCTCCGTCGGCACTGACGCCACCCATATGTCTGGACTGACTTACAGCTTGCTCCTGGAGAAAGCATAGTTACTCACATGTAACAAGTGTTCTCCAGGAACAGCAGGAATCAGTGCTCACATATGGGTGACATCTGTGCCAACAGAGCCTGGGCAGAGCATCTCTCCAGCTTTCAAAGAAAGCCTTTGGATATGCTACCACACATGCGTAGTCCCCTTCCCGCCCAAAGATGCCATCTTGCTCAGTCAGATAACCTAGCAAAAAAAGGGACTTAAACAATTTAGGGAGGTAACTCCAAGGGGAAGAGGGAGGGTTGTGAGGACTGATTCTTGCTGTCCCTGAAGAACACCTGTTACAGGTGAGTAACTACGCTTTCTCCAGGAACAAGCAGGAAGTTAGAATTCACATATAGGACTCCCTAGTTCCAGGCTGCCGAGGACCTAACCACAACAGTACCACCAGCTTGCCACCATGATCCCTGATGTTGAAGCTATGGTGGGAGTGGCTGACTTGGATTTAGTGGCAGTTACAGAAACATGGTTCACAGAAAACCATGACTGGGATGTAACTATACCTGGCTATACTTTATTCAGAAAGGACAGGGTAGGAAGAAGGGGAGGAGGAGTGGAACTATATGTAAAAACTACTATTAAAGCTTTGGAATTACAGAGTGTAAAAGGGAGAGAGGAGGCATTGTGGGTTAAACTAGAAAGAGGGAAAGAGAAATCTATTTATATTGGTGTGATATACAGACTTCCCTCACAAGTGGAAGAGGTGGACAGACAGTTAGTTGAAGACATACGCAGCATTGCTAGGAAAGGGGAAGTGCTACTGATAGGAGATTTCAATATGCCAGATGTTGACTGGCACATTCCTGCTGCAGTATCATCTAGAAGTAAGGAGATCCTGGATTCTCTACAGGGAGAACTATTCAGGCAATTGGTAACAGACCCCACACGTGAAGGGGCCATACTGGACTTGGTGCTTACCAATGGTGAAAGTGTTTCTGATGTTGTAGTGGGAGATCATTTTGCATCCAGTGATCACCAGATGGTGTGGTTCAGTATTTGGACTAGGGCTGTTAGAATCCATTCCAAGGTGAGGATCTTAGACTTTAGGAAGACTAACTTTGCGAAGATGGGCCAATACCTCAGGGAGTCGTTAGTGGGATGGGAACAGCTGGGGGATGTAGAAAAACAATGGGCAAAACTGAAAGGGGGTATTTTAAGGGCAACCAACCTTTTTGTTAAAATGGTAAATAAAGGCAAAAGGAACAGGAGACCGCTATGGTTTTCGAAGGAAGTAGCTGAAAAAGTGAAGAAAGAGGGAGGCCTTCATGAAATACAAGAGATCACAGAGAGAGGAAGACAGGCATTTGTATTTGGAAAAACTTAGAGAAGCTAGCAAAGTAGTCAAGAAGGCAAAGATTCAAAAGGAGGAGGAAATAGCCAATGCAATAAAATGGGGGGATAAGACATTTTTCAGATACATTAGTGAGAAGAGGAAGGGCAAAAGTGGTATTGTCAGACTCAAGGGTGCAGGGGGGAATATGTAGAAGCTGATAAGGATAAAGCGGAATTGCTTTACAAATATTTTTGTTCTGTGTTCACAGATGAAGAACCAGGAGCAGGACCTCAGAAAACACCCACAAATAGGAACAGAAGCGAGGGACATCTTGAACAATTTTCAGAAGACTGTGTTCGTGAGAAACTAGCTCAACTTAAAGTAGACAAAGCGATGGGACCGGATGGGATACACCCTAGAATACTGAGGGAACTTGGGGACGTTCTAGCAACTCCACTGACTGACCTTTTCAATGCCTCGTTGGAGTCGGGAGTGGTGCCAAAAGACTGGAGAGAGGCTCATGTGGTGCCTTTACACAAAAGCGGAAGTAAGGATGTGGTTGAAAACTACAGGCCGGTTAGTTTAACTTCGGTGGTGAGTAAATTATTGGAAACGCTGCTGAAAGAGAAAATAGTGAGGTTTCTGGAGTCCAGCGGATTACAGGATCCGAGGCAGCATGGATTCACCAGAGGCAGGTCTTGTCAGACAAATCTGATTGATTTCTTTGACTGGGTGACCAGGGAGTTGGACCGAGAGCTCTAGATGTGGTGTATTTAGATTTCAGTAAAGCCTTTGACACTGTTCCTCATAGGCGACTTATAAACAAACTGAGCACCCTAGGGATGGACCCTAAAGTTACTGCTTGGGTTAGAAATTGGTTGGGTGGGAGGTGACAAAGAGTACAAGTAAATGGAGCTCACTCTGAGGAGAAGGATGTTACCAGTGGTGTGCCCCAGGGATCTGTCCTTGGTCCGATTCTTTTTAACATCTTTGTTAGTGATATAGCAGAAGGGCTGTCAGGTAAGGTTTGCCTCTTTGCAGATGATACCAAAATCTGCAATAGAGTAGACACCCAGGAAGGTGTAGATAACATGAGGAGGGATCTAGCTAAGCTTGAAGAATGGTCTAGAATTTGGCAGCTGGGATTTAATGTTAAAAAATGTAAGGTCATGCATTTGGGCTGCAGCAATCCAAGGGAGCAATACAGTATAGGAAGTGAAGTACTTTTGTCCACTAAAGAAGAGCGGGACCTAGGAGTGGTTGTGTCTGATGATCTTAAAGTAGCTGAACAGGTAGAAAAGGCGACGGCAAAAGCTAGAAGGATGCTTGGGTGCATACGGAGAGGAATGGCTAGCAGAAAAAAGGAGGTGATAATGCCTCTGTATAAGTCTTTGGTGCGACCTCATTTGGAGTATAGTGTGCCATTATGGAGACCGCACCTTCAAAAGGATGTGAACAGGATGGAGTTGGTGCAGAGGGTGGCTACTAAAATGATTAGTGGTCTTCATTATAAAGCATATGAGGACAGACTTAAGGATCTTAATATGTACACCTTAGTGTATGCAAGACGAGTTCCTTCCTGCTGGCATGGGGTCATGTTTAAAAGGTGGGGAGGACTACTTCCTGACTGAGGTAGAAGGGAGAAACCACCTTGGGGAGGAACTTAGGGTGTGTGCGGAGCACTACCCTGTTCTTCTAGAACCTTGTATATGGCAGATCCACCACCAAGGCCTGGCGTTCGGTCATTCTCTGAGGGGACATGATGGCCACCAGGAAAACCACAGATTGCATGTGGCCAGGGGCTCGAACAGCGGATTGGAGAGTTGGGAGAGCACCACATTCAGGTCCCTTTCTGCCACAGGAAGGCAGAGAGGGGGTTTTGACAGCAAGAGGCCCTGGAGGAACCGGGAGACCAAGGGCTGGATTTCCCCTCCACGGGGTGATAGTGAGCGGCTATGATGCTCAGGTGAACCCTCACCGAATTAGACTTTAAGCCGGCATGTGAGAGGTGCAATAAGTATTGTAGCACTATTTGCAAGCAGCAGGAGAAGGGGTTCTCCCTTCTCTCCGTACACTAGATGGAGAATCTTCTCCATTTGAAGGCACACGCCCGTCTGTTGGAGGGTTTATGGGAGGCCAGCAGGATCTCCTAGACCTCCCCTGGGAGATTGAAAGGGGCCAGGGCTACCCTTTCAGGAGCCACACCATCAACGCTAGTGACTCAAGATTGGGGTGCGGGAGGAAGCCTTCCTCCTGGGCAGAAGGTCCAGGTCCCAACCAAGTGGGACTGGGAGTGACACCTACAGGGACAGTAATAGAGTGAACCAGGGTTGCTGGGCCCATCTGGGTCGATCAGGATCACTGATGCCCATTCACTCTAGACCTTGAAGAGGGTCTTGGCCACCAGAGGAGTCAGTGGGAAGGCGTAGAGGAGGTCTTCTGACTATGGAATTAGGAAGGCATCTGCCACTACTCTCCCCAGGTGCGGCTGGTGTAAGCAGAAGCAGGACAGCTATGTGCTGTCTGGAGAGGCAAACAGGTCCATCTCACGCCTGCCCAGAGGCGGAAAAGTCTTTTTGCCACCTTGGGGTGCAGACGCCATTTGTGTGGGTGGAGGACTCTGCTGAGCTTGTCCACCAGGTAACTATCCTGGCTCTGAAGGTACTCTGCTCGTAGGAGCGTTCCGTGGCGTACCGCAAAGAAAAGGAAAGCCACTGCTTCCTGGCAGAGGGAGTATAAGCCCGTGCCCCCTTGCATTGTTCACACAAAACATGGTGAGCTGGTTATCAGTCTGGATCAGCATAGGACGGTTGCACAGGAGGTGGTGGGACGTTCGCAGGGCTAGGAAAATGGCCCAGAGTTCCAGGAGGTTGATCTGTAGGAGCGACTCTTCTTGCGACCAGCTGCCTTGAGTGCGGAGGTCTCCACAGTGTGTTCCCCACCCCAGAAGGGAGGCATCCGTTGTTAGGACCATCTGAGGTGCAGGTGCCTGAAATGGCATCCCCTCATGGAGGTGGCATAGGGACTGCCACCAGCTGAGGGAGTCTGCCAATTGGCAGGTGACCCTGACCCGGTCACATAACCTGCCCATGGCTTGGGGTCCACTGGGAGCAGAGACACCACTGGTCCGCCTGCATGTGTAAGCGGGCTAGGGGCGTGACATGGACTGTTGAGGCCATATGGCCCAGTAACCTGAAGATGCGGCGAGCTGGTAACGACTGGTGTGTCTGCACTTCCGTTGCCAGCTGCACGAGACGATGGGCCCTTTCCTTTGGGAGGAAGGCCTTGACCATTAGCGTGTCCAGCTAGGCACCTATGAACTCCAGGTTTTTGGCTGGAGGGAGGTGGGATTTGGGGTAGTTGATGACGAACCCCAGGTGCCGGTTCGAGGTGGGAAAAGGAACCGGTACTGGAAAAAAACCAAGTTTTAAGGATAATTTTAAAGGATTTTTCCGGGGAAACAGAATGTGTGCCCATTGGGCTCCGAGGAAAAAAGGAGAGTGAGCAAGATGGCACCCTTGGGTGGGAAGGGGACCACACATGCGTGGTAGCATATCCCAAAGGCTTTCTTTGAAAGCTGAGGAGATGCTCCACACGGGCTCCGTCGGTGCTGAGGACACCCATATTTGAGGACTGACTTCCTGTTTGTTCCTGGAGAATATTAGGTATCCAGTGATCACTAGATGGTGGTTTAGTATCAAAGCACAGTATAAGACAATGGAAGGGTCCTGGCTTCAAGAAGCTTAATTTTGTTAAGAGGAATCAATAATAGGGATAGAAAAGCTAGGGATAGAGCAGTGGGAAAAACTAAAAAGGAGTAATTATAAAAGATACCAAGGGATAAGTCTACTAAGCCAGACTAATGGTTAATCTGGGCTATCAGCCACTAGGTCCCATGTTATGATGAAATATTTTTATTAATTTTCCATAATGCATCAGGTTACAAGTAAAGCAAAAACTAACCACAAACGTCTAACACATTATAAGAAAAAAAGAAACAAATCATTATAGTCCACAAAAATGAGGAGAAACAAGCCCAATAAGAATATACAAAATTAAGGAAATCACAAGGAGACTAAACTCCATATTTGCAGTCAAAACAAAACCCTATACATCTGCCCACCAACCTCATAGAACCGTGTCTTCCTTACTAGACAAAAAATTCTCTAACTGAAGTGGATCAAAAACAACATATCTGACCCCCTGGAGGGATAACAAACATTTACAGGGATATCGCACAAAAAAAGAAGTGCCAAAAACCAAAACACGAGATCTCAGAGCCAAAAAAGTATTCCTCCGAGACTGCGTAGCTCTTGACACATCTGGAAACAATTGGATAGGGGCCCCACAAAAAGAAATATTTCTATTCTTAAAATACTCTTTAAACACAGAGACTTTATCACGATCTGAAACTAAAGTCACAAGTAATGTAGCTCTAGTAGGGATATTATCCGGGGTGTCCTCCAGAAACTCGGTTAAATCAAGCCCTGGAGATAACTGCTGTTGATTACTAACAGCAAACCACCAACCGGAAATACCCCGACTAGAAAGGTAAAGCACAGTTACTTAACTGTAACAGGTGATCTCTGGGAACAGCAGGAATAAGTCTTCAAGAGTAGTTACTCACCTGTAACAGGTGTTCTCCAGGAGCAGCAGGAATCAGTCCACACATATGGGTGACGTCGGCACCAACGGAGCCATCGTGCGGAGCATTTCCCCAGTTTTCAAAGAAAGCCTTTGGGAATTACAGCACACATGCGCGGTCCCCTTCCCGCCCAAGGGTGCCATCTTGCTCAGTCTGATGACATAGCTAAAAGACAGCAAATAAATTAGCAAAAATAAATCATATGACTGCAACTCCAAGGGGAGGAGGGAGGGTTGTGAGGACTGATTCCTGCTGCTCCTGGAGAACACCTGTTACAGGTGAGTAACTACTCTTTCTCCAGGACCAAGCAGGAAGTCAGTCCTCACATATGGGACTCCCCAGCTTAAGGCTACCAGAGACCTCAAGCGGAAAAATGAGCTCCCTCTAGCTCGTCAGCACGTAAGGAAGGAATCTTCTCTGAGAACGTCCCCGACCGGTAGCCCAACACCAGGGCCGGAGGGTAGGAGTTGCCTAAACCCCAAAGAGATTATGGAGTACTGCCTGTCCGAAAGCACTGTCCCTGCGGGACTCCTTCTCAAGGCAGTAATGGGCCGCAAAAGTCTGGCTTGAAGACCAAGTAGCGGCCCGGCAGATGTCTGCCAACGGAACAGAGCGGAGATGAGCCACTGACGCAGCCTTCGCCCTGACACGATGAGCCGTGACTCGACCCTCCAACGAGAGGCCGGCTGCCCCATAAGCCCAGGCGATACAGTCAGCGACCCATATGGACAAAGTACGCTTGGAGACAGGAAGCCCCAACTTATTCGGGTCAAAAGAAACAAAGAGCTCAACAGCCCTCCGGTGCTCCCGCGTACGGTCAAGGTAGAAGGACAACGCCCTCCTACAGTCCAGGGTATGCAGGACCATCTCAGCCCGGCTGGCATGCGGCCTGGGAAAGAAGGTCGGAAGAACCACCTCCTGATTGAGGTGAAAAGGGGAGACAACCTTAGGAAGAAACTTAGGGTGAATCCGTAAGACTACCCTATTCCTGTAGAACCTAGTGTAAGGAGGATCAGACACTAGTGCCTGAAGTTCACTCACTCGCCTAGCAGAGGTAAGAGCTACCAGAAATAAGGTTTTCCAGGAGAGAAAACAGAGAGGGCAGGTAGCCATAGGTTCAAAAGGCGGACAAGTAATCCGCTGTAAGACCACATTCAGATCTCACTCATGAGCAGGTGGACGCAAAGGAGGCTTAAGGAGAAGGAGGCCTCTGAGAAAGCGAGCCACCAAAGGGTGGTTGGAAAGAGGCCTACCGTCCACCGGTGAGTGGTGCGCTGAGAGAGCACTAAGGTGAACTCTGACAGAGTTAGACTTAAAGCCCAGATTGGAGAGGTAAAGCAAATATTGCAATACTACCGCTACCAAGCACGAGAAGGGATTCTCGCTGTGCTGAGCACACGATGCGGAGAATCTACGCCACTTAAGAGCATAGGATTTCCTGGTGGATTGTCGCCTAGAGGCCAAGACCACATCTTCCACCTCTCGAGGCAGTAGTAGGGGAGCCAGGACTACCCTTTCAGCAGCCAGGCCATCAGATGACGGGACTGGAGGTTGGGGTGCAAGAGAGTCCCCTGATCCTGAGACAGGGGATCGTGTTGAAACCCCAGAGGAAGAGTGGTGTCCACTGCTAGCTGCAGCAGAAGCGGGAACCATGGTTGCCTCGACCACCTGGGGGCTATCAGGATCAATGAAGCCCCGTCCTTGAGGACTTTGAACAGCGTTCTGAACACTAGTGGCGTGGGAGGAAATGCATACAGTAGGCCTGTGGACCACGAGATCAGAAACGCATCCGCTGCTACTCTGAGAGGATGCGGTTGTCTGGAGCAAAATCTCGGGAGTTGCCGGTTCAGAGGACTGGCGAAAAGATCCATGGTGGGGAGGCCCCACCTGAGAAAGACCTGCTGAACCACCAATGGGTTCAACCTCCATTCGTGTGGTTGCAGGATCCTGCTCAGTCTGTCTGCCAGGTAATTTTCTTGACCTGGGAGGTAGACAGCTTTGAGGAGGATTCCGTGATTGACAGCCCAAGAGCACAGCCGCTGTGCCTCCTGACATAGAAGGAAGGAGCCTGTGCCTCCTTGTTAGTTCACGTAGAACAAGGCAACTTGATTGTCCGTCTGGACCAGTACAGACTGGTGAGAGACGAGGTGGGAGAAGGCTCTCAGAGCTAGGCGTATCGCCCATAGCTCCAGGAAGTTTATCTGTTGAGCAGCCTCCCAAGGGGTCCAGAGACCCTGAGTACATGTCCCTTGGCAATGTGCTCCCCAACCGAGAAGAGAAGCATCTGTCGTCAGCACTTGAGAATGCGGAGGGGATTGAAAAACCACTCCGAGTACCAGATTCGGAAGATGAAGCCACCATTGCAGAGAGGAGACTAGCAGGTCCAATATTTTTACTGAGTCCGCTAGGCTCCCCATGGCCTGATGCCACTGAGAGTGAAGGCTCCACTGAGCAGGCCGCATGTGCAGGCGGGCTTTGGGGGTGACATGAACCATGGAAGCCATATGGCCGAGTAGTCTCAGGAATTGCCTGGCAGAGACCAGGGAATTGCTGCGAAACTGCCTGGCCAGATCCATCAGCCTGTGGGCTCTGTCCATAGGCAGAAAAGCCTTCGCTTGAAGAATGTCTAGTCTGGCTCCCATGAATTCTAAGTTCTGGGACGGGAGCAAAGTGGACTTTGCGAAGTTTATGACAAACCCCAAGTGCTGAAGCAGAGCCACAGTGCGAAGGGTGGCTTGATTGGTCTCCTGGGAAGATTGGCCCCTTATGAGCCAGTTGTCCAGGTACGGAAAAACAAAAAGACCTTGAAGTCTCAGGTAGGCCGCCACCACTGCCAGGCACTTGGTGAACACCCTGGGAGCGGAGGACAGGCCAAAGGGTAGTACTCTGTACTGATAGTGGTTTCCCCCCACAACAAACCTGAGATATTGTCTGTGGTCTGGATGAATAAGGATGTGAGTATACGCATCCTTTAGATCTAAGGAGCATAGCCAGTCTCCCTGCTGAGGTAGGGCAGCAGGATTCCAAGGGTAAGCATCTTGAACTTTTCTCTCTCCAGGAACTTGTTGAGGTTGCGCAAGTCTAGGATGGGTCTGAGGCCTCCTGTTCTTTTTGGTACCAGAAAGTACCTGGAATAAAAGCCGTGACCTCTCAGGTAGTGGGGCACCGGTTCCACAGCCTGATCCTTTAGCAGACTTGCTAACTCCTGAAGGAGTAGGTCCCTGTGCAGAGGGAGTCTTGGAGGCTCCCCTGGAAAATAGGAGGAAGGTACCTGGTGAAAATGGAGAAGATAGCCCTTTTGGACTATATGAAGAACCCAGGTATCTGATGTGACGGCTGACCACCTGTGGGCAAAGTGGGCCAGCCGGCCTCCTGTGCTGAGAGAAGCCAGCTGAGGAGAAGAGGCTATGCTTTCTGAGTCAAAACCCCCCACCCTGCTGAGCAGGGGCCGGTGTTGGTGGCTTGGGGGCCTTCTGCCTATGGGGCCCATGACCCTGCCCCTTGGCCTGCTGACCCTGTTGGGGAGCTGCAAAGGCCTGATAATGAGGGCATTGTTTATAGGTAGATGACTTCCTCGGGTAAAAGGTCTTTTTTCCCAAGACCTTCTTTTTCTGAGAAGGGGCAGAGGTTTTTCTGGACAGCCGAGTCCTGGTGAGAGTCTCTGTCTCGAGCTCAGCAGCCTTTTCAGCCATGGGTTTGCCGAAAAGGTTTTCACCCCGGCAGGGGACATCGACCAACTTGTCCTGTACCCATGGCTCGAGGTCGGATGACTGTAGCCAAGCCTGTCGGCGGGCTCCGAAGCCATCGTAGGCTGCTCTAGAGATAAACTTTGAGCACTCCCGAATACCAGTGGACAAGGCCTGGAACCTCTGCAAAGGTTCCTTGGAGAGACCAGCAGAGAACCCAGCAATCTCCTTTGCCAGGTCTCGGAGGTACATGCCCATGTAGAGCTGGTAAGTCTGGACACGGCAAGCAAGCATAGAGCCCTGGAAGCACTTCTTACCGAGGGCATCCAGGTTCCGGGCCTCCCGGCCGGGAGGCACCAAGGAGTGCATCTTCTGACTTTTCAGTCGATGCATGGCCGATTCCACAACCATGGAGTGGTGCGGTAATTGTGCCTTTTGGAACCCGGGGCTCTTGCGGACTCGATAGATTGAATCGACCCGCTTGCTTAACACCGGCGTCGAGGCCGGGGTCTCCCACATGCGGAAGAGCAGCCGCTCCAGCATCGGAGGAACCGGAACAGTAAAGGCCTCCTTCGGGGGAGAGTCATACTGGAGGGCCTCGAGCTCCTCGGCTCGAGGCTCCTCCTCGGAATCCGCGGGGAAGGCCAAGGCCTTGGCCATATCCCGCACGAAGTCCGAGAACCGGGTATCCTCCGGTGGGGATCGTCCCCGAGGTTCGGACTCCAGTAAGTCCGATGGGACACACCGAGTCCGAAAAGTATCGGGTGACTCTTCGTCCTCCGTCTCCCAGCCCGACTCCTCGGAGGAGGAATCGAGCGCTCCGGTCGGGCGGGCACCGATGCCCTCCGCCACGACACCAAGGCCGGCGTCGACGACCTCAGTCCCGAACGGGAGGCCGAGGGAGACCGTGGCCGAGGATCAACTCGAGCCCGCATGGACTCGAGGATCGGCTCGGCCTCCGGGGTCGACTTGGACGTCGAGGTCCCGGTGGTCGGGGCAGATGCACTGGTGAGACTGGCGATCAATGCCCGCTGCTGTTCCATGAAGGCAGCGAAGCTGCTCTCCAAGGCCGTCAACCTGAGTCCGAGCTCAGGAGACCCAGCAGCCTCCAACTCGGGCCCCGACGGCGGCTCCCTCAGAGGAGAGTCCACGAGGACAACAGCACTTATGTGTCCAGGAGACTCCATCTCGACACGAGGATGCTTGGCAGGCCTCTCCGACTCCGAAGACCTGGGACGGCTATCGGGGCTATGCGACCTGGCCCTCGAGGAACCAGGAGCATCCACCGACGCCGACCTCGCAGGTTTCTTCTTCCTGCGATGTTCCCGCGAAGGAGACCCCCGCTCAGAGGAACCCCGACGCTGCTCGGGGCCGGAGTCCCGAGACGTCGAGGCCTTTGACGAGGTCCAGGCCCGTCCGGACGCGGAATCAGAAAAGATCCTATCCTTTTGGTGCTGCCAACTCCTCAATGCCTTCGATGACAATTTGCCACACAGACCACAGATCATCGGGTCATGATCGGGTCCGAGGCAGCGGAGGCAGCAGTCATGTGTGTCGGTAAGAGACATAAGTTTCTTACACCGATCACACTTCTTAAACCCGCTGGTAGCCATCGGGGGAAAAAGGGCCCCTGCGAGGTCAAAAGACCGGGCTGCCAGGGAAAAAAGAAAAAAGGCGCGAACGCTAGTCACAAAGGACAAAAACCGAAAAAGAGAGAAAGGACTCGATACCGGCGTATCGGTCCGAGCGGGAAAAGGATCCGCCGTCGAACCGGAGAAAAAAGAGAAAAAATAGGGAAAATCAACTTTTTCCTCAGGGAAAAACGAACTACGTCCATCGGGCTCCACGGAAAAAAGAAGACTGAGCAAGATGGCACCCTTGGGCGGGAAGGGGACCGCGCATGTGCGCTGCAATTCCCAAAGGCTTTCTTTGAAAGCTGGGAAATGCTCCGTACGAGGGTTCCGTCGGCGCCGACGTCACCCATATGTGAGGACTGACTTCCTGCTTGGTCCTGGAGAACATATGGGTATCGTCGGTAACGACGGAGCCTGCGCGGGAACGCTCCCCAGCGTCCAGTAAGAAAGCTTTTGGGAGCATCCCACAGCGCCTGCGCGCTGCCTTCCCGCCTTTCCCAACCGCTTCTCTCCAGTTCGAGTTTTAAAGCTGAGACAGAGAGAGAGAGAGGAAAGATAGATAGAGAGATACAACTCCTAGGGGAGGTGGGTGGGTTGTGAAGACTTATTCCTGCTGTTCCCAGAGATCACCTGTTACAGGTAAGTAACTGTGCTATCTCCAGGAACAAGCAGGAATGAGTCTTCACATATGGGGACTCCCTAGCTGCAGATGCCAGGGGAAGACCCCAGGTTGTGTGTCCTTGGAAAGGACTCTACCTCCTCACATAGATCTCTGGCATCCAAACAGGGTAGGTGGGTAGGAGTTGATTAGGAATGGAACAGGTGTTTGAGAACAGCCTGACCAAACAAGGCATCCCGGCGGGAGTCCTTGTCCAAGCAGTAATGGGCTGTGAAGGTATGAACCAAGGCCAAAGTTGCCGCTCGACAGATTTGGTCGATGGACACAGAGTTTAGATGAGCCATTGAGGCTGCCATGGCTCTCACATTGTAAGCTGTGACATGGCCCTCCAGAGAAAGGTTTCTACTCTGGTAGGCGAAAGAAATACACTGAGCAATCCAGTTGGACAGTGTTCTCTTAGAGACTGGAAGTCCTAAATGAGAAAGATCAAAAGCAACAAAGAGTTGAGAAGACTTTCTATGTTGCTGTGTTCTTTGTAAGTAAAAAGCAAGAGCTCTCTTACAATCCAAGGTATGAAGATTCCTCTCTGCATTTGATGCATGAGGTCCTGGAAAAAAGACAGGTAAATATACCTCTTGGTTCAGATGAAAAGGCGAGACCACTTTAGGCATAAAGTGTGGATTGGTCCTGAGGACTACCTTATCATGATGGAACCTTGTATAAGGTGGATTAGCCACCAAAGCATGCAACTCACTGATGCGGCGTGCTGAGGTGACTGCAATGAGAAAAATAACCTTCCAAAAAAGAAATTTCAAGGAGGTGGTGGCTAAAGGTTCAAAGGGTGGCTTCATGAGCTGGCCAAGAACCAGGTTTAAGTCCCATGCCACTGGAGGTGGTCTAATGGGAGGTTTAGGTAAAGGAAGGCCTCTCATGAATCTTGTTATAAGAGGATGAGAGGAAATAGGTTGTCCATTGAGAGGCTTGAGGGACGCTGCAATAGCACTCAAATGGACTCTTACTGAATTCGTTTTCAGACTTGCATGGGATAAATGCAGGAGATATTCTAGTAGAGAATTCAGAGGTATTGCAAGAGGGTTTAGACCCTTCTCTGAACACCAAATGGTAAATCTTTTCCATTTGAAAGCATAGGAACGTCTAGTAGAAGGCTTTCTAGAGGCATGAATAACATCTCTGACTTGCTGAGAGAGATGAAAATTTTGAAGGTCTAGGCCCTCAGCAACCAAGCCCTGAGATGGAGCGACTGGGGGTTTGGGTGCCACAAAGTTCCCTCTTCCTGGGACAGAAGGTCTGGTGCAGAGCCCAAGTCCAGGGAAGGAGCTTGAGAGAGATGCAGAAGTAGAGGGTACCATACTTGGCGTGGCCAGTGTGGTGCTATGAGGATCATGGTCCCTTGATCTCTCTGAAGCTTGAATAGTGTCTTGGGAATTAGGGGAATTGGTGGAAAGGCATAAAGGAAGTCTTGACCCCAGTGAAGGAGGAAGGCATCCTTGGCCTGAACTCCCTGACACGGAATTCTGGAACAGAACCGGGGAAGTTTGGCATTCCACGGACTTGCAAAGAGGTCTATGTCCGGGTTCCCCAAATTCAAAAGATCCTGGCTACCTGGTCCATGTGGAGGGACCACTCATGTGGAAGCAGAATTCGACTGAGTCTGTCCGCCCAAGAGTTTTGAAGGCCTGGAAAATATACTACCAGAAGATGGATGTGATGCTCTCTGGCGAAGGCCCACAGTTGCAAAGCTTCGTTGCAAAGCGACAGGGAGCCAGTCCCGCCCTGCTTGTTTACATAGAACATGGCTACTTGGTTGTCCGTATGGATGAGGACTGTCCTGTAGCTGAGCAGGGAATGGAACACTCTGAGAACTAAGAATATTGCTCTGAGTTCCAAGAGATTGATATGCAGAGATGTCTCCTGTGGAGACCAGATGCCCTGGGTGGAGAGATCCTGCAGATGAGCTCCCCAACCCATTGGAGAAGCATCTGTTGTTAGAGTTGCTTGGGGTAGCGACTGCTGAAAAGGGGACCCCAGCAACAGATTTGGAGGGGACTTCCACCACTGGAGAGACCAAAATAGGCGACTGGAGTTTGCTATTTTGTCTGACGGGCAACCTGATGCCTGAGTCCATTGGGTGGACAAAGTCCATTGAGCTGCCCTCATATGAAGGCGAGCATATGGAACCACATGCATGGTGGATGCCATGTGGCCTAGTAGTTGTAACATCTCTCGAGCAGTTAAATGGGACTTTAACTGTATCTGGGAGGCTAACTGCACCAAGCGTAGGCAACGGGCCTGAGGAAGATAGGCCCTTGCAGTTGTGGTATCCAGCAAGGCCCCTATAAACTCCAGGGACTGAGTAGGGGTGAGATGGGATTTTGGGATGTTTATTACCAGTCCCAAATACTGAAGGACACGCATTGTGCAGGTTAGAGAAATCTGGGCCTCTGACTGGGATGGAGCTCGAATGAGCCAGTCGTCCAGATATGGGAAAAAGAATATTCCTAGAGTGCGTAGAAATGCAGCTACTACTGCCATGCATTTCGTGAACACCCTTGGTGTAGAGGCCAGACCGAAAGGAAGCACCCTGTATTGGTAGTGCTTTCCTTGAAAAAGGAACCGAAGGAACCTTCTGTGTGTTGGATGGATGAGGACATGGGTGTACGCATCCTTGAGATCTAGAGAACAAAGCCAATCCTGACTCTGAAGGAATGGCAGCAGAGTACCGAGAGAAATCATCTTGAATTTCTCTTTGAATAGAAACTTGTTCAATTCTCTGAGATCTAATATGGGTCTGTAACCCCCTGTTTTCTTTGGGATAAGAAAATAAGGGGAGTAGAACCCTGAGCCCTGTTGAAGAAGGGGTACTTCTTCTATTGCCCCTTAGGCAAGAAGGGTAGCAATCTCCTGATCCAGAAGGTTGAGGAGAGATATTGGAGAATTGAACTGTCTCACCATGGTGTGAGGAGGAAGGTTTAAGAAATGAAGCTTGTACCCTTCCCTTATAATGGAGAGGGTCCATTGCTCTGCTGTGATTTGCTCCCATCTGGGAGCAAAGTAAGCCAACCTTCCTGGAATGGTGAGGGGCTCTGGTTCTTCCAGAGCCAGAAAGGCTAAGTTCTCTAGTTGCAGGTCAAAGGCCCTGAGGAGGCTGAGGCTGCTGAGCCGTGGGATGCCTGGCAGCCTTTGACTTGGCCTGTTTAGGTGGTTGCTGACGCTTTGCAGCAAAACGACCTGCAGAAGATGCCTGCTGACCATAAGCAGGATAGTATCTTCCCTTTTTAGAAAAGACTGTCCTTTTGAACAATCTTTTCTTAGCAGGAGCAGAGGTAGACTTTGAAAGTCGATCCAAAGCAGAGTTCTCAGCATCCATCTGAGTGGCCTTTGCTTTCCAATCCCTGCCAAAAAGGTTTTCACCTGTGCAAGGAAGATTTCCCAGTTCATCTTGGACCCAAAGTTCCAAATCAGAGGCTTGTAACCAAGCAATTCTACGTGCACCTATGGCAATAGCGAAGGCTCTGCTTACACACTCAAAAGAGTCAAAGGCTGCACGGTTGGAAAATTTGGAAACATCTTGGGCATGTTTAAGCCAAGTGAGAAATTCCTGCCTTTTATCTTCTGAAATAAAAGGGGCTAAAGTCTGCAGATGATCTGTGACTTCTTTTAGAAACATCCCCATATAGAGACTATAGGAGTTGATTCTGGCAGCAAGCATATTGGCTTGGAAAACCCTTCGGCCAAAGGCATCAAGGGTCCTGCATTCACGTCCTGGAGGATTAGATGAGTGTCTCTTTGCACTCTTTATTTTCCTCATGGCAGACTCTACCACAATAGAGTGGTGAGGAAGCTGAGATTTATGAAAGCCAGGACAAGGAGGGACACAGTACATGGTGTCTAATCTACGAGAATGAGGAGAGGTAGTAAGAGGAGTCTCCCACATGCTCAACATGAGATCATAGAGAATCTCATGAATAGGTAAAGTAGCTGCTTCTTTAGGAGCCTTAGGATATTGCAAAATATCTAGTTGCTTGGCTCTAGGCTCTGACTCAGGGGCCACTGTAATGGAGAGGCCCCTTGCCACTTCCCTAATGAAGTCCTGAAAAGACAAGTCTTCTGGAGGAGACATTCTTCGTTTTGGAGAATCAGACTCCTGAGGAAGAAGTACCGGTGCCTCGATAGAAGCCTCCGACTCACCAGAGTCTTCGGAAGAATCAAAGTATCGCCTGTCCGGATGCTCCTGTAAAGCCCGATACGCGTACCGAGTGGGATCGACATCGGGAGTAAGCGGTACCGGTTCGGTACCAATGGGCGTCATCGAACAGGGTACCACTGCAGTCGACATCGAAGCCGATGTCGATGCAATCGGTACCAGCACCGGGAACGATGCCGGTGCTGGAGTCGGTACCGGCAACGGAGATTGTTGCGGTACCGAAGGCGTCGAAGCCTGCATAAACGCTGTTAGGGTGCGCTGCATGGACAGAATCTTCTGATCCATCGACGCCACCAGAGTCTGGATGTCGGTACCAGTGGAGGCCACCGGTACCCCAGAACACGGCAACAGGTGATCGGTCGAGGCCGAGCCATCGATGTCAACCTGTGATCCCATAGACAATGCTTTGGAAGCCGGAACTTCCCGCCGGGGTAATTTTGCCGGTGCAGAATCCTCAAGGACAAGCCCGGAGGCATCTCGATGCTTAGAGGAAGATTTGCCCTTCGAGGACCGGCTAGATTTATGTTTGGTTACCTGAGATCCATGGGAGGAAGAAGAAGCCCTGGAAGACGTCGATGCCACCGAGGCTGCATCAGAGGGAAACAGGGTACTGAGCTTGGCTGCTCGGTTCTGCCGACCTCTTTTAGACATCATGGTACAGGACACACAATCCGTGATGGAATGGTCAGGCCCCAAACATTTTAGACACCAGTCATGGGTGTCGGTGACAGAAATAGTACCGCCACACTTCGTGCACTTTTTGAACCCAGAAGCGGGCTTCTCCATGAGGAGAAAAAATGTTTAGGCCTAAGGCCCAAACCGAAAATGCACAGTTGAAGAAAGAAAAGATTTTTGGGTTTTTTTTATATAAGAAAGAAAAGAAAAGACCGGCGGTACCGGTCTGATGTCGAAGAAGGCAGACGCGACACAGAAAAATAAAGAAAAAAATAAAGAATTCTTCTGCGGTGACAGGAACACGACCTGCTGGCTCTGCGGAAAAGAAGAACTGGAGAGAGGCGGTTGGGAAAGGCGGGAAGGCAGCGTGCAGGCGCCGTGGGATGCTCCCAAAAGCTTTCTTACTGGACGCTGGGAAGCGTTCCCGCGCAGGCTCCGTCGGTACCGACGATACCCATATGTGAAGACTCATTCCTGCTTGTTCCTGGAGATTACATCTTAGAAAGGGAAATAATATCTGCATTAGGCAATTTTAATATCGCACAAAAATATTTCCGTAATAGAATCTCTGAAGATAACAAATCACACATTGGAAAATTCAAAAACCTAATATTCTTAGATTTAACAACATTCTCATACATTTCCAATTTACGATTAAACAACAAATTATCCTTCACTACAGCTGTCTGACCTGCTTGCAAGGACTGACAGAAAGATTCACACAGGTAATTGAATACTAAGCAAATCCACCTGCTTCTCTAACTAAGCCAACCCTGCCACCACATCTTGTGTGAATGAGCAGAACTGGGTCACTGTAGAAACTAAAGTATGCTCAGTCTGTGTCACCACCCTCCAGATATGAGCCAGGGAGACCTGTGAATTCAAGATCTCCGTGGCCTCAGCCAGAGGGGGGAGTCCATATTACTGGCATAAGAGATCTCACTACAGCAACCACGGCACACTGTTCCGACGGAGAACCACAGGTTGAATCCGCAGTAGTAGATCCAAGAGAGGGAGGGGGGCGGAATACGATCAATGGAGCTAAAGGAAGCCCCCACAGAAATCTCTGAAGGGGAAACCACAGCTGAATGTATAACATCCCCTGACAAAGGTAACACATGAATATCCATAGGGCCACTCACCACAGGGATCAGTGATGCCGCTTTCTTCTTCCATTTCCCCATGGATAAACTCACATACACTACTTCAAGGTGCTTCTATGGTGTTCCAAGGGGCTCCCAAGGGGCCTGAAATGCCCCTTGTATCGTGCCCCTTTGATGCGCGCCACCTGCGTGCAGTCACCCACGCAGGGCAGACTAGGAGATGTTAAATACGATGCAACAAGGCCCCCGAAGCGTCGGGGCCATCCTGCCCACAGCCTGCCGCTCCGGTGACCTGCAGCTGCCTGCAGTTTCTCCCCAGGTCTCATGTTATTCAATGGGACCTAGTGGCAGATAGCCTGAGCTAACCGTTAGCTCGGCTTAGAGACATAGACATACACCTAAATCTTTTGGTTAGGAAAGTAAAAAAAACGAAGGCGGCAAAAATAGCTGCAGTGCTTTTCAAAAATTAGTGACTAAAATAGCGACAATAAAAAATTTAACATTCATGAACTATGAGAGTCCAGGAATATTATCAGGAAAACCTAAAAGAAGCTAAGGGTAGTCAGGAGACTAAAGGTGCAAATGGAAGAGAAAATAGCTCATATACTGAAACAGGAGCACAAGACTTTTTTTTTTTTAAATATCATAGTGACAGGACGACATGCAAAAGCAAAATCATAAAATTAAGAATGGGAGCATGATGTACAGGCAGACAAGGAGAAAACAGGTTTGCAAAATTAGTGTTTTTGTTCAGCATTCACTGTTGAAGTAATCTGTCAGGTTTACAAAATGGAACAGGGGTAAACTTTGAACCATTCTTAGAAAACTGCATTCATGAGGACCTAGTTAAAACAGAGTTACTTATCTGTGGCAGGTGTTCTCTGTGGATAGCAGAATAAGTCCTCATATATGGGCGACATTATCAATGGAGCAAATGTGGGAACCTCTCTCAGCTCCTTCTACAAGCTTTCAGAGCAGATCTACTACACTTGTGTGCAAGTTCCCACCAGCCATCACCTCACCATGTTTATTCAGTCAAGTGAATAGCTATCTCATCAAAAGGTAAGAGGGCAGGTTGTGAGAACTTACCTGTCACAGATATTTTCTATGGACATCAAAGTAACTCTTTTCTCCATGGACAAGCAGGATAAGTGCTCATTTATGAGAAATCCTAGCTACAGGCTGTCTCAAAAGAAAAATGGGTATGAAAAAGGTGTTGCAACAGACATGAGATGAAAAGTATTTTTGGTGGCAGCAGCATTAATATTCTTTTTGTTTTGTATTGTATTTTTTTAAGAGGCAGCCTGGAATAGAAAAGAACTGGGCCTAGGAGGGAATGGAGCTGGATTCTATTCCCTAAATAGATTCTGAAGAACAGCTTGGCTGATTCTGCTCTTCCTTTGGGAGTCCCTCGCCAAACAATCTTTATCTTTATTAAGGCTTTTGATAGACCGCCTTGGACCGTAATATCTGGGCAGTTTACAGTAAAATGATGCATACTACAAGAGATGGAAAGGAAAAAGAATGCCATAATTTGACAGGAAAGGATAGACTAAAAGAGGAAGAGACAGACAGCTAATAAGGAAAGGGAGCGATTAAGTGAGGCCAAGCAAGGAGTACCTAGAGTGGAGTAGATGGAAGGTCAAAAGCAATGGAAAATAGATGAGTCTTCAGTAAGGACTTGAAACAGAAGGATAGTTCCAGACGAAGATCAGGTAGGAGAGAGTTCCAGAGGAGGGGGCAAAGAAAAAGGAAAGCAGAGGTAAGGGTAGATTCTAGGTGAGCACGTGTGGGAAGAGGTAGAAAGAGGTGATTAGAGTGAATCTGTCAAAGGGAACAGTGGGAGTGAATATGGATTAAATCAGCAAGATACAGAGGGGTGCTGAAGTAGATGACATGATGAACCAGAGTGAGAATTTTGTACTGTATATGGAATTTTATGGACAACCAATGTAAGTGAATGAGAACGGGAGTAATACTGTCAAAGAGGGAGGAGTGAGTTAATATGCAGGTGGCAGCATTCTGAAGGAGTTGCAATCTGTGAAGTTGGTACTGGGGGGAGACCCGCAAGGATGACAATGCAACAGTTGATGAAGCTCATAACCAGGGAGAGTAAGTGTAGTCAGTGAGGAGGGGGAAAGGAACGGATAGATAGAATGAATATGACGCAAAGAATAGAAAGAGCTCTGGATGACAGACAGTAAATAATCATGTAAAGATAAAGTGGAATCAAGTGTAATGCCTAGAAAATGGAGGGGGGAAACCAAGGGTATGGGAGATGAGGGCAAGGAGGGGGCCAGAGAGGGGAACAGAGAAGAGAGAACCATATAGCTGAGATTTTAGATTAATTAAGATGAAGAAAATTAAATGACATCCAGGCGGCAATTGAGGAGAGACAAGCATTCAGGGGAGCCAGATCGGGGAGGGGGGGGGGGCAGAGGGACTGATATGGTGAAGAAAAACGTAATCTGCATAATAGTATTCAGAAATTCCATGTTACTGGAAAAGAAGAACGAGTGGAGCCAGAAAGGCATTAAAGAGAAGGGGGGCGAGAACAGTGCCACCACAATAGTAAAATGCGAATGTATGTATGAAAGTCCAAGTGGAGGCTTTGCAAATCTCCCCCATGAAGGCTAACTTCAAGCGAGTCACCAACGCAGCCATGGCTTGGACATTCTAAGCCATGTCACGACCCTCAAGCATCAAGAATGCCTGGGTATTAGAGAAAGAGATAGCGTAGTTACTCACCTTACTAATACCAGTAACAGGTGATCTCCGGAAACAGCAGGAATTTAGTCTTCACATATGGGTGACGTCGGTACCGGTGGAGCGCGCGTGGGAACACTCCTCAGTGTCCAACAGGAAAGCTATTGGGAGCATCCCACTGCGCCTGCATAGCTGCCTTCCTGCCTTTCCAGTTCTCCCTCCTCAGCTGAATTTGTAGCTGAGATAAAAGGAGAGAAGGAGAAGAAGACAACGTACAACTCCTAGAAGAGGGTGGGTTGTGAAGACTAAATTCCTGCTGTTCCCAGAGATCACCTGTTACAGGTGAGTAACTATGCTATCTCCAGGAACAAGCAGGAATGTAGTTTTCACATATGGGACTCCCTAGCTTGGAGATGCCAGAGAGATGACCTCCAAGTCAGCTGTGGAATCACAGGTATTAGTAAGGAGGTCATATATCCTCCAAGGATGTCTGGTATCGAAACCCAGGATGAAGGTAGGAGTTGATCTAAGTCTGAAAGGGATGCTGGAGAACAGTTTGGCCAAACAAGGCTTCCCGGCAGGAGTCCATGTCCAGGCAATAGTGAGCAGCAAAAGTTTGGACAGACCACCAAGTTGCTGCTTTGTATATCTCATCAATCACTACAGAGCGTAGATTTGCAATAGAGGCAGCCACAGCCCGCACATTATGTGCAGTGACATGACCCTTGAGAGAGAGTCCTGCCCTTTTATAAGCAAAGTAGATGCAGTCAGCTATCCACCTGCAAAGAGAATGTTTGGATACTGGCAACCCCAGGTGACTCGAGTCATAGGAGATGAAAAGTTGGGAAGCTTTTCTGTGCTCTCAAGTTCTCTGGAGATAAAAAGCCAAAGCACATTTGCAATCCAGAGTGTGAAGGGTTGCCTCTGCCCTAGTGGAATGAGGTCTAGGGAAAAAGACAAGAAGGTAGACTGACTGGTTTAAATGGAAGGGCCAGACCAGCTTTGGCATAAAGTGAGGATGAGTCCTAAGGACTACCTTATCATGGTGGAATCGTGTATAAGGAGGGTCAGCCACCAAAGCCTGGAGCTCACTAATGAGTCTTGCTGAAGCGAAGGCAATAAGGAAGGCGACCTTCCATATGAGAAACTTTAGTGAGGTAGCGGCTAGAGATTGAAAGGGCGGCTTGAGAAGCTGTCCTAAAACAACATTAAGATACCATGCCACTGGAGGGAGCTTAATGGGGGGGGTTGGTTAATAGAAGACCCTCTAATGAAGCGTGCTACAAGTGACTGAGAAGAGATGGGCTGACCATATTAGGGCATGTGAGAGGCCGCAATTGCACTTAGGTTACTCTTACAGAGTTGGTTTTCAGCCCAGAAGAAGATAGGTGGAGGAGATACTTAAGTAATGCCTCCACGGGAGCTGAGAAGGGGTTAAAAACACCAGAGAGCGAATCTATGGCACTTAATGGCATAGGAGCGTCTGCTGGATGGCTTCCTAGAAACCAAGAGGATGTCCTTAACCTCCTGGAAAGCTAAGCCCTCAGCAGCCATTCGGTGAGATGGAGGGACTGAAGATTGGAGATCTGGAGCAGACCCCAGATCTATGGGTTCAGCCTGAGACAGACATAGAAGGAGAGGATACCATGGTGGGGCTATGAGTATCATGCAGTCCCTGTCTCTCTGGAGTTTGAAGAGTCTTGGGAATGAGGGGAATGGTAGGGAAGGCATATAGGAAGCCTTGACCCCACTGGAGGTAAAAAGCATCCACTTGCTGGCTGTCCGGTGCAGGAGTTCTGAAGCAGAAGCGAGGAAGCTTGGCATTCTAAGGACTTGCAAACAGGTCTATCTCTGGAGTCCCCCAGATCTGAAAAATGTGAGTGACCCTGTCTGCATGGAGAGACCACTCTTTGGGGAGAAGGATTAGACTCAGCTTGTCCGCCAAGACATTGTGCTTGCCCGTAAGATATACCGCATGTAGGTGAACGTGGAATTGTATGGCAAAAGACCACAGATGCAGGGTCTTGTTGCAGAGGGTCCAAGAGCCTGTTCCGCCCTGCTTGTTCAAGTAGAACATGGCTACTTGATTGTCCATATGGACTAGAACTGTGCAGAATCAAAGATGGTCCTGGAACACTTTGAGAGCATTGTGGATGGCTCTGAGTTTCAGCAGATTTATGTGAAGTTGTGACTCCTGATGAGAACAGAGCCCCTGACTGGAGTGCTTGTCCAAATGAGCACCGCAGCCCAATTTGGATGCATCAGTCGTCAGGGTACATTGCTGTGCTGGCATCTGAAAAGGTGACTGAACCAGGAGATTTTCTGGGGATTGCCACCACTGGAGAGATGAGATTAGGCGGGTAGAGACCATTATTTTGTCTCTGAGGCGACCAAATGCCTGAGACCACTGGGAAGCCAGTGTCCATTGAGCTACCAGCATATGCAGATGAGCATATGGAACAACATGCACCGTTGATGCCATATGACCCAGAGGTTGTAGCAATTCTTGAGCAGTGAGAAAATTCTTGAGGCATGCCTGAGATGCTAACTGAGTCTATCGCAGTGGGGTTGGGGCAGAAATGCCCTTGATTGCTGGGTGTCTGGGAGAGCCCCTATGAACTCTAGAGTTTGAGAGGGAATGAATTGGGACTCTGGAAGATTTATTACAAATCCCAAGTGTTGCAGCACTTGCATGGTGCGCGAAAGGGAAAGACAGGCCTCCAGAGAGGTGTTTGCTCGAATGAAACAGTCGTCTAAGTAAGGGAAGACAAATATCCTTAGAGTCCTTAGGAATGTGGCTACTACTGCCATGCACTTTGTGAAGACTCCTGGGGCAGAGGCGAGGCTGAAAGGCAGGTCTCTGTACTGATAATGTCTCCCCTGAAAGATGAAGCACAGGAACCTTCTGTGCTGCGAGTGAATCAGTATGTGAGTATATGCCTCCTTTAGATCTAGAGGACAGAGCCAATCCTGACTCTGGAGATAGGGGGGAAGGGCTACTAGGGAGCTCATTTTAAATTTCTCCCACAGTAGGTACCTGTTCAGTTCTCTGATGTCCAGAATGGGCCTGTACCGTCCTGCTTTCTTTGGAATGAGGAAGTATGGAGAATAAAGAGTAGTTACTCACCTGTAACAGGTGTTCTCCAGGAGCAGCAGGAATCAGTCCTCACTTATGGGTGTCATCGACGCCGATGAAGCCCCAGCGGAGCTTTTCCCCAGCTTTCCATGAAAGCCTTTGGGAATGCTGGCACGCATGCGCGGTTCCCTTCCTGCCTAAAGGTGCCATCTTACCTCAGTCAATGACATAGCTAAGAACAGCACACAAAAATGCAAAAATGAACTATGTACAACTGCAAATCCAAGGGGAGGAGGGAGGGTAGTGAGGACTGATTCCTGCTGCTCCTGGAGAACACCTGTTACAGGTGAGTAACTACTCTTTCTCCAGGACCAAGCAGGAAGTCAGTCCTCACTTATGGGTGACTCCCCAGCTCTGGGCTACCAGGAACCCAGGCTGAACAAGAGAACTCCCTCTAGTCTCAGCAACACAGAAAAGGCTTTTCAAGAACACACCCTCCACAGGTAGCCCAACCAGAGGGCAGGAGGGCAGGAGTTGCCTAGACCTCAAAGAGATTCCTGGGTACTGCTTGGCCAAAAGCACTGTCCCTACGGGACTCCCTCTCCAGACAGTAGTGGGCTGCAAAAGTCTGGCTTGAAGACCAAGTAGCAGCCCTGCAGATGTCTTGCAATGGAACAGAGCAGAGATGAGCCAGTGATGCAGCCACTGCCCTCACACGGTGGGCCATGACCCTACCCTGCAAAGGAAGGTCAGCCGCCTTGTAAGCCCAGGTGATACAGTCAGCCACCCAGATGGACAAGATACGCTTGGACACAGGCCTTCCCAAATTATTGGGGTCAAAAGAAATGAAGAGCTGAGAAGCCTTCCTGTGACCTTGCGTATGTTCAAGGTAGAAGGATAAGGCCCTCCTACAGTCCAAGGTATGGAGAACTGTTTCAGCCTGACTTGCATGAGGCCTAGGGAAGAAAGTAGGAAGAACCACCTCCTGGTTGAGGTGGAAAGAGGAGACAACCTTAGGAAGGAACTTAGGGTGAGTCCTGAGGACTACCCTGTTTTTATAGAACCTGGTGTAAGGTCTATCACAGACCAAGGCCTGAAGCTCACTCACTCTCCTAGCCGAAGTAAGGGCTATCAGAAAGAGAGTCTTCCATGAGAGGACGCGTAGAGGGCACGTAGCCATAGGCTCAAAAGGTGGTCGAGTCAGCTGCTGCAAGACCACATTCAGCTCCCACTCAGGAGCAGGAGGACGTATGGGAGGTTTGAGCAGTAACAAACCTCTGAGAAACCTGGACACCAAAGGGTGCACAGACAAGGAATGGCCCTCTACTAAGGAGTGGTGAGCTGCCAAAGCAGAGAGGTGGACCCGAACAGAGTTGGACTTGAGACCTTGATTGGACAAGTGCAGCAGGTACTGAAGCACTACAGACACAGCACAGGAGAAAGGATCTTCTGCACGTAACTGACACCACACAGAAAACCTCTTCCACTTGAGAGCATAGGTTTTCCTTGTGGACTGTTTCCTAGAAGCTAGGAGAACCTCCTCAACTTCTTTAGGCAGGCCCCAGGGAGCCAACACTATCCTTGCAGCCTCCATGCCATCAGATGGAGGGATTTGAGATTGGGATGCAGGAGAGAGCCCTGATTCTGAGAGAGAAGGTCGGGCTGCAATCCCAGAGGCAGAGGGAGATCCACCGCCAGTTGAAGCAGGAGGGGGAACCAAGGCTGCCTGGGCCACCTGGGAGCCACCAGGAGGACTGAGGCCCTGTCTTGGAGAATTTTGAACAGTGTCCGGGCCACCAGAGGGGTGGGAGGAAATGCATAGAGCAGGCCCTGAGTCCAGGGAATCAGAAAAGCATCTGCTGCTACTCTCAGAGGATGCGGTTGCCTGGAGCAGAACCGTGGCAGTTGGTTGTTCAGAGGACTGGCAAACAGGTCTATGGAGGGAAGACCCCACTCCAAGAAAATCTTTTGAACCACTAAAGGAAGTAGCTGCCACTCGTGTGGTTGCAGAATCCTGCTCAATTTGTCAGCCAGGAAATTCTCCTGGCCTGGAAGATAGACTGCCTTGAGGAGCATGTTGTGTCTCAGGGCAAAGGAACAGAGGACTTGTGCTTCCTGACAAAGGGGTTGGGAACCAGTCCTGCCCTGCTTGTTCACATAGAACATGGCTACCTGGTTGTCTGTTTGGATCAAGACAGACTGATGGGCCAGGGAAGCAGTAAAGGCCTTGAGGGCCAAGCGGATAGCTCTGAGCTCTAGGAGATTGATTTGCTGGGACGCCTCCCAAGGAGACCACAGGCCCTGGGTGCACTTGTCTAGGCAGTGTGCTCCCCAACCCAACAGAGAGGCATCGGTGGTCAGCACCACTGTATGAGGTGGTATCTGAAAGGGCACCCCCACCAGCAGATTGGGGAGGTGTAACCACCAGTTGAGGGAGGTCAGAAAATGGTGGGACACTCTGATCCTGTCCCTGAGGCTGCCTGAGGCCTGTGACCACTGAGTCCAAAGGCACCACTGGGCAGGCCTCATATGGAGCCTGGCATTTGGGGTCACCTGAACTGTGGACACCATGTGGCCTAGAAGCCTGAGACAGAGTCTGGCAGAGACCAGGGACCTGTGCAGAAACTTGCTTGCAAGGTCTATGAGCCTTTGTGCTCGGTCCACTGGTAAGAATGCTCTTGCCAGCTGAGAATCCAACCTTGCCCCTATGAATTCCAAGTTCTGGGAGGGGAGCAAAGTGGACTTTGCGAAGTTGATGACAAAGCCCAGCTTTTGGAGCAGGCTTCTGTTGGTGGCCTGCTGGACCTCGAGAGACGTCTGGCCTCTGATGAGCCAGTTGTCTAGGTAGGGAAACACAAAGATGCCCTGATTTCTCAGGTAGGCTGCTACCACTGCCAGGCACTTGGTGAAGACTCTGGGAGCAGAAGTCAGCCCAAAAGGCAGTACCCTGTACTGATAGTGGTTTCCTCCCACAATGAACCTGAGGTACTTTCTGTGATCTGGATGAATGAGGATGTGAGTGTAAGCATCTTTTAGATCTAAAGAGCATAGCCAATCTCCCTGCTGGAGGTAGGGCAGAAGAGTTCCAAGAGTAACCATCTTGAACTTTTCTTTCACAAGAAACTTGTTTAGGTTTCTGAGATCCAAAATGGGTCGAAGACCACCAGTTCTTTTTGGCAGCAGGAAATACATGGAGTAAAAACCGTGACCCTGGAAGTGGGGAGGCACAGGCTCCACCGCCTTGTCCAGCAACAGACCCCTGAGCTCCTGGAGGAGAAGGGCTGTATGCAGGGGAGGCCTGAAAGGCTCCCCTGGATAGTGTGGCGGAGGTAGTTGGTGAAAATGCAGGGCATAGCCTCGATGGACTATGTCCAGCACCCAACTGTCCTGAGTTATCAGGGGCCACTGGTGGGCGAACAAGGCTAGGCGGCCTCCTGTGCAGGGCTGGGTCTGCAAGGGAGGTTTGGCTGTACTCAAGGAGTCAAAAAACCCCACCCTGCTGAGTGGGAGCAGGGGCCGGAGGCTTGGGGGCAGTATGCCTACGGGGCCCATTATCCTGGTCCTTGGCCTGCTGACCCTGTGGGGCAGGGTGGGCAGCCTGATACTGTGGGTACTGTTTGTAGGCAGTGCCCTTCCTCGGGTAAAAGGGCTTTTTTACCCGGGCCCTTCTTTTTATGGGAAGGGACAGAGGTCTTCCTGGACAGCCTTGTCCTGGTGAGGTGCTCAGTCTCGAGCTGTGCGGCCTTCTCGGCCACAGGCTTGCCAAAAAGGTTTTCACCTCGGCAAGGGACATCAACCAACTTGTCCTGAACCCATGGCTCGAGGTCCGATGACTGCAGCCACGCCTGGCGTCGAGCCGCGATGCCGGCAGCCGCAACTCGGGCCGAAGCCTCGAAGCCATCGTAGGCGGCGCGGGACATGAACTTAGAGCATTCCCGTATCCTCGAAGACAAGGACTTAAAACTCTGCAAGGGTTCCCCGGAGAGACCAGCAGAGAACCTGGACAACTCCTTGGCCAGGTCTCGTAAATACATGCCCATGTACAGCTGGTAAGTCTGGACACGGCAAGCAAACATGGAGCCCTGAAAACACTTTCTGCCGACTCCATCAAGGCTGCGGGCTTCCCTACCGGGAGGCACCGCAGAGTGCATCTTCTGACTTTTCAGACGATGCATGGCCGATTCCACAACCATAGAATGGTGCGGCAGCTGTGCTTTCTGGAAGCCAGGACTCTTGCGGAGCCGATAAATGGAATAGACTCGCTTGCTCAAAACCGGCGCCGAGGCCGGTGCTTCCCACATCCGGAAGAGGAGCCGCTCCAGCATCGGAGGAACCGGGACAGTAAAGGCCTCCTTCGGAGGAGAGTCGTACTGCAGAGCATCGAGCTCCTCGGCTCGAGGCTCTTCCTCGGGGTCAGCCGGGATAGCCAGGGCAGCGGCCATATCCCGGATAAACTCCGAGAACCTAGTATCCTCCGGAGGGGATCTACTCCGGGGATCAGACTCAGGTGAGTCCGAAGGGACACACCGAGTCTTAAAGGTGTCAGGAGACTCCTCATCCTCGGTTTCCCATGCAGACTCGTCCGATGTCGAGTCGGGGTCCGACGCCGCGGGGCCCCTGGGCACCCGCCCCGATGCCGGAGGCACCGGCGTCGAGACCCTCGGTCCCGAACGGGAGGTCGAGGGAGACCTCGACCGAGGACAACTTCGAGCCGCAAGGGACTCGAGTATCGGCTCGGTCTCCGGGGTCGACTTGGAAGTCGATGTCCCGGTGGTCGGGGCAGATGCACCAGACAGGCTGGCCATCAATGCCCGCTGCTGATCCATGAAGGCAGACATTCTGCTCTCCAAGGCTGTCAACCTGAGACTCAGCTCGGGTGACGCAGCAGCCCCCGACTCGGTACTTGGGGAGGCGAGCCTTGAGGACAACAGGACTTACGTGTCCAGCAGACTCCGGTTCTATACGAGGAACTTTGGGCAGCTTCTCCTGGTCCACGGGCCCGGGACGACGGTCGGGGGTCTTAGACCTGGACCTCGAGGGTCCAGGGACCTCCTCCGACGCCGCCCTCGCGAGCCGCTTCTTCCTCTTACGTTCCCTCTCGGGGGACCCCCTGTCCGAGGAGCTCCGACGCCTCTCGGGATCGGAATCCTGAGATGTCGAAGCCTCAGACGAGGTCCGGGCACGAGCAGAGGCCGAGTCAGAGAAAAGCCTTTCACTTTGCTGCTGACGACTTCGGAGGGCCTTGGAAGACATCTTTCCACATGGCCTGCATGTTTTAGAATCGTGATCCAGGCCCAGGCACCGAAGGCAGCAGTCGTGTGTGTCGGTGAGAGACATAATCTTCTTACACCGATCACACTTTTTAAAACCACTGGAAGTCATGGGGGGAAAAAGGGTTCCCGCGAGGTCAAAAGACCGGCCTTCCAGGGAAAAAGAAAAAGGTTTAGGCGCGAACGCCTAGCCACTAAGGGCAAAAACCGAAAAATAAAAAGGGGGTTTGATACCGGTGTACCGATCCCGGCGGGAGGGGAACCGACGTCGAATCCGAAGAAAAGAAGCGAAACAACGCTAGAAAAAAATCTACTTTTAACCGGGAAAACAGGACACACGTCCGATGGGCTTCACGGAAAAAAAGAGACTGAGGTAAGATGGCACCTTTAGGCGGAAAGGGAACCGCGCATGCGTGCCAGCATTCCCAAAGGCTTTCATGGAAAGCTGGGGAAATGCTCCGCTGGGGCTTCATTGGCGTCGATGACACCCATAAGTGAGGACTGACTTCCTGCTTGGTCCTGGAGAAAAGCCCATTCCCTGCTGGGATGGTGGAATCTCCTCTATTGCACCCTGAGAGAGAAGGGAGAGGACCTCTTGCAACAACAGAGCAGTGAGAGGGGGCTGAGAGTAGAACTCTCTTGGAGGAGTCTGGGTGGGTAGAATTCACAGATGAAGCTTGTACCAGTCCCCTACTATGGACAGTGCCCACTGCTCTGATGTGATAAGATGCCACCTGTGGGCAAAGATACAAAATCTGCCGGGAATGTGGATGGGATCTGGAATCTCCAGAGGCAGAAAGGTTATGTTCTCCAGAAAGGAGTCAAAACCCTGAGAAGGCTGGGTCTGCTGAGGTGACTGTGACTTAGCAGTCTGAGCCTTCTTTTGCTGTTTTGATGGCTGCTGTCTCTTCTGAGGAACATGGTGTTGACACTGTACAGCAGGGGTGTAAGAAGGGTAGCACTTCTTATTTAAAAAAGCTTTCTTTGCTGCTTTTTTCCTATCTGGGTTAGCAGTAGATCTAGACAGTCTATTAAGAGTGGTGTTTTCGGACTCTGAGAGGCCTTGTCCTGCCAATCCTTGCCAAAATGGTTTTCACCGGTGCAAGGGATATTACCCAGCTTATCCTGAACCCATTGTTCAAGATCCAATGCTTGGAGCCAAGCAATCCTGCATGCACCAATGCAGATGGATGAAGTCCTGCTGATGCACTCAAAACAGTTAAAAGTTGCCTTTTTTTTTGTGTAATAAATTTTATTGAGCATATTTCAATATCAAACATTCCAACACATCAGACCGCAACAATACAATACAATCTCCACTCGTTTTACAACATGGCCAACCAGCAGGTAAGTAGCAGGTGAAAACAACACTCACCGTGTATCAGCCAAAATATATAACAGAACCGAAAGGAGGTAACATGTGTCAGAAACTAACCACCCCTGTGCTAAAGCACCCCCCCTCCACCCCAACCCAAATTAAAACAGGGGATCTATACAGTAGGGAGTCAAATGGAGACAATAAGACATAGGTACTGTCATACACAATGTTGCAATACAGAACAGAGCAAAAACACTCAGTATAAATCAGAACAATTTAGAAGAAAACAGCCTAGTGAGATAAAGGACAGACCACTACAACTCCCAAGCCCCCCTAAACTTTAAAACTAGATCCCCATCAGCATCCGGGCACTACAAAGCTGAAGTAGAAGGCACAGACAATTCCTGAATAAACAGAGGCGTATGTAAACTCTGCTCCGGTATCCCCCTCCAGACTCCTAAGCCCAACCCAACCGCCCCCCCCAACCCTACCCCTGCCCACCCAACCCCCCCCCCACCCCCTCCCAACCCTGCTGACCTATCAACACCCACCAAAAGGAGGAAGGAAGAATAAAGTTAGAATAAAAGGAAGAAAGAAGACGAAAAAGGAAGAACAGATCCTAGAGACGAACCAGTCCAATGAAGAGACCTCACAGACCACCACGCAGACCAGATCTTCAAACCTTCAAGTGTCCTCCTGAAACACTAAACGCCAAAGATCCTCTTCCAGAAAGGAGCTACCCCTAATCAGAGCCATCATTTTCTCCAATCTATATATTTCCCAACATTTAGCACGCCATTCTATAAGAGAAGGCACCCTACTTCATTTCCAGAAACGAGCCAGCACTGATCTGGCCGCCAAAAGGAGCGACTGCACCAACCTCCGAAGAGGACGCTGATGAGGGAACTCCGGGAAAACCCCTAATAAACAAGACTCCATATCGAAGGGGAGAGTAACCTGCAATCTCCCAGCAATAAATCCCGTTACCCTTTGCCAATAATTCCTAATGTGCGGACACAACCACCACATATGATCAAAAGTTCCCTGACGGCCACACAATCTCCAACAGAACGGGTCATCAGCTCTCTGCCAATGAAAAAGATCGGCCGGCGTGATAGATAAACAGTAATGAATCCGAAGTTGTGTATGAATTAGCCCCAGCGATATGGAACAGGAATGTGAGTAAGAATAGACTTCAAGCCAGAACTCCAGCTCCTTCCCCAGCAAAGTCTTCTCCCATCGTTGTTGAGGAAGGTTCAAAGCAGGAAGGGCATGGGTGTCAGCTACAATATGCCTATACAACCACGCTATGAACGCCTTCAGTTTCCTAGAGACATAAAGGTCCTGCTCCCAACATCTAGAAATCCTATATAGCTTGCCCACCGAGAATTGGGTAGTCAAGCAATGAGAAATTTGCAGATGCTGAAACGAAGAAAGTGGGCAACCCATTCAATCCTCTAAGCCGTGCTTAGATGCAGGTCGCAAGTTCACATACAAGGAAGATAATCGCACCACTAATAAATCCAGATTCGATCCTTTAATTTATTTAATGGTATTTATATACCGCCTTATCATTCAATCAAAGCGGTTTCCACGGCAAACAATCAAGGGAGCAAATGTTTTCATGCAGTGTACAGAGTGGTGTGTATGTGTTGGCGGGGATGTGATTAGATTTGGTTTATCTACATAGTGCGCTGTTATACATCTTGAGCTATTATACAGTCTTATATACAGTCTTGGGGTGGGGGGGGGTTGATGATCTGACTTGTATGCTGGTTCAGGGGGTATGTCCATAGTAATCGATGAACAGGGTTGTCTTCAGCTGTTTTCGGAAGTCATATTTCGAATAAACCCCAAGACCCCCAGAACAGTAAAGGGCGATTGGGAAGCAGAAACCCCCGCCAGCTTACAAACCCTCTTCCATGCCTCCTAGCAGGGACCAATAAACACATGCGTCTTCACCTGACGGACCTCTCGAGGATCAGAAAGGAAAGGTACCACTACCAACGGAATCGGGCGTAACCAGTCTTTTTCCAACGAGGCCCATTCCGCCCCTGAATGAATTCTCCATAACAATAATGATTGCAGACAAATACAAGAATAGTAGAGCTCCGGATCAGAAAGACCCATCCCACCAGACCCTTTTGTGAGCATGAGTAGCCGCCAGCTAAGCACAGGACGCTTCCCCATCCATATAAATCGAGTTACGGCCATCTGAAGCGTCTTAAAAAACTTGCTCGGAAGAGCAATAGGCAGTTGCATAAACAGAAAAAGTAACTTTGGTAAGATCAACATCTTATAAGCATTGATACGACCTAACCACAAAACCGAACAGGAACTCTAACGTTCCAAATCCGTCTGGATCGATTGTAGAAGGGGGACATAATTCAAACTATACAGCCTCGATACATCCTGATAAATGACAATACCTAAGTACTTAAACTGATCTACCAATGGGAAATCAACCACATTGTCCTGTACGTCAGTGGCGGAACGGGACATACAACGCAGAAGGGTGGACTTCTGCCGATTAATAGAAAACCCAGAAACCAAAGAGAAGCGATCTAAGATACGTAGCGCAATAGATAAAGACCGGGTAGGCTCCCTCAAGTAAATCAAGGTATCATCCGCGTATAAGGAAATGGAATGCCATTCAGAACCTAGATAGATACCCAAGTCCTCTGCCCTTAACCTGATATGAGCTGCTAACGGTTCCATCGCAAGTGCAAACAGCAAAGGAGAAAGAGGACATCCTTGTCTCGTGCCTCTCTCCAAACAAAAGGACGAGGAAACCGAGCCATTGACAGACACCACCGCTTGGGGGCTGGAGTATAATGCAGCAATCCACGTACAGAATGTATGCCCAAAACCAAATTCCCGAAGAACCTGCAGAAGATAAGGCCATTCTAGTTTATCGAAGGCCTTCTCAGCGTCTAATGATAAAATGTTGTACGACCCCCCCCTTCCAGTTTCAACCTCTGTAGAACATTGATCAATCTGCGAACGTTCTCAAACCCATATCTATTTTGGATAAAACCCGTCTGATTCGGGTGAACTATATCCGGCATGAGTTTACCTAGGCAGCTACCCAAAATCATTGTAAAAATTTTGTAATCTAAATTCAGAAGAGAAATCAGACTGTAATTAGAACATTGCAAGGGGTCTTAGTCAGTTTTAGGGATTACAATAGTCGCTTGATAAAAGGAGGCAGGAAGAGACTGCCGTAAGAGAATTTCATTAAAAACTGATAGCAAAATTGGAGCAAACAAGTCCGGAAACGCCTTATACAATTCTGCTGGTAAGATGTCCGGTCCTAGAGGAGTTACTTTGTTTCCTGACTATTTGACTTTGCTATCTTTGATTGGCCTGGCTCCCACTCCCGCTTCTCTGATTGGGGCTGCTGGATTTCCTGGGGCTATAACACTCTGCCCCCAACGCGGGACGCCGAGGAGTTACTTTGTTTCCTATTTGGCTTTGCTATCTTTGATTGGCCTGGTTCCCGCTCTCGCTTCTCTGATTGGGGCTGCTGGATTTTCTGGGGCTATAACACTCTGCCCCCAACGCGGAACGCGTAGCGGGCGCGTGCCCGTGGTGCGTGCCCGAAGGGGCGTGACCAAAGGGACAGGTCCCGCCCCTTTGGCACCCCTTCGGCGCAGTTTCGGCGAGATAGGCTCTCGCGGATGGGGAAGAGAAAGAAACGCCTTCAGCCGGTAGCTCAGCCAAAGGCAGTTAAAATTGTGGGACCCATGGATGCGCACGTGTCTGTGGGTAGAGCATTAGCTGACAATCAATCATTGGCTACTTCGTTGGGCGAAAAGTCAACTGTGAGTATGGTTTCTTCTCACTCTTCCCCACAAGTGAAGAATTCCCCCCAGCTAATCAGGAGAAAAGTGTTTCTCTAGATGTGGATGACTTTAATCATTTAGTTGTTGGCGAACCTAAGCTTTTTTCTTCCTTTTTGAGGATTGATTCAACTAATGTTACATTGCCTCCACCGCTTCCCTCTGTGGTAGCTTTTTCCGGGGCTTCTGAACCCCCGGCCCCTCCGGATGACGTTTCTTTGAAAGATTTGTGGGCTATGTTATCAAGGTTGGAGCTGGCTCTGGATTCCTCCCTTCAAAAGATTTCGATTTTTACAAAGGAAACTGTGGAAAAGTTGTCTAACCAGGAATCTAGACTTGTCTGCTATTGAAAAATCCTTTGCATCTACTGAAGCTCGGTCTGCTTCTCAACAGACAGTTGTAGATACCTTGGTTCGAGATGTGGTTTCTTTACATCGTCAAGATGAATTACTCGATAATTCCTTGCGTTCAAGGAATCTCTGTATTCTGAATTTCCCTAAGACACATTATCTTGCACCTTTTATACTTTTTCACAAATACCTGAAAGATGTATTGTTAATCCCTGATTCGGATTCTATTTCTTTGTTAAATATTTATTATTTGCCTGTTAGAGGGAAAGTTTCAGAGGATAAGGGTTTGGAGGGAGGGGCACAGAGCGGTCCCCTTCTTTAAACATTTCTGATTTCTTAGAGTCCTCGCAGGATGAGATTCCTACAAGGGCGACTCTTTTAGTTACGGTTGCTTCTGAATTAGATAAACAAAATATTTTTTGGGCTTATTTTAAGAAGAAACTTGAGAAATTTTGTGGCCAGTGTGTTCAGATTTTTCCGGATGTTTCAAGGGCCACACAACGATGGCGGAAGGCCTTTTTAGAGGTCCGCTCGCGCATTCTGGCCCTTGGTGCATTATTTTACTTAAAGTTTCCATGTAAATGCCACATAACTTATCAGGGGGTACATTATGTTTTTGGTGAAGTAGATCAACTGTTGGATTTTTTGAAGGGGAAAGGTTAGGTTTTGGCTTTATTTATTTTCTTTCTTTTATTAATTTTTCTTTTTTTCTCTTCTTTTCTTTTTCTTTCTCTTATGGCTTGGGGGTACCAGGGGACGGTCAGAGATTCTTTAACATTTTGTTGAAATAATGTATGCAGCTTCTCCTGAATGTGGTCTATTGAAAATGCTGTTGTTTTTTTTTGTTGTTGGAGGGATATTGTTCCCAATTATTGTTACCTTTTTGGTTTTGTATGTTTCTTTATATTATAAATAAACTGGAAAAAAAAAAAAAGAAGTCCGGTCCTGCAGCCTTAGCAGACTTGAGATTCGTCAGTGCCTGCTGAACCTCCTCTAAAGTAAACGGGCGGTCTAGATGGTCCCTGTCTTCTACCGGAATTTGAGGGAGAAAAGCCTCCTTCAACCACGCAGAGATGTCTGAGGGAATCTCCGACATCTCACTAGTGTACAATTGTTTATAGAATCTAGCAAACGTGGACGCAATGTCTTGGGACCGATATATGTTTATGTTTATGTTTAATAAAACTTGATATACCGCCCAACGCCACAGGCATCTGAGCAGTTCACAATAAAAACATTAATTCAGGTTCTTTTTTAAAAATTTAAAAATTAATGCTGCAGGAAAAAGAAAGGAACGCCAATTTAAAACAGTAAAGGGGGAGGAGGAAAGAAAGAGAGCAGGTGAGAATTAACAAATTGCAATATAATAACACGAAACAGAAAGGGAGGGGAGGACACAAGTGGGAGATCAAACACTAGCTAAAAGAGAGCAGATCAAGTTAACAAATTACAATAAATCAGCACTAGACAGAAGAGGAGGGGGAGGACACAAGTGGGAGGTCGAATGCTAGATTAAAAAGGTGGGTTTTAAGCTGGGACTTGAAGGACTGATATGACTCTACTGCACGGAGCGAGGGGGGAGCGAGTTCCAAAGGCTAGGGGCCAGAAAGTAGAAAGCGGAAGAGCGAGTAGAAACAAGATGGGCCTGGGAGGGGGAGGGAAGGGACATCCGGTTTGTGTGAATAGAGCGGAGCAAACGATGAGAGGTACGGAAGGATATTTGGTCAGCAAGGTAGGAGGGGGTGCCAGTACGAGCAGCTTTGTGTGTAAGAATATAAAGTATATAAAGATATAAAGTTTGCCCCTGTGGCGATTTAATAGCATTGACTCGATGACACTGCCGCTGCCGTTTTAATTGCCAGATCAGCAGCTTCCCTGCCTTATTTCCCTGTTCATAGTACCGTTGTTTGGTGCGTAAGAAAAGCGACGCCACACGTCAGCTTCCAAAGCCGCTAATTCCCCTCTACGTCTAGTCAGTAGAGGCCACACCCTTTCACCCCCTCCTTTCCGGTGAGCTACTTCCAACTCCGCGATTTCTTTCCGCAGAGCCTCCTGCTTGACCAGTAACCATTTCTTAAACGCACCCGACAAAGAAATAAGCTGCCCCCGCAACACCGCTTTCCCTGCATCCCACAACAGAGCTCTAGAAATGTCAGAGGAATCATTGAGCTGTAAATATTCCAACCAGCCTTTCCGAATCCCATCCGCAAACTCCGGATTAAGTAATAACCCCGAGGTAGAGACCACGTCCGAGCTGAAGTGTCAGCCTCCCCCAAGGTAAGCCCAATAGAGATAATGGCATGGTCCGATGGTCCCATGGTCCCAATATCCGCCTGAGTCAACCAAGAAATCCCCGATCTAGACATAAGCCACCTGTCAATGCGGGAATGGCACTTGTGTACCTGCGAATAAAAGGTATAATCCCTTTCGAAAGCGTGCAAATGCCGCCAAACATCACATAAGTCAAACTGTAAGACCCACTCCTCCAATACCTTCCCCAGTGTAGTACTTGAGACCCGATTCCCTGAACGGTCCAACTCAGAGCAAACACAGTTAAATTTGCCTCCCACAATCAGCGGTCCCTGACTGAAGTTCTGCAGAGCCCTCGAGAGGTCTACCAATGCACTCCCCACTGCCACTGGAGGAAGATGCACGTTCACAAAAGTAAGCGTTAATCCATGAATGGTACCAACCAGTAGCAAAAAACGACCCTCCGGGTCATTAACTATATCAACCAGCTGAAAGGGGCAAGCCGCAGAAAGCAGAATAGCGACCCCCTGTTTCTTGGTTGAGTAATTAGCTAAGTAGATTTGTGGGAACTTACTTTTGGCCGAATCAAAGTGGTCCCTCTTCGAAAAATAGGTTTCTTGGAGAAATATAATCTCAGCTTTCTCTCTACACAATTGATGCAACACCCTGTGCTTACAGGGATTATTGAGGCCATGGACATTCCACGAAATAGCTTTAACCATACCCGAATCTGAAGAGAAGCCAGTTATGAGCGAATATCTGTAGCAGAACCCTGGTCCACGCTTTCCCCAATAATCGAACAACAGTCCTTCCTGTCCCAAAACCCTGAATATATCTTCCCCTCCTATATAATAAAACATATATGTGCTCTTGATATACCAAGAAAACCAGCTAAAGCGCAGGTCAGAAGAGCTTCCCCCCCTCCCCTCCACCCTTATCCATCCCCCTCACATTCCTATAACTGCAGGAAGTATACTTGGCAGATAAACATCTCAATGCGGATGACACTACAAGTGTCACCAAATAAGGCATTAGAAGGAAGTGTAGAGAAAACAAAAAACATGAGTTCTCCCCAATACCACCCCCTCCACCGATCAGCTCAAGAAAGAGAAAGCAGTAAACATAACCCTTTAACATGCAATCATATTACAGAACGTACTCCTATACTAACTACCCCCCAGTCTCCCACCACTCCCCCGTAACTCTCTTCCAGCTCCCCATCACCTTCCCCCCCCAACGGCAAACCCCCTATACCCTCCATGCTATCTCTATGCTCAGCTGAAGGCCCTAAAAACCCAGTCCCCCCAACACCAGCTTCCAAAGATATAACAATCCCAAATACAAACTCCCACCACCCACTTAACATTCATAATATGATCAAGTGGGAGCAGTGGTATCCATCTCCTTCTGCAGAAGGGAATCTGAGTCAGAATTAGATGACTTCCGGGACCGTGGCACCTTACGCCTCTTTGGTAGTGAAGTCTCCCATTCTCCATGCGCTCCTCTCTGTCGTAATGGTCGGTCTCCATGCATGACATCAAGAAACTCCAGTGCTGTCGACAAATCTGTAATTTTTTGAGTACAGTTATTCCATTTGAATATCAATGCATAGGGGAACCCCCATCTGTATGAGATCTCCCGCATCTGCAGTGCCTGAGTTAAGGGCTTAAAGCTCCTTCGACGCTCTAGGGTATACTGAGAAAGGTCTTGATAGACTTGAAGTTCCTGACCTTTGAAGACAACTGAACGTTGACCCCTTAGACTCCGCATTAGAGCCACTTTGTCAGAGAAAAAGCAGAAGCAGATTATAATCGCTCGAGGTTGCGTGCTAGAGGATCGACGGACCCCCAGAGACCGATGCGCTCTTTCCAATCGAACCGGTTTAGGAGCATTGGGTAGGCAGAAGGCATACAGATCTTGGACTAGAGCCATCGTGTCCTCCGACCCCCCAAGGTTGTTCCTGAAGGCCAACTATTCGAAGGTTGTTCCATCTTTGCCTGTTTTCAAGATCATCCTGTCTTTCTTTCAGGTCCTTCGACAGTTGGTCTAATTTCACGATTTTAGTTTGGAGGGTGAGAGACAAGTCCATTTGTTCTCCGATATTTAGCTCAGCCTGCGTAACCCTGTCATCAAGTGACTTTAAATCAGAGCGAATATCACTCACCGCCTTAGAGAAATCCTGATGGAATAGCTTGAGATCCTTTAAGATGTCCAAAAAGTCTGCTTTTGTAACTGGAGACTGCGGGCCAGAGGTATTAGCTTTGGAATCGGATAGCTCCCCGCAGCGTGTGAGAGCTGAGCAGTAACAGAGTCAGAAGATCTAGCAAACTTGGAGAGGGAAGCTGTATAAGACTTTGCAGTGGCCATATTCGTCACGCAGAGCTGAGTTTGTCGACCAAAAAGGTATCTTGCGTTAAATATACACAATGCAATCAAGAGAGGCTGTCACTTCTGCGAGACTCCGACACGTTATTCCCACCACTTAGACACCAAAGGGTCAATGTATCCTTCTTCAGTAAAAGCACATGGATAGATGGGGAAATGACAGAAGAATCAAGGCAGCTGAACTGTCGCAGCGGCAAAATAAAGGACAGAGGCGCTCAGCAGGCCAGCTCCTGTGAAGACAATGAGCTCAGAAGGACAGCAGCAGGGAAAAAAGCCGCAGCTCCTCCAGCAGCCATGTCAAATCTCCACAATAATATTCCCCTAAGAACTGGAAGTGAGGAGGCAGCATCATAAAATTCAGAAAAAACTTGTAGCAGGGAAAGTATACTGCATATGCCCTGCAATTCCGGCTAAAACACAAGAGGGTGCTGCAGGAAAAAGCCCCAGCCTTACAGATAGATAAGAGCTCATAGCACTCCTCACCCGGCAGCCACAGACATCAGCCTCCACAAACAGCAGCTCTCAGCAGCAAATGGACTAACTGGGTCAGGAACAGCTCTGAGAAAATCTTGACGCGCCGATTCAGAATTGCATTAAACAACAGCCACCTCGGAAGAATCAGCTGGGCTCAGTAAAGTGCGGCAGCCATCTTGTTGGAACTTTTGCGTTCCAGGACCCGGCGGCCATTTTGAGGAGATTCACAGCTTCAGGCAGCACACGTCAGCAGGATCGCTGTCTTCGTCAGTACCCGCTTGCGTTCCAGAGCTGCTTTCCCGCCTCTACCAAGAGCCCCGTCTGCATTCCAACTAATCTCTCACAGGTACGACCATCATGGTGGCGAGAATACTTATGCACTCACATCTGGTAGTCGCAGAGTAACCGCGGGGGACATAGAATATCTTAAAAAGCTGTACTGGCCCAATATATACCCTCCGGGAGGGAGCCCCATGTCCGATCACTTGCAATCCTTATTTTCACGGCTGTAGCACTTACATTTTAGGCATACCGACATTCGGAGAATAGTGACAGGCAAAGCAGCTGAAGCAGCACTCTCACTCTGCGTCTCAGGGAAATTCAAGTCAGCAAACCTGCTTCAGCCAAATACAGGGCATCGGAAACATCAGCCACACTTCACAGGTTCCCTCCAGCAAAGCCACAACAAGGGAGATCAGGAGCCTGGGGCGATCGAACAGCAGGGTGAACGATCAAACGGCAGCATGTTGTGTAGCTAGCTTAACACTGCTTAATCAGAGCAATTACCGATCAAAAAACTCATTTTAGTAGCATGAAGTCCCGGTATATGAAGGGAGCAGTTGAGGAGCTCTAAGGAAAAGTGGCCATGTTGGTCGGGCTCACGAGCGCCCCCCCCCCCCTGTCTTGTTACAAGCTTTGAAACATTTTGAGCACACTTTACAAGGATGAGATAATCTGCTCTCTTGTCATCAGAGAGAAGAGGAGCCATTAACTCCAAATCTCTGGCCACCTCTCTAAGGAACATACCCATATGGAGAATGTAGGAACAGATCCTGGCCGATAACATGGAGGCCTGAAAACAATGTGGACCATAGGCATCAAGGGTTTTCGATTCCCTACCTGGAGGCTTCGAGGAATGTGTCTTAGCACTTTTTATTCAACGCATTGCCGATTCCATCACCATGGAATGGTGTGGTAATTGTGTCTTTTGAAAACCGGAAAACTCCGGTACCCGGTACATGGTATCGAGTCGTCATGTATGTGGAGAGATGGTAATGGGTGTCTGCCACATACAAAGCATAAGGTTGTGAAGTATGCAATGAATAGGGAGAGTAGCAGCTTCTTCAGAGCTGTAGGGTATTGAAGAATTTCAAGTGCTTCAGCCCTAGGTTCTTTCTCCGATGTCACCGTTATGGACAGACCCCAAGCAACATCGTGAATAAAGTCTTGGAAAGACGTGTCCTCCAGAGGGGATATGCGACATTGTGGAGACAGATATGGGTCTTCCGGGATACTTATCAAGTCCCGGGTCTCGACTGATTCATCATCCAACAAATCGGAGTCCAAAGACTCAAAGTATCGACGGGCAGGGTGTTCCTGGTCTGCACATACTCGATAGCGATCAAAACCAGTAACTGAAGCCTGCTGTGCCGGAACTTTGGTACCGGAAATGGATTCAAGGGCCAGCATGAGCAATAGCGTGGAAAGCAGCAAAAAGGCCGATGCAGGTTGTGTCGGTACCGGAGGCAGTACCGATGCCTGAGGGATTGACTGTAAAGGCTTTACTGGTACAGAGGCCACCAGTAAGGCTGCTAAGCTCCACTCAATGGCCAGGATATGTTGAACCATGGGGCTTGCCGATGCTTGGGTATTGGTACTGGAATTGCGGGCTACGATCCCTGAGCATGGCACCAGGAGCTCTCCAGAAGTGGAGGCCTCAGGAGCATCCTGGGACCCCACTAAGGCTTTGGAGGCAAGGTCCTCCTGCCGGGGTTGTTTGGCCGTTGTGTCCCCCCTCCAGGGCAAAGTCCGAGGCATCTCAATGCTTAGGCGATCTACCCTTGGAAGGATGACCAGTCTTCAGTGAAGGCCTAGGTTTCGATACCTGAGATCCTTGGGAGGAAGATGAAGCTCTCAATGATGTCGATGCTAAAGATACTGCATTGGAGGTAAAGAGGGTACCCAGCTTTGCAGCTCGGTTCTTTAGGCCTCTCTTTGTCATCTTCCTATAGAGAGGGCATTCTGAGAGTTGATTATCCGATCCTAAACATTTTAGACACCAGTCTAGGTGTCTGTTGCTGAAATGGTACTGCCACATTTGGAACACTTCTTAAAACCACTGGATGGTTTTTCCATTTTGTCTGTGACAAAAGGGAAAGCCTAAGCCTAAGATGGCGTCAATGCGTCTGAAGGAAAAAATAATTCTTTCCCTCACAGAAGATTTTCTCTTTTTTAAAGAAAGAAAGCAAGCACTGATGGGGGTCGGTACCAGCGTCAACGGGAAGGCAGACGCGACCACAAAAAAATAAGAAAGGACAAATTTTCTGCGGTGACAGGAATTGCTTGTTGTCGGCTCCGTGGAAAACAAAGAACTGAGGAGGGAGAGCTGGAAAGGCAGCTACGCAGGAGTAGTGGGATGCTCCCAAAAGCTTTCCTATTGGACGCTGGGGAGCGTTTCCGTGCGGGCTCCTTTGGTACCAACGTCACCCATATGTGAAGACTACATTCCTGCTTGTTCCTGGAGATCCAATCCATAAGCCAAATTGAACGTGCACATTTGTTGATGCTAAAAAAAGGAGGAAGTTGGGTAGATTTTCTATGTGCTTTAGTCTGCTCCAAATAGAAGGCCACAGCTCTCTTGCAATTCAATGGGTGCAATGCACTTTCGCTTTCGTGAGCATGTGGTCTTAGAAACATAGAAATATGACGACAGAAAAAGACCACATGGCCTATCTAGACTGTCCTTCCATATCAACAACTACAACAGTCCCCTTTTTACCTTTAGAGATCCTCTGTGTTTGTCCCATGTTTTTTTGAATTCAGTTACTGTCCTCATCTCTACCACCTCCACTGGGAGACTATTCCACGGATCCACTACTCTTTCTGTAAAGAAATATTTCCGCATATCACTCCTGAATCTATCTCCCTTCACCTTCATCCCATGTCCCCTCATAGCAGAACTTGCTTTCAATTGAAAAAGGCTCTCTCCCTAGGAAAAATGTGGGAAGAATGACTGTCCAATTAAGTTGAAATTCTGACACTTTCGGGGGGAATTTGTGATCCGAACCAACCTATTGTGATTGAAATTTGGTATAGTGTGGATCTCAATAACTCTGCATGCTGAACTGACCGCCATTCAGGTCGAGTGCTTCAGCCCACAGGTACTAGTGGCTTGAAAGGAGCTTTCATCAGCTGAGCTAATATCAGACAGTGGTCCCAAGACACAGTGGGATGCTTGAAAGGAGGTTTAGTAAGAAGCAAGCCCTCATAAAAGAAACTAAAGGCTGTATAGAGATCAGCTCCCCTTCTGCATGATGGTGTTAGATGCAATTACACGGAGATGAAACCTTACAGCTGAGCTGGTTTTCAGACGAGACTGACAGATGTAGAAGGTACTCAAGCAGTTTCAAGTGGGACACATGAAAGGATCTAGGGACATTCCCTCATACCAGACAGCAAACCTCTTTCACTTGCAAGCATGAAATCTCTCCTGAAAGCCAACAGAACAACTGTGACTGCAATTAATAGAGCTAAGGGAGACGGAGCTAGTCTCGCAACATCCAAGCTGTGAGGACTAGATATTAGGATGCAAGTGTTCCCTGGTTCTTCGAGATTAGTGTTGGAGAATTTTCCAGATGGATAAGTTTCCTTACTGTCAGTTCTAGAATAGGAAACCAGGGTTGTCTGGACTAGTAAGGCAGTATTCGGATCATCCTGTCCTTGTCCTGTCCTGTCCTTGAGGTTCAGAAGAGTTTTCATTATTAGAGGAAATGGGAGGATATGCATACAGAAAATATCACCTTCAATTGAGGAGGGAGACACCTTTTAAAGTAATAGGTTCCCCTGTGCCCTTCATTGTTGTTCCTCCGAGATGTTGAGAAGACTAGCTTAGGACTGGGCATAGAGAGAGTACAAAGAGTATCACTGTGCTATATGATCATGGTAGCAGCTTCTCTCCATGGCACGGCAAAATACATCAGCAAGTTTCTCTGTATTCTGGGGTTGTGTGTCTGAGGCCCAGAGCCATGAGAAAGCATAGTTACTCACCTGTAACAGGTGTTCTCCAGGGACAGCAGAAATCAGACTTCACATATGGGTGACGTCGACGCTGAGGGAGCCCTGCGCAGAGCATTTCTCCAGCTTTCAATGAAAGCCTTTGGGAATGCTACCATACATGCGTGGTTCCCTTCCCACCCAAGGGTGCCATCTTGTTCAGTCAGATGACATAGCTTAGGCAAGGGTGAAAAGGTAAAGAACGTAAAGGAGGCAACTCCCAGGGGAACAGGGAGGATTATGAGGACCAATTACTGCTGTTTCTGGAGAACACCCGTTACAGGTGAGTAACTAGGCTTTCTCCAGGAACAAACAGGAAGTCAGTCCTCACATATAGGGCTCCCTAGCTCCAGGCTGCCAGGGACTGAACCACAACAGCATCAACGCCTACCCATAGGGAGGACGTGAGTTGCAGAGGGGGTCCCTACCAAGAGATTCTGCAGACCCCAGTGTCCAAGCATCACCATTACTCCATTAGCCTTAACATAGAAGGGTCAGAGGGCAGGAGTTGCCTATACACTGAGAATACTTCGGATTACTGCCTGGCCAAAGGCACTGTCCCTGCGGGATTCACTCTCAAGGCAGTAATGAGCTGCAAACATATGCACTTTAGACCATGTGGTGGCTTTACAAATTTCTGTCACCGGCACTGAGCATAGGTTGGCCACTGACGTGGCCATAGCCCTCACACGATGAGCAGTGATCCAGTGCTCTAGGGAGAGGCCAGCTCCCTCATAAGCAAGGGCAATACAGTCTGCCACCCAAGTGGACAGGGTTCGCTTGGTCACAGGTAGCCCCAGTCTGCTGGGGTCATAAGAGACAGAGTTGAGGAGCTTTGCAGTGGGCCTGGGTCCTCTGTAGATAGAAGGACAGGGCCCTCTTACAATCCAATGTAAGCAGGACCAACTCTGCCTTACCGGCATGAGGTCATGGGAAGGTGGTGGGGAGGACCACCTCCTGATTGAGGTGGAAAGCCGACACCACCTTCGGGAGGAACTTGGGATGCGTGTAAAGCACAACCCTGTTCATATAGGACCTGGTATAAGGTGGATCCACCACCAAGGCCTGCAGCTCGCTCACTCTCTGGGTGGATGTCAAGGCCACCTTCCAGGAGAGATACCTCAGGTGGCAAGTCACCAAGGGCTCAAATGGCAGTCTGGTGAGCTGTGAGAGCACCACATTGAGATCCCACTCTGGTGCAGGTGGGTAGAGAGGGGGTTTCGATAGCAACAGGCCTCTGAGGAACCTGGAGACCAAGGGCTGGCTGGAGAGGGGCCTCCCCTCTATAGGGTGAAGGTTAGCTGCTATGACGCTGAGTGGGAGAGATGCAGCAGGTAGTCCAGAATGAGCTGCAGATGGCAGGAGAAGGGGTTCACATTCTGTTCTGCACACCATAGAGAAAACCTCCTCCACTTGAAGGCATATGCCCCTCTGGTGGAGGGTTTCCGGGAGGCCAGGATGATCTCTGGCACTTTGTCTGTGAGACTGAAGGGGGCCAGTGCTACCCTTTCAGCATCCATGCAGTTAACATCAGGGATGCCAGGTTTGGGTGGAGAAGGGAGCCCCCCTCCTGCGAAAGAAGATCCGGATGATGGCCCAGTGCCACCAGAGGTGCCACTGACAGGGAGAATAGCAGGGGGAACCAGGGCTGTCTGGGCCACCTGGGAGCAACCAGGATTACTGCAGCATGGTCGCTCTGGATCTTGAAAAGAGACCTGGCTTGCATAAAGCAGGCCCCGTGATGATGAGATGAGGATGGCATCTGCTGCCACCCTGCTATGGTGTGGCTGAGGTGAGCAGAATCTGGGCAGCTGTGCATTGTCCGGGGAAGCAAATAGGTCCAGCCAGGGTCTGCCCCAGAGGCAGAAAAGCCTTTGTGCCACCCTGCGATCCAGACGTCACTTTTGTGGGCGAAGGAACCTGCTGAGCCTGTCCGCCAAGAGATTATCCTGGCCAGGCACATACACCGCTCTCAGGAACATGCTGTTGCGCACTGCAAAGGAGTGGAGGGCTACTGCCTCCTGACAGAGGAAGTAGGAGCCCTTGCCTTCCTGCTTGTTCACATAGAACATGGCAATCTGATTGTCCGTCTGTATGAGGACCGAGAGGTTGCTCAGGAGGTAGTGGAAGGCCTGTAGGGCCAGGAAGATGGCCTGAGCTCAAGGAGGTTGATTTGTAATGGAGTCTCATCTGGGGACCAGTTGCCTGAGTGCAATGGCCCTCACAATGTGCACCCCAGCCCACCAGGAAGGGGTTTGTTGTCAGGATCTTTTGTGGTGCTGGTGCTTGGAAAGGCATCCCCGCTCTGAGGTGTTGTGGGGACTGCCACCAGTTGAGGGAGCACACCAGTCAGTGGGTGACCCCTACCCTGCCTCTCAGCTTACCTGTGGCTTGTGTCCATTGGGTTCTGAGGCACCACTGGATGTGACATGAACAGTTGAGACCATGTGGCCTAACAAGTAGAGGAGCAGCCGAGCTGGCACTGACCTGCAGCTTTGGACCTTCTCTGCTAACTGCATCAGGTGATGGGTCCTCTCTATTGGGAGGAAGGACTTGACCTGCAGAGTGTCCAGCTGAGCTCCTATGAACTCCAGGTCTTGAACTAGAGAGATGGATGGACTTGGCGTAGTTGCTGATGAAGCCTAACTTCTTCAGGGTGTGAACTGTAAGCCTTGCGGCTTGGCTGGCCTCGAGGGCCGTGCTTCCTCTGATGAGCCAGATGTCCAGGTAGGGGAAGACGAGGGCCCCTTGGAGGAGCACATAGGCAGCCAAGACTGCTAAGCACTTTGTGAAAACCCTTGGAGAGGAGGCGAGGCCGAATGGCAGTACCCTATACTGGTAGTGCTGCCCCCCCCCCCCCACCATGAATCTCAGGTACTGTCTGTGGGAGGGATGGACCAGGATGTAAGTGTATGCATCCCTGAGGTACAAGGAGCAGAGCCAGTCTCCCTGGCGGAGGTAGGGCAGCAGTGTCCCTAGGAAGAGCATCTTGAATTTCTCCCTCACCAGGAACTTGTTCAAGTTTCTCAGGTCCAGGATGGGCCGGAGGCCCCCTGATCTCTTTGGGACAAGGAAATACCTTGAGTAGAACCCCTTTCCCCAAAGGTGTTGGGGTACAGGCTCCACAGCCCTGTCCTTGAGTAAGCCTGCAAGTTCTGAGACGAGCAAGGTCTGGTGGAGGAAAGGACATGATGATTCTCCTGGGAAGAAGTCTGGAGGGTTCTGCTGTAGAAGGAGGTTGTAACCCTCCCTTACCACCTACAGGACCCACTTGTCTGTGGTGATGTTGGACCAGATGTGGGCAAATGAGGCCAATCGACCCCTGTGGTCTGAGGTAGGACTCCTGGGGGAGGGGAGGCCCTGCCATGGGAGTCAAACACCTCCCCCCTGTTGGGTGGGGGCTGGAGTCTGGGGCTTGGGGGCTTTGGGCTTCCTGGGCCCATGCCCCTGGCCTTTAGGCTGTGAGGCCTGGTGCTGCTGCCCCGAGTAAGGCTGATAGGGCCCGGCCTGGTGATAGCCCTTTTTTCTCGGAAAAAAGAGCTTTTTTCTTGGAAAAAAGAGCTTTTTCCCCCAAGGATTTTTTTCTTGGGGGAAGATCGGGGTCTTCCTGGACAGCCTTTGCTGGGTCACTACCTTGGCCTCAATTTCAGCCACCTTGTCAGACATCAGTTTTCCAAACAAGTTCTCACCATTGCAGAGGGCATCCAGCAGCTTTTTTTGCACCCATATCTGGTGCTGCCACCCAGGCCGCAAATTCGAACCCGTCGTAGGCAGCCCTAGAGAGGAATTTGGAACAGTCCCGGTTACCTGCTGCCAGGGACTGCAATTAGAACCACTGCAGGGGTTCCCCGGAGAGGCCCGCCAAGAACCCCGAGAGCTCCTGGATCAGGCTTTTTAGGTACATTCCCATGTACAGTTCGTATGCCTGGATAAGGCACACGAGCACGGTGCCCTGATAACACTTGCAGTCCAGGGTGTTGAGGGCCCGGGCCTCCCTGCCGGGGGGGGGAACTAAAGAGTAAGTTTTTTGGCTCTTCAGCTTCTGCATGGGGGATTCAACCACCATGGAATTGTGGAGGAGTTGCTGTTTATGGAACCTGGGGCCCTTCCGGATGTGGTAGATAGCGTCAAGGCACCGACTGACCATGGACACCAAAGACTGTTTCTCCCACATTATGAGGAGAAGTCTCTCAAGGATGGGCGGAACGGGCACTGTAAGAGTCTCCTTGGGAAGAAACTAATACTGCAGGATCTCAAGTTCCTCGGTGCGCGGATCCTCCTCTGACTCCGTCTGGACCGAAAGAGCCCGGGCCATGTCATCGAAGTCATGAAAGGCTACGTCCCCAGGTGGGGAGTGGCGCTGAGGTTCTGGGGGACAGGGCTTGGAGGGGACATCCCTGTGTCGGGAGATCTCTAGAGATGCCTCATCCTTGGTCTCCCATTCTGATCCCGAGAGTGTTGATAAATCAGCCTCAGAGATAGCACCGAGGAACCGGGGTCCCCCAAAGGATCTGTGGTCAGACTCCCAGAAACTCGCTGGGGAGGACCAAATCCCTGAGAAGCGTGGCTGAGACCTTGATTGACACCGAGGACTTACCCGAAGCCGATGGCGCTCGGTGCCCACCTCCATGCCTGGGTACTCCCCCGAGGTTGGGGCACCTGGTGTCGGGTCCAATGATGCTGGAAAGCCAGACATCAATGCCTGCTGCAAGGCCAGAATGAAGGAGATGCTCTGCTCCATGGCTGCCATTCGGGACTCGAGGCCTGATGGCTGTACAGCCTTCGGCGTGGACACCTAGGGCCTCGGGACCGACACCAGCATACCAGAGAGTGTGTCCTCGAGGAGGACCTATGGGTCCACGGGTCCTGACGTGGTCTCCACTGGCCGAGGACTCATGTCTCAAGAATTTCTGAGGGCGCTGCTTGGAGTCACCCGAGTTCCATTGTGGGACTTTGCCAGGTTTCATCGGGGGCACCTCAGCAGGCGTCGGTGCCTTTTTCTTCGGAGGGTCCGAGGCCACGCCGGAGGAGCCACTGCCATGGGACTCTGAAGACACCTGAACCTCATGGGAAGTGCTGGCTTTGGAGCTCGGTGATGGGGAAACAGAGTCAGATCTTTGGAACAGCTTCCCCTGCAACTCAGAGTGCTTTCTCTTCGTTTTGAGGGTCATGGCCTGGCACCGGTCACAGGTGAAGCTGTTGTGGTCTGCGCCAAGGCAGCAGAGACAGCAGTCATGGGTATCAGTAACTGAAATAGTCTGACTGCAGCGGTCGCATTTCTTGAACTCACTGGGAGTAATAGTGGGAGAACACCTGGCCGGGATCGACGACCCCTGGGCGAAAATTGGCGCAAAGGCTGGTCAAGGCGGAACCTCGAAGAAAAAATGAAGAGAGCTGAGGACGGCACCAAGGATGCCGGCTTCAGGTGGGAAGGGAGCCAGTACGCAAACTGGAGATATAGGATTTTTAGAACTTTTTCCGGGGGAATAGAGGACTACATCCGTTGGGTTCTGCAGAAAAAAGGAGACTGAATAAGATGGCTCCCTTGGGTGGGAAGGGGACCATGCATGCGTGGTAGCATTCCCAAAGGCTTTCTTTGAAAGCTGGGGAAATGCTCCATGCGGGGCTACGTCAGCATTACCATCGACGTCACCCATATGTGAGGACTGACTTCCTCTTGTTCCTGGAGAATCTCATAGTAACATAGTATATGATGGCTGATAAAAACCAGTATTGTCCATCTAGTCTGCCCAACAAGGTGGCAATAGTAGGTGCACCTGTCACTCCATGTAGGTGCACCTGTCACTCCATGTAGGTCACCCCTTCCCATGTCTTTGTTTAGGGGTGTACCCCATCGCTCTGTGCAGGTCATCCCTATTTATTGAGATATGAGAGATAGTTACGTTTATTTTGATTTTATCCTGTTTCTATAAAGGGATCCAATGTGTCTGTCCCATGCCATTTTGAATTCCATCACTGTATTTGCCCTCACCACTTCCATCAGGAGGGCATTCCAAGCATCCACCATCCTTTCAGTGAAAAAGTACTTCCTGACATTGCCTTTCAGTTTACCCCCTTGCAGCTTCATGCTATGACCTCTAGTTTAACAGCTTCCCTGTCTTTGAAAAAGGTTTGTTTGTTCATTAATATCCTTTAAGTATTTAAAGGTCTGTATCATATCACCCCTGACCCTTCTCTCCTCTAGGGTATACATATTTAGGTCCTCAAGTCTCTTCTCATATGTCTTCTGGCGCAGGCTCCAAATCGTTTTGGTTGCCTTCCTCTAAACCATTTCAAGTCTTTTTATATCCTTTGTGAGATATGGTCTCCAAAACAGAACACAATACTCCAAGTGAGGCCTCACCAGTGACATGTACAGTGGCATTAATACCTCCTCCTTTCTGCTGGTAATTCTTCTCTGTATACAACCCAGCATCCTTCTGGCCTTTGCCACTGCCTTGTCACACTGTTTCACCACCTTGAGATCCTCAGAAACAATCACTCCGAGGTCTTCTCCTGGTCCGTGCACACCAACCTCTCGCACCCTATCACATACAATTTCCTTGGATTTCTGCATCCCAAGTGCACTTCTTTACATTAAATCTTAACTGCCAAGCATTAGACCATTCTTCCAGCTTTTGTAGATCTTTCCTCATGTTATCCATTCCCTCAGAGGAATCCACGCTGTTGCAAATGTTCATATCATCTGCAAAAAGACAGACTTTTCCATTCAGTCCTTCAGCAATATCATTCACAAATACATTGAACAGTACCGGTCACAGAACCCATCCCTGGGGCATGCCACTACTCACCTTCCTTTCACCCAATTGAGTTCCATTTACCATCACCTTCTGTCGTCTGTCAGTGAACAAATTTCTGATCCAGTTCACCACCTTGGGGCCCATCCCCAGGCTGTTCAGTTTATTGATGAACAATATCAAAAGCTTTGCTGAAATCTAGGTATATCACATGCGCTTGATCTAGTTCTCTGGGCACCCAGTCAGAGAAATGAATCAGATTTGTTTGGCACGACAGTCCTTTGGTAAAACTATGTTGCTCTGGATCATGCAACCTATTGGTTTTGAGAAAATCCACTATTTTCTCTTTCAGGAGAGCCTCCATTACTTTTCCCACCACTGAGGTAAGGCTTACTGGCCTGTAGTTTGTCACTTCTTCCCTATTACTATTTTTGTAAAGAGGTACCACATCAACCCTTCTCCAGTCCTGTGGAACTTCTCTTGTCTCCAAGGATCTTTTAAAAACATCCTTTAAAGGTCTTGCCAGAACCTCTCTGAGCTCTTTCAGTATCCTTGGATGGTTTATGGTTTATAGTAACTACTCCATTCCCATCTGTATATTTGCCAATCACAGGTGGTCTATCTCTAGGCTTCTTTAATAAAAATTCTTTAGTAAAAACAAAACAAAAGTATTTGTTAAGCATTTTTGCTTTTTCAATGTCACTTTCCACTAATATGTCCTCAGCACTTTTGAGTCTTGCAATTGTACCTCTGATCTTCCTCTTCTCCCGAATATACCTGAAAAAGGTTTTGTCTCCATGTTTCACATCTTTAGCCATCTTTTCTTCTGCCTTTGATTTTGCTATCCTTATTTTTGTCTTTTGTAGCTTTATCCTGTATTCTTTTCTGTGTTCCTCTGTTTGTGAATTTCTGAAATTTGTGAAAGCTGTGTTGTTTGCCTTTAATTGTGCAGACATTTCTTTGGAGAACCATAGAGGTTTCCTTTTTCTCTTTTTTTATTAACTTTCCTTACATATGTGTTTCCACGTTTGTCTCCTTTAGTTTAGCCCACTGCAATTCCACTTCCCTTGTCCTCCCCCTCCCCCCACCCCACCCTGCCAACTCCTCCTTCAGGTACTTTGCCATTTTACTGAAGTCAGCGTTTTTGAAGACTAGCACGTTGAGCTTGCTGTGACTGGACGCCACCTTGGCTTTTATCTCAAAACACACCGTGTGGTGATCGCTGCTGCTCCTGTGGGCACCCATCCAGACATTCGACACGCTATCTCCACTGGCGAGTACCAAATCCAGCATCAAACTTTCCCTGGTCGGTTCCATTACCATTTATCTAAACAATGCTTCTTGGAAGGCATCCACAATCTTTTTACTTCTTTCCAGATTTGCAGAAGGAATACTCCAATCCACATCAGGTAGATTAAAGTCACCCAATATGATCACTTCCCCCTTCATGGCCACCTTTGCAATATCAATAATCAAGTCTTTATCCATTTCTTGATATTGTAAGATATCCAAGAAGACTTGCTTAGACAAATGGTGATGGAATCGACCAGGGAAAGTTCAATGCTGGATTTAGTACTGCAATCCTGTAGAAAACCAGGGTCAAGCCATGAGCAGCAGCATGTGAGTCTGAAGGACAGACTCAGAAAGGACCCCAGTGTCCAGGGAGAACCATCACTCCAGTAGCCTGACCAAGAAGGGTCGAGGGTAGGAGTTGCCTCGACCCCAAAGAAATTAAGGAGTACGATCTGGTCGAAGGCACTGTCCTGTCAAGACTCCCTCTCTAGTTAGTAGTGAGTTGCGAAGGTGTGGAGTTAAGATCAGGTGGTGGCCCGGCAGATGTTCATCATGGGGACAGAGTGCAAATTTGCAACCGAGGTCACCATAACCCTGACACTGTGTGCTGTAACCCGGCACTCCAACGGGAGCCCTGCCTGGTCGTAGGCGAGGGCAATGCAGTTTGCCATTCAGGTGGACAGTGTCCACTTGGTTATTGCCTCCCCCAGCCGACTGAGATCATAGGAAACAAAAGGCTGGAAGGCTTTGCAGTGGCCCTGGCTATGCTGCAAGTAGAAGGACAGGGCCCTCTTCCGCAAGACACAACAGCTGGGAACCGGAGGAGAATATTCTAGATGCCAGACTTCTTCTGGCATTCCAGAAGAGGTGAGCCTACGGGGACTGTTTTCGTAATCAGATAACATAAATATTTGAATCAACTTTGCTGAGCATTGTCTGTTCTCAGACATTATTATAGCTGATAATTGCTGAACACCAACTTTGCCACTGAGAAAACCTACTTGAAATTTGAATTAAAGCTCACATTTTCCCCTACTGCAACACTACTTACCATTTATATAGTGCTACTAGGCATACACATGAGAGAGAGTCCCGCTCAACTGAACTTACAATCTGTTCAAGACAGACACACTGGACAAACGAGGCACTAGGGTATTTCTTTAAAGGAAATGATCAGAAATACATATTCAAAGCAGTTTAGCCAGTTCAAACCTGCTAACCAGTTAAATTATGGTTAATGGGATATTCAGTGGCACTGAATATCCCCTGCTTTATGGTTTGAATGGGAGCGACACCAGAGTTAACCAGTCGGCAGCGATATTCAGCTAGTGAACTCAAAGTGACTAAAGCTGGGCAAATAAAAGCAGGCCTAACTTTAGTTGGTTTAGCGATCTAGTCAGTGGCTAAATATTGCCACTGAGTGGATAGCTAAAACGCTATACGAACATAGTGGCTATTCGGTGCTGGTGGCCGGATATGGCCCTGACAATTTGTTACCGGAGGATGTAGTAAAGGCTGTTAGTGTAGCTGGGTTTAAAAAAGGTTTGAACAAGTTCCTAGAGGAAAGGTCCATAAACCATTATTAAGAAGGGACCCAGGATATCAATGCTTGACCCAATACAAGCATTGTGGAACCTGTGTCCCTTGGGGAAACTGCTAGGTACATATGACCTAGATTGGCCACTGTTGGAAACAGGATACTGGGCTTGATGGACCTTGGTCTGACCCAGTATGGCATATCTTATCTTCTTATGTTCTTATGTTCCAATTCAAGGTATGGAGGACGGCCACTGCCCTGTCAACATGAGGCCGTGGAAAGAAGGTGGGGAGCACCACCTCCTGATTGAGGTGGAATGAGGACAGCACCTTCGGAAAGAATTTAGGGTATGTGTGAAACATGACCCTGTTCTTATAGAACCTGGTATAGAGTAGCTCTGCCACCAAGGCTCGAAGCTCGCTGACTCTGTGAGCGGATGTGACTGCCACTAGGAAAACAACCGTCCAGGAGAGGAACCATAAGTGGCAAGAAGCCAGGGGCTTGAATGGTGGCCCAGTAAGCCGTGACAGTACCACATACACTGCACCGGAGATGGGCGGATGGAGGGCTTTGAGAGCAGGAGGCACCATAAGAACTGGATGATGAGGGGCTGCGCAGAGAGGGGTTTGCCCTTGATAAGGTGGTGGTGCGCCGAAAGAGCATTAAGGTGAACCCTAACGGAATTGGACTTGAGTCCAGCCTGCGAGAGTTGAAGCAGATACTGCAGCACCATCTGCAGCAGTCAGGAAAACAGGTTGACCAGTCACTCTGTGCACCACACCAAGAATCTGCGCCATTTGAATGTGTAGGCCACAGATGGGCAAAGTGGACCAGACATCTCCCTGGGGCAGCTGACCTCCTGAGGGGCTATGCCCCGAGAGTCAAAAGCTTCCCCCAGGCTGTGCTGGAGCTGGTGCTGGGGGCTTGGGGCCTTTCTGTTTGTGGAGGTCCTGACCTGCTCCTTTGGCATGGTGGCCCTGATGAAGAGCTGGAGGAGCCTGATACTGCGGGTATCCCCAGTATGCCTGACCCTTCCTTGGGTATAGAGGCTTTTTCCCTGGGGTTTTCCTCCTGGGGAGGGTAGCACCCTTCTTGGAGAGTCGAGTCGAGTCCTCATCAGGAACTTGGACTCAATCTCCACCACTCACTCTGCCATGGGTTTACCAAAGAAATTCTCTCCTTGGCATGGGAGATCAATGAGCTTGTCCTGCATCCATTGCTCCAGATAAGACGACTGCAGCCATGCCAGGCATCAGGCACCGATGCCCCCAGCAGCTATCCTTGCAGATGACTAGAAGCCATTGTAGGCCGCTCAAGTCAGGTACTTCGAGCACTCCCTGACGCCCTTGGTCAGGTTCCGGAACCGGTGGATGTGGAAATTCCTGAGGCCAGCAGTGAACCCGGTAAGCTCCTTCATCAAGTCTCAAAGGTACATGCTGATATAGAGCTGGCACGCTTGGATCTGGCAGGCAAGCATCGAGTCCTGGTAGCACTTCCTACCGAGAGCATCGAGGGTACGGGCCTCCCTGCCTGGGAGCACCGAAGAATGTGTCTTCTGGCTCTTCAGCAGATGCATGGCCAACTCCACCACCATGTGGCCTTGTCGGACTTGCTGCATCGGGTCGACAGCTAATTTTGGGCATTGACGCCAGCATCTCCCACATGCGGAGGAGAAGTCTCTCGAGGATGGTGGGGACAGGAATTATCAGTTCCTCCTTTGGCAGGAAATCGTATTGGAGAATCTTTAGCTCCTCAGGGTGAGAAAACTCCTTTGTGGAGATAACCAGTGCCCTTGACATATCCCACACGACGTCAAAGAACAAGGTGTCCTTGGGTGGTGACAGACTCCGGGTCGCTAGACGGGACATCCTGGTGTTTGAGAGTGTCTGGTAATGTCTCATCCTCAGACTCCAAATCTGAAAAGTCGGTGGAGGATTTGGCACCAGGTCAGGCCTGTGGGGCAGGACACAGGTCGGGTGGCTGATGGATCACGAGCACTGGCCAGTAAGGATCTTTTCCCCATGGAGTGGGGCCGTGATCGAGACCTTTGCCGTGGACTGACTCGAGGTGGTAGGCTCACGAGGCTCTGCTTAGCAACCAGGGAAGTCCTCAATGTCGAGGTCCCAGTGGTCTGGTCGGATGCACTGGTGGAGCTGGGCATCGATGCCTGCTGCATGGCGAGGAAGGCAAACTGCGCTCCAAAGCCACCATCCTGATTTCCCACTCAGGAGATGTTGCAGCCTTCGAACTGGACACTGAGGTTACCGGGTCCAGTGTTGGGAAGAGAGGGAGTTCTTGACGAGGATAGCCTTGGGTGTCTGATGCCAATTGCCAGAGGCCTCCAAATCGTTATGGGGACCTTGACCAGCCACGACAACTCCTTGGGTCCTCCGCACGGACTGCAGGACCTAGTATGGGGTTTGCCAGCCTTATCTGAGTCCTGAGGTGAGTTCCAGTCAGAGGCCCCGCAGCCCCGATCGGTAGCCGAGGGGTTACTGTGCAACTCCTGGAATTCAGATGGAGCCCCGGAGCATGGAGACACCAGGGACTCCGGGGCAGACTCTGACCTTTTGAAGATCTCAGTGTTTCTGCTGACAGAATCTGATGGCTTTAGTGGACATCTTTCTGCAAAGGTTGCAGGCCTCCGGGTCGTGGTCAGCTCCTAGACACTGGAGACATATTTTATGTGCACTGATCACACTTTTTAAAGCCAATGGCCATCGGGAAAAAAGTACCCCGACGAGGTTGAAGACCCGAGGAGCAGCCAGGGGAAAAAAGGCATGAATCCACGCCGAGGAAAAAAACTAGAAAAAATGGGTCCGAGACACGATAACGGAGCAAGCGAGCTCGGAGGCGGGAAAGAAACCACTTTACTGAGGATTTTAATCAACTTTTTCTGGGGGAATCACACATCCAGTGGGCTCCATGGAAAAAAGGAGACTGAGCAACATGGCACCCTTGGGTGGGAAGGGGACCACACATGCATGGTGGCATCTTCCAAATGCTTTCTTTGAAAGCTGGGGAGATGCTTCCACGAGGGCTCCCTCGGCGCCGACATCACCCATATTTGAGGACTGATTTCCTGCTTGTTCCTGGAGAAAGTTGTTGTGTTTTCTGTTCCATGTATGTTGGCCGTGTGCATGTTTTCTTCTTAATTTCAATAGGTAGCCCTGAAAAGGGCTGTTTTTTGTTGGTGGTGGCCATTAGTACTTGATGGGCTAGCCCTTGCTCTCTCTCACCAGAGGACATCTGTTCGGCATGGAATGAACCAGTTTGACGAGGTGTTCTTGCGTTTTGATGCGATTCCAGGCTGCAGTCAGTGACTTATTCAGCTCTCTTTTGGTCCATGGCTGTTTCATGGCAATTTTAACTGTTACCCTGTACCAAAAGATTCTCAATCGGGTTGAGATCGGGTAATTGAGCTGGTCAGTCAATGGTCTGAACTCTGTTTAATTTCTTCCAGTCGGTGACAGTTTTCGCTTGGTGGCAAGATGCATTCTCATCCTGGAAGAAATATCTGCTAGGAAACAGTTGCTCAGCTGATGGCAGCATGCACTTCTGCAGAATTCCTATGTATTTCGCTGCATTCACCATCCCGTCAACGATATGGAGTCTTTCAACCTCACTGACTGCCATGCATCCCCAGATCATGACCTTGGTTGGATGCTTCATGGAGATATTCAAGAACTCTGGTTTGTACTCTTCATGAGGAAACCTCATCACATAGTTTTGCCCTGGACATCCAGAATGTAGAATGTGTTTTTGTCGCTCTCAGTCACCCTTGCTCCATTTTGAGTACTTAGATGCCCACTCAATGCATCTCTTCCTCTGTTCCACCGTTAGCAGCGGCTTCCTGCATGCCTTACAGCCCCTCAACCCATACTCCAAGCATGGCCTCCTCACAGTGGAAGTGCAAACTGCAACAGAACACTTCTCCTTCCATTCCCGCAGAAGCTCAGGGGAGGTTAGCTTACAGTTGCCAAGAGATGTCCTTATCAAGCCTCTGTCATCCCTCTTGCTTGACTTTCTAGGTCGACTGCTATGATGTTGGTCCTGCATATTTCCCATCTGCTTCTGCTTCTTCAGAATGTGAACAAACATGCTCTGATTACAGCCGAGCTTTGTTGCAATCTGCAGGCTGGAATACCACTTCTTGTGCAAAACCACCACTTGAACCTGATAGAAAATGCGACCTCTTCACCATGCCAGGATGTTGAGCATCAGATGCGATACACACAGGTTGATTCACATTAAATTCAAATCCTGTGTACTGCCAAAATACCATGCACTGATTGGCTATCAAATATGACTTTCTATTGGCGGAAGAAGCACAGTATTCTTTTGCTTCATTTCGATCCTGCTTTGACACAGCATCTGGTTGATTGTTCTGGGACATTGTTTCCTCATGACAACCATACAAAAGTTCACAGACAAGTAATTGTGCATGCAGAAATGGCTGCTGAATTAAACTTGCAACAAAACAGTCTATAATAAGCCAGGACTCTGTCATAGAATTTGGAAAGATAGTCAAAATAAAGCTGAGAATAGTTTGATCATGCAAGACTTTTGCTCACCACTGTATATTGCTTGGACCAAGTATTTTTCACACTCCTTTCTAAAGCTCATTAAGGACCTGAACAGCAAGGCGTTTTCTGGAAGGAGTCTGTCTACAAACTCAACAAGATTGTACATAATGTTCCACAAGTGCATGCCCATGAGGAGCTGGCAGAACATTATGCAGGACACGAAGATAGTGTTATAAGGTGTAATTAGGCCTTACCTGCTAATTACCTTTCCTTGAATCCCTCCTGTCCAGTCCAGACGCATGGGTTGTGACCCCCAACCAGCAGGTGGAGACTGAGCATGACAAGCTTTGCTGATATGCATCACTAAGCTGGCCAGTATCAGAGTACCAAAGCAGAATTCAAGCCCGAATTGGCCAAATGACTGCCTAGACTATCTATATCCCTCAAAGGGTTGCCCAAGGGGCCCAAACAGGACAGCCGAATGCCATCTGCAGTGCCATGATCCAAATCTCCAGACTTCTTACATTCCAGAAATTGTTTGTAAGTCGTCTCTGTCATCTTAACTTTTGACATAAGACACATGTTTCCCTGGTGTTTCAAAGTGCTAGCAGCCCCTGAGAAGAGACCAAAGCCAAACAGCAGAACAATGTACCGAATAGAGAGCAGACTGGATGAGCGAAATGAAGGGTTCTGGACTGGACTGGAGGGATTCAAGGAAAGCCAATTTGCAGGTAAGGCCTAATTATACCTTCCATATTATCCCTCCAGCCCAGTCCAGATACATGGGATGTACCACAGCAGTAACACCTTTCAGGGTGGAGTCTATGAGGCTGGGCTGCAAAACCCTGGCTCCAAAACGTGCTTCTTCCCATGCCCGGACGTCAAGCCAATAATGATTGGTGAAAAAATGCAGGGACAACCACGTGGCCACCATGCAGATTCCTCCAGCCAGCACCAGGAGACGGCCTGCGCCCATGTCAAATGCGCCCGCAGTCCCACCGGGACTGCCCAGTGGTGAAACAAATAAGGTGAAGCAATCGCCACCTTCAGCCAGTGTACGATGGTGGCCTTAGATGCTGCCTTTCCCCTGTGACAGCAGCCAAACAGGACGAAAAGGCGGTCAGACCGCCAAATAGCCTTCGTCCTTTGCGTATTGCTGCAGAACTCCTGTCAAAGAGCTACAAATGGGGGTTCTCACTAGCAGAGTTCTCGTCCTGAGGACCAGCAGTGAAACCGGCTGATTGACATGGAGAGGCGACACCATCTTAGGCAGAAAGGAAGGCATCGTCCGCAAAACCACCTTCTCGGGGTGGAATGCCAGGAACGGCTCCCAGCAGTACAAGGCCTGCAACTCTGAAATTCACCTCACTGAGTACACCGCCACCATGAATACTGTCTTCAAGGTCAAATCTTTGAGGGACAGCTCCTGTAAGGGCTCGAAAGGGGCCTCCGTGAGGACCCCCCAAGACCATGTTCAGATCCCAGGCCAGGACCACCGGCCACTGAGGCAGCAGAATCTGACGGCTTGCAGAAAACTCACTATATCCAGGTGGACCACGATCGAGATGCCCTGGATCCATCCTCAGTAACACACTAAAGCCACCACCTGTACACACAAAGACCCAAGCGCCAAGCCCTTGTCCAAGCTAGCCTGCAAGAAGGCCAGAATCAAGGGAATGGGGCAGCCAAAGCCAATGCCCCTGTCGCACCAGTTCTCGAAAATTCTCCATACACGCACATAGAAGAGAGATGCAGAGTGCTTCTGAGCTTTCAGGAGCATCGCCATCACCCCAAGCAAACAGCCTCTCTTAATCAGGCACGCCCATTCAAGGGTCATGCTGTAAGCGAGAGGCGCTCCACCTGAGGCATACAAAGAGGCCCCTGCTGCAACAGATCGGATGTCGTCGACAGTTGCTATGGAGAGCCCACCAGAAGCCAGACTAGGTCTGCATACCACAGCCTCTGAGGTCAGTCCGGAGTGATAAGTATCACTCTGCCCATGTGGCCCTCTATCCTGTGGAGCACTCACCCTATTAGAGGCCAGGGCGGAGACACATACAGAAGGCCCTCCTGTGGCCAGGCCAGACCAGAGCATTGAGGCCTTCCAACATTCTCTCCCGCCGCCAGCTGAGAAAATGGGCTACCTTGACATTGTCCATTGTCACCATCAGATTCATCATCAGCCGGCCCCAGTGGCTCACGATGCCCTGGAACACGGAGTCATCCAATGTCACTCCAACAGTCCTGCTGGAACTGGCTCAAGTAGTCCGACTGGACGTTGTCCTTCCCAACCATGTGCAACATCGATAAGGTTGTCAGGTGTTCCTATGCTCATTGCAGGAGAGGGGCAGCCTCCACCATCAGTGGCGTTCTGGTGGTGCTAACCTGCTGGTTGAAGTAGACAACTGCCATCTGTTGTCCAAGAATACCCGCACCATTTGCTGCTCCAGAAGGTGTGTGAACAGCTGAAAGGCCTGGGAGACTGCCCTCAATTCCAGAAGATTGATTGACCAAGCCGATTCCTCTGCCGACCCTTAGTGAACCAGTCCAGACTATGCGCTTACCAGCCTCCCTCCAATCTCGATCACCTCTTGGTCCAACCTCGCCTCATTGTGACTTCTTAGTGGAGCCAGAGGCAGGGGCAAAGAAATCTCTGACTGCTCCCCTTCCTGAAAGAAGGGACCATCTCTAGATGTCTAATGACCCCTCTGAGAGGGCACAAAGCAGGTCGCTCGGAACCTATCATCAAAGTCCTGACCTCTGAGAGCCAAGGGAGCCTTCACCCCCCTCAGCCCATCTTCCAGGAGTAGGGATCCCTTAGTGTCTCCAAGGTCCTTGACCAGCTTCCCCAAGGCCTCCCCAAAGAGGAGCTTGTCCTTGAAAGGCAGGCGAGAGAGACTGGCATCAGTGGTCACCATTATCCATGCTACAGTCTCAAGCAGCAGTCTCTCTGCCAGGGATGGCACAGAACACCACCAGGTCAGACTGCTCCTGACCTCCACTGGACAGGGGAGACGCCGATACAGAGGGTCCTTCTGCGAGGACCAACATGCCAGGAGGTCTTGTTTCAAGAGCCACATGTGGGCCCATGCCCACAGGACCAACTCGAATGTCACTGCAATAGAGCTCAGGAGCTGCACATAGTGCCATGCTGTGGGTCAATCCAGGTGAAGAAACTGGCAGACCTGCTCCTGCAGTTTGGCCACCCTCTCCGGAGACAGGGACATCAGCCCCCTCCAAGTATCAAAACTCGCCCCCAGGTAGGTCAGCTGATGAGGGAACCAGGTGGCTCTTCTCAAAGTTGACCATCCAGCCCAGACTCTGGAGAAAATCCACTACTTACTTCATGGCCTGCTCGCTTTCCTCGAACAATTTCGCTCTGATTAACTAATCATCCAGGTATGAGTGCACCAGCATGTCCCCCTTTCGCAGGGCTTCTCCAAGGTCTCCCCAAAGAGGAGCTTGACTTTGAAAGGCAGGTGAGAAAAACACACTTTGGAAGACATGTCTGCTGACCAGTTCCACAACCAAAGCAGCCGGTGAGCCGCCAGGACTGACGTCATACCCTTGGACACCATCCGGACCTGGTCATAGAAGGTATCCGCTAGGTATGCTGCACCAGACTCCAACATGGCCTCCTTAGAACCAATCCCCCCCCAGAGAGACTCTGCCCAGCACAAGCAAGCCCTTGCTACGTACCCCCCACAAATGGACATCTGAAGGGCCTGTTTAAGCATTGTCTTCAATCTCCGGTCCTGGGAGTCCTTGAGCGCTGATCCAACTTCCATGGGAATGGTTGTCTTCCTGGTCACCATCGTCATCAGGGCATCCACCTTGGGGAGCTTTAATAGCTCCTTCTCCTCCGGAGCCAGGGTTAGAAATGGGACAGCATCCTTCAACCCCTCAAGTTGGCCTCTGGAAGCTCCCACTCTGCATCAATCATTTGCTTAATAGTTTTGTGCATCGGAAAAACATCTTGTGGAGTCCTGATTCCCTGCAGCAAGGGGTCTTCCAGCACCAATTCCTCTGAGGCGGCATCAGCCTTGATATTCAAGGCACCTATAGCGAGGAAAATGAGCGCAGGGAGTTCCTGCCTGCGGAACACCTTAACCACCGAGGGCTCATCGGGTCAACAGTCATTGACCTCCACCTCAGCCCCATAGGACTACTCCTAATCCTCAGGTGCCTCCTCTGTCAAGTTCTCTGAGATTGTGGACACAAGAGACTGGGGTTCAGTGGGCCGATCTGAAAAAGGCTGCATTCTCTTTGCCAGAGGCAGCCCCTCCAGCTGCCCTGGGGCCAGGAGCTCCAAGATCCCTGTGCCTGAAGGCCCAGCAGACTGGGTACTATGTGCAAAGTCGCTGCCCTGCCATGCTTCAGGCAAAAAGCTTGATGGAGCAGGAGAACAAATTCAGGCGAAAATGGCAAGGCCAAATCATCTCAGAAGCCCCATGACGTTTCTTTTGTTTCTTTGCCATGGCAGAAATCGGGTCCTCCTGTGCTTTTCCCGCCTCTACATGGCCCAAGATGGCCGATTTTCCCACCACCACAGGAGCGTGTGGAAAGGCGGGCGTCTGAGAAGCAGAGGTCTCGGGCCGCTGGTCCTCCACTGCCACTACCGACTGCGATGTCCAGAGAGTCTGCTCTACCAATTTTCTCTCTTCCAAACACAAACAGTAGTGACCGTCTGGAGACACTGATTCCCTGCACTCGCCACAGGCCATATCTACCCAAAGAAAAAAACGCCAAAGCGAGGACAGGCCACAGCCGCACATATGCGCATCACAGAAACAAGCACATGCCGCAAGGCAGAAAGCACTGGCATGCGCTGGAGATCACACTATGCTAGGGAGGGAAATGGGCTCAAGGTTGGAGGGAGGGACTGGGGCATCCGAGTGTTCATCTCACTGCCGCCAAGGCTGTCACTGATCCAGGATGGTTCGCGGCACTTGGGGAGGAAGAAACAGAGCCCACTTAAAATCAGTAAACTGCCTCCGAGATTACACTATAGAGACTCACTTTAAGATCTTGTGTTTCAGGGATTTTGTTTGGTTTCTTTTTACTGGAAGCTGCACCAGAGACTCCCTTGGACTTTGCCTAAAGCCCCCTGAAACCTTGCAGCTCCAAGCCTTTAAGATTGTTTGCCCAACACTACTCACACGCTAATGGTTCAACTCTACTGCTGGACTCTGCCACTGCCAACCGAGAAGGAGAGCCCTGCTGTACAGCTCAAATGCACAGATGTGTCTACCACCTGCTGGAGACTGAGCAGCTTAGTGATGTGCAGCAAAGGTGACAAAGGTGACATCAGCAAAGGTTGTCATGCTCACTCTCCACCTGCTGGAGGGATGATTTGGAATAAAATTTTCTCCTAAAAGAATCCAATGTCCTAGAGCCATGAATTATTGGGCCTTTTGAGAGAGGATTCAACAACCATGTAATGGTGCAGTAGCTGAACCTTCTCATATCCAGTAGCCTTTTGAGCCTTTTAAATATATATAGAATTTACCTTATTCACTGGAGGCACAGAGAGGTGGGGTTTCCCACATTCTCATCTGTAGCCTCTAAAGAATAAGGTACTGTTGATGCTTCGATGGGGATATCGAATATTGGAGAATTTCCGATTCTTTGGCCCTGGATGTCTCTTCTATCTCCAACTGAAATGGAATGGACTTATCTATAACCCTAATAAAATCATGAAAAGACAGAACATCTGAAGGAGACTTGCGCCACTCACAAGTTAGTGTAGGATCTGATAATAGCTCTGGGGACCTCTCCTCTGAGAAGTACTCCAAGTCATATCAGTATCACAGGAGCGCTCGGATGCAGACTCAGAAAGATACCCAAAGGATGTCCGAGTCTCTGATGGGCTGATGCGCGATGCATGAAGGGAACAGAGCACCTTTGGGAATGCCAATGCACCAAAGCTCTTCAATGCTTCAGGGAGCAATTGACTCCCAATATTCTCGAAATAGATACCAGTTGGGCAGGCACCAGTGTTGAAATCCTGTGAGGGCCCAATGACGATGCCTCTCCTGCAAGCAGCCGATAGGTCTCGAGAGATTGGTTCAATGCAGTGATGCATTAGACAATGCTGTCAAAGCAGCAGCTTCACGTAGAACAAAGAACATACTCATTCTTTCCTCAAGGCCCTATGCACTTCTCAAGGGCTACCATCAACAAAGGTGCAGGGCCCCAGCAGAAATGGAAGAATCTGGAAAGGCATTATCAATAGGCTGGTCCTGGTCTCACAGAGACCATAATGGCCCCCTTTGGTCCTAGGGGGATGAGTGATCTTCATTTTTGGGCTGCTTTGTAGGCCAAGATTCATCTGATATCTCAATGCTTCTGACACTGTTCTCCAATTCACCTCAGCCTCCACCCAGTGTTCAGTGTCTTAAGCCCTCAATGTCATAGAAAATGAGGATGAATCCTTCCTCCTCTTCTGGTGGGAGTCGGTGTCTGATTTCGAGGCCTTCTATCAATGCTCAACTCCGTGTGGACCCGATGACTCTTCAATGTTAATGCATCATCAGCATCCCGTGCAGATCCTGAGCCCCTAGGGACTGATGCCACCAATGCCGATGGCAAGGGATCAGACTTACAAGCATAAAAATCCTTTTTCAAGGTTCCTTGTGACCTTTGATTCCTCTCTTTGTCATCTGCAAATACAGTAGACAACAAGAGGGTTAATGGTCATGTCCCAAGCCTTGAAAGCACCATTTATGGATGTCTGTGATGGATATGGTTCTGCTGCATGGGAACACTTCTTAAACCTGCCGGAATGTTTAGACTGGGACATCATGTCTGGAAAAATAATTACGGCAAAATCAAATGAGTCGATTTTGACCACCAAGGTATAACTTGGCCAAGGTGCTGATAAACCTAAAATGGTGATGCAGAATAAACAAGCAAATTTATAAAAACTTCCAAAAAAACTAAGAGCAAAAACTGTGAGGGAGAAATACCAAATGGCAGCGGTAGGGGAAATGGTCATAAAAGTACCAACTTAGGAAATGTGGTGCAAGGAGTAATGAAATGCATGCGACAGGCTCTGCGAAAAAAAGAGAGATGGAGTGGATATGTCAAGGTGGTGGCAGTTGGGAACTTATGCACAAGTGCATTAGAACCACTCTAAAAACTTCTAGTAGAAGCTGAGATCCATCAGTGATGTCACCCATATGTGAGCATTTATCCTGCTGTCCACAGACAACTACAAGTAGAGAAAGCAATGGAATGGGCTAATAAAACTGAAAAATACTGGCTGATGTTAGCACACAGAACTAAAGTCACAAAACATGAAAAAAAACCTATAACATGCCCAACTAACTATTGAACTTATCAGGGAGTGACTAAGCAGATGAAACTGGAGGTAGCCATATGAAAAGTACACTTCCTAAAGCAAAATAAAAAAAAAACACATACTAAACTGTTAACTGAAAATTGTCTATTAGAAACTACAACGTGAAATCAGATGCAGAAACACAAGCATATGATCACTACAGCATGCTGGAAAGCTATAGAACCATTAACAAAAGACTCCTTATAAAAGCATAGAAAGCTTTTCTTTCATCTTCTGTCTTGAGGCTCTTTTCAATTACATCATCCATCAGTGTGGACTACATATTGTTTTCCTCTGAGAAACAATGAAAATGAGAGACATTCACAAGTTCTCTAATACAAAAGGAACAGTTTTACTCACTAAACTATCAGTTTCAGGATCTTCACAGAAAAAAGGTTTGCCTTCTTTTTCTTGCTTCCTTACGAAGTTCTCAATATCTATATCAAAACTGGCAGAGGTGGTACACTCTGAACCTTGGGTAGACCCTTCACATTTTTCAAAAAGCAATGATAATAAAGGAAAGAGAGGATGCCTGTGGAGAACAAAAACAAGGACAAATGCTTAAATACATTTTATAATCATTCTTCAAGACAGATTTTGTATAGAATGTGGAGAGGGGGATTAAGGCTTTGAGGTCAGGACATGAAAAATTTCCATAGTATTCTACAAGAGGGTCTACCAAACACAGAGCCTCATAAAAGAGGTGCAGGACTGCAAATTGATTGCACCACAGATCCAGCAGGAACAGCAATTTTAAAAAGCAGTACATGGATAAAGAAAATGTGTTAGACTGGGCCACATGTGCATGAGAGCAGCTCTTTAAAACTGCTGCTTCCTGTCTGCCTGCACACCAGATTCTGCAGCCCAGCCTCCTCTGGTTCCACACTCAATATCAATTTCCCCTCCGAAGCCCCTCAAACATTGACTCCTCTGGGCCCACACACCCCAAAGCATGTGATCCCCATCACCCTCCAAGTTAGCATAGTTACTTACCTGTAACAGGGGATCTCCGGGAAAAGCAGGAATTTAGTCTTCACATATGGGTATCGTCGGCACCGACAGAGCCTGCACGAGAACGCTCCCCAGCTTCCAATTAGAAAGCTTTTGGGAGCATCCCACAGCGCCTACGTGCTGCCTTCCCACCTTACCCAACTGCCTCTCTCCAGTTCAGTTTTAAAGCTGAGACAAAGAGAGAGAGGGAAAGAAAAGAAAAGAGAGATGCAACTCCTAGGGGAGGTGGGTGGGTTGTGAAGACTAAATTCTTGCTGTTCCCGGAGATCACCTGTTACAGGTGAGTAACTATGCTATCTCCAGGAACAAGCAGAATGTAGTCTTCACATATGGGGACTCCCTAGCTACCGATGCCAGGGAGAGACCCCAGAAGTTGTGTGCCCCTGTGAAAGGGCTCCACTTCCCACCATGGATCTCTGGCATCCTACCAGGAATGGTGGGTAGGAGTTGATTAAGTATGGAACAGGTGTCGTAGAAGAGCCTGACCAAACAAGGCATCCCGGCGGGAGTCCTTGTCTAAGCAGTAATGGGCTGTGAAGGTATGAACCGAGGCCCAAGTAGCTGCTCTACAGATGTCGTCAATAGACACAGAGAGTGTAGATGAGCCATTGAAGCTGCCATGGCTCTCACATTGTGAGCTGTGACATGGCCTTCCAGAGAAAGGTTTTTACTCTGATAGGTAAAAGAAATACATTGTGCAATCCAATTGGACAAAGTTCTCTTAGAGACTGGAAGTCCCAAATGAGAAGGATCAAAAGCAACAAAGAGTTGAGAGGACTTTCTATGTTGCTGTGTCCTTTGTAAGTAAAAAGCAAGTGCTCTTTTACAGTCCAGAGTATGAAGATTCCTTTCTGCATTTGAAGCATGAGGCCTTGGAAAAAATACAGGCAGGTAAACTGCTTGGTTTAAATGAAAAGGTGAAACCACCTTTGGCATAAAGTGTGGATGAGTCCTAAGGACTACCTTATCATGATGGAACCTCGTATAAGGAGGATCAGCCACTAATGCTTGCAACTCACTAATGCGACATGCTGATGTGATTGCAATGAGAAAGACAACCTTCCAGGAAAGGAATTTCAAGGAGGCAGTAGCTAAAGGTTGAAAAGGCGGCTTCATGAGCTGTCCAAGAACCAGATTTAGGTCCCATGCTACCGGTGGTAGCTTAATAGGAGGCTTAGTTAGAAGGAGGCCTCTCATAAATCTCGCTATGAGAGGATGAGAGGAAATAGGTTGTCCATTTAAAGGCTTGAAAGAAGCTGAAATAGCACTTAAATGGACTCGTACTGAGTTAGTCTTAAGCTCTGCATCAGATAAATGAAGGAGATACTCCAATAATGATTCCAGAGGTATCGCCAGGGGGTCAAGACCCTTCTGTGAACACCATATGAAAAACCTTTTCCACTTGAAAGCATAAGAGCATCTTGTGGAAGGTTTTCTAGAAGCACAAAGGATATCCTTTACTTGTTGAGATAGGTTAAGACTATGAAGGTTTAGGCCCTCAGCAACCAGGCCCTGAGATGCAGAGAGTGGGGATCAGGATGCCACAACATCCCATCCTCCTGAGACTGGAGATCTGGAGCTGATCCTAACTCCAGAGATGGAGCTTGGGAGAGATGTAGGAGCAGAGGGTACCACACCTGCCGTGGCCAATGTGGAGCTATGAGAATCATATGGCCTTTGTCTCTCTGAAACTTGAATAGGGTTTTGGGAATTAGGGGATGGGTGGAAAGGCATATAGGAAGTCCTGACCCCAATGGAGGAGGAAAGCATCCCTGGCCTGAGAACCCGGAGCTGGAATTCTGGAACAGAATCAGGGAAGTTTGGCATTCAATGGACTTGCAAAGAGGTCTATGTCTGGAGTTCCCCAAATTTGAAAAGATTTTGCTACCTGGTCTGCACGAAGAGACCACTCGTGTGGAAGCAGAACTCGACTGAGTCTGTCTGCCCATGAGTTTTGAATGCCTGCCAGATACACTGGAAGTAGATGAATTTGATGCTCTCTGGCGAGGGCCCATAGTCGCAAAGCTTCGTTGCAAAGCGACAGAGAGCCTGTTCCTCCCTGTTTGTTCAGATAGAACATGGCTACTTGATTGTCTGTCTGAATTAGGACTGTCTTGTAGCTCAGTTGGGTGTGGAACGCTCGAAGAGCAAGGAAGATTGCTCTGAGTTCCAAGAGATTGATGTGTAGATGGGTCTCCTGTGGAGTCCAGGTGCCTTAGGTAGAGAGATCTTGCAGGTGAGCTCCCCAACCCACCTGTGAGGCGTCTGTTGTTAGAGTGACCTGAGGTGGGGGCTGTTGAAAAGGGGACACCACCAACAGGTTTTGGGTTGACTGCCACCATTGTAGGGACAAAATAAGGCGACTTGAGTTTGCTATTTTGTCTGATAGGCAGTCTGATGCTTGAGTCCACTGAGTGGATAGAGTCCATTGGGCTGCTCTCATATGGAGGCGAGCATAGGGAACCACATGTACGGTAGATGCCATGTGGCCTAGCAATTGTAACATTTCCCGAGCAGTGAGATGAGTTTTTAACACTGCTTGGGAAGCCAATTGCACAATGTGAAAGCAGCTGGGCTGTGGGAGATAGGTCCTTGCTTTCCTGGTATCCAGCATGGCTCCTATAAACTCTAGAGATTGAGTGGGAGTTAGGTTGGATTTTGGGATGTTTATAACCAGTCCCAAATACTGAAGGATACGCATTGTGCAAGATAGGGAAATTCTGGCCTCTGACTCTGATGGGGCTCGAATGAGCCAGTCGTCTAAGTAGGGGAAGATGAATATCCCTAGAGTGCGAAGAAATGCTGCCACTACAGCCATGCATATCGTAAACACCCTTGGTGCTGAGGCCAGGCCAAAAGGAAGAATCCTGTACTGGTAGTGCTTCCCCTGACATAGAAACCGAAGGAATCTTCGGTGAGTTGGATGGATGAGAACATGGGTGTACGCATCCCTTGAGATCTAGAGAACAAAGCCAATCCTGACTCTGAAGGTATGGCAGAAGAGTTCCTAGAGAAATCATCTTGAACTTCTCCTTGAACAGGAATTTGTTCAATTCTCTGAGGTCTAAAATGGGTCTGTGTCCCCCTATTTTCTTTGGAATAAGGAAATAGGGGGAGTAAAACCCTGTACCCTGTTGGGAAATGGGTACGTCTTCTATTGCCCCTTGGGCAAGGAGTAAACTGACCTCTTGACTCAACTGATTTTCGAGTGAAGTCTGAGAATTGAACCCTCTTACAACTGTAGGAGGGGGCATGTTGAGGAAATGAAGCTTGTATCCCTCCTTTACAATGGAGAGAGTCCATTCTTCTGCTGTTATCTGCTCCCATCTGGGGGCAAAATGACACAACCTTCCTGGAATGGTGGAGGGCTCTGGCCCGTTGAGGGCCAGGAAGGCCGTCAAAGCCCCTGTGGAGGCTGAGTCTGCTGGGCCGGTTGAGGCTTAGCAGACTTAGTTTTCCTTTGTTTTGGTGGCTGCTGTCCCTTTCGGGCAAGACTGACTTGCAGAATGCCCCTGCTGGGTATAGGAGGGGTAAAACATCTTCTTTTTAGAGAAGAATGGTTTCTTGTAGGATTTTTCTCCTTGCAGGATCAGCTGTAGTCTTGGATAGTCTATCCAAAGTGGTGTTAGCAGCATCCATCTCTTTAGCTTTCTCTTGCCAATTTTTGCCAAAGAGATTTTTGCCTGTACAAGGGATATTCCCCAGTTTATCCTGTACCCAGAGTTCTAAGTCATATGCCTGGAGCCAGGCAATCCTACGAGCACCTATGGCAATGGCAGAAGTTCTGCGTATGTACTCAAAGCAGTCAAAAGCTGCACGATTAACAAACTTGGAAACATCTTGGGCATGTTTGACAAGTGTAAGATAATCTTGCCTCTTATCATCAGGAAGGAGAGGGCTCATAAGCTCTAGATCTCCTGTAACCTCCTTAAGGAACATTCCCATATATAGAATGTAGGAACTAATCCTGGCAGAAAGCATAGAGGCCTGGAAGGTTCGACGCCCAAAAGCATTAAGAGTCCTACATTCACGTCCTGGAGGATTAGATGCATGTCTTTTTGCACTCTTGATCCTTCTCATAGCTGATTCCACTACCATGGAGTGGTGTGGTAGCTGGGTTTTTTGAAATCTAGGACAAGGAGGTACTCAATACATGGTATCAAGCCTACGAGAATGAGGAGAGGTGGTAAGAGGTGTTTCCCACATTCTTAGCATGAGATCATGCAAGATCTCATGAATAGGCAAAGTGGCTGCCTCTTTGGGAGCTTTAGGATATTGTAAAATCTCCAATTCCTTTTCTCTGGGCTCTGCTTCAGGAGCCACTGTGATGGAAAGACCTCTAGCCACCTCCCGGATGAAATCCTGAAAGGATATATCCTCTGGAGGAGACATCCTACGTCTAGGTGAGGAAGGCTCCTCAGAGAGAAGTACTCCGGTACCGACAGAGCTGTCAGAATCCTCAGACTCATCGGAGGATTCAAAATATCTCCTGTCCGGGTGCTCTTGTAAAGCACGATACCGGTACCGATTGAAGTTGGTACCGGAGGGGTCTGGTACCGGCCTGTCGATACCAGAGGGAACAGCATGACTCAATGTCGGCAACACTGTTGCCGATGTCGATGCTGTCGGTACCAGTACTGGTATCGGTGCCGGAGCCGGTGTCGATACCAGTTGAAGCGTCTGAAGCCGTCCCGAAGGCACTGAAACCTCAAGGAGAGCCGCCAGACTGCGTTCAATAGCCAAGAACCTCTGGTCTATTGACACTGCCGATGCCTGGGTATCGGTACCGGACGAAGCGGCCGGTACCCCAGAGCATGGCACCAGTAGTTATGCCGAGGTTGAGGCCTCGAGAACATCCTGGAACCCCGATAGTGCTTTGGAAGCCGAAGCCTCCCACCGGGGCAATTTTGCCAGTACAAGTTCCTCAAGGGCAACGCCAGAGGCATCTCGATGCTTGGAAGGAGATCTACCCTTTGAGGGCCGGCCAGATTTATGTTTGGTTACCTGAGATCCATGGGAGGAAGATGAAGCCCTGGAAGACATCGATGCCACGGATGCTGCATCGGAGGGAAAAAGTGTGCTAAGCTTAGCAGCTCAGTTTTGCCGACCCCTCTTCGACATCATCCTACAAGCAACACATTCCGATATGGAGTGGTCAGGACCTAAACATTTAAGGCACCACTCATGGGTGTTGGTGATGGAGATAGTACCGCCACACTTGGAACACTTTTTAAAACCCGAGGCGGGTTTTCCATTCTGAAGGAAATGTTGAGCCTAGTGCCCAAAATGGCGCGTGGCACCCGAAAGAAAAAAGTGTAGAAAAAAGAATACAAATTTTTTTTTTTTAAGAAAGAAAGAAAGAAAGAACCGGTGGTACCGGTATAGCATCGAGGAAGGCAGACGCTACCACAAAAAAGAATGGAAAAGATGGGATAATTTCTGCGGTGACAGGAAAATGACCTGCTGGCTCCGCGGAAAACGAAGAACTGGAGAGAGGCAGTTGGGAAAGGCGGGAAGGCAGCACGCAGGCGCTGTGGGATGCTCCCAAAAGCTTTCCAATTGGATGCTGGGGAGCATTCCTGCACAGGCTCCGTCGGTGCCGACGATACCCATATGTGAAGACTACATTCCTGCTTGTTCCTGGAGATACCTTAATATCTCTGCAGCCTTCAGAATACCCCCCTCCCCCGTGAGCTGGACTCACCTTCCAAAACCCCTGGCAGCAGCCCTCAAAAGACCTCCCACCCCCTATCCAATCCTTGTCCTTACCAGGATCCCTGGTGTCTAGTGGGAGCAAGGGAGATCCCATTCGCCCCTTCTCTTCCTGGACCAAGGTTCAAAATGGTGTCCATGATCCCTAGCAGGAATCTTGTGCTAATAACGATAATAGAACAAGATTAACACTTAGGTACAAATGAGCCATTTTGAACCTGGAACAAGGAAGAGCAGGAGGAACAAGTGTGGATTGCTCCCACTCTCTCTAGATACCAGGGGCCCTGGTAAGGCCAGGGATGGGATCATGGTGGGAGTAGGGAGGGTAACTTACTTTCAGGAGGTCAGATGGGATACTTCATGTCAAGAGAGGGATCTGATAGCTGTAGGGGGAATAGCTTGATTTAGGGATGATGCTTTGGCAGGTGGGCTGAAGGGGTTGGGGAGAAGCATAGGTGAAGTTTATGTCGGAGGGAGGTGATCAGGTGGGGCCTGACATCAGCATGTACACTGCCCCTCCAGAAAGGCTCTTACTCGTGCCAGGGAGCAGGTGTAAATGTAAATGCTCAGATTTTTTTTTATGAACATAGATTCCCCTTGTAAGCTGGAGAATCCATGTTGATACTGTAGGTCCACGCTTACCACTTTTCCTGGAAAAGTAAACCATGTGTTAATAGCACCTTTTCTAAAATGCCAATCTATATGTGTAAAGTTATAATGCCCTGTTCAATGTAATTTCAGTTTGTTCAATGTAAACCGCACTGATGCAGAATAGCGCGGTATATAAGAGAATGTAAATAAATAAATAAATGCTGCTATTTACACATGGGGATATTTCTAAAATAACCACCTAAACCTCTTAGACGTATTTCAGGGTAGAAAATATAAAATATTCATGAAGAAATCACTAAGAATACATTAACATTACTATACAATAGGAAACACTTTACAGAGAAAACAAAGTTACTTACCTGCAGCAGGTATTCTCCATAGACAGCAGGATAAGTCCTCACATTGTATGACATTACTGATAGAATCCTGCCTGAGAATCTCTCCCAGATCCTTCTAGAAACTTTTGAAGTCATTCTACCACACATGTACATGAATTTCCATCTTCTGCCACCAAGCCTAATCCCATCAGTCTAATAAGTAACTAATAGAAACATAGAAAAATGACGACAGAAAAAGACCACATGGCCGATCTAGTCTGTCCTTCCATATCAACAACTACAACAATCCCCTTTTTTCCTTTAGAGATCCTCTGTGTTTGCTTCATGCTTTTTTGAATTCGGATACTATCCTCATCTTTACCACCTCCACTGGAAGACTATTCCACGGTTCTACCACTCTTTCCGTAAAGAAATATTTCCGCATATCACTCATGAATCTATCCCCTTTCATCCTCATCCCACATCCCCTCATACCAGAACTTGCTTTCAATTGAAAGAGGCTCTCCCCCTGTGCATTTATGCCACGGAGGTATTTAAACATCTCAATCATATCACCTCTATCCCGCCTTTCCTCTAAGGTGCACATATTATGATCCTTAAGTATGTCCTCATATGCTTTATAATGAAGACCACTAACCATTTAAGTAACTACCCTCTGTACTGAATCCTTCCTGTTTATATCCTTTTGAAGATGCGGTCTCCAGAATTGTACACAACACTCCAAATGACTTATACAGAGGTACTATCACCTCCTTTTTCTGCTAGACATTCCTCTCCCTATGCACCCAAGCATCCTTCTAGCTTTTGCTGTCACCTTTTCTACCTGTTTAGCTACTTTAAGATCATCAGACACAACCACGCCAAGGTCCCGCTCTTCTTTAGTGGACAAAAGTACTTCACCCCCTTGGATTGCGGCAGCCCAAATGCATGACCTTGCATTTTTTAACATTAAATCCCAGCTGCCAAATTCTAGACCATTCTTCAAGCTTAGCTAGAACCCTCCTCATGTTATCTACACCTTCCTGGGTGTCTACTCCATTGCAGATTTTGGTATCATTCGCAAAGAGGCAAACTTTACCCGACAGCCCTTCTGCTATATCACTAACAAAGATGTTAAAAAGAATCGGACCAAGGACAGATCCTTGGGCACACCACTGGTAACTTCCTTCTCCTCGGAGTGAACTCCATTTACCTGTACACTTTGTCACCTCCCACTCAACCAATTTCTAACCAAAGCAATAACTTTAGGGTCCATCCCTAGTGTGCTCTGTTTGTTTATAAGTCACCTGTGAGGAACGGTTTCAAAGGCTTTACTGAAATCTAAATAGACCACATCTAGGGCTCTCCCTCGGTCCAACTCCCTGGTCACCCACTCAAAGAAATCAATCAGATTTGTCTGACAAGACCTGCCTCTGGTGAATCCATGCTGCCTCGGATCCTGTAATCCGCTGGACTCCAGAAACCTCACTATTTTCTCTTTCAGCAGCGTTTCCAATAATTTACTCACCACCAAAGTTAAACTAACAGGCCTGTAGTTTTCAACCACATCCTTACTTCCGCTTTTGTGTAAAGGGACCACATGAGCCTCTCTCCAGTCCTATGGCACCACTCCCGACTCCAACAAGGCATTGAAAAGGTCAGTCAGTGGAGCTGCTAGAACGTCCCCAGGTTCCCTCAGTATTCTAGGGTGTATCCCATCCGGTCCCATTGCTTTGTCTACTTTAAGTTTAGCTAGTTTCTCACGAACACAGTCTTTTGAAAATTCTTCAAGATACCCCTCGCTTCTGTTCCTGTTTGTGGGTGTTTTCTGAGGTCCTGTTCCTGGTTCTTCATCTGTGAACACAGAACAGAAATATTGGTTAAGCAATTCCGCTTTACCCTCATCAGCATCTATATATTCCTTCCCTTCACCCTTGAGTCTGACAATACCACTTTTGCCTTTCCTCTTCTCACTAACATATCTGAAAAATGTCTTATCCCCCCATTTTATTGCATTGGCAATTTCCTCCTCTTTTTGAATCTTTGCTTTCCTGACTACTTTGCTAGCTTCTCTAGGTTTTTCCAAATATAGATGCCTGTCTTCCTCTCTCTGTGATCTCTTGTATTTCAAGAAGGCCTCCCTCTTTTTCTTCACCTTTTCAGCTACTTCTTTCGAAAACCATAGTGATCTCCTTTTCCTTTTACCTTTATTTACCATTTTAACAAAAAGGGTGGTTGCCCTTAAAATATTCCCTTTCAGTTTTGCCCACTGTTTTTCTACATCACCCAGCTGTTCCCATCCCCGCTAACGACTCCCTGAGGTACTGGGCCATCTTGGCAAAATTAGTGTTCCTAAAGTCTAAGACCCTCGCTTTTGAATGGATTCTAACAGCCGTAGACCTAATACTGAACCACACCATCTGGTGATCACTAGATGCAAAATGATCTCCCACTATAACATCAGAAACACTTTCACCATTGGTAAGCACCAAGTCCAGTATGGCTCCTTCACCAATTGCCTAAATAGTTCTCCCTATAGAGAATCCAGGATCTCCTTATTTCTAGATGATACTGCATCAGGAATGTGCCAAACAACATCTGGCATATTGAAATCCCCACTTCCCCATTCCTAGCAATGCTGCGTATGTCTTCAATTAACTCTCCGTCCCTCTTGTAAGGAGGGTCTGTATATCACGCCAATGCAAATAGATTTTTCTTTCCCTCTTTCTAGTTTAACCCACAGTACCTCCTCTCTCCCTTTTAAGCTCTGTAATTCCAAAGCTTTAATATTATTTTTTACATATAGTGCCACTCCTCCTCCCCTTCTTCCTACCCTGTCCTTTCTGAATAAATTATAGCCTGGTATAGTTACATCCCAGTCATGGTTTTCTGTGAACTATGTTTCTGTAACTGCCACTAAATCCAAGTCAGCTACACCCATAAAAGCTTCAACATCTGGGATCTTATTTCCCATGCTATGGGCATTTATACATACCACTTTCCATATGTTGCCCCTTTTACCCATTTCCATAAAGGTATTTAATGTCTAATATAAGGACTTATCCTGCTGTCTATGGAAAACACTTGCTTTAGGTAAGTAACTATCTTTTCCGTGGATAAGCAGGGTAGGTGCTCACATATGCATTTTGCTAGCTACTGGCAGCCTCACAAATAATAATAAAAAAAAGGTGTTAGAACAAGAGCACACAACAGTATTCCCATAATTAGAGCAGTAGGCTAGAACCAGGGCAACCTAGGTTTGAATCCTACTGCAGCTCATTATGATCTTGGGCAAGTCGCTTAACCCCACTGCTTCAGGCATAAACTTAGATTGTAAGCCCTCTGGGCACAAGAAAATACCTACTGTGCCTGAATGCAAGTTGTATTCAAATTCCGAGAAAAGGTGTGAGATAAATCCAGTTCCCTTTCCCTGTTTTTGGCAATAGGACTGTCTGGTAATTTCATTATATATAAGGCAGTCCAGAAAAGAAAAGAAGAGGTCCTAGGCAATGTTCCCTCTAATTTTCTGTAGGCTGTGTGCGCATAAAATATCAGCTGTGTGCAGCTTTTGAAGGAAGGTTAAATTTTTGTGCGCCACATAACGACACTCGGAGTTATATACTTTAAAACTTGACTACACGGCAGAATACAGTATGTATACCACATTGATTTTAATCAAATTAAATGAAAATAGACGATTACTAAATGAAGCAGGAAATTTCTAGTAATTTCAATCATAACTTTTAAATTTTAAGACGTCTGTGTTGTTTTTTATCAGAAGCAGAGCCATAATTTTTGTGCGCTCTGTTGTAAAGTATGTGCGCTCGCTCGGCGAGGTGTGTGCGCGCGCACACGCGCACAGCTTAGAGGGAACAGTGGTCCTAGGAGGGATGTTGAGCCAACAATCAACAAAGTGTGAGTCACCTTCTGACAGGAAGATTGTCCAGGAGCAAGTCAGGGATACTGGTCTAGAAACCATTCAAAAGCCTGTCCCTGGTTTTAACTGGGATTCTGTCTGGGGCTTCTGAATCTTCTGCTGCAATGGCGGGAGCAAGAAGGCTGTCTGCTTTGGGTGGAGCAGGAAGGAGGATACCTTCACTTGTGTAAGTAATAGAATCTTTGTTACATTGCGCAGTGGAACCTCAGAAATGATATGGAGGCCAGCTCAGAAGTTGGCCTGGAGAGGGTTTTCAAGGTGTCAGTATGATGCTTTATCATGATTGCAGTTTCTTGAACCTTCTCGAAAGAGACTATTTCCATGGCATGGCATGGCAGAGAGCTGCTTCTGTACACTGGTTTATAAGTCTAAGGCCCAGAGCTATGACAGTCTCCAGGCACCAATACTCATTGAGAGGGCTCTCAATGCTGTAACAAAAATACCATGTCTCTTGGACAATGTATTTTCCACACTCTAGAGTCACTAGGGATTGGTATTGACCTGCTTTCTCTGAAGGGAGAACGTCTACAAACTCATACCTATTGCGCAAGATGTTCCAGAAAAGCATGCCCATGAAGAGCTGGTAGGACACTAGCGAGACGTTAGCATAGCATTCTGAAAGAATTTCTTTATAAAAGAATCCAATGTCCTAGCTTCTGTCTTCAAGGGCACCACAGAGTGTAGGTCTTTTGGGAGTGGATTTGATGGTATGGCAGCTGGAGCTTTTCAAATTTGTGATCCTTCTGGATTCTGTGTATAAAATTGACCTTCTTACTGACTGAAGGCACAGAGAAGAATGAGTGCTATCACTGCTCCCTTATGGGGATTCGAATATTGAAGGATATCCAACTGTTTAGCCCTGGCACCTATTTTTGTTTCTAATTAAAATGGAATGGACTTGGCCATTTCCCTCACAAAATCATGGAAAATATAGTAACAGTATATGACGGCACATAAAGACCAATATGGTCCATCTAGTCTGCCAGTAAGGTGGCTAGATTGTTGTAACTACAGCTCTGTGCAGATCACCTCCCCTATATGCCTGTGTTTAGGGTTGTACCTGCCGCTCTGTGTAGGTCAGCCCCCTCTATTAGAAGTTATTTGTTTGCTTTGATTTCATGCTCTTGCTATAAAGTGATCCACTGTGTTTGTCCCATGCCATTTTATTTATTTATTTGAAATGTTTATACCGTATTTTCCAGCAGATCAAATGCGGTTTACAAAGCACAACTTTTGAACTGTACAAAACAGTACAGGCCATAAACAAGCCCAGAGAACTGTTCGCACTGGTTAAATCTCTCACCAAGACCGCCCAAGATGATCACTATAACAACAAAATCAAGGCCCAAACCCTAGCAGATCACTACGCAAGCAAACTAAACCCACATGTGGCCACAAAACCCACACAACGCCTGGGCGCAACCACCCCCCCCCCCCCCGCGCCACAACTTAACATGACGTCAAGCGAAACCCGCGTCAGTAACTGGAACAATTTCCGGAAAATTGGAGACAAGCACATCATGAACATAATCACTAACATTAACACCACAACCTTTCCACTGGATCCCTGCCCTGCTGCATGGGTCAAGGCAGCGAAAATAGAGACCGCCCAGCATGTCTCTCATATAGTAAACCAGTCACTCCAACAAGGAACCATGCCCGCGCAACTTAAGAAATCCATCATAAGACTGATACTAAAAAACAAAACACTCAATGAGGACGACCCAGCATCTTATCGCCCAATATCCAGCATAGCCCTCCTAGCAAAGATTATTGAAAAGGCAGTCCTACAACTGCAAGACCACCTGGACGACAATGGAACCCTAGATGATCACCAATATGGCTTCAGGCAACATCATGGGGTTGAAACCCTGCTTATTGCACTACTGGACAACCTACTCAAAGGCATAGAAGACAAAAAGAAAATGTTCATTCTCATATTTATTGACATTTCAGCGGCATTCGATACAGTTCACCATCGAACCCTCCTGAACAGAATTGAAGCAATAGGAATATCGGGAACCCCCCTAAAATGGTTCTCATCATATATTACAAACAGAATGCAACAGGTCCAGTTCAACAATGAAAAAGCAGAGGCGTTCCCCCAAACACAAGGCATACCACAAGGCTCAGCTCTTTCCTCACTTCTCTTCAACGTATACATGCAACCAATCTGCGAAATATTCAAAAAGCACAAAATCAACTACCACATATACGCAGATGATATTATGCTGTATACACAACTTGACGCAAATAATCCAAATTACACCCAACTAGAAGAATGCATAAGCGAGATGCAAACATGGCTTCAACGAAACAACATGGCTATAAACCATAAAAAAACTGAAGTGATGTACATCTCAAGAAAACCGGAGTTCAACCCGCCTGCAACAATCTCCTTGTGCAATAATACCTATCACACGAAGAAAGAAATAAAATATCTAGGGGTAACGCTTGATAGTGACCTAAAGATGGAAAAACACCTCCACATAGTAAACAGGGCTATTTTCCACAAACTTAGAGTCCTACAGCCACTACGGAGCACCATTGAAGCTAATGATTTCAGGACAGTAGCTCAAGCTCTCATCACACCTCATTTCGACTACTGCAACGCCATTTTACAGGGCCTTCCAAAGAAAACCCTAAACATACTCCAAATAGTGCAAAACGTCGCGGCCAGAATCATCATGAAAAAAGGTTTTGCTGAACACATCACACCAGTGTTAATCGAACTACACTGGCTCCCCATTGTAGCTCGCATAAAATACAAAACCCTAATAACCACTTTCAAACTCATCCATAACACAGCACCATCTTTCCTCTCAAACCTAATCGACATGCAACCTCTTAACAGAAACAGAAGAACCACCAATCTAAATACCCTATGCGTGCCAAAAAGTATTAGATCCGTCAAAACCGCTACAAGTAACAGAGCATACTCCTACACAGCACCCACACTCTGGAACCAACTCCCACCTGAGCTACGCTCTAACAATGACCTGATGGACTTTAGGAAAAAACTCAAGACTTACTTATTTCAATTATCCTATAACATGACCTAGACAGTAAGAACTAACTCTTACCATCCGCAGAAACAAAGATGTACGTATGTGTAAAAATGTATATATGTAAATAACCTCCTCCCATCTCATGGAAGAAAGATTAAGTTACCCAACTACTGTGTGTCGTGCTTATCCTGTAAATCACTTTGTATATATTGAAATTGTTTTGTCCTGATCTGACAGCTTCCTTCATGTAATCAAATCCGCTCCTGATCGCTGGAAGTAGCGGTATACAAATGTATGCTAAATAAATAAATAGTACATATTCAGTTACATGGAACAGTTACAACTATGTACATTAACATTATAACATTCTATATAATTAATAACTATATACAAATTGGTCTTGAAAGTGAAAGGACAGACATTGGAGGATACATTCAGGGGGGTGGTGCACATAGACTGATTATGTTTTGGATCCAAAGTGTTGAATGAATACAGGTAGTCGTTAACTTATGACCGCGTTTGGTTCAGACAGACCGGTCGTAAGTCGACGTGGTCGTAAGTCGGGCTATGTTAAATTTAGGAAGAGCAGCCTCGGCGCTCTGAGTATCCCGAGACCGGCGGCTTCCTAAAAGCTTTAATAATAAGCAGTCAGGGCAGGACGAAGCAGGCGGCGAGGGCACAGAGAAGGAAGAGCAGCCTCGGTGCTCCGAGTGTCCCGGGACCGGCGGCTTCTTAAAAGTTCGGGAAGAGCGCGCGCCCGCCCTGCAGCCCGAGGGCAACAGACACAAACATTGCTTTTACCCACGCCATATTTTTCTTCCGTTTTGATTGGGACTCAGCGAGTCATTTTGGAGAGCTCCCCAAAATAGTGTTGTCATGTGGCAGCGAGCGTCATCGCCTGGGACACGGGGCTGCCGGTCGTAAAGTCGATCAGTCGTAAGTCGCATAGGTCGTAAGTCGACAACTACCTGTATTTATTTATTTATTTGTGAGGTTTTTTATACCGCTATATCAGGGAATCAAAGCAGTTTACAATTAAAAAACAGGTACATTAAAACGTTTCAACAGAACTGGTGCTGGAAAAGGCAATGAAAGTTTCCATAATTCCAAAAATAATTTATTTACAAATTATTTACAATTCTGATGATAGCATGTCATCTAAATGTAGGGAAGGTTCAAAGAGTGCAAAGGGCTGTTGCTAATGTTAAAAGATAGTTAGGTTAGGGAAAGGTTGGTTAGGTTATTTATTTATTTAATTCTTTTTTTATACTGCGCTCTTAAGAATCAGTGAGGTTTACAATAAACATTAATTTGTACAATGCAGGTAGAACATACATTGAACTTTACAGAGAACAGGTAAGACAACTTGGTTTAAACGGGGTGAATTAAATAAATTAAATAATTAAAACAACGGATATGGTTATGACAACATGACAGACCTGAAGGGTGAACTGGGCTATGTAATGTCACTGGAAAAGGTGGTACTTTAGGGCCTTCCTAAATTGTGCGAGGTCAGTAACAGACCAGATAGAGGCAGGAAGGGCATTCCAAAGTGTGGGCGCATAAAACACAAAGGCTCGGTTCTTGGTCGCAAGAGAGCATTTTATTATAGCAGTGGGGACAGTGAAGATCTATTCTGAGGAGTGGGGTGAACAAGGTCCATGAGGGAGGCAGAAGATAGCTTGTTGAGGGCTTTAAAGGTAAGATTAGATAAAGGGGAAGCATTTATTTAAGTAGGGTCTGTATAATTTACAAATGTGTTTTAAGTTTTATTCGGAATGAAGAGAGGGCTTTTATCTCTCTTAAGTTGTCTGGGAGCTTGTTTCAGAGGGTGGGGGAGCAACGGGAGAATGCCCTGCTGTTTGTGATGGTTTTTTTAGCTTTCCTGTAGTCTGGTGCTATTGTGAGTTTATTTTTATTGCAATCTCGTTGTGTACGAGTGTTTGTCTCTTTGGCAATGAGGGAGGAAAGGTGCGACAGGGCTATGTCATTAATTAGTTTAAATGCTCTCAGCCCGGGGATAGAGCCTCCGGCATCAGGAGCAGCAGCGGCAGCAGCGGCACTTCCTCCACCCAATCGGGACACAGCTGAGGGCTTTAAAAGCTCGCGCCAACAAGCGCGTGGTCCTCTGCACTCCCGACACCATCCACAGCTCTCCCCAGCCCGGGGATAGAGCCTCCGGCATCAGGAGCAGCAGCGGCAGCAGCGGCACTTCCTCCACCCAATCGGGACACAGCTGAGGGCTTTAAAAGCTCGCGCCAACAAGCGCGTGGTCCTCTGCACTCCCGACACCATCCACAGCTCTCCCCAGCCCGGGGATAGAGCCTCCGGCATCAGGAGCAGCAGCGGCAGCAGCGGCACTTCCTCCACCCAATCGGGACACAGCTGAGGGCTTTAAAAACTCGCGCCAACAAGCGCGCCCGCGCCTTGCGGGCCCGCGCCTGAGGGCCGCGCAAGAGGGCCCTTTGGCACGGCCCTTAGGCTAAGGCGCTTAACCGGCACTCTGAAAACAAAAACAAAAGGTAGAAACTCTCCAAGTGGAGCAAATACCGCCAAGATCCCCTAGAGTTGAACTCGCGCACCGCAGAAACTCAAACACAGTCAACTCCACAAAAGAAACAACGAAATAGCATCGTGAAACCTCTCTAACCCATCTTTGAAACGAGTGGTTCATCTCCTCCAACGATCTCAACAATCGCAAGTATACCATATATCATAGACATATGATACATTAATAGACACCGTGAAAGATATCCCTAAATCAATATCTAGTTTATAACAATAGTTGTTAATAGTCCCACAAAGAACACTACAAATACTGTTGTCAGTAGAAATATAATTACCGCTGTTAGTAACACTATAATGTTATTCTCAGTAATGTTGACAGAAGCACAATAATTTACTGTTAGCAGTAACACTATAGGTACTTTCAATTTGTTTTTACTTGCAGCCACTATTTGTAACTGTTTTCTCATAACTGACAATTGTCTTCTCAGAATGTTATCTCATACCTGACAGCTTTGATGTTTTTGATCTTTTACTGTTATCTCATACCTGACAATTTTTCACTGTATAGCAACTGTTCACAGCAATTAGCGATTGCAGCAACTTAATCACTATAGTCAGTAACCCCACGATCTTCTCACATATCACAACTGTTTTTCAACATATAGTTATTGTTCTCAGTACCTAGCAACTGCTACAACATAATATCTATTGTCAATAGATTTACACCTATATTCTACTACCAGTAACATCATTTGTAGACACTGTGCAATCTTTCACTGTCATATTACAGCACATTTCACAGCTCACTCCTGAAGAATCATGGATCTCACAAAGTATCAATCTTACCTTCTTATCATTATACTAACCATTCACTTAGTTCACAACATCCATGCATACAAACCTATTCATGCACCATACAATACCATTCCCATCATTCAAAGCACACACAAAAACACACTTCAACCATACCCATATACATTCAACCAAACTCACCGTCCAAATGCCCCCAAACATGCAAGATTAATACAAATAAATCTCCAACTAGATAAACCTACAAACAGAATTCCTAACTCAAACACCATCAAAAAATTCATTCTTATAAATGCAAGATCCATACGAAATAAAATATCACTAATAAATGACATAATCACTGATAAAAAACCTGATATCCTTCTTATCACGGAGACATGGCTCTCACCTACAGACTCAATCCTCCTAAATCAACTTAACACGAACCAGTACGACCTATTCAACTGCCACCGAGAAGCAAAAAGGGGAGGCGGAGCCCTTATCATCACAAAAAAAGAACTCAAATACTCACTAACAAGTATGAATAACATTGACAGTATGGACATCATAAATATAGAGAATAAAACCCTTGCAATATCTCTTATCTACAGACCCCCCTCAGCGGACCACAAAAATCTTACGCCCATCCTAGACCTTGCATGTACAGCTTCACAGAAAAAACCACTTATCATATTAGGAGACCTAAACCTTCCTTCGCTCAACCAACAACACACTTCCAACTTTATGGATGCCATGAAAGAAATGGGTTACAACCAAATCATACAGACTCCCACTCACATAAAAGGAAATACACTAGACCTTGTATTCATTCCCATACCATTCAATAAACATAAACTCCAATCATCACCCCTTATTACAGAAGTACCATGGTCAGATCACCATTTAATAACCTTCACACTAAACTCACTACCTAACAACAACACTGAAGCAACTCCAACACATTATAAATCCCGTTTTGCCCACTTTAACAAAGATACCTTCCTAAATACTGTATTACCCAACTTCACAAATAACTCGACAGAAGTCAACACCTTAATAGACCAATGGAACTCAATAATAAAAGAAGCAGCCACTCCCAAACAAACTAATCCAAAACAATTCATAAAAAAACAATCAGAAAAATGGTTCAATAAAGACCTTTCTAACCTAAAAAAGCAACTAAGAAAACAAGAAAAACGATGGCGGAAAGATAAAACGAGCGATAATAAAGATCAATACATGAATCTCCTCAACAAATACAAGGACACAATTAATAAATCAAAAAGAGAATACCACACAAAAATGATAAACATGGCAGTCAACCGCCCAAGAGAACTATTCACAATTATAAAAGCACTAACAAAAACCCAAACAACAGAACCAGAACAAACAACAATAAGTGCACAAACCCTTGCAACTCATTTTGCTAATAAACTAAAAAATAATTCATCTAGCACAACCATAACTACGCTCACAGACATAGAAACAAAAAATACATGGACAACCTTCCAAAACATTGATCACAAACACCTGATCAATGTAATATCAATGATCAACACCACTACCTCCCCCCTTGATCCATGCCCCGTATCATGGATAAAGAACACCAAAGCTGATCTTGCTATCCATATACTAAATATAGTGAACCAATCACTATCACAAGGTATCATGCCTGAAGCACTAAAACTTACCTCCTTACGCCCAATAGTAAAAAATAATAAACTCAATCCGAAAGACCCGAACTCCTACAGACCAATAGCCAGCATACCATTTATTGCCAAAATAATAGAAAAAATAATACAGATACAACTACAAGACTTTATTGACACTCATGCTCCACTTGACTCACACCAATTCGGCTTCAGACCATCCCACGGAGTCGAGACCCTACTAATAACACTTATGAACGACCTCATCAAAGGCACTGACTCACACAACCAAGGATACATCCTCATATTCATTGATATAACTGGAGCCTTTGACAATGTACACCACAACACACTCATTAATAGACTCCTAAACCTAGGAATAGGTGGAACAATTCTGCAATGGTTCATATCATATATCACAAACAGATCGATACGCGTTAAATTAGGACAAACCACCTCAGAGCCCTTCACACAAGGACAAGGTATCCCACAAGGCTCGGCACTATCTGCCCTTCTTTTCAACCTGTATCTTCAACCCATCACAAATATATTTAAAAAATATAAAGTAAACCACTACATATATGCTGATGATATCATGCTCACCCTACCGATAAACACAAATAATCCCACATACCAGAAATTACTAGACTGTATCAGTGAAGCAAATACTTGGTTAGAAAACAATAATCTCAGCATCAACCTAAAAAAAACTGAAGCAATGATAGTATCAAGAAAACCAGACTCTAATCTCCCTGAAACTATAACAATTAACAACACAATAATCCCAGTTAAAAAAGAAGTAAAATACCTAGGCATTATAATAGACCACACACTTAGTATGCTTCCTCATATAAAACAAACAGTGAAAACCATATTCTATAAACTTAGGATCACCCAACACTTAAGACCACTACTTGACACACATGACTTCAGATCTGTCATCAGCACACTTATCACTCCTCATTTCGACTATTGCAATAGCATACTTATTGGCCTCCCTCTTACAAGCACCAACCTACTCCAAAGAGCTCAAAACATCTGTGCTCGAGTAACAGCACAAGCCCGCCTCGCTGACCACCTAACTCCCGTATTAGCCGAACTACACTGGCTTCCCATAAATAGTAGAATAACATACAAAATACTCCTAACCACATTTAAAATAACAAACGGCATCTCACCCTCACATTTAACCACTCTGATTCAAGCTCCAAAAGAAATTAGAACCCGCAGACAAAACGCAACCTACTCACTAGAAATAAAAAAATCCATTCGGAAAACAAAGAAGACCACAAGCTCAAGAGCCTTCTCTTATGCAGCCCCCACCCTATGGAATAAACTCCCGCTAGAACTCCGCAAAATAAAAGATCTTCAAACATTTCGAAAAGAACTGAAGACATTTCTATTTAAAGAACACTTCACAAATTTAAATGAATCCTATCCACCCAACACACCACACAACCATAACAATCCTCCTTAACTACAGCTCAACAAGCCTCAACACTCACTACATTTAAGAAACAAAGCTTAATTTAACAAAGAATCAATGTAAATAGACAAAGCATTACTAGCTAATGTTAAAATGTATATAGTTCTGTAACAATAATCCATGTTAAACTGTATTTAGTTCTGTAACAATGTTCCATGTTATCGTTTATCATGTTAACTGTACATAGTTATGAAAAAAACGATGTTCTATGTAAAACCATGTTCACTAAATGTTACCTGTAAACCGCCTTTGATCTTTGGAAAAAGCGGTATAGAAATAAGCATAAATAAATAAATAAATAAATAAATAAATGCAGTTACAAGTATTTTGTAGTGTGTGCGGCTTTGGATTGGGAGCCAGTGCAAGCTGAATGAGATAGGGATGATGTGCTCAATTGGGTTGGCACTTGATGTTATCCTTGCTGCAATATGTTGTGCAATTTGAAGTGGTCTTAAAGTCTGCTTAGATAGGCCTTGAAGTATTGAGTTGGAGTAGTCAAAGTGGGGGGTGATAATAGCATTGAGGAGTGATTTGAAGTCGTGGGAGTGAAGGAACGAGCAGAGTTGTTTTAGCATTCTAAGTTTATAATAGATCTTTCTTGTTGTTTGTTTTATAAAAGAGGACATGTTGAGTGTGCAGTCTAGGAGGACTCCAAGGTCTTTTACTTCATTTTTGACGGAGATATTTGCATCTTGAATCTTAATAAATGGTGTGGGGGGCAAGGTTTTGGTTCCTTGTTATGTAGAAGGCTTCAGTTTTATTGAAGTTAATCATGAGGTTGTAGGATGATAGCCATTGAGCTACTTCCGTAAAGCAGTCTATGATTTGTTGGACTGAAGAATCGGAGATGTCAAGTGGGAGATTTATCATTATATTGTCTGCATATATGTGATCATATACTTTGAATTTTTTGAAGATTGAACAGATAGGCTGAAGGTAGATGTTAAACAAGAGGGCAGAGAGTGCAGAGCGTGCAGAGCCTTGGGGGAGGCCTTGTTCTTGATTGCAGGGATTAGAAGTATTGTTTCCTATCCTTACCTGTTAGGTTCTTCCTGTTAGATATGAGGATAACCACTGGAGTACTGTGTTTTTAATGCATATTTGTTGTAATCTAGAGATCATGATGTGGTGGTTTATACTGTCAAAAGTTGCGGAGATATCTAGGCACAGGAGGAGGAACACTTTTTTGGGGTTGTCTATGCCCCATATGATACAGTCAAAAAGTACAGTAAGGAGGGTCTCAACTCCACGGTAGGGTCTAAAACCATATTGGTGTTCGTCTAGGGGTATGTATGCATCCACATGATCTTGAAGCTGGATTTGTACCACCTTCTCAATTAGTTTGGCCATGAAAGGGAGGCTTGTGATGGGTTTGTATGAGGTGGGGGTGTTTTTGTCCATAGTGTTATTTTTCAGGATTGGGCGTATTACAGCATGTTTCAGAGCAGGAGGCATGTAGCCATGCTGTAGGGAGAGGTTGACAACTGGAAGATGAGTGGGGTAAATTCTACTTTTGTTGCTTTTATCCAGCTAATTGGATAGAGATAAAGGTATGAGGGTGGTTGTGTTTACTTTGGAAATGATATTCTCAAGAGCATCCTTCAAGGTAGGGGAGAACGTTGACCAAGAAGAATTTGATGTTGGGTATTGTGTGTTTTGGTCATTTAAAAGTGGGACTTGATGTGTTAGCTTGTCCTTGTAATAGTTGGCTAGGAGTTGGGGATCTATGACAGAGTCATGTGTATCATTGTTTTTATTGTTATTGTTAGAGATTTTATGATTTCGAAGACCTCTTTCGGACGATTGAGAGAGTTTGATAGTATGGTGGAATAATGTTCCTTCTTTATAGCGTTTATGGTTTCTCTGTAGTGTTTTAGTTTGGCTATATATTGGACCTGATAGGTTGTGGATTTTGAATAGCACTATTTGTGCTCAGTTTTGCACAGTTCACTTCTGAGTTGTTCGAGTTCAGGTCTGAACCATGCAGCGCTGTGTTTTTTTGTGGTAGTTGGGTGGCATATATGTAGAGCTGCTGCCTTAGATATGGTGTCATTCCAGTTTGATATTGCTTCATGTAGGTTGGAAGAAACTGGGGTTAAGTGTTGGGTCGTTTGTTTGAAGAAGGTATCTTTATCAAATTTCTTGAACTTCTTGGGTCGTATTGTATGCATTGGCTATGGATACACAGTGTCATGGAAGGGTATTTAGAGTTTTATGAGGTGATGGTCAGACCAGGGCACTGGTTGTACTTCAAGTGTTGTTGGATTGTAGTTACTGTAGACTATATTAAGTAAGAACACTAAGTCAAGTGTGTTCCCCTTTGATATGGGTTCTGGTGTCAATTTGGTGGAACTTCATGTCATGTATGATGGCTAGGAAGGCAGAAGTATGATTGTGGGGTAATGAAGCAAGGTTAAGATCACCAAATAGTATTAGGGGATGTCTTTTGGTGGATGAACATAGTATCTCTGTAAGAATTTCCAGATTGTCCGGAATGGAGTCTGCAGGTCTATAAGCTAAACAAAAACAGAGATTTTTTTGTTCTTATAGTAAGTATATCTAAGTTCTCAGCATTGTTTGAGGCTATTAGGGCTGCCTCAATTCTTCTTTTATGATAATGAGGACCCCCTCCTCTTTTTGTTGAGCGGTGGGAGTGAAGTAATTGGTAGCCTGGGACCTTCAATTGATTGATTAGCACCTGGTCTGAGTCTGATAGCCATGTCTCAGTTATGCAAATAAGGTCAGGAGTATTGTCAGTTAGTATGTCTTAGAAGAGGGGTATTTTATTTCATATTGACCTTGCATTAATAAGGAAACATTTTAAGTTTCTATCTTATAGTGCGTTTATCTTTGGAAGCGGGGGGGGGAGGGGGGTTGTGTTTAGTTGGATATTGATATGCCTGTTATAATTCAGTTTAGAGGGATAAATCTGTTTGTGATAGTAGAGTGTGGGGGGATGCCAGATGGTGGTGTAGATAGTGGGGATGAATTTATTGTGTGTGGGAGTGAGAGTGTGGTTAAAGATTATGGAACAGATTAGTATGTATGTGAGGTAGTTTATCCAGAATGCTTTTTTCCTATCCATGTTAATAGAATCGAGTGGTATAGACTGCATAGGAATTCTGTATGATCTTAATTGGAAGGGGAAGAGAGAGAAGTGAAGTGTGGGATGAGTGGAATACAAGGTAAAGACATGTAATACACCAAAGCGACATTAATGGCATAACAAACGCTGAGTATAAATAGCAGTGGAGGTTGATCATTCAAGGGTAGAGCAATTATTGCTATGGGTTAGCAGAACAACCTGGATAATATAAATGATTGCTTTATATGGTTGGAGAGCCGACCATTTACATCTGCAGAGCAGTGGTACAGTATGTTAAAAGGATAATGGTTCTGCCTAATAGTGGTACCTTTGAAAACAAGGGGTAGAAGTACAATTCTGTGTAATTGAGAAAAATTGCTGAGTAAATGTACTAGATAAAGAGGGTTCTATGCAGCGAGACAGGTATTTGACTTAATCAGTGTAAGAGTTTGCTAGGAGACAAAGGTATATTTACTACAAGGTGTGCAGAACTTGTCTACTTGCCTGAGTAGATTGGCAGGGGGAGGAAAGACGCGATTTATGGTCCCAAGAGTCTTGAGATGGATGGTCTCATTGTTTATCACTCCTGGATTTGCAAAGTGATGTAGATTTCTGGTGCCTAATTTCCACGTCAAAGGGCCCTCTGATGAGGCCCACCAGGCGCAGGCGTGCCTTGAGCACGCTGGAATTTAAAGTTCTCTGTGGCGGCCCCGATTGGCCATCGGGGCATGGAGCAGGAGGGGTCTCCTTACCGCTCCCTGTGCTGGTCACCAATCGGAGCTGTGTGAAGGAGGCTGGCTGGCCCTTTTCACGCCTTGAACAAGCTGGAATTTAAAGTTCTCTGTGGCGACCCCGATTGGTCTTCAGAGAAGGAAGCAGGAGGGGTCTCCTTACCGTTCATTGTGCTGGACGTCGATAGGAGCTGTGTGCAGGAGGCTGGCCGGTCCTTTTGAATTCCATCAATGGCGCATTGATGCAGCATCGCTGATGCTGTCAAAGCAGCAGCTTTGCATATGGCACAGAACATTTTCATCTTCTCCTCGATGTCTGCCATTGACAAAAGTGTGGGGCCTGTAGTATGATCAGCCTATGTCTCTAGAATCTGATGGGAAGGATCAGTAGGCAGGTCTCAAGCTCGTAAAATTTGGCACGGCCCCTCCAACATTGAGGAGTCTTTACATTAAGGCTGCTTCGTGGGCCAGTATTTCCAATACTTTAGTGCTCTTGACATTGTGCTCCAACGAACTATGATGCCTATGCACCCCAAACTCCACCTGATGCTCCGTACCCTTGGTTCCTGATGTTTTAGAGGATGAAGACAAATACTTCCTCTTCCTCTGAGAGGTATTAGGGGGTGACCGAAGCCAGGGTGTCCTATAGGTATTCATCTCTGAGTGAACTCGAGAGCCCCTTTATGTTGATGCTCCAACAGTATCCAGCACAGATCCTGAGGCCATGGAGACCGATGCCACCAATTTCCAAAACAAAGGATCAGTATTATCTGTGTCAAAAATGTTTTTTTTCCAACTGCTCATCATGACCCTTGACCCCTCTCTTTGTCATCTATGAATACAAAAGACAATGTTCAGGGTCAGGCTCTATGCACTGCAAGCATCATTTGAGTGTGTCTATTACACACATGATTCTGTTGCACCTACTGACAAGTTTGTGGGACAGGTCATTAAGAAAAATAGCCACAGCAAAATCAAACAATGCAATCTTAGAAAAAAGGAACCCAGCCAGAGCACTTTATGCTTAATACAGCTTTTAGCGCTGACACAGTAAAAATAAGAAAATGAAAAATAGCCAAAAACATTAATTAGAGGACTAAAAAGCAAACACACGGTGACAGTGGTAGCAGAGAGCAGCTTGAAGAAAAATAATAAACTGACTACTATGTGGACTGACATGGGGCACGTTTTTGGGGGTCCATGGACAAATGTAGACTGGGATGAGGCATAGCATGGCAGGCAAGAATTCATGTGCATGAGCAGCAGAGCCACTCTAAATGTTTCAAGGACCTCATGACGCCACCCATATGTGAGCACTTATCCTGCCTGTCCAGGGAGAAACAGTCATACTATAAGAAATTCTAAAACCTATTGAAACAAATTAATTTACATTTACATTATCTTTAATGCGTGCACCACTCCAAATGCTATTGGTTAATTTTCTTGACTCACAAATGTGTTACCTCTCATTCCCAAACTTATATTTTTCATTATGCTACAGAATGAAGAGTTGGACAGGAGTCACCAGAGCCTGCAGAATCAAAAATCCAACTCCTCCAGCCCTTGAATTGAAGAACCAGTGTGCAGCCCTGGAAGTGGAGGAGATGAAAACATACCAGGAAAGGGAAGAACCAGAGCACAAGCACCCCAAAGTTGCAGAATCAGTGACTGCAAGGAAGTGAAAGGTAGTAGTGGTTGGTGACTCTCTTCTGAGGGGTACGGAGGCATCCAGTTGCTGACTAGAATTAATGTTCAGGGAGGTATGCTGTCTGCCAAATGCCAAAATCCGAGATACTACAGAGAGTTTGCCGAGACTCATCAAGCCTACTGGCTATTATCTGATGTTGCTCATCCATATCAGCACAAATGATACTGCTAGGTATCCCTCTGAGCATATCAAAAGTGACTTCATGGCTCTGGGACAGAGGGTGAAGCAGATAGATGCACAGGTGGTGTTCTCTTCAATCTCCCCTGTTGAGGGTAAAAATCAAGGCACAGAAGCCTGCAACCTGGAGATGAATGCATGGCTGTGTGGATGGTGTCAGAGAACATTTTGGTTTCTTGGACCATGGGATGAATTTCCAAAGGCTGCAGAGCAGAGATGGGATCCAAGAAGAGTCAAAGTGTCTTCCGCAGCAGACTGGCTAACCTACTGAAGAGGGCTTTAAACAAAATTCATTGGGGATGGGTGAAGAAAGCTCCCAGGTAAGTATAAGCAAAACATTGCATATCTCTGTAGAAATGGGTAAAAGGTGCAACATCTGGAAAGCGGTATGCATAAATGCCTGCAGTACAAAAAATAACAATCCAGATGTTGCGGCTTTAATGGAAGACATTTAGTGGCGATTACGGAGACATGGTTCATGGACAACCATAAATGGGATGTAATTATACTGGGCTATACTTCATTCTTCCCACTGGCACTCCTTGTGGCCTTGGGCAAGTCACTTAACCCTCCATTGCTTCGGAAGAAAGGCCTGGCAATCTACTTCCGGTGACACTGCCAAGAAAACCCAGGAGTTTCTGGGTCGCCAGGAGTCAGGACTGACTCGAAGGCACACATTGCATTTTGCAAACTTCATTCAGGAAGGACAGGATAGGAAGAAGGGGAGGAGTGGCACTATATGTAAACAATAATATTAAAGCTACAGAATTACAGGGTTTAGGAGGGAAGGAGGAGGCACTATAGGTTAAACTAGAAAGAGGGAACGGGAAAGCCATTTGCATTGGTGTGATATACAGATCTCCATCACAGGGAGAAGAAGTGGACAGAGATTTAATAGAAGACATACACACTATTACCATGAAAGGAGAAGTGATACTGATAGGTGATTTCAATATGCCGGATGTTGACTGGCACATACCTGCTGCAGTGTAATCTAGAAGCAAGGAGATCCTGGATTCTCTACAGGGAGAACTATTCCAGCAAATGATAAACAGGGGCGGCCCAAGGGGGGTGCAGGGCCATGTGCGGAGACTCGGTGCAGGGCCTCATTTGCATAAATATTTGCATAATGTTACCATACACTAACTTTTAGTAAACATGCTTCTTAATGAGTGTACGGATAAAGAAAGACTAAAAGATTTCTACATTACTATAATCCAGTGCCAACCACCAGGCACATTAGGAACTACTACAAACACTGCCCATTTAGAACCCATAGCAAACCCACCGTATCGTAACAGCACTACCAGGGACTCACAAAACACCAGACCCTACCTATCAAAAGGCCACACTGCAAATGTTATTCTCTGAAATGTATTGGTTTAATAATACATGACCTACTGGGGAAAGAGAACAAGGACAATGTCAAATAGCAACTACATAAACAGAATACCTCAGCTCAGTTACACATGCAGAACAGACCATCACCAAACAAGGAATCAAAATTTAGAAACAGGAAGACAATAATTAAACTGGGAACCCCAAAAGCCAAACTTGGAATGTACAACAACACTGTAGAAATAAAACTATAAATTAATTTCCTCTTCTACTAAATAAAGCGCAGATGTATATGATGCACATTTCCCAGAGTTGACATATTCCAGTTAATAAATTCAAAATAAAGAGATATCTTTCTACCTTTTGTTCATTTTTTTTTCAGTTGCAATTGCTCCAGCCACTTTCTTCTGGTTTCTTTGTGTCTTCTGCTAACTCTCCATCATCTGCTGTCCATTTGTCCTTTCTTCTCTCTTCTAGTTTTTTTTTCCATTCTCTCTCTACATCTGCTTTAACAAATTAATCTTTCTCCTTTTGCTCTTTCCTCATTCCTATTTCATCCACTCAAATTTTATCCCTCCATCCTCAATTCCCCCATACTCTTCCAATACCTGGCCAATTGTAGATTTTTCTTCCCTCCCACACAAAATATTTTTCCCCTCTCCATTTCACTCTCCCAGCCCCATCCCATTCTAATCCTCCTCCAAAATCAGCTCCCTTCTAGTTCCAGCCCCATCCAGCATCCGCTCCCTTCTAGTCCCGGCATCAGCCCATTTCCAGTCCTAGCTCCCCTGTCCATTTCCAGTCCTATCCGAGTCCCTCCATCAGCTCATTTCCAATCCCAACCCCCCATCAGCCCATTTCTAGTCCTTTTCTAGCCCCATCATCAGCCCATGTCAAATCCTAGCTCCCCGCCACTCAGCCCATTTCAATCCAAGCCCCCTATGAGCCTACTTCCAGTTCTAGCCCCTCCATGAGTCCATTTCAATCCAAGCCCCACCACAGCCCATTTCCAAACTTAGCTCCCCCCAACAGCCCATTTTCAGTCCTATCCTAGCCCTCCATCAGCCCATTTCCAGTCCTAGCTCCCCCCCACGCAGCCCATTTCCAGTCCTAGCTCCCCCCCACGCAGCCCATTTCCAGTCCTAGCTCCCTCCCCTCAGAGCCCATTTCCATTCCAAGCCCCCCTCCCCATCAGCTATTTGCAGTTCAAGCCCCCCTTCCACTCAGTCCATTTCCATTCCAAGCCCCCTCCCATCAGCTATTTGCAGTTCAAGCCCCAGCCCCCAGCCCTATCAGCTATTTGCAGTTCAAGCCTCCCCTTCCACTCAGTCCATTTCCAGTCCTAGAAACCCCCAACCCATTACCAGTCCTAACCCCCGCATCAGCCCACAGCACATTACAAGTCCTAACCCCCCCCATCAGCCCATTTCCGGTCCTAACTCCATCAGCCCACCTCAAGTCCTAACCCCCCCCCCATCAGCCCATTTCTAGTCCTAGCCCCCCATAGCCCATTACCGGTCCTAACCCCCCCATCAGCCCACAGCACAATACCAGTCCTAACCCCCCCCCCTCATCAACCCACAGCACATTACCAGTCCTACCCCCATCAGCCCACCTCAAGTCCTAAATCCCCCCTCCAGCCTATTACCAGTCCTAACCCCCCCTCCCTCCCATCAGCCCAGGGAAAATTAAAACAAAAAAAAGCTGGCTGCTGCTGCCGCCACGGCAGCAGAATTGAGTGTCCCGCGGGGCACCCCTGCCCGGTAGAGCACTCTCTCCCTCCCTCCCTGCCTGCTTGCTTGCCTCAGTCCCTCTCCGGTTCGGTTTAGAGCCGCGAAGGGAGAGTTTCTCTCTCACGGCTCTGTTAAGCCCGCTGGGGCTTATGGGAAATTTCCCATCTGCCCCGGTGGGCTTAACAGAGTCGCGAGGGAGAAGCTCTCCCTTCGCGGCTCTGAAAGCCGAAGCGGAGAGGGACTGAGGCAAGCAAGCAGGCAGCCAGGGAGGGAGTGCTCTGCCGGGCAGGGGGGGCCCCCCGGGACACTCGATTCTGCCGCTGTGGCGGCGGCGGCGGCCAGCTTTTTTTTTTTTAATTGACTTTTAAAGCGGAATGTTCTTTGCGCGGGGCCACCTGAAACGCAGGGCCCTGTGCAAAAAACATTCTCGCTCAATGGACGGGCCAGCCCTGATGGTAAAAGAACTCATACATGAAGAGAGCTATACTGGACCTGGTGCTTACCAATGGGAAAAAGTGTTTCTGATGTGGTTCAGTATTGGAACTAGGACTGATAACCTATATTCAAAAGAAAGGGTCTTAGACTTTAGGAAAACTAACTTTGCCAAGATGGGACAATACCTCAAGGAGTCATTAGTGTGATGGGAACATCTGGGGGATGTAGAAAAGCAATGGGCAAAACTGAAAGGGGATATTTTAAGGGCAACAAAGAGGAAGACAAGCACCAATATTTGTAAATATTTAGAGAAGCTAGGAAAGTAAAGCAGAGATTCAAAAAGAGCCAATGCAATAAAATAGGGGGAAAGGCATTTTTCAGATATGTTAGCGAGAGGAGGAGGTGCAAAATTAGCATTGTCAAACTCGTGAAGGGGAGGAATATGTAGAAGCTTTTGAGGATAAAGCGGAATTGCTTAACACATATTTCAGTTGTGGGTTCGCAGATGAAGGGCCAGGAGAAGGACTTCAGAAAACACCCACAAAAGGAACAGAAATTAAGGGGTTTTCAGAAGACAGTGTTTGTGAGGAATTAGGTAAACTAAAAGAAGACAAGTGATGGGGCCAGATGGGATACATCCCAGAGTATTGAAGAAACTTGGGGAAGTTGTAGCGGCTTCACTGTCTGTCTTTTTCAAAGCTTCTTTAGAGTTGGGAGTGGTCCTAGAGGACTGGAGAAAACACGTGGTCCCTTTACACAAAAATGGAAGTAAGGATGAGATTTAGAACTACAGGCCAGTTAGTCTGGCCTCTGTGGTGAGTAAATTAATGAAAATGCTGCTAATCCCAACTAGACATACGAGTTCATTGTATAATGTTGTTAAAGTAACCTCATGTTAAATGTAACCCTCCAATTGTGATGTGACCACTTTGATTGAAGGATAAGGTGGTATACAAATCTGTCTAAATAAATAAATGAAATAGAGGATTGTAAGGTTTCTGGAATCCAATGGATTGCAGGATCCGAGGTAGCATGGGTTTACTGGAAGCAGTTCTTGACAAACAAATCCGATTGATATCTTTGACTGGATGACCAGAGAGTTTATTTTATTTATTTATTTAACAGGATTTTTATACAATCAAAGTGGTTTACATAGAACTCAACATATTACATATTTATTTATTTATTTAACTGTATTTATATCCCGCTTTTCACCGGGTCAAAGCGGTGGAACACATAACAAAGGGGGGGGGCGATCAAATGGGGGGGGACCATCACCAGGGGCTCAACAATGATGATTTTGGGTGAACATAGAGACTGACAAGATAGTATAGTTCTTGGTCCAGAGTTCTTGGAATAGATGGGGGATTCTTATTCAGAGATGTTCTCGGAATAGGATGGTTTTTAGCTGTTTTTTGAATGATGGTAGATCACCGTTGTTCCTGATGTGGTTTGGTAGAGAGTTCCAGAGGGATGGAGCATAGAGTTCAAAGGCCCTGTTGCAGGTCCTTTGTGTTGTCTTGGTTCTTTTGTGGGAGATGGCAATGGAGCTGTTGGAGGATTGTCTGGTTGTTTTGCTGTGGGTCGGACGAGGCAGTAAGGCGCGGAGTGGGGTGGCTTGTGGTTGGTGGATGGTTTTGTGGATGAGTAGAATAGTTTTGTACTTGATTCTTGCTTCGATGGGGAGAATATGAAGGTCTCTCAGAATTGGGGTGATGTGATCCCGTTTCTTTGCATTGTGAATTATTCTCGCCGTGGTGTTTAGAGCAGTTCGGAGGGGATTGGTCTGTGTGGCAGGTAGGCCATGGTAGATTATGTTGCAGTAGTCCAGATGAGGGAGTGTCAGAGCCTGCATTACTGTCCTGAAGTCCTGTGGCTCAAGGAGGGGTCGGAGACGTTGTACCGTTTTTGCTTTGTGGAATACAGTTCTTGTGGTCTTGTTGATTTGTTGCTTAAGGGTTAGGGCTTGGTCGATGATAATGCCGAGATATCTTATGTGGGGTTGTATTTGGATTTGCGTGATTCCCATGGTGAGGTGAGTGGGTGGTTTGAAGTCTGGGTCTTTCGTCACTATAAGAGCTTCGGTCTTCTTTATGTTAATGGATAAGTTGTTCTCTTGTAGCCAGTTGGACACGTCGGCAAAGCAGGCTGATAGTTGGTCGCTTGTTGGGTCCGTGGTTGTAATTGGGGCGTAGAGCATTATGTCGTTGGCGTATATGTGGAAGTTGACATTGTGGGTGCGTATGACTGAGCAGAGTGGACGAAGGTAGATGTTGAAAAGCATGGCTGACAATGTGGATCCTTGGGGTACCCCTTGATGTTGCTGGAAGGGGGAGGAGGTGGAAGTTTTGGTGCGGATCAGTTGCTGTCGGTTGGTTAGATAGGATCTGAACCATTGGAGTACAGTGTCTTTGATTCCGATTGTTTGGAGTCTGTGGATGAGGACACAATGTAAATATCAGGTAAGGATGGCATGCAGGAAGTGCCCGGGGGCAGAACATATACATAGCAACATAGACAGGGTTATCTGTGGAACTGGCATGAGAGTGAGAGGGGAAGATTAGATATTGTCTTTGAAGTGATCAGTGAATAGAAATGTCTTGAGAAGCTTTCTGAAATCCTTCAAGTCATTCATTGTTCTGATGTTTTCAGGCAGAGTGTTCCAGGTGGCAGAAGCAGCTAAGGAAAGGGCTCTCTTTGTGGAGGAATTTTTTGCTTTAGTGTAAGAGCTGGGGGTTGGATCGAGGGAGAGCCCTAGATGTGGTGTACTTAGATTTCAGTAAGGCTTTTGACATCATTCTGACTTATAAATGACATCAGGTGACTTATAAATAAATTGAGCACCCTAGGGATGGACCCTTAAGTGACTGACTGGGTTAGAAATTGGTTGAGTGGGAGATGAAAAGGGTTCAGGTAAATGGAGCTCAGTCTGAGAAAGATGTTACCAGTGGTGTGCCACAGGGATCTGTCCTTGGTCCGATTATTTTAAACATTTTTGTTAGTGATATTGTAGAAGGGCTGTTGGGTAAGGTTTGCCTCTCGGTGGATGATACCAAATTCTGAAATAGAGTAGACACCTAGGAAGGAGGAGAAAGAGTAACATGAGGAGGGATCTAGCTAAGCTTGAAGAATGGTCAAAAATCTGGCAGATGAGATTTAGTGCTAAAAAATGCAGGGTCACGCATTTGGGCTGCAAAAACTTAAGGAAGCGGTACAATATAAGAGGTGAAGTACTTCTGTCCATGAAAGAAGAGCAGGACCTGAGTGTGATTGTTTCTGATGATCTTTAAGTGGCTGAACAGGTAAAAAAGGCAACGATGAAAGCTAGTAGGATGGTTGGGTGCAAAGGGAGAAGAATGGCCAGCAGAAAAAAAGGAGGTGATAGTGTCTCTGTTTAAGTCTTTGGTGAGACCTCAATTGCAGTATTGTGTGCAATTCTGGAGATCACACCTTCAAAAGAATATAAATAGGATGGCACCAGTGCAGAGGGTTGCTACCAAAATGGTCAGTGGTCTTCATTATAAATCATATAGGGACAGACTTAAAGATCTCAATATGTATTCTTTAGAGGAAAGACGGAATAGAGGAGATATGATAAATACACAAAAGGAGAGCCTCAACTGAAAGAAAGATCTGCAATGAGTGGACAGAGGATAAAGGTGAAAGGGGATAGATTCAGGAGTAATAAGTGGAAAAGCATAGTTACTCAGGTGTTCTCCATGAACAGCAGGAATAAGTCCTCACGTATGAGAGACGTCCACTGGAAGCTTTTGGGAGCTGCACCGCACATGCATGCCTGCCTTCGTGTCTGCCGTGGCACCATCTTCTCCAGTCAAATATCAAAGCAGTAGCCAAGAGAAGGAATTCCTCTGGGAGATGAAAGAGTTTGAGGATTTATTCCTACTATCCACAGAAAGCACCTGCTACAGGTGAGTAACTACCCTTTCTCCATGGACAAGCAGAAGTAAATCCTCATGTATGGGAATCCCAAGCTATAGGCTACCAAAAGACCAAGGAAGCCAAATGCCCAACAGGGGAAACAAAACTGGATAACAGGAAGAACAGCAAGGTAGTCCTTGTAGGGACTCTGATTCAGGATCCTCAGCATATAGCAGCACTAAGGTTAGACAACGTTTGCAGGTAGCCTTGATGGACAGAAGGGCCGGTGAGCAGGAGTTTGACCTAATACCCAAAAATACCCAAAAAGGTGCTAGAGCACGGCCTGGGCAAAGTTGCTGTCCCATCAGCAATCTCCATCCAGACAGTAGTGAGCTGTGAATGGGTGGACCGAAGACCATGTCACAACCTAGCAGATTTCCTCCACGGATGCCAAGCACAGGTTAGTGACTAAGGTTGCCATGGCCTGATGTTTTGAGCCTCCAGGTTCAGGCCGGCCTGGGAATATGCCAAGGTGACTTGGCAGCCACAAGGACAGCATGCGTTTAGAAACAGCCTTCCCCAGCTTATTGGCGTTAAAAGAGACAAACAGCTGGGTGGACCGCCGATGGGCCTTGGTACCCTCTATATCAGAGGTTCCCAACTCCAGTCCTGGAGGGCCAAACACCATTCAGGTTTTCAGGCTGTCCCTAATGACTATGCATGAGATACATTTGAATACAATGGGGACAGTGCATGCAAATGCATTTCATGCATATTTATTATGGACAGCCTGAAAACCTGAATGGTGTTTGGCCCTCCAGGATTGGAGTTGGGAACCTCTGCTCTATGTAGACGGCCAAGGCATACTTACAGCCAGCATGTACAATTGCTGTTTCCCGCCGGTTGGCATGCGGCCTTGGGAAAAAGTCAGCAAGACAATCAACTAGTTGAGGTGTAACTCGGGGAGACCACCTTCGGCAGAAATCACAGTTGCGTTCACAAGACTACCCGATTCTGGTGGAATCTGATATGGTGGGTCAATGTGACTGCCACCAAGAACAGGACCTTCCAGATCAAGTACTTGAGAGGGCAAGCATCGAGCGGCTCAAAAGGAGCCCGCATTAACTGTGTAAGGACCATGTTGAGATCCCAAGCCACCACAAGGGACTTGATGGGAGGTTTTGAGATATGCAAGCCCTGCATGAAACAAGCTATCAGTGGGTGAGTCGAGATGGGTCAGCCCCCCAAGCCACAATGGTAGACACCGATCACACAGAGTTGAACTCAAATGGAAATGGATTTCAGGCTAGAGTCCAAGAGGTACAGAAGGTATTTCAGCAACCGATCCACCATGCAGGAGAAGGGATCCAGTGCCCTAGCCACGCACCAAGCGGAGAACCTCCACCACTTGAATTCATAGGCATGACATGTTCAGTTCTTGCGTGACACCAGAAGGACATCTGTGACGTTGTTGGGTAAATTGAGCTCCGAAAGGACTACCCGCTCAGCACCCAGGCTGTGAGAGCCAAGGAGCAGATGCTGGGGTGCAGCAGGGTCCTCTCGTCCTGGGAGATGAGATCCAAGGCAGAGCCCAGATGGAGAGACTCTGTCCGAGAGAGCTGAAGCAGCAGGGAGAACCACAGCTGCCGGGAACAGTATGGCGCACAGGATCATGGTGCCTCTCTCGAACCAAAGATCCAGCACAGTTTTTGCCACGAGTGGGATTGGGGCAAATCCGTAAAGCAGACTCATGCCCCAGTGGAGGAGAAAGGCATCTGAAGCCAACAGTCACTGGACGGCCTCCTGGAGCAGAATCTGCCCACATGGGCATTCTGTGATGTGGCAAATAGGTCAAACATAGGAAGAGCCAATCCACCAGCCCTCTGTGTAGGGTCCACTTGTGCTGCTGGACTCTGCTCAGCTGATCCACTAGGATGTTGAGCTCACCAGACATATAGGATGCCCTGAACTCCATCCATCCAGGGCAAACTGCCACAGCTGGACTGCATCCCAGCAGAGGAAATATGAGCCCATGCCTCCCTGTTTGTTCAGACCGAACATTGCCACTTGGTTGACCATCTGGATCAGGACCACCTGATTCGCCAGGTGTGCTTGGAAGACTCTGAGGACATTCACTGAAGCACGTGAATTTGAAGCAGGCTCTACTGCTTGGACCATAGGCCCTGCATCCATAAGCCGTCCAGATGAGTCCCCCACCTGAGTTTGGACGTGTTGTTTGTCAGCATCCTGTGGGGGGGGGGCTCCACTTGGGCTTTCCCTCGACGGGGAGGTGATTCGTCTAGATGGCACTCAAATACATCCTGACGGAATTCGACTTCAGACCTTCCCTCGAGAGATGGAGGAGGTACTGAAGGACCCATCGAGAGGAACACGAAAATGGGTCGATCTGGAGCCCGGAGCACCAGACCGAGAAACACTGCCACTTGAAGGTGTAAACCCATCTAGTTGAAGACTTTCTAGATGCGAGAAGGACCTCCTCGACCTCCTCCGGGAGACCCAGCAAAGCTAGAGAGACCCGTTCAGCTGCCAGGCCATGAGGGATAAGTTTGGGTGTTGTACCTGTCCATCCTCCTGTGTTAACAGGCCCAGGGCAGAGCCCAGGGGGACTGGAGGCTCTGTCGACAGCTGGAGCAGAAGCGGGAACCAGGGCTGCTGAGGTCACGAGGGAGCTATGAGGATCATCGATGCCTGGTCCCGCTGGGCCTTGAGGAGGGTCCTTGCAATGAGAGGAATGGGAGGGAACGCATAGAGCAGGCCAGAGGACCAGCTCAAAAGGAACGCATCCGGGCTCACCCTGCTTGGGTGTGGCACCGGCCCGCAGAAGCGGGGGAGCTACACGTTCTGAGGACTAGCAAAGAGGTCCATCGTCGGAGTCCTCCATTGGAGAAATAGCCAGCCAGCTACCTCTGGATCCAGACGCCATTTGCAAGGGCAGAGGATCCTGCTGAGCCTGTCCGCTAGGACATTCTCCTAGCCCGGGAGGTTGGCTGCCCTGAGGGACATCCCCCAACGGACTGAGGAGCAGAGGACAGCCACTTCCCGACAGAGGGAGCGTGATCCGGTACCCCCCTCCTTGTTGACGTAAAACATCGGCACGTGGTTGTCGGTCTGCATGAGCACTGACCACCCCTTGAGGCGGTCCTTGAAGGCCCTCAGGGCCCAGCGAATCGCCCGGAAATCAAGCAAGTTTATTTGCTGCTGCGACTCCTCGGGCGACCACTGCCCCTGCGTGCACAGCGCACCACAGTGGGCTCCGCACCCCAGCAGGGAGGCATCTGTCATCAGTACTCTCTCGTGCTGTGGGTCTGGAAAGGCAATCTCCGGAGGAGATTGTGGGGGTTTTGCCACCATCGTAGGGACAAATGAAGGTCACGGGAGACTCTTACAGGGTCCCTGAGGTGACTGACAGACGGGCTTCACTGGGCACTGAGGCACCACTGAGCTGTCCGCATGTGCAGGCGGGCATGGGGAACCACATAGACGGTAGAGACCATGTGGCCCAGAAGATGCAGCATAGTCCGAGTTGTGATTTGCGGGACGTTCTGGACCTGAGCTGACAGAGCTTGGAGGTGGTCGGTGCGATCCGCTGGTAAGAATGTGATCGCCCATTCAGTATCAAGGTGCGCCCCTATGAACTCTAAACTCTGCACCGGTTTGAGGTGGGGTAGTTGACCAGGAACCACAGGCCTTCGAGCAGAAGGATTGTGCACGATGCCACCCACCAAATTTCCTCAACCGAGGATCCTGTGACGAGCCAGTCATCGAGGTAGGGGAAGACTGGTACACTCTGATGTCTGAGACAAGCGGCGACCGCGGAGAGGCATTTTATGAAGACCAGTGGTGCGGACGCAAGAGCAAAAGGGGAGCACCCTGTACTGGAAGTGCTCCCCCCACACCCTGAAGCGCAGGGTGCTGTGCTGGGGGTGGATCAAAATGTGGGTTTAAGTGTCCTTTAGATCCAAGGAGCATAGCCAATCGCCCTGCCGGAGGAAGGGCAGCAGGACACCAAGCGATAGCATCTTGAACTTCTCCTGCACCAAGAACTTGTTCAGCTTTCGGAGTTTGAGGATGGGCCGCAGACACACCTCCCCCTCCCCCCCCCCCGTCTTCTTCAGGATGAGGAAGTACTAGGAATAGAAGCCCCGACCTCGGAAGTACGGAGGGACCTTCGACAGCCCGTTGGACGAGGAGGGAGACCAGATCCCGCTGCAGGAAGACCTGGTGAGCGGGGTGTCGAGGAGGCTCTGCCGGGGAGAAGGGAGGGGGAAGCCTGTCCAAGCAAAGGAGATAACCATCTTGGATGACCCAGAGGACCCAGGTGATCGAGGTGATGGAAGCCCACTGAGGGGCAAAAGAGGACAGGAGCCCTCCCACTGGCTGCTGAGCCGCTGGAGGGTGAGAGGCTATGCAACTGGTGTCAAAAACCCTGTGCAGGTTGCTGTGGATCCGGGGTTTGGGCTTTAGGCACTTTCGACTTGCAGTGACCCTGGCTGAACTTTCCCTGCGCCGGAGTGGTCAGAGTGGGGGTGGTCGGATATGGCGGGTAGCCATGGTACGGCAGGCCCTTCCTTGGGAAGAAAGGCTTTTTGGCCTGTTGTGTTTTTCCAAGGAAGGGTGGAAGTCTTGCTTGAGAGACGGGTTCTGGTGACGAATTCTGTCTCTATCTCCGCGGCCTTATCTTCCATCGGCTTGCCAAAGAGCTGTTCGCCGAGGCAGAGGACATCCAAGAGCTTCTCCTGCAGCCACTGCTTCAAGTCTGACGATTGGAGGCATGCTTGGCGGCCACCACCCGAGCCGAGGACTCAAAACCATCGTAGGCAGCTCGGGAGAGGTATTTTAAGCAGTCCGCGACGGACTTCAACAGGGTACTGAACCTACTGGGAGGTTCGCCCTCAAGGCCCACGGAGAAAGCTCCGAGCTCCTTGGCGAAATCACACAAGAACATGCCCATGTATAGTTGGTACGCTTGAATGCGACAAGAGAGCATGGACCCCTGGTAGGCCTTGCGGCCTAGGGCGTCAAGGGCTCTCGACTCTCGGCCAGGGGGGGACTGACGAGTGTGACTTCGGTCTTTTCTGATTTCTTATTGCAGATTCCACCACCAGGAAAGTGTAGGGTTGTTGGGTCTTTCTGAACCTAGGACCGCGTTTGTACCTTGTACATAGAGTTAAGGCGATTACTCATAATGGGGACTGAGGTGGGTGCCTCCCACATATGAAACAGCAGCTGGGACAGGATGGGAGGGACCAGGACAGTAAGAGACTCCCTAGGAAGGGACTTGTACTGAAGGATGTTGAGCTCATCAGCTCAAGGGTCCTCCTCGGCCTAGGTGGCCAAGTTAAGAGCCTGTGCCATATCCTGAACAAATAGGAGGAAGGAGGTGTCCTAAGGTGGCGAGCGCCACTGAAACGCGGATGGGGAGGGGTCTGACGGAAGGTCCCGGTGGGTACTGGTCTCTGGGGAGGTGTCCCTATCGGACTCCAAGTCCGAGAATTCGGATGAGGAATCCGAGCCGAGCAGGTCGCCCTGTCCCACGGCCCGTTTGGAGCCGGAGGCCCTGAAGGATCTCGCCCCCGAGGAATGGGAAGGCAAGAGAGACCGATGTCGACGACCCTTACAAGGCCCGCGGCTCTCGGGGATTTCCTGGACTGATTTCGGTGTCCCATATGAGAGACCCACGGTCTCTGGGCGTGAGTCAGCGAATCTGTTTGTGAGCGCCTGCTGGGAAGCGATGAACGCAGAAATGCTGCGTTCCAGCGCCAACATGTAGGACTCCCATGAGGGCGCGGGGCCCCATGAAGCTGACCCCGGGGTCACTGGGTTGGGTGTCGAGGAGGGCCTCACTGGGATGGTCCTCAGGAGACCGGGCGACTTCGCCGGAGGCCTCTGTGTCTGTGCAGGGTACCTTGCGGGGCCACTCCTTGTCAGACTCTCGAGAACGCCGAAGGGGGCTGAGCGACCAAGCGTGGGAGCGCTCGCGCTTGTCAGGGGCCCCTGACAGCGACTTGGAGACCTTCTTCTTCTTGCGCCACTCCACTTCAAGGGATCCCTGGTTGGAGTGCTGCCGAGAGCGCGGGGCCAAGCTGGGGGATCCCACCGGAGGAGAGACGACCGAAGGCGCCACCGGGGACTCTGAGGCCGCCTTCCTGAAAATGTCTTCAGACTTCTGCTTACGACTGAGCAAGGCTTTAGAGGACAGTTTCTTAAAGAGCGAAGAGAGCTCCAGATCATGGTCAGCCCTGAGACATCGCAGACAACAGTCATGGGTGTCTGTAAGCAACATGTCCTTAGAGCATCTATCACACTTTTTGAATTCGGAGGCCATAGAGGCAAAAATGGCCCCCACAGTGTCGAAGACCCATGTGGCCAGTGGTTAGGACAAAAAAGGGCGTGAAGCCCGTTGAGGCAAAAAGGGTGAAGAAAACCGTCCCCTAATAGCTCTGAAAAGGCAGAGCAGGGGAAGGACGGGTAGTGGACCGGTACAAATGGAAAATAGAAGGCCAGTAGGCCATAAACAACATACTTTTTCCGAGGGACGAGGACGTGCGTCTGAAGGGCTCCATGGAAAAATGGAGACCTGACAAGATGGTACCCTTGGGCGGAAAGAGGACCACGCATTCATGGCAGCAATCCCAAATGCTTTCTTTGAAAGCTGGGGAATTGCACCGCGCGGGCTCCGTCAGTGCCAACGTCACCCATAAGTGAGGACTGACTTCTTGCTTGTTCCTGGAGAATGAAACATTACACATTTCGAGTCCTGCCCATCCCCGCAATGTATCTGTGCATCTCATAAGCTGCTCATCACAGACAGTAGTGTGTTGATGCACACTAGACATAAATACCAATGAGAAATAACAGCTCCTGCAACCTAGACCATATACCAGTTCCCCTCATGCCCTGAGAAGTGCTAGGTAAGCCCAGTGCACCCCAATATGGTATACAAGAATTTAAATATGAATATGTATGTCAGGACATACCTTGCATCAAATAGTACGTGGCATTAGAAAACAGTCCCAGTGATGGACAGAAGGAAAAGTCATAAGAACATAAGCAATGCCATACTGGGTCAGAACAAGGTCCATCAAGCCCAGTATCCTGTTTCCAACAGTGGCAGGTCACAAGTACCTAGCAGTTTCCAAATAAGACATACAGGTTCCACAGTGCTTGTATTGGGGCAAGCAGTGGATTTCCCGATCCTCTTTAATAATGGTTTATGGACCTTTCCTCCAGGAACTTGTCCAAACCTTTTTTAAACACAGCTACACTAAATAGTTTACTACATCCTCTGGTAATGAATTCAAGAGTTTGATTACGGGTTGAGTGAAAAAATATTTTCTCTTATTAGTCTTAAACGGGTTACACTTTAGCTTCATGGCATGTCCCCTAGTCTTTCTACTTTTTGAGGTATAAACAATTGATCTACGTTTACCCGTTCCACTCCATTCATTAATTTAAAGACCTTCATAATATCTCCAATCAGTCGTCTCTTTGAAGAGCGCTAACCTTTTAAGCCTCTCCTCACAGGGATATCCTTCCATCCCCTTTACCATTGTGGTGGCTCTTCTCTGTACCTTTTCTAATTCCGCTATATCCTTTTTAAGATACAGCGACCAGAACTGCACACAATATTCAAGGAGTGGTCGAACCATGGAACAATACAGAGGGGCTTATAGTATCCTTTGTTTTATTCTCCACTCCTTTCCTTATGATACCTAGCATTCCATTTGCCTTCTTGGCCGCCGCTGCACACTGGGCAGAAGGTTTCAATTTGTTATCCACGATGATGCCTAAATCTTTTTCCTGGGTGGTGGTTCCTAATATGGAACCTTGCATCGTGTAACCATAGTTTGGGATGTTCTTTCTATGTGCATAACTTTGCACTTGTCCACATTAAATTTCATCTACCACTTGAACGTCCAATCTTCCCAATGATCAAGGTTCTCTTGCTATTTTTCACAATCCTCTTGGGTTTTAACAACTTTCAATAATTTTGCGTCATCTGCAAATTTGATTACCTCACTCTTTATTCCCATTTCCAGGTCATTTACTAATATGTTAAAAAGCACAGATCCCTGGGGCACTCCACTATTCACCTTTCTCAATTGGTAAAATTGGCCATTTAGCCCTATACTCAGCCTTCTATCTTTTAAACACTTTCTGATCCACAATAGTACACTGCCTCCTATCCCATGACTTTTTAGTTTTGCCAAAAGTGTCTGATGGGGGACCTTGTCAAAGGCTTTCTGAAAGTCCAGATACGCTATATCAACTGACTCACCTTTGTCTATCTGTTTATTCACACCTTCAAAACAACATAACAGATTAGTAAGACATGATCTTCCTTGGCTAAAGCCATGTTGGCTTTCTCCCATTAAACCATGACTATCTACATGTTCAGTAATTTGGTTCTTTATAATGTTTTGTACCATTTTGCCCAGTACTGGTATCAGACTTACCGGCCTTTAGTTTCTGGGATCACTACTGGAACCCTTTTTAAAAATTGTCATTACACTGACCATTCACCAATCTTCATGTATTACAGATGATTTTAATTATAGTTCACAGATTACTAATAGTAGATCTGCAATTTCATATTTCAGTTCTTTCAACACCCTCTGATGTATACCATCCGGTCCAGGTGATTTGCTACTCTTTGGTTTATCTAACAGTTGTAATATATCTTCCTGGTTTTTCAATATTTCTTTGAATTCTTCAAATGAATTGCCTTTAAATACCATATCAGTAATGGGTAAAGACAAACAAAGACTTCATTCAGTCTCTCTGCTATGGCCTTGTCCCCTCTTATCCCCCTTTTACCTCCTATCATTTAAGGGTCCAACTGACTCACAGGTTTTACTGCTATGAATATACTTCAAAAAGTTTGTATTATGCATTTTTGATTTCACAGAAAGCTTTTTTTCAAATTCTCTCTTTGCCTATGTCATCAATGCCTTGCATCTAACCTGCCAGTGCTTATGTTGTCTCCAGTTTTCGTCATTTCGCTCCTTTTTCCATTTCCTGAAAAATGCTTTTTTTTGGCTATAACACCCTCTTTGACCTTACCTTTAAACCATACTGGCAGTTTTTTGGACTAACTTCCACTTTTCTGGTCTGGGCTTCCAAGATAGTATTTTTAAACAACAGCCATGACTGATGTAAATCTTTAACCTTTGCAGCTGCTCCTTTTAGTTTTTTCTTAACTATTTTGCTCATCTTATCATAGTCTCCCTTTCGAAAGTTAAAAGGTAGTACTGCGGATTTCCTTGCCATCCTACCAATCCAATGCAACCATGCTATGATCACTATTGCCGTGGCCCCAAAACCATTATCTCTTGCACCAGATCTTGTGTTCCACTAAGGACTAGGTACAAAATGGCTTCCCCATCTTGTAGGTTCATGAACCAGATGCTCCAAAAAGCAGTCATTTATTTCATCTAGAAACTTTATCTCCCTAGCATGTCCTGCAGTGACACAGACCCAGTCGATATCAGGGTAATTGAAATAACCCATTTTTTAAAATATCTTTATTTAAATTCTCATCAAACAAAACACCAAAACACAACCAAATACCCACAGCAGTCCCCAACAACAAACCCTCAATCCCCCCCAACCCCCCAACCTCCTTGGCCCACCAGGATCAGAAGCTCCCTATCTCCCAAACAATACAATTTTACCAGGTTAGCATTGCAACACTCTCCGTCTTTCCTGTATAACATGTGATAAGGAAGCTTATCATAGCTCAGGTAGGAGCTATAGAAAAGATGATGTGACTCTGAACAAGCAACCTGTCAGTTCTAGTAGAAGTGAGAAAACAGAGTTTTCACATAAAAGACTACCAGTCCCAGAATGCACCAGGTTTCCAGCAGCCATGAGAGGGGCTGAAGTGAGAAAATGTGTGTGCAATCAAGAGAGCTATGAGGTAATCCCTAAGCACTCATCTCAAAGGGCAGGGCCTGATTCAAGACAGCTGCGCTGTGTTAGGGAGCAGCACACATTGGAACAGGATAAGAATAGAGATTATTCTTCAGATAACAGCTTCAGGGAGAGCTACAAGAACAGCTTCAGAAAGAGATACAGAGACAGCAACGGCTACAAGCTCAAGCATCAGTATCACCTGGAGAAACAGAAGCCAAGCCAAGCGGATAGAGAAAGAAGGAAACTCTCTGGAAGGAAGAGAAGAAAGCCCATTGGAAGGTCTGGGAGATTCCAAGGCAGTACCCATACTGGGAGGTATTCCAAATGCCAGCAGAGTCCATTGGACTGGATTCAGCCAGAGGAATGGATTGGCAGAGATAGGAATCACCAGTGGCTACCTGGAAGAGAGAAGACTGCATGTGGAAGGGACTTTCAGACCAAGGCCAGAAGGTATGTGAGAGGAGATCCAGTGTCCAGGGATCAAGATTGGAAGGCTGGACATCAGAATTGGGTTACATATTGGCCAGGCTATACAGAGAGGAATAATGATAGCAGGAGAGGCTCAGGTATGAACACTGATCCAGACCCTATCTATAATAGAGAATGGCAGCAAGGGAATAAGCATTCTCATGATAGTGCCTTAATGAAAGACTCGTCTGTGCCAATGTATGATAATGACCCTATGCTGATTGATACAGCAGATGAAAGTACAGTTTATATGGACTGTTCTCTATCTAAATGCTATTGCTAGTTTTCCGTGAGCAAACACATCAGCCATCACAAAGAAACCTAACTTTGTTCTTTATTTCCACTGCAAACAGCTCTTAAAGCAGGATTTGGGCTCACACAGTAGCAGCCAGCCAGCTAAAGGCTTTCAGCTGGTCCATTGATAGTAATTAGGGCTGCACCTGATTGTGTGTGAGCAAGGGAGAATCACTGCTGAGATCGGCGTGGAAAATAAGCAGAAGTTAACCTAACCAGCAAAGTTTATTCTTTACTTTGTGCCTTTGTATTTGGTAATTATTTGCTAAGAAAAGATTAGCTAATTGCCTGACAAGGTGAAGGTTGTTTTCTGGTTTACTTTGTGACTTTTTGTTATCCATTTTAAACACTGCAAGCAAGTAACCTCATTTATAGTGCTATCAAGCATACATGTGCTGGGTGAATTAAACCCCATCAATAAAAGAAGTATTTTATTGATCTTACCACTTGGTTTCACAACTCAAATTATTGTCATCAGCTGTGTTTGGGAGTGAATGAACTACAATACCCACAATATCTTGCAAGAATCATATGAATATATGCATCGTCAAGATTGTGTAAGTTCTCACCCTAGGCAGCCGTCTGACAAACAATATATCAAAATGTTATTCCACCACTTGAACAACGAGCAGCATTACTGACATCTACAGGGGTTGCCATTTCCTCCAAAAATACAATGATTGCCTTGATCCTTTATAAGGCATCGTCTCGAATTTACTATACAGACAAACTTGGTTCCACCATGTTTGCCAGTGAAGGTCAGAAAGCTCCTTCCAATTACATAGACAACATAGGGCAATCCCCAGCATGAAATCTAATAGAAAGGAATCGTGCTTGCTCTGCAGTGGGACAGGGACCGCAGAACGGAAAACTAGGATCTCCCAGGTGAGGGGAGCTCTGAATCTCAAGACCCCCTGAATTTGCTCCCACACCTGCGCCCAATAGGATTGAAGATAAGTGCAATCATAAACTATATGCCTGAGAGTACCCACAGCAAGTTGGCAAATCCAACATTTATTACTTACAGAGCTGTCCCATTTAGCGACTCTCACTGGTGTAAGATGGGCCCTCTGAGCAAAGAAGTACAAGGACTGAGTAATAGAGGCCGATTTGGATATTCTGGTTTGTAAAGCCCAGAAATTCACCCAGCTCTGCCCATATCTTGCTCCCACACGCTTTGTATGCAGGTTAATTGCAGACAACGCATTTGGCCCATCACTTTATACAGAAAAGAGACCTTGCCAGTTGTCGCTTGGACTTGCCTAATTCTAGTGTTTAGCTCTCCTTCTGATCTCAGCAATTTTATATCCCCCACAGACTTTTCTATGCAATGTCTTAACTGAACCCATTGAAAAAATAACGACCTTGGGAGGTTGAATTCCAGCTGAAGTTTGTTAAAATCCTTCCATTTGCCCTTATCAATTAGTTGTCCTAGGATCCAAATGTTTCTACTGTACCATTGTTTCCATGCAACCATTTTTTTCTGAATCTTAAAGATCTTTTCTGATTCTGCTATATTCTTTCTAAGGTAGCCTGAACTGAAATAAATGGGACATAAGGGGATGAGTTGAATTCTACTGCCCAAACAGATTCCTGATTTGCTGAACATAAGAAATGCCATGCTGGGTAAAACCAAGGTCCATCAAGCCCAGTATGCTCTTTCCAACAGTGGCCAATCCAGTTCAGAAGTACCTGTCAGGTTCCCAAAAAGGTACACAGGTTCCACAATGGATGTCCAGGGGTAAGCAGTGTATTTGCAGGGTCCTCTTTCATAATAATCTATGGACCCTTCCTCCAGGAACGTCTCCAAACCTTTTTTAAAACCAGCTACACTACAGTACATCCTCCGATAACGAATTCCAGAGTTTGATTAAAAGTTGAGTGAAAAAATATTTTCCCTTATTAGTCTTAAATGAGTTACATTGTAGCTTTATTACGTGTCCCCTAGTTTTTCTACTTTCTGATGGAGTAAACTACTGATCTACTTTTACCCATTCTACTCTATTCATTAATCTATAGACCTCTAACATATCTCAACTCAGCCATCTTGTTTTCAGGTTGAAGAGCCCTAATCTTTTAAGGCTTTCCTCATAGGGGTATCCTTCCATTCATTTTACCATTTTGGTGGTTCTTCTCTGTATCTTTTCTGATTCTGCTATATTCTTTCTAAGATAAGGCAACCAGAATTGCACACAGGCTCAGTGGCACCACAGAACGATACAGAGGCATTATAATATCCTTGCTTTTATTCTCCATTCCTTTCCTTATGATTCCTAGCATTCTATTTGCTTTCTTGTCCGTAGCTGCACACTGGATGGAGGGTTTCAACGTATTATCCACGATCACACTTAAATCCTTTTCCTGAGTGGTGGTTCCTAATGTAGAACCTTGCATTGTATAACTGTAGTTTGGGTTGTTCTTTCCTAGATACATAACTTTGCACTTGTCCACATTAAATTTCATCTGCCATTTGGAAATACAGTCTTCCAATTTATCAAGGTCCTCTTGCTATTTTTCACAATCCTCTTGGGTTTTAACATTGAATAATTTTGCATCATCTACAAATTTGATCACCTCATTCATTTTCCCCATTTCCAAATCATTTATGTTTATGTTAAAAAGCAATGCACCCAGTACAGACTCCTGGGGTACTCCACTATTCACCTTTCTCCATTGAGAAAACTGCCAATTTATCCTGTCTGCTTTATATCTTTTAACCAGTTCCTGATCCACAACAGTGCACTGCTTCCAATCCCATGACTTTTCAATTTCATCAAGAGTCGCTCATGGGGACCTTGTCAAAGGCTTGTTGGAAATCCTGATACACTATCAACCAACTCACCTTTGTCTACGTGTTCATTCACACCTTTAAAAAAACTATAACAGATTAGTAAGACAAGATCTTCCATGGCTAAATCCATGTTGGCTTTCTCCCATTAAACTATGACTATCTACATGTTCAATAATTGTATTCCGTATAATGTTTTCTACCATTTTGCACGGTACCGACATCATGCTCACCGGTCTGTAGTTTCCTGGATCACCCCGGAACCCTTTTTAAAAATTGGCGTTACATTGGCCGTTCTCCAATCTTCAGGTAGTACAGATGTTTTTAATAATAGTTCATAGATTACTAATAACATTTCTGCAATCTCATATTTCAGTTCTTTTAGCAACCTCAGATGTATACCATCAGGTCCAGGTGATTTACTATTTTTTAGTTTATCAAATAGTGATAATACATCTTCCCAGTTTATCAAAATTTCTTTCAATTCTTCTAATACATCACCTTTAAATACCATTTCAGGCATGGGTAACTTCCCTACATCATCTTCAGTAAACACCAAAGCAAACATTTCATTCAGTCTCTTCACTATGGCCTTGTCCTACCTAAAATGTTCCTTTTACCCTTTTATCATCTAATGGTCAAACTAGCATTCTCTCTCAGAATTTTTGCTATGAATGTACTTGAGAAAGTTTTTATTGTGCGTTTTTGCTTCCACTGCAAGTTTTTTTTTCAAATTCTTTCTTTGCCTGTCTTATCAATGCCTAGCATCTAACTTGCTAGTGCTTAGGTTATTTCTCATTTCATCATTTGGTTCCTTTCTCCATTTATCTTTATTATGGTATTTGATATACCGCCCGAGGCATCTGGGCGGTCTACAATACAAATTAAATGCTACAGGAAACATGAAAAGAAAAGGAACGCCACTGTAAGGATAGGAAAGAAAAGAAAGCACATAGAGTAAGTAATGGAGTGCTTAACTGGAGGGGGGGCAGCTGAGGGCAGGAAATTAGGAGGGGGGAAGGTCAAAGGCAAGGGAGAAGAGATGAGTTTTCGGCATAGTCTTAAAGCGGGGAAAGGAAAGTTCTAGGTGAAGGTCCAATGGGAGGGAGTTCCATAGGAGAGGGCCCAAGAAAAATAACCAGGTGGATTCCAGATGTGCAAGTGAAAGGGATGGGAGAGAAAAGTACTTGGAATGAATCTGATGGAGGGGACGATAGGAGGTGTGTAGATGAATGAGGTCAGATAAGTATTGGGGTAATGGGTGTGGATGACATGATGTACCAGAGTAAGGACCTTATATTGGATACAAAACTTTATGGGTAACCAGTGCAGGTGAATGAGCAGAGGGGTAATGTGATTTGAACGAGAGGCATGGGTAAGTATCTGTGCAGCAGTGTTCTGAAGAAGTTGAAGATGATGGAGTTGGTACATGGGAAGGCCAGCCAGGGCAACATTACAGCAGTCACTACAGGACATAATGAGAGAAAAGAGGAGAGTAGTCAGGAAAGGAAATGAAATAAATGGGCAAACAGAATGAATCTGGCGAAGAGAGTAAAATGACTGTTGGATGACTGAGGATAAGTGATTATGGAAGGAAAGAGAAGAGTCCAAGGTGACACCTAGATAACGGAGAGAGGAGACCAGAGTAGTGGGAGTCTGTGCAAGGGAAGGTGCCAAAGAAGATGGAGAGCACGAAAGGAAAAACCATATAGCAGCAGTCTTGGCAGGGTTGATGTGCAGAAAGTTAGTTGACATCCAGGCAGAAACAGAGGAGAGACAGGTATTCAAAGGCGTCAAGTCAGGAGCGGAGGGGCTGGCATGATGAACAAGAAGAATATCAACAGCGTAGTAATAAGCAGAAATCACATGTTGTTGAATAATCAGAGAAAGGATTTCCAGAAAAACATTGAAAAGGAGAGGGGTGAGAGAACATCGAGGGACACCGCAGGACAGTGGAAAGGCAGGGGAGGAGGAAGACTCGGTGAGGACAGCCAAAGAGGGAATTGTGAGCCAGTTTGAGAGGATAGGATCCGTGGGGCAAATAGTCCTGAAAGATGCTTTTTTGGCTACAATAGCCTCTCTGATCTCACCTTTAAACCATGCTGGCAGATTTTTGGCCTTCCTTCCACCTTTCTTAAAGCGTGGAATACATGTGGTCTGGGCTTCCAAGATAGCAGTTTTAAACGATGCCCATGCTTGATGTAAACCTTTAGACTTTGCAGCTGCTCCTTATAGTTTTTTCATAACTATTTTCCTCATTTTATCAAAGTCTTCCTTTTGAAAGTTAAAATGTACTACTGTGGGTTTCCCTGCCATCCTCCCTTTTTACATGGGATTTCTATCCATAGATTCAACAGTGTATTTTGTTTGCTGCAAAAGTTTTATCCTGTGTGACTTAACGTCCTCTCTAATATACAGCACAATCCCTTCACCAATTTGATATACACTATCATTGTAATATAGTTTGTACCCAAGTATCATGGTATTCCATTGGTTGTCCTCCTTCCACCAGGTCTCTGAGATGCTAATGATACCTAATCTTTCATTTAATGCTATATATTGTAGCTATGGAGAGGAAGGAATAGCCTAATGGTTACAGCAACAGCCAAGTGCCCAAGAGATCTGGGTTCAATTCCCACTAGCCCTCCTTGTGGGCAAGTCACTTTACTTTCTATTGCCTCAGAAGAAAAAGGCCTGGCAATCTACTTCTGGTTATACCTTGCCAAGAAAACCCAAGGGTTGCTGGGTCAGAAGGAATCAGTATTGACTTGACAGCAGTTACAAAAAAAATTTCTAACTATGCCATCTTATTTTTAAGACTTCTAGAATTTATATACAAGCATTTTAGAGGTTGTATTTTATTCATATTAATAATCTGGTTATCAGTTGACCCTCTGGGGGGGTGGGTGCCTGGAAGGGCATCCAGGCCTGAAGGTGACGAGGGATCTGCCACCATCTGAGGGAATCCACCAGCTAGCGGGTCACTCTCATTCTGTCCCAGAGCCTTCCTGTGGCTTGTGTCGACAGAGAGGAGACACCACTGGGCTGCTCTCATGTGCTGTCGGGCTATGGGGGCATGTGAACCGTGGAGGCCATGTGGCCCAGCAGGTGGTAGAGATGCCGGGTGTGTAGTAACCAGCATTGCTGTGCCTCTGCGGCTAGCCCCTGAAATGATGTGACCTCTCCTGGAGGATGTCTAGCTGAGCCCCTATAAACTCCAGGCATTGAGCTAGAGAGAAGTGGGACTTGGGGTAATGATGACAAACCCCAGATGCTGCAGGGCATTGATGGTGCACCCTGTGGCACATTGCATCTCTGCAGCTGTACCTCTTCTTAAAGCCAGTCATTCAGATAGGGAAAGATGAAGGACCCTTGGAGACGGAGGTAGGCTATGACCACTGCGAGGCCCTTGAAGACTCTTGGCGATGAGTCCAGTCTGAAGGACAGCACCCTGTATTGGTAGTGCTCTCCTCCCACCACGAACTGGAGGTATTTTCTGTGGCTGGGATGGATCAGGATGTATGTGTATGCATCCTTTAGGTCTAAGGAGCATAGCCAATATCCCTGCTGGAGGAATGGCATCAATGTTGCAAAGGAGAGCATCTTGAACTTTTCCTTTATCAGGAACTTATTCAGATCCCGCAGATCCAGAATGGGCCTGAGGCCCTCTCTTCTCTTGAGAATGAGGAAATACCTGGAGTAGAAGCTGGTGCCCCAGAGATGTTTTGGCACTGGCTCCACCGCCTTGTCCTCGAGGAGGCCTGTGAGCTTGGTGAGGAGCAGGGTCTGGTGTAGGAGAGGTCTTACAGGCTCTCCTGGAAAGTATGAGGGTGGTGTCTGCCGTAGGTAGAGGAGATAGCCCACCTTGACCACTTGTAGGACCCAGGTATCGGTGGTGATGGACCATCTGTAGGAAAACAGGGCAGCCACCCTCCTGTAGGCTGTAGGAGTAGAGAAGATCATGCCCAGGGGGTCAAGAGGTCCCCCCAGGCTGAGCCGGGGCTGGCGCCTGGGACTTGGAAATCTTTTGCTTATGGAGATCGTGTCCCAGTCCCTTGTGCTGTTGGCTTTGCTGTGGGGCTGAGAAGGCCTGGAACTGTGAGGCTTTGCAAAAGCCACCCTTTTTCCTCGGGAAGAAGGCCTTCCTTCCCAGGGCTTTCTTATGGGACTGCACTGAGGTCTTTTTTGAGCATCTTGTCCTTGATTGGAATTCAATCTCAATCTCTGTTGTTTTGTCTAAACTAAAAGGAGCGGTTGCAAAGGTTAAAGACTTACAGCAAGCTTGGGTGTTATTTAAAAATACTATCCTCAAAGCCCAGACCAGCTGTATTCCACGCATTAAGAAAAGTGGAAGAAAGTCCAAAAAACTGCCAGCATGGTTTAAAGGTGAGGTCAGAGAGGCTGTTGCTGCCAAAAAAGCATCTTTCAGGAAATGGAAAAAAGAGCCAAACGACGAAAACTGGAAACAGCACAAGCACTGGCAAGTTAAATGCAAAGCATTGATAAGGCAGGCAAAGCGAGAATTTGAGAAGGAACTTGCTACGGAAGCAAAAACACGAAATAAAGACTTTTTCAAGTACATTCGTAGCAAAAAGCCGGTGAGAGAGTAAATTGGACCGTTAGATGACAGAGGGGTAAAAGAGGCAGGAAGAGGAGACAAGGCTATAGCGGAGAGACTGAATGAATTCTTTGCTTCGGTCTTTACTGAGGAAGATGTAGGGATGTTACCCAAGACTGAAGTGGTATTTAAAGGTGATACTGCAGAGGAATTGAGAGAAATATCACTACACCGGGAAGATGTATTACAACTATTTGATAAACTGAATAGTAGCAAATCACCTGGACCGGATAGTATACATCCAAGAGTGTTGAAAGAACTGAAATATGAGATTGCAGATCTGCTATTGGTAATCTGTACATGCCGATGTAGAGTTGGTAGGACTGGACCCGGCATGTCAGCATTGAGCCCTGAAAGGCCTTCCGGCCGAGGGTGTCGAGGTCTGGGCCTCCCCGCTGGAGGGCACCAAAGGATGGATTTTTTGGCTCTTGAGTCTGCGCATGGCGGACTCAACGACCATGGAGTTGTGGGAAGTTGGACTTTCTGGAACCCAGAGACTCAGCGGACTCTATACATGGAATTGAGTCGCTTGCTGAAAATGGGCACCGACACTGGTGTCTCCCACATTGTAGGATCAGTGGAATGGCTACTGTGAGGGCCTCCTTAAGAGGAGCCTCATACTGGATGATCTCCAGTTCCTCTGCACGAGGGTCCTCCGAAGCCTTGGTCTTGATGAAGAGCACACTAGTCATGTCCTGCACAAAGTCCAGAAAGGCAACATCCTCTGGCAGGGAACTGCATTGGGATGCTGAGGGGGATGGGTCCGAAGGTACATCTTGGTGGTGGCAAGTGTCTGGGGATTCCTCGTTCTCTGTCTCCCAATTGGACTGGAAGTCTGAGGGCAAGTCTGGCTTCACGGTCACCACAGTCAAGGTCCAAACTGATGGGCCCAGGGCCTCCGGAGGTCCTGCAGTCCAAGCCATGTGCACTTACTGGAGAGAACTGGTGATACAAAGAATAGGACCAGCACCTCGTCCAATGCCGATGAAGCTCTTGAAACCGGTGGTGCTCGAGGATCGGCTCGAAGTCCTGGGAGGCCCTCGATGACGAGGGTCCCGTCGTCGGGTGGATGAACCAGACATGAATGCCTGCTACTGGGCCACGAGGGCAGGGATACTGCGTTCTAAGGTCACCATCCTGGTCTCCATGCCAGTTGGCTCTGCAACCTTTGACACGGACATAGAGGGTTTTGGGTCTGGCGTCTGTTCCATTGAAGGGGGGTCCTCAATGATGATAGCCTCAGATGTCCAAGGCTGGTCAGTGGGTACAGACTCCTTTTGGGGCAGCTTGTGATGCCACTCCTGCTCAGACTCCTCTGACTCCCGCCTGGAGTGGGATTTTTCCATCTTCTGGGACTCCATCTCCAAGGAGGTCTTCGAGGACTTTGACTTCTTGCATTCCACCACTGGGGCTTTCTTCTTGGAGGAACCATGGCAACGGGACTCCGAGGTGACCCGGGCTTCATGGGACACCAAGGTACCAGGAGGGGCGCTGGAGTGGGGTGTCACCAGAGAGTCCAGCAAGGATTCGGACTTTTGGAAAAAGGTTTTTGCTGCTGCTGACGGCTCTTAAGGGCTTTTGAGGTCATGATCCTGCAGTTCGCAGTCTGAGTCATCGTGTTCCAAGCCAAGGCACCGTAGGCAGCAGTAATGCGGCTCGGTGAGGGACATCATCTTGATGCGCCAATTGCACTTCTTGAAGCTGTTGGAGAAGATTGGGAAAAAAGGGTTCCCTGCTGCTTGGAAGGGGTCCAAGGCCTTCGTTTGAAAAAAGGCACGAATGCCGGTCAAGGGATACCTCGAAGAAAAAAACAAAAACAAAGGAATGTACCAGAGAAGCAACACCAAAGTGAGCTGGCTCAGGGGAGGGGAAAGGAACCGGTACACAAACCGGACAGGAATGTATCGAAAAAACACAATTTTCCAGGGGAAACTGGACAGACGTCTAGAGGGCTCCTCGGAAAAAAGGAGACTTAAGCAAGATGGCACTCTTGGGTGGGAAGGGGACCATGCATGCGTGCTGCATCTCCCATAGGCTTTCTTTGACAGCTGGGGAAATGCGTCCACGAGGGCTCCATCAGTGCAGATGTCACCCATATGTGAGGACTGACTTTCTGCTTGTTCCCGGAGAAAAGCGAACCATGCAGGGCAGCAAGGAGCGCTGAATGGCTTGTAACTATACCTGGCTATACTTTATTCAGAAAGGACAGGGTAGGAAGAAGGGGAGGAGGAGTAGCACTATATGTAAAAACTACTATTAAAGCTTTGGAATTACAGAGCTTAAAAGGGAGAGAGGAGGCATTGTGGGTTAAACTAGAAAGAGGGAAAGAGAAATCTATTTGCATTGGTGTGATATACAGACCTCCCTCACAAGAGGAAGAGGTGGACAGAGAGTTAATTGAAGACATACGCAGCATTGCTAGGAAAGGGGAAGTGCTACTGCTAGGAGATTTCAATATGCCAGATGTTGATTGGCACATTCCTGCTGCAGTATCATCTAGGAGTAAGGAGATCCTGGATTCTCTACAGGGAGAACTATTCAGGCAATTGGTAACAGACCCCACACGTGAAGGGGCCATACTGGACTTGGTGCTTACCAATGGTGAAAGTGTTTCTGATGTTGTAGTGGGAGATCATTTTGCATCCAGTGATCACCAGATGGTGTGGTTCAGTATTAGGACTAGGGCTGTTAGAATCCATTCCAAGGTGAAGATCTTAGACTTTAGGAAGTCTAACGTTGCGAAGATGGGCCAATACCTCAGGGAGTCATTAGTGGGATGGGAACAGCTGGGGGATGTAGAACAACAGTGGGCAAAACTGAAAGGGGGTATTTTAAAGGCAACCAACCTTTTTGTTAAAATGGTAAATAAACGCAAGAGGAACAGGAGACCACTATGGTTTTCGAAGGAAGTAGCTGAAAAAGTGAAGAAAAAGAGGGAGGCCTTCATGAAATACAAGAGATCACAGAGAGAGGAAGACAGGCATCTGTATTTGGAAAAAACTTAGAGAAGCTAGCAAAGTAGTCAAGAAGGCAAAGATTCAAAAGGAGGAGGAAATAGCCAATGCAATAAAATGGGGGATAAGACATTTTTCAGATATATTAGTGAGAAGAGGAAGGGCAAAAGTGATATTGTCAGACTCAAGGGTACAGGGGGGAATATGTAGAAGCTGATAAGGATAAAGCGGAATTGCTTAACAAATATTTTTGTTCTGTGTTCACAGATGAAGAACCAGGAGCAGGACCTCAGAAAACACCCACAAATAAGAACAGAAGCGAGGGACATCTTGAACAATTTTCAGAAGACTGTGTTCGTGAGAAACTAGCTCAACTTAAAGTAGACAAAGCGATGGGACCGGATGGGATACACCCTAGAATACTGAGGGAACTTGGGGACGTTCTAGCAACTCCACTGACTGACCTTTTCAATGCCTCGTTGGAGTCGGGAGTGGTGCCAAAGGACTGAAGAGAGAGGCTCATGTGGTGCCTTTACACAAAAGCGGAAGTAAGGATGTGGTTGAAAACTACAGGCCGGTTAGTTTAACTTCGGTGGTGAGTAAATTAATGGAAATTAATAGTGAGGTTTCTGGAGTCCAGCGGATTACAGGATCCGAGGCAGCATGGATTCACCAGAGGCAGGTCTTGTCAGACAAATCTGATTGATTTCTTTGACTGGGTGATCAGGGAGTTGGACCGAGGGAGAGCTCTAGATGTGGTGTATTTAGATTTCAGTAAAGCCTTTGACACTGTTCCTCACAAGCGACTTATAAACAAACTGAGCACCCTAGGGATGGACCCTAAAGTTACTGCTTGGGTTAGAAATTGGTTGGGTGGGAGGCGACAAAGAGTACAAGTAAATGGAGCTCACTCTGAGGAGAAGGATGTTACCAGTGGTGTGTCCCAGGGATCTGTCCTTGGTCCGATTCTTTTTAACATCTTTGTTAGTGATATAGCGGAAGGGCTGTCGGGTAAGGTTTGCCTCTTTGCGGATGATACCAAAATCTGCAATAAAGTAGACACCCAGGAAGGTGTAGATAACATGAGGAGGGATCTGGCTAAGCTTGAAGAATGGTCTAGAATTTGGCAACTGGGATTTAATGTTAAAAAATGTAAGGTCATGCATTTGGGCTGCAGCAATCCAAGGGAGCAATACAGTATAGGAGGTGAAGTACTTTTGTCCACTAAAGAAGAGCGGGACCTAGGCGTTGTTGTGTCCGATGATCTTAAAGTAGCTAAACAGGTAGAAAAGGCAACGGCAAAAGCTAGAAGGATGCTTGGGTGCATACGGAGAGGAATGGCTAGCAGAAAAAAGGAGGTGATAATGCCTCTGTATAAGTCTTTGGTGCGACCTCATTTGGAGTATGGTGTGCAATTCTGGAGACCGCACCTTCAAAAGGATGTGAACAGGATGGAGTCGGTGCAGAGGGTTGCTACTAAGATGATTAGTGGTCTTCATTATAAAGCATATGAGGACAGACTTAAGGATCTTAATATGTACACCTTAGAGGAAAGGCGGGATAGAGGTGATATGATTGAGATGTTTAAATACCTCCGTGGCATAAATGTTCAGGGAGAGAGCCTCTTTCAATTGAAAGCAAGTTCTGCGACGAGGGGACATGGGATGAGGGTGAAGGGAGATAGATTCAGGAGTGATATGCGGAAATATTTCTTTACGGAAAGAGTAGTGGATCCGTGGAATAGTCTCCCAGTGGAGGTGGTAGAGATGAGGACAGTAACTGAATTCAAAAAAGCATGGGACCAACACAGAGGATCTCTAAAGGTAAAAAGTGGACTGTTGTAGTTGTTGTTATGGAAGGACAGACTAGATGGGCCTTGTGGTCTTTTTCTGTCATCATGTTTCTATGTTTCTAAGTCCAGAGACACAGTTTCAGCATTGACCATGGAATCACCTCACTGGTAGAGTGAATACAACTGGCTGTAAGGAAGGAGTTGCACTATTCCCCAAAGAGGTGACGAAAGACTGCATTGCCGAAGATGTTGCCAAGCCGTGAGCTTTCTTCCAAGCACTAATGCGCTGCAAAAGTATGGACTGAAAACCAGGTGGCAGCCCAGCAAATGTCCAGCAGAGGGGACCAAGTGCAAGTGGGCCACTGAGGCCGCCATTGTGCACGGTAACATGATGCTCCAGCCTGCTCAAAGGTGAAGGAGATGCAATCTGACACCCAGGTGGATAGGGTATGCTTGGAGACCACAACCCCAAGTCTGTTGGCATCATAGGAGACGAACAGCTGCAACAAGCAGCAACAGGGCTGTGTCCTCTGAAGGTAGACTGACCCTTTTACAATCCAGGGTGTGTAATAACGCTTCCATTCGAGAGATGTGAGGCCTGGGAAAAATTGGTAGGAAGGACCTCCTCCTGATTCATGTGGAAAGCAGACACCAGCTTAGGCAGGAATTTCGGGTGTGTCCAAAGAACGACCCAGTTTTTTTGGAACCTGGTGTAGGGGATGTGAGTCACCAATGCCTGCAGCTCACTAACTTCTGACTGAAGTGCGTGTCACCAGGAATACTACTTTTCATGAAAAGTACTTGAGATAGCACATAGCCAGAGATTCAAAAAGAGGATCCATCAGCTTCCCCAGAACGATGTTCAGGTCCCATGCTACCAGCGATGCATGTACGGGGGGGTGGCGATAAGTGGAGAAGCCCCCTCATGAAGAGACCCACCTGTGGGTGCACAGAGATGGGCTGGCCATCGATGAGGTGATGATGCACCGCTAGGGCATTGAGGTGCACCATGATGGACTTCAGACCAGTCCTGGAGAGGTACAGGAGATATTGCAGGTTGCCTGCACTGAGCAAGAGAAAGGGTTGAGATTCTTGTCTGGACACCAGATGGACAACCTATGCCATTTGAAAGCATATGTGTGGCATGTAGAATCCTTGCATAATGCCAGTAAATGTCCTCCACCTCTCGGGAAAGGCGGAGGTGCGCTATGGTTAGCCGTTCAGAATCCACGCCATCAGGGTGAGGGACTGGAGGTTGGGATGGAGAAGGGTCCTGTTCTCCTGTGAGAGCAGATCCATGTCCAGGTCTAGGTCCTAGCTCAGAGGAATCAGGACTGTTTGGGGCAGCTGAAGGAGCAGGGGGCAATGAGGATTATGGAGGGCCAGTCCAATTGAACCTTGAGCAAGGTTTTGGGAACCAGGGGAGTAGGCAGGTACGCATACAGAAGGGATCCCGAACCAGTGCAGGAGAAAGGCATCCGCCGCCACTCGGCATGGGGCCGGCCTCCATGAGCAGCTGTGCGTTCTCGGGACTGCAGAGGTCCAATGTCTGGGTCCCCAAATGTTGAAAGATGGAGTTGCTGGGTTGAGTCACCACTTGTCAGGCTGAAGAAATCTGTTGAACAGATTTGTGAGGAGATTGTCCTGGCCCAGCAGGAGAGGCCAAAGGGCAGTACCCTGTATTGGTAGTGGCAGTCTCTGATAACAAAGCAGTGATATTGTTGGTGCCGGAGGTGGATCAGGATGTGGGTATAGGCACTTTTGAGATACCAGGAGTAGAACTGGGCTGGGGTACTGGTGCCCGATCCTCGAGTTCCTTCCTCAGGAGCTCTCTGTGCAGGGAGGTCATGGGAAGCTCCTCTGGAAAGAAGGGAGGAGGTGTCTGGTCGAAGTGCAGAAGGTAGCCTTCTCACACTACCCAGGCATCGGTGGTAATGCCCAGCCAGATGTGTGCGAAGTTGACAAGACATCCTCCGTGTGCCTTGGGTCCTGGCCTTCTGGGGGAAGACCAAGGAGTCAAAAGCCTCCCCAGGCTGAGACTGGGGTGCTGTTTAAAGCTTGGGGGCTTTCTGCTTACAGGGGCCGTGCCCCAGCCTTTGGCCTGCTGACCCTGTTGGGGAGCCTGATAGGCCGGAAACTGAAGGTATTTCCAAGTAAGCCTCTTTCCCCTTTGGGTGGGAGGTCTTTTTCCCCCGAAACCTCCCAATGGGAAGAGTCAGCAGTCTTCCAGGATAGCCTAGTGAAGAACCCTTTCTCCAGCTTGGCCGCCTTGTCGATCATGAGTTTGCTGAAGACGTTCTCTCCTCGGCAGGGGACATTGGCCAGTTTGTCCTGTACCCATTGCTCCAAGTCCAAGGACTGCAGCCACACCAGGCAGCGGGCACTAATGCTTACTACAGCCACCGTGGACATGGACTCGAAGTCATTGAAGGCCGCTCAAGTTTGAAATTTGGAGCTTTCCTTGACTGAGTAAACGAAGATCTGGATGTGCTTGAGGGATTCCCCTGCCAGCCCAGATGAGAACCCAGCGAGCTCCTTCGTTAGGTCCCTCAGGTACATGCCCATGTACAGCTGGTAAGCCTGGATGCTGGCAGAGAGCATCGAACCCTGGTAGTAATTTCTGCGAAACCCATCTATGGTGCGGGCCTCCCTACCAGGGGGCACTGAGGAGTGCATCTTCTGACTTTTTATCTGACATATAGCTAACTCCACCACCATGGAGTTGTGCGACAGCTGTGTTTTCTAAAACCTGGAGCTGTTGCCAACTCGATACTCGGAATCGATTCACCAGCTCAATGTAGGCACTGTCATCAGCTCTACCACATCCTGAACAGCAAGCGTTCCACGATGGAGGGAATAGGCACCATAAGTGCTTCCTTTGGAGGGGCCTTGTACTGAATGATCTCTAAGTCCTCGACTCAAGGCTCATCCTCCGGTTCTGCTATGAAGACCAGAGCCTTCAACATCCCACGGACGAAGTCAAGGAACGTGAGATCCTTTGGCAGGGATCTCTAGCACTCCTTCGAATCCTGGGCAGTGAATGAGTTGATGTGCCGCCGGTGGGCTCCAAGGTACTCAGGGGTGAGTCTTGCCTCAAGTGGTAGGCCGACCGACTCTGCTCCAAGTGGGTGAACCACTCCAGGACATGCTGGACATCCTCTGGGGAGGTCCTTGCAGAAGTGGGTGCCGTGGTTGGTACTGACGACCTGGAAGCTCTGGGCGTCGTGCCTTGCTGCGCCTCGAGGAAAGCAGCCAGGCTGCATTCCAGGGTCACCATCTGGCCCCGATGCTAGTAGACTCTGAAACAGCCGGTTCGAGTCTCGAAGGCATGAAGCCCAGGATCAGGTCCCTCAGAGGGGAGTCATTGATGATGATCGACAGGGGGACCAAGCCCGATCCCCCATGCAGTAGGAGTCTCCTCCCACAGGGGCAGCTTTGACGGCTGCTCCCAGCCATTGCCCTCGGCATCAGGTCAAGGGCTCCGAGCCTGGGTACCTGAGCACTTACCTCCGGCTCCAGGATCGGACTTCAACCAGCAAGAAAGAAGTGTGAAAAACGCTAAGAATGAAGTTGGAAAAATCAACTTTTACCTTGGACAACAGACAGGACGTCTGCAGGGCTACACAGAAAATGAAGACTGAGGTAAGATGAAATCAATGGGGTCGCGGCTCCGATAACGATCGCGAACCGCTACCGCAGCTTTGTAAACAAGCCCCTAAGTGGATCAGGATCCAAACGGCAAAGTATCCTCCACTCCCTTGATCCCACCAAGTATACCAGTGACTTCACTCTTGCCCAGAACAGAAGGTCCAGAAACCACTGCCAGCATTCCAGCCAAAACTAGATATTGGGTTTTGAATGAATCCAGAGAGATACAAATAATTTCCCAATTGTGTTTTGAAGGAAGCTAAGGTTTTACGTAAATCATTGACCTAAAACATTCTTCAGCACCTGGTTCTGAGAATCATACGTAAAATATAATATTAAGGCAACAGAACTGCAGGGCTTATGTGGTGAGGTCGCCCAGAAATGAGCACTTATTGTGCTTGTTCATGGAGAAACTTCATTTGTACAGCACATGGATTTCCCTTAGTTCACTTTCTCCTTTTCTGTGACTATAGCTGTCTTCCTGTGCATCTGGTTCCAGTTCCTTTCCATTGGCTGCATCCTACCCTCAGTTTCTGCTGCTAATGAAATGAAAGCAGGCAGGGCAGGCTTATTCACAGTGGAGAAATGATTACAGAGCTGCAGATACAGGCTGTAAACTCTGAAAAATGCCCAGACATAACAGCCATTCTTCTGTCTTCTGAATGTAAAGATCAAGTGAATCCCAAAAAATACCAGACAGCTGGCAATCCCATCCTCCTGACTGCATCTAAGCCCAAAGAATAAATGGCTTAATCTGGCCCTGCCCACAGCAAAGCTAAATTAGACCTTACCTGCTAAGTGGCATTCCTTGAGGAACTCCAGTCCAGTCCTGCACTTCTGGGTTGTGGGTTGTGCTCCTCTTCCAGCAGCTTGAAGATTGAGCATGTCATCTTTTTGATGACACCAGTGTACTTAAGCAACTGGCACCGCCTACCAGCTCCAGTAATCTATTGACAAAGCAGACTCACAGAAGCAACAAATAAGTAGCCAATAGTAACCAAACCTTGTGCCCTCTCCCACCATAGAAGGGATTCCCATGTTCCCTCCCCTAAGCAAGGAGACTTACCTGTAGACCTCATGAGAAACAAAGCCACAAAAAGACCACTGAAAGGCCCGACAGCAGTTCTCCGAACCTGGTCACCATAACCGATGTCGCTGAGACACCTTGTCCCCCCTCTCTTCAAGACTCCCGACGCCACTAGCCAGTAATAGCCCACTTTCAGGCCTGGGGTCGAGAGACAGCCTATCATGCATAGCCCATCAGGGAAGGATACGGGACTGGACTGGAGTTCCTCAAGGAATGCCAATTAGCAGGTAAGGTCTAATTTAACTTTCCTTATCGTCCCTCCAGATTCTACTGAAGATTATTCAAAAGAGACTATAACCATACCTGGAACAAGAACTACCTGAAGTGCAAGCAGGGTTCAGGAAAGGGCGAGGAACGAGAGACATCATTGCGGATGTGAGATGGATCCTTGAAAAGACTAAAGAATACCAAAAGAATATCTATTTGTGCTTTATCGACTATAGCAAGGCTTTTGACTGTGTAAACCATGAGAAACTCTGGGCCACATTAAGAAGCATGGGTATACCAGAACACCTGATCGTTCTCTTGCGCAATCTGTACATTGATCAAGAAGCAACAGTTCGAACGGAACAAGGAGAAACAGAATGGTTTAAAATAAGCAAAGGTGTAAGACAAGGCTGCATACTTTCTCCCTACCTGTTAATTTATATGCAGAACAAATCATCAGAGAAGCAGGATTGTATGAAGACAACAGAGGTGTGAAGATTGGTGGAAGACTCATCAACAATCTTCGCTATGCTGATGATACCACCTTACTGGCTGAAAGTGAAGATGATCTGAAACATTTGCTTCTCACAATCAAAGAACATAGTCTCAAAATGGGCCTGCACCTTAATGTAAAGAAGACAAAGATCATGACAACTGGCATATTCAACAGGTTCATCGTTGAAGGAGAAGAAATTGAAATTGTGAACAACTTTAACCTACTTGGATCAACTATCAATAAAGAAGCAACAAGCAGTCAAGAAATCAGACGACGCATTGCTCTTGGCAGAATGGCTATGAAAGACCTAGATAAGATTCTCAAGAGCAGAGATGTCTCTCTCCATACAAAGATTCGACTTGTTCAAGCCATGGTATTTTCAATAACATCATATGGATGTGAAAGCTGGACAGTGAAAAAGACAGATAGGAAGAAAATTGATGCCTTTGAATTATGGTGCTGGCGGCGAATACTGTGTATATCATGGACTGCCCGAAGAACAAACCAGTCGGTACTAGAGGAGATCAAACCTAAGCTTTCTTCAGAAGCTCAGATGACAAGACTTCGACTTTCATACTTTGGACACATCATGCGAAGAGAGAGATCATTAGAGAAAGACATCATGCTTGGCAAGAGAGAAGGTCAACGCAAAAGAGGAAGGCCAGCAATGAGATGGATCGATACAATAACAGCAGCTACGGGTACCAGTCTGTCAACCAGTCTGACTGAAGACCGAACACAATTTAGGATAGCTATCCAGAGGGTCGCCATGAGTCGACTCCGACTCGACGGCACTTAACAACAACAACAATATCGTCCCTCCAGTCCAGTCCTGCACTTCTGGATGTAACAGAACAGTTTTATCCATGGGAGGGACCCGCAAAACTGGCCTGAAGCACTGCTGACCTGAAACAGGCATCCACTATCACCTGCACATTCAGACAATAATGCTCAGCAAACATATGAAGGGAAGCCCACATGGCTGCCCTACAGATCTTGACCGGCGGCATCAAACTGTACTCCGCCCAAGAGGTGGCCTGCGCTCATGTGGAATGTGCCCACAATCCCACCAGCACTGCTTTTCGCTTCAAAATGTACGCCGATGCGATGGCTTCCCTGATCCAACGCAAAATAGATGCCTTGGCCGCTGCTTCTCCTTTGCGCAGCCCTCCAAAAAGTACGAACAGGTGATCTGATCTACAAAACGAAGCTCTTCTCTTCAAGCAACACCGTAGCACCCTCTGAACATCCAAGAGCCGCAACTGTGGATCCTCAGCCTTACCCCCCACCCTTCCTAGAGCCGGCAGAGCCACTGGCTGGTTCCAATTTTTGGGGGGATGGGTGAAGAAAACCCTCAGTAAGTGAAATATTGGCAAAATGAAATATGAAATATTGGCAAAATGCTCGCAGACAAAATGCAGTCCACTCACTTCACATACCAAAATCATTTAAGAAGTCCAAAAAATCCACAAGTGATAGAGCCTTCTCGTTCATTGCCCCCATGCTCTGGAATGCTCTCCCACTAGACCTCCGCACCATAAAGGACCTTGCCCAATTTCGGAAGGAACTCAAAACATATCTTTTCTCCGAACATTTCCAAATCTCCTACCCCCCTAGCCCTGTCCCGCAACATCCGCAGACACACTATCTCAGAACCCCCCAACACCACAACTAGATATTCTTACACAGTCCCCTCTCACACACACAAAAAAGAAAAAATGGAAATAAATTCCACTACACACTCACACACGATGCACGATTATCTTATAAACCACTGTATAGAATCACTTGTAAATAACGTATGTAAATAGTTTGGACAGCTTATTACACCTGTCCCCACTTTAAAAAGTTTCTCTGTTTTCAATGCAATGTATACTGTAATACACTTAATTTGTTAAGTTATTCCATGTAAAAAGTTAGAAAGTTTCCTGTTCCATGTAAAGTATACAATTAGTATACATAATTTGTTCCATGTAAACCGCCCTTGATCACTGGAAGGGGCGGTATAGAAGAAATAAGTAAATAAATAAATAAATAAATAAATATTAAGTACCTTTATGGAAATGGGTAAAAGGGGCAAAATATGGAAAGCGGTATGTATAAATGCCCTTAGCATGGGAAATAAGATCCCAGATGTTGAAGCTTTAATAGGAGTGGCTGACTTGGATTTAGTGGCAGTTACAGAAACATGGTTCACAGAAAACCATGACTGGGATGTAACTATACCAGGCTATACTTTATTCAGAAAGGACAGGGTAGGAAGAAAGGGAGGAGGAGTGGCACTATATGTAAAAAATATTATTAAAGCTTTGGAATTACAGAGCTTAAAAGGGAGAGAGGAGGCAGTGTGGGTTAAACTAGAAAGAGAGAAAGAGAAATCTATTTGCATTGGCGTGATATACAGACCTCCCTCACAAGAGGATGAGGTGGATGGAGAGTTAATTGAAGACATTCACAGCATTGCTAGGAATGGGGAAGTACTACTGATAGCGGATTTCAATATGCCAGATGTTGATTGGCACATTCCTGCTGCAATATTATCTAGAAGTAAAGAGATCCTGAATTCTCTACAGGGAGAACTATTCAGGCAATTGGTAACAGACCCCACACGTGAAGGGGCCATACTGGACTTGGTGCTTACCAATGGTGAAAGTGTTATTTTTCTATGTTTCTATGGATATAAACAGGATGGAGTCAGTACAGAGGGTGGGGCTATTAAAATGGTTAGTGGTCTTCATTATAAAGCATATGAGGACAGACTTAAGGATCTTAATATGTACACCTTAGAGGAAAGGCGGAATAGAATTGATATGATTGAGGCATTTAAATACCTCCGTGGCATAAAAGCACAGGGGGAGAGCCTCTTTCGATTGAAAGCAAGTTCTGCTATGAGGGGACATGGGATGAGGGTGAAAGGGGGTAGATTCAGGAGTGATATGCGGAAATATTTCTTTACGGAAAGAGTGGTGGATTCGTGGAATAGTCTCCCAGTGGAGGTAATAGAAATGAGGACAGTATCTGAATTCAAAAAAAGCATGGGACAAACACAGAGGATCTCTAAAGGGAAAAAGGGGACTGCTGTAGTTGTTGATATGGAAGGACAGACTAGATAGGCCACGTGGTCATTTTCTGTCATCATTTTTATATGTTTCTATGTAAATGAAAAGCCGATACTACCTTAGGCAAAAATGAAGGCACCGGACAGATAATTACCCTCTCCTTCAAGATAGAAAGGAAAGGCTCCCAACAAGATAAGGCTCAAAGCTCCGAAATTCTCCACGCTGAACAGATCCCGACCAGGAAAACGGTCTTAAGGGTCAAGTCCTTCAGCGCAGCCTGACTCAATGGCTCAAAGAGCTCCTCTGTAAGGGCTGTTAACACCAGATTGAGGTCCCAGGATGGTACCACCGGCTGCCTCGGTGGGCAGAAGCGACCCACTGCCTTCAGAAACCGCACTACGTCCGGGTGTGAACCTAATGATACCCCCTGGACCCTACCTCGATAGCGGGAAATCGCTGCCACTTGCACCTTCAGGGAACTGGCGGCCAAGCCCTTCTCAAAACCGGTAAGCAAAAATGCTAAGATGTCCAGCACTGTAGACAACATGGTTTAAAGGTGAGGTCAGAGAGGCTTTTGTTGCAAAAAAAAGCATCTTTCAGGAAATGGAAAAAAGAGCCAAATGATGAAACCTGGAAACAGCACAAGCACTGGCAAGTCAAATGCCACTGATAAGGCAGGCAAAGGGAGAATTTGAGAAGAAGCTTACTGCGGAAGCAAAGACGCGAAGTAAAGACCTTTTCAAGTACATTCGTAGCACAAAACCTGTGAGAGAGTCAGTTGGTTCATTAGATGATAAAGGGGTTAAAGGAGCACTAAGAGGCGACAAGGCGATAGCGGAGAGACTGAATGAATTCTTTGCTTCGGTCTTTACTGAGGAAGATGTAGGGATGTTACCCATGACTGAAGTGGTATTTAAAGGTGCGGAAGAATTGAAGGAAATATCGATACATCGGGAAGATGTATTACAACTAGTAGATAAACTGAAAAGTAGCAAATCATCTGGGCCGGATGGTATACATCCAAGGGTGTTGAAAGAACTGAACTATGAGATTGCAGACCTGCTATTAGTAATCTGTGCACTATCATTAAAATCATCTCTAATACCTGAAGATTGGAGGATCGCCAATGTAACACCAATTTTTAAAAAGGGTTCCAGGGGTGATCCGGGAAACTACAGACCGGTGAGCCTGACGTCAGTACCGGGAAAAATGGTAGAAACCATCATAAAGAATAAAATTACTCAGCATGTAGATAGTCATGACCTAATGGGAGACAGCCAACATGGCTTTAGACAAGGAAGATCTTGTCTTACTAATCTGTTATGTTTTTTTGAAGGAGTGAATAATCAGGTGGACAAAGGTGAGTCGGTTGATATTGTATATCTGGACTTTCAGAAAGCCTTTGACAAGGTCCCTCATGAGAGACTTTTGGCAAAACTAAAGAGTCATGGGATAGGAGGCAGTGTACTATTGTGGATCAGGAACTGGTTAAAAGATAGAAAGCAGAGGGTAGGGCTAAATGGCCAATTTTCCCAATGGAGAAAGGTGAATAGTGGTGTACCCCAGGGATCTGTGCTGGGTCCGCTGCTTTTTGACATATTCATAAATGACCTGGAAAGGGGAATAACAAGTGAGGTTATCAAATTTGCAGATGACACAAAACTATTTAAAGTTGTTAAAACCCAAGAGGATTGTGGAAAATTGCAAGAGGATCTAGATAAATTGGAAGACTGGGTATCAAAATGGCCAGATGAAATTTAATGTGGACACGTGCAAAGTTATGCACCTAGGGAAGAACAACCCAAACTATGGTTACACGATGCAAGGTTCCACATTAGGAACCAACACCCAGGAAAAAGATTTAGGCGTCATTGTGGATAACATGTTAAAACCCTCGGCCCAGTGTGCAGCTGCGGCCAAGAGAGCAAATAGAATGCTAGGTATCATAAGGAAAGGAATGGAAAATAAAACAAAAGATATTATAATGCCTCTATATCTTTCCATGGTGAGACCGCACCTTGAATATTGTGTGCAATTCTGGTCACCGTATCTTAAAAAGGATATAGCGTTATTAGAAAAGATTCAGAGAAGAGCCACCAAAATGGTAAAGGGAATGGAAGGATACTCCTATGAAGAAAGGCTAAAAAGGTTAGGGCTCTTTAACATGGAAAAGAGACGGCTGAGGGGAGATATGATAGAAGTCTATAAATTAATGAATGGAGTGGAACGGGTAAACGTAGATCGATTGTTTACGTTATCAGAATATAGAAAGACTAGGGGACATACAATGAAGCTACAGGGTAAACTATTTAAGACTAATAAAAGAAAATATTTTTTCACTCAACGTGTAATCAAACTCTGGAATTTGTTACCGGAGGATGTAGTAAAAGCTGTTAGTGTAGCTGAGTTTAAAAAAGGTTTGTACAAGTTCCTGGAGGAAAGGTCCATAAACCATTATTAAGAAGGGACCTAGGATATCAATGCTTGAACCAATACAAGCATTGTGGAATCTGTGTCTCTTGAGGAAACTGCTAGGTACATATGACCTAGATTGGCCACTGTTAGAAACAGAATACTGGGCTTGATGGACCTTGATCTGACCCAGTATGGCATATCTTATGTTCTTATGACAAAGACAGACAACACTGACTTTCCTCACATCATAAGAACATAAGATATGCCATACTGGGTCAGACCAAGGTCCATCAAGCCCAGTATTCTGTTTCCAACAGTGACCAATCTAGGTCATACGTACCTAGCAGTTTCCCCAAGGGACACAGGTTCCACAATGCTTGTATTGGTTCAAGCATTGATATCCTACGTCCCTTCTTAATAATGGTTTATGGACCTTTCCTCCAGGAACTTGTCCAAACCTTTTTTAAACCCAGCTACACTAACAGCCTTTACTACATCCTCCGGTAACAAATTCCAGAGTTTGATTACACGTTGAGTGAAAAAATATTTTCTTTTATTAGTCTTAAATAGTTTACCCTGTAGCTTCATTGCATGTCCCCTAGTCTTTCTATATTCTGATAAGGTAAACAATCGATCTATGTTTACCCGTTCATGCCTCAAAAATGCACCATACGCAGATGTACGATAGGGACGTGGACCTTTTCTAGACCTTCAGTAACATGGTGATGACTGGACAAGAGCCATGCTGTAAGCAAGAATCGATTCCCCTGGGGCATGCGCACCTGCCCCTGAGTCAAGAGATCCTCTTGCACCGGAAGCCTCCATAGTCGTTCCCAGGGCCGGATTTACCTATACGCCATGTACGCCATGGCATAGGGCCCACAGCCGGCAGGGGCCCACAAAAAAAGAACCAGGTAATTTTTTTTAAACTCAATTTAAAAAAAAAACCTGGTGGCTGCCGCCGCGGGGCCCCCTCTGCTGCCGCGGGGGCCCCGTCTACAAGCTGAAGCGGTGCGGTGCGGTCGGGTCGGGTCGGGTCTCTCCCTCCCTCCCTCCCTCGCTGCAGGCTGCGAGAGACGCGAAGATAGAGCGTCTCCTCGCGTCTGTGTTAAGCCCGCAGGGGCTGATGGGATTTCCCATCAGCCCCTGCCGGCTTAACACAGACGCGAGGAGACGCTCTCCCTTCGCGTCTCTCGCTGCCTGCAGCCTGCAGCGAGGGAGGGAGGGAGAGAGACCCGACCCGACCCGACCCGACCGCTTCAGCTTGTAGACGGGGCCCCCCGCGGCAGCAGAGGGGGCCCCGCGGCGGCAGCCACCAGGTTTTTTTTTTAAATTAAATTTTACTTTAGGCCGGGGGGGGTAGGACTGCTAATGGGCTATTGGGGGGGCTGGGGCTGGAAATGGACTGGGGGGGGGTAGGGCTGGTAATGGGCTATTGGGGGGCTGGGGCTAGAAATGGGCGGGGCTGGGCTGGGCTGGGCTGGGCTGGGGGGGGTTAAGGCTAGAGGTGGGCTGATGGGGTTAGGACTGGTAATGGACTGTGGGCTGTTGGGGGGCTTAGAACTGGCAATGGGCTTTGGGGGGGGTTAAGACTGGTAATGGGCTGTGGGCTGATGGGGGCTGTCTGGTAATGGGCTATGGGGGGCTAGGACTGGAAATGGGCTGGGGGGTTAATACAGGAGGTGGGCTGATGGGGTTAGGACAGTGAAAGGGCTGTTGGGGGGGTTAGAACTGGTAATGGGCTTTGGGGGGGTTAAGACTGGTAATGGGCTGTGGGCTGATGGGGGTTGTCTGGTAATGGGCTATGGGGGCTAGGACTGGAAATGGGCTGGGGGGTTAAAACTGGAGGTGGGATGATGGGGTTAGGACTTGTAATGGGCTGTGGGCTGATGGGGGGGTAGGACTGGCAATGGGCTATGGGGGGCTGACTGGAAATGGGTTGATGGGGTTAGGACTGGAAGTGGGCTGATGGGGGGTTAGGACTGGTAATGGGTTATAGGGGGGGGCTTAAACTGAAAATGGGGTGATGGGGGGTTAAGGACTGAAAATGGGGTGATGGGGGGTTAAGGACTGTAAGTGGGGTGATGGGGGGCTAGGACTGGTATTGGGTTGGGGGGTTGCTAGGACTGGAAATGGGCTGATGGATGGCTAGGACTGGAAATGGGCTGATGCAGGGACTAGAAGGGAATGGATGCTGGGTGAGGCTGGAACTAGAAGGGAGCTGATGTTGGGGGAGGATTAGAATGGGATGGGGCTGGAAGAGTAAAATGGAGAAGGGAAAAATATTTTGTGTGGGAGGGATAAAAAATCTACAATTGGCCGGGTATTGGGAGAGTAAGTGGGGATTGAGGATGGAGGGGTAAAATTTGAGTGGATGAAATAGGAATGAGGAAACAGCAAAAGGAGAAAGATTAGTAGGTTAAAGCAGATGTAGAGAGAGAATGGAAAAAAATCTAGAAGAGAGAAGAAAGGACAAATGGACAGCAGACGATGGAGAGTTAGCAGAAGACACGAAGAAACCAGAAGAAAGTGGCTGGAGCAATTGCAGCTGAAAAAAATGCACAAAAGGTAGAAAAATATCTCTTTATTTTGAATTTATTAATTGGAATATGTCAGCTCTGGTAAATGTGCATCATTAACATCTGCGCTTTGTTTAGTACAAGAGCAAATTAATGTATAGTTTTATTTCTACAGTGTTGTACATTCCAAGTTTGGCTTTTGGGATTCCCAGTTTAATTATTGTCTTCCTATTTCTAAATTGTGATTACTTGTTTGGTGATGGTCTATGTTCTGCATGTGTAACTGAGCTGAGGTGTTCTGTTTATATAATTCCTATTTGACATTGCCACTTGTTCTCTTTCCCCAGTAGGTCATGTATTGTTGTTCTCTGAAATGTATTGGTTTAATATTTGCAGTGTTGCCTTTTGATTGGTAGAGTATGGTGCTTTGTGAGTCCTGGTAGTGCTGTTAGGATACGGCGGGTTTACTATGGGCAGTGTTTGTAGTAGTTCCTAATGTGTCTGGCAGTTGGCACTGGATTATAGTAATGTAGAAATCTTTTAGTCTTTCTTTATCCATACACTCATTAAGAGGCACGTTTACTAAAAGTTAGTATATGGTAACATTATGCAAATATTTATGCAAATGAGGCCCCTTATGCAAATGAGGTCCGCACCCTCCTTGGGCCGCCCCTGCTGGGGGCCCACAATTTTTGTTGGCGTAGGGCCTCACTCAAGGTAAATCCGGCCCTGGTCGTTCCACCACTAGCCGTACCAGGGCGGCGTACCACGGGTGCCTTGGCCAATCCAGAGCAATCAGGATGACCAATCCCTAGTGAGCTTCAATCTGCTGCACGACCCTACCTATGAGTGCCCAGGAAAAACAGAGTAGCCCTTCCTCGGGCCACTTCTGCACCAGGGCGTCCAGACCTTCTGAAATCCATTCTCTTCTCCTGTGAAAAAATGGCTCACTTTGGCCGTATTGAACGACCATTAGATCCATGATCGGTTTGCCCTATCTGTGCACCACCTGCGAGAACACCTCCTGACAGAGCACCAACTCGCACCAGACTGAGATAGTCCGCTGTCACATTGTCGACGCCCACCACATGTACCACCGACAATGCTTGGAGATGGCTTCTGCCCAGGAAAGCAGCATTTCTGCTTCCTCCTCCAAAGCCACGTTGCCCATGCCTCCCTGGCGGTTGATGTAGGCTACTGTGGTGGCATTGTCTGAGAAGACCCGTACCGCCTTCCCGTGCAACCAGGGACTGAAGCTCTGCAATGCCAGAGCCACCGTCCTCATCTCTAGCCTGTTGATGGACCAAAGGGCTTCCTGCGGGCTTCACTGTCCCTGAGCAATGTGCACTTCGAAATGGGCCCCCCACCTGGCCAGACTGGCATCTATCAATAGAGGGATCCATTGTGGAAACTCGAGGGGCATGCCCTCCTGCAAATTTTCTGGGAGAAGCCACCACCTGAGCGTTCTCCTGGTCACTCGAGGACGGGGGAGTCTTTGCGACAAGGGATGCCTTTGGTGTGACCATTTGTGGAGTAATGCCCTCTGCAAGGAGCGCATGTGTGCTCTGGCCCAGGGCACGAGCTTGAGCATCACTGCCATGGTTCCCAGTACCTGCAGATAATGCGAGGCCGTCGGTTCAGACATCCTTAGGAAGTGCCGCACCAACCGCCGCAGCCCCTGGCCCGATACCTCGGAAGGAAAACTTTCCCTAAGTGTGTGTCAAAGCATGCTCCCAGATACTCGAGCTGCTGGGACTGCACTAGACGAATCTTGGCTCCATTGATCACTCTGCAGGAAGTCTATTACTCTCACTGTTGCTTGTTCGTTCTCATCCTTGGACTTTGCACGGATCAGCCAGTCGTCGCGGTAAGGGTGCACCGAGATCCCTTCCTTGTGCAGCATAACCGCTACCACCACCATGACCTTGGTGAAGGTATGAGGAGCCGTTGCAAGTCCAAATGGCAAAGCCCGAAAATGGAAATGTCCCAAAAGTGGAGGAATCACTAGTGATCTGGACGGAGGGGATGTGTAAATACGCCTCCATGAGATCGAGAGATGTCACGAACTCTCTGCTCCTGACTGTCACTATGACTGACCGCAATGTTTCCATGTGAAACCGCGGCACCCGCAGACAATGGTTCACTCCCTTGAGATCAAGAATCGGCTGAAAGGAGCCCTCCTTTTTGGGAACCACAAAATAAATGGAGTACCAACTGGAGCTGCACTGGTCTTGGGGAACGGGCACCACGGCCCCTAACTGCCAAAGTCTTGCCAGGGTGTCCTATACCGCCACCACCTTGCTTCGCATCCTGCAGGGAGAGTGAACAAAAGACTGGCCCATCGGACATGCAAACTCCAGCGTATAGCCATCTCGGATGACCTCCAGGACCCACTGATTGGATGTGATCTGGACCCCGCCAGAGTAAAAATCCCTCAGTCGACCTCCCACGGTCTGTACTGCTACCTGGGCCCCCCTCACTTCATTGTGCTTTCTTTGGCCCTGAGGAGGAGGTGGCACCAAAGCCCCTATGGCTTCTCAAAACCCCTGGCATTTTTGATAGTGGGCCCGAGCGAGCCGTACAAAACCACTTAAAGTCCCATGGCTGACCCTGCGCTGGTCCTCAGATAGACGGCCAACCTTGGACTCCCCCAAGTCCAACTCCTCTGCAAACAGAAGCTTCCCTTTGAAGAGCAGCATGCTAAGCTGGGCCTTGGAGATACTATCTGCCACCCGATTCCGCAGCCAGAGATAGTGGCGTGCTGCAACCACTGAGGCCATACTCTTGGAGAGACCTATAATGAGATCATAGCTGGCGTCGGCGAGGTACGCTGCTCCTGATTCCAACTTGGCCGCCTCTCTTGCCCAGTCCCTAGTCACATTACCCAGATCCAGAACCCGCTGCAACCAGTGGAGGCAGGCCCTAGCCACCCAGGCCCCACAAATGAAAGACTGTAATGAGAGAGCATTGATGTCAAAGGCTTGCTTTAACAAGGTATCCAATTTCCTATCCTGGACATCCTTGGGCGCCATACTACCTTCTACTGGAATTGTAGTCTTCTTGGTCACTGCCGACACTGCCACATCCACCTTCAGAGACAGGAGCAATTCTCGCTCCTCCTCCAGAAGCAAGTAGAGGAGCAACATCATTCGCACCCCTTGGAGACTGGCTTCCGGCAGATCTCACTCACCTTGAATCATCTGCCTGACCACTCTATGCACTGGAAACACTTTCCGCACTGCCTGGAGTAGTGGATTCTCTAGTGCCTCTTCTTCCACCAGGAGTCCTGCGGGCAATATTTAGGGCCTTTGAGGACTCTGCAATTAGTGCCAGCTACTCTTCCCAGTGGAAGACTGGTACAATCTGCGGCTGTTTCTCCTGTGGGATCTCACCTTCTTCCAGCTCTTCTCCTACCACATTTAACTCCATATCCATGTCCTCTCCCTCAAGACCATCCGACAATGGCAACTTCTTTCCCCAGTCTTCAAATGGTCTAAGCCTCTTCGCCGCTTCCACGGCAGGCTTGCTCCTCTTCGTGCTCCTTGACCTTTTTGACTGTGCTCCTGTGCCGATGAGCGGCTGCCCACCCTATGCAACAGAAGGACAAATTACAGTGAAAATCCTCCTGAGGTTTCTCTGTCCCTCAGGGCTTGAGATGTGGACAGCCCAGGAGAAGGATGGGATCTGCTCATCGGCTCTAGCAGCGGAGGAGCGGTCACTGTTACCTTGGGCTTCCTCTCTGCTGTGTCCCGCAGTGTCTCAGAGGGATGCTCCTGCTCTGTGCCCTTGTGTAGGACCTCCTCCACAACTGGGTCTCTGTCTCACACCCGCGGAATATGCCAGTGTCAGAGACCTTCTTTGAGAGCCGCACGCTAAACACTGTGGTCTCGCGAGCATGTTCTGCGGACTACCCCCTTCTGCCAGCCTAGCCGGAAAATGTGCCAGAAGGAAGGGAAGACTAGCCAAAATTAAAACTAAAATTAAAATTAAACACTAAGTGTCCTCCCTAAGATAAAGACAAGGTATGCCACTAGGATTTGCCCTATCTTCTCTTTTTTTTTGTAATACTAGAACTCTCAACAAAACATTCAAAATAAACAAACCAAACTAAACAGCCTTAGGTAAATGTGCTATGCTGCCTTATCCCCGGAGGGGATCTAATTAGCCCTCCCCTCCTGCGCGGTACCAGGGGCCGCCAAGGCAAATAGGAGTTTCCTGCGCAGCTGCTAGGCCGTTGAAACCATGCGGTCTATAGCCGCGCACCACAACGACCTACCTGATGCACCTCAGTTACTGGCTCTACTGCCTTCCGAGCGAAGATTACCTCCTCTTCACTCCGCAGTGAGGTTCTCTGATCGGCCCGCCGCTCCCGTGCTCAGGTGCATTCCCTGGCTTCGGTGGCGAGGAGAGGGCATTAATGCTGCTTGTCGGCTTGTGTTCAGCACGAGGCTCCTCACCCGGTAACAGGTTCGAGAGCTGCTCCATGCTCTCACTGGCCTTTTCTCTGTCCTCTAATAACCCCGAACCCTCCTTGTTCGCCCTGATGGATCTGAGGGAAGGGGCAATCAACCCCTCCGGCAGGCCTAAGAGCTTCCCGTGTCTTTCAAAACTCTTTTTCTTTTTTTTTTTTTAATCTTTATAGCTACTACGTACAAATTAAAGAGGGAGAAGGAAAAATAGTTGTTCCTATAGTGAGTCCAGCACCCTGGCTCACTGCTTCCTCCAGCTGCTTGGAGAATGAGCATACAGGAGTTGGTAGGCGGTACCAGCTGCTTAAGTAAATTGGTGTCGTCAAAAAGATGACATGCTTAGTCTCCAAGCAGCTGGAAGAGTAGCACAACCCAGAAGTGCGGGACTGGACTGGAGGGACGATAAGAAACAGATAATAGTTGGAAGTACACAGAACGACCAATAAGAAAACTGTATGATTCAGTCACTAATTTTCACAGTAGAATTAACAAAGCAAATGAAACATAAATTAGAATGACGAAAAATACAGCCTATTAGGATAGGTGTGTGTCTGTGTGTTTGTAGTGTGAATGTGTTCTACTTTTGTGTGTGTTGTGCATATGCATACTTTGTATGTGTGCATCTCTGTTTTTTGTGGGCTGTGCATGTGTTGTGTCTGAATGTGGAGAAGACAGATTTCGGAGGCTTGGGGAAGTAGTTGCAGTGGGGCAGAAGGTAGTTATGGAAGGTAGAGAGCAGTTTTGGGTATGAGGTAGCTACAGAGTAGATGTGGGAGGGTAGTTTTGGAAGGATGGCAGCTTAAAAAGATTTGATGATTTATCTCCATTTTCTGAAGCACCAATGGTTGCACATTGTACAGCATGTACAATTTAAGTGTTTGCGTATGTTACATAAGCTTTTATATCCTGAATATTTAATGAAGTTGTCTGATTTGATATAGAAATACTGAGATCTCTGTTGTTAAGTCAGAAGTATGTGTTAATAGTGTTGTCTGTGTATACTGCACGTAATTACTAGAGTCAGGATATTTTCAGTTGCTGTTCCACACAGCTGATATGTGCTACTATCAAATTTGCATCTGAAGGTTGATTACCTAGTATTTCGGAAATCTGTAAAGATATATCTTTTTGTTTCATTAGGCAGCTGGTATTGATTGATTCTAAGTAATATGAGTGATTTTGTTTTAATTCTATTTTATTATATATCTGTTTTTATGTAACTTGCTTATGAGTGTTATGATAAGCGAGAGACAAATTAATAAATGAAATAGGTCAGTTTGGGAGGTGGTGGAGTAATTGCAGAGGGGTTGTTTTCGGTGGTAGAGGCAGTTTAGGGAGTGGTGGAGAAGTTGCAGGGTTAATGATGAGAGGTCAAGTAGAAGGGATGTATGGAGGGAAGTGGTGTTTGTATATTGCATATGGGAATTCAGATGCTCATCTACCCAAAATGGTAGAAAACAAGAGCAAGAATCTCCACTGGGCAGACTAGACAGGCCAATTGCTCTGTATCTTCCATCATTTCCTATGTTGCTATGGCTCTGATAGGGATACTGTATGGGGTTTTGAGCTTTTGCAAACTAATGACAAAGCCTCAAGTATGTAACAAACACAGCTTCTATGAATTCTAATTTCGATGATGGGCTCATATGGAACTTGGAATCACTAAGATTTGTAGTAAAATTACTCCAACACCCAGATGGTTTTGCTTATTGATTCTTTGGCACCTTCCCAATATGTGCTCTTCTTTAGCCAATCATACAATAGAAAAACACATGCATCCCAATTTGTATAAATAGCATAGTTACTCACATGTAACAGGTGTTCTTCAGGGACAGCAGGAATCAGTCCTCACATATCAGTACCGTCTGTGCCGAGGCAGTCCCCATGGAAGCATCTCCCCAGCTCTCAAAGAAAGCCTTTGGGAGATGCCACCATGGATGCATGGTCCCCTTCCCACCTAAGGGTGCCATCTTTGTCCGATGACATAGCTAAAGCCGACAAATGAAGATGGCCAAAAATTGTACAGCAACTCCAAGGGGAGGAGGGAGGGTTGTGAGGTCAGATTCCTGCTGTCCCTGGAGAATACTCTTTCTCCAGAAACAAGCAGGAAGTCAGTCCTCACATATGAAACTCACTAGCTAAAGGCTACCAAGAATGTTGAAAAACTTGGCCCAGCCGTGAGCAGCCGTAAATGTGTCTGAGGAAAGACTCTAAGGACCCCAGTGTCCAGGGAGAACCATCGTTCCAGAAGCCTGAACAAGAAGAGTTGGAAGGTAGAGGTTGCTTAAACCTCAAACAGATTACGAAATACAGCCTGGCCGAAGGCACTAGGCCGTCAGGACTCCCTCTCCAGGCAATAGTGAGCAGCAAAGGTGTGAAATGAGCACCAGGTGGCGGCCCAGAAGATGTATGCCATAGAGACAGAGTGTAGGCTTTCAAATGAGGTTGCCATGGCGAGAGCCCAGCCTGACCGTGGGTGAAGGTGATGCAGTCCTCCACCCAGGTGGCCAGGGTCCACTTGGTAACAGCCTCCCCAAGTCGACTGGGGTCGTAGGAAACGAAAAGCTGCAAAACTTTGCAGTGGCCCTGGGTACATTGCAGGTAGAAAGACAGGACCCTCTTACAATCCAGAGTATGGAGAACGGCCACCGCCTTGTCGGCCTGGGGCTGTGGAAATAAGTTGGGAGCACCACTTCCTGGTTGAGGTGGAATTTAGGATGGGTGCGAAGCATGACTCTATTCTTGTAGAGCCTAGTATAAGGTGGCTCGCCGACTCTGCGGGCAGAGGTGAGCACCACAAAAAGACAACCTTCCAGGGGAGATAACGCAAATGGCAGATAGCCAGAGGTTCAAAAGGTGGCATAGTGAGCTGAGTCAGAACCATGTTGAGGTCCCATTGTCGGGGGTGGGAAGATGGGAGGCTTAGAGAGCAGAAAGCCCCATATAAATTGGATAATGAGGGGCTGCGCAGAAAGATGTTTGCCCTCAATGAAATGATGGTGTGCTGAGAACGCGCTCAGGTGCACTCTGACAGAGTTGGACTTGAGTCCGGTTTGCGAAAGATGAAGCAAGTACTGTAGCACCATGTGCACCTGTCAAGAGGACGGGTAAACCTGTTGTCTACACACCATACTAAGAATCTGTGCCACTTGAAGGCACAGGCCCATCTCGTGGAGTTCTTACGAGAGGCCAGGAGGACTTCCTCTACCACCCTTAGGAGGCTGAAGGGTGCTAAGGCTACCCGTTCAGCAGCCATGCTTTTAACAACAGGGACCCCAGGTTGGGGAGAAGACAGCACTCCTCCTGGGTCAGTAGTCCCGGAGCATTCACCAGAGGGACCAGGAGCTCAGTTGAGAGGCAGAGCAACAGGGAAAAACAAGGCTGCCTTGGCCACCATGGGGCCATGAGGATCACGGAGGCCTTGTCCCGCAGGACCTTAAAGAGGGTTCGGCAATTAGTGGCCTGGAAGGGAAGGCATACAGAAGGCCCTCCGACCACAAGATGCAGAAGGTTGTCCATTGCTACCCAGGACGGATGCGGTTGGGGACAGCAGAAGTGAGGCAGATGAGCACTGATCAGGTTGGCAAAGAGATCCAGACTTGGGGTACCCCAAAGTCGGAAAAGCCGCTGTGCCACCCTGGGGTCTAGTCACCATTCATGCGGCTGGAGGACCCTGTTCAGCCTGTCCGCTAGGACACTGTCTTGGCCCATAAGGTATATGGCCCTGAGGAGCATTCCCCGACCGATCGCGTACAAGCAGAGGGCTACTGCCTCCTGGCAGTGACACTGAGACCCTGTGCCCCTCTGCTTGTTCAGGTAGAACATCGCGACCAGGTTGTCCGTTTGGCCTATCACTGACTGGTTTCATAGGCGGTGGTGGAAGGCCTTGATCGCCAGAAAAGTGGCCTTCAGCTCCAGCAAGTTAATCTGTTGCTCGCTCTTCGCTAGGGACCAGTTGTCCTTTGTCTGCAGTTCCTTGCAGTGGGAACCCCAGTCCAGTAGGGACGCATATGTGGTGAGGACCCTTTGGGGATTTGGGGACTGGAAGGGCATGCTTTCCTGCAGCTGCTGTGCCACCAGTCGAATGACTCCGCTAGCTGACGGGACACTAAGAATTTGTCCTGCAGCCTGCCCGTGGCTTGTGTCCACTGTGAGTGGAAACACTGCTGAGCCGACCGCATGTGGAGGCAGGCATTGAGAACCACATGGAGTGTGGATGCCATGTGGCCCAGTAGTCGGAGCATGAACCGCGCTAACATTCTGTGATGGCACTGCACTTCGGTGGCCAGCACCCTGAGGCGTTCTGCCCTGTCCAAGGGAAGAAAGGCCCTAGCTTGGAAAGTGTCCAGTCGAGCTCCTAAGAACTCCTGCGTTGGAGAGAGGTGAGACTTAGGGTTGTTTACCACGAACCCAAATGCTGCAGGACCTTGATGGGGCGGGCCATGGACTGCTGAAACTCGGTGGTCATGTCTCCTTTTACGAGCCAGTCATCCAGGTATGGGAAGACAAAGGCCCCTTGATGGAGGTAGGCAGTCTCCACTTCCAGGCATTTGGGGAAGACTCTTGGTGTGGAGGCTAGGCTGAAGGGTAGTACCCTGTACTGGTACTGGGCATCCCCGACCATGAACCTTAAGTACTGCCTGTCACTGAAAAGAATAAGGATAAGAACATAAGATATGCCATACTGGGTCAGACCAAGGTCCATCAAGCCCAGTATCCTGTTTCCAACAGTGGCCAATCTAGGTCATACGTACCTAGCAGTTTCCCCAAGGGACACAGGTTCCACAATGCTTGTATTGGTTCAAGCATTGATATCCTAGGTCCCTTCTTAATAATGGTTTATGGACCTTTCCTCCAGGAACTTGTCCAAACCTTTTTTAAACTCAGCTACACTAACAGCCTTTACTACATCCTCCGGTAACAAATTCCAGAGTTTGATTACACGTTGAGTGAAAAAATATTTTCTTTTATTAGTCTTAAATAGTTTACCCTGTAGCTTCATTGCATGTCCCCTAGTCTTTCTATATTCTGATAACGTAAACAATCGATCTACGTTTACCCATTCCACTCCGTTCATTAATTTATAGACTTCTAACATAAGAACATAAGATATCCCATACTGGGTCAGACCAAGGTCCATCAAGCCCAGTATTCTGTTTCCAACAGTGGCCAATCTAGGTCAAATGTACCTAGCAGTTTCCCCAAGAGACACAAGTTCCACAATGCTTGTACTGGGTCAAGCATTGATATCTTCGGTCACTTCTTAATAATGGTTTATGGACCTTTCCTCCAGGAACTTGTCCAAACCTTTTTTAAACCCAGCTAGACTAACAACCTTTACTACATCCTCCGGTAACAAATTCCAGAGTTTGATTACACGTTGAGTGAAAAAATATTTTCTTTTATTAGTCTTAAATAGTTTACCCTGCAGCTTCATTGCATGTCCCCTAGTCTTTCTATATTCTGATAAGGTGAACAATCGATCTACGTTTACCCGTTCCACTCCGTTCATTAATTCATAGACTTCAATCATATCTCCCCTCAGCCGTCTCTTTTCCAGGTTAAAGAGCCCCAACCTTTTTAGCCTTTCTTCACAGGAGTATCCTTCCATCCCCTTTACCATTTTGGTGGCTCTTCTCTGTACCTTTTCTAAAATCGCTATATCGTTTTTAAGATACGGCGACCAGAATTGCACACAATATTCAAGGTGCGGTCTCACCATGGTACGATATAGAGGCATTATAATATCTTTTGTTTTATTTTCCATTCCTTTCCTTATCATACCTAGCATTCTATTTGCTCTCTTGGCCGCCGCTGCACACTGGGCCGAGGGTTTTAACATGGTATCCACAATGACGCCTAAATCTTTTTCCTGGGTGGTGGTTCCTAATGTGGAACCTTGCATCGTGTAACCATAGTTTGGGTTGTTCTTCCCTAGGTGCATAACCTTGCACTTGTCCACATTAAATTTCATCTGCCATTTTGATGCCCAGTCTTCCAATTTATCAAGATCCTCTTGCAATTTTTCACAATCCTCTTGGGTTTTAACAACTTTAAATAGTTTTGTGTCATCTGCAAATTTGATAACCTCACTCGTTATTCCACTTTCCAGGTCATTTATGAATATGTCAAAAAGCAGCGGACCCAGCACAGATCCCTGGGGTACACCACTATTCACTTTTCTCCACTGGGAAAATTGGCCATTTAGCCCTACCCTCTGCTTTCTATCTTTTAACCAGTTCCCGATCCACAATAGTACACTGCCTCCTATCCCATGACTCTTTAGTTTTGCCAAAAGTCTCTGAAAGTCCAGATACACAATATCAACCGACTCACCTTTGTCCACCTGTTTATTCACTCCTTCAAAAAAACATAACAGATTAGTAACACAAGATCTTCCTTGTCTAAAGCCATGTTGGCTGTCTCCCATTAGGTTGTGACTATCTACATGCTGAGTAATTTTATTCTTTATGATGGTTTCTACCATTTTTCCCGGTACTGACGTCAGGCTCACCGGTCTGTAGTTTCCCGGATCACCCCTGGAACCCTTTTTAAAAATTGGAGTTACATTGGCGATCCTCCAATCTTCAGGTATTAGAGATGATTTTAATGATAGTTCACAGATTACTGATAGCAGTTCTTCAATCTCATATTTCAGTTCTTTCAACACCCTTGGATGTATACCATCCGGCCCAGGTGATTTGCTACTCTTCAGTTTATCTAATAGTTGTAAGACATCTTCCCGATGTATCGATATTTCCTTCAATTCTTCCGCACCTTTAAATACCACTTCAGTCATGGGTAACATCCCTACATCTTCCTCAGTAAAGACTGAAGCAAAGAATTCATTCAGTCTCTCCACTATCGCCTTGTCGCCTCTTAGTGCTCCTTTAACCCCTTTATCATCTAATGGACCAACTGACTCTCTCACAGGTTTTTTGCTACGAATGTACTTGAAAAGGTCTTCATTTCGCGTTTTTGCTTCTGCAGCAAGCTTCTTCTCAAATTCTCTCTTTGCCTGCCTTATCAATGCCTTGCATTTGACTTGCCAGTGCTTGTGCTGTTTCCAGGTTTCGTCGTTTGGCTCTTTTTCCCATTTCCTGAAAGATGCTTTTTTGGCAGCAACAGCCTCTCTGACCTCACCTTTAAACCATGCTGGCAGTTTTTTGGACTTCCTTCCACTTTTCTTAAAGCGTGGAATACAGCTGGTCTGGGCTTCCAAGATAGTATTTTTCAACACCCAAGCTTGATGTACGTATTTAACCTTCGCAACTGCTCCTTTTAGTTTTTTCTTAACTGTTGTCCTCATTTTATTATAGTCTCCCTTTCGAAAGTTAAAAGGTAGTACTGTGGATTTCCTTACTATCCCTCCTCCACAAATTAAATCGAAGGCGATCATGCTATGATCACTATTGCCAAGTGGCCCCAACACCCTTATCTCTTGCACTAGATCTGGTGTTCCACTAAGGACTAGGTCTAATATGGCTTCCCCTCTGGTCGGTTCATGAACCAGCTGCTCCAAGAAGCAGTCATTTATTTCATCTAGGAACTTTATCTCCCTAGCATGTCCTGACGTGACACTGACCCAGTCGATACCGGGGTAATTGAAATCACCCATTATTATTACTGCGCTGTAACGTTTGTTAGCTTCCTTGATTTCTTTGAGCATTTCATCATCCATTTGGTCATTCTGGCCAGGTGCTCGATAGTACACCCCCACTGCCATCGCCTTCCCCCTTTTATATGGAATTTCAATCCATATAGATTCTACAGCAGATTTTGTTTCCTGCAAAACTTTAATCCTTTCTGAGTCAATGCCCTCTCTAACATCGAGCGCAACCCCTCCACCAATTTGATCAGCTCTATCATTACGATATAGTTTGTACCCAGGTATCACAGTGTCCCACTGGTTGTCCTCCTTCCACCATGTCTCTCATATTCCAATCATATCTAACCTTTCATTTAGTGCTATATATTCTAACTCTCCCATCTTATTCTTTAGACTTCTAGCATTTGCATACAAGCATTTTAGAGAATGTATTTTGTTCATGTTAATTTGGCTATTGTTAGACATGGGTAAATTGGGATCTTTAAGCTCTGTCTGCTCCATACTTGAGAGCATTGGGCTACTTTACTCTTTTGTGGGCTACTTTACTCTTTTGTGGAACCTCTCTGCTTTTGGTAGTATCCTTCAAGGATACATTCTTCCGAACCATCCGCTCTTGGGCGACTGTCGGCTTTCCCCTAATATCTAGTTTAAAAGCTGCTCTATCTCCTTTTTAAAGGTTAATGCCAGCAGCCTGGTTCCATCCCGGTTAAGGTGAAGCCCATCCCTTCGGAAGAGCCCTCCTTTCCCCAGAATGTTCCCCAGTTCCTAACAAATCCAAAACCCTCATGTCTGCACCACTGTCTCATCCACGCATTGAGACTACGGAGCTCTGCCTGCCTTTTGGGTCCTGCGCGTGGAACAGGAAGCATTTCGGAGAATGCTACCCTGGAAGTTCTGGATTTCAACTTCCTACCTAAAAGCCTAAATTTTGCCTCCAGAACCTCCCTACCACATTTTCCTATGTCATTGGTACCGACATGTACCAAGACAGCAGACTCCTCCCCAGCATTATCTAAGACCTTATCTAGGTGGCGCGTGAGGTCCGCTACCTTTGCACCAGGCAGGCATGTTACCAGGAGATCCTCACGTCCACCAGCCACCCAGCTATCTACATGCCTAATGATCGAATCACCAACTATAACGGCTGTCCTAACCCTTCCCTCATGGGCACATGGCCCTGGAGAAACTTCCTCGGTGCGAGAGGGTTTTACATCACCTGGAGGACAGGTCCTAGTTACAGGATCACTTCCTGCCACACCAGGGTGATGCTCTCCTGTCACGTGACCTCTCTCCTCCATGGCAAGAGGGGTGCTGCCAGACTGGAGGTGGGACTTCAGGACTATATCCCTGTAGGTCTCGTCTATGTACCTCTCTGTCTGTCTTATGTTTTCCAAGTCTGCTACTTTAGCCTCTAGAGAACGGACTTGTTCCCTGAGAGCAAAGAGCTCCTTGCACCTAGTGCACACGTAAGACCTCTCACCAACTGGGAAAAAATCATACATGTGACACTCAATGCAAAAGACTGGAAAGCCCCCATCCCGCTGCTGGACTGCTGTCTGCATCTTAGTTTTAAGTTTGTGTCTAGATCTTTAAGTTCTTACTTACTAGGGGTTGCTATGGGTATTTATACCAATAAAACTGTACCTAATACGTTTAATATACCTTGTTCACCTGAAGCTTAATTAATCTCAGGTCCTTAGTGTATGACTGATTTGGGTAATCAGCTTCACCTGAAAGCACCTCCTTTCTTTTAAGATGTGTAAGTACCTATAAAGCTACGATTATCCCAGGGGAGGGTGGGTGGGAAATAACACTTATTAAAAGAGGGCTGCTACACAGTATCCTGTCTTGTGCTGCTGAGGTAAGCTAAATTCTGATTTGATTTAAATTATAGCTCTTAGCTGCTGCTTGGCTCTACCTTCTTATGAAATTTAAACTACAAGCTCTCTGCTGGGTACTAAATTTAACCAGAAAGCTCTCATCTGTGTGTTAAATTTAAACTAAAAGTACTTTGCTGTTACTTGGCCCTGAGTGACTATTAAATTTAAACTACAAGTTCTCTGCTGGGTATGAAATGTAACCAGAAAGCTCTCTTCTGTGTTTTAAATTCAAACTTTAATTGCTGCTACTAGGCCCTAACTGATCCAACAAAAAACAGTGGGTTCACAGATTAAGTAGCTTTAATACAAAGAATTCTTTTTAGAAAATTACCAGAAGTATATACTCACAGTTGCAGATTTCTCTCCAGAAGTAACAGTCCCCCTTTCTAGTCCTTCATATCTCCCCTCAGCCGTCTCTTTTCCATGTTAAAGAGCCCTAACCTTTTTATCCTTCTTCATAGGAGAATCCTTCCATTCCCTTTACCATTTTGGTGGCTCTTCTCTGAACCTTTTCTAATAACGCTATATCCTTTTTAAGATACGGCGACCAGAATTGCACACAATATTCAAGGTGCGGTCTCACCATGGAAAGATATAGAGGCATTATAATATCTTTTGTTTTATTTTCCATTCCTTTCCTTATGATACCTAACATTCTATTTGCTCTCTTGGCCGCAGCTGCACACTGGGCCGATGGTTTTAACATGTTATCCACAATGATGCCTAAATCTTTTTCCTGGGTGGTGGTTCCTAATGTGGAACCTTGCATCGTGTAACCATAGTTTGGGTTGTTCTTCCCTTGGTGCATAACTTTGCACGTGTCCACATTAAATTTCATCTGGCCATTTTGATGCCCATTCTTCCAATTTAACAAGATCCTCTTGCAATTTTCCACAACCCTTTTGGGTTTTAACAACTTTAAATAGTTTTGTGTCATCTGCAAATTTGATAACCTCACTTGTTATTCCCCTTTCGAGGTCATTTATGAATATGTCAAAAAGCAGGGGACCCAGCACAGATCCCTGGGGTACACCACTATTCACCTTTCTCCATTGGGAAAATTGGCCATTTAGCCCTACCCTCTGCTTTCTATCTTTAACCAGCTCCTGATCCACAATAGTACACTGCCTCCTATGCCAAAGGTCTCTGATGAGGGACCTTGTCAAAGGCTTTCTGAAAGTCCAGATACACTATATCAACCGACTCACCTTTGTCCACCTGTTTATTCACACCTTCAAAAAAACATAACAGATTAGTAAGACAAGATCTTCCTTGTCTAAAGCCATGTTGGCTGTCTCCCATTAGGCCGTGACTATCTACATGCTGAGTAATTTTGTTTTTTATGATGGTTTCTACCATTTTTCCCGGTACTGACGTCAGGATCACCGGTCTGTAGTTTCCCGGATCACCCCTGGAACCCTTTTTAAAAATTGGCGTTACATTGGCGATCCTCCATTCTTCAGATATTACAGATGATTTTAATGACAATTCACAGATTACTAATAGCAGGTCTGCAATTTCATATTTCAGTTCTTTCAACACCCTTGGATGTATGCCATCCGGCCCAGGTGATTTGCTACTCTTCAGTTTAATAGTTGTAATACATCTTCCAGATGTAGTGATATTTCCTTCAATTCTTCCGCACCTTTAAATACCACTTCAGTCATGGGTAACATCCCTACATCTTCCTCATTAAAGACGGAAGCAAAGAATTCATTCAGTCTCTCCGCTATCGCCATGTCGCCTCTTAGTGCCCCTTTAACCCCTCTATCATCTAATGGACCAACTGACTCTCTCACAGGTTTTTTGCTACAAATGAACTTGAAAAAGTCTTTATTTTGTGTTTTTGCTTCCGCAGCAAGCTTCTTTTCAAATTTTCCCTTTGCCTGCCTTATCAATGTCTTGCATTTGACTTGCCAGTGCTTGTGCTGTTTCCAGATTTCGTCGTTTGGCTCTTTTTTCCATTTCCTGAAAGATGCTTTTTTGGCAACAGCCTTTCTGACCTCACCTTTAAACCATGCTGGCAGTTTTTTGGACTAACACTTATTAAAAGAGGGTTGTTACACAGTACCCTGTCCTGTGCTTCTGAGGTAAGCTGTGACCAGCTTCCTGGGTGATTAACAGTCCTTGCTTGGATAGAAGGAGTCTTTCAAAATGGCCTTTTGACCTGCCACCTGGTGTTAACACCTATTGAAAAGGTTTCACAGGTCTCTCTTGCCCTCTAGGTAGAAGGCCTCTTTGTAAAGGTCTCTAGAAGACTATTTGTTGCTCACAGAGTATGGACCCTGTTTTGCCTTTTATGCTAAGTTATATTCTGATTTGATTTGATTTAAATTACAGCTCTTTGCTGCTGCTATGCTCTGACTTATTATGAAATTTAAACTACAAGCTCTCTGCTGGGTTCTAAATTTAACCAGAAAGCTCTCTTCTGTGTTTTAAATTTAAACTAAAAGTACTTTGCTGATACTAGGTCCTGAGTGACTATTAAATTTAAACTACAAGCTCTCTGCTGGGTATGGAATGTGAAAGTTCTCTTCTGTGTTTTAAATTTAAACAAACTGTTGCTACTAGGCCCAACTGATTTAACAAAAAACACTGGGTTTACAGATTAATTAGCTTTAATACAAAGAAGTCCTTTCAGAAAATTCCCAGAAGTATATACTCACAATTGCAGATCTCTCTCCAGAAGTAGCAGTCCCTTTTTCTAGTCCTTCAAGACCGAGGATCACAGAGCTCTGGTTGAACTATTTATGCCTGTGCTGCTGATGTGGGTGTAGGCATCCTTTAGGTCCAAGGAGCATAGTCAATCTCTCTGCTGGAGGTAGGGCAGCAATGTTCCAAGGGAGAGCATCTTGAACTTCTCCTACACCTAGTTCAGGTTTCACAAGTCCAAAATGGGCCTGAGGCCCCTGTTCTTTCTGGGACCAGAAAGCAACGAGTGTAGAACCCCCTTGCCCCTGAGGTGGAGGGGAATGGGTTCTATGACTCCATCCCTGATGAGGCCCGCAAGTTCCTGCAATAGCAGGGCCTGGTGCAGGGGAGTCCAAGGGGGCTCACCTGGAAAGAAAGGGGGAGGCATCCGGTCCAAGTGAAGGAGGTAGCTTTCTCTGCCCACCTGGAGGGCCCAGGTGCAAGCGGTTATGGCCAACCACCAATGGACAAAGTAAATCAGACAACCCCCTGTTGGCAAATGCTCCATCCGGGAGGAAAGGCTATGCTCAGGGAGTCAAAACCCCGACCCAGCCTGGGCAGGAGCCGGTGCTTGGGGCTTAGATCCCTTCGGCTTGCACTGGCCTTGGCCCCCTCTTTTGCCCTGGTGACCCAGCTGTGGGGTCTTGGGGGCCTGGCACTGGGGATAGCCTCAGTAAAGCTGGCCTTTTCTGTGAAAAGGGGGCCTCTTCCCCAATGGTTTCTCCTTGGTAAGGGTGGAGGTCTTCCTGGAGAGCAGAGTCGTCATGATGAACTCAGTCTCGATCTCAACCTCCTTTTCCTCCATCGGTTTGCCGAAGTAAGTAGTACTACTTACTCCTGCATCTATTGCTCAAGGTCCGATGCCTGGAACCAAGCCTGGTATCGGACACCGATGTCTGCGGTGGCAACCCTTGCATTGGAATCGAAACTATCCTAAGCGGCTCGAGACATGTACTTTGAGCACTCCCCGATGCACTTCATGAGGTTTGGAATCATTGGAGGTTATCTCCACTGAGATCAGCCGAGAAACCTATGAGTTCTTTTGCTAGGTCTCAGAGATAAATGCCGATATACAACTGGTAGGCTTGGATTTGGCAACCCAGCATCGAGCCCTGGTAGCATCTGAGTCCAAGGATATTGAGGGTGTGGGAGTCCCTGCCCAGGGGCATGGAGGAGTGAGTCTTCGGGCTTTTCTGCCATTGCATGGTCAACTCTACCACCATAGAGGTATGTGGGAGTTGCGCGTTCTGAAAGCCGGGGCCCCGCTGGACACGGTACATGGTGTCGAGGCATCAGCTAACTATTGGCACCGGCACCAATATCTCCCACACTCCAAGGATGGCGGGGATGAGGACCATCAAAGCCTTCTTAAGTGGAGCCTTATATGAGGGTCCTCCTCCGACTTCGTGGTGAAAGACCAGGCTTCTTCCATGTCCCAGACAAACTCAAGGAACAAGCTGCAACACCAGGGGAGATGGATTCAAGGGGCCATCATGGTGTTTACGTGTCTCCGAGGAAGCCTCGTTCTCAGACTCCTAGTCTGATTAATTGGTCAAGGACTTGAGGCTGGATGGCGCTTGAGGTGCTGGGCTTGGGTCAGGTCTTTGGTGACCCATGGTGACTGCTTGGCCGGAGCCACAAGCACTTGATAGGGAGAATCTCACTACTGAGGTCCAAGAGCAGAATTGAGATCCTCACCGAGGATCGGCTCGAGGCTCTCGAGGATCGTCTCAGTGGCCCGGGGAGTCCTCGATGTCTAGGTCTCTGCTGTCTCAGCTTGAGCACAGGCAGAGTCAGGCATCGACGCTTGTTGCAAGGCAAGGAAGGCAGTGACATTGCCTTTCAATGCCATCATCCTGGCTTCCCACTCACTCAGGAGTTGCAGCCTTCGACGCAGACACCGAGGTGATCGGGTCTGGTGTCGGTGAGGAGAGGAGAGGGAGTCCTCGATGGGACAGGCCTCGGTGATCCGTGACCCGTCACTGGAGGCCTTGGTGTCTGTTTTAAGCACCTTTGCCAGCTGCTCCCGCTTCAACTCCTCAGATACCCTCCAGGGACTGTAGGACCTGGCACGGGACTTGCCATGTGTGTCTGATTCCCAGATGAGGTCTTCAAGGATTTCTCCTTCTTCTTGTACTCATCCTCCAGGGAATCCTTGTCAGAGTGTCTGCAGACCCGAACGAGCACCGCGGGTTCCATTCAGGACCTTAGAGCGTGAGGCTTCTGGGGATACCGGGGCAGAATCTGACCTGTAGAAGAAGTAGTCTTGCTTCTATCGACAACTTTGGATGGCCTTCACGGACATCTTTTTGCACAGGGCGCAAACCTCTGGGTCATGGTCGGCACCAAGACACCAGAGGCAGCAGTCATGTATATCGATCAGGGACATATTCTTTGCACACCGATCACACTTTTTGAACCTACTGGCCATTGGGGAAAAAAAGACCCCTGCGAGGTCGAAGACCCTCGACGTGGCCAGTGGTTAGAAAAGGGCACGAAACCGCACTAAAATAAAAGCAAAAAACTGTTCCGAGATTAATGCCGGGGCAAAGGGGCTTGGAGGCGGGAAAGGGACCGGTGGTAACCGGAGACGGAAGGGCAGTTTTATGCACAAAAATTTCAACTTTTTTCCCGGGGAAAGAAGACGGACATCTGTTGGTCTCCGCGGAAAAAGGGAAACTGAGTAAGATAACACCCTTAGGCAGGAAGACGACCACGCATGCGTGGTGGCCTCTCCCAAAGGCTTTCTTTGAAAGCTGGAGAGATGCTTCTGCAGGGGCTTCATTGGCGCCAATGTCACCCATATGTGAGGACTGACTTCCTGCTTGCTCCTGGAGAAACACTTGCAACCTCTACTAGAAATTTTGTGAATTCCAATGGATCTGACACATTGGATGGCAGTATACTATACTGAGGAACACAAAGAGCAGGAGACGTTGGATGAACTGATGAGTCTTTAATAGTAAGGACCCCAACGCGTTTCGGCAACGCCTTCCTCAGGGGAATTATCACTTAAACAATCAATAAAAACAAATTAAATCATTAATACAAACATGTTCACAATATTTCACATGCTAGTACGCTTGTGTTCCGTTCTCTCAGCCCTGCGTTTTTCTGTGTTTTATATTCAACTTTTTATATTCATTTTATGTTTTACATTTATTTATTTAGGTTATTTATATATAATGTTTGTTGTTATATGTTTATTTGTATTATCTCATATCATGCCAATGGTTTTAACTGTTTTTAGATGTTTGTATTAATGATTTAATTTGTTTTTATTGATTGTTTAAGTGATAATTCCCCTGAGGAAGGCGTTGCCGAAACGCGTTGGGGTCCTTACTATTAAAGACTCATCAGTTCATCCAACGTCTCCTGCTCTTTGTGTTCCTTGGTACTGCCTGCAGGAGGCCTGCTCCTCCTTGTGTGTCCAGTATACTACACTGGAAATGGTGTTTTCCTATTACAAATCCGAGCTACTTCTTATGACTTGGATGTATGCATTCCTTCAAATGCAAGCTCTACTACTGACCTGACAAAAGTAGATGAATGAAAAACATCTTTTTTAGCTCCTTCAAAAAGATGACATATTTCCAGTGTTCATGAGGAGCAGAGTTTGGAACATGAAGCTATGTTTTCTCTGTGCAGTTTGCTTTAATGTTCCCCAGATGCTCAGCATTATCAGTAAAGTAGTTCAGTCAACCTTTCTTAGTCTACTACTTCTTTTGCTCAAAATACTCTCATTTCCCTTTTCTTACAGAAACCATCTTGTCATCTGAAAGTATAGCAGATTACCTGTAAATGGCCTCTTTGTCTGCATCCATTGGAGTCTGGGATTCCACAGGCATTGAGCTGATTCCTTCAGTATCGGTTTCTGGGCAGTTTGTATCTTCTGTTTTTAAATCATTTACTACTTGCATCTATAGGAAACAAATGAACAAACATTACGGTGCATCAAGAATCAGACTTCTGTTTTCCAAAAGAATGCTGCTAGTAGAACTAGCCAGAAGCTTGCTATGACACGACATTATTTAAAAAAACATGAATCAAGCAAAAAGCATTATTTTTAAATGTAATCTTTACTGAATGCAATATAACAGCTCGTCAAATAGGATCTCCAAGATCACTAACAAGTTTCGCTAAGAGAAAAAAACCCTATTTGTTCATTCAACATTTGTGTCTCTGTTTCTTACAATAAGCATGTCAACTTTTCTTTCTTTTTACCCTTCCTTCTCCCCACCAACCTCCCCTGCTACCCCATATTCCAAAACACATCATACCCTTGCTCTCTGAGCTTCTGCTGCTGCATGTTGCCTAATAGGCTACAAAATCCTTTCCACATTTCTATATACTTGGGGACGGCCCAATGGTTTCTGCCGCCCTAGGAAGAAGCCCCGGCCGTGCTGCCCCTTTCCCCCCGCGCAGAGCCACGCCGTACCCCGCTGCTGCTAATTCTGGCAGTGGGGGGCAGCTTGGCTTGGAAGCCATGGCCTGCCACTTCTGACCCTCCTCAGACACAATTTCCTGTCGGGGGGGGGGGGGGGTGGGTGTCAGAAATGGGAGACCATGGTGTGCCCGGTTAGCAAGTTAGCTAACCGGGCAGCAGCGATATAGCGTAGTTACTCACCTGTAACAATTTGTTCTCCAGGGACAGCAGGAACCAGTCCTCACATATGGGTGACGTCAGCAAGATGGAGACGTCGTGGAAGCATCCCCCCAGCTTTCAAAGAAAGCCTGTGGGAGATGCCACCACACATGTGTGGTCCCCTTCCCGCCCAAGGGTGCCATCTTGCTCAGTCAGATGACATAACTAAAAGACGGAAAAAATAAAAGATGGTAAAGGGGCAAATCCAAGGGGAGGAGGGAGGGTTGTGAGGACCGATTCCTGCTGTCCCCGGAGAACACGTTACAGGTAACTACGCTTTCTCCAGGAACAAGCAGGAAGTCAGTCCTCGCATATGGGACTCCCCAGCTACAGGCTACCGAAAGCCCACAGCAAAAACAAGGACTCCCTCACAGGGAGCCACTAGCAGCAGCAATCAAGTCCGTGTCCACAGACCACAGTAGGACCCCTGTGTCCAATGAAACCAACACTCCGGTAAGCCTGAACACAGAAGGGTGGACAAGTAGGAGCTGCCTAGATGCTGTAAAGGTTACGAAGGCACTGTCCCATTTGAACTCTCTTTCCAGGCAGTAATGGGCTGCAAAGGTATGGACTGAAGACCAGGTGGCGGCCCAGCAGATGACCATCATCGGGACAGAGCATGTTTGCCACCGAAGCCTCCATGGCCCTGACACGATGTGCCATGATGAGGCCTTCCAGGGGGAGTCTCGTCAGCTCTTAAGCAACAGCGATACAGTCCGCCACCCATGTAGACAATGTACGCTTGTTCACCGCCTCCCCCAGCCTACTGAGGTCGTAGGAGATGAAAAGCTGAGAAGCTCTGCAGTGGCCCTGAGTGTGTTGGATATAGAAGGACAGAGCCCTCTTACAGTCCAAGGTGTTAAGGACCATCTCCGCCCGATTAGAGTGAGGTCTTGGGAAGAAGGTAGGGAGTACCACTTCCTGGTTAAGATGGAAAGGCGACACTACCTTCGGCAGGAATTTGGGGGCGCATGCGAAGCACCACTCTGTTCGTGTAGAACCAGGTATAAGGTACTTCCAAGTTGCTGGAAGGCGAACCAGGGGTTTCGATAAGAGCAAGCCCCGAAGGAAACGGGTCACCAATGGTTGGGCCGAAATGGTCAGAAATGGGAGACCATGGTTGGGCTGAGAGGAGCTTACCATCCACTGGATGGTGGTACGCCACTAGGGCACTCAGGTGCACTCGGACGGAGATGGACTTGAGCCCGGACTGACAGAGGTGGAGAGGGTACTGTAACACCAGAGTCACCGGGCAAGAGAAAGGATCAGCCCCGTGTTCGGTGCACCAAGCAGAGAACCTGTGCAATTTAAGGGCATAAGCCTTCCTAGTAGAGGACTTGTGAGAGGCCAGCAGAATGTCCTCCACCTCAAACGGAAGGTTGAGAGAGGCCAGAGTCACCCTCTCAGTAGCCACGCTGTCAGCGAGAAGGACCCCAGGTTTGGGTGCAGGAGAGTACCCCTTCCTGAGAAAGAAGTCCTGGGGCAGTCCCCAAGGGGATGGGGGCCTCCACCGTCAACTGCAGAAGCAGGGGGAACCACAGCTGCCTGGCCACCAAGGAGCTATCAGGATAAGTGAGGCCCTGTTGCAGAGGGCCCTGAACAAGGTCTTGGCGATCAGTGGCATCAGAGGGAAGACGTACATGAGGCTTTCCAACCATGAGACTAGGAACGCATCCACTGACAACCTGGAGGGGTGGGCCTGCCGGGAGCTGAAGCGGGGCAACTGAAAGTTGTTCGGACTGGCGAATAGGTACATCGTGGGTTCCCCACAGAGTCAGAAAAGCTGACTGGCTACCCTGGGGTCCAGCTGCCACTCATGCGGCTGGAGAACTCTGCTGAGTCTCTCAGACAGCAGGTTGTCCTGGCCTGGCAGGTACACTGCCTGCAGGATGATACCCTGTTGGACTGTGTACAAGCAGAAGACCAGTGCCTCCTGAGAAAGGGTACGAGACCCTGTGCCCCCCCTACATTTTCACGTAGAACATCGCCACCTGGTTGTCCGTCTGGACCAGCACCGGCTGATGACGCAGGTGGTGACATAAGACCCTCAGGGCTAGTGTATGGCTCAGAGCTCCAGGAGGTTGATCTGCTGCGTGCTCTTGTCTGGTGACCAGGTGCCCTGAGTGTGGAGATCTCCACAGCGGGATCCCCAGCCGAGCAGGGAGGCGTCCGTGGGGAGTACCCTCGAGTGGCTTGGGGCCTAAAAAGGCATGCCCGCTTCAAGATGCTGGGGCGACTGCCACCAGACCAGGGAGTCTGCCAACTGGCAGGTCACCGAAACTCTATCTCGGAGGCAGCCTGTGGCCTGAGACCACTGGTCTCAGAGACACCACTGTGCCGTCCTCATGTGGATGTGAGTGTCTGGGGTGACGTAGATTGTGAAGGTCATGTGCCCAAGGAGGCACAGAAGAAGCCAGGCAAGCACCGATGGACATCCCAAGCTAGAGACCTGAGACAATTGGCTTGGTCCTTGGGCAAGAAGGCCTTCGACTGGAGAGTGTCGATCTTTGCCCCGATGAACTCCAGGCATTGTGTCGGGAGGAGGTGAGACTTGGGGTAGTTTATGACGAAGCCCAAGTGTTGCAGAACCTGGCTGGTGCGTGCAGTGGCCTGCTGCACCTTCAAGGCCATTCCTCCCTTTATGAACTTCTCCCTCACCAGGAATCTGATGAGGTTGTGCAGGTCGAAGATGGGCCTTAGGCCCCCATCATCTTTGGCACGAGGAAGTACTTGGAGTAGAACCCCTTGCCCTTGAGGTGGTGGGGCACCGGTTCCACCGCCTTGTCCTCGAGAAGACCTGCCAACTCCTTCAGAAGGTCTTGGTGGAGGGAAGATCTGAGGGGCTCTGCCGGGAAATACAGGGGAAGTGTCTGAGCCAGGTGAAGTAGATAGTCCTCCCTGACTACCCTTAGTGCCCAGCAATTGGTGGTGATGACTACCCACCTCTGGGCATAGAGGGCCAGACGTCCCCCCTGGACTGCTGATCTCCTTGGGGGTAGAGAGGCCATGCTCAAGGAGTCAAAAGCTCCCCCCTGGCTGGGCCAGGGCCTGGGGTTTTGGAGCCTTCTGTTTACATGGGTCAGGCTCTTCAACCTGGAAAAGAGACGGCTGAGGGGAGGTATGATAGAGATCTATAAATTAACGAATGGAGTGGAACAGGTACATGTAGATCGATTGCTTACGTCATCAGAATATAAAAAGACTAGGGGACATGCAATGATGCTACAGGGTAAACTTTTTATAAATAATAAGAGAAAATATTTTTTTACTCAACATGTAATCAAACTCTGGAATTTCTTACCGGAGGAAGTAGTAAAAGCTGTTAATGTAGCTGGGTTTAAAAAAGGTTTGGACAAGTTCCTGGAGGAAAGGTCCATAAACCATTATTAAAAGGGACCCAGGATATCACTGCTTGACCCAATATAAGCATTGAGGAACCTGTGTCTTTTGGGGAGACTGCTAGGTACTTATGATCTAGATTGGCCACTGTTGGAAACAGGATACTGGGCTTGATGGACCTTGGTCTGACCCAGTATGGCATATCTTATGTTCTTACTCCGAGCATTTTATTTTCTTTCTTGTCCACGTCCACAAACTGAGCAGAGGATTTCAGCGTTATTATGCATGATGACACCTAGATCTTTTCCTGGGGGGTGATTCCTAATGTGGACTTTCTATCATGTAACTATAGTTTGAGTTGTTCTCCCCTACATGCATAACTTTGCACGTGTCCACATTAAATTTCATCTACGATTTAGACCAGAGGTTCTCAACTCCAGTCCTGGAGGGCCAAACACCATTCAGGTTTTCAGGCTGCCCCTAATAAATATGCATGAGATGCATTTGCATGCACTGCCCCCATTGTATTAAAATGTATCTCATGTATATTCATTAGGGACAGCCTGAAAACCTGAATGGTGTTTGGCTCTCCAGGACTGGAGTTGGGAACCTCTGATTCAGACAAACAGTCTCTCAATTTCTCAAGGTCATCTTGCAATGTTTCAGAATGCTCTTATGATTAAACAATTTTGAATAATTTTGTGTCATCTGAACAACTGATCATTTCATTTGTTGTTTCCATTTTAAGGTCATTTATGAATATGTTAAAAAGCAGCAATCCCAGAACAGATCAATGAAGTACTCAGCTATTCACGTTTCTCCATTGGAAAAATTGGCCATTTAGCTCTACTCTCAGTTTTCAATCTTTTAACCAGTTTCCAGTTCACAATAGTACACTGCCTCCTAACCCATAACTTTTTCATTTCTTCAAGAGTCTCACTGAAGGACTTATCAAATGCTTTCTGAAAATACAGATTCAGTATGGAGGTCATTTAAAAGCTCTATTTGTGATTTGGCTGTCTGAAAATGAGTATTCCAACATTTAAATCAGCAAAATTACTCACCTATAGCAGGTGGTCTCTGTGAACAGCAGGAAACGTCCTCTCATATGGGTGACATCTTTCGACAGAGCCCCCCCCCCCCCCCTTGTGGGAGCATTCCTAGATACTTCTAGAAGCTTTTGGAAGCTTAACCATGCATGTATCCATCTTCCCATCTACCGCCACAGCACCATATTATCCTCATTCCAAGAAAGAGCTCAGCAGAATACAACTCCAAGGCAAGGTTGGAGGGATGTAAGGATATCCTGATGGACAGAGAACACCTGCTACTAGTCAGTAACTTTGCTTTCTCTGTGTATAAAGAGGAAAAAAAGAGTCCTCATATATGTGAATCCCTAGTTACAAGCTGCCCTTAACAAAAAAAAAGGGGGGCGGAACAATAACAAGCCTAGCAGAGGCTTTCAAACAGGTATCTTTGTGGCAAAAGGCCTTTTGTTATGGTTTTATTGTTTGTTTGTTTTTTGTTTAGAACAGCCTTAACAAAAAGAAATGGGCCCAGGGAGTGAAATTCGATCTAATCCCCCAAAAGATTCTGTAGTACTGGTTGATCGAATCTGCTGTTAGTCATGAATCCCCATTGAGGGAGGGGTGGGGGAGGCGTGTCAAGATGGCCACCCGAGTGGAATGCTATTCTCCTGCTAATCTATGGGAAAAAGAAAGGCTAAATTCAAGTTGGGGAGGCAACCCTCGAACACCCCAACACAGTCGCTGAAAGATCCAAAGGACCAGTTTGTGCAGGGCCAGCTTGCAACGGTGAGCTCCGGTGCAGCTTCAGCTATGTTGACGCCACAGTCAGTGGACCCGGTGTCCTCTGCGGACTCTGACATCACTCTTTCCCCAGAGAAGCATTTTTCCCCTCCTCCTGCTTCATCGGTGATGTGGCTGACTAGCTCTGGAGGTCCTCTGTCACAAGTCGGCATGTTGGACTCCTCCTTTTGAGGGAGTGCGGCAGTGGTGTTCACCGAAGATCCTGTGTCACCGGTTTCTTCGGCAGCTACTTCAGGAGGTGTTGCGAGTGGGAGTGAGTTTAATGCTGTGGACTGATTAGTGACTGGGGCCTCTGCTGTTGTTCATACAATTTTCTTACCCCCAGCTTCGACTCTAGTAAGACCCAGGGAATTCACCATAGAATCTATTTGGGACACTAATGTCAATCTGACGACAGTGATGTCTAACCAGACCCAGACTTTGAATCTCCAGGTTCAAGACCAAGCTAACAATATTGCTGCAGAGCAGACAGCTTTGGAGGAAGTTATAACCTCCACTGCTGTTCATGCTATTAGAACTGCTTCAGTGCAGGACTCTCAAGTTGCTATGATGAAAGACTTCTCATCTGTTCAGGCCAAGTCTAAAGCTTTGGATAATTTTATCAAGGGCTTCCAGCTTGAGATTTGTTAATTTTCCCAAATCATCTATCATCTCAGCAAAGGAGATATTCAGAAGATATGTCTCTGAAGTCCTGGAAGTGCCTATGGACCAGATACCCCCTTTATCTCGTATCTATTATCTTCCAATGGGGAAGACTGCTCCTGCTGTTCCTTGGACACGTTGAACATATCTGCTCTGCTGAAAGAGTCACAAGAAGAAGTTGTTTCCTCAGTGACTCTTTTGGTCACTTGTGTGTTGAGGACCGACAGGGACTGGCTTATCAGGCTGTTCAACAGTTCCATTCCTAAAATGTAATGTTAGCATTTTCCCAGATTTAGCCTGGTGAAGAGAATTCCTTTTACTAAAGATGGGTGTCCTACCACTGGGAGCTCCTTTCTTTTTATAACATCCATGCAAATGTTCTAGCTGTCTATTTATTTATTTGTTTGTCTTTATTGGTGTGCTACTTCATCTCCCTGTTCCCTTTAGTTTTGCACTTCAGCTTTCTCAGCTGTATAACTTACCCTGCCTCTTTCAACTATCTGGCCTTTGTGTGGTAGCCAGGTTAACTGTTACTTTAAATTAAATATCTCTCCCTGCTCTGTCCCCAGAATGTGCTGCATTTAAACGTTTCTCCCTGCTCTAGTCTACCTGTGGGACTCACTCCCCCCCCCCCCCCCCCCGCTGAGGTTACAGGACAGAATACCTTGTAATAGCCCTCTTTTAATAGGTCTTATTTCCCTCCCTCCTTCCGACACCCACCCACCCCTGGGGTAATTGCAGCTTTATAGGTACTTACACGTCTTAGAGGAAAGGGGCTGCTCTCAGGTGCAGCTCTTTTTCCAAATCAGTCATACATTGAGGACCTGAGATTAATTAAGCTTCAGGTGAACAAGGTATATTAAAGGTATTAAATACACTTTTATTAGTATAAGCATCCACACCAAACCTTAGTAAGTACAGAATTTAAAGACCTAAACACGAGCTTTAAACTAAGATGCAGACAACAGTCCAGCAGCAAGATGGGGGCTTTCCAGTCTTTTGCATTGAGTGTCACATGTATGATTTTCTCCCAGTTGGTGAAAGGTCTTACGTATGCACTAAGTGCAAGCAGCTCTTTGCTCTCAGGGAACAAGTACGTTCTCTAGAGGCTAGATTAGCAGACCTGGAAGACATAAGAAAGACAGAGAGGTACATGGACAAGACCTACAGGGATATAGTTTTGAAGTCCCACCTCTAGTCTGGCAGCATCCCTGTTGTCATGGAGGAGAGGTCACGTGACAGGAGAGCATCACCCTGGTGTGGCAGGACGTGATCCTGTAACTAGGACCTGTCCTCCAGGTGATATAAAACCCTCTCGCACTGAGGACGTTTATCCAGGGCCATGTGCCCATGAGGGAAGGGTTAGGACAGTTGTTACAGTTGGTGATTCAATCATTAGGCATGTAGATAGCTGGGTGTCTGGTGGACGTGAGGATCGCCTGGTAACATGCCTGCCTGGTGCGAAGGTAGCGGATCTCACGCTCAGCCTAGATAAGGTCTTAGATAGTGCTGGGGAGGAGTCTGCTGTCTTGGTACATGTCGGTACCAATGACATAGGAAAATATGGTAGGGAGGTTCTGGAGGCTAAATTTAAGGTTTTAGGTAGGAAGTTGAAATCCAAAACTTCCAGGGTAGCATTCTCCGAAATGCTTCCCGTTCCACGTGCAGGACCCAAAAGGCAGGCAGAGCTCCGGAGTCTCAATGCGTGGATGAGACGATGGTGCAAGGATGAGGGTTTTGGATTTGTTAGGAACTGGGGAACATTCTGGGGAAAGGAGGGGCTCTTCCGAAGGGATGGGCTTCACCTTAACCGGGATGGAACCAGGCTGCTGGCATTAACTTTTAAAAAGGAGATAGAGCAGCTTTTAAACTAGATAATAGGGGAAAGCCGACAGTTGCCCTAGAGTGCATAGTTCGGAAGAAGATATCCTTGAAGGATACTACCAAAAGCAGAGAGGTTCCAAAAAAGAGTAAAGTAGTCCAAATGCCCTTGAGTATGGTGCAGACGGAGCGTAAAGATTCCAAATTACCCATGCCTACCAATAGCCAGATTAATATCAATAAAATACAGTATCTAAAATGCTTGTATGTAAATGCTAGAAGTCTAAACAATAAAATGGGAGAGTTAGAATATATAGCACTAAATGAGATGTTAGATATGATTGGAATCTCAGAGACATGGTGGAAGGAGGATAACCAGTGGGACACTGTGATACCTGGGTACAAACTATACCGTAATGATAGAACTGATCAAATTGGTGAAGGGGTTGCGCTCTATGTTAGAGAGGGCATTGAGTCAGAAAGGATTAAAGTTTTGCAGGACACAGAATTTGCTGTAGAATCTCTATGGATTGAAATTCCATGTATGAAGGGGAAGGTGATGGCAGTGAAGGTGTACTATCGACCGCCTGGCCAGAATGAACAAATGGATGATGAAATGCTCAAAGAAATCAAGGAAGCTAAGAAAAGTCACAGCACAGTAATAATAATGGGTGATTTCAATTACCCCGGTATCGACTGGGTCAGTGTCACGTCAGGACATGCTAGGGAGATAAAGTTCCTAGATGAAATAAATTACTGCTTCTTGGAGCAGCTGGTTCATGAACCGACCAGAGGGAAAGCCATATTGGACCTAGTCCTTAGTGGAACACCAGATGTGGTGCAGGAGATAAGGGTGTTGGGGCCACTTGGCAATAGTGATCATAGCATGATCGCGTTTGATTTAATTAGTGGAGGAGGGATAGTAAGGAAATCCACAGTACTACCTTTTATCTTTCAAAAGGGAGACTATGATAAAATGAGGAAAATAGTTAAGAAAAAACTAAAAGGAGCAGTTGCAAAGGTTAAAAACTTACATCAAGCTTGGGTGTTGTTTAAAAATACTATCCTGGAAGCCCAAACCAGCTGCATTCCACACATTAAGAAAAGCGGAAGAAAGTCCAAAAAACTGCCAGCATGGTTTAAAGATGAGGTCAGAGAGGCAGTTGCTGCCAAAAAAGCAATTTTCAGGAAATGGAAAAAAGAGCCAAACGACGAAACCTGGAAACAGCACAAGCACTGGCAAATTAAATGCAAAGCATTGATAAGGCAGGCAAAGCGAGAATATGAGAAGAAACATGCTATGGAAGCAAAAACGCGAAATAAAGACTTTTTCAAGTACATTCGTAGCAAAAAGCCTGTGAGATTATCAATTGGACCGTTAGATGATACAGGGGTAAAAGGGGCAGTAAGAGTAGACAAGGCTATAGCGGAGAGACTGAATGAATTCTTTACTTCGATGTTTACTGAGGAAGATGTAGGGACGTTACCCAAGACTGAAGTGGTATTTAAATGTGATACTGCAGAGGAATTGAGAGAAATATCGCTACACCGGGAAGATGTACTACAACTATTTGATAAACTGCATAGTAGCAAATCACCTGGACCAGATGGTATACATCCAAGGGTGCTGAAAGAACTGAAATATGAGATTGCAGACCTGCTATTTGTAATCTGTGAACTTTCATTAAAATCATCTCTAATACCTGAAGATTGGAGGATCGCCAATGTAACGCCAATTTTTAAAAGGAGTTCCAGGGGTGATCCAGGAAACTACAGACCAGTGAGCCTGACGTCAGTACCGGGAAAAATGGTAGAAACCATCATAAAAAACAAAATTACTCAGCATGTAGATAGTCATGGCCTATTGGGAGAAAGCCAACATGGCTTTAGACAAGGAAGATCTTGTCTTACTAATCAGTTAGGTTTTTTTGAAGGTGTGAATAAACAGCTAGACAAAGGTGAGTCGGTTGATATAGTGTATCTGGACTTTCAGAAAGCCTTTGAGAAGTTCCCTCATCAAAGACTTTTGGCAAAACTACAAAGTCATGGGATAGGAGGCAGTGTACTATTGTGGATCGGGAACTGGTTAAAAGATAGAAAGCAGAGGGTAGGGCTAAATGGCCAATTTTCCCAATGGAAAAAGGTGAATAGTGGAGTACCCCAGGGATCTGTACTGGGTCCGCTTCTTTTTTGACATATTCATAAATGACCTGGAAAAGGGAATAACTAGTGAAGTTATCAAATTTGCAGATGACATAAAACTGTTTAAAGTTGTTAAAACCCAATAATGTGGACAGGTGCAAAGTTATAAACCTACGAAAGAACAACCCACACCATGGTTACACGATGCAAGGTTCCACACTGGGAACCACCACGCAGGAAAAAGATTTAGGCTTCATTGTGGATAACATGTTAAAACCCTCCGCTCAGTGTGCAGCAGCGGCCAAGAAAGCAAATAGAATGCTAGGTAACATAAGGAAAGGAATGGAAAATAAAACAAAGAATATTATAATGCCTCTGTATTGTTCCATGGTACGACCGCACCTTGAATATTGTGTGCAATTCTGGTCGCCGTATCTTAAAAAGGATATAGCGTTATTAGAAAAGGTACAGAGAAGAGCCACCAAAATGGTAAAGGGGATGGAAGGCTACTCCTATGAAGAGAGGCTACAAAGGTTAGGGCTCTTCAACCTGGAAAAGAGACGGCTGAGTGGAGATATGATAGAGGTCTATAAATTAATGAATGGAGTGGAACAGGTAAACATAGATCAATTGTTTACGCTATCAGAATATAGAAAGACTAGGGGACATGTAATGAAGCTACAGGGTAAACTATTTAAGACAAATAAGAGAAAAGAGTAGTTACTCAACTGTAACAGGTGTTCTCCAGGAGCAGCAGGAATCAGTCCTCACATATGGGTGTCATCGGCGCCGATGAAGCCCCAGCGGAGCATTTCCCCAGCTTTCTATGAAAGCCTTTGGGAATGCAGGCACGCATGCGCGGTTCCCTTCCCGCCAAATGACATAGCTAAGAACAGCACACAAAAATGAAAAATAAACTATGTACAACTGCAACTCCAAGGGGAGGAGAGAGGGTTGTGAGGATTGATTCCTGCTGCTCCTGGAGAACACCTGTTACAGGTGAGTAACTACTCTTTCTCCAGGACCAAGCAGGAAGTCAGTCCTCACATATGGGTGACTCCCTAGCTCTGGGCTACCGAGGAACCCAGGCTGAACAAGAGGACTCCCTCTAGTCCCATCTGCAAAGAAAGGCTTTTCAAGGACACAACCTCCACCGGTAGCCCAACAGAGGGCAGGAGGGCAGGAGTTGCCTAAACCTCAAAGAGATTCCGGAGTACTGCTTGGCCAAAAGCATTGTCCCTACGGGACTCCCTCTCCAGGCAGTAATGGGCCGAAAAGGTCTGGCTTGAAGATCAAGTTGCAGCCCTGCAGATGTCTATCAAGGGCACAGAGCAGAGATGAGCCACTGAGGCAGCCACTGCCCTGACTCGGTGGGCCGTAACCCGACCCTGCAAAGGAAGGTCAGCCGCCTTACAAGCCCAGGTGATACAGTCAGCTACCCAGATGGACAAGGTACGCTTGGACACAGGCAACCCCAACTTATTGGGGTCAAAGGAGACGAAGAGCTGAATAGCCCTTCTATGCCCCTGCGTACGGTCAAGGTAGAAGGATAAGGCCCTCCTACAGTCCAGGGTATGGAGGACAGCTTCAGCCTGGCTTGCTGGAGGCCTAGGGAAGAATGTTGGAAGAACCACCTCCTGATTGAGGTGGAAAGAGGAGACAACCTTTGGGAAGAACATGGGATGAGTCCTGAGGACTACCCTGTTCCTATAAATCCTGGTGTAAGGCCTGTCACAGACCAGAGCCTGAAGCTCACTTACTCGCCTAGCCGAGGTAAGGGCTATCAGAAAGAGCGTCTTCCAGGAGAGGAAGCGTAGTGGACAAGAAGTCATCGGCTCAAAAGGTGGGCGAGTCAGTTGCTGCAAGACCACATTCAGCTCCCACTCAGGGGCAGGAGGACGGATGGGAGGCTTGAGCAAAAGCAAGCCCCTGAGAAAGCGGGACACCAAGGGGTGACCAGACAGAGATTGCCCCTCTACCAATGAGTGGTGAGCTGCTAGAGCTGAGAGGTGGACCCGAACAGAATTGGACTTAAGTCCCTGATTGGATTGGATAAGTGCAGTAAGTACTGAAGAACTACTGGCACAGTACAGGAGAAAGGATCCTCTGTACGTAGGTGACACCACACAGAAAACCTCTTTCACTTGAGAGCATAGGTTTTCCTAGTGGACTGTTCCCTAGAGGCTAGGACAACCTCCTCAACTTCCTGAGGTAGGCCCCAGGGAGCCAAAACTACCCTTGCAGACTCCAGGCCATTAAATTGAGAGATTTGAGATTGGGGTGCAGAAGGGAACCCTGGTCCTGTGTGAGAAGGTCGGGTTGCAACCCCAGAGGCAGTGGAGGATCTACTGCCAGTTGAAGCAGAAGAGAAAACCAAGGCTGCCTCGGCCACCTCAGAGCTACCAGCAGGACCGAGGCCTTGTCCTGGAGAATCTTGAATAGGGTTCGGGCCACCAAGGGCGTGGGAGGAAACGCATAGAGGAGGCCCTGAGACAAAGATATCAGAAAAGCATCCGCTGCTATCCACAGAGGATGTGGTTGCCTGGAGCAGAACTTTGGTAGTTGCTTGTTCATGAGACTGGCAAAGAGATCCATCAAAGGGAGACCCCATTTCAGGAAAATCTTCTGAACCACTGAAGGATGCAGCTGCCACTTGTGGGGCTGCAGTATCCTGCTTAACCTGTCTGCCAGGTAGTTCTCCTGGCCTGGAAGGTACACAGCCCTGAGGAGCATGTTGTGCTTGAGGGCAAAAGAACAAAGGTCCTGAGCTTCCCGACAAAGGATCCTGGACCCAGTTCCACCCTGTTTGTTCACATAAAACATGGCCACTTGGTTGTCTGTCTGAATCAGGACAGACTGTTGAGCCAGGGTAGGAGTGAAAGCTTTGAGTGCTAATCGAATAGCTCTGAGTTCGAGGAGATTGATCTGCTGTGCAGCTTCCCAGGGAGACCAGAGGCCCTGGGTGCACTTGCCTTGCAGGGAGGCATCTGTTGTTAGCATCACTGTGTAACCTGGAATCTGAAAGGGCACCCCTTTCAGCAGATTGGGTGGGTGTAGCCACCAGATGAGGGAGTGCAGAAATGGTCTGGACACCCTTATCCTGTCTCTGAGGCTGCCTCTGGCCTGTGACCACTGAGTCCGAAGGCACCACTGTGCAGGCCTCATATGGAGCCTGGCATTGGTGGTCACATGTACTGTCGAAGCCATGTGGCCTAGAAACCGCAGACAGAGTCTGACGGAGACCAGGGACCTGCTGAGAAACTGACTTGACAAGGCCATCAACCTTCGGGCTCTGTTTTCTGGCAAGAATGCCTCTGCCAGGAGAGAGTCCAACCTTGCCCCTATGAACTCCAAGTTCTGGGAAGGGAGCAAAGTGGACTTTGCGACGTTTATGACAAACCCCAGGCATTGCAGAAGAGCAATGGTCCTGAAGGTGGCTTGATTGGCCTCCTGACCTGTCTGACCCCTGATGAGCCAGTCATCCAGATAGGGGAAGACAAAGATGCCCTGATTTCTCAGGTAGGCCGCCACCACTGCTAAGCACTTTGTAAAGACTCTGGGGGCGGAGGTGAGGCCGAAAGGCAGCACTCTGTACTGATAATGGTTTCCTCCCACGATGAACCTTAGGTACTTTCTGTGGTCTGGATGAATGAGGATGTGAGTGTACGCATCCTTTAGATCTAAGGAGCATAGCCAATCTCCCTGTTGGAGGTAGGGCAGAAGGGTTCCAAGAGTAAGCATCTTGAACTTTTCTTTCACTAGGAACTGGTTGAGGTTCCTGAGGTCCAGAATGGGGCGAAGGCCACCGGTCCTTTTGGGCACCAGGAAATACCTGGAGTAGAATCCGTGACCTTGCAAGTGGGGAGGCACAGGCACCACCGCCCTGTCCACCAACAGACCCTGAAGCTCCTGACGGAGAAGGTCTGTGTGCAGAGGAGGCCTTGGAGGCTCCCCTGGAAAATATGGGGGTGGCAGTTGGTGGAAATGGAGGGCATATCCCTTGTGGATTATCTCCAGCACCCAACTGTCCCCCGGTGATAAGGGGCCACTGGTGGGCAAAGAGGGCGAGACAACCTCCTGTGCAGGGTTGGGAGAGCAGTGGAGGAGAGGCTATGCTCAAGGAGTCAAAAGCCTCCACCCTGCGGACTGGCAGCAGGGGCCTGAGGCTTGGGGGTCCTCTGCCTACGGGGCCCATTATCCTGGCCCTTGGCTTGCTGACCCTGGGGGGCAGCTTGGGCAGCCTGATATTGTGGGTACTGTTTGTAGGCAGTGCCCTTCCTCGGGTAAAAGGGCTTTTTACCCGAGCCCTTCTTTTTATGAGAAGGGGGCAGAGGTCTTCCTCGACAGCCTTGTCCAGGTGAGGTGCTCGGTCTCGAGCTGAGCGGCCTTCTTGGTCATGGTCTTGCCAAAAAGGTTTTCACCTCGGCAAGGGACATAGACCAACTTGTCCTGAACCCATGGCTCGAGGTCCGATGACTGCAGCCATGCCTGGCATCGAGCTGCGATGCTGGCTGCCGCAACGCGGGCCGAAGCCTCGAAGCCATCGTAGGCGGCGCGGGACATAAGAACATAAGAACATAAGATATGCCATACTGGGTCAGACCAAGGTCCATCAAGCCCAGTATTCTGTTTCCAACAGTGGATAAGGTTTCTTAGGATTATCCCAGCTAGTTGAGTCTCGAGGCCTAGTCCTGCTGTAGTTCAGCCTTACCCGAGCAGTAGGCTTCTCAGACTTCAGCTGGCCTTCCTGTAGAGTCACCACTCTTCCACACCCACACCTTCTGCTACTTGAATAAGGAGAGTTACCTCTTACAGCAATGACTTCATCATTTCCCTGGTAACAGCCACAGTGTCCTGCATTTACTGCTGCCGGTTCCTCATATAAAACTCTGGGGTTTATTTCTCCCCTTGTGCCTTTCTTTCCAGTATCTCTCAGCCAAGAACTCCTGGAATTCTGTTGCACCGGACTTACTGTGCCTTCCTGCCAGGACCTCCTTCCTCTCTGGTACCCTTGCCAAGACTCCTTTTCTCTTTCAGCTTCTACCACAGCCTCTGCTTTCCGTTGCTGCTGCTGGTACCACCTCTGGTGCTCTTCCTGATGCGCTCTCTGCTGCTCTTCCTCCTGGTGCTCTCCCAGGTGTGTCCCCTGGTGCTTTCCCAGGTGCTCTCTGTGGTGTGCTTCCTTTACTTGTCCTACTTCCTCCTTTTCAACTTCCCAGCCTTTCTTCAGAGGAACTCCCCCTTTCCTGGATTGGCTGTTAGGTTGCATTACATCATCAGTTCTAGGGTGCAGTTCTCTAGGCCTTGGAAGGTCACTCCTGCTCCCCCTATCAGGCTCCTCATAGCATTGCAACTGATGTTGAAATCTTTTTTCAGGGTTTAAAACCTTTTTCTCTGTGTGAATAGGCTCTGCAGTGCCACAATACTTACCCTAAGATCTGTACTTTCCTCTACCACTGACGTCAATAGATTAACTTTCCATAGCCCCAGCGATTCTCAACCTCCAAATTCTCAACCTCCAAATACCACTTATAACAATTTAAAAAAAACACACCTACAGCTTCCCTCCCTCCCCAATCAACCCCCCTCCCAATACCAGCTTGCCTTTAATAATTTTTACCATCTTAATACAATAAACAATCTGAAAAGCTTCAAATTAAAATACCATTGAACCTACTCCTACAGCTCACTAATTACCATGCTTGGGGACCATGCCTAAGGGCCCTTTGGCACAGGACTGCCAGGCAATGGCCCGAATCTGGGCCTCAGTTTTAATGAGGTTATCTGTTCCTCCGTGATGATGCTCCTTTGTGAGAAAAGCTAGAGAGGAGGGACAGTAGCCACTAGATGTTTTTGGCGAACAGCAGGAGTGATCAGGTAAACAAGTGAGAAGTCATTCAACGGCACCAGCATGGAACAGCTTTCTCAGAGATCAGAACTAAGTGTACAGTTTCAAGAATGGGCAACCCTTCTTCATGTGCAGTGGTCAACCTCAGTACCTTAGTTAACTGCACTGCTAGAAAAGGAATGCAATCCTTGGGGAGGTAGGAAGGAGTGTGCCTGACTAATCCTCCAAAGGAAAACATCTGTTACAGGTAAGGTGGTGACACTTTAATTACCAGATAATGTCCTGTTCTTGAGCCCTGCTAAACCAATTCAGACAAGTGGGTGAGTTCCCCTACCAGCAAATGTGGAGACAGAGAAAAATTATAAAGACTTCCTATGACATCATCATGCCATTAACAACCTATGTCCCAGGGGCACAGTATCCATACCGAAGCATATAGTCCGGAATCTCTTGACCTCACACCACCTCAGTGAAAATACAAAGATTCAACAAAATGCATAGTTATTCACCTGTAACAGGTGTTCTCCAGGGACAGCAGGAATCAGTCCTCACATATGGGTGATGTCGGCACTGACAGTCTGTGCGGAGCATTTCCCCAACTTTCAAAGAAAACCTTTGAATGCTACCATCCAAGCATGGTCCCCTTCCTGCCCAAGGGTGCCATCTTGCTCACTCAGATGACATAGCTACGACAGCAATAAAACTAAAATAAGGTAGAGAGGCAACTCCTAGGGGAGGAGGGAGTGTTGTGAGGACTGATTCCTGCTGTCCCTGGAAAACACCTGTTACAGATGATTAACTATGCTTTTTCCAAGAACAAGCAGGAAGTCAGTCCTCACATAGGACCCCCTAGCTCCAGGCTGCCAAGGACCAAAGCAGGAGAGCACTAATGGTGACCAGTCAGATAGTCGTGAGTTGCAGAAGGTAAGTCCCCACTGAGAGACTCTGCAAGACCCTAGCATCCAGTGACACTATCACTCTGGTAGCCTGAACCCAGAAGGGCCGGAGGGCAGGAGGTGCCTACATCCCGAGAATGTTATGTAATACTGCCTGGCCCAAGGCACTGTCCCTGCGGGACTCACTCTCCAGGCAGAAGTGAGCTGTGAACGTATGAATTGAAGACCATGTGGCAGCCTTGCAGGTTTCCATTACTGGCACAGAGCGAAGGTTGGCTACCAATGTGGCCATCACCCTCTCACGATGCACTGTGATCTAATGCTCAAGGGCGAGGCAAGCTCGCTCATAGGCAATGGCAATGCAGTCCGCCACACAAGTGGACAGAGTTCATTTGGTTATGGGGAGCCCCAGTCTGCTGGGGTCATAAGACATGAAAAGCTGAGGAACTTTGCGGTGGACCTGAGTCCGCTGTAGGTACAAGCACAGGGCCCGTTTGCAATCCAGTGTGTGAAGTACTAGTTCCTCTCTGCCGGTGTGAGGCCATGGGAAGAAGGTTGGGAGGACCACCTCCTGCTTGAGGTGGAAAGGAGAAACCAGCTTTGGGAGGAATCTGGGGCACGTGCGGAACACTACCCTGTTCTTATAGAACCTCGTATATGGTGGGTCTGCCACCAGGGCCTGCAATTCACTCACTCTTCGAGCGAATGTGAGGACCACCAGAAAAAACACTTTCCAAGATAGGAACCGCAGGTGGCCAGAGGCTTGAAAGACAGTTTGGTGAGTTGGAAGAGCACCACGTTTAGGTCCCACTCTGCCGCCAGAGGGCGAAAAGGGGGCTTGAATAGAAGGTGGCCCGGAGGAACCTAGAAACCAGGGGCTGGTTTGAGAGGGGTTTACTCTCGATAGGGTGATGGTGAGCAGTTATGGCACCCTTACTGAGTTGGACTTCAGCCTGAGTGGGACAGGTGCAGCAGGTACTGGAGGACTACTTGCACATTTATTTTATTTATTTAACAGGTTTTATATACCGCTTTATCATTTCAATCAAAGCGGTTTACATTGAAACTTAAACTTGATAATGTACATTAAACAGGGACATTGATAACTTGGATTTTTCTGAGGCAATGGAGGGTTAAGTGACTTGCTCAAGGCCACAAGGAGTGCTAGTGGGAATTGAACCCTGATCTCTGAGTTCCCAAGCCAGTGTTCTCAACCATTAGGCTACTCCTCCACTCCACATGGCAGGAGAAGGGATTCTCCTCCTTTTCCACACTCCAGGCGGAGAATCTTCTCCACTTAAAAGCATATGCCCATCTGGTGGAGGGTTTCCGGGAGGCCAGTAGGATCTCCTTGATCTCCCCTGGAAGGTTGAAAGGGGCCAGAGCTACCCTTTCAGCAGCCACGCTGTTAGCGTTAGGGACCCCAAATTGGGGTGGAGGGAGCCCTCCTCCTGAGACAGGAGGTCCAGGGCTCGGCCCAGAGGAACAGGGAGCACCACCAACAGGGAAAGCAGCAGAGGGAACCAAGGTTGCCTGGGCCATCTGGGGGCAATCAGGATGACTGATGCCTTTTCGCTCTTGAGTCAGTGGGAATGCATAGAGTTGGCCTTCAGACTACAAGATCAGAAAGGCATCTGCTGCCACTCTCTCTGGGTGCAGCTGCCGTGAGCAGAAGCGGGGTAGCTGGGTGTTGACTGGAGAGGCAAATATGTCCATCACAGGCCTGCCCCAGAGGTGGAAGAGCCACTTCGTTACTCTGGGGTGTAGGCGCCACTTGTGTGGATGCAAGATTCTGCTCAGCCTGTCCGCTAGGCAGTTGTCCTGGCCCGGGAGGTACACTGCTCACACAAGCATGCCGATCCGTGACGTGAAGGAGAGGACAGCCACTGCTTCCTAGCAGAAGAGGTACAAGCCCGTGCCACCCTGCTTGTTGATAAAAAAAACACGGCGACTTGGTTGTCCGTCTGGATCAACACAGGTTGGTGCTGCAAGAGGTGGCAGAACACTCCTATGGCTAAGAAGATTGCCCTGAGCTCCAGGAGATTGGATTTGTAGGAGTAAGACCAACTGCCCTGTGTGCGCTGGTCCCCGCAATGCATTCCCCAACCAAGGAGGGAGGCATCTGTTGCCTGGAAGGGCATTCCCACCTGGAGGTGGTGCAAGTTTTCCCACCATTTGAGAGACTATGCCAGCTGGCGGGTAACCCTGACCCTGTCCCGCAGCCTACCCATGGCTTGCGTCCACTGTGAGCCTAAGCATTATTGGGCTGTCCGCATGTGTAAGCAGGCTGAGGAGGCAGCGGCATGGCGATACTGACCGATGGAGCTGCACCTCTCCTGACAGTTGCCTGAGACGTTCTGCCCTTTCTTTGGGAGGCAAGCCTTGACCTGCAACATGTCTAACTGGGCACCTATGAACTCCAGGCTTTAAGTCCGGGAGAGATGGGATTTAGGGTAATTGAGGATGAACCCCAGGTGCTGCAGAAGGGTTGCCCGCTCTGCAGAATGACAAACCTCTGAGGCCGTACAGCATAGTTACTCATCTGTAACAGGTGATCTCTGGGAACAGCAGAAATTAAGTTCTCATATATGGGTGACATTGGATATCGATGGAGCCTGCACGGAAAGCTCCCCAGCTACCAAAAGGAAAGCATTTGGGAGTAGTCCACTGCGCATATGTTGGTGCCTTCCCGCTCTTCTAACTGACTTTCTTCAGTTGAATGTACAGCTAAAGAAAGTTGAGTAGAGAGAGAGCGAGATCTACAACTTCTTGGGGAGGTGGGCAGGTTGTGAAGACTAAATTCCTGCTGTTCCTGGAGATCACCTGTTACAGGTGAGTAACTAAGCTATCTCCAGGAACAATCAGGAATGATGTAGTCCTCACATATGGGACTCCCTAGCTGAGAGATATCGAGGTTGTCTGTGAATCGTTGGCCTTGACCTCCCGCAGCCGAGATCTGAAAGAATGGGCGGGGGGTAGGAGTTGTGCTAAATCCCAAAGAAATGTTGAAGGTCCACCTGGCCATAGGCTGCATTCTGGTGGGAATCCTTGTCCAAGCAGTAGTGGACCGCAAAGATGTGGATGGACCACCATGTAGAAGCTCAGCATATTTTAGAGATGAGAACTGCTCGGAGGTCTGCAACCGAGGTGGACATTGCCCGAATGTTGTGAGCAGTGATGTGCCCTGTTAGGGAGAGTCCTGCTTTTTCATAGCAGAAAGATATGCAGCCCGCTATCCAGCGGGAGAGGGATCATTTAGTTACTGGCAATCCCAGATGAACTGGATCAAAGGGTACAAAAAGTTGAGAAGACTTCCTGATACTTTCAAGTCCTCTGTATATAGAAAGCCAAAGCCCTTTTGCAGTCCAGCATATGCAGGGAGGCTTCTGCCAGGGAGGCGTGTAAACTGGGGAAGAAAACAGGGAGGTTGACTGTCTGATTGATATGAAAAGCGGAGACCACTTTCGGGAGGAAGTGCGGGTGTCTCCGTAGGACCACCCTGTCATGGTGAAAGTGGGTGTAAGGAGCGTGAGCCACTAGGGCCTGTAGCTCACTGACACGTCTGGCAGAGGTTAGGTTACTGTTGAGTAATCCAAAGGTCCAGCGTGGAGAGAGTCTCTATCATCCCTTCCAGAGGGGACAGAAGAGTAGGTCTTTTGGCTTTTGAGTTTCTGCATGTTTGACTTGGCAACCATGGAGTTATGTGGGAGTTAGGGGCTTGTGGAACCCCGGTCCCTTCCTGACACGGTATATGGTGTTGAGGCATCGGCTGACCACTGGTACCGATGCCGGGGTCTCCCACATGTACAACAGTAGCCGCTCGAGGATCGGCTGCACTTGCACTGAGAGATTCCTTGGGTGGAGACTCCAATTAGAGAATCTCCTATTCCTCGGCGTATGGCTCCTCCTCGGTTTTGATTTGCACCGAGAGGACTCTGGCCCTATCCCTTAAAAAATCGTAGAAGGCAATGTCTCTGGGGGGGGGAATGGCGCCTAGGCGCCAAGTCCGAGGGGACATCTTTGTGCCATCTGGTTTCCAGAGAGGCCTCATCATCGGTCTTCTCATTTGGAGTTGAGGGGTGACAATGATTCAGAGGCCCTGCGACTCCTTGCCTCGAGGCTAGTGCCAAAGGGCCAGGGGCCTCCTGAGGACCTGGGGTCCGAGTCTTGGAAACTGGCCGGGGAGGACCGATTCCCGAGGAAAGGGACCGGAACCGCAAGCGGGGCCAAGGGCTTACCTGAGGCCAGTGGCACTCTGGGCTCAGCTCGATGACCGGGGACTACCCCGCAGTCGGGTGTCCGGTCGTCGGAGCAGATGATACGGATGAACCAGCCATCACTGCCTGATGCATGGCCAGGATAGCAACGATGTTCTGCTCCATGGCTGCCATTGTGGATTCCAAGTCAGAAGGCTCCTCAGCGTTCAGCGCAGGAACCGAGGATCTCAAGCCAGACACCGGCACTCTCACAAGTGCATCCTCTACGAGGATGACAGTCTCCGCCGGCCAAGGAATCCTTTTTGAGGACCTTAATTAATTTATTTATTACAATCTTTTATATACCGCGCTATTTGGTATCAGCACGGTTCACATACAACAACATCAACAGAATAACAGGCTATTCCGTGTTTACAGCAAACAGGTATATAAACTTGGGTAACATGAGGTTAACTTATTACAAACATGATTATATAAAAAGGTATCATGACAACACAAAAGTCCTAGTAATCTTACTGAGAAAGTGGGAGAGGCTATTTGAAGATAAGGCGTGTCTCTTATTTGGGGGGGCTTTTGCTGGGGGTAATGTTTGGTGGGTAGTATATGAGGAAAAGGTGATATTTAAGTGCTTTCCTAAATTGGGTTAAATCGGTAATGGGATGCTTCTTAGAGTCTCTGTGAGCCGCCTGAATGATTTCTCTGGTGGAACCTCGACAGACTTTGAGGATTTCTTTCTCTCTCTCTCTCTCTCAGGGTCCGAGGTCTTCTCGAAGGAGCCGCCGCGGCAGAACTCTAAGAATGCTCAGACCTCACAGGAAGTGCTGGGCTTGGAGCTCGGCGTCAGGGATACCGGTGCAGAGTCGGACTTTGAGAACAGTTTCTCCTGCAACTCCAACCATTTTGTATTGGTTTTCAGCATCATGGCATGGCACAGGTCGCAGGAGATGCTATCATGATTCGGTCCCAGAAAGCATAAGCAGCAATCGTGGGTGTCAGTGACAGATATAATTTGACTGCAGTGGTCACATTGTTTGAACCCACCGGGGCACATGGTAGGGAACACCCGGCGAGGGTCAATGACACACAGGCGAAAAAGGGCACATACACCGGTTGAGACAAGTCTTGATCAAAAAACAGGGGAAAGGAGCAGAGAACAGCACCGGCTTGGGAGGGAAGAGGAACCAGTATGCAAAACAGGAACAGCTAATTTTAAGGATTTAGCAAAGAATTTTTACGGTGAAATTGGACCGATGTCCAGTGGGCTCCGCAGAAAAAAGGAGACTGAGCAAGATGGCACCCTTGGGAGGGAAGTGGACCACGCATGTGTGGTAGCATTCCCAAAGGCTTTCTTTGAAAGGAGAGCAGACAAGCCACCTAATTAACATGATCTGCTACATAAGAACATAAGATATGCCATACTGGGTCAGACCAAGGTCCATCAAGCCCAGCATTCTGTTTCCAACAGTGGCCAATCTAGGTCATATGTACCTAGCAGTTTCCCCAAGGGACACAGGTTCCACAATGCTTGTATTGGTTCAAGCATTGATATCCTGGGTCCCTTCTTAATAATGGTTTATGGACCTTTCCTCCAGGAACTTGTCCAAACCTTTTTTAAACCCAGCTACACTAACAGCCTTTACTACATCCTCCGGTAACAAATTCCAGAGTTTGATTACACGTTGAGTGAAAAAATATTTTCTCTTATTTGTCTTAAATAGTTTACCCTATAGCTTCATTGCATGTCCCCTAGTCTTTCTATATTCTGATAAGGTAAACAATCGATCTACGTTTACCCGTTCCACTCCGTTCATCAATTTATAGACTTCTATCATATCTCCCCTCAGCCGTCTCTTTTCCAGGTTAAAGAGCCCTAACCTTTTTAGCCTTTCTTCATAGGAGTATCCTTCCATCCCCTTTACCATTTTGGTGGCTCTTCTCTGAACCTTTTCTAAAATCGCTATATCCTTTTTAAGATACGGCGACCAGAATTGCACACAATATTCAAGGTGCGGTCTCACCATGGAACGATATAGAGGCATTACAATATCTTTTGTTTTATTTTCCATTCCTTTCCTTATCATACCTAGCATTCTATTTGCTCTCTTGGCCGCTGCTGCACACTGAGCCGAGGGTTTTAACATGGTATCCACAATGACGCCTAAATCTTTTTCCTGCCTAATACCCAGAAGATCAAGGGTTCGATTCCTACTTGCACTCCTTGTGACTTTGGGCAAGTCACTTTACCCTCAATTGCCTCGGAAGAAAAGGCTGGCAATCTACTTACAGTGATACATTGCCAAGAAAACCCAGAGGTAGCTGGGTCGCTATGAGTCAACACTGACTTGATGGCACTAAAAAAAAAAACAACCACCCTACAGGAGTCTCAAGAACTACAGGAGTTTGGGTAGTGCAAACATAGAAACATGATGGCAGAAAAAGACCATATGGCCTATCTAGTCTGCCCTTCCACATCAACTACTACAAGAGTCCTCTTTTTTCTTTAGAGATCCTTGTGTGCTTTTTTGAATTCAGATACTGTCCTCATCTCTGCCACCTCCACTGGGACACTATTCCACGCATCTACCACTCTTTCTGTAAAGAAATATTTCTGCATATTGCTCCAGGGTGTATTCCCTTTCACCCTCATCCTATGTCCCCTTGAAGCAGAGCTTGCTTTCAATCAAAAAAGGCTCTCCTCCTGTGCATTTATGCCACGGAGGTATATAAACATCTCTATCACCTCTATCCCGCCTTTCCTCTAAAGTATAAAAATTAAGCTCCTTATGTCTAACCTCATATGCTTTATAATGAAGACCACTAACCATTTTAGTAGCCACTCTCTGCATCGACTCCAACCTATTTATATCCTTTTGAAGGTGCAGTCTCCAGAATTGCACACAACATGCCAAATGAGGTCGCACCAAAGACTTATACAGAGGCACTATCGCCTCCCTTTTTTCTGCTGACCATTCCTCTCCAAATGCACACAAGCATCCTTCTAGCTTTTGCCATCACCTTTTCTACTTGTTTAGTTACTTTAACATCAGACACAATCATGCCTAGGTCCTGCTTCTCTTTTGTGGACAGAAGTACTTCACCCCCTAAACTGTACCACTCCCTTGGACTGCTGCAGCCCAAATGAATGACCTTGCATTTTTTAACATTAAATCCCAGCTGCCAAATTCTAGACCATTCTTAAAGCTTAGCTAGATCCCTCCTCATCTTATCTATACCTTCCTGGGTGTCTACTCTATTGCAGATTTTGGTATTATCTGCAAAGAGGCAAACCTTACCCGACAGCCCTTCCGCTAGATCACTAACAAAGATGTTAAAAAATTGGACCAAGGACAGATCCCTGGGGATCCCATTTATGCATAGCGTCCCCGAAAAGGGTACGCTCAAATTTTATGCCTCAGGTCATATTAAACCACGCATAAAACAATTCAATCACACAATATTTTATTAGGAACAAATGTAGAATGAATGCATTTCAAAAAGTTTTGTGATACGTTCACCTGCAGAACCGATAAAAGAACTTGAAGTAAGAGTTTAGTAAAATTTACTAAATTTATCGTACGCTTTAAAAGTAGCGGTTTTTCGACAAGAACGCAATCAGTCATTCTCTCAAGTAAGTTTTATATTTGTTTAATATATTGTTTTTATTCGAATATATTTGTATGTAGAATTTACAGTGATTCCGTTCTGAGTACGATACATATTTCTGCCATCCCCATTTTGGGGACACTATGCATGAATGGGTAGGGCATTTGTGATTGACGATAATATGAGCAATTAAGTGTAACAGAGCACGTGCAATATGCAATTATTCCACAAACCATGCTATTTGGTATTTTTGTGTTGTCTATTTATGATTTTTCATATTTTTCAACTTTAGAATGTCAAGGCATGACAAATTACACTGTCCGGGGGTGGTGGTGCATGACAACCTTGTCCAGACATACTTTGCATGACTGCCAGAGCCATATGCCCATACCACTCAATGCACATGTCAGCACCTGGGGAGGGGCTGCGGTATGTGCAGCAGCTGACACGGGCCTGTTCATGTCCACACCATGTATGGCTGGCCCATGCCTCTGTGCATCATGCACACTGCCTGCCTGGGACATTGGTCACAGCAGTGTTCCATCGTGAGTTGCTGGTATGGGGACTACCTCTGGGTCCGGGGGTTCGAGGCCCACTCCGCCAATATTTTTGCTGAGATATGCCAAGGGTGCAGTGTCCACATGCCATGCCCCCCACACCCCATATGTGCCATGACATGTGTCTTTATCTTTATCTTTATCTTTATTCGGTTTCTTGATAAACCGCCTAAACCATAAGGCATCAAAGCGGTGTACAATAAATGGGCTGCAGGGAAGAAAGATAGAAAAGAACGCCATGGTATGACAGGAAAGAAAAGAAAAAGGAGAAGAGGAGAGAGTAAAAAGGGCAGAGTGACACAAATAGAAACTTACAACAAGAGAGGGGACTGAGGGGGGTAAACGAGGGTAAAGGGTACTGAAGTGAAGGGTTCTATGAATGGTGATGAAATATTAGAGGGTACTGGGAGCAGTAAGTATAAATGAGGGAGCCAATAGTATCAAAGAGAAACTGGAAGATCAAAAGCTTGTGCAAAGAGGTGTGTTTTAAGGAGGGACTTGAATTGTGGAAAAGAGGGCTCAGTACGGAGGGGGAGGGGGAGGGAATTCCACAGGGCAGCAGCAAGGAAGAAGAAAGCGGAGTGGCGAGTAAGTTCGAGGTGCGCTTGAGAAGGGGAAGGGAGAAAGAGACGGTTACCATGGGAGGAACGAAGAAGGCGAGGAACAGGCTGGTGAAAAATGAGATCGGAAAGATACTGAGGGATACCGGAGTGGAGGGTTTTATGAATGGTAATGAGGTATTTGAAGATAAAGCGGTATCGAATAGGGAGCCAATGGAGGGAAAGGAGACAAGGGGTGATGTGCTCACGGGGAGAGGAGAAAGTAACTAGGCGGGCGGCGGTATTTTGGATAAGTTGGAGACGGCATATCTGAAAAGAGGGGAGACCAGCAAAGATGGAATTACAGTAATCAAGGCGAGAAATTACAAGGGAGAGGACTAAAGTAGTGAGAGAACTAGAGGAAAGATAAGGACGAAGGGACCTGATACGACGAAGGTAGAAGAAGCAGCTGCGGACCAAGGAGGAGATGTGGGAGTGGAAAGACAAGGAGGTGTCGAGGGTTACACCAAGATAACGAAGGCAGGATACAAGAGGGATGGGCAGGGATGACATTAGAGGAGCCAAGGTGGGAGGGGAAGTTGAGAAGGAAAACCAAATAGCCGATGATTTGGAGGGGTTGACACTGAGAAAATTAGTGGAGAACCATGAGGCAGTCAGGTTGAGACAAGAATTGAGAGGGGAAAGATCTGGAGAAACGGAGCTAGTGTGGTGGACAAGAAGAATATCATCAGCATAAAAGTAACAGGAGAGACCAGACTGTTGGATAAGAAGGGCAAGTGGGGCAAGGAAGATGTTGAAGAGAAGGGGGGCAAGAATAGAACCCTGCGGAACACCACAGAGAAGAGGAGAGGGAGCAGAGTCAGTGGTACCAGAGCGGACGGAAAAAGTACGAGAGGCATCTTTTCATGGTGCCCTGCGTGGGGGCCCACATGTCCAGACATGAGCATCCAAGGCATAGCATTCCATGACTGCCGCAGCTGGGACACACACATTGCACATTCCACCTGCCCATTGTATATCTGTCACCTGCCCATTGCACGATGCCAGTGCCACAAACATGGTGGCTGTCATGGGGGGGGCGGGACATGTGCATGGTGTGTTGCATACACATGGTACCCCCAGCACATCACCGTCTAGCTGCACAGGGCATGCATGTCAGCCATCGGGCACTGCGGATGCAGTTCCAGGCCTGTTTCTGTCACCAGGGGATGGTAAGGCCCCATGCATAGGACAGGTGTCTGTGGCAGCATGTGGCCCCTTCCTCCAGCCCACCCACCCTGCCATAGGTCCCTCCACATCCCTTCTTGGGCATACCCACACATCTGGGCCACCCACTTGACTTGAATCTGCCACATCCATGGTCTACTCTGGGCCATTCCCGTCTCCATATCCTGCCCTCTGTTCATGTCACACACCACTGTCATATGTTATGTGGCTGGCTCCACAATTTTGATACATAAAGATCATTTCCACATAATACTAATTACATTTCATTTATAATAGGTTTTGGAAATTTGCAGTTGTTTGATATAACAGCCACTTCACCCGCCCTTTCCTGCATAGCGTCCCCGAAATGAGGACGTTGAAATATTGTGCAAAATAGCAGTCAAAATATTTGTTTTGACCAAAATTATCACTTGAGGTGTTATTAGTTTGGTATTGACTAACATATTATGGAGTTTCATGTGAAAACAAAAATTCATGCATTAATGGGTTTTTAACAAGACTGCAGCAAAAGCGTACCACCGTCTAAAGATCATCAGACGACTCAAGCCACTCCTCAGCCAAGAACATTTCTGCACAGTATGCCAGGCAGTCATCACCCCCATACTGGACTACGGAAATTCACTATATCAAGGGTTACCCAAACACTCTGTACACCCACTTCAATTGGTTCAAAACACCGCAGTGCGCATAATCACAGGCACGTCCAAATACGAACACATAACACCAGTACTCCGAAATCTGCACTGGCTACCCATAATGGCACGAGTAAAATTCAAGGCAACACTAATCATCTTCAAGACCATACACCACTGCTCAGCAGAAATTCTACAGACTGCAATAACCAAAGACACAAGCAGCAGACCCAGGCGAACCCAAGGCAGCAACAGACTTCTCACCCCAGCCGGATACCATAAAATGAAGCAATCCACTTTATTTATTTATTTATTTATCTATCTATTACTTCTATACCGCCCCTTCCAGAGATCAAGGGCAGTTTACATGGAACAAGTTAACATATTATGTAAACTTCAGAATACATTTACATTGAACAGGAATTTAACTTTTTACAAATAACAATAAATGCGATAAACTGTCCAAACTATTTACATAGGCTATTTACAAGTGGTTATATACAGTGTGTTATAGAATAATCATAGGTCATGCATAAGTGGTGGAATTTATTTCCATTTTTCTTGGGTTTTTTGTGTGTGTGTAGGGGGACTGGGTGGGGTTAGCTAATTGTGATTTTAGGAGTTTAGAGTTTGTGGATGCTGTGGGACAGGACTTGGGGGGTAGGGGATTTGGAAATGTTCGGAGAATAGGTAGGTTTTGAGTTCCTTCCGAAATTGGGAGAGGTCTTTTATGATACGGAGGCCTCATGGGAGATCATTCCAGAGCATGGGGGCAGTGAACGTGAAGGCTCTGGCACTTGAGGATTTTTTAGTCTTCGTGAATGTTTTTGGCATATCGCGTGAGTGGGCTGCGTTTTGTCTGCGAGTTCTTAATTTGGATGGGGTCTGTAGTAGTGTTGATAGGTGTGAGGGGGCGATGTCGTTTAGGAGCTTGAAAGTTGTTAGGAGAATCTTGTATCTGATTCGGCTGTTTATAGGGAGCCAATGTAGTTCTAGGAGTATCGGGGTCACATGGTCTGTTAGGCGAGCTTTAGTGATTACTTTTGCGCAGATGTTCTGGGCTCTTTGTAATAGGTAGGTATTTTTTTGTGGTAGGCCAGTTAGGAGACTGTTGCAATAATCGAAATGGGGTGTGATGAGTGTATTAACAACCGATCTAAAGTCATGTGTGTCAAGGAGGGGCCTTAGGTGTTGTATGGTTTTGAGTTTATGAAATATGGTTCTTAGTGTCTGCTTTATGTGCAGTAGCATGGTGAGAATATGATCTATTATTACACCTAGGTATTTTACCTTTTTTAACAGGTATAGCTGTATTGTTGTTGGAAAAGTGTCCTCGGTCACAGGTGTTCTTGTAACAAACATTGCTTCGGTTTTTTTGAGGTTAATGCTGAGGTAATTGGTTTCCATCCAAGAGGTGGTCTCAGCCATGCATTCAGATAGGGTGTTGTAAGTGGGGGTTTTGGTGGTTATGGGGATGGCGAGCATGATATCATCAGAATAAATAAAGTGACTAATCTTGTGTTTTCTAAATATGTTAGTGATAGGTTGCAAGTATAGGTTGAAAAGGAGGGCGGAAAGGGCTGATCCCTGGGGTATTCCTTGTCCTTGGGGGAAGGTTTCTGATGCCTCTTGGTCTATTTGAACACGTATTAGTCTATTTGTGATGTAGGACTTGAACCATTTGAGAACAGTCCCACCTATTCCTAGGTTTTCTAGCCTATTGATCAGAGTAGGGTGGTTGATGTTGTCAAAGGCGGCAGAGATGTCTATAAAGAGGAGTAGAAAGCCTTGATTGTTGACATCTGTGCCTTTGATGAGGTAGTCCATCAGTGTAATGAAGAGGGTTTCCACTCCGTGGAAGGGGCGGAAACCAAATTGGTGTGAGTCAAGGGGTTTGTGCTCATCAATATGGTCCTGTAATTGTAACTGAATTGTTTTTTCTATTATTTTAGCAATAAATGGAATGCTGGCTATTGGTCTGTATGAATTTGGATCATTTGAGTCAAGTTTATTGTTTTTTATTATTGGGCGAAGCGTTGTGAGCTTTAGGGCATCAGGCATGATGCCTTGAGAAAGGGACTGGTTCACCATATGTTGAATGTTTTCGGCGAGTTCTTCCTTTGTACATTTAATCCAAGACACGGGGCAAGGATCGAATGGGGAGGTTGTAGTATTGATCATTGTTATGATTTTAAGGAGCTGTTTTTGGTCAACCGTGTGAAAAGTTGTCCAATTGTTATTAATTTCTATGTGTGTAAGTAGTATTGCTGTTAGAGTATTGGGTTTAGATTTTAGTTTTTCTGCAAAGTGGGTTGCTAATGTTTGAATACTTATTGCTGGTTGTTTTGGCTCAGAGTTCTTTGCTTTAGTCAGTGTTTTTACAATTGCAAATAGTTCTCTAGGTCGGTTAATGGCCAGATTTATTACTTTAGAGTGGTAATCCCTTTTTGATTTGTTTATTGCGTTCTTGTATTCGTTAAGAGTGTTCATGTATTGGGATTTGTTTTCGTTTGATTTATTTTTCCTCCATCTCTTTTCTTGTTTCCTCAGTTGATTTTTTAGTTTTGCTAGTTCTTTCGTGAACCATTTTTCTGTTTTTTTTTATTGTCTATGCATTGTGCGTGTGGGGACAGCTGCTTCTTGTATTGTTAGGTTCCAATGATTTACAGTGGAGTTGATGTCTGGGAAGTCCGTGTTGAGTATGGGTAATACTTTGTCAAGGAAAGTATCTTTGTCAAAGTGTGCGAATCATGATATATGAGGTGATGTGTTTGTTGTATTCTGTGTTGCTTGTGCTGGGAGGTGGAGTGTTATGAGGTGATGGTCGGACCATGGTACTTCTGTTGTGGTTGGTGAGGTAAATTGTTTATTTATTTATTTATATTCTCTTATATACCGCACTATTCAGCATCAGCGCGGTTCACATAGAACAAAAAATCTCAGTACATTCAACATGCATGAGTTTACAGATAACAAGGGAAGGAAATTGGATAACAGGGGAAACTATTTACAATCTATTTACAGGGGTAATACTAGTGCATGGGAACATGTTACTAGGAACAGTTGATAAGAATATATTCAATAATTATAGAGAGTCAGCCTTGGCGTGTTATTGAGACACCGAGGAATTGAATAACTGAGTGGAAACACTGCGGTCAATGGGTAACATTGACTCTATAAGGTACTTGTTGAAGAGATAGAATTGGAGGGCTTTCCTAAATTGCATTAAGCTGCTGATAGCCCGGATGCCAGGGGGAAGTGCATTCCAACACCTAGGGGTACAGAGAAAGCGTAGTTACTCACCTGTAACAGGTGTTCTCCAGGAGCAGCAGGAATCAGTCCTCACATATGGGTGACGTCGGCGCCGACGGAGCCCTCGCGGAGCAATTTTCCCCAGCTTTCAAAGAAAGCCTTTGGGAATTGCAGCGCGCATGCGCAGTCCCCTTCCCGCCCAAGGGTGCCATCTTAGCCAGTCAGATGACATAGCTAAAAGACAGCGTAAAAATTTGCAAAAAAAAACTAAAGCAGATAATCGCAACTCCAAGGGGAGGAGGGAGGGTTGTGAGGACTGATTCCTGCTGCTCCTGGAGAACACCTGTTACAGGTGAGTAACTACGCTTTCTCCAGGACCAAGCAGGAAGTCAGTCCTCACATATGGGACTCCCAAGCTTAAGGCTACCGGAGACCCTAAGCACAAAAATGAGCTCCCTCTAGCTCAGCAGTACAGAAGGAAGGAATCTTCGCTGAATTATTACCCACCGGTAGCCCCCATCCGGGATGGAGGGTAGGAGTTGCTCAAACCTCAAAGAGATTTCGGAGGACTGCCTGTCCGAAAGCACTGTCCCTGCGGGACTCCCTCTCGAGGCAGTAATGGACCGCAAAAGTCTGGCTCGAAGACCAAGTAGCGGCCCGGCAGATGTCTGCCAACGGAACAGAGCGGAGGTAAGCCACTGACGTAGCCTTCGCCCGAACACAATGAGCCGTGACTCGACTTTCTAAGGAGAGTCCGGCTGCCCCATAAGCCCAAGCGATACAGTCAGCAACCCATATGGATAGAGTACGCTTGGAGACCGGGAGCCCCAATTTATTGGGGTCAAAAGATACAAAAAGCTGAGCAGCTTTACGGTGCTCCCGCGTACGGTCAAGGTAGAAGTTCAGTGCCCTTCTACAGTCCAGGGTATGCAGGACCATTTCAGCTCGGCTGGAGTGTAGCCTGGGAAAGAAGGTCAGAAGTACCACCTCCTGATTGATGTGAAAAGGGGAGACCACTTTTGGAAGAAATTTTGGGTGAGTCCGTAGGACTACCCTATTTTTGTAGAACCGATTGTAAGGGGGATCAGACACGAGGGCCTGCAATTCACTTACGCGTCTAGCGGAAGTGAGGGCTATCAGGAATAAGGTTTTCCAAGATAGAAAACGTAGAGAACAGGTAGCCATAGGTTCAAAAGGCGGACAGGTGATCCGCTGTAAAACCACATTTAGATCCCAGTCAGGTGCTGGCGGGCGCAGAGGTGGTTTGAGTAGAAGGAGACCTCGGAGAAACCTTGCCACGAGAGGGTCGCTGGAAAGAGGTCTGCCGTCCACCGGCACATGATGTGCTGAGAGAGCACTGAGGTGAACTTTGACGGAGTTGGACTTAAGTCCCAGATTAGAGAGGTAGAGCAAGTACTGCAAGATCACCGACACCGAGCAGGAGAAGGGATCCTGAGACTGCTTGGCACACCAAGCGGAAAAGCGACGCCATTTAAGGGCGTAGCATTTGCGGGTAGAAGGTCGCCGGGAAGCTAGGACGACCTCTTCCACCTCTGCCGGCAATAGAAGGGGAGCGAGGACTACCCTTTCAGCAGCCAGGCCATCAGATGTAGAGATCTGAGGTTGGGGTGTAGCAGGGACCCCTGATCCTGTGTTAGGAGATCTGGTTGAAACCCCAGAGGGAACGGATCCTCCACCGCTAATTGCAGCAGGAGTGGAAACCACGGCTGTCTGGGCCAGCGAGGAGCTATCAGGATCATGGAAGCTTTGTCTCGGAGAACCTTGAAAAGAGTTCGGGAGACTAGCGGTATGGGAGGAAAGGCATACAGAAGGCTTTTCGACCATGAGAGCAGAAAAGCATCCCCCGCTACTCGAAGGGGATGCGGCTGCCGAGAGCAGAAGCGAGGAAGTTGCCGGTTGAGAGGACTGGCAAAGAGATCCATCGTGGGGAGGCCCCACTTCAGAAAAAGTTTCTGAACTACCAAGGCGTCCAGGCGCCACTCGTGCGGCTGGAGGATTCTGCTGAGTTTGTCCGCCAGGCAATTCTCTTGGCCTGGGAGATAAACTGCCTTGAGAAGAATGCCGTGGCTGACGGCCCAAGAACAGAGCTTCTGTGCTTCCCGACAGAGAAGGAAGGAGCCCGTGCCCCCCTGTTTGTTCACGTAGAACATGGCAACTTGATTGTCCGTCTGGACAAGGACGGACTGCTGAGAAGTCAGGTGGGAGAAAGCCTTGAGAGCCAGACGGATTGCTCTGAGCTCCAGGAAGTTGATCTGCTGCGCAGACTCCCACGTGGTCCAGAGACCTTGAGTACATGCCCCCTGGCAATGCGCTCTCCATCCTAGGAGAGAAGCATCGGTCGTCAGCACTTGAGCCGGCGGAGGAGACTGAAAAGGCATTTCGAGCACCAGGTTCGGCCGATGAAGCCACCACTGTAGAGAAGAGGCCAGCGGGCCGGAGATGCGCACTAAGTCGGCTAGGCCACCCGAGGCCTGTTGCCACTGCTTGCGAAGGCACCACTGAGCAGGCCGCATATTCAGGCGGGCATTGGGGGTCACGTGGACGGTGGAAGCCATATGGCCGAGTAGTCTCAGGAAGCGCCTGGCGGAGACCAGGGACTGGCTGCGAAAACGGCCGGCTAGGTCCATGAGCCGTTGAGCCCTGTCGAGAGGCAGGAAAGCTCGTGCCTGAAGAGTGTGCAATCTTGCGCCGATGAACTCGAGATCTTGTGAGGGGAGCAAAGTGGACTTTGCGAAGTTTATGACAAAGCCCAAGTATTGTAGAAGAGTCACAGTGCGGTGTGTGGCTTTTGTGACTTCTGGAGAGGACGATGCTCTGATGAGCCAGTCGTCTAGGTACGGAAAGACATAGAGGCCGTGAAGCCGGAGATAAGCCGCCACCACCGCGAGACATTTTGTGAAGACTCGTGGTGCGGAGGATAGGCCAAAGGGCAGTACTCTGTACTGGTAATGATTTCCTGCCACCACAAACCTTAGGTATTGGCGGTGGCTTGGGTGGATGAGGATGTGCGTGTAGGCATCCTTTAGATCCAAGGAGCATAGCCAATCTCCCTGGAGGTAGCCAATCTCCCTGGAGGTAGGGCAGAAGGATTCCAAGGGTAAGCATCTTGAACTTCTCCCTGACGAGGAACTTGAAGAGGTTGCGCAAGTCCAGGATGGGTCTGAGGCCTCCCGTTCTTTTTGGTATTAGGAAATACCTGGAATAGAAGCCTTGACCCCGCAGGTGGTGGGGCACCGGTTCCACAGCCTGTTCCTGAAGAAGACTTGCTAACTCCTGAAGGAGTAAGTCCCTGTGCAGAGGGAGTCGTGGAGGTTCTCCCGGGAAATAGGAGGGAGGGATCTGGTGGAAGTGGAGAAGATAGCCTTCTCTCACCACTTGAAGCACCCAGGCATCTGAGGTGACGTTGGACCACCTGTGGGCAAAGTGAACAAGCCGGCCTCCTGTGCTGGGAGGAACCAGTTGAGGGGGAGAGGCTATGCTGATGAAGTCAAAAACCCCCACCCTGCTGAGCAGGGGCCGGTGGTGCAGGCTTGGGGGCTTGCTGCCTACGGGACCCGTTACCCCGTCCCTTGGCCTGCTGACCCTGTTGGGGAGCCGCGGAGGCCTGATATTGAGGGTAGTGTTTATAGGCAGCCGCCTTTCTCGGGTAAAAGGACTTCTTTCCCGAGCCCTTCTTCTTCTGGGAAGGGGCGGAGGTCTTCCTAGAAAGCCTAGTTCTGGTGAGAGTCTCCGTCTCGATTTGGGCAGCCTTTTCAGCCATGGGCTTGCCAAAGAGGTTCTCACCTCGGCAGGGGACATCGACCAACTTGTCCTGCACCCAGGGTTCAAGGTCAGACGACTGAAGCCAAGCCTGTCGGCGGGCACCGATGCCGGCTGCGGCCACTCGTGCCGATGCTTCAAAGCCATCATAGGCTGCTCGAGACATAAATTTGGAGCATTCCCGAATACCAGTTGTCAAGGCTAGGAACCTCCGCAAAGGTTCCTCGGACAGCCCAGCGGAGAATCCGGCTATCTCTTTAGCCAGGTCTCGGAGATACATGCCCATGTAGAGCTGGTAGGTCTGGACCCGACAAGCAAGCATAGAGCCCTGGAAACACTTCTTACCTAGGCCATCCAGGTTGCGGGCCTCCCTGCCAGGAGGCACCGAGGAGTGCATCTTCTGGCTCTTAAGCCTATGCATGGCCGATTCCACCACCATGGAATGGTGCGGTAGCTGTGCTTTTTGGAAGCCAGGGCTCTTGCGGACTCGATAAATGGGATCGACCCGCTTGCTTAACACCGGCGACGACGCCGGACTCTCCCACATGCGGAAGAGTAGTCGTTCCAGCATGGGAGGAACCGGTACAGTAAAGTGCTCCCTGGCGGGAGAGTCGTACTGAAGGGCATCGAGCTCTTCGGCTCGGGGCTCCTCCTCGGGATCCGCAGGGAAGGCCAAAGCCTTGGCCATATCCCTGACGAAGTCCGAGAACTGGGCGTCCTCCGGAGGGGACTGTTTTCGAGGTTCGGACTCAGGCGAGTCCGAGGGGACACACCGAGTCCGAAAGGAATCAGGTGACTCTTCCTCTTCAGACTCCCAGGCCGACTCCGAGGAGGAATCGGTGGGGTCGGTCCGGGCGGGCAGAGGCGTCGGCCGCCCCGACGCCGAGGGAGTCGGCGTCGACGACCTCGGTCCCGAACGGGAGGCCGAGGGTGACCTTGACCGAGGATCGACTCGAGCCCGCATGGACTCGAGGATTGGCTCGGTCTCCGGGGTCGACTTAGACGTCGACGTCCCGGCGGTCGGGGCAGAGGCGCCAGCGAGGCTAGCGATCAGTGCCCGCTGCTGGTCCATGAAGGCAGAGAGTCTGCTCTCCAAGGCCGTCAACCTGAGTCTGACCTCAGGTGACCCAGCAGCCCCCGACTCGGGCCCCGACGGCGTCGGGCCCGACGTCGGACCCGTCTGAGGCGAGTCCAGGAGGACTACAGGACTTACCCGAGCAGGCAACTCCGACTCCAGACGAGGTCGCTTCGGCAGATGCTCCTTCTCCAAAGACCCGGGACGGCTATCGGGGCTATGCGACCTGGCCCTCGCGGAACCAGGAGCATCCACCGACGCCGCCCTCGCGGGTTTCACCTTCCGACGATGGTCCCCGGAGGGAGAACCCCTGTCGGAGGAACTCCGGCGATGGTCAGAGCTGGAACCTCTGGACGCCGAGGCCTCCGACGAGGTCCGGGTACGGCCGGGGTCAGCGAAGATTCGTTCCCGCTGATGCCGCCGACTCCTTAACGCTTTGGAGGACATCTTGCTGCAGGCCCCACAGATCAGTTCCTCGTGATCCGGGCCAAGGCAGCGGAGGCAATTATCATGTGTGTCAGTGAGTGACATATTTCTGTCACACTGAACACACCGCTTGAAACCACTGGCAGCCATCGGGGGAAAAAGGGCCCCTGCAAGGTCAAAGGACCGGGCTGCCAGTGAAAAACCGAAAACGAAACTGACAGAAAATCAGAAAAACCGAAAAATAACAGAAGGACTCGCAACGGCGCGCGAGTCCGGGCAGGAAAAGGACCGGCGTCGAACCGATAGAGAAAAACGCGATTAAACATGAAAAAATCAACTTTTTCAGCGGGGACAAGACGGGCACGTCTGAAGGGCTCCGTGGAAAAAAGAAGACTGGCTAAGATGGCACCCTTGGGCGGGAAGGGGACCGCGCATGCGCGCTGCAATTCCCAAAGGCTTTCTTTGAAAGCTGGGGAAAATTGCTCCGCGAGGGCTCCGTCGGCGCCGACGTCACCCATATGTGAGGACTGACTTCCTGCTTGGTCCTGGAGAATAAAGGCTCTGTTGGCTGTAGATGAAGAGCAGCTAGTAAGGGCCTTTGGGAGCTTTAGGGAGTTGATGGTCGTGGATCTTCTTGCTCTGTTTGGTGTAGTAGAGTGAATAAGGGCAGATAAGGATGCAGCTGAGAGCATATTGAGTGCTTTGAACGTGAGAAGTAGAGTTTTGAAGATAATTCTGGCCTGGATGGGTAGTCAATGTAATTGAATTAGCAGAGGTGTAACGTGGTCAGTCCTGGCGGCTCCCTGAAGGACCCTTGCTGCGGCGTTCATTGCCAGCTGTAATGGGTTTAAGGTGGATTGAGGAAGACCTAGAAGAATGACATTAGCAAAATCGAAGTGGGGCATGATCAGTGCTTGGTAGATTGTTCTGAAATCTTTTGACTCCAACATGGAGCATAGGTGCCTCAGAGAACGGATCTTGTAGTATATTGTTCTGACTGTGTTTCCTATGTGGGACTACATATCCAGGCGTTGATCCAGAGTGACTCCCAGGTAGCGTATTGAGGGTTTGGATTGCAATTCAGCTTCCTTAGTTTTGAGATACTGTGGTGGGATGAAGTTAGGATTCCTCGTGATAAAGAGGACTTCTGTTTTCTTATGTTGTATACGGAGGTTTTATTGGTTGTTGGTGGTTATTAAGGGAGGAAGGGAGGAAGATGAGATCTAAAGTGTTGCCTTTTATGTGTGTGGAGGTGTGAACTATCTAACTAGTCTTCTCACTCTCGGCTCCGGACATATGGAACTCGCTCCCTGAGGAACTAAGAGCACAAAAGGACCTCAAGGACTTCCGCAAATCCCTCAAAACTCATCTGTTCATGGCCGCATATGAACAAGCACCTTAACTCCCAACCAACACAGCCATCTCAATGCAGCCACCAAACAGACCTGGGACTCAACCCTCGGAAATATATGTATGTCTTATCACCTATGTTGAATGTAGACCCCTCATTATACCCCTAACCACTTTGATTGAAGGATAAGGTGGTATACAAAACTGGCTAAATAAATAAACCCACACTGCCTCCTCTCTCCCTTTTAAGCCCTGTAAATCTATAGCTTTAATATTAGTTTTTACATATAGTGCCACTCCTCCTCCCCTTCTTCCTACCTGTCCTTTCGGAGTAAAGTATAGTCTGGTATAATTACATCCCAGACATGGTTGTCCATGAACCATGTCTCTGTAACCACCACTAAATCCAAGTCAGCCTCTTCCATTAAAGCCTCAACATCTAGGACTTTATTTCCCATGCTACGGGCATTTATACACACCGCTTTCCAAACGTTGCCCCTATTACCCATTTCTATAAAGGTTTTTAAAGTTTCACTTACCTGGGAGCTTTCTTCACCCATCCACAACAAATCTAGTTTAAAACCCTCCTCAGTAGGTTAGCCAGTCTGCTACTGAAGACACGACCCTTCTTGGACAGATGGACAAGGAAAACAGACAAACGTCGAAGAGGGTAAAGCAACCATACACCTCCCTGGCCCCTTCTTGGCCTGTCATCCAAATCCTTAACCAGTTTCTCCAAGTCAGCCCCAAACAAAAGCTTCTCTTTAAAGGTTAGCTGAGTCGAACGAGACATGGAAGATGAATCTACTACCCAGTTGCGAAGCCACAGACAACGCCATATCACCATTGAGAGAGCAATGTCCTTAGCTGCCAAGTAGATGAGATTGTACATAGCGTCTGACAAAAAGGCTTTTATTGACTCCAAGAGAGGAGTAGAATCCTCTGGAGAAAGTACCTGAATCCAGTGAGAAGAGTTTGAGTCGTCCAAATGGAGGATAACAGCGGAGGCCAAACTGATTCCTCAATAGAGAATCCATCTTCAGATACAGTGAGTCCTTCAGGGCTGTACTACCCCCTCCCACAGGAAGTTGGTCCACTTTGTGACCACTGTGACATACACTTCCACTCTAGGCGTGCTGAACCACATGGTGCAGTTCTCTCAGGGCAGGTCATAAAGCCTCTTACAAACCTTCAGCCCCTTAAATGGGCGTCCCACTCTGAGCAGATCTTGACAATCTCTGGAAAAAGTTACAGCCATCTTAGACTTCCAAACCCCATGTAGGAGTGGATGGATTTGTAGCCCTTTTTCTGCTGCTGGAGGGTCAGTCAAATGCAGAGCAGATGACATTTGAGTAATCAGAGTCGCTAGCTCATCCTTCCTGAACAGGTGGAAAATACTGGATTCATTGTCATCTTCCTAAGAGAAGACATTTTGTCCTTCACATTGGAATCATCACCCGATGCAACAGGACTGGACTTCAGCCTTTAGTCAAAGGACAGCTGGTCTGAATCCCTGGAGTTCAATCAACAAGAGCATTTAGAAGGTGGTGCCCAAGCCAAGCTTTGATTGGCGACCTGCCTCTCTTCCGAGCAAGTGGAAAGAGATTGAGAGGACTCAGAAGCTCCAGAGTATAAGCTGCCACTCCAGAAAGACTAAGCTTATTGTAAATATGAGAAGAATTCCGGGGAGGACAATCCAGAAACCACATCCTCGGAGAGAGCACCTGCCGCTGGAACTTTGTGAGAAGGGGAGCGGCCAGAGGAGTGAGCGCTCAAACTCAAGATCTTTTCCATAGTGCTACTCATCAACCTCTGCAGCAAAGACAAGGTCAGGACACCTGTGTCACCCTGCTGCGATAGGAGAGATGGGTCCTCTAAGAGCCCATCAGAGTCCAGTGAAGAGGATCTCTACTTTTTGCAGACCAGATAGTGCTTCTTAGAAGTAGGCATATTGATCTCCGAAGCCACCAATAGTTGGAAAACACAAGCTCAAAGTGTGCTATAAACTAGTATGATGGGCCATGCAGACAGTAAGGCACGTGGTAAAGCTGCACGGACAGAGATAATGCATGTTAGAGCTGTGCAGCTGTAACAGCACACAATAGGGAAGCACGGGCAATACACCATGTGCTACATATGCACACAGGGAAAGGCACATAAGGATCACAGCAAATCAAAGGAAGCGTAACCAACACGGGAGGCAGTTGAATGAGGTAGGAAAACACTGGGGCTGACTCAGTGGTCATCCCAAATGGCCCAACCTGACACATGCACCACACAACAAATGAGGTCGGGAGTCCCCACAAAACAAGTCAAAAAGACAAGAGTTAGTTTTGATATTCACCCCAAGGGAGCCTAAAGGCAGGTAAAACTGTGTCAGGCTCAGTTCTGCTCCCCTGTTGCCAAACCTACAGTCATATACCTCTGAAAAGTCTTCTCCTAATCTTTGGAGAAAGCAGGGGGAAAGAGGAGGGAGGGGCATTGAGGTTCTATGTGGCTTTGAGGAATTCTTTTCAAACTTTTTTCAAACATCTGGATGCTGAACAGAAGGACATGGAGTTGAACCAATTCCCTTCCTCCTAATTGTATCTGAAATGAGCAACACTTTTAAGGGTGACTCTAGTGGAGCCTCCCACTTCGCACTCAAGTGAGAGAATCACTGCCTTTCCAGATTTCCCAGAGCTGAAAAAATTTGCATCCATCTGCTGGAGATAGAAAAATACTGAATTATGCCCCTAGGAGCACAGGGTGGTAATGACATGATGCTGTCATAAAAAGCTTTCAGATAGCGTAGTTAATCACCTGTAACAGGTGTTCTCCAAGGACAGCAGGAATCAGTCCTCACATATGGGTGACATCAGTGCCGATGGAACCCCTGCAGAAGCATCTCCCCAGCTTTCAAAAAAGCCTTTGGGAGATGCCACCACACATGCGCGGTCATCTTTCCGTCCAAGGGTGCCATCTTGCTCAGCCAAATAACATAGCCAGGACGGTAGTAAAAAGCTAAAACAAGGTAGGGAGGCAACTCCTAGGGGAGGAGGGAGGGTTGTGAGGACTGATTCCTGCTGTCCCCGAAAAACACCTGTTACAGGTGAGTAACTACGCTGTCTCCAGGAACAAGCAGAAAGTCAGTCTTCACATATGGGATTCCCTAGCTCCACGCTGCCTAGGACCAAACCACGACAGCCCCAACGGCGACCAAGTTGGGTAGCTGTGAGCTACAGAAGATGACTCCCCAACTGAGAGACTCTGTAAGACCCTAGCGTCTAGCGGCACTATCACTCCAGAAGCCTGGACACAGAAGGGACAGAGGGAAGGAGTTGCCTACACCCCGAAAAGATTACAGAGTACCACCTGGCCAAAGGCACTGTCCCAACGGAACACGCTCTCCAGGCAGTCGTGAGCTGCGAACATATGAACTGAAGACCATGTGGTGGCCTAGCAGATCTCCGTTACTGGCACGGAGCGCAGGTTCGTCACAATGCGGCCATCGCTCTCATGTGATGCCCTGTGATCCGGTGTTTAAGGCAGAGCCCAGTCCACTCATAAGTGAAGGTAATACAGTCCGCCAACCAAGTGGACAGAGTTCACTTAGTCACAGGAATCCCCAGCCCGCTGGGATTGTAAGAGATGAAAAGCTGAGGAGCTTTGTGATGGCCCTGAGTCCACTGTAGGTAGAAGGACAGGATCCATTTGCAATCCAGATTATGAAGTATAGTTTCGTCCCGACCAGTGTCAGGCCGTGGGAAAAAGGTGGCATTGACCACCTCCTCGTTGAGGTGGAAAGGAGATACCACCTTTGAGAGAAATTATGAGTGAGTGTGGAGCACCACCCTGTTTTTGTAGAATTTTGTAAATGGCGGCTCTGCCACCAGGGCTTGTAGTTTGCTTACTCTGAAAGCGGATGTGAGAGCCACTAAGAAGGCAACCTTCCATGAAAGATACAGCAGATGGCAAGTGGCTAGAGGTTTGAATGGTGGCCTGGTGAGCTGCGAGAGCATCATGTTGAAGTCCCATTTGGCCGCAGGGGGATGAACAGGGGACTTAGACAACAGGAAGCCCCAGAGGAACTGAAAGACTAGTGGCTGACCCAAGAGGGGCTTCCCCTCAATAGAGTGGTGGTGTGTGGTGATCACACTCAGGTGCACTCTCACAGAGTTTGACTTTAGCCCAGCGTGCAACAGAGGCAGTAGGCACTGGAGCACTAGTTGCATCAGGCAGGAAAATGGGTTCTCCCGCCTCTACGCATACCATACTGAGAAACTTCGCCACTTAAAGGCATAAGCTTGCCTTGTGGAGGGTTTGTGGGAGGCCAACAAGACCTCCTCAACTTCTAGTGGGAGGTTGAAAGGGGCCAAAGCTACCCTTTCAGCAGCCACGTTGTTAGCATTAGAGACAGCACAGTTACTTACCTGTAACCGGTGATCTCTGGGAACAGCAGGAATAAGTCTTCACATATGGGTACGTCGGTACCAACGGAGTCTGCGCGGGAACGCTCCCCAGGGTCCAATCAGAACGCTTTTGGAAGCATCCCAACACACCTGAGTGCTGCCTTCCCGCCTTTCCCAACTGCCTCTCCTCAGTTAAGTTTTAAAGCTGAAGCAAAGAGAGAGAGAGAGCAAGAAAGGGAAAGATAGAGATACAGAAATGCAACTCCCAGGTGAGGTGGGTGGGTTGTGAAGACTTATTCCTGCTGTCCCCAGAGATCACCTGTTACAGGTAAGTAACTGTGCTATCTCCAGGAACAAGCAGGAATGAGTCTTCACATATGGGGACTCCCAAGCTAAGATGCCCAGAGGGAGTCCTAGCATGTTGCGAATCTAGAATGAGCCATGCTACACCTCAGAACCTCAGGCATCCTGGGGATGGAGGATAGGAGTTGAATTACAGAAAGGTGCTATGGAACAGCTGGACTAGAGCAGGACTTCTATAGAGAAAGACCCTGTATAGAGGGCATTTAGTAGTAAAATATTGTAATATGGGCCTCCCTTGTTGGCATTGCAAAGGTCTACTTAGGTTCATATGGATCTGTTAGAAGAGCCAGTGAAAAACCTCAAGGAGTACCTCACTGAGAAGTAGAGGTAATAAAAGTAGAAAAAACAAGTGGAGGTCAGAACCCTTCAGGGTGAGAAATAGCCCCAGGGGAAACTGGGGTAGTATAAAGAGGTAGGGCTTCAGCAGAAGACGCAGAAGGTACTATTAGACAAGCTTAAGCTGTTTTGGTCCAAGAACAGTACAATCCTAGGACCAAAAGAAAAATGAGTCTGATCCATCTGGACTGGCAATGGAATTAGTCCATGTAGGAGAGAAAGTGTATGGAGACCCCTGTATCTGATAAGAAAGTAAGGACAGACTTAGGAAGCGCTAAGCTTTAGATTAACTGAAGTTCCGCAATGTCTTTCCTAAATGGGGTCAATTAGGAAAGAAAAAAGGTACATGGAGAGCTTCAGAGGTACCTAACCCTGAAAGGTTATGATAAGGAAAAAGTTTGTTAATTACCACAGGAAGTGGTTATATGTGTAGAACCCATATGTGTAGAACCCTAAGTATGCTGGCACAGCATTGATAGGGGTAGTGCCCATCTGTCAGGATCATATAGGAATGTATGGATATCTGAACCTAAACAGACAGATAGATAAGTATGTGGATACTGTGATCCTCCCCCCCTGCTGATACCCGTAGGCATGTAGGGTTTAAGGAGGTTAAGTTCCTTCCTGAACCAAAGTTTCACTATTTCCTGAAGCAGTGCTTGTAGGGAAATGTAGTTCCCTTAAAAGTTCAATGAAGGGTAGTGTGACTCAAGTGTTTCAAGCAAAAGGATTTATTTCCCCTCCCGGGGTGGATTTCACAAGGAATAAAGGTAACACAAATATCTTGCACTTTGGCAGAAAAAGGACAAAATAAGATATCCAACTTAAATAGCTTCAGTCAGCGTTAAACATTTTTCTTCCAGCAGATTAAACACCACAGTACTGTTTCCTACAGCTCTGTTCCCTTCTCACAGTAAGTCTGTATTTTCTTCACAGCACAATTTTAACATAGAGATATTATCTCCTCAGCCAGTGAAATCGTACAGTCCATTTCTTCCGTAGGAGTATTTACAAAGGATGGCTCTGTTTCCATAAATTCTACCTCTGGGGTAGGAATTGTTTGCCACGCTCCCTCTGGAGCCGCGCCCTTTTCTCCAACCCTAGGCTTTGTGGTAAACTCAGGGTTTAAGTACTGTTTGAAACAAGCACTCCCATTATAGTCCTTTCCACCATAGTCCCAACCTTCCAGGTCACCAAACTCACAATTATTATTATGATTCCAGCCCTTAGGCTTACCTTGGAACCTGGCTGTGGAAGGTTTTCTCCGTGGCTTACAGATAGCTGTTGGTTCCCAACCTGACTTGTGCAAAACAGAGTTCAACTGCCTTCCTGGCTTTTCCTTCTGTTTATAATCCAGAGAGTATTTCAGCTGCCTTGGTCTGCTCCTGCTGTATCTTTGACTCAGAGCCTCTGACCTTTCCTCAGCTAGAGACCCAGTCCATCTCCTTACTGGAAACTGGCTTTCCTTCCTCCAAGGGGACTCTGCTCGTCTCTCCTCTTGTTCACTCTCTCCACTCTGGCTTTCCTCCTCTCTCTCTTCTCTCCCTACTGGGCTCTCTTAATGAGTCAGCTTTCTCGGGTAGGGCTTGACTCCGCCTCCTAGCAGGTGTTCTGAATTACCTTGTGACTCTCTGTTAAACTGGTAGCAGGGGCGTGTTTCCTTCTCTCGGGCTTGGTTTCCCTGACAACCAGTAGCCATGTGCTTTTGTTTATATTGCAGCCCTGCACTTTTTACCTGGTTTTTTGGAGTTTCTACCGGGCTAGAAGGACTCACTATGTCACAATACATATCTACCTAAAAGATATATCTCACTAGATATATATGTATATATATTCCTAAATATATACACATATAGGGTATATATGCATATATATAGAGAGAGATATGTCTCCAGGTATGTGGATGGAGAGATGCCTATAGAACTAGATCCCCCTAGAAATATGGGGAGAGAGAAAGATTCATCTAATAGCAAGAAGGGTGATACCTGCTTGAATAGATGCATAGAGAATCTTCTTTCCCTGGTTATGACTGACAGAGTCAGAGGAATGGTTTCCCTGACAAGAAGGAAAACAAAGTTACTTACCTGTAACGGAGTTCTCCGTGGACAGCAGGATAAGTCAGCCACACCTGGTGTCGTCCCCCGACGGCGCCGTGACGGAAGTGCTCTATAGCTCAGAGGCTTCTGAGCATGTGTGAGGTGGTCCCACCTCCCCAGCCCGCCCCTAGCCGGCCAGTTGGTGACTAGCTATGCCATCACGGCTAGGTGCGGAGCGCAGGCCACCCTCATGAAGGGGAGGCGGGTGGGATGGTGTGGCTGACTTATCCTGCTGTCCACGGAGAACTCCGTTACAGGTAAGTAACTTTGTTTTCTCCTAGGACAAGCAGGATGTGTCAGCCACACCTGGTGTCTCCCAAGCTATGTACACGATGAGGGAATGAGGGAGGCATGCGTGAGATGCAAATGTTTATTGGTACAACAGGTAGAAGGTGCAAACGTCAGTGGTGCAAACAACAACAACGGTGCAAGTAAGGCATAATTGTGCAATATTAAACAGTGCAGTAAGGCACGATTGTGCAATTTAAACAGTACGTGACAACAAAGTGCATGGTCAACAGAACAATAGTGCAAGAACAGTAATGCATAAACGAGTCAGTAAGTAGTGCAGTCCTTCAGGGCAAGTTGACGGCGGGAGGAGTGTCCCAGAGTTCAGTCCCGTGCAGCGCTCGCCCTCTCTGGCGCCAGGGCTGCGGATAGGACCGCTCGGCCGAAAGAGCCATCCGTCTCGGATTGTGTGTCGAGGCAGTAGTGTTTCTGGAAAGTGAGATGAGAGGACCAAGTGGCGGCTCTGCAGATCTCGTTCACTGGAATTTCCTGAGCGCAGGCCAAGGAAGCGGCTATTGCGCGGAGCTGATGCGCACTCGTCGCCTTGTTTGCCGGGAGTGCGCCCGCCTTCTGCAGACAATAGGCCACACAGGTTGAGATCCAGAGGGAAAGAGTACGTTTGGTAACGGGTTTCCCAGGTTTGTTCGGGTCGTAGGAGACGAACAGCTGCGTCCCTCGACGAGTGGCAGATGTTCTGTCGATATAGGTGCGTAACGCCCGCACGCAATCCAGAGAATGAAGACGTTGCTCCTCAGGGGATGAATGCGGTGCTGGGAAGAAGGATGGGAGTTCCACCGCCTGGTTGATGTGAAAAGCGGAGGCCACCTTCGGCACAAATTTGGGGTGAGTGCGCAGAGACGCCCGGTTGTGATAGAGCTGCGTGTATGGCGGGTGTGCCACAAGAGCCTGCAGCTCGCTGACCCTCCGGGCAGAGGTGATGGCCACAAGGAAAAGGGTCTTCCAGGCAAGATATTTTCCTTCGGCTGTGGCCAGTGGCTCGAAGGGCTCTTGTGTAAGCTGTTGAAGAACGAGGTTAAGGTCCCAGGAGGGTACAGGTTTCTGTACCGGGGGCTTTAGGTTCCGTAGTCCTCGCATGAAGCGGGTGACGATTGGAAGGGTGGCGATGGAGCCTGAAGTTGTGTCATCTGTGCGCTCGTGTAGGGAGGCGATGGCAGCCAGGTGTACCTTGATGGATTGTGGCTGTAACCCCGATCTGCAGAGGAGTGCCAGATATTGAAGGATTGTGGGTATCGGGCACGAGGCAGGTTCGATTCCGTGGTCCTTGCACCAGATGGTGAAGCGTTTCCATTTGAGGCCATATGATTTTCTGGTAGATGGTCTCCGTGAAGCCAGGACAATGTGTTGCACGTCCGGAGGAAGGTGTGAGCCGTTGAAGGTTAACCTTTCAGCCTCCAGGCTGTCAAAGCAAGCGTCTGGAGGTTGGGGTGCCAGGTAAGGCCTCCGTTCTGGGTTAAAAGGTCTGGTCTCAGTGGCAGTTTGATTGGAGGTTCTTGCGCTAGCTGTAACAGCAGGGAGAACCACATCTGTCTTGGCCAATAAGGGGCGACCAGAATCACCTGTACCTTCTCCTCGATGATACGTTGTATCGTGTTTGTCAAGAGAGGTGTCGGAGGGAAGGCGTAGGCCATCTCCCAGCTGCTCCAGGGAATTGCGAATGCATCTGAGGCTACTCTCTGCTGTGACGGGCGCTTGGAGCAGAACAAGGGGCATCTTGTGTTCTCCTCGGTCGCAAAGAGGTCGATCTGGGGCTTTCCCCAGCGCTGGAAGAGGGTGCGCGTCACTTCTGTGTGGAGCATCCATTCGTGAGGTTGAAGCTGCCTGCTGAGCTTGTCCGCTACGGCGTTCTGATCCCCTGGGAGGTACGTTGCTTGGAGTGTGCAATTGTGGTGTAGCGCCAGAGCCCATGTATCGAGGGCTTCCCTGCATAGGGAGTGGGAGCGAGTGCCCCCTTGCTTGTTTATGTAGAACATGGCAACTTGGTTGTCCGTCTGTACCAAGACTGCTCTCCCTTTCAATTTGGGCATGAACGTCTGTAGGGCATACCTGATGGCCCTGAGCTCGAGATGATTGATGTGGAGGGTTTGCTCTGCTGCGGTCCACGCTCCTTGCGTGCTGAGATGCCGTAGATGGGCTCCCCATCCCGAGGAGGAGGCATCCGTGGTGAGGGTGAGCTGGTGTATGCGTGGGTGAAGGCACTTGCCTACCGAGAGGTTGGATGGCTGAGTCCACCAGCGCAGGCCCTGGACCACGCGGGCAGATATCGGGATGAGAGTGCTGAGTGGTTGGGAGAGTTGCTTCCAGTGCGTCCGTAGGTGCCACTGCAGGATGCGCATGTGCAGCCTCGCCAAAGGGAGGACTGAGGTTGTTGCAGCCATGTGGCCTAGTAGACAGAGGATCGCGCGGCCGAGGCACGTTGCTCCGCCGACATCTTCTTGGCAAGGCGGATGATGGTGGTGATCCGTGGTTGGGGCAGAAAGGCCTTGCGGGCTTTGGTATCTATTATCGCCCCGATGAACTCGATGCGCTGGGCCGGCTCCAGCCTGGACTTCTCCTTGTTGAGAAGGAAGCCCACTCTGGTCAGCAGGTCTGTCGTGAGGCGCACCGCTCTGTGCAGTCCGTGAGCTGAATCCGCCGACAGGAGCCAGTCGTCCAGGTAGGGAAAGATGGCGACTCCTTGTTTGCGGAGGTGCGCCGCCACCACCGCCACACACTTCGTGAAAACCCTGGGTGCTGGAGATAGGCCGAATGGCAGGACTCGATACTGGTAATGGCCGCCCAGTGCTGTGAATCTGAGGAATTTCCTGTGTGAAGCATGGACCGGGATGTGGGAGTAGGCGTCCTGGAGGTCCAGCGTCGCCAACCAGTCCCCCGCTCTGATGAGGGGAAGGATGGAGTTGAGCGAATACATCCTGAACTTCTCTTTGATTATGAAGTTGTTCAACCTCCTGAGGTCCAGGATAGGACGTAGGCCCCTTTCTTCTTGGGAATAAGGAAGTACCGGGAGTAGAAGCCAGTGTTGACCTCTCCCGAGGGTACTCGCTCTATCACTCTGGCCCGGAGGAGTTGCTGTAAGAGTTCCTGCAGCGGCTGTTGGAGGTGCTGAGGGGGTTGGCTGGTAGGTCGCTTGTGCTGACGTGGGAAGGTGGAGAAAGGCAAGCGGTAGCCCGACTGGACTATCTGCAGGACCCACTTGTCCGTGGTGATCTCTTGCCAGGCTGAGAGGAACAGCGACAGGCGACCCCCAACTGGGGCATAGTCAGAAAGCGGGTTCTTTCCCAGAGTGGGAGGGGTTGGACTGCTTCTGCTTACGCTGACGCGGTTGTTGTCGCTGAAAGGGCGCCTTTTGATAGCTTGGCCTCGATTTTGGCGGCTGCCACTGGCGGTTGGAGCCATAGAACTGTTTAGAAGAGGCGAATGGCTTCCTGAAGTAGCCCCCTCTCTGGTTCCAGGAGGGGCGTTCGAGTCCGTCTGCTGCTAGAGTCTTTAAGGTGGTGCAGTCCTCTTTCATATCTTTAACAGTGTCGGCTACCTTGTCCCCGAACAGGGAGTCACCTGAGCAGGGGGCGTCCGCAATCCGGTCATGGGTGTTGTCAGAGAGTCCTGAGGCTCGGAGCCACGCCCAGCGGCGGGCCGAGATGGCCGTGCCGGCTGTTCGGACGGCAGTGTCAAATGCGTCGAATGCGGTGCACATCAGATGCTTGCTGCCTTCGGCTAACTCCTGCAGATGGGTTGCAGCCGCTGATCGTGAGTCCTTGGGAAGATTTTGCAGAAGCTTTTTGAGGTCAGCTAGGAGGGAATCCTGGAAGAGGACGTGCTGAAATTGGTGGGCTGCTATTTTGGCGTTGAGCATGGCCCCTTGAAACACTTTCCTTCCAATGTCGTCTAGACGTTTGGGGTCCCGACCTGGAGGATGATTTGTCTGGGTGCGCGTGGACTTGGATCTCTTGAGAGCTGAGGACACCACGATCGACTGGTGGGGCAACTGCGTTTTGGTGAATCCGGGTCCCGAGGTGGACAATATATTTGGTGTCCATACGCCTGGTGAAGGCTTGACCGGATGCTGGGGACTGCCATAGTTGCAGCTGCTTGTCCTTCAATTTGCGGTGGAGGGGAAGAGCCATGGCTGGCTTCGGGCCGCTGAGGTACTTCATGACCTCTGGATCTTTTTCGTCTGTTGACTCCTCGGTGGTCAGACCCAGCTTGGAGACCACTTTCCTGAGGAATTTCGGGTAGGTGAGGTCCTCAGGTACCGTGGGTGGAGGCTCATCTGCCTCGTCCGTTGAGTTTTTGAAGTTGTCAGAGACTGGCGCTGAGTCCTCCATCTCAGAGCAAGGCTCCTGGTTCTCGGTGTCGCTCGCTCCGGAGTCCAGTCGTGCTGGTGAGGGAGATTTCTCTGAGGAGGGAGTCCGCGCTCTAGGCGAGAGTCTGGGGTACTGAGAGTGAGCCTCTTCCGGGCTAACAGCCCTAGGATGCTGGTCTGGCTGCCTTGGAGCAGTCTGTTCCACCAGGCGTGATAGCAGATTTAGAATGGCAGAAGAAGTGGATTCAGATCTGCTGCTCCTATGCCTCTTACTGTGATGAGAGTTGGATCTTCTGCTGTCGGTGGAAGCGCCACGGGAGTACCTCTCCTCTGAAGGGGATAGATGTCTCCGCTTGGCAGACTTTTTCCTGCCTTTCTCCTCGTTAGAGCGCTGACAGGGGGGTGCCCTGTTGTCAGCGGTGTGCTTGTGGCTCCCTCGGCGGCGCTGAGGATCAGCGCGGTCTGAGGATGCAGAATGGCGTTCCCGGGGGGATTCCCCGCTTTTAGCCCGTTGATGTGACATCCCTCCGTGGCGTGGAAGAGCCGCGCCATCATCCGAGCCGGCGCGGCATTCATAGGAGCCGGCGCGGCGTTCATCAGAGCCGGCGCGGCGTTCGGGAGAGCCGGCGCGGCGTTCAGTGTTCCTGCGCCGGTGGGAGGAAGCCCGTGCTTGCTGCTCCGGCGCCGAGGGTGAAGGGGCTGAGTCAGGAGGTCTTGAAGGGCTGCCCCGGGAGATCCTTTCGGCGCTTGATGACGAGGATTCGCAGCAGCCAATAAGATTGGAGGAGGCGTGTCCGGGGGCGTGGCCTGGCGGGGCCACGAGGGCAGCGCCATCTTGGCCGGACGGAAGACCGCGTGGTCGGGGAGACGGAGCTTGAGTAGAAGCAGCAGGAGAGGGGCTTACCGAGCTGGCAGAGGCCTCTCCGTGAGCAGGACATCCAGAGCGGTCAACCTTCTTACCCAGCCGCGGTTTCTTGGAGGCAGCGTGTTTCGGAGCACCGGAGTGCTCGGCGGGGTTAACCGATCTGGATTGCTTACATTTCGATTTCTCCGTGTCCCGGGATGTGGAAGGAGCAGTGGGGGAGAGGTGATCTCGCAGAGACTGCTCCCGGTGTCTCTTGGCCCTGGGGGACATCCGGCCGCAGCTGTCGCAGTTCTCCACTATGTGAGAAGTCCCCAGGCATTTGACACAGTCTTGGTGGGTGTCTGAGATATTCATATTCCTGTTGCAGGTAAGGCACTTTTTGAAACCTGGTTTTGTCCTTTTTTGGTCCTGTGTAGGCATTTAAAATTAAAGGGTGTAAGAGAGCTTGTAAGTCCGTCTTGATGCGAAGGCGGAAGGAAAAAAAACTGGCCGGCTAGGGGCGGGCTGGGGAGGTGGGACCACCTCACACATGCTCAGAAGCCTCTGAGCTATAGAGCACTTCCGTCACGGCGCCGTCGGGGGACGACACCAGGTGTGGCTGACACATCCTGCTTGTCCTAGGAGAATCTAGATTCCTTTCAGAAATCGAGCTCTTGAATAACCAGGATGGCCTACATGAAAAATGCAGAGGATAACTTCAGTCTGCAGGCAGCAAGTCCAGATCTCTCCAGAACTGCAGTATGGTGATTGGATGGAGGGCGCTAGTGGAATAAGATACCATGGTGACCTGCCTATAAGGGCAAGATGGGTATCAGGCTTCCTTGAGCTGCCACTGAAAGAAAATTATCTCTGGCGAGAGTCCAAAGGAGATATGGGCCAAGCCAGGGAATTGGTCATTCTTTAGGTTTTCACGTGATGAAAGGCCTGTGTCTTATGGCTCAAAAGAGATTTTAGATGAGATGGTAAGGGTAGGGAACACCTACCAGCCATGAGAACATGACTGGGGGAACCCCTCCTAACCATCTAGGGTCATCTGCTAGGCAGAATACTAATGCTCTCTAGCAAGGGCCCATAGTGCAAAGCTACTCTGTAGAGTTGCAGAGAGCATACTGCAGGTTGGTTAGAAGAAAAAAACTGACTGTTTAAAGCCAGTGGGCAACTTAACTATTCTGCCAAGGACAAGGGGCAGAGAATAGATGTTAACCAACCAGTCTGTGATAATAGGGTTTCCAAACAAGGTTAATAACCTGTTTGGGGTTTAGCACTGAGGCTAGAAGGATTGCTAGTGGAGGGGAAACCCTGGTTGTGTGGTGAACAGAACCAGTGGCTTAACACTAGGAATTGCTGTATCTGCAGCAACTACCAGGGCAGCGGAAGAAAATTTCTTTTCTCCTCCTTTTTTAGATTGGGAAAAGAAACAACAGACATGGTAGGACTTCCTATTGTCTGATGAGCTGCCCTAAGGTAATAAAGGGGGAGACAACTCTGGAAGGGAGAATCCCCCTGTGGAATAGGTAGAGGACCATAGGGGCTTACCAGTGTAAAAGAGCCACTCTTACAAACCGAATGTTGTAGTAAGTGGGAGGTAAGACAGAGTTGAAGGAGACTGACTATGCAGGAAGTCTCTGAAAAGTAAGATGATACATGCCAGTACAGGGAAAAAACTGTCTTACTGATAGTTGTCAGTTCTCTTTTCCCGAAAGAGGAAGAGAAACCTGTTAAGTAGGGGCATGATCACCATAAAGATTCTTAGATTAAAAGAAAAGATGTCTCGTGAAGAGATATCTAGAAAAGGTTATGATAAAATTAGTGCAGATACTTCAAGTGAAAAGAAGCAGACTGCCACTCTAACCACCAACCAAGGGAGGTAATGATGATCTATTTCAGCGATGGCGAACCTATGGCACGCGTGCCAGCTGTGGCACGCGAAGGCCTTGCAGCTGGCACGCGGGAAGGTCCGCAATCGAAAAAAAAACAAACAACCCTGTCTGCTGCCGTTGTCGGGGCCGCCGCGGCAGAATCGAGCGTGCCGCGGGGCCCCCCTGTACCTGGCAGATCCTGCCCTCCCCGTAGCAGCTCTCTCTTTGGAGCTGCAGTCAGACGCGCCGGCTTGCAGAGCGCGAAGGGAAGAGTTTCCCTTTCGCGACTCTGTTAAGCCCGCGGGGGCTGATGGGAACTTCCCATCAGCCCCCGCGGGCTTAACAGAGCAGCGAGGGAACTCTTCCCTCGTGCTCTGCAAGCCGGCGCGTCTGACTGCAGCTCCATAGAGAGAGCTGCTACGGGGAGGGCAGGCTCTGCCGGGTGGGTACTGGGGGCCCCGCGGCACGCTCGATTCTGCCGCGGCGGCCCCGCCAGCGGCAGCAGACAGGTTTTCTTTTTTTTTTTAAATTTTCCCTGGGCTGGGCTGGGCTGGGGGGGGGTAGGGGTTAGGAGTGGTGATGGGCTGGGCTGGGCTGGGCTGGGGGGGGTTAGGAGTGGTGATTGGCTGGGCTGGGTGGGTTAGGAGTGGTGATGGGCTGGGCTGGGCTGGGGGGGTTAGGAGTGGTGATTGGCTGGGCTGGGCTGGGCTGGGGGGGTTAGGAGTGGTGATGGGCTGGGCTGGGCTGGGGTGGGGTTAGGAGTGGTGATTGGCTGGGCTGGGCTGGGGGGGGTTAGGAGTAGTGATGGGCTGGGCTGGGCTGGGCTGGGGGGTGTTAGGAGTAGTGATGGGCTGGGGTGGGGGGGGTTAGGAGTGGTGATGGGCACTGGGCTGGGGGGGTTAGGAGTGGTGATGGACACTGGGCTGGCTGGGGGGGGTTAGGAGTGGTGATGGGCACTGGGCTGGCTGGGGGGGTTAGGAGTGGTGATGGGCGCTGGGCTGGGGGGGGTAGGAGTGGTGATGGGCGCTGGGGGGGTTAGGAGTGGTGATAGGTGCTGGGGGGGCTTAAACTAAAAATTGAGTGATGGGGGATTAGGACTGGGAGTGGGCTGATGGGGAGGTTAGGACTGGAAATGGGCTGGTGGGATTAGGACTGGGAGTGGGCTATGGGGGGCTAGGACTGGTAATGGGTTGGGGGGGTTGCTAGGACTGGAAATGGGCTGAGTGGAAGGGGGCTTGAACTGCAAATAGCTGTTGGGGATGGGGCTTGGAATGGAAATGGGCTGAGGGGAAGTGGGGGGCTTGAACTGCAAATAGCTGATGGGGACGGGGATTGGAATGGAAATGGGCTGAGGGGAAGTGGGTGGCTATAAGAATTGAATGGATGCTGGGTGAGACTGTAACTAGAAGTGATCTGATGTTGGGGAGGATTAGAATGGGATGAGGCTGGGAGAGTAAAATGGAGAGGGGAAAAATATTTTGTGTAGGAGGGATGAAAAATCTACAATTGGCCAGGTATTGGGAGAGTAATTGGGGATTGAGGATGGAGGGGTAAAATTTGTGTGGATGAAATAGGAATGAGGAAAGAGCAAAAGGAGAAAGATTAGTATGTTAAAGCAGATGTAGAGAGAGAGAGAATGGAAAAAAAACTAGAAGAGAGAAGAAAGGACAAATGGACAGCAGACGATGGAGAGTTAGCAGAAAACATGAAGAAACCAGAAGAAAATGGCTGGACCAATTGCAACTGAAAAAAAATGCACAAAAGGTAGAACGATATCTCTTTATTTTGAATTTATTAACTGGAATATGTCAGCTCTGGGAAATGTGCATCATTAACATCTGCGCTTTGTTTGGTACAAGAGGAAATTCCTATTGGACGTTGCCACTTGTTCTCTTTCCCCAGTATTCACTGAAATGTATTGGTTTAATATTTGCAGTGTTGCCTTTTGATAGGTAGGGTATGGTGCTTTGTGAGTCCTGGTAATGCTGTCAGGATACGGCGGGTTTGCTATGGGTTCTAAATGGGCAGCGTTTGTAGTAGTTCCTAATGTGCCTGGCGGTTGGCACTGGATTATAGTAATGTAGAAATCTTTTAGTCTTTCTTTTCCATACACTCATTAAGAGACATGTTTACTAAAAGTTAGTGTATGGTAACATTATGCAAATATTTATGCAAATAAGACCACTTATGCAAATGACGTGCTGGCACTTTGAGGAAATTCTTTGGTTTTGTGCGGCAGTTTGGGCACTCGGGCTCAAAAAGGTTAGCCATCACTGATCTATTTGAAACCCTGTGACTGCTGGGTTTGCTGACCCTGTTGAGGTTGTGGTTTCTTCAGACCAGGGCGATGTTTCCCCTGTTTGGGAACATCTGTATGATGGGCAGAAGATGGATAAAACTTTTTCCCCCTGGGGAAGAAAGTTTGGTAGGACATTTCCTACCAACTGGGAAAGAGGAAGGCGTAGAACAGCCTCTGGAAACAGGAATATCAGTGGTTAACTGAGCAACTTGGAGTAAAGACTCCTTGTTAAAGAGATTTTCTCCAGTGCAAGGAGTATTTCCCAGTCTTTCTTGTGCCCAAATGTCTAAGTCTGAAACCTGGAGCCAGGCTTTACGTCGTGCCCCTATAGCTATTGCAGAGGTTCTGCTAACAGACTCAAAGGAGTCTAGGGAAGCACGAGTAAGGAAACTAGAGATATTTTGAGCATGACTAACCAGTAAGGAATAGTCTGCACTTTTGGGCTCTTGAAGAAAAGGAGTCAAAAACAGTAATTTCTTTGTGACCTCTTCAAGCGATAAACCCATATAGAAAATATATGAGAGAATTCTTGCTGAAAGCATGGATGCCTGGAAGGTCTGGCGTTCAAAGGCATCTAAAGTCTTAGACTCACGACCTGGCGGATAAGAAGAGTGCTTTTTAGTACTCTTAACCCGCCTCATTGCTGATTCTACAACAATGGAATGATGAGGAAGTTGAGTCCTCTGAAAACCTGGAGAGGGGGGCACCTGATATAGAAGATCAGTTGCCCTAGAAGGTGGGGGTACCGTTAAAGGAGCTTCCCACATTCATAGAAGGAGATCCTGCAAGGAATGATGCAAAGGAAGCATGATGTTCTCCTTTGCTCTCCCAGGAATATACAGGGATTCTGTATTCCCTTGTGTAGGATCCTGTCCAGGTATAGAAATGGCAAGTGATTTTGCCATATCCAGGAGAAAAGTTTGAAAAGAAAAATCCCCAGAAGGAAATCCTTTTGGACAGGCTAGATCTGTTAAAGAACTAGCATTGGCACCCAGGGATCTATCCAACTTTCTAGGAATATAAGATCCTGAATGGTGGAGTATGGGATCCTTAGAGAATGGTTGTCGGTACCGTAGGAGGTCGGGACCAGCAACAGTCGGTAGCATATCGTCCATGCCAGGAATCGATTCCAGACTCAGTATCGAGGGAAGCGAGCCTGATGAAAGAAGCATGGAAGGTACCGACAATGATGGTAAAAAGGATACCGGTACCGACTCCGGTACCGTATCCAATACCGGTGGAAGAAGGCCAGCCAGTGACGGCTCTAACGGTATCGAAAGAACCGTCGATGCCGAACATGGACCATCGGAACCATGCCTTCGGTACCGTCTGGTGTCAGTACCAAGGCGAGTCGGTACCCAGTCCTCCAGACTGGAGATCGATTCCAGACTCGGCATCGAAGGAAGCGAGTCTATCGATGCACATCTGGAGGGTACCGACGTCGGTACTAGTACCGGTACCGGGATCGATACCGATACTGGAAGGTCGGTCTGCAGCGTATCCAACGGCCCCATAGGTACCGAGGACGCCAGACTACGATCCTTGGTGAGGAATGTTTCATCCAACACCAATGCCAATGCCGGGGTATCGGTACCGCTCGAAGCGGATGCCACCACCGAGCATGGCTCAGGTATGTTCTGTGAGGGGTGAACCTCAGGAACAACCTGAAACCCCACACAGGCTTTGGAGGCCGAATACTCCCACCGGAGTTTTAAAGCCAGTGAGTCCTCGAGGGCAAGGCCAGAGGCTTCTCTATGCTGTGCATGAAATCTACCACTCGAGGGCTGGCAAGTCTTAACAGACTGTTTTTTGGTTACCTGATCCTGTGAAGAAGAAACAGTGGTCGGTGCCCTGAAGTTAAATAGGGCCCACGTATCGAGGTGAACTTGATGCTGAAGACTTCTTCCGACTATACTACTGCAGGAGGGACACTCCAGCGGATAGTGGTCAGGACCCAAGCAGGTTAGACACCAATTATGAGTGTCTAAAATTAATTTTGTACCGCCACAGTTTGTACATTTCTTAGGGATAGTGGCTGGCGGTTCCATGAAGGAAAGTAAGTAGGCCTAGCAGGCCTAAAAAACCGTGAGGCACTATCAAGGAAAAAAGTATTCCTTAAAAAGGAAAATTTACAAGAAAAAAGAAAAGAAACACCGGCGGTACCGATGGCATCGGGGAAGGCAGACGCGACCACAAGAAAACCAAAAAATAAAAGAAGAATTTTCTGCGGCCGCGGAAAACGAAAACTGAGGAGAGGCAGTTGGGAAAGGCGGGAAGGCAGCACGCAGACGTGTTGGGATGCTTCCAAAAGCGTTCTGATTGGACATTGGGGAGCGTTCCCGCGCAGACTCCATCGGTACCGACGTACGCATATGTGAAGACTCATTCCTGCTTGTTCCTGGAGATCCCAGATTGGGATGCAGGAGGGAACCCTCCTCTTCAGATAGGAGGTACGGAGCATGGCCCAGTGGGACTGGGAGTGTTGATGACAGGGAGAGCAGAAGTGGGAACCAAGGTTGTCTGGGCCACCTGGAGGCAATTAGTATCAGTGCTGCCCCCTCGTGCTGGACCGTGAAGAGGGTCTTGGTGACCAGAGGGGTCGGCGGAAAGGCAGAGAGGAGACTTTCCGTATACAGGATCAGGAAGGCATCCACCGCCACCCTCACCGGGTGCAGATGCTGCAAGCAAAAGTGGGACACCGTCTATCCCCTCAACAAGTTTTAAATTTTTTTGTCGGACATAGATCGTGCAGGGTAGGCATTACAAGCCATTCCCCAATCACAATACATATCCCTTTTATTCAAACCAATAGGTCATTTAAAAGATCTCAAAAGCCAAAGATTCAAAGTTTGTTGAAAAAACTGCACTTATCTGAAGAACACGCGCGACGTGCACATTTCGGGGGAAAAACCCCTGTATCAAGCGCTCTCAGCTCCGCTTGCACACAACTCCAAGCCACCTTGTAACTGGCAAAAAACGCCGAAATGTTGGCTGATGAAAACGAGGATACTAATTCCAGATTGGCTATCCAAAAACCGCCCATCATGACAAATCACCAATCACAAGAGGGAAAGCCCCACTGGATAGGGAATCCCCTACCATGAAAGGTAAACGTCAGCCTGCTCCTAACCAGTCAATTTCACAATTTAATCCAGTAGGGGAAACTGATTGCAAGACAAATATCCAGTGCTGTTCAAGCTTACGCAATTTCAAGATCCGGTCCCCCCTCCGAGGATCCATAGGGACATGGTCAATCACAGTCCATTTCAAATGCTGAAAAACATGATTGTATTGCAGACAATGTTGGACCATCGGTGCCGTCAACGACTTTTGATGGAGACGGCTAGCATGTTCGGTGAGACGAACCTTGATTTTTCGTGTAGTACTGCCCACATACCGCAAGGGGCAAGTACATTCGATCAAATAGACGACAAATGTGGAATTACAAGAGGTTTGCAATCGGTGATAAAAAACCTTATCTGAATGTAAATCAGTCCAGATAGAACCCGACATTGTAGTGTCACAGAACTGACAAGTAGTGCAAGGCATATGTAACCCAAGTCGCCCATGAGGTCGCTCTGGACGGTCCAACGGTGTTGCCAACGAGACCAACTTGTCCCTAAGATTTGATCCCCTGGAGTAAGCAATCCGCAAGGGTTTATTAAGACTAGAATGTAACGACAGAAGGGGCCAATACTTTTTTAATATATATTTTTTTAATATTTTAAACATCATGCGCTGGATTTGCATTCCCGACTTTTGGATAGAGGGTATCCCCAAGCGGTGATCTCATGGGCTTACCGTAGGGCTTTATTTTCTATAGGGAATGGTTTTTGGATTGGCAACCGGCTAAATCTGTGGATACAGAGATGATGACGGGGGTTTGCCATATATGTCGAACTCCTCTCAGGTGGTGGGTATATTAAAAAAGTATTGGCCCCTTCTGTCGTTACATTCTAGTCTTAATAAACCCTTGCGGATTGCTTACTCCAGGGGATCAAATCTTAGGGACAAGTTGGTCTCGTCGGCAACACCGTTGGACTGTCCAGAGCGACCTCATGGGCGACTTGTGTTACATATGCCTTGCACTACTTGTCAGTTCTGTGACACTACAATGTCGGGTTCTATCTGGACTGATTTACATTCAGATAAGGTTTTTTATCGCCGATGGCAAACCTCTTGTAATTCCACATTTGTCGTCTATTTGATCGAATGTACTTGCCCCTTGCGGTATGTGGGCAGTACTACACGAAAAATCAAGGTTCGTCTCACCGAACATGCTAGCCGTCTCCATCAAAAGTCATTGACGGCACCGATGGTCCATCATTGTCTGCAATACAATCATGTTTTTCAGCATTTGAAATGGACTGTGATTGACCATGTCCCTATGGATCCTCGGAGGGGGGACCGGATCTTCAAATTGCGTAAGCTTGAACAGCGCTGGATATTTGTCTTGCAATCAGTTTCCCCTACTGGATTAAACTGTGAAATTGACTGGTTAGGAGCAGGTTGACGTTTACCTTTCATGGTAGGGGATTCCCTATCCAGTGGGGCTTTCCCTCTTGTGATTGGTGATTTGTCATGATGGGCGGTTTTTGGATAGCCAATCTGGAATTAGTATCCTCGTTTTCATCAGCCAACATTTCGGCGTTTTTTGCCAGTTACAAGGTGGCTTGGAGTTGTGTGCAAGCGGAGCTGAGAGCGCTTGATACAGGGGTTTTTCCCCCGAAACGTGCACGTCGCGCGTGTTCTTCAGATAAGTGCAGTTTTTTCAACAAACTTTGAATCTTTGGTTTTTGAGATCTTTTAAATGACCTACTGGTTTGAATAAAAGGGATATGTTTTGTGATTGGGGAATGGCTTGTAATGCCTACCCTGCACGATCTATGTCCGACAAAAAAATTTAAAACTTGTTGAGGGGATAGATGGTGTCTTATTTTCTATTACCACTAATTTTGATCACCGGTTGGGGGTTGTTTGTGGATTTTCAAGCAAAAGTGGGGCAGCTGTGCATTGTCTGGTGTGGCAAAGAGGTCCATCATGGGCATCTCCCAGAGGCGGAAGAGCCATGAGGCCACTCTGGGATTCAGGTGGCACTTGTGCGGCTGGAGCAACCTGCTCAGTCTGTCTGCCAGGAGTTTGTTCTGGCCCGGGAGGTAGACCGCCCACAGGAGCATGTTGTTACGAGCTGCAAAGGAAAGGAGGGCCACTGCCTCCTGGCAGAGGGAGTATGACCTGTGCCCCCCCCCTGCTTGTTGAAGTAGAACATGGCGACTTGGTTGTCCATCTGTATCAGCACAGACTGGTGTCGCAGGCAGTGGCAGAAGGCCAGTAGGGCCAGGAAGATCGCCCGGAGTTCCAGAAGACTGATCTGTAGCAGGAATTCTGCCTGGGACCAGCAGCCTTGCATGCAACAGTCCTCGCAATGACCCCCCAACCGAGGAGGGAGGAATCCATGGTCAGGACCCTCTGAGGTGTGGGTGCCTGGAAAGGCATCCCCACCCGGAGGTGGCAGAAAAGTTGCCACCAGCCAAGGGACTAAGTCAGCTTGCGGATTACCCTGATCCTGTCCTGCAGTCTGCCCGTGCTTGCGTCCACTGGGAGCAGAGGCACCACTGAGCTGCCCGTATGTTTAAGTGGGCTAGCAGGGTCACGTGGACTGTGGAGGCTAGGTGGCCAAGAAGATGGAAAAGGAGGAGACGGGCTGGCACCGACCGACGACAATGCACCTCCACAGCTAGCTCCCTGAGGCATTCTGCCCTTTCCCTGGGAAGAAAGGCCTTGGCCTGCAAGGCGTCTAGCTGAGCACCTATGAATTCCAGGCTCTGGGCTGGAGTGAGATGAGACTTGAAGTAGTTGATGATAAACCCCAGATGCTGCAGCAGAAGTGTTGCGTGCCCTGTGGCATGATGGACCTCTGCAGCCGTGCTGCCCCTGATGAGCCAGTCGTCTAGGTAGGAAAAGACAAAGGCCCCTTGCAGACCTAGGTGGATAGCAATCACTGCTAGGCATTTTGTGAAGACCCTTGGCGAGGAGGCCAGGCTGAAGGGTAGCACCCTGTACTGGCAGTGTCCTCCTCTTACCACGAACCTTAGGTACTGCCTGTAGAAAGGGTGGATTAGGATGTGTGTGTAAGCATCCTTTAGGTCCAAGGAGCAAAGCCCAATCTCCCTGGTGGAGGTAGGGCAGCAGTGTTCCAAGGGAGAGCATCTTGAACTTCACCCTCACCAGAAATTGTTTTAAGTTTCGCAGGTCCAGGATAGGCCTGAGGCCTCCAATCCTCTTCAGGACAAGGAAGTACCTTAAGTAGAAGCCTTTGCCCCACATGTGTCTGGCCACATGTTCTACTACTTTGTCCCTGAGAAGACCTGTGAGTTCTGTGAGTAGTAGGGTCTGGGTGGAATCTGCTGCAAGTGGAGGAGATATCCTTCCCTGACCACTTGCAGTACCCAGAGGTCCGAGGTGATCGAAGGCCATCTGTGGGTGAAGAGCGCCAGGTGTCTGCCTGTGGGCTGGTGAAGATCTCCTGGGGGAGGAGAGGCCCTTCTCTGGGCGTCAAAAGCTCCCCCCAGGCTGAGTGGGAGTGGGAGCTGGAACCTGGTGCTTAGGTGTTTTCGCCTTCTGAGCCCTGTGCCCCTGCCTCTTGGGATGAGAGCCCTGCTGATTGCCAGAGTAGGGTTGGTACTGATGACCCTGTGTAAATGCACCCTTTTTCCTTAGGAAAAGGGGCCTTTTCCTCTATGTTTTTTTGCAGGGATGGGATGAGGTCTTCTTAGAGAGCCTCAGATAGGTCACAAACTCTGTCTCGATCTCAGCAGCTTTGGTCAGCCATGGGTTTGCCGAAGAGGATTTCACCGGTACAGGGACATCGAGCAATTTGTCCTGGACCCACTGCTCAAGGTCGGAGGATTGCAGCCAGGCCCTGATGCCAGCCACCTCAACTCGAGCCACCAATTCAAAGCTGTCATAGGCAGCTCGGGAGAGGAACTTAGAACAGTCTCGCACTCCCAAGGTCAGGGTCTGGAACCGTTGGAGGGGTTCCCCCAACAAGTCCTGCTGCAAATCCCAACAGCTCTTTGGCCAGTGCCTTTAGGTACATGCCTGTGTATAGTTCATAGGCCTGGATCCGGCAACCTGTATTGTGCTGCTGCTAAGTGCCTCTTTGTTCTCGTGTCTCCCTCTATTCATGCTACAGGTATCTTGGGACTCCTCACTGCTTGGTGATTTCTGCTGCTCCACTCACCCGGAAGCGATGTGGCCATGTTCCCTCTGCCTGAACTAGCTATTTAATCATGCTATCCGCGGCGTTTTGAGCCGCAGTAGCACGCACTGAAGGAGAGTGCCCAAGGAGCAGGATGTACTTCTTGTGCGATCTCAGTGGGTCGACTCCGGAGCGTATCTGGCTCAACTCCTGAGTTGCATGCTGTCTGTTTGCTCTCACTGCATCCCTATCAGCTGCACTGGTTGCTCATCTCATGACAGCACTCTCTCTGCTGCCTTGCTAGTTCTATTACTCTTGTCCACCCCATTGGATCCTTCTCTCTCTTTCTCCCACATGGCTGCTATCCCAGCTCATTGGGGTTCGCGCCCCGGCCCCCCATACAAGTTCATCCCGCCCCCTCTGTCCTGCTTTTCCATCAACCTATTCCCTTATCATTCTTCCCCATTATCTCCCCTCTCCCCCTTGCTTGCACCTTCTCAGCTCCTCCTTAGCCTTGCCCTTATCAAGTGTCGCTCTCTCCATGCTAAATCCACCATGGTGCATGATTATATTCTCCAAAACTCTCTGGATGTTCTCTTTGCCACCGAAACCTGACTTCCTGGGGGAGAGGATCCCATCCTATCCAGTGTCTGCCTCCCAGTTTCTCTGCTCTGTCTGCCCCACGGTTGGGCCGGTAAGGAGGGGGCATAGCTGTTTTTCCACCACTCTGCCCTCCCCCTTCGGGAAATCCACTCTCCAGCTCTGCACTACCATGAAGTGCTTTTTCTGCATCTGGATGCCTCCCCTCCTTTGCACTTCTTTCTTCTGTATTTTCCTCCAGCAATCTCCCTTCATAGCTGGGATGATCTCCTATTAACCACCTCTGAAATTTCCTTCCTTTATACTAATGTGTTGTTTCTTGGTGACTTTAACCTTCAACTAGATTCCCTTTCTTGCCCTTGGGATAAAGCTTTTGTCTCACTCCTCGATGACCTTTCCCTGAGCCAACATGTCCCTTTTCCAACCCATGTGGGCAGGTCGCACACTTGATCTTATTGTTATGCCCTCCAACTTCCCATTTACTCCACAGCTATTCTCATCAATTTCTCTTCCTTGGACAGACCATCTGTTTTTCTCTACAGCTTCCATTCCCCTCTGGCGTCCCCCTCTGCCTCCCTCCCTTCAGTTTAGACACTGTATCACCCTCATACTTTGCAAAACTTTCCCTCAGCTGATCAGCTTCTCCCGCCAGATTTCTCTCTTTTGGCTCCAGACTCCCATGCTCTTACTTAGAATTCTATGCTCTCCACTGCACTTGATCTCCTGACTCCCTGTCATCCTCCTCCTGCTGCCATACCTCCCACCCAGCATCCCTGGTACCATCGTGGTCTCTGTCTTCTGTGGTCACATCTGCACCGTGCTCAGCGGTCCTGGTGCTCACATCCCTCCACCGGTACTCTCTCTGTACTCCATCAATGACATCATGAGTACCGCTCCTTGATCAATCTAGCTAAGCGTGAGTACTTCTCTCGTCTCATCACTTCATCCTCTCAGTCATCTCACCAGCTGTACTCTGTTTTCATCTCTCTCTCGTCCCTGCCTTCCTTTTCTTCCCCCTCCTCAACATCCGTTCCAGATTCCTCCAAGTTGGCAGACTTTTTCTCAGATAAGGTTCTCTCCCTGCATTTATCGTGCCCACCGCCACAGTTTATCCTACCTCTTTGTCTCCCTTCTCTTGCTCCCCCCCCCCTTTTGTCTCTGCCTCTTTCACACTCCTGGTCTTCCTTCCAGCCGATTTCTGCATCTTCCACCTGTAAAACCAACTGTTCCTATCCCCTCCACTTGGCTCCTTGAGCCTTCGCTCACCCTTCTCCCGCCTTTTCTTTCCATGCTTAATTCTAATCTTTCCTCTGGTTCCTTCCCAACTCCCTGGAAGTGCAAGTTGGTCCACCCAATTCTTAAGAAGCCCTCCATTGATCCCTCTGTTTTGGCTAACTGGCACCTGGTGTCTAATCTGTGCTTTCTCTCTAAATTAATTGCTAGAGTCACCACTAACCATTACTCGCTTGTGCTACGCTTTAAACATCCCTCTCCCCCCTTCCCCTCCATTCTTTATTCTCACATTCTCCTGTGTATCTTATTCTTGATGTCTATGTTGATATCTGTCCTATTCTATCCTTCTTCCCCCTTTTTCTAATACTTTCCTATCAAATTTAATGGCGTTCTTTTCCTCCTTTGTTTCTTAGTAGCCCCAATTTTATTGTACACCGCCTTAATACTTTGGTAACAGGCGGTTTATCAAATGTCACAAATAAAGAAAGAATAAAGAATAAAGAGCGCTCTAACTTTGCCCAGCTGTCCTCTCCTTTCTACCAATGCTCTTCATCACCGTCAGTCCAGTTTTCATGAGGGTCACAGCATGGAGTTTATTCTTCTTGCCTTGCTAAATGAGCTTCACATCACTCACGACCACGGTGATCTCACTTGTTGTTTCACTTGATCTTTCCTCTGCGTTCAATCTTCTAGACCATCATACTCTTCTCTCTCATCTTTCGGCTTTTGGTGTCTCTGGAACCCCGTTGACTTGGTTTAGGTCCTTCCTCACTGCATGCTCCTTCTCTGTTTTTTCCAAAACATTTGCCTCTCCCTCCACCTACCTTACCCTGCGGTGTTCCTCAGGGTTCAGTTCTGTCCCCCCTTCTCTTTAGGAAATCATGTTTATTAGTTATACATAGGAACCCTCGTCAACACAATTGGAGTCAAGACAGCAACAATACAAATCAAAACTCCCCATCCCACCCCTCCAGAACATTCAGCCAAGCAGCACATTGCTGAGCTCATAACAAACTGTGTTGATACAGACATTGTGTCTACGTAAGGATAAGCAACTCTAGAAACAAAAAAAAAACCCCTCCACCCCCCCAACCCCTCCTCCCCCCGCCTTTCCCCCCATCCCATCCCGCCCCCCGCTCTACCTACTTCCCCGACGAGTCCCACCCCCCCTTCCCCCATACTATACGCAACCACCTAACTACACCCCCAGGCCATTAGCAGGCTCCTCAACACAGGTCAGCACAGCAGCGCTATCGACGGGCCCCCACACCTTCAGATGATAATCCCATTTAGTCCCCCCCAGCAACTTAGCAGAGCGCTGCTCCATGACCATTAGCGCGCCCATCGCCCGCTCCCACTCCCCCACTGCGGGTACTGTGTCTCTCAGCCAGTGCCGTAGAATAATTTGCTTTACCACTACAAAGCCTTTGGTGCAGAGTGCCCGCGCAGCTTTCCCTAGCGGTGTCTCCCGCTCATAAGAGTCAAACAGACACCATTCCGGGCTCATCACCAAGTCCGCCCTGAGCCACTTCTCCAGGCACCTCCCCACACCCTGCCAAAGCCCCTGAATATGGATACACGCCCAAAACCTGTGTGCCAGGCCCCCCTTCTCCACTTTGCAAAGACTACACACATCTGTCTGTAACAAGCCCATCTTGGCGGCCCAAATATTGTGGACATACGCCCGCCAGAGAAACTTATACTGAATCTCTTGCAACTGCACCGCCTCTGATATCTGGGTGACCGCGGCCAATGCCCCCCACAGGCGCTCTTCCGTACCCTGCGGCACACCATCCTTCCTCCATTTCTCCCCTAGGGCAATCAAATGGGTGCTTTCGCCCTCCGGACAAATTGCCCGCTCCCACCTCCTTAACGTGACTTTCCCTTCTAAGCTACTAAACAATTCCAGCATGCCACCCCGCACTCTAACTTGTCCAGGGGTCTTCCGAAGCCCCAGCACATAGTGTCGGGCCTGAAGATAGAAAAAGTGATCCTGAGTCCCCAAATTAAACTTCTTCTGCAGAGAGCCAAAAGAGTCCACCACTTCACTCCCTTCCATGCAAAGTTGTCCCAGGTATCGGAGCCCCCGATCTGCCCACCGTCTCGCCACCCCGGAGGTCAACCCCAGAGTGAAAGCCGCATTGCCCATCAAAGGGATACAATCCGGCGCCCGCCAAGGAACCTTGCGATACCCACAGATGGCCTTCCAAGCGGCCCCCGCCGCCCGCCAGAAGCCAGAGAACCGGCAGCTTGCCGGCGCCGCCCTCGAATCTCTGTGCAAAACTGCCAGACGATGAAGTGGGGCTGCCGCAGCATCCAAAAGTGGCAATGGCACTAAGTCCGAACTGCCTTCTACCATATCCCGCAGAATCCGCACCCAGCATACCAAATTATACCCGCGCACTGATAGCAGACCAGCCCCCCCAAGCTCAGTGGACTTCATCAAAACGCCCAACGCTATGCGTGCTCGTCTGCCCCTCCATAAGAATCGAGATAAGTGACGGTGCAAAGTCAGGACCTCGCACCTTCGGAGCCACACCGGCAGGTGCCGCAAAACATACACCCAGCGGGGATACTCCACCATGTTAAAAAGTGCAATCCGACCCCTAAGTGATAGAGGCAGCGGTCCCCATCGCCACAGCCGATCCATGGTCCCCCTCCAGCAGGGCTTGGATATTCGCGCTATATAGCTGATCTAAGCTCGCCGGAATATGGACGCCCAGGTAACGAATCGGCCCCGCCGCCCAAGTCAGTGGAAAGTGTCATGAGGTAGACAGCACAGACCCTGAAATATTAAGAAATGAAAAGGAAGAAGAGCTTACCTTGCAGCCTCAGGGGCAGTTGCAGCATTCACAGTACAGAGAGGCAGGGAAAAGGAAAACAAACTTTCCACATGGGTGTAGTGACGCAGTAAGAATTGAGAGTGCCAATCAGGCTCACCTGGACTCAGACTCACGTTCCACGTTAGAGGAGCTGAGAGATAAAAGCAGGTGGGGAATCTCACAGAGACAGAGTTGGAGTGGGAAGCAGATTGGAAAGGAGAAAGAGAATTGGAAGCAGCAGAATGAGCATTGGCAGTGGAAGCTGGAGCCTGGATTAGGGCAGGAGCCGGAGCTTGAATGCCAGGAGGAAAGCAGAGACCAAAGGAACTCTGACTGCTGTTTCAGGCAGGCTTGGAGAGAAGGTGAGAGTAGAAATCCCAAGCAATTGCAGGAAGACACGTTACCGTGGAGAACCAGGGCTGGAGAAAGGCAGGCTGGCAAACCCAGGTGGGATAAGCAAAACTGCAGCAAGGTCTTCCCAGCCAGAGGGGACCTCACACCAAGGCAAACTGTCCAGTTAACAGGAGGCAGAGGTCACGTCCAAAGAAGCATACAGGAAGCAGGAAGTGAGTTTCCCTCAGCCAGACATCGTAACCAGGGTTCCCACAGAAGAGCAGGCTACAGGGCAGAAAGAAAGCCTTGGCTGGAGGCAGAGGAGTTTGAGACCATCTTCTCCAAAGGAAAAGATAAGTACCCTGTTTCTGTTAAGGGGAGAAAAGGGAGTCTCCGGGATAGAAGCCAGGCTTATAACCGGCAAGGGAACTCTTATTGGCCCAAGCCGTGGGAAGAAATCCCCAGCACAGCTCTTGATATCTGGGACTTACAAAAGCAGCTCCAACTGGGGGCAACTGAGGTTTCCCCAGGGCAAGATACAGAGAGCAGCTTCATAGGGGCTCAGTGTCCTTATACAGGGGCAGGTCCTAGCCCTATGCAATGGGAGAGCAATAGCTCAGAAAATATCCCTGAACCGATGGAATGTGCTGTATGCGTGATTGATGATATAGAGAGCCTTTGTTAAACGGAAAGAGCAAGAAAGAAACTGTATTCTGCACATTGAAAAGTGTTGGACTTTATTGCTGGAAAGAAGCATGATTATTTTTGGTTAAACATCCTTTACCCTGGTGAAAACAACCGTTCTTTATGTTGTCCCTTATTCTACGACATCCTCAAGGGAAGGGGAATAAAACCCAACTTTAATTTCATTTGGATCACGACTACAGTGTCCTTTATTTACCACAACTCCAGGCTATCCCGGGCCTAGGCAACCGCCTAGGACCGGCATGGTCTCACAAATGGCATAGTTGGCAGGATGCCAGAAAAGAGGACACCGTGCAAGAGGGACGGAGTCACCAGCGCCAGAGGACGCAACCAGGATGGAGGTGGAACCACGCCCAGACAACTCCAGGAACCGGGAGCAGTCAAAGACCTTCTCAAGGCCAGAATCACCACCTGACTCAGGTAATAGTATCTGGGACAGTCAGGGTGGGATTCTGAGGAGGTATCTGAGGGACTGAAAATCCCAGTGGGGGAGCAGTGGAAAAAGAAAAAAAAAAAGAGAGAGAGAGGTTCCGCACTTGGTTTTTTTTTTCTCTTCTCTGATTATTGCAGGTTGCCAACATGGAGTCACCAGTGGATATCCTGAAGTGGATGGGGCTCCAGTTTGAGAAGCAACGCGAACTTGCCCAGCAGTGCCAAGAACAAGCCCTAGCCGCCATGCAGATACAGCAAAAGCCGCTGACGGACTTGTTGCAGGCGGTACTGCAGGAGCGGCAAGCCGAAAGGAAAACCGAAGGACACTTTGGTGGGGTAGGCCCACAGACATCTGGCATTTTGTCTTTTGGACAGTGGTCAGGAAAAGACAATATAGACAATTTTCTGGAAGCCTTTGAGTGTGTAGCTCGTGGGGCAGGCTGGCCCGGGCAACAATGGGCGGTTCGCCTAGCTACCTCCCTGACGGGAGAAGCCCTAGCGGCATACAAGGCTATGCCGGCCGCCCAGGCTAATGAGTATGCCAATGTGAAAGCTGCCATACGGGATAGGCTAGGCCTGTCGCCTATGGTATACCGTAGAATGTTGAGAGCTATAAAGATCCAACAGGGTGAAACTCCGAAGGCACTAGGCCAGCGGATCCGTAGCCTTGTATGGAAGTGGCTCATGCCAGAAGGGAAGATAATGGAAAGTGTTTTAGATATGCTTGTGTTAGAGCAATTCTGTGAAGCTGTGCCTGTAGAGGTAAGGTCATTCTTCACTCTACAGAACTGCCAGACGACGGACGAGGCTGCTCTCCTAACGGAAAGATTCATAGAGGCTCAGATAGCCCATGGTCCGCAAGGAGGAGCGAGCGGCTCGCGTAGCATGGCAAACTCTGGTAGAGTAGTGAAAGACCCAGGATTGAGCACACCAACTACAGAAAAATGTAGAAGTAAAGGTATAGCGTATGACTCTCGCATATTATGTTTTAAATGTGGGAGGTTGGGTCACAAGGGGTATGAATGCAAAGAGCGCACAGCACTAATAGGGGAAAAAGCAAAGTATAAACAAGGGGGTTTTTACCTGGGGGTGGAGGTACATGGGGTGCAGGCCGAGGCCTTGCTTGATTCCAGGGCCGACCAGACTATGATGTTGGAGCGGTTCTGGCGGCTTTTACAGGCCAGCAACCAATCTGCCCCAAGTCAACCGGAAGTCATGGCCAAGATAAAGTGCATACATGGGGCGGCTAACCCTTACACCCTGTACAAGCTGTCCATAAAAGGGTTGGGTGTTAGGAAAGAGATTTTAGTCGCTTTAGTCCCCCGTCTCCCTTTTGACCTAGTGTTGGGCTGTGATTGGCCGTTATTCGAGGAAGGGATAGGCAAAGGCCTACTAAGTGAAGAAGAGAGCGCTCCTAGGGAGTCTTACATCCAGCAGGGGGCGGGCCAGGTTGAACCCCGGAAGGCGGATAAGCGGGGAAAGGGAGGGGCCCCGGAACAGCTGAAGGACAGAGGAGAAGGAAAAGCCTTAATGACTTTAATTCCGGGACCTTTGTTTGCAAAGCCTAAGAAGGGAGAAGCAGGTAAAGAAACCCCGGAAAACATTAAAGAGGCCAAAAAAGAAGGCTTTGTGCTGAAGTATTGTAAGGCAGTCCCAAACGCCCAAGCGCCCCAAAGAGCTAGCGCTGCTGCAGCTGGGTACGATCTGTTCAGCGCAGTAGAGGAGGTAGTACCTAAGAGGGGAAAGGCCTTAATAAGCACTGGGATACAAATTCAGCTGCCAGCAGGTTGCTATGGGAGGATAGCACCCCGGTCTGGGCTCGCGGCCAAACATTTCATTGATGTTGGGGCGGGGGTTATTGACCCCGATTACAGGGGGGTTGTGCAGATTCTACTCTTCAACTTTGGGGAGCAGGATTTTAAGGTCAAGGTAGATGCCATACCTGACCACCACTAGCCGAGGAGGGGGTGGTTTTGGTTCCACGGGGCAGAATGAGGTTAAGGCTGTGGCTGCCCTCGCAGAGGAAAAAGTAGATGAGGACTTAGGACCCAGGTACAGGAGTGCAAGGAAGACCCAGCTCCAAGAATGGGGGAAGAGTTGTCGCAGCAGCAGCGGGATCAACTAACACATCTGCTAGCAGGGTTTCGGGATGTCCTCACTCCATTGCCAGGAGAGACCGGGTTGGTAGCCCATGAAATTCACACTTCACCGGGAGAAATAGTGCGGCAGAGGCCTTATCGCCTGCCGGAGGCCCGTAAGAAGGAAGTGGTAGAACAGGTCAGGGAAATGTTGAAAATGGGAGTCATCGAGGAGTCCAAAAGCCCGTGGTGCAGCCCGGTGGTTTTGGTACCAAAACTGGATGGGAGTCTACGTTTTTGTATAGACTTTCGTAGAGTCAACGCCATCTCCCTTTTCGATGCGTACCCCATACCCAGGATCGAGGAGTTGCTCGACAAGTTAGGGCAGGCCCGCTATCTGACCACCCTTGACCTTACGAAGGGGTATTGGCAGATTCCGCTTACCTGGGCCTCTAGGCCTAAAACAGCTTTTAGCACACCCCTCGGCTTATTTCAGTTTAAGCGAATGCCGTTTGGCTTGCATGGAGCAGCCGCGACGTGCCAACGCTTGGTTGACCAGATGCTACGTCCACACCACCAATACGCAATGGCATATATGGACGACATAGTGATCCATAGTGAGAACTGGGCCCAGCATCTACCTAGGGTGGAGGCTGTATTAAAAGCCCTACGACAGGCCGGGCTGACCCTGAATCCGGCCAAATGTTTGTTTGCCGGGGAGGAGGTGAAGTATTTAGGGCACATGATCGGGAAAGGTATGGTGCGGCCGTTAGGTAGTAAAGTAGAAAGTGTCCAGAAGTTCCCTCGGCCAATGACCAAGAAACACCTCCGTAGTTTCCTCGGGTTGGTCGGTTATTACCGCCGGTTCATACCGCGGTTTGCGGATGAAAGTGCGGTCTTAACTGACATGTTAAAAAAAATGCCCCGGGGGGGCGGAGCTTGCCGCGGACGGAGATGGCTGCCTGAAATTTCTGCTCTCACCCGGGCGATAGAATCCTGATTTCCTACCCCCCAACAGGCCCCCGCTATAGGCATAATTCATGAGAACTGCGTTGTCTAAGATGTCCACTTTGAAACCGGCAAAGTTAGACTTCACTCAGGGAGCTGGACACGCAGTAAAACGGTCAAAACCAGAAACGGGGTCTCCGCAGAAAATGGCGGCGGGGAAAGACTCGGCCGAGGGAGTCCGTGAAATACTGCAGGAACTAAGAATGGTAAAGAGCATGGTTGCCTCCAGCAATGAGACGCTTGCACAGCTACAAGAAGACGTGAGTGAAGTCAAGGAACAGCTTACGGGGGTGCGTGAGCGTTTGCATAATGCTGAAACAACGATTGAACGCCATGAGCAGCTTTTGACCCAGCTAGGCCCGCTGCAGAAAAGAATAGCGGCGCTTGAAGACCTCAGTGAAGATCAGAGTAATCGTGCCAGGAGAAATAATATAAGACTTCTAGGCATTCCGGAGGGCCGGGAGGGCTCGGACCCTTTGGGATACTTGCAAAAACTGATTCCCGAACTCTTACAGATAACATTTAACAGCCCATTTGAAATTGAGAGGGCTCACCGTGTGCCGTCGCATATAATTGAGCGGCAGAAGCATCCTAGGCCGTTTATCATTAAAGTGCTCCGATACCCGCAAGTGTTACAATACTGCAGGCTGCCAAGCAGAAGTCCGAGATACGCTTGGAAAGCAGCAAGATCTCTTTCTTCCCGGACCTCTGCAAGAAAACAATGGAAAAGCGTAAGGCCCTACTGGACTGTAGGCCAATATTACAGAAACTGAATGCGCGATATGGCCTATACTACCCTGCTAGAATGCGCGTTACACTAGGAAACAGCACGCGGACATTCGACAGTGCGGCGAGTCTGCGCTCCTATCTGGAGGACTACACACATATGGAGATTGGGACATGATGAGCTCATAGTCATCAGGCTACTGTTGACTGTGGCAAGAAGGACTCTCATGGCATATTTGTTGGAGGCTCAGATAAGTCTAAAAGGTGGCTGGTCTGATGGAGATATTAATCCTTGCTTAACATGCTAATGTTGATGTTTTCTTTCAGCAGTTTGCTTCTGTAGATGGGGGGATAGGAATTGTTTTCAATTTTGGAATCAAACGTCAGTAAGATGGGGATGGGTGGGAATTTTGGGTAGTGGAATGGAAGGTGGGGGGACGGGCTTCACCATACAAGTATTGAAGTTAGGTTCTAGTCGCATAATGGTTAGTTTGAATGTTTATCTGAATGTCATAATTTTATCTTTTAAGACTCTGGAAGTGACGGGTACCACCTTGGGAGTTAGAGACGGCTACCGCTTCGGGTAGTGGGCATCTTCGAGTGGTATCCCTAAATGTGCAAGGGATCCACAATCCAGCCAAACGCAGTAAAATACTGAATTATTGTAAAAAGCAACGAGCAGATATCATCTACTTACAAGAGACACACTTGACACGATCGGAATCACATAAAGTAGCGGGCGCAGGTTATCAAAATATACTCTCAGCACCTGCAAGTAAACGGAAAGGAGGCGTAATAATACTTCTACGGGCCGCGTTATCTCCGGTAGTCGAAAGTACAGCAGTAGATCCGGCCGGAAGGTGGGCTAAGGCCAGAGTCCGAATCTTTGCCATGGACTACACTCTAATGACGATCTATGGCCCAAGTCAGGACGATCCCCAATTCTTTGAGGATGTGGCTCATGAGCTCCTAGACTCGGGAGCTTCCAATGTGATCTTAGGCGGGGATTTTAATCTAATACAAGATCCACTGATAGATCGCACCCCCTATAAGAAGCAGCATAAGCCGCGATCCAGCAAACTGCTGATGGATATGGCCAAAACACTTGGCTTAGTAGACCCGTGGAGGCTTCTTCATCCAACAGCAAGAGAATATACTTTTTACTCAATCCCGCATAATACGCAGACACGCATAGATTTCTTTCTCATCTCCAAGACACTGCTGCCTATGATCTCTAAAGCAGAGGTTCTCGCCCAGACTGTGTCAGATCATGCTGGAGTAATGGTAGAGCTAAGTTATGGTCCGGCTAAGAAGACCGCTCCCAGGTGGCATTTTGACCGAGCGTGGTTGAATAGTGGCGAGTTTCTAGCATCCACGCGCCGGGTGGTGATGGATTACTTTGCTCATAATCAGTTGCATGATACGCCAACTTGGGCGTGGTGGGAAGCTTTCAAAGCCAATGTCCGAGGCAGTATGACAACTTACAGTATTCGTCAGAAAAAAATAGCTGATCAACAGTTAGTAGCGCTGGAAGGCGAGATACGCACGGGTGAGCGTATCCTCTCTAAAAGATCCGACTCACTTGTTCTAATTCGGTTACAGAGATTAAGATACCAGTACAATGCTATTCTTAATGATGAAGCTAGTAAGCAGATAAAAGCTCAACAGGGAGTATATTACCATGAAAATAATCGAGCCAGTGCACTCTTTGCCCGTACCCTCCGAGCTAGGAAAATAAGCTCGCGTATAGCTGGACTGAAAGATGCCAGGGGGGAATTGCGTGTATCTGATGAAGACATCCTGAAATTATGTGAACAGTTTTATTCCCAGTTATATTGCTCAGAGGTGATCTTCAGTGAAGACCGGTTCTCCAATTTTATCTCGGGAGTGATAGGGCCCAAACTCTCGGAATCTCAACAGCGTCTCCTCTCGGATGACATCACCTGTGCGGAAATACAGCTGGCAATCAAGCAAATGGCTCGAGGGAAAGCTAGTGGGCCAGATGGACTGCCAATAGAATTTTATTCAGCTTTTAAGCAGGAGTTGATACCTGAACTGCATGCGTATTTCACTGAACTTAAAAACGAGTCCCCTGCAGTGGGATCCCTGGCAGCTGCTACAATTGTGATTCACCCCAAGCCAGGTAGAGATGTCCAAAAGCTGGAAAATTATCGACCAATATCGCTCCTTAACGCTGACTATAAAATCTATGCCAAGATTTTGGCTAATAGGCTCAATAAAGTCCTCGACACGCTCGTGCAAGCGGATCAATGTGGATTTATGTTAGGGAGGACGACGGCCGACAACAGACGACTTCTGTTACATGTACTTCGGAGTGTACAGCGTCTGCCAAAGTCATCGATAGGGCTTGCACTCGACGCGGAGAAGGCTTTTGACAGAGTGGAGCTTCCCTACCTTTTCCGGGTGATGCAGTGGTTTGGAATACCAGAGGCTTACCTCGCTGGAGTCAAAATGCTATATATGCGCCCAACAGCACGGATAGCCGCTAATAATGGGCTTTCCCCAGAATTCCTCCTCTCAAGGGGCACGCGGCAAGGATGCCCTTTATCACCTCTATTATTTAACCTAGCGCTTGAACCATTACTAATACGCCTACGGCAACAACAGAATGTTGAAGGCATACAAGTGGGAGAACAACAGATCAAGTTGTCGGCGTACGCAGACGATCTGCTATTGTTCTTAGACCTGTCGTCACTAGATGCTGCAATGGATGTTATCTCTGCATACTCCGATTTATCGGGCTATAAATTGAACCTATCCAAAACTATATTGATATCTTTCAATGGACATTTTGCTAAATCGTTAATACATAAATACCCGTTTAAGATAGAGACTAGTTCATTTAAATACCTTGGGGTAGTCTATGGAGTCACTATACCAGACACAGTACGGCTCTGCATGACACAATGTATGAATATTGTGCAAGATTCTATTACTAAATGGACCCCTTTAAACTTGACGTGGTGGGGACGACTTGAGACCATCAAAATGGTAGCTATGCCCAGGGTCAATTACATACTTGCCATGGTACTGATACTGCTTAACCGGCAATTTTATAGGAAATTAGAGAAGCTCCTGTTATCCTTTTTGTGGGGCGGCAAGACGCCTCGGATTGCGGCGTGGAAACTCAAGTCTCCTAAACAGCGCGGGGGCATACACTTTCCGGACTTCTATAATTATCATCTTGCCGCCCTGTTGAAGCAAGGAGTCCTGTGGAGTGACGAAATGCTCATGCAAGGAGACCCTGTCTGGCTGAGAGTGGAGGCAGCCCTGAGCAAGCCCGTCCCGCTCTGGATGAGATTGGGCACAAGTTGCACTGGTGACGATTCTGTCAATGAGATCCTGCAAGATACCCAGCGAGCATATCAAATACTAAAGCCTTATATTCAGACAGAGCAGGTATATGCTGACACCACGATCTTATGGTGCAACGACAAATTTAGGATAGCTGGTCGCAGCTTTTTGTGGCTTCCCTGGCTTACCCGTGGTATCTATTGTCTAGGGCAATTGGTATCTGATGGCGCTTACAAATCCTTCCAATCCCTGCAGCATGAATATGACCTGCCCCTACGATGCATGTACCAATGGTGTCAATTGCGGCACTGCTTAAGTCGAGCTGGAGTATTACCTGCAGTCCTGCGTGCGGAGCGCCCTTTCCATCAAGAGGTTCAAGCCTTCAAGACAGAACCTCAGCTTCTCTCCAAATTCGTCACTATACTGAGAGAGGGAGACAAAAAACGCTGCATTGGGCTGCAAAAAGTTTGGGAGTCGGAGGTTGGAGAGATGACTGACCCAGAGATGTGGGAGGAGCTTTGGAGGACCCAACGGAAGATAACAAGAGCGGCCTCCCTCAATCAGATGCTGTACTTTATGGCTCATCGTGCTTACTTAACGCCTGTCCGCACGGCTAAATGGAGCGCTAGCAAAGATGCCAAATGCTGGTCCTGTGGGATAGAAACAGGCACTCTTGCCCACATGATATATTACTGCCCTCTATTGCAAGGCTATTGGCAAGGGGTCAGGATTCGAATTTCAAAACTACTTAACCTGCAAACATTACTTACCTATCGTATTGTCATCTATAAGTCCTTGGCTGGTGTACCAACCTTGGGGAAAGACGATACAATAGTCTTCGACTTACTGGTGAGCCTGGCATTGAAGGCCATATTAAGTCATTGGAAAGACTTTAGGACGTTGAGTGTCGCATACTGGTGGAATCTAGTGTTCTATCATCAGGCGTGTGAACACGCGTATGCATCCCAGAATCCCGCCTTTAGACCACGATTGGCTAAATGGGATGCCCTCGACTTGATAGGACTCCAGCAAAGAGTGGGTTAGCTTGTTGTCTGACCTGGGTGGTGCTCGTCACAGAGTCTCATTTTCTTTTCTTCTTAACTCTTTTCTTCTTATTCTTTTTTTGTTAGAAGATTGACATTAGTATTATGACGTGGATGTACTCCGAGCCCTGGACTCGGGGAAACGGCGGCTATGACTATGTTTGTGCTAGTGTGGTCAAATATTGATTGATTAACTTAGTATCTATGTAAGTGGTTGGTTGTGACTTGTTGTATAAAATGAAAAATAAAGAATTTAAAAAAAAAAAAAAAAAGCCCCAAATAATTTGGTCTGGTCAGCAGAAGCGGAGAGGGCGTTCCTCCGGTTAAAAGGGAAGCTTTGTCAAGCCCCAGTATTGCGAGGGGTAGACTTCCACAGACCTTTTATCCTACAGACGGACGCCTCCGAATCGGGTCTCGGGGCCGTCCTATCACAGGAATTTGAAGGAGTAGAGCACCCCATTTTATATTTAAGTAGGAAATTGTCCGGTGCAGAGTTTAATTACGCAACAGTGGAGAAAGAATGCCTGGCGATTAAGTGGGCAGTAGAAGCTCTTCGTTTTTACCTCACGGGTCACCGATTTATACTCGTCACTGATCATGCACCCCTAAAGTGGCTAGGTACGATGCAAAATCATAATCCGCGGCTCACTCGCTGGCATTTGGCCCTGCAGGCATTTAATTTTACGGTGAAACATAGGGCAGGCAAGCTCCACCTTAACGCAGATGCATTGTCGCGTATTCCGTGCTGTATGGACAATTGTTCCTCAGCCCGCAATAGCTTAAGAGGGGGGATATGTCATGAAGTAGACAGCACAGACCCTGAAATATTAAGAAATGAAAAGGAAGAAGAGCTTACCTTGCAGCCTCAGGGGCAGTTGCAGCATTCACAGTACAGAGAGGCAGGGAAAAGGAAAACAAACTTTCCACATGGTGTAGTGATGCAGTAAGAATTGAGAGTGCCAATCAGGCTCACCTGGACTCAGACTCATGTTCCACGTTAGAGGAGCTGAGAGATAAAAGCAGGTGGGGAATCTCACAGAGACAGAGTTGGAGTGGGAAGCAGATTGGAAAGGAGAAAGAGAATTGGAAGCAGCAGAATGAGCATTGGCAGTGGAAGCTGGAGCCTGGATTAGGGCAGGAGCCGGAGCTTGAATGCCAGGAGGAAAGCAGAGACCAAAGGAACTCTGACTGCTGTTTCAGGCAGGCTTGGAGAGAAGGTGAGAGTAGAAATCCCAAGCAATTGCAGGAAAACACGTTACCTTGGAGAACCAGGGCTGGAGAAAGGCAGGCTGGCAAACCCAGGTGGGATAAGCAAAACTGCAGCAAGGTCTTCCCAGCCAGAGGGGTCCTCACACCAAGGCAAACTGTCCAGTTAACAGGAGGCAGAGGTCACGTCCAAAGAAGCACACAGGAAGCAGGAAGTGAGTTTCCCTCAGCCAGACATCGTAACCAGGGTTCCCACAGAAGAGCAGGCTGCAGGGCAGAAAGAAAGCCTTGGCTGGAGACAGAGGAGTTTGAGACCATCTTCTCCAAAGGAAAAGATAAGTACCCTGTTTCTGCTAAGGGGAGAAAAGGGAGTCTCCGGGATAGAAGCCAGGCTTATAACCGGCAACGGAACTCTTATTGGCCCCAAGCCGTGGGAAGAAATCCCCAGCACAGCTCTTGATATCTGGGACTTACAAAAGCAGCTCCAACTGGGGGCAACTGAGGTTTCCCCAGGGCAAGATACAGAGAGCAGCTTCATAGGGGCTCAGTGTCCTTATACAGGGGCAAGTCCTAGCCCTATGCAATGGGAGAGCAATAGCTCAGAAAATATCCCTGAACCGATGGAATGTGCTGTATGCGTGACTGATGATATAGAGAGCCTTTGTTAAACGGAAAGAGCAAGAAAGAAACTGTATTCTGCACATTGAAAAGTGTTGGACTTTATTGCTGGAAAGAAGCATGATTATTTTTGGTTAAACATCCTTTACCCTGGTGAAAACAACCGTTCTTTATGTTGTCCCTTATTCTACGACATCCTCAAGGGAAGGGGAATAAAACCCAACTTTAATTTCATTTGGATCACGACTACAGTGTCCTTTATTTACCACAACTCCAGGCTATCCCGAGCCTAGGCAACCGCCTAGGACCGGCATGGTCTCACAAAAGGAGCTCTGCCAGAGCGCCCGAGTTTGGCCACCCACATCTAACCCCAACGACTTCGTGGCATTAATTTTTAGACCTGAGAAGGACCCAAACTCTTCGATAACCTGTAGCGCCCGAACCAGGGACTGCTGTGGATTTGTCATACAGAGAAGCATGTCATCGGCAAAGGCGCTGAGTTTCATCTCTGCCGTCGGCCAACGGATCCCTGTCACCTCCTCCTGTTGCATCAACTGCACCAAAAGAGGTTCCAGATGTAGTATGAAAAGGAGTGGTGATAAGGGACATCCCTGTCTGGTTCCTCTTTTTAACACAAACGCAGGCGAGGCCTCGCCTCCCACGGTTATAAACGCATGAGGCTCTGCGTACAGCGCTCGGACCCAACTCACAAATTGGCCCTCAAAGCCAAAGCGGCGCAGTGCTTCGAACATGTAATCCCAGGAGACGCGATCAAAAGCCTTCTCAGCATCTAAACTCGCCAGCAACAAAGGCTCATCACGCTGAAGGCAACGCTCCATGCCTAGCAAGACTTTCGCAATGTTACAGGCCGCCCCCCGGCCTTTCACAAATCCGGCCTGGTAGTCTCCAATGAGACGGGACAAGACCGTCTGTGCCCGATCCGCCAAAAGCGAGGCGAGAAGCTTCATGTCCACATTAATAAGGGATATCGGCCTATACGAAGCCGGGTCTTCCGGACCCTTCCCCGGTTTGTGGATAAGCGAGATAGAGGCTGTGCGCATATCCCTGGGAAAACTCCCGGTGTCTAAGGCTTCATCGTAGACCGCCGCCAAAGTGGGCACTACCCGGTCTCCCAGAATTTTATAAAATTCAGCCCCGTACCCATCGGGACCCGGGGCCTTGTGCACCTTCCCCGCAGCGATCGCTAGCTGAATTTCTGTCCCAGAAATCGGTTTGTTGAGAGCCTCCCGTTCTTGCGGCATCACCTGCTGAAGAGATATACTATCCAGGAAGCCGCGCTCTCGCTCCCTATCTTCCCGTTCCGGCGTATAGAGTGCACTATAGAAACGCATAAACTCCCGCACAATAGCTGTCGGTTCCGTAACTGTACCACTCGTACCATCCTTAAGCACAGTCACCAGGTTAGAACCCTTCCAGTCCCGGACCATCCGGGCCAACAACGTCCCTGACCGGTTCCCGAATCGGAAAAGCCGGTGCCGGTAATACTGCAGATCAAAAATCGCTCTCTCATGTAAAATAGTGTTCAATTGGCGCTGCGTCTCTAGATACTTCCGCAGCCCCCCCTCCTGTGGCTGCTTCAGGGACTCCCGCTTTGCCACCTGGAGCTCTCGCGCCAACCTCACCACCTCCTCATTCACGCGCTTTCGTTCCGTGGCCACATAAGCAATAATGTGGCTGCGAAGGACCACCTTCCCCGCCTCCCACAAAGTAGCCACCGAGGACACACTACCCTCATTGTCAGCTAAAAAGTCTCTCCATTTCTCTCGCAAGAACTCTTGGAACGCCGGCCTGCGCCAGAGCTGTCTAGGAAACGACCATCTACCCCCAAGGGAATGGCGCCCTCGCCATCTAATACTGACCATCGCGTGGTCCGAGACCTGGATGGCACCAATCTCAGCACTCCTGACCCTACCCAGATCAGTTTGAGACACCAGTATAAAGTCAATTCTAGACCAGGTGCAATGGGCTCTTGACAGATGTGTGTAGTCTCTCTCCCCTCCATGTAAAGCTCTCCATACATCCAAGAGCCCCCCCGTCTGACACAAGTATGATATGCCACGCGCCGACCAACTCCCTACCCCCGGGGGCGTCCCGGATTTATCCAACAGAGGATCATGTGGGCAGTTAAAATCACCTGCTAGGATTGTGGGTAAGCGAGGTATGTTTCCCAGTTTCCGCCCCAGGGACTGAAAAAACCCATGATTATAGACATTAGGGGCGTACACATTCCCCAGTATCAGCTCTTCCCCATTAATACGCGCATGCACCCAAATGTATCTCCCAGGGGGTCACCATCTTCCCCAATAATCTCTACTTTCAGCTGTCGATGGAATAAGAGTGCTACACCCTTTTTCCTACCCCCCGGCGCTGCGGCCGCATGCACAGAGCCCACCCAAGACCTTTTAAGTTTTGCATGCTCTTTGTCATTGAGATGTGTTTCCTGAAGGAATGCTACATGTGCTCCCTGTTTGCGCAAGGCCTGCAGCACTTTAGTGCGTTTTATCGGCGTGCCCAGGCCCCCCACATTCCAGGAAATAAAGTTCAGATCATCCCCCATCAGTCTGGAGACCCCAGCACATATGTAGCTCTAATCCTACCACACAACATTTAGCTGCGGGCCGCCCAGCCTCAGCTCCCAGCGCGAGTCGCACCCTAGCCTTCCAACAAAGCTTCACCCGCCCGTCCTGCCCCACTTCCAATGTAGCCATACGCCCCCCCTCCCCGTTTCCCCACCCCCTCCCTCGCCCCCTCCCTCGCCCCCTCCCCCCATCCCCCCACCAACTCTTCCGCTTCTCCAAGCAGCCTTTCCCCTGGCACCCCCCAGCACCCGTCGTCCCGTTCCCCCCCATCTCTCCCCCCCACCCCCCCATTTCCCCTGCACTACCTTCAACCGTCCCTTAGAACTCCCCCCCCCTCCTAAAATCGCCAACCATTTTAAGCCTGGCGGACCTCACCAGGTTCGGAGCCCACCGCTGTGCGCTGCAGGGCTGCCCCACCCTCCCCGTTCCCATGCTCTATGTTGCTGCCGGGAGGCAAGCCCCCCCACCACCGGAACCCAAAATCCACAGCTACACCGTATTCGGGACAGGTCCCCCGATAGCAACAAGCTCTCGAGCCCCTCCATCCAGCAGCAAAAAAGAAAAGATAAACTCTAACAGTATTCAGTACACATACACACCAAACTCTAGAACAAACAATAAAAACTCCAACATCCCCCAGCAAAATCGCAGAGAGTCCAGCACAAATATGCCCATGTAGCCCCAGAGTGGACCCAGGCCAAGCCTCGTTGTCGCGTATTCAGCGTACAACGTACAGGCAGATGTTAAGAGACCTGATGGCCTGGGAGCCCCCCTGGGTCGGCCACACCAACTGCTGCCAGTGAACAGAATCTGTCCCGTAGCACCTCAAGGCGCTCGGCTGTCCTCTGACCCTGACCGCTCCAAGGCCTGCATAAATTTCTGCGCCGCTGCGGCTGTGGTCAGTACATGAGTGCGGCCATCATGTTGCATGCGGAGCGTGGCCGGGAACTCTAAAGTAAAGCGCAATTGCTTCCGGAAGAGTGCCGAGCAGATCGGGGAAATTTCTTTCCGCTTCGCCGCTACCATGGCGGAGTAGTCCTGGAATAATAACACTTTCTGGTCATCCACTAGCAAAGACCTCTTTTTCCTATAGGCCTGTAATATTCGCCACTTATGATGAAAGTTCAATATGCGGGCTATGACCACTCTCGACCGTTGGTGGTTCTCAGACTTAGGCCCGATGCGGTGTACCCGCTCTACCTTCATGATCCCTACCAAGTCTTCCAGGCCTAATTCCCGGGGAAGCCAGGTTTCTATCAGGGGTAGCAGCATCACATCAGTAGTGGACTCCGGGACCCCAACCAGTCGCAGATTGTTCCTGCGAGAACGATTTTCGAGGTCGTCCACTTTATCCCGGAGCAACTCAATCGCCTTCTGCATCTTGGTCTGCTCCCGGGCCTGGCTACCCTCGGTGTCCTCAAGTGCCGATACGCGGTGTTCCAGTTCGTCCACTCTCTGGCCAAATTCCGTCAAAGTCTCTCCTACCGACTCGAGCTTGGTCAAAATCAAATCAAATTTCGGCTCCAATAGTTTTGCCACCTCCCGCGCAAGCTCTTCAGACCCCGATTCGACACTCTCCGTCCCTGGGGAGCGGGGCTGCGTCAGGCAAGATGGCGGCTTCCCAGCCGAGGAGGGCCCACTCTTCGGAGCTTTCTCCTTGTCTTTTCTCGATGCCAGCGGTATATTGAAAGCAGATTTTGCAGCCCCTGCCGCCAGAGACTGTTCTCTATCCACCGGTACCTCTTACGATATTTTCCAGCTGATAAGGCTCACAGAAAAGTTCAATAAAGAGCAGGGCAGCCCTGGAGCGAGCAGAGACACCTCTTACTCGCTCATGCGTCACGTGGTCCTCCCCTCCTCTTGCTTTTATTTACTTTCCCCCTTCTCTTTAATATCTTCCTAGCCCCTCCGTCTTCTCATTCAAAAATCTGGCATCTCTGTTTATTACTATGCAGATGATATCATTCTTTTACACCATACTATCTCCTTTGCATCTGATCTCTCTATGCTAAATTCTTGCCTGGCCCGTATCCATTCGTGGTTGATCTCCAACTTTCTGCACTTGAACCCAGCAAAATCATCTGCCTCCTGAATTACCTTTGGGACTCCCGCCCCTTCTTTAGTCCCTACTCTTGCCTCTTCTATCCCCCTTCAGATATCTTGGAGACATCTAGGATTCCTTTCTCTCCTTCACTGAATACCTCTTCCGTCTCCCGCCGCTCCTTTTTTCATTTTCGTCAGATTCGTGCTATTCGTCCATTCCTCTCCCCTGCTGCCCTGCCCACACTCCTGTGTTTTGTCATTTCTAGAATTGATTATTGTAATGTTGTGCTCGCCGGCCTTCCTCAATATCAACTTCATCAACTACAACTGCTCCAGAATACAGCTGCTCCTATCCTCACTCACTTCTCTCGCTTTGATCATGTCTCACCCTTCTTGCTCGTCTACACTGGTTACCTCTCCGTTTCCGAATCCAGTATAAAATTCTTATCTTTGTCCACAAGGTTCTTCACACTTCTACTCCCCGGTATCTTGCTAACCTCCTCCACTTCCATCATCCCCCATCGTCTTCTCCGTTCTGTTCACACTCACTGTTTAGCTCTCCCCTCAATTTTCAAGCGCAACTTGAACATACGCGAGGCGCTGCTTTCTTCTTTCTGGATCCTGCGTTTTGGAATGCTCTCCCTCTCTCCGCTCTGAGCCCTCCTTCCCAAGGTTTAAAGCCGGCCTAAAAACTAATTTTTTCCAGTTGACATTTGATATACCTCACCACTCATCTTAACTCATCCAGCCATGCATGATTGACTTTCTCAGTCTGTCTTGTTTGATCCCTCCTGATATTTTCTATATTCCTCTCCCCCTATCCCTTTTTTTATGCGTTTCTCTTCTATCCTGTCATATAGTTGGCATTCCACTCCTTTTTTCTCTCTGTTGGCAGTCCATTACTTTGTAAACCGCTTTTATGCTTTGGCCTGAGCGGTATATCCAAAGTCTGAATAAATAAATAAAAATAAACCCAGCATCGAACCCTGATCACTGGTCAACATTAAAATCGTTACTGACTTTAAAAGGCCCTAATCTGTAGTATCTTGGTGAGCTGAACACAAATATAACATTAAAAAATTTTTATTGGCTCTAGTTTTGAAGATATTGCATGTAGTTCATTTTTGACGTTTCACCGTGTAAATTTATCCAGTAGGACATCAACATCATCCCAAATAAGCCTTGAATGATGTAATATTGCATCACATTGCATAATACCAGCATGCACACATCATCCAGAGATGATTGCATTTTCTGATGCAATGCAATACTACTGCCAGACGGCTGCTGAAGACATCTGATGTCAGCAGTGTACTATACGCAGTCGGAAAGGTTGAGCATTTAAAATATTTCAGACTGTGTGCGAGACAGTTTAAGCTACTGTTACATGTAACTTTTATTAATCATATAATTTTAGGCATTTAGGTACAATACAGAACAGTAATGCCATGAAAGTGCGTTAATACTGTTGACAATTTCTGCTACATTTGTGGGGAAGTGAAATTTGCCAACCAGAAGACAAGTATCACTTCTCAACTGAAGAAGGCATATCATCTTTACTTTGGATGCAAGATTGGTGACCAAGACAAGCCTTGGGCCCCGCATATATGATGCGCTACATGTACAACACAGCTTTCACAGTGGTTGAATTGCAAAAGACCATCAATGCCGTCTGCAGTCCCCATGGTGTGGAGAGAGCCAAGCAACCACATAAATGACTGTTACTTATGCTTGGTTCCTCCTCTTTCCAGAGCAATAATGAAGCAAAAGAAGTGGAGCATAGTCTACCCAAACATTCTGTCTGCATTGAGACCAGTTCCACATGGTGAGAGACTTCCTATTCCAGAACCTCCATCAGAATATTCTCTTGATTCATCTGATGAGGACAAGTGTGAGGCAACCTGTTCTTCTCCTGGTCCGTCAGCATGCAGTGACCCAGATTTTCACTGGGATGCATATCAACTCCATACAGAATAACACAGGAAGAACTAAATGACCTGGTTCATGATTTGGACTTATCCAAGAACAAGGCAGAATTGCTAGGATCAAGACTCCAACAATGGAAAATTCTAGAAGAAGATGTCAACATTACTTCATATCGAAAGCGCCACCAGCAGTTGGAGCCTTTCTTCAGAAAGGAAAGTAATCTGGTATTCTGTTCCGATATTGAAAGCCTCATGAATGCCTTAAAAATCACTCATGACCCACAAAGACTGGAGACTATTTATAAACTCTTCGAAACTGAGTCTGAAGGCTGTGCTTTTGAACAATGGAAACCGTCTTCCATCTATTCCAATAGCGCATGCCGTCCACATGAAAGAGACATATGATAACTTAAAGCATCTACTGACTTCCATTAGCTATAACAAGTACAGCTGGCACCTCTGTGGTGACTTGAAGGTAGTTGTCCTTTTAATGGGACTGCAGCAGGGATATATAAAATACATGTGTTTCTTATGTGAGTGGGATAGCTGAGCAAGGGATTGGCACTACTTGCGGAAGGAATGGAATCGCAGACAAAATGTAACAGTTGGAGAGAAGAATATCCAGCACCCAGCTCTGGTTTAAGCTCACAAAATCCTGCTACCACCCCTTCACATCAAACTAGGTTTGATGAAAAACTTTGTGAAAGCCATGGACCGCACTTCCCCTGCTTTCCGATACCTGCATGAAAAATTCCCTCAACTCAGCGAAGCAAAGATTAAAGAGGGAGTTTTTGTGGGTCCTCAGATTCGAGAGCTCTTCAAAGATCACCGGTTCAACAACTTGCTGCAGGGTGATGCAAAACAAGTATGGAATGCTTTTCGCCTAGTGTCAACAAACTTTCTCGGGAATGTTAGGGCAGAAAACTACAAGGAACTAGTAATTTAATTTAATTTACAGATTTTTTATATACCGCTCCTTCCATTGATCAGATGCGGTTCCCATAGAACAACAATAAACAGAGCTAGCTGTTTTTACATATAACAATTTGTAACTTGGAAATTACAGTTAACAATTAACAATTAGTGAACTATGTACAAATGAACAGAATTAAACTATATACAGAGTTATTTGTTGTTCAATTGTCTTCAATACATTGTTTTAGGGCTTCAGTACTTCATTCCTTTTTTGAAAAATGTACTATCTGGAGTAGGATTATCCTTTATCTAGCTGTAGAAGTAGAAGAAGACATCCTTTATCTAGCTGAAGTAGTAGAAGACATGCTAATGTAGTATCAGAAACTTGGCTGCAATATGTCTTTAAAGATCCATTTCCTTGATTCCCATCTCGATTTCTTTCCTGACAACTGTGGTATGGTTAGTGATGAACAGGGCAAACGTTTTCACCAGGATATCGCAACGATGGAGCAAAGATACCAGGGAAAATGGTCCACTACAATGCTGGCTGACTACTGCTGGACACTCCCCAGAGAAGCTCCCGAACAGCTGTACAAGAGACAGGCGAAAAAATCTAAGAAGTAGTCTATGACTTGGTATTTTATAGGTATTAACCGAAGGCCTATTCTATTTACTATTGACATGCATTTCGTGATGTAAACATTAATTCTTGTAGATTACAAAAAAACTAGAGCCAACTTTGCAATTTCACTGTCATATTCGTGTTCAGCATATAAAAATTGATAGGAAATTACTATTTTTATTTCAGTAACATGACTTTTGTAAAAATTTGTTGACCAGTGTAGCATTTGCGCCTGAGGGCGTTGAAGGCTCGGGCCTCCCTGCCGGGAAGGATGGAGGAGTGAGTCTTCTGGCTCTTGAGCTTCTGCATGGTCAACTCAATGACCATGGAGTTATGCAGCAGATGATTTTAATGATAGTTCACAGATTACTAATAGCAGGTCTGCAATCTCATATTTCAGTTCTTTCAACACCCTTGGATGTATGCCATCCGATCCAGGTGATTTTATTTTATTTATTTATTTATTTTATTTATTACAGTTTCTTATATACCGCGCTATTCGGCATCAGCGCGGTTTACATCATAACATAACTACCATGGTGACAAGGTGTCTGGTTTTACATTGAACAGGTAATAAAACTTGGATAACAGGGTTAACTATATACATAACTATATACATAAGCTATTTACACTGCAGGATAGGTAGAGTCAGATCATGAGTAAGGGGTTACTTACTACTACTTCAGTTACTTACTACTCTTCAGTTTATCAAATAGTTGTAATACATCTTCCCAGTGTATCGATATTTCTTTCAATTCTACAGTACATAGCATTGAGCAGACGGCTGACTATGGGCACTGAAGCTGGCTTCTCCCACATTCGGAGGAGCAGCTTCTTGCGGATTGGCTGTATGGACACCGTGAGGGTTTCTCTAGGTGGAGTCTCATACTGAAGAATCTCCAACTCCTCGCTGTGCGGGTCCTCCTCCATCTCAGTTTGCACCGTGGGGGTCTTGGCGAAGTCATGGAAGGCTAGGTCCTCAGGAGGAAAATGGCATCGAGGCACCGGGGGAGTCTGGTTCGAGGGAATGTCTTGCTGCCATCTGGTGTCTGGGGATGCCTTGTCTTCCATTCAGAGTCGATCGGTGACAAGGAATACGAGGCCCTGCGACTCCTTGTGTCGAGGCCGGGTCTGAGTCGTTGACACTGCCTGCGAGGACAGGATACCAGACAAGCCGGACCAGAATCTCGACCGGCGCGAGGACTTTCTCAAGGCCGAAGACGCTCCATGCTCAGCTCGACGACCGGGGACTCCCTCATGGTTGAGGGCCCGGTCGTCGGAGCAGATGAGGCAGAGGAACGGGCCATCATTGCATGTTGCAGGGCCAGGATAGCAGTGATGTTCTGCTCCAGGGCCACCATTTTGGTTACCAAGCCCGAAGGTACCACAGCCTTCGGCGCGGGCACTCTGGGGAGTGTGTCAAGGAACCTCGCACAGTCTCTGCCAGCCAAGGAATCCTTCTTGAGGACCTTGGTGGGACATTTCTCAGAGCGTCCTGAGTCCCTCTGTGGAGTTTTACCGGGTTTCTCCGGTGCAGTCTCGGTGAACTTCAATGACTTCTTCTTCGGCTCTGGGGTCTTCTCGGAGGAACCGTGGCCGCAGGACTCAGAGGATGCCCGGCATCGCAGGATGTGCTGGGCTTGGAGCTCGGTGCCAGGGAGGCGGGTGCCAAGTTGGATCTAGAGAAGAATGTTTCCTGCAACTCCGACTTTTTCTTGTTGGTTTTGGCCATCATGGCCTGGCACAGGTCGCAGGAGGTGCTGTCATGGTCCGGGCCAGGCAGCGCAAGCATCAGTCATAGGTGTCAGTAATGGACATGGTTTGACTGCAGCGGTCACTCTTTTTGAACCCATCGGAGACATGGTGGGAAACACCCGGATGGGGTTGATGACCCCAGGGTGAAAAAAGCCACGAACGCCAGTCGAGGGAGACCTCGAGAAAAAAGGGGCAGACAATGGTGCTGGGAGACGCCAACTTGTGCGTCAAGGGGACCACACATGTGTGGTGGCATCTCCCAAAGGCTTTCTTTGAAAGCTGGAAAGATGTTTCTGCAGGGGCTCCATCGGCGCCGATGTCACCCATATGTGAGGACTGACTTCCTGCTTGTTCCTGGAGAAAGAATGTTTCTCTGTCTCCATACCTGCTGGTAGAGGAACACTACCCACTTGTCTGGACTGGTCTAGCAGGATGATATGGAATAGGGCATTTTTTATAATTGCTCCAAAAGATTGTTGTCCTTCCGAAAGAATTTAAAAACTCATCCTTTTATTAACATCTATCTATAATGTAAAGCTGTAAATGTTTTGTATAGCATGGTAATGAATTTAATTTAAGCGTTTCAGTGAGGGGGGTTTATCATATTTTTGATTGTTTTATATTACTTAGAATTTAATTGCATTGTCCTTGTGTTTATATGATTTTGTGGATGTAAAAATGAGAACGTACAGATGTATTATGCATTGCGCTACATATGCAGAATAAATGAAATGAAAATGAAACAGAAAAGTGGGAAGAAAGTTGGAACTGCTCCCCCCTTGGATGTTCCTGTCTGAAACTCTGCTCTTTCTTCCCATTCCATGGGGCGTACCAGGGGTTAACAATTCACCTCAGCAGCCTTTAATTCTGTTCCCTCCACGGCACATATGGCCGAGATGGTGGTGGGGAAAAGAAAGAGAAAAAGAAGAAACACAGAGGGTGCTTGACCCTCGCAAAGGTAAACAGGAACAACACAGCAAGCGAGGGATGAGTGAGGTCACAGGTGCTTGTTTATTGAAAAAGCCCCTACACATTTCAGCAACACGCCTTCTTCAGGGGATAAATCTTAAAAATATAAAACATAAACAAATACATAGATGTGCAAAGTAATAATACATATAAAATATTTGAATTTAAACATAAATAGTGCTAACAGTAAAATCTATGTATAAAGAAATAAATAATTAAATAAATAAATAAATAAATAATATGTTTAATCTTAAAAAACATAAAAAATAATAAATGATAATAATGAAATAATATACGTGTTAAATAAACAAGGGTCACAATTTAACTGTATATAACACACACAAAGATATTCATAAAAGTAAAATGTATTTAAAAACACATAAAAAACATGTTAATGGAAAGGTCCACGGAGACAAGGAAGATGTACTTACAAAGGCACCTTGTGAGTAAGTAGTCTTTAACCAGACTCCAGTTGGTCTGTGCTTGAAAGCTAAAAATATAGAGCATAATGTGGTAATCATGCCCCAGAGCCAGAAAGAAAGATAATGTATTGGGAATATGGTAAAGCTTATAGAACCAAGGGGAAGATAAAAATACAACGTGCATAACAGGAATGGACTTAACGTGTGGAATCTAAAAAGCTAAAACTGTGAAATCTGCCATAAATGGAAGGGCAAAGCAAGTGTATCCCAAAGTAGATAAAAACTATCTCATTGTTAATCATGTTTTGAAACTGGTGAAGGAGCAACATGTACAGTGCAAACAGATCGCTTTTAAACTTGGGCATTCAAAACCGGAGATTGGAGGACTTAGCTATTTAAAGTGCCGCTGAGGGACATGTCAATTGTATAGGTAGAGTATTGAAGAGTACTATATAAAGCAGAGCATATGTAATAAAATATTCGTGCCTGTATGAAAAACTCCAGAGAAAGATGAACTGTCTAGAGCAGCGATGGCGAACCTATGGCACGCGTGCCAGCTGTGGCACGCGAAGGCCTTGCAGCTGGCACGCGTGCCAGCTGTGGCACGCGAAGGCCTTGCAGCTGGCACGCGTGAAGGTCCGCAGAAAAAGAAAAAGCGGGCTCTGGCTGCTGCCGCGGACGCGGCAGCATGCAGTGTCCCGCGGGGCCCCCTCCGCCCGCTAAGCCCCTCTGCAAGGGCTTTCAGATTCGCGAGGGAGACAGCGTCTCCCTCGCGTCTCTGTTAAGCCCGCAGGGGCTAATGGGAAATTTCCCATCAGCCCCTTTAGAGGGACTGATGGGAAATTTCCCATTAGCCCCTGCGGGCTTAACAGAGACGAGAGGGAGATGCTCTCCCTCGCGAATCTGAAAGCCCTTGCAGAGGGGCTTAGCGGGCGGAGGGGGCCCCGCGGGACATTGCATTCGGCCGCTGCCGCGGCAGAAGCCAGAGCCAGCTGCTTTTTTTTTTTTTTTAAATTTGCCATGGGGGTGGGTTAGGACTGCTAATGGGCTAGGGGGGGTTAGGACTGCTAATGGGCTAGGGGGGGTTAGGACTGCTAATGGGCTGGGGGGGTAGGACTGCTAATGGGCTGTGGGCTGATGGGGGCTGTCTGGAAATGGGGTGATGGGGGGTTAGGACTGGTAATGGGTTATGGGGGGGGGGGTTAGGACTGCTAATGGGCTAGAGAGGGGGGGGGGGTTAGGAATGCTAATGGGCTAGGGGGGGTTAGGACTGCTGATGGGGAGGGGTTAGGACTTGAGGTGGGCTGTTGGGTGGGGTTAGGACTGGAAATGGGCTGATGGGGGGTTAACACTGGAGGTGGTCTGATGGGGTTAGGACTGGTAATGGGCTATGGGGGGGTTTAGGACTGATAATGGGCTATGGGGGGCTGGGACAAGAAATGGGCTGATGGGGAGGGGTTAGGACTTGAGGTGGGCTGATGGGGTTAGGACTGGTAATGGACTGTGGGCTGATGGGGGGGGTTAGGACTGGCAATGGGCTATGGGGGCTGACTGGAAGTGGGCTGATGGGGGGTTAGGACTGGAAGTGGGCTGATGGGGGGTTAGGACTGGTAATGGGTTATAGGGGGGGCTTAAACTGAAAATGGGGTGATGGGGGGTTAGGACTGGAAGTGGGTTGATGAGGGGGGGATAGGACTGGTATTGGGTTGGGGGTTGCTAGGACTGGAAATGGGTTGGGGGGCTGCTAGGACTGGAAATGGGCTGATGCAGGGACTAGAAGGGAATGGATGCTGGGTGAGGCTGGAACTAGAAGGGAGCTGGTGTTGGGGGAGGATTAGAATGGGATGGGGCTGGGAGAGTAAAATGGAGAGGGGAAAAATATTTTGTGTGGGAGGGATAAAAAATCTACAATTGGCCGGGTATTGGGAGAGTAAGTGGGGATTGAGGATGGAGGGGTAAATTTTGAGTAGATGAAATAGGAATGAGGAAAGAGCAAAAGGAGAAAGATTAGTATGTTAAAGCAGATGTAGAGAGAGAATGGAAAAAAAACCCAAGAAGACAGAAGAAAGGACAAATGGACAGCAGATGGAGAGTTAGCAGAAGACACGAAGAAACCAGAAGAAAGTGGCTGGAACAATTGCAACTGAAAAAAAATGCACAAAAGGTAGAAAAATATCTCTTTATTTTGAATTTATTAATTGGAATATGTCAGCTCTGGGAAATGTGCATCATTAATTTTTGCGCTTTGTTTAGTACAAGAGGAAATTAATATATAGTTTTATTTCTACAGTGTTGTTGTATATTCCAAGTTTGGCTTTTGGGGTTCCCAGTTTAATTATTGTCTTCCTGTTTCTAAATTGTGATTCCTTGTTTGGTAATGGTCTGTTCTGCATGTGTAACTGAGCTGAGGTATTCTGTTTATATAATTCCTATTTGACATTGCCACTTGTTCTTTCCCCAGTAGGTCATGTATTGTTGTTCTCTGAGATGTATTGGTTTAATATTTGCAGTGTTGCCTTTTGATAGGTAGAGTATGGTGCTTTGTGAGTCCTGGTAGTGCTGTTAGGATACGGCGGGTTTGCTATGGGTTCTAAATGGGCAGCGTTTGTAGTAGTTCCTAATGTGCCTGGCGGTTGGTACTGGATTATAGTAATGTAGAAACCTTTTAGTCTTTCTTTATCGATATACTCATTAAGAGGCATGTTTACTAAAAGTTAGTGTATGGTAACATTATGCAAATATTTATGCAAATGAAGCACCTTATGCAAATGGAGCTTTAATTGACGTGCTGGCACTTTGAGGAAATTCTTTGGTTTTGTGCGGCAGTTTGGGCACTCGGGCTCAAAAAGGTTAGCCATCACTGGTCTAGAGTGTAAGAGCAATGTGCAGAATACTGAAGTCTAAGTATCGGAACTCCATCCAGTGTACTATAAGTGCAGTAATCAAGTTGTGCCGTTTGTAGTGAGACTAAATGAAAGCGAAATATGCACTTACCCGAGTGATGAAGGCAATATGAAGTAAACATAAGAACTTTATAAACCGGAGAACCTCCCGGAGGCTTGTTACATGATGAGTGTGTCCAGACGGCGTCCTTTTGTATCCCATTTTTTCACGCCCAATTTTATCTAATTAGCATGAAACCGTGCATGGCAGAGTAAACTTGGTAAAAGAATTGTATCAGTGAGATGTTGTCTAAAGGCACTGAGGGTAGATGGGGGAGGGGAAACTAAAGGCAGGAGCTTGAATGCTCAAGTTTAAAAGCGATCTGTTTGCACCGTACATCTTGCTCCTTCACCAGTTTCAAAACATGATTAACAATGAGATAGTTTTTATCTACATTGGGATACACTTGCTTTGCCCTTCCATTTATGGCAGATTTCACAGTTTTAGCTTTTTAAGATTCCACACGTTAGTCCTTTCCTGTTATGCACATTGTATTTTTATCTTCCGCTTTGTTCTATAAGCTTTACCATATTCCCAATACATTATTTATTGATTATCTTTCTTTCTGGCTCTGGGGCATGATTATCACATTATGCTCTGTATTTTTAGCTTTCAAGCACAGACCAACTGGAGTCGTTTTAAAGAGTACTTACAAAGGCACCTTGTGAGTAAGTAGATCTTCCTCGTCTCCCTGGACGTTTCTATTAACATGTTTTTTATGTATTTTTAAATACATTTTACTTTTATGAATATCTTTATGTGTGTTTTATATACAGTTAAATTGTGGTCCTTGTTTATTTAACACATATATTATTTCACCATTATTATCATTTATTATTTTTTATCTGTTTTTTAAGATTGAATAAACGTTACATTACATATTTATTTATTTCTTCATACATAAGTTTTTACTGTTAGCACTATTTATGTTTAAATTCAAATATTATATATGTATTATTACTTTGCATATTTATGTATTTATGTTTTATATTTTTAAGATGCGTATCCCCTGAAGAAGGCGTGTTGCCGAAAGGCGTAGGGTTGTTTTTTTTCCAATAAACAAGCACCTGTGATCTCACTCATCCCTCGCTTACTGTGTTGTTCCAAGATGGTGGTGGGTCCAACAGTGGGCTCCAAAAAAGCGTTCACCCAACCGGCTCAGTAAATCCATCCTCATGCTTCTCTGCCCCCCCCAACTCCCCCCCCCCCCTCAGAAGGAAGAACTGAATGGAACTCACCACTAGCTAGGGTACAAGGAACCTGCAGCACTACCGAGGTGCTAGCTCCCACAGTCCCCACATCTCTGCTCATGGTCTACTATCACAGAACTTTCTCCATGTATAACCAGCTCTCTCACAAGCTGTTCTCCTCCGTTACCTTTACAGATAATTTTTTTAAAACATTCATGGTTATCATTTGACTACTTTAAGAATTTCTCTCCAGGGGAGAGGGAATTGTGGAACATACTTGCAGAAATGAACTTATTTGAGAGCTGTGGGCCTGGTGGCTCAGAAAAGGAAGACCACTCCTATATGCACCTTTAACTTCCTCCTGATCTCAGCATAGATGCACCTAAGGAGCTACTGCCCTGCACAATTTCTAATCCTGCCACACCAAACAGCTGTGTTTACCATCTGCTGGAGACAGAGTAAACTGGCTGCCCGACTAGGCTGCACTATCTGTTATAACAGGAGTTCAGCTTGGGACAGAAGTTGTTCTCTGTCTTCATCTGCTGGGGGTGGGACATATTTGGACTATTCTGGCAGGATGAAAAGGAATGGGATGATTGAGGAGACATGGATCACACAGAGAAGCAGCAGTTCAGCTGCCTCAGACTCACAGGTAGTCATTTTGGAATATGGAAACAGTACCGGCCTATGGGGAAAGCCACAGGCTGTTGTGTACTGGATCAGCAGGTTCCATTTGTATAATAGTCATACTCATAGTGAGAATGATTTCTATGCAGACGACCAGAAATAAAGTAGATGATCAGAGCCTGAGGTGGCACAGAAAACCAACTGCCCTTGTCATGATGGTAAGGGAAAAGAGCAAAGGCATTGGGGTAAGGAGAAAGGAAGAAGGGGCGACAAAAGAGATTAGTAAAAGATGATGGGAAGAAGTGGAAATGGGGGAGACTGTTGTATCTGAAGTCCACATTGCACCGTGATCCCTTCCACAACTACAAATCTTTGGACAGTTTTCTAGCCAGCCCATAACTTCTATTCCCCAAAACCTTTTTTTTCTTTTGTTTTTGGTGGCAAGGGTTTGAATCCAGTAGTTCATCCTTTCTCTTCCAGCTCAATCAGAAATAGTAGTGAAATTCTGGCAGCATGATCTTTTATTCTCCGCTACTCCAGGAGTTTTTCCCCGTTGGCCCTCTGACTATTCCTAGTCTGGTCACTGTACCAAGGAATCCGAGGCTGGAAGCCATGCACCAGGGCTCTTTTCAGAACCCTGCATCATGGATTCTAAATCCAGCTTCCAAGAGAGTCACCCTTAATGATAACCATGATTCCCTCCACAAAGGGTAGTGAACACTGCCTCCACAGCATCCCTAACCTCAGCCAACCTGGAATGCAGAAGGCATGATCAAGAAATCAAACAAAGGATCCTCTACATGGCAGTTCACAGCACATCCACTGAGCCAGCCCTAATCCTTTATTATTATAATGGTAAGTATGCCTTACCTGTTGGCCATCTTGATAGCTGTCTATAGTAATTGTCTGTGTTGCCATCATGATTAATAAACTATTAATGTCAAACCATCATGATTTGGAAAACAGATTTTCTGGAGGAAAAAGAAAAAGCAAACATTTTCAAAATCAATGAAAAGAGAACAACCAACTAAATTTTGAAAAATACAGCAACAAAAATAGCAAAGATGCTTAACTGTAACAGATGTTTTCTGATAACTGTGACATCATTAGAAGGAGTCCTAGAAGCTCTCAGTTTTCTAATATGCCCTCTTGAATAAGTGTCAGTCTTGCATGAGACCCACCTTGATACACAGCTATAAATTGGAAAAGCTAACTCTAGAGGAAATGAGTGTTTTGTGAGGACCGATATAGAGTAGTTACTCATTTGTAGCAGGTGTTCTCCGTGAACACCAGAAAAGTCCTCACATATGGTGTGACATCAAAGAAGCCCCAAATGGAATGCTCCCCAGCTTCCAAAGGAAGCTTTTGGGAGGTACACCACGCATATGTTTGCCTTTCCACCCGTCGCAGACCCATATTCTCCAGTATGATAATATAGCAGGAGCCAAAAGGCAACTCGCTGGGGAGGTGGGAGGGTTGTGAGGACTTATTCCTGCTGTTCATGGAGAACACCTGCTACAGGTGAATAACTATGCATTCTCCAGGAACAAGCAGGAAACACATCCTCACGTATGGACTTCCAAGCTACAGGCTACCAGAACCTGAGGAGAAAAAATAGCCCAACTGGGCATCAAGAACTGGAGAAGCCAGGAGTTCTGACGAGGGACTCATCTGATGCAGTATCCACAGCTGACATCAACCAAGAGAATTTTAGCAGGCAGCTTGGATGGACCGAAGGGTCAGTGGGAAGGAGTTGCCCCTCAAGACCCCAACTACTACTACTACATATTTTGTATAGCACTAAAACGCTCTACAAATGATAAGTACTGGCACAGATAAAATATGGTCCCTGCTCTTCAGAGCTTACAATCTAGTCAAGACAGACAACACAACAGCCAGGGACAAGGATATATCTAGGGAAATGGTAAGGAAACACATAGATTAAGTGGATCAGGATCCAAAAGTGATCAGAACCTGGAGCTCATTAACAGGTCAGGCAGACATGATGGCCACCAGAAAGAGGACCTTCCATATCAAGAACTTCAGAGGGCACGTGTCCAGAAGCTCCAAAAGAGCCCACATGAGCTGGCTGAGGACCACGTTCAGGTCCCAAGTGACCGTAGGGGACTTGACTGGAGGCTTCAAAAGAAGCAAGCCCTGCATGAATCGGCCTACCAGAGGGTCAGCCAACATGGGCTTCCCCCCACAGCCACAATGGAATGCTCCTATCACGCTGAGGTGAACACGCACCGTATTGGACTTGAGCACAGAATTAGAGAGGTGCAAGAGATACTGCTACAACTGATACACGGGGCAGATAAAGGGATCCAGCACCTGACCAGTGCACCAGATGGCAAACCGCCACCACTCAAATGCGTAGACCTTCAGAATCGAATCCCTGTGAGATTCCAGCAGGATCTCAGTAACACCCTTGAGGAGGAGAAACTCCCTGAGGGCTACCCACTCAACATCCACACGCAGATGTTGGGATACAACAAGGAGCCACTCTCCTGCGAGAGAAGGTCTGGGTCGAAGCTTAGGCGGAGAGGCTCCCTCTGTGAGAGCTGCAGCAGTAGCAAGAACTATGGTAAGTCGAGGCCAGTAGACAGCGATGAGAATCATGGATCCAACCTTGGTCTGAAGCTGCAGAAGCATCTTCACAATGAGCAGTATTGGGGGGCTAGGCAGGCACAGAGCAGGCCCTGCCCCCAGTGGAGAAGGTCCAGGGTCAGATGATCGCTGGCCAGACTCCAAGAGAAGAACCAAGCTACCTGGGCACTCCTGGAAGATCCGGTCTACCACCTTCCTCTTGAGGGTCCATTCATGTGGCTGAAGCACCTAACTGAGGTTATCTACCAGGCCGTTGAGCTCATCGGGCAAATATGTCACCCTGAGGTCCATGCCATGGAGCAGGGCGAACTTCCAGAGGCGAACAGCTTCCCAACACAGGAGGTACGAGACCATGCCCACCTGCTTGTTCACGTATATCATGGCCGCCTGGTTCTTCATCTAGATCAGGACCACCTGATTTGCCAGGTGCACCCAAAAGGCACGGAGAGCATTTGTAATGAACCAAAGCTCGAGGAAGATGATCTAATGCTGGCTCTTGCTCTCGGACCACAGACCCTGGGTGCGAAGACCGTCCAGGTGCGCACCCCAACCAAGCTTGGAGGCATCCATCCTGAGCAGCCTGACATAGGTTTATGGGCAAGAGCCACCACTCCAGGGATTGCACGAGTGGTGTAGTGACCACAACCTTGGCGGCCTAAAGCTTCCTGCCATTGCATTCGCAAGGTCCACTGGGCCTGCCACATGCAGAGGCAGGCCTGAAGGGTGACATACACTGTGGCCGCCAAGTGTCCAAGGGCTCTCAGCAGCCCATGGGTTGTGGTGTGGCACTGGCACTGCAACACACCCACCATCTCAATGAGACACTGCAAGCGGTCATGTGGCAGGAATGCTCTCACCCAAGTGGTAATGAGGAAGGCCCCAGCAAACTCAAGTTGCTGCATTAGCTGAAGGTGGGACTTCAGATAGTTGATCATGAAGCCGAGCCCTTTGAGCACCTGAACGGTGAGCTCAGTGGACTGTCATACGCTGGCAGTGTGGTGTCCCTTTATGAGCCAGTTCTCCAGGTATGGGAAGACAAAGACCCCCAGGTCTGGAGGAAGGCGGCCACAACCACCAAGCACTTTGTGAAGACCCTGAGGGCTGCGGCCAACCCAAAGGGTAGCACCCGGTACTGATAGTGCTGGCTACCCAGTATGAACCGAAGGTACCGTCTGTGATGCAGGTGGATCGGCATATGTGTGTATGCATCCTTCAGATCCAAGGAGCATAGTCAGTCGTCTTGTAGGAAGAACAGGAGTAGTGTCCCCAATGAGACCATCTTGAACTTTTTGCACACCAGGAACTGGTTGAGATTTCACAGCACGAGAATGGTGCGGAACCAACGGTCTTTTTGGGGACCAAAAAGTACCTGAAGTAGAAGCCTTGCCTCTATGTCCAGCATGACATCCTTGAGGAACATGGCCATGTAAGTTTGCTAGACCAGGATCTGGGCTATCAGCATGAAACCCTGGAAGAACATAGAAACATAGAAATATGATGACAGAAAAAGACCACATGGCCTATCTAGTCTGTCCTTCCATATCAACAACTACAATGGACCCCTTTTTTCCTTTAGAGATCCCTCTGTGTTTGTCCCATGCTCTTTTGAATTCAGTTACTGTCATCTCTACCACCTCCACTGGGAGACTATTCCATGGATCCACCACTCTTTCCGTAAAGAAATATTTGCACATATCACTCCTGAATCTATGTCCCTTCACCCTCATCCCATGTCCCCTCGTAGCAGAACTTGCTTTCAATTGAAAGAGGCTCTCCCTCTGAACATTTATGCCACGGAGGTATTTAAACATCTCAATCATATCACCTCTATCCCGCCTTTCCTCTAAGGTGTACATATTAAGATCCTTAGGTCTGCCCTCATATGCTTTATAATGAAGACCACTAATCATTTTAGTAGCCACCCTCTGTACCGACTCCATCCTGTTTATATCCTTTTGAAGGTGCGGTCTCCAGAATTGCACACTATCCTCCAAATGAGGTCACACCAAAGACTTATACAGAGGCACTATCACCTCCTTTTTTTCTGCTAGCCATTCCTCTCCGTATGCACCCAAGCATTCTTCTAGCTTTTGCCGTCGCCTTTTCTACCTGTTTAGCTACTTTAAGATCATCAGAAACAACCACGCCTAGGTCCCGCTCTTCTTTAGTGGAAAAAAGTACTTCACCCCCTATACTATATTGCTCCCTTGGATTGCTGCAGCCCAAATGCATGACCTTACATTTTTTAATATTAAATCCCAGCTGTCAAATTCTAGACCATTCTTCAAGCTTAGCTAGATCACTCCTCATGTTATCTACACCTTCCTGGGTGTCTACTCTATTGCAGATTTTGGTATCATCCGCAAAAAGGCAAACCTTACCAAAAGCCCTTCCGCTATATCACTAACAAAGATGTTAAAAAGAATTGGACCAAGGACAGATCCCTGGGGCACACAACTGGTAACATCCTTCTCCTCAGAGTGAGCTCCATTTACCTGTACTCTTTGTCGCCTCTCACCCAACCAATTTCTAAACCAAGCAGTAACTTTAGGGTCCATCCCTAGGGTGCTCAGTTTGTTTATAAGTCGCCTGTGAGGAACAGTGTCAAAGGCTTTACTGAAATCTAAATACACCACATCTAGGGCTCTCCCCTGGTCCAACTCCCTGGTCACCCAGTAAAAGAAATCAATCAGATTTGTCTGACAAGACCTGCCTCTGATGAATCCATGTTGCCTCGGATCCTGTAATCCGCTGGACTCCAGAGACCTCACTATTTTCTCTTTCAGCAGCGTTTCCAATAATTTACTCACCACCGAAGTTAAACTAACCCGCCTGTAGTTTTCAACCACATCCTTACTTCCGCTTTTGTGTAAAGGCACCACATGAGCCTCTCTCCAGTCCTTTGGCACTACGCCCGACTCCAACAAGGCATTGAAAAGGTCAGTCAGTGGAGCTGCTAGAACATCCCCAAGTTCCCTCAGTATTCTAGGGTGTATCCTATCCAGTCCCATCGCTTTGTCTACTTTAAGTTGAGCTAGTTTCTCACAAACACAGTCTTCTGAAAATTGTTCAAGATGTCCCTCGCGTCTGTTACTGTTTGTGAGTGTTTTCTGAGGTCCTGCTCCTGGTTTTTCATCTGTGAACACAGAACAGAAATATTTGATAAGCAATTCTGCTTTATCCTTATCAGCTTTAACATATTCCTCCCCTTCACCCTTGAGTCTGACAATACCACTTTTATCCTTCCTCTTCTCACTAACATATCTGAAAAATGTCTTATCCCCCCATTTTATTGCATTGGCTATTTCCTCCTCTTTTTGAATCTTTGCTTTCCTGACTCCTTTGCTAGCTTCTCTAAGTTTTTCCAGATATAGATGCCTGTCTTCCTCTCTCTGTGATCTCTTGTATTTCATGAAGGCTTCCCTTTTTTTCTTCACTTTTTCAGCTACTTCTTTCGAAAGCCATAGCGGTTTCCTTTTCCTTTTATCTTTATTTACCATTTTAACAAAAAGGTTGGTTGCCCTTAAAATATCCCCTTTCAGTTTTGCCCACTGCTTTTCTACATCCACCAGCTGTTCCCATCCCACTAACGACTCCCTGAGGTATTGGCCCATCTTGGCAAAGTTAGTCTTCCTAAAGTCTAAGACCCTCACATTTGAATGGATTCTAACAGCTCTAGCCCTAATACTGAACCACACCATCTGGTGATCACTGGATGCAAAATGATCTCCCACTATAACATCAGAAACAAACACTTTCACCATTGTTAAGCACCAAGTCCAGTATGGCTCCTTCACGTGTGGGGTCTGTTACCAATTGCTTGCATAGTTCTCCCTGTAGAGAATCCAGGATATCTTTACTTCTAGATGATACTGCAGCAGGAATGTGCCAATCAAATCCTCCTGAAGCAGTCCAAAGTCCTCACCTCCCATGTGGGTGGCACTGATGAGTGTCTTTTAGCACTCTTTGCACACTTCATTGCAAACTCGACCACAATGGAACTGTGTGGCTTTTCAAACCCTGGGGCTTTCTCCCTCTGATCTGGGCCGGGATAACTGGCTCGACTGGGAGCTTGGCCATCAAGGCCACAACCTAGGTCTGCAGCAAGTTCTGGTGCGCAGTGTCCATAAGGTGCTCCCCTGGATTGTAAGGGGGCAGCAGTTGAATGAAATGCAATTGATAGGCGCTTTGGACAATATGCAGCACCCAGGTGTCCAAGGTGACAAGAGGCCACCAGTGGACAAAATGGATGAGCCACCTCTCCACCTGTGGGGGGGGGGGGACCTCAGTGGACCATGGTCGACTGGCTCTGCTCCTAAAGACCCATCAAAAACCCACACATGGCTTGGGGTGGGGGCAGGCTGTGCCTTTTGGGTTTTCTCCCTCTGTTGCAAGCAAGGAGCTTGGCCTTTAGGTTGCACCTGCAGCTGGGATGGAAAGTATCGTCAAGAGCATGGAAAGGCGGCCTTCTTGGCCTGTTTCTTCCATACAGGATCGGCAGTCTTCCTGGAGAGCCTGGTGAGTGTCGCCTGCTCCTTCTCAAGTTCCTTAGCCTTCTCCTCCATGGGTTTGCCGAAGAGATTCTCATGCCGACAGGGGATGTTGGTGATCTTGTCCTGGACCCACTGCTCCAGGTCAAGAGGAATGCAACCAGGCCATTCACCATGTGGCGATACCCACAGCTGCCACCTTACCAGTGGATATGAAGGTGTCAGACCATAAATTTCAAGCAATCCTTGCCATGAGCCACAAGGTCTTGAAAAGACTAGCGGTGGTCCTCGGGAATGAGGGTAGCAAAGTCCTCTATGTCCAGCATAACATCCTTGAGGAACATGGCCATGTAATCTGTTAGACCAGGATCTGGGCTATCAGCATGAAGCCCTGGAAGAACCTCCTCCTGAAGGAGTCCAAAGTCCTCGCCTCCCATGTGGGCGGCACTGAGGAGTGTGTTTTAGCACTCTTTGCACACTTCAATGCAAACTCAACCACAATGGAACTGTGAGGCTTCTCAAACCCTGGGTCTTTCTGGACCCAGTACAGAAAGTCGAGCTGGCGGCTGATGATTGGAAGCGTAAGCGGCGCCTCCCACAGCAGCAGCCTCTGCAAGACATGGTGCACAGGCATTTGCAAGAGTTGCTTTGTCAGAGGGACAGACTGCTCAGCACAGTTTGACCAAAGATACAGCATAGTTACTCACCTGTAACATGTGATCTCCGGGAACAGCAAGAATTTAGTCTTCACTGATGGAGCCCATATGGGAAGCTGCCCTGCTACCAATAGGAAAGCCTTTGGGAGCACTCCACTGCGCCTGCTCTACTGTCTTCCCACTTTTCCAACAACCTCTCTTCAGCTGAGTTTGTAGCTGAAAAGACGGAGTATAAAACTAAAAAATAGAACCCTACAACTCCAAGGGGAGGAGGGTGGGTTGTGAAGACTAAATTCCTGCTGTTCCCGGAGATCATCTGTTACAGATAAGTAACTACCCTATCTCCAGGGACAAGCAGGAATGTAGTCTTCACATATGGGACTCCCTAGCTCCCAGATCTCTGAAGAGTTAGACTGGGTCAGAAAGTCGGACAAGGTCAGGTTAGCCTAGACAACCCCGCCATGGAAATCTGGTAGGAATATTGGGCGGGGGGGGGGGGGGGTAAGAGTTGTCTTATGTTCCAAAGAGAAGTTGAAGGACCACCTGGCCAAAAGTTGCATCCTGATTGGAGTCCTTATCCAAGCAATAGTGGGCGGCAAAGGTATTGATGGAGGACTATGTTGCAGCCCAGCAGATCTCGTTGATGCCTACTGAATGTAGGTATATCACCGATGCTGCAATGGTTCAGACATTATGAGCAGTAACGTGCCCGGTTCAGGTAAGTCCTGCTTTGTCGTATGCTAGTGATATACATCTGTTATCCATCTGGAGAGTATACGTTTCGTTATTGGAAGACCCAGGCAGTCAGGGTCAAATGACACAAAGAATTAAGAGGATTTTCTGATATCCTGTGTCCTTTGAAGATTGAAGGCTAGAGCCCTTTTGTAGTCAAGTGTGTGCAGGGTTACCTCTTCGTGAAATGTGTGAGGTCTCGGGAAGAAGACTAGAAGGATTACTGATTGATTGATGTGGAAAGGTGACACCACCTTTGGGACAAAGTGGGATGTGTCCGAAGGATGACTGTCATGATGAAATCTGGTATATGGTGGATGCGCCACTAAGGCCTGCAGCTCACTGATGCGCCTGACTGAGATCAAGATAAGTATTGCAGGTGTGTAGTTGTTAAGGGCTCAAACGGAGGCTTGAGGAGTTGAGCCAATACCACATTAAGATCCCACGCTACTAGGGGTGGTCGAAGGGGTTACTTGGTGAGGAGGAGGCCCCTCATGAAACATGCCACTAGAGGAATTGTAGAAATGGGTTGACCATCTACAGGTTCATGAAAAGCTGAAATAGCACTGAGGTATACACGTACTGATGATAGTGGTAAATGTTGGAACATCATGCTCTCAGCATCCACGCTATCAGTCAGAAAGACTGCAGACTGGGATGTAGGACTGTTCCGTTGTCCTGGGACAGAAGACCCGACATGGATCCCAATGGAATCGGAGGAGTCTGTATCAGCCAAAGCAGGAGGGGAAACTAAGGATGACAGGGCCAGCGAGGGGCTATGAGGATCATAGATCCCTTGTCTGCTTTGAATTTAAGAAGGGTCTTCGGGATCAGGGGTATGGGGGGGAACACATAAAGCAGTTCCCGACCCCACTGAATCATGAAGGCATCTGATGCCAGACTGAATATGGATGGTATCCTGAAGCAGAATTGAGGAAGTTGAGAGTTCTGTGGAGTGGCAAAGAGATCTATGATTGTTTTCCCCAGGCTTGGAAGACTTGCAACACTCTTAGGATCTAGGATCCACTTGTGTGGCTGAAAGATCCGATTCAGCTTGTCTACCAAGTGATTGATCTCTCCTGGATTATAAACTGCATGTGGTGGAGAATAGTGAAGTTCTATAGGCGGCAGGCTTCCTGGCAGAGAGGAAGAGAGTCCACCCCCCCCCCCTTGTTTGTTTACATAAAACATTGCCACCTGATTGTCTTTCCTGACCAGGATCTGGCTTTTGGAGAGGTGGTGTTGGAAAGCTCGGAGGGCATTCGTGATTGCTCAAAGCTCGAGGAGGTTGATTTGTTGAGTTGATTCCTGGGCTGTCCACAGTCCTTGTGTGGAGACGGAATCTAGATGGGCTCCCTAACCGATCTTGGATGCATCTGTAGTCAGAATATGTTGAGGTTGGGGCATCCAAAAAGGTGACCCTTTGAGAAGATTTGTTGGGGTGCACCACCAGAGGAGTGATTCGGCCAGAGGGCGTGTTACTTTAACGATATCCCATAGACTCCCTGTGGCTTGGGTCCACTGGGTTGAGAGAGTCCATTGTGTTAGTCGCATGTGTAGTCTCACATAAGGTACTACACATGTGTAGTCTCACATAAGGTACTACACAAGAAGGCTTGAGCCATTGCAGTCTGCTGTTGGCACATGTGGGTGGCTAGTTCCACCAATCTGTTAATGCGGTCCATAGGAAGGAAGACTCTGGATTATTGAGTGTCCATTACGGCGCCTATGAACTCTAATTGTTGAGTTGGAGTGAGCTGGGACTTTGGGAAGTTTATTACAAATCCCAGTCGCAACAGTGCAAGAGTTTACTGCAACAGTGCAAGAGTTTACTGAAGAGATGAGCAGAGTTCTCCAGGAGAGTCTGCCTTTATTAGCCAGTTGTCTAAGTAAGGGAAGACAAAGATTTTGCTGTTTCAAAGATATGCTGCCACTACAGCCATGCAATTTGTGAAGACGTGAAGATGCAAAGCTGAAGGGAAGGACCTTGTACTGATAATGAGTTCCCTGACAGGTGAAACAAAGATACTGCCTGTAGTCTGGATTAATCAGAATGTGAGTATAGGCCTCCTTGAGGTCTAGGGAACAGAGCCAATCGTATTCCTGTAGGTAGGGAAGGAGGGTTCCCAGAGAGATCAGCTAGAATTTCTCCTTGATGAGGAATTTGTTTGGCTCTCTGAGGTCGAGAATGGGCCTGTAGCCCCCTGATTTCTTTAGAATGAGGAAGTAGGGGGGAGTAGAAGCTTTTTAGAGGTTGGTTTTGAGGAACTGCTTTTTGGCTCCTTGAGAAAGGAGATGTGACCTCCTGCTTGAGCAGGGTGTTGAGGGGAGGTTGGGTGGGGAAATCCCCCCTGAAATGGTGAGGGGGAAGTTTCTGAAAATTTAACTGGCAACCGTTTTGAACTATGGACAGGGTCCACTGTTCTGTGGTGATGGAGTGCCATCAATGTGAAAAATGGCAGAGTCTCTCTGGAATGGTAGTGAGTTCCTGAATGTAGGAACAGACTGGCTGTGCTCCCTAGATGGGAGTCAAAAACTGGGTGCTGCCGGTGCCTGGGTGGCTGACTGTGGTTTAGCTATCCTGGGCTTATTTGCTTGCTAAGGACCCTGTTGTTTTTGCTGAGGCTGTAATAGGATGGGTAGAAGGGCCTTTTAGCTGCTGCCTTCTTCTCTGCTGTGTCAGCAATCTTCCTGGAGAGCCTTTTCAACGTTGTGTCAACTGTTTCCAGCTCTCCAGCCTTCTCCCTCCAGTTTTTATTAAAGAGGGTCTTCTCCTGTACAGGGAATATTGCCAAGCTTGTCCTGGACCCACTGTTCCAGGTCTGAGGCTTGGAGCCATGCTAACCAGTATGCACTGATTGCAATAGATGAGGCTCTACTAGTGGATTCAAAGGCATCAAATGCTGCCCTGTTTACAAATTTTGACACATTTTGGCTGTGTGCAAGCACAGCTTGAAAAGCAAGTCTTTTTTCCTCAGGAATGAATGGAAAGAAAACTTCCCAGTCCTTATTAGGTTTTTTGAGGAACATTCCTATATAGAGAATGTAAGAGTTGATTCTGCTGGCTAGCATCGAAGCTTGAAAGGATCAGCGGGCAAAGGAATCAAGATTCCTGGATTCTCTTCCTGGAGGTATGGAAGAGTGTTTTTGCCACTCTTGATGCGACACATCACCAATTCAACCACCATAGAGTGGTGTGGAAGTTGCGGTTTCTGAAAACCAGAACCCTCTGGTACCCTGTATAATGTATAAAGCCAACGGCTAATGGGCGATACCATGAGAGGAATCTCCCTCATACGAAGCATCAAGTTGTGGAGGATGTGATGCACCGGGAGGATCACGGCATCCTTTGGGGCTGTAGAGTATTGGACTATTTCCAGCTCCTCTGTCCTCAGTTCCGGTTCCAATGTAGCTGGAATCGATAATCCTGTCGCCATGTCTCGGATAAATTCCTGAAAGACATGTTTTCAGGTGGTGATTTTCTGCAAGTGCTCGTGGTTGGAGGCGAGGACTCAGACAATATCATGGAGGTCCGTGGAATCAAAGGAGCGGTGGTCAGAATCAGACATATCTGAGTCTGACGATGTCGATACCTGTATGAACAGTGTCGATGCTCTTCGATACCTTCAGGGTCTAGAACTGTGTTCTCACCCATGGGATCTTGGTGGCCGATACCAATGTCGGTGTTGTACTGAGGCCTTGAGGCAGACTGGATTGGTGCCAATGGTGGTACCGATGTCGATGCCTGGATCAGTGCTGATGGGGTCACTGATGTCGATGCCCTGGTATGCAGTCCCCCAGCTGTCAGTGCAAGAGGAACTGATGCTGCGAGGAGGGCTGCCAAATTCCTCTCCAAGGATTACATGTGCTGATCCAAGGAGGTTGCCTGCGTCTGGTCTAATGCAAGAACGGGGCTTGCTGCCACCATACCAGAGCAAGGCATCGGGGGCTCTCCAGAGGTCAAAGCCTCAGGTGCCTCCCTATTCTCCACCAAAGCTTTGGAGGACAAGTCCTCCTGCCGGGGATTGCTGGGTCAATGGCCAGAGTCAGAAGAGGTCCTGGAAGACTCCCGGTGTTTAGAGCGGGATCTTTCCCTTGATTCCCAAGACTTGCCTGAGGAATCCTTGGACCTCTCCTTCGATTCCTTTGACTTCTCTGAGGATTCTCAAGGCTTTTGCTTTTCCTTGGAAGATAGGCAAGGCCCTGAGGGAAAAGTTTTGAAAAAGGAAAAAAAGAAGATAATGAATTTGAGAGGAAAAAAATAAAAATAAAATGATACCGGAATCGAGCAATACTGGTGTGGTGAGGCAGAAGCGCTTTTTGAAAAAAAAGTTTAGATTCTTTTCTCCGGTGACAGGGTTTTGACCTGTTGGCTCTGCATAAAAAGAAGAACTGAAGAGAGGAAGAGCGGGAAGACAGTGGTGCAGGCGCAGTAGAGTGCTCCCAAAGGCTTTCTTATTGATAGCTAGGAAACTTCCTGCGCGGGCTCCATCTGTACCCGATGTCACCCATATGTGAAGACTACATTCCTGCTTGCTCCTGGAGATTGTCCCTTTCTGAGGCATGATCAAAACAGTAATATGTAGAAAAGTATGAAGAAGGGACCATCTTATATATTGATTCTAGCAAGGCAGACTTTAGGAGCGCCACTGTAACTGCAGTAGCTCTAATCTGATGAGACTTGGCTTTGAAATAGAGAGGTATATGCACTTGTTCACAACAGAACTTCATGCATGAGGTAAGCAAGTTTGCTAATGTCCTTTTCACAACTGGTACATCTTCGTTAGGATCAAAGGAGACAAAAAGTTGAGTAGATTTTCTAACACTTCAGCTTCTTTCAACTAGTAGTTCAAAGCTCATTTACAGGCCAGAGTACCAAAGATATTTTCATGAGGGTTTGAATATAGCTTTGAAAATTAGGATGTGTCCAAAGGATATCTCTATGGTGAGGAAACAGAGTATAAGGTTCATATGTCATTAATGCTTGAAGCTTGCTCACTCTTCTGCAGACGTGATAACCGCTAGAAAGAGTAATTTCCAAGTTTGAAACTTGAGCAAAGTAAACTTCAAAGGTTCATAGGGGGACTTCACAAGAGAAGAAAGCATGAAGTTAGTCCCATGGAATGCGGGGCCTTTGAAAAGGAGGTTTCATATGAAGACGACCTTTCATGAATATGAGAATTTGTGCCATTTGAAGGTTATCCACCAAATCGTGGTAAGCAGACAGTGCACCCTTACTGAGGAGGTTTGAAGACCAAGACAGTATAAGTGATAAAGGATTTCTGGCAGCTATTACAATGCTTGAATAGTTTGCGGTACACCAAGTGCAGAAACTAGGAATTTCTCAATTTCCAGGCTGTGAGGGCTAGAAACTTTGGGCCCAATATTCAAAGGCATTTATCTAGTTAGCAACATCTGAATAGCACCACTGAATATTTCCTCTGACCGCCACGGCATTATACAGATACTACCAGAGCAGTCCATGGATAGGGCAAGGGCAGTCTCAGCTGTTATGTTTTCAATAAACTGGATAACAAACAGCATAAAAATTAGGCAATAAAAAATTAGGCTGGGGGTCACTGCTGAAACTGGATATTCAGTAGCAGCTGCTACCTAGATACTAACACTGAATATCTAGTTTTAATTTACCCGTGGTGACCAGCATTTAACTGCCGTGAGCTGAATGTTGACCCATTCAAGTCTGGATAAAGAAGATGATCCTCTTGTTGAATTATCAATTCTGGGAATTGGTGTAGCTTGCAAGGGAGAAAGGATCACTAAATTTGGAGAAGAGAAAACCAGTTCTGCCACGGCCAGTAAGGTACTGTTAGAATCATGGTCACTTAGTTTTGCTCGAACTTGTGTAGAATTGTCAGTATGAGAGGAAATGGAGGATCAGAACAGAGGCATGTCCAAGTCTATAAAATTGCCACAGCATCTGAAGCTACACGTCAGTCCACTGCGATTTCATTGTCTGAATGAATATAAAGGAATCGTGAAGTCTGTAAATGAAGACTTGCAAGACATAGAAAACTGCTCAGAGCTTAAGGTCATTCATATGAAGAGTTGTCTTATACTTTGACCACATTCACTGTAAATGATAATTGTGGAGATGGGCACCCCAGTCTCAGTATGAGAATTATATCATGAGGACTAACTGATGTTGCCATGGGGATAAGGATACTCCAACTGAAGGTTGGATCTGGAGTTCACCATTGTAAGGTGGTGCATAACTGAGTTGATGGGTGAATTACCAAAAAAAAAAAAAAAGATAGGGGTTGAGATCAGTGATTCCACTGAACTTTCAGATTGCATTTTAAATTTAGACTAAGAGGATGATATGAATTGCAGCTGACGTATCCCAGCATTTTCAGATATGCTCTTGCAGTGACCTATGGTGCCAAATAAATGGCATGCATATGGGAGATCAGATTGTGAATCCTATCTTCTAGAAGAAATGCTTCTGGACTGATGATGATAGCAGAACTCCACTAGGTCCAGTGAAGTAGGAAACTCCCTTTTCTGGACTGCCATAATAAAACAGAAGAGAATTTTCATCCAGAACTGAGGTGTCCTGACTGAGTGGATGACCTCTTTGAGGTCCAAAAAAGAGATAGAGCCCATCTTTGTTGGAACCCAAAGTAAATCCCCACTGTTGGAGTGGAACTAGAACAATGGCCTCCAAAGACAGAAGGCAAGCTCCAGAGTCTCCCTCACCACCCGCCGAGGAGTGCGTCTTTTGTCTTTTCAGCCGACGCATGCCCGACTCCACCACCATGTAGTTGTGCAGCAGTTGTGACTTCTGCAAGCCTGGGCTCTGGCGGACCTGATACATCGAGTCGAGCCATCTGCTCATGACCGGCACTGACGCCGGTGTCTTCCACATGCGGAGCATGAGCCGTTCCAGGATGGGAGGAATGGGCACTGTGAGCGATACCCGAGGAGGGGCCTCATACTGAAGGATCTCCAGCTTGTCCGCCTGAAGGTCCTCCTCCGACTCAGTCGGGAACACCATGGCCTTGGTCATGTCCTTGACAAAGTCCAAGAAGCCCATATCCTATGGCGGAGACCGCCTCAGAGGTTCTGAGAATGGGGAATCGGAAGGGATGTCGTGGTGGCAACGAGTATCAGGAGATTCCTCACCCTCCGTCTCCCATTCGGACTACTCCGAGGATGACTCATAGGCGGGCTGCTCCGTGGGCTTCGAGGCCCCCGACGTCTCGCGGTCGACACCCGGTAGATTCACCTGGGATGACCGAGGTCCCGTCAAGTGGGATGCAGAGCGTGACCTTGGCCGAGGATCGACTCGAGGACACAAGACCTCAAGTATCAGCTCGGCCTCCGGGGATGTTTTGGAAGTTAAATGCCCCGTGGTCGGGGTGGATGAACTGGACGTGTTGGACAACAGCGCCTTCTGCTGGTCCATGAGAGCAGACAAACTGTGCTCCAGGACCACCATTCTGGACTCTGGGCCAGAAGGTTCCGCAGCCTTCCGCACAGGCATCGAGGGACTCGGGCCTGATGCCGGGCTCCCCCGAAGGGGAGTCCTAGACAAGGATAGTGTCTGGGAACTGAAGACAGTCCGCAACCGGGTCCTTCCGGGGGACCTTGGCTGGTCTCTCCTTCTCCAACACCTCGGAGGAGCGCCATGGACTGTGGGACCGGGACTGGGAGGTCCCTGTCCAGACGGAACCATCCAAGGACGTCGCCTTCGAGGGTTTCTTCTTCTTCCTGTGTTCCCTCGAGGGAGACCCCCTCTGTGAGGACCCACGATGACGCTCGGATTCGGAGAGATCCTTCCGAGATGTCGGGGCCTCAGAAGAGGCCCTGGCCTTCGGAGGCATTGGGGAAGAACTTATCGTGCTGCTGCTGGCAACTCTTCAGGGCCTTGCTGGACATCCTTTTGCAGAGACCGCAGGACGCTGGAACTTTGTCCGGCCTGAGGCAACAGAGGCAGCAGTCGTGTGTGTCGCTTAAAGACGTTTTTATAGCACACTTTTAAAGCCACTGGTAGCCATGAGGGGAAAAAGTAACCCTGTGAGGTTGAAGACTCTCTGGGCTGCTAGCGGGGAAAAAAGGCGCCAGGCACCAGAAGATAAAAAGAACGAAGACTATAAAAATGGACCAAACTCGATGCCGAGGCACCAAGGACAGTAGATGGGAAGAGTACCAGTACAAGACCAGAGTCAAGTTGAAAAACCCAGGTACAAAAAATCAACTTTTTCTGGGTGAAAGTCAGACAGCGTCTGAAGGACTCCACGGAGAAAAGGAGACTGAGCAAGATGGCACCCTTGGGCAGGAAGGGGACCACGTATGCGTGGTGGCATCTCACAAAGGCTTTCTTTGAAAGTTGGGGGGATGCTTCCGCGAGCGCTCCGTCGATACCGACGTCTCCCATATGTGAGGACTGACATCCTGCTTGTTTCTGGAGAAGTTTAAAAACCTCCGTGACATAAATGCACAGGAGGTGAGCCTCTTTCGATTGTCCCCTCATAGCAGAGCTTGCTTTCAAAGGATGAGGGTGAAAAGGGAATAGATTAAGGAGTGATATGTGGAAATATTTCTTTACGGAAAGAGTGGTGGATCCGTGGAATAGTCTTCCCAGTGGAGTTGGTGGAAATGAGGACAATATCTGAATTCAAAGAAGCATGGGACAAACACAGAGGATCCCTAGTGGAAAAAAGGGGACTGTTGTAGTGGTTGATAAGGAAGGGAAGACTAGATAGTCCATGTGGTCTTTTTCAGTCATCATGTTTCTATTTTTCTATTTTCCTCATTTTATCATAGTCTCTGTGGCTTTCCTTACCATCCTTCATCCATTTATTAAATCAAACACGATCATGTTATGATCACTATTTCCAAATGGCCGCAACACTCTTATCTCTTCCACCAGATCTTGTGTTCCACTAAGAACTAGATCCAAAATGGCTTGCCCTCTTGTCTGTTCATGAACAAGCTGGTGCAAGAAGCAGTCATAAGAACATAAGAACATAAGAAATGCCATACTGGGTCAGACCGAGGTCCATCAAGCCCAGTATCCTGTTTCCAACAGTGGCCAATCTAGGTCATACGTACCTAGCAGTTTCCCCAAAAGACACAGGTTCTGCAGTGCTTGTACTAGGCCAAGCATTGATATCCTGGGTCCCTTTTTAATAGTGGTTTATGGACCTTTCCTCCAGGAACTTGTCCAAACCTTTTTTAAACCCAGCTATACTAACAGCCCTTACTACATCCTCCGGTAACAGATTCCAGAGTTTGATTACACGTTGAGTGAAGAAATATTTTCTCCTATTTGTCTTAAATAGTTTACCCTGTAGCTTCATTACATGTCCCCTAGTCCTTCTATATTCTGATAGCGTAAACAATTGATCCACGTTTATCCGTTCCACTCCATTCATTAATTTATACACCTCTATCATATCTCCCCTCAGCCGTCTCTTTTCTAGGTTAAAGAGCCCTAACCTTTTTAGCCTCTCTTCATAGGAGTAGCCTTCCATCCCCTTCACCAATTTGGTGGCTCTTCTCTGTACTTTTTCTAATAACTCTATGTCCTTTTTAAGATACGGTGACCAGAATTGCACACAATATTCAAGGTGCGGTCGTACCATGGAGTGATACATAGGCATTATAATATCCTTTGTTTTATTCTCCATCCCTTTCCTTATGATACCTAGCATTCTATTTGCTTTCTTGGCCGCCGCTGCACACTGGGCGGAGGGTTTTAACATGTTATCCACGATGACTCCTAAATCTTTTTCCTGGGTGGTGGTTTCTAATGTGGAGCCTTGCATCGTGTAACTATAGTGTGGGTTGTTCTTTCCTAGGTGCATAACTTTGCACTTGTCCACATTAAATTTCATCTGCCATTTGGATGCCCAGTCTTCCAATTTATCCAGATCCTCCTGCAGTTTTCCACAATCCTCTTGGGTTTTAACAACTTTAAACAGTTTTGTGTCATCTGCAAATTTGATAACCTCACTAGTTATTCCCTTTTCCAGGTCATTTATGAATATGTCAAAAAGTAGCGGACCCAGTACAGATCCCTGGGGTACTCCACTATTCACCTTTTTCCATTGGGAATATTGGCCATTTAGCCCTACCCTCTGCTTTCTATCTTTTAACCAGTTCCCGATCCACAATAGTACACTGCCTCCTATCCCATGACTTTTTAGCTTCGCCAAAAGTCTCTGATGGGGGACCTTGTCAAAAGCTTTCTGAAAGTCCAGATACACTATATCAACCGACTCACCTTTGTCTACCTGTTTATGCACACCTTCAAAAAACAGATCAGATTAGTAAGACAAGATCTTCCTTGTCTAAAGCCATGTTGGCTGTCTCCCATTAGGCCATGACTATCTACATGCTGTGTAATTTTGTTCTTTATGATGGTTTCTACCATTTTCCCTGGTACTGACGTCAGGCTCACCGGTCTGTAATTTCCCGGGTCACCCCTGGAACCCTTTTTAAAAATTGGTGTTACGTTGGCGACCCTCCAATCTTCAGGTATTACAGATGATTTAAATGAAAGTTCACAGATTACCAATAACAGGTCTGCAATCTCATATTTCAGTTCTTTCAACACTCTGGGATGTATACCATCCGGTCCAGGTGATTTGCTACTATTCAGTTTATCAAATAGTTGTAATATATCTTCTCGGTGTAGCGATATTTCTCTCAATTCCTCTGCAGTATCACCTTTAAATACCACTTCAGTCTTGGGTAACATCCCTACATCTTCCTCAGTAAAGACCGAAGCAAAGAATTCATTCAGTCTCTCTGCTATAGCCTTGTCTCCTCTTACTGCCCCTTTTACCCCTCTATCATCTAATGGTCCAATTGACTCTCTCACAGGCCTTTTGCTACGAATGTACTTGAAAAAGTCTTTATTTCGTGTTTTTGCTTCCATAGCAAGTTTCTTTTCAAATTCCCGCTTTGCCTGCCTTATCAATGCTTTGCATTTAACTTGCCAGTGCTTGTGCTGTTTCCAGTTTTCATCATTTGGCTCTTTTTTCCATTTCCTGAAGGTTGCTCTTTTGGCAGCAACAGCCTCTCTGACCTCACCTTTAAACCATGCTGGCAGTTTTTTGGACTTTCTTCCACTTTTCTTAATGCGTGGAATACAGCTGGTCTGGGCTTCGAGTATAGTATTTTTAAATAACACCCAAGCTTGCTGTAAGTCTTTAACCTTTGGAACCGCTCCTTTTAGTTTTTTCCGAACTATATTCCTCATTCTATCATAGTCTCCCTTTTGAAAGTTAAAAGGTAGTACTGTGGATTCCTTTACTATCTGTCCTCCACTGATTAAATCAAACATGATCATACTATGATCACTATTGCCAAGTGGTCCCAACACCCTTATTTCTTGCACCAGATCTGGCGTTCCACTAAGGACTAGGTCCAGTATGGCTTCCCCTCTGGTCGGTTCATGAATCAGCTGCTCCAAGAAGCAGTCATTTATTTCATCTAGAAACTTTATCTCTTTAGCTTGTCCTGCTGTGACACTGTCCCAGTCGATACCGGGGTAATTGAAATCACCCATTATTACTACTCTGTTGTGGCTTTTGTTAGCTTCCTTGATTTCTTTGAGCATTTCATCATCCATTTGTTCATTCTGGCCAGGTGGTCGATAGTATACTCCCACTGCCATCACCTTCCCCTTCATAAATGGAATTTCAATCCATAGAGATTCTACAGCAAATTTTGTTCCCTGCAAAACTTTAATCCTTTCTGACTCAATGCCCTCTCTAACATAGAGCGCAACCCCTCCACCAATTTGTTCAGCTCTATCATTACGATATAGTTTGTATCCAGGTATCACAGTGTCCCACTGGTTATCCTCCTTCCACCATGACTCTGAGAGTGCAATCATATCTAACCTCTCATTTAGTGCTATATATTCTAATTCTCCCATCTTATTGTTTAGACTTCTAGCATTGGCATACAAGCATTTTAGAGACTGTATTTTATTAATATTAATCTGGCTATTGGTAGGCATGGGTAATTGGGAATCATTATGCTCTGTCTGCTCCTTACTCAAGGGCATTTGGGCTACTATACTCCCTTTTGGAACCTCACTGCTTTTGGTAGTATCCTTCAAGGATACCTTTGTCCGAACCATGCGCTCCTGGGTGACTGTCGGCTTTCCCCTATTTTCTAGTTTAAAAGCTTCTCTATCTCTTTTTTAAAGGTTAATGCCAGCAGTCTGGTCCCATCCTGATTAAGGTGAAGCCCATCCCTTCGGAAGAGCCCCCCCTTTCCCCAGAATGTTCCCCAGTTCCTAACAAATCCAAAACCCTCATCCTTGCACCATTGTCTCATCCACGCATTGAGACTCCGGAGCTCTGCCTGTCTTTTGGGTCCTGCACGTGGAACAGGAAGCATTTCGGAGAACGCTATCCTGGAAGTTCTGGATGTCAACTTCCTACCTAAAAGCTTAAATTTAGCCTCCAGAACTTCCCTACCACATTCTCCTATGTCATTGGTACCAACATGTACCAAGACAGCAGACTCCCCCCCAGCACTATCTATGATCCTATCTAGGCGGTGCGTGAGATCTGCTACCTTCGCACCAGGCAGGCATGTTACCAGGCGATCCTCACGTCCACCAGCCACCCAGCTATCTACATTCCTAATGATTGAATCACCAACTATAACAGCTGTCCTGACCCTCCCCTCATGGGGACATGGCCCTGGAGAAACGTCCTCAGTGCGAGAGGGTTTTACATCACCTGGAGGACAGGTCCTAGTTACAGGATCACTTCCTGCCACACCAGGGTGATGCTCTCCTGTCACGTGACCTCTCTCCTCCATGGCAACAGGGATGCTGCCAGACTGGAGGTGGGACTTCAGGACTATATCCCTGTAGGTCTCGTCCATGTACTTCTCTGTCTTTCTTATGTCTTCCAGGTCTGCTACTCTAGCCTCTAGAGAACGGACTCGTTCCCTGAGAGCAAAGAGCTCCCTGCACTTAGTGCATATGTAGGACCTTTCAAAAACTGGGAGAAAATCATACATGTGACACTCAATGCAAAAGACTGGAGAACCCCCATCTCGTTGCTGGACCTCTGTCTGCATCTTAGTTTAAAGCTTGTGTTTAGGTCTTTTAAATTCGGTATATAATAAGGATTGGTGTAGATGCTTAAACTAATAAAAGTATATCTAATACCCCTAATACACCCTGTGTACCTGAAGCTTAATTAATCTCAGGTCCTCTGTGTATGACTGATTTGGATTAAGAGCTGCACCTGAGAGCAGCCCCTTTCCTCTAAGATGTGCAAGTACCTATAAAACTACAATTACCCCAGGGGTGGGTGGGTGCTGGGGAGGGAGGGAGGGAGATAAGTCCTATTAAAGAGGGCAGTTACAAGGTACCCTGTCCTGAACCCTCAGCAGGGGGATGGGGGTACCACACAAAGCCCAGTTAGTTGAGAGAGGCAAGGTAAGTACAGCTGAGAAGGCTGAACTAGCACACCACTAAGACAAACAATAAATAATTAAACAAACAAACAGGTAGACAAACAGTAAATAATTAAATGAACAGCTAGAACTCACAGTAAGATGTCCCAGGAGGCAAATATCCACTCACTAGCAGAGCTCTGTAAAAGTTCAGCCCTTCTCTGATCAGAGAAAAGCAAACTAAAACAGCCTATGCACACGTGGAGAGAACAGGAAGAAGGCTACACAATACCTCAGGGGGAGGGGGGGAAGGGGGGAGGGGGATGATTCACTCAGGCAGGCAAGGACAGGAAAAAAGCTCAACAAACAGCAGGTTCTGGGGAGAGAGATTTAATTCAAAATGGCTACCACACAAAGCCCAGTTAGTTGAGAGAGGCAAGGTAAGTACAGCTGAGAAGGCTGAACTAGCACACCACTAAGACATACAATAAATAATTAAACAAACAAACAGTTAGACAAACAGTAAATAATTAAATAAACAGCTAGAACTCACAGTAAGATGTCCCAGGAGGCAAATATCCACTCACTAGCAGAGCTCTGTAAAAGTTCAGCCCTTCTCTGATCAGAGAAAAGCAAACTAAAACAGCCTATGCACACGTGGAGAAAACAGGAAGAAGGCTACACAATACCTCAGGGGGAGGGGGAGGGGGAGGATTCACTCAGGCAGGCAAGGACAGGAAAATAGCTCAACAAACAGCAGGTTCTGGGAAGAGAGATTTAATTCAAAATGGCTACCACACAAAGCCCAGTTAGTTGAGAGAGGCAAGGTAAGTACAGCTGAGAAGGCTGAACTAGCACACCACTAAGACAAACAATAAATAATTAAACAAACAAACAGTTAGACAAACAGTAAATAATTAAATAAACAGCTAGAACTCACAGTAAGATGTCCCAGGAGGCAAATATCCACTCACTAGCAGAGCTCTGTAAAAGTTCAGCCCTTCTCTGATCAGAGAAAAGCAAACTAGAAACTAGAAACTTTATCTGGTGCGTTATTTTCTGTCCCCCTAATTCACAGGCGCGGTTCAGCAGGAAAGGAGATAAAGTTTCATCTAGAAACTTTATCTCCCTAGCATGTCCTGCTGTGACACTCACCCATTCCATACCGGGATAATTGAAATCACCCATTATTATCACTGTGTTATAACTTTTATTAGCTTCCCTGATTTCTACTGAGCATTTCATCATCCATTTGTTCACTCTGGCCAGGCGGTCCATAGTACACCCCCACTGCCATCGCCTTCCCCTTCACCTTTTTACATGGAATTTCAAACCATAGAGATTCTACAGTGAATTTTGTTTCCCGCAAAACTTTAATTCTTTGTAACTCAATGCCCTCTCTAACAGAGTGTAAACCCTCCACCATTTTGATCTGCTCTATCATTACGATATAGTTTGTACCCAAGTATCACAGTGGTTGTCCTCATTCCAGTAGTTGTCCTCATTCCAACATATCTCTGAGATACCAATCATATCTAACCTCTTATTTCGTGCTACATATTCTAACTCTCCCATCTTATTTTTAGACGTCTAGCATTTGCAAACAAGCATTTTAGAGTCTGTATTTTATTCATATTAAACACAGAAACAGAGAAACATGATGACAGAAAAAGACCACATGGCATATCTAGTATGTCCTTCCATATCAACTACTACAACAGTCCCCTTTTTTCCCTTAGAGATCCTCTGTATCTGTCCCATGCTTCTTTGAATTCAGATACTGTCCTCATCTCTACTCTCTACCACCTCCACTGGAAGACTATTCCACAGATCCACCACTATTTCCATAAAGAAATATTTCCGCATATCACTCCTAAATCTATCCCCTTTCATCCTCATCCCATGTCCCCTCGTAGCAGAGCTTGCTTTCAATCGAAAGAGGCTCTCCTCCTGTGCATTTATGCCATGGAGGCATTTAAACGTCTCAATCATATCACCTCTATCCCCCACCTTTCCTCTAAGGTGTACATATTAAGATCCTTAAGTCTGTCCTCATCTGCTTTATAATGAAGACCACTAACCATTTTAGTAGCCACCTTCTATACTGACTACAGCCAGTTTATATCCTTTTGAAGGTGTGGTCTCCAGAACTGCACACAATACTCCAAATGAGGTCGCACCAAAGACTTATACATAGGCACTATCACCTCCTTTCTTCTGCTGACTATTCCTCTCCCTATGCACCCAAGCATCCTTTTAGCTTTTGCCATCGCCTTTTCTACCCGTTTAGCTATTTTAAGATCATCAGACACAAACACGCCTAGGTCCCGCTCTTCTTTAGTGGACAAAAATACTTCACCCCATACTATTTTTTTATTTAACAGTTTTTTATACCACTTTATCATTTCAATCAAAGCGGTTTACATTGTAACTTAAACTTGGTAAACGTACATTAAACAGGGACATTGATAACTTGGATTTTTCTGAGCAATGGAGGGTTAAGTTACTTGCCCAAGGCCACAAGGAGTGCTAGTGGGAATCGAACCTGAAGGGATAATTAGTCCAAGTGTGGATTTCAGGCCTGCTCTATAGGTTTGCTTTGTATGGTTGCACCCTTACCTGCCTGAAAATATACACAGTAACATATGATTGGCACAAGAAGACACGCATGTGGGCTAGCGAAGCAGAGTATTTTGTGGCCTTGTACGAAAGAGCCTGGGGAACTAGACACTTTGGACGGGAACGTGCAAAGTGTATAGGCCCAGAGAAATACAGGAGAAATACAGGCCAACCAAATACAGGCCAACCAGGAAGTATACTCTGAGCCCTGAAAATAACAGACAGTGCCAGGAGATGGAGTTCCAGGAAATGGAAAGGCATGAACACAGCACAGGCAGGGGGGGCTGTGACCAGCTGATAAGCGGACCCTGAGCAGACTTTGAAATACAGACCTTGTTGAAATACCAACTGTTGTTTGGTGATAAACATAGGAGGGTCCTGAGGGAAGAGCACTTGCAGAAGTTTTTCTGACCTTCTGACCTTACAGGGTTTTTTTTCCTTTTTTTGCAAGTTTTGCAAATGACATCAGTAATTCAAGCAGAATTCACTGGAACTTTGGGGCACAGAGAGAGAGATCTATATAAGAGAGCAGCTCCATAATATCGGGGGTGACTCTTTCTCACCACTAAGGGGTAGGAAGAACGTCATCTGCACTCAGATCTCAGAGACAAACGCGTGTGTGTATCTGTGCTTCTAGCTTTTTGCCTGGATCACAATAAAAGGATTTTTTGCTGACAAGTGACTGTGATCTTGTAGCAACTGATAAGCCTGCAATAAATAATACCAGGAGTCACTTGCAGGATCCAAGCCATTTAATGTGCACAGGCTCAGAACAGACTAAAAGGGACTGAGCAATGAAAAACTACAGCAGATTCATTATATACAATTTCACAGTTTGATACAAGCAGACTTTCTATTGGTCCCAACGCCCCCTGCACCTGTCCAATCGGGGACCCTCTCTGGGCCTGGCTCCTTGTTCCCCCTTTCTGGCTTATTCTAACAAAGGCATAGTCTTAGACATAGATACATTTCTACTTCAAGGACATTTCTAGCTCAGAGAATGCAAGGACTGAACAAACCAAGCATAAAGAACTTATACAAACTTCATGGGGGAAGGAAAGGGACTTTCAAAAAGCAGTTTAAAGCAGATTTCTAAACTTTGGTTCTTTTCAATATTACTCTCAGGTGGGGGTTAGGATCTAGGCCTAGTTTACAGGCCATAACCTACCACATTCCCCCCCTTTGATTATTCTCAACCCGAATAAGAGAGGGTGAGAAATTAATCACCTATCAAAGTAACCTTAAACTGAGGCTTCTTCCCCGGATATAGCTTGACACTTCCACATGGCTAGTACCCTGGTTTCTGCCTTACGTTCAACTGTACTGTCTATGATTGAGGTAAACATTCGCAAGCAAAGGGGTAGGAAACATGGGAGAAGCAAACACATAGCTATCACTTAAGTTCTTTTCTTCCACAGCTTCCGCCGTACGTAGACCTGTCAGCTTCCGGTGGGTGACAGGAGTAGGGCTGTAGGTTCCTCAAGCTTCTGCCATACATGGACCTGCCAGCTTCTGGTGGTGGCAGGAGTATACATTAGTACCCAAACGTGGAGACTCTGTAAGACAGAACCTAAAGCCAACAACTCTTGTCTAGTGATTTCGGATCCAATCTGACTCATATCCCTTAGCAGCGGGATAAAGAAATGGGGCCTAAAAGCTTTTTCCCTAGCTGTTTTTCCTATAATGTGTGGCTTGGTGAAAAGCATGGACAAAGGCTGGGCACAATGATTCAGGGATTACAGTTGGACCTGGGGGCTGGAGTCTGTGTACACATTCAAGCGGAGCCCTGTCCCTATTATCAGTGCCCTAGTGAGGGCTATCAGTTCAGCCTCCTGTGCTGAGGTTCCTGGGGGCAAAGCTGAAGATTCAACTACCATGTCCAGGGTCACTACTGCATAGCCAGCACAACGTCTTCCATCGACGACGAGACTGCTTCCATCCATAAAAAAAGGCTGTTCAGGGTTGTTCAGTGGAAGATCGGTTAAATCAGGGCAACTGGAGAACACAGTATCCATTACTTCCAAGCAATCATGGTTGGGTGGACCTGGACCAACTGGTAATAGTGTAGCGGGGTTCAGAGCTTGACTGACGATCAACTGTAATTGAGGGTTTTCGCACAGCATGCTTTGGTACTTTAGCATGCGGGAATTCGTGAACCAGTAATTTCCTTTATGTTCCATGAGGGTTAGGACAGAGCTGGCACTGTAACCTGGAGACTCTGACCTAAGGTGAGCTTGTCGGCTTCGCTCACCAAGAGGGCTGTGGCTGCAATGGCTCTCAGGCATGGCGGCCATCCTTTTGCAACAGGATCCAATTGTTTTGATAGATAGGCTACAGGTTGCTGCCAAGATCCAAGGGTTTGGGTTAATACACCCAGAGCATTTCCACTTGACTCATGGACATACATCTGGTAGGCCCAAGGCTGGTGATAACATCAAAACTGCTTTCAACAATTTGAACGCTTTATCCTGTTCTGGGCCCCATTCCATGGGAGATTGCTCCATTCCTTTGGTGGCTTGGTACAATGGCTTTGCCAAGAGCGCGAAGTTGGGTATCCATATTCGGCAGTAGCCGGCAGCTCCCAAGAAGGCCTTCACCTGCTTTCTGGTGGTGGGGGTAGGGATGCGGCATACTGCTTCCTTTCGCTCTGGTCCCAATCTCCGGACCCCTCTGGACAGATGGAATCCCAGGTATTTTACTTCTGTTTGGCACAACTGCGCCTTGGCTCTGGAGACCTTTTATCCAGCTTCATTCAGGAGGTGCAAGAGATCACTGGTGGCTTGCACACATTCAGTTTTGGAGTTGGTGGCTACAAGCAGGTCATCCACATACTGGAGCAGGACTCTTTTTCCTGGAGTCACAGAGTAACTTGATAGATCTTGATTAAGAGCAGCACTGAAGATGGTGGGTGAGTTCTTGAATCCTTGAGGTAATCGAGTCCAGGTGAGTTGGCCTCGCCGGTGGTCGGGTTCTCCCATTCAAACGCAAACAGGAGTTGACTGGTGGATGCCAGGCATATGCAAAAGAAGGCATCCTTTAAATCCAAAACAGTGAAGTGAGTAGCTTCAGCAGGAATCAGTCCCAAGAGGGTGTAGGGATTTGGTACTACTGGATGTATGGTTTCAACTGCATTGTTCACTCGTCTCAAATCCTGCACTGGGCGGTAGTCACCTGTCCCAGACTTCTTGACTGGGAGGAGGGGGTATTTCATGGCGAATGGCATTCTCTAAGGAGTCCGTACTGCAATAATTTCTTTAGATGACGATGAATGCCTTTGATTACTGGTCATGGGAGAGGATATTGTTTCACATGCACTGGTTCCGCTCCTGATTTGAGGGTGACTAGCACAGGGGCTATATTCTTCGCTAGGCCAGGAGGATTATCCTCTGCCCATACTCCAGGCAGAGCTGAGATGTTGGTAGGTATACGGGGGCTGGCTGCTTTGGATAAAAGTGGGCTGTAGCACCGCCATTCTTCTTCTCGGGGGACAGTCAGCACCATCAGGCCAGCAGATTTTGAGTTCACAGTCATTTCCATTTTTCCCCCTTCAACAAAGGATATCTGCACTTGGAGCTTAGCGAGCATGTCTCGGCCAAAGAGGGGGATTGGGCATTCAGGTATGTACAGGAACTGGTGCGTTATTTTCTGTCCCCCTAATTCACAGGCGCGGTTCAGCAGGAAAGGTTTTGTAGTTCTGGTTCCGGTAGTGCTGACGATAGTGACTGATCGAGAAGACAGAGGGGCCACCCACTCAGCCACTACTGAATGTTCGGCCCCCATATCCACCATAAAGTCCATATATTGGTCCCCGATCTTCAAATTGACCATAGGCTCCTGGGGACCCAGAGAGAACTTGCAGCCCGGTCTGGCTTAGTCTTCATCAGTGTAGTAGCCCTCAGCGGTTGCCACTCCCTCTACAGCGGCTTCTCCCTGCTGGAACTGTGTGCGATGCATTGCTCCCCAATGCCGGAATCGCCCCCTGCTCTCCAAGTGCTCCCTCCTCCCCTCCGGGAGGCGAAGTCAAAATTCGGGCATTCATTCTTCCAATGTCCTTCTTCCTTACAGTGGGCACACTGATTTGCACCCAATGGGGGCCGACCATCTCCTCGGCCCCTTCCACGTACTCGAGTCCTTCTGTTAGAGAAACTTCCTCCGTGTCTTTCAACTAAAGCTGCAGCAAGAAAATCAGCTTTCTTCTTCATTCTACATTCACTTTCCCTCTGACATTCTTGATCACGATTCACAAACACTTTCTGAGCAACTTCCATTAACTGGGCTGTATTCATGCCCGCAAATCCTTCCAACTTTTGCAGTTTTCGCTTTATGTCTCCCCCGGGACTGACTCACGAATTCAGCATTTACCATGCGCAAATTTTCCTGGGCCGCTGGATCATATGGGGTATATAGTCTGTAGGCTTCAGATAATCATTCGTAGAAGGCTGCTGGGCTCTCATCTGGTCGTTGGAGAACTTCAGATATTTTTCCAATATTCATGGCTTTCTGGCCTCCCTTCTTCAGGCTTTGCATGAGGGCTTGGCGGAACCGATTGAGGGCTGTCTGCACTATTTGGATCCCACTTGGGGCCATCATTTGGGAAATCCGCGGCGGCTGCTTGCCGAGAGTCCAGGCCTGCATCTCCTACAGGATTTTTCTTCTAACCATCTAATGGAGGCCTGCACAATTCGCGCTCGCTCTTCAGTGCTGAAAAGGGTGGACAGGAGCTGGCGGCAATCAGACCAGGTAGGCTGATGGGTCTGCATAATACTGTTCATTAGTTCAATCAAATCCTGAGGCTTCTCAGTGCAGGAGGCATAATGTGTCTTCCAGTTCAGTAAATCAGTGGTGGAAAAAGGCACATAAACAAGGCTGGTCAGCCCTACCATGACCTGGCCTTCGGTATTTAGGGTGGGTAGGCCCTGGACCTGGCGCAATGGTATAACGTGACCATCCCTTTTACTGGTAGTTGTACTTCTGAAGGCATACGGCAATCGGGACTGTCGGGGTTCCACTTCATGTTCTTGGGTGCTGGCTGTGAGTGACCCTGAACTGGCGAATGAATCCCTGCTTGTAGTGTCATCGGTGGACTGTGGCCCACTCAGAGTACTTTGAACTGAAGTTGAGGACATCATTGAAGTTGAGGACATCATTGCTGCGATCAACCTCACCACTGCACCTAATGATCCCTGCCCAGCTAGTTGGATAAAAGAGCTACGATGCGACCTCAGTCACACTCTGTGTAAAATACTAAACCAATCGCTATCAACAGGATCCTTCCCTCAGAGTCTCAAACACACATCAATCAGGCCTTTGCTAAAAAACAGTAAACTTGATCCATCCAAGGTCGAATCCTACAGACCAATATCAAGTATCCCCCTACTCGCCAAGATTATCAAAAAGACCATCCAACGTCAGATCCAACAGCATATTGATACTGAAGCACCCCTCAACCCATCCCAACATGGTTTCAGGGAAGCCCATGGCGTGGACACCATCCTAACGACCCTCTTCAATGACCTAATCACAGGACTCGACAATATACACCAGGGTTTCGTTCTCATCTTCATGGACATTGCAGCCGCATTTGACTCTGTGAATCATGAGATACTGCTACAACGACTCCAAGATGAAGGGATACAAGGCACAGCTCTACAATGGTGCAAATCTTACCTGATTAACAGATGGCAACAAGTTAAGACAGACACCTTGACTTCAGAACCTTTTCTTCAGAAACAAGGGGTACCCCAGGGATCATCCCTATCAGCACTGTTATTTAACATTTACATGCAGCCAATCTGCACCCTGATCCGCTCCTTAAATGTACACTGCCTTGCCTATGCGGACGACATTCTGCTATACATCCCATTCAGGACTGAACAACCAGACTTTTCACCCATTATAAAATGCTTCGAAGTAGTTGCAGACTGGCTTCTCACCCAAAACCTACGAATTAATCACAATAAAACTGATGTTCTCTTCATCACGAGAAATCAGAAATTCACCCCACCTCCAGCACTACAAGTCAAAAACGCAGAGCTCAAAACTAAAACCAATATTCACTACCTAGGCATCACACTAGATCAGCGACTTGACATGACAACACATGTGAAAAATGTCGCAAAAGCAATATACCATAAGATTGCAACATTACGCCTTCTTCGACCTCTCCTGGACTTCACTGACTACCAGACTATATTCCAAGCCCTAGTGATTCCACACTTGGACTTCGCTATCATCATCCTCCATGGGCTTCCACAGTCAACTCTAAATCCACTCCGCCTTGTCATGAACTCGGCCGCTAGAGTACTTATGGGTATGTCAAGGTCAGAACACATTACACCTGTGATGAAGGAGCTCCACTGGCTACCTCTACATGCTCGAATACACTACAAGTCACTTGTCATGACATTTAAAGCCCTGAGGAACCAACCCTCCTCACCCATCAGTAAATTAATCAACAGTTTGCCTGACAACAGGAACAGAAGATCCGTAATGAGGAATGCATTAGAAATCCCTAAGATAATGTCAAAATGCCTAAAAATAACAGCCAACAGGGCTTTCTCGGTTTATGCACCCACAGCCTGGAACGCCCTCCCCTCTGAAATTAGATCTATAACGAGCCTTACATCTTTCAGAAAAGGGAAAAAATACCACCTATTCCAAAAACATTACCCAGAAGACAACCAAGGGAATCATGCAATAGGCCCCACGACCCCCTTCCACATCTGCCCCAATACTTTAACCCTACTGGAGAATGGTTAATCAATGCCTCCCCAGGCTTAAACCTATGATTCCATCTAGCCTACTCAATATGAATACTTTGAACTTTGTAAATGATCTGTAGATAGTGTGATGAGGTGAGTGCAGCCCAGCTAGGGAAAACTGAAAAAAAGAAGGATTTTTTTTCATTGCGGGGGATGGGAGCACAAAATCCTAGGCTCCATACTAGAAGCACTGAAAGAAACCTAGAGGGCAGAGCTAATGGTAAGCCAATCACAGACCACAGGACAACCCTGCAGAGGAGTAGGAGGTCCAAGTGGGAGGAGCTAGGAAGGGAGTTGCCCAGCTCAACAGTTAACAGAGGAAGAACAAACAAAAGAGAGAGGCACAGTTTGAAGGAGGGAGCTGTGAGCAGAAGGTCCAGGAGGAGTGCAGGAGCAAGCACCAGTGGCAGCTGCAGTTCAAGGCCTACCCCAGGTTCAAGTCCAATTCCCAGGAGGCACAGACAGGAGAGATCTGGGGCCAAGCTGTGGAAAACCCTTGCAGCCAAGGAGAGCAGCAAATGGAGGAACCTTTATAAAGGCAGCCAAGAAAGGTACGCAGGGAACGGGCAGTGCCACCAGAATAGTTCTTGCTCTGACTCAGAGGAGACTTTCATACACCTGAAGCCTCAGCACAGCAAGAAGTATCTCGGGAGGGAAGTTAAGCAGGAGAGACACACAGGAGACCGGCTTGGAGGAGCCAAGGCCAGGCAGTGTGAGAGACTGTTTAACATTGCGAGGACTCTTAAGGAAAAGACACCAGAGCACTTCCAGAGAGCACAAAGCTGTAGCTCAATTGAGAGTATGGAGGTAGGCCCTGAAGAAAGTGTTATTGAGTCAGAAGCCTCTGAGATGGAATGTGAGCTGTGCACTAAAATACAATAGCAATGTGTGTTAGAAAACAGTGAAATATAAAAGGAAGCTGTTGCAAGTTAAAAGCAGTTTCAAGAGTTGAAAGAGAAGAGTAACCCTGAAGACAAGAGGTTAGGAATCTCTCTCTTAGGAAGCTAAACTGCAGAACTTCAGAGAAGGCCCAAACAGCTAGAACTGTTTGTATGGGGCGTGGCAACAGCAGGTTGGAAGCTGTGAAGAGTTTTACAAATGCTTTTGTTTTGCAAGGTCAAGCAATTGCAGTGAAGAATAGAAACTGCTGTGAGTTTTGTTTGGACATTTTGATTTGGAGAATTTATCCTGTATTTCTTTTGTCTGGAAAAAGTGCTTAAAGAATTTTTATGTTCATCACTTGCCAACTTTGGAAACCGAATAAAAATTTCCTGTGCGCTTTAAATAACCACTTGGTTCTTCTTATTGACACAACTACAACCCTCGAAGGGATACAGATGGCCAGCCGTCCCTACTAGGCAACCGCCTGGTAGGGGCGCGAGCGTCACAATAGTTTTCACCCAAGTTCTTACCCATGTTATTACCCCGTTCATGGTTCACTGTAAACACAATGTGTTTTTGTTACATTATACTATTGTTCTGTTTCGCTGTAAACTATGTTATTACCCTGTTCATTGTAAGCACTATGTGTTTTCACAAGTGCACTATCGTTCTGTTCGCTGTAAACCGCACTGATCTTAATAGCGCGGTATATAAGAAACATAAATAAATAAATAACTGAGCCGGGACTTCCGGCCGGGGAGGGGAGCGCCTCCTCCAGCCGCGGGGGCCGTTGGGAGAACACCCGGGGTAAAACTGCAGGAATGGGTTTCTCCTGGACAGGCTCTGCCTGGGATAGTGGCGGAGCCGAGGGGACTGGTCTATAGAGGAACTGGGGCGGAAGGGACAGAATGTCTGGGGACTCTGGGGCTGAATAGACAGGCAGTTTCTTTTCCCCAGGCTTCTGTGCCCCTTTGGTAGTTGCTACAAATATCCTACACTGTTTCTCATAACAACGTTCCATCCAGGAGGGCTCTTTTTCACAAACATTTAACCAGAAGTCCATATAAGGGAACTGGTCAGGATGTTCTTTTCGTGCAATCTGGTGAACTAAGGATATGATACTAACATCAAAGGTACCACCAGGGGGCCATGATGAGACCAGTACCGGCCACTCCCTATCACAAAGCATTTCTAATCGGGACAGAGACATTTCTATTCCATAGTCTCCAGCAAATCCCTTGCTAAAATTCCTAGTCATACATTTCAACGGAGTTTGCTTGGACTCCGACCCCCCCATGATGACGTACTTGACGACAGAGGGGGCGGGCAGTCAGGCTGCATTTTCCTGTGGACTACGAGTCAGAACTATGCAACAATGTTCCTCTGGGTGCACTTATTAAAAACTTATTATTAAAAACTTATTATTGCTGTAAACAAAGGGTAGGCAGAAAACATAAGCTTAGATTAGTTGCAATAAGCATAATGGATGTATGTGCTCATTCTAAATAGGAACAATTTAGATAAAGTCCTTAAAATATAAAACTATTATTTTGCAACATGTTATAACATCAGTCCCAATAGAAAGAAATATGGCTTCTAACATGACGGCCACATATCTGTTACGTATGACTAGAGTCTATCGTATACACTGTTCTCAGTGAGAATGCTGTAGGAAACTTAAAAATACTTGGCATGAAACTAACTGCCAGCAGTCATCAGCACTAAGCTGAACAATGCAAAGAAATTACTTTAAATCTTACAGTTCAGAAAGCAGATATTCTCAAAGGACATGAAACGGATACTTTTTCATAAAGTTGGTGGATATCTGAAATGCAAACACTCCCCTTTTTAAGTTAGTTGAAAGCAAATTACTGAGAGCTTCAGCCAACCTTGACGGTATCTTAACAAAATAAACAATAGGTTTCTTTTCTGACTTTCAACTAATTACCATGCAGCTGAGTTACAGCTTTCTTTTTTTTTCTGTAATTTATGAACAATAAGTATGTCCTCTATGAGGTGCTTGCCACAGTATATAAAATCCCGTTTTACTTTTAATTTTGCTCGATAGCATATGCAGTATATATATATATATATATATATATATATAAAATTCAAGCACGATTAACTCCTCATTCACTCAGGATTTAAAACATTTTCAAGTCGCAATCTGGTAACAACTGGCTCAGGATGCTTCATTGTCCTGTCAGGGCTCTTAACCTCTACTTCGAAGGTCAAAGGAAAAACAGAAGCAGTTTCCTTAATTTTTCTATCATTTCTGTTTGTTTCATTTAGCTAAAGTAAAGAACTTTAATCAGTTCAGCTCCAGGGACCATAAAATCTACAGGAGTAGCCATCAATTTCCCACTTAAAATCATGTATACTCCTATTCATTAATTCACAACTTACTTTTTCCTTTTTCTTACTCTATCTTACAATACCCAATTCTTCACATTATCACATTTACTCTTTACACTAATAATTCTAGTGAACTACAATACATTTTTCCTTGCTAAGATAAGATGATAAGATTTTTGAAATTTGTAAATATTTAAATCTGTATATATGTTTAAACTATCTATATACCTAATCAGCATTTACTCAGCATTGTAACCCTCAAATTACCATTTTTAGTATATACAACTTAATGTTCACTGTAATTTCAATTGTTTGAATAAGTTTCAATGTAATGTTCAAGTTTTGTTCTATGTAAACCGCTTTGATTTTTCTGAAAGGCGGTATATAAAACCGTTCAATAAATAAATAAATAAATAAAATCAATGAAAGAAGGACAGTGTTTGCTTTAGACTAAAACATAAGAACACAAGACAAAGCTAAGCCCACAAATGCATTATACCTAACAGCCTATCTGATCAGAATAAGGTATTTCTTTTAAGGAATCTCACCCTGCACACTAAAACTGAACTAGACCCTCCCCCCTGGATAGTTCTGAAAGGTAACATGCCGTAACAAGTAATACTAGCTCTACAGAATCCTCCTCACTCGGACCTCTAATAGTTGACATAGAAATACAGGCAGGGCTGAGGCTGTGTGAAAGACACACCCCTTCTCCCTCTGCTTACTCTCACGCTGTGCTGAAAAAAAATAAAATCACTGAAACAGCTTGTGCTGTGCGGTGCTTAGATTCGATTCCTTAAAGTGACTCCGGGGTTTCTTTTTTTTGTTTTCTCTTTTTTCTTTCTCAGTACTGTCCCTTAATCGGTAAACTGTTTATATTACACCAGAAGGGAAACCAGCGGTTTCAACAGATAACAAAACCAGATACAAACAACAGACAGGGGGTCCGTACAGCCCTAGAAACAGTGAGGGACACAAACACCAGACGCTTCCTCCTTTTTGCGACCTGGGCGCGGTCGCCCGGCCAGGAACTGCGCTACTCAGGAGTCCGCACTTGCTTGGTCTGTATTTCAAGACCTCTCATCCACACACACACGCAGACAAACATGCCAGCAACGTTTTTCCCAAATTCCAAAGGCCTTACTGACTAACCATACCATAGGGTCGGTGGCTTCTGCTTCGCTAACACCTATGCGAGGCTTACTAGGACCGCCCTGGAGAGGTGATCAGACTCTCTTTTTACCATACCATATTCCCAAAACTGACTATCTGAGTAGTAAAGAAAACTTCTACTCACTGGATCCGGTTCCCGATACCAAACCAGTACATGGGTTGGATCCTGGACTCCCCTCGGGTTCGTAGGTGTTGGCCAGCCGGAACCAGCAACCTGCGGAGGCAAGGAGGAGTCCTCTGCGATACAAGAGGACCGGTGGCACCAGAGGCTCCCCTGCGATCAGTCAGGTGCGGCTCCAGCCGGACCAAACCTTTGAGGCAAGAAGTCGTGGTATATTTACTTGAATACCATCACACTACTCACATTTCCCGGCCCAACGCATCAAGAATATGTAGCAGCTGATAAGCATGCAATAAATAATACCAGGAGTCAATTGCAGGATCCAAGCCATTTAATGTGCACAGACTCAGAACAGACTAAAAGGGACTGCGCAATGAAAAACTACAGCAGATTCATTATATACAATTTCACAGTTTGATACAAGCAGACTTTCTATTGGTCCCAACGCCCCCTGTACCTGTCCAATTGGGGACCCTCTCTGGGCCTGGCTCCTTGTTCCCCCTTTCTGGCTTATTCTAACAAAGGCATAGTCTTAGACATAGATACATTTCTACTTCAAGGACATTTCTAGCTCAGAGAATGCAAGGACAGAATAAACCAAGCATAAAGAACTTATATAAACTTCATGGGGGAAGGAAAGGGACTTTCAAAAAGCAGTTTAAAGCAGATTTCTAAACTTTGGTTCTTTTCAATACTACTCTCAGGTGGGGGTTAGGATCTAGGCCTAGTTTACAGGCCATAGCCTGCCACAATCTGAGTTCTTTATTTTCCTGGTGCACGGCTCCCATGTGCTCAGGCAATCTTGGTGATAATTAGGGATCTTTTGTAGGTGGACCTGGCCTACAAATTGGCGCCCAAACAGGGACTTGAGGGGCCCTAGAGGGACCCGGAGGCCCGAGCAATAAGCTCCTAAATTCATTTTTATCCAAATTGCCCAGCGTTTCCTCTGACTGCGCTTTTGGCTGCGTTTTGTCAGAGAGTCAGGATACCTCCTGTTAAATTAAGAAAACAGGGGATTAGCATACCGTCTAGACGAGAGAAAACAAAAATACCATCCCAGTGACAAGAGAAAATACCGTTCCACAAGGGAACGAGAGATACCTCCTGCTGGTTCAGGGGATGCGGATGCCGTCCTGGACAAGAGAAAACTGGTACTGTGCTTGGATACGCTAGGGAGACTTCAGTGGTGAGTATTTTTGTTTCCTGTCTACCCCCAAGGACAGAAGACTTACCTGGTTTAGCTAGTGGGTGAGTAGTGAATTCACACCTGCATATCCATTTTATATAAGCTATGTTCTGTTATGTAGAAAATATTAGAGTATTTCTGTATCTCGCTGTAAATATTAGGGAAAGACCATCTCCTCTGCAGATAAAGAGGTTCGATTTTCATATCGGTAAAAGTGAAGCTACTGGCAGGATTTTGCCTGTAATTAAAGTGTCCCCAAACAGTGAAAACACCAGGTTTACAGACTATCAGAAGAGGGACAGTTAGGGAAAATGTTTAAGAAAAAATCCAACGAGGGGATAGATAAGAAGAAAGGAGCTGAGCCCTGCCCTTCCCCTATAGATTGCCTCATTAAACAGAACCCCCTCCTGGAATTCTCAATAAAAGATTGTTCTAAACAATGGGAGAAATGGGTGAAAAAGGATCCTACTCTCGCCTGGCCAGCAGGAGTATCATTCGATCCGCTCATTTTTGCAAAAATTAGGGAGCTGATTCCATTCTATGTGTGATGTATTTTTAGTTATAATTGTGAATGAATGGGAAGATCTTCCATGCTTTGATGTATTTAGATATTTGATAAATTGTGTGGATTTGTGTGATGTGACAAAGGTTAAGAAAAATTAACTGTTTAAAGGAAGGATAGAAGTTAGTGCCTGATGAAAGATAGCTAGTTGTCTGCGAAACGGCTGGTTGTTTGCAGCAAGATAAGATGCCTGCCTGTCTCAGCTAGAGAAAGAGAGAGAAGCTACTGAGGGATCTCTTCTGGGGATGGATGCATCGCCTAGAGGAGACTCCCGATTGAGAAGTCTCTCTTGTTTGTTTAAATAAAGGATTCATTCAATCGAAGTGTGACAGGAGATGAAGTTCAGACCTCTTTTGGTGAAGTATTATTCCTCAGCAATTAGCTTTCCAGTTATTATTCAGCTTTCTAGGTATCTTTTTGACTAATTGTAGGTAGATAAATGCATTACTTTACAAATTCAAGATCAAAACGAATGAAGGAGATGACTGTAGCTGAATTCTGCAGCCGAGAAAGAAAGAAAAAAACTGTTTAAGAAAAATATGTGACCTTGTGATGCATGGACGTTTAGTTCAGTGCTTTAAACAAAAATGACTATTGTAGAGCTAGTATTAATTATGGCAAAGCGAAGATTTTATTACTTGTTTTAGCTGATTGTTACGGCATGTTTCTTTTCAGAACTATCAAGGGGGGAGGGTCTAGTTCAGTGTCTAGTATGCAGGGTAAAATCTCTTGAGAGAAACACCTTATTCTGATCAGATGGGCTGCTAGGCATAGAGCACTGAGATTTTATGGTCCCTGCAACTGAACTGCTTAGAGTTCTTTACTTAAGCTGAACGAAACAAACAAAAAGATAGAAAATTTAGGAAACTGCTTCTGTTTTCCTTTGACTTTCAAAGTAGAGGTTAAGAGCCCCGACAGAACAATGTGGCATTCTGAGCCAGTAGTTACCAGATTGCAACTTGAAAATGATTTAAATCCTGAGTGAATAAGAAGTTAATCGTGCTTGCTTTTATCTCTGGTATATATATATATTTGAATTTGACTGCATATGCTATCGAGCAAAATTAAACGTTAAAGGCTCTTTCTCTTGTCCAGCTGCATGGTAATTTACAGTTGCTTTGAAGAACAGAAAAGCAACCTACTGTTTATCTGTGTTTAAGATAACGTCAAGGTTAGCTGTAACTCTAAGTAATTTGCTTTAAAATAACTTAAAAAGGTCAATTTGCATTCCAGATATCCAACAACCTTTTCATGAAAACTGTAAGATTTAAGGTAATTACTTTGCATTCTTAAGCTCAGTGCTAATGACTGCTGAACAGGACAGTAACAACGGAGGTGCTGAATTTTAGGATAAATTCACCTGTTTCTCTGTATTTGAATTTTATGTGTTGGTGTCCAGAGAAAAAGTGTACTTTGTTTTGATCTGGAATTGCTTTGTTCCCAAGTATGTAGAGCACATTTAGTGGCAAGATGGAACTGCGTTCCCAGAAAATATGAGAATATTTGTAAAGTTATTTACACATAAAAATAACATTAAGTTGAGTTGATTGGGCAAAACCAAATCTTGCTTGTCAGATACCATAATTAATGAGCAGCTTACACAAATCCTTGTGGACACTGCAGATTCAAAATCAGTCCAAATATTTTTAAGTTTCCTACAACACTCTCACTGAAAACAGTGTAGACAATATCTCTCAAGTATACTAGAGTCTATGTGGCTGTCATGTTAGAAGCCATACTTTGTCCTATTGGGATTGATGTTATAAAATGTTATGAAGCATGAAGTAAATAGTAAATAGTAAATAGTTATCCTAATTAGTTGCTCTCCTTTACCTCTCTCCATTACATTGTTAACTTGTTCTTGTTACTATTAATTTTATTATACAGTTCAATTGTAACCCTATTATCCTATATTGTTAATTGTTCCTTGTAAACAGTTGTAATACACTGTACCAATGTTTCATGTAAACCGTCTTGACGGTATATAAAAACTGTTAAATAAATAAATAAATAAATAAATAAATATTAGCAGGAAAGGACTTAGCACTCTGATAAACAGTAAACCTATGAAGGTAATTTAATGATGTGAAGCACAATAGAGTATTTCCTACCAGCAAATGATCTTAGTTGATACCATACGAGATAGTTATGATCTTAAGGATATATGTATGAAATTAAGTTTGTTGCATTGCATTGTTTCATTGTGAAATCTAATCTAGAATTTTAGTCTTTTCATTTGATATTGGTTGCTGCTCTTCTGAATGAGGCCTGTAGCCATTTCACCAATTGCAATCAGGAGATTCCAGCAGAGGGCATTGGCCAGAGTCCAGCTGGAACAGACCATCCCAAGAACTCCGGACTGCACATGTGAAGGCGTCCTTACCTGGATCAGTGCATCACATTAGACAAAGGGACAATAATATTTGCCTATGAGAATGAGAGGTTCACATTTGGAGAGCAACCGCATTTAAACTTCAGAGAAAAATGAAGCACCCTTCGAAGTCCTGAGGAACTGCTGAGAAGCAGGCCCAAATTATCTGAAAATAGGGACTATTAGGCTGATTGGGAACTTTTGTGAATGATTGTATTATCCTTTTATTATTGTTTTCTTAGAAACCTAACTGAAATCTGTTTGGGCTTCAGCAATTGCAGTACCCACACCAGCTCAAGCTTTGCTGTACTATTCTCAGAGCTTTCTTTATCACACTATTAAGCATTGCCGCTTTTGGCATTCTTTTATGTTGTATGTTTTCTCTCATATTAGGCTGCTGTAAGAAGATGATGATACAAAGTACCAAAACTATGTATGTTCTCTCTAGGGACCAGTATAAGAAATGGCCTCTTGATGATTCCTCTCTGTCGCAAATGGTAGTCATTCATGCCCCTTAGTGGGATTATTCCGATTTCCCTCCACAATAAAAAAAAAATTTAAAAAAAGTGGGGAATGAAGTCTAAGTGTGGATTTCAGGCTTGCTCTATAGGTTTGCTTTGTATGGTTGCACCCTTACCTGCCTGAAAATATACACAGTAACATATGATTGGCACAAGAAGACACGCATGTGGGCTAGCGAAGCAGAGTATTTTGTGGCTTTGTACGAGAGAGCCTGGGGAACTAGACACTTTGGACGGGAACGTGCAAAGTGTATAAGCCCAGAGAAATATAGGCCAACCAGGAAGTATACTCTGAGCCCTGAAGATAACAAACAGTGCCAGGAGATGGAGTTCTAGGAAATGGAAAGGCATGAACACAGCACAGGAAGAGGGGGCTGTGACCAGCTGATAAGAGGACCCTGAGCAGACTTTGAAATACAGACCTCGTTGAAATACCAGCTGTTGTTTGGTGATAAACATAGGAGGGTCCTGAGGAAAGAGCACTTGCAGAAGTTCTTCTGACCTTCTAGGGTTTTTTTTTCCTTTTTTTGCAAGTTTTGTAAATGACATCAGTAATTCAAGCAAAACTCACTGGAACTTTGGGCCACAGAGAGAGAGATCTATATAAGAGAGCAGCTCCATAAAATGGGGGGTGACTTTCTTTCTCACCACTAAGGGGTAGGAAGAACGTCATCTGCACTCAGATCTCAGAGACAAATGCTTGTGTGTATCTGTGCTTCTAGCTTTTTGCCTGGATCACAATGAAAGGATTTTTGCTGACAAGTGACTGTGATCTGAGTTCTTTATTTTCCTGGTGCACGGCTCCCATGTGCTCAGGCAATCTTGGTGATAATTAGGGATCTTTTGTTGTGGTAGGTTATGGCCTGTAAAGTAGGCCTAGATCCTAACCCCCACCTGAGAGTAGTGCTGAGAATAACCAGAGTTTGAAAAACTGCTTTAAACTGCTTTTGACTGCTTTTGAAACTGTTTTTGAAAAGTCTGTATAATTCCTCTATGCTGATGACAGACATGTTCCTGCATTCTCTGAGCTAGAAATGGCCTTGAAGTAGAAATGTATCTATGTCTAAGACTGTGCCTTTGTTAGAGCAGTTTGAGAAGGGGGAGCAAGGAGCTAGGCCCAGAGAGGGTCCCCGATTGGACAGGTGCAAGGGGCGTTGGGACCAATAGAAAGTTTGCCTGTATCAAACTGTAAAAATTGTATATAAGGAATTTGCTTCTGTACTCCATTCCTCAGTCACTTTTGGATGCACTCTTTGCCTGAGCCTGTGCACAATAAATTGGCTTGGAACCTGCAACTGACTCCTGGTTTTATTCATTGCGTGCACTTCGCTGCTACATATTCTTGGTGCATTGGCCGGGAATGTGTGAGTAGTGGATGGTATTCAAGTGAATATACCACGTATTACTGCCTCAAGGTTTGGCCCAGTTGGGACCGTGTCTGTCTGACCGCAGGGGAAACCTCAGGCGCCACCGGTCCTCTTGTATCGGAGAGGGTTCCGCCTTGCCTCGGCGGATTACTGGGTCCGACCGGCCAACACCTCCAAACCCGAGGGGAGTCCAGGATTCAACCCAAGAGCTGGTTCTATATCGGGTACCGGATCCGGTGAGTAGAAATTCTCTTGTTCCTTAGTCAGTTAGGTTTGGGTAAGTCTTGCATGAGTATGCGCGAGACTGATTTGGTAAAAGGTACCGAGAGCCTGATCACCTCTCAGGGCACGTCCGAGTAAGCCTTGCATGAGAATGCGCGAGGCCGAAACTACTGCCCTTTTCTTGGTTTGTTAGCAGTCTGAATAAGTCTTGCATGAGTATGCGCGAGCCCGGCTGCTCTTGGTTAGTTAGATAGGGCCTTGGAAAAATTTGGGAAAACGTTGCTAGCATGTTCGGTTGTGTGTGCATGAATGTGAGGTCTTGAAACACAGACCACGTGAGAGCGGACTCCCGAGTAGCGCAGGTCCTAGCCGGGCAACCGCGCCCAGGTCACGAAAAGGAGGAAGCGTTTGGTATTTGTCTCCCTATTTGTTCCTAGGGCTGTACGGACCCCTTACCTGCAGCCCGACCACCCACCCCTGCTGTCTGTTGTTGTGTACGTCGTTATGGGAGGGGCGGAGTCCATGCAAACTCCGCTAAAGTGTATGATCAAGAATTTCAAGAAGGGTTTTGACGGTGATTATGGAGTAAAAATGTCTCCGTCCCGATTAGGAATACTTTGTGATAGGGAGTGGCCGGTGCTGGTCACCGAGTGGCCCCCTGGTGGTACCTTTGATGTTAGAATTATATCCCGAGTACATCAGATTGTACGCAGAGAACACCCTGACCAGTTCCCCTATATAGATGTCTAGTTAAATATTTGTGAAAAAGAGCCCCCCTGGATGAAGCGCTGCCATGAGGAACAGAGTAGGATAATGGTAGCGACCACAAGGGGGCCCCGGAAGTCTGAAGGAGAAAAGCTGCCTGTTTATTCAGCCCCAGAATCGCCAGATATTCTGACCCATCCGCCCCAGTTCCTTTATAGGCCAGTCCCCTCGGCTCCGCCGCAACCCCGGGTAGAGCCTGGTGCGGGAGGATCCCCTCCTGCCAACCTGCCTCTAGTTCTCCCGCCCCCTCCGCACCCGGAGGAGATGCACCCCCTCCCAAGCGTGAGCCCCAGCTCTGGCCCGAGTGACTCGGAAGAGCCACAGTCCACTGATGATACAGCAAGCAGGGATTCAGTTGCCAGTCCAGGGCCACCTGTTGCCAGAGACCGGAGCAGAGGAGCCAAATTCCAGCAAGCCAGGCTACATTATGCCCTCAGTAGTACAGCCGCAAGTCAGAGGGATAGTCACGTTATGCCATTACGCCAGGTCCCGGGGCTGCCTATCCTTAATGAACGGGACCAGGTTGTGGTGGGGCCCACCAGTCTCGTTTATGTGCCCTTCTCCACCACAGATTTACTGAATTGGAAGACGCATTATGCATCCTACACTGCGAAGCCCCAAGAATTGACAGAATTAATGTCTAGCATCATACAAACCCATCAGTCTACCTGGTCTGATTGCCGCCAGCTCCTGTCTACCCTCTTCACTACTGAAGAACAAGCACGGATTGTGCAGGCATCCACCCAATGGTTAGAAGAAAATCCTGTAGAAGACCCAGGCCTAGATCCCCAGCAAGCAGCCTCCGCGGATTTTCCAAATGACGATCCCAAGTGGGATCCCAACTGTGCAACCGGGGCGAAGGCCCTTACTCGGTTCTGCCAGGCCTGAAGAGAGGAGGCCAGAGGGCCATGAACATCGGAAAGGTAGCGGAGGTCATCCAGCATCCAGATGAGAGCCCAGCAGCCTTTTATGAACGTTTATCTGAAGCTTACAGACTTTATACCCCATATGACCCAGCGGTCCAGGAAAATTTACGTATGGTAAATGCAGCCTTTGTGAGTCAGTCCCAGGGAGACATAAAACAGAAACTGCAGAAGTTGGAAGGATTCGCGGGCATGAATGCGGCCCAGTTAATGGAAGTTGCTCAGAAAGTGTTTGTGAATCGTGATCAAGAACGTCAGAAGGAAAGTGAACGTAAAATGAAGAAGAAAGCTGAGTTCCTTGCTGCAGCTTTAGTCAAACGATGAAGAGGAAGTATCTCTAACTAAAGGACTCGAGGACGTGGAAGGGACCGAGGAGACGGCCGGTCCCCATTGGGCACAAATCAGTGCGCCTACTGTAAAGAAGAAGGACATTGGAGGAATGACTGCCCGAATTTGAACTCCGCCTCCTGGAGGGGAGGAGGGAGCATGCTTAGAGCAGGGGGAAGATTCCGGCAGTGGGGAGGAATGAATTGTGCACAATTCCAACAAGATGAAGCAGCTGTGGAGGGAATGGCAGCCGAAGAGGGCTACGGCATGGATGAAGACTAGGCCAGACCGGGCTCCAAGTTTCCTCTAGGTCCCCAGGAGCCTATGGTCATTTTAAAGATTGGGGACCAATATATGGACTTCATGGTGGATACGGGGGCCGAACATTCAGTAGTAGCAAAACCAGTGGCCCCTCTGTCTTCTCGATCCATCACCATTGTCGGAGCTACTGGAGCTAGGGCCACCAAGCCTTTCCTGCAGAACCGCACTTGCGAGCTAGGGGGATGGAAGATAACGCACCAATTCCTATACATGCCCAAATGCCCATTTCCCTTTTTGGGCCGAGATATGCTTGCTAAGCTCCAGGCGCAGATATCCTTTGTTGAAGGAGGATAGATGGAAATGACTGTGAACTCGAAATCTGCTGGCCTGATGGTGCTAACTGTCCTCCGAGAAGAAGAATGGCGGTTCTATAGTGTATCTCCAACCAAGGCAGCCAGTCCCCATATGAGATCAGAATCCCAGCTCCGCCCGAGGTATGGGCGGAGAATAATCCACTGGGCCTAGCGAAAAACATAGCCCCTGTGCTTGTCACCCTCAAACCAGGAGTGGAACCAGTGCATGTGAGGCAATATCCTCTCCCGCGACCGGCGACTGAAGGAATTCACTGTCATCTAATGAAATTACTGAAGTACGGACTTCTCAGAGAATGCCAATCGCCCTGGAATACCCCCCTCCTCCCAGTTAAGAAGCCTGAGACAGGTGACTACCACCCAGTGCAGGACTTGAGACGAGTAAATAATGCAGTTGAAACCATACATCCAGTAGTACCAAACCCAAATACTCTCATGGGACTGATTCCCGCTGAGGCTACTCACTTCACCGTCTTGGATTTAAAAGATGCCTTTTTCTGCATACTTTTAGCACCAACCAGCCAACTCCTGTTCGCATTTGAATGGGAGGAGCCAACCACAGGAAGACGAGGCCAACTTACCTGGACTCGATTACCCCAAGGATTCAAGAACTCACCTACTCTCTTCAGTGCTGCCCTAAATCAGGATCTTTCAAGTTATCCTGTGACTTCCGGGAAGAGAGTTCTCCTTCAGTATGTGGATGACCTACTAGTAGCCACCAACTTCAAAAATGAATGCGTGCACGCCACCAGTGATCTCTTGCACCTCCTGAACGAAGCCGGATATAAGGTCTCAAGGGCCAAGGCGCAGTTGTGCCAAACTGAGGTAAAATGTCTGGGATTCCATTTGTCCCGAGGGATCCGGAGATTGGGACCAGAGCGAAAGGAAGCAGTGTGCCGCATCCCTACCCCCACCACCAGAAAGCAGGTGAGGGTCTTCCTGGGAGCTGCAGGCTATTGTCGAATATGGATACCCAATTTTGCGCTGTTGGCGAAGCCATTGTATCAGGCCACCAAAGGAATGGAGCGATCTTCTCTGGAATGGGGCCAAGAACAGGAAACAGCATTCCGATTGTTGAAAGCAGCCTTGATGTCATCACCAGCCTTGGGCCTGCCAGATGTACAGAAACCATTTTGTCTCTATGTCCATGAGTCAAGTGGAAATGCGTTGGGAGTATTGACTCAATCCCTCGGATCTTGGCAGCGACCTATCAAAGCAGCTGGATACCGTCGCAAAAGGATGGCCACCTTGCCTGAGAGCAGTTGCAGCCACAGCCCTCCTGGCGGGTGAGGCCGACAAGCTCACTCTGGGACAAGACCTCCAAATTACGGTACCACATTCTGTTCTAACCCTCATGGAACACAAAGGAAATTACTGGTTCACGAATTCACGGATGCTAAGGTACCAAAGCATGTTGTGTGAAAACCCCCGATTGCAGTTGATCGTCAGTCAAGCTCTGAACCCTGCTACGCTGTTGCGAATTGGTCCAGGCCCACCTGATCATGATTGCTTGGAAGTTATGGACACTGTATTCTCAAGTCGCCCTGATCTAACTGATGTCCCATTAGACGACCCTGAACGAACTTTCTTCGTGGATGGAAGAAGCCTCGTCATCAACGGACAACGATGTGCCGGTTATGCAGTAGTGACCCTGGACATGGTAATAGAATCCTCAGCTCTGGCCTTGGGGACTTCAGCACAGAAAGCTGAACTGATAGCCCTCACCAAGGCACTGATAATAGGGACAGGGCTCCGTTTAAATGTGTACACAGACTCTAAGTATGCCTTCACCACATTGCATGCCCATGGAGCCCTGTACAAAGAGCGAGGTTTAATAACCTCGGGAGGCAAGTCCATCAAGTAGGGCCCTGAGATATTGACATTACTAGATGCTGTATGGGCCCCCAAACAAGTTGCAGTGATGCACTGCCGAGGTCATCAGATAGGAGAAGGAGAAGTTTCACGAGGAAATAGATTTGCTGACACTGCAGCTCGAGAAGCAGCCACCACACAAGCCTCTACCTCCAGTACTACGGTCCAGGCAGCCATATTCCCAGTACCCCTCAATGCATGGACCCCTCGATACACTTCCAAAGAGCTGGACTATTATTGCCAAACAGAAAGAGGAGTGTTATCAGAGACCGGGTGGATAGTGCTACCACCACCAACAGGTAGTCTTCCTCCTGGCCCAACTGTGATCCCTGAAACGTTAGGTCCTGTCTTTGTCCAAGCTTTCCACCAAGCCACACATTATGGGAAGACTGCCATGGAAAAAGCGCTCAAACCTCACTTTTGCATCTCACTATTAGGACTCCTGACAGCTTCAGTAGCCCAAAGATGTTTAACCTGTGCCAAGAACAATGCCCGGCAGGGTCCTAATCTACCCCCAAGAGTTCAGTCAGTAGGAGTTACCCCCATGGGAAATATCCAGGTGGACTTTGCAGAAATGCCATGAGCGAATGGATACCATTACCTGTTAGTCCTGGTTTGTATGTTCTCTGGATGGGTGGAGGCTTTCCCCACCAGAACTGAGAAAGCCAGGGAAGTTACCAAAGTTCTACTCCATGAAATCACTCCCCGGTTTGGTATACCATTAGTTATAGGATCAGACAATGGGCCCTCATTTGTATCCCAAGTAACCCAGCAGCTGGCCCGAGCCCCACAGGTGCAGTGGAAGTTACACACAGCTTACAGACCCCAAAGTTCAGGAAAAATAGAGCGAATGAATCGGACCCTAAAGACCCAGCTGTCCAAACTCTGTCAGGAAGCTCACCTGAAGTGGCCCCAGGCTCTCCCTACAGCCCTCCTCAGGATATGTTCAGCCCCCACCGAGTCACTAGGAGTTTCCCCTTTTGAGGTCTTATATGGGCGACCTCCACCCATTGTTCAAGGGATAAAAGGGGATATGAGTCAAATTGGGTCTGAAATCACCAGACAAGAATTAGTGGCTCTAGGTTCTGTTTTGCAGAGTCTCCATGCATGGGTACAAGATCAGCTGCCAATCAACCTGACCGAACCACTGCATCCCTATAAGCCTGGAACTTCGGTGTGGATTAAGGAGTGGAGAAACACACCGCTAGCACCTCACTGGAGAGGACCCTATGTCGTCATCTTGTCAACCCCTACAGTCGTCAAAGTTGCAGAGCTGGAACCTTGGATCCATCACAGTCGAGTAAAGCCAGCGGCGACCACCGAACCTCGTCCCTGGACTTCGACCACCCATCCAGCGTCACCATTGCGACTCACGCTGCGACGACAGCCACAGCTGTGAGGAATCTACAGCCCTACTCCTGCCACCAACCGGAAGCTGACAGGTCTACGTACGGTGGAAGCTTGCGGAATCTGCAACCCTACTCCTGTCACCAACCGGAAGCTGACAGGTCTACGTACGGTGGAAGCTGTGGAAACAGAGAATTACAGTAAAGACTTTGCAATTCCTAGACAAGTTCATTAAGACACTGTAATCATGTTTTCTCTATATGTTTATATTGTGCTTGCGGTAACCCTGGGGTCCCTTAAACTGACTTTTGCTTTACCTCCCTGTGCGGCCTGTATAACCACTACCCGAGTCGGAACAAACGTTACCCAAACTTTGCTCTATCACTCCTTTTACACTTCAACTGGCGTGACTAGCCGGTGTGTATATAATGGCACGGAACTAAGTATCTGTACCAAAGGCAACGTGAGAACTTGTTTTAACCCCCGACAGAACCCCTCATACCATGTTCTGGAGTTGCGATGGAACAACGAGGATGGAGCCCTCCTGAATGCTACACGACAGCTCGCAGATCCCACCAGACCGGCCCCTCTTTACTTTGATGCCTGTGAGGCCATCAACAGAAATGGCTACTATAGCTGTGGATCTGTTGACAGTGAACGAATTTACTACCATGATGAGAAATACATGTGCCCCGAAGGAGCCTACAGATGGGGAATATGTACCGGGACGCGTGCCCCAACTACTTATGTCAAAGCATCTGAAGACGCCTACTTTTGCCCCAAGTGGGAGTGTGTCTACTATGCCATCTGGACTGATGGACCTCAGGGGCAAGACGGGGATCATCACCGAGCTAATTTAGAAAGACTGCAATTGCTGACACCCCTTAAGTGTCTGAAAGGTACCTGTAATCCCATGAAGCTCCTTGTGTTTAACCCTAGCCAATGGAAGCCAGGATATAGATTTGGCTTACGTATAGCGGGAAGGGGAGTAGACCCTGGAACCTTCCTACATATACAACTTAACACCAAGACCTGCATTTCTTCCCCTTATCAAATCCACCATACCTCCTATGAAGCTATGCAGACGGAGATAGAACTTCCTCAGACTACGCAGAATTTATTCATTGAGCTTGCTGGAGCTGTAGCCTCAAGTCTCCACATTTCTAACTGTTTCTTCTGTGGCGGAACCAAGTTGGGAGACCAATGGCCCTGGGAAGCAAGAGAACTTAACTACTCCATCCCCTATAACCAGACCGCCCTGAACAAGACTGCTAGTGAATGGGTGTTGGCCAACACCATCGTCGGCCGTCTCTGTTTCGTCCGAATGGGACCACAGTTCACCATACCGGTGGGACAACTGATCTGCTTGAACCAACGAATTTATAATGCCACCACAAAGAAGACATCCTGGTGGTCAGGTGTTAATGCTACAGAACCTTCCAACCCTTTCATCTCTATCCCTCATCTAGCCAAGCTATGGACTAACCTCACCCTGACCAACACTTGGGAAGCCCCTCCTGGGCTATATTGGATTTGTGGCGCTCGAGCATATGCTCGACTCCCTACCAACTGGGGAGGGGCATGTGTCTTGGGAACAATACGACCTTCATTCTTCCTTATTCCACTTTCTCAAGGGGAGCAGTTAGGCTTCCCCATCTACAATGGTCGACGGAAGCGAAGCACCCTCAAGATTGGACAATGGGATAAGTGGGAGGGTGATGAGTGGCCCCCCGAGCGGATTATCTCATATTATGGCCCAGCCACTTGGGCATAAGACGGGACCTGGGGATACCGCACTCCTGTTTATATTTGTTGAATCATATTATACGCTTACAAGCTGTAGTAGAAATCATAACCAATGAAACCAGTAGAGCACTAACTCTTTTAGCAAAGCAGAGTACCCAAATGTGTACAGCTATTTACCAGAACCGCTTAGCACTTGATTATTTACTAGCATCTGAGGGTGGTGTGTGTGGTAAGTTTAATCTCACTAACTGTTGTTTGCAAATTGATGATCACGGTCATGTCGTTGAAGAAATAGCTGACAATATGCGCAGGCATGCATATGTACCAGTCCAGACTTGGAATGGCCTTGACCTCAGTGGATGGTCTTGGACCCTATTTTCAGGCATGGGTGGTTTGAAGACTTATGTTTGCAGTTCTTGTTATGATAGCTATGTGCTTGCTTCTCCCATGTTTTCTGCCTCTTTGTGCACGAATGTTTACTTCCATTATTGATAGTATGGTAGAACGTACAAGGCAGCAGCCAGATTGTTAGCCATCTGGCAGTATCAGGCTATACCCCAAAATGACAGCATCAGTTTAACTAGAGTCTGATATGTGATTAGTTTCTCACCCTCCTTTTAGTCGGGTTGAGAATAATCAAAGGGGGGAATGTGGTAGGCTATGGCCTGTAAACTAGGCCTAGATCCTAACCCCCACCTGAGAGTAGTGCTGAGAATAACCAGAGTTTGAAAAACTGCTTTAAACTGCTTTTGAAACTGTTTTTGAAAAGTCTGTATAATTCCTCTATGCTGATGACAGACATGTCCTGCATTCTATGAGCTAGAAATGGCCTTGAAGTAGAAATGTATCTATGTCTAAGACTATGCCTTTGTTAGAGCAGTTTGAGAAGGGGGAACAAGGAGCTAGGCCCAGAGAGGGTCCCCGATTGGACAGGTGCAAGGGGCGTTGGGACCAATAGAAAGTTTGCCTGTATCAAACTGTAAAAATTGTATATAAGGAATTTGCTTCTGTACTCCATTGCTCAGTCACTTTTGGATGCACTCCTTGCCTGAGCCTGTGCACAATAAATTGGCTTGGAACCTGCAACTGACTCCTGGTTTTATTCATTGCATAAGAACATAAGAACATAAGATATGCCATACTGGGTCAGACCAAGGTCCATCAAGCCCAGTATTCGGTTTCCAACAGTGGCCAATCTAGGTCATACGAACCTAGCAGTTACCCCAAGGGACACAGGTTCCACAATGCTTGTATTGGTTCAAGCATTGATATCCTGGGTCCCTTCTTAATAATGGTTTATGGACCTTTCCTCCAGGAACTTGTCCAAACATTTTTTAAACCCAGCTACACTAACAGCCTTTACTACATCCTCCGGTAACAAATTCCAGAGTTTGAATACACGTTGAGTGAAAAAATATTTTCTTTTATTAGTCTTAAATAGTTTACTCTGTAGCTTCATTGCATGTCCCCTAATCTTTCTATATTCTGATAAGGTAAACAATCGATCTACGTTTACCCGTTCCACTCCGTTCATTAATTTATAGACTTCTATCATATCTCCCCTCAGCCGTCTCTTTTCCAGGTTAAAGAGCCCCAACCTTTTTAGCCTTTCTTCATAGGGGTATCCTTCCATCCCCTTTACCATTTTGGTGGCTCTTCTCTGAACCTTTTCTAAAATCACTATATCCTTTTTAAGATACGGCGACCAGAATTGCACACAATATTCAAGGTGCGGTCTCACCATGGAACGATATAGAGGCATTATAATATCTTTTGTTTTATTTTCCATTCCTTTCCTTATCATACCTAGCAATCTATTTGCTCTCTTGGCCGCTGCTGCACACTGGGCCAAGGGTTTTAACATGGTATCCACAATGATGCCTAAATCTTTTTCCTGGGTGGTGGTTCCTAATGTGGAAACTTGCATCGTGTAACCATAGTTTGGGTTGTTCTTCCCTAGGTGCATAACCTTGCACTTGTCCACATTAAATTTCATCTGCCATTTTGATGCCCAGTCTTCCAATTTATCAAGATCCTCTTGCAATTTTCCACAATCCTCTTGGGTTTTAACAACTTTAAATAGTTTTGTGTCATCTGCAAATTTGATAACCTCACTCGTTATTCCACTTTCCAGGTCATTTATGAATATGTCAAAAAGCAGCGGACCCAGCACAGATCCCTGGGGTACACCACTATTCACCTTTCTCCATTGGGAAAATTGGCCATTTAGCCCTACCCTTTGCTTTCTATCTTTTAACCAGTTCCTGATCCACAATAGTACACTGCCTCCTATCCCATGACTCTTTAGTTTTGCCAAAAGTCTCCGATGAGGGACCTTGACAAAGGCTTTCTGAAAGTCCAGATACACAATATCAACCGACTCACCTTTGTCCACCTGATTATTCACTCCTTCAAAAAACATAACAGATTAGTAAGACAAGATCTTCCTTGTCTAAAGCCGTGTTGGGTGTCTCCCATTAGGTCATGACTATCTACATGCTGAGTAATTTTATTCTTTATAATGGTTTCTACCATTTTTTCCGGTACTGATGTCAGGCTCACCAGTCTGTAGTTTCCCGGATCACCCCTGGAACCCTTTTTAAAAATTGGTGTTACATTGGCGATCCTCCAATCTTCAGGTATTAGAGATGATTTTAATGATAGTTCACAGATTACTAATAGCAGGTCTGCAATCTCGTATTTCAGTTCTTTCAACACCCTTGGATGTATACCATGCAGCCTAGGTGATTTGCTACTCTTCAGTTTGTTTAATAGTTGTAAGACATCTTCCCGATGTATCGATATTTCCTTCAATTCTTCCGCACTTTTAAATACCACTTCAGTCATGGGTAACATCCCTACATCCTCCTCAGTAAAGACTGAAGCAAAGAATTCATTCAATCTCTCCACTATCGCCTTGTCGCCTCTTAGTGCTGCTTTAACCCCTTTATCATCTAGTGGACCAACTGACTCTCTCACAGGTTTTTTGCTACGAATGTTCTTGAAAAGGTCTTTACTTCGCGTTTTTGCTTCCGCAGCAAGCTTCTTCTCAAATTCTCCCTTTGCCTGCCTTATCAATGCCTTGCATTTGACTTGCCAGTGCTTGTGCTGTTTCCAGGTTTCATCGTTTGGCTCTTTTTTCCATTTCCTGAAAGATGCTTTTTTGGCAACAACAGCCTCTCTGACCTCACCTTTAAACCATGCTGGCAGTTTTTTGGACTTCCTTCCACTTTTCTTAAAGCATGGAATACAGCTGGTCTGGGCTTCCAAGATAGTATTTTTCAACAACAGCCAAGCCTGATGTACATCTTTAACCTTTGCAACTGCTCCTTTTAGTTTTTTCTTAACTGTTTTCCTCATTTTATCATAGTTTCCTTTTCGAAAGTTAAAAGGTAGTACTGTGGATTTCCTTACTATCCCTCCTCCACTAATTAAATCAAAGGCGATCATGCTATGATCACTATTGCCAAGTGGCCCCAACAACCTTATCTCTTGCACTAGATCTGGTGTTCCACTAAGGACTAGGTCTAATATGGCTTCCCCTCTGGTCGGTTCATGAACCAGCTGCTCCAAGAAGCAGTCATTTATTTCATCTAGGTACTTTATCTCCCTAGCATGTCCTGACGTGACACTGACCCAGTCGATACCGGGGTAATTGAAATTACCCATTATTATTACTGCACTGTAACTTTTGTTAGCTTCCTTGATTTCTTTGAGCATTTCATCATCCATTTGGTCATTCTGGCAAGGCGCTCGATAGTACACCCCCACTGCCATTGCCTTCCCCCTTTCACATGGGATTTCAATCCATATAGATTCTACAGCAGATTTTGTTTCCTGCAAAACTTTAATCCTTTCTGACTCAATGCCCTCTCTAACATAGAGAGCAACCCCTCCACCAATTTGATCAGCTCTATCATTACGATATAGTTTGTACCCAGGTATCACAGTGTCCCACTGGTTGTCCTCCTTCCACCATGTCTCTGATATTCCAATCATGTCTAACCTTTCATTTAGTGCTATATATTCTAACTCTCCCATCTTATTTTTTAGACTTCTAGCATTTGCATATAAGCATTTTAGAGAATGTATTTTACTCATATTAATTTGGCTATTGTTAGACCTGGGTAATTTGGGATCTTTAAGCTCAGTCTGCTCCATACATGAGGGCATTTGGGCTACTTTACTCTTTTGTGGAACCTCTCTGCTTTTGGTAGTATCCTTCAAAGATACATTCTTCCGAACCATCCTCTCTTGGGCGACTGTCGGCTTTCCCCTAATATCTAGTTTAAAAGCTGCTCTATCTCCTTTTTAAAGGTTAATGCCAGCAGCCTGGTTCCACCCCGGTTAAGGTGAAGCCCATCCCTTCGGAAGAGCCCCTCCTTTCCCCAGAATGTTCCCCAGTTCCTAACAAATCCAAAACCCTCATCTCTGCACCACTGTCTCATCCACGCATTGAGACTCCGGAGCTCTGCCTGCCTTTTGGGTCCTGCGCGTGGAACAGGAAGCATTTTCGGAGCATGCACTTGGCTGCTACATTGTAGGTGGACCCGGCCTACAAACCCTGGTCTCTGGGTTCCCAAGCCAGTGCTCTAACCACTAGGCTACTCCTCCACTCCATATTATATTGCTGCCTTGGATTCCTGCATCCCAAATGCATGACCCTGCATTTTTAAACATTAAATCTCAGCTGCCAAATTCTAGACCATTCTTCAAGCTTAGCTAGATCCCTCCTCATCTTATCTATACCTTCCTGGGTGTCTACTCTATTGCAGATTTTGGTATCATCTGCAAAGAGGCAAACCTTACCCAACAGCCCTTCCGCTAGATCACTAACAAAGATGTTAAAAATAATCATACCAAGGACAGATCCCTGGGGCACACCACTGGTAACCTCCTTCTCCTCAGAGTGAGCTCCATTTACCTGTACCCTTTGTCGCCTACCACTCAACCAATTTCTAACTCAAGCAGTCACTTTAGGGTCCATCCCTAGGGTGCTCAGTTTGTTTATAAGTCACCTGTGAGGAACAATGCCAAAGGCCTTACTGAAATCTAAATACACCAAATTTAGGCCTCTCCCTTGGTCCCTAGTCACCCAGTCAAAGAAATCAATCAGATTTGTCTGGCAAGACTTGCCTCTGGTGAATCCATGCTGCCTCTGATCCTATAATCTACTGGACTCCAGAAACCTCACTATTTTCTCTTTCAGCACCACTTCCAATAATTTACTCACCACTGAAGTTAAACTAACCAGCCTGTAGTTTTCAACCATATCCTGCTTTTGTGTAAAGGGACCACACGTGCCTCTCTCCATTCCTTTGGCACCAAAAAAATTCACTGCCAGGACATGAACCCACGACCTTCTGCTTCTATATACAGCAACTGTATGGGGTGCACCACAGTGCTGCCATATTAATCTAGTTATTGGTAGGCAGGGGTAACTTGGAATCTTTAAGCTCTGTCTGCTCTATTCAGTCTTTAGCTAGTGTCCTTCAAGGGTACATGGCTCCAAACCATGCACTCTTGGGCAACTGTCTGTTTTCCCCTATTATCTAGTTTAAAAGTTGCTCTCTCTCCTTTTTAAAGGTTAATGCCAGCAACCTGGTTCCATCCCGGTTAAGGTGGAGCCCATCCCTTTGGAAAAGTCTTTACAGGCCAGTAAGCCTTACCTCGGTAGCAGAAAAAGTAATGGAGGTGCACCTGAAAGAGAGAATATTGGGCTTTCACAAAACCAATAGGTTGCATGATCAAAGGTAACATGGTTTTACCAAAGGAAGATCATGCCAAAGAAATGTGATTGAGTTCTTAGACTAGGTGACCAGAGAACTAGATCAAGAGCATGTGATGGATGTGATCTACCTAGCAAAGCCTTTGATACTGTTCTTCATAGGAGGCTTATAAAAAAACTGAACAGCCTGGGGATTGGTCCCAATGTGGTGAACTGGTTCAGAAATTGGTTGACTGACAGATGACAGAAGGTGATTGTAAATGGAACTCACTCGGATGAAAGGAAGGTGATTGGTGGCATGTCTCAAGCATTAGTCCTTGGACCGGTAATATTCAATGTATTTGTGAGTGATATTGCTGACGGACTGAATGGAAAAGTCTGTCTTTTTGCAGATGACACGAAAATTTGCAACAGAGTGGACTCCCCTGAGGGAGTGGATAACACGAGAAAAGATCTACAAAAGCTGGAAGAATCGTCTAATGCTTGGCAGTTAAGATTTAATGTAAAGAAGTGCAGTGTCATGCACTTGGGATGCAAAAATCCAAGGAAATTGTATGCGATAGGGGGCGAGAGGTTAGTGTGCAAGGACCAGGTGGCAAGAGAGTGTGAAAAGGCAGTGGCCAAAGCCAGAAGGATGCTGGGTTGCATACAGAGAGGAACTACCAGCAGAAAGGAGGAGATACTAATGCCACTATTCAAGTCGATGGTGAGGCCTCAGTGTGTTCAGTTTCGAGGACCATATCTCTCAAAGGAAATAAAAAAAAACTGGAAACGGTTCAGAGTATAGCGACCAAAATGATTTGGTGCCTACACCAGAAGACATAAGACAAGAGACTTGAACACCTAAATATGCATACTCTAGAGAACAGGAGGGACAGGGGAGATATGATACAGACCTTTAAATATTTAAAAAGTACTGATGAACTAACAAACCTTTTTCAAAGACGAGGAAACAGCAATTTTAGAAGACATAACATGAAGCTTCAAGGGGGTAAACTGAAAGGCAACGTCAGGAAATACTTTTTTTCTGAAAGGGTGGTGGATAACTGGCATGCCCTCCTGAAGGAAATACAGTGACAAAATTCAAAATGGCATGGGACAGATACAGTAGATCCCATTATAGCAATAGGATAAAATCAAAATAACCTTAACTCAGCTATCTCTACAAATAGAAGTGACCTGGACGGAGCAGAGGGTACACCCCTAAACAAAGGCATGGGGAGGGGTGACCTGCACGGTGCAGCAGGTGCACCTACTCTTGCCACCTTGCTGAGCAGACTTGATGGACCATGATGGTCTTTAACTGCAATCATATACTATGTTACTATAAAAACATAAGATATGCCATACTGGATCAGACCAAGGTCCATCAAGCCCAGTATCCTGTTTCCAACAGTGTCCAATCTAGGTCATAAATACTTAGCAGTTTCCCCAAAAGACACAGGTTCCACAATGCTTGCACTGGGCCAAGCAGTGATATCCTGGGTCCCTTTTAATAATGGTTCCCTCCAGGAACTTGTCCAAACCTTTTGTAAACCCAGCTACACTAACAGCTTTTACTACATCCTCCGGTAGCAAATTCCAGAGTTTGATTGCAAGTTGAGGGAAAAAATATTTTCTCTTAGTCTTAAATAGGTTACCCCTAGTCTGTCTATATTCTGATGATGTAAACATTTGATCTACGTTTACCTGTTCCACTCCATTCTTTTCCAGGTTGAAGAGCCCTAACCTTTTTAGCCTCTCTTCATAGGAGTATCCTTCCAGCCCCTTTACCATTTTGGTGGCTCTTCTCTGTACCTTTTCTAATAACGCTATATCCTTTTTAAGATATGGTGACCAGACCTGCACACAATATTCAAGGTGCAGTCGCACCATGGAACGATACAGATGCATTATAATATCCTTTGTTTTAGTGTCCATTCCTTTCCTTATGATACCTAGCATTCTATTTGCTCTCTTGGCCGCCGCTGCATACTGGGCAGAGGGTTTTAACATGTTATCCACGATGACACCTAAATCTTTTTCCTGGGTGGTGGTTCTTAATGTGGAACCTTGCATCGTATAACCATAGTTTGGTTTTTTTTCTTTCCTAGGTGCATAACTTTGCACTTGTCCACATTAAATTTCATCTGCCATTTGGATGCCCAGTCTGCCAATTTATCAAGATCTTCTTACAATTTTCCACAATCCTCATTGGTTTTAACAACTTTAAATAGTTTCGTGTCATCTGCAAATTTGATAACCTCACTCGTTATTCCCTTTTCCAGGTCATTTATGAATATGAATATGTCAAAAAGCAGCAGACCCAGCACAGATCCCTGGGGTATTTCCACAATCCTCATTGGTTTTAACAACTTTAAATAGTTTTGTGTCATCTGCAAATTTGATAACCTCACTCGTTATTCCCTTTTCCAGGTCATTTATGAATATGAATATGTCAAAAAACAGCAGACCCAGCACATATCCCTGGGGTATTCACCTTTCTCCATTGGGAAAATTGGCCATTTGGCCCTACCAAATTAAAAAGTCATGGGATAGGGAGGCAGTGCACTATTGTGGATCAGAAAACTGATTAAAAAGACAGAAAACAGAGAGTATGGCTAAATGGTTAATTTTCTGAATGGAGAAAAGCGAATGGTGGAGTGCCCAAGGATCTGTTCTGGGCCCCCTGCTTTTGAACATATTTATAAACAACCTGGAAAGGGTATAATGAGTGAGGTGATCAAACTGCAGATGACACAAAATTATTCACAAAGTTGTTAAAACAGAAGAGGATTGAAAAAGATTGCAAGAGAACCTTGATAAATTGGGAGACTGGGCATCCAAATGACAGATGAAATTTAATGTGGACAAGCATTATCACAAATACACCCAGGAAAGAACATAACACTCCAATTCTTCAACAACTTCACTGGCTACCCATCCTTTCATGCATACGATACAAAGCATCTCTAATCATCTACCGAATCTATCACAATCTCTCTGCTACAGTTCTTCAAAGCCCGGTAATCAAGGACCCCAGCACAAGGCCTCAATTGGGTCCTCAATAAAGATTATTTATTACCATCTGGTAGGCTGTGGTCAATCTTCCGCTGGTCCCCCTTGGCTGTTTGTTTGCGGAAGATACCCTTCTTTCTTTTCCCTCCAATCAGTCTACAGCCAGAAGAGCCCCATCACTTGCTGCGCCCGCCATATGGAACTCTCTACCTGAACACATGAGATCCACAAGAGACAGTAAGGACTTTCGTATGATGTTAAAAACATTGTTTGTGGATCGCTATGGTCCCTCCCAGTGATTATAACCCACCATCAATGACCTCTCCTTTTTCTCCTCATTTATCCCCTTATATAATTGTAAATAACTCCCAATGTAAACCACTTTGATTGAAGGAAAAGGTGGTATATAAATCTGGATAAATAACTAAATAAAATAAATAAGTGCAAAGTTATACACTTAAGGAAGAACAACCCAAACCACGTTACAGAATGGAAGGTTCCACATTAGGAACCACCAACCAGGAAAAGGATTTAGGCATCATTGTGGATAATACGTTGAAACCCTCTGCCCAGTGTGCAAGCGGCCAAGAAAGCAAATAGAATGCTAAGAATCATAAGGAAAGGAATGGAGAATAAAACAAAGCATATTATAATGCCTCTGTATCATTCCATGATGAGACCGCACCTTGAATATTGGGTGCAGTCAGAATTAGAAAAGTTACAGAGAAAAGCAACCAAAATGGTAAAAGGGATGGAAGAATACCCCTACGGGGCAAGGCTTAAATGTTTAGCATTCTTCAACTTGGAAAAGAGACAGCTGAGGGGAGATATGATAGAGGTTTATAAAATAATAAATGGAGTAGAACAGGTAAACATATATTGGTTGTTTACTCCTTCAAAAAGTAGAAAAAAAGAGAAATTAGACTTACCTGCTAATTGTTGTTCCTTGAGTAACTCCAGTTCAATCCCTCAACTCTGGGTAGTGCACCTCCTCTCGCAGCACGGACACTGGGCATGTCAGACTTGTGACACCACTGTACATATCCTGCTGGCACCTCCCACCAGCTCCCAGTGACCTAATGACAAAGCAGACTCAAAGGAGCAACAAATAAGTAGCTATAATAAATATCAAAACTTTACTCTTAAACTGAACTAACGCCCCGTTAAATAAGAGGATAACTCTCCCTCTCCCGTTTGAAGGAAATAGGACAGAAAGGAGAGAGTGTTATTTCCCTCCCCACACCCACCCACCCCTGGGATAATCATAGCTTTATAGGTACTTACACATCTTAAAAGACAGGAGGTGCTTTCAGGTGAAGCTCATTACCAAAATCAGTCATACACTAAGGACCTGAGATTAATTAAGCTTCAGGTGAACAAGGTATATTAAACGTATTAGGTACAGTTTTATATTGGTATAAATACCCATAGCAACCCCTAGTAAGTAAGAACTTAAAGATCTAGACACAAACTTAAAACTAAGATGCAGACAGCAGTCCAGCAGCGGGATGGGGGCTTTCCAGTCTTTTGCATTGAGTGTCACATGTATGATTTTCTCCCAGTTGGTGAGAGGTCTTACGTGTGCACTAGGTGCAACGAGCTCTTTGCTCTCAGGGAACAAGTCCATTCTCTAGAGGCTAAAGTAGCAGACTTGGAAAACATAAGACAGACAGAGAGGTACATAGACGAGACCTACAGGGATATAGTCCTGAAATCCCACCTCCAGTCTGGCAGCAACCCTGTTGCCATGGAGGAGAGAGGTCACGTGACAGGAGAGCATCACCCTGGTGTGGCAGGAAGTGATCCTGTAACTAGGACCTGTCCTCCAGGTGATGTAAAACCCTCTCGCACCAAGGAAGTTTCTCCAGGGCCATGTACCCATAAGGGAAGGGTTAGGACAGCCGTTATAGTTGGTGATTCGATCATTAGGCATGTAGATAGCTGGGTGGCTGGTGGACGTGAGGATCGCCTGGTAACATGCCTGCTGGGTGCGAAGGTAGCGGACCTCACGCGCCACCTAATTAAGGTCTTAGATAGTGCTGGGGAGGAGTCTGCTGTCTTGGTACATGTCGGTACCAATGACATAGGAAAATGTGGTAGGGAGGTTCTGGAGGCAAAATTTAGGCTTTTAGGTAGGAAGTTGAAATCCAGAACTTCCAGGGTAGCATTCTCCGAAATGCCTCCTGTTCCACGCACAGGACCCAAAAGGCAGGCAGAGCTCCGGAGTCTCAATGCGTGGATGAGACAATGGTGCAGAGATGAGGGTTTTGGATTTGTTAGGAACTGGGGAAAGGAGGGGCTCTTCCGAAGGGATGGGCTTCACCTTAACTGGGATGGAACCAGGCTGCTGGCATTAACCTTTAAAAAGGAGATAGAGCAGCTTTTAAACTAGATATTAGGGGAAAGCCGACAGTCGCCCAAGAGCGGATGGTTCGGAAGAATGTATCCTTGAAGGATACTACCAAAAGCAGAGAGGTTCCACAAAAGAGTAAAGTAGCCCAAATGCCCTCAAGTATGGAGCAGACAGAGCTTAAAGATCCCAATTTACCCATGTCTAACAATAGCCAAATTAACATGAAGAAAATACATTCTCTAAAATGCTTGTATGCAAATGCTAGAAGTCTAAAGAATAAGATGGGAGAGTTAGAATATATAGCACTAAATGAAAGGTTAGATATGAATGGAATATCAGAGACATGGTGGAAGGAGGACAACCAGTGGGACACTGTGATACCTGGGTACAAACTATATCGTAATGATAGAGCTGATCAAATTGGTGGAGGGGTTGCGCTCTATGTTAGAGAGGGCATTGACTCAGAAAGGATTAAAGTTTTGCAGGAAACAAAATCTGCTGTAGAATCTATATGGATTGAAATTCCATATAAAAGGGGGAAGGCAATGGCAGTGCGGGTGTACTATCGAGCGCCTGGCCAGAATGACCAAATGGATGATGAAATGCTCAAAGAAATCGAGGAAGCTAACAAAAGTTACAGCGCAGTAATAATAATGGGTGATTTCAATTACCCCAGTATCGACTGGGTCAGTGTCACATCAGGACATGCTAGGGAGATAAAGTTCCTAGATGAAATAAATGACTGCTTCTTGGAGCAGCTGGTTCATGAACCGACCAGAGGGGAAGCCATATTAGACCTAGTCCTTAGTGGAACACCAGATCTAGTGCAAGAGATAAGGGTGCTGGGGCCACTTGGCAATAGTGATCATAGCATGATAGCCTTTGATTTAATTAGTGGAGGAGGGATAGTAAGGAAATCCACAGTACTACCTTTTAACTTTCGAAAGGGAGACTATGATAAAATGAGGAAAAGAGTTAAGAAAAAACTAAAAGGAGCAGTTGCAAAGGTTAAAGACGTACATCAAGCTTGGGTGTTGTTGAAAAATACTATCTTGGAAGCCCAGACCAGCTGTATTCCACGCTTTAAGAAAAGTGGAAGGAAGTCCAAAAAACTGCCAGCATGGTTTAAAGGTGAGGTCAGAGAGGCTGTTGTTGCCAAAAAAGCATCTTTCAGGAAATGGAAAAAAGAGCCAAACGACGAAACCTGGAAACAGCACAAGCACTGGCAAGTCAAATGCAAGGCATTGATAAGGCAGGCAAAGAGAGAATTTGAGAAGAAGCTTGCTGCGGAAGCAAAAACGCGAAATAAAGACCTTTTCAAGTACATTCGTAGCAAAAACCTGTGAGAGAGTCAGTTGGTCCATTAGATGATAAAGGGGTTAAAGGAGCACTAAGAGGCGACAAGGCGATAGCGGAGAGACTGAATGAATTCTTTGCTTCGGTCTTTACTGAGGAAGTTGTAGGGATGTTACCCATGACTGAAGTGGTATTTAAAGGTGCGGAAGAATTGAAGGAAATATCGATACATCGAGAAGATGTCTTACAACTATTAGATAAACTGAAGTGTAGCAAATCACCTGGGCCGGATGGTATACATCCAAGGGTGTTGAAAGAACTGAAATATGAGATTGCAGACCTGCTATTAGTAATCTGTGAACTATCATTAAAATCATCTCTAATTCCTGAAGACTGGAGGATAGCCAATGTAACACCAATTTTTAAAAAGGGTTCCAGGGGTGATCCGGGAAACTACAGACCGGTGAGCCTGACATCAGTACCGGGAAAAATGGTAGAAACCATCATAAAGAATAAAATTACTCATCATGTAGATAGTCACGACCTAATGGGAGACAGCCAACATGGCTTTAGACAAGGAAGATCTTGTCTTACTAATCTGTTATGTTTTTTTGAAGGAGTGAATAAACAGTTGGACAAAGGTGAGTCGGTTGATATTGTGTATCTGGACTTTCAGAAAGCCTTTGAGAAGGTCCCTCAACAGAGACTTTTGGCAAAACTAAAGAGTCATGGGATAGGAGGCAGTGTACTATTGTGGATCAGGAACTGGTTAAAAGATAGAAAGCAGAGGGTAGGGCTAAATGGCCAATTTTCCCAATGGAGAAAGGTGAATAGTGCTGTACCCCAGGGATCTGTGCTGGGTCCGCTACTTTTTATATTCATAAATGACCTGGAAAGTGGAATAACGAGTGAGGTTATCAAATTTGCAGATGACACAAAACTATTTAAAGTTGTTAAAACCCAAGAGGATTGTGAAAAATTGCAAGAGGATCTTGATAAATTGGAAGACTGGGCATCAAAATGGCAGATGAAATTTAATGTGGACAAGTGCAAGGTTATGCACCTAGGGAAGAACAACCCAAACTATGGTTACACGATGCAAGGTTCCACATTAGGAACCACCACCCAGGAAAAAGATTTAGGCGTCATTGTGGATACCATGTTAAAACCCTCGGCCCAGTGTGCAGCGGCGGCCAAGAGAGCAAATAGAATGCTAGGTATGATAAGGAAAGGAATGGAAAATAAAACAAAAGATATTATAATGCCTCTGTATCGTTCCATGGTGAGACCGCACCTTGAATATTGTGTGCAATTCTGGTCGCCGTATCTTAAAAAGGATATAGCGATTTTAGAAAAGGTTCAGAGAAGAGCCACCAAAATGGTAAAGGGGATGGAAGGATACTCCTATGAAGAAAGGCTAAAAAGGTTAGGGCTCTTTAACCTGGAAAAGAGACGGCTGAGGGGAGATATGATAGAAGTCTATAAATTAATGAACAGAGTGGAACGGGTAAACGTAGATCGATTGTTTACCTTATCAGAATATAGAAAGACTAGGGGACATGCAATGAAGCTACAGGGTAAACTATTAAAGACTAATAAAAGAAAATATTTTTTCACTCAACGTGTAATCAAACTCTGGAATTTGTTACCGGAGGATGTAGTAAAGTCTGTTAGTGTAGCTGGGTTTAAAAAAGGTTTGGACAAGTTCCTGGAGGAAAGGTCCATAAACCATTATTAAGAAGTGACCGAAGATATCAATGCTTGACCCAGTACAAGCATTGTGGAACTTGTGTCTCTTGGGGAAACTGCTAGGTACATATGACCTAGATTGGCCACTGTTGGAAACAGAATACTGGGCTTGGTGGACCTTGGTCTGACCCAGTATGGCATATCTTATGTTCTTATGAGAAGAAAGTATACAGAGCATATATTGCCTGAGTACAGAAAAGAAAAATTTGCTGATTTTCTACTGCCTGGCTGTCGTTACACCAGACAACAAAAAAGACTCTGCAAAATCTGACAAAAAACACCCAGGGCGGGAATCGGGACTGAACTGGAGTTCAAGGAACAACAATTAGCAGGTAAGTCTAATTTCTCTTTCCTTATCGTCCCTCCAGTTCAGTCCCTCACCTCTGGGATGTAACAGAGCAGTAAATTACTGGGAGGGACCTGTCCAACCAGACCGCAAAACCGCAATCCCGAAACAGGCATCTCTCGCCGCTTGAACGTATGCAAAGAAGACCAAGTGGCTGCTCTGCAAATCTCAACCAGAGGAACCAAGCTATGTTCCGCCCACGAAGTTGCCTGCACTCATAGAATGAGCCCGCAGGCCCACGGGCACCTGATGGCCTTGCATGATATAAGCTGACGCTATTGCTTCATGGACCCATCTGGAAATTGATGCTTTGGCTGACGCTTCATCCTTATGCGGACCTCCAAAGAGAATGAACAAACGCTCCGACCTGCAGAAGGACTCAAACCTTCAAGTATCGACGAAGAGCCCTCTTTATATCTAACAGATGCAAACTATGATCCAACGCATTCTCATCCGTACTGCCCAATACTGGCAAGGTGACAGACTGATTTACATGAAATGGCAAAACTACCTTCGGCAGAAAAGACGGAACGGGACGCAACACCACTTTTCCCTTGAAAAAGTCAGAAACGGTTCCTGACAAGACAACACCTGCAATTCCGAGATTCGACGTGCAGAGCAAATGGCTACAAAAATACTGTCTTTAAAGTCAAATCTTTTAGCGAAGCCTGATGCAAAGGCTCAAAAGGCTCTCTTGTCAAAGCCCCTAAAACCAGGTTGAGATCCCACGGAGGAGAAACCAACCAACGCGAAGGATGTAGACGGGATACCGCTCTCAAGAAACGTACAACATCGGCATGGGCACCCAAGGCAACTCCTTGAACTTTTCCTCGATAACAAGAAATAGCTGCCAGATGTACCCTTAACGAACTGGCCGCCGAGCCCTTATCGAACCGTTCTGCAAGAAACTCAACACTATCGGAACTGATACTGTGGCAGGACGGATCTGACGCTGCCCACACCAGTCCTCAAAAATACGCCAGACGCACACATATGCTAAGGAAGTCAACCTCTTTCTAGCCAAAAGTAAGGTGGCAATCACCGCACTAGAATAACCTTTCTTCCTTAACCTAGCCCGTTCAATGGCCAAGCCGTAAGCAAGAACTGATTCATCTGAGGCATTCGCAGAGGACCTTGTAGCATTAGATCCTCCCTTGTCGGCATCCACCACGGTTTCCCGTTGAGAAGACGCAACAGATCAGCATACCACGGCCGGCGAGGCCAATCTGGAGCCACTAACACTACTCTCCTCTGATGAGCTTCGATGCGTTGAAACACTCGACCTATGAGGGCCCAAGGAGGGAAAATGTAGAGGAGACTGTGCGTAGGCCATTGCTGCAGCAAGGCATCTAGGCCTTCTGACATTCTTTCTCGTCTTCTGCTGTAAAAGCAACTCGCCTTGGCCAACTGAAAGATTGCCATGAGATCCATAACAGAAGCTCCCCACTTGATGACTATTTGAGCAAACACCTCCGGATGAAGCTCCCACTCTCCGGGATCCACATGGACTCGGCTGAGAGAGTCCGCTGTCACATCGTCCGATCCTGCAATGTGCGCCGCCGAAAGCGCTTGAAATCGAGGCTCTACCCAACTGAACAGACTTTCCATCTCCTCTTTCAGCACCACGCTTCCCGTGCCCCCTTGACGATCGAGGTACGCAACCGTCGTGGCACTGTCTGATAGTACTCAAACCGCTCGACCCCGAAGGCCAGAAACGCTAGAGCTACCGCTCACAACGTCAGACGGTTGATCAACCATTTGGCCTCCTGCTCCGTTTAGCAGCCTTGCGCGAAAAGCTCTCTGCAATGAGCTCCCCAACCAGCGAGACTGGCATCTGTTAGAACAGGAAGCCATTGCGACAAAGCCACCATTGAAGAGACGCCTTGACCCGCACTGGACAGGGAAGGCGTTTGGACGGCGAATTGTTCTAGTGAGACCAGCGACGGAGCAGCGACCTCTGTAAAGGACGCATGTGTGCCCTGGCCCATGGCACAACTTCAAGCGTCGCCGCCATTGTCCCTAGAAGGCGGAGATAGAGCCACACCGACAGTGCTGGACTCTTTAAAAAACTGCGCACCAAGCGTCGAAGGGCCTGGGCTCAGAGATCTGGTAGAAAAACTGCTCCCACTCAAGTGTCAACGCAAACTCCCAAATACTCCAGAACCTGCGATGGAACCAATCGGCTCTTGGCTGTAATGACTACCCAACCGAGACTCTGAAGGAGCTGCACCACTCTGCCTGTCACTCGCACACTTTCGGCTCTGGACTTTGCCCAAATCAACCACTCGTCGAGATAGGGATGAACTAATATTCCTTCCTTCCGAAGAGCCGCCACTACCACCACCATAATCTTGGTGAAGGTGTGCGGGGCCATCGCTAGATCGAAGGGCAATGACTGGGACTGAAAATGCCCCCACGGCAGCACAAACCTTAGGTACCTTTGATGATCCGGCCTGATCGGAATGTGTAAATACGATTCAGTAAGATCGAGATATGTCAAAAACTCTCCTTGACGCACTGCCTCTATAACCGACCGCAAAGTTTCCATTCGGAAATGAGGTACTCGCAGACGGCAATTTACCCATTTGAGGTCCAGAATTGGACGGAACGCCCTGTCTTTCTTTGGCACCACGAAATAAATAGAGTATCGACCTACGCCGTAGAGCTCTCGCGGAACCGGAATCACTGCTCCCAGCTGCAAAAGATGAGCCAGCATCTCCCGTACTGCAAAAGTCTTTGCTCGCCCCCTGCAAGGAGACAGAACAAAAGAGTCGACTACCAGACAGGCAAATTCGAGAGAATAACCTTCGCAAATGACCTCCAACACCCACTACTCGGATGTTATCTGGACCCAGGCAGGAAGAAACCCCTGAAGCCGACCACATTCCTGCCGGGGTCCTCCTTGCTTCATTGGTTTTTCCTAAATCCAGAGGAAGAGGGACTAGGCAAATCCTCTGCCCGCTCCCCGGAACCCTCTAAAACTTTGGCCTCGAGAGGCAAACCTTCCTTTTTGAAAGCCTCCCAAACGGGAGGTACAAAAACGCCTGAAATCCCAAGGGTGACCCCGCGAAGCTAACGGAGTCTTAGGCTTATCCTCCGGCAACCAACTGCCTTTTGATTTCCCCAAATCTTTGACCAGCTTGTCAAGATCTTCACCAAACAACAGCTTCCCCTTAAAGGGAAGTTTGCTAAGCCGAGACATGGAGGAACTGTCCGCCACCCGATTCCTTAACCAAAGATAACAGTGTGTGGCTACCAAGGAAGCCATACTATTCGCTAAACCTCTAATCAGACTATAGTGGACATTGGCTAAATAAGCTGAACCTGACTCTAGCCTTGTCACATCCACTAACTGCTCCTGCGTTTGCTGCGCCAGCTCGCTACCCAAGTCCCACAAATAGACGCTTGCAGAGCCAGAGCATTAACTTCAAAAGCTTGCTTCAATAAGGTGTCCACCTTCCGATCCTGTGCATCCTTCAAAGCTGCACTGTCTTCAACCAGAATGGTAGTCTTCTTTGTGACCGCTGAAACCGCTGCATCTATACGTGGAGAACGAAACATTTCCCTTCTTGATCTGACAAGGGATAAAGACGATTCATAGACCTCACACCACGCAATCCTGCCTCCGGCAAATCCCATTCATCCTGAATCATCTGCTTGACCACCCAATGAATGGGAAAAACCACCTGGAACTTCCGTACCGCTTGAATGAGAGGGTCCTCCAACCCCTCATCCTCCGCTGGTTGAACAGTAGAAAGGTTGAGAGCCTGAAGAGACTCTGTAATGAGCGCTGTCAGCTCCTCTCTCCGAAAGACTCGGATAATCCTCGCCTGATCTTCAGGCTCCTGAATCTCACCTTCCTCTAGCTCTTCCATTCCGGACTACGGCTCCATATCGAAGTCCTCTCCTTCCAGCCAGTCTGATCCAAGAGGCTGATCCTCCACAGACCGTGCTCTCTTAGCAGATCTAATGTCACCACTTCCAACCTTTTCCGTGGCGGCTTGACCTCCTGCGGCCCCAAGTAGCGAAGCATTCGCGACCGCCCCCTGTTGCCGCAAACAATAAGCCTGATGAAGAAGCAGCACAAAATCCAGAGAAAACCCTCCGAAAGCTGCTGCCGCCACCACCGGAGCAGTGGAAGTACCTGGCAAAGCCAGGTTTGCAGAAAGAGGAGCGGATGGGGACTCAAGGAGAGCCTCCCTGTCCGCCGACTCTGCAGGTCCCTGGGTCCCCAACGGAGTCCCCTCCTTAGACTTATCCTGCAGTTCTTGCTCCATATTATCATATATTTACAAACTATGTATATATTATCACAGATTTTTTCACTATTACTAATTTTCTCTTTTGTTAAACCGCTTTGATTGTATGATAAGGCGGTATAAAAATCCAATTAAATAAAAGAAAAATAAATAAATAAATATTAAGCGCTTCAGCTGCACAGCCATGACAGACCCCCACGTCTGAGACTGTGCCCCGACGGGAACCACAAATGAGGCACTGTGCATGCTTAGGCATCAGCGCTACGGAATCCGCAAAAACGGAGAATAAAAAAGGGACTCCGCAGTCAACCAAAGGGACCAAAAACAAAAACATGAAGTGGTGCTTTTTTTTTTTTACCTGGCCCTTTAAGAGATCAAACAGTGAAAATTAAAGAAATTAAAAGAATCTCCAACAATAATCAAAAAGGCAAACTCTTCACTATCCAAAGCTGGCTGTGAGGAAAAACCAGCATTGATCTCAAAAAACGTGGGAAAAACGGCCCGCGATGCTCCTCAGCTCTGCTGACTGCCAAAACGTGCACTCCACGCGGCAACAGGCCCCAAACCTTCCCCGACTCCAAAAACAGCAAATCAGAGCACTCACCTCTGCTTCCGGGACTCCCAAAAACCTCCACTGCTCATCGCTGACAGAAACGGGCTTTCTGCAAGCAGCACAGCTCCGGAAACAGTAACAGCTGGCAGCTGCAGCAGGCAGAGAGCCCTGACGACGGTTTGACAGCAAAAAATCACCAGAGCAGAAACCGTGCCGGGAAGAGGAAGGACAGACAGCTGCACAGCTCCCCTCTGTACAAACAAGGAGGGGAGAGCAGGCCGACCAGACAGAAGCCCACAGGAGAGTGAAAGGAGATCTTTGTGATTTTCCTCCGTTCCCCTTCCTGTCTGTTTTTTTTTAACTAACTTTACAGCTACAACCCAAAAGAAAAAAGTTATAGGGAGAAAATAAACGATCAAAACCCTATCTAACCTGCCTAAAGGTCCTTATCTGCTCCTCTAGTGAGCCCAGCACCTAGGCTCGCTATCTCCAGTTGAATGGAGACTGAGCACACTGGGTGCTGGTGGGAGGTGCCAGCAGGATATGTACAGTGGTGTCACAAGTCTGACATGCCCAATCTCCATCTTTTTCCCTCTCCATTCTCATCCCCCACCCCCATCCCCTTCTAGTCCTCCCTCAAAATCAGCTCCCTTCTAGTTCTAGACTCACTCAGCATCTGCTCCCTTCTAGTCCCATTCTCCCATGCCCCCACATCAACCCATTTCAAGTCCCCATATGCTTCTTTCCAGTCCCATTCCAGCCCCGCCATCAGCCCATTTCTCGTCCAAGCTCCCCCATCAGCCAATTTCCAATCCTAGCCCCCCCCATCAGCCCATTTCCAGTCTAAGATCCACCTCATTACCCATTTCCAGTCCTATTCCAGCTCCCCATCAGCCCATTTCCAGTCCTAGCCCCCCACATCAGTCATTTCCAGTCCATGCTTCCTCCCCACCAATCAGCTGATTTCCAGTCCAAGTTCCTCTTTCATCCAATTTCCAATCCTAGGCCCCCCATCAGCCCATTTCCAGTCCTATTCCAGCCCCCATCAGCCAATTTCCAATTCTAGCCCCCCACATCAGTCATTTCCAGTCCATGTTTCCTCCCCACCAATCAGCTGATTTCCAGTCCAAGTTCCCCTTTCATCCAATTTCCAATCCTAGGCCCCCCATCAGCCCATTTCCAGTCCTATTCCAGCCCCCATCAGCCCATTTTCAATTCTAGCCACCCCATTAGCCCATTTCCAGTCCAAGCATCCACCCCCATCAGACCATTTCCAGACTCAGCTTACCCTCCCATTAGCTCATTTCCGGTCCTAGCCCCTTTATGTTAGACAGCCACAGGGCTCTTCGGCGGGGGGTCTAAGGGGCTTCAGAGGTGAGCCGGGGAAGCCCGTGCGAGGCCCCAGCTCCCTCTGCACAGCCACCATTATGAAGAGTGTTTTTACTCACACTGGCGGCTGTTTCTATGAAGCGCGCTGAATGCCGGGAAAGGTTAAAAGGCATTTCCCGGCACGCGCGAGCTTCAGAGAAACAGCCGCCAGCATGAGGGAAAACACTCTTCACACTAGTGGCTGTGTAGAGAGAGCCGAGGCCTCACGCGGGCTTCCCCGGCTCCCTCTGAAGCCGTCCATTTGTGCAAGAATGAAGTTCGCGCGGGACCCTATGGAAACAACATTCTCACACAATGGATGGGCCAGCCCTGGCCCTAGATGTGGTGTATTTAGATTTCAGTAAAGCCTTTGACACCGTTCCGCACAGGCTACTTATAAACAAACTAAGCATCTTCAGGATGGACCCTAAAGTTACTGCTTGGGTTAGAAATTGGTTGAGTGGGAGGCGACAAAGGGTACAGGTAAATGAAGCTCACTCTGAGAAGGAGGTTAGCAGTAGTATGCCTCAGGGATCTGTCCTTGGTCAGATTCTTTTTAACATCTTTGTTAGTGATATTGCTGAAGGGCTGTCGGGTAAGGTTTGCCTCTTTGCGGATGGTACCAAAATCTGCAACCGAGTAGACAACCAGAAAGGTGTAGATAACGAGGATGGATCTAGCTAAGCTTGAAGAATGGTCTAGAATTTGGCAGCAGAGATTTAATGTTAAAAAATGCAAGGTCATGCATTTGGGCTGCAGCAATCCAAGGGAGCGGATACAGTATAGAGGGTGAAGTACTTCTGTCCACAAAAGAAGAGAGGGATCTAGGCGTGATTGTGTCTGATGATCTTAATGTAGCTAAACAGGTAGAAAAGGCTATGGCGAAAGTTAGAAGGATGCTTGGTTGCATAGAGAGAGGAATGGCCAGCAGAAGAATGGAGGTGATAGTGCCTCTATATAAGTCTTTGGTGCAGCCTCATTTGGAGTATTGTGTGCAATTCTGGAGACCGCAACTTCAAAAGGATAAAACAGGTTGGAGTCATATGAGGACAGACTTAAGGATCTTAATATGTATACTTTATAAGAAAGATGGTATAGAGGTGATATGATTGAGATGTTTAAATACCTTTATGGCATAACACAGGAGGAGAGCCTCTTTCGATAGAAAGCAAGATCTGCTACGAGGGGACATAGGATGAGGGTGAAAGGGGATAGGTGTAATATGCGGAAATATTTCTTTAAGAAAAGAGTGGTAGATGCGTGAAATAGTCTCCCAGTGGAAGTGGTAGAGATGAGGATAGTATCTGAATTCAAAAAAGCATGGGACAAACACAGAGGATCTCTAAAGGAAAAAAAGGGGACTGTTGTAGTTGTTGACCATGGAAGGGAAGATTAGAAAGGCCATGTGGTCTTTTTCTGCCATCATGTTTCTATGTTTCTAAGACTAATAGGAGGAAATATTTTTTCACTCAATGTGTAATCGAACTCTGGAATTCGTTATCGAAGAATGTAAAAAAAAGGTGAAATCAGGCCGTACCTGCTAATAGTCTTTCCTTGAGTTCCTCCAGTCCAGTTCGGACAACACGGACAACTCATGGATTTTCCCCCTCTTCCAGCAGCTGAGGATTGAGCATGACAGAATTCTGGCATCACAGCATAAGAGCTCCGCCTTCAGCTCCAGAAACCAATATCCTATTGACAAAGCAGACTATGGAGAAGAGAGAGAAAGAGAGATCAGTAACCACAATCACTTCGTTAGCCATGCCCCCACGGGCCAAGCAGCGGCAATAAAAGTGACATAAGCCTGATGTGGGCTCTTCATTCCATTCACTTCAATATATACAGACTGACACAGCGGTGAGCTCAAGACCCACCCCGGACTAGGGAAGAAAACTATCCCCAACTGAGGCAATCCTGAAGGATCCTTCCCTTAAAGCCAGTTGGACTTGCCAGCACTTGAGCACTGGGACCCAGACTGGACTGGAGGAACTCAAGGAAAGACAATTAGCAGGTAAGGCCTAATTTCACCTTCTAGATCATCCCTCCAGTCCAGTCTGGACAACACGGTCAACTCATGGGACATACCAGAGCAGTATTTAAGTACGGGAGGGACTGGCGAGTCTTGCCTGGAGCACCATAGCCCCAAAACAAGTGCCCACTGCTGCCTGCACGTCCAACTCGTGCCAGAGTGAATGAGCTCTCAGGCCGCTCGGCATGGGCTTCCCCCTGCACTCGTAAGCAGCAACCATCGCCTCCCTCATCTAGCAGGCTACCAAAGCTTTAGAGACTGCCTCACCCTTCCGCAGCCCAAAGAGGCACTCAGACCTATGTAGCAGAGCAATACACTTGAGATATCGCTTGAGAACCCTGCGCACATCCAACTTGTGCAGCTGACTGTCCTCCAACTCATCTCTATGTGGCTGAAATGCACACTGATTGGTTCAAATGAAAACTGGAAACCGCCTTAGGGAGAAAGGAAGGTACAAGCCTCAATACTACCTTTTCCTTAGAGAACAGAAGAAAAAGGTCCCTGCAGGAAAACACCTGCAGCTTGGACACGCGCCGTCCCAAACACATGGCCACCAAAAAGACTGTCTTCGATGTAAGGTGCTTTATCAACTCCTGCGCCAGTGGCTTAAAGAGTGGCTGTGTAAAAATTGAAACGACCATATTAAGGTCCCAGGGAGACTGAACCTGCTTCAGAGCTCTCAGGAAATGCACTAAATCTGGATGTGTGGCAAGGGGACACCCCTGCAGGCGCCCTCGATAGCAAGCAAGTACTGCAGCCTTCATCTTCAGGGAACTGAGTGCCACTGAAGGACAGAATATCTAGGAGAGAAGTCCCAATGGGGCAAATACTCTTGTTGCTACACCAGTTCTCAAAGATGTGCCACACGCACACACAAGTCAGGGTGGTAGACTTCTTTGTTGCCTTCAGCAAAGTTGTAATGACTGCCGCAGAATAGCTCTTGCATCTCTACCACGTCCACTCAAGAGCCAAGTACTAAGTGAGAAATAATCCACCGGAGGCATCAGAATTAGACCTTGCGCCAACAGGTTGATTTGGGCTGGGAGTCACCATGGCTCATCTAGCAATAGCCTGACCAGATACACATACCACGGTCGCCACAGCCAGTCTGGAGCTATGAAGATCACTAACCCCCTGTGGGCCTCCATGCGCTTCAACACCCTCCTTATGAAGGCCAAGGGCGAAAAGCCCCCCTGATGGCCATGGCTGCACCAGAGCACCAGTAGCCCCTCTGATGGCCACGGCTGCACCAGAGCATCCAGCAACCCCCCCCCCCCACCCCCGACATGTGCTCTCAGTGCCTGCTGTAGAAATGAGTCATTTTGCCTAATGTCGCCATGAGGTCCATCACTGTCACCCCCCAGTGAAGCATAATCTCGTTAAACACCGCTGTGTTTAGCTCCCATTCTCCTTGATCCAAGGTGACCAAGATGGTCCACTCGCACATTCTCCTTGCCTGCCAGATGCGCTGCGGAGAGAGCCACCAGGTATTTTTCTGCCCACATCAGCAACAGCTGAATCTCCTCCAGCAGAGCAGCACTTCCCGTGCCCCACAGCCGATTGATGTAGGCCACGGTGCTGGCATTGTCTGAATGCACCCGCACCACCACCCCTTGAATCAGGGGCCAAAAGTTCTGAAACACTAGGAACACCATCCACATCTCCAGGCAGTTTATGGACCAAGTGCTTTACTCCCGGGACCACCATCTCTGGGTCACTTGCGCCTGGCAATGTACTCCCCAATCAGAGAGACTGGCGTCTGTCATAACCAGGACCCACTGCAGCTGCTCCAATGGCATCCTCACCGTCAGATAGGTTTCCTCCAACCATTCTCTTTCACGTCCATCAAACACTGGAGCTACTAGGATAAAGGCTGCGTCTGGGCTGACCAGCACGTGAGTAGTATCTGCTGCAGGGGCTGCATGTGAGCTCGAGCCCAAGATACTAAGTTGAGAAACACCGCCATGGAGCCCAGGAGCTCTAGACAGTCCCAAGCCATGGGCTGTGCCCAGTCCTGAAAGCGACATACCTATTGCTTCAGCTAGTTCCTGCTGTCTTGCGGCAGGAAGACTCAACCTTTCCTGATGTCAAATAGAGCTCTCAATTACTGTAGCTGTTGCACCGGACACAACTGACTTTTGACCAGGTTGACTACCCAGCCCAGACCTTGGAGGAACGCGACCACCTGATCGATGGCGGCCACTGCCTCCTACTCCATCTTTGCCCGGACCAGCCAATTGTCCAGGTACAGATGCACAAGGATCCCTTTCTTCTGTAGTGCTGCTGCTGCCACCACCACCATAACTTTCATAAAGGTGTGAGGTGCAGTGGCCAAGCTGAATGGCAGGGCACGGAACTGAAAATGCCTCTCGGGCACCACAACACACATGTACTGCTGATGTTCCAGCCGTATTGTTATATGCAGGTATGCCTCTGAGAGATCCAATGTCGCTAGAGACCCTCCCTGCCTGAGAGATCCAATGTCGCCAGAGACTCTCCCTGCCTGCCTGTCCATTTGACTAAGATTTACCAATATAAGAGGTCTTGAGAACCTCATGAAGCCAGACCAAGCTTCTCATCTGAGCTGCCTTCCCTGCAAATAACGGCTTGTTCCCCAGCCTCCGCAATTCTTAAAATTCTAGACCTTCTTTATCTATACTGTCTCTATTTTGATGCAATACTACTAAAAATAGTGAGTAGCTGAACCTCCTGGAGCAACTCAGCTTTGAATTCCCCTACATTAAGGCCAATTTACGCTGTTTTTATTACATAATATGACAGTAGCTGAAATCCCACTACTAAAATATTTATTTAAAACACTTTATAAGTTGTGCACCATTTAGTTATAGCAGTGTACTTTCTAGCTCTCACATTAACATTCCAAAGATTTACATGAGAGAAGATATATAGGCTTTCCTAACCAGGGCTCCACAGATCAAACAGTAAGGATTTGAGGGTTTCTTTGTTTGTTTTATTATATTACATTGCTAGCTCTCTGACTGGGAGCTCTTAAAAGGGTTTTGTGTATATTTTTTAGAGCAAGGTTACTTTCATTTTTGCTGTTTTAGGGGAACTTTCCTTGAGCACAGTAGGTTGCTGAACTCCAGTAACCTCCTCAGGTTTAGAAACTGCTAACACCTAATCAGGAGTTAGTGGGCCTGTTTCCTGAGTGCAGTTGAAGCCTGCATAAAAGGCTCCAGTGCCCTGCCCTGCCCTTTTGAGGCTTTCCTAACCAGGGCTCCACAGATCAAACAGTAAGGATTTGAGGGTTTCTATGTTTGTTTTATTATATTACATTGCTAGCTCTCTGACTGGGAGCTCTTAAAAGGGTTTTGTGTATATTTTTTAGAGCAAGGTTACTTTCATTTTTGCTGTTTTAGGGGAACTTTCCTTGAGCACAGTAGGTTGCTGAACTCCAGTAACCTCCTCAGGTTTAGAAACTGCTAACACCTAATCAGGTGTTAGTTCCCTCCCTACCCACCCCGACTCCCACCCACCCCTAGTGAGCAGTCTTGCTTTATAGGGCACCTCCCCCTTTAACAAATCACAGTGAATTGGACCAGCACATTTGTATATAATTAAAGAGATTTAACTGCTTTTTCTCTGAAAGGACAGCTGCGAAACCGGCTGGTACTTGGTAGATCTCTCTCTTTTGCTTTAACAGATACCTAAGCTCCACGAACAGAACAATGGCTGGGAAAAATCATATTGCTAAAGCTGTTGCCCCCGTTACAGCTTCTGCCTCAGTCCAGACAGAGGTCCTAATGCCAGTTGAAGGACCGGTTCCATGTGCACGGCGCCTGCATGCTGAAGCTCTGAGGAAACAAGTGGAGGAACTCAGAGAGGAGGTGGCGAGGCTGAGGAGCATTCAAGACAGTGAGAAGTACATTGATGAGATGATTCTTGCAGCAACCAGGCTCTCCAGCACAGGAGAAGAGGGGTGCCAACAGAATGTCGATGGTTGGACACAAGTCACCAGGGCCTGCAAAATCACCAATCCAACTTCTCCAGCCCTTGAATTGAAGAACCATTATGCAGCCCAGGAAGTGGAGGAGGTGAAAGCATCCCTGGAAAGGGAAGAACCAGAGTTCAAGTACCCCAAAGTTGCAGAATCAGTGACCAGAAGGAAACGAAGGGTAGTGGTGGTTGGAGACTCTCTTCTGAGGGGTACTGAGGCGTCCATCTGCCGACCAGACTTGATGTCCAGAGAGGTATGCTGTCTGCCTGGTACCAAAATCCAAGATGTTACGGAGAGTTTGCCGAAACTCATCAAGCCCACTGACTATTACCCAATGTTGCTAATCCATGTTGGAACAAATGATACTGCCAGGTATACCTCGGAACGTATCAAAAGTGACTTCATGGCTCTGGGACAGAGGGTGAAGCAGTTAGGTGCACAGGTGGTGTTCTCTTCAATCCTCCCTGTTGAGAGTAAAGGCCAAGGCAGAGAGGCTCGCATCCTGGAGATGAATGCATGGCTGCGTGGATGGTGTCATCGAGAGCGTTTTGGTTTCCTAGACCATGGGATGCTGTTCCAAGGGTTGCAGAGCAGAGATGGCATCCATCTGTCCAAGAAAGGTCAACGCATCTTTGGTAGTAGACTGGCTAATCTACTGAAGAGGGCTTTAAACTAGATTCGTTGGGGATGGGTGAAGAAAGCCCCCAGGTAAGTGAAAGCCCCCAGGTAGGTGATACATTAAATACCTTTATGGAAATGGGTAACAGGGGTAACATATGGAAAGCAGTGTGTATTAATGCCCATAGCATGGGAAATAAGATCCCTGAAGTTGAAGTTTTGATGGTAGTGGCTGACTTGGATTTAGTGGCAGTTACAGAAACATGGTTCAAAGAAAACCATGACTGGGATGTAACTATACCTGGCTATACTTTATTCAGAAAGGACAGGGTAGGAAGAAGGGGAGGAGGAGTGGCACTATATGTAGAAACTACTATTAAAGCTTTGGAATTACAGAGCTTAAAAGGGAGAGAGGAGGCATTGTGGGTTAAACTAGAAAGAGGGAAAGAAAAATCTATTTGCATTGGTGTGATATACAGACCTCCCTCACAAGAGGAAGAGGTGGACAGAGAGTTAATTGAAGACATACGCAGCATTGCTAGGAAAGGGGAAGTGCTACTGATAGGAGATTTCAATATGCCAGATGTTGATTGTCACATTCCTGCTGCAGTATCATCTAGAAGTAAGGAGATCCTGGATTCTCTACAGGGAGAACTATTCAGGCAATTGGTAACAGACCCCACACGTGAAGGGGCCATACTGGACTTGGTGCTTACCAATGGTGAAAGTGTTTCTGATGTTGTAGTGGGAGATGATTTTGCATCCGGTGATCACCAGATGGTGTGGTTCAGTATTAGGACTAGGGCTGTTAGAATCCATTCCAAGGTGAGGATCTTAGACTTTAGGAAGACTAACTTTGCGAAGATGGGCCAATACCTCAGGGAGTCGTTAGTGGGATGGGAATAGCTGGGGGATGTAGAAAAACAGTGGGCAAAACTGAAAGGGGGTATTTTAAAGGCAACCAACCTTTTTGTTAAAATGGTAAATAAAGGCAAAAGGAACAGGAGACCGCTATGGTTTTCGAAGGAAGTAGCTGAAAAAGTGAAGAAAAAGAGGGAGGCCTTCATGAAATACAAGAGATCACACAGAGAGGAAGACAGGCATCTGTATTTGGAAAAACTTAGAGAAGCTAGCAAAGTAGTCAAGAAGGCAAAGATTCAAAAGGAGGAGGAAATAGCCAATGCAATAAAATGGGGGGATAAGACATTTTTCAGATATATTAGTGAGAAGAGGAAGGGCAAAAGTGGTATTGTCAGACTCAAGGGTGCAGGGGGGGAATATGTAGAAGCTGATAAGGATAAAGCGGAATTGCTTAACAAATATTTTTGTTCTGTGTTCACAGATGAAGAACCAGGAGCAGGACCTCAGAAAACACCCACAAATAAGAACAGAAACGAGGGACATCTTGAACAATTTTCAGAAGACTGTGTTCGTGAGAAACTATCTCAACTTAAAGTAGACAAAGCGATGGGACCGGATGGGATACACCCTAGAATACTGAGGGAACTTAGGGACGTTCTAGCAACTCTTCTGACTGACCTTTTCAATGCCTCGCTGGAGTCGGGAGTGGTGCCAAAGGACTGGAGAGAGGCTCATGTGGTGCCTTTACACAAAAGCGGAAGTAAGGATGTGGTTGAAAACTACAGGCCGGTTAGTTTAACTTCGGTGGTGAGTAAATTATTGGAAACGCTGCTGAAAGAGAAAATAGTGAGGTTTCTGGAGTCCAGCGGATTACAGGATCCGAGGCAGCATGGATTCACCAGATGCAGGTCTTGTCAGACAAATCTGATTGATTTCTTTGACTGGGTGACCAGGGAGTTGGACCGAGGGAGAGCTCTAGATGTGGTGTATTTAGATTTCAGTAAAGCCTTTGACACTGTTCCTCACAGGCGACTTATAAACAAACTGAGCACCCTAGGGATGGACCCTAAAGTTACTGCTTGGGTTAGAAATTGGTTGGGTGGGAGGCGACAAAGAGTACAAGTAAATGGAGCTCACTCTGAGGAGAAGGATGTTACCAGTGGTGTGCCCCAGGGATCTGTCCTTGGTCCGATTCTTTTTAACATCTTTGTTAGTGATATAGCGGGAGGGCTGTCGGGTAAGGTTTGCCTCTTTGCGGATGATACCAAAATCTGCAACAGAGTAGACACCCAGGAAGGTGTAGATAACATGAGAAGGGATCTAGCTAAGCTTGAAGAATGGTCTAGAATTTGGCAGCTGGGATTTAATGTTAAAAAATGTAAGGTCATGCATTTGGGCTGCAGCAATCCAAGGGAGCAATACAGTATAGGAGGTGAAGTACTTTTGTCCACTGAAGAAGAGCGGGACCTAGGCGTGGTTGTGTCTGTTGATCTTAAAGTAGCTGAACAGGTAGAAAAGGCGACGGCAAAAGCTAGGATGCTTGGGTGCATACGGAGAGGAATGGCTAGCAGAAAAAAAGGAGGTGATAATGCCTCTGTATAAGTCTTTGGTGCGACCTCATTTGGAGTATGGTGTGCAATTCTGGAGACCACACCTTCAAAAGGATGTGAACAGGATGGAGTCGGTGCAGAGGGTTGCTACTAAAATGATTAATGGGCTTCATTATAAAGCATATGAGGACAGACTTAAGGATCTTAATATGTACACCTTAGAGGAAAGGTGGGATAGAGGTGATATGACTGAGATGTTTAAATACCTCCATGGCATAAATGTTCAGGGAGAGAGCCTCTTTCAATTGAAAGCAAGTTCTGCTACGAGGGGACATGGGATGAGGGTGAAGGGAGATAGATTCAGGAGTGATATGCGGAAATATTTCTTTACAGAAAGAGTAGTGGATCCATGGAATAGTCTCCCAGTGGAGGTGGTAGATATGAGGACAGTAACTGAATTCAAAAAAGCATGGGACCAACACAGAGGATCTCTAAAGGTAAAAAGTGGACTGTTGTAATTGTTGTTATGGAAGGACAGACTAGATAGGCCATGTGGTCTTTTTCTGTCATCATGTTTCTATGTTTCTATAAAATTGAATATACCATGCTGGTCCCCATTCGGCTGAAAACAATACATATGTAGTAAACATGTTTTGCGCTTTGGCATGGATAATGCCAAATATACATTACCACATACAGATCTCTTGAAAGAGTTCACTTAATTCTGGTTGTTGAAGCAAGAACGCATCTCAAAAATCATCCATTCATTATACCCAGATGTTGCAGTGATTTATACATCAGGTTAAGAAGAGTGAATAAAGGCATAAGCCTGACAGCAAACAAGTCATACCAAATAAAAGGCACAGCTAGATATCACTAGTACCAAAACCTTAGGCATCACTACATATCAGCCACAAAAAGGCCCCAAAAGCTAAGGGAGATCTTCTAGTACCAAGAAATGCCGTCAGAGACCAAGAAAATGTAGCAGAAAGATACCAAGTCATACCCCATCATATTGGGTGCCATAGGCTTGATTAAAAAGAATTTCCAAGCACACCTTGATAATTACCTATACCTGTTATATCTTACAAACTGCAGGAGGAGGCTCTCTTTCGCATGATGCAAGTACCACACTGAGCATTAGTAATAAATTTGAGACTGAGATCTTGCTCCACATACCCTGGCTTAGAAGAGGGGTTCATGACTGTCACGGTATGCACAAAACTAATATCAAAAAACAAGAACCCTTTTTTTTAAATATTCACTACTCACAATATTTACCAATTCAATACACTATCTACACTCATATTTCTTAGAAAAGGTAAAATGACCTCAGAGAAACCTACCCCTACATTTGGCGATACAAATCACCATAGGGTTAGATGGTTTGATGCACATCACGGGTCAAAAACCTTCAGTTTTATTTTTAAATTACACCTTTAATACTTACATACAAATTAGATTAAATATAGCTCCAAAAAGTACTTTTCGGGATTTCTAAAGCTTAATTAAATCTCATTGCTCTCAATAATTTTATCAATGTTATTTGAACTACTCATAAAGAATGTATGCTTAAAAACATACGTGACACACACAGCCGCAGACGCCTGCAAGCTCATGCACAAATCCCAGTTATCCTGCAAAAAAGAGCATAAAAGCTTCAAATAGATAACCAATACTCGACAGCAGGTGAAAACTGCATACTTATCTGGGAAATGTGGAAGTGCCGAAAACGCAGGATATTCTGTTAGCTGAATCACGCACTCTAAAATCGGCGCTAAAAACGCCAACAAAGTTGTCAGTATTTTCAGTAAAGCTGTCCAACAAAAGCTTTCGTTTCACCTTTCCGGCTTCTTCAGGGACTCTTTAGTCAAACTTACTACATCTCAACACGATATTTCCTAAAAGTAATCTATGGGCATCACAAGTGCCTCCACTGGTGGTGCCCATAGATTACTCCACTGTGGTGCCCATAGATTACTCTTAGGAAATATCGTGTTGAGATGTAGTAAGTTTGACTAAAGAGTCCCTGAAGAAGCCGGAAAGGTGAAACGAAAGCTTTTGTTGGACAGCTTTACTGAAAATACTGACAACTTTGTTGGCGTTTTTAGCGCCGATTTTAGAGTGCGTGATTCAGCTAACAGAATATCCTGCGTTTTCGGCACTTCCACATTTCCCAGATAAGTATGCAGTTTTCACCTGCTGTCGAGTATTGGTAATCTATTTGAAGCTTTTATGCTCTTTTTTGCAGGATAACTGGGATTTGTGCATGAGCTTGCAGGCATCTGTGGCTGTGTGTGTCACGTATGGTTTTAAGCATACATTCTTTATGAGTAGTTCAAATAACATTGATAAAATTATTGAGAGTAATGAGATTTAATTAAGCTTTAGAAATCCCGAAAAGTACTTTTTGGAGATATATTTAATCTAATTTGTATGTAAGTATTAAAGGTGTAATTTAAAAATTTAAAAATAAAACTGAAGGTTTTTGACCCGTGATGTGCATCAAACCATCTAACCCTATGGTGATTTGTTTTGCCAAATGTAGGGGTAGGTTTCTCTGAGGTCATTTTACCTTTTCTAAGAAATATGAGTGTAGATAGTGTATTGAATTGGTAGATATTGTGAGTAGTGAATATTTAAAAAAAGGGTTCTTGTTTTTTGATATTATTATATACCCCCTTTTTTGCAGTTATTTAGGTCTAAGATGCACAAAACTAACCCATTTGGAGAAATTGCCCCTTATGTTTCTCATGTAGAACGTTTTTTTTTTTAAATATGCTCTTGGCCTTTCCAAGTCTCACATAAAGAAAATCATTTATTACTTTGATGTACCAGTCTTTGTGATTCACAGACAGAGTGGTTTACAAATTTAAAATTAAAGATTAAAAAGGGAGGAAAGGAACTCCAATTTCATGAAGTCCATGGCCGCCAAAATCTCCAGCACATGTTCCAGGTGAACTGAAGGCCCATCACAGCACAATGATATTGGCTGGGAAGCCCTTTCTCAGGCCGGAAGATACCATAGTTTACACCAAGGCACAGCCAACACTGCTGCCCCAAATAACCAGGAGGCTGAGGGCCAAAAGAAAATGGCAGAACTTCCCATCAAAACCAGAGCCTGGCAACCCTCCCAATGATGCCTCACCACTGCAGCTCAACTGCCGACCTTAGACTGCTGTGACACAGTCAAGCATATCCTTGCCCCCCCTTCCAGATCGTACAGGAGCAGCAACCTGACCCTTGCAAAATTGGTGTACACAGGGAGTCCTACCTCAAGTGCTTGCTGTCAAAGTGGTACACTCCTTACCTTAGCATCTGCAATCTCAGCGGTCTCCATATCCAAGAGGACGTTTGCAAGCATCACAACCACCTCCTATGCTGACCACAACCAGGAAGGCAATTAGGACTGTTCTCACACACAGCACTCCATAAGCCAGAGGGGATCATTCACCTAGGCACCCAGAAGCAGTTATCTTTCCTAGCTGCTATGAAGACGTACTGAGGAAGGCTTCTCTATTATGCCCTTTTTATGAGCCATGACATGACCCTCCAGATTCAGGCCGGTCTGGGAATATGCCAAGGTGATGCAGTCCGCCAGCCACAAGGACAGCATGTGCTTAGAAACAGCCTTCCCCAGCTTATTAGGGTCAAGAGAGATGAACAGCTGGGTGGACTGCAAGTGGACCTTAGCTAGATGTAAAAGGCAAAAGGCCCGCTTGTGTGCAACGCTGCTTCCCACCCAGCTGGCATGTGGCCTCAGGAAGAAAGTCGGCAGGACAATAGACTGGCTGAGATGTAACTTTGACACCACCTTTGGCAGAAAACTCTGGTGCATTCACAAGACCAAATCTGGTATAAGGTGGCTGGGCCACCAGAGCTTGACGTTCACAGACATGGTGGGCAGACGTGACCGCCAACAAGAATAGTACCTTTCAGGTCAAGTATTTGAGAGGGCAAGCACCGAGCGGCTCAAAACAAGACTGCATGAGCTGACTAAGGACCACAATGAGATCCCATCCCATCACAGGGGGCTTAATGGAAAGCTTTGAGAGAAGCATGCCCCACATAAAGCAAGCCAGCAGCAGATGAGGCGGGATGGGCTGGCCACCCTGAGCCACGATGGTAGGCGCAATCGCACTAAGGTGAACCCAGACAGAATTGGATTTCAGGCCCGAGTCTGAGAGATGCCAGAGAAATTCCAGCAACTGATCCACCGTGCAGGAGAAGGGATCCATCGCCTTACCCACCCACCAAGTTGTGAACCTCCACCACTTGAAAGTATAAGCCCAATGCTTTAAATCCTTGCTCAACGCCAGAAGGACATCTATCTTGGTACATGTTGGCACCAATAACAGGAAAGTGTGTGGGGTGGGAGGATCTGGAGGCCAAATTTAGGCCTTTATGTACGAAGTTGAAAACCAGAAATTCCTGAGTAGCATTCTCTGAAAGGGTTCCCATTCCATGCATATGACCCAAAAGGCAGTCAGAGCTCCGTAGTCTCAATGTGTGGATGAGGCTATGGTGCAAAGAGGAGGGTTCTGGAACTGAGCAACATTCTGAGGAAGAGAGGGGCTCTTCCGAAGGAATGGGCTACACCTTAACCGGGACAGAATCAGGCTGCCGGCATTAACCTTTAAAAAGGAGATAGAGCAGTTTTTAAACTAGATAGTAGGGGAAAGCCGGCAGTCACTCAGGAGCGCATGGTTGGAAGGATATATTCTTGAAGGATACAAGCAAAACAAGGAAGATAGGGCATCCCGACAGAGAGGTTCCAATAACGATAAAAGTAACCTAGATGTCCTTCAGTAAAGAGCGGAAAGATTCCAAATTACACCTATCAACTGACAACCAGATTCATATGAATAAAATAAAACCTTTAAAACGCCTGTATGTAAATGCTAGAAGTCTAAAAAAATAAGATGGGAGAGCTAGAATATATAGCACTAAATGAAGGCTAGATATGACTGACATCTCAGAGATCTGATGGAAGGAGGACAACCAATGGGACATTGTGATACCTGGGTACAAACTATAATCACGATGACAGAGTAGATTCAATTAGTGGAAGGGCTAAGTTCTATGTTAAAGAGGGCATTGACTCACATAGGATTTAAGTTTTGCATGAAACAAAATACACTGTAGAATCTCTATGGTTATAAGCTCCATCTAAAAAGTGGAAGGCGATGGCAGTGAGGGTATACTACCGACTGCCTGGACAAAATGAACAGATGGATTGTAAAATGCTAAAAGAAAATCAGGGAAGCTAAGAAAAATTACAACACAGTAATAATGGGTGATTTCAATTACACTGGTATCAAATGGGTCAGCGTAACAGTAGGACATCTTACAGAGATAAAGTTTCTAGATGAAATAAATGACTACTTCTTGAAGCAGCTGGTTCATGAACCGATAAAAGGGAAAGCTATTTTGGACCTAGTCTGTAATGCAAGAGATAAGGATTTCGGGGCCACTTGGCAACAGTGCTCATAGCATGATCATATTTGATTTAATAAATGTAAGAAGGACAGCAAGGAAATCCACAGTACTATCTTTTAATTTTCGAAAAGGAGACTATGATAAAATAAGGAAAATAGTTAAGAAAAAACTAAAAGGAGCAGTTGCAAAGGTTAAAGATTTACAACTAGCATGGGCGTTGTTTAAAAGTACTATCTTGGAAGCCCAGATCAGATATATTCCATGCTATAAGAAAAGTGGAAGGCCAAAAAACTGCCTACATGGTTTAAAGGCAAGATCAGAGAGACTGTTATTGCCATAAAAGCATCCTTCAGGAAATGGAAAAAGGAGTCTAATGACGAACACCGGAAACAATATAAGTATTGTCAAGTTAGAGGCAAGGCAGTGATAAGGCAGAGAATTTGAAAAGAGGCCTGCCAAGGAAGCAAAAACACATAGTAAAAGCTTTTTCAAGTACATTCGTAGCAAAAAACCTGAGAAAGTGTCAGTTGGACCATTGGATGATAGAGGGGTAAAAAAGGGCACTAAAGGAGGACAAGGCCATAACAGAGAGACTGACTGAATTCTTTGTTTCAGTCTTTATGGAAGATGATGTAGGGAAGTTAGCCGTACCAGAAATGGTACATAAAGGTGATGTAGCAGAAGAATTGAAAGAAATATTGATAAACCGGGAGGATGTATTACAAATGTTCGATAAACTGAAGAGTAGCAAATCACCTGGACCAGAAGGTAAATGTTCACAGGTGTTGAAAAACTGAAATATGCAGACCTAGTATTAGTAATCTGTGAACTATCATTAAAATCATCTGTAGTACCTGAGGATTGGAGAGTGGCCAATGTAACGCCAATTTTTATGAATGGTTCTAGGGATGATCCTGGAAACTACAGACCGGTGAGCCTGGAATCACTGCCGGGCAAAATGGTAGAAACCATTATAAAGAATAAAATTACTGAACATGTAGATAGCCATGGTTTAATGGGAGAAAGCCACCATGGAAAGTCTTGTGTTACTAATCTGTTTTATTTCTTTAAAGATGTGAATAAAGAGGTAGACAAAAGTGAGTCGATTGATATAGTGTATCTGGATTTTTAGAAAGCTTTTAACAAGGTTCCTCATGAGAGGCTCTTGGCGAAATTAAAAAGTCATGAGACTGAAAGCAGTGTAGTATTGTGGATCAGGAACTGGTTAAAAGACAGAAAGCAGAGAGTAGGGCTAAATAGTCAATTTTCTCAATGCTAAAATGTAAATAGTGGAGTACCTCAGGGATCTGTGCTGGGCCTGCTGCTTTTTAACATATTCATAAATGACCTGGAAATAGGAATAACGAGTGAGGTGATCAAATTTGCAGATCATACAAAATTATTCAAAGCTGTTAAAATGCAAGAGGATTGTGAAAAACTGCACAAGGACCATGAAAAATTGGAAGACTAGATGTCCAAATTGCAGATAAAATTGAATGTGCACAACTGCAAAGTTATGCATCTAGGAAAGAACAACCTAAACTATGGTTACAGGATGAAAGGTACCACCTTAGAAACCATCACCCGGGAAAAAGATTTAGGCGTCATCGTGGATAATACATTGAAACCCTCCGCCCAGTGTGCAGCGGTGGCCAAGAAAGCAAATAGAATGCTAGAAATCATAAGGAAAGGAATAGAGAATAAAAAGCGTAGTTACTCACCTGTAACAGGTGTTTTCCAGGGACAGCAGGAATCACTCCTCACAATATGGGCGACGTCGGCGCCAACGGAGCCCATGTGAAGCATTTCCACACCTTTCAAAGAAAACCTTTGAGACATGCTACGATGCATGCATGGTCCCCTTCCCGCCCATGAGTGCCATCTTGCTCAGGCAGATAACATAGCTAAGACGGCAGTAAAACTAAAACAAGGTAGGGAGGCAACTCCAAAGGGAGGAGGGAGGGTTGTGAGGACTGATTCCTGCTGTCCCTGGAGAACACCTGTTAGAGGTGAGTAACTACACTTCCTCCAGGAACAAGCAGGAAGTCAGTCCTCACATATGGGACTCCCTAACTCAAAGCTGCCAAGGACCAAACCACGACAGCACCAACGGCGACCAATCGGGTAACCGTGAGTTGCAGAAAGTGAGTCCCCACAGAGATTCTGACAAGACCCCAGCGTCCACCTACACTATAACTCCGGTAGCCTGATCAAAGAAAGGGTCGGAGGGCAGGAGTTGCCTACAGCCCGAGAATATTACGGAGTACTGCCTGGCCAAAGACACTGTCACTGTGGGACTCGCTCTCCAGGCAGTGGTGAGCTATGACCATATGAATTGAAGACCATGTGGCGGCCTTGCAGATCTCCGTCACCGGCACTGAGTGGTAGGTGGTCACCGACGTGGCCATTGCTCTCACGTGGTGTGCTGTGATCTGTGCTCAAGGGAGAGGCCAGCTCGCTCATACGCAAGAGTAATACAGTCCGCCACCCAAGTCACTCGCTCAGTCACGGGGAGCCCCAGTCCGCTGGGGTCAAAAAGTACAAAAAACTGAGGAGCTTTGCGATGAGCCTGGGTCTGCAATCCAGTTCCTGCCTGCCAGCATGAGGCCACGGGAAGAAGATGGGAAGGACCACCTCTTGGTTGAGGTGGAAAGGAAACATCACCTTCGGGAGGAATTTGGGATGTGTGCAGAGCACTACCCTGCTATTGTAGAACCTTGTATATGGTGACTCTGCCACCAGGGCCTGGAGTTCACTCATTCTTCGAGTGGACGTAAGGACCACTAGAAAGGCCACTTTCCAAGACAGATAACGAAGGTGGCAAGTGGCCAGAGGCTCGAACGATGGTTTAGTGAGCTAGGAGAGCACCACGTTGTCGCAGGAGGGCGTAGAGGGGGCTTGGATAAAAGGAGGCCCCGGGGGAGCCTGGAATCCAGGCGCTGGCTTGAGAGGGGCTTTCCTTTGATAGGGTGTTGGTGAGCGGCTATGGCACTCAGATGCACCTTCACCGAGTTAGATCTTAGCCCGGTGTGTGACAGGTGTAGTAGATACTGAAGTACTAGTTGCACACGGCAGTAGAAGGGATTCTTTTCCCTTTCTGCACACCAGGCAGAGAACCTTCTCCACTTAAAAGCATAAACGCGTCTGGTGGAGAGTTGTCGGGAAGCCAGTAGGATCTCCTCGACATCTCCTAGAAGACTGAAAGGGGCCAACGCTACTCTTTCAGCAACCACGCTGTTAGTATTAGCAACCCCAAATTGGCGTGCAGGAGGGTGCCCTCCTACTGGGGCAGGAGGTCTGGGGCTCTGCCCAGACGGACTAGGAGTGCTACCGACAGGGAAAGCAGCAGAGGGATATCTTTTATAGATAGGACAACGGTGGAAGAGGCCTCCATTTCGGAGGAGGTGGTGGAATTAAAAACCTCCTTGAAAACATCTTTGGGGGATGAGCCCTTCTCTCTTAAACTGGATGAGATGGATCGTCGATTGCAGGGCTTTTTTGACAACTTACGAGCTTTCAAATCTAACAAATTCCTGCGTGACAAAGGGGATTATGAGGCAGATCAGGTGTATTACTGGATGTATGAGAGAGCGGTTGAGGAACCTGGAGGTCCTCCGGACCCTAACTTTGATAAACGGGTAACCTTTGCTGAGTCCTCGGAGGATATGGACTCTAGTGATGGCTCTCGGAGTAGTAAGAAGCCTGCCGCTGTCTCTAATTCTTCCCGGGGTTTTCGGGGGGGCCGGCGGGGAGGAGGGCGTACCCGCCGGTCCTACACCGACGACCGCTGGGAGCCTCCCAACACCAGACAACGGGCCCGGCGTCAACAGCAGTCTTGAATTTGTCGGGCAAACCCTTGACTTTGCAACAGTTGGAAGTTTTGGATTTGGGACTTTCTTTTATCCCCACGGTGCCTTACAACCCTTTTGAGATGCGGGTGGCATTGTATCGATTTTTCCGCAAGTTGCGGATTTTGTGTCACTTTCAAGGTCAGGATGCGACTGAAGGTTCGTTGGTCTACCCTCCTTCCCGGTGGGTTCCACCGGGGGTCCCGGATCCGGCGGTATTAGTATACCAATCTTTGGTGTTACAGGATTTGTTGGACTGTGAAACGTCCTTCACATCTCGGTTTTCTAACATTTCTAATATCCATCGCACTGCGTTACAGGAGCTGGCAGCGGATGGCGATATGGTGATCCGGGGGGCTGACAAAGGTGGGGCGGTGGTGGTCCAGTCCCGGGAAGCCTATGTAAATGGCATTTTGCATCAGCTGTCTGATCTTAAGTATTACAAACCCCTACCGGCTGATCCGACCCCACAGCTGCAGCTTTTGATAAGATCCCTGGTCATGGAAGCTTTGAATAAGGGTTGGATTACCCCAAAGGAAGCCTCCTTCCTTCAACAACGACATCCTCGCATTCCGGTTTTTTATACCGTTCCAAAAGTGCATAAATCGTTGACTTGCCCTCCGGGGCGTCCTATTGTTTCTTGCAGGGGTTCAATTTTGGAGCCCTTGTCCCAATTTAGTGACCTGTTTTTGAAGGAGGAGGCTCAACGTGTCAAGTCATATCTCCGTGACACTTCGCATTTTTTGACCATCCTTTCCTCAGTTACATCTGTATCAGGGGTCCTTTTAGTGACCTTGGACGTGGTGGCCCTCTACACTAACATTCATCAGGAGGCGGCCTTATCTTTACTGGAAACTGCGTTTACTACAGCACCGTCAAGGATTCCGAAGACGTTCCTATTGGATTTGACTCGTTTGGTGCTTACTAGGAACTATTTTGTTTTCCAGGATCAGTTTTACCAGCAATGCCATGGGGTGGCTATGGGTGCCACGGTGGCACCTTCGATTGCCACACTTTTTCTGGCTGATCTAGAGGAACGTTTCATCTATCCGGCTCCTGCATTCCAGTACGTCCAATTGTGGCTCCGCTTTCTGGATGATGTTTTTCTCTTATGGGCTTCTACTATGGACCAGTTGATTCTTTTTGTGGAATGGCTGAACAACATTAATCCGGATATACAGTTCAGATCAGCCAGAAAAAGTGTGGCAATCGAAGGTGCCACCGTGGCACCCATAGCCACCCCATGGCATTGCTGCGCATGAAATGAGAGTCAGAAGCTGTAAAGATGTCTTACACATTGGAACATGGAACGTACGAAGCATGAACCAAGGGAAGTTGGAGGTGGTCAAGAATGAAATGGAACGTGTACAACTTGATCTGTTGGGTGTCAGCGAACTGAAATGGACTGGCATCGGGCACTTTGCATCAGATGATCACATGGTCTACTATGCTGGAAATGAAAAACAAAGAAGAAATGGTGTTGCATTTATAATAAAGAAGAAACTTGCAAGAACTGTAATGAAATACAACGCAGTCAGCGAACGCTTAATCTCTATTCGTCTACGAGGATTGCCTATCAACACAACTATAATTCAAGTATATGCCCCAACAACAGCTGCAGAAGAGAATGAAATTGAAGAGTTCTATGAACAAGTACAAGCTGAAATTGACAGAACATGCAAACAGGATATCCTGATAGTCATGGGTGACTGGAACGCAAAAGTTGGCAACAAAGAAGAAGGCAAAGTAGTTGGAAAATATGGACTTGGCAACAGAAATGAAGCTGGAGAAAGATTGATAGATTTCTGCAAGACCAATGATCTATTCATCTCAAACACCTTCTTCCAGCAACACAAGCGACGACTGTACACATGGACTTCACCCAATGGATTGTATAAAAATCAAATTGACTACATCTGTGGAAGTCAACGATGGAAAAGCTCTGTAACATCAACAAAGACAAAACCTGGAGCTGACTGTGGTACAGATCATCAACTACTAGTATGCAAACTTAAGCTAAAGTTGAAAAAGAGCAAACCACTCATGAATGCACCAAAATATGACCTTGAGAATATACCACTGGAATTTAAAGACTGCCTGCAAAATCGATTTGCTGCTTTAGATACAAATGACAGAGCTCCGGAAGAGTTATGGAATGACATCAAGAAGGTTGTGCTGGAAGAAAGCGAGAAGACTCTACAAAAGGTGAAAAAGCAAAAACGGCCAAAATGGATGACGGAAGAAACTCTGAAAATTGCCCAGAAACGCAGAGAAGCTAAAGCCAAAGGAGAAAGAAAGACAATCGCAGAACTCAACAGAGATTTCCAACGTGCAGCAAGACAGGACAAGGAAAAGTACTACAATGACACTTGCAAGGAAATAGAAGCAGAAACTATTAGAGGAAGAACAAGATCGGCTTTCCTAAAGCTGCGAGAGTTAAAGAAAAAGTTCCAGCCTCGAATTGGAATGTTACAAGATGCTCAAGGTTCTATGTTGAATGATTCTGAGAAGATCAAGAAAAGGTGGAAGGAATATACAGAGTTTTTATATGATAAAGATCAAGTGGACCAACAGCCGTTTCAACCTATACCTTATGATCAGGAACCATTGGTGATGAAAGAAGAAGTTGAAGCAGCATTGAAAGCCTTATCAAAGAACAAAGCACCAGGCATTGATGGCATTCCCATAGAAGTATTGCAGCAATCTGATGCAGCTGTTACCGTACTTACAAGGCTCTGCCAAGAAATATGGAAGACAACATCATGGCCAACTGACTGGAAAAGATCTGTGTTTATACCAATACTAAAGAAAGGTGATCCAACCGACTGTGGAAATTATCGCACAATCGCTCTGATCCCACATGCCAGCAAGATTCTACTGAAGATTATTCAAAAGAGACTACAGCCATACCTAGAACAAGAACTACCTGAAGTGCAAGCAGGGTTCAGGAAAGGGCGAGGAACGAGAGACATCATTGCGGATGTGAGATGGATCCTTGAAAAGACTAAAGAATACCAAAAGGATATCTATTTGTGCTTTATCGACTATAGCAAGGCTTTTGACTGTGTAAACCATGAGAAACTCTGGGCCACATTAAGAAGCATGGGTATACCAGAACACCTGATCGTTCTCTTGCGTAATCTGTACATTAATCAAGAAGCAACAGTTCGAACGGAACAAGGAGAAACAGAATGGTTTAAAATAAGCAAAGGTGTAAGACAAGGCTGCATACTTTCCCCCTACCTGTTTAATTTATATGCAGAACAAATCATCAGAGAAGCAGGACTGTATGAAGACAACAGAGGTGTGAAGATTGGTGGAAGACTCATCAACAACCTTCGCTATGCTGATGATACCACATTACTGGCTGAAAGCGAAGATGATCTGAAACATTTGCTTCTCACAATCAAAGAACATAGTCTCAAAATGGGCCTGCACCTTAATGTAAAGAAGACAAAGATCATGACAACTGGCATAATCAACAGGTTCATCGTTGAAGGAGAAGAAATTGAAATTGTGAACAACTTTAACCTACTTGGATCAACTATCAATAAAGAAGCAACAAGCAGTCAAGAAATCAGACGACGCATTGCTCTTGGCAGAATGGCTATGAAAGACCTAGATAAGATTCTCAAGAGCAGAGATGTCTCTCTCCATACAAAGATTCGACTTGTTCAAGCCATGGTATTTTCAATAACATCATATGGATGTGAAAGCTGGACAGTGAAAAAGACAGACAGGAAGAAAATTGATGCCTTTGAATTATGGTGCTGGCGGCGAATACTGTGTATACCATGGACTGCCCGAAGAACAAACCAGTCGGTACTAGAGGAGATCAAACCTAAGCTTTCTTTAGAAGCTCAGATGACAAGACTTCGACTTTCATACTTTGGACACATCATGCGAAGAGAGAGATCATTAGAGAAAGACATCATGCTTGGCAAGATAGAAGGTCAACGCAAAAGAGGAAGGCCAGCAATGAGATGGATCGCTACAATAACAGCAGCTACGGGTACCAGTCTGTCGTCAATGAGCCGCCTGACTGAAGACCGAACACAATTTAGGATAGCTATCCAGAGGGTCGCCATGAGTCGACTCCGACTCGACGGCACTTAACAACAACAACAGTTCACTATGCATGTTGATGCTAATCAGATTGAATTTTTGGATGTTTTGGTTAAACGTCAAGGGGAGGCTCTGACTACTACGCTTTTTCGGAAGCCCACTCAACGCAATAATTTGCTTCGCTATCATAGCCATCATCCATCTTCTCTACGACGGGGTCTCCCGGTGGGCCAATTTTTGCGTTTGAGACGCATTTGCTCTTCGCTGTCTGCATTTAAAGTTCAAGCCCGGGATCTGCGTGAGCGCCTTTTGGCGCGTGGTTATCCCACCTCCGTGATCCGCCGAGCCTATGTTCGAGCTCGTTTTTTCCATCGGGAATGGTTTTTCTACTCCCCGGGATCTACCCCTTCACGGTCGGAGGAGGATTTCATCACCGGAGTGCTCCCTTATATGCAACACACGGCTCCGGTAACAGCTTTGTTGCGGAAGCACTGGGGGGTTTTACGGGTTCACCCCTGTTTTCAGAAACCCCTTCGCCTGGCGTATTCACGGGGCAGAAACCTCCGCGATCGCTTGGTGCATACGGCTCTGCCCAGGCTTTCGCTGGGGCTTTTGGTGGATCAGTTTGGTCATCGACCGTGCGGGCGCTGTAAATACTGTGCTACAACGGAGGAAGGATCACGGTGGACGCATGCATACTCGGGGAAATCCTTTGTTTTTAAGGGTTCTTCTACTTGCTTATCCTCGTTTGTAGTGTATATGATAACCTGCCCCTGCAAACTATCCTACATAGGTAGGACTATACGCCCTGTCCGGGTTAGATTGGGGGAACATGCTTCACGTCTGGCTCACAAACTTTTATCAGCGCCCCTGGTGGAGCATTGTATTCATCACCAGCACAGCTTTGAGGATCTTCGCTGGAGAATTATAGACTCGGTCCCCCTGGACCCCCGAGGCGGTGATCGGGAACAGCGGCTTCAGTGTTGTGAGCAACGTTGGATTTTCCGGCTTCAGACTGTCTTCCCCACAGGGTTAAATCTTGAATGCGATTGGTGGAGCTTGCTCTGATTGTTGGAAGGTGCTTGTTCCATTTTCCATTTTTCATGAATTTTCTGGACAATGTTTGCTTTGGATCACGCTGCTGTTCAAGGTTTTTTGAGCTTATTTTTTATTCCACTGATGTTTTTGAGCTGATCGACTTTGGGACAGAGTTCGCTGACATCGGGATGACATCTTCAGGGGATGCCTTTTTGCAGCCAATCAGAGAGCGTTTCATGGCCTTTTAAATATCCCTGGATGTAGCTGGCATTCTTATGGGCGCGCTTTTTCATCTGAACAGCTTGAGACAGGGCCTCTTGTAGGCTCGAAACATGCATGCCGCTGTATTCGATCTTGCTGCCCAGCTTGCCCATCTCTCAGATAAGTGGTTTTCACTATGATTAGTTTTTTAAGCACTTTATGTCAATTAAAAAATTGAAAAAAACGGTTACTGCCGACATAGAGTGGAGAGTTTTTCCCCTCTCTATCTCAGGTCGGCGGCTTCCGACAGAAATGATTTTGTGACATTCAGGTGCTGTTTTGAATAGCTTTAGTTCTTTACCCAGGTAATACTCTGTTTTGACTTTTTGTATGGGATTGTTTTGTGTCATCACAGTACTTAACTTTTTGGGGGGGGTTTTGGTCTTGGGCCACCTGGGGGCAATCACAGTATGATTGATGCTCCTTTGTCCTGGACCTTGAAGAGGGTCCTGATGACCAGGGGTTCAATGGAAATGCAAAAAGTAGGCCCTCAGACCACAAGATCAGGAAGGCATCTGCTGCCACTCTCTCCAGGTGCTGCTGACGGGAGCAGAAGTGCGGTAGCTGTGTGCTTCCAGAGAGGCGAACAGGTCCATCACGTGCCTGCCCCAGAGGTGAAAGAGTTGCCTCGGTAATCTTGGGTTCAGGTGCCACTTGTGTGGGCGAAGGACTCTGCTCAGCCTGTCTGCTAGACAGTTGTCCTGGCCCGGGAGGTAGACCTCTCGTAGAAGCATGCTGTTGTGTGCTCCCAAGGAGAGGAGGGCCACCGCCTCCTGGCAGAAGGAGTATGAGCCTGTACCCCCCTAATTGCTGATATAAAACATGATGACCTTGGTGTCTGTCTAGATCAGCACAGATCAGTGTTGCAGGCAGTGGTGGAATGCTTGTAGGGCCAAAAAGATTGCCCTGAGCTCCAGAAGACTGATTTGTAGGAGGGATGACTCCTGAGAACAGCTGCCCTGTTTGCGGCGGTCTCTGCAATGTGCTCCCCAATCCAGGAGGGCAGCATCTGTGCTCAGGATCCTCTGTAGCACGAGTGCCTGGAAGGGCATTTCCACCTGAAAATGGCACAAGTTTCACCACCAGCTGAGGGACTCCGCCAGCTGGCCGGTAACCCTGACCCTGTCCCGTAGCCTGCCCGTGGCCTGAATCCACTGCGAGCGTAGGCACAACTGGACTGTCCTCATGTGTAAGCAGGCTGAGGGCATGACATTGACCATCAAGTCTATATGGCCCATTAGGTAGAGGAGGCAGCAAGCCGGCACTGACCGGCAGCACTGTACCTATCCTACCAGTTGCCTGAGGCGTTCTGCCCTCTCTCTTGGGAGGATGGCCTTAACTTCTAACATGTTCAGCTGAGCACCTATGAACTCCAGGCTTTGGGGTAGCTGACAACGAATCCCAGATGCTGCAGGAGGGTTGTACGCTCTGCGACCTGACTGACCTTTGAGGAAGTACTGCCCCTGATGAGCCAGTTGTCCAGGTAGGGGAAGATGAAAGCCACACTGCCAGGCATTTGATAAAGACCCTTGGCTCGGAGGCCAAGCCAAAGGGTAGCACCCTATACTGGTAGTGTCCTCCTCCCACCACAAACCGTTGATACTGCCTGTGAGAGGGGTGGATCAGGATGTGAGTATATATATCCTTTAAGTCCAAGGAGCACAGCCAATCTCCCTGATGGAGGTAAGGCAGCAGTGTGTTCCAAGGGAGAGCATCTTGAACTTCTCCCTCATCAGAAACATCTTTAAGTTTCTCAGGTCTAGAATGGGCCCGAGGCCCCAGTTCTCTTTGGAACAAGGAAGTATCTGGAGTAGAAGTCTTTTCCCCATAGATGTTTGGGTACAAGCTCTACTATGTTGTCCCTGAGCAGACCTGCAAGCTCTGAAAGCAGAAGGGTCTGGTGAAGGAGAGGTCGCACTGGCTCTCCTGGAAAGAACCTGGGTTGAACCTGCTGTAGGTGAAGGGGGTATCCTTCCCTTTCCATCTGCAGTACCCACTGGTCCGAGGTGACATTAGCCCACATGTGGGCAAAAAGTGCCAGACGGCCCCCTGTGGGCTGGGGATGGTCTCCTGGGGGAGGTCAAAAGCTCCCCCTGGGCTGGGTGGGAGCTGTAGCCTGGGGCTTCTGAGCCTCATGGCTCAGTCTTTTAGGGTGAGAACGCTATTGCTGGGCCAAGAAGGGCTGGTAGTTGTGACTCTGCTGAAAGGGCACCTTTTCCTCAGGAACAGGGATCTTTTCCCAGATGGTTTCTTACTGAGAAAGGATGAGGTCTTCTTGGAGAGCCTCTGTTGAGTCACCATGTCAGCCTCGATTTCAGCTACCTTGTTGGCCATAGGCTTGCCAAAAAGGTTCTCCCCGGTGCAGGGGACATTGAGCAGTTTGTCTTGGACCCATTGCTTGAGGTCCGAAGACTGCAGCAAGGCTTGGCAACAGGTGCCGCTGCTGGCTGCTGCTACCTGAGCTTCTGACTCAAAGCAGTCATAGGCCACCTGGGAAAGAAACTTAGAACAGTCCTCGATCCCAGAGATCAGGGACTGGAACCGCTGGAGGGGTTGCCCGGTAAGCCCCACTGAAAACCTGGACAAAATCTTGGGTTAGGGCCTTTAGGTACATGCCTAAGTACAATTCATAGGCTTGAATCTGGCAACTCAGCATACAGTTCTGGTAACACTTGAACCTGAGGGCATCAAGGGCTCTAGCGTCCCTCCCAGGAGGGATCAAAGAGTGGATCTTCTGGCTCTTAAGTTTATGCATGGTCAACTTGACGACCAAGGAGTTATGTGGGAATTGGGCATGTGGAACCCGGGGCCCTTCTGGACGCAGTAGATGGCATTGAGGTGCCAGCTCACCACCAGCACAAAGGCCAGCGTCTCTCACATTCTGAGTAGCAACCGCTCGAGGATCGGCTTCACAGGCACCGTGAGAGTCTCCTTGGGTGGAGACTCATACTGGAGAATCTTCAGTTCCTCGGTGTGTGGATCTTCCTCCGCCTCGGTTTGCACCGAGAGGGCTCTGGCCATATCCTTGACAAAGTCATGGAAGGCCACATCTTCCAGAGGAGAATGGCGCTGAGGGCAACAGGGCCAAGTGAATATCTCGGTGCCGCTTGGTTTCTGGGGACGCCTCATCGTCGGTCTCCCACTCAGAGCTGTGAAGACGAGTTCAAGGCTCTGCGACTCAATGTTGAGGCTGTCGGCCTCTGGAGGACCTGGGGTCCAAGTCGCAGGAAATTGGCTGGGGAGGACCGAATGCCCGAGGAACGGGACTGAGACCTCGACTGGCGCCGAGAGCTTACCCGAGGCCGATGGCGCTTGGAGCTCGGCTCGACAACCAGGGACTTCCCCGCAGTCGGGAGCCTGTTCATTGGGCAGATGATGCAGATGAACCAGCCATCATTGCCTGCTGCAAGGACAGGTTAGCAGTGATGTTCTGCTCCAAAGTCACCATTCTTGTTTCCAAGCCAGAAGGGCTCCGCAGCTTTCGTCGTGGGCACTGAGGAACTCGGGCCCGGCACCGGCACTCTCACCAGTGTGTCCTCGACAAGGACTGTAGTCTCGAGGAACTTCGCACAGTCTCTGCCAGCCGAGGAATCCTTCTTGAGAATGTTAGTAGGGTGCTTCTCGGAGCCGCCAGAGTCCCTCCGAGAGGTTCAATCAGGTTTCTCCAGTGCAACCTCGGTGGACATTTGAGGATTTTTCCTTCTTTCTCTCGGGGTCCGAGGTCTTCTCTGAGAAGCCACCACCGCAGGACTCCAAGGACGCTCTGGCCTCACAGGAAATGCTGGGCTTGGCATTGGGGAGGCCGGTGCAGAGTCGGACCTGGGGAACAGTTTTTCTTGCAACTCCAACCTCTTTTTATTGGTTTTAGGCATCATGGCCTGGCACAGGTCACAGGAGGTGCTGTCATGGCCAGGCCCAGGCAACGTAGGCAGCAGTCATGGGTGTTGGTCACTGACATTGTTTGACTGCAGTGATCACATTTTTTGAACCCACCAGGGGACATGGTGGGGAACACCCAGTGTCGACGACCCCCAGACGAAAAAGGGCATGAACGCCGGCTGAGATGAGCCTCATTCAAAGAAGACAAAAGTAGCAGAGAACAGCGCCAGAGATGGCGCTGGCTCGAAGCGGAAGAGGAGCTGGTACCCAAACCGGGAACTATTTTGAGGATAATTAGCAAGGATTTTTCTGGGGAAACAGGACAAATGTTCATTGGGCTCCGCTGACAAAAGGAGACTGAGCAAGATGGCACCCTTGGGTGGGAAGGGGACCATGCATGAGTGGCAGCATGACCCGAAGGCTCTCTCTAAAAGCTAGGGAAGTGCTCTGCATGGGTTCTGTTGGCGCCGACTTCACTCATATGTGAGGACCAACTTCCTGCTTGTTCCTGGAGAACAAATGATATTATAATGCCTCTGTATAGTTCCATGTTGTGACCGCACCTCGAATATTGTGTGTAATTCTGGTCATCATATCTTTTAAAGGATATAGCTGAATTAGAAAATATACAAAGAAAAGCGACAAAAATGGTAAAGGCTTAAAAGGTTGGGGCTCTTCAACTTGGAAAAGAGACTGTGGATGAGGGATATGATAGAGGTCTATACATTGAGTGGAATGGGTAAACGTAGAACGGTTGTTTATACCATAAAAAAGCATAGCTACTCACCTGTAACAGGGACAGCAGGAATCAGTCCTCACTTATGGGTGACGTCGGCACTGACGGAGCCCATGCGGAGCAATTTCCCAGGTTTCAAAGAAAGCGTTTGAGATTGCTGCCAGGCATGTGTGGTCCTCTTCCCGCCCAGGGGTGCCATCTTGCTTAGTCAGGTCCCTTAGCTCGAGCCCTACCAAGCAGATGGCAAGGGAAGAATAAAAATCCAGCAACTCGCCAGGGGAGGTGTAAGGGTAATGAGGACTGATTCTTTCTGTCCCTGGAGAACACCTGTTACAGGTGAGTAACTACGCTTTCTCCAGGAACAAGCAGGAAGTCAGTCCTCACTTATGGGACTCTCCAGCTAAAGGCTATCGAACCTGTAACTAAAAACCGCCTCCGCGAGGCCGTGAGCAGAAGCTGATGCCTGAAGGAGCCCGAGCCTTTGGGTCCCTGGGGCGAAACCATCGGTAGCCATCGAGAAGGGTCAGAGGGCAGGAGTTGCTTATACCCTGAACAGATTATGGAGTACAGCCTGGCCGAAGATGCTGTCCCACCGGGACTCCCTCTCCCAGGCAGTAGTGCGAGGCGAAAGTGTTCGCTGAAGCCCAGGTCGCAGCCCGGCAGATGTCCGATAGCGGCACTGAGCGCAGCGAAGCCACCAAAGCTGCCTTGGCTCGGACGCTGTGTGCATTGATCCGACGATCCAGCAGGGTGCCTGCCTTCGAGTGAGCGAAGACAATGCAGTCCGCCACCCAAATGGAGAGGGTGCGCTTTCTGACTGCCTGTCCCAGGCGATTGGGATCGTAGATCATGAAAATCCAGCCAGACTTGCGATGAGGCTGGATGCGCAGCAGATAGAAGGTAAGAGCCATCTTGCAGTCGAGTGTATGCAACACTGCCGACGCCTAGTTGGCATGGGGTCTTGGGAAGAAAGTCGGCAAGACTATCTCCTGATTGAGATGAAAATCCGAGACAACCTTCGGCAGGAACTTGGGGTGGGTGTGGAGGACCACCCTGTTCCTATAGAACTGGTGTAAGGGGCTTCAGCTATGAGAGCCTGCAGCTCACTGACTCGGTGGGCCGAGGTCAAAGCCACCAGGAAGACCACCTTCAAGGTTAGCTGCCAAAGTGAGCATACAGTCATTGGCTCGAAGGGTGAACTCGTAAGCTGCATGAGCACTACGATGAGGTCCCATTCCTCTGGAAGAGGCCAGATGGGAGGCTTGGACAGCAAAAGGTCCCGCGTAAAGCGGGAGACCAAGGGTTGCTCCAAGAGGGGTCTGCCCTCTACAGGGAAGTGATGCACCGAGATGGCGCTCAGGTGTACCCTGACAGAGTTCGACTTCAGCCCCTCCTTCAAGAGATGGAGAAGGTCCTGGAGGACCCACCGAGTGGGACACAAGAAAGGGTCGATCTGGAGCTCGGAGCACCAGACCGAGAAGCATTGACACTTGAAGGCGTAAGCTTGCCTCGTCGAGTACTTCCTCGATGCAAGGAGGATTTCCTCAAACTCCTAGCAAGGCTAGGGTGACCCGTACCCGTTCAGCCGCCAGGCTACGATGGACAACGAGGCCAGATTTGGGTGTAGCACCTGCCCCTCCTCCTGCATTAGCAGGCCTGGGGCACAGCCCAGGGAAATCGGAGGCTCGGACGCGAGCCGGAGCAGGCGTGGTAACCATGGTTACCGAGGCCACGAGGGAGCGACGAGTATCAGAGATGTTCGTTCCCGCTGAGCTTTGTGGAGGAGTGGGAGGGAAGGTGTAGAGAGGCCCGGAGGTCCAGCTCAAGAGAAACACAACCCATGCCTCTCTGCTCTGCAGCGGGACTGGGCCGCAAAAGCAGCGGAGCTGAGTGTCTGCCGGGCTGGCAAAGAGGTCCATGGTCAGGGTCCCCCACTGATGGAACAGCAAGTTGGTCACCTCCGGGTCCAGCCGCCACTCGTGAGGGCAGAGGATCCTGCAGAGCTTGTCCGCAAGGATGTTCTCATGGCCCGGGAGGTAGACCGATCGTAGGGTCATCCCTCGACGGAAGGCAAAGGAGCAGAGGAGGATCGCCTCACGGCAGAAGAGGCGTGATCCTGTGCCCCCCTCCTTGTTGATGTAAAGCATCGCTACTTGATTGTCAGTCTGCACAAGTACCGACTTTCCTTGGAGGTGGTCCTCGAAGGCCCTCAGGGCCCATCGGATCATTTGAAGCTCAAGAATGTTGATCTGCTGTTGAGACTCTTCAGATGACCATTGCCCCTGTGTGCATAGTGCACCACAGTGGGTTCCCCATCCTAGCAGGGAAACATCCGTTGTCAGCACCAGTTCATGCTGCGGGGATTGGAAGGCCAGTCCCCTGAGAAAGTTGTGGGAGATCTGAACGGGGTCCCTGAGGTGACCAGAGGCCGGGCTCCATTGAGTGCTGAGGCACCACTGGGCCATCCGCATGTGCATGCGGGCATGTGGAACCACATGGACAGTGGAAGCCATGTGCCCCAAGAGGCGCAGCATAGTCCGCGTCGTGACCCGAGTGTTGCTCTGGACCTGGGCAGCCAATGCTCGGAGGCGAGCCACACGGTCTGCCAGTAGAAAGGCGATCGCCCGCTGAGTGTCGAGGCGTGCGCTGATAAACTCCAAGGCCTGTGCTGGCTTGAGGTGGGATTAGGGGTAGTTGACCAAGAATCCCAGGCACTCGAGGAGGAGGATCGTGCGTGATGCCACAAGACGGGCTTCCTCGGCTGAGGGCCTCATGACGAGCCAGTCATCGAGGTAAGCCAGTCGTCTGAGGGAGGTAGCGGCCAAGGAGAGGCACTTTTTGAAGACTCAGGGCGCAGATAAGAGTCCAAAGGATAGCACCCTGTATTGGTAATGCTTCCCTTGTACCCTGAAGTGTAGGAACTGCCTGTGCCGGGGGTGAATCAGAATGTGGGCGTAAACATCCCTGAGATCCAAGGAGCATAGCCAGTCGCCCTGCTGGAGGAAGGGCAGCAGGATGCCAAGAGGTAGCATTTTGAACTTCTCCCGCATCAGAAACTTGTTTAGCTTCCGGAGGTCGAGGATGGGCCATAGACCCCCCTGTCTTCTTCAGGACGAGGAAGTACCGGGAATAGAAGCCCCGACCCTGGAGGTGCATCGGTATTCTCTCAACCACTCGCTGCGTGAGGAGGTTGTCTAACTCCTGCTGTAGGAAGGTCTGGTGAGCGGGGAGTCGAGAAGGCTCCACTGGGGAGAAAGGAGGGGGGAAGCCTGTTCAAATGGAGATAGTTGCCATCCCAGACCACTTGGAGGACACAAGTGTCCGATGTGATGGATGCCCACTGAGGGGCAAAGGAGGACAGGCATCTCCCTACCGGTTATAAGAACATAAGATATGCCATACTGGGTCAGACCAAGGTCCATCAAGCCCAGTATCCTGTTTCCAACAGTGGCCAATCTAGGTCATACGTACCTAGCAGTTTCCCCAAAAGACACAGGTTCTACAATGCTTGTACTGGGTCAAGCATTGATATCCTGGGTCCCTTCTTAATAATGGTTTATGGACCTTTCCTCCAAGAACTTGTCGAAACCTTTTATAAACCCAGCTACACCAACAGCCTTTACTACATCCTCCGGTAACAAATTCCAGAGTTTGATTACACGTTGAGTGAAAAATGTTTTTCTTTTATTAGTCTTAAATAGTTTACCCTGTAGCTTCATTGCATGTCCCCTAGTCTTTCTATATTCTGATAACGTAAACAATCGATCTACGTTTACCCTTTCCACTCCGTTCATTATAGACTTCTATCATATCTCCCCTCAGCCGTCCGGAACCTGTCGAGGGGTTCACCTACAAGGCCCATGGAGAAATCCCCAAGTTCCCCAATTGATATGCCTGAATTCAGCATGAGAGCATGGACCCTTGATAGGCCTTGCGGCCTAGGGCGTCGAGAGCTCTCGATGCCCTGCCCGGCAGAACCGAAGAATGTGACTTCAGGCTCTTTTGTTTTCTCATGGCTGACTCCACCACCATGGAAGTGTGGGTAAGTTGGGTTTTCCTGAACCCAGGGCCGCGCTCGACCCTGTACATCGCATCAAGGCGCTTGCTCACGATGGGGACCAATTCAGGGGTGTTCCACATGCGGAGTAGCAGCCTGTATAAAATGGGAGGAACTGGGACATCAAGAGATTCCCGAGGAGGGGACTCGTACTGCAAGATATCGAGCTCTTCAGCTCGAGGTTCCTCCTCTGCCTGAGTAGCCAGGTTGAGAGTCTGTGCCATATCCCACATGAACACAGAGAAGGAGGTGTCCTCGGGTGGGGAACGCCGCTGAAAGGCGGGCGGGAACAGGTCCGACGGGAGGTCCCGATGGGCACGGGTCTCAGGGGAAGTATTCCTATCCGACTCCCAGTCCGAAAAATCGAAAGAGGAGTCTGATTCCGGCTGGTCACCTCGCCCAGAGGCCGAGGACATTTGGAGCCGGAGGCCCTGGAGGATCTCAGCCCCCCAAGGAACGGGAAGGCGAGCGAGACCGATGCCGAGGACCCTCACGAGGCCCATGGCTTTCGGTGGTTTCCAGGGCAGATTTTGGTGTCCCTCTCGGTCTCTAGGCACGGACTAGTGAAGCTGGATACGAGTGCCTGCTGGGAAGCTATGAATGCAGAAACGCTGCGTTCTAGTGCCAGCATATGGGACTCCAACGTGGGAATGGGGCCCTGTGATGCCAACACCAGGGTCACCGGGTCGAGTGTCAAGGAGGAGAGGGGGTCCTTGCCAGGACAACCCTCAGGAGACCTGGCGCCATCGCCTGGGGCCTCCAAGTCTGTTTGAGGTACCTTACGAGGCCGCTCCTTGTCAGACTCTCGGGGACACTGAGGGGGCTAAGCGACCAAGCACAGGAGCGCTCGCGCTTGTTGGGAGCCCCTGACAGTGACTTTGAGGTCTTCGTCTTCTTACGCTGCTCCACTTCAGGGGACCCCTGGTCGGAGTGCCGTCTTGAGTGCGGAGCCAACGTGGGGGACCCCACCGGCGGAGAGATGACAGAGGGTGCCACCGGGGATTCCAAGGCAGCCTTTTGGAAAATGTCTTCGGACTTCGGCTTACGACTGAGCAGGGCTTTGGAGGACATTTTCTTACAAAGCGAACAGAGCTCTGGATCATGGTCGACTCCCAGGCACCATAGACAACAGTCATGGGTGTCCGTAAGCGACATATTCTTGGAGCATCTACCGCATTTTTTGAAACCGGTGGCCATCGGGGCAAAAAGGGCCCCGGCGAGGTCGAAGACCCACGCGGCCAGCGGTTAGGGAAAAAAGGGCGCGAAGCCTGCCAAGAACAAAAATTAGGGGGGGGAAAAATATCCCCTTTGCTCAAAAGAGATAGGAGCAAGGGGGAAGACAGGTAGAGGACCGGTGCAACTGGAAAACAGTAGGCCAGAGGCCGAAAAACGAAACACTTTTTCCGAGGGACGAGGATGTGCGTCTGAAGGGCTCTGCGGAAAAAGGGAGACTGAGCAAGATGGCACCCTTGGGCGAGAAGAGGACCACATATGCATGACAGCAATCCCAAAGGCTTTCTTTGAAAACTGGGGAATTGCTCCGCGTGGGCTCTTTCGGTGCTGATGTCACCTATGTGAGGACTGACTTCCTGCTTGTTCCTGGAGAAAGTAGAGACTATAGGACACACAATGAAGCTACAATGTAACCTATTTAAGACTAACATAAGAGAACATATTGTTTTACTCAGCATGTAATAAAACTCTGGAATTAATTACCAGATGATGTAGTAAAATCTGTTAGTGTAGTTAGGTTTAAAAAAGGTTTGGACAAGTTCCTGGAGGAAAGGTCCATAAACTATTATTAAAAAGGACCCGGGAAATCCCCTGTTTACCCCGGGACAAGCATTGTGGAACCTGTGTGCCTCTTTGGGAACCTGCCAGGTACTTGTGGCCTTAACTGGCCACTGTTGGAAACAGGATACTGGGCCTGATGGACCTTGGTCTGACCCAGTAAGGCATTTCTTATGGTCTTATGTTATGTTCTTATCCATGATGTTGTTGGGTAAATTGAGCTCCGAAAGGAATACCTGTTCAGCATCCAGGCCATGAGGGCTAAGGAGTGGACGTTGAGGTGCATCAGGGTCCTCTCATCCTGGAAGATGAGATCCAAGACAGACCCAAGACGGAGAGGCTCCCTTGGAGAGAGCTAAAGCAACATGGAGAACCATGGCTGCGGGGGCCAGTATGAGGCAATGAGGATCTTGGTGCCCCTATCGGCCTGAAGTTTCAGCAGAGTTTTTGCCATGAGTGGGATCTGGGAAAAGGCGTAAATCAGGCCCACCCCCCAGTGGAAGAGAAAGGCATCCGAGGACAGCCAGTCACTGGACAACTAGATGGAGCAGAACCGGCCACCTGGGTGTTCTGCGATGTGGCAAAGAGGTCAATGATGGGAGTACCCCACTCTTGGAGGATCCACACTACCCTTCCTCCGTGGAAGTTCTACTCACGCTTCTGGAGGACTCTGCTCAGTTGATCCGCTAGGACGTTGAGCTTGTCGGGCAGGTAGGTTTTCCCGAGCTCCATCCCGTGGTCCAGAGCGAACTGCCACAGCCAGACTGCTTCCTAGCAGAATCTGTTCATGCAGAACATCGCCACCTGGTTCAGGACCACCTGATTTGACAGCTGTACCCAGAAGACTCGGCCAGCAATTCGAGGAAGTTTATCTGGTGCAGGCTCTCATGCTCAGACCATAGGCCCTGCATCCACAGGCCGCCCAGATGAGCCCCCCACCCAAGTTTGGATGAGTCAGTTATTAGCATTCTGCAGGGGAGCCCGCTTGGAAGCAGGTTCGGCAACTCCAACTCCCGGCTGAGGTACTGTACCAGGGGAGTGATGGCCACCACTCTGTCCTAGAAGTGACCCGTGGCCTGCTTCCACTGTGTGCAGAGGAGCCATTGCACTTGCCGTATAGAGCGGCGGGCCAAGGGGATAACTTGTATTGTGGAGGCCATGTGGCCGAGCACTTTCAGCATGCCCTGGTCCATGGTGTGGTGCTGACACTAGAAACACAAAATGGGCGAAGGCCAAGGATGGTCACAGGTGCTAGTTTTATTAGATAAAATATCCTACGCGTTTCGGCGTCAAGCCTTCATCGGGGGGGGGGGAGGGTACGCATCTAAAAACAATTACATGAAATTAAAAAACTAAAAAACAGCAATATAACAACATGAATACTATAAATAAATAAATAAATTCTGTGTGTAAAACTGTATACATAAATGTTGTAAAAACATTAAAATAAACATCTGAAAGCATAAAATGGAAAAATACAGTGAATAAAAACATAAATATAATAGTTAAGAACACTGAATATCCAAATAATAATAAATCCCAGAAAAGGTCAATAAATAGTTAAAAAATAATGACAGAGAGGGTACTCAAGTAATGCACCATGTGGCAAAGGAAGTCTTGAAAAAGACCCCCATAAGATAATAACTCAGTACTAAACAAAAGAAAATTACATTACATTATCACATATCACCTAATCAGGAGTTAGTGGGCCTGATTACCTGAGAGCAGCTGAGGCCTGCATAAAAGGCTCCAGTGCCCTGACCTCTTGAGGCTTTCCTAACAGGGGCTCTACAGATCAACCAACAGTAAGGATTTGAGGGTTTATTTTATTAAATTGCTAGTTCTCTGACTGGGACCTATTAAAAGGGTTTTTGTATATTTTTAAAGCAAGGTTACTTTCCTTTGGTGCTTTAGTGGAACTTTCCTTGAGCAGAGTAGATTGTTGAACTCTGGTAATCTCCTCAGTTTTGGGAACTGCTAACACCTAATCAGATGTTAGTTCTCTCCCTACCCACCCCAACTAATACCCACCCCTAGTGAACAGTCTTGCTTTATAGGGCACCTCCCCATTTAACAAAGCACAAAGAATTGGACCAGCACATTTTGAATATAAAGAGATTTAACTACTTTTTCTCTGAAAGGACAGCTGGGAAACCGGCTGGTACTTGGTAGATCTCTCTCTTTTGCTTTAACAGATACCTAAGCTCCACGAACAGAACAATGGCTGGGAAAAATCGTATCGCTAAATCTGTTGTCCCCATTACAGCTTCTGCCTCGGTCCAGACAGAGGTCCTAATGCCAGTTGAAGGACCAGTTCCATGTGCAGGGTGCCAGCATGCTGAAGCTCTGATGAAACAAGTGGAGGAACTCAGAGAGGAGGTGGTGAGGCTGAGGAGCATTCAAGACAGTGAGAAGTACATTGATGAGATGCTTCTTGCAGCAACCAAGCTCTCCAGCAGAGGAGAAGATGGGTGTCAACAGAATGTCGATGGTTGGACACAAGTCACCACGGCCTGCAAAATCACCAATCCAACTTCTCCAGCCCTTGAATTGAAGAACCATTATGCGTCCCTGGAAGTGGAGGAGGTGAAAGCATCCCTGGAAAGAGAAGAACCAGAGTTCAAGTACCCCATAGTTGCAGAATCAGTGACCACAAGGAAACGAAGGGTAGTGGTGGTTGGAGACTCTCTTCTAAGGGGTACTGAGGCGTCCATCTGCCAACCAGACTTGATGTCCAGAGAGGTATGCTGTCTGTCTGGTGCCAAAATCCAAGATGTTAAGGAGAGTTTGCTGAAACTCATCAAGCCCACTGACTATTACCCAATGTTGCTAATCCATGTTGGAACAAATGATACTGCCAGGTATACCTCGGAACGTATCAAAAGTGACTTCATGGCTCTGGGACAAAGGGTGAAGGGTAAAGGCCAGGGCAGAGAGGCTCGCATCCTGGAGATGAATGCATGGCTGCGTGGATGGTGTCATCGAGAGCGTTTTGGTTTCCTAGACCATGGGATGCTGTTCCAAGGGTTGCAGAGCAGAGATGGCAACCATCTGTCCAAGAAAGGTCAATGGCTAATCTACTGAAGAGGGCTTTAAACTAGATTCGATGGGGATGGGTGAGGAAAGCCCCCAGGTAGGTGAAAGCCCCCAGGTAGGTGATACCCATTTCCATAAAGGTATTTAATGTAACAGGGGTAACATATGGAAAGCGGTGTGTATAAATGCCTGTAGCATGGGAAATAAGATCCCTGATGTTGAAGATTTGGTGGGAGTGGCTGACTTGGATTTAGTGGCAGTTACAGAAACATGGTTCACAGAAAACCATGACTGGGATGTAACTATACCTGGCTATACTTTATTCAGAAAGGCCAGGGAAGGAAAAAGGGGAGGAGGAGTGGCACTATATGTAAAAACTACTATTAAAGCTTTGGAATTACAGAGCTTAAAAGGGAGAGAGGAGGCATTGTGGATTAAACTAGAAAGAGGGAAAGAGAAATCTATTTGCATTGGTGTGATATACAGACCTCCCTCACAAGAGGAAGAGGTGGAAAGAGAGTTAATTGAAGACATACGCAGCATTGCTAGGAAAGGGGAAGTGCTACTGATAGGAGATTTCAATATGCCAGATGTTGATTGGCACATTCCTGCTGCAGTATCATCTAGAAGTAAGGAGATCCTGGATTCTCTACAGGGAGAACTATTCAGGCAATTGGCAACAGACCCCACACGTGAAGGGGCCATACTGGACTTGGTGCTTACCAATGATGAAAGTGTTTCTGATGTTGTAGTGGGAGATCATTTTGCATCCAGTGATCACCAGATGGTGTGGTTCAGTATTAGGACTAGGGCTGTTAGAATCCATTCCAAGGTGAGGATCTTAGACTTTAGGAAGACTAACTTTGCCAAGATGGGCCAATACCTCAGGGAGTTGTTAGTGGGATGGGAACAGCTGGGGGATGTAGAAAAACAGTGGGCAAAACTGAAAGGGGGTATTTTAAGGGCAACCAACCTTTTTGTTAAAATGGTAAATAAAGGCAAAAGGAACAGGAGATCGCTATGGTTTTCGAAGGAAGTAGCTGAAAAGGTGAAGAAAAAGAGGGAGGCCTTCATGAAATACAAGAGATCACAGAGAGAGGAAGACAGGCATCTGCATTTGGAAAAACTTAGAGAAGCTAGCAAACTAGTCAGGAAGGCAAAGATTCAAAAGGAAGGAGTGGCTCAGTGGTTGGGACAGGTTACCTCAGGCCGGAAGGCTGGGGGTTCAATTCCCGCATGGGGACAAGCAGCTTCAGGCCGGAGGGACTGGGATCAATGTTCCCTCTAATTTTCTGTAGGCCGTGTGCACATAAAATGTCAGCTGTGTGCAGCTTTTGAAGGAAGGTTAAATTTTTGTGCGCCACATAATGACACTCGGAGTTATAAACAGTAAATTTGACTACACGTCAGAATACAGTATGTACACCACATTGATTTTAATCAAATTAAATGAAAATAGATGATTACTAAATGAAGCGGGAAATTTCTAGTAATTACAATCATAACTTTTAAATTTTAAGACGTTTGTGTTATTTTCTATCAGAATCAGAGCCGTAATTTTTTTGCGCTCTGTTGTAAAGTATGAGCGCTTGCTCGGCGAGGTGTGTCAGAAGACTGTGTTCGTGAGAAACTAGCTCAACTTAAAGTAGACAAAGCGATGGGACCGGATGGGATATACCCTAGAATACTGAGGGAACCTGGGGACGTTCTAGCAGCTCCACTGACTGACCTTTTCAATGCCTCGTTGTAGTCTGGAGTGATGCCAAAGGACTGGAGAGAGGCTCATGTGGTGCCTTTACACAAAACCGGAAGTAAGGATGTGGTTGAAAACTACAGTCCGGTTAGTTTAAATTCAGTGATTAGTAAATTATTGGAAACGCTGCTGAAAGAGAAAATAGTGAGGTTTCTGGAGTCCAGCGGATTACAGGATCCGAGGCAGCATGGATTCACCAGAGGCAGGTCTTATCAGACAAATCTGATTGATTTCTTTGACTGGGTGACCAGGGAGTTGGACCGAGAGAGAGCCCTAGAAGTGGTGTATTTAGATTTCAGTAACGCTTTTGACACTGTTCCTCACAGGCGACTTATAAACAAACTGAGCACCCTATGGATGGACCCTAAAGTTACTGCTTGGGTTAGAAATTGGTTGGGTGGGAGGCGACAAAGAGTACAAGTAAATGGAGCTCACTCTGAGGAGAAGGATGTTACCAGTGGTGTGCCCCAGGGTTCTGTCCATGGTCCGATTCTTTTTAACATCTTTGTTAGTGATATAGCGGAAGGGCTGTCGGGTAAGGTTTGCCTCTTTGCGGATGATACCAAAATCTGCAATGGAGTAGACACCCAGGAAGGTGTAGATAACATGAGGAGGGATCCAGCTAAGCTTGAAGAATGGTCTAGAATTTGGCAGCTGTGATTTAATGTTAAAAAATGTAAGATCATGCATTTGGGCTGCAGCAATCCAAGGGAGCAATATAGTATAGGGGGTGAAGTACTTTTGTCCACTAAAGAAGAGCGGGACCTAGGCGTGGTTGTGTCTGATGATCTTAAAGTAGCTAAACAGGTAGAAAAGGCGACGGCAAAAGCTAGAAGGATGCTTGGGTGCATACGGAGAGGAATGGCTAGCAGAAAAAAGGAGGTGATAGTGCCTCTGTATAAGTCTTTGGTGCGACCTCATTTGGAGTATAGTGTGCAATTCTGGAGACCGTACCTTCAAAAGGATGTGAACAGGATGGAGTCGGTGCAGAGGGTGGCTACTAAAATAAACACAGGTACACTAAAAAAATTTTTTTTAAACTGCCTCTAATGTTTCGATTGATTTTTACGTTTTTTGGTGCGCTGAATCCAAATCTGGTAACCAATTTGCTCCATCACGTACAGATTTTTTGCTACATTGGGTTAGCAGTTTGAGGTGAACGTTTCAGATTGAGTGCGATCGAGATAAAAGTTTCTTGGATGAATTCTTTATACTAATTGTTTAGTAGTTATTCAAATAAGAATAAAGAAAATTGTAACAAGGCAGCACATAAGAATAGAGTAATGTCAACAAAACACACTGTGATGGTAGCAAAATTGTCTGCACTTAAAACAGCCACATACATGTGCACAAACATTGAGCATATAAGAGCGAGGTTAGACACAAAGCAAAGCAAAGAAATGTGCAAAAAATGTTGTACAGGTATGTATGTAAGAATAGAAAACGCAAACCGCACCATTGCAATACATGAAGACAAACACCCGATGGTGTGAAAATAAAATTCTAATAAATGAGATCCGACACTGTGGTAATAACTAGCAAATTTTTATTTCAAAGTTTAGTAAAAACACGATATTTGTCAACACAGTTTAGATTTTAAAGTCATTCTTGGGTCAATCAATCTCCTGGTGGGCCCGTTTCTTCTTCCCCCGAATGCTTCTCTTGGTGCGCTGCTTGGCGTATTTTTCATCTGGGGTTTCCCGCAGCAGCAACCAGCAGAAATCAGCCATCATAGTGGTGTTCCATCTTCCTTGGTACCTTCTCTCTGCGTCCTTGATGTCCTGGTGAAACCTTTCACCTTGTTCTTCACTGTACGCCCCAGGTTTTCGGGAAAGTAGTTCACATGGGAGTGCAAGAAATGGACTTTCAGGCTCATGTTACAGCCTTGTTCTTTGAAGGCATTGAGCATCCTGGCAACAATATCCTTATAGTTCTCATCCCGCCTGTTCCCCAAGAATTTGAGAACAACATCCTTGAAGGAATCCCAGGCTTCTTTTTCCTTCTCAGACATCGTTTCGGCGAATGCTCCATCTGAAATGAGTTTCCTTATATCAGGGCCAACAAACACTCCTTCCTTTAGCTTTGCTTCAGAAAGTCGGGGGAACTTTGAGCAAAGGTACCGAAAGCACTCACCATCTTTTGGAAGGGACTTGATGAATTGCTTAATGAGACCCAACTTAATGTGGAGAGGTGGTAATAGAATTTTATCACGAGGTACCAAGCTCTCATGAAGAACATTTTTCTCACCGGGTCTCAAATACTCCCGAATTGGCCAGTCTTTTTTCCCCCAGTGTAGGTCGCGGGCCCGGCTATCCCACAAGCAAAGGAAGCAGGGATATTTGGTGAAACCGGATTGCTGCCCTAATAGCATGGATAGAATTTTAAAGTCTCCACAAATCATCCACTTATGCTCATCATAACGAATCTTCTGAAGAATCAGGGCCAAATTCTCGTATTTTTCTTGGAGAATAACAGAGTGAGCAATAGGAACTGAAGCGAATGTGTTGCCATTATGAAGAAGAACACCTTTTATGCTGTCTTTTGATGAATCAATGAACAGCCGCCATTCAGCAGGATCATACTTGAGTTTAAACTTTTCCATCACTCCGTATATATTGTTGCAAAATACCAAATCTTCCTCTTTGCTGAAATACTTCAAAAATTGTGTCTCGCGGTTGCGGTACCAATAAAAAGTTGTTCCTGGTGACAATAGATTTTTCTGTTTAAGCTGAGAACCTAGCAGTTGGGCAGCATCTTTTGGGAGTCCTAAATCCCGGACTAAATCATTCAATTCAGCTTGAGAGAAAAGTTCAGGTTTTGGATCTGGTTCAGTTTCAAACTCGGAAGTACTGGACTCATCGGGAAAAGCCATCTGATGAGTCTCATCATGATCAGAACCGTCCACACAAATATGATCCAAAGATTTTGGTGGTTCAGGCACAGGTACTTCGTTGCTATGAGGCATAGGCCTAATTGCTGAGGGAAGGTTGGGGTAACTTATTACGTTCTTATTTTTTAAGTTGTATCCCTTCACAATGCAAGAGCAAAAATAGCAGTCACTGCTGTGGTCTCTTTGTTCACGCCACATTATAGGTATTCCGAAATGAAATGCTTGTTTTTTACCTTTCATCCATAAGCGTAGATCTTCCTCACATGTCTTGCACACTTTGTGAGGAGCCCACGGTTTGTCTTGATCGCCTAACTTCAAACCGAAATAGGCGAAATATACTTTTTTAATAAATGCAGAAATGTTCCTCTGCCGCTTTTTCACGGTATATTCCCCACAAATAAAACAAAAACTGTCCGGAGAGTTGACGCAACCTCTGGCTCTGTGAGCCATCACAAATACACAGCACTGCAAACTACAACTGTAGTGAACCACTTCGGAATAAAGCTGGATTACGACTGAGCAAACAAAAGGTAATAATGAACTTGCAAGAAACTGAAATTTGACAGGAACGTTCATGTCGCAACCACCGTGTTTGAGCGAGCGAACGAGGCGAGGCGAACAGGAAAGAACATGCGCCAGCGCGAGTACTGGATTTAGCCCCCCGCCTCCCAATTGTCCTGTTAATGTATAAAATGAATACAAAACACTCTAAAATATCATGAGGGAGTGTTTCTAGTTAGTTAACCATTACAACCTCTATTTTGGGCCAAGAAAATAAACTGCAGTCGGCTAAAAAGAAATTATGTGAACATTCCTTATATGGGTAAGAAATCTAATTTTGCAAGAAAACGTGACGTGATGGAACATTTTGGCTATTTTTCCTGGATTCAGCACCCCAAAATCTATAGGAATCAGTTGCAAAACTGGAGACAGTTTTTTGGTAGTGTACCTGTGTAATTAGTGGTCTTCATTATAAAGCATATGAGGACAGACTGAAGGATCTTAATATGTACACCTTAGAGGAAAGGCGGGATAGAGGAGATATGATTGAGATGTTTAAATACCTCTGTGGCATAAATGTTCAGGGAGAGAGCCTCTTTCAATTGAAAGCAAGTTCTGCTACGAGGGGACATGGGATGAGGGTGAAGGGAGATAGATTCAGGAGTGATATGCTGAAATATTTCTTTACGGAAAGAGTAGTGGATCCGTGGAATATTCTCCCAGTGGAGGTGGTAGAGATGAGGACAGTAACTGAATTCAAAAAAGCACGGGACAAACACAGAGGATCTCTAAAGGAAAAAAGGGGACTGTTGTAGTTGTTGATATGGAAGGACAGACTAGATAGGCCATGTGGTCTTTTTCTGTCATCATATTTCTATGTTTCTATGTTTCTATTATCAAAGTAGCCAAAAGCACACAGAGCCAGAACACAGAGGGAACAGATATCTTCATGTTAAGTGATATCCATACGAAGAGGAAGAGCACATAAAAGAGGAATGAAACTAATCTCATGGTGTTAAGAAGGTAAAAAACGTTTGTACATTACCCAACATGAAAGTTAGACATTAACGATAATGTTTTCACTGATTAAATGAATTGGAACGGATATGGGTATACATTACATTGGTAAAGAGGGGAACACTGTAATAAACAGCATAAATGTGGTGAATACAAATTGACAACAGATTGTTGCAAGGGGCTGAAGTCAAAAGCAGTGCAGTAGACAGGGTCAGCAGGGGACTGGATGTCAGCGTCTGTGATTAGTCCCCTGCTGACGCTGTCTACTGCACTGCTGCAGTTCGAATACTGCGAGATTCATTGGGAAATGTACATATGGTGTATCTGATATTGTGAGATACAGCAACGCTGTTTTTAGTTAGCCAGTTCCCTTAGTGCTATAAGATTGTTCATATATTTTATTATATTTTTGTCACTTTCTTATAAAAGATGAACACCATGGCCGCGTGGGGGCTGATATTTAGTCAATGCTCCAATTCTGCTTTTGACTTCAGCCCCTTGCAACAATCTGTTGTCAATTTGTATGTGCTCTTCCTATGGATTGGGATGTATATATGTGTACGCATCCTTGAAATCCAAGGCGCATAGCCAGTCGTCCTTTAGAAGGCAAAGGAGCAGCATCCCCAGCGAGATCATCTAGAACCGCTTGTGCATGAGAAATCAGTTGAGGTTCTGGAGGTCCAGAATGGGTTGAAACCCCCGATATATTTTTGGGGACTTAGAAGTACCTGGAGTTAATCCCCTTTCCGACCTGAGCCAGCAGAATTGGCTCGATGGTGAGATCGGTCAGCAGAGTGGAGACCTCCTCCCGGAACAGGCTTTGGTGAAGTGGGTCCATGGGGTACTCCCCGTGGACAAAGGGAGATGGCAGCTGGGTGAAGTGCAGCAGGTAGCTCTGTTGGACAAGTTGCAGCACCCAGTGTCCAAGGTGATAAAGGGCCACCTATGGGTGAAATGGACGATCTGCCCCTATACCTGAGGGGGAAAGCCGGCAAGTGAGGGATAGCTGGCTATGTTCCCGAGGAACCAGTCAAAGGTCTGCCCCTGACTTGGGTTGCAGAGCTGGCTGAGCCTTCTGAGGCTTCTCCCACCACTGCTGGGGGAAGGGGGGCCTGCACCTTCAGCTGGGCACTCTGGGGTGCCAGATAGTACTGGCGCAGGCATGCGAGAAGGCGTTCTTACCCTGGTACTTCTTACATTATGTAGTTTTCCTTGAGAGCCTGTGGAGCGTTATGTGCTCCTTCTCGAGCTCGCCCAATTTCTCCTTGATTGGCTTCCCAAAAAGGTTCTCCTCACTGTACGGAATGTTGGTCAGTTTATCCTGAACCCATTGCTCCAGGTCGGAGGACTGAAGCCAGGCCAGGTGCCGATGCCCACTGCTGTCACTCTGCAGGCAGACTCAAAGGCATCATACCTGGCTTGCACAGCATACTTAGAGCAATCCTTGCCGTAGCTTACCAGTGCACAGGAGTCGAAGCAGTCAGGAGAGACATAGGTGGCAAACTCCGCCACGTCCAGCATGATGTCCTTCAGGAACATACCCATATACAGCTGGTAGGAAAGGATCCAGGCTATCAGCATGGAGCCCTGGTAGCATCTTCCAAAGGAGTCCAGGGTCCTGGCCTTTTGCCCCAGGGGTACCGATGAGTGAGTCTTGGTGCTCTTCACGTGCCTCAAGGTTGACTCAACCACAATGAAATTGTGTAGCAGCTCTGGCTTCTTTAAGTACAACGCCTTCTGGACCTGGTACATCAAGTCCAGTGGTCAGCTGAAGGTGGGAACCGTGAGAGGATTCTCCCACAGTCCCAGCTGCAGTTTCTGCAAAACATGATGCACTGGCATGGTCACTGCCTCTTTGAAGGATACTATAGGAGCTTAAGTTCCTCTGCCCTCAGCTCATCAAGGGAGAAGGGTATGGCCTTGGCCATATCCCACACAAAGTCCTGGAAGGACATGTAATTACGGGGCGATTTACAACACGCATACGGAGGGGACAGATCAGAGGATCTTCTGTCCAAGATGGCAGAGCCCTCCTCGGTTTCCCAGTCCTCAGCCTCACTCCGAGAGGCAATCAAGGGGTTTTCTTCCGCCACCTACTCTGGTCATGCAGAGGAGGAGGATGGAGGTGGGATTCATAGCGCCCCAAGCAAGAATGAGGGTGTCCCAGGACATTGGAACCCGATACGCTTGACAGGAAGATTGCTGTGGGAACCAGCATCGATGCCAATCTACCACCCTCTGCCAACAGTGCATGGGTCTGCGTCTGCCTCTGCCAACAGTGCATGAGTCTCCAGGATGAACTGGATGGAGTGCAGTGATGATGCTGAAGCAATCAAAGAGCCTGTATGCCATAAGACTAAGACTGCCGCCATGTGAACTTCGAGGGCCTTCAGGTGCTCCTCCAACACCATCACTTCAGAGAGGACTCGGACTGGGACCGGGGTCGCGGCTGCAACTTTGGCAGGGACTCTACAATGACAGGCTCATCAGGAGACATCCGGCTGCTCTCCAGGGCTTTGAGGGTCAATTCCTCCCATTAGAGAGTCAACCTCTCTCATCGGGGAAGCTTGGCAGGCCACCCCCAGCCCTCGTGGTCCGTGTTAAGCCAGGAAGGGCTGTGGTGCCAATGCACCCTGGGCTTGACCCAGTGCTTAGGCTCCACTTTCGACGCTGATGGGATCAGTGTCAGGTCCTTCCTCGATTCCATCAACAGATGGTCTCTGCTCGATACCCCGGCCCCTCGGTTCCGAATGCGCCCAGCCTTCCAGCCCAGTTGACACCTCAGTGGAACTCTGTAACAGCATCCGAAGGGGGGACTCCTCCTGCTTTTCACAGCCCTTCAGGCCCCTTCTCATTGTCTGCAGGCAAAGTTTTCAGGATGTGGGCAGGTGGTCAGGACCAAGACACTGCAGGCACCAGTTGTGCCTAGGAAACACAAAAAGAGCAACGCCCTCACAATATGTAAGAGAAGAACCACAAGGGAAGAGTAGCGTGTGGAGGTCACAGGTACCTTTAATTTTAAAAACCCCTACGCGCTTCGGCTATTGCCTTCTTCAGGGGGTATACATATTCAAAAAATAAAAACAAATAATCTCAAAACAATCAAAAATAGATCAAGTATGAGTACAATAATTATAATGGTAAATTGACTACATAAATAAATAAATTCCATACAATAAAACATTATAAAAGTTCAAAATCATAAAATGTTAAAATCATAGAAGATAAGGAAGTGTAAATAAGTACATGACACCATGTATAGAACACCAAGTATGTGAAGAGAGATGAAGAGGTACATAGGTGGTACTATGTAAATACAGAGAACCATACTTACTGATGCGCTCTGTGGATATCCTAAGAAGAGCTAGTATTCTACAAAATCACTGTTGATTTGAAATAATAATGCACCAGGAGGAAGTATGGCATCGTTTCATAGTTTTTATGTCCAAACACTGAGCACTTAGGGGAACCGAAAGGGAACAATACATAAATAATATTCCTTTTTTAATAAAGCATAGTTACTCACCTGTAACAGGTGATCTCTGGGAACAGCAGGAATTTAGTCTTCACATATGGGTATCGTCGTCACCGACGGAGCCTGCGCGGGAACGCTCCCCAGCGTCCAATTAGAAAGCTTTTGGGAGCATCCCACAGCGCCAGCGTGCTGCCTTTCCGCCTTTCCCAACTGCCTCTCTCCAGTTGAGCTTTAAAGCTGAGACAAAGAGAGAGAGAAGGAAAGAAAAGAGAGATACAACTCCTAGGGGAGGTGGGTGGGTTGTGAAGACTAAATTCCTGCTGTTCCCGGAGATCACCTGTTACAGTTGAGTAACTATGCTATCTCCAGGAACAAGCAGGAATGTAGTCGTCACATATGGGGACTCCCTAGCTACAGATGCCAGGGAGAGACCCCAGAAGTTGTGTGCCCCTGTGAAAGGGCTCCACTTCCCCCCATGGATCTCTGGCATCCTACCGGGAATGGTGGGTAGGAGTTGACTAAGTATGGAACAGGTGTTGTACAACAGCCTGACCAAACAAGGCATCCCGGCGGGAGTCCTTGTCTAAGCAGTAATGGGCTGTGAAGGTATGAACCGAGGCCCAAGTAGCTGCTCGACAAATGTCGTCAATAGACACAGAGTGTAGATGAGCCATTGAGGCTGCCATGGCTCTCACGTTGTGAGCTGTGACATGGCCTTCCAGAGAAAGGTTCTTACTCTGATAGGCAAAAGAAATACACTGTGCAATCCAGCTGGACAATGTTCTCTTGGAGACTGGAAGTCCCAAATGAGAAGAATCAAAAGCAACAAAGAGTTGGGAGGACTTTCTATGTTGCTGTGTCCTTTGCAAGTAAAAGGCAAGTGCTCTTTTACAGTCCAAAGTATGAAGATTCCTTTCTGCATTTGAAGCATGAGGCCTTGGAAAAAACACAGCCAGGTAAACTGCCTGGTTTAAATGAAAAGGTGAAACCACCTTTGGCATAAAATGTGGATGAGTCCTAAGGACTACCTTATCATGATGGAACCTCGTGTAAGGAGGATCAGCAACTAATTCTTGCAATTCACTGATGCAACGTGCTGATGTGATTGCAATGAGAAAGATAACTTTCCAAGAAAGGAATTTCAAGGAGGTAGTAGCTAACGGTTCAAAAGGCGGCTTCATGAGCTGCCCCAGAACCAGATTCAGGTCCCATGCCACTGGAGGTGGCCTAATGGGAGGCTTAGTTAGAAGAAGGTCCCTCATAAATCTCGCTACGAGAGGATGAGAGAAAATAGACTGTCCATTTACAGGCCTTAAAGAAGCTGAAATAGCACTTAAATGGACTCTTACTGAGTTAGTCTTAAGTCCTGCATTAGATAAATGAAGGAGATACTCCAGTAATGATTCCAGAGGTATCGCAAGGGGGTGAAGACCCTTTTGCGAACACCATATGGAAAACCTTTTCCACTTGAAAGCATAAGAGTGTCTTGTGGAAGGTTTCCTGGAAGCACAAAGGACATCTTTTACTTGTTGAGAAAGGTTAAGACCATGAAGGTCTAGGCTCTCAGCAACCAGGCCCTGAGATGCAGAGAGTGGGGATTGGGATGCCACAACATCCCGTCCTCCTGAGACAGGAGATCTGGAGCAGATCCCAACTCCAGGGATGGAGCTTGAGAGAGGTGCAGGAGCAGAGGGTACCACACCTGCCGTAGCCAATGTGGAGCTATGAGAGCTCTGAAGCCTGAATAGGGTTTTGGGAATTAGGGGAATGGGTGGAAAGACATACAGGAAGTCCTGACCACAATGGAGGAGGAAAGCATCCCTGGCCTGAGAACCTTGAGCCGGAATTCTAGAACAGAACCGGGGAAGTTTGGCATGCAACGGACTTGCAAAGAGGTCTATGTCCGGAGTTCCCCAAATTTGAAAAATTTTTGCTGCCTGGTCTGCATGGAGAGACCATTCGTGTGGAAGCAGAACTCGACTGAGTCTGTCTGCCCAAGAGTTTTGAATGCCTGGCAGATACACAGCAAGAAGATGAATCTGATGCTCTCTGGTGAGGGCCCATAGTCGCAAAGCTTCGTTGCAAAGCGACAGAGAGCCTGTTCCTCCCTGCTTGTTCATAGCTACTTGATTGTCCGTCTGAATTAGGACTGTCTTGTAGCTTAGCTGGGTGTGGAACACTCGAAGAGCAAGGAAGATTGCTCTGAGTTCTAGGAGATTGATATGTAAGTGGGTCTCCTGTGGAGCCCAGGTGCCTTGGGTGGAGAGATCTTGCAGATGAGCCCCCCAACCCACTTGTGAGGCGTCTGTTGTTAGAGTGACCTGGGGTAGGGGTTGCTGGAAAGGGGACCCCACCAACAGGTTTTGGGTTGACTGCCACCATTGTAGAGACAAAAAAAGGCGACTTGTGTTCGCTATTTTGTCTGATAGGCAGCCTGATGCCTGAGTCCATTGAGTGGATAGAGTCCATTGGGCTGCTCTCATATGGAGGCGAGCATAGGGAACCACATTCACGGTAGATGCCATTTGGCCTAGTAGTTGTAACATTTCCCGAGCAGTGAGATGAGTTTTTAACACTGCCTGGGAGGCTAACTGCACAATGCGAAGGCAGCGGGCCTGAGGAAGATAGGCCCTTGCTTTTCTGGTATACAGCAAAGCTCCTATAAACTCTAGAGACTGAGTGGGAGTTAGGCTGGATTTTGGGATGTTTATGACCAGGCCCAAATACTGAAGGATACGCATTGTGCAAGATAGAGAAATTCTGGCCTCTGACTCTGATGGAGCTCGAATGAGCCAGTCGTCTAAGTAGGGGAAGACAAATACTCCTAGAGTGCGAAGAAATGCTGCTACCACAGCCATGCATTTCGTAAACCCCCTTGGTGCTGAGGCCAGGCCAAAAGGAAGCACCCTGTATTGGTAGTGCTTTCCTTGAAAAGGAAAACGAAGGAATCTTTGGTGAGTTGGATGGATGAGAACATGATTGTACGCATCCTTGAGATCTAGAGAACAAAGCCAATCTTGACTCTGAAGGTATGGCAGCAGAGTTCCCAGAGAAATCATCTTGAATTTCTCTTTGAACAGGAATTTGTTCAATTCTCTGAGGTCTAAAACAGGACTGTGTCCCCCTGTTTTCTTTGGAATAAGGAAATAGGGGGAGTAAAACCCTGTACCCTGTTGAGAAATGGGTACAAGTTCTTGCCCAAGGGCCAAATAAATATTGGCCCTTGGGCAAGAAGTAAACTGACCTCCTGACCCAACTGAGTGTTGGGTGAAGTCTGAGAATTGAACTGTCTTACCACTGTAGGAGGGGGCATGTTGAAGAAATGAAGCTTGTACCCCTCTCTTACAATGGAAAGAGTCCATTCTTCTGCTGTTATCTGCCCCCATCTGGGGGAAAAATGCGACAACCTTCCTGGGATGGTGGAAGGCTCTGGCCCGTTCAGGGCTAGGAAGGCCAAGTTCTCTAGATGGGAGTCAAAGCCCCTGTGGAGGCTGAGTCTGCTGGGCCGGTTGAGGCTTAGCTGTCTTTGTTTTTCTTTGCTTTGGGGCTGCTGTCCCTTTCGGGCAGACTGACCTGCAGAATGCACCTGCTGGGTATAGGAGGGGTAAAACTTCTTCTTTTTAGAGAAGAATGGTTTCTTGTAGGATTTCCTCCTTGCAGGATCAGCCGTAGCCTTGGAAAGTCTATCCAAAGTGGTGTTATCAGTATCCAGCTCATTAGCTTTCTCTTGCCAATTTTTGCCAAAGAGATTTTCGCCTGTGCAAGTGATATTCCCCAGTTTGTCCTGTACCCAGTTCTAAGTCAGATGCCTGGAGCCAGGCAATCCTACGAGCACCTATGGCAATGGCAGAGGTTCTGCTTATTCACTCAAAGCAGTCAAAAGCTACACGATTAACAAACTTGGAAACATCCTGGGCATGTTTGACCAGTGTAAGATAATCCTGCCTCTTATCATCAGGAAGGAGAAGGCTCATAAGCTCTAGATCTCCTGTAACCTCCTTAAGGAACATCCCCATGTATAAGATGTAGGAACTAATCCTGGCAGAAAGCATAGAGGCCTGGAAAGTTTGACGCCCAAAGGCATCAAGAGTCCTACATTCACATCCTGGAGGATTAGATGCATGTCTTTTTGCACTCTTGATCCTTCTCATAGCTGACTCCACCACTATGGAGTGGTGTGGTAACTGAGTTTTCTGAAATCCAGGACAAGGAGGCACTCAATACATGGTATCCAGCCTACGGGAATGAGGAGAGGTGGTAAGAGGTATTTCCCACATTCTTAACATGAGATCATGCAAGATCTCATGACTAGGCAAAGTAGCTGCCTCCTTGGGAGCTTTAGGGTATTGTAAAATCTCGAACTCCTTTGCTCTGGGCTCTGTTTCAGGAGCCACTGTGATGGAAAGACCTCTAGCCACCTCCCTGATGAAATCCTGAAAGGATATATCCTCTGGAGGGGACATCCTACATTTAGGAGACGGTGGCTCCTCAGAGAGAAGTACTCCCGCATTGACAGAGCTGTCAGAGTCCTCAGAGTCATCGGAGGATTCAAAATAACTTCTGTCCGGGTGCTCTTGTAAAGCACGATTCCGGTACCGATCGAAGTCGGTACCGGAGGGGTCCGGTACCGGCCTGTCGATACCGGAGGAAATAGCATGACTCGGTGTCGGTAATACACTTGCCAATGTCGATGCTGTCGGTACCGGTACCGATATCAGTGCCGGAACCGGTGTCGATACCGGTTGAACTGTCTGAAACTGTCCCGAAGGCACCGATGCCGCAAGGAGAGCTGCCAGACTGCGTTCAATAGCCAGGAATCTCTGGTCAATTGACGCTGCCGATGCCTGGGTATCGGTACCGGACAAAGCGGCCGGAACCCCAGAGCATGGCACCAGTAGTTCTGCCGAGGTTGAGGCCTCGAGAACATCCTGGAGCCCCGATAGTGCTTTGGAAGCCAAAGCCTCCCGCCGGGGCAATTTTGCCGGTACAAGCCCCTCAAGGGCAATGCCAGAGGCATCTCGATGCTTGGAAGGAGATCTACCCTTTGAGGACCGGCCAGATTAATGTTTGGTTACTTGAGATCCATGGGAGGAAGATGAAGCCCTGGAAGACATCGATGCCACGGATGCTGCATCGGAGGGAAAAAGGGTGCTAAGCTTAGCAGCTCGGTTCTGCCGACCCCTCTTCAACATCATCCCACAGGCAACACACTCTGAAATGGAGTGGTCAGGACCTAAACATCTGAGGCACCACTTGTGAGTGTCGGTGACTGAGATGGTACCGCCACACTTGGAACACTTTTTAAAACCCGAAGCGGGTTTTTCCATGTTGAGGAAAAATTGGGCCTAGTGCCCAAAATGGCGCGTGGCACCCGAGAGAAAAAAGGCTGGAAAATCCAGATAAAAGATTACTTTTTTTTTTTAAGAAAGAAAGAAAGAAAGAACGAACTGGCGGTACCGGTATAGCGTCGAGGAAGGCAGACGCTACCACAAAAAGAATGAAAAAATATGGGATAATTTCTGCGATGACAGGAAAACTACCTGCTGGCTCTGCGGAAAACGAATAACTGGAGAGAGGCAGTTGGGAAAGGCAGCACGCAGGCGCTGTGGGATGCTCCCAAAAGCTTTGTAATTGGACGCTGTGGAGCGTTCCCACGCAGGCTCCGTCGGTACCAACGATACCCATATGTGAAGACTACATTCCTGCTTGTTCCTGGAAATACATTACAACCGGGAAAACTCAGGTCGGAGTAAGACGACATTTACAAGGGAATAGAGAAGTATATAGCATGTGAGGGTACAAGCAGCCCAAGGGGAAGTTACAATGAATATTCTGATCCATTTATGTTCCGTTTCAAAAATGAAAATGGGGAATAACCTACAAGTAGTGAAACATGATCATGACATGGTGAATGTGGCCCTAAGGTAAAAACATTAAAAAATCATTCTATCTTAACGGTCTGTGAGCAGTTAAGAATGGTGGCATGAGTAAATAAATCTGCTGACCTGGTTAAATATTATGGGGTGGAGAGAGAAGACTAAATGAACCAAATTAAATGAAAGGAGAATAATAAATGAAAGTTCATTTCGGAGTATTTGTTCAATCTTGTCAGCGAGGAGCTAGAGGATGCCGTCGTGAATATCACTACTTACAATACATAATAAATGCGAAACAGGACAAAGGATTTCACTGTACCATTCAAAAAATAAAAACAGAAAACTGCTCACCTTCTCAAACAAAAGATGTTTGAGTACAATGAGTATCGTGCCGATGCACTAAACCGCGGATCCAGTTTTAGCATTTGGATTCGCACCAAAAAAAGGGTCAAGGGTGAGAGAATATTAACATAAAGAGGCTTACTAAAAGGAAATCCAATCTAAGAGATTACAAGCAACTGTTGCTAACATGTATTTTTTTTTTTTAGTGTCATCAAGTCAGTGTTGACTCATAGCAACCCAGCTACCTCTGGGTTTTTGCGTGTATATCATGAGCCATCTATAAAGTAAAACACATTTTTTTGAAAAAGGAACCTGAATGAAACAGGAAAAGTAATAAAACTATATGACCGGTTATGGCTGTAAGAGGACAGACCCAACGAGTAGGGGGGAGAAGGAAAAAAAGGGGGGAGGGGAAGGAAGAGGGGAATGGAAGGAAAGGGAAGGAAAGTAAAAACCAAAAAGGAGGAATAGAAACAAAAAAATGGCATAATCGCAATAAAACCATAAACATGATGATGAAGTGGGGGAGGGGAGTGGGGGATGGAGGAAGAGGAGGGGGAAGGGGGAAGGGAGAAAAGGGAGGGAAAGGGAAGAGGAGGAGGGGGAGGAAGAGGAGGAAGGGAGGGGGGCTTTGATGTTTGCCTTTTTCTGATCTTATTTAATCACTGTTTGTTTTAGTAATGTTTTTTACTATTCATAATTAGTTCTTATTCCTCTTCCCCCCTCCCCTTTCTTTCTCTTCCTCCCCTTTTCCCCTTCTTCCCCCTTTCTTCCCCCTCTTCCCACTCCCTTCCCCCTCTTCCCACCCTCCTCCCCGTCCCCCCTCCCTCATCTCCCTCCCCCTTTCCTTCTCCCACAGTGATGATATTATTGTTATTATTTTCATCATCATTTTTATGGTTTTAGTGCGGTTATGTCATTTTTTTGTTTCTATTCTTCCTTTTTGGTTTTTACTTTCCTTCCCTTTAATCACCCCCCCCCCCTTTTTTCCTTCTCCCCCTTCCCCTTGGGTCTGTCCCCTTACAGTGTGACCGATCATATAGTTTTATTACTTTTCCTGTTTCATTCAGGTTCCTTTTTCAAAAAATGTGTTTCACTCTATAGATGGCTCGTGATATACACGTGAGCAACAGCTGCTTGTAATCTCTTAGATTGGATTTCCTTTTAGTGAGCCTCTTTATGTTAATACTCTCCTGGATCCACGGTTTAGCACGTCAGCATGATACTCATTGTACTCAAACATCTTTTGCTTGACAAGGTGAGCAGTTTTGTGTTTTTTCTTTTGAATGGTACAGTGAAATCCTTTGTCCTGTTTCGCATTTATTATGTATTGTAAGTAGCGATATTCATGACGGTGTCCTCTGTAGCCCCTCACTGACAAGATTGAACAAATACTGGAGACTCACTCCGAACTGAACTTTCAATTATTATTCTCCTTCCATTTAATTTGGTTTGTTTAATCTTCTCTCTCCACCCCATAATATATAACCAGGTCAGCAGATTTATTTACTCATGCCACCATTCTTAACTGCTCAAGGACCGTTAAGATAGAATGACTTTTTATGTTTTTACCTTAGTGCCACATTCACAGTGTTGTGATCACTTTTCACTACTAGTAGGTTATTCCCCCCATTTTCATTTTTGAAACGGAACATAAGTTGATCAGCATATTCACTGTAACTTCCCCTTGAGCTGCTTGTACCCTCACATGCTCTATACTTCTCTATTCCCTTGCGACTGTCGTCTACTCCGACCTGAATTTTCCCGATTTTAATGTTTATTAAAAACGGATTATTATTTATGTATTGTTCCCTTTCAGTTCCCCTAAGTGCTCAGTGTTTGGACATAAAAACTATGAAACTATGCCATACTTTCTCCTTGTGCGTTATTATTTCAGATCAAGAGTGATTTTGTAGAATGCTAGCTCTTCTTAGGATACCCACAGAGCGCATCAGTAAGTATGGTTCTCTGTATTTACATAGTACCACCTATGTACCTCCTCATCTCTCGGACAAAAAGAACAGATACCCAGACCGGCAGAGTTTTCAGGTTTGAAAAACCCCCTTCTTTATTACCCCTCCTCATCTCTCTTCACACACTTGGGTGTTCTATACATGGTGTTATGTACCTCTTTACACTCTGCCTTATGTCTATGATTTTGACATTTTATAATTTTGAACTTTTATAATATTTTATTGTAAGTTATTTATTTGTTTGTGTAGTCAATTTACCATTATAATTATTGTACATAATCTATTTTTGATTGTTTTGTAATTGTTTTGTATTTTTTGAATATGTATACCCCCTGAAGAAGGCAACAGTCGAAACACGTAGGAGTTTTTACAATAAAAGGCACTTGTGACCTCCACATGCTACTCGCACCAGTTGTGCCTATCCATGACCAAAATAATGAAACCACATTTTTTGCATTTTTTTTTAAAGCCAGTCACTGGCTTAGACATGTTCGGGAAGACTGCATCAGCAAGATCGAAGGCCTTGATTGTGATGGCGGAAAAAAAGGGTCCAGAAAGGGAAAAGCACAAAAGATAGCAAAAAACACAAAGAAAAATATTGGCTGGGAGCCAACTATCCGATGACAGGCGGTGAAAATTACTCAAGAAAAAATACCCACAGAGGGTAAGCAGAGAAAAAAAGGTTTTCCACTGATGCAGGACATGTCCTATGGGCTCTGCAGAAAAGAGGAGACTGGAGAAGATGGTGCTGTGGCAGGTGGGGTGGCAGATGCGCATGCACGGTGCAGCTCCCAAAAGCTTCCAGTGGAAGCTGCAGAGCGTTCCACGTGGGCTCAATTGGAGACGTCACCCATGCATGAAGACTTACTTCCTGCTTGTCTACAGGGAATCATGGTTCCCTGGTATTTTCCAAGTTTCAGGAAGAGTTGTTGCTATGAGAGGTATTGGAAGATATGCATACAGAAGGCCCTCTTCCCAGTCTAGGAGGAAGACATCAAAGGCTGGTTTGCCTTGAATCCCTGTACTGGAAAAACACTGATATACGTTCCTGTTCGAAAAAGTGGTGGAAAAGGTCTACTCAGTGGGTGCGCATTCTCAAAAGATACCGTGAGCCAGCCACTCATTTGGGGACTATACATGGGGTTGCCATACACATCTCAGTTTGTCTGCCAGGGTATTGTTTTTCAACACCAAATATGGGGCTCTAGCGACATCCTGTGGGCAAAGTTCTAAATTCTGTTTTCCAACATAGAAGGTATGACCCTGGCTTGTTGGTGTAATACATCCCTACCTGGTTGTCTATCTGAATCATGATAAATTGATTGACCAGCTGATCTTTGAAAGCCTTCAGAATAATCAACAATGCTCTTGATTCCGAAAATTTAACTGGTGACGTTTCTTTTTTAAAAACATTTTTTATACAAATTTTTCAAAATACAATTCAAGTAACAACTTCTATAGAAAAGCTGTCCTGGGACTCACATTATCAAAATAATAGACTAAATAATATCGAAAGGCAAAACACGACTTTCGTCAAGAACAACTCAAGTCCACAATATAGAGGAGCTTCCAATTCAAACTCAAAGAAAAAAAAAGAAATACAAAGGAATAGACAATAAGATCTGTTCACACTCAGACTGGAAGAAAGAGGAAAATTGTCACTAGAGAACTCCAGAAGGAAGCTTTCTTTGGCACGATGCAGTACTATGCTGAGCATTAGCAGTACATTTGAGAGATTGAGATCATACTCTACATAACCTGGCTTAGAAATGAAGTTCATGACTCTCATAATATACGCAAAACTAACTCATTTGGAGAAACTGCCCATCAAATATTAGTAAAACAGAGTAATCACAATAACTGAAAAACAGTTACATGAGTTTATAAGGATACTAATGGTCCAACCATCTGGTGAAGTTTCTTCTAGAGCGACTATAGACCCTGAACATGACACCCATCTACAAGGGCTCCCAACCTAGTTTGGACGAATCTGTCATTAGTATTTTTTGGTAGGAAGGAATGCCACACTGAAATATACTGTCCAGCGGGTCAAAGAGTCCCAGAGCAGAACAAGATGTTTGTTCAGAGCCTTTAGGTCAAGAATGGAATGGAATCCACCCATTTTCTTTGTAATCAGGAAGCACTTGGAGTAGCCTCCCTTTTTTTCTTAACCTGGTGGAATGGGTTCAACAGCCTTGGCCTTGAGAAGGGAAGCACGCTCCTTCGCTAGCAGTTCCTGAAGAGGAGAGCTTGACTAAGACACTCTCAGAGGGCAATTTGGAAGGGCATTCATTAAATGTGAACTGTATCCTTGCCAGATGAGTTTTAGAACCCAACACTCACAGATTATACAGCGCCACCAATTCATGAACTTGACCATCTTCTAGGAAGAGGGAGGCTTAAATACATATACAAAATCAATGAAGGAAAACTCCTGAGAAGGTGAATTTCTTCTCTCATAAAGAGAGAGGTCTGACAGTAAGCCTGGAAATCTCACTTCTGAGAACACTTTCAGCCCCAGCAAAATACTCCAAGGCGGTCTAAGTCACTGTTTGGCTTGAGCTCTAACTCTCTTGGTGAGCAGATCTCAATGTAGAGCATCAATGCACCGAAGGCCTCCTACGTCTTGGTGAAGTTTATTTTATTTTATTTACATTTCTATACCGCGATTTCCTAACGATCAATTGCGGTTTACAGAGAACAATGATGAAATGTACAGAGAATACAAATTCAGTTTATATGGAACAATATCAACTATGTACAGTTATAACAATAAAATAAATATATATTAACTATATACAAATAAATTTTGTCTTTGTGTTGTTGAGGTGATCAAACTGTCAAGGGGAGCTAGGTTAATTGGGAGGCAAGCCTGTGTAGTGGTTGGATGTTATGTAATAGAGCCAAAGTGCTGTGAGAAAAGGTAGGTTTTACGTTTTTTCCGGAAGGAGTTGCCCCTCCCAACATGCTGGAGATGGAAATTAGCTGCACAGTGAACAGAATCATGACCCTTTGATGTCTCAGTGATGATGACTTTTGTATAGGCAGTGCATGAGTTTCCAGGACTGGTTGAATGTGTTGATGCACCAGTACCAGTGCAGATGAAGCAGCTGCTTCATGTCATGCAAAGAAGCAATCTATCCTCTCCTTCAATCTCGTCATTAGACCCTTCTTCAAGGGCTGTCACTGACAAAGACAGGGTGCCTCAAGTACAATGAACCACATCCTCCTGAACTGTCAGGGGTGTATGGCAGACTGGTCTTGGCCCCCTGGAGACTGGCGTGGCACTTCCAGTACAGAGAAGGATGAGCAAGCCTGATATCAGCTATTTCAAGGACAGTGGTTCTTCCTATGCCTCAGTGCTCATAACATCACAATCCAATGAGCTGTGCCTCCAATGCAATGCAGTATCTGCTGGATGGTTGGTGACATGGCCCAAAATGTCGAAGATAAGGATGAATCCTTCCTTTTCAATGGGTGGAAATTAGATGTTGACCACTCTTGATGGGCTCTAGTGGTGCTCAATGTTGAGGACGACTTATGTCCTCTCGACACCAATGTACCCTTCCTCCCTCAGTGTCCAATGCAGCTCTGTGGGCTTATCCGTCCAAAAAACTTTCTGTCTTGTTCCTCAAGATCTCTAAGTCCTCTCTTTGTCATCTGTAAGCGTAATTTACAATGAGAGGGTTACTGGTCAAGGCCCAGTCACTGTGGGCACCAATTATAGGTATTTATAATGGATAAGATCTTGTTACGCTTGATGCATATCTTAAACCCACTGAGCAGTTTGAGGGACATATTGCCTAAAAAATAGGCGATGTGAAATCAAACAGCTCAATATTTTAAAAATCACGTTGCTGTAGCAAAGTGCAATCAATGAATAAATCCAGGAGTCAATTGACAGGGTCCAAGCCAGTTTATTGTGCACAGGCCCAGTCAGCAAAGCTTCAAAAGGAATTGAGCAAATGTTTCTACAGAGACATAACCATTTATACCTCTTTTTCAGTTTGATACATGAGAACTTTCTATTGGTTCCAACTCGATACATGCAAACTTCTCATTGGTTCTATGCTCCCTGCACCTGTCCAATTAGAAATCCCTCCGGAGCCTAGCAACCAGCCCCCGCCCTTAGGATTGTTCTAACAATGGTGCAGTTCTTGATTTTCGTTATTTCTCTACTGCAAGGTTATCCCTAGCTCCAGGAATGCATATATTGAAACATTTCTGTTCTTTCACACACAAGAGAATAATGGAAGACTTATGAATTCATAAAAACTTCTTATTAAGCATTTTAAAACAGTTTTCTCATTTTTCACAGATTTTTGGTTCTTTTTCTAGCTATAATGGGAGTTAGGATCCAGGCCTAACTTACAGGCCTTTCATAGTAGCAGGCCATGCTAGGCCATAGCCTACCACATTCCCCCCTTTGATTATTCTCACCCGCAAGTGAGAAAGGGTGAGAATTAAATCACTCATTGGGGTCACCCCTACTGACTGAACTCTTGGGGGTGGAACAGGACCTTGCTTGGCATTATTTTTGGCACATATCAGGCATTTCTGTGCCACTGAGGTGGTCAGGGATCCTAGCAGTGAAATACAAAAATGGGGTCTCAGGGCTTTTTCCATGTCTGTTTTTCCATAATGTGTGGCTTGGTGAAAAGCTTGAACAAAGGCTGGCCCTAATGCTTTAGGAATGACTGTAGGACCGGGAGGTGGACTACCTTCTGGGGGTGGCAGCACTATCCAACCTTGTTCTGTCAAGACTCCTCCCTCCTTTTCACAATAATAGTCTAACTCTCTTGTAGTGTATCGGGGTGCCCAGGAACTGAGGGGCACAGGGAATAGGGCTGCTTGCATTACAGTATCTTGAGTCCTAACTTGTCCTGTGGTGGCTGCCTTTCGGGCTGTGGCATCTGCAAATCTATTCCCTCGGGTAACTTCTCCTGCTCCTGCCTGGTGACCTCGGCAGTGCATGACTGCCACTTGTTTGGGGGCCCACACAGCATCTAATAACATCAATATCTTGGGCCCATACCTAATGGCCTTACCCTCGCTCTTTATACAAGGCTCCATGTGCATGCAAAGTAGTGAAAGCATATTTGGAATCTGTGTACACATTTATGCGGAGTTCTTCTCCTAATGTCAAGGCTCTGGTGAGGGCTATCAATTCAGCTTTCTGTGCAGAAGTTCCCGGGGGTCAGGGCTGAGGACTCAACTACCAGATCAAGGGTCACCACTGCATATCCAGCACAACGATGTCCACTGACGACCAAACTGCTTCCATCCACAAAGAAAGTCCGTTCAGGGTCCTCTAGGGGGACATCGGTCAAATCAGGACGATTTGAAAATACAGTGTCCATGGTTTCTAAGCAATTATGATCAGGTGGCCCAGGCCCAATTGGAAACAACGTAGCAGGGTTCAGAGCTTGACTGACTTTCAACTGTATCCGGGGGTTTTCGCACAGCATGCTCTGATATTTCAACATTCGTGTATTGGTTAGCCAGAAATTTCCTTTGTGTTCCATGAGAGTCAGAACAGAGTGTGGCACGGTGACTTGAAGAGTTTGTCCCAGTGTGAGTTTATCTGCTTCGCCCACTAGGAGGGCTGTTGCTGCAACAGCTCTCAAACAAGGGGACCATCCTTTTGCGACTACATCCAATTGTTTTGACAGATAGGCTACTGGCCGTTGCCAAGATCCAAGAGATTGAGTCAATACTCCCAATGCGTTTCCTTGTGACTCATGGACAAAAAGATGGAAAGGCTTCTGAACATCTGGAAGACCTAAAGCTGGGGATGACATCAGAGAATTTTTCAAAGTCTGGAATGCTACATCTTGTTCAGGTCCCCAGTCTAGTGGAGATTTTTCCATTCCTTTGGTGACTTGGTATAGTGGTTTTGCAATCAGCACGAAGTTGGGGATCCATATGCGACAGTATCCCGCGGCCCACAGGAAGGCTCTTACTTGCCTCCTAGTGGTTGGAATGGGGATATTACATACAGCTTCCTTGTGTTCTGGTCCTAAACGTCGGATCCCACTGGACAACTGGAATCCTAGATACTTGACCTGACCAAATTCAGGAAAACTCTAAAACACTACCTCTTCCTCAAGTGCTACCCAGAAGATGGCAAAACAACCCCCTCACCCACAACAATCCCTCACGGACACATGTAACCACCATCAATGTATCATATATACATACAAATACTTTCTGCTAGCCATTCAGATGTAAATAGTTAACACTGTTATCCAAGTTATTATACCTGTTCTATGTAATTACGGTGTAACCCCCACTGTAAACTCTCCTTGTTTCATGTAAACCGCACTGATAACAAAGAGCGCAGTATATAAGAAAAATAAATAAATAAATAAATAAAATACTTGACTTCAGTTTGGCATAGTTGTGCTTTGGCTCTTGAGACTTTGTATCCAGCTTCTCTGAGAAGGTACAAAAGTTCACTAGTAACTTGTAGGCAGTCACTTTCTGAGTTGGTGGCTATGAGCAAGTCATCTACATACTGAAGAAGAACCCTCTTTCCTGGGTCCACTGGATAACTTGAGAGATCTTGATTCAGGGCAGCACTGAAGAGGGTAGGTGAATTCTTGAATCCTTGGGGTAATCTGGTCCAGGTGAGCTGGCCCCGCCTTCCTGTTGTGGGGTCTTGCCATTCAAAAGCGAATAAAAGTTGACTGGTGGGGGCTAGGCGCACACAGAAAAAGGCATCTTTCAGGTCCAGGACGGTGAAGTGAGTAGCCTCAGCAGGGATCAGTCCCAAGAGAGTATAAGGGTTTGGTACTACAGGGTGTATAGTTTCAACTGCATCATTTACTCGCCTTAGGTCTTGTACTGGGCGGTAGTCCCCTGTCCCAGGTTTCTTTACTGGGAGAAGGGGGGTGTTCCAAGGTGACTGGAATTCCTTGAGAAGTCCGTACTTCAGCAGTTTCATCAAATGGCAGTGGATTCCTTCAATGGCTGGTCGAGGGAGAGGATACTGCTTCACATGCACTGGTTCCACTCCTGGCTTGAGGGTGACAATGACAGGGGCTATGTTCTTCGCTAGGCCAGGTGGATTATCTTCTGCCCATACTTCAGGTGGGGCTATGAGGTTGGTAGGTATACAGGGACTAGTTGACTTTACTGGAGGTGCACTATAGAACCGCCACTCTTCTTCTCGGGGAACAGTAAGCACCATCAATCCAGCAGGCTTTGGGTTCACAGTCATTTTCATTTCTCCCCCTTCAGCAAAGGATATTTGTGCCTGGAGCTTAGCAAGCATGTCTCGGCCCAGTAGTGGAATAGGGCACTCAGGCATATACAAGAACTGGTGCGTTATCTTCTGTCCCCCTAGTTCACACATGCGGTTCTGTAAGAATGACTTTGTGGCTTTATTTCCAGTGGCTCCCACAATGGGGACAGATCGTTAGGACAGAGGAGCTACTGGCTTGGCTACTACTGAATGTTCTGCTCCTATATCTACCATTAATTCCATGTATTGGCCCCCTATCTTTAAACTGACCATAGGCTCCTGGGGACCCAGGGTGAACTTGGAGCCCGGTCTGGTCTAGTCTTCATCTATGTCGTCCAGGTCATAGCCCGTTGCTACTGCCACTCCCTCAATGGCTTCCTCCCTCTCTTGCTGGAACTGTGTTCGGTTCATTCCTCCCCTCCTTCAAAATCGCCCTCCTGGCCTCCAGGGACTCCCTCCTCCCCTCGCAGGGGCGGAGTCCAGATGCGGACATTCATTTCTCCAATGTCCTTCTTTGCAGTAGGCGCACTGACTTGCACCCAATTGAGGCCTTTCGCTTCCGCGGCCTCTTCCACGTCCTCTGGTCCTTTGATTAGGAAAACCTCCTCCATGTCGTTCGGTTATAGCAGCAGCAAGAAGATCTGCCTTCTTCTTCATCTTTCGTTCACTTTCTCTGTCTCGTTCATTTTCATGATTCACAGATTTTTGTTTCTTTTTCTAGCTATAATGGGAGTTAGGATCCAGGCCTAACTTACAGGCCTTTCATAGTAGCAGGCCATGCTAGGCCATAGCCTACCATAACGTGGCTGGGATACTTAAAATCGCACGCAGTGGACTCAGCAGTGATAGAGGAAATATTTAAAAAGAGAAAGAAGAAAAAACAAATGTATGCTTAACACAACGGTGTTTACCAACAGTGGAGCACCAGAGTTATGCATCCAACTGGTTCCATGGGGAAAAAAAACACACAGTAGAGGCAGGTGGGAAATAGTGCACATGCACGGTGATGCGCTTCCAAAATATTCTAGAATTATGGAAAGTGAGGAATTGCTTCTGCATTAGAGTATGTCCATGATCACACACTTGGGGCAGTTTCTCCAAATGGGTTAGTTTTGCACATAAAATACAAATAACTGCCTAAGGAATGACTAAACTATATACAAAAAAATGCTCTTAGAAAAAGACTTATAAAGTCAATTACTATTATCAAAATGTTTTTTTAATTTTATTTAATTCAAACAACTCAATAATAATAAAAGGCAAAGGTGACCTCAGGATGGCTCAAACCCTACATATAGTTAAATTCATCACTATAGGGAATAGCTGACGCTCACATCACAGGTCACAAGCCCTCATTAATATTTTAACTTTTTTAATCTCAAATTTTTACTACATTTATTTTATTATAGCCACAAAAGTAGTTTTTAGGATTCTTAATACTTTCAAAATTTTTAACTCTACAGACTGATTTTTTAAACAGCATCTGTTTTACAACCAAATGGGCAATCACGGATAAACACTTTCTTCTCCTGTAAAAGACAGAAATAAACCTTCTTAAGCAAATGATAAATTATGTGCCGTAAAAGGTCTACAATCACTTATCTTAGCAAATCCGTGATCCAATGCATAATCGGAGCGAAAGTGGCTTCCAAACCTCCATGTAGAATTCTGTTGAAATTATCTACAACTGCCAGACCACAAAGCACCCACAGATGCTTGCCGTCAAAGCAGAATACCCTACAAAAGCTTTTGTTTCCCAAATAATGGCGTCTTCAAGGGGTTTTGGATTGTTGCCTTAAATACAGAGTACAAGAGATAAGGATGGAGGTATCTCTTGTACTCGGTATTTAAGACAACAATTCAAAACCCCTTGAAGAAGCCATTCTAAATGCTTCTGTATGCTGGGTAACCATTCTGCTTTGTGACTGTGCTGTATAGGGTCCTCATATAGCTTTCTCCAGAAGATTTCAGTTTCAGCTTTGATTGGAGGTGCTTTTACCATATTAATGCTCTTCCCCGGTTCCCTGCAGAATTGTTTTGGGTTCTTCTAAATAGTTTATTCTGATATCTTTCTTTCCTGCTTTCTTCATATCTTCAAAGCTTTTGCGCTTCTGCCAGTATTTTCAATTTGTTGGAACATATAAATTTCAGGTCTTCTTCTGTTAATGCAGCATGCTTCAGCTTTATGTCTTGGATCTTCCTTAATATCTTTGATGATCTTAGTCCTTTTAGATACCCATCCATCGGGGATGACTTTGCACGCAATGACTGTATTTTTCCTTCAATGTGCTTTTCCCAAGGAGGAACTGTTAATGTTCTCTTTTTCTTCTGGCCTTGCACTCTAGTTGGTAGTATTTTTGCAGTAATAAGTTTAGCTGCACAATATTGTATTTGATTAATGCCGGTGATGTCAAAAGTGGTCCCTTTATACTGGATATGGCTTTGTTCATCTTAATTATCATATTTCTAGCCTTAGGTGTTAAATTTAGATTGGGTAATCTTTCCCTTGCTTGGAACTCAGCATATTCATCTCTTTCCATATGGACTAAGAGTTCTATCTTGAATTCCTCCACCTCTGGAACTTTCACTTCCCTTTTCTCTTCCTCCTTTGCTTCCTCCAATTCAGTTAATTTGTTGACCTTTCCTTTATTCAGCTCACTCTCCTGCAGTTCCAAATTTCTCAACTCCATCTTCCCTTCAACCTCTCTTTCCTTTTCTGTGTCTTCCTTTCTTCTGGTACTCTCTCCTAGATCCCCTTCTCCCTGTAGTTCTTTGTCCACAGAATCCCTTAGTTGCTTCAAGATATCATTCAGATACTTATTTTCTTTGATCTTTAATTTTAAAGATCTTAAATTTGAATCCGTTATTTTTTCTAGTTCTTCTAATGGCAATTTTCCTCTTTCTTCCAGCTTTTGACGGACTCTCTAGGTATACCCTCCTCTTGATTTAAATATAGTAGCAACCCTCTGCACCGACTCCATCCTGTTCAAAAGGATGTGAACAGGATGGAGTCGGTGCAGAGTGTTGCTACTAAAATGATTAATGGGCTTCATTATAAAGCATATGAGGACAGACTTAAGGATCTTAATATGTACACCTTAGAGGAAAGGCGGGATAGAGGTGATATGATTGAGATGTTTAAATACCTCCGTGGCATAAATGTTCAGGGAGAGAGCCTCTTTCAATTGAAAGCAAGTTCTGCTACGAGGGGACATGGGATGAGGGTGAAGGGAGATAGATTCAGGAGTGATATGCGGAAATATTTCTTTACAGAAAGAGTAGTGGATCCATGGAATAGTCTCCCAGTGGAGGTGGTAGAGATGAGGACAGTAACTGAATTCAAAAAAGCATGGGACCAACACAGAGGATCTCTAAAGGTAAAAAGTGGACTGTTGTAGTTGTTATGGAAGGACAGACTAGATAGGCCATGTGGTCTTTTTCTGTCATCATGTTTCTATGTTTCTATATAAGGTCTGTAGCATAATAATAGCAGTACATTATCTCCTCTTTATCTGCAGAATTCCACTTAACCGTAGTTAATCCTCTTAACTTTTTCATGAATTTCTGTGGTTTATTTCCTGCCACAGTGAGTCCATGAACATGTATGAAGACTGATATTCTGCATCTGATTGCTGTAATACTTCAATTAGAATGCCAACAATGACCGGTGCTTTGTTCTTGATAATGCTTTTAGTGCTGCTTCAACTTTTTTCATCAACAGCACTTATGTTCATAAAGTACAGGTTGAAATGACTGCTAATCCACTTCATCTTTATGGAATGACTCTGCATAATCTTTCCACTTTTCCTTGATCTTCTTAGCATTCAACATGGATCCTTGATCATTCCAATTTAAGACTGAAATTTTCTCTTTAACTCTCATAGCTTTAGGAAAGCCAATTTTGTTCTTCTGCTAATATTTCCTAATTCTATTTCTCTGCATATGTCATTGTAGTACTGCTCTTTATCTTGTCCTGCTGTACGTTGTAAAGGATAATTTTTACATACATGATTAATTACATTCCTTGAATTCTGCTAGACCAGTCTAGAAGAGTGGGTTCTGCTCCCCTGTGAGTAGGTGAAAAGAGATTTGATGACCTTTCGTGATGTCATTACTTGGTATATCCTCTGGTGCAACAGTGAGAGAAGCCAAGCAATAAACAAGACTTAAAAAATGGGTAAAAAAATTTCAGAAAACATTATTAAACACAAATAACTTTGCCACAAAAATATGAGTAAGCTTTTGGCTCTCTTACCATGAGGAAACTGAAGTCAGATCACAGGATAGGTTAGACCTTTTATGGCAGTAGGTTCCCCAGACCTGCATAAAGAGTCTTCCAGGCAGTGATATCATCAAGGTGACCAAAAGGGCAGCAGCCTTCTCAATCTGCCAAAGGAGTCTTCCAGGGTGAATCTAGCAGAATTTAAGGAAACTAAATTATCCTACTTTATAATTCTACTAAACCAGTCCAGATGAGTCAGATGTACTTAAACAGAACCCAAGATAGGTGGAAAACAATGCTCAGGAAAGACTACCCTGCCAAAGATGCCATCTCTACTAACCCCACACAAACACCCCGCAGGGCTTCACAATGGCATTCAATGAAGGCAAGGAAGCCTAGGTGCACTGGGTGCAAGGAGCTCTCTGCTCTCTGGGAACACGTCCAATCTTTGGAGGCTAGAGTAGCAGACTTGGATGACATAAGGAAGACAGAGAGGTATACAGACGAGATGTACAGGCATGCAGTAATGAAGTCCCTCACCCTGATGTGGCAGGAAGTGATTCTGTAGCTAGGGCCTGTCCTCCAAGTGATGTAAAACCCTCTTGCACTGAGGTGGTTTCTCCAGGGCCATATGCCCATGAGGGGAGAGTTAGGATGGCCATTATAGTTGGTGATTTGATCATAAAGCATGTAGATAGCTGGGTGACTGGTGGACGTGAGGATCGACTGGTAACATGCCTGCCTGGTGCACATTGGAATGAGCTCTGACCTACTCTGGCACATGCTTACTAGACAGAATATAAACTGATCCTATGAGCTCTTTAAGCCAGCAGTCAATAGAGGGTTTGACTTCTACTAGTTCTGTCCTCCAACTGCCAAGAAGGACAGAAGACCTGACAAGCAGGATGAAGTAGCAATTACCACGAATCTAAGCAACATGCTCTTCATGTCCAGAAAATGAAGCAACGGGTCCTTTTGAAGATCCTTCTCTGAGAAGAAAGGCAAAACAGTCTGGTCCCGATGAAAAAAGGGAGCAGCACCCTTGAAAGAAAAATGGCATAGACCTCACCCATTTGGAAAAACTGCCTCAAAAGAAGCCATTGAAAAGATGACAATGGTTCTCTACAAGAAGAGGGCTACAGCATGGACACCACTTAGTGGACACTAGAGTCCCCAGGAAGCCGCCATAACAAGCCAACCATCTAAGGAGCCCTTACACATGGGCCCAAAGAAGGGGCCCCTCAGTGTCCTCAACCTCAGACCCACTGAGGCACAACAGGACACACAGGTGGACAGAACTGCTTCATTTCTGAGGTAATGTAAACACCAAGGTGCCCCACCAAGAAATACCTTGGATGAAACTCCTGTAGCACAGCAGGACTGCCAACAAAATCTTGAGAATTCAGAGTAGAGCACTGTTCAGATGACCTTAATATAAAAGTAATTCTAATATGACTAAAAAGTAAATATAAAAACATAATTGTTAAAAAGCTACATCAAAAGCCAAAAATAATATGTGCTTATTATATTGATAGATGACCGTAAGAGACCAAAAAGGAAACATGGCAAGAGTGTGTGGTAAACACAATTTCCTTAATATGTGCCCTCAATGGGGGTGAAAAACTAGTTTATTTAAAAAGAACTTCTATTTTATGCATCCTTTAGACATGCAGTAGATATTAATTGTCCCAAGCAGTAACCTAGATTCGGAGACCAATCCGTATATATTAAATAATGTTTACAATGTAATTGGGAAATACACATGAATTTCATCACCAAATGATATCATTACCTGCATAAGGTGTATATTGAAATTCAAATCAATGCTACCGGAAAAAGGCTCTGAACACCATGGATGCCCGACTGTAAGCTGTGTATGCTTAAAATTACTCACACCGTGTTTAAAACTTAAAACCAAATAAAATACTAAAAGATGTGTATGACCAATCAACATGCCCTGCATTCGTGCACTAAAATTAAGATGAATAAAACTTTCAACAAACCGTGAACCGGCTTCTTCTGTACTGCTGCTAACAACCTTTGAGGAACGCCGGCGCACAATAAATACTAAAAAGGGATAAAATGAAATGCTAAAAATCGTGTATGACCAATAAACATGCCCCGCATTCGTGTGCTTAAATAAGATGAATAAAACTTACAAAAAACCATGAACCGGCTCCTTCTGTACCGCCGTTAACAACCTTTGAAGAACGCCGGCGCAAGCGCACAATAAATACTAAAAAGAGGCAGAGAAAGGGGCGGAGTGAAAGAGAGGCAAACTCAGGGGACCAGTGCCTGCTAATAAAAATGTAAAGCCACAAGGAAAGGATCCTCTCATATCGGACCACAGTCCTGTACATGTCAGTGATGGGATATAAAACTACCACCTTAATAAAAATGAACTGCAATTCCATAAAATGTTATTTTAAAACACTTTGTTATCTAATGCCAACTATAAAGGATCTATACCACTTTCCTTAGACTATAAAAATCAAGAAACTACCCCCGGTAGTAAAAGGAAAAGGAAAGACCTTTTAAAATCATAAATAAATACATAAATAATACTCTGACACAAATTGAAACAGATAAAAAATGATGACTAAAAAAATTATTAGTCTAAAAAAATATATAATATAATAAAATTAATCGTATTGTGCCGCAAACTCTGAATACATGATTCAAAAATAATTGACAATGTGCTTGATTGGCACCATGACACTAATTATATGCAATACTATCGCATAAATAAACCTTAAATAAAACCATAAATAATTAAATATTTAAAAAGAAGTATAATCTAAAATGATCCGTAAAGAAAAAAAAATTAAAACGAGAACACAATACCTATTGTACCTCAACTTCTAATGATAATGATCAAAAGGAAAGTATGTATAATCATCTCCATCACACTGACCCAATTGTTATAAAAAGACGGAAAGATCTCTGTCCAGGTTGAGACCATGTGGAACCAAAGAACATAATAAATATATAAACCTTTGCTCAAGTCTCAACATGGTTTTGTTTATATCTCCACCTCTCCAATTCGTTTTTACCTTTTTGATGACAAAAAATTTTAAATCCATAATACCATGCTGGTTATCTTGCCAATGGGCTACTAGAGGCTTGTTAGTTAAACCTCTTTTAATACAACTTTTATTTATTTTATTTTTATTTATATTCTCTTATATACCGCACTATTCAGCATCAGCGCGGTTCACATAGAACAAAAATCTCAGTACAGTTAACTTGCATGAGTTTACAGATAACAAGGGAAGGAACTTGGATAACAAGGGAAACTATTTACAATCTATTTACAGATGTAATACTACTGAAAAGGAACATGTTACTAGGAACAGGATCAAACGTTATAAAGAATCAGCCTAAGCATGTTATTGAGATATCATGGAATTTGGTAATTGGGTGGGAACACTAATGTCAATGGGTGTTGATGACTCTATAACAGCGATGGCGAACCTATGGCACGCGTGCCAGCTGTGGCACGCGAAGGCCTTGCAGCTGGCACGCGGGAAGGTCCGCAATCGAAAAAAAAAAAACCAACCCTGTCTGCTGCCGTTGTCGGGGCCGCTGCGGCAGAATCGAGCGTGCCGCGGGGCCCCCCTGTACCCACCCGGCAGAGCCTGTCCTCCCCGTAGCAGCTCTCTCTTTGGAGCTGCAGTCAGACCGCGCCGGCTTGCAGAGCGCGAAGGGAAGAGTTTCCCTTTCGCGACTCTGTTAAGCCCGCGGGGGCTGATGGGAACTTCCCATCAGCCCCCGCGGGCTTAACAGAGCAGCGAGGGAACTCTTCCCTCGCGCTCTGCAAGCCGGCGAGTCTGACTGCAGCTCCAAAGAGAGAGCTGCTACGGGGAGGACAGGCTCTGCCGGGTGGGTACAGGGGGGCCCCGCAGCACGCTCGATTCTGCCGCGGCGGCCCCGACAACGGCAGCAGACAGGGTTGTTGTTTTTTTTAATTTTCCCTGGGCTGGGCTGGGCTGGGGGGGGGGGGTGGGGGTTAGAAGTGGTGCTGGGCTGGGCTGGGCTGGGCTGGGGGGGTTAGGAGTGGTGATGGGCTGGGCTGGGCTGGGCTGGGGGGGAGAGGAGTGGTGATTGGCTGGGCTGGGCTGGGGGGGGGTTAGGAGTTGTGATGGGCTGGGCTGGGCTGGGCTGGGGGGTGTTAGGAGTAGTGATGGGCTGGGGTGGGGGAGTTAGGAGTGGTGATGGGCACTGGGCTGGGGGGGTTAGGAGTGGTGATGGACACTGGGCTGGCTGGGGGGGGTTAGGAGTGGTGATGGGCACTGGGCTGGCTGGGGGGGTTAGGAGTGGTGATGGGCGCGGGGCTGGGGGGGTAGGAGTGGTGATGGGCGCGGGGGGGGGGTGCGGAGTGGTGATAGGCGCTGGGGGGGCTTAAACTAAAAACTGAGTGATGGGGGATTAGGACTGGGAGTGGGCTGATGGGGAGGTTAGGACTGGAAATGGGCTGGTGGGATTAGGACTGGGAGTGGGCTATGGGGGGCTAGGACTGGTAATGGGTTGGGGGGGTTGCTAGGACTGGAAATGGGCTGAGTGGAAGGGGGCTTGAACTGCAAATAGCTGTTGGGGATGAGGCTTGGAATGGAAATGGGCTGAGGGGAAGTGGGGGGCTTGAACTGCAAATAGCTGATGGGGACGGGGCTTGGAATGGAAATGGGCTGAGGGGAAGTGGGGGGCTTGAAGAAGGGAATGGATGCTGGGTGAGACTGGAACTAGAAGGGAGCTGATGTTGGGGGAGGATTAGAATGGGATGGGGCTGGGAGAGTAAAATGGAGAGGGGAAAAATATTTTGTGTAGGAGGGATGAAAAATCTACAATTGGCCAGGTATTGGGAGAGTAATTGGGGATTGAGGATGGAGGGGTAAAATTTGTGTGGATGAAATAGGAATGAGGAAAGAGCAAAAGGAGAAAGATTAGTATGTTAAAGCAGATGTAGAGAGAGAGAGAATGGAAAAAAAACTAGAAGAGAGAAGAAAGGACAAATGGACAGCAGACGATGGAGAGTTAGCAGAAAACATGAAGAAACCAGAAGAAAATGGCTGGACCAATTGCAACTGAAAAAAAATGCACAAAAGGTAGAACGATATCTCTTTATTTTGAATTTATTAACTGGAATATGTCAGCTCTGGGAAATGTGCATCATTAACATCTGCGCTTTGTTTGGTACAAGAGGAAATTCCTATTTGACATTGCCACTTGTTCTCTTTCCCCAGTATTCACTGAAATGTATTGGTTTAATATTTGCAGTGTTGCCTTTTGATAGGTAGGGTATGGTGCTTTGTGAGTCCTGGTAATGCTGTCAGGATACGGCGGGTTTGCTATGGGTTCTAAATGGGCAGCGTTTGTAGTAGTTCCTAATGTGCCTGGCGGTTGGCACTGGATTATAGTAATGTAGAAATCTTTTAGTCTTTCTTTATCCATACACTCATTAAGAGACATGTTTACTAAAAGTTAGTGTATGGTAACATTATGCAAATATTTATGCAAATAAGACCACTTATGCAAATGACGTGCTGGCACTTTGAGGAAATTCTTTGGTTTTGTGCGGCAGTTTGGGCACTCGGGCTCAAAAAGGTTAGCCATCACTGCTCTATAAGGTACTTGTTGAAGAGATGAAATTTGAGGGCTTTCCTGAATTGTGATAGGCTGTTGATAGCCCGGATGCCAGGGGGTAGTGCATTCCAGCACCTAGGGGCACAAAGGATAAAGGCTCTGTTGGCTGTAGAAGAAGAGCAGCTTGTAAGGGCCTTTGGGAGCTTTAGGGAGTTGATGGACGAGAATCTTCTTGTTCTGTTTGGTGTAGTAGTGTGAATAAGGGCAGATAAGGATGCAGCGGAGAGTTTATTGAGAGCTTTGAACGTGAGAAGTAAAGTTTTGAAGAGAATTCTGGCCTGAATGGGTAGCCAATGTAATTGAATCAGCAGAGGAGTAACATGGTCAGTCCTGGCGGCTCCATGAAGTACCCTTGCTGCGGCATTCATTGCCAGCTGTAACGGGTTTAAGGTGGATTGAGGAAGACCTTGAAGAATGACATTAGCGTAATCGAAGTGGGGTATGATCAGTGTTTGGTATATTGTCCTGAAATCTTTTGTGTTTTGTGTTCAGTGATCCTAATTCTGATGTTATGGCTCGTCTTACCAACATATAATTTTTTACAAGGGATTGTATGACGTAGATTACATTCTGGGTGTCACAATTGGAGTAATCATTAATGTGAAACTTCTGATTAGTAGTGGGATGAATGAAGAATTCTCTGATAGGAAGCACATTCAAACAAACGGAACATTTCCCACATTGGAACTGTCCTTTATATTTGGGTAAATAACCTTTTTCTGTTAGAGCTGAAGGCACCAAAAGATTTCGTAAGCTGATATTACGCTTGTGTGCAATTGTGAGTTTTGTAATTTGGAAACATGGTGAAGTCTGAATAAGATGCCATTCATTCCTAAGAATCTTAATAATTTTAGAAGAATATTGTGAATACAACAAAGGACACACTACCCCTATACTTTCTTTTTTTCACTCTTGGTTGTAACAGAGAAGACCGCGACGAATCCCCTGCCCTTTTGTATGCTTGTTCAATGTATGGCACAGGATATTTCCTTGTTAAAAACCTCTCTTTCATATCGTTGGCTTCTCTCTCAAAATCATATATCTTGGTACAAGCCCTTCTGACTCTTAGGAATTGACCCACTGGAAGATGGCTCTTTAATGATGGATTATGATAACTATCATAATGAAGAAGTTGGTTCCTATCAGTAGGCTTCCGGTAAAGTGTTGTAGAAAATCCATCTTTTTCTTTTCTGATCAGGAGATCAAGATAAGATATCTGGTAAGGATCATAAGTAATTTGAAATCTCAAATTCACATCTAGTTGATTGATCCATGTATTAAAATCATCAAGTCTCTCTACTGAACCATTCCAAAGAATTAGGATATCATCAATGTACAGAATCCAAAGTCCAATATTGTCACTGAAGGGATGTACCTTCAAAAAATTGTTTTCAAAATTAAACATATAAAGGTTGGCTATGTCAGGAGCCATGGCAGACCCCATCGCCACCCCTTTAATCTGTTTATAAAACAAATTCCTGAAGCAGAAAAAATTTTCAAATAATGCAATCTGTGCCAGGGAAAGCAAAAATGATGTTGAAATCCGGCGATGCACAGTGCGTCTCTGAAGACATTGATCAATAATATCAAACGCCTCTTTTTGTGGCACATTGGTGTAAAGCGACTCTACATCAAGAGTAACCAAGATAATATCAGCTCTATATTTTTAAAAAGAGGATAAAATCTCTATTACATGTGCTGAATCTCGTACGTATGACCACATTTCATTAACGAAAGGACGCAAAAATAAATCTAAAAACTTCGAAATGGGTTCTAAAATTGAACCAATAGCTGAGACAATCGGACGTCCAGGTGGAGCCACGAGAGATTTATGAACTTTGGAAATAATATATATTATAGGAATCACTGGTGATTCTACAATAAGGAAATCTCTCTCTTTCTTTGTTATATAGCCTATCTCAAAGGCAGAAATAACTAAATTATCAATACTCCTTTTGAGATCAGTTGTGGGATCTTTATCTAATCTTTGATAAAAAAAAACGTGAACTTTTAATTGTCTATTTCTTGTATATAATATTCTTTATATAACGGCTCCCCCTTTTGTCAGCTGGTTTAATGATAATCTGATTATTCTTTTGTAATGATAAAATAGCTTTCCTTTCTCCTAAAGTGATGTTATGAAAAGAGGCTCAATTATCTTTCATAACTGCTTCAACCTGTGTTAATACTACCTGTTCGAAGGCTTCTATAATAGGATCAGACTTCTGAGGGGGAATCCATGTGGATTTCTTACTAATAATAGAGATCTCATTATAAGTATTATCACGGCTGGAAAAGAAATGTTGTATCCGTAATTTCCTAAAAAATTTATATAAATCAATATGAACCTCAAACGGATCTGCCTTATTTTTGGGAACAAATGATAATCCTTTGTTAAGAATGGACTCTTCGTCAGGCGTCAATGAATATTTAGAAATGTTAATCACATTACTCAGAGTGATAATACTAGATTGGACATCTAATGTCTCCTCTCTTCCGACCAATCTGTCCTCCATTGGCCCCTCCCTCGACGCCGTCCTTGACCCCGACCGCAGCCACGGCCTCTGTATGGTTGATCCTGATAGTGGCCAAATACTCGATCTTGTTCCTGATCCCGGTCGGATCTCATTTGTCGTGGGCAAGGACCGTGAATTTTCCCGACCTCCCCCTTTCCAGAGAGCATCCATACTGAAAAAAGACTCTTGATTATTACCATGATTATGTTTTGTTGTATCTTTCCTATCTTTTTGTGGTTTCCCTGATCCCTTCTGAGTAGAGAAAAGGGAAGCAGACACATCAAATTCACCAGATTCGCTCCTGCCACGTTTCTTTTTTTGTTCTAAGGGACTATCCCTTCTATCATTGTGGATACCATGTTAAAACCCTCGGCCCAGTGTGCAGCGGCGGCCAAGAGAGCAAATAGAATGCTAGGTATGATAAGGAAAGGAATGGAAAATAAAACAAAAGATATTATAATGCCTCTATATCGTTCCATGGTGAGACCGCACCTTGAATATTGTGTGCAATTCTGGTCGCCGTATCTTAAAAAGGATATAGCGATTTTAGAAAAGGTTCAGAGAAGAGCCACCAAAATGGTAAAGGGAATGGAAGGATACTCCTATGAAGAAAGACTAAAAAGGTTAGAGCTCTTTAACCTGGAAAAGAGACGGCTGAGGGGAGATATGATAGAAGTCTATAAATTAATGAACGGAGTGGAACGGGTAAACGTAGATCGATTGTTTACCTTATCAGAATATAGAAAGACTAGGGGACATGACATGAAGCTACAGGGTAAACTATTTAAGACTAATAAAAGAAAATATTTTTTCACTCAACGTGTAATCAAACTCTGGAATTTGTTACCGGAGGATGTAGTAAAGGCTGTTAGTGTAGCTGGGTTTAAAAAAGGTTTGGACAAGTTCCTGGAGGAAAGGTCCATAAACCATTATTAAGAAGTGACCGAAGATATCAATGCTTGACCCAGTACAAGCATTGTGGAACTTGTGTCTCTTGGGGAAACTGCTAGGTACATATGACCTAGATTGGCCACTGTTGGAAACAGAATACTGGGCTTGATGGACCTTGGTCTGACCCAGTATGGCATATCTTATGTTCTTATGTTCTTATCATCAGTGGTTATACTCTCTTTCCGGTCAAAAATTGAAGTCCTCTTTTTAAACCACAACCGATCACTATCAATTTTTTACTCCAATGATAAACATATCCTACTTTATAATCATCCTCGTCTCTTTTGAATTTATCTACTTTCTTATTTTTCACTTCTGTTTTAAACTGCTGAATATTTCTTTGATAATCTTCATAAACATTATCAAATTGCTTGTCACATTCTTTCAAGGCAGACAACCTCTCATCTATTTCCAATTTCAAAATTTCTGATTTCTTATTTGCAGTTTTAATTAAAAGGATCATAAGATCTAAGGAACATTTGTTTAATATAGCGTTCCAACACTTTATAAACCCTTCTTCTGTTGTATACATCCCTGGTGCTTTATTCATTCGTAATCCTCTAGGGATAATTTTAGATTTACAGCATTCCAAGAGATAAGCAGAATGCATCTGTTCTTTTACTAGCTTCTTGGTAATTTCTACCACATACTCCCATTTACTCCAAGGACCTTCAATATCTTCTTCATTTTGAGCAATGAGGGACTCTTGTGGTAGACGCTTCTCCAAGGCTTCTTCTCCAAAGCTTAAAATGTCCTTCCACGGAGAAAACATGCCAGAAATAGGACACCACCACGAAAAGGCAAATAATCATGTGTAACAGCAAACCCAGTCCAAAGCGTGATTATGTGGAAAAGACAGAGTTTAATTTTTTTTTTTTAGTGCCATCAAGTCAGTGTTGACTCCTAGCGACCCAGCTACCTCTGGGTTTTCTTGGCAATGTATCACTGGAAGTAGATTGCCAGCCTTTTCTTCCGAGGCAATGGACGGTAAAGTGACTTGCCCAAGGTCACAAGGAGTGCCAGTGGGACTTGAACCCTTGATCTTCTGAGTTCTAGGCAGTTGCTCTAACCATTAGGCTACTCCTCCACTCCAGAGTTTAATTAAATAATCTTATTGCCAACCCGACACAGCGATTATTGAGGACACCTCTCTGAATGACCTTAATATAGAGGTAATTCTAATATGACTAAAAAGTAAATATAAAAACATAATTGTTAAAAAGCTACATCATTTGGCTTTTGATGTAGCTTTTTAACAATTATGTTTTTATATTTACTTTTTAGTCATATTAGAATTACCTTTATATTAAGGTCATTCAGAGAGGTGTCCTCAATAATCGCTAGAGGTATTTATTCCTTTATAAATGTTGTTTGTCACACTCTACATTCCCTTCTCTTTTATCTCCTTTTATATTAATTATGTGCACATAGCTTCCATTAAATGAGCTTTTAATGTTTTGTTAAGTATTTATTTTATGTATTTATGCATTTATTGACTATTGATTTGATATATTTTATCCACACTTCTAACCCTTATACATGTAACATGTTTTTAACAGTTAGATGTTTTTATATGTGTCATAGATTTTGATTGCAGCATCTGTCTTTTCAATGTTTTATTGGTGTTATATGTATTTATTATCATTCATTTTTATGTATTTATGTTTTTAGTTTTATCTGCTTGATCAACCCCTGACGAAGTGTGCGAAACACGGCCTGTGTCGGGTTCGCAATAAGATTATTTAATTAAACTCTGTCTTTTCCACATAATCACGCTTTGGACTGGGTTTGTTGTTACACGTGATTATTTGCCTTTTCGTGGTGGAGCACTGTTCAGGCCAGACCACCAAAAAAGCAGAGATATTTAATTTATTTATTTATTTAACATTTCTTATATACCGCCTTTCATGATATCAAGGCGGTTTACATTGAACAAACAAACTACATTACTATTTTACAGGGAACATGGGCAATGGAGGGTTAAGTGGCTTGCCCAAGACCACAAGGAGCACCTGTGGGACTAGAAACCCCAGTCCTTCCGGCCCAAGGTTGCTGTCCTCTAGTGGGATTTGAACCCCCAACCTTCCGGCCTGAGGTAACTTGCCCCAACCACTAGGCCACTTCTAGATAGAAAAGGATAGAAAAGCCCACCAAGTCCTAAACCAGAAGGATACCATTGATCCAGAGGCCTATGAGCCACAAGATATCACTCTTTCCATTAAGAAATATTTACATATATTACTCTTGAGTATGTCCTCTTTCATCCTCATCCTATGTCGCCTCGTAGCAGAGCATGCTTTCAATTGAAAGAGGCTCTCCTCCTGTGCATTTATGTCATGGAGGTATTTAAACGTCTCTATAATATCTCCTCCTAAGCTTTCTTTAGAAGCTCAGATGACAAGACTTTGACTTTCAAACTTTGGACACATTATGCGAAGAGAGAGATCATTAGAGAAAGATATCAGGCTTGGCAAGATAGAAGGTCAACGTAAAAGATGAAGGCCAACAATGAGATGGATCGATACAATAACAGCAGCTATGGATGCCACTCTGTCAACAATGTGCCGCCTGACTGAATACAGTTTAGGACAACTATCCAGAGGGTCGCCATGAGTTGACACAGACTTGACAGCACTTAAGAACAACAACAATATGTCCTCTATCCCATCTTTCCTCTATAGTATACATATTAAGATCCTTAAGTCTGTCCTCATATGCTTTATAACGCTGATCATTAACCATTTTAATAGCCATCCTCTGTACCGACGCCAGACGGTTTATATCCTTTTGAAGATGTGGTCTCCAGAATTGCACACAATACTCCAAATGAAGTCGCACCAAAGACTTATACAGAGGCACTATCACCTCCTTTTCTCTGCTGGTCATTTCTCTCCCTATAAACCTAGAAACATAGAAACATAGAAATATGATGACAGAAAAAGACCACATGGCCTATCTAGTTTGTCCTTCCATATCAACAACTACAACAGTCCTGTTTTTACCTTTAGAGATCGTCTGTGTCTGTCCCATGCTTTTATGAATTCAGTTACTGTCCTCATCTCTACCACCTCCACTGGGAGACTATTCCACAGATCCACTACTCTTTCCGTAAAGAAATATTTCCACATATCACTCCCGAATCTATCTCCCTTCACCCTCATCCCATGTCCCCTCGTAGCAGAACTTGCTTTCAATTGAAAGAGGCTCTCTCCCTGAACATTTATGCCACGGAGGTATTTAAACATTTCAATCATATCTCCTCTATCCTGCCTTTCCTCTAAGGTGTACATATTAAGATCCTTCAGTCTGTCCTCATATGCTTTATAATTAAGACCACTAATCATTTTAGTAGCCACCCTCTGCACCGACTCCATCCTGTTCACATCCTTTTGAAGGTGCGGTCTCCAGAATTGCACACCATACTCCAAATGAGGTCGCACGAAAGACTTATACAGAGGCATTATCACCTCCTTTTTTCTGCTAGCCATTCCTCTCCATATGCACCCAAGCATCCTTTTAGCTTTTGCCGTCACCTTTTCTACCTGTTTAGCTACTTTAAGAACATCAGACACAACCACGCCTAGGTCCCGCTCTTCTTTAGTGGACAAAAGTACTTCACCCCCTATACTATATTGCTCCCTTGGATTGCTGCAGCCCAAATGCATGACCTTACATTTTTTAACATTAAATCATAGCTGCCAAATTCTAGACCATTCTTCAAGCTTAGCTAGATCCCTCCTCATGTTATCTACACCTTCCTGGGTGTCTACTCTATTGCAGATTTTGGTATCATCCGCAAAGAGGAAACCTTTAACCGACAGCCCTTCCGCTATATCACTAACAAAGATGTTAAAAAGAATCGGACCAAGGGCAGATCCCTGGGGCACACCATTAGTAACATCCTTCTCCTCAGAGTGAGCTCCATTTACTTGTACTCTTTGTCGCCTCCCACCCAATCAATTTCTAACCCAAGCAGTAACTTTAGGGTCCATCCCTAGGGTGCTCAGTTTGTTTATAAGTTGCCTGTGAGGAACAGTGTCAAAGGCTTTACTGAAATCTAAATACACCATATCTAGGGCTCTCCCTCGGTCCAACTCCCTGGTCACCCAGTCAAAGAAATCAATCAGATTTGTCTGACAAGACCTGCCTCTGGTGAATCCATGCTGCCTTGGATCCTGTAATCCGCTGGACTCCAGAAACCTCACTATTTTCTCTTTCAGCAGCGTTTCCAATAATTTACTCACCACCGAAGTTAAACTAACCGGCCTGTAGTTTTCAACCACATCCTTACTTCCGCTTTTGTGTAAAGGCACCACATGAGCCTCTCTCCAGTCCTTTGGCACCACTCCCGACTCCAACGAGGCATTGAAAAGGTCAGTCAGTGGAGCTGCTAGAACGTCCCCAAGTTCCCTCAGTATTCTAGGCTGTATCCCATCCGGTCCCATCGCTTTGTCTACTTTAAGTTGAGCTAGTTTCTCACGAACACAGTCTTCTGAAAATTGTTCAAGATGTCCCTCGCTTCTGTTCCTGTTTGTGGTTGTTTTCTGAGGTCCTGCTCCTGGTTCTTCATCTGTGAACACAGAACAAAAATATTTGTTAAGCAATTCCGCTTTATCCTTATCAGCTTCTACTTATTCCTCCCCTGCACCCTTGAGTCTGACAATACCACTTTTGCCCTTCCTCTTCTCACTAATATATCTGAAAAATGTCTTATTCCCCCATTTTATTGCATTAGCTATTTCCTCCTCCTTTTGAATCTTTGCCTTCTTGACTACTTTGCTAGCTTCTCTAAGCTTTTCCAAATATAGATGCCTGTCTTCCTCTCTCTGTGATCTCTTGTATTTCATGAAGGCCTCCCTTTTTTTCTTCACTTTTTCAGCTACTTCTTTCGAAAACCATAGCGGTCTCCTTTTCCTTTTACCTTTATTTACCATTTTAACAAAAAGGTTGGTTGCCCTTAAAATATCCCCTTTCAGTTTTGCCCACTGTTTTTCTACATCCCCCAGCTGTTCCCATCCCACTAACGACTCCCTGAGGCCTATCTTCACAAAGTTAGTCTTCCTAAAGTCTAAGATCCTCACCTTTGAATGGATTCTAACAGCCCTAGTCCTAATACTGAACCACACCATCTGGTGATCACTGGATGCAAAATGATCTCCCACTACAACATCAGAAACACTTTCATCATTGGTAAGTACCAAGTCCAGTATGGCCCCTTCACGTGTGGGGTCTGTTATCAATTGCCTGAATAGTTTATGTTTTATGTTTTATTTCACTTGATAAAAACTGCCTTTCAGTGGCAAGCAAAGCGGTGTACAATAAAATCCAATTTTTTTAAAAAAGGCCGAAGCCAATGAAATAGAAAGGAAATACAATTCCTGGACAGAAAAGCAATAAAAGCAGGAAAGACAAGGCCAGAACATAAATAGAGACAAATCACAAGGAAAGCAGAGGATAGAACAAATGGGATTCACACAAAAGGGGAGGGGATATCAAATGCCAGGGAAAAGAGGTGGGTTTTCAGGTTTTGTTTAAATGTGGGGTGGTGAGGATCCAGGCGGAGTGAAGAGGGGAGGGAGTTCCAAAGGGCGGGGACAGCAAAAAAGAAAGCAGAGGAACGAGTAGATTGTAAGTGGGCGCGGGAGGAGGAGGGAAGAGTGAGGCGGTTAAGATGGAAGGAGCGAGGGGTGTACCTAGGGGAATGAAAGGAGAGAAGGTCTGTTAAATATTGAGGGGTGCCTGTATGAAGAGCTTTATGAACCAGGATGAGCAGCTTGAAATGAGCACGGTGGGGAAAAGGCAACCAGTGAAGACGAAACAGTAGGGGTGTTATGTGATCACGGGGGGAGGAATTGGTAACCAGACTGGCGGCAGTATTCTGAATACGTTGTAACCGGGACTGTTGTGACTTGGAAAGGCCGACGAAAAGTGAGTTTGCGAAATCCACCCGTGACATGACCAGGGATAGCAACAGAGTGGTGAGAGCAGACAGGGATAAGAAGGGACGGACTGCACGGATTTGTCGGAGGAAGAAGAAGGATGACTTGGTGACATGAGATATATGAGCGTGAAAAGATAGATCAGAATCGAAGTGAACCCCAAGGTAGCGAAAGGAAGAGACTAAGGGAACAGGAGAGCCAGAGAAGGAGGGTGCCAATGTGGGGGGTGGGTTGTTGTGAGAAAACCAGATAGCAACAGTCTTGGTGAGATTAAGGTGGAGGCAATTACAAGTCAACCAATCAGCCACAGTGGAAAGACAGGAATTAAGCGTGGAGAGATCAGGACAGGATGGGGAAGTGTGGTGGAGTAATAAAATGTCGTCGGCATAGAGAAAGGCAGATATTCCAGACTGTTGAATTAAGAGGGCCAAGGGGGCTAAGAAAAGGTTGAAGAGGAGGGGAGCCAGGACAGAACCCTGAGGTACCCCACAGGAAAGAGGAAAGGAGTCAGAAGGGAGGGTAGAGGAAGGGGAAGGCGACAGGACTGCACATGAACGGGAGGAGAGAAAGGAGTGGAAACAGCGGTGAACAGTACTGCAAAGACCCGCTTCCCGTAGACGAAGAAGAAGGAGGGAGTGATCAACTAGATCAAACGCAGCTGAAAGATCAAGTGCAACCGCCACCGAGATATCACCACGATCATGAGCTACATGCAGTGCATTAGTAAAGGCAAGAAGAATAGTTTCAACACTGTGACCCTGACGGAAACCTGATTGATGAGGGTGAAGGAAGTTAGTGGAATCAAGGTGATGTGACAATTGTGCAAAGACGAATTTCTCCAAGAGCTTTGACAGAAAAGGAAGGTTAGATACAGGACGGTAGTGGGCGGGAACCAGGGGATCAAGTGAAGGATTTTTAAGGAGAGGACGAATTAAGGCATGCTTCCAAGAGTGGGGGAAGGACCCTGAAGAAAGACTGGAATTAAACATAATATAGGGAAGGAGACCCAGTGAGGATTCAAGGAGCCAAGAAGAAGGAATGGGGTCAAGAGAGCAGGAAGTCTTTTTTGAGGAGGAAATAAGATGGTGAAGTTCAGAGGGAGAGATCGGTGAGAAGGACGCCCAACAGTGGGAAGTTTGAGAAATGGGTGGGGGTGAGGCAGTGGGGGGAGGAGAAAGAATTGGAGCGGGACATGAAGGTAAAGAAGCTCGCAGGGAAGAGATCTTATTACTGAAGCAGGTAGCTAGAAGGGAAGGCTGAGGAGAAGGAAGAGCCAGAGGAGCTGAGGCTGGGGAGTGAAGGGAGGTAAGAGACCGAAGGGTGGAATAAAGGTGCCGGGTCTGATTCGGGGCATTGAGAATAGCATTAGAGAAGAAGGTACGTTTGGCAAGATGGACGGACGAACGGTAGTGGGAATAGGTGGATTTAAAGAATGCAAGTGAGGTGGGTGAAAGTTTCTTACGCCACAGCCGCTCCTTACTTCTAGATGATACTGCAGCAGGAATGTGCCAATCAACATCTGGCATATTGAAATCTCCTATCAGTAGCACTTTCCCTTTCCTAGCAATGCTGCGTATGTCTTCAATTAACTCTCTGTCCACCTCTTCCTCTTGTGAGGGAGGTCTGTATATCACACCAATGCAAATAGATTTCTCTTTCCCTCTTTCTAGTTTAACCCACAATGCCTCCTCTCTCCCTTTTAAGCTCTGTAGTTCCAAAGCTTTAATAGTAGTTTTTACATATAGTGCCACTCCTCCTCCCCTTATTCCTACCCTGTCCTTTCTGAATAAAGTATAGCCAGGTATAGTTACATCCCAATCATGGTTTTCTGTGAACCATGTTTCTGTAACTGCCACTAAATCCAAGTCAGCCACTGCCACCAAAGCTTCAACATCAGGGATCTTATTTCCCATGCTACGGGCATTTATACACACTGCTTTCCATATGTTACCCCTGTTACATTAAATACCTTTACGGAAATGGGTATCACGTACGTGGGGGCTTTCAACTATCTAGGGGCTTTCTTCACCCATCTTCACCCCTAAGCATCCTTCTAACTTTCGCAGTTGCTTTTTCTACCTGTTTTAGCTACTTTAAGATCATCAGACATAATCACGCCCAGGTCCCGCTCTTTTATGGACAGAATTACTTCACCACCTACACTGTACTGCTCCTTTGGATTTTTGCAGCCTAAATGCATGGCCCTGCATTTTTTTACCATTAAATCTCAGCTGTCAAATTCTCGACCAAGCTTAGTTAGATCCCTCCTCATGTTATCTACTCCTTGCTGGGTGTCTACTCTATTGCAGCTTTTAGTATCATCCACAAAGAGGCAAGCCTTACCAGACAGCCCTTCCGCAATATCACTAACAAAGCTGTTAAAAAAATATTGGACCAAGGACAGATCCCTGCAGCACTTGCTCCAATTCCCTGGTCACCTAATCAAAAAACATCTATCAAATTTGTCTGCTTTTCTGTTAAGGGATCACATGTGCCTCTCTCCAGCCCTCTCCCGACTCCAAAGAGGCATTGAAAAGGTCAGCCAGTGGCGCTGCTAGAATGGCCCCAAGTTCCTTCAGTATTTTTGGATGTATCCCATCTGGTCCCATTGCTTTCTCTACTTTAAGTTTAGCTAATCTCTCACGAACATAGTTTTCCAAAAATTGTTTGAGATCCCCATCCTATTTGTGGGTGTTTTATGAGGTCCTGCTCCTGGCCCTTCATCTGTGTATAGAGAACAGAAATATTTGTTAAGCAATTCCGCTTTATCCTCATCAGCTTCTACATATTCCTCCCCTTCACCCTTGAGTCTGACATTACCACTTTTGCCCTTGCCCCTCTCACTAATATATCTGAATGGTATAGGAAGCCACATCTCAGTCAAAGGCAAGGCATAGAACTGAAGAGGCAGCCTAGAACACAGAAGCAGAGAAACAGCTAATGCTGTGTACAATGGGAAAGCAACAAAAGCCATAGTGAAATCCAGGAAGTGAAAAGCATTCTCTCTGTGACCACTGTAATGACCGACTCAAAGGACATCATATGAAAAAGAGAGACTCTGAGTCCGAAAACAACCGGTTCGAGGTTCTGCTGTAATCCCCAGGCTGGCGTGAACTAGATCTTCAGGGATAGAATACAGGTAGCTTGTGGAATGAGCTAACACATCTATGAACTTGCTTAAGGATATCAAAGACCCACTAGCCGAACAGAGCAGGGGTCCACCCAGAGAGAAAAGCTTGAGTTATACCCCAACCAACTGCACCTCAAAAGGGACCACCAGAACTCATTGAAGGGAATTACCAATTCCCAACAGAAGCTATGAAGGTGAACAGAAAATGGCAAAGGCTCCGCTCAGACTGCCCCTACTACAACTGAGGCCCCAAAGGACTCATTATAATTTAGGGCAATTTGAAGATCTAGGTACAGCCATACAAGGCTCCTTACCCTTCTAGGCTTGTGTCAGTGGGTGAGCTTCTTCTCCCAAACAGAACGTGACCCTTAAACGAAACCACTCTGCCACAGATCAGAGCCAGGAGCTGTTGACTAAGGATAATACCATTGCTACCAAATGGCCAATACCACCCCATCACCATGGAGTTGGTAGACTGTAAACCAGACTTAACCAGCAGAAACCACTTAGGTGGCAGGAGTCTGTGCTTAATGACCATTTGGCCCAACCAATGCTAGGTGTTCCAGGGAACAATTTTGCAAACTTGGAAACACGGGGCCATAGCCACAAGATCACCAGCTGAGTATGGATCTCTAATTAAAGGGCTAGCCTCCAAGTGTACACCCTATGGAGGCTAATGTCAAGTTCTTTTTGACCATGATCCTCCAAAACCAAAGCTCCTCACATGTGGCACTTCCCTTCTCTGGGGTTGTCATGGGCTTAGTCATAGCTGTAAACAGGAATTCTACCCCAGAGGGCCAAAAGGGCTGATTCCACTCTTCTTAGGACCAATGAAACAGCCAAGACAGGATTAAAGGACCCCAAGGGTCATTTTGGATGTTTACTCCCTAAAATCCTATGCCATGCTGCATAGGGTCACGGAGATGACCAGATCCACCATGTATAAAGAAGACCCACCTACCAAACCCATTCAAAAGCTGGCTCCACAACCATCAGAGCCATGGTACCATCTTGAAAGGGCATATACAGGGCCTAACCAGACCCTGGGGGAAACAACCCCTCTGTCCTCCTCAGACTTACTTTCTGGCAACAAGAATTTCATTTGGGCCCTTAGACCAACCCCCATAGGGTAAGGCTGGCTGGCAGGATGGAGAGGTGCAAGGGCAAAGTAGAGCCATGGCCTTCCAGCTGCCCATGAGAGAAGCGTTCTTGGTATCCAATTCCCAGAGTGCAGCCTGGGATCTGGGAGCAGCTTCAGGAACTATAGCACAAGCTAGTAAACAAGAGGGGCCCTGGGTCCCCAATGGGCCTGTAGGAGCCACAGGCAAGTAGCCAGGGCCACTCCACCACACTATCTCCACTAGCACCAAGCCACCACCTTAAGTGTCTGAAGTGCTGTCATACCACCACCACTCGCCTCTAGCTTAGAGGGGCGTGGTTATTAGAGGAACTTTCTGCTATCCGCTTTTTCAGCTTTTTCAAACTATTTCCCCGCAGTGCCCTCTGGGAAATGTAGTCTTTGTTTAGCTGTATGGGTGCATCAGGCAGAAAGCTGTAGTCAGGCTCAAAGAGGTAAGGCAAATGACAGAAATTTATTTTGTACACAATGGTTCGATCATACCACATAAAGGAATTGTTTGTTCAGGACTCTTTGAAGTAGAGCATTGTCCAAAACAACCCAAACACAAAAATGCTGTTTTAAAGGTGCTCTATAATTCAGGATACACAGTCTTTACCAGCAAGGATATTGCATTCCTTTATAGCCTTGCTGGCTAAAGCACAAAACAAAATCACACTTAAAGTCTGTGGTAGTTCAGCTTCTATTCAGCTTCAAATCTTTCTTGGTTATTTTCCAAGTACCAAATATAATTCAGGGCAACAGAAAGCTTTGTTCCAATAGCTACTTTAGCTTACCCCAGTGTCAGCATTCCAGCAGCAGGTGATTAACAAGCTTATCACAGTTCCAGGCTTGCTCCTTAGTGCCCCGTAAACTTCCCCTTTACAAACACATGGGACTCACGGCCACCCTGCTTGTGGAATATGGGTACCTTTTTCCTGGAAGACTTTCTTTCAGGACTGGCTTGCTTTCTCTACGTTCCCAGGTTTAAAGCTTGGCAAAAGGAACAGTCCATGGGAGTGTCCTCATCATTCAGCTTCACCTTGGGCTCTCCCAGCTGCATAGGTTCTGACTCCCCGTCCTGCTCACCGTGGTCAGCTAACAGCCTCCCGGGGAATCTTGGAGTCTCTCTTGTTCCAGGCTCCAAACTCTCCTGCAGACGTGCTATATGCCAATTAGCACTTTCCTATCCTGGAAGCTCAGTTCCTCTGCTCTGCTCAGCATCAGTCAAGCTTCCCTTGCTTGTGTCTGTGCCTCTGCTTGTGGCAGCCTGGCTTCCTGCTACTCCTCCTCCTCTCTCATACTCTGGCCTAGGTTTATACTTCCAGGGCTCTAGCTCCAACCCCTCCCTACTCAGGTGACGGCAATCAGCCTGACTTTGGGCACCTGAGTGCTTGGAGCATTCACTGCCTAAGGGGTTCTGTGCCCTGTATCCTCTCCCCTTCCTTCCACTAGGGGGAGCATGCAATGTGGGCCAGGTGGAAGTTTTCTGATTCCTGGAGGTGTTTGTGGCTTTCCTACCCTGATTTGGTGAAAGGGGGCCCTTTGTTGTTGTTGTTGTTAACTGCGGTCGAGTCGGAGTCGACTCATGGCGACCCTCTGGATAGCTATCCTAAACTGTGTTCGGTCTTCAGTCAGGCGGCTCATTGTTGACAGACTTGTACCCGTAGCTGCTGTTATTGTATCGATCCATCTCATTGCTGGCCTTCCTCTTTTGCGTTGACCTTCTATCTTGCCAAGCATAATGTCTTTCTCTAATCTCTCTCTTCGCATGATGTGTCCAAAGTATGAAAGTCGAAGTCTTGTCATCTGAGCTTCTAAAGAAAGCTTAGGTTTGATCTCCTCTAGTACCGACTGGTTTGTTCTTCGGGCAGTCCATGGTATACACAGTATTCGCCGCCAGCACCATAATTCAAAGGCATCAATTTTCTTCCTGTCTATCTTTTTCACTGTCCAGCTTTCACATCCATATGATGTTATTGAAAATACCATGGCTTGAACAAGTCGAATCTTTGTATGGAGAGAGACATCTCTGCTCTTGAGAATCTTATCTAGGTCTTTCATAGCCATTCTGCCAAGAGCAATGCGTCGTCTGATTTCTTGACTGCTTGTTGCTTCTTTATTGATAGTTGATCCAAGTAGGTTAAAGTTGTTCACAATTTCAATTTCTTCTCCTTCAACGATGAACCTGTTGATTATGCCAGTTGTCATGATCTTTGTCTTCTTTACATTAAGGTGCAGGCCCATTTTGAGACTATGTTCTTTGATTGTGAGAAGCAAATGTTTCAGATCATCTTCACTTTCAGCCAGTAATGTGTTATCATCAGCATAGCGAAGGTTGTTGATGAGTCTTCCACCAATCTTCACACCTCTGTTGTCTTCATACAATCCTGCTTCTCTGATGATTTGTTCTGCATATAAATTAAACAGGTAGGGGGAAAGTATACAGCCTTGTCTTACACCTCTGCTTATTTTAAACCATTCTGTTTCTCCTTGTTCCGTTCGAACTGTTGCTTCTTGATCAATGTACAGATTGCGCAAGAGAACGATCAGGTGTTCTGGTATACCCATGCTTCTTAATGTGGCCCAGAGTTTCTCATGGTTTACACAGTCAAAAGCCTTGCTATAGTCGATAAAGCACAAATAGATATACTTTTGGTATTCTTTAGTCTTTTCAAGGATCCATCTCACATCCACAATGATGTCTCTCGTTCCTCGCCCTTTCCTGAACCCTGCTTGCACTTCAGGTAGTTCTTGTTCCAGGTATGGTTGTAGTCTCTTTTGAATAATCTTCAGTAGAATCTTGCTGGCATGTGGGATCAGAGCAATTGTGCGATAATTTCCACAGTCAGTTGGATCACCTTTCTTTAGTATTGGTATAAACACAGATCTTTTCCAGTCAGTTGGCCATGATGTTGTCTTCCATATTTCTTGGCAGAGCCTTGTGAGTACGGTAACAGCTGCATCAGATTGCTGCAATACTTCTATGGGAATGCTATCAATGCCTGGTGCTTTGTTCTTTGATAAGGCTTTCAATGCTGCTTCAACTTCTTCTTTCATCACCAATGGTTCCCGATCATAAGGGGCCTTTACTAGGGTGAATTCCCTGTCTCTTTGTCCTCCCCCGGACTCCAGGTAGGCCTCCTTGCCACAGTGCTCACCAACAGAAAAGAAAAAAAAAGGCAGGAGCGGCAGGAGTCATGGAAAGACACTGGCCCCAGGCTCCCCATGGGAAGATCTCAGACTAATGAAAAAAAGTGCCCCAGGTTTTCTAGACATAATGGAGGTGCAAAAAGACGCAGTCAAATTCAAAATAAAATACTAGGGGACACAGACTGCATCAGGCCACATGGCAGAAGACTAAGTGCAATGGCAAAAAAACAGCTGAACAAAAATAAGCCGACAAATTAAGCAAAGCCAAGATGAAAAGAGAGAGCCCTGAGAAGAAAATCCCAAGGCCTGTCGGGCTAACTAGGGAAACCTGAGAAGGGAAGTCCCGGGCGCACACACAAGCCTGTAGAGCCCAGCAGCAGATCAAGGCATGCCTTTTTTGTTAAAGTTGAAGTTGCTTTATTAAAAGCAGCAAAGAGACAAATGCCTCCCATTGAAATGAATGGAAATAAAGATACACTTAGAAAAACATCAGAAAAATCTGAGATAAAGATGGCATGAGGGAAGAGAGGGCTTGGGCCCAACTTACTGCCCCCCCCCCCCCTTAGGAGCCCCGTGGAGTCCTCCTGCTCCTCTTCGGCCCACTGAGTGCTAATAACCAGTGGAAAACAGCCCTGGATCCTGGCTGACTGTTAGCTCAAGAAGTTAAGAGCACACCCTCACTCAGAGTAACGTGGGCCTTCAGGACTCAATGCTAAGGCCACTGCACCATAGTGTGAGCCAGGACAGTCAGGCCTAATTGCACTGCTGTCCCAGTTCACACATTTTGTCACCTGCAGGAAGCAGGCAATTACTGGATACTCTCAGTGCTGCACCAGAGGATATATCCGGTGATAGCATCACTGAAAATTGCTCATCTGCCTCTACCTGCTGGCAAGGGAGCACCTCCAAAATTTGATCATCTCACTCATTATTTCCATTTCCATATCATTTATGAATATGTTAAAAAGCAGCAGCCTCAGCAAAGATCCCTGGGGTACCCCACTATTTACCTTTCTCCATTGAGAAAAATGGCCACTTTTTGCCCTACTCTCTGTTTTCTGTCTTTTAACCAGTCCCTAATCCACAAGAGTCTAATTTCACTGCCTCCTATCCCATGACTTTTTAATTTCACCCAGAATCTCTCATGAGGGACCTTGTCAAAGGCTTGCTTTCTGAACATCCAGATACACTGTATCATCAACCAGCTCACCACCTGTTTGTCCATCTTCAAAAAAATGTAAAAGATTAGTGAGACAAGACTTTCCTTCACTAAATCTATGTTGGCTTTCTGCCATTAAGCCATGACTATTTACATGTTCAGTAACTTTCTTCTTTATAACTGTTTCTACCATTTTGCCCAGTACAGGTCTCTCCTGAAGCCCTTTTTAAAAACTGGCGTTATGTTGACCACTCTCCAATCCTCAGATACTACAAATGATTTTAATGATACTTCACATTTTCCTAAAGTAGGTCTGCAATCTCACATTTCAGTTCTTTCAGCACCCTGGGATGTATGCCATCTGGTTCAGCTGATTTCCTCCTCAATAATTTATCCAATAAGGTGAAATTAGACTTACCTGCTAATTGTTGTTCCTTTAGGAACTCCAGGCTAGTCCTGAACCTTTGGGGTCTTGAACCTCCTCCAGCAGCTTTGGAGACTGAGAACACGTCACTCATTTTGATGTCACCGGTATAAGTAGCCCGGATCCGCCTCCTGACATCAGTAACCTATTGACAAAGCAAGCTCACCGAAGCAACAATTAAGCAGCAATGCTAGCAAACCATTATTGAACATCTTAGAAACACTCTATATCCAAATTTACCTGTGCTGAGATCCCCATCCGCTAAGAGAAAAAAGGACAGATATATACATATTACAGCATAGCAGGAAGACCATCCGCCAACCCCCTCCCTATACGGGCTCCACCCGGGAAAAGTACCCCAGATGCTTACCTGTCAAACAACCTCTGCTTCAGGCGTTGACCCGCAAAATACAGGGAGGGATACACGACTAGCCTGGAGTTCCTAAAGGAACAACAATTAGCAGGTAAGTCTAATTTCGCCTTCCTTAGCGTCCCTCCAGGCTAGTCCTGAACCTTTGGGGATGTAACAGAGCAGTGCAAAGAATCAACAGGAGGGACCGGCCAACCCCGCCTGAAGCACTGAAGAACCGAAACAGGCATCGCTCTCTGCTTGCAGGTCCAGCCGGTAATGCCTGATAAAAGAATGCAAGGAAGACCAAGTAGCCGCCCTACAAGTTTCCACCGCCGGAACCAAACTACGCTCCGCCCAAGAAGTAGCTTGCACCCTAGTCGAATGCGCGCGCAAGCCGGCCGGAACTGGTCTACTCTGCAAAATGTATGCCGACTCAATCGCTCCCTTCAGCCACCTGGCAATGGAAGCCTTCGATGCCGCCTGCCCTTTACGAGGACCACCAAACAGCACAAATAGCCTATCTGACTGACGGAACGGAGCGGTAACCTTCAAATACGTCCGCAGAGCTCTGCGAATGTCCAACCTATGCAAGCGCTTATCCACAGCCGGCTCTGCGCCTCCTGCAAAAGCCGGCAGGGACACCACCTGATTAACATGAAAAGGCGACACCACCTTAGGCAGAAAAGACGGTACCATCCGCAAGACCACTTTGGATTCACTAAAAACCAGAAAAGGTTCCTTACAGGACAAGGCCTGCAACTCCGAAATCCTTCGAGCGGACGCAATGGCTACCAGAAACACTACCTTCAAGGTCAGATCCTTCAACGACGCCCGTGCCAAAGGCTCAAATGGCGCTCGCACCAACACATCCAGCACCAAACGCAAGTCCCACTGCGGAACCAGCGGTCTACACGGAGGGCGCAGCAGTACCACCGCTCTCAAAAACTGCTTGACATCCGGGTGACCCGCAAGCGACCGACCGCGAATCTTACCCCGGTAGCAAGACAACGCCACCAACTGCACTTTAAGAGACGCAGCCGCCAGTCCCTTCTCATCACCGTCCTGCAGAAACGCAAGAAGCTGAGGGATCGAAGCCCATAAGGCTGCAATGCCGTGGACCTCACACCAAGCCTCAAACACACGCCACACACGAACATACACCAACGAAGTAGATCTCCTCCACGCCTTTAACAACGTGGATACCACTGCTGACGAGTAACCTCTCGCCGCTAACCTCGCCCTTTCAATAGCCAAGCCATAAGCGAGAACCGATCCACCTGAGGCATCACCAACAGCCGCTGTAGCAACAGGTCGCACCGAACCGGCAGCCCCCAAGGCTTGTCCCCTAGAAGTATGACCAGATCCGCGTACCACGGCCTCCTGGGCCAATCTGGCACAATTAAAATTACAGGACCCCTGTGAAGCTCGATGCGCTGCAGCACCCAGCCGATTAACACCCATGGCGGGAATACGTAAAGCAGCTGACCCACCGGCTACGGCTGAATCAAGGCATCCAGGCCCTCTGACATCCTTTCTCGCCGCCTGCTGAAGAAGCGAGGGGTCTGCGCATTCTGAAAGGTCGCCATGAGATCCATTATTGGAGGGCCCCACCTGCGAATAAGCATCTGGAACACTTGCGGGTGAAGAAACCACTCCCCTGGATCCACTCTCACCCGACTGAGAAAGTCGGCCTGCACATTTTCCACTCCTGCCACATGCGCCGCCGATAATGCCAACAGATGCCTCTCGGCCCAGACGAATAACGGAGCGGCCTCTGCCTCTAGTGCACGACTGCTCGTTCCCCTTGATGGTTGATATACGCCACCGCTGTCGCATTGTCGGAGAACACCCGTACAGCCTTTCCGAGCAGGCAACCTTCGAACTCTCTGAGCGCCAGCACTACCGCACGCAACTCCAACCGATTGATCGACCACGCCTGCTCCTGCACGGTCCACACCCCCTGTGTGAACTGCCCCTGGACATGCGTCCCCCAACCGGAAAGGCTGGCATCCGTCATCAGGGGTATCCAATCTGGAACTTCCAAAGGCATCCCCTTCTGCAACGCCTCCGTCCGCAACCACCAGAGTAGAGAGAGGCGCGTCTCCGGACTGCAGGGCAACCATATGCGCCCGTGCCCAAGGCACCACCTCGATCGTCGCCGCCATGGTGCCCAACACCTGCAAATAGTGCCAGGCTGTCGGGAACCCGCGACAGAGAAACCTGCGGACCAGACACCTCAAGCCCTGCGCCCGACTCTCCGGCAGAAACACCTTTCCAACCTTCATATCGAACCGTGCACCGAGATACTCCAGGGTCTGAGAAGGCCATAACTTGCTTTTGGCTCGGTTGACGACCCAACCGAGGCTTTCCAGAAACTCCACCACTCTGCACGTGGCCGCCGCGCTCTCCGCCTCGGACTTCGCTCGAATCAACCAATCATCCAGATAGGATGCACCAGGATGCCCTGCCTCCTTAACGCCGCGGCCACCATCAACATCACCTTGGTGAAGGACCGGGGAGCCGTTGCCAGACCGAAAGGCAACGCTTGAAACTGGAAATGGCCCATCGGCACCGCGAACCTCAGAAACGTCTGATGATCCTGCCGAATGGGTATGTGTATTTACGCCTCAGACAAATCGAGCGACGTCAGGAACTCGCCCTTGCGAACCGCTACGATGACCGAGCGCAACGTCTCCATGCGAAAATGAGACACTCTGAGACAGCGATTCACACGCTTGAGATCCAAGATTGGCCGAAAAGTGCCCTCCTTTTTGGGCACCACGAAATAAATGGAGTACCGACCGGAGCTGCATTGGTCTGGGGGCACCGGAACCACCGACTCGAGGGCCAGCAGGCGTTGAAGAGTCTCCTCTACCACTGCATATTTGTGCCGTGCCTTGCACGGGGATTGCACGAAAGAATCGGTCACTTGACGCTGAAGTTCCAAGGCATAACCTTCCCTGATAACTTCGAGCACCCACTGATCCGAGGTGATCCGGGCCCAGGCAGGATAAAACTTCTGCAGTCGTCCCCCGATGGGCTCCTGCCCCGCCTGGGCCCTCCTGGCATCATTGCGATTTTCGGGAACCGCCGGCAGAAGAGGCTGCAAACCCTCTGTTCGCCCCCCTGAAGCCGCGAAACCCCTGAGTACGGAAGGGGAAACGCCCCCTCTGAACCTGACCAAACCTAGGTGAGCGAAAACGCCGAAAGTCCCGCTGTTGTCCTTTAGCTGGCGGCCCAGAGCGACCCGGCTTTGGCTTATCTTCAGGGAGCCTACCACCCTTGGACTCCCCAAAATCCTTCACCAGCTTTTCCAGGTCCTCTCAAAAGAGAAGTTTCCCTCGAAACGGAAGCTTACTAAGCCGAGCCTTCGAAGAGGTATCCGCCGCCCAGTTCCACAACCACAGATACCTCCGGGCCGCTACCGCCGAAGCCATGCTATTGGATAAAGCGCGCGCGAGATCGTAATGAATATCAGCCAGATAAGCTGCCCCCGTCTCAATTCTGGCAGCTTCGGAGGCCGAATCTACCGCCTGACCCGACTGTAGACCTTGAGCCCACCGCAGGCAAGCCCTGGCAACCCAGGCTCCACAAATGGACGCCTGAAGGGACAACGCATTCACATCAAAAACCTGCTTCAACAAGGTATCCAACCTTCTGTCCTGCGCATCCTTCAGCGCAGCACTCCCCTCCACCGGGATAGTAGTTTTCTTGGTAACTGCCGAAACCGCAGCATCAACCTTAGGAGATTTTAATAACTCTCGATCCTGATCTGCCAGAGGATAGAGCCAAGACATAACCCTGGACCCCTTAAGCCCAGCCTCAGGCATATCCCACTCACTTTGTATCATTTCCTTAAAAACCCGGTGAACAGGAAAAACTTTCTGGGACTTATGAAAAGCTTGTAACAAGGGGTCTTCCAATTCAGCTTCATCTGTCGGAGCCCCCGCAGGCATGTTAAGCGCCTTAAGCGTTTCAGAGATTAGCGCCGGCAACTCATCCCTTCTAAAAATACGAACGACATGAGCCTGATCCTCCTGTTCGGGGATCTCACCTTCTTCCAAGTCCTCCTCCAATTCTAAGTCCTGCCCCAGGTCCTCCAAATCAATGCCCTCCGAAGACACGGACTGACCGGACGGCTCTTTCCCGGACCTAAACCTCTTTGACGGAATCCCTGATCTCCCCAAAGCCAGAGGAGGTCCCGGGCGCCTATCCCCCAACCCACCCTCTGCGGAAGGTGGGGAGGGTTTATTCTGCGCCCCTGCCAATGCCTGTTGGATAAAAGAAACAAACTGGGGGAGAAAAAATCGCTTCCAGGCCCCCAGGCACCTGCCCCTGCGACACCTGGCTCCCCAGAAGGGTTGAGGGCCCCGCCACCGCTTCTAGGGGGGCTCCCCCAAAACGCCCGATTCAGGGAGATCCGCCACCCTTTCCTTCGGGCTCTCACTCCCTGCCAGTCCTTGCTCCATGGAGACCGCTTCCCTAAAACAGCTTCTGCAGACGCCAGACTCCGAAACAGCCCCCCGTTTGGAGCCACACAGTAAGCAAAGGGACTTTGAAGGCATGCCGCTGGAACCAGAGATAGGGAAAAAAACCCTCACCCCCAGTCCCGTGGTACCCAGAGAAAGTGCAAACAAAAGCGTCTCTCCTGAAAACGAAGACGCCTGTCTCACTCTTTCCACAGCGCAGACACCCGCTCCGTACTCTAGAGCCCCAGCAAGCAAAGAAGAAAAAAGCAAATCAAAACAAATTAAAACAAAAGAGAAGTTAAAGTAAAATTAAAGCAAAATTGAAAATTGAGGCACTCCACCCCAAAAAACAAGCCGAGCAACAACCCAGCCGTTTGCCTCAGCAAGTTTTCCCCCGCGCACGCGATTGCTCTGCAAGGGGGCCTAGCGCGGCCAACACACGCTGCTCCATGGCCTCACCAGGGAGGAAGCCGCAATTCGACGACCCCAGCCCCTTAACTTGATCGCAGCACTGGGCCCTCGAAGAAATCAGCCCCTGCTGCGCTCAGCCGTGATCGCGGCTTCAGCGCCCGGGGTGAAAACACACTTTCCGCCGTCTGCAGCAGAGCCTGCTCAGTCCCGCCGGCAGAAGACCTCGGCGACGGACTAACAGGCTCGCTCCCGCCTCCTCAGAGGCGTTCTCTGCCGGCTCCTCACCCAAATAGGTGGGATCGGGAACCGGAGGCTGCTCCCCCACTACCTCTTTCTCCCCCCCAACGCGGCTCAGAGAGCAGGGTAGAGAAAGTAGAGCGCCAGCAACAAAAAAGGGGGGAGGTGGGGTGAAAGAGAAAGACAGCAGAACCAGAGTAAGAAACACAGGCAGAAAAAGAAACTCAGCACTGCCCTATCAACCTCACTCCAAATAACCTCAACACTGAACCCCTACTGCTTAATTGCTCCTACAAGTGAGCCCTATCTCTGGGCTCACCAGACCTCCTAGCTGCTTGGAGACTGAGAATACTGATGTCAGGAGGCGTATCCGGGCTACTTATACCGGTGACATCAAAATGAGTGATGTGTTCTCAGTCTCCAAAGCTGCTGGAGGAGGTTCAAGACCCCAAAGGTTCAGGACTAGCCTGGAGGGACGCTAAGGAACTGTATTACATCTTCCAAATTTATTGAGATTTGTCTCAATTCCTCTAAATATCATTTCTGGCATGGGTAAATGTCCTACATCTTCTTCAGTAAAGACTGAAGCAAAGAATTTATTCATTCAGTCAGTCTCTTTGCTATGGACTTGTGCTCTCTTAGTGCCCTTTTTACCCCTCTATCATCTAATGGTCCAACTGATTCTCACAGGTGTTTTGCTATGAATGTACTTGAAAAAATATTTATTATGTGCTTTTGCTGGAATGGCATGGCAAGCTTATTTTCCAATTCTCTCTTTGCCTGTCTTATCAATGCCTTGTTTTTAACTTGCCAGTACTTTTGTTGTTTCCTGTTTTCATGATTTGGCTCTTTTTTCCAAGGATTTTCTCTTAGCTATAACAGCCTTTCTGACTTCACCTGTCAGCGATGCTGGCTGGTTGGCCTTCCTTCCACCTTTCTTAAAGCATGGAATACATCTGGTCTGGGCTTCCATCCAGACCTAACTAACATCCCAGACCTGATGTAAACTCTTCACCTTTGCAGTTGCTCATTTTAATTTTTTCTTAACCATTTTCCTCATTTTATCATAGTCTCCTTTTTGAAAGATAAATGCTAGCACAGTGGATTTCCTTGTTATTTTCCTTCCATTTATTAAATCAAATGTCATCATGAGCGCTATTGCCAAGTGGCCCCAATGCCGTTACCTCTCGCACTAGATTCTGCGTTCCACTAAGGACTAGGTCTAAAATAGTTTCCCCTTTGTTGGTTCACAAACCAGCTAGTCCATGAAGTAGTCATTTATTTCATCTAGAAACTTTATCTCCCTGGCATAGTCCCATAACATTAACCCAGTCAATACTGGGGTTATTGAAATCTCTGTGTTGTAAACTTTGCTAGCTTCCCTAATTTCTGTTAGCAATTCAACATCTGTCTGATAATTCTGGCCAGGCAGACGGTAGTACACCTCCACAGCCATTCCCTACACCTTTTTATATGAAATTTCTATCCATAGAAATTCTACAGTGTATTTTGTTTTCTGCAAAACAGTTATCCTGTTGGACTCAGTGTCCTCGTTAACATATAGCATTACTCCTCCGTCTATGTGATCTACCCTATCATTGCAATATAGTTTGTAGCCTGGTATCACAGTGTCCCATTGGCTATCTTCTTTCCACCAGTTCTCCGAGATGCCAATTATATCTAACCTTTTGGATAGGAAAACGGAAGAACAAAAACAAAGGAGTTCCTTCCAAGCTTCAGGCCTCTCAAGATCCAATGAAGAAAGGTGTAATCACAATTAAGAGTTCTAACTCCTTAATTATGAATAATTTTGGATTGTTGTCAGAGTCAGAGTCCCAGGGATCATTTACCACTCCTTTCCATTATTATTTTGAGGGTTAGTTCCTTCAAATGATTGTTCTCCTCTAGCTTCGGTTGAGATGAGTCCTGAACCTTCTTTAAGGCAAGGCACTTCCCTATCCTCAAATGCCTGATGATGTAGGTGGAGACGGGAGAACAACACATGAAATTTCTCTTTGGACATTTGGAGGAACGTCAGCTGGACGGATAAGATGCTCAGGAATTTTATACAACTTTGTAATTTTTCCTCTCAAATATTTAATAAATTTGCATATTTAGATAGAATGCTGGTTAGTGTGGAATCTAGAATCCAGACCCTAGAGCCCCAGGTGCTTACCCTGCAGGCTACTGGGATGTCTTGAATTAAAGATAACCTTCTTCTTTATTGAAGGACTGAGGCTCTGGAAAACCAGCTGAGATCCAAAAAACTGTGATTTTTGAATTTTCCTTTCTATATATTTGCTTTCACCTGAGATTCTGCTTAGAAATTATTTCAAGGATGTCTTGTCTTCATCAAATGCTAAGGATATTTCCTTGGTAAATTATTATTTACCTACTGCAGCTGTTAAGGGGAATGAGGAAGAGGATGCTTTGATCTTGCTAAATTTTTAGAAACATCACAAGATAAATTACTTCAGGGCAACTCTTTTTGTATCATTCCTTTCGAGATAAACTGCTTACGCTAAAAGATTACTTTAAGGAAAAGCACTTAAAAACTGTGGTCAGAAAATTCAAGTATTTTCTGATATTGCCAGATCTATACAGTTGAGGAAGGACAATTAAACCGTAAAGTGGAGGCTCTTTGTACTAGCTATTTTTTTAAATTTCCATGTAAAGAATCTAAGGTATATCAAACCAATAACTATATACATAATGACCTAAGGTGCTAGTTACTAAGATATACTGCTAACACGCTTTCTCCTAGGACAAGCAGGATGTGTCAGCCACACCTGGTGACGTCATCCAACGGCGCCATGACGGAAGTGCTCTATAGCTCAGAAGCTTCTGAGCATGTGGGAGGTCCCACCTCCCTCGGCCCGCCCCTAGCCGGCCAGTTCTTTTTCTTCCGCCCTGCCTCAAGACGGAATTTCTAGCTCTCCATACAAATATTAAAAATCCCTCAGTTTTCATGCCTAAACCAGGCTTTAAGAAGTGTTCCATCTGCAATAGGAAGATGAACTTATCAGACACTCACCAACACTGCATCGGGTGTCTAGGATCCTCTCACCAGGTTGAAGATTGTGCCAGCTGTGCACGAATGTCTCCCAGGGCAAGGAAACACCGGGAGCATGCCCTGCAAGACTTGATCTCCTCCACGGCATCTTCCAGCACCAGCCGCAACAAAAGTAAGGACCGTGGCAAAGCTGCCCCACTTTCCAAGCCGGCAGCCCGTTCCCGGACTGACAAGCGGCAAAGGGACGACCCAGGAAAGGCCCCCGCTCACCGGGGTTCAGGCGCGGCCTCCGACCCAGGAAAGGCCCCTTCCCACCGTGGTTCAAGCACTGCCTCCGGGCCAGGAAAGGCCTCATCGCACCGGGGTTCGAGCGCTGTCTCCCCCGATCATCGGCGTGCTTCCAGTGAGGCCTCTTCCCTCCGGGTGAGCCCTCCTACTGAGCGCTGCTCTCCAAGGCCATGCGGTCTCCAGGACGCCTCCCAAAATGGCGCCGTCCTCCTTGACCCGCTTAGCTCCGCCTCCGGACACGCCCCCTCCGCCGGGATTGGTCACCACGGCTCCGCTCCGACACAGCGCCGGCAGCCTTCCCCTATGCCGAGCACCTCCAATGCCGCCGCAGAGGAGCTCCGTTCCAGCGCGGCAAGCAGGTCCCGGGCCGCCGAACTTCAGCGCTGCAGACCTCTTCCCCGTGTTGCTCAACTGTGCCATCAACGGCAGAGGAGTCTCGGAGTGGGGCAGAAACCAGCGATCGGCGTGGGAACGGCGCGGATGTCCCCCTCCCGCACGGGAGAAGCAGACACCGCTCCACGGATTCCTACCATCAGCGCCAGAGAAGCCGCGAGCGCCGCTCCGGCGGCAGAGACAACGTCAACGATAAGAGCAGGAAGAGGACAGCAAAACATCGGCATCTGGCTCCGTCGGGGTCAAGGGATTCCTGCAGTGGATCCCCCCGCAGACACAAGAGGAGCAAGAGATCAGGCTCAAAGGGCAGCAGGGGTCATAGGAGCAGTCGGACTCCACCTCCTCAGCAATCCTGCATCTGCTCACTCGCCTTGTGGAACAGGCTGCCCCCCAGCGATTGGTCCAGGATCGTACACATGATTTCCCTCAGGATCTTGCACATGCTTCCCCTGGGACACGACCGGGCTCGGAGCGCTCCCTCTCTCCACGAGACCCCAGTCGCTCGCCCTCCAGAGCACGATCACCTTCCCCGGCTTTGTCCAGGCAGCCGCCTTCCCCAGTGCAGCTGCACTCTGAGGGAAGCGAAGGGGAAGAGTTGGGACCAGACGCTAACACTTCTAAACCACAGGCGGATGAGATGGACTCTCCGTCTGTACCAGTACCTGAGGACCTCACCTATCCAAAATTTCTCAGGAAGGTGGCTTCCAAACTCAGGCTTACCACATACGACACACCTGATGAGCAGGAACCTGAGGTCATGAAATACCTCAGTGGCCCTAAACCAGCCATGGCCCTTCCCCTTCACCGCAAGTTGAAGGAAAAGCAGTTGACACTCTGGCAGTCCCCAGCGTCTGGCCAGCCTTGCTCCAGGCACCTGGACAGTAAGTACATTATCCACAAGACTCCGGGTTTTGACAAGCCACAACTACCACACCAGTCTATAGTGGTGGCTTCAGCACTCAAGCGAGTTAAATCCACACGTGTCCAAGCCGCACATCCACCGGGCCGGGACCCCAAGCGTTTGGATGACATGGGGAAGAGAGTGTTCCAAGGTGCGATGCTGAATGCCAAGATAGCAGCGCATCAGTTCCAGCATGTCCTATTCCAGGATGCCATCCTTGCGGACCTCAAGGGCCACTTACAGGATCTCCCTAAAGACTCACGTACATCCGCCTCCACCTCCATCCAGGAGCAAGCGGAGTGCAGCAAACACCTGATGAGTACAGCCTTCGACTCCTTTGACACAGCGGTAAGGACAGCGGGCACAGCCATATCGGCTCGTCGATGGGCATGGCTTCGCGCATCGGGGCTCGCTGATAACACCCACGATCGGATCGCCGATACACCCTGTTCGGGCGACTCCCTCTTTGGAGACAAGGTCTCTGACACAGTGAAGGATCTGAAAGAGGACTGCACCACTTTGAAGACCCTGGCTGTGGACGGGATCGAACGACCCTCCTGGCCCAGGAAAGGGAGCTACTCTAAGAAACCCTTTTCCTCGTCCAAACAATATTATGGCTCCAATCATCAGTGGCAGCCGCCCAGATTCAAGCAGTCCTATCACAAGTCGTCCTTTCAGAGACAGCAGCCATGACAACGCAAACAAAAGCAGAACAACACCTCCCAGCCAGGGAAAGACTCTTCGTCCTTCTGACTATCCGCCCTGCCTGGGCCCCTCTACGGAACAAGCAGACCACCCTGTTGGGGGCCGGCTGTCCTACTTCCTCCCGGCATGGCAGGAGATCACTACGGACAAGTGGGTCATTCAAATAATACAGACCGGCTACCGTTTACGTCTCTCCTCCCTTCCACGGCAGCTGAAGCAACCCACCAGCCAGCCCTCACTCCATCAGGAACAACCACTCTCGGAGCTCCTCCAACAGCTTCTCCGGGCACGCACGATAGAGAGAGTGCCCGCGGACCAAGTCAACACTGGATTCTACTCCCGCTATTTCCTTATTCCCAAGAAGTCAAAGGGCCTCCGCCCCATCCTGGACCTCCGAAAACTGAAGCGCTTCATCAGAAAGGAGAAGTTCCGGATGTACTCGCTCAACTCCATCCTCCCCCTCATCAGAGCGGGCAGCTGGATGGCTACACTGGACTTACAGGATGCCTACTCCCACATTCCAGTCCATGCCTCCCACAGAAAATACCTCCGGTTCATAGCTGTGGGATGCCATTACCAGTATCGAGTACTGCCTTTTGGCCTTTCTCCAGCACCCAGAGTTTTCACGAAATGCGTAGCGGTCGCCGCTGCACACCTCCGCAAGCAAGGCGTCGCCATCTTTCCTTACCTGGACGACTGGCTCCTGTCGGCGAACTCTGCTCACGAACTCCGCAGAGCAGTCCATCAAACTGCACACCTACTAGCCAGGCTGGGATTCCTGCTCAACAAGGAAAAATCACGACTCGAACCCGTACAGCGGACGGAGTTCATCGGGGCGATAATCGACACCAAAGCCTGCAAGGCGTTCCTGCCCGAGACCAGAATCAAGATCATTGTGCAACTGGCAAAGAAAGCGTCGGCGGAGAAACACACGTCAGCCCGCGGCATCCTGCGTCTTCTAGGCCATATGGCAGCGACGATGTCAGTCCTCCCGCTGGCGAGACTCCACATGCGCTCCCTTCAGTGGCATCTGCGGACCCACTGGAAGCAACTATCCCAACCTCTCACTACTCGCATCCCGATCACAATCAATGTTATCCGGAGCCTACGTTGGTGGACAAAGTCAAGCAACCTGTCAGTGGGCAAGTGCCTGCAACCCCTCACTCACCAGCTCATCCTCACGACGGATGCATCTGCAACCGGATGGGGGGCTCACTTACTGCATCTCAACACGCAAGGGGCCTGGACAAGAGCGGAGCGTGCCCTACACATCAATGTTCTCGAACTTCGGGCCGTCAAATATGCCCTTCAGACATTCATGACACACCTTGCGGGGAAGGCAATCTTGGTACAAACGGACAATCAAGTGGCCATGTTCTATATAAACAAACAAGGAGGCACGGGATCACGCACGCTATGCAAGGAAGCTCTAGAGACATGGGCAGTTGCCTTATCCAACAACTGCAGCCTGCAGGCAACCTACCTTCCCGGGGAACAGAACATCTTAGCGGACAGGCTCAGCAGACAACTCCAACCCCACGAGTGGACGCTACACAAGGAAGTGACAGCCAATCTCTTTCGGCGCTGGGGAACCCCCCAGGTCGACCTCTTCGCAACAGAAACGAACACCAGATGCACCTTGTTCTGTTCCAAGCACCCGTCGCAGCAGAGAGTGGCGTCGGATGCGTTCGCCATCCCTTGGGGGACGTGGGACTTAGTGTACGCATTCCCTCCAACCCCGCTCCTGACAACAACAATACAACACATCATCAAGGAGAAGGCGCACGTAATATTGATCGCCCCCTACTGGCCGCGACAGATGTGGTTCTCTCTCCTGCTGCAGCTCGCCCGGGAACCCCCTGTTCGCCTCCCCCTGCGACCGGACCTGTTAACCCAGAACGGGGGCAGCACCTGGCACCCCAACCTCAAGACACTAGCCTTGACGGCCTGGAGGCTGAGAGGCTGACGTTTCAGGATTCCAACCTGTCCTCAGAGGTCCAACAGATTGTGCTTGCCTCGCGGAGGCCCTCAACCAGAAAAGCCTACGGCTTGAAATGGAAACGCTTCAGTATATGGTGCAAGGACCAGGGAGTCCTACCAACCTCCTGCCCTGTATCCACTATCTTAAAGTACCTCGCCTTCCTCTTCAGCTCGGGCTTGAAACCACAATCCATCAAAGTGCATCTCGCGGCCATTGCTGCACTACACGAAAGCCCGGAATACCCAAGTTCAGGCCCCATTTCATCGCTCCCCATTGTGACGCGTTTCATGCGAGGGCTGCGAATTCTGTAACCGCCGGTACAGAAACCGGTACCCTCATGGGACCTCAATGTAGTCCTACACCAGCTCACGCAGGACCCCTTTGAGCCTTTGACAACAGCGCCCGAAAAATTTCTCGCTTGGAAGACTCTTTTCCTGATCGCCATCACCTCAGCCCGGAGGGTCAGTGAACTGCAGGCTCTGGTGGCTCACCCGCCATATACAAAACTATGAAAACCGGGCATCCCTACGGACTCATCCTAAGTTCGTGCCCAAGGTCTCCTCCGCTTTCCATGTGAACCAGGCGGTGGAGTTACCATCCTTCTTCCCACCCCCACACTCTTCTCCCGAAGAGCAACGCCTTCACTCTTTAGACGGCGTATGTGCCCTACACATCTACCTCGACAGGACGTCCACAACTCGACTGGGGACCCAGCTTTTCATTTCCTTTGACCCAAACAGGCCGGGCAGACCTGTCTCGAAACGCACGCTCTCCCGTTGGATCGCAGCTTACGTTGCCTACTGTCTTCAAAAAGCGGGCGCACTCCCATCCAACAGAGCGAGTGCACATCAGCTACGGGCTATAGCCACTTCGCTAGCCTGCGCACAGGAGGTGCCGGTGAGCGAAATCTGCAGAGCCGCCACTTGGTCCTCACATTTAACCTTCCAAAGACACTACTGCCTTGACATACAGGCGGAAAAGGACGGCTCCTTTGGCCGGGCAGTCTTATCCGCTGCTACAGCACCTTGGACGGTGGGCCATATGGATCCAGCTCAGGGATGAGCGAACTGCCATCCAACCTGTTGCCATGTTTGGTCTACGGATGGTATCAGTGTCTAGTTCTTGCACAGTTGCTGGTTACATTGTTGTAAATTGTTGTTCATGGTTAAATTGTTGAGTTGATTGCAAACTGCTACCTCTCTGTTATATTGTTTGCACAATTGTGTTCACAGTTACATTGTTGGATTGATTGCAAATTGCTACCTCTCAGTTGCACAAATGTTATGCACTTGTTGAATGACTACGTATGCTACCTCACAGTCACACAAACGTTATGCACTTGTTGTTCTTGTCGACTAAATTGATTATGTTGTTTCAGTTGCACTAATAATGATATGCTCTACGTTGCACAGTGTATTCTACCTCTGCAGTTGCACAGGTACTGTCCAGTTAATAGTCACCGCGGCACGTTGCCGAGGGTTGCACTTGTATTATTGTTGGATTCTAATAAACACTATTGTTGGTATATGCATGCCTCCCTCATTCTCCTCAGCGTGAATCGTAGCTTGGGAGACACCAGGTGTGGCTGACACATCCTGCTTGTCCTAGGAGAAAATGGAGTTACTTACCTGTAACGGGGTTCTCCGTGGACAGCAGGATTGGTCAGCCACACGTTCCCACCCACCTCCCCTGCATGAGGGCGGCCTGCTCTCCTAGCCGTACGGGCATAGCTAGTTACGTACTGGCCGGCTAGGGGCGGGCCGAGGGAGATGGGACCTCCCACATGCTCAGAAGCTTCTGAGCTATAGAGCACTTCCGTCATGGCGCCGTCGGATGACGTCACCAGGTGTGGCTGACCAATCCTGCTGTCCACGGAGAACCCCGTTACAGGTAAGTAACTCCGTTTTATTAGCTATTAGGCCCCATTGAATAACATGAGACCTGTGTTAAAGGTGAATTACAGTGTGTTAAGACCCTTTTTACTAACACTTACTCAAGCTATTTGTTGCATTCCTATAGGCTGTGTGACAGCTTGAATTAAGTGTTAATAAAAAGGGTCTTAAGGTGCTCCAGTGTTAACGCACATGAATTCACCCTTAACATCTGGATAAGAAAGTGCGAAGTATTTTATTTTTTCTCTTTGGTGAGAGGGTAATGGAATAGGTTTAAGAATTAGCAATGTGAACACGGATATATATGTTTTCCTTGTTGTTTTTAACAGTGGAGATAATTGTTGTATTCCTCAATATGGTGAAATTTTACTTACCAGATAATTCCCTTTTCTGGAGTTCTGTTAGGGTATTTGAACCTTGGAGAATGGAACTGACTGTTATAAGTGTATATACCCTGTACATAGTTACCCCCGTTAATCCCAAGTTATCATCCCTTGTTCATTGTAAGTCCAGTGTAGGCCCGCCTGCACTGTTCAAATGTTGTTGACTGTAAACCGCACTGATTCCAAAGAGCGTGGTATTAAAAAAAAAGACATTAAATAAATAAATAAATAAGTATCTGAAAACAGTATCTGTAACCATTTGCAGGAAACAATGTTGCAGCTGCAGTGGTCTGGATTGTAACTTCTGCATTTGCCCGGTGTTTCTCTATTGTCCAATAGCTTCTGCATTTGCACGGCGTTTCTCTACAGTCTAGACCAGTGTTTTTCAACCTTTTTTGTGCAAAGGCACACTTTTTTCATGAAAAAAATCACGAGGCACACCACCATTAGAAAATGTTAAAAAAATTTACCTCTGTGCCTATATTGACTATATATAAAGTAAATGATAATTACACTTACCTGGTAATTGTAGTTCCTTTAGTGACGACAGTTCAGTCCTCTACCTCTGGGTTGTCAATCTCCTCCTGCAGCTAGGAGACTGGTATGTCAGAATGATGACATCACTGGATATAGCCTGCTTCACTCCCACTTGCATCCCAGTGTAAACTATAACAAAGCAGACTCAAAGGAGCAACAAATAAGTAGCTAAAGAGAAATAACCTCTCAGCAAAATACAGTCTACCCCTTTCGACAGGCTTTCTTACCACCTGCCCCGCCCGAAAGGATGGAAGAAGAAGAAACAAGAGAAAGGAAAGGAAGTAAACTCGACTCACCTGTAACACTGATCGGCACGGCTCTAAGCTGGAACCCTCCTACCAACTCCGGGCGGGAAGGAGGACTGAACTGTCGTCACTAAAGGAACTACAATTACCAGGTAAGTGTAATTATCATTTCCTTAGCGTTCCTCCAGTTCAGTCCTCTACCTCTGGGATGTACCCGAGCAGTAATCAATGGGAGGGACCTTTCCAGCCCGCGGCCAAAACCGCCGAGCCGAAACGAGCATCTGAAGCCGCAACATCCAGACGGTAATGCTTGCTGAAGGAATGCAGAGACGACCAAGTTGCCGCTCTACAAATATCACCCGGTGGAACCAAGCTAAGCTCCGCCCAAGAGGAAGCCTGCGCCCTGGTAGAATGCGCTCTGAGGCCGAGAGGCACAACACGCCCCTTAAGCAAATACACGGACGCAATCGCGTCCTTGAGCCAGCGGGCAATGGATGCCTTGGCCGCCGCCTCGCCTTTACGAACACCACCGAACAGCACAAATAACCGCTCCGAGCGCCGAAAGGGCGCCGTAGCCTGCAAATAGCGACGCAAGACCCTCTTCACATCGAGACGCCGAAGGCCGCGATCCGACTCTCCGTCCCCCAATGAGCCCAGCACGGGCAAACACACGGTCTGGTTCACATGAAAGGGAGACACCACCTTAGGCAGAAAGGACGGCACCGTACGCAAGACCACCTTTTCCTTAGAAAAAGACAGAAAGGGCTCCCGACAGGACAACGCCTGAAGTTCGGACACACGCCTTGCGGAACAAATCGCCACCAGAAACACGGTCTTGAGCGTCAAGTCCTTAAGAGACGCCCTACGTAACGGCTCAAAGGGAGCCTCTGTCAAGGCCGTGAGAACGAGATTCAGATCCCACAGCAGCACAGAGATTCGGCGCGCCGGGCGTACCCGGGCGACCGCCTTCAGAAACCGAGTGACGTCAGGGTGAGCCCCCAAAGACGCCCCCTGAACCTTGCCCCGATAACAAGAAAGGGCCGCTAACTGAACGCGCAGGGAACTGGCAGCAAGACCTTTATCAAAACCATCTTGCAGAAACTCCAAGATCAACGGGATGGGAGCCGAGGTAGGCCGAACCTGCCGTCGTGAGCACCAATCCTCAAAGACCCGCCAGATCCGTACATATGCCAAGGAGGTGGAAGGCTTACGCATCCGAAGCAAGGTGGCCACCACAGCCGACGAATAACCCTTCTTCATGAACCTAGCCCTCTCAAGGGCCATACCGTAAGCGAGAACCGTTCCACCTGAGGCATGAGAAGCGGGCCCTGGAGTAACAGATCTGATCGCACCGGGAGACGCCAAGGATCCCCTTCCAGCAGCCGTATTAGGTCTGTGTACCAGGGACGCCTCGGCCAATAGGGCGCCACTAACAGCACCCGTCCCACATGTGCCCCGATCCTCTGAAGCACTCTGCCGATCAACGCCCAGGGCGGGAACACATAGAGAAGACCGTCTACCGGCCACCGATGAAGTAAGGCGTCGATGCCCTCCGACATCCGTTCCCGTCGCCTGCTGAAGAAGCGGTCGACCTTGGCTGACTGAAAGGTCGCCATGAGATCCATGACCGGAAGCCCCCAGCGCCGAACTATTTGATGAAATACCGCGGGATGCAGTTCCCACTCCCCCGCATCCACGTGCACTCTGCTGAGGAAGTCCGCGGTGACATTGTCCTTGCCGGCAATGTGCGCTGCCGAAATCGCGGGCAAGTGAAGCTCTACCCACGCAAACAAGTCGTCGGCTTCTGCTTCCATCGCGGCACTGCCCGTGCCGCCCTGTCGATTTATGTACGCTACCGTCGCCGAGTTGTCGGAGAGAACCCGTACAGGGTGACCTTGTACTAAGTCCTGGAAGGCCAGAAGGGCTCGGAACACCGCGCGAAGCTCCAGGCAATTGATCGCCCAAGACGCCTCCTGTGTCGACCAAAGCCCCTGCGCAAACTGACCCTCGCAGTGGGCTCCCCAGCCCCCCAGACTGGCATCCGTCATCAGCGGGAGCCACTCCGGCTGTTCCAGTGGCAAGCCGGCCTCCAGTGACGAAGGACGAAGCCACCAGCGTAGGGACATCCGAGCTTTGCTTGGGCACCGCAGACGCGTGCCCAAGGAGTCGTTCTGATGGGACCAACGACGAAGGAGCGCCCTCTGAAGAGGCCGCATATGAAACCTGGCCCAAGGCACCGCTTCCAACGTCGCCGCCATAGTGCCCAGCACTCGGAGATAATCCCACGCCGAAGGCGCGGGCTGCAACCGAAACTGTCGTACCAGGGTCCGCAACCCCTCGGCCCGTTTCCGCGGTAGAAACACTAGCCCCTGGGAGGTATCGAACCTGATCCCCAGATATTCGAGCACTTGAGTGGGCTGAAGACGACTCTTGGTCGGGTTGACTACCCACCCCAGCTCCTGCAAGAACTGAACCACCCTGTCGGTAACCCGGAGACTCTCCTCCGCGGACTTGGCTCGAATCAACCAATCAACCAATCCAGGTAAGGGTGGACCAGAAGACCTTCCTTGCGCAACGCCGCCGCTACCACCACCATAATTTTGGTGAACGTTCGCGGCGCTGTCGCCAGGCCGAAGGGCAACGCCCGAAACTGGAAGTGACCCCAGGGGAGAGCGAACCGTAGGAAACGCTGATGCGCCTCCCGAATTGGAATGTGCAAGTACGCCTCCGACAAGTCCAGAGACGTCAAAAACTCCCCGCGCCGTACCGCCACAATGACTGACCTCAACGTTTCCATTCGAAAGTGCGGTACTCGTAAACAGCGGTTCACCCCTTTCAAGTCGAGAATGGGGCGCAATTGCCCACCTTTTTTGGGCACCACGAAATAAATGGAGTAGCGACCCAAGCCGTAATCGGCCTTTGGAACCTCCACGACGGCCCCCAATTGAAGGAGCCGTTGCAAGGTTTCGCGAACCGCCACCGACTTCGCGGGACCCCGGCAGGGAGACATGACAAACGAGTCCCGCACGGGGCGCGCTAGCTCCAACGCATAGCCGTGTTGAATGATATCCAACACCCACCGGTCCGAGGTGATGTGGGCCCAGGCGGGAAGAAACCCCCGAAGCCGACCGCCAATGGGGGGCTCTCCCGCCGGGACCCGCCTCGCCTCATTGAGACTTACGGGCAGTGGACGCGGGGGCGGAAGAGAAGCCTCTATTCGCTCCCCGAAACCCCCGGAAACCCTGACCTCTGGGAGTGAAACGACCCCTCGAGAAGGCACCGGGTCGCGGTGAACGAAATCTCCGGAAGTCCCGAAACTGACCCCGACCACTATGAGTAGTCTTGGCCTGCTTCGGTTTGTCCTCGGGCAGACGGCCCGCCTTAGACTCTCCCAAGTCCTTCACCAACTTATCCAAATCGTCCCCAAATAGCAAACCGCCCTTAAAGGGAAGCTTGCTGAGCCGGGACTTAGAAGGACCGTCCGCGGCCCAGTTGCGAAGCCACAAAGAACGACGGGCAGCCACCAGAGAGCCGGTGCTGTTGGCCAGCGCTCGAATTAAGTCATAGTGCACATCTGCCAAGTAGGCCGCACCCGACTCCAAGCGATCCAACTCCTTCATCTCTTCCAATTCAACACGCGAAGATTGTCGCAAGCGCTGAGCCCAACGCAAACACGCCCGGGCCACCCAGGCCCCACAAATGGAGGCCTGCAGCGAAAGAGAATCCGCTTCAAATGCCTGTTTGAGGAGACCATCAACCCTACGGTCCTGAGCATCCTTCAGGGCTGCACTGCCCTCAACGGGAATGGTGGTCTTTTTGGTCACAGCGGACACCACCGCATCTATTCGCGGAGTCCGGAACCTGTCCTTAGCGGCATCCGCCAGAGGATACAACCTATTTAAGGTACGAATGCCTTGAAGACCTGCCTCCGGTTTATCCCATTCGTCCTGAATCATCTTTTCAACCACCCGGTGCACAGGAAACACCACCTGTGTCTGCCGCACCGCCTGGATGACAGGATCCTCCACCTCGTCCTCCACCGCAGTTGGCGGAGTAAGATTCAACATCTGCAAAGTCTCGGAGATCAAGGCGGCCAACTCTTCACGACGGAAGATTCGAATGATCTTCGCTTGATCCTCGGGCTCCTGGATCTCCCCTTCCTCTGGGGCCAGCGATCCCTCTTCGAAATCCCAGTCCGGATCCGAAGGCTCCAACCAGGAAGGCTCCAGCGGATCCGAAAACCGGGCCTGCTTTGGCGCAGCCAACTCCGCAGCCGCCCCACCTTCTGCCACCACCGGCGCTGGCCGGGGAGGCGGAGACGCGGAGCACGGTCTCTTCCCCTGCTGCCTGAGGCAGAAGGCCTGATGCATCAGAAGAACAAACTCCGGACTGAACCCGCTAAGACCCGATGCCGGGGGTGGGAAGGACTCACCTGAGGGACCGGGCATCTCCTCCAAATCTGGCTCTGGGGGTCAAGGGGAGCCCGTGCTCAGCCCGACTGGCACCCCCGACGCCTCTGGAGAGACCTGCGCTTCCATTTGGGTCTCCACTGCGGAAGACAGGGCTGCACAGCTTCTACACACCCCGGTATCAGGGAGTTTGCTCCTCTTGGCCCCACAAACTAGGCACTGCGGCCGAGTAGCCATGGGGCAAAACCAAACCCCTCTGGCACCTGTTTTCTTGAAGGGTTTACTTTTTTTTTTTTTTTTTTGATAGCAGCTGTCCTCGAGAAAAACAAAAATCACCCCCCCCCCCAAAAAAAAAAATAAAAAATTGAAGGACTGACAGTACCGAGAGACAAACCGCAGGAAAAAAGAAAATGAAAATGAAATTGAAAAACCCAAATCAAAGAAAGCAAAAGAAATAGCAAGAAATAAATCACAAGAACACAACAGCAATGTGCCCAACAGCGCCCGGACCTAAAGCAGGACGATCGGGCTTCAATCAGCAGCCACGCGGTTGCATCGCGGAGAACAAAATGGCCGCCGCGATGCAAACCGCTGCGGGAAGAAAAAGGGCGCCAAAAATCGCGGCAGAGCCGCTTGCCCAAAAAAAATGCTGCCGGACGAACAGGGCCCTGCCGAGTACAAACAGACTTACCGGCGCTGCCTGCTCCCCTGCAAGGTGCTTATGCACAGTCTTACCCCCGGGCCTGAAAACACAGCGTGCTCCTCAAAGCGAGACCCACCGGAGCAGCCCCTGCAGGGAAGGACTGAAGCGCCGGAGAGCACAGCTGACAGAACGGCTCACCTCCGTAGCTTCAGGGAGGTGAGACTTCTGAGCCCCACAGGGGGAGGGGATGTAACTCGACTGCCTGAGTCCAACTCCCCTCAGAAGAAAAGGAACAATACCGGCCAGACAGGTACAAGAAAGCCTGTGTTCCTAAACAGCAACCAGTGCTTTGCCTTTTTTTTTTTTTTTTTTAAAGGCACTGCTCAGATTAAATATAACTTAACTATTTCCTAACAACAAAACAAAACCTGCTCCTTATCCATTCCTCCAAAAAGAGCCTCTCCTAAGGCTCGTCAAACCTCCTGCTGCAAGGAGACTTGTTACACTGGGATGCAAGTGGGAGTGAAGCAGGCTATATCCAGTGATGTCATCACCCAATCACGGGGTGGAAACTCTACTGACACAACTGTTCGACAGCCTGTTAAGAACAATTGACAACACCAGAATGGGCGTACTCATGATATTCCTGGACATTTCCGCAGCATTCGACACCGTATGCCACTCAACGCTACTAACAAGACTTGAAGAAGCGGGCCTACATGACACCACCCTGAGATGGTTTACATCCTACCTGAAAAACAGACAGCTCCAGGTCAGATGTGGATCAAAGACCTCTCAACCCATCAACGTCACACAGGGAGTCCCACAAGGCTCATCCCTCTCCGCCCTGCTTTTCAACCTTTACATTCAGCCCATCAGCACAATCATCAGAAGCTTCAATATTCAATACACCATATACGCTGACGATATAATGATATTCACACCAATCAACCTAACTAAACCAGACTACAACAACATAGCCAACTGCTTCAAAGAAATGTCAACCTGGCTGCAAAAAAACAACCTAGCAATAAACTATAACAAAACCGAAGCTCTGATCATAACAAGAGACCAAGCTTTCACACCCACGCCCTCCATCAACCTGAACAATGCCATCATACCAATAAGACAAGAGATAAAATACCTGGGAATAACACTTGACAGGGAGCTCAACCTACAATCCCACATTGCGAAGACCACCAGAAGCGCCTACGTCAAGATGAGGACAATCAGACGACTCAAACCCATCCTTGCTCCCGAGCATTTTCGAACAGTATGCCAAGCCATCATCACACCCACACTAGACTATTGCAACCACATCTACCTAGGACTACCAAAGAAATCAACCCAACCACTTCAACTAGCACAAAACACAGCCGCACGACTCATAACAGACAGCTCAACCCACGAACACATCATCACCCCCATACTACTATACCACCTTCACTGGCTCCCAATCAGCTCTCGAGTCCGCTACAAAGTTCTCCTAACCACTTTCAAAATAATGAACAACCTATCTGCAGACAGCCTACAACAATTCATAACAACTGACAACAGCAAAAGACCAAGAAGAAAGGGAACATCGAACAACATCAGAACCCCAAAGGACTTCACCAGAACAAAACAATCCACATCAAAACGAGCGTTCACCCTAGCAGCCCCCGCCATGTGGAACTCTCTCCCCGACCACCTCAGAGCAACAAACAACACCAAAGAATTCAGAAAACTGCTTAAAACTGAACTATTCACAGACTACTTCAAGGACCTCACAGAATGACTCCTAAGATAGCAAAGCCATCCATGTAAATATGTATCTGTAAATATGTACCTTAAGCGCATACTGTAGATAGCTCACATCAAAATCATCCACACGCACTCACGCAGCACACTGTATCATTTCTCGCACTGCATGCTAATGACAACCACACCCTTCATTGATTGTTTGCTGTGCCAACCGCTTTGATTTCATGATAAAGCGGTATACCAAGTCCGTTTAAATAAAAATAAATAAAATAAATTCTGACATACCAGTCTCCTAGCTGCAGGAGGAGATTGACAACCCAGAGGTAGAGGACTGAACTGGAGGAACGCTTAGGAATTCTCTTGAATAGGAATCAAACACTCACACCAACCCCCCTCCCCTGCTGGTTCACTCACACCACCCCCCCCCTCCACTGCTGATTCACTCACCCACCCCCCTGTCACTTACTCACCCCTCCTGCTGGGTCACTCACTCACTTACCCCCCCTCCCCTGCTGGTTCACTCACACCATCGCCCCCCCCCCCGACTTGCTGGTTCACTCACACCAACCCCCCCCCCCTCCACTGCTGGTTCACTCACACTCCCCCCCCTTGCTGGTTCACTCACACACCCCCCCCCCTTGCTGGTTCACTCACACACACACACACCCCCTCTGCCCAAGCCGCTGCTTCTGCTTTGTACAGAGCAGCGGCTGCACTACACTTACATTGAAAAGTAAAGAGAAACTGTGTCAGGAGCCCTCCGGTCATCGCAGAGCCCGAGGAAGTGATGTCATGGGGGCGGGCTCCTCACAGGCTGTCTTTCCTTTTCAAATTAACTTTATTGCAGCTAAAGTTAATTTGAAAAGGAAAGACAGCCTGTGAGGAGCCCGCCCCCATGACATCACTTCCTCGGGCTCTGCATGATCGGAGGGCTCCTGACACAGTTTCTCTTTACTTTTCAATGTAAGTGTAGTGCAGCCGCTGCTCTGTACAAAGCAGAACCAGCGGCTGCACTGCTATAGGGAATCGCGATCGCGTTCGCGCACTTCGGCACAAAAGCCGGTTTTTTGCTCTGGCCGCTCCCGATCTTGCGGCCAGAGCAAAAAACTGGCTTTTCAATGGCCGGTTTTACAACTGTGCCGGCAGCCGGCCTGGCCATGGAAAAACCGGCCAGGCCGGCTGAAAACCGGCCGGTTGGCAACCCTAATTTGTGAGCCGAGGCCACATGTTACGGATGAAATTGGAATTTTTCCCACGGCACACCAGACAATATCTCACGGCACACTAGTGTGCCGCGGCACAGTGGTTGAAAAACGCTGGTCTAGACCACTGCAGCTACAACATTGTCTCCTGCAATATGGTAACAGATACTGTTTTAGATACTTAGAACAGTGAGTTCCACTCTCCAAGGTTCAAATACCTCTGACAAAGGCCCATTTGCTGAAACATGGCCCATGTACAGTTGAACCAAATGAGATGCCAATAAAGATTGGATGTGATATCCTTGCTTCTGTGGTTTGTTCTGCCTCGCTCCAGCTTGATCTCTATAGTTTTGCGAATGTGTGTCCTGCCCCTGCTTTGGACTTTGTCCTGTTAGACTAGTCCAGACAAATAGGTTGTCTCCCCCTTCCAGCAGATGTGGAGACAGAGGATGGACTAAATACTTCCAGTGACATCATCATTGATACTTGAGCTGGTGCAGCTAGTGGCATACTTCAGTATTTGTACCCAAAAATATGGTCAAGAACCGGATCACACAACTATGTTCTATCTCTTATATTCCATGAAGAACTATGTACAACACAGCCACCATACAGAATATCTGACATAAAAGGTCAAAGAATAACAGGCTAAACCATAGATATAGCAATGGGGGCGAGTCCTGGACTGGTCTGAACTAGACTCCAGGAAAGGAAATTATCTGGTAAGCAAAACTACACCTTCAATATCGTCCTGCTAAACTAGTTCAGACAAGTGGAAAGTGCCAAAGCTACGACTCCATCAGGCAGAAAGAAGATATGGCTGCTTTCAAAATCTCTGCACCAAAAGAAACTTCTACCCTGGCGTGGATGTCCAAGCGGTAATGCTAGACAAATGTAGAGAGGAATGACCAAGTCACAGCCCCACAAATGTCTACAGAGGGTGACAGAACTGAGCTCCACCCAAGACAAGGCTGTGCCCAAGTGGAGTGCACCGTTTGATTATGCAAAAGATATGCTGAGGACCCTGCAATGGGCCAAGGTAGTCTTTATTCAACAGGCCAAGCTAGCCTTAGAGGCTGCTTCAACCTTTGTGCGGCCCTGCAAAAGCACAGCCTATCCAACTCTGGGAAAGAATTTGTGACCTTAAGGTATCTGAGAAGTATCCTATGGACATCAACTAAATGTAGTTCCTTGCCCTTCCCTTTACATAGTTTTGCCAAAAAGGAAGGAAAACAAACCACCTGAATGACATGAAAAAGGGACACTACTTAAGGCAAGAAGATAGGGACTGGTTGGATGGAAACAGTTACTTCTGAAAAGGATAGATAGGGAGTCTCTACATTAGACAGCCTGCAACTCTAAAATGCGATGTGCTGAACAGATGATGAGCAAAATGATGGCCTTGAGGGACAGATCCTCAGGTGTACCCTATTTCAATGACTCGAAGGGCACAGACACTAAGGCCCGAAGAACAAAGCCTAATTCTCACAGCAGAACAACCGAAAGTGGGCCATATCTGGGTGCGAAGCAATGGAGCAACTAGCATCGTCCCTTGAAAACATGTTTAGGCTGCAACCTGAATCCTCAATGAGCTGAGACACAGACCCTTATCAAAACTGCCCTGTAGAAAGGCGAGCAAGGATGGTAATTCCACCTTTCAGCAGGCCAAGTGGCACTCATGACAGTAGTCCTCAAAGAGACATCAGACCCACACAAGATATGCAGATGGAACCATGCTTTGCCTTCAAGAGAGTGGAAACTACAGCAGAAGAATAGCCTTTGGTACTAAGGGCCAAGCCATAAATGAGAAGGGAGTTAAATTGTCCAAAAGAATGGGTTCTGGCACAACAGGCCCTGAACTTGTGGGAGACACAGGAGCGGCTCATCCAGGAGTCACATCATATCTGCAAACCAGGGCCTCTGTGGCCAATCCAGTGCCACCAGAATTACTAGGCTTGGCTGATGCTGTATCTGGAGAATCACCCACCCTATAAGAGACCACAGCAAAAAACACGTACAGAAGAGGCTTCTGAGCCCAAGGCTGAACAAGGGCATTGATGCCCTCTGAGCTGATTTCTTTGTGGTAACTGAAGAATCTTCCCACCTGGCACTGGACTGGACACCACCAAATCCAAACAGGGATGGCCCCCACCAGTCCAGGATCTGCTGGAATACTGATGGGGCTAATTCCCACTCCCTGGAATTGAGAGTGTAGCAACAGAGATAATCCGCCTCTACATTTTCTACACCCACAAGGTGTTGTGCCAAGAGCGCGAAAAGATTCCACTCTGCTTGGAAACAAAAGGGACATTTCTAGGGCCACTCCCACACATTTGGTGTCCCCTAGCTGTTGACATATGTCACCACCATCGCACTGTCCAAGAAGACCCAGACAGCTTGGCCCCCCAACCAGGTGGTAAAAGCAAAAGGTGGTTAAACGAATGGCATGTGCTCGGAGGCAATTGAAGGGCTATGCCATCTTGCAACTGATCCAACTGTCCCCCAGCCAAACAGGCTGGCATCTGATGTCAAGATGAACCATTGAGGATCCTCCAGGGGCATGGTCTTGTTCAGATTAGTGGACCAAGACCACCATAGGAGACTAGATACTACAGATGGCAGAAGGGGAAATCTGATCTCAAAGTTTTGCGAGTGAAGCGACCAGCTTGACAGCGATACCCTATGGAGCAGTCTCATATGAAGTCCTTGCCCAAGAGACTAACTCTATACTTGCCGCCATTGATCCCAGGAGTTTTAGATAGGCCCACACCTTGGGAGCCCTCTGTTGCCAGAAGACCAATAGTTGCATTAGAAACTGGACCATTCTTTTGGTGGTCAAAAAGACCCTGCCAGTGCAGGTGTCGAAAAAAAAGCCCCGAGTCACTGCAATGACTGAGAGGGTCCCAAATGACTCTTGCTGTGATTGACTACTCAGCAGAGAACCTCCAGAAAATGGATCACTCTGGCTGTCACCCTGTGCTTCAGACTGAGACTTGGTCCAAATAAGACATTCTTCGAAATAAGGATGTACACATATGACATCACACTGCAGAGCCATGGGCGCAACCACAATAATCTTGGAGAAGGTCCTCGGAGCTATGGCAAGGCCGAAGGGTAGGGTGTACAACTGAAAGCGAGCACCTAGAATGGCAAAGTGCAAAAACCACTGCTGGTCCTTCCAAATGGGAATGTGAAAGTACGCTTCAGCCACTCCCCGCTTTGAACTGCTTGAATAATTGATCTCAACATTTCCATTCAGAATCGAGAGTTATTCAGGGAGACATTAATGCCTTTCAGATCGAGGATCGGTCTGAAGGTACCATACTTGTTTGAGACAACAAAGTATATGGAATACGTTTTGCTGCCTCTTTGAGCTGGGGATATAAGCACAATGGCCTACAGTCTGGGGGTAAAGGTACAATGGCCTGGTAGGTTTATGGACCCCCTGCAAGATGGGATGTCACTATGGTTCTTCGCCTCCAGTGGGAACATTAGATAGCTGCAGGGAGGAGGCCACATCATAAATGAAGGCCACCAATTTATCCCTCCTGAACAGGCAGACAAAGAGGCAATCTTCTTGCTCTTCTTCCAGTGGGGAAAACTCACTGTCCTTCATCCTGGACTCCTCCTAAGCTGGAATCCAAATCAGGTCCCTGGGGATAGAAGAGATGAGAGTCACACCTCACGTTGACAAGAATATTTCTGTGGTGCAATTGAGATCGAAACCCAACTGTCCTTCACCGAGAAGTATAATCTTGGCTGTACTGAAGACTGGGGTGCATCTCAAACCGGACTCCCACTGTTCTGCCAGAAGAATTCTGGTGACAAGGGCCTTGAACCAGGAGGTGACAAATGCTTCTCGCCCAATGGTCCTGTCTGGGGCAACAGGAGAGGTTGGAGGGAGGGGGGGGGAAGATCGCTCAGGACTATCTGAGAACACCTCCAAGGCCTCCACAAAATTTTTCCTCTGTTCCAAATGCAGATATTGAGGAGTTCCTTTATTTGCAGGATACACAACTAATAGTCCGGGGAGGACAATCCAGAGTCCGGAAGCTCTTCTCTCAGAAATGACCGCCCAAACACCAGGGGGCACAGCCAGCACAGAACCTCTAGAGGACAAGGAGTGGCTTACAACACAATTGCTGGAGCCTCCGGTTGGCTGGATATCTTTACCCATAGCACCATCCGTCACCTCCTGCCCTGAGGAAGGCAAGGCTGGATAGCTGCATCCCCCAGGGACAGCTCGGAGCTGTCATGCAAGAAGAGCAGAGTCCAGAATCCAGAGATGAGGCACCTCGCTCGCCACAGGTCAAATAACGTTTCCTGGAAGAAGACAGAGAGTTACAGCAAGTATCACAACATTACGCGCTAAGGTCGCCACAACCTGAAAGACACACGATAACTGAACTTTTATTGCAACACACGTTACAGGTGCTAGGGAAGGAAAGAGTAGTTACTCACCTGTAACAGGTGTTCTCCAGGAGCAGCAGGAATCAGTCCTCACATATGGGTGACATTGACGTCGATGGAGCCCTTGCGGAGCATTTCCCCAGCTTTCTATGAAAGCCTTTGGGAATACTGCACGCATGCGCGGTCCCCTTCCCGCCTAAAGGTGCCATCTTGCTCAGTCTGATGACATAGCTAAAAAACAGCACACAAAAATGTAAAACAAACTATGTACAACTGCAACTCCCAGGGGAGGAGGGAGGGTGGTGAGGACACCTGTAACTACTCTTTCTCCAGGACCAAGCAGGAAGTCAGTCTTCACATATGGGTGACTCCCTAGCTCTGGGCTACCAATGAACCCAGACTGAACAAGAAAACTCCCTCTAGTCCCAGCATCAAAGAAAGGCTTTTCAGTGAAAGAACCTCCACCGGTAGCCCAACGGAGGGCTGGAGGGCAGGAGTTGCCTAAATCTCAAAGAGATTCCGGAGTACTGCCTGGCCAAAAGCACTGTCCCTACGGGACTCCCTCTCCAGACAGTAATGGGCTGCAAAAGTCTGGCTTGAGGACCAAGTTGCAGCCCTGCAGATGTCTGCCAACAGTACAGAGCGGAGATGAGCTACTGAGGCAGCCATTGCCCTGACACGGTGAGTCGTGACCCGACCCTGCAAGGGAAGGTCAGCCGCCCTGTAAGCCCAGGTGATACAGTCAGCCACCCAGATGGACAAGGTACACTTGGACACAGCTAACCCCAAATTATTAGGGTCAAAAGATATGAAGAGCTGAGTAGCCCTTCTATGCCCCTGCGTACGGTCAAGGTAGAAGTATAAGGCCCTTCTATAGTCCAGGGTGTGCAGGACTGCTTTGGCCTGGCTTGCATGAGGCCCAGGGAAGAATGTTGGAAGAACCACATCCTGGTTGAGGTGGAAAGAGGAGACAACCTTTGGGAGGAACTTTGGATGAGTCCTAAGAACTACCCTGTTCCTATAGAAGCGAGTGTAAGGCCTGTCACAGACCAGGGCCTGAAGCTCACTCATTCTCCTGGCCGAGGTTAGGGCTACTAGGAAGAGTGCCTTCCAGGACAGGAAGCGGAGAGGACAAGTAGCCATTGGCTCAAAAGGTGGGTGAGTCAGTTGCTGCAAGACCACATTCAAATCCCACTCAGGGGCTGGAGGACGGACAGGAGGCTTGAGCAAGAGCAAACCTCTGAGGAACCGGGACACCAAGGGGTGAACCGACAGAGAATGTCCTTCCACCAGTGAGTGGTGAGCTGCTAGAGCTGAGAGGTGGACCCGAACAGAATTGGATTTAAGTCCCTGATTGGATAAGTGCAGCAGGTACTGAAGCACCACTGGTACAGCACAGAAGAAAGGATCTTCTGTATGTAGCTGACACCACAGAGAAAACCTCTTCCATTTCAGGGCATAGGTCTTTCTAGTGGACTGCTTCCTAGAGGCCAGGACGACCTCCTCAACTTCCTGAGGTAAGCCCCAGGGAGCCAAAACTACCCTTGCAGCCTCCAGGCCATCAAATTGAGAGATTTGAGACTGGGGTGCAGAAGAGAACCCTGATCCTGAGAGAGAAGGTCGGGCTGCAACCCAAGAGGCAGTGGGGTGTCCGCTGCCAGTTGAAGCAGAAGTGGGAACCAAGGCTGCCTCGGCCATCTGGGAGCAACCAGAAGGACCGAGGCTTTTTCCTGTAGAATCTTGAACAGGGTTCGGGCCACCACATGCGTGGGAGGAATCGCATACAGAAGGCCCTGGGACCAGGAAATGAGAAAAGCATCTGCTGCTAGCCGCAGAGGATGCGGTTGCCTGGAGCAGAACCTGGGCAGCTGCTTGTTCAGGGGACTGGCAAACTGATTTATGGATGGAAGTCCCCATTTCAGGAAAATCTTCTGAACCACTAAGGGATGGAGCTGCCATTCGTGGGGCTGCAGAATCCTGCTCAACCTGTCTGCCAGGTAATTTTCCTGGCCAGGAAGATAAACAGCCTTGAGAAACATGTGGCGCTTGAGTGCAAACAAGCAAAGGTCCTGCGCCTCCTGACAAAGGAGCCTGGACCCAGTGCCGCCCTGTTTGTTCACATAAAACATGACTACCTGATTGTCTGTTTGTACTAAGACAGACTGGTGAGCCAGGATGTGAGAGAAAGTCCTGAGGGCTAAGCGAATAGCCCATAGTTCCAGCAGATTGATTTGCTGCCTGGCCTCCCAGGGAGACCACAGGCCCTGGGTGCACTTACCCAGACAATGTGCACCCCAGCCCTGAAGGGAGGCATCGGTGGTCAACACCACTGTGAACCGAGGCATCAGAAACGGCACCCCTTGCAGTAAGTTGTGGGGTGCAGCCACCATCGCAGGGAGTTCAAGAATGGTCTGGACACCCTTACTCTGTCTCTGAGGCTCCCTGTGACCTGTGTCCACTGAGTTCTGAGGCACCACTGTGCAGGCCTCATGTGGAGCCGGGCATTGGGGGGTCACATGAACTGTTGAAGCCATGTGGCCGAGAAGCCTCAGGCAGAGTCTGGTGGAGGCCAGAGACCTGCTGAGAAACTGGGTTGCCAAGCTGATCAGTCTTTGGGCTCTGTCCTCTGGCAAGAAAGCTTTTGCCTGCAGAGAGTCTAGTCTTGCCCCTATGAACTCCAAGTTTTGGGAGGGGAGCAAAGTGGACTTTGCGAAGTTTATGACAAACCCCAGGTGTTAAAGTAGAGAAATAGTGCGGAGGGTGTCTTGCCTGGCCTCCTGGCACGTCTGACCCCTGATGAGCCAGTCGTCCAGATAGGGGAAGACAAAGATACCCTGGTTCCTCAAGTAGGCCGCCACCACTGCCAGGCATTTGGTAAAGACCCTGGGAGTGGAGGTGAGGCTGAAAGGCAGCACCCTGTACTGATAATGGTTTCCTCCACTTTCTGTGGTCTGGATGAATGCGGATGTGAGTGTACGCATCCTTTAGATCTAAAGAGCAAAGCCAATCTCCCTGCTGGAGGTAGGGCAGAAGTGTTCCAAGAGTAAGCATCTGGAACTTTTCCTTCTCTAGGAACCTGTTGAGATTTCTGAGGTCGAGAATAGGCCTGAGGCCTCCGGTCCTCTTTGGTATGAGGAAGTACCTGGAGTAGAAACCGTGACCTTGTAGGTGGGGAGGCACAGGCTCCACCCCTGGTCTCGCAACACACCCTGAAGCTCCTGAAGGAGGAGGTCTGTGTGGAGAGGAGGCCTTGGAGGCTCTCCTGGGAAGTAAGGAGGAGGCAACTGAAGAAAATGAAGCAGGTAGCCCTTGTGGACTACGCTTAAGACCCAATTGTCTCCTGTAATGGGTGGCCACCTGTGGACAAACAGGGCTAGTCGACCTCCTGTGCAGGGATGGGACAGCAGAGACGGAGAGGCTATGCCTTGAGAGTCAAAATCCCCACCCTGCTGAGTGGGAGCAGGAGCCTGAGGCTTGGGGGCCTTCTGCCTACGGGGCCCATGTCCCTGTCCCTTGGCCTGCTGACTGTGTGGGGGAGCTGGGGAGGCCTGGTAAGGTGGGAACTGTTTGTAGGCAGTCACCTTCTTCGGGTAAAAGAACTTCTTACTCGAGCCCTTCTTTTTATGAGAAGGGGCAGAAGTCTTTCTAGACAGCCTTGTCCTCGTGAGGTGCTCGGTCTTGAGCTGTGCAGCCTTCTCGGCCATGGGCTTGCCAAAAAGGTTTTCACCTCGGCACGGGACATCAACCAACTTGTCTTGCACCCATAGCTCGAGGTCCGATGACTGCAGCCATGCCTGGCGTCGGGCTGCGATGCCGCCTGCCGCAACACGGGCCGAGGCCTCGAAACCATCGTAGGCTGCTCGGGACATGAACTTAGAGCATTCCCGGATCCCCGAAGACAAGGACTTGAACCTCTGCAAAGGTTCCCTGGAGAGACCAGCAGAGAACCCGGCAAGTTCCTTCGCCAGGTCCCGCAAGTACATGCCCATGTACAGCTGGTAAGACTGGACACGGCAAGCAAGCATCGAGCCCTGGAAGCACTTTCTACCAAACGCATCCAGCTTCCGGGCCTCCCGGCCGGGGGGCACCGCGGAGTGCATCTTCTGGCTCTTCAGACGATGCATGGCCGATTCCACCACCATGGAATGGTGTGATAGCTGCGCCTTCTGAAAACTAGGGCTCTTACGGAGTCGATAAATGGAATCGACCCGCTTGCTCAAAACCGGCGCCGAGGCCGGTGCCTCCCATATCTGGAAGAGGAGCCGTTCCAGCATCGGAGGAACCGGCACAGTAAAGGCCTCCTTCGGAGGAGAGTCATACTGGAGGGCCTCGAGCTCTTCGGCTCGAGGCTCCTCCTCAGGGTCCGCGGGGATCGCCAACGCTGTGGCCATATCCCAAATGAACTCCGAGGGGGTTCTACTCCAGGGCTCGGACTGCGGTGAGTCCGATGGGACGCACCGAGTCCTGAAGGTATCGGGGGACTCCTCGTCCTCCTTCTCCCAGGCGGACTCGTCCGAAGAGGAGTCGGGCTCCAACCGCGCGGGGCCCGGCAGCACCCGCCCCGACGCCGAAGGCACCAGCGTCGACGCCCTCGGTCCCGACCGGGAGGTCGAGGGTGACCACGACCGAGGTCGACCTCGAGCCTTCATGGTCTCGAGTATCGGCTCGGTCTCCGGGGTCGTCTTCGACACCAATGTCCCGGTGGTCGGGGCAGATGCGCCAGCAAGGCTGGCCATCAGCACCCGCTGCTGATCCATGAAGGCAGACAGTCTGCACTCCAAGGCTGTCAGCCTGAGTCCAAGCTCAGGAGACTCAGCAGCCACCGACTCGGGCCCCAGCGGCACCAGGCCCGACGTCGGCTCCCTGGGAGGAGAGTCCTCGAGGACAACAGGGCTTACGTGTCCAGCAGACTCCGGCTCCACATGAGGCATTTTGGACGGCTTCTCCTGTTCCAAGGGCCCGGGACGGCAGTCGGGGGTCCGGGACCTAGCCCTTGAGGAGCCAGGGACCTCTTCCGCCGCCGCCCTCGCGAGCCGCTTCTTCCTCTTTTGCTCCCGATCGGGGGACCCCCTGTCCGAGGAACCCCGACGATGCTCGGGGTCAGACTCCTGAGACGTCGAGGCCTCAGATGAGGTCAGGGCCCGGCCGGAGGCCGAATCAGAAAAAAGCCTTTCCTTTTGATGCTGTCGACTTCGCAGTACCTTAGTGGACATTTTTCCACAGGGCCCACAGATCTTAGGATCATGATCGGGACCAAGGCACCGAAGGCAGCAGTCGTGTGTGTCGATGAGAGATATCGGTTTCTTGCACCGATCACACTTTTTGAAACCACTGGAAGCCATTGGGGAAAAAAGAGCCCCCGCGAGGTCAAAGGACCGGCCTTCCAGGGAAAAGAGAAAAAGGGCGCGAATGCCAGCCACTAAGGCAAAAACCAAAAAAAGAAAGACGGGCTCGATACCAGTGTACCGAACCCGGCGGGAGGGGGAACCGGCGTCGAACCGGACAAAAACCGCGATGAAATCAGAAGAAAATCGCAAGAAAAATCTAACTTTTCTCCGGGTGACTAGGACGAACGTCCGACGGGCTCCTCGGAAAAAGAAAGACTGAGCAAGATGGCACCTTTAGGCAGGAAGGGGACCGCGCATGCGTGCAGTATTCCCAAAGGCTTTCATAGAAAGCTGGGGAAATGCTCCACAAGGGCTCCATCGACGTCGATGTCACCCATATGTGAGGACTGACTTCTGCTTGGTCCTGGAGAATGCACATTAGAGCTGCTTGGGCAAAATGCACATTAGGACCACACAACTGCCAGTCACACAATAGGTATTCACCCCGAGAGCCCCAAGCAGAGAATCCGTGCCAGGCTCAGCTCTACTTCCCTGAAACTGCTTTAGTGGCTTTTCAGCACAGGGTTTAAAGGTAGCTAGCAGGCAGATCTCTCTGAGAGCCTTCTGCAATCTTTGGGAGAGAGGGGGGGGCCAGAGGAGGAGAGGGGGTAGTGAGGTTGTGTGAGACTGCTGAACTCTTCCGGATCCTTCCAAATCCTTCTCTGAGAAAGAAGGCAGAACAAATGTCTAATTATGATGAGAAAAGGAGAGCAGCACCCTTGAAAAAGGATAAATAGACAACAAAGCAAAATAAACCATTGGAAAAAAAAGAATGTTTTTCTGCACGACAAGGGCTGCAGCATGGATACCACCTGGTGGACATTACAGTCCCTAAGGAGCCAACCCTCTAGGGAGGTCTTACATATGGGCCTAAAACAGGGCCCTCTCAGTGCCCTCAACCTCAGAGACATCCACCGAGGCACAAGACACAAAGGCAGACAGAACTGGTTCACTCCTGAGGAAGCAGGAAACACCAAGGTGCACCGCCATGAAATCCTTTGGATGCAATTCTTGTAGCACAACAAGACCACCATGTGAGGCTTGAGAATTTAGGGTCAAGCCCTGGTCCAGGCTGTACTGCCAAAAGAGCTCACATACAATCTAAGGACAGAGAGGCCCACTGGGCCATAAGCAGGGAGGCTACTACTGTTCCAGAGTAGCCCTTCGTCCTGGAAGACTATGTCCCACAAGAGCCATGTCATAAGTGAGAAGGAACCAGCAACTTCCATTACCAGGAGCCCCTACTGTGATAGGTCCATCCCTAGAGATAGCAAGAGAGAAGGCATGCCCCCTGCATCAAGAATCCATGTACCACCATCTGCAAGGCCAATCTCCGGGTCACTAGGATCACCAACTTGTGCAAAAGACAAGTCACCAAAGGCCAGGAAAGGAGACAAACAGAAACCCTTTACGGGCCACATCTTATGTAGGACAACCAAGACTACCATCCATGCATCTTTCCCATGACTAAAACAGCTCCACATACTGGCATTATGCTGAGTGACGATCAAGTGGAGCACTTCATACTATCAGGTCAACCGTGGGTAGAGCTGGGCTAACACTTCACCTGGACCCATGGAGTTCCAAAACAGAAAGATGGCCTGCAGGTTGTCAAAGCTTGTGATGTGAGCTGCAGACAGGAAAATCAGATACTCTTATGCCAAACAATATCACTTTGCAACATCGAGGTCAACTCTAGCCCTGTGAGATCTGTTTCATTAGTGTACAAATGCTGCCACCACCAGTACAGCATTTGAGAACACACAAACCATTTTGACCACCAGAAGAGGCCTGAACGTCTCCATGGCCATACTGATTGTTCTAGCCTCCTGGTGGAAGATCGTCATGGAGGTCTTCTGAGGGGACCAGTGTCTCTGGGCCAACTGGCCCAAGCATTGCACTCCTGACTCTTTAGGCTAGCATTTGAGATGACAAGCACTAGATCCGGTGCTTCCAAAGGCATCCCAGTCATCAGATGGCAGAACAGCAACCAACATCTCAACTGCTCCTTGATCTCCCCTATATCAAGAAGGCCTTTATAAGTCCTGCTGTAATTCAAATATGCTCATCAGAATTTCCAATTTCCAAGCTACCCTGAACCAGAACTTCAGGAACAGAAGGCAGGCAGTTTGTAGAACATGCTAACATTCTATGACCTTTCCTAGAGATCCACTAGCCTAATGTGATATGGGTCCACCTAGAGAGAATAACCTTATTTACCAAATGGCTGTACCTTGAGGGGGACTGCTGAAACTCATTGAGGTGAATTACAGACTCACAAAAGAAGCCCTGGAGGTGACTAGAGAACTGCAAAGGCTCTGTCCAGACTGCCCCTGCTGCAACTGAAGTCCTGAAGAACTCACCATAAATTGAGAGTATTTTGAGGCTCTATGCACAGCCATACAAGGCCCTTTGCACCTTCTAGGCTTAGCTTCCAGGACTCAGAATCTGTTGACTAGGGGTCATATCAGCCCGACCAACTGGCAATAGTTTTGCTGCCATGGAACTGGAAGAGACTCTGAACCAGCCTTTACCAGCAGCAGCCACATAGGCAGTCCACTGCAAGACTCCTATTATCTGGCAGGAGAGTGGGATTAATGATCATTTGGCCTAATCAACTGTAGGTGTTTCAGAAAGCAAAACTGCAACCATGGAAAACATAAAGCATAGCCATATGGCTGGAGCCACAAGGCTACTAGCAAAGGAAGGAAGCCTCATCCAAGGGCTTGCCTCAAAGTGTGCGCAAGAATCTATGACAGCTAATGCCAAGTCCTTCTTAAGGACCTTGATCCTCCAAAATGAGACTCCTCATGCCCAGCACATCCCTACACCTGAATGGTCATGCATTTAGTCACAGTCACGAATAGGACTCCCAACCCAAGGGGCCTAAAGGGTTGATTTTGCTTGTCTTGGGGCCGAGGGAACAGCCAAGACAGGACTGCAGGACCCAGTTTGGGGGTTTTCTCCCTAAAATCCTATGCCATGCTGCATTGGATCAGGAAGATGTATGAACACAGAAGATCACTGGATCTACCAGATACAATAAAGATTTGGCTGTTATATCTGCAGAGCCACTATACCATCCTGAAAAGGTATAAACAGGGCCCGGCAGAGAAAAGTTGGATCACAGAGATTCTAACTGTCCCCTAGGGCACCACAACTCTGTCTTCTTCAGACTTTATTTCTGGCAACAGAAATTTTATTTGGGTCCTTCAACCAATTCCCATAGGGGAAAGGTTGGGACAGAGGAATGCAAGGGAAAAATTAGGACCTTGATCTCTTCGGCTGCCCATGACAGAAGCGTTCTTGGGGTCTTGATCCCCAGAGGTGAAGTCCTAGCCTTGGGCCCCCATGAAGGAGCTATGAAGCAGCTAGTCAGACTGAATAGAAGCCATGAGCTGTTTTATTTATTTATTTAACATTTCTTATGAACCGCCTTTCATGATACAGCAGCACAAGCTGGCTGACAAATAGGGCCCCTTGGGCCACCCCACCACGCTCCACCTTCACTGGGCCAAGCCGCCATCTGAAATGGCTGCAGTGCTCACCGGTAGGAAATATAAATAAAAAATAAAGGAGTATCAGGAGCCACATGAATGGCATTGGGCCCTGGCCCCCACAAGGGGCATCTCAAAATACAATAAAAAAAGAAAAAAAAAGAAAAGATGCCCAGGCTTTGCAGCCATAACTGGGGCAAAATACAGAAACCATGATAAACTGCTAGAGGCTGAGGGTTGCATTGGGCCACATGGCTGAAAACTGCAGTGGCAATTTTAAAAAGAGAAAGCCCGTTTTGTTTTAAAGTTTGAAGCTACTTTATTCAAAGCAGCAGGATCAAAAGCTTCCCATTGAAAGCAATGGGATAAAGAAAAACAGAGAAAAATTCTGAAAAAATCTGGAGCATGCAGATAAGGGCAGCAAGAGGGAAGAGAAGCCTAAGTCCAACTTACCAATCCCCCTTGTAAGCACTGTGGGGTCTCCTGTTCCTTTTCAAGCCCACTAAGCTTTTGTAAACATGAGAAACTGTGCTGAATCCTGACCGTCTATCTGCTTGAGGAGTCAAGGGTGCATACTCACTACAAGCACCCTTGGACCCTTCAGGACTCAGTCCTAAGGCCACTGGCCTACTATGTGGGCCAGGAGAGTTAGACCTATCTGCATTTCTGCATAAGTCCACACACCTGCTGGAGGTAGAAAAACAGAGTTACTTACCTGTAACTGGAGTTCTCCGGGGACAGCAGGATAAGTCAGCCACACTTGGTGACGTCATCCGACGGCGCCGAGACGGAAGTACTCTCCATAGCTCAGAAGGGCTTTTTGCCCCTCTGAGCATGGGCCAACTGGCCCCACCCCCTGCCCGCCCCTAGCTAGCCAGTACGTCACTAGCTGAGCCTTTTTCCTCTAGGAGGCGGGCACCAGGATGGAGGTCGACCCCATCCAGGGGAGGTGGCGGGTTTGTGTGGCTGACTTATCCTGCTGTCCCCGGAGAACTCCAGTTACAGGTAAGTAACTCTGTTTTCTCCTAGGACAAGCAGGATGAGTCAGCCACACTTGGTGCCTCCCAAGCTGGCAGGTGCTGAGGTGGATGGGGGAAGGCCAAGAACCCTTTCCAGGTCCGGCATGCGCCCTTGCTACAGCATGCTGCATGTTGCGACAAGAACATGTAGGCGTATAGTGGTGATGCATGCATGTGACGCCACAGCGATGTGAGAAGGTGCAGTTACTAGGCACTATACGACGGCCTGCCGTCATGATGCACAACTGTGCAGACGGTGTAGTTACAAGGCACCTCTGTGGTGCAGGCCCATGAGTAGTAGTGGTACGGGAGTAACGGCAATGCAGGAGCAACGTGTAGTTACAAGGCGTTTCTGTGCGGTAACAGAGATGCAGGCCTTCTCTGTGCAGAAACAGAGATGCAGGCCCCTTGAGCAGTGGTGGTGTGGGAGTCGGGGTCACCACAATGAAGAAACAGTGGTAGGCACGTTGAGCGGTAGTGGTGCGGAGTCATCACAATGACGAAGCAGTGGCAATGGATCGCTGGCCACGAGAGCGGTGCAAAATGGGACATTAGGACATCATTAACAAGGGAGGCTTCTCTTTTTGCCTTTATTTGCTATTATTTTATTATTTGTTTATTTTTGTAGTCAACTCTGGAATTTGTTAACGGAGGATGATGCAAACCGTTAGTGTCACCGGATAGGAGATGACAGGGACTGGTAAATCACTGCTCAGCCCAATACCGGTATCGGTTGGCAATTTATCACCATTCAGAGGCAATGGAGGGTAAGTGACTGTCCAAGGTCACAAGGAGTGCCAGTGGGAATCAACCCTTGATTTTCTGGACTGGGTTACTCCTCCACTCCTGGACCTATGTCTTTGGGAGACATGACCTAGATTGGGCACTGTTAGGAACAGAAGTTGGACCAGTATGGCGTACCATCTGGTCTGTGTCACCAGTGAGGTGCATCGGTGCTCCTTGGGGTGATCAGTGCAAAGCATCGGCTATGCTATAAGAGTGGTCTGAGGTTAACCACTAAGCCCGCAGAGTCCATATTTTAGTTTCGCGGCTGGCGGCATGTGGAGGTGGCAGACCAGATTGTCAGGGCTGCCTGGTCAATAAGAATTCCTGACCTCATCCTTCTCAGCACGGATACTGTGTGAGAGGTGCGCCCATTATCGATGGTGTTCTTGGACAGTGTGTACCGTGATGGTTCTTGATGCAGGGTCTTGATAGCCTTGCAGATGTGTGCTACATGAGCAGGGCACAGGGAGGACCTCTGGGGATGGATGCATGCATGTGTGTGCGCTCCTGGCGTGGCTTGGGCCCTTGCCTGCATCCAAGCCCTTGCCTGTATATGGGCAGCTGGCCAGGTGATTACCGATGGTTGATTGTCTGTTTCTTGCAGATCTGTTTCCTGTAGGTCTATTTCGGATCCTTATGTCCAGAGCACGTCCTCGAGGAGGCTCACACGTGGACTGCGTGCTGCAGGGAGCCACAGCAGTCGTTCATTCGTGGTACTGGACCGTGAGCATGCCGTGGTACTGGACAGAGAGCATGATGAAGGGCATTATCCATTTTAATGGATGCACTTCCTGTTCTCAACGTGGCAAGCAGATCTATCTGCGGTCAGCCCCGCTGGGCAGAGCTTCATCTGACAGCTGCAACTGCCTTCCAACATTCCCAGATTCCAGGGGGGAGGACTGAGAGCTTTCGTCTTCTCTCTGTTCAGGCCCTGGAGGCATGGCTGCACCGTGGTGACGCATTGTAACACCCCCATATGGTCCTCAGCCAGGTCTTGAACCAGCGCGCCGCTGGTTAGAATACTGCCTTTGAGCATGCCGAGTCAAAGTGCTGCCCCTGCGATAATCATAAAGGAGAAGATCCAGACTGGAGGTCCCAGGCTGGCCCTGAGCCTGTCACTCCCAGGTACAGGAAGAGTACCTTGAGACTGTGTGTAGCTTGGTCGGGGAGGAACCCAGTCACTGTGGTTCTTGAGTTTGGTCCCGGAAGGCTCCGGGGAACAGGAGGAACAGGGCTGGAGTGCAGCATGCGGTTGCAGCTGATAAGGCAGATAGATAACAGAGGTGGGCTCATCTTATTGCAGGACATTTAGGGATCGCGAGGGTTCTCTCTGCCTCTGCTGGATAGTCTGCAGGTATGTTAGGGATCCCGTGGGTTGCCTTTACCTCAGCTGGATCCCATGAGAAGTGGTTACGCGACTTCAGCTGATCTGACACCTCGTCCCTTGCTTATGGGCAGAGCCCTGGCCATTAGGAGACACCTGGGGTGCAGGGTCTACAAGTGTATCAAGCGGGTGTTCCTGGGCTGCTCGGGCTGATAGATTCAGCTGAGGCTGCTAGCTGGTTCCTAAGGCAATGTGTGCCTTCGAGTCAGTCCTGATGCCTTGCGACCCGGAAACTCCTGGGTTTCTTGGCAGTGTCACCGGAAGCAGATTGCCAGGCCTTTCTTGACTTGCCCAAGGCTACAAGGAGTGCTAGTGGGATAGAACCCTGGTTGCTTGGTTACCAAGCCAGTGTTCTAACCACTAGGCTACTCCTCCACTGTACTTATCCGAGTTGATGCAGCTAACCAGTGGACATTGGGGTTCCATCCTTGGATGTCCATGCGCCCAGGGATACCCGTCAGTGCCTGAGGAGACGTGAATGTCATCCTTCACACCCTCAGATGTAGGTGGTGGCCGGAGTGGCTGGTTAGGATGGTTGTGCCTGCAGTCAGAGAAGGGCTCTTAATGACCTTGGCTGAAATGGGTATGCACTGCAGGGTCTGCAGACGGGATCTGGACCTGTGGCCCTCTGATAGCAGCCACAGAGACTGTGTGTACTGCAGCTCTTTGTTGCCACTGTCACCGGTGGAGCCACTGGAGGTGGACTGTCAGGGTTTCCTTTGGGCTCCGCGAAGTGTGCCTCATGCAGAGGTTACAAGGGGCGTAGTTTGTCACAGTCTCTAGGTCGGGAGGGAAGCCCTTGGTCCTTTGGGCTGCTCTCCGGGCAGGTGCCCCAGAGCCATAATAGACAGAGCAACTTGAGTATTCTGGTTAGAGTGTCCTGAAGACTCGCGCCCCTGATACTGATGTATTTATTTATCTCCACGCAGGATCCGTAATGACGTGTGTATAATATCAGACAGGAGCCATCTATTCAGGTTCTGATGCCATTGTTAGTCGGGGGCGGTCATTGCTCTGTTACTGGGTGGGGGGCACACGTGTAACAAGGTGAAGAATGAAGGCTTTTGAGTCGTCCTTTGTCAGGCAAGTGGGGATTGAGTGAATGTGTCACCCGAAGCACGGGGGGGGGGGGGGGCTGTAGTTTCACTACTGAGGGCTGTAGCTTGCAACCGTGGTGATGTAAGGTCTCCCCGTGGCTGTTTTGTGCCGAGACACTTCTTCAGGACCAGCCTGTGCCTCTGACTGCTGCTGTGGGTAAGGTAGACCGAACTCATTCGGGAACTGCACGTGGGAACAGGGTAGCGCAGAGTGCAGAGATGCCCCATAGGGCAGTTTCGGAAGAGTGAAGCCTCAATGTGGCAGGCTGTGGTGAATTAGAAAATTCCTGCTGGCCACCCGACTCCCTATAGGGGGACAGCCCGAGGTACAGGCGTAACCAAGGCCTCCAGCTGGGATTGGACCCATGACCATTGGCCCGAAGTCATCATTGCATAAACCATGTGCTACAGCAATGTGGTTGTTGCTTGGGAATTAGGCGCAGGTATCATCCGGCCTCTTTCAGGGTATCACATTCTGCAGCAATGTGGTTGTGATGCACCGGGAAGGATTCCATGGAGCGCGCCCCCGGGCAGGAGGCAGTTGCGACGTGCGGCGATGCGGTGCCCTGGGGCTCCGGTTTGGGGAAGGAGAAAGGAAAACCATTAGCATAATAGAGTGTGAGAGGGCCATTCTTGCAGACATGAGAGCAGGCACGACCATGCCTCTGCCCTGGGAAACGCGACACGTTTATAGGGTCAGCGCCAATCCGCTGGTGGTCAGGGAGCTGTGCTGTTTGCCGCTGCTGCCGCAGAGTCCGAGCGACCAATCGGCATTGCGCCGACATGCTCCATCTCCTTCTGAGGCCACCTAATGCTGAGGCTGTGCGATTCAGCCGGCGTTGATCTGCTCCATCCGAGGCCACAAGACCCAGCATCTACGCGATTTCCGCCAGCTTTGAGGCGATTCAGCCAGCGCCGATCAGCCAACACACACACATGCTGTATTTGGCGGCGCAGTGCTCTAGAACAACACTGGCTGTGCATCGAAGAATGCGGCATGCAACTTCTCCAGGCCAGCAGCGTTCGGAACCTTTCCCCCAGTGCGGAAGGGATTTAACTGGGCTGCTCCACGGAAAGCGGCAGATTACTCACAGCCTGGTGCACTGCTTTTTTTCGGGCTTTATCCGTTTATCTTTCTCTTTCCGTCTCTGTCTCTTCGCTGTTGTCAGAGCAGGGTGTGGGGAGAACGCGGCATGCAACTTCTCCGGCTGCTTCGGTGCTGCATCGAGTTTTGGCACAGAGTGGAGCGGGGGGCTCCGGTGCTCATCTGCTCCTCTTTTCATCAGCTCCGGTGAAAGAGAGCGGGCAGTTATTAGGCTTGAAGAAAACCGCAACAGCTCTGTCGGTAGCGAACAGCCATGGATCCCCGGTACCTAGAAGGGGGTTCCCCGCGGCAGGTGGTTTGGCAGTCCAGCGCTGGTGCTGCCATTAACAGTACTGTTGCCGCTGTGTGCCAGGTGTCGGTGCGGTCCTCGGCGATGCTTTGGCGCCGAATGGTGGGAGTGTTTCCTGAAGAGAGGCTCCTCCTTCCCTGATGACGCTAGGATCGGCGCCGACCAATAGCGCCGAAGGGGGGGATCCGGGAGCTGACGACATCGGCAAGATGGCCGCCGCCATGGGAGCCATGAGGCCGGTAGGAGTTGCTGGGGTTGCGAGCAGGCAGCAGATCACTGGGGTGCCGGGGGCCGCGGCTGTTAGCGGAGGCCCCTGAGGGTGCGCTCAGCGCCGCTGGGGTAGACAGCAGAGGCCGCAGCAACATCGCAGAAGAATCCCCGGAAGGAGCACCAGTGAGTGGGGGCCCCGAGCCACCGAGGTGTTGCAACAATACCGGAGGCACGCAGCGGCGATACCGGAGGGACCCAGGAGGCTGGCCGGGGATGGAGGCCCCAAGCACATCCCGGCTGCTATTAAGGCTACCCTCTGCAAGCGGTCCTCTCTCTCTGGGATCCTCTGCCATTGGGAAGAGCGAAGCAGAATGCTAGCCAGGAACGGAGGCCTGTTTGGCTCGTCCTGGGCTGCACTGAGACCAAGAGCACCTCGTGGTAAGCTGCCGGTACTGGGAGCAGGAATCCAAGCTCTGCTGGAACAGCTCTGAAAAAGAAGCTTTGGAAACATTAATGGATGTAAGTAAAAACTGACTATATACATACGAGTAAGAGAAAATTAGACTTTCTTATGTTAGATATTGTGGAGAGTAGAAAAAAAAATCCGTCTTGCTGGCAAGGCGGAAGAACTGAAACTGGCTAGCTAGGGGCGGGCAGGGGATGGGGCCAGTTGGCCCATGCTCAGAGGGGCAAAAAGCCCTTCTGAGCTATGGAGAGTACTTCCGTCTCGGCGCCGTCGGATGACGTCACCAAGTGTGGCTGACTCATCCTGCTTGTCCTAGGAGAACTACTTGCTTCTCTCAGTGCTGCACCAGAAGATATACCAAGTAATGATATCATTGAAAGTTGCTCATGTCTGCCTCAACCTGCTGGCAAGGAAGCATGATCCACTCAGCTAGACTAATCTAACAAGATGGTAAGGAAAGAGAAATTATAAACCTTATCCATTAAAACCCCACGCTGCCGGGAGTCCCTCTCTGCACCGGACATCATCATCGCAGCTTCTCCAGACCCCCGATCAGCACAGAGAGAGGCCAGAGCACATTTGCCCCTCCCGCAGCTCCCACAGCCCAATCGGGGCCTTGCAGCACTGTAGAAAAGCAGCTGCACGCTGCCGGGAGTCCCTCTCTGCACCGGACATCATCATCGCAGCTTCTCCAGACCCCCGATCAGCACAGAGAGAGGCCAGAGCACGTTTGCCCCTCCCGCAGCTCCCACAGCCCAATCGGGGCCTTGCAGCACTGTAGAAAAGCAGCTGCATGTCCCAGGCGTGCCCGCGCCTGCGTGCCCGCGCCTGAGGGCCTCGCCAGAGGGCTCTTTGGTGTGGCCCTTAGGCGGGGCGCGAAAGGCCATTGTCCAGGTCTATCTCCTGCACCAACTTGCTGAGACCTGCCGCTGCTCATTCCCAGCATCTCTCAAATTCTGAACAAGGTACTCTCTGTAACTTTGATTTCTCTGCTGTTTGCTCTCAAGCGCTTCCCTCAGCAATATCGCTACAAAGTAATCACCCCGTTGTGCTACAAAGTATTCATTACTTTGTGCTACTGTGTTACTCCTCCTATATATTAGGTTAGCACACCCCTACTACCACTCGATTGCTTCCATTCACTTTGTAAAATCCCTTATTGTGTTGCTATTTCACTGGCTGTTTCCTCTGCACTTTATTCTATGTGTTAACACTACATCATTCTCACTCTTTACCTTATTCAGGAATAAGCAGAATCACCACATCAACACCACAAAATCTGACTCAGCATTTACCAAGCCTCCATGGCCCTCCCACTACTCACTCTCACCATCTTATACTTCCTAGCAAACATCATCCAAAACTCTACTGCCCTTTTAAATGGATATAGCTACATCCCTACCCTACCTCACCTGGGCAAGAAAAATCATGGTAACCCCTACCACTCTGCCACTGATTCCCACACCACTCTCGACACTCACACCTACTGTATGTTGCCCTCAATCATCCTGACAACTCCAAAACAGCTCCTTCAAAAACACAACAGCTCCTGAAATGCGCCCTCATAAATTCACGCTCTGTGCGCAAGAAATGGCCTGTCATCTCTGACCTTATATCGGTCCACGACCTAGATCTTCTCATGGTGACAGAATCATGGCTCACTGACACTGATACAGCTCTCATAAATCAACTCATCCCTCCTAATTTCTCCATCCACTCCTGCCATAGAACCAACTGGAGAGGTGGAGGAGTCTTTATCCTTGCAAAAACAGAGCTAAAATTTCAACTGCTCTCCTCCAAGAGCACCATGCACACAGACATGGTTATCATTGCCAATAAATACAACACCATAAACCTCATATACAGAGCTCCTTCCTCCCCACCAGAGGACATCTCTACCTTCATCGACTTAGCCTGCAACCCTGCCAACCCACGCAACCCCAACTGGCTGCTCGGAGACTTCAACTTATCCTCCCTGCAGTCCAACCATGCAGATGCCTTCCTGGATGCTATGCAAGCTCTCGGGTTCGAACAACTAGTGAGCGCCCCCACCCATCTCAAAGGAAACCAGCTTGACCTAATCTTCGCTCCCCATTCTGCCGCAAGTCACAAGCCCAACCTCAACATCGCTATCACCCCTGTCCCTTGGTCTGACCATAAGCTAATCACGTTCCAGATTCCTCCCAATGATGCCAAGACAGAACCCTCTAAGACTCCTCATTTCAGACTGCTAGATATAGATGAGTTCACCAAACACGCTCTTCCTACTCTCAAACAAACATCACTGAACCTTGATGAAGCAATCACCAACTGGAACACCACCCTGAAAGCTTTCGCCGAACTACCAGCCATGGACAAATCAGCAACCCCCAAGAGATGTAAAAGAAAAAGACATCCAGCCCAGTGGTTCACAACAGAACTTCGGACATCTCTCCTCTCTCTCAGGAAGCTTGAAAGGAAATGGAGATGCTCTCACTCCCAAGCCGACAAGTCAACATATCTAGAACACTTGAAGTCCTACCGTGAAACAATATACCTCAGAATGAGTGAATACCATTCCAAGCTCCTACTCCGCTCCCTTAACAAACCAAGAGATCTTTTCAACCTAGCAAAATCCCTAATTAAGGAACCCTCTCCTACTCAACCTGATCCTATATCCCCCCAGTCATATGCTGACTACCTCAAATCCAAGACCCTCCTAACCGATAAAGCTTCAGTTTCCACACCCTGTCTTTCTCCCGCCTTACAAACACCTATCACAAAGTTTACCTCACCAACCGAGAAAAACATCCAAGACCTCATCACCATCATCAACGCTTCTACAGCTCCAAATGACCCCTGTCCAGCATACTGGGTCAGAGCCCTGCGAGTTGAGCTTAGTCCAATTCTAACGAACATCATTGGTCAATCCTTTGCAACAAGCTCATTCCCCTCACTCCTCAAACAAACCTCAATAAGACCACTTCTGAAGAATAACAGACTTGACCCACTAAAGTCTTATTCCTACCGCCCTATCTCAAATATACCTCTGTTAGACAAAATAATCGAGAAGGTGGTCCAAAGACAGATCCAACATCACATTGATGTAGCTGCCCCTCTTGACCCCTGTCAACACGGGTTTAGAGAATCTCATGGAATAGAAACTCTGCTCACCACCCTAACCAATACTCTGAATAGAGGAATAGACAATGTCGAAAATGGTTTTGCTCTCATCTTCCTGGATATCGCCGCAGCCTTCGACTCCGTCAATCACAATCAACTTCTCATCCGTCTCCAGGAGAAGGGTATCTGTGGCCTCGCCTGGGAATGGTGTAGGTCTTACCTAACGGATCGTTGGCAACATGTTCGGGTTGGATCCATCACATCCGCACCATTCCACCAACAAGGTGTGCCACAAGGCTCATCTCTATCTGCACTGCTGTTCAATATCTACATGCAGCCGATATGTGACATCATCCGCGCCTACAATATTTCCACTCTAATTTATGCAGATGACATCCTGCTGTTTACGCCATTCAAAGTCAAACACCCAGACTTCACCAACCTTGTCAGCTGCTTCGACGCCATCACTGACTGGCTACTATCCCAAAATCTCCGCATAAACTTCAAGAAAACCGAAGTTCTGTTCATCTCAAGGAACAAAACATTCTCCCCCCCCCCACCTTCCCTAAAAGTAAGAGATGTTGAGCTTCCAAGTAAACCCACCATACGCTACCTCGGGATCACTCTGGACCAGCATCTTAACTTTAAGGAGCACATACGAAACACTACCAGGACCATATACAATAAAATCAGAACACTAAGGCACCTTAGACTCATGCTTCCCCCTAATGATTTCCAAACCATTTTTCAGGCCCTCATTCTACCACACTTCGACTATGCAAATGTAATCCTGTATGGTCTTCCCAAGAACACCATCAACACACTGCAACTTGTGATGAACGCTGCGGCTCGCGTTCTCTGTGGTCTTGCCAGAACGGACCATATCACCCCGATACTTAAGGAACTCCACTGGCTGCCAATACACTGCAGGTTAACTTACAAAACTCTTCTCATTATATTCAAGATCATCAACAATCTAGCCCCCACGTCACTCAACGACCTCATCACCCTTACTCCGAAAAACAGAACGAGGAGGACAATTACAGACAATACTTTGATCATCCCTAAAGACTCCATTAAGTGCACCCAAACAACCAGGAGAAGAGCTTTCACCTTCTACGCCCCAAAATGCTGGAATGATCTCCCACCTGAAATAAGATCGATTAAAGACCTCATTCAGTTCCGGAAGGCAATCAAACATCACATTTTCCTGCTACACTTTGCACAAGCACCCACCCCACCACTGATCATTCACCCACCAACCCTCACTTACTCTCCATATACTTCATAAACAAAGGGGTCTCAAGTAAATGTTGCCCCGCCTATAGTTTTATGACAACACCGGCCATATTATAATCTTATTCTCTATGTTAATATGTTAATATGTATATAGTTACCCTGTTTATCCCAAGTTTTATTCCGTTATAATGTAAACACAAACTAGTCTTGACTAAATTGTGCAACCTTTGTTGAATGTAAACTGCACTGATAACAAATAGCGCGGTATATAAAAGATGTTAAATAAAATAAAATAAAATAAATAAATAAACATGGTCATGTTACAGCATCACACCTGCATGCATCAAGAGTACATGTATGGATCTATAAATGTAATGCAAATTTTTACAAAATATATCCTTTTGCAAATCTATAAGCAAAAGCAATGATGCAAACCTCTGCAGTCAAATTTCCATTATGAGGATAGAGAAGAAAAAACCGTAGGAGAAAATGGGGGGAAGGAGAGAATAAAAAATTATTATTATAATATCAATGCAAACTTAAAAATTAGCTCCAATAGTTCTCATGGGACAAAAACTCCCAAAGTGATTTGGACAGAAAGAAACGACCAAGAGTGTCTTACCTTCCTATGGAGATGGTATCAGGTGGCATGAGTGGAGGTCTACCTATGGCCCAAGATAACTGGAATGCAAATAAAGAAAACACATGACAAGGTTTAGGAGTGTGTACAAGTTATAATGGAAGCATAATGAAAACATTTGTGTGTCTGGGCATCTTCAGAAGGTGCATAAAGGAATGCACTAAGAAATTCCTTAAGCACACGCATGCAGTGTGTGCCACAGAGAACAGTTAAATACTGTATATCAGATGATGATGGTACCTCCAGTGGGCAAGGAGTGGGTGAAGTTAGGAGGCCTTGGAACAGTGCAAGAGCCTGCAACACAAAAAGCATGGTTACTCACCTGTAATAGGTGTTCTCCAGGAACAAGCAGTAATGAGTCCTCACTTACGGGTGATGTTGGCACCGATGGAGCCCACATGAGCAATTCCCCAGCTTTCAAAGAAAGCCTTTGGGATTGCTGCCATGCATGATTGGTCCATTTCCTGACCAAGGGTGTCATCTTGCTCAGTCAGGTCCCTTAGCTCGAGCCCTACCAAGCAGATGGCAAGGGAAGGACAAAAATCTAGCAACTCATCAGAGGAGGTGGGAGGGTAGTGAGGACTGATTCCTGCTGTCCCTGGAGAACACCTGTTACAGGTGAGTAACTACGCTTTCTCCAGGAACAAGCAGGAAGTCAGTCATCACTTATGGGACTCCTCAGCTACAGGCTACTGAACCTGTAACCAAAAACGCCTCCGCGAGGCCGTGAGCAGAAGCCGATGCCCGAAGGAGCCTGAGTCCTTGGGGCAAAGCCCTCGGTAGCCATGAAGAAGGGTTGGAGGGCAGGACTTGCTTATAACCCAAACAGGTTACGAAGTACAGCCTAGCCGATGGCACTTTCCCGGCGGGACTCCCTCTCCAAGCAATAGTGGGCAGCAAAGGTATTTGTGGAAGACCAGGTCTCTGCCTGGCAGATGTCCATCAGGGGCATGGAGCATAGCAAAGCCACTGAGGCCGCCTTAGCATGAACCCCGTGTGTGGTGATGCGACGATCTAGCGGAGCACCCGCCTTCGTATGAGCGAAAGCGATGCAGTCCGCCATCCAAACTGAGAGTGTCTGTTTGGTAACTGCCTGTCCCGGCCTATTGGGATCGTAAGTCACAAAGGGACGGCCAGACTTGCGATGAGTCTGGGTACGCTGCAGGTAGAAGGCGAGAGCCCTTCTGCAGTCGAGGGTGTGGAGAGCCGCCGCCACCTGGTCGGCGTGAGGCCTCGGGAAGAAAGTCGGTAGGACTATCTCCTAGTTAAGATGGAAGTCTGAGACGACTTTAGGCAGGAATTTAGAGTGGGTGCGAAGGACCACCCTATTACGATAGAACCTGGTGTAAGGGGCGTCAGCCATGAGAGCCTGGAGCTCACTGACTCGGCGGGCCGAGGTCAGCGTCACTAGGAAGGCCACCTTCCAGGACAGGTGCTGGAGCGAGCATGTCACCATTGGCTCGAAGGGTGAATGGGTGAGCACCACACATTCAGGTCCCATTCCGTCAGGGGAGGACGGATGGGTGGCTTGGAAAGCAGAAGACCCCCGCATAAAGCGGGAGACTAACGGCTGCCCCGAGAGGGTCTTTCCCTCGATGGGGAGGTGGTTCGCCGAGATGGTGCTCAAGTATACCCTGACAGAGTTCGACTTCAGCCCTGCCTTTGAATAAGGCACGAGAACGGGTCGATCTGGAGCTCTGAGTACCAGATCGAGAAGCGCCTCCACTTGAAGGCGTAGGCTCGTCTAGTGGAGTCCTTTCTTGAGGCGAGGAGGACTTCCTCGACCTCCTCCGAAAGGGCCAGTGAGGCTAGGAAAACCCACTCAGCCACCAGGTCTTGAGAGGGATAAAGAGGCTAGATTCGGATGCTGCACCTGCCCCTCCTCCTGTGTTAGCAGACCTGGACAGAGCCCAGGGGAACAGGAGGCTCTGTCGACAGCCGGAGCAGGAGCGGGAACAAAGGATGTCGAGGCCACGAGGGGGCTACGAGGATCAACGATGCCCGATCCGCCGAGCCTTGAAAAGGGTCTTCGCAATGAGAGGGGAGGGAATGTATAGAGCAGACTGGATGACAAGTCCAGAAGAAATGCATCGGGCTTCTCCCTGCTCGGGTGTGGTACTGGCCCACAAAAGCGGGGAAGCTGCGTGTTCTAGGGACTTACGAAGAGGTCTATCGCCGGCATCCCCCAGCGAAGAAACAGCCAGCCTGCTACCCCTGGATCCAGCCGCCATTCGTGGGGGTGAAGAATTCTGCTGAGCCTGTCCGCCAGGCATCCTCCTGGCCCGGAAGTTAGGTCACCTTGAGGGACATCTTCCATCGGACAGCGAAGGAGCAGATGAGGACCGCTTCCTGGCAGAGGGAGCGCAATCCCGTGCCTCCCTCCTTGTTGATGTAGAACATCGCCACATGGTTGTTGGTCTGCATGAGAACCAACCTCCCCTTGAGGTGGTCCTCAAAGGCCCTCAAGGCCCATCAAATCGCCCGGAGTTCGAGCAAGTTTATCTGTGCTGAGACTCCTCGGGTGACCACTGCCCCTGCATGCATAGCAGCCCGCAGTGGGCTCCCCACCCTAACAGGGACACGTCTGTCATCAGCACCACATCGTGTTGCGGGGCCTGGATAGGCAATCCCCGTAGGAGGTTGCGGGGGTTTTGCCACCAGTTCAGGGACGAGCGGAGTTCGGGAAGGACCCTGACAGGGTCCCTTAGGTGACCAAGGGATGAGCTCCATTGGGCGCTGAGGCACCACTGAGCTATCCGCATGTGCAGGCGGGCGTGGGGGACCGCATGCACGGTAGAGGCCATGTGGTCCAGGAGGCGTAGCATGGTCCGAGTGGTGATCCGGGGAGTGCTTTGGACGCAGGCCGCTAGAGCTCAGAGGCAGTCAGCGCGATCCGCTGGTAAGAAGGTGGTCGCCTGCTGAGTATCGAGGCGCGCCCTGATGAACTCGAGTGCCTGCACCGGCTCAAGATGAGACTTTGGGTAGCTGATCAAGAACCCCAAGTGCTCCAAAAGGATGGTGCGCGACACTGCTCACCAGGTTTCCTCAACCGAGGAGCCAGTGATGAGCCAGTCGTCAAGGTAAGGAAAAACCGGCACGCCCTGACCCCTGAGATGGGCAGCAACCACGATGAGGCATTTTGTAAAGACTCGCGAGGCAGACACGAGGCCGAAGGGAGCACCCTGTACTGGAAGTGCTCTTCCTGCACCCTGAAGAGCAGATACTGTCTGTGCTGGGGGTGGACTGTGGGCGTAAGAGTCTTTTAGATCCAAGGAGCATAGCCAGTCACCCTGCCAGAGGAAGGGCAGCAGAACGCCAAGGCATAACATCTTGAACCTGTTCCGCACCAAGAACTTGTTCAACTTGCGGAGGTCAAGGATGGGCCGCAGACCCCCCTGTCTTTTTCGGGACAAGGAAGTATCGGGAATAGAAGTCCCGACCTCGAAGGTGCGGAGGGACCTTCTCGACTGCCCATTGGGCAAGGAGAGAGAGTAATTCCCGCTGCAGTAGAAGCTGGTGCACGGGGAGTCGAGGAGGCTCCGCCAGGGAGAAGGGAGGCGGAAGCCTGTCAAAGCGAAGGCGATAGCCGTCACGGACGACCTGGAGAACCCAGGTGTCCGAGGTGACAGAAGCCCACGATGGGGCGAAATGAGGCAGGCGTCCCCCCCCCCACCCCCCACTGGCTGCTGCGTCGCCAGAGGGCAAGGGGATATGCCGATGGCGTCAAAACCCCTGCACCGGTTGTGGAGGGGCCGGATTTTGGGCTTTTGGCCCTTTCAGCTTGCGATGCCCTTGGCCGGATTTACCCTGCGCCGGGGTAACCAGGTATGGCGATAGCCCTGGTACTGGGGATCCTTCCGAGGAAAGAAGGGTTTCTTGGCTGGTTGCTTCTTCTGGGGCAGAGTGGAGGTCTTGCATGAGAGACGGGTTCTGGTGACAAACTCCGTCTCTATCTCTGCGGCTTTATCTTTCATCGGCTTGCTGAAAAGCTGCTCGCCGAGGCAGGGAATGTCCAGGAGTTCCTCCTGCACCCACTGCTCCAAATCTGAGGATTGGAGCCATGCCTGGCGGTGAGCCCCGATGCCTGCGGCCGCCACCTGAGCTGATGACTCGAATCCATCGTAGGCAGCTCGGGAGAGGTATTTAGAGCAGTATGCGATGGATTTCAACAGAGTGCCGAATCTATTGAGGGGCTTGCCCTCGAGGCCCACGGAAAACCCTCCGAGCTCCTTGGCTAAATCGCGCAAGAACATATCCATGTATAATTGGTATGCTCGAATGCAACAAGAGAGCATGGAGCCCTAGTAGGCCTTGCGGCCCAGGGTATCAAGGGCTCTTGACTCTCAACAGAGTGGTACCAACGAGTGCGATTTTGGGCTCTTCTGCTTTCTCATGGCCGATTCCACCACCATAGAGGTGTGGGGAAGTTGGGTCTTCCTGAACCTCTGCACACTTTGTACCTTGCACATCGTATCAAGGCGCTTGATCATGATGGGGACCAAGGTGGGGACCTCCCACATGTGGAGCAGCAGCCGAGATAGAATAGAAGGAACCGGCACAGTGAGGGATTCTACGGGAATGCTGCATTCTAGCACCAGCATGCGGGACTCCCATGCGGGCGTGGGTCCCTGCGATGCCAATCCCGGGGTCACCAGGTCAGGCATCGAGGAAGAGAGGGGGTCCTCATTGGGGGGGGGGCCCTCAGGAGACTGGGCGCCTTCACCAGAGGCCTCCACTTCCGTGTGGGGTACCTTGCGGGGCCGCTCCCTGTCCAACTCTTGGGAACGCCGAAGGGGGCTAAGCGACCGAGCACGGGAGCGCTCACACTTATCGGGAACCCCCGACAGTGACTTTGAGGCCTTTTTCTTTTTGTGCCACTCCATCTCAGGGGACCCCTGGTCAGAGTGCCGCTGAGGCGGCCTTTCGGAAAATGTCTCTGCACTTCTGCTTACAACTGAGTAGGGCCTTAGAGGACATTTTCTTGCAGAGCGAACAGAGCTCCGGATCATGGTCAGCTCCGAGGCACTGCAGACAACAGTCGTGAGTGTCTGTAAGCGACATGTTCCTAGAGCATCTATCGCATTTTTTGATGCCGGTGGCCATGGGGGCCCCCGCGAGGTTGAAGACCATGGGGCCAGCGGTTAGGGAAAGAGAAAAGGGTGCGAAGCTCATAACAAAAAATGAAAAAGGAAACAAAAACTATCCCCGATAGCTCTAAGAAGGTAGCACAGGGGAAGGACGAGTAGAGAACCAGTGCAACCAGAAAACAAAATGCCTGTAGGCCAAAATGAAAACTTTTTCCAAGGGACGAGGACGTGCGTCCAGTGGGCACCATGGAAAAAGGGAGGCTGAGCAAGATGGCACCCTGGGGCAGAAAGGGGACCACGCATGCGTGGCAGCAATCCCAAAGGCTTTCTTTGAAAGCTGGGGAATTGTTCCGCACAGGCTCCATCGGTGCCGACGTCACTCATAAGTAAGGACCGACTTCCTGCTTGTTCCTGGAGAACAGCTGCTTCTGCTGTCCCTGCTGAAATACTAAGAAATTGGTGTTTATGTTGCTTATCCTTATCCGTGCATGAAATGGCAGCCAAAGAAGAGGCTGTACAGGTTGTTCTCTCCTCTCTTTCCCTCATCGAGCCGTCAGATTGTTTACCATGGGTTCCCGCCAAAATCATGGGAACCACACACAGAGAAGACTCACCCCCCTGAGGACCCGATTCAGATTCTATCCCTCCAGCATCCAAAATCCCCTCCGCAGACCTTCCCTGCCTAACACACAGCTGACAAATATCTTCAAGCACTAAACTGCAGTTCCCCCACAAAGGAAGGCACCAGTAATATGCAGAGACCCACGGCAAGCATTCCTACGGCTTAACGAGGGAAAGAGGAGAGAACAACCTGCACAGTCCCCGAAGTCCCCTGAAGTGAAAACAAACCTGCGGTACCGCTCTGTAACACCGCTATCACTGCTGCCAATTAAACCTTCACTGATCGCTTTTGTTTCTGTCTTTTTTTTTTTTTTTTTAGTGCAGTTTCCAACAGAAAGGGAAAGCCAGCTAAATCTTAACTCATGAATGCTGGGCTGTCCGGCTGGAGGGGGAAGTGACCTGGACTACCATGTGTTTGACCTCTGGGCTGCACCTGACTCACTCAAGGGTCCCGTTGCCTACAAGGCAGACCTGTCACCTCTCATGAATAGATAGTTCTGCATATATATACCCAGCCCCAAACAAGAAGGCTAGTCTGCATGATACTCTTTGAATCCGGTTTGTCTGATTTTTTTTTTTTTTGGTCAAGAGGTCATAGGGCAAAGTCCTTCTGGTGGAGTCCAGGCACAGAGAAGCTCCACTCCAGCTGCTGATTTATGGAGCCTAAGGATGGAGCTCTTCTACTGTGATATCAGAAATCTGACATGCTCAGTCTCCAGCTGCTGGTGAAGGAGGATAATCCATACATACTGGACTGGACAGGAGGGATGATAAGGAAGCAAGTCTGTTTCAATTGAAAGAAAACTCTGCAATGAGGGAGGCATAGAATGAAGGTGAAAAGGGACAGACTCAGGAATAATCTGAGGAAATATTTCTTTACAGAAAGAGTGGTTGATGGCATAGTCTCCTAGTAGAGGTAGTAGAGATGAGGACTGTATCTGAATTCAAAATATTTTGGGACAAATGTAGGAGATCTCTAAAGGGAAAAAAAAGGCATAGAAAGCTTAGAATTTGATATGGAAGGATAGACTGGATAGGCCATATGGTCTTTATCTACAATCATTTTTCTATGTTTCTGTGTTGTCTAAGACAAGGAAAAAGAGGCCCACTGGCCAAGAGAAACCTTTATTGAACAGCATATGCCTCTCAACTGCCAAGCTGTAAATGAAAAGAAAATGGGATCTTCCATCATCAGGGACCCCGCAGAAAGCCTCTCTCGAGGCAATAAAAGAAGGGACCCTATCCACAGGTACAACAGATCTGCATACCATGGTTTGTGCAGCCAGACAGGGGCCACTAGAATCACCAAGCTTGGGTAAGGTCAAGCCCTATGCAGGAGACAGCTCACCAAGGGCCGAGGGGGAAAGACATAAAGGAGCCCCTCCAGGGGCACTCCTGCAGCTGGGTATCCAAGCTCGCTGCCTGCAGAACTTTCCAGCAGCTCAAATATTTCTCCACTTTGGCATTTTTGCGAGTAGCCATCAATAATACTGGAAGGCCCCACCTCTGCACTATGAAACTGAATGTGTGAGGACTCAACTCCCATTGTCAGACTCAAGAAGTCGGCTTGCGCATTGTCAACACCTCCTATGTGGGCTACGAACACGGCAGTCAGAGGGTCCTACTCCCAATGACACAGTTCTGCTACCTTGACAGCCATCCCAGCACTGCAAGACTCACCCTGCCTGTTGACGTCTGCCATGGCCATGGCAGTGTCCAAGAATTCACAGACTACTGCACAACGCAGAGAGCCCTGACCTCCAACCAACTTAACATGGAAGCCTCCTGAACAAACTGGCCTAGACAGCAGGCTCTCCAACTTATCTGGCTGGCATCTGTGGCACCTGTCACGCAATTCAGTGCATCAGGAGGCATTCCTAGCAACAGAGCAAGATTGTGACCACCATCATAATTGATCCTTGATTTCCCCGGGGAGAGGAAAGTTATGTTCACACTGCAGGGAACAGGCAGAGACAGCGACAGCAGATAACTCCAAAGGGGGGGGGGGGCGCAAGTGTGCCCTGGCCCAAGGTCAATGTCATGGACCTTTGGAGCTGAAGGTCGTCCCTAGCCCGGAGAGCTGACTGAACACAGAACACCCCAAGCTGGCTCTGCAGCTTGAGACCTCTTCCTGCATAAGACCCAGAAAAGTATGGAATACCGAGATACTCTAAGTCTTTTGAGGGGATCAGGCTGCTCGGGATAGTGGACCACCCACCCCAGCCTGTCTTACCAATGAGGCACCAGAGTCGTGTCATCTCTTGACTTTTCCAAAGAGTCTGACCAATGCAGCCAGCATCCAGGTACAGGAGAACATGGATCTCTGCCTGCACAAAAACTCCATGACTACCATGACCTTTAAGAAGGCATGGGGACCCATAGTCAGGCCAAAGGACCAAGTTTGAAACTGGAAATGGTGGCCCAGGACACAGAAGCAAAGAAATTATGTATTCTTCAGTGAGATCTAGGGAGGAGAAAAACTCCTCTTGCTAGCCTGAGAAGGAAATTCCCTTCTTATTCAACAGAAATAGATGGAATAGCACCCCTGGCCCTACTCTGTGAAAGACAGAGGTAGAATAGCCTGCTCTAGAAGGCTGCTATAAAGGCGCTATAGAGTTACCTCTGTAGCAGCCCTCCACCAAAGCATCCTGTAGCGGCTCTGCAAACTTAGTGCACAGCTTAGACTGAGGATCTCAAAACTCCAGTGGTCTAATGTGAAATAGGGTCATTTTGAGAGAAAGAGATGGAGACAGCCACCAATCAGCTAAACCTCAGAAGGGACCTACCAGAACTCATTGTGGGGGCTTGTTGACTCCTGCAGATGCCGCTGCCTAATCAAGGCCTAAAAGATGAAGAGGCCCTACTAGGGTTCATAATAATCCGAGGGCATCACCATGATCTGCGCAAGGCTCCAGCTCCAGTCTTGCTAACTCTGGGCTATCTGGCAGCAGCTGGATCTAGAGCGAGATGTCCTGGGCCACCAGACCTGCAAAAAAGGTTGCCTGAAAATCTAAGGTAGAAGCCATAAGGCATGCTTCCCATGAGACACCACAAGCACAGCACCCTCTTCCACCTGGATAAAGCCCCCTTCACTTCAGTGAAGAGGGCATCCACCAGCAGGAGCCCAAAAGGCTGATCCAGCTCACCCTAGGGCCAGGATACAGAAAAGACAAGACCTCAGGCCCCCAGGACCCAGCTCAAGGATTTTCTCCCCAATACTCTAAGCAATGCTGCACACAATCAGGTAGAGGAATAAACGCAGCAGACAGTAGGTTCTACTACCAGCAGAGCAGCCATAGTATCCTGGGAGAACATAAAAAGGACCTTTCTGCTAAATAGATAGATCACTGAGGTCCTCGCCTTCTCAGGAGTGGAAATACCCCAGCCTTCTCAGACCTACCTTCCAGAGAAAGAAGTTTCTCTACAGCCTCTCAACCAACCCCCATAAGGGATAAGACTGGGATCCCAGAGGAACAGATGAGCTAAAGGGTGAATTGTGGGTCTTCATTCCCTTATTGCCCACGACAGGTGCTCAAGGGCCATGGACCTGCTGGAGAGAGAGTATCAAGCAGCTACAAGAAATTCAGAGCAGCTTGTGAGCCATTTCAGGAGTTGCAGCTTAAGCCAGTTGGAAAGAGGCTCCAGAGGGTCTCCAGGGACCAAAGGGCTTGAGATTATGGCCACCCCACCAAATTCCCCCTCACTAGGGCCAACAGCTATTTCAAATAGCCACAGTACCCACAAGTGGTAAAATGCCAATGGAGAAGTGGCAGAGGCCACAGAAACTGCATCAGACCCCAGACTCCCCACAAAAAAGTGCCACTTCCATTCCCGATCCACAATCAGGAGCAAAAATAGCAGCTGTGAGTAAAAACTGCTCAGGTTTGCACTCGGACAAGCGGCTAAACACTGCAGCGGCAAAGATAAACAAAAGAACAGAAGAACTGCCATACTTGGTCAATCCAAAGGTCCATCAAGCCCAGTGTCCTGTTTCCAGCAGCTGCCAATCCAGGTTGCAAGTACCTGACATATCCCAAAAATAGCCAATTCCATGCTGTTCATTCTCAGGGATAAGAAGTGGTTTTCTCTTGGACTAGCTTAATAATGGTTTAATTTACTCATCCTCCAAGAATTTATACAACCTTTTATAAACCCAGCTACACTATCTGTTTTTACATCTGCCTGCCCTGAGATCCAAAGACTATATGTTGAGAGAAAAAAATGTATTCATCTGTTTTAAATATACCACTTTGTAGCTTCATGGCATGCCCCCTACTCCTTGTATTTTTTTTAAAGAACAATTAATTCACATCTACCCATTCCACTCAGAATTTTATGGACCTCTATCATATCTTCCCTCAGCCATCTCTTTTCCAGGCTGGAGCCCTAACCTCTTTAGCCTTTCTCCATAGGTTACATTCCCTTATCATTTTGTCGCCCTTCTCTGTTCTTTTTCTAAGGAGATGAGATTTCAATCATATTTAATAATCTCTTCCTTGAAGTCTGACAGACCAGTTCAGACCAGTGTGTTATGCTCCCTTGCCAGCAGGTGAAGGCAGACTTAAGCAACATTTAATGATGTCATCTCTTGAGTATATCCTCTTGTAGAGCACTGAGAAGCGAGTATAACACTTCCTAAGCAGTAGGTAAGACTGCAAAATTCAGAAAAAAACTCAGTATATGTTAAAATATAAAGAGCTTTGCAACAATGACAATGAGCAAGTACTTGGCTCTTTTACCATGAGGAAACTGGAGTCAGACCACAAGACTGACCAGACTTTCCATGGCAGCCACAACCCTCAGACCTGCAGAAATAGTCTCCCAGGTAGTGATATCGCTAATGTAATTAAAAGGCTGCAGGCTTTCCAACCTGCAAAAGAAGTCTTCTAGAGCAGGTCCTGGTTTGGTTTATCAGCATTCAAGGAAAGGAGATGATTAGGTATGATTAAAATCTCTCCTCCTTTATCATCCAGCTAGATTAGTCCAGATGAGTGGGATGTACCGAAGCAGTCAGGAACCAGGGTAGGAGGAAGACAACAATCAAGATAGACTACCTTGTCAAAAGAATCATCTGAATAATCTCCAAAGGTATCCTGTAGGGCTTCACAAAATGATCAATAAAGGCAGGAAGCTTTATAACTGTCCTCTAGGGACCCCCAAGCAGACTCCACCTAAGAGGGTCGCAGTCCATGGAATGAAATGTGACTCATTCCTGAATGAGTCTACCAGGCAGGCTGCACACTGTACCTTACAATGGGAGACTTCAATATTCACGATGACCTCCTTAGATCACGTGATAGATTTTTTTGTCCAATTTTTGAGGGACCATGGCTTCAAGCAACATATTCTTCAGCCTAAACATTTAGCAGGTCACACCTTGGATCTACTTCTTACTCAGCAGGATTTCATTCCCCTTCCATCTCTGGTTGCTACCACACTGTACCCAACAGTCTGCAGAGGTCAACAAGCAATAGAGAACTTGACCTCTGCCAGCACTTCCCTCAAATTGCAGAGGAAGATGAAAAATACCTGATTAGAGGGGGGAATGTGCAAGTGCTATGAACTCATGCAACACCCTCCAACCACCCACCAGAGCAGCAAAGAGTCCATTTGAAGATCCTTCTCTACGAAGTAAGGCAGGACCTGGTCAGGAGGATAAAGGAGCGCAGCAGCCAGCTTTAAGGAATGATGGTGTATCCTTCACAGTGAAAGAAGCTGTCCAAAGACCCAGAAATGTGTACTCAAAGCCAAGGGCTGCAGCATGGACACCATTTGGCAAATGCCAGAGTACCCCAGAATGGATCCTAAGGAACCAATCTACCACGGAAGCCTTATACATGGACCCAAAGAAGAGTTCTTCTAGGGCTCTCTAAGACAGACGCCTACCAGTACCAGGAATCTCAAATGGACAGAACTGCATCACTTCTGCAGAAGGAAGGTGTACCAAGATACTCCCAAAGGAATCCCTTGAGGTCACTCAAACAGAGTTCAGGACCAACCCCTTGGCCCAGGCTAAACTGCTAAAAGGCTCTAATATCTGCTAATGGCCTAAAGCTCACCAGAGTCCCAAACACGGAGATTACTACTGTTCCCATGCAGCTCATATTGATCAGCGTGCACCTGTGAGGGTGAGGCCCTAAGTGAGAAGGCACTGGCAACTGCCTTATCAGCAACCCCACTTGTATTTATCACTGCAGGCCAGTGTCTTGAAGAGCAAGAGAAAGCACAGTTACTTACCTGTAACAGGTGATCTCTGGGAACAGCAGGAATTAGTCCTCACATATGGGTACGTCGGAACCGACGGAGCCGGCGCGGGAAAGCTCCCCAGCTTTTCAGATGAAAAGCTTTTGGGGCTTCCCACAGCGCATGCGCGCTGCCTTCCCGCCTTCCTTACCAGCTCTCTTCAGTTCGAGTTTATAGCTGAGACAATAGAGAGAGGAAAGGAAGGTAGATAGATAGAAGATACAACTCCTAGGGGAGGTGGGTGGGTTGTGAGGACTAATTCCTGCTGTTCCCAGAGATCACCTGTTACAGGTAAGTAACTGTGCTATCTCCAGGAACAAGCAGGAATAAGTCCTCACATATGGGGACTCCCTAGCTAAGATGCCTGGGAGATCCCCCTCCAAGGGTAAACCATCTTCGTATGGATCTCAGGCATCCATTCAGGGAAGGTGGGCAGGAGTTGCTTAAGTATGGAACAGGTGTTTGAGGACAGCCTGACCAAACAAGGCATCCCGGCGGGAGTCCTTGTCCAAACAGTAATGGGCTGTGAAGGTATGAACCGAGGCCCAAGTGGCTGCTCGACAGATCTGATCGATGGATACAGAGTGAAGATGAGCCATAGAAGTAGCCATGGCTCTCACATTGTGAGCTGTGACATGGCCTTCCAGAGAAATATTCTTACTCTGGTAAGCAAAAGAAATACACTGAGCAATCCAATTGGAAAGTGTACGTTTGGAGACTGGAAGTCCCAAATGAGAAGGATCAAAAGCCACAAAACGTTGGGAAGACTTTCGATGTGGCTGAGTCCTGTTGAGGTAAAAGGCGAGAGCTCTTTTACAGTCAAGAGTATGAAGGTTCCTCTCTGCACTGGATGCATGAGGAGCCGGAAAAAAAACAGGTAGATATACCTCTTGATTAAGATGAAAAGGCGAGACCACTTTGGGCATAAAGTGTGGTTTTGTCCTAAGGACCACCTTATCATGATGAAACCTAATATAAGGTGGATTAGCCACTAAAGCCTGCAGTTCACTGATGCGGCGAGCTGAAGTGACTGCAATAAGGAAAACTACCTTCCATGAAAGAAATTTCAAGGAGGTGGAGTCCAAAGGCTCAAAAGGTGGCTTCATAAGCTGACCTAGAGCTAGGTTCAAATCCCATGCTACCGGCGGAGGTCGGATGGGAGGTTTAGTTAAGGTCAGGCCTCTCATGAACCTTGCAACAAGAGGATGAGAGGAAACAGGTTGTCCATTTATAGGTTTTAAGGATGCTGCAATAGCACTTAAATGGACTCGTACTGAATTCGTCTTGAGGCCTGCATTGGAAAGATGCAGGAGATAGTCTAGTAGAGAATTCAAAGGAAGTGCCAGAGGGTCAAGACCCTGTTGAGCACACCAAATGGAAAAACGTTTCCATTTGAAAGCATAGGAACGCCTGGTAGAGGGTTTCCTAGAGGCATGAAGGATATCTTTCACTGGTTGAGAAAGATTAAACTCATGAAGGCTTAAGCCTTCAGTAACCAAGCTCGGAGATGTAGGGACTTGGGGTTTGGGTGCCACAAAGTCCCTTTCTCCTGAGACAGAAGGTCTGGCGCAGCTCCCAGGTCCAGGGAGGAGCCCTGGGAGAGCTGTAGAAGTAGAGGGAACCACACTTGGCGTGGCCAGCGTGGAGCTATGAGGATCATCGACCCGTGATCCCTCTGAAGTTTGAACAGAGTCTTGGGAATCAAAGGAATGGGTGGAAAAGCATACAGGAATTCCTGACCCCAATGCAGGAGAAAGGCGTCGTTGGCCTGAGCTCCCTGACACGGAGTCCTGGAACAGAACCGGGGAAGTTTGGCATTCCACGGACTTGCAAAAAGGTCTATGTCCGGGGTCCCCCATTCCTGAAAGATTCTGCGTATCTGGTCCATATGCAGGGACCATTCGTGTGGAAGCAGAACTCGACTGAGTCTGTCTGCCCGAGAGTTTTGAACTCCTGGAAGGTATACTGCCAGAAGATGAATTTGATGCTCTCTGGCGAAGGCCCATAATCTGAGAGCTTCGTTGCAAAGCGATAGAGAGCCCGTCCCTCCTTGTTTGTTGACATAGAACATGGCTACCTGATTGTCTGTCTGGACTAGGACAGTCAGGTTGACAAGGAGGGTGTGGAAGACTGTGAGGGCAAGGAAGATTGCTCGCAGTTCCAGAAGGTTGATGTGAAGGGTGGTCTCCTGGGGAGACCAGGTGCCCTGAGTGGAGAGGTGTTGGAGATGAGCTCCCCACCCTGTTTGGGAGGCATCTGTTGTGAGGGTTGCTTGGGGCAACGAAGGTTGGAAGGGGGTCCCCAACAACAGATTTTTGGAGGATGTCCACCACTGGAGAGACCAAAACAGACGTTTTGAGGTGAGTACTTGGTCTGAGAGCGCTCCTGATGCTTGAGACCACTGGGTGGCCAAAGTCCATTGAGCTGCCCTCATATGGAGACGAGCGTAGGGCACCACATGGACCGTGGAGGCCATGTGGCCCAGAAGTTGCAGCAGTTCCCTGGCTGACAAGTGACTTCTGGACTGAGCCTGGGAGGCCAAGCTGATTAGTCGTTGGCCTCGGACCAGAGGAAGGTAGGCTCTTGCAGTGGTGGAGTCCAAGTGGGCCCCTATGAATTCCAGGGACTGAATAGGGATGAGTTGGGACTTGGGAATGTTTACCACAAGTCCCAGATATTGAAGAATACGCCTTGTGCGGTCCAAGGAAATCTGGGCTTCTGACTGAGATGGAGCTCGGATGAGCCAGTCGTCCAGATATGGGAAGACGAAGATTCCCATGCCTCTTAGAAATGCGGCTACGACTGCCATGCATTTTGTGAATACTCTTGGAGCAGAGGCGAGACCGAAGGGAAGTACTCTGTATTGGAAATGTTTTCCCTGGAACAGAAATCGAAGATATTTTCTGTGGGATGGATGGATGAGTATATGAGTGTACGCATCCTTGAGATCTAGAGAACAAAGCCAATCCTGACTCTGAAGGTATGGAAGGAGAATGCCCAGAGAGAGCATTTTGAATTTCTCCTTGAATAGAAACTTGTTCAATTCTCTCAGATCTAGGATAGGTCTGAAGCCCCCTGTCTTCTTTGTTATGAGAAAATAAGGGGAGTAGAACCCTAACCCCTGTTGAGGAAGAGGAACCTCCTCTATTGCCCCTTGGGCAAGGAGAGAGGAGACTTCCTGACCCAACAGGGTCAGAAGAGATGGGGGAGAACTGAATTGCCTCACCATGGTATGGAGAGGAAGGCTGGAGAAATGAAGTTTGTAGCCCTCTCTGATGATAGAGAGGGTCCATTGCTCTGATGTTATTTGCTCCCATCTGGGAGCAAAGTGAACTAGCCTTCCAGGTATGGTGAGAGGCTCTGGTTGTTCCAGAGCCAGAAATGGTAAGTTCTCTAGGGGCAAGTCAAACCCCTGAGGGGGTTGAGCCTGCTGGGGTGTAGCAGACACTGCAGACTTTGACTTTACTTGCTTAAATTGCTGACGTTTAGCAGCAAAGCGAGGCTGAGAAGATTGTTGGCCAGTATTTGTGGAAAATCTGGCCTTCTTATAGTAAGGCCTTTTAAAAGACTTCTTTTTGGCAGGAGTAGAAGTAGACTTAGAAAGTCTATCTAGAGTGGCATTTTCTGCATCCATTTGAGCAGCTTTAATTTGCCAGTCTTCACCAAATAAGTTCTCACCTGTACAGGGCAGATTCCTTAGGCCATCCACAACCCAGGGTTCTAGGTCAGAAGCCTGGAGCCAAGCAAGACGTCGGGCTGCAATAGCAATTCCCGAAGCCCTGCCAGCAACCTCAAAGGAATCAAAGGCTGCCCTGTTGGAAAACTTGGAGACCTCTGAAAGTTGTGTCACCACAGAAGTGAAGTCCTCCTTTTTATCCTCAGGGATAAAGGGGCAAAATGCCGTACCTTTAGGGCAAGTTCTCTGAGAAACATGCCCATATAAAGGCTGTAAGAATTGATCCTGGCTATAAGCATACTAGCCTGGAAGATCTTTCTACCAAAAGAGTCAAGGATCTTACATTCTCGCCCTAGAGGGGTAGAAGAGTGCCTTTTGGGACTCTTTATCCTCTTCATAGCAGACTTCACCACAATGGAGTGGTGAGGCAGCTGAGTTTTTTGAAACCCAGGAGGAGGGACCCAGTATATGGTGTCCAACCTACGAGAATGAGGAGACAGAGTTAGAGGAGTCTCCCACAAATCCATCAAGTGTTCTTGAAGGATTTCATGGATAGGCAGAGTAACTGCCTCTTTAGGAGCTTTAGAGTATCCTAAAATATCCAATTTTTTTGATCTGGGTTTCTTTTCAGAAGATGTAGCAATGAAATCCTGAAAGGATAAATCCTCTGGAGGAGACATCGCCCTCTTTAGAGAAGAGGGCTCCTCAGGAAGATCAAACTCAGCAGAGTCATCAGAGGAATTGAACTCATCAGAAGAATCTGAGTATTCTCTCTGTGCTTGCAATGCACGATACGCGTACCGATCGATATCGAGATCGGGCGTATCGGGCATGGGATTGGTATCGGGCAAAAGCCTGAATCCAGCAAGCGGAACCGATCGACGCTTGGAAGTCGATGGTCTCGGTTCTGGTGTGGATACCGGAACCGGGGTCGGTACCGATGGAATCGGTACCGAGGGCGTCGCAGCCTTAATGAAAGCCAGAACGGCCTGCTGCATGGTCTGGACAGTATTGCCCATGGACGCCACTGCTGCCTGGATGTCGGTACCGGTATCGACCGGTACCCCAGAGCAGTCTAACAAGTGATCAGTCGAGGCCGTGCCATCGATGTCAACCTGTAACCCCATAGGTGATGCTTTGGAGGCCGGAGCCTCCCGCCGGGGTTTTTTGGTGTGGGCAGAATCCTCGAACTCAAGATTGAGAGCCTCTCGATCTTTTGAAAGAGATTTGCTTTTAGAGGATTTGCCCACAGAAAGTTTGGTTACCTGAGATCCATCCGGAGAGGAAGACCTGGATGACTGTGATGCTGGATTATCTGAAGCAAACAGCACATGGAACTTGTTGGCCCGGTTCTGCATACCACGTTTAGACATCTGGGAACAGAATGGGCAGTCCGGTATGGAGTGGTCAGGTCCCAAACATTTAAGACACCATTCATGGGTGTCTGAGAGAGAAATAACAGCACTGCACTTGGTACACTTTTTAAAAACCAGGAGCTGGCTTCTCCATGAGGAGAATTAGTGTAGGCCTGAAGGCCTAGCAAAAGTTACCACGTTGTGCTGAAATAAAAAAAAGATTTTTTTTTTTTTTTTTTAAGAAATAAAGAAAGAGAGACCGGCAGTACCGGTTTTGGTATGGGGAAGGCAGGTACGCAGTCAAAAGAAACAAATTAAAATAACAATTTCTTCAGCGGTGACAGGAACACGACCTGCTGGCTCCGCGGAAAAAGAGAAACTGAAGAGAGCTGGTAAGGAAGGCGGGAAGGCAGCGCGCATGCGCTGTGGGAAGCCCCAAAAGCTTTTCATCTGAAAAGCTGGGGAGCTTTCCCGCGCCGGCTCCGTCGGTTCCGACGTACCCATATGTGAGGACTTATTCCTGCTTGTTCCTGGAGATAGACAACATCGCTTGGCTCAAGATTCAGTGTAACCTGCTATATCAAGTCAAGCCAGGGCCCCTAGAAACACAAGATCCAGATGGGCCGATAACCTGTGCAGATGGTGGCTCATCCAGGGTCAGAGAAGTCGTCACAGAGCATCTCTCCCCTAGGCCAGGAAATTGCTTTATTAGCAGCCCTTGCCATTCTTCTTCTGTAGATTCTTACCTGACAAGGAAGAGAAAAAACAAAAACACTTGGTTGAAGTGTTCATGAAACACAGTGCACCGAGGCCTCTAGGAACAAAGGGTCCAATGTGCCATTATCTATGCAGAAGATGGCTCACCCAAAGTCAGAGAGGAGACATCCCTCCCCTAGGCTGTTCCAGAAAAAGGGCCTCCCAAGTCTGTCATCCGCAGAATTCCCCTTTGCCTAAAACCACTCTGCAAATTACATCCACCAGAGAGGCAGACACATGGGATATTGGAAAGCCTAGTCTTCGCACTAAGGCAGAGGTTCCTAACTCCAGTCCTGGAGGGCCAAACACCATTCAGGTTTTCAGGCTGTCCCTAATAAATATGCATGAGATGCATTTGCATGCACTGCTCCCATTGTATTCAAATATATCTCATGCATATTCATTAGGGACAGCCTGAAAACCTGAATGGTGTTTGGCCCTCCAGGACTGGAGTTGGGAACCTCTGCACTAAGGTATCCCTTGTGGAAGGGCTGAAATCTTACTTCACCCAAACTCAGGGAATTCTGACACAGACAGACCGCAAGCAATCGGACTGCATGCTAGTGAAGCTTGCAATATGTGCTGCAGTTAGGGCAATCAGATGCTCCTCTGCCAAGCAATGCAGCTGTATGGCTGCCAGAACTGCTCCAGACCTAACAGCTCCGTAAGAGTAGAAGGCATGTGCGAAAACGGTCAGCTGACTGCTTCACCTTAAAGGAGGTGCAAGCTGCCGCAAAGTCAAGCTGCTGCTGTCTCCATGCAAAAGATCCTCCTGGACTCTGCAAGGGGACAGTTCTTGGGCTAACTAGATTGTTTCTCATACCTTCAGCTCTTCTGGCTGGAAGTCAGGCTGATAAGCCTCTCCTAGGGTGCCTCCCACAACCTACTGGTCAGGAGGTGGAAATGCATCCGCTACTTCACTTAGTCATGATCTCCCAGGGAAGAGGGCCTGGTCAACTGACTAAGAACACTACAGAACAGACAGTTCATCTTAATTGAGTGCCTGTGCATTCTAATTCAAGAATCCAGCCATAAATGGAAGCTACAATCCGAGAACCAGAGGAAATTAGACCCATTGAGCTGCCTGAAGAGTAGATGCCCTGAGTCAGCAGCACCCTTAACAAACCATCCGTTGACAGTAAACTCTACATAGGAGAGTAGTAACCAACCCCAAGAACCTCACCACCTTGGAGGTAATCAAGCTGCTCTTAGGGCTGCTGTCTCTTTACTCCAGTCTTTCCAGTCTGAGCTCCGAAGGTTTGTGTTGTTTGCACCCTTTGCCAAGGACACTAAACCGGGTCAGCACAACATCCAGGCACAACAATCGGGCCCTCTGCCTGCAGACAGGCACTGCCATTACCACTTTAAAAACCCTCCTTGACCTATCTCTTTCCCTAGATTCCTTACAATGGGAGATTTCAATATTCACTATGATGACCCCCTTAAATCACGTGACAGGTTTTTTGTTCAATTTTTGAGGGATCATGGCTTCAAGCAACATATTCTTCAGCCTAAACATTTAGCAGGTCACACCTTGGATCTACTTCTTACTCAGCAGGATTTCATTCCCCTTCCATCTCTGGTTGCTACCACACTGCTCCCTTAGACCAACCATTTTCTCATAACTTTTTCTGCATTATGCATTAACACAAAATCTTAGAACCTCAGCATCTTGTAAGTACGGTCATCTAGGCTGTTCCATTACCTTCACTACTCTGAATGCATTTCCCCCCACTGATATGCTTTTCTCCAAAAATGTCTGTTCTCTCCCACTTGATGACCAAGTCCAGACACTGTAGCCCCATGAGTGGCTTTCTCCAGTCCTCTTAAGAAAAAGAGTTTCCCTTGTATTACAGGGGCCATCAGCAGCTGGAACAGCTGCTTAGGGCAGCTGAGAGAACCTGACAGAAAAACAAGCTCTCTAATTCTCTGGCTATATTCAAGCATCACTATAATTACTACAGAGCTCAAATCCTATCGGCAAAACGGGAATACTTAACTGCCAAGATAAATGAATCAGCTCATTCTCCTAGGACTATCTTTTCTATTGTCTCTCAGTTAACTTTCAAGCCTTCTTCAGCTCCTAAGCGCCAGTGTGCTTAATCCCTCCTGATAATTTGGCGTGACTCATCGCTTAAAAAGTTAACCTAGCTTGGCAAGGGCTGCCTTTGGCTCCAGCCTTCAGCCTCCCTCCTCTACCAGACTGCCCAACCCCTACTTTAGGACATAACTGGGCCAACTTCACTCCCAGTCACTGAACATTCCTTGCATAACACACTTAGCAATATAAGAAAAACTACTTGTATTCTTGACCAGATTCCTTCTGGTTGGCTCTCGGAGAGTGCCCTGGAACGAATACCAATTATCTATACTAGCTTTAGTTCTGGTTCATTTCCACAACAATGGAAAGAAACAATAATCTGCCCTATTCTAAAAGGGTCCAAACTGGATCTCCCCTTCTTATCTAAACTAACAGAAGGTATTATCTTGTCGTAGTTGGAAGATCGCATGGAACATACCCACACTTTGCACCCTTGCCAATCCAGCTTCCACTGGTATCACAGTATTGAGACAATTATTGCTGCAGTTCTTAGTGAAGCTCCCTCTGCACTAGACAAAGGCCAGATCACTCTGGCTATCTCATTAGATCTTACTGCAGCTTTTGATCTAGTAGATCATAACCTTCTCCTCAATCATTTATATCACATCATTCTCCGAGGCCAAGTTTTATCCTGGTTTCTTTCCTATCTCACTGATCGGTCCTTCCAAGTAACATCAAACCTTTCTCCAATGCAAGGTCCCACAAGGATCATTGTTTTTCCATCTAAGATTCCACATTTTTCTTTCTCCATTGGCCACACTTATCCATCACTTAGTTTCTCCTGTAATATTTATGCAGATCTCCTGTTTCTTGCCTTTCTCTTGATCTATGGGCAATAAATAGCTGCCTGGTCTTGCGGCTTACCTAAAAATCCACAGCTATATGGATAACAGGTATATATCTAAAGTATCCTCACTAGTTCCATTCGTACCTTCCTTATAAGAACATAAGATATGCCATACTGCGTCAGACCAAGGTCCATCAAGCCCAGTATCCTGTTTCCAACAGTGGCCAATCTAGCTCATACGTACCTAGCAGTTTCCTTCAAGTACTTAGGGATATTTATTGATAATGAGCTTTCCTTCTCAACTCAACTTAGTAAATTAATCAAATCTGCCTTGGCGGCACTCTGGCATTTACACGCTATACGTCCTTTTCTTGATTCCACTGCACAAGCTTTTATTATTCTGAACACAGTTATTAACCGACTTTATACTGGAACAATGCATTTGCAGAATTACTGTACCAACTTATTAACCAAAAACAATCCATTCAGAATACGGTTTTCGGTCTACTTGCCCAGGCTAGGAAATACGATCATGTAACCCCGTTGCTTATGCACCATCACTGGCTTCCTATATCTCATCACATGCAATTTAAGATTCTTTACTCTGCTCATAAAGCTCTTTATAATGCAGCAACTATCTTGCGGCTCTTACCATACTCTACGCTCCTACCCATTGTCTATGGTTACTCCATGGATATCATCTGGCCACATCCTCGCCCATCAGAACTAAATTCTAACCAATCAGGTGGTCAGATTTTCACTGCACCATCTCTTTGGAACAGACTCCCTCCAGCTATTTGCTTGCAGAAAAATCTCAAAAACACAGTAATAATAATGGATGATTCCAATTACTTTGGTATTGACTGGGTCAGTGTCATGGCAGGACAGGCTAGGGAAATGAAGTTTCAAGATGAAATAAATGACTGCTTCTTAGAAAAGCTGGTTCATGAATCAACCAGAGGGTTCTCAAAGCATCTTCGTCGGGCACTCTGTCTCCGAAGATCCTGGCCGGTGCTTGGGGCTCCATGACCGGTCCCAGGAGGAGCCGGTCGCTTGGAGCCATCCAGAGATGCCGCCTTCGAGGATTTCTTCTTCCTCTTGTGCTCCCTCGAGGGAGACCCCCTTTCAGAGGAACCACGACGCTGCTCGGGCTCGGAGAACTCCACCCGAGACGTGGAGGCCTCGGATGAGGTCGTGGCTCTCGTTGGCACAGACACGGAAAAAATCCCATTATGTTGCTGCTGGCGGCACTTCAGGGCCTTCGAGGACATTTTCCTACACAGGCCACAGACCGATGCGAAGGACAAAAACTGAAAAATAGAGACGGACTCGATACCGACGTACCAAGCCAAAGGCTGTAAGAGATACCAGTGTCGACCGGTCGAGAAAGAGACAAAAAAAAAATCAACTTTTTTATGGGGACACAAAGACTACGTCCAAAGGGCTCTGCGGAAAAAAAAAGACTCAGCAAGATGGCACCCTTGGGCGGGAAGGGGACCGCGCATGCGTGATGGCAACTCACAGAGGCTTTCTCTGGAAGCTGTGAATTTTTTCTGCACAAGGGCTCCATTGGCGCCAACGTCACCCATATGTGAGGACTGACTTCCTACTTGTTCCCGGAGAATAGTTCTCCCTGTAGAGAATCCAGGATCTCCTTAGTTCTAGATGATACTGCAGCAGGAATATGCCAATCAACATCTGGCATATTGAAATCTCCTATCAGTAGGACGTCCCCTTTCCTAGCAATGCTGCGTATGTCTTCAATTAACTCTTTGTCCACCTCTTGCTCTTGTGAGGGAGGTCTGTATATCACGCCAATGCAAATAGATTTCTCTTTCCCTCTTTCTAGTTTAACCCACAGTGCCTCCTCTCTCCCTTTTAAGCTCTGTAATTCCAAAGCATTAATATTATTTTTTACATATAGTGCCACTCCTCCTCCCCTTCTTCCTACCCTTTCCTTTCTAAATAAAGTATAGCCTGGTATAGTTACATCCCAGTCATGGTTTTCTGTGAACCATGTTTTTGTAACTGCCACTAAATCCAAGTCGGCCTCTCCCATTAAAGCTTCAACATCAGGGATCTTATTTCCCATGCTACAGGCATTTATACACACTGCTTTCCATATGTTGCCCCTTTTACCCATTTCCATTAATGTACTTTTCACTGTCTTGAATGCTCCTCAGCCTCATCACCTCCTCTCTGAGTTCCTCTACTTGTTTCCTGAGAGCTTCAGCATGCAGGCACCCTGCACATGGAACCAGTCCTTCAATTGGCATTGGGACCCCTGTCTGGACAGAGGCAGAAGCTGTAATGACTTGTTGTTGTTGTTAAGTGCCGTTGAGTCGGTATTGACTCATGGTGACCCTCTGGATAGTTGTCCTATACTGTGTTCAGTCTTCAGTCAAGCGGCTTATTGTTGACAAGAGTGGGACACATAGCTGCTGTTATTGCATCGATCCATCTCACTGCTCGCCTTCCTCTTTTGCACTGATCTTCTACCTTGCCAAGCATGTCTTTCTCCAATAATCTCTCTCTTCGCATGATATGTCCAAAGTATGAAAGTCAAAGTCTTGTAATCTGAACTTCTAAGGAAAGCTTAGGCTTGATCTCCTCTAGAACTGACTGGTTTGTTTGTTGGACAGTCCATGAGATACACAATATTCGTGACCAGCACCATAATTCAAAGGTATCAATTTTCTTCCTATCTTTTTCCCTGTCCAACTTTTGCATCCATTTGATGTTATTGAAAATACCATGGCTTTAACAAGTCGAATCTTTGTATGGAGATCAATATCTCTTCTCTTGAGAATCTTGTCTAGGTCCTTCATAGCCATTCTGTCAAGAGCACTGCGTTGTCTGATTTCTTGACTGCACTGTCTGATTTCTTGACTGCGTTGTCTGAAATCTTGTTTCTTTATTGATAGTTGATCCAAGTAGGTTAAAGTTGTCCACTATTTCAATTTCTTCTCCATCAACAATGAACTTATTGATTTTGCCAGTTGTCAGTATCTTTGTCTTCTTTACATTAAGATACAGGCCCATTTTAAGACTATGTTCCTTGATCTTGAGAAGCAAATGTTTCAGATCGTTTTCACTTTCAGCCAGTAATGTGCTATCATTAGCATAGAAAAGGTTGTTAATGAGTCTTCCACCAATCTTCACACCTCGGCTGTCTTCATATAGTCCTGCTTCTCTGATAATTTCTTTTGCATATAAATTAAACAATGCAATGCAATGTGTGCCTTCGAGTCAGTCCTGACTCCTGGCGACCCAGAAGCTCTCCTGGGTTTTCTTGGCAGTGTCACTGGAAGTAGATTGCCAGGCCTTTCTTCCGAGGCAATGGAGGCTTAAGTGACTTGCCCAAGGCCACAAGGCAGGCTGGGAGAAAGTATGCAGCCTCCTTGTACACCTTCGCTGATTTTAAACCATTCTGTTTCTCCTTGTTCCATACAAACTGTTGCTTCTTCATCATTGTAAAGGTTGTGCAAGAGAATGATCAGGTGTTCTGGTATACCCATGCTTCTTAATGTGGCCCAGAATTTCTCATGGTTTCCACAGTTAACATAGAAACATAGAAACATGATGACAGAAAAAGACCACATGGCTTATCTAGTCTGACCTTCCATATCAACAACTACAACAGTCCACATTTTACCTTTAGAGATTCTCTGTATTGGTCCCATGCTTTTTTGAATTCAGTTACTGTCCTCATCTCTACCACCTCCACTGGGAGACTATTCCACGGATCCACTACTCTTTCCGTAAAGAAATATTTCCGCAGATCACTCCTGAATCTATCTCCCTTCACCCTCATCCCATGTCCCCTCGTAGCAGAACTTGCTTTCATTTGAAAGAGGCTCTCTCCCTGAACATTTATGCCACAGAGGTATTTAAACATCTCAATCATATCACCTCTATCCCGCCTTTCCTCTAAGGTGTACATATTAAGATCCTTAAGTCTGTCCTCATATGCTTTATAATGAAGCCCACTAATCATTTTAGTAGCCACCCTCTGCACCGACTCCATCCTGTTCACATCCTTTTGAAGGTGCGGTCTCCAGAATTGCACACTATACTCCAAATGAGGTCGCACCAAAGACTTATACAGAGGCATTACCACCTCCTTTTTTCTGCTAGCCATTCCTCTCCGTATGCACCCAAGCATCCTTCTAGCTTTTGCCGTCGCCTTTTCTACCTGTTTAGCTACTTTAAGATCATCAGACACAACCATGCTTAGGTCCCGCTCTTCTTTAGTGGACAAAAGTACTTCACCTCCTATACTGTATTGCCCCCCTGGATTGCTGCAGCCCAAATGCATGACCTTACATTTTTTAACATTAAATCCCAGCTGCCAAATTCTAGACCATTCTTCAAGCTTAGCTAGATCCCTCCTCATGTTATCTACACCTTCCTGGGTGTCTACTCTATTGCAGATTTTGGTATCATCTGCAAAGAGGCAAACCTTACCCGACAGCCATTCCGCTATATCACTAACAAAGATGTTAAAAAGAATCGGACCAAGGACAGATCCCTGGGGCACACCACTGGTAACATCCTTCTCCTCAGAGTGAGCTCCATTTACTTGTACTCTTTGTCGCCTCCCACCCAACCAATTTCTAACCCAAGCAGTAACTTTAGGGTCCATCCCTAGGGTGCTCAGTTTGTTTATAAGTCGCCTGTGAGGAACAGTGTCAAAGGCTTTACTGAAATCTAAATACACCACATCTAGAGCTCTCCCTCGGTCCAACTCCCTGGTCACCCAGTCAAAGAAATCAATCAGATTTGTCTGACAAGACCTGCCTCTGGTGAATCCATGCTGCCTCGGATCCTGTAATCCGCTGGACTCCAGAAACCTCACTATTTTCTCTTTCAGCAGCGTTTCCAATAATTTACTCACCACCGAAGTTAAACTAACTGGCCTGTAGTTTTCAACCACATCCTTACTTCTGCTTTTGTGTAAAGGCACCACATGAGCCTCTCTCCAGTCCTTTGGCACCACTCCCGACTCCAACGAGGCATTGGAAAGGTCAGTCAGTGGAGTTGCTAGAACGTCCCCAAGTTCCCTCAGTATTCTAGGGTGTATCCCATCCGGTCCCATCGCTTTGTCTACTTTAAGTTGAGTTAGTTTCTCTCGAACACAGTCTTCTGAAAATTGTTCAAGATGTCCCTCGCTTCTGTTCCTATTTGTGGGTGTTTTCTGAGGTCCTGCTCCTGGTTCTTCATCTGTGAACACAGAACAAAAATATTTGTTAAGCAATTCCGCTTTATCCTTATCAGCTTCTACATATCCCCCCCCCCTACACCCTTGAGTCTGACAATACCACTTTTGCCCTTCCTCTTCTCACTAATATATCTGAAAAATGTCTTATCCCCCCATTTTATTGCATTGGCTATTTCCTCCTCCTTTTGAATCTTTGCCTTCTTGACTACTTTGATAGCTTCTCTAAGTTTTTCCAAATACAGATGCCTGTCTTCCTCTCTCTGTGATCTCTTGTATTTCATGAAGGCCTCCCTCTTTTTCTTCACTTTTTCAGCTACTTCCTTCGAAAACCATAGCGGTCTCCTTTTCCTTTTGCCTTTATTTACCATTTTAACAAAAAGTTTGGTTGCCCTTAAAATATCTCCTTTCAGTTTTGCCCACTGTTTTTCTACATCCGCCAGCTGTTCCCATCCCACTAACGACTCCCTGAGGTATTGGCCCATCTTCGCAAAGTTAGTCTTCCTAAAGTCTAAGATCCTCACCTTGGAATGGATTCTAACAGCCCTAGTCCTAATACTGAACCACACCATCTGGTGATCACTGGATGCAAAATGATCTCCCACTACAACATCAGAAACACTTTCACCATTGGTAAGCACCAAGTCCAGTATGGTCCCTTCACGTGTGGGGTCTGTTACCAATTGCCTGAATAGTTCTCCCTGTAGAGAATCCAAGATCTCCTTACTTCTAGATGATACTGCAGCAGGAATGTGCCAATCAACATCTGGCATATTGAAATCTCCTATCAGTAGCACTTCCCCTTTCCTAGCAATGCTGCGTATGTCTTCAATTAACTCTCTGTCCACCTCTTCCTCTTGAGGGAGGTCTGTATATCAGACCAATGCAAATAGATTTCTCTTTCCCTCTTTCTAGTTTAACCCACAATGCCTCCTCTCTCCCTTTTAAGCTCTGTAATTCCAAAGCTTTAATAGTAGTTTTTAGCCATGCTGTAGTCGATAAAAACATACAGATATCCTTTTGGACTTCTTTAGTCTTTTCAAGGATCCATCTCACATCTGCAATGTCGTCTCTCGTTCCTCGCCCTTTCCTGAACCCTGCTTGCACTTCAGGCAGTTCTCGTTCCAGGTATGGTTGTAGTCTCTGCTGAATGATCTTAAGTAGAATCTTGCTGGCATGTGGGATCAGAGCAATTATGCGATAATTTCCACAATCATTTGGGATCACCTTTCTTCAGTATTGGTATAAACACAGATCTTTTCCAATCAGTTGGCCATGATGCCGTCTTCCAAATTTCTTGGCACAGCCTTGTAAGTATGTTGACAGTTCATCCAATTGCTGTAATACTTCAATGGGAATATCATCAATGCCTGGTACTTTGTTCTTTGATAAGACTTTTAATGCTACCTATTCTTTCATCACCAATGGTTCCTGAGCATAAGGAACAGGTTGAAACGGCTGTTGGTCCACTGGATCTTTATCGTATAATGACTCTATATATTTTGTCCACCTTTTCTTGATCTTCTCAGCATCAACAACATGGATCCTTGAGCATTTTGTAGCATTCTAATTTGAGGCTGACATTTTTTCTTGAACTCTCACAGCTTTAGAAAAGCCGATCTTGTTCTTCCTCTAATAGTTTCTGATTCTATTTCCTTGCATGCATCATTGTAGTACTTCTCATCTTGTTTTGCTGCATATTGGAAATCTCTGTTCTATGATTGCCTCTCTTTCTCCTCTGGCTTTAGCTTTTCTGTGTTTCTGGGCAATTTTCAGAGTTTCTTTGGATATCCAAGAAAGTTGTGATGTTATCCCATCCTTCCCCTGGTTACTCACCTATAAACAGCCCTAGTTACTAAACCATTAATGTACATAGTTTGATGTCTACCAACTTTCACTATAAGCTGATTGTATGGACAGATGGTATGTACATAGTTTACTGTAACAGTTAATACATTGTTCCATGTAACTTGTTAACTGTTCAGTGTAAACCGCCCCTGATCGCTGGAAGGGGCGGTATAGAAAATCTGTTCAAATAAATAAATAAATAATTCTTCTGGAACTCTGTTATTTGTAGCTAAAGCAGCAAATCAATTTTACAAGCAGTCTTTAAATTCCAGTGGTATATTCTCAAGGTTATAGTTTGCTACATTTATGAGTGGCCTGCTCTTTTTCAATTTAGCTTGAGTTTGCATACTAGTAGTTGGCGATCTGTACCACAGTCAGCCCCAGGTTTTTTCTTAGTTAATGTTATAGAGATTTTCCATCGTTGACTTCCACAAACGTAGTCAATTTGATTTTTGTACAATCCATTGGGTGAAGTCCATATGTACAGTCACCACTTGTGGTGTTGGAAGATGTTTGAGATGAATAGATCATTGGTCTTGCAGAATTCTATCAGTCTTTCTCCAGCTTCATTTCTGTTGCCAAGTCCATATTTTCCAACCACTTTGCCTTCATCTTTGTTGCAAACCTTTGCATTCCAGTCACCCATGACTATCAGGATATCCTGTTTGCAGGTTCTGTCAATTTCAGCTTGTACTTGTTCATAGAGCCCATCAACTTCATCCTCTTCTGCAGCTGTTGTTGGGGCATATACTTGAATTATAGTTGTGTTGATGTGCATTCTTCATAGACAAATAGAAATTAAGCATTCACTGATTGCATTGTATTTCATTAAAGTTCTTGTAAATTCCTTCTTAATTATACATGTAACATCATTTCTTCTTTGTCTTTCATTTCCAGCATAGTAGACCATGTGATCATCAGTGCCCGATGTCAGTCCATTTAAGTTTGCTGACACCCAACAGATTGAGTTGTACACATTCCATTTCATTGTTGACCACCTCCAACTTCCCTTGGTTCATGCTTTGTATGTTCCATGTCCCAATATGTAAGACATATTTGCAGCTTCCGACTCTCATTTCATGCACAGCTACATCAGCAGTCAGACATCCCGAGGGCTTTGATCCAACTACATCGTAAATGCTAGCTTTACTCTGAAAAGTCTCCAGCTCCTCCCCAGTAGCCAGTTGAGTGCCTTCCGACCTGGGGGTCTCATCTTCCAGCACTATAGTATAATTTGTTTTGTTGTAATTATCCATTAGGTTTTCATGGCAAGATATAGAAGTAGATTGCCAGGCCTTTCTTCTGTGCAGTTTAACCCTTTGAAGGCCTACTTTAAATTTTTAATCCACATTCTGCAGCTGGTTTAATTTTTGCATATTTCAGGAAAATTGTACCCATCTTATTCAATATATCTAATAGTGATTTTCCTTCTGCTATGGTCATGTATTATATACCATTTGATAGGAATATTTAGTCAGAATTTTGGATCCCGAGAGTTCTGGGCTCGGCCTGGAAAGGGTTCATTTTAATGTTGTTGCGTTGTCACAGAAAACTGATCCTCCACCGCCAACACTGTCCTATTCTGCTGCTGCCCAGATAGGTAGTTTGTCTTGGTCTGGTACCTCAGCTGAGATCTGTCCATCTTGGGAGACCCTGACAGTAGTTAAGCTACCAATAACTTAGCCCTCAGCACTACTGATGCACACAAGCCCTCAGCGCACGACAAGCTGCAAACCAAGTGAGGGATGTCCTGAATCAACGAAAATCCCTGACCTGCCTCCTCGCTGCCGGGATTGACTTGCCCCCTCTAGGCTTATCCTCACAGAGCCACCCACCCATAGTTTCTCCTAGGTCCTTGACCAACTTCTCTAGGGCTTCACCAAAAAGTGGCTCCCCCTTGAAAGTAAGCCTGTTGAGACATACCTTCGAGGAGTCATCTGCAGCACAGTTATGAAGCCACAACAAGCAATTGGCAGCTACCACCGAGGCCATACTCTTAGACAATGGCCATATCAAATCATTGAAGGCAATCGCCAAGTAAGCTGCTCCTGACTCGGGTTTCTCCACCTCTGAGCCAGAGGCTGCAACAGACCCCGGTTCTAGCAGACCCTGCATCCAGTGAAGGCTCGCCTTCACCATATATACCCCAGATAGAAGTCTGCAGAGTGAGGGCATTTTCCTCAAATGCCTCTTTCAACATAGGTGGCTAGAGAATATTTTTTCAATGCCATGCCCCCCTCTACCGGAATGGTGGTCTTCTTATTCACAGCTGTCACCAGGGCGTCCATCTTGGGGAGCTTGAGCACCTCCTTCTCCGCTGATGCTAGAGGATATAGACGAGTCATAGTCCTGCCTCTGCACAGACCAGCCTCGAGATGTTCCCACTCAGCATCAACCATCTGCTTGATTACCTTATGCATTAGGAAGAAGTTCTGAGGAGTACAGATACTATGGAGCAGAAGATCCTCGATCTCCACTTCCTCCGGCAGAGGACCCACTAACATGTTGAGCGCCGCAAAGGACTAGCTGATCAAGGCCGCCAGATCTTCCCTGCGAACCACCCGAATCACATTTGGGTCCTCGCTTCTCATGCTCCCCCCTTCTTCCATCTCAGCCCCCAAAGGATCCTCCCAGAGCCTTAATTCACTTTCCAGTGGCTTCTCCACCGAGGCCCGGTTGGCTGATCAGAAGCATCCTTCTGCCTCTTGGCTGACAGACCTACGTCCATCTCGGGCAAGGACTCTCAGCCACAGACGCAGGATGGCAAGTGCGCAGATGGCCCTGAGCTAGCCGAACCCTGTGGAACCGGAGGCCTGGTGGATAAGAAGCATGAACTCTAGAGAAAACAGTACCCCCGAGGCTTGCAGCAGGACCTTGGGAGGTTCTGACTGCTTATGCTGCTCCCCTTGCTTGAAAGTTCAGCGCGGCTCAAAATAGCCGGTTTTCCCATCAAAATCGGGCCACGCTGAGGGCTCCACAGTTGAAGGCTCTGCCGTCAGCTACTCTAGTGAGCCAAAAGCCATCCGGGCCAATGAAAAAAAACTTGTTCCACTGTCTTTCCCTCTTCAGCACACACTCTGCAGAGGTCTGCTGCCGAAAGCATGCTTCGGCGCGCTCCTCAGTCCGTGCAGACCGGCTTTCCTGAAGACATCCTCACATGCGGCATTCCAACGCAAAGCTACACTGCCACCGAGACGCTGAAGGCCCGAACTCACAAGGAAAACAAAAGAACTCAATCCCGCGCTGTCCGATAAGGTCTCCCTGCCGTCCAGGAACACCGCTGAAAAGAAGTCCCAGACGAAAAACAGAAGCAACAATTCACTGAACACACTACTTACCCAGAGAAGCCGGGTTAGCTGTGAATGCTGGCAAGTCAAGCAGGGAGGGGCCTGGGAATCTCGGATTTTCACCCAAATGCTCCTAAGTCCATCACTGCTTCAGGAGGGTCCCGGGCTCGAGCGTACTGGCAGGGGCTCAGACAGACGGCCTCAAGTAGAACTGCTCTGTACTTTTTTTTTCAGCCGGTATCTCTATCTGTGTATATAATAACACCTCTTATCTTTGTTTTTTTTAATCCTGCTCGCACACTCACTGCCAGCCCCAAGTACACCCAGTAACAGCCTAGGATGCCACCAACATGGGCCCAAGCCAAACTCATAGTGGAGGTGAGACACAGGGGTTATCTACCACCTGCTGGAGACTGAGCAATACTGGGCATCTAGCTGATGCACATGGCCCTTTAGGGAATGACATCAAGAAGCTTTTGCCATGCTCAGTCTCCACCTGCTGGTTGGGGGGCACAACCCATGTGTCTGGATTGGACTGGAGGGATGAAATGGAAGAATGCATTATACATACCTGATAATTTAATTTCCTTGAATCTTGCTAAACCAGTCAGACAAGTGGGTTATACCCCCTTCCCAGAAAATGGAGAAAGACTTAAGCCACCTTCCCTGATGTCATCAGGAGATATAACCACTGATGCCACATAGAGAAGCCAGTAATAGTCTTCTCAAGCAGTAGTTAAAAACTGAAAAACTCAGGGAAAATCTCTGAAATGATTAGCAAAAAAACTTGAAAAATCTGAACTCAGATTTGATTCTCTTACTGTATCTTATGGTTGAACAGGCTCTGCAATAGCTAAGAATTAAAAAGGCAGTAGGACTTCTCAACCTGTAGCAAAGTCTCTCAAGTCAGGTCCTGGACTAGTTTAGCAGGACTCAAGGAAAGGCTCTTATCATGTATGATTAAAATCACTCCTTCCTGGGATCCAAGATGGCAGACTTCTCTGCTCTGACCGGTATTTATGTTCATGGGGAAGAGGAAGGTTAAGTAGGGCAAGAAGCCTTCTAATACCCGTCACACCTCATCCTCCTTACCTGCTGTGTCTGGTCTGCTGGACTCATTTGTGCTCTATTCAGAATGACAGGCAGTGGAATCAGGAGCGCAAAGCCCGGCTGTTTTGATGCTGGAGTCGGGTGGCTCAGCATCTTACTCAGGCACGGAGCTTTCTTCCCTCGAAGCATGGAAACCTCCGAAGTCTGCGTCTGTGGCTGAGAGTCCTGACAGTCAATGGGGGGATCTTGGCCAGAGAGTGATGGATTACCATCCCAATGAGGTCCGACTTTGAGGCTCAGTGAGGAGGCTGTGACAGCCCAGTGGGAACATCCTTTGGCCAGCGCTTCGTCGGAGAAAGAGGGAGTGGTGACAGCTGTATCATTAGCTGTCACGCAAAACCCGGTCACTGGATAGGAGGTCCGAGGCTGGTGAGACGCCATTCTTCTTTCCTTTGGAATGACCTGAGGCGTTCACCTTAGAATCGATAGAGTCTGCCATAATGAAGCTCAGTGAAGTTCTTTCACAACAGGTACAAGATCTTTCTACGCAAGTTCAAGGTAATATGGGGGCAATTCACAAGAATGCTGAAGATATATCATTGTTGTAAACTTTACTATCTGACTGTAATGTAAAGAGTACTCATTTAGAGGGGTCTTGTGACTCCTTTGTTAGGCAGTTAATGTCGTTGAAGGATAAGATTGAGCAATTGGATAATAGTTTCCAGATTTTCTAATTTACAATTTATTAAATTTCCTAAATTTTCTTCAGTATCTGTTAAAGATACGCATGTTTAAAATGTACCTTTCTGACGTTCCTGAGGTCCTCCAGAATCACACCCTCCCATGACTAAGGTGAAATTAGGCCTTACCTGCTAATTACCTTTCCTTGAATCACTCGTCCACTCCAGATGCATGGATTGTGCCCCCAACCATCAGATGCAGACTGAGTATGACCAGCTTTGCTAATGTTATCTACATAGGGCACCGTGCATCAGGAAGCTGGCCAGTATTGGAGTAACAAAGCAGAATTTAAGCCCACAAGGTTCCACCTGAACCAACTAAAACCACTAAACTGCAAAACAAAAAATGTGCCACCTGATACTTTCTCAGGCCATACCAAAACGGAGCCAACGATGCCACGGCCCAAAAGAAAACCTTGGCTCCACTATAATGCCCTTAGTCAGACTTATGAACCTGACGTTCTTTATGATTGCTCTCACCTATCCTGCGAGGGATGTCCAGAAAATTATGTCGCATTTCTGCTCTTCTTTTTTCTTTTTTCCCCTCTTAGTACTATCAGGAGCCCATCTGATCCCCACTCTCAATGAAAGACGCCACGAGAAAGCATAGTTACTCACCTGTAACAGGTGATCTCCAGGAACAGCAGGAATTTAGTCTTCACATATGGGTATCGTCGGTACTGACGGAGCCTGCGCGGGAACACTCCCCAGCGTCCAATTAGAAAGCTTTTGGGAGCATCCCACAGCGCCTGCGTGCTGCCTTCCCGCCTTTTCCAATGCCTCTCTCCAGTTGAGTTTAAAGCTGACACAAAGAGAGAGAGAGAGAGGGAAAGAGAAAGAGATAGATAGAGAGATACAACTCCTAGGGGAGGTGGGTGGGTTGTGAAGACTAAATTCCTGCTGTTCCCGGAGGTCACCTGTTACAGGTGAGTAACTATGCTATCTCCAGGAACAAGCAGGAAAGTCGTCCTCACATATGGGGACTCCCTAGCTTTAGATGCTAATGAGAGACCCCAGAGGTTGTGTGTCCCTGTGAAAGGGCTCCACTTCCCCCCATGGATCTCTGGCATCCAACCAGGGATGATGGGTAGAAGTTGATTAGGTATGGAACAGGTGTTGGAGAACAGCCTGACCAAACAAGGCATCCCGGCGGGAGTCCTTGTCCAAGCAGTAATGGGCTGTGAAGGTATGAACCGAGGCCCAAGTGGCTGCTCAACAGATGTCGTCGATAGACACAGAGTGCAGATGAGACATAGACGCTGCCATGGCTCTCACATTGTGAGCTGTGACATGGCCCTCCAGAGGAAGATTCTTACTCTGATAGGCAAAGGAAATACACTGTGCAATCCAGTTGGACAGTGTTCTCTTGGAGACTGGAAGTCCCAAATGAGAAAGATCAAAAGCAACAAAGAGTCGAGAGGACTTTCTATGTTGCTGTGTTCTTTGTAAGTAAAAGGCTAAAGCCCTTTTACAATCCAAAGTATGAAGATTCCTTTCTGCATTTGATGCATGAGGCCTTGGAAAAAACACAGGCAGGTAGACCGCTTGGTTCAGATGAAATACCGAGACCACCTTTGGCATAAAGTGTGGATGAGTCCTAAGGACTACCTTGTCATGATGTAACATTGTATAAGGTGGATCAGCCACTAGTGCCTGCAATTCACTGATGCGACGTGCTGATGTGATTGCAATGAAAAAGATAACCTTCCAGGAAAGGAATTTCAATGAGGTAGTAGCTAAGGGTTCGAAAGGTGGCTTCATGAGCTGACCAAGAACCAGGTTTAAGTCCCATGCCACTGGTGGTGGCCTAATGGGAGGTTTAGTTAGAAGAAGGCCTCTCATAAATCTTCCTATAAGAGGATGGAAGGAAATAGGTTGTCCATTTAAAGGCTTGAAAGAAGCCGCAATAGCACTCAAATGGACTCTTACTGAGTTAGTCTTAAGTCCTGCATTGGATAAATGAAGGAGATACTCCAGTAATGATTCCAGAGGTATCGCAAGAGGGCTAAGACCCTTCTGCGAGCACCATAAGGTAAACCTTTTCCACTTGAAAGCATGAGTGTCTTGTGGAAGGTTTTCTGGAAGCATAAAGGATATCCTTTACTTGCTGAGAAAGGTTAAGAGCATGAAGATCTAGGCCTTCAGCAACCAAGCCCTGAGATGCAGAGACCGGGGATTGGGATGCCATAACATTCCGTCCTCCTGAGATAGGAGATCTGGAGCGGACCCTAACTCCAGAGAGGGAGCTTGAGAGAGATGTAGAAGCAGAGGGTACCACACTTGCCGTGGCCAATGTGGAGCTATGAGAATCATACGGCCTCTGTCTCTCTGAAGCTTGAACAGGGTTCTGGGGATTAGGGGAATGGGAGGAAAGGCATAAAGGAAGTCTTGACCCCAATGAAAGAGGAAAGCATCCCTGGCCTGAGAGCCCTGAGCAGGAATTCTGGAACAGAACTGGGGAGGTTTGGCATTCAATGGACTTGCAAAGAGGTCTATCTCCGGGGTTCCCCAAATTTCAAAAATCTTGGCCACCTGGTCTGCATGTAGAGACCATTCGTGTGGAAGCAGAACTCGACTGAGTCTGTCTGCCCAAGAGCTTTGGATGCCTGGAAGATACACTGCCAGGAGATCAATCTGATGCTCTCTGGTGAGGGCCCATAGTTGCATAGCTTTGTTGCAAAGTGACAGAGAGCCTGTCCCTTCCTGCTTGTTCACGTAGAACATGGCTACTTGATTGTCCGTCTGAATGAGGACTGTCTTGTAGCTGAGCAGGGTGTGGAACACTCGAAGAGCAAGAAAGATTGCTCTGCGCTCTAAGAGATTGATGTGTAGATGAGTCTCCTGTGGAGTCCAAGTGCCTTGGGTGGAGAGGTCTTGCAGATGAGCTCCCCAACCCATTGGTGAAGCATCTGTTGTGAGAGTTGCCTGAGGTAAAGGTTGTTGAAATGGGGACCCCACCAACAGGTTTTGAGTGGACTGCCACCATTGGAGGGACAAAATAAGGCGATTTCTGTTTGCTATTTTGTCTGACAGGCCCCCTGATGCCTGGGTCCATTGTGTGGATAAAGTCCACTGGGCTGCTCTCATGTGGAGGCGAGCATAAGGAACCACATGCACGGTAGATGCCATGTGGCCAAGTAGCTGTAACATTTCTCAAGCAGTGAGATGAGGCTTTTGCACTGCTTGAGAAGCTAACTGCACCATGCGAAGGCAACGGGTCTGGGGAACATAGACCCTTGCTTTTCTGGTATCCAGCAAAGCTCCTATGAACTCTAGAGACTGAGTGGGAGTTAGGCTGGATTTTGGGATGTTTATGACCAGACCCAAATACTGGAGAATAGGCATTGTGCAAGATAGAGAAGTCCTGGCCTCTGACTCTGATGGAGGTTGAATGAGCCAGTCGTCTAAGTAGGGGAAGAGGAATATTCCTAGAGTACGAAGAAATGCTGCTACCACAGCCATGCATTTCATAAACACCCTTGGTGCTGAGGCCAGGCCAAAAGAAAGCACCCTGTATTGGTAGTGCTTTCCTTGAAAAAGGAACCGAAGGAACTTTCTGTGAGTTGGTTGGATGAGAACATGAGTGTACGCATCCTTGAGATCTAGAGAACAAAGCCAATCCTGACTCTGAAGGTATGGCAGCAGAGTTCCCAGAGAAATCCTCTTGAACTTCTCTTTGAAGAGGAATTTGTTCAATTCTCTGAGGTCTAAAATAAGTCTGTGTCCCACTGTTTTCTTTGGGATAAGGAAATAGGGGGAGTAAAACCCTGTACCCTGTTGAGGAATGGTACCTCTTCTATTGCCCCTTGGGCAAGAAGCATAGTGACCTCTTGATCTAACAGACTGATGAGAGAGGTCTGAGAATTGAACTGTCTTACCACTGTGGGAGGGGGCATGCACAGAAAGTGAAGCTTGTACCCCTCTTTTATAATGGAGAGAGTCCAATGCTTTGCTGTTATCTGCCCCCCTCTGGGTGCAAAGTGACACAACCTTCCTGGAATGGTGGAAGGCTCGGGACCATTGAGAGCCAGAAAGGCTAAGTTCTCTAGATGGAAGTCAAAGGCCTTGAGGAGGCTGAGACTGCTGAGACGGTTGCGGCTTAGCAGTCTTTGCTTTCCTCTGTTTAGGTGGTTGCTGACTCTTTCGGGCAGGTTGACCTGCAGAACGTCCCTGCTGGGAATAAGAAGGATAAAACCTCTTCTTTTTGGAGAAGAATGGTTTCTTGAAAGATTTCCTCCTTGCAGGATCAGCTGTGGCTTTGGACAATCTATCCAAAGTGGAGATGTCAGCATCCAATTCATTGGCCTTCTCTTGCCAATTCTTGCCGAATAGATTCTCACCTGTACAAGGGATATTGCCCAGTTTGTCCTGCACCCAGAGCTCCAAGTCAGATGCCTGGAGCCAGGCAATTCTACGTGCATCTATGGCAATGGCAGAGGTTCTGCTTATGCACTCAAAACAGTCAAAAGCTGCACGATTGACAAACTTAGAAACATCCCGGGCATGTTTAACTAGTGTGAGAAAATCCTGCCTCTTATCATCAGGAAGAAGAAACATAGAAACATAGAAATATGACGACAGAAAAAGACCACATGGCCTATCTAGTCTGTCCTTCCGTATCAACAACTACAAAAGTCCCCCCTTTTTTCCTTTAGAGATCCTCTGTGTTTGTCCCATGCTTTTTTGAATTCAGTTACTAAGGGCTCAGAACCTCTAAATCTCCTGTGACTTTCTTAAGGGACATTCCCATATATAAAATATAGGAACTGATCCTGGCAGAAAGCATGGAAGCCTGGAAAGTACGACGTCCAAAGGCATCCAAAGTTCGACACTCACGTCCTGGAGGATTAGAGGCATGCCTTTTTGCACCTGATCCTCCTCATAGCTGATTCCACTACAATAGAATGGTGAGGAAGCTGAGTTTTCTGGAAGCCAGAACACGGAGGTACTCGATACATGGTATCCAGTCTACGAGAGTGAGGAGAGGTGGTAACAGGTGTTTCCCACATTCTCAACATGAGATCATGTAAGATCTCATGGATAGGCAAAGTAGCTGCCTCCTTAGGAGCTTTGGGATATTGCAGAATCTCCAACTCCTTTGCCCTGGGCTCTCTTTCAAGAGCCACAGTAATGGAAGGATCTCGAGCCACCTCCCTGATAAAGTCCTGAAAGGAAATATCTTCTGGAGGTGACATCCTGCGTTTAGGAGAGGAAGGCCCCTCCAGTAGAAGTACTCCGGTACCAACGGAGCTGTCAGAATCCTCAGACTCCTCCGAGGATTCAAAGTACCTTCTGTCCGGATGCTCTTGAAGAGCACGATACCCATACCGACCAGTGTATCGGTACCAGAAGGCATAGCATGACTGGGTGCCGGCAATGCAGACACCGATGTCGATGCCGATGCTGTCGGTACCGGTGCCGATACCGGTGCAGGTTGAACTGTCTGATGCGGTTCCGAGGGTGTCGATGCCGCAAGGAGAGCCACCAGACAGCGTTCAATAGCCAGGAACCTCTGGTCTATCGACGCTGCCGATGCCTGGGTATTGGTACCGGAGAAAGCAGATGGTACCCCAGAGCATGGCACCAGTAGTTCTGCCGAGGTCGAGGCCTCGAGAACATCCTGGAGCCCCGATAATGCTTTGGAAGCCGAAGCCTCCCGCTGGTGCAATTTTGCCGGTACAGAACCCTCAAGAGCAACACCAGAGGCCTCTCAATGCTTGGAAGGAGATCTACCCTTTGAGGACCGGCCAGACTTATGTTTAGTTACCTGAGATCCATGGAAGGTAGACGAAGCCCTGGACGACGTCGATGCCACAGAGGCTGCATTGGAGGGAAAAAGGGTGCTGAGCTTAGCAGCTCGGTTTTGTTGACCCTTCTTGGACATCATGGCACAGGCCATACACTCGGAGATGGAGTGCTCAGGAAATAAACATTTAAGACACCACTCATGGGTGTCGGTGACGGAGATGGTACTGCCACACTTGGTGCACTTCTTAAAACCCGAAGCGGGTTTTAACACAGTGAAGGAAATTTTGGGCCTAAGGCCCAAAAAGGCACGTGCACTTGAGGAAGAAAAGTTTGGAAAATACTATTTTTTTTTTTATTTAAAGAAAGAAAGAACCGGCGGTGCCGGTATAGTGTCGAGGGAAGGCAGACGAGACCACAAAAAAGAAGAATAGGAAAACATTTTCTGCGGTGACAGGAACGAAAACCTGCTGGCTCCGCGGAAAACGAAGAACTGGAGAGAGACAGTTGGGAAAGGAGGGAAGGCAGCATGCAGGCGCTGTGGGATGCTCCCAAAAGCTTTCTAATTGGACGCTGGGGAGTGTTCCCGCGCAGGCTCCCTCGGTACCGACGATACCCATATGTGAGGGCTACATTCCTGCTTGTTCCTGGAGATAACCATAGCGTAATGCGGAAAGAGTTCGGGTTCCTTCCCCCCCAACCGCAGCAGATAGGATGAGCACCCAACAAAAAGGGTGGATTTTGGACTGGACTGGGGAATTCAAGGAAGGGTAATTAGCAGGTAAAACTTAATTTTACCTGCCATATCATCCTTCCAGTCCAGTCCAGACACATGGGATATACCACAGCAGTGCCACCTATAGTGAGGGACCCACGAGACTGGCCTGCAACACTCTGGTCGCAAACTGTGCCTCCTCCCTACTCTGGACATTAAGGCAATAATGCCTCGCAAAGGCATGCAGTGAAGCCCAGGTGGCTGCCCCGCAAATATCTCCAGGTGGCACCAGACTTGCCTCCGCCCAAAAAGAGTAGTTACTCACCTGTAACAGGTGTTCTCCAAGAGCAGCAGGAATCAGTCCTCACATATGGGTGTCATTGGCGTCGATGAAGCCCCAGCGGAGCATTTCCCCAGCTTTCTATGAAAGCCTTTGGGAATGCAGGCACGCATGCGCGGTTCCCTTCCCGCCTAAAGGTGCCATCTTACCTCAGTCAAATGACATAGCTAAGAACAGCACACAAAAATGAAAAATAAACTATGTACAACTGCAACTCCAAGGGGAGGAGGGAGGATTGTGAGGACTGATTCCTACTACTCCTGGAGAACACCTGTTACAGGTGAGTAACTACTCTTTCTCCAGGACCAAGCAGGAAGTCAGTCCTCACATATGGGTGACTCCCAAGCTCTGGGCTACCGAGGAACCCAGGCTGAACAAGAGTACTCCCTCTAGTCTCAGCAGCAAAGAAAGGCTTTTCAAGGACACAACCTCCACCGGTAGCCCAACAGAGGGCAGGAGTTGCCTAAACCTCAAAGAGATTCCGGAGTACTGCTTGGCCAAAAGCACTGTCCCTACGGGACTCCCTTTCCAGACAGTAATGGGCCGCAAAAGTCTGGCTTGAAGACCAAGTTGCAGCCCTGCAGATGTCTATCAAGGGCACAGAGCGGAGATGAGCCACTGAGGCAGCCATTGCCCTGACACGGTGGGCCGTAACCCAACCCTGCAAAGGAAGGTCAGCAGCCTTATAAGCCCAGGTGATACAGTCAGCTACCCAGATGGACAAGGTACGCTTGGACACAGCCAACCCCAACTTATTGGGGTTAAAGGAGACGAAGAGCTGAGTAGCTCTTCTATGCCCCTGCGTACGGTCAAGGTAGAAGGATAAAGCCCTCCTACAGTCCAGGGTACGCAGGACTGCCTCAGCCTGGCTCGCATGAGGCCTAGGGAAGAATGTTGGAAGAACCACCTCCTGGTTGAGGTGGAAAGAGGAGACAACCTTAGGGAGGAACTTGGGATGAGTCCTAAGGACTACCCTGTTCCTGTAAATCCTGGTGTAAGGCCTATCACAGACTAGGGCCTGAAGCTCACTCACTCGCTAGCCGAGGTAAGGGCTATCAGAAAGAGTGTCTTCCAGGAGAGGAAGCGTAGTGGGCAAGTAGCCATGGGCTCAAAGGGTGGGCGAGTCAGTTGCTGCAAGACCACATTCAGCTCCCACTCAGGGGCAGGAGGACGGATGGGAGGCTTGAGCAAATGCAAGCCCCTAAGAAAGTGGGACACTAAGGGGTGACCAGATAGAGAATGTCCCTCCACAAAAGAGTGGTGAGCTGCTAGAGATGAGAGGTGGACCCGAACAGAATTGGATTTAAGGCCTTGATTGGACAAGTGCAGTAAGTACTGAAGGACTACTGGCACAGTACAGAAGAAAGGATCAACTGTACGGAGCTGACACCACACAGAAAACCTTTTCCATTTGAGAGCATAGGTTTTCCTAGTGGACTGTTTCCTAGAGGCTAGGACAACCTGCTCAACATCCTGAGGCAAGTCCAAGGGAGCCAAGACTACCCTTGCAGCCTCCAGGCCATAAAATTGAGAGCTTTGAGATTGGGGTGCAGAAGGGAACCCTGCTCCTGTGAGAGAAGGTCCGGTTGCAACCCCAGAGGTAGTGGAGGATCCACCGCCAGTTGAAGCAGAAGAGGAAACCAAGGCTGTCTCGGCCACCGGGGAGCCACCAGCAGGACCGAGGCCTTGTCCTGAAGAATCTTGAAGAGAGTTCGGGCCACCAAGGGCGTGGGAGGAAACGCATACAGGAGGCCCTGAGACCAGGATATCAGAAAAGCATCCGGTGCTATCCGCAGAGGATGCGGTTGCCTGGAACAGACGTTTGGCAGCTGTTTGTTCAGAGGACTGGCAAACAGGTCTATGGATGGAAGTCCCCATTTTAGGAAAATCTTTTGAACTACCAAAGGATGGAGCTGCCACTCGTGGGGCTGCAATATTCTGCTTAATCTGTCTGCCAGGTAGTTGTCCTGGCCTGGAAGGTACACAGCCTTGAGGAGCATGTTGTGCTTGAGGGCAAAAGAACAAAGGTCCTGGGCCTCCCGACAAAGGATCCTGGACCCGGTTCCGCCCTGTTTGTTCACATAAAACATGGCAACTTGGTTGTCTGTCTGGATCAGGACAGACTGGTGGGTCAGGGTAGGAGTGAAAGCTTTGAGTGCTAATCGAATAGCCCTGAGTTCTAGGAGATTGATCTGCTGTGCAGCTTCCCAGGGAGACCAGAGGCCCTGGGAGCACTTGCCCAGACAATGAGCTCTCCAGCCTTGCAGGGAGGCATCTGTTGTTAGCACTACTGTGTACCCTGGAATCTGAAAAGGCACCCCTTTCAGCAGATTGGGTGGGTGTAGCCACCCGTTGAGGGAGTGCAGAAATGGTCTGGACACCCTTATCCTGTCTCTGAGGCTGCATGTGGCCTGTGACCACTGAGCCCGAAGACACCACTGTGCAGGCCTCATATGGAGCCTGGCATTGGGGGTCACATGCACTGTCGAAGCCATGTGGCCTAGAAGCCTCAGGCAGAGTCTGGCGGAGACCAGGGACCTGCTGAGAAACTGATTTGCCAAGGCCATCAACCTTGGGCTCTGTCTTCTGGCAAGAATGCCTTTGCTAGGAGGGAGTCCAACCTTGCCCCTATGAACTCCAAGTTCTAGGAGGGGAGCAAAGTGGACTTTGCGAAGTTTATGACAAACCCCAGGCTTTGTAGAAGAGCAATAGTCCTGAGGGTGGCCTGATTGGCCTCCTGAGACGTCTGACCCCTGATGAGCCAGTCGTCTAGATAGGGGAAGACAAAGATTCCCTGATTTCTCAGGTAGGCCACCACCACTGCTAAGCACTTTGTAAAGACTCTGTGGGCAGAGGTGAGGCCGAAAGGCAGCACTCTGTACTGATAATGGTTTCCTCCCACAATGAACCTGAGGTACTTTCTGTGGTCTGGATGAATGAGGATGTGAGTGTACGCATCCTTTAGATCTAAGGAGCATAGCCAATCACCCTGCTAGAGGTAGGGCAGAAGAGTCCCAAGAGTAAGCATCTTGAACTTCTCCTTCACTAGGAAATTGTTGAGGTTCCTGAGGTCCAGAATGGGCTGAAGGCCACCGGTTCTTTTGGGCACCAGGAAATACCTGGAGTAGAAACCGTGAACTTGGAAGTGGGGAGGCACAGGCTCCACTGCCCTGTCCACCAACATGTAGCTCTCGCAGAAGAAGGTATGTGTGCAGGCGAGGCCTTGGAGGCTCCCCTGGAAAATGCGGTGGAGGCAGTTGGTGAAAATGGAGGGCATAGCCCTTGTGGACTATCTCCAGCACTCAACTGTTCCCGGTGACAAGAGACCACTGGTGGGCAAAGAGGGCGAGGCGACCTCCTGTGCAGGGTTGGGAGAGCAGTGGAGGAGAGGCTACGCTCAAGGAGTCAAAAACCCCCACCCTGCTCAGTGGTAGCAGGGGCCTGAGGCTTGGGGGTCCTCTGCCTACGGGGCCCATTACCCTGGCCCTTGGTTTGCTGACCCTGGGGGGCAGCTTGGGCAGCCTGATATTGCGGGTACTGTTTGTAGGCAGTGACCTTCCTCGGGTAAAAGGGCTTTTTACCCGAACCCTTCTTTTTATGAGAAGGGGCAGAGGTCTTCCTTGACAGCCTTGTCCGTGTGAGGTGCTCAGTTTCGAGCTGAGCGGTCTTCTCGGTCATGGGCTTGCCAAAAAGGTTTTCACCTCGGCAAGGGACATCGACCAACTTGTCCTGAACCCATGGCTCGAGGTCCGATGACTGCAGCCATGCCTGGCGTTGAGCCGCGATGCCGGCTGCCGCAACTCGGGCCGAAGCCTCGAAGCCATCATAGGCGGTGCGGGACATGAACTTCGAGCAGTCCCGAATCCCCGAGGACAAGGACTTAAATCACTGCAAGGGTTCCCCGGAGAGACCAGCAGAGAACCCAGCCAATTCCTTGGCCAGATCCCGCAAGTACATGCCCATGTACAGCTGGTAGGACTGGACACGGCAAGCAAGCATCGAGCCCTGAAAGCACTTTCTACCGACGCCATCGAGGTTTCGGGCCTCCCTGCCAGGAGGCACCGCGGAATGCATCTTCTGGCTCTTCAGACAATGCATGGCCGATTCCACAACCATAGAATGGTGTGGTAGCTGTGCCTTCTGAAAACCAGGGCTCTTCCGGAGTCGATAGATCGAATCAACTCGCTTGCTTAGAACCGGCGCCGAGGCCGGTGCCTCCCACATACGGAAGAGGAGCCGTTCCAGCATCGGAGGAACCGGGACAGTAAAGGCCTCCTTCGGAGGAGAGTCATACTGCAGTGCCTCGAGCCTCAGCGCCAGTTCTCAGCAAGCGAGTCGATTCGATCTATCGACTCCGGAAGAGCCCTGGTTTTCAGAAGGCACAGCTACCACACCATTCTATGGTTGTGGAATCGGCCATGCATCGTCTGAAGAGCCAGAAGATGCACTCCGCGGTGCCTCCTGGCAGGGAGGCCCGAAACCCTTCCTCGGGGTCAGCCGGAATGGCCAAGGCAGTGGGCATATCCCGGACGAACTCCGAGAACCGAGTGTCCTCTGGGGGGGACCTACTCCGGGGCTCAGACTGCGGTGAGCCCGAAGGGACGCACCGAGTCTTGAAGGGATCAGGAGACTCCTCGTCCTCCGTCTCTCAAGCTGACTCGTCCGAGGAAGAGTCAGGGTCCGACCCCGCGGGGCCCTGGAGCACATGCCCCGATGCCGGAAGCACCGGCGTCGACGCCCTTGGTCCCGAAAGGGAGGTCGAGGTAGACCGCGACCGAGGACGACTCCGAGCCACGATGGACTCGAGTATCGGCTCGGCCTCCGGGGTCGACTTCGACGTCGATGTCCTGGTGGTCGGGGCAGATGCGCCAGACAGGCTGGCCATCAGTGCCCGCTGCTGCTCCATGAAGGCAGACAATCTGCTCTCCAAGGCTGTCATCCTGAGACTCAGCTCGGGAGACGCAGCAGCCACCGACTTGGGCCCTGGAGGCGCCGGGCCCGATGTCGGCTCCCTGGGAGGGGAGTCCTTGAGAACTACGGGGCTTACGTGTCCAGCAGACTCCGGCTCAAAGCGAGGAACTTTGGCAGGCTTCTCTTGTTCGACGGGCCCGGGGCAACGGTCGGGGGTCTTAGACCTGGCCCTCGAGGAGCCAGGGACCTCCTCCGACGATGCCCTCGCGAGCCGCTTCTTCCTCTTGCGTTCCCGGTCGGGGGAACCCCTGTCCGAGGAGCTTTGACGGCGCTCGGGATCAGAATCCCGAGATGTCGAGGCCTCAGACGAGGTCCGGGCCCGGCAGGAAGCTGAGTCTGAGAAAAGCCTTTCCTTTTGCGGCTGGCTACTTCGGAGTGCCTTGGAAGACATCTTCCCACATGCCCCGCATGACTTAGGATCGTGGTCGGGGCCGAGGCACCGAAGGCAGCAGTCGTGTGTGTCAGTGAAAGACATTAGTTTCTTACACCATCACACTTCTTAAAACCGCTGGAAGCCATCGGGGAAAAAAGAGCCCGCGCAAGGTCAAAGTACCGGCCTTCCAGAAAAAATAGAAAAAAGGGCGCGAACGCCAGCCACGAAGGGCAAAAACCGAAAAAGAAGAATCGGGCTCGATACTGGTGTACTGAACCCGGCGGGAGGGGAACCGGCGTTAAACCGGGCGAAAAAATAGCGAAAACGCCGAAAAAAATCTAATTTTAACCGGGAAAACAGGACACACGTCCGGTGGGCTTCACGGAAAAAAAGAGACTGAGGTAAGATGGCACCTTTAGGCGGGAAGGGAACCGCACATGCGTGCCTGCATTCCCAAAGGCTTTCATAGAAAGCTGGGGAAATGCTCCGCTGGGGCTTCATCGGCGCCGATGACACCCATATGTGAGGACTGACTTCCTGCTTGGTCCTGGAGAACGTCGCCTGCACCATGGTCGAGTGGGCATGAAGGACTGACCTGAGTCTCAGCAGGTGCACCGAGGAAATGGTCTCCTTCAGCCAGCAAGCTATGGACGCCTTGGAAGCCGCCACTTCGCAGCCCCCACCCCCCAAAAAGGCAGTCGGACCGCCGTAAAGGTCTCCATCTGTGTCAAATACTGGTAGAGCACCTGAAGAGCATCCAGCACCCTAAGATTGCTGCGGTCCCTTTTGCCTTTCCTGCCCTGTGATGTCAGCATGGAGACGGATTGGTTAACATGAAAAGGAGAGACCACTTTGGGCAAGAAGGATGGAAAACCAGGAAGGGCTCCCAACAAGACAAAGCCTGTAACTGAGATATGTCGCGCTGAGCAAATTGCCACCAGGAACACGGTCTTCAGGGTAAGATCCTTACATAAGAACATAACATATGCCATACTGGGTCAGACCAAGGTCCATCAAGCCCAGTATCCTGTTTCCAACAGTGGCCAATCTAGGTCATACGTACCTAGCAGTTTCCCCAAAAGACACAGGTTCCACAATGCTTGTACTAGGTCAAGCATTGATATCCTGGGTCCCTTCTTAATAATGGTTTATGGACCTTTCCTCCAGGAACTTGTCCAACCTTTTTTAAACCCAGCTACACTAACAGCTTTTACTACATCCTCCGGTACCAAATTCCAGAGTTTGATTACACGTTGAGTGAAAAAATATTTTCTTTTATTAGTCTTAAATAGTTTACCCTGTAGCTTCATTGCATGTCCCCTAGTCTTTCTATATTCTGATAACGTAAACAATCGATCTACGTTTAACCGTTCCACTCCATTCATTAATTTATAGACCTCTATCATATCTCCCCTCAGCCGTCTCTTTTCCAGGCTAAAGAGCCCTAACCTTTTTAGCCTTTCTTCAAAGGAGTATCCTTCCATCCCCTTTACCATTTTGGTGGCTCTTCTCTGAACCTTTTCTAATAGCACTATATACTTTTTAAGATATGGCGACCAGAATTGCACACTATATTCAAGGTGCGGTCTCAACATGGAACGATATAGATGCATTATAATATCTTTTGCTTTATTTTCCATTCCTTTCCTTATGATACCCAGCATTCTATTTGCTCTATTGCCTGCCGCTGCACACTGGGCCGAGGGTTTTAACATGTTATCCACAATGACACCTAAAACGTTTTCCTGGGTGCTGGTTTCTAATGTGGAACCTTGCATAGTGTAACCATAGTTTGGGTTGTTCTTCCGTAGGTGCATAACTTTGCACTTGTCCACATTAAATTTCATCTGCCATTTTGATGCCCAGTCTTCCAATTTATCAAGATCCTCTTACAATTTTCCGCAATCCTCTTGGGTTCTAACAACTTTAAATAGTTTTGTGTCATCTGCAAATTTGATAACCTCACTCGTTATTCCCCTTTCCAGATCATTTATGAATATATCAAAAAGTAGCGGACCCAGCACAGATCCGTGGGGTACACCACTATTCACCTTTCTCCATTGGGAAAATTGGCCATTTAGCCCTACCCTCTGCTTTCTATCTTTTAACCAGTTCCTGATCCACAATAGTACACTGCCTTCTATCCCATGACTCTTTACTTTTACCAAAAGTCTCTGATAAGGGACATTGTCAAAGGCTTTCTGAAAGTCCAGATACACTATATCAACCGACTCACCTTTGTCCTCCTGTTTATTCACACCTTCAAAAAAACATAACAGATTAGTAAGACAAGATTTCCTTGTCTAAAGCCATGTTGGCTGTCTCCCATTAGGCCATGACTATCTACATGCTGAGTAATTTTATTCTTTATGATGGTTTCTACCATTTTTCCCGGTACTGACATCAGGCTCACCGGTCTGTAGTTTCCCGGATCAGCCCTGGAACCCTTTTTAAAAATTGTCGTTACGTTCGCCATCCTCCAATCTTCAGATATTACAGATGATTTTAATGATAGTTCACAAATTACTAATAGCAGGTCTGCAATCTCATATTTCAGTTCTTTCAACACCCTTGGATGTATATCATCCGGCCCAGGTGATTTGCTAATCTTCAGTTTATCTAATAGTTGTAATACATCTTCCCGATGTATCGATATTTCCTTCAATTCTTCCACACATTTAAATACCACTTCAGTCATGGGTAACCTCCCTACATCTTCCTCAGTAAACACCAAAGCAAAGAATTCATTCAGTCTCTCCGCTATCGCCTTATCGCCTCTTAGTGCCCCTTTAAACCCTCTATCATCTAAAGGACCAACTGATCCTCTCACAGGTTTTTTGCTATGAATGAACTTGAAAAAGTCTTTATTTCGCGTTTTTGCTTCCGCAGCAAGCTTCTTCTCAAATTCTCCCTTTGCCTGCCTTATCAACGCCTTGCATTTGACTTGCCAGTGCCTGTGCTGTTTCCAGGTTTCGTCGTTTGGCTCTTTTTTCCATTTCCTGAAAGATGCTTTTTTGGCAGCAACAGCCTCTCTGACCTCACCTTTAAACCATGCTGGCAGTTTTTTGGACTTCCTTCCACTTTTCTTAAAGCGTGGAATACAGCTGGTCTGGGCTTCCAAGATAGTATTTTTCAACAACACCCAAGCTTGATGTAAGTCTTTAACCTTTGCAAGAGTAAATTAGACTTACCTGCTAATTGTTGTTCCTTGCGGAACTCTAGTCCAGTCCCGGAACCATAGAGTTGTGAACCTCCACCAGCAGCTTTGGAGACTGAACATCTTCATCTCTTTGATCATCCAGCTATATGCAGCCCCAAGGACTGCCCACACATCAGTACCTATTGACAAAGCATACTAAGCAGAGCAACAAATAAGTAGATATAACAACACAGTGGAAAAAAGGATCCTGACCCTAAAGTTCCCACTACTAGCAAAACTTTTTTTTTTTTTTCCAATTGCGTAAGAACAACCTCCCGCCGACGGGAAGGCGGACCAGAACGGCCGTGGCGACCCATGTGCAAAACGCATGCAACAAGAGACGCCACCGCTCACCCCAAGATTTGACCCCGAAAGGAAACTAAGGCGTGCTGCAAGCAGAGGAGCTCTGACCGAAAGTATAGAGAACAAAAACCCTGGCAGACTCCTATAATGAATGTACCTTCTTGGCTGGCAGCGAGAACAGATAGACAGGGAGGGATCCGGGACTGGACTAGAGTTCCGCAAGGAACAACAATTAGCAGGTAAGTCTAATTTACTCTTCCTTAGCGTCCCTCTAGTCCAGTCCCGGAACCATAGAGGATGTAACAGAGCAGTAAATCTCAACGGGAGGGCCTCGCTAGTCCAGCCTGAAGCATCCGAGACCCAAACCGCGCATCCGACGCCGCCTGCACATCCAGACGATAGTGCTTAGCAAAGGTGTGCAAGGACGACCACGTCGCCGCCCGACAAATATCCACCGCCGGTACCAAGTTAACTTCTGCCCAAGACGCCGCCTGCGCCCTAGTCGAGTGAGCCCAAAGCCCGGCAGGAACCATCCTGCCGTGTAAAAGGTATGCCGACGAAATCGCCTCTTTCAACCAGCGGGAAATGGAAGACTTAGACGCCGCTTCCCCCTTGCGCGGACCGCCAAATGCGACAAATAGGCGATCAGACTTACGGAAGGCCGCCGTTTCCCTCAAATACCAACGAAGAGCTCGACGGACATCCAACGCGTGTAAGGAGTTATCCGCGTGCTTGCCCCGTTCCTTGGCAAACACCGGGAGAGACACCATCTGATTCATGTGAAACGCTGAAACTACCTTAGGCAAAAACGCGGGAACCGGTCGCAATACCACCTTGTCGGCAGAGAAAGACAGATAGGGTTCCCTACACGAAAGAGCCTGCAACTCCGAGATCCTGTGAGCTGACGAGATCGCTACCAGAAACACCGTTTTCAACATCAAGTCCTTCAACGAAGCTTGCGCCAAGGGTTCAAACGGCAAAGCCACCAGAGACCTCAACACCAAATTCAAGTCCCACGAGGGCACTAAAGCCCTGCACGGAGGACGCATAAGCAACACCGCTCGCAAGAAGCGCTTCACGTCCGCATGGGACCCCAATAACTGGCCCTGAACCTTACCTCGAAAACATGCAAGAGCTGCAAGTTGTACCCTCAACGAACTGGCTGCCAGGCCCTTGTCCACCCCTGCTTGCAAGGAGGAGAGGATCTGAGGAACGGAGGTCCGCAAAGGCCGCAACTCGCGAGCCGCACACCAGCTCTCAAAAATACGCCAGACCCGGACATACGCTAGCGACGTAGACCGACGCCGCGCTCGCAACAAGGTAGCAATGACCTCCGGAGAATAACCTTTGGCTCTCATTCGCGCCCTCTCAATAGCCATGCCGTAAGCGAGAATCGAGCCACCTGAGGCATCTGCAGCGGCCCCTGCTGAAGGAGATCCGGCCGAGGAGGAAGGAGCCACGGATCGGCCACACTCAACCGCACCAGATCCGCACACCAAGGCTGACGAGGCCAGTCCGGGGCAATCAGAACCACGGGACCCGGATGCCACTCGATCCGCTGTACCAGGCGACCCAGCAGAGCCCACGGAGGAAAGACATAGAGCAGCCCGTACCTTGGCCACCTTTGTGCCAATGCATCGAGGCCTTCCGACATGCGTTCCCGACGCCTGCTGAAGAACCTTTCGACCTGCGCGGACTCGAAGGTCGCCATGAGGTCCATTATCGGCAGACCCCAACGACGGACCAGCAATGCAAATACCTCGGGATGTAGAGACCACTCTCTGGGGTCTACCCTGCAACGACTCAGAAAGTCCGCCTCCACATTGTGAACCCCCGCGATATGCTGGGCCGACAGACACTGAAGATGCCGCTCTGCCCAATCCAGAAGCAGATCCGCCTCCGCTTCCAACGCCGCGCTGCCTGTGCCTCCCTGGCGATTTATGTAGGCTACCGTGGAGGCATTGTCGGATAGCACCCTGACCGCCGCTCCCTGCAGCCAAGGCTGAAACGCTGTCAGAGCCAACCACACGGCTCTCATTTCCAGTCGGTTGATGGACCACCGGCTCTCCCGCGAGGACCACTGGCCCTGAGCAATCTGGCCCTCGCAATGAGCCCCCCAGCCGCTCAAACTGGCATCCGTCATCAGCAGACGCCAGACGGGAGACTCCAAGGGTATACCGTTCGTCAGAGAGCGCCGACGCAACCACCAGCGAAGGCTGCGCCAAACCTCCAAGGGGCAAACTAACTGACGAGCTAGCGAGTCGGACTGATGACACCATCGACGCAGCAGCGCTCGCTGCAGAGGCCGCATGTGCGCCCTTGCCCACGGAACTACCTCGATGGTCGACGCCATCGTGCCGAGAAGCTGAAGGTATTGCCAAGCCGAGGACGCCCGTCTCGCTAGAAACTGCTCCACCAGCCGCCTCAGGGCCCGCGCTCTGTGCACTGGGAGGAAAACCTTCCCGTTGCCGGTCTCGAAACGCGCCCCCAAATACTCCAAGGTCTGCGAGGGAAGAAGGCTGCTCTTCGCCCGATTGACCACCCAACCTAACGACTGCTAAACCTGTACAACCCGCACCGTCGCCCGGAGACTATCCTCCCTCGACTTCGCCCGGATCAACCAGTCGTCAAGATAGGGATGCACGAGGACACCCTCCTTCCGCAGGAACGCCGCTACCACCACCATGATCTTCGTGAAGACCCGTGGCGCCGTCGCTAGGCCGAAGGGCATAGCTTGAAACTGAAAATGGCCCATCGGCAGCGCAAACCGCAGAAATCTTTGATGTTCCCGGCGAATGGGAATGTGCAAATAGGCCTCCGTAAGGTCTAGGGACGTTAGGAATTCCCCCTCGCGGACCACCGCTATGACCGAGAGCAGCGTTTCCATGCGAAAATGCGACACCCGGAGGCACCGATTCACTCTCTTTAAATCCAGGATTGGTCGAAAGGTGCCCTCCTTTTTCGGCACGACGAAGTAGATGGAGTATCGACCGGACCCTAACTGCCCCTCCGGCACGGGGGCGACCGCCCGGAGCCGAAGCAGCCGGGAAAGTGTATCGGATACGACTCGTCGTTTCCAGGGAGCGCTGCACGGGGACATAACGAAGGAATCGAGCACCGGTCGATGTAGCTCGAGCGCATATCCCTCTCGTATCACTTCTAACACCCACCGATCGGATGTGATAGCGGCCCATGCAGGGTAGAAAACCCACAGTCTGCCCCCTACGGGAATCACCGCCACCGGAGCCGGCCTCGCTTCATTGTGACTTTTTGGGGACCTGCGCCTGGAAGGAGCCAAAACCTCTACCTGCCCCCCTAAATCCGCGGAAACTCTGTCCGCACCCCAGATATCTGGAACGCTGGGACTGAGCAAAGCGGGAGGCACGAAACCTCCGAAAGGACTGCTGAGACCCCCGGAAGGTGAAGGTCGTCTTCCCCTGCTTGGGCTTATCCTCCGGAAGCCGACCCCCCTTAGAATCCCCGAGATCTTTTACCAACCTATCCAAGTCCTCTCCAAATAACTGCCTGCCCTTAAACGGCAGCTTACTAAGGCGAGCTTTAGAAGAGCCATCAGCTGCCCAATTGCGTAACCAAAGAGAACGACGCGCCGCTACCACCGACGCCATGCCGTTAGCTAACCCCCTAATGAGGTCATAGTGGATATCCGCCAAATAAGCGGTACCCGACTCCAATCTGGACGCCGCGGCCTCTTGTTCCGCCGACTGGGGCCCCTGGAACTGTTGAGACCAGCGGAGGCAGCCGCGCGCCACCCAGGCCCCGGCCACTGCCGCCTGCATTGACAGGGCAGCAACATCAAACGCCTGTCCCAACAAGCTATCAACTTTCCGATCCTGCGGGTCCTTCAACGCCGCAGCACCTTCCACCAGGATAGTAGTCCGTTTAGTAACCGCGGAAACTGCCGCGTCCACCTTCGGCGAACGAAAGAGCTCTCTATCAGCCTCCGACAGAGGATACAACTTAGGCAACAGTCTAGCCCCGCGCAAAGCGGACTCTGGACTGTTCCACTCCTCCTGGATCATAGCTTTAAAAACCCCATGGAGCGGAAAGACTCTGTGGGAAGTGCGCACCGCCTGCATCAAGGGATCCTCCAACTTGTCCTCCGCAGTGGCATCCTCCACGGGTATGTTCAATACCTTGAGGGTTTCGGCAATCAGTGCCGGAAGTTCCTCTTTACAAAATACACGCACTATTCTACTACTCTGCTCGTCGTCCAACAACTCGCCGTCTTCTAAATCCTCCGCAGACTCCAGCTCGAGAGCCTCCCCCAACCCCTCGTGGAACTCGTCCCCAGGAGGCGCAGAATCCGCAACACTCGGGGGCCGGCTCTTCTTTTGTGGACCAGTGTCTCCCTCCACTGAAAGTGGACGCTTTAGCCCACGGCGGGGCAGGACCGAGCCTCCCCCCGCCGGCTGCAAGAGAGCCAGAGCCTCCTGCATGAGAGAGAAACAGGCGGGTGGAACTCCCAGGGATCCCTCCTGGACGCCCCCCGCCAACAGGCGCTCCGGCACCGCAGAAATCCCCGGACCAAGGACCGTCTCTGCCTGCTCTGATGTCCCTTCTGTAGATACAGGTGGGAGATCTGCACTGGAGCCCTCCAGAGGATCCTCCATGCCAGCACCCACAGCAGAACAAGTGGCACAGACTCGGGCTTCCAAATTACTACTTCTACGAATGCCACAGACCAGACCGAGGACTAGGAGGCATGGCTATGCACACAGCCCTTTGCCAGCAAAGCAGGAACACCTTGCTGAAGCAAACAGAGCAGAAAAAAAATCGTGATTTTAAAAGTGCTCAAAAACACTCCAAACTGCAGGATTAGATAGAGCTGGAGTCAATTAGCTGATATCTGACCAAGAAATGCAAAAACGAAGCTCCTATCCCTAAAAAAAACACGAAGAAAAACAACTTTGAAAAAAATCCAAAATGGCCGCCGGACCCGATCCCGCCAAAAAAAGGACCAGAAAAAATACCCAAAAGGTCTAAAACACTCCCCAGAGCTGATTCCAGGCCACCCCAAGGCCTCCACCACTGCCTTTAGAAAGAAAAAGCTTCACTCTACTCACCCACACACAGGAGTGGAGGGGGGATCAAAACACTGAGAGTGTTTTGATAAGCGTGTCTGTCACAAGCTCTGAGTAGCAGTTATCAGAGTCAATAACAGAGTAATAACCGCTCAGGGCAGCTCGGGGAACCCCTATATCAGTCAGGGGACCCTCAGAGCCTACTGCTGTATTCAATTGCTGCCTGTAATTGTCTTCAATCTTCTCCTCACCCACCAAGGGGGTTCGGTAGAAAGGAGACCTGTGTCCTGTGCAGCTCCCCTGCTTGTTTGACCTATGGGGAGACTGACAGAGAGAGACAGAGAGAAAAAAAAACCAGATTAGAGAAAGACAGAAGGGACACAGTCAAAGATTTCCTCCACAGCAGCAGCCCAGCACCTAAATCTAGAAAATAATAAAACACTAAAGCTCTGCTTATTTGTTCCTAAGGAGCCCAGTTCTGGACTCTGACTTCCAAGCTGCTTGGAGACTGAAATACTGATGTGTGGGCGGTCCTTGGGGCTGCATATAGCTGGATGATCAAAGAGATGAAGATGTTCAGTCTCCAAAGCTGCTGGTGGAGGTTCACAACTCTATGGTTCCGGGACTGGACTAGAGGGACGCTAAGGAACTGCTCCTTTTAGTTTTTTCTTAACTATTTTCCTCATTTTATCATAGTCTCCCTTTCGAAAGTTAAAAGGTAGTACTGTGGATTTCCTTGCTATCCCTCCTCCACTAATTAAATCAAACGCCATCATGCTATGATCACTATTGCCAAGTGGCCCCAACACCCTTATCTCTTGCACCCTTATCTCTTGCACCAGATCTGGTGTTCCACTAAGGACTAAGTCCAAAATGTCTTCCCCTCTGGTTGGTTCATGAACCAGCTGCTCCAAAAAGCAGTCGTCATTTATTTCATCTAGAAACTTTATCTCCCTAGCATGTCCTGCCGTGACATTGACCCAATCAATACCGGGGTAATTGAAATCACCCATTATTATTACTGTTCTGTAACTTTTGTTAGCTTCACTGATTTCTTTGAGCATTACTTCATCCAATTGTTCATTCTGACCAGGCAGTCGATGGAATTTCAATCCGTAAAGATTCTACAGAGAATTTTGTTTCCTGCAAAAGTTTAATCATTTGTGACTCAATGCCTTCTCTAACATAGAGCTGATCAAAGGGTTGCACTCTATCATTACGATATAGTTTGTACCCAGGTATCACAGTGGTTGTCCTCCTTCCACCGTGTCTCTGAGATACCAATCATATCTAACTTCTCATTTAGTGCTATATATTCTAACTCTCCCATCTTATATTTTTAGACTTCTAGCATTTGCATATAAGCATTTTAGAGAATGTATTTTCTTCATATTAATCTGGTTATCGGTAGGCAGGGGTAATTTGGAATCTTTTAAGCTCTGTCTGCTCCGTACTCAAGGGCATTTGGGCTACCTTTGTCTTTATTGGAACCTCTCTGCTGATGTGCCCTAACTTCATTTTTTTGGTAGTATCCTTCAAGGATACATTGTTCAGAATCATGCGCTCTGGGCGTCTGTCGGCTCTCCCCTATTATCTAGTTTAAAAGCTGCTCTATCTCCTTTTTAAAGGTTAATGCCAGCAGCCTGGTTCCATCCCGATTAAGATGAAGCCCATCTCTTTGGAAGATCCCCTCCTTTCCCCAGAATGTTCCCCAGTTCCTAACAAATCCAAAACCCTCATCCTTGCACCATCGTCTCATCCACACATTGAGACTCCGGAGATCTGCCTGCCTTTTGGGTCCCGCACGTAGAACGGGAAGCATTTTGGAGAACGCTACCCTGGAAGTTCTGGATTTCAACTTCCTACCTAAAAGCCTAAATTTAGCCTCCAGAACCTCCGTACCACATTTTCCTATGTCATCGGTACCGAAATGTACCAAGGCAGCAGACGCCTCCCCAGCACTATCTAAGACCTTGTCTAGGTGGTGTGTGAGGTCCGCTACCTTCGCACCAGGAAGGCATGTTACCAGGTGATCCTCACATCCACCAGCCACCCAGCTAGCTACATGCCTAATGATTGAATCACCAACTATAATGGCTGTCCTAACCATTCCCTCCTGGGCACATGGCCCTGGAGAAACTTCCTTGGTCCGAGAGGGTTTGACATCACCTGAAGGACAGGTCCTAGCTATAGGATCACTTCCTACCACACCAGAATGATGCTCTCCTGTCACTTGACTCTTCTCCATGGCAACAGGGACGCTGCCAGACTGGAGGTGGGACTTCAGGACTAGGTCCTTGTAGGTCTCGTCTATGTACCTCCCTGTCTTCCTTATGTCTTCCAAGTCTGCTATTCTTGCCTCCTGAAATTGAACTCATTCCCTGAGAGCAAAGAGCTCCTTGTACCTTGTGCACACGCAAGATCCCTCACCAACTGGGAGAAAATCATACATGTGACACTCAATGCAAAAGACTGGAAAGCCCCCATCTCCCTGCTGGACTGCTGTCTGCACCTTAGTTTTAAGGTTGTGTTTAGATATTTAAGTTCTTTACCTATGAAGGGTTGCTGGGGATACTTATACTAATAAAACTATACCTAGTACGTTTAGTGTAGTTTGTTCACCTGAAGTTTAATTAATCTCAGGTCCTTAATGTATGCTGATGAGAATAAACAGCTGCACATGAGAGTGAATATGGCACCTCCTTTCCTTTAAGTGGTTTAAGCACCTATAACGCTACGATTATCCCAGGAGAGGGAGGGAGGTAAAGAAGACTTATTAAAAGCTGGCTGCTACACAGTACCCTGTCCTGTGCTTCTAAGGTATCTGTGACCAATCTCCAGGGGACGTCTCACAGCCCTTGCTTGGATAGTGGGAGTCTTGGGTTCTAAATTTAACCAGAAAGCTCTCTTCTGTGTTTTAAATTGAAAGCTGTTTGCCTCTACTAGGCCCTGACTGATTTAACAAAATACACTGGGTTCATAGATTAATCAGCTTTAATCTAAAGAATTCCTTTTTCCCCAAGATTTAGAAAAATTCCCATAAGTAAATACTTAACAATTGTTGATCTCTCTGCAGAAGTAGCAGTCCTCATTTGTAGTCCTTCAAGACTAAGATGCTCTGCCGATTTGCTTTCTTCCGAGCATAAGCGGCAGAGCCCGGCCTCTGACACAGTCCCCCAATGCAGGATGCACAGACGGGCTTGCTTGCCGACATGCTAAAAAGTACTGCCCTGCATCAAACATGCCCTCGCATGCCACTCAAGCCCATTGCGGGAGAAAAAGGTGATGAACAGTGCTAGCCAACATGCATACTCACCGGATGGAATCAGGAGAACACTTCTGCTTTGCAATGCAATCTCGGGCAAGTAAGGAAGGACGGACGCAGGGCCCCTGGTTTTACACCTCAATGCAAGAGATCCCATCATCACCCTTTGCGGTTCGCAGCACTCCTTGCGGGCTTTGCTCCTCTGAATTTTTTTTTTAAATTTGTGTAAGCCAAATCCGGCTCAATTCAAGTTGAACTCCAACCAAAGGCCCAGTGCAGCTTCCAAATCTCCCTACAGTACAGCCCCCAGAAGCACAGAGAGGCCCCCATCTGCTGGAGACTGAGCAATACTGGCCAACTTCTTTATGCATGATGCCCTGTGTAGATGACATCAGCAAAGCTGGTCATGCTCAATCTCCATCTGCTGGTTTGGGGGCACAAACCATGCATCTGGACTGGATTGGAGGGATGATATGGAAAGTTCACTATTTACTATCAGCTAAAAAAAAAAACCTTTGGGAGATGTGGAAGTATCTGGTTTGTAACAAATTGACTCTGGATGTTTCTGCTATATTAGATAGCTCTGTATCTGAGTCTGTTGTTCTATCTACGCTCTTAGCTACATCTGCTTTAATTACCGACCGTGAATGGCTCCTAAAAATGTTTTTTCAAAAAGAGGATTATGTTATTTAAAAGGTCTTTGGGTCTGTGTTTATCCGGACTTGGTGAGGGAAACTCAATGGAGGAGATGTGAATTCCTCCTGCTCCATCCTGGGAAGTTGCTGTTGGGGGCTCTATTTTTCTTCAAGTTTCCATGCAAGTGTATAGTTAAACTTCAATCTGTTTCCTATATTTTTGAGCCCTCATAGTTACTTGCCTTCATAAATGCTTGCAGATCTGTTGACCCAGGTCCTCACAGTTCTAGTACTCTGTGAATGGCTGTCTGGCCTGCTTAATATTGTATATTTTTCTTTTTTTTTTCCTTTTGCTTGGATCTCTGGCCTTTGTGGACTATAGATAGGGATGGTATATGGCTTGGTTATTGCCTTTGCTTATTTTAACTTATGCTGTTTATTATTACTTTCTGTTCCCTTATTTCTGTACAAGATGCAATGCTTGGTAAATGTTAAAAATGTTAAAATTCATAAATATAAATATAAAATTTTAAAAAAGGACTCCTTCCTTATCCTGCTAGACCAGTCCAAATGAGTGGGATGTACCCACGAAGTCAGGAAGACGATGCTTTGGCTAAAAACGGCCTTGTCAAAGGTAACATCAGCACTTGCTCCTACATACATACTTCAAGAAAGTACTCAAGGAGAACCAGGAAGCCACCTCTGGAGACACCAAGGAGGACTCAGCCCAGGAGAAAGGCTGCAACCTAGTTGAGTGAGTTTTGACTCTGTCTGGCATCTTATTCCTGGACAGAAAGTACACTGGAAAAACTTTGATCCAGTAGAAAATGGAGGATTTGACCACCGCTAGACTCCCTTCCTCGGGCCACTGAAAAGTACAAACAGATGATCTGACCACTGAAAGGTATCAGTCACTTCCAGGTACCAAAGCAAAAATCTCCTCATATCGAGGAGATGTAGCAAGAGATCCAACGGGAGGTCATCCTCTGCAAAGGAGAGCAAGCCCACGTCCTCATTTAGCTGAAAAGGGGAAATCAATTTTGGAAAAAAGGATGCAACTGTTCACAAGGCAACAGATGTTGTGGAAATCAGAAAAAAAAAAAAAAAGGTTCCTGACAGCACAAAATCTGCAACTCTGAGACCCATCTAGCGGAAACAACCGCCACCAGAAAAACTGCCAAAAGAGTCAAACCTTTTATGAGTAGCTTTGCGAATGGGTTCAAAAAGTGAACATTTCAGCACCCCCATCACCACTGAGAGGCTTCACTGAGGGACGATCAGGTGCACCAAAGGTTGAATGTGCTTAGCTACCCTAAGGAAGTGAGCATCAACAGAGTGGGTCTACAAGGACTCACTTGTACTCAACCCCAGTAACACATTAAGACCGCAATCTAAATCTTAAAGAAATTCAGGGCCAAGACCTGGTCTAAGCCTGTCTGCAAGAAAGCTAGCATAGCCACAACTTCTATTTTTTCCACTGCCAGGGACAGAGATGAGCACCAGTTCTCAAAGCCCCTCCATACCCTGGCACAGACTAAGGAAGTAGAGGTCCTATAGGCCTTTAGCAGAGTAGCTGCACTTGGCTAGTCTGCTCCTCTCAAGGCCAGACCATAAGCAAGAAGGGAGAGAGAGATCTTTCATTACCAGGAGTCGTTGACAAAGGAGGCCCTTCTCCTGCAGAAGCTGGAGTGAAGGACCAGCTAATAGAGCCATCAATTCCACATACCAAGGCCTATGTGGCCAGTCTGGGTGACCAGAATAACTATGCCCGAATATATTCAAATCCTGCAGAAGAAATGGCTCACCAATGGCCACAGGAAAGGCATACAGCACCTCCTCTGGGGCCATGCTTGAAACAGAGCATCCCAGCCCATTGCTTGCAGGTTTCTGTGGTGACTGAAGAAGCGGCCCACCTTTGAATTGTTGTGTGTGGCCATGAGATCCTATCACCTCACTCTAAGTTGGGATACATGGGAATTCAGCTCCCACTATCCGGGATCCACCGTTTTATGACTGAACATTATCTATCCCCACTATATGCACTGCTGACAGAATCACCAGTTGCTCTTTCACCCAGCTGCACCGAGCTGTCACTCCAGCCACTCTGGGTTTCTCTCTGTTTGTTAATATTGGTGCTGTCAGAAAAGACCCAGACTGCTTTGTCCTCCAACAAGTACTGAAAACCCTCCAGAACCAGATGGATTGTTCTGGCCTCCAGCCGGTTTATAGGCCTGAGACTTCCTGAAGGGATCAAACTCCCTTTCTCATCCGAATGAGGCAGTGCATTCCCCCAGCCTTCAGGCTGGCATCGGTCATTAGGATCATCCAGTAGCATGCCATACATCAGATGGCAGTCTTCCCACCAAGCCAACTGATCCTTCAGAACCCCTGGAAGAGGAAAGGCTTGCTCTAAGAGCTGTGGGCACGGAGACCATAGAGACAGAAGGTGCAACTGAAGCAAACGCATGTGCACTATGGCCCACAGAACCAACTCCAGGATCGACGTCATGATCCCAGAAGCTGTAGATATCCCCATGCCTGAGGGGCAGACCGCTGACAGAACTTCGTCAGCTGGATCTATAGCTTAAGCATCCTCTCCCTCGTGAGGAACACGTGCCCCTGTGGTGTGTCAAACTGCATCGCCAAATAATACAACTCCTGCAAGGAAAATAGGTTGCTCATGGGGTAACTGATCACCAGCCCCAAATGCTCCAACCACTAGATCACTAGAGACGTGTCCTACTTTGATTTCTCCAGCGAATCTGACTGGATGATCCAGTCATCCAAGTATGGATGCACATGGGCGACGTGCTGACATAAAAAGACTACCGCCACAACCATCACTTTCAAGAAAGTGCAGGAAGCCATGTCCAAGCAAAATGGCAGAGCCCTGAACTGAAAATGTTGACCAGGATGCAAAAAACAGAAGAACTGATGATGCTGGTTCCTGATGGGAATATGACAGCAAGCCTCACCAGTTCCAGGGAGATGAGGAATTACCCCCCCCCCCATCCCCCATTGCACAGAAGTGATGAAGAAGTGGAAAGTCTTCATTCAAAAGTGAAGGAGTTTCTTGTTAACTGCCTTCAGATCAATAATGGGCACTGGTACAATAGCCTGCAACTGCAAGAAGCATCATAGAGTGTCTACGACTGCCACCCGCATGTGTGGGCCACAAAGGAGTTTGCAGAGTTGCTTACATGCATTAATGTGAGGCAGAGTTGCTTAGAGATGACAACATGTATCACCAAGCCATTGGTCCAAGTGATCCAGGTCCATTCTAAGAGAAAATGCTTGCGCCATCTTCCTGTTGATCCCTTGGAAGGGACCTCGCCTGATCTTATTGTGAGGAATTGTCAGCTTCAGAAGCGACGAAGGAAAAATCTTGGCCTCTTTTGGGCCAAGATCCATAGGGAAATGAGTCAAGTGAGACCCTTGGATCCCTACAGGCATTTCCAAGCGCCCTTGAGAATGCATACGAGGATATGACAAAAAAGAAACGAGACTGTGGCAGCCATGCCCATGACTCAATGCCAATTGGTTAACCGCTTATGTCGCTGTGTTGTGCAACATCTCGCCACTATTCTGCTATAATATTTTTAATCTCTCTCACTGTTTTTCTTTTTCGGGGCTTTTTTGTAGCACACTGCTCCATCGTTTTGTCACACAACTGGAGGTGGCAGAAATATGGAGCAAAGAATCAACTTGAAATTTCTGATTAAGTTGGGGAAGGGCCCAACCGAGTGTCTCCAACTTCTCCAAAAGGCTTTTGGAGAAGATGCAATGTCAAGGCCATGAGTCTTCGAGTGGCACAAACACTTCAAGACTGGCTGCAATGAGGTGGAGGATGATCCCAAGTCAGGACAGCCTTCCACGACAAAGACTGCTGAGAATATTGACAGAGTGAACAAGCTGGTGTGGAGTGATCGCAGATTGATGGTGCGGATGATAGCTGAGGAGCTCAGCCTGAACAGGGAGTCAGTGCAGACCATCTTGGTGCAGGAGCTGGGGATGCGGAAGGTGTGTGCCAAGATGGTGACCAAGCTTTTAATCGGACAACCAGAAGGAGCACCGGAGCAAAGTTTGTCGAGACTTGCTAGAGAAGATCGGAGAAGATCCATAGTTCGTTGGCTGAGTCATCACAGGAGACGAGACTTGGATCTTCCAATATGACCCTGAAAGCAAGAGACAGAGCCTGCAGTGACGCGACTATCACCCAGACCCAAGAAGGCGTGCATGTCCAAATCAAGGATCAAGGTCATGCTGATCGCATTCTTCGACCAGAAGAGAGTGGTCCATCATGAGTTTGTGCCTGAGGGCAGACAGTCAACCAGCACTTCTACCAACAGGTCCTCAATCGCCTCCTTGACCAGGTTCGGCGCAGCAGGCGGACTCTGTGGATAGACAGGTCGTGGCTGCTCCACCAAGACAACGCACCCGCACACACTGCGCTCAGTGTGAGGCAGTTCTTGGCTACCAAACAGATCACAGCTCTTGACCACCCTCCTTATTCCCCAGATCTCACACCGTGCGACTTCTGGCTCTTCCCCAGGCTGAAGACTATGCTCAAAGGAACTAATTTTGCCTCTGTAGAAGAAATCAAGGCTACTGTTACGAGGGAGCTGAGGATCCTCAAGAAGGAGGACTTTACTTGGTGCTTCCGTACGTGGCAGTAGCGAATGCAGAAGTGCATTAACTCTGGGGGGGATTACTTTGAAGGGGACAATGCATAATTTCTCTGTAGATTTTGTAATAAAACATTTACGGGACAGTCTCATTTCTTTTTTGTCACACCTCGTATGTACTGCCGAACAAGCACATAAGAACCTATGAGATGCTAAACTGGTCAGACCAAAGTCCATCAAGCCCAGTATCCTCTTTCCAACTGTGGCCAATCCAAGCCACAATTACCTGGCAGGTTCTTAAGAAGGTACACAGGCTCCACAATTCTTATCCTGGGGTAAGCGGTGGATATCCTGGGTCCTCTTTAATAGGGGCTTATGGACCTTTCCTCCAGGAACTTGACCAAACCGTTTTTAAACCCAACTATACTAACAGCTTTTACTACATCCTCCGGTAACGAATTCCAGAGTTTGATTGCGCGTTGAGTGAAAAAATATTTTCTCTTATTAGTCTTAGATGGGTTACCTTGTAGCGTCATTGTGTGTCTCCTAGTCTTTCTACTGTTGGATGGTGTAAAACAACCGACCTGCATTTAATCATTCCACTATATTCATTAATTTATAGGCCTTTATCATATCTCCCCTCAGACGTCTCTTTTCAAAGTTGAAGAGCCCTAACCTTTTAAGCCTTTCCTCATAGGGGTATCCTTCCATCCCCTTTGCCATTTTGGTGACTCTTCTCTGTACCTTTTCTAATTTTGCTACATTCTTTTTTAAGTTGTGGCGACCAGAATTGCATACAATATTCAAGGTGCGGTCGCACCAATGGAACGATACAGAGGCATTATAATATCCTTGGTTTTATTCTCCAGTCCTTCCCTTATGATTCCTAGAATTCTATTTCCTTTCTTGGCCGATGCTGCACACTGGGCGGAGAGTTTCAACTTATTATCCACTATGATGCCTAAATCTTTTTCATATTAAACCAATAATATAGAAAACCCCTGATATAGGTAGTACCAAGTAAATACTAAAAATAACAAACCACCAAAGGAGTCCCATCCCAAGAAATATGTATATAACAGTCTTTGTTTTTGTCGGAGGGAGCCAAGAGAGGCTAGAACTGAGATCTAACCACACCAGATGGCACCTTCCATTTTTTAAAAATAAACACATGTGTATATAACAAAAACTTAGCTAAAAGCTCCGGGTCGCCCTATAGTCTCCTGCCGGGGTTCTGCGCTTGGACCTTTATCACAGTTTTGTGATATCTTTTTACAAAAAGAGGCTTGTCGTGTTCAGTCATATGTACGGGACTCCACTCATTTCATGCAACAACTGGCATTAGTTACCTGCCCTGTCCAAAGTGTAATTCTGGTCACTTTGGATGTTACAGCATTATTCACAAATATTAATCAGATGGAGGTCATGTCTCTTTTGCAACGGCTATTTACTTTTGCTCCGCCTCGGCTTCCTCGCCGGTTTTTGATTGATTTGATGGAATTGGTTCTCACACGAAACTACTTCTTGTCTGAAGGCAAATACTATCAACAGATTTTTGGTATTGCCATGGGGGCGTCGGTGGCACCATCCATCGCCACCCTGTATATGGCTGAGTTTGAGGAACTGTTTTTATATACATCAACTCATTTCCAACAAGTTGTTTTTTGGAAACGATTTCTCGACGACATCTTTTTCCTTTGGGAAGGGAGTTGTTCTGCTTTGGATGCTTTCCTATGCTGGCTGAATGCCCTCAGGCCTAACCTGACTTTTACGGCACACATTCATGAACATAGCATTGAATTTCTTGATATGACGGTGTTCAAGTCTGATGAAGGTTTTGGCACTACGCTGTTTCGAAAACCTGTTCAGCGTAATAGTTTACTACATCACAACAGCTTTCATCCGGGCCCCCTACGGAGGGGGCTACCCTATGGCCAATTTTTACGCTTACGGCGTCTTTGTTCATCACTGATGGATTTCAGACATCATGCTAAAGATCTGTGCCTCCGATTAGCCCAGCGGGGTTACCCCCACAAAGTAATTCAGAAGGCATACCTTCGTGCCTCTTATACCCATCGTGAATGGTTGATTATTGATGCTCCCAGGGATGGTCCTCCTGCTGTGACTACTGAGGCGGTAGTCGGCATACTACCATTTATCACTTTAAGTTCTGATGTGGTAAGGATATTACGTAAACATTGGCCCCTTTTGGGTTTGCATTCCTGCTTTGAGAAGCCTTTACGGATCGCTTTCACTCGTGGAACTAACCTTAGGGATTTAGTGGTTCATTCCATTCCTGAGTTGGATCGACCTCCTCGTTCTTCTCCACGTGATGCCTGTCATACTAGTTGTGGCCAGTGTCAATTTTGTGAATCCACTTTGACTGGACATGAGTGGACACACCCGGGTACGGGTCAACGGTATTTTCGCAAATGGAACACCGATTGCACTTCCACACATGTGGTATACTTGTTACTATGCCCATGCCTACTGGTGTATGTGGGCAGAACTTCTAGATTGATCAAGGTTCGCCTGGCTGAGCACGCCTCCCGGGTCCGGAATAAAACGCTGACGGCCCCTATCGTTGATCATTGTGTAAGCTCTGGCCATGAGTTTTCTCAATTGTCTTGGACGGTCATTGATCATGTCCCCCCTAACCCACGGGGGGGTGACTGCATTGCTATTTTGCAACGTCGTGAGCAGTCTTGGATTTTCCGACTGAATACAGTGGCCCCGTCTGGTCTAAACAAGGAGATTGATTGGGCAAGCCTATATTAGCTATCCTCCATGACGTAATGGGTTCCCCTGTCTCAGTGGGGTGCCTTACAGCTTGATTGGACCTCTGCATGTGAGTGATGTTTATTGTAGCCAATTAAAATCCCCCCCTGAAGGATATATCGAGTGGTGAACACTCGGAGTTTTTTGGCGAGCAGCACTGAAGAAAATGGAATGCGCTTGACACAGGGAACATTTCCCGAAACGTGCACGTCGCGCCTTATTCACTGGATATCGTGCTATGCTCTGAGTTGCTGAATCACTTATCGGAGCTTTAAGCTAAGTTTTTGTTATAAGAACATAAGAACATAAGAAATGCCATACTGGGTCAGACCGAGGTCCATCAAGCCCAGTATCCTGTTTCCAACAGTGGCCAATCTAGGTCATACGTACCTAGCAGTTTCCCCAAAAGACACAGGTTCTGCAGTGCTTGTACTAGGCCAAGCATTGATATCCTGGGTCCCTTTTTAATAGTGGTTTATGGACCTTTCCTCCAGGAACTTGTCCAAACCTTTTTTAAACCCAGCTATACTAACAGCCCTTACTACATCCTCCGGTAACAGATTCCAGAGTTTGATTACACGTTGAGAGAAGAAATATTTTCTCCTATTTGTCTTAAATAGTTTACCCTGTAGCTTCATTACATGCCCCCTAGTCCTTCTATATTCTGATAGCGTAAACAATTTATCCACGTTTATCCGTTCCACTCCATTCATTAATTTATACACCTCTATCATATCTCCCCTCAGCCGCCTCTTTTCTAGGTTAAAGAGCCCTAACCTTTTTAGCCTCTCTTCATAGGAGTAGCCTTCCATCCCCTTCACCAATTTGGTGGCTCTTCTCTGTACTTTTTCTAATAACTCTATGTCCTTTTTAAGATACGGTGACCAGAATTGCACACAATATTCAAGGTGCGGTCGTACCATGGAGCGATACAGAGGCATTATAATATCCTTTGTTTTATTCTCCATCCCTTTCCTTAGGATACCTAGCATTCTATTTGCTTTCTTGGCCGCCGCTGCACACTGGGCGGAGGGTTTTAACATGTTATCCACGATGACTCCTAAATCTTTTTCCTGGGTGGTGGTTTCTAATGTGGAGCCTTGCATCTTGTAACTATAGTGTGGGTTGTTCTTTCCTAGGTGCATAACTTTGCACTTGTCCACATTAAATTTCATCTGCCATTTGGATGCCCAGTCTTCCAATTTATCCAGATCCTCCTGCAGTTTTCCACAATCCTCTTGGGTTTTAACAACTTTAAACAGTTTTGTGTCATCTGCAAATTTGATTACCTCACTAGTTATTCCCTTTTCCAGGTCATTTATGAATATGTCAAAAAGCAGCGGACCCAGTACAGATCCCTGGGGTACTCCACTATTCACCTTTTTCCATTGGGAATATTGGCCATTTAGCCCTACCCTCTGCTTTCTATCTTTTAACCAGTTCCCGATCCACAATAGTACACTGCCTCCTATCCCATGACTTTTTAGCTTCGCCAAAAGTCTCTGATGGGGGACCTTGTCAAAAGCTTTCTGAAAGTCCAGATACACTATATCAACCGACTCACCTTTGTCTACCTGTTTATGCACACCTTCAAAAAAACAGATCAGATTAGTAAGACAAGATCTGCCTTGTCTAAAGCCATGTTGGCTGTCTCCCATTAGGCCATGACTATCTACATGCTGTGTAATTTTGTTCTTTATGATGGCTTCTACCATTTTCCCTGGTACTGACGTCAGGCTCACCGGTCTGTAATTTCCCGGGTCACCCCTGGAACCCTTTTTAAAAATTGGTGTTACGTTGGCGACCCTCCAATCTTCAGGTATTACAGATGATTTTAATGAAAGTTCACAGATTACCAATAACAGGTCTGCAATCTCATATTTCAGTTCTTTCAACACTCTGGGATGTATACCATCCGGTCCAGGTGATTTGCTACTATTCAGTTTATCAAATAGTTGTAATATATCTTCCCGGTGTAGCGATATTTCTCTCAATTCCTCTGCAGTATCACCTTTAAATACCACTTCAGTCTTGGGTAACACCCCTACATCTTCCTCAGTAAAGACCGAAGCAAAGAATTCATTCAGTCTCTCTGCTATAGCCTTGTCTCCTCTTACTGCCCCTTTTACCCCTCTATCATCTAATGGTCCAATTGACTCTCTCACAGGCCTTTTGCTACGAATGTACTTGAAAAAGTCTTTATTTCGTGTTTTTGCTTCCGTAGCAAGTTTCTTCTCAAATTCCCGCTTTGCCTGCCTTATCAATGCTTTGCATTTAACTTGCCAGTGCTTGTGCTGTTTCCAGTTTTCATCATTTGGCTCTTTTTTTCCATTTTCTGAAGGTTGCTCTTTTGGCAGCAACAGCCTCTCTGACCTCACCTTTAAACCATGCTGGCAGTTTTTTGGACTTTCTTCCACTTTTCTTAATGCGTGGAATACAGCTGGTCTGGGCTTCGAGGATAGTATTTTTAAATAACACCCAAGCTTGCTGTAAGTCTTTAACCTTTGGAACCTCTAACCTTTGGAACCTATATACACATGGGGTTTTTTTTAAAAATGGAAGATGCCATCTGGTGTGGTTAGATCTCAGTTCTAGCCTCCCTTGGCTCCCTCCGACAAAAACAAAAACTGTTATATACATATTTCTTGGGGTGAGATTCCTTTGGTGGTTTGTTATTTTTAGTAAATCTTTTTCATGGCTGGTGGTTCCTCATGGAGAACCTTGCATTGTATAACCATAGTTTGGGTTGTTCTTTCCTGAGTGCATAATTTGCACTTGTCCACATTAAATTTCATCTGCCATTTGGATGCCCAGTCTTCCAATTTATCAAGGTCCTCTTGCAATTTTTCCCAATCCTCTTGGGTTTTAACAACTTTGAATAATTTTGTGTCTTCTGCAAATTTGATCATCTCATTCGTTATTCCTATTTTCAGGTCATTTATGAATATGTTAAAAAGCAGCGGGCCTAGCACAGATCCCTGGGATACTCCACTATTCACCTTTCTCTATTGAGAAAATTGGCCATTTAGCCTTACTCTCTGTTTTCTGTCTTTTAACCACAATAGTACACTGCCTCCAATCCCATGACTTTTTAAGCTGTGCAGTCAAAACCAATGCCAGGATACAATCACTGCCACCAGAGGCTTGGAATTTTCCCTGATCGAATCACAGAGGACCTCTGCCAAAAAAAGTTGTCCAGGATTCCAGACAGGCCACCTCTGGGCTATCCAGTAGCTGCTGCACCAAGACTGGCAAATTGTGCTGTCTGGGAAACCAAGGCCGAAGCTGCAAAAGCATTAGTCAGGAGAGTCTCCACCCTCATATTGTAAGCCTCCCTCAGTGCTGCACTGCCTTCCATAAGAATGGTGGTGCATTTCAACACTGAAAAAAACAGGAGCATCCACACATAGCTGTCCAAAAAGCTGATCCAGCTTGCCCAGAGTCACCGGATACAAACAGGCCAGGGCCTTTGGCCCTTTGACACCCAATTCCAGCACTCCCACTTTGAGACCAGGAGCTTATCGAGCACCTCCAGCAACAGAAAAAAAACCCAAATGGGGCTTCTGTTGGATGGCGGATCAGGAATAGACTTTTTGAACCCAATCAAAGCTGGCAGATTATCCTGGCAGAAAAGAACACCCTCCAAAGGGAGAGCTCCCTTCCTCTGCCTGACCAGCTGTTTCCACAGCTGCTGGTCTCTGTCAGATGAGCTGCTCTTCTGTGGCCCCAAAAGGCCTCTATGGCTATAGATCAGGGCCTCCTCCTCCCTCCACGGAGCCCCCCCCCCCCACCCCCGTGGGTACTCAATGAGCAATAGCCGCTCTGTAGTGGCTGTGGGCACAGAAGGCAAAGCTGAGGAGGCCTCAATGTCGCCATTAGGCCATGGGTCCCCTGAGAGTGACCCCCAATGTCTAAAAGCCCTGAGTCCTTACATCCCCCATCATACTATGAACAAAAAAAGCACAGTGGGCACAGGGGTGGGAATGTGGTATGACTGCCCTGCTCCACATGGCTGGGGAAACAAAATGCGCAAAAAATAAAAATACAAAAGACAGCCAAGAAAAGCCCACTCAAAAAATGTAAACCGCAAAAAAGCATGCAACCACAGCAAAAAAAGGGGAGTTCCCACATCTGTAAGGGAAACCCAAATCAGACTTCCCTGAAGACCTACACAGTTCGGGAAAGCCCCACTGTCAGCTTTGGCCTAATCAGCATTCTTTTTTTTTAAGCTGCTTTATGCAGCATCACAGCCAACTGAGCCAATAGAAAACAATGGGCTTTCTTTGGATTAGTTGTATCCTAGCTTTCTTATTTCTGTACAAGTATAATGCTTGGAACTAATTAGTAAAATGATAAATATATAATAAAAAAAAAGAAAACAATGGGCAAAAACACCAAAGTGCAAAAAGACAGAAAAAAAAAGAGAACTAACTGGTCCCAAAGGGATCCAAGGGTACAAAATAGACAGCTGAAGGGAAGGTGGGGCCTAGGCTCAACTTACCAGCTTCCCTTAGGGGCTCCACAGAGACCAGTTGCTCTTCCTCGGCCTGTCACCTGCTAGTAACCTGTGGGAAACAGTGCTAGATCCTAGGCAGCTGTCAGCTAAAGAATCAAAGGCTCTTTCAGGCTAGGTCCAAGGCCTCTGCCCTGCATTTTGGGTGAGGAGAGCTGGGCCCATCACAGTGCTGCACCAGTTCACACACACCTTACCATCTGATGAAGACAGACAATACTAGCTTCGCTTAGTGCTGTACCAGTGGTTATTCCTCCTGAGGACACCAGTGAACGTTGCTCAAGTCTACCTCCATCTACTCATGTAGCAAATGCTCCACTTTAACTATTACGTTCTGATTTTATAACTAATGGTGTGGGATACTGTATCCAAAAACTCAGAAACCATTTATACACAAAAATACCTAACTCCGGAAAGGTCTCAGACTCAATAGCGCTATTTATTTATTTATTTAACAGTTTTTTATATACCGCCCCTTCCAGAGATCAGGGGCGGTTCACATTGAACAAAAATCTATATACTTCTGTATATTTTACATGGAACTTGTGTTAACTATTTACACGTTTAGTTACATTGAACATGTTTTGAACATTAACTAGAATAATACTTTTCAAACTATGTACAGGTCATCATAACATAATTGAGTTACCGGGATTTATTTACAATAGTGATATAGCCGTTTGTTTGTGTAAATCTTTGTCTGTAGGGTAAGGTAGAGTAGAGTAAGTGTCTTTCTTATGTTTAATCATTTGTTCTGTCTTGAGAACTGTGGATGTGTTTCTGTGATTGTATTGGAGAGGTTTTTTGTTGGTAGGGGATCTCAAAGTGTTTTGTAAAAAGGTATGTTTTTAGTTCTTTTTTGAATTGGTGAAGGTCCTTTATTGTGCGGATGGCTAATGGGGTTTCGTTCCAGAGGGTAGGGGCAGCAAAGGAGAAGGCTCTATCACTTGTCGTTGCTTTGGTCCTTCTGAAATTAGTTTTTATGTTGAGGGAGTGGGTTGCGTTCTGTCTTCGTGTTCTAGTTTCTGATGGGGGTTGTAATAGGGTAGATAGTTGGGAGGGAGAGATGTTATTGATGAGTTTAAAGGTAGTCAGGAGGATTTTATATTTTATTCGGCTGCTTATGGGGAGCCAATGAAGATCTATTAGTATTGGGGTCACGTGGTCTGTTAGTTTAGCTTTTGTGACCATCTTGGCACATATGTTTTGTGCTCTTTGGAGGAGGTATATGCTTTTTAGTGGTAGGCCATTTAGAATGCTATTGCAGTAGTCAAAGTGGGGGGTGATGAGGGAGTTGACCACTGATCTAAAGTCATGTGTGTTGAGTAGGGGTCTCAGGTGTTGTATTGTCTTGAGTTTATAGAATATAGTTTTTTACTGTATGTTTTATATGTGGGATCATGGTGAGTGAATGGTCCAGAATTATTCCAAGGTATTTTACCTCCTCCTTTTTAATAGGTATTGGTGTGTTATTTATTGTGATTGTAGTAGGGTAGTTGTGGTCCGTGTCAGGTTTTCTCGTTATGAACATTGCTTCGGTTTTTTTGAGATTGATGCTTAGGTGGTTGTTCTCAAGCCATATGGTTGTCTCATTCATGCATTGGAGTAGTCTATCGTATTTGGGGTTGTTGGTGTTTATGGGGATGGCGAGCATGATATCATCCGCGTATATGAAATGGTTGATTTCATACTTCTTGAATATGTCTGTAATTGGTTGGAGGTATAAATTAAAGAGGAGGGCAGAGAGTGCCGATCCCTGAGGGATACCCTGGCCTTGAGGGAAGGTTTCTGATGTTTCTTTGCCTAATTGTATCTGTATGAATCTGTTTGAAATGTATGATTTGAACCATTCAAGGACAGTTCCTCCTATTTTTAGGTTTTCAAGTCTGTTGATGAGTGTTTTGTGATTAATGCTGTCGAATGCAGCAGATAGGTCTATGAAGAGGAGGAGGAAACCTTTGCTATTCTCATTAGTACCACTGATGAGGAGGTCTGTCAAGGCGATTAGGAGGGTTTCCACTCCATGGAAGGGGCGGAATCCGAATTGATGTGCATCAAGAAGTTTTTGCTCATCTATGTATTCCTGTAGTTGGAGTTGTATGGTTTTTTCTATTATTTTAGCGATTAGCGGTATGCTGGCAATTGGTCTGTAGGAGTTGGGGTCCTTTGGGTCAAGTTTATTGTTTTTTATTATGGGACGGATCGAGGAGAGCTTTAGGGTGTTGGGCATGGTTCCTTGTGTGAGAGATTGGTTTACTATGTATTGGATGTTTTCTGCAAGGGATTCCTTAGTATACTTGATCCATGACACCGGGCATGGGTCAAGCGGGGAAGTTGTAGTGTTGATCATTGTTATGATGTTGAGGATGTGTTTACGATCAACCTTGTGGAATGTTGTCCATTCATAGTTACTGGTCCGTGTGTGTTCTATTGTGATGGTCGGGGAGCAAGATTTTACCTTTAGTTTTTCAGCAAAATGTGATGCTAAGGTTTGGACGTTTATAATGTCCTGGTTCGGTTCTGGGTTATGTGTTTTTGTTAGTGTTTTGACGATTAAGAAGAGTTCTCTTGGTCGGTTGAGAGCAAGATTTATTAGATTGGAATAGTAATCTCTTTTTGAGTTGTTGATTGCTTCTTTGTATTTATTAAGTAAGTTTTTATTTGGTTTTGTTATCGTGTGATTTGGTGTTTCTCCAGGTTTTTTCTTGTTTAAGTAGTTGTCTTTTTAGTAGGGCAATGTTTTTCGTGAACCATTTTTGTGATTCTTTCTTTTTCTTCTGGAATGTTTGAGTGGAAGTAGCTGCTTCTTGGATTGTTTGGTTCCAGTTCTCTATAGTTAGGTCGATGTCAGATAGGCTTGTAGTGAGCTTAGGTAGTACCTTGTCGAGGAATGCATCATTGTCGAAGCGGGTAAAACGTGAGCGGTGAGCTGTTGCGTTTGGGGACTGTGATGGTACTTGTGTTAGTAGGTGAAAGGTTATCAGGTGGTGGTCAGACCAAGGTACCTCTGTAGTTGTTGGGGGAGAGTGTAGTTGATGTAGGTTGAAGGGGGTAGGGAGGAAAATGAGGTCTAGTGAGTTTCCTTTATTATGTGTGGGGGTATTGATTATCTGGTTATATCCCATTTGGGTCATTGAGTCTATGAAGTTGTTTTTTTTGGGATTGGTTTAAGGATGGGAGGTTAAGGTCACCTAGGATTATAAGAGGTTTTCTCTGGGATGCTGTGCATGCTAGTTCAAGGATAGGAGAAAGATTTTTGTGATCTGTTGATGGTGGTCTATAGATTAGGGAGAATGCTAGTGTTCTGTTTTCAATGTTTATTATGTCCATGCCTTCAACATTGTTTGAGTTTGTTAGGGTGTATTGTACAAAAATACAGGGTAGAGCACCAGCACAAAAATACCTAACTCCGGAAAGGTCTCAGACTCAATAGCGCTATATGAACTTCAGTACATGAAATACTGTTGAACGTGCTGGCAGCATCAATGACCAATCCAGAGATTATATAAAACACTAATGAGTTTACAAAAATGAGTACCAACTTTCATCTAAAAAACCACACCATTGTATCAACAAAAAATGCTTATCTTAAAGAATATCATGGTGTGAATCGCCCCTACGCCTCCTCTGGCGCCACTCTGAACGTTTCACTCTTACAATAGAGTTTCCTCAGGGGGTCTGCAGATAAAATCAACAGACATACAGCAGCATCCCTAATATCACAACGCATGCAACCCACTAATAAAACTAAACACTATAACCACATACCATTGAACACATCCACCGTTAATGCTGATGCTGCCCACGTTTCACTTGCAGAAATCTGTTCAAAGCAATCCTCTCAAAAAACGCCGCGCATGCGGTCTGGATGACAAAAAACACAATTTAAACTGCAGGGCTCAATGACGTCAACCAGCACTGATTGGTGCAACATCAAAACTACTAGCTAAAGCTATCACAAAGTGACTCACAGACATACCCCCCAGTCAATACTGGTGTTCAAACCCGTCGGTATTAATGTCTGCAATCTAAAAATCCAGTGTTTTATATAATCTCCGGATTGGTCATTGATGCTGCCAGCGCGTTCAACAGTATTTCATGTACTGAAGTTCATATAGCGCTATTGAGTCTGAGACCTTTCCGGAGTTAGGTATTTTTGTGTATAAATGGTTTCTGAGTTTTTGGATACAGTGTCCCACACCATTAGTTATAAAATCACAACGTAATAGTTAAAGTGGAGCATTTGCTACATGAAGAGTGATCTACTTTTTGCTCTAATAAGGGACCATTGATTGGGTACCTCCATCTGCTGGCAAGGGAGCACACCCACTCATCTGGACTGGTCTAGCAGGATGATAAGAAGGCACCATTTGAGTCAAGTCAGATTCTTGGACATATTTATTTTACATGTCTTAAAAGGCAAAGACTTAACAAACAAGAGAAGTACATCAGCATCAGGCTTCTAAGAACATTAAGACAAAAGGCATGGAGCAACCATGATTAAAGCCCAAAACCATTCAGGTGCAAAAGGAGGTTCTCTCATGGTAGGCTGGTAGAGGCCCTAGTGCTCAGACCGGGTGGCCCGAGATAGCTTGAATGGGTCCAGTTGTGCTGGATAGCTAGAATTATCAAGATTGAAGTCTGGAGTAGTGTATGTGTCTGATGTCCTCTATCTCCTTTAAGTCCAAGACATTGGTAGTAGTGGGGAACTTGCTACTGATAAAGTGATGCTGCCTCTAAGCTACAGTGGACTACAAAATGGGACTGCTACTTCTGGAGAGAGATCTGCAATTGTAAGTATTACTTCAGGGAATTTTTCTAAATCTTGGGGAAAAAGGAATTTTTTAGATTAATGCTGATTAATCTGTGAACATCTGTTAAAATGGTCAGGGCCTATAGCAGCAAAGAGTTTCAGTTTAAATTTAAAACACAGAAGAGAGCTTTCTGTGTAAATTTAGAACCCTAGACTCCCACTATCCAAGCAAGGGCTGTGGGACTCCCCCAGGAGATTGGTCAAAGATTACCTTAGAAGCACAGGACAGGGTACTGTGTAGCAGCCAGCTTTTAATAAGTCTTTTTTCCCTCCCTCCCTCCCCATCACTCACCCACCCCTGGGATAATCGTAGCTTTATAGGTGCCTAAACCTCTTAAAGGAAAGGAGATGCCATATTCACTCTCAGGTGCAGCTGTTTATTCTTATCAGCATACATTAAGGGGCTTGTTTGATTTAAATGGGGCCGCGGCTCCGATAATGATCGGAAACCGCTACCGCGGCTTTCTAAACAAGCCCCTAAGGACCTGTCATTAATTAAATTTCATGTGAACAAAATACATTAAACGTATTAGGTATAGTTTTATTAGCAGCCTCCGACAACCCCCACTGTCCTCCGCAGCTCCCCCGATCGGGGTAGAGCGCCCGAGCAGGAAATCCTCCTGCTCGTAAGCTTCTGCCCAATCGGGGCAGTGGGAGCAACAAAGGGCCGGCATTAAAAGGGCCGCCCCAGCAGGGCGGGCCCGCGCCTGAGGGCCTCGCCCTTAGGCGCGGCACAGAAGTGGCAGCAAGAAAAGCCACCACATAACATCAAACAAAGGAACAGCAGGCCCGACCAGACCGAACAGAAGACCTGACCAGAAAGAATGACCAGAGCCTCAACACCCCAGTAAGTCACCACAATCCATCATGGCCACAGCAACCTACCTGCCAATATTCCTCTTCATAACACAACTCTTCCCACAGCACACAGAAACACACTACCCACACTCAGAAACCATATGGACAACAACAACCATGCCTACCTAACCCACTCCGCAACACATCACCCGGAGCTCTCTCACGAAAGGCAAACACAACAGACACACCATCCACGAGAACAACCCGCACACAAACATGAAAACAAACCACAAGGAGCCTAAGAAGTAATTAGTCCTTACCTGCTAATTAGTGTTCCTGAAGGAACTTCAGTCCAGTCCCTTAACTTCTGGGTTGCGCAACCCTTCCAGCAGCTTGGAGGCTGAGCCCATCATCTTTTCGATGATGGTGTGGTATAAATACCACTGGCACCACCCACTGGCACCAGTAATCTATTGCAAAAGCAGACTTAAAGGATAGATCATTAAGAACTTATAACTATATGACAACATGCAATAACTTACAACTCACATCCTAAACTTGTAAACCCTTTTTTTTTTTTTTATTCAAGTGAAGGAGGGAAAAGAAAAGGAAGGAAGGAGGAGGCTTACCTGAGGCCAAAAGGGCCTTCTCCCCTTCCCAGCAGGCCCCCTTTTTGCGGGCCGTCATGCCCTCCAGGCCCTATGCAAGGGACCCTACGATTTAGCTCCGTACTCTGTCTTCGGTCCGCCAATTGAAAGCCACCGAACTCGGGCGGGATCAGGGACTGGACTGAAGTTCCTTCAAGAACACTAATTAGCAGGGAAGGACTAATTACTTCTTCCTTATCGTCACTTCAGTCCAGTTCCTTAACTTCTGGGATGTAACAGAGCAGTTCAAGACTGGGAGGGGTTCGCTATTCCGGACCGAAGTACCGCGCTGCCAAACCTGGCATCCGTTGCCCCTTGGACATCCAGCCTATAATGCTTGGTAAGGGTGTGCAGGGACGACCAGGTAGCCGCTTTACAAATGTCCAGCGGCGGTACCAAACTATGTTCAGCCCAGAAGCCGCTTGCGCTCTAGTTGAATGCGAGTTAAGACCTCCTGGGACCTGCTTCCCTTTGAGGATATAAGCGGAGGCAATCGCCTCCCTGATCCACCTAGAAATGGAAGCTTTGGCCGCTGCCTCTCCCTTATGCGGCCCTCCAAATTGAACAAATAAGCGTTTGGACTTTCGAAAAGGTGCCGTGCGGGAGAGGTAACGCTTCAACACTCTATGCACGTCCAGAAGCCTAAGCTTTTCCCCGTCGCCTGCTTGACCCTTGTCCGAGAAAGCCGGGAGAGACACCGACTGGTTTACATGAAAAGGAGAGATGATCTTAGGTAAGAAGGAAGGAACTGTAAGCAAGACCACCTTATCTCTAAAGAAAGAGAGAAAGGGAGGTCGAGAAGACAATGCCTGAAGCTCTGAAACGCGTCTGGCCGAACAAATCGCTACTAAAAATACCGTCTTTAGGGTCAAGTCCTTCAGGGAGGACTTCTTCAGCAGTTCAAAGGGCTCTCTGGATAAGGCATTCAAGACTAGGTTGAGGTCCCAAGGAGGAATAACGGATCTTTGCTGGGGACGTAACCGTCTAACCACTCTGAGAAACCTGCCAACATCTGCATGGACCCCTAGAGATTTGCCTTTGACCTTCCCCCTATAGCAATAGATGGCTGCTAACTGGACCCGTAAAGAGCTAGGTGCTAGACCCTTCTCGAAGCCCGCCTGTAAGAACTCCAGGACCTCAGGGACTAATGCTGATAGGGGCCTGATCTGACGCTCTGCACACCAGGCTTCAATGACATGCCAAACTCTCACATAAGAAAGGCAGGTGAAGCGTTTGAGCGCTCAACAAAGTTGAAATTACTGATCCCGAATACCACCGCTTCCTGAACCGCGCCCTTTCAATAGCCAGGCCGTAAGCGAGAAACGATGCACGTGGGGCATGCATACCGGGCCCTGCCATAAGAGATCCTTCTTGCAGGGGAGCCGCCACGGTCGATCGGCCGTCAACCTCACGAGGTCTGCATACCAAGGACGTCGAGGCCAATCCGGGGCTATGAGAACTACCAAACCGTGGTGGGCTTCCACCCGCCGTAGAACCCTCCCTATGAGCGCCCAGGGAGGGAACATGTAGAGAAGGCCCTCTGAAGGCCATCTTTGGGCCAGGGCGTCCAAGCCCTCAGACATCCTTTTCTTTCTGCGGCTGAAAAACCGGTTCGCTTTCGCGGTCGAGTACCGAGCCATGAGATCCATGATCGGTCTCCCTCAACGGGCAACCACTCGTTCGAACACTTCTTGCGCCAGCTCCCACTCTCCGTGGTCTATCCTGAACCTGCTGAGGTAATCTGCAGTCACGTTGTCTGTTCCAGCCACGTGCTGCGCCGATATTGCCAGCAAATGGACTTCGGCCCACTGCAAGAGGATATCCGCCTCCTTCTCCAAGGACGGACTGCTTGTTCCCCCTTGGCGGTTGATGTAGGCCACCGCGGTGGCGTTGCCGGACAGGACGCGGCCTGCCCTTTGACGCACCAAGAGCTCGAACGCCCGGAGAGCCAAGGTTACCGCCCTCAACTCCAGTCCAGCGGCCTTGGGCGAACTGTCCCTCGCAGTGAGCCCCCGAGCCTGCTAAACTCGCATCCGTCATCAGTTGTATCCACTGTGGAGGATCGAGGGGCATCCCGCGTTCCAGGTTCCTTGGGCTTCTCCACCACCGCAGAGACCTCCTGATCCGGGGAGGGCAGGGAACCCGTCTGGATAAGGGGTGATGCTGATGGGACCACTGCCGCAACAGGGTGCGTTGGAGAGGTCGCATATGCGCCCGGGCCCACGGTACTACTTCTAATGCCGCTGCCATGGTACCCAGCAGCTGAAAGTAATGCCAGGCCGTGGGGCATCTCGTAAATAGAAAACGAGAAACGAGATTCCTCAGGTCGACTGACCTCTGCTTCGAGAGGAACACCCTTCCCTCTTTGGTGTCGAACCGAGCTCCGAGGTACTCGATCTCCTGAGTGGGAATTAATCTGCTCTTTGCCCGATTGATGACCCACCCCAGCTTTTCCAGGAAGTCCACAACTCTGGCAGTCGCCGAGCGACTCTCCGCTTCTGACTTTGCTTGGATCAGCCAATCGTCCAGGTAGGGATGGACTAGGATTCCTTCTTTTCGAAGAGCTGCGGCCACTACCACCATTACCTTGGTGAACGTCCTGGGAGCTGTTGCTAGGCCGAAGGGGAGGGCCTGGAACTGGAAGTGGCCTCTTGGTACGGCAAATCTTAGGAACTGCTGATGCGACATTCGGACCAGGATATGCAAGTATGCTTCTGTCAAATCTAGGGATGTCAGGAACTCTCCCCGATGAACGGCAGCAATCACCGACTTCAGGGTTTCCATGCGGAAGTGAGGAACTCTGAGACAGCGATTGATTTGCTTTAGGTCCAGAATTGGGTGGAAGGAACCTTCCTTCTTTGGAACTACAAAATAAATGGAGTATCGACCGGACCCTCTTTGATCTTGTGGGACAGGCAGCACCGCTCCCAGCTCTATAAGCCTTGAAAGAGTGACTTCCACCGCCACCTTCTTTTCTGGTGGACCGCAGGAGGACTGACTAAAGGCTGGGGTTACTCGCTTTGCGAACTCGAGAGCGTAACCCTCTCGGATCACTTCTAAGACCCACTGATCGGATGTGACCCGGGACCAGGCGGGGAGAAACTGCCTTAACCGACCTCCTACCGGCAGAACTCCCTCCTGGACCCCCGTCCTCTCATTGTGATTTTCTAGGTCCCGAGGAGGAGGAAGAGGCCCCAAAACCTCTGCCTGCCCCGCGAAACCCTCTGAAGCTTTGACCCCTGGAAGACAAGCGGCCCCTGGGAAAAGGGTTCGGTCTGGACTGTTGGAATCTCCGGAAGTCCTTCGGCTGACTCCGGACCGGCGCCAAAGAGAGGCCCAGCTTTGGTCTATCTTCAGGGAGCCTGCCTCCCTTTGATTCTCCCAGATCCTTTACTGACTTATCCAGGTCTTCTCCAAATAGTTTTCCCTTGAAAGGAAGTTGACTCAGGCGCGCCTTTGAAGATGCATCCGCTGCCCAGTTACGTAACCACAGGTACCTTCTGGCTGCAACGACCGAGGCCATATTCTTCGCCAGACTCCTAATGAGATCATACTGGCTATCTGCTAAGTAGGCCGAACCGGACTCTAACTTAGACGCCACTGTTTGATCGTCACTTGAGGGAATGTCAGCCAGTTGCAGCTGTTGGGACCACCTCAGACAGGCTCTAGCTACCCAAGCCCCCGAAACTGATGCCTGTAAGGCAAGGGCACTAACATCAAAGGCTTGCTTTAGCAGAGTATCCAGTCTTCTATCTTGACTGTCTCTCAGGGCCGCGCCGCCCTCGACCGGGATAGTCATTTTCTTTGTTACCGCCGAGACCGCCGCGTCCACCCTAGGCGACTTCAGCAGATCTTTGTCCGGTTCAGGTACTGGGTAGAGACAGGACATTGCACGGACTCCCCTCAGGGTAAACTCTGGCTGGTTCCATTCTTCCTGAATCATCTGATGTACCACTCTATGGACTGGGAACACCTTCTGCGACCTCCTGACGGCTTGGATCAAGGGATCCTCCAGAACTTCTTCATCTGTAGGAGTCTCTGAGGACATATTGAGCACCTTTAGAAACTCACTTATTAACGCCGGGAGCTCCTCACACCGAAAAACTCGGACTATGCGGGATTGGTCCTCCTCCGGGATCTCTCCTTCTTCGAGCTCCTCCCCGTCCTCCACCCCTTCTTTGTCCGAGAGCTCCTCTTCAGGGGTGTCCTGAGGCGGGGACTCAAAAGGTTCCTTGCCCAATAGCCTTGCACGCTTAGGAGGAGGCCCAGAGTCAAGGGATCTAGAATTCCCTGCTCCAGCGTCCGTGCTGTCCCTCGCTGCCACTAGCTTTGCTGTTCCCTGCTTGCGCAAGCAATAGGCTTTGTGCAATAGAAGAACAAATTCTGGTGAAAAGTGACCCCAGTCTCCCTCCGCCCCTGAGGAAGGGGGGGGAGGGACTGGGAAGGGCCTGGACCATCTAAGGATGAAGGCGGGGGAGAATGGGATTCCCTTCCCCCTTCCAGAAGGTCCTCTGACCCCTGAGAGGCTGGAGTCATGCTCAAGTGGATTTCTTTTTCCACGGAAGCAGCTTCTGCTGCACAACCCCTGCAGACCCCTGCTTCCAATGCCATCCCTCTACGAGTGCCGCAAGAAGGACACCGCAGCTTACCCGTCATGCCCCTTTGTACTCAAGCCAATTTAGAAAATTAAACTTCTGTAAAGTAACCAAATCTAAAGAAACTTAAAATGCAATAAAATGCTAAATAATGCCAAACTTGTGCCCTGGACCAAAACAAAACGGCTCCCAGCGTCCCCCTTCACTTACAGCCGTTAAAACGAGGAACCAAAAAGATAAAAATTTAATCTTTACTCTTTAATCTTAATCAATTAAACTAGAGAGCTTTTTATCTGATATTTGCAGTTTGGTTGATCTGGAGCGCGCTACCCTGGAAACGAGGGAAGCAGCCGTCCTCAGCTGGCTCCCACGTGGTAGGCCGCAGCCACGTGGAGGCCCAACCTACGGGTGGCGGCTGTGTGCCCGCCGATGCACCACGGGCTCTCCGCCGGGGTTCCTGCGGTGATTGCCCCACGCTCTGCACTCCGATGCTGCCTCAAGCGACCAGCCACCCCGGGGCTGCAGCGCGAGGCCGGAAATGCCGCCGAGAGAATTCTCGGTGCTGCCTCCAGCGCTCAGCCACCTAAGGGGCTTCGGCGCAAGGCAGAAGTAGCCCTGTCAGAAAGGCCTCTGGAGCCGGGCAGCTGAGTGAGCGGGAGGAGAGCTCTCCGGTCCTCCCCGCTGCACAGATAAACCTCCTACTCCGGAGCCCCAAGAGAGCAGGGTTGCCAGGAGGCCATGAGAGGAGGGGGGGGTGGAGGGAGAGGGAACAGAATACTTAAAGGTACAAGGCTCTCTAAATAAAGAAAAACTGAAAGAAAGAAATGATTTAGAAGAAATAAAAGGTGATAAATGAAATAAATGAACGCTAAAAATAATCCTTTGCTAAAAGCTAAGATCCCGTAAGCACTCTGGCTTACAGGAACCCTCCAGCTGCTTGGAGGCTGAGATTACTGGTGCCAGTGGGTGGTGCCAGTGGTATTTATACCACACCATCATCGAAAAGATGATGGGCTCAGCCTCCAAGCTGCTGGAAGGGTTGCGCAATCCAGAAGTTAAGGGACTGGACTGAAGTGACGATAAGGAACACGCCAAACACCACCTCCATAGAGCTCATAAACATCAGATCAGTAAGAAACAAAATAAACACAATCAGAGACCACATAGAGGACCAACAACCTGACATCCTCTGCATCACAGAAACTTGGCTTACCCCCACTGACAATGTCATCCTCAATCAGCTAGTCCCCCCTACATACTCAGCCTTTAACAGCCCACGCACACACAGGAGAGGAGGCGGGGTTCTGATCATTGCAAAGAACACCCTAAAACTGAAGACACTCACCTCACAAGACTCAGACCAATGCAACACAATTGCTGTAGGAAAAAAGCAAATAGCCCTGTGCCTCATCTACAGAGCCCCCCATGCTCCAACAGAGGAACTAGCATCCACGCTAGAGACAGTATGTGCAATCAACACAAACCACAAACCACTAATTCTACTGGGCGACTTCAACCTCAGCTCTACAACCAGCAAGGACAAGGAAACCTTCATGCAAGCAATGGACTCCCTACACTACACGCAAATAATCAACACCCCGACACACAGACATGGATCTTCGCCGGACCTCATATTTGCCCCCAACCACATATTCGACAAAGGTGGCATCTTATCACCCATAGTCACCCCAGTGCCCTGGTCGGACCACTACAGAATCAAAATAGAAATCACAAACCAAAGGGAGAGACACGACAAGATACAAAACACACCACACGGACAAAGAAGATTCAAAGCCTTCGACAAGGACCAATTCCTACAAGACACACTACCCCACCTCGACCCTGAAACACACGATCTGAACAAACAAGTAAACGAATGGAACAGTATCATCAACGCAGCAGCCAAAGCCAACAAACCCAAAACAGGGACAACAGCTAACTCCAAAAGACAACACACCCCATGGTACTCCAAAGACATACGCAATGCAAAAAGAAACCTGAGGAAGATAGAACACCGCTGGAGACGCTCTAAATCTCTCTCCACCCAGGCCTTATACCTAACCAAACAAAGGAACTACAATGAACTCATCAACCAAACAAAAAGAGAACACCACACAAACACTATTCAGAAGGCTTACAACAAACCCAGAGAGCTATTCGAAATAGTAAAGAATCTAACCAACGAACCAAATCATGAAAAAGACATACAGATTGACCCACAAATGTTTGCTGATCACCTCCAAGATAAGCTGGGCATCTTACCACAACAAACAACGGAAGGAACCACCATCCCAACCATTCCCACCATAACATGGGACAATTTCAGCACTCCATCCACGAGGCAGCTTTAAGATATCATCACTGCACTCAACACAAGTACTGCACCAACAGACCCATGCCCGGTCACTTGGATCAAGGCAACAAAGGAGAGCTTCCTCAGCCTCATACACAACATGATAAGCAACTTTCTGGTGCAAGGAACCATGCCAGACCAGCTGAAACTAGCCACAATAAGGCCGATCCCAAAGAAAACCACACTAGACAAAAGCAATCCAGCAGCCTACAGACCAATCTCCAGCATACCACTTCTGGCCACAATCATAGAAAAGGCCATGCAACAACAGCTACAGGACCATATCGACGTACATGCCCCACTGGACATACATCAGCATGGCTTCCGCCCAAACCACGGAGTCGAAACACTACTGTTATACCTATTCAACGACATAATCCAAACCATAGACAGCCACAAGCAAGGAACACTAATGATCTTCCTAGACATCTCAGCTGCTTTTGACACGGTGGACCACAGAATCCTCCTAACCAGACTTCAGAACATTGGAATAACCGGCACTATCTTAAAATGGTTCAACTCATACCTAACAGACAGACAGTTCCAGGTCAAGATTGGATCAAACATCTCACGACCCGCAAATATCAAGCAAGGGGTGCCACAAGGATCCACGCTATCCTCACTGCTATTCAACCTATACATCCAACTAATCTGCAACATCATGAAAGCACACAAAATAAACTACACAATCTACGCAGACGACATCATGATACACACCCCAATCAGCCTCGACAGCCCCGACTACACCAAAATAACAGACTGTCTCAACAGCATGTCCAAATGGCTCCTGCACAACAACCTAGCCATAAACTACAACAAGACAGAAGCACTCATCATCAAACGAAACACAAACTTCAGCCCCCCACCATTCATCAACATCAACAACACAGCAATACCACTGAAAAATGAAGTGAAATACCTCGGAATAACATTTGACAGAGAACTGAACTTACAATCACACAACAGAAAAACCACCAAGAACGTATACTACAAGATAAGAATAATCAGACGCTTCAAGCCACTACTCACACAAGACCACTTCCGCACAGTCTGCCAAGCACTAATAACTCCCATCCTTGACTTCTACAACCCGATCTATAACGGCATGCCAAAACAATCACTCAGACCACCACAGATGGCTCAAAACACAGCAGCCAGAATAATCACCGGTTCATCTAAGCAGGACCACATCACCCCCATCCTGAAGGACCTCCATTGGCTCCCAATCAACTACTGCATCAAATACAAAATGATACTAAACATATTCAGAATCAAACACAAGAGCTCTGCCCTCAGCCTCCAACCCCTCATACTTCCTGACCCCAGCACTAGACCTAGAAGAAAGGCCACAGCAGACACACTCAACACTCCAAGCAACTACACAAAAGCATGCAAATCCACCACACAAAGAGCCCTATCAATGGCGGCTCCAGCAATATGGAACACACTCCCAGATGAGCTACGGTCAACTGCAGACCCAAAGGACTTCCGAAAACACCTAAAGACATTGCTCTTCACTGAGCACTACGGCCCAAGCAGATAGCCAGTCTCTACAGACTCGGACCAAGCCGATAACGGAAAATCAGACTCGGTCTAAAGATCAGCCACAGTACGCTGCAGAGACAGCAAAACCCATGTATATAGCTGTAAAATCTCATGTTGTATATAGCTCACGTATATATGGATATGTATATAACTGTAAAAACCTATGTATATACTTATATTCATATATATATATATATATATATATATATATATATGTATATAACTGTAAAAACCACGTTGTAAATAGCTCACGCTAATCAGCCCACCTACACCCATACACCTCAATGTATATAAACATACCAACACAAACACCAATGACACTGATTGTTTGCTGTGTACACCGCCTTGATTAAAGGATAAGGCAGGATAGAAATACCCTTTAAATAAAATAAATAAATAGTATAAGTATCCCCAGCAACCCTTACAAAGTAAAGAACTTAAATATCTAAACAGAACCTTAAAACTAAGATGCAGACAGCAGTCCAGCAGCGAGATGGGGCTTTCCAGTCTTTTGCATTGAGTGTCACATGTATGATTTTCTCCCAGTTGGTGAGGGATCTTGCGTGTGCACAAGGTGCAAGGAGCTCTTTGCTCTCAAGGAACGAGTTCGATTTCAGGAGGCAAGAATAGCAGACTTGGAAGACATAAGGAAGACAGAGAGGTACATAGACGAGACCTACAAAGATATAGTCCTGAAGTTCCAAGACATTCTGGTAGCATCCCTGTTGCCTTGAAGGAGAGAGGTCACGTGACAGGAGCACATCACCCTCATGTAGCAGGAAGGGATCCTATAGTTAGGACCTGTCCTCCAGGTGATGTAAAACCCTCTCGCACCAAGGAGGTTTCTCCAGGGTCAATTGCCCATGAGGGAAGGGTTAGGACAGGGAAGGGTTAGTTGGTGATTCGATCATTAGGCATGTGGATAGCTGGGTGGCTGGTGGACGTGAGGATTGCCTGGTAACATGCCTGCCTGGTGCGAAGGTAGCGGAACTCACGCGCCACCTAGACAAGGTCTTAGATGGTGCTGGGGAGGAGTCTGCTGTCTTGATACATGTCGGTATCAATGACATAGGAAAATGTGGTAGAGAGGTTCTGGAGGCAAAATTTAGGCTTTTAGGAAGGAAGTTGAAATCCAGAATATCCAGGGTAGCTTTCACCGAAATGCTTCCCATTCCATGCGCAGGACCCAAAAAGCAGGCAGAGCTCCGGCCAGAGTCTCAATGCGTGGATGAGACAGTGGTGCAAGGATGAGGATTTTGGATTTTTTAGAAACTGGGGAACATTCTGGGGAAAGGAGGGGCTCTTCCGAACGGATGGGCTTCACCTTAACCAGGATGGAACAAGGGTGCTGGAATTAACCTTTAAAAAGGAGATAGAGCAGCTTTTAAACTAGATAATAGGGGAAAGCAGACAGTCGCCCAAGAGCTCATGGTTCAGAACAATGTATTCTTGAAGGATACTACCAAAAAAATGAAGTTAGGGCACATCAGCAGAGAGGTTCCAGTAAAGACAAAGGTAGCCCTAATGCCTTTCAGTACAGAGCAGACAGAGCTTAAAGATTCCAAAATTATCCCTGCCTACTGATAACCAGATTAATATGAATAAAATACAGTCTCTAAAATGCTTCTATGCAAATGCTAGAAGTCTAAAATATAAGATGGGAGAGTTAGAATATATAGCACTAAATGAGACGTTAGATATGAATACACAAAGAGACACAGGTTAGCAACCATACCACAATACTACAAAACACACAAAATATATTTACCCATCACAATTTTGATGATATAATTTGTAAGTACCCATAATGTAAATACGTTCTAACTTTTTACCGTTCAAATGTTATATTGTTACTTGTAAATAGTTCTACCTGTTCTATGTAAAACGACTAGGTATGTACTTCCACATACCATATAATTTACTGTTCATTGTAAACCGCACTTGATACTTGGGAAAGTGCGGCATAGAAATAAGTGTTAAATAAATAAATAAATAAATATGAGTGGTATCTCAGAGACATGGTGGAAGGGGGACAACCAGTGGGACACTGCGATACCTGGGTACAAACGATATAGTAATGATAGAGCTGATAAAATTGGTGGAGGGGTTGTGCTCTATGTTAGAGAGGGCATTGAGTCACAAAGAATTAAAGTTCTACAGGAAACACAATTCTCTGTAGAATCTCTATGGATTGAAATTCCATGTAAAAAGGGGAAGGTGATGGCAGTGGGGGTGTACTATAGACCACCTGGCCAGAATGAACAAATGGATGATGAAATGCTTAAAGAAATCAGGGAACCTAACAAAAGTTACAGAACGGTAATAATAATGGGTGATTTCAATTACCCTGGTATTGACTGGGTCAGTGTCAAGGCAGGACATGCTAGGGAGATAAAGATTCTAGATGAAATAAATGACTGCCTCTTGGAGCAGCTGGTTCATAAACCAGCCAGAGGGTGCAAGAGATAAGAGTGTTGGGGCCACTTGGCAATAGTGATCAAAACATGATAGCGTTTGATTTAATTAATGGAGGAGTGATGGTAAGGAAATCCACAGTACTACCATTTAACTTTCAAAAGGGAGACTATGATAAAATGAGGATAATAGTTAAGAAAAAACTAAAAGGAGCAGTTGCAAAGTTTAAAGACTTACATCAAGCTTGGGTGTTGTTGAAAAATACTATCTTGGAAGCCCACACCAGCTGTATTCCATGCTTTAAGAAAAGTGGAAGGAAGTCCAAAAAACTGCCAGCATGGTTTAAAGGTGAGGTCAGAGAGGCTGTTGTTGCCAAAAAAGCATCTTTCAGGAAATAGAAAAAAGAGCCAAATGACGAAAACTGGAAACAGCACAAGCACTGTCAAGTTAAATGCAAGGCATTGATAGGGCAGGCAAAGAGAAAATTTGAGAAGCTTGCTGTGGAAGCAAAAATGCATAATAAAGACTTTTTCAAGTACATTCGTAGCAGAACACCTGTCAGCTGGACCATTAGATAATAGAGGGGACAAGGCCATAGCGGAGAGACTGAATGAATTCTTTGCTTCCGTCTTTACTGAGGAAGATGTAGGGATCTTACCCATGACTGAAATGGTATTTAAAAGGTGATACTGCAGAAGAATTGAAAGAAATATCGCTACACCGGGAAGATGTATTACAACTATTTGATAAAATAAGAGTAGCAAATCACCTGGACCAGATGGTATATATCCTAGGGTGTTGAAAGAACTGAAATATGTGATTGCAGACATGCTATTAGTAATCTGTGAACTATCATTAAAATCATCTGTAATTCCTGAAGACTGGAGGATCGCCAATGTAACGCCAATTTTTAAAAAGGGTTCCAGGGGTGATCCGGGAAACTACAGACCAGTGAGCCTGATTTCAGTACCGGGAAAAATGGTAGAAAACATCATAAAGAACAAAATTACTCAGTATGTAGATAGTCATGGCCTAATGGGAGACAGCCAACATGGTTTTAGACAAGGAAGATCTTGTCTTGTTACGTTTTTTTGAAGGTGTGAATAAACAGGTAGACAAAAGTGAGTCGTTGATATAGTGCAGTGATGGCTAACCTTTTTGAGCCCGAGTGCCCAAACTGCCGCACAAAACCAAAGAATTTCCTCAAAGTGCCAGCACGTCAATTAAAGCTCCATTTGCATAAGGTGCTTCATTTGCATAAATATTTGCATAATGTTACCATACACTAACTTTTAGTAAACATGCCTCTTAATGAGTATATGGATAAAGAAAGACTAAAAGGTTTCTACATTACTATAATCCAGTACCAACCGCCAGGCACATTAGGAACTACTACAAACGCTGCCCATTTAGAACCCATAGCAAACCCGCCGTATCCTAACAGCACTACCAGGACTCACAAAGCACCATACTCTACCTATCAAAAGGCAACACTGCAAATATTAAACCAATACATCTCAGAGAACAACAATACATGACCTACTGGGGAAAGAACAAGTGGCAATGTCAATAGGAATTATATAAACAGAATACCTCAGCTCAGTTACACATGCAGAACAGACCATTACCAAACAAGGAATCACAATTTAGAAACAGGAAGACAATAATTAAACTGGGAACCCCAAAAGCCAAACTTGGAATATACAACAACACTGTAGAAATAAAACTATATATTAATTTCCTCTTGTACTAAACAAAGCGCAAAAATTAATGATGCACATTTCCCAGAGCTGACATATTCAAATTAATAAATTCAAAATAAAGAGATATTTTTCTACCTTTTGTGCATTTTTTTTCAGTTGCAATTGTTCCAGCCACTTTCTTCTGGTTTCTTCGTGTCTTCTGCTAACTCTCCATCTGCTGTCCATTTGTCCTTTCTTCTGTCTTCTTGGTTTTTTTTTTTCCATTCTCTCTCTACATCTGCTTTAACATACTAATCTTTCTCCTTTTGCTCTTTCCTCATTCCTATTTCATCTACTCAAAATTTACCCCTCCATCCTCAATCCCCACTTACTCTCCCAATACCCGGCCAATTGTAGATTTTTTATCCCTCCCACACAAAATATTTTTCCCCTCTCCATTTTACTCTCCCAGCCCCATCCCATTCTAATCCTCCCCCAACACCAGCTCCCTTCTAGTTCCAGCCTCACCCAGCATCCATTCCCTTCTAGTCCCTGCATCAGCCCATTTCCAGTCCTAGCAGCCCCCCAACCCATTTCCAGTCCTAGCAACCCCCCAACCCAATACCAGTCCTATCCCCCCCTCATCAACCCACTTCCAGTCCTAACCCCCCATCACCCCATTTTCAGTTTAAGCCCCCCCTATAACCCATTACCAGTCCTAACCCCCCATCAGCCCACTTCCAGTCCTAACCCCCCATCAGCCCACTTCCAGTCAGCCCCCCATAGCCCATTGCCAGTCCTAACCCCCCCCATCAGCCCACAGTCCATTACCAGTCCTAACCCCATCAGCCCACCTCAAGTCCTAACCCCTCCCCATCAGCCCATTTCTTGTCCCAGCCCCCCATAGCCCATTATCAGTCCAAAACCCCACCATAGCCCATTACCAGTCCTAACCCCATCAGACCACCTCCAGTGTTAACCCCCCATCAGCCCATTTCCAGTCCTAACCCCAGCCAACAGCCCACCTCAAGTCCTAACCCCTCCCCGTCAGCAGTCCTAACCACCCCTAGCCCATTAGCAGTCCTAACCCCCCCCTCTCTAGCCCAATAGCAGTCCTAACCCCCCCCATAGCCCATTACCAGTCCTAACCCCCCATCACCCCATTTCCAGACAGCCCCCATCAGCCCACAGCCCATTAGCAGTCCTACCCCCCCTGCCGATGAGCTGTCCTAACCCCCCCTAGCCCATTAGCAGTCCTAACCCCCCAGCCCATTAGCAGTCCTAACCCCCCCCCCTAGCCCATTAGCAGTCCTAACCCCCCCCTAGCCCATTAGCAGTCCTAACCCACCCCCCATGGCAAATTTTAAAAAAAAAAAAGCAGCTGGCTCTGGCTTCTGCCGCGGCAGCGGCAGAATGCAATGTCCCGCGGGCCCCCCCCGCCCGCTAAGCCCCTCTGCAAGGGCTTTCCGATTCGCGAGGGAGAGCGTCTCCCTCGCGTCTCTGTTAAGCCCGCAGGGGCTAATGGGAAATTTCCCATCAGTCCCTCTAAAGGGGCTGATGGGAAATTTCCCATTAGCCCCTGCGGGCTTAACAGAGACGCGAGGGAGACGCTGTCTCCCTCGCGAATCTGAAAGCCCTTGCAGAGGGGCTTAGCGGGCGGAGGGGGCCCCGCGGGACACTGCATGCTGCCGCGTCCGCGTCCGCGGCAGCAGCCAGAGCCCGCTTTTTCTTTTTCTGCGGACCTTCACGCGTGCCAGCTGCAAGGCCTTCGCGTGCCACAGCTGGCACGCGTGCCATAGGTTCGCCATCGCTGATATAGTGTATCTGGACTTACAGAAAGCCTCTGACAAGATCTCTCATAAATAGACTTTTGGCAAAACTAAAAAGTCATGGGATAGGAGGTAATGTACTATTGTGGATCAGGAACTGGTTAAAAGATAGGAAGCAGAGGGTAGGGATAAATGGACAATTTTCCCAATGGAAAAAAGTGAATAGTGGAGTGCCCCAGGGATCTTTGCTGAGTCTGCTGCTTTTTGACATATTCATAAATAACCTGGAAAAGGGAATAACAAGCGAGGTTATCAAATTTGCCGATGACACAAAACTATTTAAAGTTGTTAAAACCCAAGAGGATTGTGGAAAATTGCAAGAGGATCTTGATAAATTGGAAGACTGGGCATCAAAATGGCAGATGAAATTTAATGTGGACCAGTGCAAAGCTATGCACCTAGGGAAGAACAACCAAAACTATGGTTACACGATGCAAGGTTCCACATTAGGAACCACCACCCAGGAAAAAGATTTAGGTGTCATTGTGGATAACATGTTAAAACCCTCGGCCCAGTGTGCAGCAGCGGCCAAGAGAGCAAATAGAATGCTGGGTATCATAAGGAAAGGAATGAAAAATAAAACAAAAGATATTATAATGCCTCTATATCGTTCCATGGTGAGACCGCACCTTGAATATCGTGTGCAATTCTGGTCGCCGTATCTTAAAAAGGATATAGTGATATTAGAAAAGGTTCAGAGAAGAGCCACCAAAATGGTAAAGGGGATGGAAGGCTACTCCTATGAAGAGAGGCTAAAAAGGTTAGGGCTCTTCAACCTGGAAAGGAGAAGGCTGAGGGGAGATATGATAGAGGTCTATAAATTAATGAATGGAGTGGAACGGGTAAACGTAGATAGATTGTTTACGTTATCAGAATATAAAAAGACTAGGGGACATGCAATGAAGCTACAGGGTAACCTATTTAAAACTAATAAGAGAAAATTTATCCATTTATCCCTACCCTCTGCTTCCTATCTTTTAACCAGTTTCTGATCCACAATAGTACAATAGTACATTACCTCCTATCCCATGACCTTTTAGTTTTGCCAAAAGTCTATTTATGAGAGATCTTGTCAGAGGCTTTCTGAAAGTCCAGATACACTATATCAACCTACTCACCTTTGTCCACCTGTTTATTCACACCTTCAAAAAAACATAACAGATTAGTAAGACAAGATCTTTCTTGTCTAAAGCCATGTTGGCTGTCTCCCATTAGGCCATGACTATCTACATGCTGAGTAATTTTATTCTTTATGATGGTTTCTACTATTTTTCCCGGTACTGACGTCTGTAATTTCCCGGATCACCCCTGGAACCCTTTTTCTTTTAAACTCCGTTTATTGAACCACAGCAGTACATCACACAACACAACGCATATACATTTATACATATACAGATACAGAGGGCCTCCAGGCAGGGTTTTCTCTTATCCGCTCCCCGGAAAGCTACACAAACGGCCAACTGGAAACAATATATAACTGACCCCTCCCTAGTCCCCCTCCCCTCACCCCCTCTACCCCGCAGCCTCCCCTGTTTGCATTCCCTCCCTCTCAGGGACTACCCAAGATCTCACCCAGCTGTTATTAACCCGTACACCAACTTTTACCAATGACCCCCCTGTCTATCCACTACACCCCCACCCTATCCCACTTGCAGCACTTCATTACGGGCGCATGGTCCCAGCTTTTGAATATAGGGCTCCCAAATTAGTAAAAAGGAAGTCCAATGTTGAATCCTCCCTCTAGCTGCGCTTCTCTCAAAAAGCATCAGCTGGTGAAAGCTGTTACGCCATTCCCAAAAGGTAGGGGCAATAGGCTCCCTCCACCTCCGAAGTATCGGGCCCTTACCCACCAGACATGCCTTCCTCACTAATAATCTCTCCCACCTCCCCTTCGGGTGGAGTGGTCCAACACTATCCCTGCCTCCGTCCAACAAATTTGTTGCTGAAGCAAACTACTCAGGTAGCTCCCAATGCGCCTCCAATATGAGCAAACAGCACGACACCCCCACCACATATGACCCAAATCTGCCAGGGCGCAGTCACACTTTGGACATCCACCATCCACCGCAAGGCAGCTCTGCAGAGCCCGTCGTGGGGAAAAATGTGCATGCAGAATACATTTCAACTGGACCTCCCGCCATCTAGCCCCTTCTACCAACCCTACTATCCGACCCAGAGCAGTCTGAACAGAACCGGGCGCCACCTCCTGGCCCAATTCCCTCGCCCACGCAGCCTCCTCCCTCGAATAATCCTGCGGCTCAATAAATCCCTCTAACCTGCATTTCAAGTCCGCAATGGTGGGTGGGGCTTCCGCCCCCAATACAAAATATTTTAAGATCTGCGCCGATCTCTCCACCGTCAGCGCAGTTTGTGGGAGGGAGGCAACATAATGATGCAATAAAGCATACGCGAAGTAGTGGCGTCCCTCCAGCTCATATTCCCCATAAAGGGCCTCGAACAACTTACACTTCCCTGCGGGATCCACCACATGCCCAAGGTTACAAATCCCTAGCTTCCCCGACTCCCGAAACATGGCCGTTTCAGATCCTGGGGTAAACTGGATGTTTCCCTGGAGTGGCAACCAGCTCGAAACCTCTGGCGACCTGCCCCAGTACTTATTCAAAGCCTGCCACGTATACCTTGCTGAACTCACCAAAACACTGCGAATCACCCGTCCTGGTATATTTGAACTCTCCAAGTGCAATACCGCCGTCAAAGTTTGCGGGGCTACCAAGGCCTCCTCCAATGCTCTGGGAGTATACACCTCGATATCCCCCAACCAATCCCCTAAATGATGTGCCTGACAGCCCAAGGCATACAACTGTAGATCTGGGACTCCTATCCCACTGTTTTTCCATCTCCCTCTCAGACAGTACAATGGAATACACGCCTTGGCCCCTCTCCACAAAACCCCCCGCATCTCTTGATTAATACACTTCACGTCTCTCTGTAGGAGCCACACCGGGAAGGTCTGTAACCAATATAGCACTCGGGGCAGGAATACCATCCCTAAACGCGGCCGCTCTCCCTGACAGACAGCGGGAGCGGGTTCCATGCCCGCAACTGCGCCCTAGGTTTGAGGGAAATCCTCTCAAAGTTCTTCCTATATAGCTCCTTCGGGTCCCTTGTCAACAGAATACCCAAATAGATGAATGAATCACCTGCCCTCTTAAGCGGGAAAGTACCATCCCAGCTCCCCTGAAGCGTTCCAGCCACATCCAACGCCTCTGATTTATCCATATTAATACAGAGCCTTGCGAAACTGCCATATAGAGTAGTTACTCACCTGTAACAGGTGTTCTCCAGGAGCAGCAGCAATCAGTCCTCACATATGGGTGACATCGATGCCGATGGAGCCCCTGTGGAGCATTTCCCCAGCTTTCTATGAAAGCCTTTGGGAATGCAGGCACGCATGCGCGGTCCCCTTCCCGCCTAAAGGTGCCATCTTGCTCAGTCAAATGACATATCTAAAAACAGCACACAAAAATGTAAAAATAAAATATGTACAACTGCAACTCCTAGAGGAAAAGGGAGGGTTGTGAGGACTGATTCCTGCTGCTCCTGGAGAACACCTGTTACAGGTGAGTAACTACTCTTTCTCCAGGACCAAGCAGGAAGTCAGTCCTCACATATGAGTGACTCCCTAGCTCTGGGCTACCAGGAACCCAGGCTGAACAAGAGAACTCCCTCTAGTCCCAGCATCAAAGAAAGGTTTTTCACTGAAAGAACCTTCTCTCTAGTCCTATTAGTTAACCACATTGCAACATCTAAATCATGTTTTATATCACTGTATATATTATTTAAGTCAATCTGTACATAGTTCCCCCGGTTGTCCTATGTTGAATCTTCCTGTTCAATGTAAAACTCAATGTTACTTGTATGCATTGTAGTATGTTCTTGTTTCAATGTACACCGCACTGATTGAAATAGCGCGGTATAAAAGAATTGTTAAATAAAATAAAATAAATAAAATAAATACCAGTAGCCCAACGGAGGGGCTGGAGGGCAGGAGTTGCCTAAACCTCAAAGAGATTCCAGAGTTCTGCCTGGCCAAAAGCACTGTCTCTACGGGAATCCCTCTCCAGACAGTAATGGGCCGCAAGTTGCAGCCCTGCAGATGTCTACCAACGGTACAGAGCGGAGATGAGCCACTGAGGCAGCCACTGCCCTGACACGATGGGCCATGACCCGACCCTGCAAAGGAAGGTCAGCCGCCTTGTAAGCCCAGGTGATACAGTCAGCCACCCAGATGGACAAGGTACGCTTGGACACAGCTAACCCCAAATTATTAGGGTCAAAAGATATGAAGAGCTGAGTAGCCCTCCTATGCCCCTGCGTATGGTCAAGGTAGAAGGATAAGGCCCTCCTACAGTCCAGGGTATGCAGAACTGCTTCAGCCTGGCTTGCATGAGGCCTAGGGAAGAATGTCAGAAGAACCACCTCCTGGTTGAGGTGGAAAGAGGAGACAACCTTTGGGAGGAACTTTGGATGAGTCCTAAGGACTACTCTGTTCCTATAGAAGCGGTTGTAAGGCCTGTCACAGACCAAGGCCTGAAGCTCACTCACTCGCCTGGCCGAGGTTAGGGCTACCAAGAAGAGTGTCTTCCAGGACAGGAAGCGGAGAGGACAAGTAGCCATCGGCTCAAATGGTGGGCGAGTCAGTTGCTGCAAGACCACATTCAACTTCCACTCAGGAGCAGGAGGACGGATTGGAGGCTTGAGCAAGAGCAAGCCTCTGAGAAACCTGGACACCAAGGGGTGAACCGACAGAGAATGTCCTTCCACCAGTGAGTGGTAAGCTGCTAGAGCTGAGAAGTGGACCCAAACAGAATTGGACTTTAGTCCCTGATTGGATAGGTGCAGTAGGTACTGAAGCACAACTGGTACAGCACAGGAGAAAGGATCTTCTGTACGTAGCTGACACCACACAGAAAACCTTTTCCATTTCAGGGCATAGGTTTTCCTAGTGGACTGCTTTCTAGAGGCTAGGACAACCTCCTCAACTTCCTGAGGTAGGCACCAGGGAGCCAAAACTACCCTTGCAGCCTCCATGCCATCAAATTGAGAGCTTTGAGATTTGGGTGCAGAAGGGAACCTTGATCCTGAGAGAGAAGGTCGGACTGCAACCCCAGAGGCAGTGGGGGATCCACTGCCAGTTGAAGCAGAAGTGGGAACCAAGGCTGTCTCGGCCATCTGGGAGCCACCAGCAGGACCAAGGCCTTGTCCTGTAGAATCTTGGATAGAGTTCGGGCCACCAAGGGCGTGGGAGGAAACGCATACAGGAGGCCCTGGGACCAGGAAATCAGAAAAGCATCTGCTGCTAGCCGCAGAGGATGAAGTTGCTGGGAGCAGAACCTTGGCAGCTGTTTGTTCACTGGACTGGCAAACAGATCTATGGATGGAAGTCCCCATTTCAGGAAAATATTCTGAACCACTAAGGGATGGAGCTGCCATTCGTGGGGCTGCAGAATCCTGCTCAACCTGTCTGCCAGGTAGTTTTCCTGGCCAGGGAGATACACAGCCTTGAGGAACATTTTGTGCCTGAGAGCAAACAAGCAAAGGTCCTGTGCCTCCTGACAAAGGAGCCTGGACCCAGTGCCGCCCTGCTTGTTCACATAAAACATGGCTTCCTGGTTGTCTGTTTGAACTAAGACAGACTGATGAGCCAGGGTTTGAGAGAAAGTCTTGAGGGCTAAACGAATAGCCCTGAGTTCCACTAGATTGATCTGCTGCGTGGCCTCCCAGGGAGACCACAGGCCCTGGGCGCACTTGCCCAGACAATGAACCCCCCAGCCTTGCAGGGAGGCATCCGTGGTCAACACCACTGTGAACCCAGGAATCTGAAAAGGCACCCCTTGCAGTAGATTGGGTGGGTGCAGCCACCAGCGGAGGGAGTTCAGGAATGGTCTGGACACCCTTATTCTGTCTCTGAGGCTCCCTGTGGCCTGTGTCCACTGAGTTCTGAGGCACCACTTTGCAGGCCTCATATGTAGCCGGGCATTGGGGGTCACATGTACTGTCGAAGCCATGTGGCCAAGAAGCCTCAGGAAGAGTCTGGCGGAGACCAGTGACCTGTTGAGAAACTGTTTTGCCAAGTTTATCAGCCTTTGGGCTCTGTCTTCTGGTAAGAAAGCCTTTGCCAGCAGAGAGTCCAGCCTTGCTCCTATGAACTCCAAGTTCTGGGAGGGGAGCAAAGTGGACTTTGCGAAGTTTATGACAAACCCCAGGTTTTGAAGAAGAGCAATAGTTCGGAGGGCGGCTTGACTGGCCTCCTGGCACGTCTGACCCCTGATGAACCAATCGTCCAGATAGGGGAAGACAAAGAATAGGGGAAGACAAAGATACCCTGGTTTCTCAGGTAGGCCGCCACCACTGCCAGGCATTTGGAAAAGACCCTGGGGGCGGAGGTGAGGCCAAAAGGCAGTACTCTGTACTGATAATGGTTTCCTCCCATAATGAACCTGAGGTACTTTCTGTGGTCTGGATGAATGAGGATGTGAGTGAACGCATCCTTTAAATCTAAGGAGCATAGCCAATCTCCCTGCTGGAGGTAGGGCAGAAGTGTTCCAAGAGTAAGCATCTTGAATTTTTCTCTCTCTAGGAACTTGTTGAGATTTCTGAGGTTGAGGATAGGCCGGAGACCACCAGTTCTTTTTGGTATGAGAAAGTACCTGGAGTAGAACCCTTGACCCTGGAGGTGGGGAGGCACAGGCTCCACTGCCTTGTCTCGCAACAGGCCTTGGAGCTCCTGAAGGAGGAGATCTGTGTGTAGGGGAGGCCTTGGAGGCTCCCTTGGGAAGTATGGAGGAGGCAGCTGCTGGAAGTGTAGCATATAGCCCTTATGGACGATGCTTAACACCCAACTGTCCCCAGTGATGAGTGGCCACCTGTGGGCAAACAGGGTAAGTCGACCTCCTGTGTAGGGTTGGGAGAGCAGGGACAGAGAGGCTATGCCTAAGGAGTCAAAAAAACCCACCCTGCTGAGTGGAAGCAGGAGCAGGAGGCTTGGGGGCCTTCTGCTTATGGGGCCCATTCCCCTGCCCCTTGGCCTGCTGACCCTGTGGGGGAGCGTGGGAGGCCTGGTACTGTGGGAACTGTTTGTAGGCAGTGCCCTTCCTCGGGTAAAAGGGCTTTTTACCCGAGCCCATCTTTTTCTGAGAAGGGGCAGAAGTCTTTCTAGTCAGCCTTGTCCTCGTGAGGTGCTCGGTTTCGAGCTGTGCGGCCTTCTCGGTCATGGGCTTGCCCAAAAGGTTTTCACCTCGGCAAGGGACATCGACCAACTTGTCCTGAACCCAAGGCTCGAGGTCCGATGACTGCAACCACGCCTGGCGTCGGGCCGCGATGCTGGCTGCCGCAACATGGGCCGAAGCCTCGAAGCCATCGTAGGCAGCGCGGGACATAAACTTAGAGCATTCCCGTATCCCTGAGGACAAGGACTTGAACCTCTGCAAGGGTTCCCCGGAGAGACCAGCAGAGAACCCGGCCAGTTCCTTGGCCACGTCTCGCAAGTACATGCCCATGTACAGCTGGTAAGACTGGACACAGCAAGCAAGCATCGAGCCCTGGAAGCACTTTCTATCAAAACAATCCAGGTTCCGGGCCTCCCTGCCAGGGGGCACCGCAGAGTGCATCTTCTGACTTTTGAGATGATGCATGGTCGATTCCACCACCATGGAATGGTGTGGTAGCTGCGCTTTTTGAAAACCAGGGCTCTTCCGGAGTCGATAAATGGAATCGACCCACTTGCTTAGAACCGTCGCCGAGGCCGGTGCCTCCCACATCCAGAAGAGGAGCCGTTCCAGCATCGGAGGAACCGGAACAGTAAAGGTCTCCTTCGGAGGAGAGTCATACTGGAGGGCCTCGAGCTCTTCGGCTCGAGACTCCTCCTCGGGATCCGCAGGGATAGCCAACGCAGTGGCCATATCCCGGACGAACTCTGAGAACCAGGTATCCTTCGGAGGGGATCTTCTCCGGGGTTCAGACTGCGGTGAGTCCGACGGGACGCACCGAGTCTGGAAGGTGTCGGGGGACTCCTCATCCTCTGTCTCCCAGGCGGACTCGTCCGATGACGAATCGGGCTCCGACCCCGCGGGGCCTGTGAGCACCCGCCCCGACGCCGAAGGCACTGGCGTCGACACCCTCGGTCCCAAGCGGGAGTTCGAGGGAGACCGCGACCGAGGTCAACCTCGAGCCTTCATGGTCTCAAGTATCGGCTCGGTCTCCGGGGTCGACTTCGGTGGTCAGGGCAGACGCACCAGACAGGCTGGCCATCAGTACCTGCTGCTGTTCCATGAAGGCAGACAGTCTGCACTCCAAGGCTGTCAGCCTGAGACCCAGCTCAGGAGACTCAGCAGCCACCGACTCGGGCCCCGGCGGCACCAGGCCCGACGTCGGCTCTCTGGGAGGAGAGTCCATGAGGTCTACAGGACTTACATGTCCAGCAGACTCCGGCTCCACACGAGGTACTTTTGGTGGCTTCTCCTGTTCCATGGGCCCGGGACGGCGGTCGGGGGTCCGAGACCTAACTCTCGAGGAGCCAGGGACCTCCTCCGACGCCGCCCTCGCGAGCTGCTTCTTCCTCTTTCGTTCCCGGTCGGGGGACCCCCTGTCCAAGGAGCCTCGACGGTGCTTGGGATCAGACTCCCGAGATGTCGAGGCCTCAGACGAGGTTCGGGCCCGGCCAGAGGCCGAGTCGGAGAAAAGCCTTTCCTTTTGGTGCTGACGACTTCAAAGCACCTTGAAGGACATCTTTCCACATGGTCCACAAATCTTAGGGTCATGATCAGGACCCAGGCACCGAAGGCAGCAATCATGTGTGTCGGTGAGAGACATTAGTTTCTTGCACCGATCACACTTCTTGAAACCACTGGAAGCCATCGGGGAAAAAAGAGTCCCCGCGAGGTCAAAGGACCGGCCTTCCAGGGAAAAAGAAAAAAAGGACGCGATCGCCAGCCACAAAGGGCAAAAAATGAAAAAATAAGATCAGGCTCGATACCGGTGTACCGAACCCGGCGGGAGGGGAACCGGTGTCGAACCGGAGAAAAAATAGCGAAGGAATCGCAAAAAAATCCAACTTTTTTCCGGGAGGACTAGGACACACGTCCGACGGGCTTCACGGAAAAAGAGAGACTGAGCAAGATGGCACCTTTAGGCGGGAAGGGGATCGCGCATGCATGCCTGCATTCCCAAAGGCTTTCATAGAAAGCTGGGGAAATGCTCCGCAGAGGCTCCATCGGCATCGATGTCACCCATATGTGAGGACTGACTTCCTGCTTGGTTCTGGGGAAAGAGAAAATTCCTCTAACAATCTGGGCAGCGACTGCTGCAGCGAAGTCAAGTGCACCAACATGTCATCGGCAAAGGCCACCATCTTGAATCCCTGCGCTCTAATACGCACCCCTGCTATCGCCATGGCCGCCTCTATCCGTCGCACCAGGGGGACTAATGACATCACAAATAGCAAGAGGGAGAGCGGGCAACCTTGTCGCGTACCTCTCTCCAAGGCAAAGCTCTCAGACAGCACGCCATTACACAGCACTCCTGTAGTCGGGTTCTCATAGAGGAGACCTACCGTCCTGCAGAAAGAGGCCCCTAAGCCATAACATGGCAAAAGAAATTGTAGATATTGCCAATTCACCTGATCGAACGCTTTCTCGGCATCGAAGCTGATCAAAAGTGACTGCAGTTCATGTTCCCGCACCCACTCCAAGGACGCAAGAATTTTACGCAAATTGCGCACTGCATAGCGTTCTTTCACAAAGCCCACTTGCAACTCAAGCACCAGGTCGCCCAGCACCCCAGCCAGCCTATCCGCTAAGATCTTAGACAGCACCTTCAAATCAAAGTTCAAAAATGAAATGCACCTATAAGAGACCGCATGTGTGTGCTCTTTGCCCAGCTTAGGTATTAGTATGATATGTGCATGATTCACTCCCCAAGGGAACTAGCCCTTCTCCACCCTTCTATGGTACATCGCCACCAATGCAAAAATTTGGCCAAAACCACATGAGGTCTAGAGTCATTTGGCTGTCTGGGCCCCACTCTGTGTGCCCGCTCTACCAAAATCCGTCCCTCTTCTTCTCCGCCTTCTAAAATATATGCTGCCAATTGCTCCACATGTACCTTTAAGTCTCTGTCTTGCACAATGTCCAGGATGCCCATGAAGCGTAAGTTGTTCCGTCGAGACCTATTTTCCAGGTCATCAATCTTGGCCTCCTGCCCCTTCAATGTCGTTTGCAGCCGCCTTACTTCCTGAAAGAGCGTTTCCAGTCCCCCCTCAGCTTGCGTTATGCGGCCATCTGATTCCTCCATCTGCGTGCTAAGGGAGCTCAAGGCGCCCTGCACCGCATCCATCTTACCACTCAGGGCTTCGAACTGGGCCGATAGCGCACTTGCTACCGCCGCTGATATCTCTTCTATATATGCTGGCGAAGCCAGGGAGCTGGATACTAGGGGAGGTGCCGCCATCTTGTGCGTCTCCGCCGCTCTCTCCTTCTCTCGTCTATTTGCCTTCACCGACGCAACCATACTCCACTATCCTCCCACTTCGTTTTCTTATATATTTTTGCACTCCACTAACCGTCGGCAAGTCTCCCGACAGTTAATCCATGGCTCTAGTCACCGGCGTCGGGGAACCAGAGCACGAGCGATACACGTCCGCTCGCTCTTACCACATCACGTGTCCTCCCTGGAACCCTTTTTAAAAATTGGTGTTACATTGGCGATCCTCCAATCTTCAAGTATTAGAGATGATTTTAATGATAGTTCATAGATTACTAATAGCAGGTCTACAATCTCATATTTCAGTTCTTTCAACACCCTTGGATGTATACCATCCGGCCCAGGTGATTTGCTACTCTTCAGTTTATCTAAGTTGTAATACATCTTCCTGATGTATCAATATTTCCTTCAATTCTTCCGCACCTTTAAATACTACTTAAGTCATGGGTAACATTCCTACATCTTCCTCAGTAAAGACAGAAGCAAAGAATTCATTCAGTCGCTCCGCTAACGCCTTGTCGCCTCTTAGTGCCCCTTTAACCCCTCTATCATCTAATGGACCAACTGACTCTCTCACAGGTTTTTTGCTACGAATGTACTTGAAAAGGTCTTTATTTTGCGTTTTTACTTCCGCAGCAAGCTTCTTCTCAAATTCTCTCTTTGCCTGCCTTATCAATGCCTTGCATTTGACTTAGCAGTGCTTGTGTTGTTTCCAGGTTGTGTCGTTTGGCTCTTTTTTACATTTCCTGAAAGATGCTTTTTTGGCAACAGCCTCTCTGACCTCACCTTTAAACCATGCTGGCGGAATTTAGGACTTCCTTCCACTTTTCTTAAAGTGTGGAATACAGCTGGTCTGACCTTCCAAGATAGTATTTTTCAACAACACCCAAGCTTGATGTAAGTCTTTAATCTTTGCAACTGCTCCTTTTAGTTTTTTATTAACTATTTTCCTCATTTTATCATAGTCTCCCTTTCGAAAGTTAAAAAGTAGTACTGTGGATTTCCTTACTATCCCTCCTCCACTAATTAAATCAAAGGCGATCATGCTATGATCACTATTGCCAAGTGGCCCCAACACCCTTATCTCTTGCACTAGTTCTGGTGTTCCACTAAGGACTAGGTCTAATATGGCTTCCCCTCTGGTCGGTTCATGAACCAGCTGCTCCAAGAAGCAGTCATTTATTTCATCTAGGAACTTTATCTCCCTAGCATGTCCTGCCGTGACACTGACCCAGTCGATACCGGGGTAATTGAAAAGAGTAGTTACTCACCTGTAACAGGTGTTCTCCAGGAGCAGCAGGAATCAATCCTCACTTATGGGTGACATCAACGTTGATGGAGCCCCCGTGCGGAGCAATTCCCCAGCTTTCTAAGAAAGTCTTTGTGAATACTGCACGCATGCGCGGTCTCCTTCCCGCCTAAAGGTGCCATCTTCCTCAGTCTGATGACATAGCTAAAAGACAGCACACAAAAATGTAAAAATAAACTATGTACAACTGCAACTCCCAGGGGAGGAGGGAGGGTTGTGAGGACAGATTCCTGCTGCTCCTGGAGAACACCTGTTACAGGTGAGTAACTACTCTTTCTCCAGGACCAAGCAGGAAGTCAGTCCTCACTTATGGGACTCCCCAGCTTCAGGCTACCGGGGACCCAGAGCTGAAAAATGAGCTCCCTCTAGCCACAGCACCAGAGAAAGGATTTCACTGAAAACATACCCCCACCGGTAGCCCAACCAGAGGGCTGGAGGGTAGGAGTTGCCTAAACCTCAAAGAGATTCCGGAGCACTGCCTGACCGAAAGCACTGTCCCTACGGGACTCCCTCTCCAGGCAGTAATGGGCCGCAAAAGTCTGGCTTGAGGACCAAGTTGCAGTCCTGCAGATGTCTGACAACGGTACAGAGCGGAGATGAGCTACTGAGGCAGCCATTGCCCTGACACGGTGGGCCGTGACCTGACCCTGCAAGGGAAGGTCAGCTGCCCTGTAAGCCAAGGTGATACAGTCAGCCACCCAGATTGACAAGGTACGCTTGGAGACAGGTAACCCCAAGTTATTAGGGTCAAAAGATACGAAGAGCTGAATAGCCCTCCTATGCCCCTGCGTACGCTCAATGTAGAAGGATAAGGCCCTCCTACAGTCCAGGGTATGCAGGACTGTCTCAGCCCGGCTGGCATGGGGCCTAGAGAAGAACATTGGAAGAACCACCTCCTAGTTGAGATGGAAAGAGGAGACAACCTTTGGGAGGAACTTAGGATGAGTCCGAAGGACTACCCTGTTCCTATAGAAGCGAGTGTAAGGCCTGTCACAGACCAAGGCCTGAAGCTCACTCACTCGCCTGGCCGAGGTTAGGGCTACCAAGAAGAGTGTCTTCCAGGACAGGAAGCGGAGAGGACAAGTAGCCATCGGCTCAAAAGGTGGGCGAGTCAGTTGCTGCAAGACCACATTCAACTCCCATTCAGGGGCCGGTGGACGGAGAGGAGGCTTGAGCAAGAGCAAGCCTCTGAGAAACCGGGACACCAAGGGGAGAACCGACAGAGAGTGTCCCTCCACCAGGAGTGGTGAGCTGCTAGAGCAGAGAGGTGGACCTGAACCGAATTGGATTTAAGGCCTTGACTGGACAAGTGCAGTAGATACTGAAGCACTACTGGTACAGTGCAGGCGAAAGGATCCTCCTTGCGCTGCTGACACCACATGGAGAACCTTCTCCACTTCAGGGCATAGGATTTCCTGGTGGATTGCTTTCTAGAGGCCAAGACCACCTCTTCCACTTCTCGGGGTAGGCTCCAGGGAGCCAACACTACCCTTGCAGCCTCCAGGCCATCAAATTGAGAGATTTGAGATTGGGGTGCAGAAGGGAACCCTGATCCTGAGAGAGAAGATAGGGCTGCAACCCCAGAGGTAGTGGTGTGTCCACGGCTAGCTGGACCAGAAGTGGAAACCAGGGCTGCCTCGGCCACCTGGGAGCTATCAGAAGTGCCGAGGCCTTGTCCCTTAGAATCTTAGAAGAAGATAGAAGAAATACAAATAAATAAATACAAATAAATCTTGGACAAGGTTCGGGCCACCAGAGGCGTGGGAGGAAACGCATACAGGAGGCCCTGGGACCAAGAAATCAGGAAGGCATCCGCTGCTAACCTCAGGGGATGCGGTTGCCTGGAACAGAATCTTGGCAGCTGCCGGTTCAGGGGACTGGCAAAGAGATCTATGGATGGAAGTCCCCATCTCAGGAAATTTTTCTGAACTACCAAGGGGTGTAGTTGCCACTCGTGGGGTTGCAGAATCCTGCTCAATCTGTCTGCCAGGAAGTTTTCCTGGCCAGGGAGATAAACAGCCTTGAGAAACATGTTGTGTTTGAGAACAAAAGAGCACAAGGCCTGTGCCTCTCGACACAGGAGCCTGGACCCCTTACCTCCCTGCTTGTTCACATAGAACATGGCCACTTGATTGTCCGTCTGTACCAGAACAGACTGGTGAGCCAAGGTGTGAGAGAAGGTTTTGAGGGCTAAGCGAATAGCCTGGAGTTCTAGGAGGTTGATTTGCTGTGTGGCCTCCCATGGAGACCACAGGCCCTGGGTGCACCTATCCAAGCAATGTGCACCCCAGCCCTGCAAGGAGGCATCGGTGGTCAACACCACTGTGGAAGCAGGCACCTGAAAAGGCATCCCCTGTAATATGTTTATGTTTATTTTGAATTTGATATACCGCTCAGGCCAGAGGCATTAGAGCAGTTTACAATACCTTATCATTTAAGGAGAAAAGGAAAGGAACGCCATTTAAATGATAGGACAGAAAGAGGACAGAGACAGTTAGACATATAAGAGAAGAAGAGGAACATGGAACAGCGAGTTACCACAAATCAGCAGCATATCACCCCAGTCCAAATCATAACATCAATGCTACCCTCAGCAACAGACGCCCCGGACCAACGCCTAAGGGGGGTGGGTGTAGCCACCACTGCAGGGAGTCCAGGAATGGTTTGTCTGTGAGGCTTCCTGTGGCTTGCTTCCACTGAGTTCGGAGACACCACTGTGCAGGTCTCATGTGGAGGCGGGCATTGGGGATCACATGCACTGTCGATGCCATGTGACCCAGGAGCTTTAGACAGAATCTGGCGGAGACTTGTGGCCTGCTCAGAAACTGGTTTGCCAAGTCTATGAGTCTTTGTGCCCTGTCTCCTGGCAAGTAAGCCTTTGCTTGCAGGGAGTCCAACCTTGCCCGTATGAACTCTAGGTTCTGGGAGGGGAGCAAAGTGGACTTTGCGAAGTTTATGACAAACCCTAGGTGTTGAAGGAGGGAGACAGTTCTGAGGGTGGCTTGCCGGGCCTCCTGGGAAGTCTGATCCCTGATGAGCCAGTCGTCCAGGTAGGGGAAGACAAAAACCTCCTGATTCCTTAAGTAGGCCGCCACCACCGCCAGGCACTTTGTAAAGACCCTTGGGGCGGAGGTCAGGCCAAAGGGTAGTACCCTGTACTGGTAATGGTTTCCTCCCACAATGAACCTGACGTACTTTCTGTGGTCTGGATGAATGAGGATGTGAGTGTACGCATCCTTTAGATCTAAGGAGCATAGCCAATCTCCCTGCTGGAGGTAGGGCAGAAGTATTCCAAGAATAAGCATCTTGAACCTTTCTTTCTCCAAGAACCTGTTGAGATTCCTGAGGTCGAGAACAGGCCTAAGGCCCCTGGTTCTCTTTGGTACGAGGAAGTACCTGGAGTAGAACCCGTGACCTTGCAGGTGGGGAGGTAGCGGCTCCACCGCCTGGTCCAGAAGCAGACCTTGAAGTTCTTGAAGGAGGAGGTCTGTGTGCAGGGGAGGTCTTGGAGGCTCTCCTGGGAAATAGGTTGGAGGCAACTGCTGGAAATGGAGCATATAGCCCTTGTGGACTATGCTCAATACCCAAGCATCTCCTGTAATGGGTGGCCACTTGTGGGCAAACAGGACTAGACGACCTTGTGTGCAGAGATGGGACAGCAGAGGTGGAAAGGCTATGCTGTGGAAGTCAAAAACCCCCTCCCTGCTGAGTGGGAGCAGGAGCCGGAGGCTTGGGGGTCTTGTGCCTACGGGGCCCATGTCCCTGCCCCTTGGCCTGCTGACCCTGCTGGGGAGCTGGGGAGGCCTGGTACTGAGGGAAAGGTTTGTAGGCAGTTCCCTTCCTCGGGTAAAAGGACTTCTTACCCGAGCCCTTCTTCCTCTGAGAAGGAGCAGAAGTTTTTCTGGACAGCCTTGTCTTAGTCAGGTGCTCGGTTTAGAGCTCAGCTGCCTTCTCGGCCATGGGCTTGCCAAAAAAGGTTTTCACCTCAGCAAGGGACATCGACCAACTTGTCCTGCACCCAGGGCTCGAGGTCCGATGACTGCAACCATGCCTGGTGTTGGGCCCCGATGCCGGCCGCCGCTACACGGGCCGAAGCCTCGAAGCCATCGTAGGCCGCTCAGGACATGAACTTTGAGCATTCCCGGATTCCCGAGGACAAGGTCTTGAACCTCTGCAAAGGCTCCCTAGAGAGGCCAGCAGAGAACCTGGCAAGTTCCTTCGCCAGGTCCCAAAGGTACATGCCCATGTACAGTTGGTAAGACTGGACACGGCAAGCAAGCATCGAGCCCTGGAAGCACTTTCTGCCGAAAGCATCCAGGTTCCGGGCCTCCCTGTCGGGAGGCACCGCAGAGTGCATCTTCTGGCTTTTCAGACGATGCATGGCCGATTCCACCACCATGGAATGGTGAAGCAGCTGCGCCTTCTGGAAACCAGGGCTCTTACGGAGTCGATAAATGGAATCAATCTACTTGCTCAAAACCGGCGCCGAGGCCGGTGCCTCCCACATCCGGAAGAGGTGCCGTTCCAGCATCGGAGGAACAGGCACAGTAAAGGACTCCTTCGGAGGAGAGTCATACTGGAGGGCCTCGAGCTCTTCGGCTCTTCGGCTCCTCCTCTGGGTCTGCGGGAATCGCCAAAGCCTTGGCCATGTCCCTGATGAACTCCGAGAACCTGGTGTCCTCCGGAGGGGACCTACTCCGGGGCTCGGACTGCGGTGAGTCCGAAGGGATGCACCGAGTCCGAAAAGTATCGGGGGACTCCTCATCCTCCGTCTCCAACGCGGGCTCATCCGAAGAGGAGTCGGGGGGCTCCGACCGCGCGGGCCTCAGTGGCACCCGCCCTGACGCCGAAGGCACCGGCGTTGACGCCCTCGGTTCCGAGCAGGAGGTCGAGGGTGACTGTGACCGAGGACGACCTTGAACCGTCATAGTCTCGAGTATCGACTCAATCTCCGGGGTCGACTTAGACGTTGATGTCCCGGTGGTCAGGGCAGATGCACCAGCGAGGCTGGCCATCAGTACCCGCTGCTAATCCATGAAGGCAGACAATCTGCACTCCAAGGCTGTCAGCCTGAGTCCAAGCTCAGGAGACTCAGCAGCCACTGACTCGGGCCCCGGCGGCGCCGGGCCTGACGTCGGCTCCCTAGGAGGCGAGTCCACGAGGACAACAGGACTTACGTGTCCGGCGGGCTCCGTCTCCACACGAGGCATTTTGGACGGCTTCTGCTGCTCTAAGGGCCCAGGACGGTGGTCGGGGGTCTGAGACCTGGCCCTCGAGGAACCAGGGACCTCCTCCAACGCTGCCCTCACGAGCCGTTTCTTCCTCTTACTTTCCCGATCGGGGGACCCCCTGTCCGAGGAACCCTGGCGATGCTCGGGGTCAGACTCCCGAGACGTCGAGGCCCCGGACAAGGTCCGGGCCCGACCAGAGGCAGAGTCAGAAAAAATCCGTTCTGATGCTGGCGGCTTCGCAGTGCCTTGGTGGACATTTTGCCACACGGGACACAGACCTTAGGATCATGATCCGGTCCGAGGCATCGAAGGCAGCAGTTGTGTGTGTCGGTGAGAGACATCAGTTTCTTGCACCGATCACACTTTTTGAAACCACTGGAAGCCATCGGGGAAGAAAGGGCCCCCGCGAGGTCAAAGGACCAGCCTTCCAGGGAAAAGACAAAAAGGGCGCGAACGCCAGCCACGAAGGGCAAAAACCGAAAAATAGAAGACGGGCTCGATACCGGTGTACCGAACCCAGCGGGAAGGGGAACCGGCGTCGAACCGGAAAAAAAACACAATGAAATCGCACAAAAAAACGTCAATTTTTCCGGGTGACACGGACAAACTTCCGGTGGGCTCCACGGAAAAAGAAAGACTGAGCAAGATGGCACCTTTAGGCGGGAAGGGGACCGCGCATGCGTGCAGTATTCCCAAAGGCTTTCTTAGAAAGTTGGGGAATTGCTCCGCACTGGGGCTCCATCGACGTCGATGTCACCCATAAGTGAGGACTGACTTCCTGCTTGGTCCTGGAGAATCACCCATTATTATTACTGCGCTGTAACGTTTTTTAGCTTCCTTGATTTCTTTGAGCATTTCATCATCCACTTGTTCATTCTGGCCAGACGGTCGATAGTATACCCCCACTGCCATCGTCTTCCCCTTTTTACAAGGAATTTCAATCCATAGAGATTGTACAGCAAATTTTGTTTCCTGCAAAACTTTAATCCTTTCTGACTCAATGCCCTCTCTAACATAGAGCGCAACCCCTCCATTACGATATAGTTTGCACCCAGGTATCACAGTTTCCAACTGGTTATATTCATAAATGACCTGGAAAGTGGAATAATGAGTGAGGTTATCAAATTTGCAGATGACACAAAACTATTTAAAGTTGTTAAAACCCAAGAGGATTATGGAAAATTGCAAGAGGATCTTGATAAATTGGAAGACTGGGCATCAAAATGGCAGATGAAATTTAATGTGGAAAAGTGCAAGGTTATGCACCTACGGAAGAACAACCCAAACTATGGTTACACGATGCAAGGTTCCACATTAGGAACTACCACCCAGGAAAAAGATTTAGGCGTCATTGTGGATACCATGTTAAAACCCTCGGCCCAGTGTGCAGCGGCGGCCAAGAGAGCAAATAGAATACTAGGTATGATAAGGAAAGGAATGGAAAATAAAACAAAAGATATTATAATGCCTCTATATCGTTCCATGGTGAGACCGCACCTTGAATATTGTGTGCAATTCTGGTCGCCGTATCTTAAAAAGGATATAGCGATTTTAGAAAATGTTCAGAGAAGAGCCACCAAAATGGTAAAGGGGATGGAAGGATACTCCTATGAAGAAAGGCTAAAAAGGTTAGGGCTCTTTAACCTGGAAAAGAGACGGCTGAGGGGAGATATGATAGAAGTCTATAAATTAATGAACGGAGTGGAACGGGTAAACGTAGATCAATTGTTTACCTTATCAGAATATAGAAAGACTAGGGGACATGCAATGAAGCTACAGGGTAAACTATTTAAGACAAATAAAAGAAAATATTTTTTCACTCAACGTGTAATCAAACTCTGGAATTTGTTACCGGAGGATGCAGTAAAGGCTGTTAGTGTAGCTGGGTTTAAAAAAGGTTTGGACAAGTTCCTGAAGGAAAGGTCCATAAACCATTATTAAGAAGGGACCTAGGATATCAATGCTTGAACCAATACAAGCATTGTGGAACCTGTGTCCCTTGGGGAAACTGCTAGGTTCACCACCCTCTGATATACATAGGAGGGGTTGGCAGGCGAGACAGGAGAAGAATACATATTTTTAACCTTATAAGTGCTGCAGCCTGGTATCCGTTGTAGTTGTGGACCAAGTAAGTACAGCGAAGGCTTGAATGGGATAACAATAACTTTTATTGTTGCACAGGAGTTTTTACTGAACTACTTCCCCAAACACAGACATAAGATGTGGCTACTAAATTGTGTCAAATAAAAGTCCAAGGATCTCCTGATACTTCTCAGGAACTAGATTAAAGCAAAACATACAGCTTTTCAAACTTCTTCCAGCTTCAAATACCACTGCAGCTTTCCATACATAAGCCTTACTTTCAGGTACAAGCTTCAATAAAGGGAAACTTCCCTGCATTGCATTTTTACTCTTCCAGCTTTCAATTACAACAGCTGTTTCCCCACATAGGCATTGCTTTCAGGTACATGCTCTAAATAAAGGAAAACTTCACAGCGTTGTACTCCTCTTCACAGCTGCTTAATTAGGCTTGAGTTTTCACACAGGCAGAACGCTGCCTTTCTCCGTGCAAAACTCAGGTTAGAACAGTTAGGCTTTCTCAGCACTTCTACAGGATACATTTATACAGCTTTCACTCCCTTTGACAAAACCCACAGTCCATATCTGAACCACTGCTATCACTTAGAGGTGCTTCAGTTTGCATTTCCTCCAGCTCAGGATCTGATACGTCCTTATGACCAGGTTTAATGGAGTCTACAGATTGCCACTGCTTAATCAGTGCTCTAAGCTGCTTCCGTTTGTTATCCTTAAAACTCCTAGGCACTTGCAAGGATTCCAAATCACCAGCACCTTTTAAAACATCATAAAAAGGGTTCACCTTCCTTATGGTCTGCCTAGTATAAGCTTTCTGGTTGAGAGGCAAATATTTCTCTGGATACTGCTTTACCAGCTCCCTTAAAACAGCGTGCTCTTCAGGGTCTGACTCTAGCCCCTGGCTGTGATGCCTGCAATTAGTAATTTGCTTAGTGGCACCTGGGCTATACTCTGAGCTAGAACTCCTGTCACATTCTCTGTAGTGGGAAAACGTTTGCAGTCTTTTGACTGGGACTTTCTCTCTGCCCAACCTCTCCTCTGTAATTATGGCTTCAAGAGAAGGTTCCAGAGAACTATTCCTGTCTCTTCTAGGCAAGGTATCTAACCTTTTCCCCTGAGGTTTGAAATAGTTTCTGACCTGTTTCTGTTTGCTGTGCGGCTCAAGGTAGTTCCTTCCTGGAAGCTTTTTCAGACACCTCTCCTGAGACCTGGCTGTCTCTCTGCAGTCTGGCCAGCAACTCCCCAAGCACCTTGTGCTAACCGGGTACCGGTTGCTCTTGGCTTTGCTTCTCCTGGTCCCCAGATCTCTCCCTGGATCTGACTGTATTGGACCTTCCTGGAACTGCTCTCCCTCCAAGGCTGAATCCAACTCCAATGCTGAGTCTCTTCCGGATTCTCCTCCAGCCTTGGATGCCAGCTCTCCCTTGGCTGCTTGCTCTCTCTTGGCTGCCTTTTCTCCCTTGAGGGCTCCTTCCCCTCCTTCTCCTCCTACTCCCTTGGCTGCTTCCTGGTTATGTGAACAGGGCTGCCCTATCAGGTGTGACTCCGCCCCTTTTCCTCCCACGTCAGCTCCCTGAGTTTGACTGGAGCTCGGGTGTGGCTCTCTTTCTGCTTTCTTGTGCAGAGAAGCTTTCAGGGCTGGATCCTTAACCCTTTCCTGACCTGTTTTACTGACAGCTTCTGAGGACAAAAAGTGTTTTAAACCCCTATTTTTAGGTTCTGCAGCCTCTGCCTTGTCACAGTACATATGACCTAGATTGGCCACTGTTGGAAACAGAAAACTGGGCTTGATGGACCTTGGTCTGACCCAGTATGGCATATCTTATGTTCTTATGTTGTCCTCCTTCCACATCTCTGATATTCCAATCATATCTAACCTCTCATTTAGTGCTATATATTCTAACTCTCCCATCTTATTCTTTAGACTTCTAGCATTTGCATACAAGCATTTTAGAGACTGTATTTTATTCATATTAATTTGGCTAGTGGTAGACATGGGTAATTTGGGATCTTTAAGCTCTGTCTGCTCCATACTCGAAGGCATTTAGGCTACTTTACTCTTTTTTGGAACCTCTCTGCTTTTGGTAGTATCCTTCAAGGATACATTCTTCCGAACCATTCGCTCTTGGGCGACTGTTGGCTTTCCCCTATTATCTAATTTAAAAGCTGCTCTATCTCCCTTTTAAAGGTTAATTCCAGCACCCTTGTTCCATCCCGGTTAACGTGAAGCCCATCCCTTTGGAAGAGCACCTCCTTTCCCCAGAATGTTCCCCAGTTCCTAACAAATCCAAAACCCTCATCTCTGCACCACTGTCTCATCCACGCATCGAGACTCCGGAGATCTGCCTGTCTTTTGGGTCCTGCACGTGGAACAGGAAGCATTTTGGAGAATGCTACCCTGGAAGTTCTGGATTTCAACGTTCTACCTAAAAGCCTAAATTTATACCACATTTTCCTATGTCATTGGTACCGACATGTACCAAGACAGCAGACTCCTCCCTAGCACTATCTAAGACCTTATCTAGGTGGGGCGTGCGGTCCGCTACCTTTGCACCAGGCAGGCATGTTACCAGGTGATCCTCACGTCCACCAGCCACCCAGCTATCTACATGCCTAATGATCGAATCACCAACTATAATGGCTGTCCTAACCATTCCCTCATGGGCACATGGCCCTGGAGAAACTTCCTCGGTGCGAGAGGGTTTTACATCACCTGGAGGACAGGTCCTAGTTACAGGATCAATTCCTGCCACACCAGGGTGATGCTCTCCTGTCATTTGACCTCTCTCCTCCATGGCAGGGATGCTGCCAGACTGGAGGTGGGACTTCAGGACTATATCCCTGTAAGTCTCATCTATGTACCTCTCTGTCTTTCTTATGTTTTCCAAATCTGCTACTCTAGCCTCTAGAGAACGGACTCGTTCCCTCAGAGCAAAGAGCTCCTTGCACCTAGTGCACACGTAAGACCTCTCACCAACTGGGAGAAAATTATACATGTGACACTCAATGCAAAAGACTGGAAAGCCCCCATCTCGCTGCTGGATTGCTGTCTGCATCTTAGTTTTAAGTTTGTGTTTAGATCTTTAAGTTCTCTACTTACTAAGGGTTGCTATGGATATTTATACTAATAAAACTGTACCTAATACGTTTAATATACCTTGTTCACCTGAAGCTTAATTAATCTCAGGTCCTTAGTGTATGACTGATTTGGGTAACGAGCTTCACCTGAGAGCACCTCCTATCTTTTAAGATGTGTAAGTACCTATAAAGCTATGATTATCCCATGGGTGGGTGGGTGTTGGGGAGGGAGGGAAGGAAATAACACTTATTAAAAGAGGGCTGCTACACAGTACCCTGTCCTGTGCTGCTGAGGTAAGCTATATTCTGATTTGATTTAAATTATAGCTCGTTGCTGCTGCTAGCCTCTAACTTATTATGAAATTTAAACTACAAACTCTCTGCTGGGTTCCAAATTTAACCAGAAAGTTCTCTTCTGTGTTTTAAATGTAAACTTAAACTGCTGCTACTAGGCCCTGACTGATTTAACAAAAAATAGTGGGTTCACAGATTAATTAGATTTAATAGAAAGAAGTCCTTTCAGAAAATTCCCAGAAGTATATACTCACAATTGCAGATCTCTCTCCAGAAGTAACAGTCCCCTTTTCTAGTCCTTCAAGAAGAGATCAAACCTAAGCTTTCTTTAGCTCAGATGACAAGAGATACTTTGGACACATAATGTGAAAAGAGAGATCACTAGAAAACAACAACATCATGCTTGGCAAGGTTGAAGGTTGACACAAAAGAGAAAGGCCAGCAATGAGATGGATCGATACAGTAGCAGCTATGGCCAGATAGCTAATTGTTGATAGACTGGCCATCTCACTAAAGACCGAACACAGTTTAGGACAGCTATCCAGAGTCACCATGAGTTGGCACCAACTTGAGGATATTTAAATACAATCAACAACGACACTGCATGGTCATTGTGTCAGTCCAGCAAGGGGTTTCTCATCTCCCTAGATCTTGCCGAAGCGTACTTCCCTATCCCCCTCTGGGAACGACACTAGTGATTTTCTTTGCTTCTGGGCAGCCATTTCCAGTTTTGGACTCTTCTTTTTGGCTTGGCGATTGACTCTTTGCATCTTCTCAAAGATGATGGTAGTGGCTGCAGCCTCTCTGTGCAAGCAGGGGATCCAACTTCAACCACACCTGGATGGATGGCTAATTCGGTTGGACTCCCTAGAGAAGACCAGGGACAAAACACAACTCTACTGATCCTCTGGCTGCAAAAACTGGGTTTGACCCGGTGAAAAGTGGGATATAAATACAGCTAAATAAATAAATAAACTGGGTTTGATGATCCACTATCCCAAGAGCAGCCTGATCCCACTCACAAGACTAGGAGTACCTCGGTGCTCAGTTCAGGACCCTCCAGGGTCACATCCTCATGTTGGAGAGATCTCTCAAGCTGCAGAATCAGCTCAGGGCAGTTTTTGCTCAAGTAAACGCCCTGGGCTGGGGACTACCTCCAACTCCTAGTGAGGATACTCTGTACTGGGCGATAGTCACTACAGATGCCAGGCCGAATGGCTGGGAAACCCACTGTCTAAGTCAGCTTGTTCAGGTGCTTGTCCCCTCTGTAGGCCTGTTGGTTGATCGACCATTTGGAGGGTTGGTATCTGGCAAGGTTCCAGCCTCCCTAGTGGATGAAGCGGTCTGCATTTTCTCAGACACTGCCATTGACTGAAGCGTACATCAATAAGCAGGTGAAAGCTCGCAGTACTGGGATAGTTCTCAAGGTAGTGGAATTGTGTCACTGGGCACAGCAGCATTTGTCGGTCCTCTCCGCAGTTTATATAGCAGGCATCATCATGCGCAGGCCGGCTTCGAGTCATAATTCAGCAGTTCCGAGTAACTGGGAATGAAACCCTTGCATTCTCAACCTCATACTGCAGAAGTAAAGCCTTCTAGTATTCTTCTTGATGGCCACCCACAAGAATGCCAAATGGGAGAAATATTTCAGCTCTGGGAGGAACCTGCAGGTAGCGAGCTTGCATGCCCTGCTGCAAGAGTACTCCTGGAGGGTTCCTATATGTCTCTCCCTTTTGCCCTTGGTGTGCTGTTTTTCGCGTAGGATTCGGTCTCTCCTGGGCCTGGTGATTCTAATGTCCCAGGACTGGCTGCAGAGAACATAGTGTGTGCTCATTTACAGCTTGACCTTTGAGAGGTGTACAAAAATGGTTACTCTGGGGGTGGTAATGGAAATAATGGTCATTTTTGTCCTTTCTGCTGCCTGGTATTGACCAGGGAGTGGCGTGAAGGAGTAGTCTAGTGGATAGAGGAGCAGCCTGATGACCAAAAAGACCAGGGTTTGAATCACATTGGCACTCCTTATGACCCTGGGCAAGTCATTTAACCTTCCATTGCTTCATGTACAAACTCCGGGGACAGGGAAATACTTATTATACCTGATTCTAACTTGCTTAGAGCTACTACTGGAAAGGTGTCAACTAAATGCTAACTAAATAAAAAAATAAATAAAAGAGGGCAGCCCTAAACTCTCTGATTCAGGTAGCATCCCTGCAGGTTACAGAGGGTGCGTTCTAAGATTGTCCTTGCCTGTGCATCCTGATGTCTCCCACTCCTTGCACCCTGTTATCTCCCAATCCTTTTTCAGGGCGTGAAGTAGATCCTTTACTCAAAGCTACGAAGGATCTTCCAGGCTCAGTCCAAGGCCTCTGCACTATAGCGTTGGCGAGGAGAGCTGGGCCCATCACAGTGCTGCATTAGTTCACACACACCTTGACACCAACTGGAGGCAGACAACTAACTTCTCTGTATTGCACCAGTGGTTATAGCTCCTGATGGCATCAGTAAAAGTTGTCGAAGTTTGCCTATACCTGCTGGTAAGGGAACATAATCCACTTGTCTCCACTGCTCTAGTAGGATGAAAAGAAAGCACCATTTGAGTCAAGTCAGATTCTTAGAAATATTTATTTTACATGTCTTAGGCATAACAAAGAATTAACAAAACAAGAGCAGTACATCAACATCAAGCTTCCAAGAACACAGAGATAATCTGAATGGAGCTTTGCTTCTTTGCTTCGGTCTTTACTGAAGAAGATGTAGAGAAGTTACACATGATTGAAATGGTATTTAAAGCTGATGCAGCAGTTGAATTGAAGGAAATATTGATAAATCGTGAAGACGTATTACAGCTATTTGATAAACTGAAGAGTAGCAAATCATCTGGAATGGATGGTATACACCCAAGGGTGTTGAAAGAACTGAAATATGAGATTACAGACCTGCTATTACTAATCTGTGTACTATCATTACCATCATCAGTAATACCTGAAGATTAGAGGATGGCCAATGTAACACCAAATTTTAGAAAGGGTCCCAGGGGTGATCCGGGAAACTACAGACCAGTGAGCCTGATGTCAGTACTGGGAAAAATAGTAGAAGTCATTATTAAGAACAAAATTTCTGAATATGTAGATAGTTATGGTTTAATGGGAGACAGCCAACAAGGCTTTAGCCAGGGAAGGTCTTGTCTTACTAATCTGTTATAATTTTTTGAAGGTGTAAAACAAACAGGTAGACAAAGGAGGGTCTGTTGATGTAGTGTATCTGGATTTTCAGAAAGCCTCTGACAAGGTCCCTCATGAGAGACTCTAGGCAAAATTAAAAGTCAGGGGATAGGAGGCAGTATAATATTGTGGATCAGGAAAGCGTATTTACTCAACTGTAACAGATGTTTTCCACGGACAGCAGGAAACAGTCCTCACATATGGGTGACAATGGCACAGACGGAGCCCACACAGACGCATCTCCCCAGTTTTCAAAGAAAGCCTTGAGAGATGCCTCCACGCATGTGTGGCCCCCTTCCCACCCAAGGATGCCATACTGCTCAGTCAGATGACATAGCTAGTACAGTAATAAAATAAGACAAGGAAGGGAGGAGTGGCTCAGTGGTTGGGACAGGTTACCTCAGGCCGGAGGGCCGGGGGTTCAATTCCCACATGGGGACAAGTAACCTCAGGCTGGAGGGACTGAGGTCTCTAGTCCCATGGCTGCTCCTTGTGGCCTTGGGCAAGCCACTTAACCCTCCATTGCCTCAGGTACACCTAGATTATGAGCCCTTCGGGGACAAGGGAATAAAAAGTACATGTTAGTATATACGTGTAAACCGCTCTGATGCGTAAGTAAAGGGCGGTATATCAAATGCCTAAACCATAACCATAACTCCTAGAGGACGGGGGAGGGTTGTGAGGACTGATTCCTGTTGTCCCTGGTGAATAACTACGTTTTCTCAAGGAACAAGCAGAAAGTCAGTCCTCACATATGGGACTCCCTCACTACGGTAGCCTGAACACAGAAGGGTCAGAGGGCAGGAGATGCCTACACCCAAAACAGATTGCGAATTACTGCATGGTCGAATGCACTGTCCCGACAGGACTCGCTTTCCAGGCAGAAGTGAGCTGCGAACGTATGGATTGAAGAACATGTGGCAGCTTTGCAGATCTCCGTCACTGGTACTGAGCGCAGGTTTGCCACCAATGTGGCCATCACTCTCATGAGATACGCTCTGATCCGATGGTCCAGGGAAAGCCTGGCCCGCTCATAGGTGAGATCAATTCCACCACCCAAGTGGACAGAGTTCGCTTAGTCACAGGATGCCCCAGTCTGCTGAGGTCGTAGGAAACGAAAAGATAAGGAGCTTTGCGATGGCCCTGGGTCCACTGTAGGTAGAAGGACAGGGCCCGTTTGCAGTCCAGTGTATGGAGTATCATTTCCTCCGAAATGGTGTGAAGCCATGGGAAAAAAGTGGGAAGGACCACCTCCTGGATGAGTGGAAAGGAGCTATCACCTTTGGGACGAATTTGGGGTGAGTGCGGAGCACCACCCTGTTCTTGTAGAATCTTGTGTATGGTGGCTCTGCCACCAAGGCTTGAATCTCGCTTACTCTGCGAGCGGATATGAGAGCTATCAGCTACTCCTCTTCTCATGCCACTTCACTGGCTCATCAGTCGCTTCCGTATCCAGTTCAAACTCCTCCTTCTAACCTATAAATGTATTCGTTCTTTTGCCCCTCATTACCTTTCATCCCTCATCTCTACCTACACCCCCTCTCGCCTACTCTGCTCATCTAATTGTCTTCGTTTATCTATGCCTTTTACTCGTACTGCTAATTCTAGACTTCGCTCTTTTCAACTGGCAGCACCCTTTTCCTGGCATTTTCTACCTGTCTCTGTCCGCCAAGCCTCTTCCTTGGCCATCTTCAAATCCAAATTGAAATCCCATTTCTTCACTATTGCTTTTTGTTCCTAACTCGTCCTTTCTTGTTCTCTCCATAAATATTTATTCTTGTCTTGTTAATTGTTATTTGTATTATCTAATTTATTTCATATTTTGTCTTGACTAGATTGTGAGCTCTAAAGGGCAGGGACTGTCTCTTTTTATGTTTGTACAGCACTTTGTATGTTGCAGCGCTTTATAAATGCTTAGTAATAATAATAATAATAATAATAAAGGCCACCTTCCATGACAGATACCACAGATGGCAAGTAGCTAAAGGCTTGAATTACGGCCTGGTGAGCTGTAAGAGCACCACATTGAGGTCCCAATCCACCACCGCGGGGCGGATGAGGGGCTTAGATAGCAGGAAGCCCCTGAGGCACCGAGAGACCAGGGGCTGACCCGAGAGACGTTTTCCTATGATAGGGTGGTGGTGTGCAGCAATCGCACTCAGATGCACCCTCACTGAATTGGACTTGAATACAGTGTGCGACAGATGCAGTAGACATTAGAGCACCAATTGCACCAGGCAGGAAAAGCGTAGTTACTCACCTGTAACAGGTGTTCTCCGGGGACAGCAGGAATCAGTCCTCACATATGGGTGACGTTGGTGGCCCTCGTGCAGAGCAAGTCCCCAGCTTTCAGAGAAAGCCTCTGGGAGTTGCCATCACGCATGCGCGGTCCCCTTCCTGCTCAAGGGTGCATCTTGCTCATCCAAATGACATAGCTAAAAAGACGGCAAAAGAACAAAATATAATAGTAGGACTACAACTCCAAGGGGAGGAGGGAGGGTCGTGAGGACTGATTCTTGCTGTCCCCAGAGAACACCTGTTACAGGTAAGTAACTACGCTTTCTCCGGTAACAAGCAGGAAGTCAGTCCTCACATATGGGACTCTCCAGCGATAAGCTACTGATAGCCCATAGCTAAAAAAGGCTCCCTCTATGAGAGCCACAAGCAGCCGCAATAGCAATGTAAACTAAGGGAAAAGCACTCCAGTAGTCTGAACACAGAGAGGTCAGAGGGCAGGAGTTGCCTAGACCTCGAAAAGGTTATGGAGTACAGCCTGGCCGAAGGCACTGTCTCGCCGGGACTCCCTGTCCAAGCAGTAATGGGTTGCGAAAGTCTGGCTCGAAGACTAGGTGGCAGCCCGGCAGATGTCTGTCAAAGGAACAGAGTGCAAATGAGTCACTGATGCCGCCATGGCCCTGACCCTATGGGCCGTAGCAGACCCTCCATAGGAAGCTCGGCTGCCCTGTATGCCGAGGCAATGCAGTCTGCCATCCAGGTGGACAGCATATGCTTAGATACTGCCCCCCCCCCAGCTTACTGGGGTCATAAGAAACAAAAAGCTGAGAAGCCTTCCGATGTGGTTGTGTACGTTGGATATAGAAGGCCAACGCACTCTTACAGTCCAGGGTATACAGGACCGACTCTGCATGACTGGCATGAGGCCTGGGAAAAAAGAAAGGCAGAACCACCTCCTGGTTGAGGTGGAACGAGGAGACCACTTTTGGAAGGAATTTGGGGTGCATGCGAAGCATCAACCGGTTCCTATAGAACCTGGTATAGGGTCTTTCCGACACTACGGCCTGGAGCCCACTCACCCACCGGGCGGATGTGAGTGCCAATAGGAAAACCACCTTCCAAGAAAGATAGCTTAAATGGCAGGTAGAAATTTTCTCAAAGGGCAACCTAGTAAGCTGCCCTAACACTACATTGAGATCCCACTCAGTCGCCGGGGAGCGAACCGTGGGTTTCAAGAGAATTAAGCCTCCCAGGAACCAAGAGACCAAAGGGTGGGCGGAGAGAGGCTTCTCATCCACTGAAAAGTGATGCGCCACAAGGGCACTGAGGTGCACCCTGACAGAGTTGGACTTGAGGCCCAAATCGGAGAGGTGGAGAAGGTATTGCAGAACCACCCCTACCGGGCAAAAGAATGGATCTACCTCCTGCTGCTTGCACCATACCGCAAACCTACGCCACTTCAAGGCGTATGTTCATCTGGTCGACGGCCTTTGCGAGGCCAGTGAGACCTCCTCAATATTCTTTGGAAGGAGGAGGAACACAGCGAGAATTACCCTTTCAGCAGCCACGCCATCAAGCTGAGATTGGGGTGCAGAAGAGAGCACCCTCCTGAGACAGGAGACTTAGTGATAACCCCAAGGGAATTGCGGCCTCCACTGCTAGCTGCAGAAGAAGCGGGAACCAGGGTTGCCTGGGCCACCGAGGGGCAATAAAGATGACCGAGGCCCTGTCCTGGAGAATTTTTGAACAGCATCTTGGCCACCAGAGATGTTGGGGGGGGGGGGGGAACGCATACAGAAGGTCCCTGGACCATATCAGAAATGCATCGGTGGCCACCCTGTGCGGGTGGGATCGCCTGGAGCAGAAAAGGGGCAACTGGTGATTGTCCGGATTCGCAAACAGATCCATCATCGGCCACCCGCAGGTCTGGAAGAGCCAACTGGCTACCCCGCGGTCCAGTTGCCATTCGTGGGGTTGGAGAATCCTGCTTAGCCTGTCTGCTAGCCAGTTGTCCTGGCCCGGCAGGTAAGACTGCTCGGAGACGAATGCCATGTCGGGCTGCAAAGGAGCACAGGTCCAGGGTTTCCTGACATAGGGGGCAGGACCCCATGCCACTCTGTTTGTTCACACAGAACATGGCCACCTGTTTGTCTGTCTGTACCAAGACAGCTTCTTGGGCCAGGAACTGCCTGAAAACTCCTAGTGCTAGGTGGCTGGCACGTAGTTCCAAGAAATTGATTTGTTGGGGCTTCTCGCTCGGGGACCACAGTCCCTGAGTATGGAAACCCTGACAATGGGCCCCCCAGCCCACCAGTGATGCATCTGTGGTCAGGATCCTCATGTGCAGAGGGATCTGCAAAGGCATTCCCGCCCCCAAGTGAGGCTGTTGGAGCCCCAAGGCTTGGGACCGTACCAGACGTTTGGATACTTTGACCCTGTCCCGAAGGTGTCCTGAGGCCTGAGACCACTGGTCCCTGAGTCACCACTGAGCGGTCCGCATGTGGAGGCAGGCATCCGGGGTCCCATGGACTGTGGAAGCCATATGCCCAAGGAGGCACAGGAAGAGCCTTGCTGACATTACAGACTTCTGACTCACTTGCCCTGCCAGAGTCATAAGTCTGCTTGCCCTGTCTGCAGGCAGATAGGCCATCGCTTGAAGGGTGTCGAGGCTGGCCCCAGTGAACACCAGCTGCTGAGTTGGCGTGAGGCTAGACTTGGGGTTGTTGATCACGAATCCTAGGTGCTGCAGCACCTGGATGGTGCAAGTTGTGGCCTGGTGGGCCTCGGTGGCCGAGGAACCTCTGATAAGCCAGTCATCGAGGTAGGCGATACAAACACCCCTTGGAGCCTGAGAAGGGCGGCAACCACAGCTAGGCACTTTGTGAACACCCTGGGGTCCAAGGCAAGGCCGAAGGGGAGTACCCTGTACTGGTAGTGATTGCCCTCCCACCACAAAGCGTAGTGTATCAGGATGTGTGTGTATGCATCTTTCAGGTCTAATGAGCATAGCCAGTCTCCCTGGCGGAGGTAAGGCAGCAATATTCCAAGAGAGAGCATCTTGAACTTCTCCCTCACCAGGAATTTGTTGAGGTTGCGCAGGTTGAGAATGGGTCTGAGGCCTCCTGTCCTTTGGCACCAGAAAGCACCTGGAGTAGAAGCCCCTTCCCTGCAAGTGGTGGGGCACTGGTTCTACCGCCTGATCCTCGAGAAGACCTGCTAACCCCTTCAGAAGAAGGTCCAGTGAAGGGGAGACCTGAGAGGCTCTCCTGGGAAATAATGAGGAAGCATCTGGGCTAGGTGAAAGAGACTTGGACTACCTGCAAGGCCCAGGCATCGGTGGTAATGGCAGTCCACCTGTGAGCATACAGGGCAAGCTGGCCCCCTGTGATCTGCCTTTCCCCTGTGGGAAGAGTGGCCATACTGTAGCAGTCAAAAGCCACTGCCAGGCTGGGCCGGAGCTGGTGCCTGGGGTTTGGGGCTTTTCTGCTTATGCAGGCCAGGCTCCTGTCCTTTGACCTGCTGCCCCTGTTGGGGTGCCGTGGAGGCCTGAAAATGGGGATAGCATCGGTAAGTAGCACCCTTTTTCAGGTAAAAGGGCTTTTTACCCGAGCCCTTCTTGTGAGAAGGGGCAGAGGTCTTCTTGAAGAGCCATGTACTTGTCATGTACTCAGTCTCCAAATCTGCGGCCTTGTCAGTCATGGGTTTGCCAAAGAGATTCTCCCCCTAGCATGGGACATCGACCAACATCTGCCTGCTACCCCCAACAAAAGCAGAACAACATCAGAAACGGCCACACTTTTAAACCACACATCAAAAACATGTGGGAGGAAGTGGGCAGAACAAAATCAATGCAAAATACACACAAGCCAGGAAAGTGCTGGAAAGCAATGAGCACAAATGCTCGAAGCTTAGCCAACAAAATTCCAGACCTGGAAGCCCTAATGGTGGAAACGGACTTGGACATTGTGGCCATTACAGAAACATGGTTTAATGAATCACATGATTGGGATATAGCCATAGCTGGCTATAATCTATTCAGAAGGGACCGAGAAAATGGAAAAGGAGGAGGAGTAGCCTTGTATGTCAAAAGCAATATTAAAGCTACTGAAATGCAGGGGACATGGGGAAAAGAAGAAGCGCTCTGGATTGCGTTGGAGAGAGGAGATGGCACCATCATCCATATTGCTGTAGTCTATAGACCTCCGACTCAAAGTGAAGAGAGAGACAATGAATTGATTATAGATATTGCCAAGATAGCATCAAAGGGGGAAGCAATCATATTGGGTGACTTTAATCTACCTGATGTGGATTGGATTACTCCTTCTGCACATCTGGAAAGAAGCAAAAAAATTGTGGATGCTCTCCAAGATGCATTATTTAGACAAATGGTGATGGAACCAACCAGGGAAAGCTCAACGCTGGATGTAGTGCTCACCAACGGTGATAGTGTGTCGAATGTCTGCGTGAGTGCCCCTGTGAGCAACAGCGACCATCACACGGTGTGGTTTGAAATAAAAGCCATGGTACAGGCCAATCATAGCAAGCTCAGAGTCCTAAACTTCAAATACACTGACTTCAATAAAATGGCAGAGTACGTAAAGGAGGAGATGACGGGGTGGGAAGAGATAAAGGAAGTGGAATTGCAATGGGCTAAACTAAAGGAGGCAATAAAAGGGGCAACAGATAACTATGTAAGAAAAGTAAATAAAAGCAAGAGGAGAAGGAAACCTATTTGGTTTTCCAAAGAGGTAGCTGCTCATATAAAGGCAAAAAACACAACTTTTGCAAAATTCAAAAGCTTGCAGACAAAAGAACACAGAAATGAATACAGGATCCAACTCAAAGAGTCTAAAAGAGTAATAAGGATAGCAAAATCAAAGGCAGAGGAAAAGATGGCTAAAGATGTTAAGGGTGGCAACAAACATTTCTTCAGGTATATTCAGGAAAGGAAAAAGATCAGAGTTGGAATTGCAGGACTCAGAAGTGCTGGGAAAGGACTCGTGGAAAGTGACACTGAAAAAGTGAAATTGCTAAACAATTACTTCTGCTCTGTGTTTACTAAAGAAGATCCTGGGGATGGACCAGCTGTGACTCCCAAATATAAAAATGGGAATGAAGTAGATACCACACCATTCACAGAAGAAGAGGTGTTAGAACAACTTGCTAAATTGAAAGTGGACAAAGCCATGGGACCGGATGGGATACATCCCAGGATACTGAAAGAGCTCAGAGAGGTTCTTGCAGGACCGTTAAAGGATGTCTTCAACAGATCCTTGGAAACAGGAGAGGTTCCTCAGGACTGGAGAATGGCTGATGTCGTACCTCTACACAAAAGTGGTGACAGGGAAGAAGTCTCAAACTACAGGCCCGTGAGCCTTACCTCGGTAGCGGGAAAAGTAATGGAGGCACTCCTGAAAGAGCGAATAGTGAACTTTCTGAAAACCAACAGGTTGCAAGACCCGAGGCAACATGGTTTTACCGAAGGACGATCTTGCCAAACAAATCTGATCAAGTTCTTTGACTGCGTGACCAGGGAACTAGATCAGGGGCATGCGATGGATGTCATCTACCTGGATTTCAGCAAAGCCTTTGATACTGTTCCTCATAGGAGGCTTGTCAACAAACTCAGTAGCTTGGGGATGGGTCGCAAGATGGTAAACTGGATTAGAAATTGGTTGACTGACAGACGACAGAAGGTGATTGTACATGGAGCTCACTCGGATGAGAGGAAGGTGATTAACGGGGTGCCCCAGGGTTCGGTCCTGGGCCCGGCACTGTTCAATGTATTTGTGAGTGATATTGCTGAAGGACTGAATGGAAAAGTCTGTCTTTTTGCAGACGACACAAAAATTTGCAACAGAGTGGACTCCCCCGAGGGAGTGGTTAACATAAAGAAAGATCTACAAAAGCTGGAAGACTGGTCTAATGCTTGGCAACTACGATTTAATGCAAAAAAGTGCAGTGTCATGCACTTGGGTAGCAGAAATCCAAGAGAAATGTACGCGATAGGGGGCGAAAGGTTGGTATGCACAGTTCAGGAGAAAGACCTTGGTGTGATTATCTCTGCTGATCTCAAGGTGGCAAAACAGTGCGACAAGGCGGTGGCAAAAGCCAGGAGGATGTTGGGTTGCATACAAAGAGGGATTACCAGCAGAAAAGAAGAGGTACTTATGCCACTGTATAGGTCACTGGTGAGGCCTCACTTGGAATACTGTGTTCAGTTTTGGAGACCAAATCTTGCAAAGGATGTAAAAAGACTGGAGACTGTTCAGAGGAAGGCAACCAAAATGATTTGGAGCCTGCATCAGAAGCCTTATGAGAAGAGACTTGAAGACCTAAATATGTACACGTTGGAGGAAAGGAGGGACAGGGGAGATATGATTCAGACCTTTAAATACTTAAAGAGAAATGATGAACAAACAAACCTCTTCCAAAGACGGGGAACCTGTAAAACTAGAGGGCATAACATGAAACTGCAAGGGGGTAAATTGAAAGGCAATGTCAGGAAATATTTTTTCACTGAAAGGATGGTGGATGCTTGGAATGCCCTCCCGATGGAAGTGGTAGGGGCGAACACGGTGACGGAATTCAAAAAGGCATGGGACAAACACAGAGGATCCCTTTACAGAAATAGGATAAAAACAAAATAAACGGTACCATCTAACTTCTGAACCATATAACGTCTCAACAAATAGGGGTGTCCTACATGGAGTGGTGGGTTTACCCCTGAACAAGGATATGGGGAGGGGTGGCCTGCGCGGAGCGACAGGTGCACCTACTCTTGCCATCTTGCTGGGCAGACTGGATGGACCATGCTGGTCTTTATCTGCTGCCAACTACTATGTTACTATGTTACTATGTATGTTACTATGTCCTGAACCCATTGTTCGAGGTCCAACGACTTCAGCCATGCCTGGCGGTGTGCACCGATGCCAGCCGGGACTACCCGGGCCGCCGACTCGAACAGACTACCCGGGACATTTACTACGAGTACTCATGGATGGCTTTACAGGCCCTTGAAGCGCTGCAAGGGTTCCCTGGAGAGACCAGCCGAGAACCCAGCGAGTTCCTTCAACAGGTCCCTCAGGTACATGCCCATGTACAGCTGGTAGGCCTGGATCCAACAAGTCAGCATTGAACCCTGGAAGCACTTTCTGCCGAGGGCATCCAAGTTGTGGGCCTCCCTGCCGGGAGGCACCAAGGAGTGCGTCTTCTGGCTCTTCAGCCGGCACATGGCTGATTCCACAACCATGGAGTTGTGCGGTAGCTGCGACTTTTTAAACACAGGGCTCTGGCGGACTCGATACATCAAGTCGAGCCGCTTGCTGATCACCGGCACCAACGCCGGTGTCTCCCACATGCGGAGCATCAGTCATTCCAGGATTGGAGGCACAGGTACAGTAAGGGCCTCCCGAGGGGGAGCCTTATACTGGAGGATCTCAAGCTCGTCGACTCGAGGATCATCCTCGGACTCCATGGGGAACGCCAACACCTTGGACATATCACGCATGAAGTCCAAGAACCTCATGTCCTCCGGGGGGGGGGGGTACATTCTCCGAGGCTCAGGTACGGGGGAATCAGATGGTACATCCCTGTGCCGGCGGGTAGAGGTTCCACAAGCACCAGCTCCCACACAATTCCATTATTGTCAAGTTGATCATGCGAAAGCTCAAGAGCCAGAAGACCTACTCCTCCATCTCTCCCAGTAGGAATAGTGGAGTACCCCAGGGATCTGTGCTGGGTCCGCTGCTTTTTTAACATATTCATAAATGACCTGGAAATGGGAACAACAAGCGAGGTAATCAAATTTGCAGATGACACAAAATTATTCAAAGTTATTAAAACCCAAGAGGATTGTGAAAAATTACAAGAGGACTTTAATAAATTGGAAGACTGGACGTTCAAATGGCAGATGAAATTTAATGTGGACAAGTGCAGTTATGCACCTAGGAAAGAACAACCTAAACTATGGTTACACAATGCACAGTTCCACATTAGAAACCACCACCCAGGAAAAAGATTTAAGCATCATCGTGGATAACTCATTGAAACCCTCTGCCCAGTGTGCAGTGGTGGCCAAGAAAGCAAATAGAATGCTAGGAATCATAAGGAAAGGAATGGAAAATAAAACAAAGGATATTATAATGCCTCTGTATCATTCTATGGTGCGACCACTCCTTGAATATTGTGTGCAATTCTGGTAACCGTATCTTAAAAAGGATATTGCGTAATTAGAAAATGTACTAAGAGTCACCAAAATGGTAAAGTGGATGGAAGGATACCTCTATGAAGAGAAGCTAAAAAGGTTAGGCTCTTCAGTCTGGAAAAGAGACGGCTGTGGGGGGATATGATAGAGGTCTCTAAATTAATGACTGGAGTGGAATGGGTAGACGTAGATCGATTGTTTACGCCATCAAAATGTAGAAAGACTGGCTGTTCAACAACCTGGGACGGCAGGAAGTTGTGTGCCGGGTGGAGAAACGTGGTCAGAGCAGACAGTATTCCCTCAGTTTCTTTTGGAATGCCATGACAGCAGTCTATATAGATTCCAATGAAAAACTATTTCCAAGTTGGGTGAGACCATGGTTTCTAAGTATAATATGATTTTTCAGTTCGTTCATCATAATACTATTGCCATTCAGAGACATGTTTCTGATGTTTCTACTCTGCAGAAAGAACTTGAGAGTTTGAAGGGATTTCAACATAGGCAAGCACTTTGGCTAAAGATCTGATGTCGATTAAATTTAAAGCCGAGGCTCTGGAAAACCAGGTTCACTCTGCTAATCTACAAATTGTTGAACTTTCCCCGTTCTTCTCTAGTCTCGACTAGAGATATGTTTAAAAAGTATATGGCAGAAGCCCTGGAAATTCCATTGGAGTCTCAGCCACCTTTATCTAAAATATACTACCTACCTACTGGCAAGAAGACTTTGGATGATGCATCTCAGCAGACTTCAACACTAGTACAGCATATAGATATTTTAAATATAACTAAAGTTTTGGAATCCTCTGATCTGGAAACTGTTGTTCCTGCGATATTATTAGTAACTTTCGCATTATCTGTTGATCGTGAATGGTTAATTAATTTTAAAAAAGTTCTGTTTCTTTAAAGGGGTTGCTGATCCATATATTCCCGAACCTTGCCCGGGACACACAGAAAAGATGTAAGGAGTTTCTTCTCCTGAATCTGCGGATATCTCAGCAAGGGGAGTTATTTTTCCTTAAATTCCCATGCAAGTGCTTGGTAAAATTACATTCTAAATCTTATGTCTTTTATGATCCTAGTCAGCTAGCGGCCTTTATTAGCTCTCACTAACATAAGAACATAAGATATGCCATACTGGGCCAGACCAAGGTCCATCAAGTCCAGTATCCTGTTTCCAACAATGGCCAATCAAGCAGTTTCCCCAAAAGACACAGGTTCCACAATGCTTGTATTGGGACAAGCATTGATATCCTGGGTCCCTTCTTAATAATGGTTTAAGGACCTTTCCTCCAGGAACTTGTCCAAACCTTTTTTAAACCCAGCTCACTAGCAGCCTTTACTACATCCTCCGGTAACAAATTCCAGAGATGGATTACACATTCAGTGAAAAAATATTTTCTTTTATTAGTCTTAAATAGTTTACCCTGTAGCTTCATTGCATGTCCCCTAGTCTTTCTATATTCTGATAACGTAAAACAATAGATCTACGTTTACCCGTTCCACTCCAATCATTAATTTATAGACTTCAATCATATCTCCCCTCAGCCGTCTCTTTTCCAGGTTAAAGAGCCCTAACCTTTTTAGCCTTTCTTCATAGGAGTATCCTTCAATCCCCTTTACCATTTTGGTGGCTCTTCTCTGAACCTTTTCTAATATCGCTATATCCTTTTTAAGATACAGCGACCAGAATTGCACACAATATTCAAGGTGCGGTCTCACCATGGAAAGATATAGAGGCATTATAATATCTTTTGTTTTATTTCCATTCCTTTCCTTATGATACCTAGCATTCTATTTGCTCTCTTGGCCACCGCTGCACACTGGGCCGAGGGCTTTAACATGGTATCCACAATGACATCTAAATCTTTTTCCTGGGTGCTGGTTCCTAATGTGGAACCTTGCATCGTGTAACCATAGTTTGGGTTGTTCTTCCCTAGGTGCATAACTTTGCACTTGTCCACATTAAATTTCATCTGCCATTTTGATGCCCAGTCTTCCAATTTATCAAGATCCTCTTGCAATTTTCCACAATCCTCTTGGGTTTTAACAACTTTAAATAGTTTTGTATCATCTGCAAATTTGATAACCTCACTCGTTATTCCACTTTCCAGGTCGTTTATGACTATGTCAAAAAGCAGCGGACCCAGCACAGATCCCTGGGGTACACCACTATTCACCTTTCTCCATTGGGAAAATTGGCCATTTAGCCCTACCCTCTGCTTTTTATCTTTTAACCTGTTCCTGATCCACAGTAGTACACTGCCTCCTATCCCATGACTCTTTAGTTTTGCCAAAAGTCTCTGATGAGGGACCTTGTCAAACGCTTTCTGAAAGTCCAGATACACTATATCAACCAACTCACCTTTGTCCATCTGTTTATTCACACCTTCAAAAAAACATAACAGATTAGTAAGACAAGATCTTCCTTGTCTAAAGCCATGTTGGCTGTCTCCCATTAGGCCATGACTATCTACATGCTGAGTAATTTTATTCTTTATGATGGTTTCTACCATTTTTCCCGGTACTGACGTCAGGCTCATCGGTCTGTAGTTTCCCGGATTACCCCTGGAACCCTTTTTAAAAATTGCTGTTACATTGGCGATCCTCCAGTCTTCAGGTATTTTTTTTTTTGTGTGCCTTCGAGTCAGTCCTGACTCCTGGCGACCCATAAGCTCCTGGGTTTTCTTGGCAGTGTCAACGGAAGTAGATGATTTTAATGATAGTTCACAGATTACTAATAGCAGGTCTGCAATCTCATATTTCAGTTCTTTCAACGCCCTTGGATGTATACCATCCGGCCCAGGTGATTTGCTACTCTTCAGTTTATCAAATAGTTGTAATACATCTTCCCAATGTATCGATATTTCCTTCAATTCTTCCGCACCTTTAAATACCACTTCAGTCATGGGTAACATTCCTACATCTTCCTCAGTAAAGACCGAAGCAAAGAATTCATTCAGTCTCTCCGCTATCGCCTTGTCGCCTCTTAGTGCCCCTTTACCCACTCTATCATCTAATCGACCAACTGACTCCCTCACAGGTTTTTTGCTACGAATGTACTTTAAAAAGTCTTTAGTTCGCGTTTTGCTTCCGCAGCAAGCTTCTTCTCAAATTCTCCCTTTGCCTGCCTGATCAATGCCTTGCATTTGACTTGCCAGTGCTTGTGCTGTTTCCAGGTTTTGTCGTTTGGCTCTTTTTTCCATTTCCTGAAATATGCTTTTTTGGTAGCAACAGCCCCTCTGACCTCACCTTTAAACCATGCTAGTAGTTTTTTGGACTTCCTTCCACTTTTCTTAAAGCGTGGAATACAGCTGGCCTTGGCTTCCAAGATAGTATTTTTCAACACCCAAGCTTGATGTAAGTCTTTAACCTTTGCAACTGCTCCTTTTAGCTTTTTCTTAACTATTTTCCTCATTTTATCATAGTCTTCCTTTCATAAGTTAAAAGGTAGTACTGTGGATTTCCTTACTATCCCTCCTCCACTAATTAAATCAAAGGCGATCATGCTATGATCACTATTGCCAAGTGGCCCCAACACCCTTATCTCTTGCACTAGGTCTGGTGTTCTACTAAGGACTAGGTCTAATATGGCTTCCCCTCTGGTCGGTTCATGAACAAGCTGCTCCAAGAAGCAGTAATTTATTTCATCTAGGAACTTTATCTCCCTAGCATGTCCTGACGTGACACTCACCCAGTCGATACCGGGGTAATTGAAATCACCCATAGAGCGCAACCCCTGCACCAATTTGATCAGCTCTATCATTACGATATAGTTTGTACCCAGGTATCACAGTGTCCCACTGGTTGTCTCTGGGATTCCAATCATATCTAACCTCTCATTTAGTACTATATATTCTAACTCTCCCATCTTATATTTTAGACTTCTAGCATTTGCATACAAGCATTTTAGAGATTGTATTTTATTCATATTAATTTGGCTATTGGAAGAAATGGGTAATTTGGGATCTTTAAGCTCTGTCTGCTCCATACTCGAGGGCATTTAGGCTACTTTACTCTTTTTTGGAACCTCTCTGCTTTTGATAGTATCCTTCAAGGATACTTTCTTCTGAACCATGCGCTTTTGTGCGACTGTCAGCTTTCCCCTATCTCCTTTTTAAAGGTTAATGCCACCAGCCTGGTTCCATCCCGGTTAAGGTGAAGCCCATCCCTTTGGAAGAGCCCCTCCTTTCCCCAGAATGTTCCTCAGTTCCTAACAAATCCAAAACCCTCATCCTTGCACCATCGTCTCATCCACACATTGAGACTCCGGAGCTCTGCCTGCCTTTTGGGTCCTGCGCTTGGAACGGGAAGCATTTCGGAGAACGCTCCCCTGGAAGTTCTGGATTTCAACTTCCTACCTAAAAGCCTAAATTTAGCCTCCAGAATCTCCCTACCACATTTTCCTACATCATTGGTACCGACATGCATCAAGACAGTAGACTCCTCCCCAGCACTATCTAAGACCTTATCTAGGTGGCGCATGAGGCCCGCTACCTTTGCACCAGGCAGGCATGTTACCAGGCGATCCTCACATCCACTAGCCACCCAGCTATCTATATGCCTAATGATCGAATCACCAACTATAATGGCTGTCCTAATCCTTCCCTCATGGGCACATGGCCCTGGAGAAACTTCCTCGGTGCGAGAGGGTTTTACATCACCTGGAGGACAGGTCCTAGTTACAGGATCATTTCCTGCCACACCAGGGTGATGTTCTCCTGTCACGTGACCTCTCTCCTCCATGGTAACAGGGATGCTGCCAGACTGGAGGTGGGACTTCAGGACTATATCCCTGTAGGTCTCGTCTATGTCCCTCTCTGTCTTTCTTATGTCTTCCAAGTCTGCTACTCTAGCCTCTAGAGAACCAACTCGTTCCCTGAGAGAAAAGAGCTCCTTGCACCTAGTGCACACGTAAGACCTCTCACCAACTGGGAGAAAACCATACATGTGACACTCAATGTAAAAGACTGGAATACACCCATCTTGCTGCTGGACTGCTGTCTGCATCTTAGTTTTAAACATGTGTGTATATCTTTAAGTTCTTTACTTACTAAGGGTTGCTATAGATACTTATACTAATAAAATTGTACCTAATATGTTTAATATACCTTGTTCACCTGAAGCTTAATTAATCTCAGGTCCTTAGTGTATGACTGATGTGGATTACAAGCTGCACCTGAGAGCATCTCCTTTCCTTTAAGATGTGTAAGTTCCTATAAAGATACAATTATCCCAGTGGTGGGTGGGTGTTGGGGAGGGAGGGAGGGAAATAACACTTATTAAAAGAGGGCTGCTACACGGTACCCTGTCCTGTGCTGCTGAAGTAAGCTGTGACCAACTTCCTGGGTGATTAACAGTCCTTGCTTGGAAAGAAAGAGTCTTTCAAAATGGCCTTTTGACCTGCCACCTGGCATTAACACCTATTGAAAAGGTTTCACAGGTCTCTTGCCCCCTAGGTAGAAGGTCTCTTTGTAAAGGTCTCTAGAAGACTTTATTTGTTGCTCAAAGAGTACTGACCCTGTTTTGCCTTTTATGCTAAGTTATATTCTGATTGGATTTAAATTAAAGCTCTTTGCTGGTGCTAGGCTCTGATTTATTATGAAATTTAAACTCGAAGCTCTCTGCTGGGTTGTAAATTTAACCAGAAAGCTCTCTTCTGTGTTTTAAATCTAAACTAAAAGTACTTTGCTGATACTAGGCCCTGAGTATTAAATTTAAACTACAAGCTCTCTACTACTGTACCTGACACCTCTTGTTTGATACACAATTTGACAATTCAAATCTTTCGTTATCTTATTCCTTGTGCTCTTTATATAGTGTATTTTGAATAGGTACAAACGCTCTATAGAATTACGCTGATAAAGCCTTTGGGTATTTGTCCGTTTTATACACATGTGGTTGCACAATGTCTTTTAGTATTTAAGAGCCAATTTTCATTTAGGCAGGCTATGCGCCACATTAGCGCATAGCCTGCCTGCTGACCCCTTTAACCCAGATCTTCACTTCCGCGGTGACGGAAATGAAAATCTGGGTTTCGTTGGACATGCCAGCAGCTGCCAAGGCTAAGCAGATAGCAGCAATTTTTGAAACTACCTAGTTAGCCCCAGCACCTCAAAGATAGGCAAGGAAAAACCTTGCCTATTTTTAAGGCGCTGAGTGCTAACCGGGTAGCATCAAAAATCATTGCTACCTGCTTATTCCTTTCTTCCACCCCTGCTCAGCCCCCAACACACCCCGATAAGAACATAACATAAGAACATAAGAACATAAGATATGCCATACTGGGTCAGACCAAGGTCCATCAAGCCCAGTATCCTATTTCCAACAGTGGCCAATCTAGGTCATACGTACCTAGCAGTATCCCCAAAAGACACAGGTTCCGCAATGCTTGTATTGGGTCAAGCATTGATATTCTGGGTCCCATATAGCATCTGTGCGCATTAGGGGCCCAAATAGGAAAATCCTTTGGAAAAATCCTGGTTAAGGCATTTACACGGGTAACATGGGCTGTTACCCGTGTAACTGCCTTCGAAAATCGGGCCCATAATGTTTTTATAAAGGTTTTATGATTTTTCTTTTTATCTGTTTTATTTATCTAAGGTCTCATGATTATGGCTGAAGGAGCTACCGAGTTACGTTCTGCCCACAACAATGCTTGTGCCTGAGTGAAATGCATACACAAATCTCCGGAACCAGTCAGTTCTGCAACAGATACATGAAGGCAATTGCCTACTTGATTCAGCACACCAAAATAGACTTGGTGGCCGTGTCACCTTTATGCAATCCTGCAAACAGCACAAAGATATGGTCTGACTTACGATAGGAGTTAGTAACCTTCAAGTACCGGAGAAGCACTCTCAGGGCATCTACCAGGCAAAGGATCCTTGTCCTTCCCTTAGCACTCTTCCTTAGAAAAGGAGGTCAAACAGATTACCTGATTCACATGGAAGGCAGAAACCACCTTGGGCAAGAAGGAAGGGAGAGGCCTAATGAATACAACCTCCTCTGAGAAAAATAAATATTTTATTTTTGCAGAAATCCTGTCTTGTGGTTCAGATCTTTAAACGTAGCCCGCTTCAAAGGTTTAAAGGGTTCTGACAACAAGGCCCAGAGCACCAGGGAGAGATCCCACAGCGGAACAATTAAACACATGAGGGATGAAGCACATCTCATACCTCCTGGAGAAAAGAGACATCAGGATGCGAGGCAATGGACCATCCCTCCACTGGCCCCCTAAAGCAGGAAAGCGCGCCACTGAACCTTCAGGGAATTAAGAAAAAGGCCTTTGTCCATACCCTCTTGAAGAAAGGCAGGGACACTAAGTCTGTTCTAGCAGGTCTAGCCTCACACTAACGGCACCAATTCTCAAAAGATACTAGTCACATACATAGGCCAGACTGGTAGATCTTCTCCTAGCCTTGAGGAGTGTAGAAATTAAGGCAGGAGAATAGCCTTTATGCACATAGCAATACCTCTCAAGAACCATGCCATAAGTGAGAAGTGAGCCGGGTCATCCAGATGAACCAGTCCCTGATCATAAAAGCCCCTGGGCTGGAGGCAGTCGCAGAGGAAAATCTTGCGGAAGCCTCAACAGGTCCTGAACCACAGCCTCTGTGACCAATCTGGCACCACCAGGATAACCCAGCCCAGATACCACTCTATTCGTCAAAGCACACGACCTATTAACAGCCAAACAAAAGGGCAGACACCCTCAGAGCCCATTTCTCTGCGGCGACTGAATAAGCATTTTGCTTTGTTGTTTGACCGAGTCGCCATCAGATCCATTTTGGGATGATTCAGTAGTGCAGAATATGCCGATAGGCCGTTTGACCCAGTTCCAACTCCTCAGTATCAAAAGAGTGCCAGCTGAGGAAGTTTATGCCACATTGTCAATCCTAGTGATGTGTTGCGCCGATAAAGCTAGCAGGTTCTTTTCTGCCAGGAGAACAGAAGAGTTATCCCCAGGGCCACTCTAGCACTCTTTGTGCCCTCTTGCCAACTGACATACGGCATTGCTGTGGCATTGTCCAAGTAGACCCAGACCGTTTTGCCCTTGACCAGGGTCCAGAAATAAAGACATGCCAACCAAATGACCCTTGCCTCAAGGCGCTTGATGGGCCATGCTAACTCAGGGAGTTCCAAAGGCCCTAAGCTGTTTGGCTGGGGAGCTCATTGTGAGACCCAAACAGACTAGCATCAACAGGAGAAGCTATGAGTGATTGTCCTAGTGGCAGCATCTGAGAAAGGTATGCAATATCGCAGACTACAGACCACCTCCAGCTGGGGGAGAAGCCTGACCTCAAACTCCTGAGATCTGGGAGACTACAAAACAAGCAGGACCCGCTGAAGCAGTCTCATATGAGTGCGTGTCCATGTCAGTCACCACTGCCATCAAGCCAAGAAACTTAAGGTAATCCCAAACTCTGAGAGCCCACTGAGACCAGAAGGCTGCCAACTAGGCCAGCAACTTGTTCACCTTCTCTTTAAGAAGGAAGACTCTGCCTACCCAAGATGCTCCCAGGTATTCCAGAGCCTGGAAAGACTCCAAGTGGCATTTTCCTTGATTTTTCGCCCAACCGAGACTCTAAGAACTGCACCACCCAAGTTGAAACCCAAGCCTCGTCAGACTATGACTTGGCCTGAATAAGCAAGTCGCCCAAATATGGGTGTAAAACAGAACCCCTGGCACCTCAGCACAGTGGCCACCACCACCATCACTTACGAGAAGGTCCTTGGGGTGGTGGAGAGGCCAAAAGAGGAGAGATGTGAACTGAAAATGAAAGCCAAGAATGGCAAAACGAAGAGTGCCGTTGATCCTCCCAGATAGCCGAGGCTTACTTCCACATCACTATGTCCAGAGATGCAAGGAACTCTCTACAGCACACTAACAATTCTTCCTTCCTGAACAGGCGAGTAACACCAAATTTGTTGTGATCTTCAGAGTGGGAGGACAATTTATCCTCCAGGTCAGAATCAGCATCTGACGCACAGGGACTGAATTTCGGGTCTCAGCCAAATGACAATCAATCCAAATCCCCAGACTCCAACCATCACTGACAGTATTTAGAAGTCAGGAACCGAGCTGGGCTTTGACTTGCCCGCTGTCCCTCCTCCAAGCAGGCAAAAAGAGAAAGAGATTGAGAGGACCCAGAGGCTCCAAGATCTGCCCTGCCATGCCAGAAAGACCAGGTTCACTGCACAGTAACCTAGTATATGACGGCAGATGAAGACCAGTATGGTCCATCCAGTCTGCCCAACAAGGCAGCAGGAGTAGGTGCACCTGCCGCTCCATGCAGATCACCCCTCCCCATGCCTTTGTTTAGGGGTGTGCCCACCGCTTCGTGTAGATCACGCCTATTTGTTGAGAAAAAATAAGAATTCTGGGGAGGATAGCCCGGAACTTGTGAGTTCCCCAATGGCCAGATGGCCCCCACTACTGGGTAGAGCAGCAGATGATAACCCTTCCTCAAAGGGGAAGGTCCAGAGAAGAGAACGCCGAGACGGTAGGCCTGACAATCATCCTTCTTCAGGGCAACGTCTGCTGCCAGTGGCAGAGAATAAAGAAAAGTAAGTTCTCTGACCTTATTTTATTCTCTGCCACTGGGAGAGACGGTCTGAAGCCCCCATGCAAGCTGAGCAGATACCAGAATCAGGTGACAAGACTTTCCTCTTTCTGCAGAGTAGGCAGCACTTCTTCGAAGGTGACTTAAGAACCCCCACTGTTCACCGGCAGTCAGCCAACACAGTCTGAAGGTGTGCTAAGTCAACATGGTCAGGGCCACTCACGCTACAGCTGTGTGGACCAGAAACACACAAACAGAAACTGCACTGACGGATGCACACACAAGGGTTCACAAAACACAGCAAGTGCCACTACGACACACGGGGAAGATAAAGCACAAGAAGTGCAAACACCACACACAGGCAGTTTGGTAAGGTGGGAAAACATCAGTGCCGAACAGAGACCCTGAGTGGTCCCAAACCCAACAGCATCCCAGCAACAGACGAAGTCGGGAGCTCCCATAGATAAGATAAACAGACAGGTTTAGCCTTTGGTACTCACCCAGAGAGCCCTGAGCAGATAAATACCATGTCAGGCTCATTGATATTCCCCTGTCAACTGATGTGCAGTCACATACCTCCGAAGAGCTTTCTTTGAATCTTCGGGGGAGAGAGCAGAAGGAAGAAGGAAGGAGAGGAAATTAAGGTTATGTGAAGCTTCCAGAACTCCTTTTCTAATCTTCAGGTTGCTTAATGTGTCCTTAACAAGACAAGGGCAGGGAAATTACCAAATTTCCCTCTTTCTGTGACATCTGAAAAGACACAGTTTTTAAGGGTGAGCCTAGCGGAGCTTCCTGTATCACACACCAGTAAGAAATCCATCCACAAGGATGATTGCACAGAAGCAAAATCAATCTTTCCTTTCAATTCTTTCTTTTAGTGTCTCAGATTTTCAGAGAGCTGAAAACTTGCATCCATCATCTGCTGGAGGCAAAGAATTATTGAAGGCTCTCTCTAGAGGTTCTGGCTGATATGACACGATCATGTTATAAACAAGCCTACAGAAGTTTCCTCTGTCTCCACATCTGCTAGTAAGAGCACACAATCAACTTGCCTGGACTGGTCTAGCAAGACAATATGGAGAAAGCTGATATAGCTTGCCCCAGGGTCGAGGGTACAACTGAGACAGCACCTCAGAGTGCCTAGGGCACAGCTCGGGGATTTTATCCCTGAGAGACTATGAACTGCTGCATATATCACAAAGGAATGAATGCAGCAGGAGGCCAGATATTCTCCAGCAGAGGGTCGGCCCATTAACCTCTCCAGAGAATAGGTTCTTCCTTATGCTGAGCTGCTATGGTGTTCTGAAAGAGCATAGGATGGTCTCTTTCACAAAACAGGTGGATCATGGCGATCCTAGCCTTCCACTAGAGGAATCAGATGTACTTTCTGAGGAAATGGATTTCTCTACCACATGTTAACCAATCCCCTTAGGGGATAAGGCGGAGCTCCCAGAGAAACAAACAGACTCCTGCTTCCAGGAAAAAGAAAGGGGGATGGGGGAGAAGCTAACCTCGACCAAGAGCCGAAAGGACTTCCAAAAGTAAACCAGTGTATTTGGTGTATTTCGATTTCAGTAAAGCCTTTGACACTGTTCCTCACAGGCAACTTATAAACAAACTGAGCACCCTAGGGATGGACCCTAAAGTTACTGCTTGGGTTAGAAATTGGTTGAGTGGGAGGCGACAAAGAGTACAGGTAAATGGAGCTCACTCTGAGGAGAAGGAAGTTACCAGTGGTGTGCCCCAGGGATCTGTCCTTGGTCCGATTCTTTTTAACATCTTTGTTAATGATATAGCGGAAGAGCTATCGGGTAAGGTTTGCCTCTTTGCGGATGATACCAAAATCTGCAACAGACACCCAGGAAGGTGTAGATAACATGAGGAGGGATTTAGCTAAGCTTGAAGAATGATTATCCTGCTCCACCAACTAGATCTTTTTCCTCTCAACATCTGTATTTTTGCTGTCTCTACTTGGTTATCTGACAATTTTCTCTGTCTGAATATCAATAAATCGTAGCTATCTGGTTTACTTTTGGAAGTCCTTCATCTTTCTTAGCCTCCACGCTTCCCAGTTCCTCTATTCCACTAGTCTATTCCCTCTTGACCCTGCTCTGTCCTTCCATGCCCATCCATTCTCTCCCGATGCGGTTTCCTTTCACTCCAATTCATGCCGTATGACCTTTTCTTTCACCCCACTCCATAATTACTTTGCTTCTCTCTTTACTCATATCCAAAATTGACTACCGTAACATTGTCTACCTTGGTCTTCCTCAGTATCAACTTCACTGCATTCAGCTCAATCAAAATACTTCCATCCGTATTCTTGCCCATGCCTCAAAGTCTGATCATATCATCATCATTGGCTCCCTGTACAATTCAGACTCCAATACAAGTTACTCATTCTGGTTCAACAAGCCCTGCATTCTGTCCCCCCCCCCCCCCAATCTCTCTGACTCTCTTTTTCTCCATGCTCCTCACTACACCTGTCAAGAAATCCATGCTAACCGCTTGCACCTTCCTTCCGTATCCCAAGCATACCTGTGATCTACTTGTTCATCTGCCTTCTATTACCTCACCCCTGCTCTCTGGAATTCCCTTCCCCCTAACCTCAGACTTCTTATCCTAAATTTAAATTCCTTTTAAAGACTCATTCATTTAACCTTGCCTTTGACTTGCCACCTTCCTGTGTACCCTCTCCTTTTTCCCTGGACTTATTTTCTTTTGTATGAATGAGTTTTTACTGTCCTATAATTTTATCTTTATTAAAAACTTATTATACCGCCAGAATGAACAAATGGATGATGAAATGCTCAAAGAAATCAAGGAAGCTAGCAAAAGTTACAGTGCAGTAATAATAATGGGTGATTTCAATTACCCCGGCATCGACTGGGTCAGTGTCACAACAGGACATGCTAGGGAGATAAAGTTCCTAGATGAAATAAATGACTGCTTCTTGGAGCAGCTGGTTCATGAACCGACCAGAGGGGAAGCAATATTAGACCTAGTCCTTAGTGGAACACCAGATGTAGTGCAAGAGATAAGGGTGTTGGGGCCACTTGGCAATAGTGATCATAGCATGATCGCCTTTGATTTAATTAGTGGAGGAGGGATAGTAAGGAAATCCACAGTACTACCCTTTAACTTTCGAAAGGGAGACTATGATAGAATGAGGAAAACAGTTAAGAAAAAACTAAAAGGAGCAGTTGCAAAGGTTAAAGACGTACATCAAGCTTGGGTGTTGTTGAAAAATACTATCTTGGAAGCCCAGACCAGCTGTATTCCACGCTTTAAGAAAAGTGGAAGGAAGTCCAAAAAATTGCCAGCATGGTTTAAAGCTGAGGTCAGAGAGGCTGTTGTTGCCAAAAAAGCATCTTTCAAGAAATGGAAAAAAGAGCCAAATGATGAAACCTGGAAACAGCACAAGCACTGGCAAGTCAAATGCAAGGCATTGATAAGGCAGGCAAAGAGAGAATTTGAGAAGAAGCTTGCTGCGGAAGCAAAAACGCGAAATAAAGACCTTTTCAAGTACATTCGTAGCAAAAAACCCGTGAGAGAGTCAGTTGGTCCATTAGATGATAAAGGGGTTAAAGGAGCACTAAGAGGCGACAAGGCGATAGCGGAGAGACTGAATGAATTCTTTGCTTCGGTCTTTACTGAGGAAGATGTAGGGATGTTACCCACGACTGAAGTGGTATTTAAAGGTGTGGAAGAATTGAAGGAAATATCGATACATCGGGAAGATGTCCTACAACTATTAGATAAACTGAAGAGTAGCAAATCACCTGGGCCGGATGGTATACATCCAAGGGTGTTGAAAGAACTGAAATTTGAGATTGCAGACCTGCTATCAGTAATCTGTGAACTATCATTAAAATCATCTCTAATACCTGAGGATTGGAGGATCGCCAATGTAACACCAATTTTTAAAAAGGGTTCGAGGGGTGATCCGGGAAACTACAGACCGGTGAGCCTGACATCAGTACCGGGAAAAATGGTAGAAACCATCATAAAGAATAAAATTACTCAGCATATAGATAGTCATGACCTAATGGGAGACAGCCAACATGGCTTTAGACAAGGAAGATCTTGTCTTACTAATCTGTTATGTTTTTTTGAAGGAGTGAATAAACAGGTGGACAAAGGTGAGTCGGTTGATATTGTGTATCTGGACTTTCAGAAAGCCTTTGACAAGGTCCCTCATGAGAGACTTTTGGCAAAACTAAAGAGTCATGGGATAGGAGGCAGTGTACTACTGTGGATCAGGAACTGGTTAAAAGATAGAAAGCAGAGGGTAGGGCTAAATGGCCAATTTTCCCAATGGAGAAAGGTGAATAGTGGTGTACCCCAGGGATCTGTGCTGGGTCCGCTGCTTTTTGACATATTCATAAATGACCTGGAAAGTGGAATAACGAGTGAGGTTATCAAATTTGCTGATGACACAAAACTATTTAAAGTTGTTAAAACCCAGGAGGATTGTGGAAAATTGCAAGAGGATCTTGATAAATTGGAAGACTGGGCATCAAAATGGCAGATGAAATTTAATGTGGAGAAGTGCAAGGTAATGCACCTAGGGAAGAACAACCCAAACTATGGTTACACGATGCAAGGTTCCACATTAGGAACCACCACCCAAGAAAAAGATTTAGGCGTCCTTGTGGATACCATGTTAAAACCCTCGGCCCAGTGTGCAGCGGCGGCCAAGAGAGCAAATAGAATGCTAGGTATGATAAGGAAAGGAATGGAAAATAAAACAAAAGATATTATAATGCCTCTATATCGTTCCATGGTGAGACCGCACCTTGAATATTGTGTGCAATTCTGGTCGCCATATCTTAAAAAGGATATAGCAATTTTAGAAAAGGTTCAGAGAAGAGCCACCAAAATGGTAAAGGGGATGGAAGGCTACTCCTATGAAGAAAGGCTAAAAAGGTTGGGGCTCTTTAACCTGGAAAAGAGACGGCTGAGGGGAGATATGATAGAAGTCTATAAATTAATGAACGGAGTGGAACGGGTAAACGTAGATCGATTGTTTACCTTATCAGAATATAGAAAGACTAGGGGACATGCAATGAAGCTACAGGGTAAACTATTTAAGACTAATAAAAGAAAATATTTTTTCACTCAACGTGTAATCAAACTCTGGAATTTGTTACCGGAGGATGTAGTAAAGGCTGTTAGTGTAGCTGGGTTTAAAAAAGGTTTGGACAAGTTCCTGGAGGAAAGGTCCATAAACCATTATTAAGAAGGGACCCAGGATATCAATGCTTGAACCAATACAAGCATTGTGGAACCTGTGTCCCTTGGGGAAACTGCTAGGTACGTATGACCTAGATTGGCCACTGTTGGAAACAGAATACTGGGCTTGATGGACCTTGGTCTGACCCAGTATGGCATATCTTATGTTCTTATGTTCTTAAACCAAAAGGCATACAGCGGTGTACAATAAAACAAAGGCTACTGGGGAAACAGAAAAGAACGCCAATTATTCACAAAAAGAGACAGCAAGGGATAGAATAAGGAAATCAGAGAAAAAGACCAGTCAGCTGTGGGCAGGAAGGGAAGGGATATCAAAAGCGGTACAAAAGAGGTGAGTCTTGAGAGAAGCCTTGAAAGTGCCAAAGGATGATTCCAGACGTAAAGCTAAGGGGAGAGAATTCCAAAGGCGGGGGCCGAGGAAAAAGAAAGCAGATGAGCGTGTTAATTCAAGATGAGCCCTGGAAGGAGGGGGAAGAAAAAGACGGTTAGCGTGAATCGACCGAAGAGTTCTAGAGGGACAGTGAAAGTGGACCAAGTCAGAGAGATAAAGAGGAACGCCAGTGTGCAAAGCCCTATGGACAAAAATCAGAACCTTATATTGAATGTGGAAAGGAATAGGCAGCCAGTGTAAGCGAATAAGAAGAGGAGTGATATGAGCTGAGCAAGAGGAGTTAGTCAGAAGACGAGCAGCAGTATGGTGGACCAGTTGAAGACGACGAAGCTGAGAAAGAGGAAGGCCGGCCAGAGAAGCGTTACAATAGTCTAGACGAGAAACTACGAAAGAAGAAGTGTAGTCAAAGAGGAGAAAGAAAGGAAAGGTCGAATAGCACGAAGTCGACGTAGTGTAAAGAAGGAACGCTGAACAATAGAAGAAGCATGCTCTTTAAAAGTTAAAGCCGAATCCAAGGTAACACCAAGATATCGAATAGATGAAACAAGAGGAATAGGCCCAGCAGACAGAGAAGGGGTGAGGGTGGGAAGAGGAGCACCAGCAGTGAACCAGATGGCGGAAGTCTTAGACAGATTGACATGCAGAAAGTTCTCAGAAAACCAGGAGGAAACAGCGGAAAGATAGGCATTGAGGGGACCAATATCAGGGGAAAGAGGGCAAGTGTGGTAGAGAAGAATGATATCATCTGCGTAATAATACGCAGAGATACCGTGCTGTTGGATAAGTAAAGCAAGAGGGGCCAGAAAAATGTTAAACAACAGAGGGGCTAATACAGAACCCTGAGGGACACCACAAGGCAGAGGTGAAGGAGAAGACTAAGTAGAACCTGACAGGACTGAGAACGACCGATCGAAAAGAAAGGAGTGGAACCAGCGAAGAACCGAACCAGAAAGACCAATAGAACGAAGCCTGAGGAGAAGAGTACGGTGATCAACAACATCGAAAGCGGCAGAGAGATCGAGTGAGACAGCAAAAGAGATAGAACCATGATCGTGGGCAACATGCAACTCGTTAAGAAAAGAGATGAGAATAGCTTCAGTATTGTGCCCAGGGCGGAAACCAGATTGACGAGGGTGAAGAACCAAAGAATCCTCTAAGTGTGAAGATAGCTGAGAGAAAACCAACCTTTCGAGAAGCTTGGAGAGAAAAGGGAGATTAGAGATAGGGCACCAGTTAGAGGGAGAAGAGGGATCCAGAGAAGGTTTCTTCAAAAGAGGACGGATAAGAGCGTGCTTCCAGTGGGAGGGGAAAGTACTGGATGAAAGACTGGTGTTAAAGATGGAGAGAACAAAAGGGAGCAGAGCCAGTGAGGACTCAGAGAGCCAGTGTGAGGGAATAGGATCGGACGGACAAGTGGTTTTCCGAATGGAGGAAAGGGCAGTAGAAAGTTCGGGAAGTGTGATGGGCCGAAAAGCAGACCAACAGTGTGAAAGAGGAGGAACATTAGGGGAACGTGATGCTGAGGAGGAAACTGGGGAAAGAGGAGGAGGGGAAAAGCCGCCGGATAGAAAGGACCTTGCCCACAAAAAATGAAGCCAGAGCATCGGGGGTGGGGTTATTAGAGGAGGATGTAGCAGGAAAAGAAGCGGCAGGGGACGAGGAGGATGCAGAGAGGGAATGGAGAATGCGATATAGCTGACGAGTAGAATTTGCCAAGGAAGAGATAAGCCTAGAAAAGTAATCCCGCTTAGCAGAGTGCAGAAGGGAGCGATAATGAGAGTGACAGTAACGAAAATGTGAAAGAGTAGCAGGTGAGGGGGACTTACGCCAGCGGCGGAGAGCCCGACGTAGGTAAGAGCGGTGAAGACGGAAGCCTGGGAGATACCAAGGGGAATTGGGGCGATGACGAGCTACAGAGGAAGGGCGAAAAGGAGCAACCTTATCTAAAGCAGTAGAGAGAGAAGAGTCCCAGCACTGGGCTTGAAGGTCAGCAGAGAGCAGAGAGAAGTCATCAGGGAAAAGAGTATCCGAGGATGGAAATCGCTGGAGGGAATCAGGGGTGAAAAGACGGGCTGAGCGAGCAGGGGGCAGTAGAGGGGAAGAAGGGGGGGAAGAGGAGGAAGGACAGGAAAGGACAAAACATAAACAATAGTGGTCTGACCAGGGAAGGGGCTGGGAAGAGAAAGAGGAAGGAACAAAGGAGGGAGAGTGGCGGGAGATAACTAGGTCCAAGGTATGGCCAGCCGCGTGAGTAGGGAGCTGGACATGCTGGGAGAGGGAAAGATCAGAAAGCAGAGAAAGGAAGGAGAGATCACGTTGAGAAGAAGGGGAATCTACGTGAACATTAAAATCACCAAGTAGCAAAAAGTGATTCCTTTTCTGTTTTTATTTTATTCTTCTTTTTAAGTTTGTACATCGCCTTGCTGGTTATGTGAAGGGCAGCTAAGAAAATCCTAACAAACATAAAATACACTGTAAAATCTCTAAGGATAGAAATTCCATGTCAAAAGAGGAAGGGAATGGCAGTGGGCATATATTACTGCCTGCCTGGCCAAAATGAACAGACAGGTGATGAAATGCTAACAGAAATTACAACACAGTAATAATGGGAGATTTCAATTACCCCAATATTGACTGAGTCAATGCTACATCAGGCCAGGCTAGGGAGAAAGTTTCTAGATGAAAAAAGGACACGAGAGGAAGCAATTTTAGACCTAGGGCTTAGTGGAATGCAGGATCTAGTGTGAGAGGTAACAGTTTTGGAGCCACTTGGCAATAGCAATCATAAAATGATCACATTTGATTTAATAAATGGGAGGATAACAAGGAACTCCATTGTACTAGTATGTAACTTTCAAAAAGGAGGCACTGATAAAATGAGGAAAATGGTTAAGAAAAAAATAAAAGGAGCAACGGCAAAGGTTAAGAGTTTGGGTGACTTTAATCTACCCGATGTGGATTGGATTACTACTCCTGCAAATCTGGAAATAAGCAAAAAAATTGTGGATGCTTTCCAAGATGCATTACTTAGACAAATGGTGAGGGACCAACTAAGGAAAGCTCAATGCTGGATTTAGTGCTCACCAATGGTGATAGCATGTCAAATGTCTGGGTGGGTGCCCCTGTCAGCAGCAGCAATCTTCACACAGTGTGGTTTGAGATAAAAGCCAAGGTGCAGTCCAATCATAGCAAGCTCAAAGTCCTAAACTTTAAAAACACTGACTTCAATAAAATGGCCGGGTACCTAAAGGAGGAGTTGACAGGGTAGAAAGAGATAAGGGAAGTGGAATTGCAATGGGCAATAAAAGGGGCAACAGATAAATATGTAAGAAAAGTAAATAAAAACAAGGGGAGAAGGAAACCTATTTGGTTTTCCAAAGAGGTGGCTGCTCAAATAAAGGCAAAAAACACAGTTTTCGCAAAATTCAAAAGCTTGCAAACAGAGGAACACAGAAAGGAATACAGGATCAAACTCAAAGAGACAAAAAGAGAAATAAGGATTGCAAAATCAAAGGCAGAGGAAAAAATGGCTAAAGATGTTAAGTGTGGCGACAAAACTTTCTTCAGATATATTCGGGAAAGGAAGAAAATCAGAGGTGGAACTGCAGGACTCAGAAGTGCTGGGAACGAACTTGTGGAAAGTGACATTCAAAAATTGGAATTGCTAAACAAATACTTCTGCTCTGTTTTTACTAAAGAAAATCCTAGAGAAGGACCACCTGTGACTCCCAAATATAAAAATGGGAATGAAGTAGATACCACACCATTCACAGAAGATGATGTGTTAGAACAACTTGCAAAACTGAAGTGGACAAGGCCATGGGACCGGATGGGATACATCCCAGGATACTGTAAGAGCTCCGAGAGGTTCTTGCAGGGCCGTTAAAGGATGTTTTCAACAGATCCTTAGAAACAGGAGAAGTTCCTCAAGACTGACTAGATAGAAACATAGAAAAATGACGATAGAAAAAGACCACATGGCTTAAGGGCAAAGCAGGGGTCTTGACCCACTTACTGCCCATGACAGAGGTGCTTGAAGGCCTCAAGTCTCCCACAGGGGAGGCCTGCGCCTCAGACCCACAAGGGGCATGATTAAGCATCTACAGGAGACTGAAAACAGCCCGTGAGCCATTTCAGGAGCTGCAGCTCAAGCCGGTTGAAAAAAAAGAGAGGGCCTAGGGGCCCCAAGGACCATTGGACTTGAACTTATGGCCACTTTGCCAGACTCTCCCCCTGCTGGGACCAAGCCACCATTCCAAATGGCTGAGTGCCCACAAGCAGGAAAAGCACAGGGTGGAACATCAGCGTCCACAGAACCCAGCATCAGGTCCCCAATATGCCATAAATAAGTGTCCCAAGCATTTCCACCAGAACTGGGGCCAAAAACTGCAGCCACAGCAAAAAAAAAAAAAAAAAAAAGGGGGGGGGGGGTTTGAGGACCACAGGCTGCATCGGGTCATGCAGAAAGACTTTAAAAAAAAAAAACAGAAATTAGACTTACCTGCTAATTGTTGTTCCTTGAGGAACTCCAGTTCAGTCCTTCACCACTGGGTAGTGTACCTCCTCCTGCAGCATGGAGACTGGGCATGTCAGAATCGTGACATCTTTGAATGTACCCTGCTGGTCTCTCCCATCAGCCCCAGTGAACTATTGACAAAGCAGACTCAAAGGAGCAACAAATAAGTAGCTATAGCATTAATTTCAACTATTAACCACTAAACTAACTAAATCCCCCCTAAATTAAGAGGGGAAACTTCATCTCTCATGTCCTCTTTCCTCCAGAAATCAAATAGGATAGAGAAGCCAGAACAAAGGAACCACGGCGATCCCGAAACTTATAAAGGTTCTACACACATCGAGAGTGATATTCCCCCCCCCCCAGACAAAACTGCCATCTGAACTAACCATCCCCGGGCAGGATTCAGGACTGATCTGGAGTTCCTCAAGGAACAACAATTAGCAGGTAAGTCTAATTTCTCTTTCCTTATTGTTCCTCCAGTTCAGTCCTTCACCACAGGGATGTAGCTGAGCAGTAATTATTGGGAGGGACCTGTCCATCCGGAGCACAAAACCACCGACCCGAAACAGGCATCGTTCGCTGCCTGAACATCCAGGCGATGGTCATCTCTGCATACCTTCAGCAAGCACTAAGTGGCCGTTCTGCAAATCTCTGTTGGTGGAACCAAACTATGCTCCGCCCAAGAAGTCGCTTGCGCTCTAGTAGAGTGAGCCCGTAGCCCCACGGGCACCTGACGCCCTTGCAAAATATATGCTGACGCTATTGCCTCTCGGACTCATCTGGATATTGAAGCTTTGGCTGCCGCTTCCCCTTTATGCAAACCTCCAAAAAGAACAAAGAGACGATCCGGTTTTCGGAAAACTTCCGAAACTTTTAAGTACTGACGTAGAGCCCTCTTTATGTCCAACCTGTGCAGACTACAATCTGAGGCGTTCTCCTCCGTCGACCCCAATACTGGCAACGAAACTGATTGATTCATGTGAAAAGGAGAAACTACTTTGGGCAAAAAGGACGGAACTGGCCGCAACACCACCTTTTCTCTAGTAAAGGACAAGAATGGCTCTTGACGTGACAAAGCCTGCAACTCCGAAACTCGGCGAGCCGAACAAATAGCCACTAAAAACACTGTTTTTAAAGTCAAAGCTTTGATCGAAGCCTGGTGCAATGGCTCGAAAGGTTCCCTAGTCAATGCCCCAAGGACAAAGTTGAGATCCCACGGGGGAACCACCATTCTGTGAGAAGGCCGCAACCGAGATACCACCTTTAAAAACCGTATCACGTCGACGTGAGAGCCCAAGGCCATCCCCCAGACCTTTCCTCAATAGCAAGAAAGGGCTGACAGCTGAACCCTTAAGGATCTGGCTTCCAGGCCCTTATCAAAACCGTCCTGCAAAAAACTTAAAACCATAGGAATGGAAATCGTGGAAGAGTGGATCTGCCGCTGAGAGCACCAGTCCTCAAATATACCCCATATTCACACATACACAAGGGATGTGGACCTCTTTCTGGCTCGAAGTAAGGTCGCAATCACCACTCCAGAATAGCCTTCCTTCCTTAACCTCGCCCTTTCAATGGCCAAGTTATAAGCGAAAATCGATCCACCTGAGGCATTCGAAGAGGACCGAGTCAAAAGATTTGCCGTTGCGAGCAATCGCCAGGGCTCCCCGTTGAGCAGCTGTACCAGATCGGCATACCACGGACGCCTCAGCCAATCTGGTGCCACTAACACTACTCTCCCCCGATGTGCCTCGATGTGCTGAATCACTCGCCCTATAAGTACCCATGGGGGTGTAGCAGCAAACAGGGAAACACATAGAGAAGACCGGGCGACGGCCATTGCTGCATCAGGGTATCGATGCCTTCCGACATTCTTTCTCGTCTTCTGCTGTAAAAGCGATTCACCTTGGCCGACCGAAAGTCGCCATGAGATCCATAATCGGAGGACCCCACCTGATGACTATCTGTGCAAACACTTCCGGATGAAGCTCCCATTCTCCGGACTCTGCTGAGAAAATCCGCCATCACATTGTTTGTTCCTGCAATGTGCGCTGCCGAGATCGCCTGTAGCCGAGGCTCCACCCACGCAAACAGAGCCTCTGCTTCGTCCTCCAAGGTGGCGCTGCCTGTGCCCCCCTGCCGACTGAGGTAAGCCACCATTGCGGAATTGTCGGACAGCACTCGCACTGCCCAATCATTCACCTTGAATTCGAACGCTTGAAGTGCAAGTACTACCGCCCTCAGTTCCAGACCACTGGGCCTCCTGCTCGTTCCAAACTCCTTGTGCGAAATGATCCCTGCAATGAGCTCCCCAACCTGCATCTGTCAACACCGGGAGCTACTGCGGTTGCTCCAGTATCATGCCTGCCGCAAGATTTTTTGAGGACAGCCTGACCCGCAAGGGACAGGGGAGACGTTTGTTCAGAGAATCGTTCTGGTGCAACCAGCACCGGAATAACGACCTCTTTAAGGGATGCATGTGAGCTCTGGCCCATGGTACTACCTCCAGGGTCGCTGCCATTGTCCCTAGCACATGAAGATAGCTCCAAGCCGACGGCAACGGAATCGACACAAATTAGCTTACAAGATGTCGAAGGGCCTGAGCTCGCCGTTCCGGCAGAAACACTGCTTCCAATTGGGTGTCAAACCGTACTCCCAAGTATTCTTGGCCCCGAGACAGAACTAACCGACTTTTGGCCGCATTGACTACCCAGCTGAGACCCTGAAGGAACTTCACTACTCTGTTTGTAACCTGAACGCTCTCAGCCCTGGACTTTGCTCGAATCAGCCAATTGTCGAGATAAGGGTGAAGTTTAAATTAGACTTACCTGCTAATTGTAGTTCCTGAAGGAACTCCAGTCTAGTCCCGGAAACTCTGGGTTGTCATCCTCTTCCAGCAGCTTGGAGACTGATACACGTCATTCTTTGATGACACTGGTATAAGGACACAGGCACCGCCTCCTCCCACTCCAGTAACCTATTGACAAAGTAGACTCACCGGAGCAACAATTAAGTTAGAACACACACCTAAATCTATTGACTTTTAACTGTATAACTAGAAACAAACATAACTGCTCAAACTACGTTGTTATATTTGACCCGCCAAGGATCTTACTTCCCTTCCTGGAAGCAAAAAACTGCCCCTACTATATTCCACCCCCCAAAGCAAAAACTCGCCCCCTGAGCCGGAAGTTGCACAGTTCCCTTTGTTCTCTTACCTGAGAAGTGTTCTGCTTCAGGCTCGACTCCTATTACCGGACGGGGACAAGATCCGGGATTAGACTGGAGTTCCTTCAGGAACTACAATTAGCAGGTAAGTCTAATTTAAACTTCCTTATCATCCCTCCAGTCTAGACCCGGAAACTCTGGGGATGTAACAGAACAGTAAAAGTATTCAACGGGCGGGACCTGCTACTCCAGCCTGAAGCACCGCTGATCCAAAACAGGTATCCTTATTCGCCTGAACATCCAGATGATAATGCTTGACAAAGGAATTTAAAGAAGACCACGTCGCCGCCTTACAAATCTCTATTGCCAGAACAAAGCTGTACTCTGCCCATGAAGTTGCCTGCGCTCTAGTGGAATGCGCTCGTAAGCCTTCTGGCACCAGCTTCCCTTTCAAGAGATACGCTGACGCAATCGCCTCCTTTATCCACCTACTAATCGATGCTTTGGACGCTGCCTCTCCCTTGCGGGAACCTCCGAACAACACAAACAATCTATCCGAACGTCGGAACTCCGCCGCCCGACCGAGGTACCTCTTCAAGGCTCTCCGGACATCTAACAGATGCAACTGCTGGCTAGAAGACACCCCCCGACGCCGCATGGAACACCGGCAGAGACACAACCTGATTCAGGTGAAAAGGAGACACGACCTTTGGCAAAAAGGACAGCACCGGCCTTAAAACTACCTTTGACTCGGAAAAGGACAGGAACGGTTCCCTACAAGATAACGCCTGTAACTCTGAAATTCTCCTGGCTGACGCTATGGCAACCAAAAACACTACCTTCAGAGTAAGATCCTTCAAGGTCGCTTTAGCCAAAGGCTCAAACGGTTGTCTACTCAAAGCTGCCTATACCAATTGCAGATCCCAAGAAGGAACAAGCTGCCTGCCTGCAGGTCTCAAAAGACTCACCGCTCTCAAAAATCTTTTAACATCCGGATGGGTGCCGAGCGCTTGACCCTTGATCTTCCCTCTATAACAGGAAAGCGCTGCCAATTGCACTCTCAAGGAAGCGGCCGCTAATCCTTTCTGAAACCCAGCCTGCAAGAATGCCAGTACCTGCGGCATGGATGCTCGTAAAGCCTCACAACTCTTGTCCACACACCAAGCTTCAAAAACGCGCCACACGCGAACATATGCCAAGGAAGAAGAACGTTTGCGAGCCCTCAACAAGGTGGAGACCATGGCCTCCGAGTAGCCTCTAGCTCTTAACCTCGCCCTTTCAAGAGCCATGCCGTAAGCGAGAACCGAGCTACCTGGGGCATAAACAACGGGCCCTGTTGCAACAGATCCCTTCTGACTGGTAGTCTCCATGGCTTCCCCACCACCAGCCTTTGGAGTGGAGGAGTGGCCTAGTGGTTGGGGCAAGGTACTTCAGGCCAGAAGGTCGGTGGTTCAAATCCCACTAGAGGACAGCAACCTTGGGCCGGAAGGACTGGGGTTTCTAGTCCCACAGGTGCTCCTTGTGGTCTTGGACAAGCCACTTAACCCTCCATAGCCCATGTTCCCTGTAAATAGTTATCTCCAAGTTATAATGCCCTGTTCAATGTAATTTCAGTTTGTTCAATGTAAACCGCACTGATGCAGAATAGCGCAGTATATAAGAGAATGTAAATAAATAAATAAACCTCCTGAGATCCGCATACCAAGGCATTCTCGGCCAATCCGGCGCTATCAGAATTACGAAACCTCTATGGCGTTCGACGCGTCGCACTACCCAGCCTATTAACACCCAGGGCGGAAACACATACAGAAGCTAATCTACTGGCCAGTCTTGGATGAGAGCATCCAGTCCTTCCGACATCTGCTCTCTGCGCCTGCTGAAAAACCGATCTACCTTCGCTGAATTGAATGTCACCATGAGATCCATCAAACACAAAAATAGAGTAGTGTTGAATTATCGCCATGAGCTGAAACTATATTGATGAAAAAATTAATGTTGGAAGGATAGCCTTGAGGAAAGAGAAACCAACCTCTCGTGGCTTAACTTCCGTTTTACTCAGAAATTTTAAAGGCTCAAAAAGAGCATGAAAATGTAGGTAAAAAACACCATGTAACGGTGTGCCCTACACCCCCCTTAATAACATTGCTCCCAACAAAATTCAAAAATGTGAAGTGTCTTCAAAAATATCACCAAGCCAAGCGTATTCACACAAACAGCACATGTTCACAAGAACAGCACTTATCTGTCACGGTCCATATACGTGTAAACTCGTTGTGAATTAAAATCGCTTTTTCCAAATACAGTCTGCAGTTGAAAACCGAAAAGGACACAGTACTGCATTTCGGGCAAATAAACCTGAATGCCCTGTATCAACGCTATTCATGAAACTGCAAGCAGCATTTTGTGGCTTTCCCGATTCAGAAGACGCCAGCGCATGCTCATTGATGATCTGACACCACAATACAAAATAGAACACATAGCCAATCACAATCATCCCAGCAAAATTCAAATAAATGGAGATCACAGAAGATGATTACCAAAAAATGATGGTATATTTAAAGAAGACTGTTCCAATCCAATTCTTTGTTGAGCCCTAAGGGTTCTACTGTAGATAATCAAAATATCCACGACTGTTCCAAAAATTGGAGACGTTGTTCTCGATTACCCCCTCTTGGATTGTGTGGTACATAATCAAGGACTCACCAGACTAAGTCTGCAAAATTATGCTGATGGTCTAAACAATGTTGGACAATAGGAGCAGATATGGTCTTAGTCCTTATTCTTGATGCATGTTCACCCAATCTAATTTGAATTGGGCGAATTGTCCGCCCGACATATAGAAGGTTGCAAGCACAAACCAAGACGTACACCACGTAAGATGTGGCACAAGTAGTGTGCCAATGGGCTCTGTGTTCAACTTGAGAATTAGGAATTCGCCAATTTTTGCCAGCAATGGTTTGATTACAATAACCACAGTTATTGCAAGGAAAATGACCCAAATCAGTGTGTTGTTCACAAGATGATCTGTCCAAAGGGGAAGAAGTGACACCAATAAAATCTCTGAGGTTAGGACCCCGAGTGTGAGCAATCTGTAATTTCCATTGAAAACAAGAATGTAACTGTAAAATATGCCAGTGTTTAATAAGAAACTTCTTGATCTTATCTGAATGTGACATGTATGGTAAAACACCCACTAATGTGTCAGATGAAGAAACAGACCTTACACGATTGAAATGCTCTTGACCTTCAGATAAAAAAAGCCATTCGCGATGAGTATATTTTGCACGCAAAAAAGCTTTTTTAAATTACTCCACTAGGATAGCCCCGCTGTGCTAAACGCTGAGACAACTCTTGTGCATGATCAAGGAAATCCTGAAAATTTCAAAGAATTGGATTGGAACAGTCTTCTTTAAATATACCATCATTTTTTGGTAATCATCTTCTGTGATCTCCATTTATTTGAATTTTGCTGGGATGATTGTGATTGGCTATCTGTTCTATTTTAACCATTGGCTTCTGTATTGTGGTGTCAGATCGTCAATGAGCATGCGCTGGCGTCTTCTGAATCGGGAAAGCCACAAAATGCTGCTTGCAGTTTCATAAATAGCGTTGATACAGGGTATTCAGGTTTATTTGCCCGAAATGCAGTACTGTGTCCTTTTCGGTTTTCAACTGCAGACTGGATTTGGAAAAAGCAATTTTAATTCACAACGAGTTTACACGTATATGGACCGCGATAGATAAGTGCTGTTCTTGTGAACGTGTGCTGTTTGTGTGAATACGCTTGGTTTGGTGATATTTTTGAAGACACTTCAGATTTTTGAATTTTGTTGGGAGCAATGTTATTAAGGGGGGTGTAGGGCACACCGTTACATGGTGTTTTTTACCTACATTTTCATGCTCTTTTTGAGCCTTTAAAATTTCTGAGTAAAATGGAAGTTAAGCCACGAGAGGTTGGTTTCTCTTTCCTCAAGGCTATCCTTCCAACATTAATTTTTTCATCAATATAGTTTCAGCTCATGGCGACAATTCAACACTACTCTATTTTTGTGTTTGATTTTCAATTTATAGAGTATAGTTATTTTGGAATTTTGGTTGTGCCATGAGATCCATGACAGGCGTTCCCCAACGACAAACTATCTAATCGTAAACGTCCGGATGAAGCGTCCACTCCCCGGGATCCACCTTTACTCGACTCAAGAAATCGGCCGCTACATTGTCCACCCCTGCGACATGTGCTGCCGACAGCGCCTGAAGGTTTTGCTCGACCCACTGGAACAACTGCTCTGCCTCAGCCTCTAAGGGAGCACTGCCGGTGCCCCCTTGCCTGTTGAGGTAGGCCACCGCTGTCGCATTGTCTGAAAATACTCTGATCGCCGTACCTTTGAGGAACCGCTGAATCTCCCGCAGCGGTAACCGCACTGCTCGGAATTCCAACCTGTTGATAGACCAAGTCCTCTCCTGAACTGACGACTGTCCTTGCGCGAATCTCCCCTGAAAGTGCGCTCCCCAACTGAGCAGACTTGCATCCGTAGTCAGTGGAACCCAGAGCGGCATGTCCAAGGGTATACCCTTTGTCAAGCACTCCGGAAGCAACCACCACTGCAACGCTTCCCGAGTCGCGTCCGGACAGAGAACTCTCCAGGATAGCAAATCGCTTTGGTGAGACCACCTTCTGAGCAGCGCTCTCTGCAAGGGCCTCATATGTGCTCTCGCCCAGGGTACCAAGGCAATCATCACCGCCACTGTTCCGAGGACTTGCAAGTAATGCCACGCTGTTGGCCGCGGCCTGTCGAAGAACCGCCGAAGCAATCTTTAGAGAGCCTCCACTCGATGCAGAGGCAGAAAAACCTTTCCTGCCCTGGTATCGAAATGCGCCCCAAGGTACTCGAGGTTCTGAGAAGGCACCAGACTGCTCTTGGCCACATTGACTACCCAACCTAATCTCTGAAGGCAGCTGACCACCTTTGCTGTCGCCTCCTCGCTTTCTATCTTGGACTTCGCCCGAATCAACCAGTCGTCCAGATATTTATTTTATTTTATTTATTTAAACAGATTTGTATTCCGCCTTTTCCTTCAATCAAAGCGGTCACATAACAATACAATACAAGTGTAAACATAGGAGAACACAGTTCTGCCTCAGTTCCGCCGCTACGACCACCATAATCTTGGTAAAGGTTCTCGGCGCTGTCGCTAGCCCAAAGGGCAGCACTCGAAATTGAAAATGCCCCATCGGGACCGCAAACCTGAGGAACTTCTGATGCTCCTTTCAAATCGGAATGTGCAAGTATGCCTCGGACAAACAGAGGGAAGTCAGAAATTCCCCTTTCCTGACTGCCATGATGACCGATCTCAGCGTCTCCATATGAAAATGTGAAATTCTGAGACACCCGTTTACCTTCTTCAGGTCCAAAATTGGCCGATAAGTTCCTTCTTTTTTCGGAACAACAAAATAAATGGAGTATCGACCTAAACCGCATTGGTCTCGAGGCACCGGCACACCGCCTTGAGATCTAGAAGCTTTTCTAATGTCTGTTTGACCGCCTCGCACTTGCGATGTGCCTTGCAAGGAGACTGTACAAAAGCATCGATCACCGGCTTCTGAAATTCTAAAGCATAACCTTCTCGAATCACCTCTAACACCCACCGATCTGACGTGATGTTGACCCAGGCAGCGTAAAACTCCTGAAGATGGCCACCTACCGCTACGTCCACCTGGGCCTTCCTGATTTCATTGTGGCTTTCTGATACCCGAAGAGCCGGCAGCAAACCCCCTGCTAGCCCCTCGGAATCCTCGAAACCCTTGGCTTCTATAGGGAAAACGCCCTCTCTGATTCTGCGGAAATCTGGAGGTGTGAAAACGACGAAAATCCCGCTGTGGCATCCTTGCGAACGACAGAAACTTTCCTTGCTTCTGCTTATCCTCCGGAAGCCGACTGCCCTTTGATTCTCCTAGATCCTTAACTATCTTCTCCAAATCCTCGCCAAACAGCAGCCGACCCTTAAAAGGAAGCTTACTTAACCGTGCCTTCGAGGAACCATCCGCTGCCCAATTTCGCAGCCACAGATACCTCCTAACTGCCACTGCCGAAGCCATACTATTCGATAGCCCCCTAATGAGGTCATACTGAATATCCGCGAGATATGCCGTACCGGACTCCAAACGAGCGGCCTCACCAACCACCTCCTCAGTCTGTTCTCCCTGGACCCTTTGAGCCCATCGGAGACAAGCTCTCACCACCCAAGTCCCACAAATAGACGCTTGAATGGCCAGAGCATTAACCTCAAAAAGCTGCCGCAACAATGCATCAAGCTTTCTGTCTTGAGCATCCTTAAGAGCTGCACTTCCTTCCACTGGAATGGTCGTCTTCTTGGTTATGGCCGACACTGCCGCATCCACTTTCGGTGACTTAAAAAAACTCCTTATCCTGTTCAACTAACGGATACAAGCGCGACATTACCCTAGAGCCTTTGAGCGACGCCTTGGGCATGTCCCACTCCTCTTGGATCATCTCTTTTATAACTCTATGCATAGGAAAAGCTTTTTGAGTCTTCCTAAAAGCCTGCAAGAGCGGATCCTCTAATGCCGCCTCCTCCGTCGGCGCGGACTGTGGCATATTAAGTGTCTTCAATGTCTCCGAAATCAGGGCCAGCAATTCCTCTCTCTGAAAGATGCATACTACCCTAGCCTGATCTTCCTGCTCCGTAATCTCACCTTCTTCCACCTCCTTGTCCATTTCCGGATCGCGCTCCTCATTGTCAGTGCGCATATCTACCGAAAACTCAGAGATATCTTGTTTATCTACGTCCATCCGAGCTCTTTTTATACCTAAGGCTGAAGGCGCCATTGACAGAGGAGTCCCTGGCCTTTTGAGTCCCAAATCTCCCCCCTATGGGACCCAAAACTGAGGAAGAGGCTTCTCTAGCCGCATCGCCGAAAGCCCTTTGAATAAGAGACACAAACTCCGGCAAAAAAATGGATGCCAAGTCACCGGGCAAGGGAGCCCGGACTCCGGGAACATCAAGGGCCGAGGAAGGACCCAGCACGGGTTACCCCGGATCCAACAGAGGTGACCGAGGCCCCTGAGTAGCCACCTCTCGCTCCTCCGCCGAATCTAACCACTGCTGTTCCATTGCTGAAGCCTGGTTACAGCTCTTACAAATTCCTGCCTCTGACACCACAGACCTTTTAACTCCGCAGAGCAAACACAAGGTCTTAGCAGGCATAGTAACCCTGTGGCCCCTTATTGTACCACTAAAACCAAATTAGTGTACCACTAAAACCAAAACTGCAGGAGTGACACTATAAATCAAAATATCCTTTAAATTCAGCGCTCCATTTTTTGTTTTTTTTTCAAAACCACCTAAAAGGAAGCAGCGACTCTCTCGACTTGAGTCGCCCTGATACTATTTGAAAACGAAGCTTACTCTCTTCACCCCGCGGGTTTATTTCCCCAAACTGAATGGCGGCGTTTCCCGCTCAAAAATGGACGCACCACTAGGCTGCTTCTCCCCCGGGGCCTATTTAGTCCAATTAAGCACAAGCCTCAGGCCGCCGACCTAAGGTATCGATAAAAGCTCCCCTTACCTCCGGGACCCGGCTAACTCCTTCCCGAACACGGAAGACTGCCTGGAAATACAGCATTATGAATTCCTTTCCTCAGCACCGCTCCAGCACCGAGAAGCAGAAGGGAACTGTGCTTCGCGGTACCTGTCTGCCTTCCCCCACAGGCGCATACAGGCAAACTTCTGTTTAGTGCTGGGGGAGGCAATCTACCAGGCTGAAAATCCTTTTAGACTCCCCCCGGGCTCTGGATTCTCCTGCTCCGTTCTGCCCCGGTAAGAAGGGAAGTGAGGCCCCCAGCAGCCCCCAATTTAAAACGATATGCCTCAAAGTTAGAACATTTAGCAAGTACCCAAATCTAAAGGAAATAAAAGAAAATGAACGTAATCCCCAATTTGAAAGTTAAACTAGCCCCCAAAATAAGAACTAACTAAGCTTAAAGACCTTAATTGTTACTCAAGGGAGCCAGAAATTCTGGCTCACATCCTCCAGCTGCTTGGAGACTGATATAACTGGAGTTAGAGGAGGCGGTGCCTGTGTCCTTATACCAGTGTCAAAGAATGACGTGTATCAGTCTCCAAGCTGCTGGAAGAGGATGACAACCCAGAGTTTCCAGGATTAGACTGGAGGGATGATAAGGAACTAAGATTCCTTCTTTCCGCAGAGCCACCGCTACCACCACCATAACCTTGGTGAAGGTGTGCAGAGCCGTTGCCAAACCGAAGGGCAATGCTTGAAACTGAAAATGCCCCCACAGGAGTGCGAACCTTAGAAACGTCTGATGAGCTGATCTGATTGGAATGTGCAAATACGCCTCAGTAAGATCAAGGTATGTCAAGAATTCCCCCTGCCGAACCGCCACTATTACCAATCGCAACGTTTCCATTCGAAAGTGAGACACTCGTAGACAGCGATTTACTCCCTTAAGATCCAGAATAGGATGGAGAGACCCATCCTTCTTTGGTACTATGAGGTAAATAGAGGAACGACAGACGCCGTACAACTCCTGCGGAACCGGCACAATCTCTCCGAACTGCAAGAGACAATCCAAAGTTTGCCGAATCGCGAATGTTCTCGGCTTTCCTTTACAAGGAGACAGAACGAATGAATCTAGTACCGGACGAGCAAATTCGAGAGCATAACCTTTGCATATTACCTCTAACACCCATTGGTCTGACGTTATCTGGACCCAGGCCGGAAGAAACTCCCGAAGCCCCCTTCCTATCGGTTGAATTCCTACCTGGGTCCGCCTCGCTTCATTGTGGTTTTCAGGCAGCCGTGAAGGAGGTAGCTGTGAACCCCCTCCCCGCTCCTCAAAAACCCCAAAACCCTTGCGCTCCTGAAGAAAATCTTCCTCGTTGGAAACCTCCCAATCGAGATGTACAAAATCACCTGAAGTCACGAAACTGACCTTGTGAAGCCAGCAGGGACCTCCCCTGCTTTGGCTTATCTTCAGGCAGCCTTCTGCCTTTGGATTCTCCCCAGTCCTTAACCAATTTGTCAAGATCTTCACCAAACAACAACTTCCCCTTAAAAGGAAGCTTACTAAGCTGTGACTTAGAAGAACCATCCGCCGCCCAATTTCTTAACCACAGGTACCGGCGCGTGGCTACCAAAGAAGTCACACTATTCACCAACGTCCTAATCAAATCATAGTGGACATCCGCTAAATATGCAGCACCCGATTCAAGCCGTGTCACATCTATTAAGCGCTCCTGTGCCTGCTGGGACGGCTGCTGCAATCGCTGTGACCACCTGAGGCAAGCTCTCGCTACCCAAGCTCCGCAAATAGAAGCTTGCAATGAGACAGCATTAACCTCAAAGGCTTGCTTCAATAAGCCGTCCACCTTCCGGTCTTGCACATCCTTCAAGGCAACACTGCCTTCCACCGGAATAGTCACCTTTTTCGTGACTGCATCTATACGCGGAGAACAGAACGACTCGGTGAACTGAAAACACCGCCTGAGTTTGTCGCACTGCCTGAATGAGAGTGTCCTCTAGACTCTCCTCCTCCGATGGCTGGACCGAAGCAAGGTTAAGCACCTGAAGGGACTCAGCAATGAGCGCAGTAAGCTCTTCCTTGCGAAATACTCTTATGATCCTCGCCTGATCCTCAAGTTCCAGAATCTCCCCTGATCCTCAGGTTCCAGAATCTCCCCTTCCTCAAGTTCTTCCATTCATGATTTGGGTTCCAAATCTATGTCTTCCGTGTCCCGCCAATATGAGTCCATTGGCTGATCGTCAAGAGACCAAGCCCTCTTAAGAGGCCTCACCAGGCTGCCGCCAACCTTTTCTGAGACAGATTGCTACCCTTGAGCTCCCAGCGTCAAAGGCTCTGTCACCGTCCCCTGCTATCGCAAGCAATACACTTGATGCATTATGAGCACAAAATCTGGAGAGAAACTTCCAAGGGCCGCCCCAGTTCCTATTGGCACCCCAGAACTAGCCGACCCTGCTTGGCTTTCTAGAAGGGGCACGGACGTAACTTCCAGCAGGGACTCACCATCTCCCCTTGCAGATGGACTCAAGAGTCTCTTCACCAGCTTTATCTTGAATTTCTTGCTCCATAGTAGTTGAAGTCAGTGCGCAGCCCCTACAGACCCCGTTGTCTAAGACTGTGCCCCTGCGCGTGCCACAGACCAAACACTGTGGACGCGACGGCATTAGCAATAAAACAAAATCTCTCAGTAATGAAGGATGACCCTCCAACGAGAAAAACAAAATTATTATTTTTTTTTTTGATAACTCCTTCAAGGCCCCAGAATGAAAAACAAATCCAGCTGCCTCAAAATAAATCAAAATTAAAGAAACCAAATGAAACGAAATGAAATTAACTTAAATGAATCTAATTCCCCCTGAATCCGTTGTCTTTCAGCGTCAGCATCAGAGAGACTAGGCAGAAACCGCAGTTACCTCGTGGTCTGAAAAGTGCAGGAAATGCGGCCCGCGAAAACCAGCAGGGCCTGCTTGCCGTCGCAGTATCCCAAGTCGGGCCCCGAAGCCTCCCCACTTAAATGCGCCTCGCCGGGTCACTCCCTTTTTCTGCCGAGCCTAACAGTGCCCCCAGGCTAATTACTTGCTCGCTGCTCCGATTGGCCGCGCTGCAATCCGCGACTCTGCCCACAGCGATGTGAGAGCAGCTTCTGCGGAGAGAGCTTTTCCGACCCCCGGTGTGCTGCCACAAGGCCCCCAGCAACAATCGGAGCTCTCAGGCCAGTCGCTTCCTACGCTGCACAGCTCCCCTCTGTTCAAACCAGGAGGGAAGAGCAGCTCAAACGCCCAGGCCAATCTTGAGAGAAGAAGCCCCACTAAAGCAGGTTCGATTCCCCACGCTAAAATAATTGTTTTTAAAGAAACAGCAGCAATGAAATGAAATGAAATCAAATGATAGGTTTAAGGGTTTCTTTTGGGTTACCTAACTATACTAAACAATGCTCCTTATCTGTTCCTCTAGTGAGCCCAGCACCTAGGCTCACTACGTCCTCCTGCTGCATGGAGACTGGACACACTGGGGCTGATGGGAGAGACCAGCAGGGTACATCCAGTGATGTCACGATTCTGACATGCCCAGTCTCCATGCTGCAGAAGGAGGTACACTACCCAGTGTTGAAGGACTGAACTGGAGGAATGATAAGGAAACACCAGAAAAATAAGCAAGGCCACTACAATAAGAAGTCTCCTAACAGAAATGTCAGTCCAAGAGATGCAGTGCAGGGAAACCAAAACAGGAAGTCCCAGACACCCATGCAGACCTGGGAGGCTCAGCTGTCCAAGAAAGTTAAAAAAAAAAAAAAGAAAACCCTATGACCTGCCATATTCAAAGCCAAACACATACCATTGACTTCAATAAGAAAATTAAAGAAATAAACACTACAGAACAAAGGTAAAGACAAAAACATGCAGACAGAAGACAGCAAGAGGGAAGTTGGGTCTGGGACAGACTTACCAACTCCGTTGAGAGGCCCCGTAGGGTCCTCCTGTCCGATCTTCAGCCCACTAAGCACTAGGAACCCATGGGTAGCAGCGCTGGACATAGGGCAAGCTGTCAAATCAAAGAGACAGGGGTTTATTCAAGCTCCAAGCAACAGTGGAGCCTATGAGTCTCTGTCACACAGGCCACAAAAACCATAGCCCAGGCCAAGGGAGACAGACCTATCTGCACTAAGCATCAGTCCAAACACTTTGCCACCTGCTGGAGGCAGACAAATACTGGCTGCTTTCAGTGCTGTACCACTGGATATACTGAGTGATGATATCACTGAAAGTTGCTCATGTCTGCCTCCACTGCTGGCAAGGGAGCATAACCCACTCGTCTGGCCTGGTCTAGAAGAATGATAAGGAAATGACTAGAAGGAGTAAAAGACATGACAAGTGAGAGCTGATATTGATTTAAGTATGGGAATTTAGAGTAAATTAGACTTACCTGCTAATTGTTGTTCCTTAAGGAACTCTAGTCCAGTCCCGGAAACGTAGAGTTGTCAACCTCCACCAGCAGCTTTGGAGACTGAATGATGTCATCGTCTTGATGTCACTGGTACAAATAGGCTAGGTCCGCCCCCTTTCACCAGTACCTATTGACAAAGCAGACTCAGCAGAGCAACAAATAAGTAGGTATCTCAAAAATTATAATAAACAGTATATACAGATAGAAAAGAACTGTAAGGCAGAAAACAGAGCCGCCCCGAAAGAACGGGTCAAGGCCCCAAAAGGACCGGGAACTGAAGCACCAGAGCCCCGGCGCTCCCCAGTCCATGCTGCATGCTGCAAACGCCACAGAGACCCCCGCTGAAAGCGCCTCTCATCCCTGCGCCTCCCCGAGCGCCCTGACATGAAAGAAATATATTCTTGAAAATTTCTCGCTTTTTATTTCTATTACAGGTTCAACAGCTGTCCCATCTCACAACCCGCGCGGCTAAAAACTTCAGGCTGTACCACCCCCATAGAACGGGAGGGATCCGGGACTGGACTAGAGTTCCTTAAGGAACAACAATTAGCAGGTAAGTCTAATTTACTCTTCCTTTGCGTCCCTCTAGTCCAGTCCCGGAAACGTAGAGGATGTAACAGAGCAGTACATATCAACGGGAGGGCCCTGAAACACCAGCCTGAAGAACGGCTGACCCAAAACGACCATCCCCGCGCGCCTGCACATCCAAACGATAATGCCGAGCAAAAGAATGAAACGAGGACCAGGTCGCCGCCCGACAAATATCCGCCGCCGGAACGAGGCTGACTTCCGCCCACGACGCCGCCTGAGCTCTTGTAGAATGCGCCCGCAAACCAAAGGGCACTTCCTTGCCTCTCAAAATGTATGCGGAACCAATGGCCTCCTTCAGCCACCTAGAAATGGAAGACTTCGCCGCCGCCTCGCCCTTCCGAGGACCCCCGAAGGCGACAAAAAGCCTGTCCGACTTCCGGAATGATGCCGTACGACGGAGGTACTTCTTGAGCACCCTCCGCACATCCAACCGGTGCAAGCGTCCACCCGCCTGAGCCCTCTGCTCCGTGGAAAATACCGTCAGCGACACCACCTGATTAACATGGAACGCGGACACCACCTTTGGCAAAAAGGCGGGCACCGTTCGTAACACCACCTTGTCCGGAGAAAAAGTCAAAAAAGGTTCCTGGCAAGACAGCGCCTGCAGCTCCGAAATCCTCCTGGCGGAACAAATCGCCACTAGGAACACCGTTTTGAGCGTCAAATCCTTAAGCGAAGCTGTACTCAAGGGCTCAAACGGCTGCCCGATCAGGGCGTCCAAGACCACATTGAGATCCCACGGAGGAATAACCGACCGCCTCGGCGGTCGCAGGAGCAAAACCGCTCGTAAGAAATGTCGAATGTCGACATGCGCCGCTATCAGCTGACCTTGAATCTTGCCGCGAAAACAGGAAAGAGCCGCCAATTGTACTCGCAAGGAACTGGCCGCGAGGCCCTTCTCCATTCCAGCTTGCAAAAAGGAGAGAACATTGGACACGGAAGCCCGCATGGGATTGATGGCCCGATCGGAGCACCAGGCCTCAAAAACACGCCAAACGCGTATATATGCTAGAGAAGTCGACCTCCGGCGCGATCGCAAAAGAGTGGCTACCACGGATGCCGAATATCCACGGGCCGTTAACCGCGCCCGCTCAAGAGCCAAGCCGTAAGCGAGAATCGACCCACCTGAGGCATCCGCAAGGGCCCTTGGAGCAACAGGTCCTCCCGAAGCGGAAGCCGCCACGGGACGTCGGCCACCAGCCGAACCAAATCCGCATACCATGGCCGCCTCGGCCAATCCGGCGCCACCAGCACCACCAGACCCCTGTGTCGTTCGATGCGTTGTATCACCTTGCCTATGAGCGCCCAAGGAGGGAACACATACAGAAGGCCCTCCGCGGGCCACTGTTGCACCAGAGCATCCAGGCCCTCCGCCATCCGCTCTCTTCTTCGGCTGAAGAAACGCTCCACCTTCGCCGACTTGAAGGTCGCCATGAGATCCATCACCGGAATCCCCCATCGGCGGACCAGCAGCGCGAATACGTCCGGGTGCAGTGTCCACTCCCCTGGATCCACGCGGCAGCGGCTCAGATAATCCGCTTCGACATTGTCGACTCCTGCGACGTGCTGAGCTGACAGGGCCTGTAAGTTCTGTTCCGCCCAGGTCAGCAGCACACTCGCCTCCTCTTCCAGCGCCGCGCTGCCCGTACCGCCTTGTCGATTTATATACGCCACTGTGGTCGCGTTGTCCGACAGCACTCGCACCGCTGCATGCCCCAGCACCTGCCGAAACGCCAGCAGAGCCTGAAACACCGCTCGCATTTCCAACCGGTTGATGGACCAAAGTCGCTCTTTCGGTGACCAAGTCCCTTGCGCCAACGAGCCTTCGAGATGAGCCCCCCAGCCCGCTAGGCTCGCATCCGTCGTGAGCAACCACCAGCACGGAGGCTCCAGAGGCACGCCCTGCGACAGACTGTCGGGAAGCAGCCACCACTGCAGGCTGTCCTTCACCCCCTCCGGACAGGGCAGGCACTGCGACAACGCATTCGTCTGATGAGACCACCGCCGGAGAAGAGCACTCTGTAACGGCCGCATGTGAGCCCTGGCCCACAACACCAAGTCTATCGTAGCCGCCATGGTACCAAACAATTGCAGATACTGCCAAGCCGTCGGCGCCCGAAGCCCCAGAAATCGACGCACCAGATCCCTCAAGGCCTGCGCCCTTGTGCTGGGAAGAAAGACCCGGCCTGACCGAGTCTCGAAGCGCGCACCCAGATACTCCAGCGTCTGAGAGAGAGTCAGGCGACTCTTCGCCCCGTTGACTACCCAACCGAGGCTTTCCAAGAACTCCACCACCCGGGCGGTGGCTACCACGCTTTCCTCTCTGGACTTCGCCCGTATCAACCAATCGTCCAGGTAAGGGTGTACCAGTATCCCCTCTTTGCGAAGAGCGGCCGCTACCACCACCATAACCTTTGTGAACGTCCGGGGAGCGGTCGCTAGACCGAAAGGCAGTGCCCGGAACTGAAAGTGTCCCATCGGCACCGCGAAACGTAGGAAGCGCTGATGCTCCCGTCGTACGGGGATATGAAGATAAGCCTCCGTCAGGTCTAAGGACGTCAAAAATTCTCCTTCGCGAACTGCCGCCAGGACGGACCGCAAGGTTTCCATGCGGAAGTGGGACACTCGAAGACAACAGTTTACTCTCTTGAGATCGAGAATCGGGCGAAACGTGCCCCCTTTCTTGGGAACCACGAAATAAATGGAGTATCGACCGGCGCCGAACTGGTCGACCGGTCTCTCAGAAGGCCTCGCGACCCCGAAGCCCCCCGAGTCTGCTTCGGCCGATCCTCCGGTAGCCGTCCCCCTTTGGAGTCTCCGAGGTCCTTGACCAACTTTTCAAGATCCTCTCCAAAGAGAAGTGTTCCCCGGAACGGAAGCTTACTGAGCCGGGACTTGGATGAATTATCCGCCGACCAGTTACGGAGCCACAAATAACGGCGAGCCGCCACTACGGAAGCCATACATTTCGCCAGACCACGAATAAGATCATAGTGAACATCGGACAGATAAGCCGTGCCGGACTCCAGACGAGACACATCTGTCGATTGATCCTCCGAGAGGGAGCTCTGGAGCCGTTGAGACCAGCGCAAACAGCCCCTCGCCACCCACGCCCCCGCAATGGAGGCCTGCAGGGAAAGGGCACTCATATCAAATACCTGCTTCAGCAAAGTATCCAACTTCCTATCCTGGCCATCCTTTAAGGCTGCCGCCCCTTCCACCGGAATGGTAGTCTTCTTTGTGACCGCCGCCACTGCGGCGTCCACCTTAGGCGAACGAAAAAGCCGCTTATCCTGTTCCGAGAGCGGGTATAACCTGTCCAATGCCCTGGTCCCCCGCAACGCCGACTCCGGAGAGTCCCACTCCTCCTGAATCATATCCCGAAAGACTCTGTGTATAGGGAACACTCGCTGCGAAGTGCGCACAGCCTGCAGCAGCGGATCCTCCAACGCCTCCGCGGAGGACGTGGACCCCGCGGGCACATTCAAAACCTTTAGCGTCTCGGAGATCAGAGCAGGCAGTTCTTCCCGCCGAAAAACACGGACCAGCCTGCTCTGCTGCTCCTCCTCCAACAATTCCCCGTCTTCCAAGTCCTCATCCGAAACATCATCCTCCAGATCCGGCATGGCCAGGCCTTCCTCCAAGGGAGCTGGCGACGCCGGATCCAAATCGTCCCGTCGCCGTTTTGGCAGCGCCACGTCCCCTTCGAGGAGAGCGGAGGACCGGCGCTTCGAACCCCTTGGAGAACCGGGGGACTGAACCACCGGTCCGGCTGCAGTAATGCAAAAGCCTTCTGCATCAAGGAAAAAAATTTGGAAGGGAACCCTGGCAACCCAGCCCCCTGAGACCCTTCCGGCAACCGGGGAACGCTGCTAGCGGAGGACGGGCCCGCAACCGGCTCCGAAGCAGTCAAAGAAGGGAGTGCAGATTCCCCCCCCCCCTCCAGAGAAGCCTCTCCCTGACCTTGAGAGCCTTCCCCCAGGGCCTGTTCCATACCCATGGCCTCTAAAGAACACGCCTTACACACACCGGTGTCCAAAAGCTCTCCGCGCCTCACCCCACACACGAGGCAGCGTGGCTTGGCAGGCATGATCAATGAACAGCGCTGTAATAGTGAAAAGGAAGCCCTGAATAACCTCAGCAGCAGCTAAATTTCAAACGCGTTTTTTTTTTTTTTTGCACAGATACACTAAGCCAGCTCTAACTAGCTGCCCCCTACCACCGTTTGCCAAAACAAAGCTCCTAACCCTGAAAAAACTCACTTAGTAAGTTGAAGAAAAAATGGCATCCAAAATGGCCGCCGCAATGTTTGCGGCGCCAAAAATCACGCGGCCAGGCCTCCTGCACTCCCTAGGAGCTGCAAAAACCCTGCTCCGAATGAAAGGACACTCCCCCAAGGGACCCCAATGGCAAAATTACTCACCAGAATCCCCCAAGAGTGAGGAAGGGCAGCGCTGAACCCCTCAGAAGCACAGCCCTCAAATCGGCATCAGCTCCTGGAAAGACTGCTGAACACTGTGGCTCTAAGTCCTGCCTGCTGCTAGCAGTCTTAAACGTGCTCAACCGGCTCCTCACCCTTCCAAGTGGGTTCGGGAGCAGGGAGCAAAGAGCAGACAACACACTCCTGTGCACTTGTAATGCTCGTTTAAATGCTGGGGCACTAAGGAATAGGAAGGGGGGGAAGGAGGAGGGGAGAGGAAAGAGGAAAGAGCAGGAACAGAGAAGAGAAAAACAGCCCCAGCAACACAGAATCTCTGTCAGCAGCAGCAGGCACCTAAAATCAAACCAAGGTAAAAATAAATTCCTAAATTCAAAGAACTAAAGCTCTGCTTATTTGTTCCTCTGAGCCCAGCCCCGGGCTCAGAACCTCCAAGCTGCTTGGAGACTGAAAGTACTGGTGAAAGGGGGCGGACCTAGCCTATTTGTACCAGTGACATCAAGACGATGACATCATTCAGTCTCCAAAGCTGCTGGTGGAGGTTGACAACTCTACGTTTCCGGGACTGGACTAGAGGGACGCAAAGGAATAGGCTCATCTACCTAAAGTGATAGGCTTTGTCTTTATTTCCATGATAAAAGTCCACAAGATTACACTTGAATTCCCCACAAGGTCATCTCCATTCCCCCTTTCTCCTTTTCACTCCTTCCTTCAACCTCTGTCACCCTTTCTTCCTTTTCTGAAAACACCGGTGAGGAAACCACACATCTTTCCTCCTCCAAACTCACTACACGCGCCTCTGTTTCTATTCCACCCGTATTCTTTACGCAGTTCTCATCCTTCTTGACCTTTCTGCTGTTTTTGACACTGTTGACCACGACCTTCTCCTCGCTTGTTTTTTTTTTGGGGGGGGGGTTTGTAATTCTGTTTATTTTGGAATCACAAGGTTACCATTTTACATTATTAGAATGCATTCACTGCACACTCCAACACATATCTACCTAACTAAAACTAATACAACTGTGCATAGCTATTATATTTAGCCAAGGTATGTTTCCATACACTCATGCAATTGATCTAGATCTAATACAGCAGTAGACTAGCACCTACCGCAAAGCGGTATTCCCCCATGTCAGAAAGGGTATCCCCTGGATTTCTTTATCTACCTCTCCTCCCCCTCCTTAGCCCCTCCTGCCCCCTTCCACGCATTCTTCTTGGCCAGTCTGCTCGCAGCATCTCTCACAGTCCTCCGATGAAGGTCTCCCAAAGGGCACAATACCTCCGCCGGGCACGGAGGCTTCCGGTGATTGCGTCATCTTCTCCCACTCCCTTAGTTCCTTCATACCATTGATCCATTGTTTACCCTTGGGGGTTTCAGTTGCTATCCGGTGGGTGAGAATCTTTTTCCAGGCGGCCACTAAAGCTACCCTCACAAACCTCCTCTCCTCCACTCCTAGTCCCCCCGCCTTCAAAAGGTGTCTCATCCCCTAGCAGGAATGCCATGTACGTCCACTCCACCGATGTTCCTATTACTCAGCTAATATGTGCCAGCACCGTCTGCCAATACCCTCTCAAGAGGTCACATTTCAAGAAAGTGTGCACCATGGTTCCGCTGTGGGATTTACACCACAGGCACTCTAGGTGTTCCCATAGACGCATTCTTTCCCCCTGTTCTCTAGTTATATATGCCCTATGTAGTATTTTATATTGGGACTTCCTGCAATGTGGCACTAGGAGTTACCGTAAAGGCATCTCAGAGACACTCAAGTAGGAGGGGTTGGTCCACCTGTTCTCCCAGTTCCCTTGACCACTCCAGCTCCCCATTCTGTTTTCCATTGTTTGGTTGTCCTCGATAGAAAGCACCTATCCAGTGCTGTGAAGCTCCCATCTCCCTCGCCTCTATACCCGCTGCTTACATAGTGGCGGCATTGCAGGTAGGCCCACAGGTGTTAGTTCAGGAGCCCCGACTTCTCCTGCAGTTGGGCAAAGGACAGGAACCCATGTCACTCCAGCTCCAGTATCTGTCCCACATATTTGCAATCCCTGGATGCCCACTGATCGAACGGCGATCTGCCCACCCCGGGGGGCAAACTCCGGGTTGCCCACCAATGGTCAAAAGGGTGATTTTCCTTTGTCCTCTCTTAAGACCTTCCTCCAGCATATGCAAGAGCCATCTCTGACCTCCCGCCCTCTGTTGCTTCTCCCCTGGAGTCTGTAGTATTCCAAAAAATGTGCGTGGCTGGCAGTTGTCATCCATGAAGTCATTATGGGCATAATGCCTGTTCCCCACATGTAGTTCATGGATCCATCTCATGAGCGCTTATACACTGTACAGACATAGATCGGGCAGTCCTATCCCTCCTTGAGTTCTTTTCCCCCTCAGTCTACTGTAGCTGATCCATACCCAGTATTAAGAGCTGGGTATAACTTCAGGCATGGCTGGTATAAGTGAGGGTTGGCAGTATTGCAGGGGCTGCCCTTTTGCCACCGGAACCCTTGTGTGGGTCAGCTGAAGCCCGGGGTCAAAAATATCTGGTGGTCCAGATCCCCCCCCCCCCCCCCACCCCACAGCTGGACAGCTCATTCTCAAGGAGCCTTGTGTTGCCGAGCTTTCCATTGTGGTTTGCCTTAAGAGCTCTTTGCATTTAAAAGAGAAAGAAGTACAGAAATGGCAAAGCTGGAAGTTCACTGTTGCCTTGGAGCTCACCTTATTCTCAGTTTTAATTTTGTTTCCTAAGTAGGGGGTTTTACTTCACTTTGGGCTAACGATTCAGCGGTTTGAGTGTGTGTGTGTGTGTTTTTTGTTCAGGTTACCTTCCCCGTCTGTGCTTTTCATCAGGCTTTCCCTGCGGTTTAGTGTATGCATTCCAGCTCAGTTGGCTGTGTTGCAAGTGAAGGGAACTGCAGTTTCTAGTTTGAAGAACTCTGCAGTGTTTGCCTTCGATGGGGCAGATCAGCTGAGTGGTTTTTGGCAGTTGGCAGCATGAGTCTCGATGTGGGGCCTTCAGATCGGCTGTGCCTGCTTCTCCAGAAATTGCGGTTTTGGCAGGAAACACAGCCATTTCCTCACCACTGGCCATTTTGCAGGTAGGAAAGAAAAAACAGGCTAAATGGTGCTACAAACAACTTGCAGCGCAGTTAGTGTTTTGATGCCCTGGAGGTGGTTTTCTCGCTGGATTTTATATTATCCATGCATAAGGCTTATTGCTTGAAAAGACAACAGAGTGGAACAGCACAGGCTAAGTCTGCCCTGGTTCCAGTTACTGATACCCTACAGGAGGGTACCCCAGCTGCAGGGGCCCTCCATCAAAAAAAGAAAAGAGTGGAGGGTGAGGTCTGAGAGGCCCAGAGCTCATCTCCATTTCCAGATTCAGAGGAGTTAGGAGAAGATCCCTCATCTCTGGGAAGAATCAGGGGAACTGGAATTGGAGGAAGAGGAGATTCCTCAAGGGGAAGATCCCAATGTTTTCCTGAGAAGAGCTCTCAGCCTTGATTAGTCATTCACTGGCAGCCTTGAATATTATGCTGGCTCTGGCGCTCACTGAAGAGCCCTAGGAAGATCCCCTGTTGCAGGGATTCAGAGGGTCTCCAGTTTCATTTCCAGTTCACAGAATTACAGAAAGAACACCCTCCTGCAGCATCAACAGGAACAACAAAGAGCAGGACACAATTCCCTGTGGAATTCAGCCAAACGTGAGGTCAATCTCATACGTGTTTTGGCTGGGGGGACCTTCTTCAGGAAAATAAGACTTTTATGAATAGATCATAACAAATCAATAAAACAATATTTTTTAAAAAAGCACATTTATTTATTTATTGCTTTTATATACTGCGCTCTTTAAAATCAGTGTAGTTTACCGATAACATTTTGTACATCTAATGGGTAATACAACTTAGATTTAGAACTGACGTAACTATATACAGACTATGGGGCTTGTGTATAAAGCTGCGGCAGCGGTTTCCGATCGTTATCGGAGCCGCGCGGCTCCAATAATGATGGGAAACCGCTACCGCGGCTTTGTAAACAAGCCAGCCTATCTATCTATATCTATATACATACATACATACATACACACACACATACATACATACACACACACACACACATTAAATAAATAAGTAAATCAACCATATATAAATGTAGACCTAAAAATTAATGGATAAAACCGAAGGTACAACCTAATGTTACAAGGCAAAACAGTATATACATATATACATCATATATATGTATATGAAGTATGCTGATCATAAATAGATAAACATATGTCGTCATTATAATAGTGAAAATACAGTGCAAAATGAGAGACACATCAAAGGATGAAGCATGAATTCCAAATGCAGAGCTATGTTGATCATAGGAGTCAATTCTATCCAGGGCCAGCCCGTCCATTGAGCAAGAATGTTTTTTGCACAGGGCCCCGCGTTTCAGGGGGCCCCGCGCAAAGAACATTCTGCTTTTTTCAAGCAGCAGAATGGAGTGTCCCACGGGGCCCCTTCTGCCCGGCTGAGCTCTCCCTCTACGACGGCTGAGCCCCTCTGTGCCGGCTTTCAGATACGCGAAGGGAGAGTGTCTCCCTCGCGTCTCTATTAAGCCTGCAGGGGCAGGCTTAACAGAGACGCGAGGGAGACACTCTCCCTTCGCGTATCTGAAAACCGGCACAGAGGGGCTCAACCGTCGCAGAGGGAGGGAGGGAGGGACTCAGCCGGGCAGAGGGGGCCCCGCGGGACACAACATTCTGCCGCTGCCGCGGCGGCAGCGGTAGCAGCCAGCTTTTTTTTTTTTTTTAATTTTCCTTGAACCGATGAGGGGGGGGTTAGGACTGGTAATGGGCTATGGAGGGGGTTAGGACTTGACTTGAGGTGGGCTGGGGGTTTATGGGGGGGGTTAGGACTGGTAATGGGCTATGGGGCGGCTAGGACTGGAAATGGGCTGGGGGGGTTAAGACTGGAGGTGGGCTGATGGGGTTAGGACTGGTAATGGGCTGTGGGCTGTTGGGGGGGGTTAGGACTGGTAATGGGCTGTGGGCTGATGGGGGCTGTCTGGTAATGGGCCATGGGGGGGTTAGAACTGATAATGGGCTATGGGGGGGCTAGGACAGGAACTGGGCTAATGGGGAGGGGTTAGGACTGGTAATGGGTTGTGGGCTGATGGGGGCTGTCTGGTAATGGGCTATGGGGGGGTTAGGACTGATAATGGGCTAGGGAGGGGCTAGGACAGGGAATGGGCTGACGGGGAGGGGTTAGGACTTGAGGTGGGCTGATGGGGTTAGGACTGGTAATGGGCTGTGGGCTGTTGGGGGGGTTAGAACTGGTAATGGGCTATGGGGGGGTTAAGACTGGTAATGGGCTTTAGGCTGATGGGGGCTGTCTGGTAATGGGCTATGGGGGGGTTAGGACTGATAATGGGCTATGGGGGGCTAGGACAGGAATGGGCTGATGGGGAGGGGTTAGGACTTGAGGTGGGCTGATGGGGTTAGGACTGGTAATGGGCTGTGGGCTGATGGGGGGGGTTAGGACTGGCAATGGGCTATGGGGGGCTGACTGGAAATGGGCTGATGGGGGTTTAGGACTGGAAGTGGGTTGATGGGGGGGCTAGGACTGGTATTGGGTTGGTTGTTGCTAGGACTGGAAATGGGCTGATGGGGGGCTAGGACTGGAAATGGGCTGATGCAGGGACTAGAAGGGAATGGATGCTGGGTGAGGCTGGAACTAGAAGGGAGCTGATGTTGGAGGAGGATTAGAATGGGATGGGGCTGGGAGAGTAAAATGGAGAGGGGAAAAATATTTTGTGTGGGAGGGATGAAAAATCTACAATTGGCCGGGTATTGGGAGAGTAAGTGGGGATTGAGGATGAAGGGGTAAAATTTGAGTGGATGAAATAGGAATGAGGAAAGAGCAGAAGGATAAAGATTAGTATGTTAAAGCAGATGTAGAGAGAGAATGGAAAAAAAAACAAGGAGAGAAGAAAGGACAAAATGACAGCAGAAGATGAAGAGTTAGCAGAAAACACGAAGAAGAAACCAGAAGAAAGTGGCTGGAGCAATTGCAGCTGAAAAAAAATGCACAAAAGGTAGAAAAATATCTCTTTATTTTGAATTTATTAATTGGAATATGTCAGCTCTGGTAAATGTGCATGATTAACGTCTGCGCTTTGTTTAGTACAAGAGCAAATTAATGTATAGTTTTATTTCTACAGTGTTGTACATTCCAAGTTTGGCTTTTGGGATTCCCAGTTTAATTATTGTCGTCCTGTTTCTAAATTGTGATTCCTTGTTTGGTGATGGTTTATGTTCTGTTCATGTGTAACTGAGCTGAGGTATTCTGTTTATATAATTCCTATTTGACATTGCCACTTGTTCTCTTTCCCCAGTAGATCATGTATTGGTATTCTCTGAAATGTATTGGTTTAATATTTGCATGTTTCCTTTTGATAGGTAGGCTTTGGTGCTTTGTGAGTTCTGGTAGTGCTGTTAGGATACGGCGGGTTTGTAATTGGTTCTAAATGGGCAGTGTTTGTAGTAGTTCCTAATGTGTCTGGCGGTTGGCACTGGATTATAGTAATGTAAAAATCTTTTAGTCTTTCTTTATTCATACACTCATTAAGAGGCATGTTTACTAAAAGTTAGTATATGGTAACATTATGCAAATATGTATGCAAATGAGGCCCCTTATGCAAATGAGGCCCCGCACCGAGTCTCCGCACATGGCCCCGCACCCCCCTTGGGCCACCCCTGATTCTATCTATGATAAAAGCTGAGTAACAAACACTGAGAAGCATTGGCAACCAATCCGAGGAGTTTGTATATAAAAAAAAGTGTAGTAACCAAGAGACTAAAAGTACAATGAGCAATATAGAGGAAAACAGAAATGCAGTTACCAGCAGAAAAATATCACAAAAAAAAAAAAATTAGAGACCACCTAAAGGTGAAATGAATAAACAATGACGTTCTTGACACTAGCTCGAACCAAACATCATGAATTCAATAAACTACCCATGAAGCCATTTTGAGGACATTGAATAGAAATTCCCTTGGTAAAATGAGAAATATGGAAAATCTCTTTTGCAGAGTCCAACGTACTGTCACAGTAATTTACTATTGTACCAAAAAAACATGCGTGATTTAGAGCCCAATGGTAACGCTAAGGGTAAATTATCAAAGGATATCGCCAAATCTATAGACTCAAAAGCAAATGCACAGCTTATCCATGGGTGCTCGATATATCTAAAGTAAAAAAGCTAATCATCCGTTGTGGCGCTAAATTTAGAATGAGGTTTATGTGACATCGTGATGTACATAAGAACATAAGATATGCCATACTGGGTCAGACCAAGGTCCATCAAGCCCAGTATTCTGTTTCCAACAGTGGCCAATCTAGGTCACCTGTACCTAGCAGTTTCCCCAAGAGACACAAGTTCCACAATGCTTGTACTGGGTCAAGCATTGATATCTTCGGTCACTTCTTAATAATGATTTATGGACCTTTCCTCCAGGAACTTGTCCAAACCTTTTTTAAACCCAGCTACACTAACAACCTTTACTACATCCTCCGGTAACAAATTCCAGAGTTTGATTACACGTTGAGTGAAAAAATATTTTCTTTTATTAGTCTTAAATAGTTTACCCTGTAGCTTCATTGAATGTCCCCTAGTCTTTCTATATTCTGATAAGGTAAACAATCGATCTACGTTTACCCATTCCACTCCGTTCATTAATTTATAGACTTCTATCATATCTCCCCTCAGCCGTCTCTTTTCCAGGTTAAAGAGCCCTAACCTTTTTAGCCTTTCTTCATAGGAGTATCCTTCCATCCCCTTTACCATTTTGGTGGCTCTTCTCTGCACCTTTTCTAAAATCGCTATATCCTTTTTAAGATACGGCGACCAGAATTGCACACAATATTCAAGGTGCGGTCTCACCATGGAACGATAATAGAGGCATTATAATATCTTTTGTTTTATTTTCCATTCCTTTCCTTATCATACCTAGCATTCTATTTGCTCTCTTGGCCGCCGCTGCACACTGGGGCCGAGGGTTTTAACATGGTATCCACAATGACGCCTAAATCTTTTTCCTGGGTGGTGGTTCCTAATGTGGAACCTTGCATCGTGTAACCATAGTTTGGGTTGTTCTTCCCTAGGTGCATAACCTTGCACTTGTCCACATTAAATTTCATCTGCCATTTTGATGCCCAGTCTTCCAATTTATCAAGATCCTCTTGCAATTTTTCACAATCCTCTTGGGTTTTAACAACTTTAAATAGTTTTGTGTCATCTGCAAATTTGATAACCTCACTCGTTATTCCACTTTCCAGGTCATTTATGAATATGTCAAAAAGCAGCGGACCCAGCACAGATCCCTGGGGTACACCACTATTCACCTTTCTCCATTGGGAAAATTGGCCATTTAGCCCTACCCTCTGCTTTCTATCTTTTAACCAGTTCCTGATCCACAATAGTACACTGCCTCCTATCCCATGACTCTTTAGTTTTGCCAAAAGTCTCTGATGAGGGACCTTGTCAAAGGCTTTCTGAAAGTCCAGATACACAATATCAACCGACTCACCTTTGTCCACCTGTTTATTCACTCCTTCAAAAAAACATAACAGATTAGTAAGACAAGATCTTCCTTGTCTAAAGCCATGTTGGCTGTCTCCCATTAGGTTATGACTATCTACATGCTGAGTAATTTTATTCTTTATGATGGCTTCTACCATTTTTCCCGGTACTGACGTCAGGCTCACCGGTCTGTAGTTTCCCGGATCACCCCTGGAACCCTTTTTAAAAATTGGTGTTACATTGGTGATCCTCCAATCTTCAGGTATTAGAGATGATTTTAATAATAGTTCACAGATTACTGATAGCAGTTCTGCAATCTCATATTTCAGTTCTTTCAACACCCTTGGATGTATACCATCCGGCCCAGGTGATTTGCTACTCTTCAGTTTATCTAATAGTTGTAAGACATCTTCCCGATGTATCGATATTTCCTTCAATTCTTCCGCACCTTTAAATACCACTTCAGTCATGGGTAACATCCCTACATCTTCCTCAGTAAAGACCGAAGCAAAGAATTCATTCAGTCTCTCCGCTATCGCCTTGTCGCCTCTTAGTGCTCCTTTAACCCCTTTATCATCTAATGGACCAACTGACTCTCTCACAGGTTTTTTGCTACAAATGTACTTGAAAAGGTCTTTATTTCGCGTCTTTGCTTCCGCAGCAAGCTTCTTCTCAAATTCTCTCTTTGCCTGCCTTATCAATGCCTTGCATTTGACTTGCCAGTGCTTGTGCTGTTTCCAGGTTTCGTCGTTTGGCTCTTTTTTCCATTTCCTGAAAGATGCTTTTTTGGCAACAACAGCCTCTCTGACCTCACCTTTAAACCATGCTGGCAGTTTTTTGGACTTCCTTCCACTTTTCTTAAAGCGTGGAATACAGCTGGTCTGGGCTTCCAAGATAGTATTTTTCAACAAGCTTGATGTACGTCTTTAACCTTCGCAACTGCTCCTTTTAGTTTTTTCTTAACTGTTTTCCTCATTTTATCATAGTCTCCCTTTCGAAAGTTAAAAGGTAGTACTGTGGATTTCCTTACTATCCCTCCTCCACTAATTAAATCAAAGGCGATCATGCTATGATCACTATTGCCAAGTGGCCCCAACACCCTTATCTCTTGCACTAGATCTGGTGTTCCACTAAGGACTAGGTCTAATATGGCTTCCCCTCTGGTCGGTTCATGAACCAGCTGCTCCAAGAAGCAGTCATTTATTTCATCTAGGAACTTTATCTCCCTAGCATGTCCTGACGTGACACTGACCCAGTCGATACCGGGGTAATTGAAATCATCCATTATTATTACTGCGCTCTAACTTTTGTTAGCTTCCTTGATTTCTTTGAGCACTTCATCATCCATTTGGTCATTCTGGCCAGGTGCTCGATAGTACACCCCCACTGCCATCGCCTTCCCCCTTTTATATGGAATTTCAATCCATATAGATTCTACAGGAGATTTTGTTTCCTGCAAAACTTTAATCCTTTCTGAGTCAATGCCCTCTCTAACATAGAGCGCAACCCCTCCACCAATTTGATCAGCTCTATCATTACGATATAGTTTGTACCCAGGTATCACAGTGTCCCACTGGTTGTCCTCCTTCCACCATGTCTTTGATATTCCAATCATATCTAACCTTTCATTTAGTGCTATATATTCTAACTCTCCCATCTTATTCTTTAGACTTCTAGCATTTGCATACAAGCATTTTAGAGAATGTATTTTATTCATGTTAATTTGGCTATTGTTAGACATGGGTAAATTGGGATCTTTAAGCTCTGTCTGCTCCATACTTGAGGACATTTGGGCTACTTTACTCTTTTGTGGAACCTCTCTGCTTTTGGTAGTATCCTTCAAGGATACATTCTTCCGAACCATCTGCTCTTGGGCGACTGTCGGCTTTCCCCTAATATCTATCCGTGAGGATAGTCATCAGGGGGTGTGCTATGCTGATCAACAAGCGGAGAACCAAAGGAAAAATTATAGTTATATGATACGTAACCCGTTTAGTTAAGTTATTTAGATTCTACAGTCGTGGCCCAATGTGTGAATATTAAATCTCTCAGGATAAGATGAAACTAAATTGATAGCAAGAAACCAAATTCTAAAATGATGATGTATAATGGATAATGATGGACAAAACCACTGTGTATAATCAAGGATCCCAAAAATTTTAAAAACCAAAGTACCATCTGCGCAGTGCAAACACTTGGCAAGAATGGATAGTTTTTAAATAATAAAAAACAAACATTGCATATAACCTGTTATTATTTCACTATTTTTTAAAATCTATATAAGTGATAGAAATCCCTTCAATCTTTAACCAGTGTTTATGGCCCCATGATATAGAGGTTTAGGGAAACATCACTCCGCAATATGTCAAAAAACTGGGGTATGTGTTAGATGGACTACAATTGCTTCATTGGAATCGCATATATAGCTGTATAGCAGTTTTAAAATCTACTCAATGAGGAAGAGTAACACAAGGTTGACATATGATACCTCCCAAACATATAAATGTAAGGGTAAGAACCTTGGGGGGGGGGGGATGAAAAAGTGAATAACAGATAACCAATGTGTTTTCTTAATACTGCCACTGATGTATCAAGCCAACTGAACAAAGGAAGGACTGGTTAATACTGAGGCACCTGGTCCCTTGCTGTTTCTTTTTTTTTTTTTAATAGATATTTCTTGCCTGCTTTTCCCTTTATTTTTTGACAGACGTCCCTTCAGTGCAGTCCACCATGCCAAAGCTCCTCTTCCAGCTGCTGGGAACTGAGATACTGATTCCTGGAGCTGAACGGGGAGCTCCTGTACTGTGACATCAGAATTCTGACATGCTCAATTCCCTGATGCTGGTGGAGGGAGATAACCCACACATATTGGGGCTGGACGGGAGGGAAAATAAGGAAATGTTTTTGAATAAAAAACTTTTGTTTGTTGTTTGTTTGGGCCTTTCAGGACTCAGTCCAAGGCTCCGCACCGCAGTGCAGGCAACGAGGGTCCGACTCAATGCAAGGCCTCTGTACCGAAGTTAAGGAGAGCTAGGAGGCACAGCTGATCCATGCGGATGGAAAGGTAGAAGGATGCCTCAGCCAAGTCCAGCGATGCAGGAAGCATTCCTCGTTGAACTACTCTCAATGTCTCCATGTGAAAGTGAAAGGTCCTTAGGTAAGCATTGACACCCTTGATTGGGCGAAAGGACCCCCCCCCCCCTTCTTTAGCATCACAAAGCAAATGGCATACTGTTTTTTGCCCCTTTTGGGAGGTGGCATCGTTACTACAGCCCAGAGGCTGAGAAGTCTCTCCAGAGAAGTCTGGATAGTAGCCCTCCTGGCCACAGACCTGCAAGGAGATATCAGGAAAACATAAACCACTTAAAACAAATCACCATAAAGTTGCAAACCATTAATCATGCTATCTATACAATACAACCAAGAACCTTAAAGTTCCTCTAAACCTCATTGATATATACATATTAATACAACTACATTTGCAAATTAATTCAATACAAAGTGCCAACAATCAACACATTCATTACAAATCTTTTTGAATTTGACCTTTCATAATCCAATTCATAACTTATATAACATTGCAACATTACAAATATGAACATATGTCATCCTCCCTCATAATACAAACATATATATAATTCATTAATCATTAACCCCCATAATACAAAAAATATTTATAAGCTCTGTTTTGGACTCAGCTGTGCTTTTGCAGCTTTAATGTATTTTGGACACAATTTAGATAAGTTTGATCTAAACAGGTAACTGTGTTTTGCAGTTTTTGTGGTTTAGCCGTGTTAATAAATAGATTCACGCGTTAAGTGAGCAGTAAAAGTAGTTCTATTTTTACAGCTTTGTAGTTGAAGATGATGTAGACAGTGGGAGCATTTTTTGCTTTAGAGTTTTGTACTCTGCTGTGTTTTGTACATTTCTGCACCTTGTTTACAGTGGGTTCACATTTATATGTTTTATGTGCTATTGATATATTTTTAATGGGAGTATGTAATATTGTAGAAGAGTAAATGATTTATTTATATATTGTGATGCAGTGGGTAAAATAAACCATATACAAATTCAGGAAAGTGAAGAGCTTACCTCTGATTCAGCTGTAGAAATGGATACAGGACAGAGAAAAACAGCTGAACAGAAAATGCCGTTACTACAGCAAAAGCCAAGGGCTCATCAAGAGCACCTGTCTCCTAGTCCTGACGTTACGTGCAGGGCTGGGAACCATAAAAGGAAGGGCTTTAGTCAGAATAAGGAGGGTCACCTGAAAAGCTTCACAGAGAGTTACCCGGAGAGCCCCACAGAGAACTACACAGGAAGCCACAGAGTGGGACACAGGAAGATCCCCAGGGATATCCACGAGAGCTGCAGAGAGTTCAGCAGAGAGGACTCCCAGGTCACATGCAGGGGAAAGTGCAGAGGTTTGCTGGGAAGGGAACCTGCAACCCAGGAACCAGGAAGTAGCAGCAGCTCAGGAGGACGCTATCAGTCACAGAGCACAGGTCAGCCCAGGGGGAGTGTACCAAGAGGAGGGAACTCCAAACGCTGCTGTAAGCCAAAGCAAGGCTGGAAACCTGATACAGAGTTTATTAACTCTCAGCCTGACTGGGAAGCCGGGGGAAGGAGTGACTACAACCCCAGAGCCAGAAAGAGCACCAAGGTACAGAAAAGGGAATCTTCTTCTGTCAAACAAAGGTACGAGTACCAAGACTGTGGCAAAGGGCGTAGCCCTGTGAGTAATGGGGTAAGGGAGAGATATCCCATACATTCATTTCATGAGGAGGATCAGCGGAGAGCTTTCCTCGAGCCAGGGAGTTATAACCTTGGATTTAAAGGAGTGAATGCAGGCAGTAACAGTGATCTCTCAGAAGAGGTTGGGCCAGACTCCTATATAGGAGAGGAGTCAGATATAGACGGACTGGGAAGTGAGTCTGAGGGGATGGTGTGGGAGAATACCAGCCTTCCCTCAGAGCCCATTCCGATGGACTGTAACATATGCTACAAGAATATCCACACTGTTTTGTGTTAACCTGTTTGAACATACTTTGTGAAGATAACAAAGAAAAGAAGTTCTGTTTCCGTTTTGTGCACTGCTGTGTTTTGAGTTTTTGTCCTTTGGAAGAAGGTCCGAGCGGGACGGGGAATAAACCCATATTTTGTTTCCTTACCTTGACCACAAGACTCTGTTTTTACATAGTTGAAGCAGGGTAAATTTACACAACCCTAGGCAGCCGCCTATATGGGGTTTTAAAGGGCTCATTTACACGGGCCCCATCACAATATATATATTTTGTATTAGAGGTTAATGATTAATTAATTATATATATTTTTGTATTATGAGGGAGGATGATTTATGTTCATATTTGTAATGTTATATAAGTTATGAATTGGATTATGAAAGGTCAATAAATTAAAAAAGATTTGTAATGAATGTGTTGATTGTTGGCACTCTGGATTGAATTAATTTGCAAATGTAGTTGTATTAATATATATATATACACGTATATAAATGAGGTTTAGTGGATCTTTAAGGTTCTTGGTTGCATTGTATAGATAGCAGGGAGACATTTGGGATGAGGTCCATGCACTCCAACATATAGCCAAACTGATGTCAGGCTTCTACTGGCCTAAAGTCACATAGGCTCATCTTGTCCTTGCGTCTGACGGGAGAGCCCAGATTTGGTGGAAGAGAGAGCGTCATATGTTCCATGAGACCACAAAAGAACTGGCCCGGAAATGGGAACTGGAGGAAGGAAGGAAGGATAACCTCCCCAGGCGATCTTTTGGGAGTCCCTGAACATGCTCTCCCACCGAGTGGATTAGCCACCCTGTGTTTAGGGCAGTGGAACCAGAAAGAGCAGGTTTCAAATCCCAGCTGACACTCCTTGTGGCCTTGAGCAAGCCACTTACCCCTCCACTGCTACGGTACAAAACTTAGATTATAAACCTTCTGGGGACAGGGAAATACCTAGGTACCTGAATGTAACTCACCTTGAGAACTACCATTTGAAACGCGTGAGCTAAAAACTACTAAATAAATAAAAAAAACATTCTTGATGGCAAGAGAGTAGAATATGACGCAGAGGAGAGGCCATACTTCGAAGGTCATTTAGGTTAATCCTTCGGACGACGATGTGGTTTGGATGCACTCAGCTCCTTAACCAACTTCTCCAAGTCCTCCCAAACACAAGCTTCCCCATTGAAAGGAAGCCTAGATAAACAGCATTTGGTCGCCCCAACAGCTGCCCAAAAGTGAAGCCAAGGCCAAATACTTGCCACCATGGAAAGGGCAATATTCTTGGCCATCAAGTGGATCAAAATGTACATGGCATCCATCAGAAAAACTGCTGCTGATTCCAAAAGCATCAAAGAATCATCCCATGGAAGTGACCAGATCCAATGAAGTAGGGCAAGCCGTAAGCCCTCCGCAGACTACTGTCTAAAGAATAAGATAGGCAGCCAAAAACTGACTCTTAGGAAGCCTCAACCTTGTGATTTACTTGGTCCTTGAGGGCTGCACCATCCTACAGCAGAATGGTGGTGCGTTTAGCAATGGCATCACCTGTGCATCTACCTAGGGGCAACTATATCCAGGCAGCAAGGTCTTCCCGAGGAGGGTGCAGAACCGGAGATCCTGCTAGGTTCTTTTGACCTGGATTGGCCACTGCTGGAAAGAAGACACTGGGCTTGATGGACCTTTTGTCTGACTCAATATGGCAAATCTTATGTTCTTAGTAACTGCCATACTGGGTCAGACCAAAGGTCCATCAAGCTCGGTGTCCTGTTTCCAAAAGTGGCTAATCCAAGTCACAAGTACTTGACATATCCCAAAAATGGCCATTTCCATGTTACCTATCCTTGGAGATAAGGTAGTTGAAGTAAAAACCACCGCTTAATAACAGTTTATGGACTTTTCTTCCAGGAATTGGTTCAAACCTTTCTTAAACACAGCTACAAATGCCAGCTAAGGATTAAAGAAAAGAAGAAAAACACAGCTACACTACCTGCTTTTACCATATCTGATGGCAACGAGTTCCAAAGACTAACAGGCTGATGCAGAAAGCTGGCTCTGAAGTCACATGCTGTTATCAGTGTTCTGCATAAAGTACATAGTTAACACACGACTTCAGCGCTGGCATGCAGAAAGGAGAAATTAGACCTTACCTGCTAATTGTCTTTCCTTGAGTTATCTCTGGGCCAGTCCAGGGAACGATAGGGTTGTCAATCCCCTTCAGCAGCTGAGGACTGTAAACTAAAAGCTTTGCTAACACCTTAAGCCACTCCCCCTGGCTCCACTGCTCCAGTCTCCTATTGTCAAAGCAGCTAACATTTTAACTCTTAAAACAAGAAAAACAAAGAATCTAAGTATTGAGAACTATGCACATTTCCCAGGACAAAAACCCCACTGATGCAGCAATCTATGTGCCGCAATTCCACTCTTTTTCTTTTTTAAATCTAACCTCCCTCAGCACTCCCGAGGAAGCCCCAAAAAACCACGCCAATCCAAAGCACCACTCCTAAAGTCATCTTGGAGTCAGGTAAACGTAGCGTGTTCCACACAAAACACAAAAAACAATAGCTGATCATAGGTAAAACCCGGGTGGGCCCTGGACTGGCCCAGAGATAACTCAAGGAAAGACAATTAGCAGGTAAGGTCTAATTTCTCCTTCCTTCTCGTTTCTCCGGGCCAGTCCAGGGAACGATAGGGCAGTACCAAAGCAGTACCTAAAGTTGGGAGGGACCGGCGAGCCCTGCCACAATAGCAGCAGCCCCCACATTTGCATCCCCCCTGGCGTGAATGTCCAACCTGTAGTGCCTTGTAAAAGTATGCAACGAAGACCAAGTAGCGGCTCTACAAATATCTACAGGAGGAACTGCGGCATACTCCGCCCAAGACGCTGCTTGACCCCGTGTAGAATGAGCTTTGAATCCGTCGGGAGGTGCTCTCCCCCTGGCCTCATAAGCCGACACTATCGCCTGCTTTATCCATCTGGAAATTGACGCTTTCGATGCCGCCATCCCTTTACGCGGTCTTCCGAAAAGTATGAACAACCGATCTGATCTACGGAAAACCTTAGTGACTTTGAGGTACCTTTTCAATACTCTGCCGAGATCCCAAAACTTTTGAGTGCCCGATCCATCGGAGAGCTGGTGAGGTCGGAGAACACCGGCAACGATACTGACTGATTTACGTGAAAAGAAGATACTACCTTAGGAAGAAAAGGAGGGCACTGGACGCAGTACCACTTTTTCCACCAAAAACTGAAGGTAAGGCTGTCTACACGACAGCGCTTGTAAGTCCGAAATTCTTCTCGCGGAACACAACGCGACCAGAAACGCCGTCTTCCAGGAAAACTCCTTCAAACCTCCAGACCTCGTTGACGCAAACGGAGGCTGCGTTAATGCTTCCAGAACGACGTTTAAATCCCAAGCTGGTACCACCGACCTTAAGGGAGGCTTGAGAAGTCCGGCCACCCGGAAAAAATGCCGAATATCTACATACGCAGTCAACCGGCGTCCCTGCACCGCACCTCGATAGCATGCTAAGGCCGCTAAATGAACTTTGAGAGTGTTCAGCGCCAAACCTTTATCTAGGCCACTCTGAAGAAAAGACAAGATATGGGACAACGCCGCCGAAAACGGTCAAATGCTACTCTGAGTACACCAAGACTCGAACATGCACCATACGCAAACATATGTTAACGAAGTAGACCTTCTCCGAGAACTCAACATGGTGGCTATCACCGGTGCCGAATACCCTTTGCGTCTCAACCGTTCCCTTTCAAGGGCCAAGCCGTAAGCAAGAAGCGATCCACCTGCGGCATTAGAATCGGACCTTGATTCAAGAGATTGCTGCGGCCCGGCAGCTGCCACGGAGAATCCACTAAAAGTCGAATCAGATCCGCATACCACGGCCTCCTGGGCCAGTCCGGCGCGATGAGAATCACTCTCCCTTTGTGGTCCGCAATGCGCTGAACTACCCGGCCGATCATAGGCCACGGAGGGAACACATATAGAAGGTGATCCAACGGCCATGGCTGAACGAGAGCATCCAGACCCTCCGACATGCGTTCCCTGCGTCTGCTGTAAAAACAAGACACCTTGGCATTGTAGAGAGTAGCCATCAGATCCATCACCAGTTGTCCCCAGCGTTGGGTAATGCCATGAAATACCGCTGCATTCAACTCCCACTCTCCGGGATCCAGAACATTCCGCCTGCACATTGTCCTTTCCTGCTACATGAGCCGCCAACAAGGCCAGGAGATGACTCTCCGCCCGGTCCATTAACAGCTGACTCTCTTCTAGCAAAGCCGCACTGCCTGTACCGCCTTGCCTATTGATATACGAAACCGTCGCCGCATTGTCGGAGAAAACTCGAACCGCTCTACCCTTGATCAAAGACTGGAAGTGCTGAAGCGCGAGACATACCGTTCTGAGCTCCAACCGATTGATCGACCAAGACCATTACCGACCATACTCCCTGAGCTAGGTGAGACTGACAATGCACTCCCCAGCCCAATAAGCTGGCGTCTGTGGTGATTAACACCCAACTGGGATCCTCCAACGGAACCCCTGCGCGCAGATGATCCACGTCTAACCACCAACGCAGACTGAGACGCACCATCTCCGGACAGACCAACTTTTGAGAGAGAGGCTGAAGCTGCGGAGACCACCTGGACAGTAACGCTTGCTGCAGAGGCCGCATATGCGCCCTGGCCCACGGAACCAGCTCCAGAGTTGCTGCCATGAACCCCAAGAGCTGTAGGTATCTCCAAGCCGAAGGAGCCGGCTGCCGCAAGAACGCCTGCACTTGACGCAAGATCTTCAGCACCCTGTTCTTGGGCAGAAACACCGACCCCACTTCCGTGTCAAACAACACTCCAAGGTAAGTAAGCTGATGTCCCAGATGCAGCTGACTCTTTGAAAGGCTGACCACCCAGCCGAGCTGCTCCAGAACTTGCACCACTCGAGCGGTCGCTGCCACCGCGTCTGGGAGAGACCCCGCTCTGATCAACCAATCGTCTAGATAAGGGTGCACACGAATACCTTCTTTCCACAGTGATGCCGCCACTACCACCATAACCTTCGTGAACGTTTGAGGCGCCGTCGCTAGACCGAAGGGCAAGGCTCGAAATTGAAAATGGCCCATGGGCACCGCAAACCTTAAAAAGCGCTGATGATCCGCTCTGATCGGAATGTGAAGATAAGCCTCCGTAAGATCTATGGACGTGAGAAACTCCCCCGGCCTTACTGCTCGAATAACGGATCTCAGCGTCTCCATCCAAAAATGAGTTACTCTCAGTGAGCGGTTTACATGCTTGAGATCGAGAATGGATCGAAAAGAACCCTCTTTCTTGGGAACTACAAAATAAATCGAGTATCGACCTAGTCCGCACTGGTCTTGGGGTACTGGCACCACCGCTTGAAGCCGCAACAAACGCCGAAGTGTATCGCTTACAGCCTGCCTTTTTTGCCCCGTACCTCCGGGAGACACCACGAAGGCTTCCCGCAACGGGTGCGCAAATTTCAGCGCATGCCCCTCTCGAACAATTTCTAGCACCCATCGGTCTGAAGTTATTGCGGTCCAGGCAGAGATAAACTCCTGTAAGCGACCTCCTACAGGTATCTCTACCTGGGCCAGCCGACCTTCATTGAGGCTGTTTCGCTGAGCCCTGCTGGGCATTGAAATTACCTCTGCCGAATCCCCTAGCACCCCGAAAGGACTGATTGCGAGGCCCGAACGAGGTTTGGGATATGGAGCGAACCGAGCCCCCCGGAACCGGTGAGAATCTCTACCCTGACCGTGTGGTACCACACCCGCTCTGGGAGTCTTAGGACGGTCTTCCGGTAAACGGCCCCCCTTGGAATCCCCAAGATTTTTAACAATCTTTTCCAAGGCCTCACCAAAAAGCAGCTTGCCTTTGTAGGTGAGCTTGCTGAGCCGTGACTTTGAAGAAGTGTCAGCCGCCCAGTTCCTTAGCCAAAGGAAACGTCTGGCCACAATCACCGAAGCCATGGATTTCGCGGAAATCCTAACCAAAATCATAGAAGGCGTCCGCGAGGTAAGCTGCAGCCGACTACAACTTAGCTCCCTCCACGGATGAGCCTTCTCCTGCCTCCGTAGCGGTCTCCCCTTGGAGCCAACGGATCGAAGCTCTAGAACCATATGCCACACATATCGATGTCTGCAAAGCCAGCGCACTAGAATCAAAGGCCTGTTTCAGGAGCACCTCCAGCTTACGATCTTGCAGGTCTTTAAGAGCTGCTCCCCCTTCTATTGGTATTGTTGTCTTCTTTGTCACTGCTGACACCAAGGCATCCACTTTCAGCATTTTTAATAATTCTCTCTCTTCTAGCGGAATCGGGTAAAGACGACCCAGAGCGCGACCCCCCCCTTAGAGTAGCCTCCGGGAACTCCCACTCAGATTCCACCATTTGTTTTATCACATGGTGAACTGGAAAACAGCGCTGCTCTGTCTTAAATCCCTGCAACAACGGATCCTCCAATGGTTCCTGTGGCGCAGGGGGCATAACAATATTCAGAGCGGCTAAGGACTGTGTAATAAGTGCTCCTAGCTCCTCTTTACGGAAAACCCTAAACACATTCGGGTCCTCGCCCGGAGCAAGTTCACCTTCCTCCATAGGCCAAGAGTCAATGCCTGCCTCAGAGAGGATCTCCCCATCCTCCACTCCTTGAGGCGCTGGGATCTGCGGCTCCGCGCTGTTGAAGCCTGTCCCCGCGGAGGCCACCTTCTGAGAAGGACCCTCTCCTGGGTCCATTGCAGCTAAGTCAGGTTTCAAATTGTCATAAAGAGTAGCATCAGAGGAACAAAGTACCTGTGAAGTTTTCAATAAGTAGGCCTTATGCAGAGCAAAAATAAAATACGGCGAAAATAAAGCAGAAACCTCTTCCTGAGCTTCAGGCAAGGTCTGCATAGTCGTAATAGGTGCAGAAGCCTCTCTATGTGACTTAGATTTCTTTTTAACCTGCTTAGTCTGCCCCGCAGGAGAAACGGCCGGCTCCCCCAACATGGCCGCCATTCCCGCCTTTTCTGTGGTAACTTGTGGCTTTTCCAAATCCTTATGAACAGGCTTGCCCTCCATAACCAACAGCTAAACATTTATTTATTTAAATTTATTTATTTATTTAATTGGATTTCTATACCGCCTTATCTTGTAATCAAAGCAGTTTAACATACGAAAAACACAAAAAGCAAAAGTGAAAACAATCATTGATAATATGTACATAGAATGATAAAATATGACATTGTGTCTTGGAAAAAGTTGCGCTATCTACATGGTGAGCTATACTATAATGTGAGCTATTATACAACATATATAAGACTAATTTTTCCAAAAACTTAATTAATTGTTTACATGACCGTAGTATTCAATAAACAAGACCGTTTTCAGTTGTTTCCTAAAGTCCTTGAGGTCTTGAGCTGCTCTTAAATCATAAGGTAGAGAGTTCCAGATGGTAGGTGCCGCAAAAGAGAATGCCCGCTCTGAGGTGACCTTACGTGGTTTTCTAACATCATTTGAAGTGCTGACTCTGTTGGAAAAATCCTTTCTTCTTGGTCTGTTGCTGATATCTGACTGAATGAGAGAAGTCAGACTTTCTGCAGAACAGTGTTGTTTAATTTTAAAAATATAAATTATTGTTTTATATTTAATACGAGATGCTATGGGTAGCCAATGAAGCTCTTTCAAAATTGGAGTTATATGCTCATTACTAGATAATCCAAAAATTATTCTTGCAGCGGTGTTTTGCAATAGCTGTAAAGGCTTGAGAGACTGTTTAGATAAGCCTAGGTATATAGGATTACAGAAGTCAAATAATGGGGTAATTAACACTTGACAAACATTTCTAAAGTGAACGGTCTCAAAAAGGGGCCTTAATCTTCTGATGATCTTCATTCTGTAGTAGGCATTTCTGATAGTCTTACTTATGTGTGAATTAAGATTTAACTCATTATCCAGAGTCACACCAAGATATTTTACTTTAGAACTGATATGAATAGATGAGTTATCTATGATGATGTCAGGTGGATGTGCAAAATCATGGTTACGAGTTACGAATAAAGCTTCAGTTTTGCTAAAATTGATTTCCATGTTTTTGTTTTTACACCAATTAGACATTTTTGAGAGACACTCTGTAATGCTGGAATAATCAGGGTTATCAATAGAGACAGTTGTGAATATCATAATGTCATCAGCATAAATAGTATATTTAATGCCATATTTCATCGGAATGGTGCATATAGGCTGTATATAAATATTGAATAGAAGAGATGAAAGAGCTGAACCTTGTGGTACACCTTGTAAAACTTTTATGGGTTGAGATGTTTTTTGCCCTATCTTTACTTGTAAATGTCTCTCTGTCAGATAGGAATGGAACCATTTTAATGTGGTCCCATATAGACCAATTTCTTCTAGTCTATCTAGTAACCTTTTGTGATCTACAGAGTCGAATGCAGCAGAAATGTCTATGAAAATCATTAAGATACCCTTCTTAATGTCATCTATGGTACGGAGTTCGCTGTCAAAGAGGTAAATCATTAAAGTTTCAACTCCGTGATTTGGGCGAAAACCATGTTGCACTGAAAAGTACAAACAATTGATAAAGGAACCACTAACCGCGAAAATCATCCCGACAGAAACCACGAGCTGCCGATAGCAGCGCAGCACCGCACCGAACACGGACTCTCCGACCCAGAGACCAAGCCTCAGAAGCTAACACCAGAACGCCAGCAAAGACGCCCGAAACCAAATCTTTTTATTCAAAAACACTCACGTACCTGAGGGTAGCGCTTCCTGTCGCATCTCCACTTCCCCGCAGCTAGCGGGAGGTGGAGATCACGACTCACTGAAAAAGGACGGGTGGCTTCTGGGGCTCCCAGGCCAAACCTCCTTAAAGTCAAAGAGTCCAGCAAATGCAAAGCAGGCTCTGCTTCACACGTTGCTCACATACAGCAACAGTGGACTTTCTGGCTACGTTTTATTAATCCAAAGAAGCGTTTTTAGGGAAATATAGCATATACTCAGCCCAGCTAGAGCCAATCTGCTAAAATACTACCCCCAAGCAACAGAACCTCCTGTCTTCTTTAGCAGGGAGAGTCACAGCTCCTACGTCCTGTTCAGCTGCTGAGGACTGTAAGACTGGAGCAGTGGAGCCAGGGGGAGTGGCTTAAGGTGTTAGCAAAGCTTTTAGTTTACAGTCCTCAGCTGCTGAAGGGGATTGACAACCCTATCGTTCCCTGGACTGGCCCGGAGAAACGAGAAGGAAGGGGCTTATATGCAAATTAGCCACACGTTAAACTGGGAGAGCAAGCCAAACACTTGCGCACAGCATGCTCTCCCAGAGAAACAGGGTCATGGGAAGGGGAAGTTTGAAAATTCACCTCAGATGATCCAGGCATCAAGGAAAGTCCCCAATGCCATCAAAATACTGTTGGGGGCATGCGCAAGAAGTTTAAGCCACCTCAGACCCAGGCGTAGAGATACTGATGCTTTGTTACATAATCCTTTATGCACTTCTCTGTATCAAGTGCAAACAATATTAGCATACAATTTTAATACGTGCAGCTCATTTGCCTATAATTTAAATACACTTGGTGCTCTTGCTTTTCCTTCGCTGTTTACGCACGCAAGTTTTTCTGTCGGAACTTGAGTTTATAAGTTGCGTTATCTGCACACAAAGGACACGCTGGTCGTTCTGCAACGACCCGTAAATATATGTTGACAGAAAAAAATATTTTCTTCTATTTTAAATATACTACTTTGCAGGTTCGTGGCATGTCCCCTGGTCCACGTATATTTTAAAAGAGTAAATAACTGATTCATGTCTACCCATTCCACTACACATTTATAGATCTGTCTCTTCTCCAGGATGAAGAACCCTAACCTCTTTAGCTTCCTGATAGGAGAATCGTTCCATTACCTTTATCATTTTGGTCACCCTTCTCTGTACTTTTTCTAATGCCACAGTATCTTTTTTGAGATGTGAGACTAGCATTGCACACAATATTCAAGGTGTGGTTGCACCATGAAGCGACACAGAAGCATTATGATATCCTTTGTTTTATTTCTATTCCTTTCCTAATTAGTCCTAGCATTCGATTTGCTTTTTGGACTCATACCCAGATCCTTTTCTTGGGTGAAGACTCCTAATTTGGAACCTAACATTGTTTATCTATAGTTTGTGTTATTTTCCCTATATGCATCACTTTGCATTTGTCCACATTACATTTTGATGCCCAATCTCCCACTCTCACAAAGTCCTCCTGCAGTTTCTCACTATCTACAGGTAAGCAGAAAGTGAAAAAAACAGAGTGGAGAATCCAAGGCACAGGTGTCAGCTCTGTAGAAATAGGGAGTACTGAGGACCCCCAATATTGGGCAAACACTTTCACTGTGACCAAGACTAGGTAAGTTGTGTTTGTTTAACACCACAAACATTTTGAAAAGTTGACAACTATGGCCCAAGAGGGAAAGAACAGATCTCTTCACTCACTGCCCAATCTTCAAATATCAAGAAAGGCAGAGACCAAGAAAATGTGCAGAAAGACAGCCATATTTGACTAGATTGTAAGCTCTGATGAGCAGGGATTGTCTCTTATAGGTCTGTTCAGCGCTGCGTACGACTGGTAGCGCTTTACAAATGCTCAGTAGTAGGAGTAGATATTTCCCATCATGTTCGGTGCCACAGGCTTAAGAGGAATTTCCATGTGCCCCTTGACAAATTGCCTATCCGTGTTTCATCTTACGAACTCCAAAAAGAAGCTCTCTTAGGCACCATGCATGTACTACTGAGGTAGGCTATGGCCTAGCATGGCCTGCTACTATGAAAGGCCTGTAAGTTCGGCCTGGATCCTAACTCCCATTATAGCTAGAAAAGAACCAAAAATCTGTGAAAAATAAGAAAGCTGTTTTAAAATGCTTAATAAGACGTTTTCATGAATTCATAAGTCTTCTATTATTCTCTTGTGTGTGAAAGAACAGAAATGTAACAGTATATGCATTCCAGAAGCCGAAGTTAACCTTGCAGTAGAAAAGTAACGAGATTAAGAACTGTACCATTGTTCAAGCAATCCTAAAGGAGGGGGCTGGTTGCTAGGCTCTGGAGGGATTTCTAATTGGACAAATGAAAGGAATGTATAACCAATGAAAAGTTTGCATGTATCGAGTTGGAACCAATAGAAAGTTTTCATGTATCAAACTGAAAAAGAGGTATAAATGGTTATGTCTCTGTATAAACCTTTGCTCAGTACCTTTTGAAGCTTTGACTGACTGGGCCTTGTGCACAATAAACTGACTTGGACCCTGTCAATCGACTCCTGGACTTATTCATTGATTGCACTTTGCCACAGCACTACTTTGAATGTTATCATACTCCACATACCCTAGCTTAGGAGTGAGGTTCATTACTGTCACAGTGAGGTAGGCTATGGCCTAACATGGCCTGCTACTATGAAAGGCCTGTAAGTTAGGTCTGGATCCTAACACCTATTATAGCTAGAAAAGAACCAAAAATCTGTGGAAAATAAGAAAGCTGTTTTAAAATGCTTAATAAGAAGTTTTCATGAATTCATAAGTCTTCTATTATTCTCTTGTGTGTGAAAGAACAGAAATGTAACAGCATATGCATTCCAGAAGCCGAAGTTAACCTTGCAGTAGAAATGTAGCAAGATTTAGAACTGTACCATTGTTCAAGCAATCCTAAAGGAGGGGGCCGGTTGCTAGGCTCCGGAGGGATTTCTAATTGGACAGGTGCATGGAACGTATAACCAATGAGAAGTTTGCATGTATCGAGCTAGAACCAATAGAAAGTTCTCATGTATCAAATTGAAAAAGAGGTATAAAAAGTTATGTCTCTGTATAAACTTTTGCTCAGTTCCTTTTGTTGCTTTGACTGACTGGGCCTGTGCACATTAAACTGGCTTGAACCCTGTCAATTGACTCCTGGACTTATTCATTGATTGCACTTTGCTGCAGCATATTCTTGGTGCGTTTGCCGGGAAGTGCGAGTGGTAAATGGTATTCAAGTGAATAAGCCACGTAATTCGCCTTGAGGTTTGGCCCGGTTGGAACCGTGTCTGTCCGACCACGGGGGAAACCTCAGGCGCCGCCGGCCCCTTTGTGCCGGAGAGGGTCCGCCTGCCTCGGCGGGCCATCGGGTCCAGCTGGCCAACACCTCCAACCCGGGGGAGTCCAGGTTCCAACTCAGAAGCTGGTGTGGTATCGGGGACCGGATCCGGTGAGTAGACATTTTCGTGATTTAATAGTCAGAGAGAACAGCCTGGGACAACGTCTTGCGTGCGCAAGACTGAGTTGGTATATTTGGTATAGACTAACTGGGAAATCTCGTATCAGTATGCGCGAGACAAGGGAGCCTGATCACCTCCCATAAGGGCGGTCCTAGTAAGCTCCGCGTAAGGAAAGCGGAAGCTGAAGCCATCGACCCTTCTTGTTTGGAATAGTCAGTCAGAAAACCTGGGCACTTGAAATATTGAAATATGATAACTTGTTGAAATATGCTTGCGTGTGTGAGTGAGAGGTCTTGAAATACAGACCGAGCGAGAGCAGACTCCTAAGTAGCGCAGTTCCTGGCCGGGCGACCGCACCCAGGTCGCGAACAGGAGGAAGCGAGTGGTGTTTGTCCCCCCCCCAGTGTTCTGTGGGCTGTACGGGACCCCTTACCTGCAGCCATACTACCTATCCTTATTGTTCGTTGTCTTGTACGTCATTACGTGTACGTAGGGACGTAGGGTACGTAACGTACGCAGGTACGTTGAGTACGTAGGTAGTGTACGTAGGTACGTTTAGATTATGGGAGGGGCGGAGTCCACACACACTCCGTTGGCATGTATGATCAAGAATTTCCGTAAAGGATTTTCGGGCGATTATGGTATAAAAATGACTCCATCCAGATTGCAAATGTTATGTGAAAGGGAGTGGCCCGCATTAGCTGCTTCATGGCCCCGAGGGGGCACCTTTGATTTTGAGACAGTTTTACGAATTCATCAGCTCATACTGAGAGCGTATCTTGACCAGTTCCCCTATATAGATTCCTGGTTAAGTATATGTGAACAGCAGCCCTCATGGATGAAGCGCTGTTATGAGGAGCACTGTAAAATATTTGTAGCTACTACTAGGGGAACCAAAAAGGATAAGGAAGCGAAGCCGCCTGTGCATTCTGACCCAGAATCATCAGATATTTTGGATAGTTTACCCCGGCACCCACAGAAATTAGTCCCCACAGCCCCACAACTAGAAGTAGAGCCAGAAGAGGAGGCCCAGAAAATACCGAAGCAACAGCCTAAGAAGCACCCTACCCCGAGTGGAAGTCCCGAATCAGGCCCAAGCACAGCAGGGGGACTCGAGTCCTCGGATGAGATAGAAAGCGGAAGCTCTCCTGCCAGTTCAGGGTCACCCACCAAGGAGACTAGTGCCCGGGAGCCTTATGATTTAAGAAGCATAACTCCCAAGAAGAAGGAGAAAGCAGGGCACCTAATGCCATTACGCCAAGTGCCTGGAATTCCTGTTTTGAATGATCAGGGCCAGATGGCGCCAGGACCAACCAGCTTAGTTTATGTACCCTTTTCCACCACAGATTTATTAAACTGGAAGACGCATTATGCATCCTACACAGCCAAGCCCCAGGAATTAACAGAATTAATGTCTAGCATTATGCAAACCCATCAGCCTACCTGGGTCGATTGTCGCCAGCTCCTGTCCACCCTCTTCACCACTGAGGAGCGAGGCCGAATCGGGCAAGCAGCCCTCCGATGGTTAGAAGAGAACCCTGTAGAAAGGGGGGAAATAAATCCCCCGCAAGCAGCTGCTGCGGAATATCCCAATGAAGATCCCGGGTGGAACCCGAATGAAGAAAGGGGGCGGCGGCCTTAACCAGATTCCGCCAGGCCTTAGTGCAGGGCCTGAAGAAGGGAGGCCAGAGGGCCATGAATATCGGGAAAGTATCGGAAGTTCTCCAGGGTCCAGATGAGAGCCCAGTAGCCTTTCATGAGCAGTTGTCTGAAGCTTATAGACTGTATACCCCATATGATCCCGCCGCTCAGGAAAATTTACGCATGGTAAATGCGGCATTTGTTAGTCAGTCCCAGAGAGACATAAAACGAAAATTGCAGAAATTGGATGGATTTGCAGGCATGAACACAGCTCATTTAATGGAAGTCGCTCAGAAAGTATTTGTGAATCGTGAAAATGAACGGGACAGAGAAAGTGAACGAAAGATGAAGAAGAAGGCAGATCTTCTTGCTGCTGCTATAACCGAACGACGTGGAGGAGGTTTTCCTAATCAAAGGACCAGAGGACGTGGAAGAGGCCGCGGAAGCAAAAGGCCTCAATTGGGTGCGAATCAATGCGCCTACTGCAAGGAAGGACATTGGAGAAATGAGTGCCCGCATCTGGACTCCGCCCCTGAAAGGGGAGGAGGGAGTCCCTGGAGGACCGGAGGAAGATTTCGAAGGAGAGGAGGAATGAATCGAACACAATTCCAGCAGGAGAGGGAAGAAGCCCTTGAGGGAGTGGCAGTAGCAACGGGCTATGACCTGGACGACATAGATGAAGACTAGGCCAGACCGGGCTCCAAGTTCACCCTGGGTCCCCGGGAGCCTATGGTCAGTTTAAAGATAGGGGACCAATACATGGAATTCATGGTAGATACAGGAGCAGAACATTCAGTAGTAGCCAAGCCAGTAGCTCCACTGTCCTCACGATCTGTCACCATTATAGGAGCCACTGGAAATAAAGCCACAAAACCATTCTTGCAGAACCGCATGTGTGAACTAGGGGGACAGAAGATAACGCACCAGTTCTTGTACATGCCTGAGTGCCCTATCCCACTACTGGGCCAAAACATGCTTGCCAAGCTCCAGGCCCAAATATCCTTTGCTGAAGGGGGAGAAATGAAAATGACTGTGAACCCTCCTTCACCACTGCCTTGTGGGTTCTGTATTAGCCCCTCTGTTGTTTAACATTTTTCTGGCCCCTCTTGCTTTACTTATCCAACAGCACGGTATCTCTGCGTATTATTACGCAGATGATATCATTCTTCTCTACCACACTTGTCCTCTTTCCCCTGATATCGGTCCCCTCAATGCCTGTCTCTCCGCTGTTTCCTCCTGGTTTTCTGAGAACTTTCTGCATGTCAATCTGTCTAAGACTTCCGCCATCTGGTTCACTGCTGTGCTCCTCTTCCCACCCTCACCCCTTCTCTGTCTGCTGGGCCTATTCTTCTTGTTTCATCTATACGATACCTTGGTGTTACCTTGGATTCGGCTTTAACTTTTAAAGAGCACGTTTCTTCTATTGTTCAGCGTTCTTTCTATACACTGTGTCAACTTCGTGCTATCCGACCTTTCCTTTCTTTCTCCTCTTTGACTACACTTCTTCTTTCTCTCGTAGTTTCTCGTTTAGACTATTGTAACGCTTCTCTGGCCGGCCTTCCTCTTTCTCAACTTCGTCGTCTTCAACTGGTCCACCATACCGATGCTCGTCTTCTGACCAACTCCTCTCGCTCAGCTCATATCACTCCTCTTCTTATTCGCTTACACTGGCTGCCTATTCCTTTCCGCATTCAATATAAGGTTCTGATTTTTGTCCATAGGGCTTTGCACACTGGCGTTCCTCTTTATCTCTCTGACTTGGTCCACTTTCACTGTCCCTCTAGAACTCTTCGGTCGATTCACGCTAACCGTCTTTTTCTTCCACCTCCTTCCAGGGCTCGTTTTGAATCAACACGTTCTTCTGCTTTCTTTTTCCTCGGCCCCCGCCTTTGGAATTCTCTCCCCTTAACTTTACGTCTGGAATCATCCTTTGGCACTTTCAAGGCTTCTCTCAAGACTCACCTCTTTTGTACCGCTTTTGATATCCCTTCCCTTCCTGCCCACAGTTGATTGGTCTTTTTCTCTGATTTCCTTATTCTATCCTTTGCTGTCTCTTTTGTGAATAATTGGCGTTCTTTTCTGTTTCCCCAGTAGCCTTTGTTTTATTGTACACCGCTGTATGCCTTTTGGTTTAGGCGGTATAATAAGTTTTTAATAAAGATAAGATAACCCAAAGCCTGCTGAATTGATGGTGCTTACTGTTCCCCGAGAAGAAGCGTAGCGGTTCTATAGTGCACCTCCAATAAAGTCAACCAGTCCCTGTATACCTACCAACCTCATAACCCCACCTGAAGTATGGGCAGAAGATAATCCACCTGGCCTAGCGAAGAACATAGCCCCTGTCATTGTCACCCTCAAGCCAGGAGTGGAACCAGTGCATGTGAAGCAGTATCCTCTCCCTCGACCAGCCATAGAAGGAATTCACTGCCATTTAATGAAACTGCTGAAGTACGGACTTCTAAAGGAATGCCAGTCACCTTGGAACACCCCCCTTCTCCCAGTAAAGAAGCCTGGGACAGGGGACTACCGCCCAGTACAAGATCTAAGGCGAGTAAATGATGCAGTTGAAACTATACACCCAGTAGTACCAAACCCTTATATTCTCTTGGGACTGATCCCCGCTGAGGCTACTCACTTCACCGTCCTGGACCTGAAAGGAGAAATTAGGCCTTACCTGCTAATTGTCTTTCCTGGAGTCTTCTCCGGGCCAGTCCAGGGAACGGTAGGGTTGTCAATCCTGTCCAGCAGCTGAGGACTGACATACTAGAAGTTTTGCTGACAGCTTAAGCTCCTCCTCCTGAAGCCAGCACTCCAGTCTTGTACTAACAAAGCAGCTAACGCAGACCTACACAAAGAGCACGAAGCACGCACAAAAAAAACAAACCAGAACTGATAACTTCGATATTCCCCAGGCACGAACCGCACCTGCAACGACATGGAACCGGGAAATTTAATACCCCAGGAAAGCACAGCAAGACGGTGCTTAGAGTCAACATTAACCCTAGCAAGCGCCTTTCTCTTCGCCCTAAGAAGTCCCCTGCACTGGAGACTGTCAAGGCCTTATTTCCCTCGCATCTCATTTATGTATTTATTGATCTCGTATTCTTTTTTTTTTTTTTACCCATGCGCTTCCATTTAATATCCTTAGCGCAATAGAGCCATACAGAAAAACCCTGGCAAAGCTCATGCCATCAGCTAGCGCAAAGCCGACGAGCGGAACTTCTAGGACACTGACCAGAAACCTCGGGTGGGGCCCTGGACTGGCCCGGAGAAGACTCCAGGAAAGACAATTAGCAGGTAAGGCCTAATTTCTCCTTCCTAATCGCTTCTCTGGGCCAGTCCAGGGAACGGTAGGGCAGTACCAAAGCAGAACCTAAACATGGGAGGGACCCGCGAGTCCAGCCACTAACGCTGCCGCTCCAACCTTCGCATCTCCGCGTGCCATAACATCCAGCCTATAATGTTTAGTGAAAGTATGCAGAGAAGACCATGTAGCAGCTCTACAAATATCCACCGGAGGTACCAACGCGTATTCCGCCCAAGACGCCGCTTGAGAACGCGTAGAATGGGCGCGGAGCCCCTCCGGCGGAAGCTTACCCCCAGTCGCGTAAGCCGTCACAATAGCTTGTTTCACCCAGCGGGCTATGGAGGCCTTTGTAGCCGCCTGACCCTTACGACGGCCCGCAAATAGCACAAACAACCTGTCGGACCGGCGAAAGGCTTTAGTGACTTTAAGATACTTACGAAGAACGCGCCCGAGATCCAATCTCCGAAGAGCACGGTCCATAGGAGAGCCCGAAGCATCAGAGAAAACAGGCAAGGCGACGGACTGATTCATATGGAAGGAAGACACCACCTTAGGCAAGAAGGACGGCACCGGACGCAAAAGTACCTTTTCCGGGAAAAACTGCAGGTACGGCTCTCGGCAAGAAAGCGCCTGCAAGTCCGAAATTCGCCTAGCCGAACACAAAGCAACTAGGAAGGCGGTCTTCCAAGAAAACTCCTTCACATTCACTCCGGAAGCGATCTCAAAAGGAGCCTGCGTCAAGGCCTCCAGCACTAAGTTCAAATCCCAAGAAGGAACTACATTCCGCACAGGGGGCTGGAGGATCTTAGCCGCCCGAAAGAAACGCATTACATCAGCATGCGTCGAGAGACTGCGCTTATTCACGGGCCCCCGAAAACAACTCAAGGTCGCTACCTGCACTTTCAGAGTGGCGACCGACAAGTTTTTATCCAAACCTTCCTGAAGAAACAACAGAAGTTGCGGCACCGAGGCTGACATGGGCATAACGCCGTGAAGCACACACCACCGTTCAAAAACGCGCCAGACCCAGACGTACGCTAGATACGTCGAAGATCTCCTCGAACGCAACAGGGTGGAAATCACCGCCTCCGAATAACCCTTGCGTCTTAACCGATCCCTCTCAAGAGCCAGGCCGTAAGCAAGAAGCGATCCACCTGGGGCATCAACACGGGTCCCTGAGCTAACAGGTTGCTCCGAGCCGGAAGCCGCCAAGGAGAGTCGATCACCAGACGTACCAAGTCCGCATACCACAGCCGCCGAGGCCAGTCCGGCGCAATGAGAATCACCGTCCCCCTGTGCCTCGCTATGCGGTGAATGACCCGACTGAGCATTGGCCACGGCGGAAAGACATACAACAGGGAGTCGTGAGGCCAAGGTTGAACCAACGCATCGAGACCCTCGGACATGTGTTCCCTGCGCCGGCTGTAAAAACGAGATGCCTTGGCATTGCTGAAGGTAGCCATCAGATCCATGGACGGCTGCCCCCAACGCATGGTGATGTCGTGAAACACCGCTGCATTCAGCTCCCATTCCCCGGGATCGAGCACATGGCGACTGAGATAATCGGCCTGAATATTGTCCTTGCCGGCCACGTGCGCCGCTGATAAGGCCACGAGATGAGTCTCCGCCCAAGCAAACAACTCCTGACTCTCCTCCAGCAACGGCCGACTCCTCATACGGCCCTGGCGATTGATATAGGACACGGTCACCGCATTGTCTGAAAAAACTCGGACTGCCGCACCTTCGAGCAGGCGCCCGAAATGAAGAAGCGCTAACCGAACGGCTCGGAGCTCCAAGAGATTGATCGAAAGAGAGCTCTCTTCCTGCGACCAGCATCCCTGCGTCACCTGAGCCTGACAGTGAGCCCCCCAGCCCAAGAGACCGGCGTCCGTCGTCAGAAGAACCCACTGAAGATCCTGCAGGGGAACTCCCGCCGAGAGATGACCGGGATCCAGCCACCAGCGCAAGCCGCTGCGCACCGAGTCTGGGCAGACCAACTTCTGCGAAAGAGGATGGAGCTGAGGCAACCATCTGGAAAGCAAGGCTTGTTGAAGAGGCCGCATATGCGCCCTGGCCCACGGGACCAAGTCCAGAACCGCCGCCATGGACCCCAAGAGCTGTAAATAGGTCCATGCCGAAGGAGCCGAAGTTTTCAAGAACCGCTGCACCTGCCGCCAAAGCTTTTGAATGTCCTTGGGCAGAAATACCAAGCCGGTTGCCGTGTTGAAGAAGGCCCCGAGGTACAAGAGCTGTTGCACTGGCTGCAACTGACTCTTCGCCTGGTTGATGACCCAACCAAGCTGTTCCAACAGCTGAATCACCCGAGCTGTTGCGGCGACCGCCTCCGCATGGGAATCGGCTCTTATCAACCAGTCGTCCAGATAAGGGTGAACCCGAACACCCTCTTTCCGCAGCGCCGCGGTCACCACTACCATAACTTTCGTGAAGGTGCGAGGAGCCGTCGCGAGACCAAAGGGCAACGCCCAAAACTGGAAATGCCCCATGGGCAGCGCAAACCTTAAAAATCGCTGATGATCTGCTCTGATGGGAATGTGGAGATAAGCCTCCGTGAGGCCTATGGCGGAGAGGAACTCTCCCGGACGCACCGCCCGAATGACTGACCGCAACGTCTCCATCCGAAAATCGGAACCCGCAGGGCGCAATTGACTCCCTTGAGATCGAGAATCGGACGAAAAGAACCTTCTTTTTTGGGAACCACAAAATAAATGTATCGACCTAAGCCGCACTGGTCGGGCGGCACTGGGATGACAGCTTGCAGGTGTATCAAGCGGGCGAGCGTGTCGGCTATCGCTTGCCTCTTCGGGCCCGACACGCAAGGGGACACCATAAAGGCGGCCGCTAACGGACACGCGAAATCCAGGGCATAGCCCTCTCGAATTATCTGAAGCACCCATGCATCCGACGTTATCGCGGTCCAGGCCGGGAGAAATTCCTGTAAGCGGCCCCCCACAGGTATCACGGCCGGGACCGGCTGACCTTCATTGCGATTTCTTAACTGCGGGCTGCTGAGAACTGAAGTAGCTTCTCGCGAATCCTCGAGCACCCCGAAAAGACTGCCCCCAAGAACCGAAGCGGGCCCTGGGATAAGGAAGAAAACGAGCCCCTCAAAACCGTCGAGACTCTCTACCCTGTCCCCGCTGCGCCGAACCCCCTCTAGGGGGCCGGGGACGATCCTCAGGCAAGCAACCACCCTTGGAATCGCCCAGATCCTTAACAATCTTTTCCAACGCCTCCACAAAAAGCAACTTCCCCTTATAAGGGAGCTTACTGAGGCGCGATTTAGAGGACATGTCCTCCGCCCAATTCCTTAACCAGAGAAAACGTCTAGCCGCCACCAAGGAGGCCATGGACTTTGCCGATATGCGAACCAAATCATAAAACGTGTCCGCCAGATAAGCCGCAGCCGACTCAAGCTTTGCGCCCTCCGCGGAAGACGGCTCCGCAGCCTCAGTGGCGACCTCTCCCTGGAGCCAGCGAATGGAAGCTCGGGACACATATGCCCCACAAATGGACGCCTGCAGCGCCAACGCGCTGGAATCAAACGCCTGCTTCAAGAGGACTTCCAACTTACGATCCTGTAGATCCTTAAGCGCCGCCGCGCCCTCCACAGGAATCGTTGTCTTTTTAGTCACCGCGGAAACTAAGGCATCCACCTTAGGCATTTTGAGTAACTCCTTCTCCTCCTGAGGCATCGGGTACAGGCGACCCAAGGCGCAGCTGCCCCTTAACGTAGCCTCAGGACACTCCCATTCGGATTCTATCATCTGTTTAATGACCCGGTGAACAGGAAAACAGCGTTGCTCCGCTTTGAAACCCTGCAGTAAGGGATCCTCAAGCGGCTCCTGAGACATGGAGGGCAATTGAATATTCAGCGCCGCCAAAGATTGCGAGATAAGCGCTCCAAGCTCCTCCTTGCGGAACACGCGAAACACATTAGGATCTTCACCTGGCGCAATCTCCCCCTCTTCTAACTCCCCGAGCCAAGGCTCTACACCGGCGTCCGAGAGAAGCTCACCTTCCTCACCTAAGTGAGGCTCCCGCGCCAGGGGAGTGCCAACCTCCTCTGCAGTAAGCTTAAGCAACGTCCCTTGGGAAGAACCCTCCACCGGGTCGTTTGGAGACATCTCCAGTCGCTCCTTCAGATCCTGCCCAGAACCTGGAGCCCCTGTAGCCTGAGCAGATTTCATCAAAAATGCCCGATGCATCGCCAAAATGAACTCGGGGGAAAAAAGAGCAGAGAAGCTCTCCTGAGCTTCAGGAGGCTTCGGCTGCGGTTGCACCGCCCGGGGCTGAGCTTTTTCTGACTTAGACTTGCGTTTACTGTGCTTGGGAGGCCCCGCGGCAGACACGGAGGGAGCTCCCAAAATGGCGGCCGTTCCCGCCAATTCTGCAGGCAGGGAAGGCCTCTCAGCCTCAGCCGATTTGCTCTCCATGCGCTCCAGCGTTCCCAGGCCGAACGAGATCGCCGCCCGAACCCCGTCAAGCCCACAGCGCAAAATAAAAGAAAACACAAAAAAGGAAAGCTTCTGGTGTTACCTGAGCAGCCCCGGTCTGCCCGCAGACTCCAGATAGCTGATTGCAATCATGCCTGAAGTTCTCCTGCTCCCCCGCTGCTAGCGGGCAAAGAGAAAAGCGGTGGTTTGTCCCCAGGGGGTGATCCCGAGGCTCTCAGGATCAGCGCCCTCCGAAAACTCAAATTTAGGCCCCCAGAGAAGGCAGGCTCTGCCCCCTCGTGCCGCTCCCCCTCAGTTCCAAGAATCGCAGCAGCGGAATTGGAAGACCCAGAAATAGGAAGGGTGCAGCCAGGGGAATATAGGAGCTTCAGCCCTGCTAGAGCCTGCTCAGAAAACGTTGGACAAATGAAAGAAATTAACCAAAACTCTCACATCAACTAGGAGCCTGTCAGCACGTCGTCCTGTTCAGCTGCTGAGGACTGAAAGACTGGAGTGCTGGCTTCAGGAGGAGGAGCTTAAGTTGTCAGCAAAACTTCTAGTATGTCAGTCCTCAGCTGCTGGACAGGATTGACAACCCTACCGTTCCCTGGACTGGCCCAGAGAAGCGATTAGGAAGATGCCTTTTTCTGTGTGCACCTAGCACCCACCAGTCAACTTTTATTCGCTTTTGAATGGCAAGACCCCACAACAGGAAGACAGGGTCAACTCACCTGGACCAGATTACCCCAAGGATTCAAGAATTCCCCTACTCTCTTCAGTGCTGCCCTAATTCAAGATCTCTCGAGTTACACAGTGGACCCAGGAAAGAGGGTTTTTCTCCAGTATGTAGATGACTTGCTCATAGCCACCAACTCAGAAAGTGAATGCCTACAAGCTACTAGTGAACCTTTGTACCTTCTCAAAGATGCTGGATACAAAGTCTCAAGAGCCAAAGCACAACTATGCCAAACTGAAGTCAAGTATCTAGGATTCCAGTTGTCCAGTGGGATCCAACGTTTAGGACCAGAACACAAAGAAGCTGTGTGTAATATCCCCACACCAATCACTAGGAGGCAAGTAAGAGCCTTCCTGGGGGCCGCGGGATATTGTCGCATATGGATCCCCAACTTTGCCCTGATTGCAAAACCACTATACCAAGTCACCAGAGGAATGGAAAAATCCCCACTAGATTGGGGACCTGAACAAGATGTAGCATTCCAAACTTTGAAAAAGGCCCTGATGTCATCTCCAGCTTTAGGTCTTCCAGATGTTCAGAAGCCTTTCCATCTTTTTGTCCATGAGTCACAAGGAAATGCATTGGGAGTTTTGACCCAATCTCTTGGTTCCTGGCAACAGCCAGTAGCTTATTTGTCAAAACAATTGGATGTAGTTGCAAAAGGATGGCCCCCTTGCCTGAGAGCTGTCGCAGCAACAGCCCTTCTAGTGGGTGAAGCAGACAAACTCACACTAGGACAAACTCTTCAAGTCACCGTGCCACACTCTGTCTTGACTCTCATGGAACACAAAGGAAACTTCTGGCTAACCAATGCACGAATGTTGAAGTATCAGAGCATGTTGTGTGAGAACCCTCGGATACAGTTGAAAGTTAGTCAAGCTCTGAACCCTGCTACATTGTTTCCAATTGGGCCTGGGCCACCTGATCATAATTGCTTAGAAACCATGGACACTGTATTTTCAAGTCGCCCTGATTTGACCGATGTCCCTCTAGAGAACCCAGAACGGACTTTCTTTGTAGATGGAAGCAGTCTGGTCATCAATGGACATCGTTGTGCTGGATATGCAGTGGTGACCCTTGATCTGGTAGTTGAGTCCTCAACCCTGACCCCAGGAACTTCTGCACAGAAAGCTGAATTGATAGCCCTCACTAGAGCCTTGACATTAGGAGAAGGACTCCGCATAAATGTGTACACAGATTCCAAATATGCCTTCACTACATTGCATGCACATGGAGCCCTGTATAAAGAGCGAGGGTTAATCACCTCAAGGGGTAAGGACATTAGGTATGGGCCCGAGATATTGATGTTATTAGATGCTGTGTGGGCCCCCAAACAAGTGGCAGTCATGCACTGCCGAGGTCATCAGGCAGGAGCAGGAGAAGTTGCACGAGGGAATAGATTTGCAGATGCCACAGCCCGAAAGGCAGCCACCACAGAACAAGTTAGGACTCAAGATACTGTAATGCAAGCAGCCCTATTCCCTGTGCCCCTTAGTTCCTGGGCACCCCGATACACGACAAGAGAGTTAGACTATTATTGAGAAAAAGAGGGAGGAGTCTTAACAGAACAAGGTTGGATAGTGCTTCCACCCCCAGAAGGTAGTCCATCGCCAGGTCCAACAGTCATTCCTGAAGCATTAGGGCCAACCTTTGTCCAAGCTTTCCACCAAGCCACACACTATGGAAAAACAGCCATGGAGAAAGCCCTGAGACCCCATTTCTGTATCTCACAGCTAGGATCCCTGACCGCCTCAGTGGCACAGCAATGTCTGATATGTGCCAAAAATAATGCCAAGCAAGGTCCTGTTCCACCCCCAAGAGTTCAGTCAGTAGGGGTGACCCCCATGAGTGATATACAGATAGACTTTGCTGAAATGCCCCGTGTGAATGGATATCACTATATGTTAGTATTAGTTTGCACATTTTCAGGGTGGGTAGAAGCCTACCCCACCTGAACTGAGAAAGCCCGAGAAGTCACTAGGGTATTGCTCCATGAGATCATTCCCCGATTTGGAATACCATCAACTATAGGGTCAGACAATGGTCCATCATTTGTATCTCAAGTGATTCAACAGTTAGCACAAGCTCTGCGAATAAAATGGAAGTTGCACACTGCTTACAGACCCCAGAGCTCAGGGAAAGTGGAGCATATGAATAGAACCCTGAAAGCTCAGTTATCCAAGCTCTGTCAAGAAACACACCTGAAGTGGCTCCAAGTTCTCCCCATAGCCCTTCTTAGGATACGATCAGCTCCCACCAGATCCTTAGGAGTCTCCCCTTTTGAGATTTTGTATGGGCGACCTCCACCCATAGCGCAGGGAATAAAGGGAGACATGAGACAGATAGGATCTGAAATAACTAGACAAGAACTATTAGCTTTAGGTTCTGTTTTGCAGAAACTCCAAACGTGGGTGCAAGAACGACTACCCATCAACCTGACCGAGCCTCTGCATCCCTTCAAGCCGGGAACGTCTGTGTGGGTGAAAGAGTGGAGAAAGACCCCGCTGGCGCCGCATTGGAAGGGACCCTATGTTGTCATCCTATCAACCCCCACTGCAGTGAAAGTTGCAGAATTTGAACCCTGGATCCACCACAGTCAAGTGAAGCCGGCAGCTGCACCTGATCCTGGCCAATGGACATCAGTGAATGATCCCGAGACTCCATTGCGACTCACCTTGAGGAGACAGCCAGTTTTATAGAGAATCTTCAGCATCCATTTATGTCACACGAAAGTGACCATCACTACAGAAACAGAAGAGAATTCAGTACAGATCATTATCCTCAACTTCCAGTTAACTTCCAGAGACTGTAAGTACAATTGCCTCATGGGAGTGGTGATCCTGGGAATTTTGGAAAAGACCTTTGCTCTACCCCCTTGTATAGCCTGTATAAACATCACCCGAACAGGACAAAAGGTTACTCAGACTTTGCTCTATCATTCCTACTATACTTGCACTGGAACAGTCAGCCGGTGTGTTTATAAGGGCACCGAACTGAATGTTTGCACAAAGGGAAGAAGTCAGACTTGTTATACCCCTCGACAAAACCCATCATACTATACATTTGAGATACGCTGGAACGATGAAGATGGAGCCATCCTGAGTGCTACAAAACCTCTTACCGATCCCACAAAACCTATCACCTTGAACTTTGATGCTTGTGATGCCATCAACAAAAATGCTTACTACAGATGTGGGTCATGGGAGCGAGCCTACTACCATGATGATAAATACATGTGTCCAGAAGGAGCCTATAGATGGGGAAAGTGTACAGGAAAGAGTATGGCAGCCACTATTTACACCACCGCATCTAAACATGATTACTTTTGTCCGAAGTGGGAAAGTGTATATTTTGCTACCTGGAAGAATGCACTGACAGGACAAGACGGTGATCATCGCAAAGGCAGCCTCACGAAGATCAAATTACCAGACCCCAAGAAATGCCAGACAGGTGCCTGTAATCCTCTACAACTCTTCATAGCCAATCCCAGCCACTGGAAACAAGGATACAAGTTTGGGTTGCGCATTGCAGGAGGAGGTGTAGACCCTGGGACTATTTTATATCTGCGATTAAATACCAACACCCATGTATCCTCACCCTATCGTATACATCACTCTTTCTATGAAGCTATGAAATCAGAGTTCGAAATCCCTCCTGCTTCCCAGAACTTATTTCTTGAATTAGCGGGAGCAGTTGCTTCTAGTCTCCATGTGTCAGACTGTTTGTTTTGTGGAGGAACAAAAATGGGAGACCAATGGCCCTGGGAAGCACAAGAACTGAACTATTCTGTTCCATATAATCAGACTAATATACGCAATACCACAAGTGAATGGGTATTGGCCCACTCCATCGTGGGTAATTTATGTTTTTCTCGTTATGGACCGATGTTTAATATGGAAGTGGGGCAGCTGGTCTGTCTCAATCAGAAGTTTTACAACAGTACCACTAAGAAGACATCTTGGTGGTCAGGAGTCAACGCTACTGAACCTTCCAATCCTCTAGTCCAGTTCCCCAGACTTGCTAGCATCTGGACTAACCTAGCAGCATATAATTCTTGGCAAGCACCACCTGGACTGTACTGGATTTGCGGAACCCGAGCATATGCTAGACTTCCTCACCATTGGGGAGGCGCATGTGTATTGGGAACCATACGACCTTCCTTTTTCCTTCTGCCAACATCCCAGGGAGAACTGCTGGGATATCCTGTGTACAGAAGTCGACAGCTGAAGGAGGCCTTGAAAATAGGCCAATGGGACAAATGGGATGGTGAAGAATGGCCACCAGAAAGAATCATCTCACACTATGGACCTGCTACTTGGGAGCAGGATGGGACTTGGGGATATCATACCCCTGTTTATATGATTAATCGAATAATACATTTGCAAGCTGTTGCTGAAATAATAACCAATGAAACTAGTAAAGCACTAACCCTACTAGCAAAGCAAAGTACGCAAATGCGCACAGCCATTTATCAAAATCGTTTAGCTTTAGATTATTTGTTAGCAGCTGAAGGTGGGGTATGTGGGAAGTTGAATCTAAGTAATTGTTGTTTGCAGATTGATAATAATGGGCATGTAGTTGAAGACTTAGCCACCCAGATGAGAGAGCAGACATTTGTGCCTGTCCAGACTTGGCACAGTTTAAAGCTGGACGGGTGGTTTTGTGGCAGGTGCAGGCCTGTGACCCACGGTGTCTGACATAAGCAGGCCAGCATGGCTAGCTTGACCTGTAAATGAGGCCTGTGGAGAGGCATATAGGATTGCACATCCCCCAATATGCTGCTATTGTAAGATAGAACTCAGTAGAAATATTGAATTAGCTTAGGTAGGCAGAACTGTAGAACTGAGAAATGGAAAAATACAGAAAAGACATGTTTAAAAGTTACTGATAAGAAAAAGTACATCTGCAAAGAAATAATTGGGAGTGCTGACAGATGAGTTGCAGAACCCTGCTCCTCTGCACGCACAGATTGGTTCTATGGCCTTGAAAGTGTGAAAGTAACAAGTTGATGAACTGACCATTGTAATTGGGACTAGAAGGGGGGCATGCAGGTGTCATGCCCACAGAAGGGACATAATTGGATAAACTTATCAGTACCGGGACCAATGGAAGAGGTACGGGAGGTACGGGAGGTTACCAGGACCAATGAAATGATTTTCTATACCTAGAATGGAACAAAAGTCTATAAAAGTTGTTGTAATGCTTGAAAACTTTGCTCAGCCATTTTGAAATTGACTGGTTCGAGACTTGTGCACAAATAAATGATTTGGACCTTCTGAACAGACTCCTGGTATCATTGGTTTGTCTGCGCTTTGCTGCTACAGTTTGGTTCATTGTTTTCCTGGATTGGTGGTCTGAAAGCTCTTCTGTTCATTGTACTTTTCATATTAGCCATGTGCTTATTGCTCCCTTGTCTCCTACCCCTTTGCTTACGCATGATAACATCATCAATTGATAACACTATAGAGCGGAAGGCAGCTGCGAAAGCTATGTGGCGATATTATCCCATACCCCAAGATGATGATGCTATTACACCAGTATAATGTGTTGATTGACTAATGAGTGATTTAATTCTCACCCTTCCTCACTTACAGGTGAGAATAATCAAAGGGGGGAATGAGGTAGGCTATGGCCTAGCATGGCCTGCTACTATGAAAGGCGTGTAAGTTAGGCCTGGATCCTAACACCTATTATAGCTAGAAAAGAACCAAAAATCTGTGGAAAATAAGAAAGCTGTTTTAAAATGCTTAATAAGAAGTTTTCATGAATTCATAAGTCTTCTATTATTCTCTTGTGTGTGAAAGAACAGAAATGTAACAGCATATGCATTCCAGAAGCCGAAGTTAACCTTGCAGTAGAAATGTAGCAAGATTTAAAACTGTACCATTGTTCAAGCAATCCTAAAGGAGGGGGCTGGTTGCTAGGCTCCGGAGGGATTTCTAATTGGACAGGTGCAGGGAACGTATAACCAATGAGAAGTTTGCAAGTATCGAGCTAGAACCAATAGAAAGTTCTCATCTATCAAATTGAAAATAGGGTTGCCAACAAGCCGGTTTTCAGCCGGCCTGGCCGGTTTTCCTGTGGTCGGACCGGCTGCCGGCAGAGAACCGAAACCGGCCATTGAAAAGCCGGTTTTTTGCTCTGGCTGAGAGATCGGAGCGGCCAGAGCAGAAAACCAGATTTGCGATTGCGATCACAGTCCTGGCCCCCCCTTGCAGCCCGCTGCTGCTGCTTCTTACAGAGCAGCGACTGCAATAAAGTTAATTTAAAAGTAAGGAATCCTGTGAGGGGCCTTCCGGCCCTATGAAACTCCTTCTGCAGTGCCCGCCCCTCTGATGTCACTTCCTTTTCAGCCAGGGACCCTGCAGGAGTTTCATAGGAGCGGAGGGTTTCTCACAGGTTTCCTTACTTTTAAATTAACTTTATTGCAGCTGCTGCTCAGTAAGAAACAGGAGCAGCAGCTGCACGGGGGGGGGGGACTACAAATGGGCTGTGATGGGGGGGACCTGTACTGGAAAAGGGCTATAGGGGGGGGGGACTTGGACTGGAAATGGGTTGTGATGGGGGGGGGGACCTGGACTGTAAAAGGGCTATGGGGGGGGGGGGAAACGTGGACTAGAAATGGGCTATGGTGGAGGGAGGGGGAACTTGGACTGGAAATAGGCTGTGATTAGGGGGGCTAGGACTGCAAATGGGCTGTGATGGTGGGGGGGGCTAGGACTGCAAATGGGCTGTGATGGTGGGGGGCCTAGGACTGGAAATAGGCTGTGATGGGGGACTTGGACTGTAAATGGGCTGTGATTGGGGGGCGGGGGCTAGGACTGGAAATGGCCTGTGATGTGAAGGCTAGCACTGGAAATGGGCTTATGAAGAGCTGGAATAGGACTGGAAATGGGCTGATGTGGGGCATGGGAGAATGGGACTAGAAGGGAGTGGATGCTGGGTGGGTCTAGAACTATAAGGGAACTGATTTTGGGGGAGGACTAGAATGGATGGGGAATGAGAATGGAGAGGGGAAAAAATATTTTGTGTGGAAGAAAAGTCTATGATGGGTCGGGTATTGGGAGAGTAAGAGGGGCTTGAGAATGGAAGGGTGAAATTTAAATGGATGATAAAGGAATAAGGAAAGAAATGGGGGAAAGAGCAAAAGGGAAACGATCAGTATGTTAAAGCAGATATAGAGAGAGAATGGAAAACATCTAAAAGAGAAGAGAAGTCCTCCATAGATCTTGTTGGAGATTTCCTGACTCCCCCAACCATCAATACGAAACACTTCGGCGCACACCAGGCCCACATGTTATCTATGTGGACCTTCAGCAGCAAAATCTATCTCGACGATTACAGTCCCACCATCCCCCTGACCTTAAATGTGCACTAATAAATGCACGATCAATAAGGAAAAAATGGCCAGCACTAACTGATATGCTCTCAGCTCATAACCTTGATATCCTATGTGTCACCGAGACATGGCTTTCAGCCGCTGACGCCGTGATCCTTCACCAGTGTGTCCCGCCTAATTTCTCAGTCCACTCTTGTCACAGAGCTGACCGTCGTGGCGGAGGAGTACTTATCCTAACGAAAGCCGACCTCAAATTTCGGCTTGCCGCCTCAAGCAGCACCTCTACCCTTGACTCTGTTACCATTACAAATAAGCAAATCACTATTAACTTGCTCTATAGAACTCCATCTTCATCTCCAGATGACTTAGCAACAATAATTGATCTTGCTTGCAACACCACGAATTTGCATACTCTAAACTGGATATTAGGTGACCTCAACCTCCCAGTCATTCAGGACAGCCACACCAATGCCTTTATTGATGCTCTCAGTGATCTAGGCTATGTTCAACTTATTGATACCCCTACCCATATAAAAGGCAACTCACTTGATCTTATCTTTGCACCACAAACAGCCCTCACACATTTGCACCAGTCTCACCTAAACGTAAGTGCGGTTCCCTGGTCGAATCACTTCCTGATAAGATTCCAGATTCCAATTTGCACCAACTCCTCCAAATCCATACCTGAAGATAAACCCATATCGGAACATTTAAAGCGCTTCCACCCTTTTAACAGAGAAGATATTCTAAAGAGGACACAGAATCTATTTGACCCTCCTCTTCAAAGCCTCGATGACATGGTCGACGCTTGGAACTCAAGCCTAGATGCCGTGATCCAATCACCTACCACGAACAAAGCACCACATAAGAAAAAGAATGCCCCATGGTACTCCCAAGAACTACGTAATTCGCTCCTTCAACTCAGACGACTTGAGAGACGCTGGCGACGATCAAGAACAGCTGAGAGCCATGAGGCATTCACAGCACAATTAGGAAAACATCGGTTATCTGTAGCATCAAGTATGAAACAATATCATGCAAAAAGACTACAACGCTCCTTGAACAAACCCCACGAGCTTTTCCAAATTGTGAAATCTCTAGCAAAGGAGCCATCTCAAGAGAACTTACCCTACCCAGACTCACAAGAATATGCTTATTACTTGCGTAAGAAAAGTAATCAGCTTGCCCACACTGCTAAGCCCCCCATACCAGCCAGCCTACCTTTCTCCATCCCACAACCTCCTCTTGGTCATTTCTTGAGTGGGTCCCAACACACTTTCACATCATTTTCTACTCCATCTGACAGAGCCATTCAAGACACTATCCTAAACATAAACACTACAACAGCACCCTCCGATCCGTGTCCAGCTCCCTGGATAAAGGCCCTGCGTGCCGAGCTCAGCCCATTCCTATCCAAATTGATTGATGTATCGTTCTCTACTGGAACATTTCCTCGAAGCCTGAAACAGACGGCTATCAGCCCACTCCTAAAAAACAGTAAGTTGGACCCTTCGATGATGGAATCCTACAGGCCTATCTCCAGCATACCTCTCCTATCGAAAATCATTGAAAAGATTACCCTACGCCAATTACAAGATCACATAGATACTAATGCACCCCTGCATCCCTGCCAACATGGATTTCGCGAAGCACATGGTGTTGAAACATTACTCACAACCTTATTCAACACCATAACCTTAGGTCTCGATAACATCAGACAAGGCTTTGCACTGATCTTTATGGACATTGCTGCCGCATTCGACACCGTAGACCATGAAGTTCTCCTGCTACGCCTCAGAGAGAAGGGAGTTCAAGCTTCAGCTTTGTCATGGTGCGCTTCATACCTCACTGATCGCTGGCAACATGTCCGTTCTGGCCCCTCCAACTCCGATTCCTTCCCCCAAACTAAAGGTGTTCCACAGGGCTCATCTCTATCCGCCTTGCTATTCAATGTCTATATGCAACCCATTTGTGATCTCATCCAATCATTTAATATCAACTGCCTGGTCTATGCTGACGACGTCTTGATGTACATGCCAATTTCGACAGAACATCTTGAACTATCCCCACTTATCAGGTGCTTTGACGCTGTCACAGACTGGCTAAATGCACAAATGCTTAAGTTAAATTTAAAAAAGACAGAAGCCCTCTTTGTAACCAGGAATCCGGCTTTTACTCCACCCCTGTCTATCAAGGTTCGCGACGCAGAGATCATATGCAAGACTACAGTAAGATACCTAGGTGTAACACTTGATCAGCAACTTAATATGAAGGCTCATATCAAAAACATAACAAAGTCGGTGTACCATAAAATCCGGACCCTCCGCAATCTGCGTCAACTGTTAGAACCTGATAACTTCCGAACTGTCTTTCAGGCCCTAACAATGCCTCACTTTGACTATGCCAATGCGATCTTGTATGGTCTACCTAAGTGCACGACTAACCCCTTACAACTTGCAATGAATTCAGCTGCAAGAATCCTTCATGGAGCCTCAAGAAGTTCTCATATTACTCCAATACTAAAACAATTGCACTGGCTACCCATACAAGCCAGGATCTCATTCAAGATCCTAATTATGACCCATAAAGCCATCAATAAATACCCTGCTACTGCCATTACTGATCTAATTTCAATCACACCTCCCAATCGAGCAAGGAGATCGAATGCTGCAAATACTCTCATATTACCTAAGGCAAGCACGAAGTGTTCTCAATTCACTAGATCCAGAGCCTTCTCCTTCTTTGCTCCATCCTGCTGGAACGCACTACCAGCAACTATCAGAACCATCAGTGAACTCTCCCAATTTAGGAAGGCACTGAAACGGCACCTCTTTCTTCATCACTACGATGATGCAGTCTTCTCCCCACACTCACCCACTCTCACATCTCAATGCAGCACCTCAAACTCATGCACGTCACATTCCCAGACTGATCACTCACAATCACACCTTCCCCTCCAACCACCATGAGAAACTTATGCAGTGCCGCATAACTCATTATATTGTTGCATAAAGTAGACTGTATTTATTCATCGTGTCTCCTTGTTAAGGGACTGGTTATTTATACCCTATTTTACCTGTTATACCTGCTTAATGCATACCCAAGTTTAATTTTCCTGTTTAATGTATACCCAAGTTATTATACCTGTTTCACTGTAAGCACAAATCACGAAATTGAGATGTGCAACTCTTATGTTCATTGTAAACCGCACTGATGTCGAATAGCGCGGTATAAAAGAGACTGCAAATAAATAAATAAATAAATAAATAAAATAAATAAAGGACAAATGGATAGCTCGCAGAAGACATGAAGAAACCAGAAGAAAGTGACTGGAGCAATTGCAACTGAAAAATGAAATGCCCAAACAGAAGGTAGAAAAATACTTTTTATTTTGAATTTATTAACTGGAATATGTCTGGTCTGGGAAGTGTGTATTGCTAACATCTTTGCGTTTTTGTTTAGTGCAAGAGGAAATTACTTTATAGTTTTATTTCTCCAGTGTTGTATTTATTTTCCCCTATTTTCCCCTATTTTCGCCAAGTTATACTTCCTGTTAAATGTAACTGACCAGACATATGTAAACTGTCGGATGTTTTCTGTTCAATGTAAACCGCGCTGATGTCTAATAGTGCGGTATATAAGAATTGTTAATAAATAAATAAAAAATAAAATAAATTTCATGTTTGGATTTTGGGGTTCCCAGTTTAATTATTATCTGACCAAGGAAGTTAGCCTACACGTATCCTCGGTAATTTTTGTGGGTGGGGCTGGGGGCGTGGCAGGGGTGGGACTAGGGGAGGAGAATGGGTGGAGCATGGCGAGCCAAAGGTGTCGTGTTTTTCTCGGTGAAAAAGTTGGCAACCCTAATTGAAAAAGAGGTATAAAAAGTTATGTCTCTGTATAAACATTTGCTCAGTTCCTTTTGTTGCTTTGACTGACTGGGCCTGTGCACATTAAACTGGCTTGGACCCTGTCAATTGACTCCTGGACTTATTCGTTGATTGCACTTTGCCGCAGCAACAGTATGCATAAAACTAACCCATTTGGAAATTTTGCCCCCAGTAGTCCCCAGATGGGAACATATTAAGAACCTATTAAAAATAAAGGGTGTCTTAGTGACAGGAATTTGATGGGCTTTATACGTGTAAAACAAAAAATTGCAGCTAATTGTGTCCAATTTGTGCATATACAGTGACGTAAAATTTCTCAGCAAAGTATACAAATGTACCACAAAATATTCAACTAAGGCCACAGACTCCATCCATAATTTTCTGTGAGAAACCAGGGGCTAGAGACTATAAACACTCTTCTAAACATTATCTCATAGTGCTTAGATTCTTTCTTCATTTATTGTATACTTCAATGAGGTAACATCTATCCGTGCTGGAATCCTTTCTTCGTAATATAAAGGAAACATCGCATAAGGCAGCAAACTACTCAGTCACTCTCATGCGCTGGGCCTCTCACCCCACCCTCACACGTCACTAAGAGACTTATTCGTGATCGCCAGATATAGTGACACTCGTCCTACAACTATGCGCTGCGCGCCTCCAGCCCCTTCCAACTCCAACCCCTCCTCTCCAACAATGACTTGAACGCCCCCTGTACTAGAGCGCGCACCACCTCATCCCCCCTTACCCATAGCGTGAACCTTCTTTCCCACAATACGAAGTTACCGACTAAGGGAGTGGGGGGTGGAGGGGGTTTCCAGAAATTTCCAGCACAAATGGAAATAAAGGAAAAAGAGGCGTTTAGATTTCCAAAAGGCCTCGCAGCAAAACATCCTCGGCCCATATTACTTTCCCTCTCTATAATGCCTCAGTAGTATTTTGGCGATTGGTTGATTGATCGGATACGAAAAAGAAGATTTTGAGTGACAGCTTACCTGAATGCCAATCTTCGTCACGCTGACAAGCGGCTGCAGCAATCGGGACCCGCAATGGCGCGCCGCGTCAAGGCGTTCAGCCGCCGATTAACGCTCCTCCTCAATATTCACAAAGAGGCGGGCCAAGGAGCTTTGAGTATAAGAATTCAATATGAATATTCAGAGTGTGGGTGGATACACAGTGAGGTGGGTTTAACTGTTGCGCATGCGTAGTTATTTGTACTGTTAGATTATAGGGTTTGGGGTCCAAATCGGCGATAATAGTACCTGATCTCTATGCGAAGGTACTAGTCTTGACACAAAATGGTTGATGTGTTGGAATTATGTAGCTAATCAAACTTGCGAAGCAGTAGAACTGAATGAGGAAGTATGTGGAGCACGGCTTATGGAATTCTTTCAAACCCTGTTTGTTCTGTGTTGTCTATGTATGCTTCTGACTTAAAGGGGACGGATGATTTGAATTTTGGTTTGAAAAGGATAGTGAAATGGAACCAGGCGTGAAACTATCAGAGATGCTAAGGGTGCTCCATCTCAGAGTGAGATTTGTCTCTATAATGAGTGAAATTGAAGGCCAACAAGTGAGTTTTTCTCTCAGCATATATCTTTGCATGTTGTATTGCTTTGCAATTCAAAGGATAACCACAAAATGATATTTAGCTTTTAATGGTTTTATTTTAGCTTGTCATTTTTCACTGTAGAATGGAGTTAGTGTATTTCTCTGTAGACATCACCATACAAAATGAAAATGACATTAACCTTCTCCTGTCCCAGGTGTTTTGTGAAGTAAGACAAAATACTACAAAAGATGGTCTGGATAGAACAAATCTACCATTCCATAACTGCACCAATAAGGACCTACCTAGTTGTTGTTGTTAAGTGCCGTCGAGTCAAGAGTCGACTCATGGCAACCCTCTGGATAGCTATTCTAAATTGTGTTCCTTATCGTTCCTCCAGCTTAGTCCTCTACCAATGGGTTGTATGCACATTCTCCTGCAGCTTGGAGACTGGACCAATCAAAACTCTGCATTCCTGCAAGTAGTGTGCTGGCATTCCATATCAGCTCCAGTGTGTCCAGTCTCCACGCAGCAGGAGGACTTAGTGAGTCTAGGTGCTGGACTCACTGGAAGAACAGATAAGGAGCAGTATTGTGCTAAATTTAATTTTTTCTTTATTTGGATGATTGGCTTGGGCTGGCTCTTTAAGGGCACTCAAAAAAAAACAAAACAAAAAAAAAACCGAACAGCTTCCCCCCCCCCCCCCGAGCTGCTGCAACAGCTGTCAGCTTCGGGTCGAGGTGGAGGGGGGGGGGGTTTCTCCGTTGCTTTCCCCCGTCTGCCAAGCCACCGTTGGATTTCCTGCCAGCCTGTCTGTCGGTCAATCCACATAAAAGGATCTCTGTCCCAGGACTAATCGGGGCACAGCTCCTACCACGGTACCCCAGCGGTCCGGTTCTGCCTCTGGGCAGTCCGCGGCAATTTGTCTGCCCTTTTTTTCTTTAGACCTGGGTGTTTGAGCTGGGGGCCGGATCGGGCGTTTTCAGCCCTTGGCAGCTTCCTCGGTTCGCTCGGGTGAGAGGGACCGATACGGGACGCGCTCTACCGCGCCGGCCTGTGCTCGGCTCGCGGGTTCCTAGCGCCCGTAGAAAAAAGCACCAAAACTTTTTTCTGTGGAGCCACGGCCATTTTGAGCACGCGGCTCTACGGGTCTCCGTGCCACCTCGTGTCGGCGGACAGCTCTGGAGCTTCTTTTTTTCTTTTTTTGTTTGGCGCTGCTGCTGCTGTTCTGCCCAGTTTCTCTGGGGTAATATTTTATTTTGAGTTTAATTTAGTTTCTTTGTGTTTCTTTGTTTTTTTTCCCGCGTTTTGCTCAGTGACTGTTTCGCGGTCCATTTTTGTTTGAAATGCAGTATTAGATAAAAAAAAAAAAAGAAAAAAGAACCAACGTGGGCTAATAGGGCAGTGCACCCACGCTGAGGGGTGCCTTCTTGTCTTTGACCTTTGGAGGCAGCAGTTCCTCGGGCCCTGCCCTGGTAGAGCTTATGCCCTCTAGCTCTCAGTGTTTAATCTGCGGCACCCGCAGGGGGGCCTGCGGGGAAACGGGCGTCTGTCATCGCTGCGCCTCTGTTTCCCTCTCTATGGAGCAGCAGTTGGAGATGTCAGGGGCCCCAGAAGCTCAGGGGGCTCTGGTTGGGGAGGAGAGCGGAGCAGTGGTGGCTGGTCCTTCTGCTCCTTCACCGTCGGTCGTGCCCGGGTTGGCCAGTGGGCCATTGGATCTCGGGGGCTCTTCTCTCATGCACGAATTCTCTCTGGATTTTGTGCTGCTGATGCAGGCCTTTTGTCGCAGTCAGCAGGGGCAGCTGCCTGGTACCTTGCCTGTCGCTCCCTCGGAGATGCTATCACCGGTGGGTGACCGTGCAGCTGGCGGGGCAGAGGCCCCCAAGCGCCCCCGCCCGGCTGATCTCTCCCTTGCTGACGCTGACTGGCAAGAGGCGGAAGAGATGGACTTGGATTTGGATATCGACATGGAGGAACTAGAAGAGGGGGGGAGATTGCGGAACCCGAGGATCAGGCTCGAATTATTCGGGTGTTCCGTAAGGAAGAATTACCGGCCCTGATTACGGAAGCCCTACAGACGCTCCGCTTGGCGCCGGAGCGACCAACAGAGGATGAGGATGCGGCGGATCCCATCATTCAGGCGGTCCGTCAGACCCAGGTAGTTTTCCCCATTCACAAGGTGATTGATCAGATGATCCAGGCGGAGTGGGATGCACCCGAGTCCGGTCTTAAGGGGGTCCGGGTCATGAACAAGCTGTATCCCCTGGCGGACAAGGACAAGGAGCGCTTCCGATCCCCCAAGGTTGATGCTACGGTGTCCGCGGTTACTAAGAAAACCACTATACCAGTAGAAGGCAGTGCGGCCTTGAAAGAAGCACAGGACCGAAAGATGGATGGCTTGCTGAAGCAATCTTTTGAGGCGGACGCGCTGGCATTACAGGCTTCTATTTCTGGTGCTTGGATTGCGCGGGCTTGTCTTTGGTGGGTACAGCACCTACGGCAGTCGACTTCCTTGGAGGACGACGCAGTGAGGGAGCTTCAGCGCTTAGAATCGGGTTCGGCCTATCTAGCGGACGTCCACTATGACCTCATCAGAGCCCTGTCGAACAGTATGGGTTCCCTGGTAGCGGCGCGTAGGGCTCTTTGGCTGAAGAATTGGGCGGCTGATGGCTCGTCAAAGGCGCGGCTCGGCAAGCTTTCCTTTCGGGGAAGGCTGCTGTTTGGTGAAGCGTTGGAACAGTTGGTTAAGGACCTGGGAGAAACTAAGGGGGGCCGGTTGCTGGAGGATAAGCCCAGACGTGGTAAGGCGGCACCGGCATTTCGTGGCCAAAGTAGAGACTTTCGGAGATTTCGTTCCCCCCGTTTTGCAGGGTCCTCGAGGGGTCGTTACGCCTCTAGGTACCAGAGCTTTCGTGGATTTCGGGGGGCCAGTAGAGGTTTTGCGGCGGGGTCCTCCGCTGTCGCCCGAAAGCCACAATGAAGGGCGGCGGGTCCCGGCAGAGACTCGGCCTCTTGGGGGTCGCCTTCGGGGGTTTCTCTCTGCCTGGGCCCACATTACGTCCGACCAGTGGGTGTTGGAGATCATCCGCGACGGCTATGCCTTAGATCTCGCCCGGCCGGTTCTAGACTCCTTCGTCCTATCTCCTTGCCGCAACCTGCAGAAGGCTTTCCAGCTGCGACAAACAGTAAACCGGCTGCTGCAGTTGGCAGCGATTGTTCCCGTCCCGCCAGCGGAATACGGTCTCGGCCGGTATTCCATTTATTTCGTGGTGCCAAAGAAGGATGGCTCCCTCCGTCCCATTCTCGATCTGAAGGGCGTCAATCGTTGTCTTCGGGTACCTCATTTTCGGATGGAGACGCTACGATCCGTTATCGTCGCAGTCAGAAAAGGGGAGTTCTTGACCTCTCTCGATCTCACCGAGGCTTATCTGCACATTCCCATCCGGGCGTCCCATCAGAAATTTCTCCGTTTCGCTATTCCCTGGGGACATTATCAGTTTCAGGCTCTGCCCTTCGGTTTGGCTACTGCTCCTCGCGTATTCACCAAAGTTATGGTGGTGGTGGCGGCAGCCTTGCGAAGGGAGGGGATCTTGGTCCATCCGTACCTGGACGATTGGTTAATTCGAGCGAAGTCCCGAGACGAGAACCTGGCGGTCACGGCGAAAGTGGTATCCTTCTTAGAGTCCCTCGGTTGGGTGGTCAATCCGCTCAAGAGCCGCCTCGTGCCCACACAGGTGCTCGAGTACCTGGGGGTGCGGTTCGATACTCGGAAGGGCTCCGTGTTCCTCCCAGATCGGAGAGTTCTGGCCCTGCAGAGGCTGGTGAGGAAGTTCCGCAAGCTCTCAGCACCATCGGCATGGCATTACCTTCAGGTGCTGGAAACGATGGCGGCAACCTTGGAGGTGGTCCCTTGGGCCCGGTTTCATATGCGATCGTTACAGCGTGCCCTTCTTCGCCGCTGGTCCAATCAGTTCGACTCCTTGAGCAAACGACTTCCGTGTCCGTCGCGGGTCCGGAAAGAGCTGCAGTGGTGGATTCAGCCGTCTGTTTTGCGGGCGGGAATGCCCTTGGAGCAGCTCGAGTGGCTTCCGCTGTTGACAGATGCCAGTTTGGCGGGCTGGGGAGCCCATTGCGGAGCGGAGTTTGCGCAGGGTCTCTGGTCAACGGAGGAGAGCAAGTGGTCGATCAACCGTCTGGAGCTGAGAGCGGTGTTTCGGGCACTGCAGCACTTTGAGGCTCACTTGACGGGGCGAGCGGTGCGGGTGCTGTCCGACAATGCCGCGACCGTGGCATACCTAAATCGACAGGGCGGCACCGGCAGCTCGGCCATGGAGGAAGAAGCCCAGAATCTGTTTGTGTGGGTGGAGCCGCGATTGCAAGCAATCTCGGCAGCGCACATAGCAGGAACGGACAACGTAATGGCGGATTTTCTCAGCAGAATGCGAGTGGACGCAGGGGAGTGGGAGCTAAATCCCACCGTCTTCGAGCAGTTAGTGCTTCGTTGGGAAATGCCCGTGATGGATCTTATGGCGACCTTCCGTTCCGCCAAGGTGAGTCGGTTCTTCAGCCGACGGCGGGAACCCATGTCGGAAGGCATCGATGCTCTCATGCGGCTGTGGCCCTCGAGGGGTCTTCTCTACGTCTTCCCCCAGTGGGCACTCCTCGGTCGAGTGATCCAGCGTATCGAGGCGCATCGCGGACGGGTACTGTTGATTGCGCCGGATTGGCCCCGACGTCCGTGGTATGCCGACCTGATGCGTTTACTCGACGGGGTTCCGTGGCGTCTTCCGTTGTCGCCGGAGCTGCTGCTTCAGGGTCCACTCCTGATGCCGCGGGTGGAGAGATTCTCGCTTATGGCTTGGCCATTGAAAGGGCGCGGCTAAGGAAGAAAGGTTACTCCACATCGGTGGTTACAACCTTGCTTCAGGCGCGTAAACGTTCCACTTCACTCGCGTATGTCCGCGTCTGGCGCGTCTTTGAGGACTGGTGTTCAAGGCGTCAGATCCGGGCTGCCACAGCTTCTGTCCCGGTGGTGCTTGATTTTTTGCAGGATGGCTTCGATAAAGGGTTGGCGGCTAGCTCCTTGCGGGTACAGCTGGCGGCTCTGGCCTGCTACCGGGGAAAGGTGCACGGGGTAGATCTCGGAACACATGTTGATGTCGGGCGTTTCCTTAAGGCGGTCGCCCGGTTGCGTCCGGCTCATCGACTTACGGTCCCTCCATGGGATCTTAACTTGGTGCTGCGGGCGCTGAGTAGGGCGCCTTTCGAGCCTTTATCGCAGGCCTCTGTGAAGGATTTGACTTTGAAGGTTGTCTTTTTGGTGGCCATCTGTTCGGCTCGGCGTATTTCGGAGCTCCAGGCGCTTTCCTGTAGGGAACCCTTTCTCTCCTTTTCCTCTCATAAGGTGGTGCTTCGCCCGGTTCCTTCCTTCCTCCCTAAAGTGTCTTCTGCCTTTCATGTGAATCAGGTGGTTTCTCTTCCCGTCTTGTGGGTGGCGGGAGAGCGGGCTTCCGACCGGGGGCTTAGTCGCTTGGATATCCGGCGATCTTTGCGCCGTTATTTGTCAGTCACCGAATCCTTCCGCAAGTCCGATCGCTTGTTCGTCTTGTTTGGGGGGCCCAGGAAAGGTGAGGCGGCAGCGAAGGCCTCTATCTCCCGGTGGATTAAGGAGGCCATTGTCTCCGCCTATTTGTTACAGGGTCGCTCTGCTTCGATGGGTCTTCGAGCTCATTCGACTAGAGCGCAGGCGGCCTCCTGGGCGGAATACAGTTTGGTGCCTCCACTGGAGATTTGCAAGGCGGCGACTTGGTCGTCTTTGCATACCTTCAGCAAGCATTATCGTCTTGATGTTCTGGCGGAGAGGGATGCCTGTTTTGGGTCGGCGGTCTTGCGTGCCGGCTGGCAGGGTCCCTCCCGTTAGTACTGCTCTGTTACATCCCATTGGTAGAGGACTAAGCTGGAGGAACGATAAGGAAATAGTAATTACACTTATCTGGTAATTGTAGTTCCTTGAGAGACGACAGCTTAGTCCTCAGTCCCGCCCGTGGGTATCTGCCTTGGCGCGGCACGCGTTCAACCTGGGATGCAGTTGGGGCGGGTAAGTATATCCTGCTTACTTTCATCTGCTTACTTTGTCTATTCCCTGTCTCTCGCAACCTGGCTCTGGCTCGGCAGGCGGGGGGCAGGGCATGGGGCGGTCTCCCCTTCCGGATGGCTTCCTCGGTACTTTTGGGGGGGGGTTCCGTTCTACAGTTTTTTCAGCAGTTTATGATGCTTTTTAATTGCTAATCATTAATGATACTTTATAACAATTTATAGTGCATTTTTTTGGTATTGGCTACTTATTTGTTGCTCTGAGTCTGCTTTGTCAATAGTTCACTGGAGCTGATATGGAATGCCAGCACACTACTTGCAGGAATGCAGAGTTTTGATTGGTCCAGTCTCCAAGCTGCAGGAGGATGTGCATACAACCCATTGGTAGAGGACTAAGCTGTCGTCTCTCAAGGAACTACAATTACCAGGTAAGTGTAATTACTATTTCGATCTTGAGTCAGGCGGCTCATTGTTGACAGACTGGTACCCGTAGTTGCTGTTATTGTATCGATCCATCTCATTGCTGGCCTTCCTCTTTTGCGCTGACCTTCTGTCTTGCCAAGCATGATGTCTTTCTCTAATGATCTCTCTCTTCGCATGATGTGTCCAAAGTATGAAAGTCAGAGTCTTGTCATCTGAGCTTCTAAAGAAAGCTTAGGTTTCATCTCCTCTAGTACCGACTGGTTTGTTCTTTGGGCAGTCCATGGTATACACAGTATTTGCCGCCAGCACCATAATTCAAAGGCATCAGTTTTCTTCCTGTCTATCTTTTTCACTGTCCAGCTTTCACATCCATATGATGTTATTGAAAATACCATGGCTTGAACAAGTCAAATCTTTGTATGGAGAGAGACATCTCTGCTCTTGAGAATCTTATCTAAGTCTTTCATAGCCATTCTGCCAAGAGCAATGCGTCATCTGATTTCTTGACTGCTAGTTGCTTCTTTATTGATAGTTGATCCAAGTAGGTTAAAGTTGTTCATGATTTCAATTTCTTCTCCTTCAACTATGAACCTGTTGATTATAGAAAACAGCTAAACAAGCTGAAATACTAGAGATCCCTACATAGACACTAGCTATAACAGACTGTCTGGCCTCAAGTCCCACATTCTAAACATAAATCTCCACCAAGTACAGAATAAATTACCATAAACTGACAATAGCTATATGTAGACAAAAAAATGAAACCCTAAGAAGCCATATTCTAAATGCAGTGAAATAGAAATGGCAATGCATTTACTATTAATATTAAATATTAAAATTGAAAATGATATACATTCCAAAAACTGACATATTACAGTCACTAAATTAAACATTTTTTTCTGCCTTTGTTAGCTGTTCATTTTATTTTTCTAATTGGGTTGGTCCTAGTCTCCAGATTTTGCTTTCTTCTGTCTTTTAAATTTCTCTCCAGTAGACTACATCTGTGGAAGTCAACAATGGAAAAGCTCTATAATATCAACAAAGACAAAACCTGGAGCTGACTGTGGTACAGATCACCAACTCCTAGTATGCAAATTCGAGCTAAAGTTGAAAAAGAGCAAACCACTAATGAATGTAGCAAAATGTGACCTTAAGAATATAGCACCAGAATTTAAAGATTGCCTGCAAAATCGATTTGCTGCTTCAGATACAAATGACAGAGCTCTGGTTATGGGATGACATCAAGAAGGTTGTGTTGGAAGAAAGTGAGAAATCTCTACAAAAAGTGAAAAAGCAAAAATGGGTGACCGAAAAAACTCTGAAAATTTCCCAAAAATGCAGAAAAGCTAAAGCAAGAGGAGAAAGAGAGGCAATCACAGAATTCAACAGAGTTTTCCAACATGCAGCAAGATAAGACAAGGAGAACTACAGTGACGCATGCAAGGAAACAGAAACTATTAGAGGAAGAACAAGATCGGCTTTCCTAAAGCTACGAGAGTTAGAAAAAAAATCCAGCTTCAAATTGGAATGTCACAAGGTGCTCAAGGATCCATGCCAAATGATGCTGAGCAGATTGAGAAATGGTGGAAAGAATATGCGGAGTTAATATATGATAAAGATCGAGTGGACCAACAGCCTTTTCAACCTGTACCTTTATGATCTGGAACAACTGGTGATGAAAGAAGTCGAAGCAGCATCAAGATTCTACTTGCCAGCAGAGACTACAACCACACCTGGAACGAGAACTGCGTGAAGTGCAAGCAGGGTTCAGGAAAGGGCGAGGAACGAGGGACATCATTGTAGATATGAGATGGATCCTTGAAAAGACTAAAGAATACCGAAAGGATATCTATATGTGTTTTATTGACTACAGCATGACTTTTGACTCTGTAAACCATGAGAAACTCTGGGCCACATTAAGAAGCATGGGTATACCAGAACACCTGATAGTTCTCTTGCACAAACTTACATTGATCAAGAAGCAACAGTTCTAACGGAACAAAGAGAAACAGAATGGTTTAAAAGCAGTAAAGATGTACAACAAGGCTCCATACTTTTCCCCCTACCTGTTTAATTTATATGCAGAACAAATCAGCAGAGAAGCAGGACTCTATGAAGACAACAGAGGTGAGAAGATTGGTGGGAGACTCAACAACTTTCGCTATGCTGATGATAACCACACTACTGGCTGAAAGTGAAGGCGATCTGAAACATTTGCTTCTCAAGATCAAAGAACATAGTCTTAAAATGGATCTGCACCTCAGCGTAAAGATAAAGATCCCGACAACTGGAAAAATCAATAAGTTCATCGTTGATGAAGAAGAAATGGAAATAGTGGACTACTTTAACCTACTTGGATCAACTATCAATAAAGAAACAACAAGCAGTCTAGAAATCGGATGACGCATTGCTCTTGGCAGAATGGCTATGAAGGACCTAGAGAAGATTCTGAAGACCAGAGATTTCTCTCTCCATACAAAGATTTGACTTCGAGCCATGGTATTTTCAATAATGTCATATGGATGTGAAAGCTGGACAGTGAAAAGATAGGAAGAAAATTGATGCCTTTTGAATTATGGTGCTGGCGATGAATACTGTGTATACCATGGACTGCCCGAAAAACAAACCTTAACTTTCTTTAGAAGCTCAGATGACAAGACTTTGACATTCATACTTTGGACACATCATGCAAAGAGAGAGATTTATTAGAGAAAGACATCATGATTGGCAAAAGAGGAAGGCCAGCAATGAGATGGATCAATACAATAACAGCAGCTATGGGTGCCACTTTGTCAACAGTGAGCTGCCTGACTGAAGACTGAACGCAGTTTAGAACAACTATCCACAGGGTCACCATGAGTCAACACCAACTCGACTGCACATGACAAACAAAACAAGCCCAAGTCTCCAGTCCATTGTCCACTGCTTCATGTCCTCTTCTATATCCATCTCTGACATTGATCTTTTCCTTTTAGCTTTCATAGAAACATGACAGCAGAAAAAGACCACAAGATCTATCTAGTCTGCACTTCCATATCACCCACTACAAAAGCCTGCTTTTTTCCTTTAGAGAGCCTCTGTGTTCCATTTATTTATTTGTCTGTCCACTCAGATTTCATTCCTGCTTACAATCCAATCTTCGGTCTTCTTTTTTTATTTTTATTACATCTAAGTACAACTTTCCATATCGTCCTGCTAGACCAGTCCAAATAAATGGATTGTGTTCCTCTATCAGCAGATTGGTGGAGACAAGACCAGGTTTCAGTGACATCACTACATGCCTCTATCAGCCTCAGCTACCAGAGGTCCCTTCAGTATTTCTTTGGCTCCAGCAGATGGTGGATAGATTCTCCCCTCTCTGTGGAAAATCTGAAGATTAAGAGGACAAGAAATTGATTAAATACTTGTGAACAACCACCTCAAGCCCTAATGGGGTGACTCAATTGAGTGTGACATGGGCAGCTCCACTAGACTGCAGTCTTCTTGGTGACCATAGGAGGAGGGAAAATCGGTTCAGCTCCACACCCTTATCCTGATATGGGCCTGTTGAGCAGCCATATTTGGAAGGATCTGGAAGTCTGCAGGGGCCTCACACAACCTCAGTGCCCCCTTCCTCCTCCCCCCCTCCCCCTCTCGCTCCTGAAGTTGCAGAAGGCCCTCAGAGGGATCTGCCTGCCCGCCACCTTTCACACTGTGCTGCTGAAATCTAAATCCAGCCAGGGCAGCAGTTTCATGGGAGTAGAGCTGAACCCAGCATGGATTTTCTGCTCAGGTTCTCAGTGGGTGAGGACCAAGACTTGATCTTGTCATTGTCCTTGTTGGGGGCTCCCAGTTCCGTCTCTGAGGATGCAATTCGAGGTGGACTGCTAGTGACCGCTGGCACCGGGTGGGTGTTTTCTGCCATTTTATGCACATGCTAGTAACATCTTTACCTTGTGTGATCCCAATGTCTTTCTTTCTTCTTTGTTTCTTGATATACCGCCTTAGGCAGCCAAGACATCAGAATGGTGTACAAATAATTAAAATAACAGCAAAGTGCAAGAAAAGAAAAAGGAATGCCATTAATGGACGGGAAAGGTAACATACAAAGGAGAGCAGAAAGAGAGAGGAGAGTGATCAGGAGGGAGAGAAGGACAGGTCATAGGCGAGCTGAAAGAGGTGAGTTTTGAGGAGAGATTTGAACCGGGGTAGCGAAAGCTCTGCACATAGGGAGGTAGGTAGGGAATTCCAAAGTGCGGGGGCAAGAAAGAAGAAAGCAGAATGTCGTGTCTGTTCAAAGCGTTCTCGTGAAACGGAGGGGAGAGCTAGACGGTGGGTACAAAGGGATCGGAGGAGACATGAGGGGTATGAAAATGAAGATCAGCTAAATATTGCGGGAGACCTGTGTGGAGTGCCTGGTGTGCTATAATGAGTACTTTATAGTTAATGTGGTACTTTACGGGGAGCCAGTGAAGACGGATGAGGGTAGGTGTAATGTGATCATGGTGTGAGGAGTATGTCAGGATCCAAGCTGTTGTATTTCAACGAGCTGAAGGCGGCGGTGTAGCTGGGAGAGGGGAAGACCTGCAAATGCACCATTGCAATAATCCAGTCTGGAAATCACTAAAGAAAGCAGGAGGGTAGTGAGGGAGTGCGTGTCTAGGGAAGGGCGAAGGGCACAAATGTGACACAGAAAAAAGAAAGACCGCTGGACCAGAGTGGAAAAGTGGTCATGGAAGGTTAAGGAGGAGTCTAGAGTGACACCCAGATAGCGTAGAGAGGAAACTAAGGGATTTGGCGAGTGAGAAAAAGACGGAGCTAGTGAAGGCTGGGGGGTAGTGAGAACAAACCATATGGCAGTGCACTTGGAGGGGTTGAGATGCAGGTGATTGGCTTTCTAACAGTCAGAGACAGCGGACAGGTGCTCAAAAGGAGTCAGATCGGGGCAGTGTGGTAAAGGAGACAGATATCATCGGCATAAAAATACGCTCCAGATGCCGAATTGTTGGATTAGCAATGCAAGGAGGGCCAGGAAAATATTAAAAAGGAGGGGGGCCAGGACTGAACCCTGGGGAACACCACAAGCTAAAGGGAGTGAGGGAGAGGAAGCTGCACCACAAAGTACAGAGAAACAACTGAAACCAACATAGCACAGTACCCCGTAGCCCAAAATCTGAGAGGTGAGGAAACAATATTGTGTGATCCACTAGGTCAAAAGCTGAGGAAAGGTCTAGGGAAATTGCGAGAGAGATGTTGTTATGGTCATGTGCCACATAGATTCCTTAGGAACTTTGAAATCATGTTCCTTATCGTCCCTCCAGTCCAGTCCCACACCTCTGGGTAGTGTACCTCTTTTAGTAGCTTGGAGACTGAGCATGTCATCTTTTTTATGACACCAGTGTACTTATGCAGCTGGCACCGCCTACCAGCCCCAAGTATGCTCAATCTCCAAGCAGCTGGAGGAGGTAGTGAGCCAGGGTGCTGGATTCACTGAAGGGACAATTAAGGAGATAACTTTAGTTAGAGTTTCCTTTTTATTTCCCTGTTAAGGTGCAGGTTTCTTTGTTTTTAAAGGCAGAAAAGAAAAAAAACAGATGGATCAGAAAGAACCCAGGGGGAGGATATTCCTTCTCCCCCTCCCCCATCCCTCAGGATTTTGGGGGAAAGTTCTGTGGAGGCCTTCCTCAGTCTGAGACTTCTGGAGGCTCCCGAACCTGCTATCAGGTGAGGAACCGCCATGGGGACAGCAGTGGACTGACAGGAGTGAAAGTCGGCAGCCCCGAGTCACCTCCCTCAGCGCCAAAGCCGGGAAGAAACGCTGAGCGCGAGGGGTAGAAAAGCCACATGGCAAAGAAGCTCCAAGATAAGAGCGGCAGGGAGGGGGAGGACAGCAGGAACCCCTAGCAACCGCCAGAACATGAGGAGACAGAGAGTGGCCTGCAGCCGCGTGTTTGGGAGCCTGCAGCGGCGAGGGAAACTCCCCCTGCTGTGTTTAGGCACGATTTCTTCTTCTTAAGGACCGCGTGTGTTTTAACTCCCCACTGTGTTTTGGGCGCCCGGGAGAGGCAGCCACCGGAGAATAAAGTAGGACAGAGCAGCTTCTTCCTAGGGGGCCATTTGCAGTTTCCTTTCAATTTCTGTTAAACAGATTTTAGTGAATTGGTTTTGTTTTATTTTAGTTCAGGTACTCTAGTGCTCCGTGCCTGGGCCCGTGGAGGTGCACTGTGCTAGGGATTTTTTTACCTTCCTGGATACAGATTGAAGGCGTTCCTAGGGAGTATCCGCAGCCCTTCCCACCATGCCGGCCAGACCGCAGTGCCTTGTATGTGATGGTATCAAGGGGGGGGGGGTAAACCCCACCATACCACATCCTTAAACATTCCTTTTGTTATACAGCATAAAACTTATTTAGTGCACAATGACCTGTGGCAAAAGCCTAACTAAAGGTGCCATTGTCTTGTTGCTTGTCAGATTACAGACAGCTGTTGTGCCTGGTCAAGTGGGTCAGGAGATGTAAGTGACAGTTTGTAGAAATATTGCGACTTTTTTCCTGAGTAGGATCAGGCAAAGAAGTCAGACAGAAATAAATGAAAGATAAGCAGGAAAAGGTGTCGAGTAGCTGTGTAGCTACAATTTTGTTCAGTGAAACAGGAAGCACCTGCATACAAGAAATATATATAACTAGAAAGACAGAGACAGTCAGTGGATAGGAGACAAATGAAATCCTTCCATCTGTCTATGGTCATCTTTTGTCTCTTAGCCCAGACTCTGTACCTACTAAATCTGTGATATTGCTTATTAGGGAAGCTGTATTCCTTACAGTGATTGGTATTACTTATAATAAAAATGTAAACTTTTACTCAGAGAAATTGTCAGAGTTTGATTGGATCAGTGCGTGGTCCATTTCATATCTTTGAGGTAAAATATGGCAGCACAATCTAAAAATCCTCAAGATATGTGGGACCCAACGGGAATCAGTCTTGGAGGCAGGCGTCTGCCTATACTGCATGCAAGAGGTTAGGTCATTGGAGCAGGGCCTGCAGGGCGAGACGAGGCAGGAGAGTCCCAGTCGCAAGAGACCCTTGAGGTGGGGAGCGCCATGTTACCTTCAAAGGATCCGGCCCCCGGTCCCTGCATGATGCCTGGACCATCCACCCCTCAAGCCTAGGGGAGTTCTCACCGCAGCTTGTCTTACTTTTGCATAAGGTGTTTTGCTACGTCAACAGGACTTGGCAAGCGGCTCCTCGGCCCCGGAACACAGGGCTAAGAGGACGTCGAAAGCTTAAGACAGCGATGGCGAACCTATGGCACGCGTGCCAGCTGTGGCACGCGAAGGCCTTGCAGCTGGCACGCGGGAAGGTCCGCAAAAAAAGAAAAAGCTGGCTCAGACTGCTGCCGCGGACGCGGCAAGGGCAGAATGCAGCGTCCCGCGGGGCCCCCTCCGCCCGCTAAGCCCCTCTGCAAGAGCTTTCAGATTCGCGAGGGAGAGCGTCTCCCTCGCGTCTCTGTTAAGCCCGCAGGGGCTAATGGGAAATTTCCCATCAGCCCCTTTAGACGCGTGGGACTGATGGGAAATTTCCAATTAGCCCCTGCGGGCTTAACAGAGACGCGAGGGAGATGCTCTCCCTCGCAAATCTGAAAGCCCTTGCAGAGGGGCTTAGCGGGCGGAGGGGGCCCCGTGGGACATTGCAATCTGCCGCGGCAGCAGCCAGAGCCTGCTTTTTTTTTTTTTAAAATTTGCCGGGGGGGGGGTTAGGACTTCTAATGGGCTGGGCTGGGCTGGGCTGGGCTGGGGGGGGGGGTTAGGACTTCTAATGGGCTGGGCTGGGCTGGGCTGGCGGGGGGGTTAGGACTGCTAATGGGCGGGCGGGCGGGCGGGGGGGTAGGACTGCTAATGGGCTGGGCTGGGCTGGGCTGGGCTGGGGGGGGTTAGGACTTCTAATGGGCTGGGCTGGGCTGGGGGGGGTTAGGACTTCTGCTGGGCTGGGCTGGGCTTGGCTGGGGGGGGGTTAGGACTTCTAATGGGCTGGGCTGGGCTGGGCTGGGGGGGGGTTAGGACTTCTAATGGGCTGGGCTGGGCTGGGCTGGGGGGGGTTAGGACTTCTAATGGGCTGGGGGGGGGGGGGGTTAGGAATGCTAATGGGCGAGGGGGGGGTTAGGACTGCTAATGGGCAGGGGGGGGGTTAGGACTGCTAATGGGTTAGGACTGCTAATGGGCTGGGGGGGTTAGGACTGCTAATGGGCGGGCGGGCGGGCAGGGGGGTTAGGACTGCTAATGGGCAGGGGGGGGTTAGGACTGCTAATGGGCTGGGTGGGTGGGCGGGGGGGTTAGGACTGCTAATGGGCAGGGAGGGTTAGGACTGCTAATGGGCGGGCGGGCGGGGTAGGACTGCTAATGGGCTGGGGGGGTTAGGACTGCTAATGGGCGGGCGGGCGGGGTTAGGAGTGCTAATGGGCAGGGGGGGGTTAGGACTGCTAATGGGCGGGCGGGCGGGCAGGACTGCTAATGGGCTGGGGGGTAGGACTGCTAATGGGCTGGGGGGGTTAGGACTGCTAATGGGCGGGCGGGCGGGGGGGGTAGGACTGCTAATGGGCTGGGGGGTAGGACTGCTAATGGGCTCTGGGCTGATGGGGGCTGTCTGGAAATGGGGTGATGGGGGTTAGGACTGGTAATGGGTTATAGGGGGGCTTAAACTGAAAATGGGGTGATGGGGGTTTAGGACTGGAAGTGGGTTGGTGGGGGGGGGCTAGGACTGGTATTGGGTTGGGGGGTTGCTAGGACTGGAAATGGGCTGATGGGGGGCTAGGACTGGAAATGGGCTGATGCAGGGACTAGAAGGGAATGGATGCTGGGTGAGGCTGGAACTAGAAGGGAGCTGATGTTGGGGGAGGATTAGAATGGGATGGGGCTGGGAGAGTAAAATGGAGAGGGGAAAAATATTTTGTGTGGGAGGGATAAAAAATCTACAATTGGCCGGGTATTGGGAGAGTAAGTGGGGATTGAGGATGGAGGGGTAAAATTTGAGTGGATGAAATAGGAATGAGGAAAGAGCAAAAGGAGAAAGATTAGTATGTTAAAGCGGATGTAGAGAGAGAGAATGGAAAAAAAAAAACTAGAAGAGAGAAGAAAGGACAAATGGACAGCAGATGATGGAGAGTTAGCAGAAAACATGAAGAAACCAGAAGAAAGTGGCTGGAGCAATTGCAACTGTGTAACTGAGCTGAGGTATTCTGTTTATGTAATTCCTTTTTGACATTGCCACTTGTTCTCTTTCCCCAGTAGGTCATGTATTGTTATTGTCTGAAATGTATTGGTTTAATATTTGCAGTGTTGCCTTTTGATAGGTATGGTGTGGTGCTTTGTGAGTCCTGGTAGTGCTGTTAGGATACGGCGGGTTTGCTATTGGTTCTAAATGGGCAGTGTTTGTAGTAGTTCCTAATGTGCCTGGCGGTTGGCACTGGATTATAGTAATGTAGAAATCTTTTAGTCTGTCTTTATCCATACACTCATTAAGAGACATGTTTACTAAAAGTTAGTGTATGTTAGCATTATGCAAATATTTATGCAAATTGACGTGCTGGCACTTTGAGGAAATTCTTTGGTTTTGTGCGGCAGTTTGGGCACTCGGGCTCAAAAAGGTTAGCCATCACTGGCTTAAGAGCACGAGTCAGGTGCAGTGGTGACTAAGCGGGCTAGATGCTCAGAGGAGTGGCAGCGATCGCCATTGTCGAAGGGGCTGGATGAGGAAGACCTTGATACAGAGCTAGATCTGCAGGAGGAGTTGGAAGAAGGAGAGATCCCAGAACAGGAGGATCAGGCCGCCAGCGCTCATTTTGGAGTTCCTCAAGGCTCTGAATTTGCCCGCTAATCTCCTGGCAGAGGAAGAGACGCTGGAGGATCCGCTGCTTCAGGCAGTGCGGAAATCGCAGAAAGGGTTCTTGGTACATTGAGTAGTATGACAGATGATCCAGGATGAGTGGGATCTGCTGGAGGCCGGCCTTAAAGGGGTGCAATCCATGATGCCCCTGTACCCGCTACCGGAGCAAGAATGAGAGCTCATTCGATCGCCCAAAGTGGACACAGCAGTATCGGCGGCAGTAGAGGAAACCTTGACTTGTCTCCTGTAGCCAAGAGCCGTGAAACCGATTCTGTGAGACCAGTACGGCTGCAACCGATACTCCATTTATTTTGTGGTACCCAAAAAGGAAGGTTCCTTTTTAGCCCGATTCTCGACCTCAAGGGCATGAACCGCTGTCGCCGGGTACCACATTTCCATATGGAAACGCTGAGATCAGTAATAGTGGCAGTAAGGAGCATAGACTTCTGACATCTCTTGACCTCACAGAGGCATATCTGCACATTCCCATCCAACCAGAACATCAGCAGTTTCTCCACTTTCTGGTGCCAAGGGGCCATTTCCAGTTTTGAACGTTGCTCTTCGGTCTGGCGACTGGCCCTTGTACCTTCTCCAAGGTCTTGGTGGTGGTGGCAGCTGTCCACAAGGAAGAGGTTTTCATCCACCAATACCTAGATGATTAGCTGTTCCGGGTGAAGTCCAGGGATGACGGCAAAAGAGCAACAGCATGGGTGGTGGAGTTCCTTCAAAGTCTCAGTTGGGTGGTCAACCTGGCCAAGAGTCAGTTACGGCCAGCCCAGGAGCTACAGTATTTGGGAGCATGCTTAGATACCCATGTGGGCAGTGTTTTCCTGCCAGATTGCTGGGTGCAGGAGCTACAGCAGTTGATATGGCAGTTCCTGAAGATGGCGAGACCGTAGGCGTGGCATTATCTGCATGTTCTGGGGACCATGTCTGCCACGCTCAAGCTAGTCCCATGGACAGGGGCGCACATGTGTCTGCTGCAGAGGGCTCTGCACTGGGGTGATCCCATCAGAGTCAACCCCTGTCCCAAGTATTCCCCTGCCCGCGGAGCACCAGGAGAGCCCTCAGGTGGTGGCTGCATCCGGGGTGCTTGGAAGGGGGCATGCCACTCGAGTCCCCGGTGTGGGTTCCACTGATGACCGATGCCAGTCTGTCAGGTTGGGGAGCCCTTTGTGAAGGATGCTTTGCTCAGGGACAGTGGAATCTATAGGAGGCCCTGTGGTCGATCAACAGACTCAAGATGCGACTGGTGACCTTGGCGCTAAAAACCTTTAAGCCAAGATTGCAGAGGAAGGTGGTCAACTCCTCTCGGACAATGCGACCACGGTGACTTACATCAACTGGCAAGGAGGCACAGCAGTGCAGCCCTGGAGGAGGAGGCCAAAAGGCTGTTCAGATGGGCAGACACTCGTCTCCAGACATTAATCGGCGGTGCATGTACTGGGAGTTCAGTGGGACGGCAAACTACCTCAACCAAGTACACGTGGACACTGGAGAGTGGCAGCTCAACTGGCGGTGTTTGAGCAGGTGGTTCGCCAATGGGGCACACTGATCATGGACATAATGGCAACCAAATCGGCCAAGGCCTGTCAGCTTTTTCAGCAAAAGTTGAGAGAGCGCATCCAGGCCTTTGGACATCCTAATTCAGCAGTCGCACGAAGATGGTCTTCTCTGTTTTTCTCCCATGGGTGCTCATAGGCCGGGTAATGCAAAGGGTAGAGACACACCGGGGATTAGTCATTCTGATGGCACCGGATTGGCCGAGGCACCCGTGGTATGCCGACCTGATTTGGATACTGACAGATTGACTGTGGCAGCTTACATTTCGGAAAGGCAGCTTACAGTTGACGCAGGAGCCACTTTGCATGCCCCAAATGGATCCGTTCTCGCTTACGGCATGGCTCTGGAAAGGGCGAGGTTGAAGAAATATATTTGGGCTTGGTGATAGCAACCTTGCTACAGGCCCAGAGGAGGTCTACCAACCTGGCATACATCCGCGTGTGGTGCATCTTTGGATCATGGTGTGGAGAAAGGCAGGCATGTCCTTCCACTGCCTCCATCCCGGACATCTTGGCGTTCTTGAAATCCGGTTTTGATAAGGGCCTAGCTGCCAGTTCCTTGAGGGTGCAACTGGCGGCGATTTCCTGTTATCGCAAGAAAGTCCACTGGGTGCCATTGGGTACACACCCTTCTGCCGAGGAGTGCGGTGGTACCGCCTTGGGATCTCAATCTGGTGCTGACGGCACTGTCTGGGGAGCCCTTTGAGCCATTGAGTCAAGCTTTCCTGAAGGATTTGACTCTGAAAACGGTATTCTTAGTGACGATTTGCTCGGCACGCAGGACTTCTGAGCTTCAGGCCCTGTCGTGCCAGGAGCCATTCCTTTTCTTCTCCAAGGAGAAAGTGGTCCTGTGCCCTGTACCTTCATTTTTGCCCAAGGTGGTATCAGCATTTCATGTAAATCAGGCTGTTTCCTTACCGGATCTGGCGAGTGCAGATGTGGGCCCTACCTCTCCACAACTGCGCCGCCTGGATGTTAAAAGAGCCCTGCAACGGTATGTGAAAAGGTCATCATCCTTTCGGAGATCGGACTGTCTGTTCTATTTGGCAGGCTGTGCAAAGATGAGGAAGCAGCTAAGGCCTCCATTTCCAGATGGATCAGGGAGGCGATCGTGTCAGCGTACATCTTGAAGGGTAATGCAGTGCCAGTGGGGTTGCAGGCGCACTCCACGAGGGCTCAGGCAGCCTCATGGGCAGAATATAGTTAGGTTTCGCCGGTGGAAATAGGTATGGTGGCAACATGGTCGTCACTGCATACTTTCTCTAAGCATTATCGCCTGGATGTCCAGGTGGCGGGGGACGCTCGTTTCGGATCGGCAGTGCTTCAGGCTGGTTGTGCGGATCCCTCCCTTTAGTTTAACTGCTTTGATACATCCCAGAGGTGTGGGACTGCACTGGAGGGACTATAAAGAAAGAGAAATTAGATTTATCAGCTAATTGTTGTTCCTTGAGAAACTCCAGTCCAGTCCCGGAACTCTCCCTGAGTGCTTTCTGTGATAATCTGTGCACACTCCGGTCCTGAAGCTGGTTCCCTTGGTGGAGGAAGTGGCCAGGAGGAGCCGAGGAGTGGGGTGTAATCAGTGGTTGGGGGGGGGCGGATCAAAAGAGCGGTCGGTCGCTTGCTTCCCACTGTTTGGAGTTGCTCGGGCGCTCAACAGGTAGGCCTCCTCATCCTGGGGGGGGGGGGGTATACTTCCCAGGGGATGGATGGGGTACTAGTTTATATAGGTGTAGAAGTGTTTGTTGCATGGTTAACTACTTATTTGTTGCTCCTGAGAGTCTGCTTTGTTAATAGGTACTGGGGCTGGTAGGCAGTGCCAGCTGCATAAGTACACTGGTGTCATCAAAAAGATGACATGGTCAGTCTCCAAGCTGCTGGAAGAGGTATACTACCCAGAGGTGCGGGACTGGACTGGAGTTCCTCAAGGAACAACAATTAACAGGTTAGTCTCTAATTTTTCCTTCTGTTAAAGCATAGTTAGAGCATGCTTGCAGGCCGACACAGCCTTAAAGCATGCTCTGTGATATTTACCTAACTCTCTGTCTTCTTCCAGGAAACGTTTGACCTGTGTCAAGAAAGGAGGAGCCTCGTCCTTGGATTCTGGACTTTCCTGTATGACAGCTTCTGCATCGCCCTTGGAGGGCATGTCTTCCCCCTCTCAGCCGGGGGACACAGTCCATCCTTCCTGCCTCAGTGCAGGATGGTGTTAAAGGTAAGGATGCCAAGCCGGCTGGAATCTTCAGCAACTGTGCTCTGAGCCGCTCTTCATACTCTAGGGCAGGGGTCTTCAACTTCAGTCTTGGAGGGCTGCAAACCAATCAGGTTTTCAGGATGTCCCTAATGAATAGGCATACAAAGAAAACCACACTGAGAGTATTAAACTATCAGGACAAGCAAAAACAGACCCTCGGGACTAAATTCATTGTTTAGGAACTTAACACCAAAGGGAGAAATTACAAAGCCAAAACCCCTTACAGGAAATTATGCCAAACTACACACATGGCAGCAATTTCAGCAAAATAGGAGAGAAAAAGCCTCAAGACTATGACTTTCCCACTATGCAGCAACAGAATGCCGTAGGGGGGATGATGAACTCATCATCATTGGATGAAAAATCTCCCCCTTTTTTTACATTTTTAATTTTAGAAAACAACCATTTACTATATCACAATACCCACCATTTAAACCAGCACACTTTTACTGCTGTCAAACAACCTTCTAGTAAATCATTCATTCAAACCTTCAGGAGCACTGCCAGTAGTTCCTTATCGGTCCTACAGTTCAGTCCTCCATCTCTGGGTAGTGCACCTCCTCCTGCAGCATGGAGACTGGACAAGTCAAATTCGTGACATCACCGGGTATATCTTGCTGGTCTTCTCCCATCATCCCCCAGTGTTTCCAGTCTCCATGCAGCAGGAGGACTTAGTGAGCCTAGGTGCTGGGCTCACTTGAGGGCTCATAAGGAGCAGTTAGGACAGGATTAATTGTAAAATTTCCCTTAGTTAATTTTTATTTCTCTTTCTTTGTTGGTACTTTTCATTTAAAAAAAAAAAGTTCCACAGCCGCCAGTGCCTCTCTTGTTTTTCCCTCTTTGCTTCGGCAGTTATTTTTTTTAATTCTTTATTTTCGTTTTACAACAACAAATGAAAGGAAGACATACAACTAAGAGACAAATACATACATGGAATGTGATACATACACCAAAGTAAACCCCTACCACCCCCCTCCCCCCGCTTCTTCTCTAGAAAACTAAAGCATTCTCGAAGCGGGCGTGTACTGACATTATTGTGTTACAAAACCTTACAGCGATCTGAAACATGATGAGTGTACATTAAACAGACATGTCGAAGCAATGAGCAGATTGTACATGATCATTGAGCATCTGCCATTTAGACAAGCGAGAATGAATTTGGGTATGGAAAATAGCTCTCCGAGATATCTGCTCATATTTACTATATAAGCAGACAAGGTTCCGCTATTCATTGACAGTAAGTCGAGAGCTATCCTTCCAAGTCCCCGTAATTAAACATATGGCTATACCCAGCATGAAATCAGGAGAAAGCGACCCTTCTTAGGAAGAGAGGGGACCCCCGCCACTGAGCGGAGTCCCACAGTCTTCCAAGAAAGAGGCCCGTGAAGATGTAAGATAAATGAAATACGACCCCAGACCCGCCCCCAGTAAACCTGTAGTTAAGGACATTCATAAAGAACATGAACGAGGGTTCCCACATCAGTATGGCAAGACCTACACTGGCCCCTGGCAGTTGTGTTCCATTTGGCTATTTTCCTGGAATATAAGAACATCTATGTGCAAAAAAGACGAGAGTTGAGTTTGGGTAGCTGAGGCAGATCGGGAAACCCGCATTATTTTGCTCCAGGAAACGCTCCAATGCACAGGGGTTAAAGTGGTTTGCGGTTAGCGATCCCAGGCTTGTTGGACTCTACAAGTGGCAGTATCTGTACCCTGACATAATAGTTATAAAAGTTAGAGGCTACCCCATGTGTACTACTAATAGAGTGAATTAGTTCTAATAGCCCATCCTTAGTAGGGACAGAGGGCGGCATGATTGGAGCACTTTTGAGGCAGCATGGAAGCTGCATCAATTGAAAGTAATGTTTCGCTAGTAACGCAAATTCCCTGTATAAAGCAGAAAAGGTTTTCCAATGAGCTGCAGAGAAGAGCTGTTGGGGTGTCCTGATCCCCCTGGAGTACCAGGGTCTGGAAGTAATCATGTATGGCTGCTCGAATTTCTAACCGGAACTCTGGCTGAGTTAATAGGGCTCTATCAAAGAACCAGGCCCCCGGATTCCCTTGAAGTGCAGTAGTGTGGTATTGAAAAGAAATAGCAGCATGATCTGAAATATGCTGGGAGTGAATCTTTGCAGCGTCCACCTGAGGAACTAACAGTGTTGATATTAGAAAGAAATCTATGCGAAACTGGGATTTGTGAGGGGAAGAGAAGAAGGTAAAGTCAAGCTCATTGGGGTGTAGTAGCCTCCATAGATCGACTAGCAGAGGGTAGGGCTAAATGGCCAATTTTCCCAATGGAGAAAGGTGAATAGTGGTGTACCCCAGGGATCTGTGCTGGGTCCGCTGCTTTTTGACATATTCATAAATGACCTGGAAAGTGGAATAACGAGTGAGGTTATCAAATTTGCTGATGACACAAAACTATTTAAAGTTGTTAAAACCCAGGAGGATTGTGGAAAATTGCAAGAGGATCTTGATAAATTGGAAGACTGGGCATCAAAATGGCAGATGAAATTTAATGTGGAGAAGTGCAAGGTTATGCACCTAGGGAAGAACAACCCAAACTATGGTTACACGATGCAAGGTTCCACATTAGGAACCACCACCCAAGAAAAAGATTTAGGCGTCCTTGTGGATACCATGTTAAAAACCCTCGGCCCAGTGTGCAGCAGCGGCCAAGAGAGCAAATAGAATGCTAGGTATGATAAGGAAAGGAATGGAAAATAAAACAAAAGATATTATAATGCCTCTGTATCGTTCCATGGTGAGACCGCACCTTGAATATTGTGTGCAATTCTGGTCGCCGTATCTTAAAAAGGATATAGCGATTTTAGAAAAGGTTCAGAGAAGAGCCACCAAAATGGTAAAGGGGATGGAAGGCTACTCCTATGAAGAAAGGCTAACAAGGTTGGGGCTCTTTAACCTGGAAAAGAGACGGCTGAGGGGAGATATGATAGAAGTCTATAAATTAATGAACGGAGTGGAACGGGTAAATGTAGATCGATTGTTTACCTTATCAGAATATAGAAAGACTAGGGGACATGCAATGAAGCTACAGGGTAAACTATTTAAGACTAATAAAAGAAAATATTTTTTCACTCAACGTGTAATCAAACTCTGGAATTTGTTACCGGAGGATGTAGTAAAGGCTGTTAGTGTAGCTGGGTTTAAAAAAGGTTTGGACAAGTTCCTGGAGGAAAGGTCCATAAACCATTATTAAGAAGGGACCCAGGATATCAATGCTTGAACCAATACAAGCATTGTGGAACCTGTGTCCCTTGGGGAAACTGCTAGGTACGTATGACCTAGATTGGCCACTGTTGGAAACAGAATACTGGGCTTGATGGACCTTGGTCTGACCCAGTATGGCATATCTTATGTTCTTATGTTCTTATCTTTGATCACAGAGGTAAGCGCGATATGACTCTTGGGGGGACCACTTGTCCTGGGCGGCTATTTGTCAATCAGGGGATCAAGAACTAAATTGAAATCCCCCCCAATATCAATGAAGAATTAGCAGAGGCCTGCGCAGCCTGAGCAGTAATAGCAAAAGGGCAGGGTCATCCAGATTAGGAGCATGAAGGCATATACATGTAATTTTAAAGTTACCCATCTTGAGGTGAACTCTGGACCATCTACCCGCTGTATCTAAGCAGGTCGCAACAATAGTAGCAAGCAGAGATTTCCTATCCAATATGGCAACCCCACATTTCCTAGAAACAGCTGGGGAATAGGCGGCCACCATGTAAGGTTTAATATTGAGGTTGAGAGTTTCCTTCGAATTGAAATGTGTTTCTTGGAGGAAAATCAGGTCCGCAGCTTCATGACTTAGATAGCTTAGGAGTTTCCTCCGTTTTATCGGATTATTGATTCCTTGTACGTTCAATGAGAAAATCTTACATGGTGCCATCTATCGATAATAGACATTTTAGGTAAAAGCGCTTGAAAACTTACAACATAATCAGAATCTGTACAATAATGACATAAGCACCAAGTATGCTGGCCAATACACCCATATTGAAAAGTATGTACCAAAGTAACTTAGAGAAGAAGCAAAACCCCCAATGAATATGGCGACCAGATGTCTGCGGGAGGAGGCCCTAGAGAGGAAGATAGAGACATAATAAAAGAAAAGAAACACCAGAGTCCATAAGAAACACTGTCTCTGATACTCGTCGAGGCTACTATGGGTAGACGGAGTCGGGTCCCAGATATCTTCAAAATAAGGCAACAAACCGCCCTCGACAGACTCTTCGCTGAGCCGCGGTAAATCCAATATGGCAGGTACAGCGGATGGGAGAGTACTGGCAGGAATATTCTGGAAGTCAGCGCATCAAGTCGGCTTCTTTAGAGTCCAAAAACTCCGCTAGTAGATCAGGGTCCTCAAATGTTCTTGTCTGATTGTGAAGCGTGACTCGGAGCTTGGCCGGGTACATCAGGCCATAGCGTGCTTGTAGTTGTTGAAGCCTCGGCCGAAATTCCAGAAAGCGCTTTCGGCGGTCGACCGTGGGTTTAGCCAAGTCAGGATAGAAGGAGACCTTGTGGCTCTCAAACTCCATATGGCCCTTTGCCCGGGAGGCACTGAGAATTTGTTCCACATGTTGATATCTCAAAAGTCGAAAGATGATAGGCCGCGGGGTCTTCCTGTTGAGCGTTATGTTTGTGAGTACACGATGAGCGCGATCGATCTCCAATTCTTTGGTAAAGGTGATTTGGAGCAGGGAAGGGAGGATTTTACTTAAAAACTCCTTCATGTCTCCCAATTCCGCTCCCTCCGGTATGCCCACGAGTCGTAGGTTGTTGCGGCGCGCTCTATTATTGCCATCTTCCACTTCTTTCTGCAAGGCCCGCACCTGACGTTCAACTTTGTCAAGTTTGGACAGCCGGACCGCATGGGAGTCTAATATACTCTCCATTTTGTCCTGACGCGAAGAGAGCCCCTCTAGCCTGCCTTGCAGTACACCAAGATCTTCCCTCAGCGCTCGAAGTGCTTCACCGTTTGACTGCACGAGGTCCTTAACCCCTCTAATTTCTGCGAGGATTTCCTGCTGCATTTCGGGGCCCTCGCGCAAAGCCAGCCCCTTCTGCGGGGACGGAGGTTCAGTTTTGGAGCGTTTACCGTGAGAAGCCGCTGGAGATCCAAATTCCAGGCGCGTGGGTTTGGTCCCCGCCATCTCACCAATGTGCCCCGGCCAGATCAGAGCAGAAATTCAAGTTTGTCCGGTGTTAATTCAGGATTCTGAGTAGGCCTCTCGGGAGCCTCAGCGTTATGCGACCATCCCGCTGGACATCGGGCTCCGCCCCTTGCTTCGGCAGTTATAATTAGTGGGACAGCTCTCCCCTCCCGGACCATACGGAGGGGAACCTGGAAGAGCACAAGGCAAACGGCACGAGCGCTGCCCCAAGTTCCTTGGTGCAGCGGGGAAAAGCCATTCCCCTGCAGGAGCACAAGGCAAAACGGCACAAACGTTGCCCCAGGGCCCTCGGGGCAGCGAGGAGAGCCGGCGAGCCAGTGTGATCAGCCCTCACCATGCATGCTGCTCACAGCAGGAACGAGCAGCTTAGCAGTTTGCAGGGCGGCGCTGAGATCCGCTCTCAGAAGGGAGCAGTGAGTCAGGGGAATCCCGAGGTGAGTGCTGCTGTGGCTCAGTGTTGTCGTCGGCAGAGCTGTGAGGGGGAGATACTTTTTGGCGCGAAGCAGAGTCGGTTGGCCCTGAGCCTGTTTCCCGCGCTCCGCAGCCACGTTGCAGCATCAGCGCTGATCGGCTCATTAGCAGCGAATTAAACATGTTAAACTAGGAACGGAGGTGATAGCGGTTAGCGAAACAGGGTAAGTGCTCCAATGGGCCTCTAGTTCTCGGGAAAACATGCAGGCCTTAATCGCGTGCGTAGGGGCGGAAAAGCAGATTCACACTTTTCTTTAAGTTGCCTCAAGCGGGGCTAACTAGAAGGCCTTCAATTTAATTTTCTGTAATCCCTTCTAGGTGTTCCTTTTGGGAGTTTGTTTATTTGTCTGCCTTTCTTTTGGTTGGATTCTTGTGCCCTACAATATTTTTAAAAAAAAAGTGGGGGTTGTCTCTTTATGGCTGGCAGGTATTGATTTTATATTGATTTTATCTTGAGTTTCTGGTGAATATTAGTGCAGTCACTGAAATTCAGAGCTTTCAGGTAATAACTCCATTGATATCGATTTAAATAACTTCGCTTTGTTAATTAATTAAATTTATTTTATTTCTTTATGGTCCTTTTTGGTAAGGTAATTGGATATAGTTAATTTAATTAAGGCCTGTGATTCTGCCGTTTTTGGTTCTGGAGCCCTAAGGGAGTTTAAAATAAAAGCATGTTCTCTTTTTTTTTTTTTTTTAGCTTGAAAGTTATTGATTTTATTGTATATGGCTAAGGCCTTCACGCCCACAGTGTTGCTATGTGGCGCAGTTTTGGATGGGGACAACTGCAGAACCTGCACGTTGGCTCCCTTGTCTATGGAACGAGAAATTCAAGGGAGAGCGTGTGGAGAGACTCAGACCCCATCGGCGAGAGGAGCTGGGGAGTCCTGGTTGGAAGTCCCGGCCGTATCTCGTCTAAAAGGCCAAGAAGGGGCATCTGGATTAGATGGCCCTATAGGATCTGGAACAGACCTTCGTAGTTCTCAACAGCTGATGTTCCCATAATGCATCATGCGCACTACGGACGGCGTGCAGGGTACATTGGCGGAGCCGCTGATGCTGGGAGCGACGGTGCGGCAGTCAGGCTCAGAAAATGTTGACAGCAATCGGGTGAGACCTCTTGGGGGGCTGACTCTCTTGAGGATCAGCCCTTGGCCGCGGATTAGACAGAGATGGAAGATGTGGTTTTGGAACCGCAGTTGGAAGATGGTATTCCGGAGTCTGAAGATCAGGCAAGGAGCATGAGAATACTTCACAAGGAAGTCCTGACTCGCCTTTGCAGAGCCCCTTCAACCGTTTAGCCTCGCTTCGGTCCAGGAGGACCTCTTCATTCAGGCGGGGGGATGAATGGCTGGTTCGCCATGTGGTAGAGCGGACAATTCAAGACGCATGGGAGGTGCCAGAAGTGGGGTTTCGAGACGTAAGAGCTATGTATAGGCCATACCGCTTAGCGGACAAGGAGACGGGGAGTGTCCATTTTCCCAGTATAGATGCAGCGAGGTCTCAGTCCCAAGTCCCTACTCTGGCCCAAGTTGATATACCTGTTCATTGTAAGTACAGTGCAGATTCTGTCTGCATTGTACAACTCTGAGTTAACTGTAAACTGCACTGAATTTAGAGAGAGCGGTATTTAGGAGAAATAAATAAATAGATAAATAGGTCACGGAACCGTCGATTATCCTGGGAATATGCAGTGCAACATTGAAGGATGCGCAAGCCCGGAAGGTGGACAGCTTCTGGAAACAGGCCTTTAAGGTTTATGCTCTCTCTTGGCAAGTTCCTTTTGGTGGAGCTTGGGTGACGAGAACTACTTCAGGTGAGGCAGCGATACAGTTGCCGTATCAGCAGTTGCGGGAGCGTTTATTGTAGGTGTCATGGTCTTGATCAGGTGCGGCTTATTTAGAGGAAGTCCATGGTGATTTGGTTAGGCCGCTGGCGAATCCTAGGGCTTCCTTGGTAGCCCTGCGCTGGTACCTGTGTTTAAGAGATAGAGGGGCAGACGCTTCTTCTACAACGCAGCTTAGTAGATTTCTTTTTAGGCCTGGTACGATGATGGTCGTTGCTATGTTTATCTGGGAGTACCGGAGAGGACGGGTCTTCCCGTCCTATTCTGGATTTTACGGGAGTGACTTCCTGTCTAATCATCCCTCGAACTTTCAGGGGCATAATAGTATGCCCCCATCAGACCACTTTAGCCGAAAATGGATAAGGGTCGCACTTCCATGGGGACATTGTCATTTTCAAGCTTTGGCCTTCGATCGGGCAGCGGCACCACGAACCTTCACCTAGGTTATGGTGGGGGTGGAAGCAGAGCTGCAAAAGGAAGGAATCTGGGTTCACCCTTGTCTTGACGGTGGTTAAAAAAAAAAAACGAGGCGGGGAGTTTGCACGTGACAAGCACAGTAGTCAAGTTTCTTCTGAGCCTCGGCGGGGTGGTCAATGCGACCAATAGCCGGCTAATCCAGGCTCAGGCCCTAGAATACTTAGAAGTATGGCTCAACACTCGTTTGGGAGCACAAGGTCTGACGGATCAGCGAGGTCAGGCTTTTCGGCTCCTAGCGCACAAGTGGATGGTCGACACCAGCTCTGTCGGCTTGGAGTTGCCTTCGTGTGCTACGGTCAAGGGCGGCAACCCTGAAGTTAGTACCATGGGCCAGATCTCACATGCATCCTTTGCAAGAGGTCCTCACGCCACCGTTCTTCGCATCAGAACGATTCTGTGTACAAGCATTTTCCCTATCCCTGGCGGGTCAGGTAGTCCCTTCAGTGGTGGTTTCCGTCTGCGAAATCTGGCAGCAGGATTGCCACTGGAGCCACCTCAGTGGATCCCAAGGTGGCCAGAGGTAGGTTGCGCAGACGGGGGAGCCCATTGCAGGGATCTCTTCGCACAAGGAACAGGGAACGGGCCGGAGGCCCAGTGGTCGTTCAACTGTTTGGAACGGCGAGCAGTGTTTCTAACACTTCAAACATTCGGAACCGCGGTGAGAGATCGGACAGTTAGGGTATTGTCGGCTAACTCGCGACAGGAGCTTCCTCAGTCATCAGGGGTACACAGGCAGCGCTACCATGAAGGAAGAAGCGAGAACCCGGGTGGAGGGGGTGCAGCCACGACTACAGACGATCTCGGCCGAGCACCTTGCAAGAACGGATGATGTGATGGCAGATGTTTCAGCAGAGCCCGGGTGGATGCCAGAGAATGGAAGCTTCATTTGGAGGTGTTGACACAGATAGTCGTCCAGTGGGGTCATCCGATTAGGGACATCATGACAAATTTTCAGCCGACCAAGGCAAATAGCTTCTACAGCAAGAAAGGGGGTTTCACTCAATCTCCTCTGTATTTTCCCCGTGGGTGCTCATAGGACGAGTGGTTCAACGCATCGGGGGAGAGTACTGTTAGTGGCATCAGATTGGCCGAGGCGTCCGTTGTAGGCTGAGTTAGTCGGGCTTCTTGGCGGGGACCCTGGCGATGGCCGGCAACAGCAAATATTTTGGCCCAGGGCCCTCCTCGATTACCTCTAGTGGATTGGTTCGTGCGTATGGCTTGGCCATGGACTGGGCGAGGGTAAGGAGGACAGGCTATTCTGGAGCCATGCTTTCATTCTTACTTCGAGTCGGAAAGGCCAGTTCGTTAAGGTTACAGCTAGCAGGGCTAGCAGGAATATTCTTGGGGTTATCACGTCAACGTGGTGCGTTCTTGGGTTTCTATCTGCGGTTCTAGGCTACAACTTTGCGCAGTATGAGGTGGCATCCGTGGGGTCCCATCCAGGTTTTAAGAGTTTTATCTATGGAGCCTTTTGAACCCTCGCAACAAGCTTCGGACAAATATTTTGCCTTAGACGGTGAGTTTAAGGGCCATCGGTTCAGCATGACGTGTTGTGGAGCTGCGGGCATTGTCCTGTCGAGAGTCATATTGTCCTTCTCTAGGGAAAAGGTAGCGTTGAGGCCCGTACCGTCGGTTGGTCAAAAACTAGCTTGGTCTTTCTTATGAATCAAGCAGTAGCAGTGCCGATATTAGGAACTGCGGATAGGAGCGCCTCAGACCGTAGTTTACGTTGCTCGGACATTAAGAGAGTTCCGCGTTAATTTTTAAGTTTCAGGGTGTTTGTTTCTTCTCGTTGGAGGTCTCTGTAAAGGGGAAGTGGTCCCTAAAGCGGCAATTTTCAGCTGGGCCCGGGCAGCCATAGGGGTTGCGGGCTTGCCCTTCTGGTGCGCTAGCGATGCCTGGTGCAGGGCACAGTGTAGTTTCACCAGTGAAGAGGGTCAAAGTGGCCTCTTGGTCGTTTCTTCATACTTTCAGTAACATCTATTGTCTGGAGGTGCAGGCAGTGAACGGTGCCTGTTCGGTTCGGCGGTGTGGCGAGCCGGTCCCTCCCAATGATTACTGCTCTGTTACATCCCAGAGGTGGAGGACTGAACTGTAGGACCGATAAGGAAATGGAAATTACACTTACCTGGTAATTGTTGTTCCTTGAGGGAATACAGTTCAGCCCTCATTCCCTCCCGGGGATGAAACTCAGACGCAAGGCGTCAGTTTGGAGGGGGTTCCGGTCCATAAGGGAGCAATGTGTTCTGTCATGCCGGTGATCACGGGAGTATCTTTCTTTATATGATCTCTTTTAGTCCTCCTTCCTTCCTTCTGTTTGTCTTTCTCTGATCTGCGGGTAAGAAGATAGGGTCAAGGAGGAGGGTGTTTTTTGCCTTTTATTTCAGGGCACTGTAGTTTTAAAGTTGAAGTTTAAGCATAGAAATGTAACTAATTCCTTAACTGCTCATTTGTTGCTCTTTTGAGTCTGCTTTGTCAGTAGGTCACTGGGGGATGATGGGAGAAGACCAGCAAGATATACCCAGTGATGTCACGAATTTGACTTGTCCAGCCTCCATACTGCAGGAGGAGGTGCACTACCCAGAGGTGGAGGACTGAACTGTATTCCCTCAAGGAACAACAATTACCAGGTAAGTGTAATTTCCATTTAATTTAACTGACTACTAAGCTTCCCTATAACAAAACCTTATCACTGTAACCACAGCAGAGAGATCGCAGAAGGAAGGAAACTGTCACACAGATCCAGCAGCCAATACATCAATTTCAAACACTCTAGACTGTAAGTGTGTCAGCAAACGCAAAAGGAACTAATGTTAATAAGAAGCCGAACAGCCATTACAATGCGGCTTCGGTCAACCTGAAAACTACTCCTATAGCGGCACACTACGTTCTTGCTATCCTTTTACCCCAAACTGCCCATCTGTAGACAGGTAAAAGGATAGCGAGAGCATAGTGTGCCGCTATAGGAATAGTTTTCAGCGATGGGACTCACCTGACTACCTGCCGAAAGGGTTAATGGTCTATCAGAAGATCTATGCTCTCTCCAAAGAGGAGCACAATGAGTGGTTTAACATTCCCAAGGTGCATGCTCAGGTCATGACAGTTACTAAACAGACCATCATGCCCGTGAAAGGCGGATTGGCTTTAAAGGATGTTCTGGATGGCAAGGTTGACTCCTTGCTGAAGCGTCAATTTGCACCAGCTTGACTTCTTGAGGCCTGCTCAAGTGAATTCAGTCTCTTCCGCCTGATGATACAACCTCTCTTGGAGTTGGCTACGGACTTCCTTTCTGATGCCATGTATGACCTGGTGCACTTGGCGGCCAGGGGTGGTGCCCTGGCTACTATGTCATGGCACTGGATTTGGCTCTGTTACTGGGCAGCAGACATATCTTCCAAAGCCCAGTTGGTTTAACTGGCCTTTAAGGGGAAGCTCCTCTTTGGAACAGACTTGGAGAAAATGGAGAAGTACTTAGGTGATATGAAATCTTACCTCCTCCCAGAAGACAGGTTCAGGGAACCTGTGAAGTGAACAAGTGCCCCTGACTTCCAAAGACATGCTGGCTGGATGCCCAGGGGTCTTGAAACTGTTGTCACTACTGACCTGGAAAGCCTTTCTTCCCCTCTGCTTCAAAGCCTCATGCTCATTCTCAGTCCTTCACGTGGACCCTGGGACACAGCCTCCTCCAGAGAAGGTACCTCCTGGGCCACATAATGAAGTCTTGGGGGCCCATTCCCTAGTACATCAGGTGGGCGGCAGGCTTTGCTGCTACTTTCAGGATAGCTGGGTGCTAGACACCATCCAGTTTGGCTGTGTCCTGGAATGCAAAGAGCCGATTCCCGGTGCCTTCATCATCTCACACTATAGTTACACGATGCAAGGCTCCACATTAGAAACCACCACCCAGGAAAAAGATTTAGGAGTCATCGTGGATAACATGTTAAAACCCTCCGTCCAGTGTGCAGCGGCGGCCAAGAAAGCAAATAGAATGCTAGGTATCATAAGGAAAGGGATGGAGAATAAAACAAAGGATGTTATAATGCCTCTGTATGGCTCCATGGTACGACCGCACCTTCAATATTGTGTGCAATTCTGGTCACCGTATCTTAAAAAGGACATAGCGTTATTAGAAAAAGTACAGAGAAGAGCCACCAAATTGGTGAAGGGGATGGAAGGCTACTCCTATGAAGAGAGGCTAAGAAGGTTAGGGCTCTTTAGCCTGGAGAAGAGACGGCTGAGGGGAGATATGATAGAGGTCTATAAATTAATGAATGGAGTGGAACGGATAAACGTGGATCAATTGTTTACGCTATCAGAGTATAGAAAGACTAGGGGACATGTAATGAAGCTACAGGGTAAACTATTTAAGACAAATAAGAGAAAATATTTTTTCACTCAACGTGTAATCAAACTCTGGAATCTGTTACCGGAGGATGTAGTAAGGGCTGTTAGTATAGCTGGGTTTAAAAAAGGTTTGGATAAGTTCCTGGAGGAAAGGTCCATAAACCACTATTAAAAAGGGACCCAGGATATCAATGCTTGACCCAGTACAAGCATTGTGGAACCTGTGTCTTTTGGGGATATTGCTAGGTACGTATGACCTAGATTGGCCACTGTTGGAAACAGGATACTGGGCTTGATGGACCTCGGTCTGACCCAGTATGGCATGTCTTATGTTCTTATGTTCACCCTGTGGGTCTGCGATCAAGGGTACCGTGGTGCAGGCCACCTTGGACAAGTTGCTGCACCTGAAGGTGGTGGTGGTACCCATCCCCCTGGAGTGTGGGGCAAGGGCAGATACTCCATCTACTTTGTGGTGACAAAGAAGTATGGTTCCTTCCGGCCCATACTGGACCTCAAAGTGGTCAACAAGCAGTTGCGCATTCTGCATTTTGCGATCTGTGATTCAAACAGTGCGCTTAGGAGAGTTCTTGGTTTCTCTGGATCTGGCCATGGTATATTTTCATTTCCTGATCCAGGCGGATCAGCAGTGGTATCTGCGTTTTGCCATTCTTGGCTCTAATTATCAGTTCACTGCCCTTCCTTTCAGGCTCTCCACTGCCCCAAGAATGTTCTCCAAAGTCATGGTGGTGGCAGCTGTGGTGCTAAAGAATCTGTGTCCATCTATCTTGGACAACTGGCTGACCCAGGCCTGTTCTCTGTCAACGCCTTGGGTAAAGTCCCGAGTAGTATCCTTCTTGGAAAGCCTCAGCTGGATGATCAATCAGGAAAAGAACCAGCTTTTGCCTTCCCAGTCCTTAGAGTTTCTGGGAGCACATTTCAACACTCAAGTGGACAGGGTTTTCCTGCCAGAGGACAAAGTCAAGACTGTTGAATTGCTTAGTGCAATTCTGTGCACATCAGGCCCTCCAGAGTCTGGGATTACCTTCAGCTCCTTGGATTGATGGCAGTGACCATAGAGATGGTACCATGGGCACGTGCTCCAATGGTCTGTTGACTTGATGGTCCCCGAGTTCTCAGGAGTTCGAGTGCAAGCTCCCATTGAGGGTGAAGTCCAGCCTGCAGTGGTGGTGGCAGCCCTGTTATCTGAGGAAGGACATTCTGCTGGACGATTTCTCCTGGATCCTGCTGATGACACATGCCAGTCTCTCGGGCTGGGGAGCCCATTGCTAAGACATACAGCACAGGGAGGAGATGTGGTCCATCAAACGCCCTGAGATAAGGGCCATCAGATTGGCTCTTCTGTGTTTTGTTTCTGGTTCATGGTTAAGGACCAGGTGGGTTGAGTGTTCTCCAACAATGCTACAATGGTGGCTTATGTCAATTGGCAGAGCGCCGGAGTGACCCTGGAGATGGATCTCTTGTTTGCCTTGTCGGCTCAACACATTGCTGCAGTAGACAATGTGGAAGTGGACTTCCTCAGCCAGCATTCCCTGAATCTCGGCGAGTCGGAATCGAGTCTCGAAGCTTTTCAGTTGATTGTGTGCCTTTTGGAGTCGCCCAAAATAGATCTGATGGCGAACCACTTCTTCACTTGCTGCAAGGAGATGGTGTTCAAGGGTGTCGATGCCCTGACCCAACCTTGGCCCAGTGGCTGCTGTACATATTTCCTCCATGCCCCCTAGTGGGGCATGTGATTTGGCATATAGAGCACCACCCGGGCAGGATTGTCCTGGTGGCGCCAGATTGGCCACAGAGAGCGTGGTTCGGAGACCTAATGCGGCTCCTACAGGTGCCTCCCCTTCACCTGTCTCGGGGGCTGTTGCGGCAAGGACCGATCGTCCTGGAGGATCCGGCTCCCTTCTTGCTTAAGGCATGGCCCTTGAAAGAAGACTTCTTGCGTGTAAAGGCTACTCCCTGGCCGTAATCTCTACTATACTTGGTGCCTGGAGGATGTCTACCAAGCAGGCATACGTACGAATATGGTGCTTCTTTGAATGCTGGTATGGCACACGGCACTTGGCTCCTGAGATGGCCACGGTGTTGGCCTTTCTGCAGGATGGCCTCAAGAAGGATCTCTCACTTAGCTCCCTGAAGGTTCAGGTGGCAGCGTTGGCCCATTTCTGTGGTCAGGTGGTGGGCAAGTCATTGGCCTTGCACCTGGACGTCTCCCATTTTCTCCAAGGGGTTTGGCATCTGCATTTTCCCCTTCAGTCCATGATCCTTTCCTGGGATCTGCCTCTAGTACTCGGGGCCCTGATAGAGGCCTCCTTTGAGCCATTGAAGCATGTTACCTTGAAGGATTTGACACTCAAGACTGTCTTCTTGGTTGCAATTTGTTCTGCAAGGCGGATCTCCGAGCTGCAGGCTCTGTCTTGCTGAGATCCTTATCTGTCCTTCTCAGCTGAGGCCGTCTCCATTCAGCTTGTGCCATCCTTCTTGCCTAAAGCGCATCTCCTTTCATGTGAATCAGGTGGTTTGTCTCCCCTTCTCTAGGGAGCATGCTAGGGGAAGGATAAGGATCTTTGCCTTGTGGATGTCTGGAGGGTGCTGCTCTGATACCTGGAAGTTACAAATTCTTTTTGTAAGTCTGACCATCTTTTTGTGCTGTTTGCTGGCCAGCGCAAGGGTGAAGTGGCGGCCAAATTGACCGTGGGGCGCTGGATTAAAGAGGCTATTACCTCTGCGTATCTGATACAGAATTGGTCAGTTCCAGAGGGGTTATGTGCCCATTCTAATTGAGCAAAAGCATCCTTGTGGGCGGAACGGAGCTTGGTGGCCCCTGCAGACGTTTGTCAGGCAGTGATGTGGCATCTCTTTCCATTTTTGTGGAAGCATTACCGCTTGGATGCCCATGTGTGAGTGGACACAGCCTTTGACTCAAGAGTTTTGCTTTGTCTTCTTCCCATCCAGTGGTATTATAGCTTTGGTACATTCCACTTGTCTGGACTGGTCTAGCAGGATGATATGGAAGGAAACATTTTACTTAGCAGATAATGTCTTTTCTTGAGTCTTGTTAGATGAGTCTAGGGCCCACTCCTGAAATTGTTTTTAGCTCTGTTTCTCTTTTGTTGTACCCTTGGATCAGCCATGATTTTATAACTGGCTCTGCAGGTCATCTCCTCCTGACAGCCTTCTATTCTGTCTTCCTGTACATAGTTCTCTACTGTTTTGCTCATTGTTGCCCACTACTTTGGGACAAATACTGAAAGGACCTCTGGTGGCTGAGGCTGATAGAGACATGGAGTGACGTCATTGAAACCTGGGCTTTTCATTGGTCTTTGTCCCCACCAATCTGCTGGCAGGGGAACACAACCTACTTTCTGGACTGGTCTGGCAGTACTCAAGGAAAGGACATTATCTGGTAAGTAAAATGTTACTTTCCATCTCTTTCCCTTACCCTGGTCTCCCCATTCCTAATCCCCTTATTCCCCAGTCCCCCCTCCCAGCATCTTGTGGTCTTGGGCAAGCCACTTAACCCTCCATAGCCCATGTTCCCTGTAAAATAGTTCTCTGTGTGCTGTGCTTTCCTGTCTAATCAATGTGTTTATACCTCAAAAATTTCCTGTCATGATTTGACAATTTCCAATCTGTAATCAAAAACCGCTGCTGATCGCTGGAAGTAGCGGTATACAAAATGTATACTAAATAAATAAATAAATAAAAATAAATCTTCTCTCCCCCGCCTTCCAGCATCTTTTCTCACTCCCCACCTCTGTCTAACGTCTCCCATCTGCCTTCCTACTTCCTCCCCATGCCCCTTTATGTGTCCTTATCCCCCTCATTTGTCCAGCATCTCCTATATTCATACTCCTCCTCCCCCTTGTCCAGAATGCACCTGTGTCCATATCCCCCACTCCTATGTCCAACAACTTCCTCTGTGTCCCTACTCTCCTCTGCATCCAGCATCTGCCCTGTCGCTGTGTCCCCCCCCCCACACATTTTTAGCATTCCATCTCTGTAGCTCTGTCAGCCTCTTCCGTGTTCCTTCTCCAGCTGCATGTGCCAGCATCTCCCTGTCACCTGTCACGCCCTTGCCCCTGGCCACTGGCTTAGAGGGGCGAGGAAACGGAGAACTTCTCCTGGTGAGCTCAAATAAACTAGCTTTTCCTCAGGTGGATTCTGGGACATGTAGTTTGGCTCAAGAAGAAGTGTAGTCATGGTCCGATGTTAAGGCAAATGACAGAATTTATTTTAAAGTAAAGGTTCAAGTAAACTGTACACAGGAATTTTGTCCATTCAGGATTTTTTGTAACAGAGCATTTTGGATCAGTATAACTGCTTCACAGTCTTTTATACACATGCAGCTGGTTAACAACGTTGCTTAGTCTTAGAGAAACAGCTCTGCTCAGCAAGGTAAAAATACTTCTTTTTAACCTCGTGTTTGTGAAACACTTAACAACAAAAGAATAACTCAGTTCCTCTGGAACAACCTCTTCTTTCCCTCCTTCCTTTCAGGATAGGTTTTAAACTCAACATAGGAAAACAAGTAACAAACATTCACAAGCTTTCTCTTCAGCGTGACTCAGCACTTTGCCTGAGAAATGCAAACACGTGGAGTTTTCTTCAAACCCATTTCCTGGCTCAATTCCAGTTACCTGCTTCTAGGAGACTTTCTCATTCAATGCTAGCCTTTAGCATAATGATTCCATGCTTGTAGCTTGACACAGGGTACAGTCCATGGGGATATCTAGATCTTGCAATTCCTCCCCTGCCAACTCAATCTGCATATCCTCTGGTGTTGTTAGGGCAGTGTCCTGTTCTGAGCTTTGGACACAGTGCTCAGAATACAGCCTCCCTGGGGGTTCTAAGGTCTCCCCTGAGCTCAACTCTCCCCGATAAAGACAGTCAGTACCTGAAGCACTGGGCAGTTCTCCCTGGTGGTGCTCACTACGGTTCCTTGTCTCCTTCCAGCCTCTCTGGAACAGCTCTCTGTATTCCTCTCTGGGTTCTCTCCTGGAGATCTGCAGGTGCTCCTGGTTCCACTCCTGATTCCCCTGAATCCTCTGAGTCTTCCGAACCTCCTGAGACCTCTGCCTCCCCAGAGCTTCTTCCTTCCTTGGAGCTTCCTCTCTCCTCTGAGATTCGCCTTTCCTCTGAGCTTCCCCTATCCTCTGCTTTAGCAGAGGTTTATATTTCCCTCTCCAGGGCTCCAGCCCTTCCTCCACTCCTTCCAGGTGATTGTAATCACCTCTCAGGCCTGCAGTTACGTCATAGGAGTTAGGGTGTGGCTCCCTGAACTTTCTCTCCCTCAGGTTTCTTTCTCTATGAGGGGTCTGAAATCCATGCCCTGCAGGGATTTCTCCTTTCTTTAAGTTAAAGTCATTGGCCTTTTCTATACTCATAGGCTCAAAACAGGCTTCCTTGTCAAACACCTTATTCCACCACCATGTTCAGCATCCGATCCTTCCTCTTTGTCCATGTCTACCATATCCCTTGTCATCCTATTTCCCCTCTGTTCAAGCATCACCCCTCATGTCCAGCATCACCTCCTTTGTGTCCCTATTCTTCCTCTCCCCCCCAACCAGAGCCAGAATAATCCCCTCTAATCATTTTGTGTCTCGTGTTCCCACCCCCTTCATGATACAGCTTTTCCTCTTTCCCCATACCACTGTTTAGCTCCCTCACCCTACCAGTGCACACTTCCACTGCTGCTTGTTGGGTTTACAGCAGCAGCAATACAACATATGCCTTATGACAATGCCCACTGACTGTTTTGGTAGCCATCCTCTGCACCAACTCTTTTTATAAATTTTTGAAGGTGTGATCTACAGAATTGCACACAGTACTCCAAATGAAGTCTCGCCAAAGATTTATACAGAGGCACTATCACCTCATTCTTCCTGCTGGCCATTCATCACCCAAGCATCCTTCTGGCTTTCACCATTGCCTTTTCTACCTGTTTAGCCACCTTAAGATCATTAGAAACATTACTGCCCAGGTACCGCTCTTCTTTCATTGACAGAAGTACTTCACCCCCTATACAGTACTGCTCCCTTGGAGTTTTGCAGCCCATAAGCATGACCCAGCATTTTTCTTTTGTGTTAAATTTCAGTTACCAAATTCACAACCATTCCTCAAGCTTCACTAGATCCCTCCTCATGTTATCTACTCCTATCTGGGTGTCTACTCTATTGCAGATTTTTGTATCATCTGCAAAGAGGCAAACCTTACTTAACAGCCCTTCCACAATATCACTAACACAAAGGTTGAAGAGAATTGGACCAAAGACAGATCCTTGTGGCACACCATCTTTCTCCTCAGAGTTAATGCCGTTTTCCTGTACCCTTTGTCACTTCCCACTAAACCAGTTTCTAGCCAATTTATTTATAAATCGCCTGTATGGAACAGTGTCAAAGGTTTTACTGAAATCTAAGTATATCACATCTAGGGCTCTCCGTCTGTCTAAATTTCTGGTCGCCCAGTCAAAGAAATTAATTAGATTTGTTTGATAAGACCTGACTCTAGTAAAACCATGCTGCCTTAGATCTCAAGCCACTGGATTCCAGAAACCTTGCTATCTTCTGTTTTAGCAGCATTTCCAGTAATTTACTCATCACAGAGGTCAGACTAACTGGCCTGTAGTTTCCAACCTCATCCTTAACTTCTGCTTTTGTGTAAAGGGACTACATGTGCCTTTTTCCAGTCTGCTGGGACCATTCCTGACTCTAAAGAAGCATTGAAAAGGCCAGACAGTGGAGCTGCTAGAACTTCCCAGCTTCATTCAGTACTCTCGGATGTATCACTTTGTTTACTTTTTAGTTTAGCTACTCATGAACACAGTCTTCTGAAAATCATTCAAGATTGCTTTCACTTCGGTCCCTATTTGTGGGCGTTTTCTGAGATCCAGCCCGGTGGAACTCTGAGGTACCTCACGGATGGCAAACATCAGATTGGGTAGGAGAATATCCCAATCTTCCCATCTTCCTGCATAAACGTTTTTAACATCTGTTTCAGAGTTTTAGTGAATCGCTCAAGGCCATCCATACTGATATTTGCAGCATCTTGACACCCAGGTAAGAATAGATAAAATGAGGAGGGATCTAGCGAAGCTTGAGGAATGGTTGTGGATTTGGCACACACTTGCTTCAACACTTTGGATACAAATGGTGTTCCTTGATCTGTGAGGATCTCGTTGGGTATTCCCACCCGCAAGAATACTTCCCAGAGGGCATTCACAATCATAGTAGTCTTCATATTCCTTAGAGCCATTTTCCCAGTATGACTAAAATATACTTTATTACCTCAAGTGGTTCACTCCAAGGGTCCTACCAGATCCATGACCACCCTTTCAAATTGGGTTTCAATGATTGGCATAGGCATTAAAGGGACAAGTCGGACTCTGGCGGGGTTATGAAGTTGGCGGGTGGGGCATGACTGGCAGTATAACTGCACCTGTTTATGGACCCCGGGCCAGAAATATCAGGCCAAAACTAGCTCTAGTGTTTTTCTCCACCCCCAGGTGTCCCCGTAATAAATGGCTGTGGGCCAACAATAATACCTGCTGATGATATTTCCCCAGCCCTATCAGTTCTTCTACCTCTTCCCCCTCTAGGGCACCCTCGGACCCTCTATAATAAATCTCCTTTTAGTACAAAATAGGAAAAGGTTATTGCAGGGGATTCTTCATTACCTACTGGAACCCCATCCACCTCCAAAACCCACTCTCAGTCATGTCTAAAGGAGCCCTCCTGTTACTGGGCCCTCCTGAAGCTTCATGGGTCTTCCCCTAGCCCTCATTCTGGGAAGGAGACAATTGTATTTGGGTCACCACTGCTGAGCTCTGAGTTATCCCCAGGGGTTACTTCCCTCGGCTGGCCTTCCCTGGATTCCTCCCCCATAGCCGCTCCCAGATTCTGTTGATAGCATAGCTTTTCCCGGTGATGCCTGCTCCAGGACTTAGCAGGCTTGGGATTCTCAACATACAGATCCAGGTCTCCCAGGGAGATAATCTCTGGGAAATCTTCTTGATCCGACTTAATGGAGCCATCAATTAGCCGGACCCATGTCACTCCGAAATTTGGGTATTCTTGGCCAATCATCACTGGATACGGAAGCCAGGGCAACATCATGACCTTGAATGTGGCTTGCCCTGCTGGAGTCTTAAGTGAAATCTGGCCATTAGATATTGCCTCTGGTCTCCATGTACACAGGCTAGTGTTAGCATCTTTGCATTGTCATTTTGAAATCGGGTTATGATCTGGCAAATGAGAGTCTGCACGTTCCTGGAGTCTATCAAGGCCTGGAGGCGAGTTCCCTCGAGTTCCATTGGAATCACAAAGTTCTGTGGCCCAGGGTGGGGAGTGTCCACAAAAGCTTAGGTGAGAGGGGTGGTTAGGCTGACATTCATAGGTTCTTCCTTACCCAGGAGAAGTTCCCGAGCACAGTGTACCCAGGCTCCAAACCTAAAACAGGTGAGGAGGTTGTGTCTGGGGTCATGCCCTCACTTGGGAGGTGACTTTGGACATGGGAGCCAGCATCCGTTTTGGCTTCCCCTTCCGTCCTCCTGGGCTAATAGGTGACTTCTTTCCCTTCTCACTGTCCACTTCAGTTACCAGCTGGGCTTCATGATATCCCTTGGCTATTTCCAGGGTAAGCTTGGGGTGCTGACGTACCCATTGTTTCATCAGGGCAGTCAAGATCTCCAAAAATGCTCCAATAACACAATCTTGGCTATCTTGGACAAGGTCTTTCCCTCCGGATGCAGCCACTTCCATGCAAGACCCTTCTGAATCGCTGGTGCTAGGCCTTGATGGCCTTGACAACTGCATACGTAGCTTGCCAATCTGGGTTGGCATCCTGGCATGCAGCCTGACTACTGCTTGTCAATAGTTTATCCAATTAGGTAGTCCATGTTGCCTCCAGCCACACAGCCATGGGGGCGATTTATTCAAAGTTCACCAAAAAATAGTCTGATTCATCTTTGGCTGTCATTTTGAGAAGCATTTGCGCTAAAGGGTGGAGTTGCAATCTCTGCAGGGCCTAGGTCAACTGAGCTAGGGAACTCTTCTGTAGCTCCCCCTGCACTCAAATAAGATCCTGTATCTGCTTTTGCTGTTGTTGCTTCTATTCCATCAGGGTGTGTTAAAACTGCTACTGACATTGTTTGTGCTGATACTGCTGCTGCTGTTGCTGACCTTCTGCCAGAATCTGGAGGAGCTGCTCTATCCTGGGCTTTTCACTGTTTTCTTGCAACACAACCACAGCTTCCTCTTCTGCAGTTGGGTTAACTCTGCAGTAGTCCTGCTCCAACAAACATTTAGCACCCTCTAGTGGCCAAAACAAAGCCTGCCAGTCCAGCACTGACTACCTTCTTCAAGCTCCCTAACCCTCTTAGCCCATACAAACCAACAAAAAAATCCTGATCTGCTGTAGAGGCCCAACACTAGGGGTGTAGATTTGCTCTCAATCACATGGTTAGAGGAAATCCCCCAGCTGCCACCATATGTGGTAGCGTGACGTGCAGTGGGAAGGGGTTTTCTTTAAAACCCAGAACAGACAGCAGTTCACGGAAAACAAAATCAGCTTTACTTCTATTCCAGCTTGTTAAACCTCCACAGGCTGCTTCTTCCGACCCTTACTTCAGCCCCAGTTAACGTTCCTACCTCATAACTCTACTACTAATAATACTGAGCGTGTGTATAGCACTACAAGATGTACGCAGTGCTGCACAGACATGTAAGAGACATTCCCTGTTCATCAGAGCTTACAGTCTAGTCAAGACAGACAACACAGTAGGTGTAGACAAGAATACATCTAGGGGAAATGGTAAGGAAACACACAGGAGATCAGGTGAGTCAGTATCCGAAAGTGGCAGTGAAGAGGTGAGTTTTGAGCCCGGATTTGAAAAGGGCCTTGGAGGGACTTCTGGCTCCACAAGCCTCTTTCCCTCCTGCAGCCTGCTGGGTTCTTAACCTCTCCCTGTGAACCATGCCCTCTCAGCGATGAACTCTGGCTGCAGACTCTTTTAAAAGGGACTGTTGATGCAGTACTCCTTTTGGAAAGGGATGAGTACCATTCTATAGACCCCGTCACAAATGCATATTTCTCAAAGCTAATATATTCTGTTTAATAAAGTCATAATGAAGTTTTTTCTTCTACATTTGTTGTCTGGACATTTTATTTTTCAGCCCTTATATGGTGACATCAGAATTCTAAACAAATAACACAGTGCAAATAATATATGTATATAGACACATTCAGATACTTTTAATATAATTCATAACAGATTCAAAATATATACACACACATAATATCATACCGCCCTCAAAAATGCAATTGACAGTGTGTTCCAAAAATTATATTAACAAAAATAAATATATTCAAATATATGTTCAAAAATATTACACTAACATCAGAGTACCCTCTTAAATCATAAAACCCCAACAACAATCCCTTTTTTCCTTTTATTCATGAATTATTAAACCCACATTTTTCTATCCATTTTTCTGTTCAATCCAACCTGATGGATAGAAAAAATGTGGGTTTAATGAATAAAAGGAAAAAGGGATTGTTGTGAGATAATCATTGTATGTAATTTGATTTATTTATTGATGTCTTATTATTTATTATAGGGATTGTTGAAACAATCGTATGTAATTTGATTTATTTATTGATGTCTTGTTATTTATTATAGGGATTGTTGAAACTTTCATTGTATTGTTTGTAAAATGTGGTTTCGATTATATGTATATTGTGTGTAGTTGGGGTTTTATGATTTAAGAGGGTACTCTGATGTTAGTGTAATATTTTTGAACATATATTTTGAATATGTTTTTGTTAATATAATTTTTGGAACACATTGTCAATTGCATTTTTGAGGGCGGTATGATATGTGTGTGTATATTTTGAATCTGTTCTGAATTATATTAAAAGTATCTGAATGTGTCTATATACATATATTATTTGCATTGTGTTATTTGTTTAGAATTTTGATGTCACCATATAAGAGCTGCTTCTTCAGCTCCAGAATCCAGTATTCTCAGTCCTCAGCAGCTGAGGGGGCATCCTTTGTGAAGTGGACTCCGCTGATGTGAGACAAAAAAATAAAAAGAGAAGAAACAAGGACTTGACTTCAGAGGATATTGAAGTAACAGCAATATAGTATGTGTCGCCTCTTGTCAGTGAGGGTGTGAGGGTTGGCAATGCTGCAGGGCCTATCTTGCCATCAGGATCCTTTGGTGGGTCTGATGGGCCCCTAGGGTTAATTACCTGGTGATCCATGTCCCTTTCCCCCCCAGCTGGATTGCCTCTCGTGTCTCTCTGTCATATTCCTGGGCTTCTATTATTGTACCTTTCATTTTAGCTAATGTCTGTATCTTTTTAAAAAACCTCAATTTCCATAACAAGCAACGTCTCAGCATCGTCGGAATGTGAGTACTTTCAGTTTTTCAGTCAGGGCTGTGATCGCCAGTATTTGAGTGCTTTGTCAGGCAGCGTATCTTCCCCTCTCTTGCTCTCGCTCTCTCTCGCTCACTCTCCTGTTTGCTCCAGAGCTCTGTGTTTGCAGCCGGGTTTGTTTTTGTGCATTGGCTGTCAGGGGACCCACGGGGTGACGGCACAAGGGCTTTGCCATGTCTGTAAAATGCAGAGTGGTAGAGCATGGAATAGGCATTGGGGAGATGCAGGCTCCTTTGGGGGAGGATTAGTCAAGTGTGGCAGGCTCGGCAATTCCTGCGATTTTGGCGGGAACCGCAGCCATTTCAGATCAGTCAGCCATTTCAGCAGAGCAAGGGAAACTGCTCAAAAAGAAAGCAAAGTCACAGGAAAAGAGGTTTTCAGTACCACGGACCGTCTGACCAGCTGCAAGAGCTGATAGATGTGGTTTTTTTCCACTGGATTTTATTCTCTCTATGCACAAAGCATACTGTTTAAAAAGGCAGCAAGCAGAGTGTTCCTCTCAGGCTACTCTGTCTTCCCTCATGCCTGGTGATTCTCCCTGCAAGATTGTTCTCTCAAGGGCAAGGAGGGAAGGGGATTTCTGGGTTGATCAGGATTCTCCCCTGTCACAGGCCAGAGAAAGTGGGCAAGGTATGTGAATCTCATGCAGCTGTGGCGTTTCCCTGACAGGATCAACCCGCTGTCATAGGGGCCGATACTGATGCCTCAAGTGGATTGATTCTCACTTGCAGCTTGGCTTTTGTGTGGGCACGGCTGAGGCATAAGGGCTATTCACCTGTGGTAACTGCAACCCTGCTGAAGGTCAGGAAGACGTCTACCACCTTGGTCTATGTGCAAGTATGGTGCGTGTTTGAGAACTGGTGGGTGGCTTGAGCCATTTATCCCTTTGCTGCTTCTTTGCTGGAGATTTTGTTGTTTCTCCAGGATGGGTTGGAAAAGGGATTGGCACTCAATTCCTTAAAGGTGCAGGTGGCAGCGCTATCGTGCTACAGGGAACGTGTAAAAGGTAGTTCTCAGGTAGCTCATCCTGATATGGTTCAGTTTCTCAAACAGGTCCAATCTCCGGTGTGACCGTTGGTTTCTCTATGGGACCTTAATATGGTGCTGACGGCTTTGATGGAGCCGCCCTTTGAGCCATTGGTAGAGTCATCATTGAAGAACCTCATCGTGAAGATGGTGTTTCTGGTAGCTATGTGCTCAGCGCACAGGATTTCCAGGTTGCAGGCCTTGTCATGCAGGGAGCCCTTCCTCGTGATTTCCACGGAGAAGGTGGTCCTCTGGCCTGTGCCTTCGTTTCTGCCTAAAGTGATTTCAAGTTTTTATCTCAATCAGTTCATGTCTCTGCCAGCCTTTGGGTCTCTGGAGGACATGGACGAGAGGCATCAGCTGCACCGTTTGGATGTGCACAGAGTGCTCCGGCGATATTTTAAAAGGAACTCCTGCTTTTCAGGAAATCAGATCACTTGTTCATATTGTTTGGAGGGCCAAAGAAAGGTCAGGCTGCCTCCTTGGCCTCTGCCTCTTGCTGGATCAAGGAGGTTATCATCTCTGCTTATACCAGTAAAGGGAAGCCAGTGCCGTGTGGCCTCCGAGCTTATTCTGCACGAGCGCAGGCGGCAACTTGGGCAGAGTGTAGTCTTATCCCTCAGGGGGAAATTTGTACAGTTGCAACGTGGGTTATGTTGCATATGTTCACATGTCATTACTGTTTGGATGTGCAGACTTCGTCAGATGCTCGATTTGGAGCTGCAGCGCTTCAGGCAGGACTCGCGGGTCCCTCCCACATTTAGTTACTGCTCTGGTATATCCCAATCATTTCTAGACTGGACTGGAGGGGTGAGGTGGAAGGCAAAATTAGACCTTACCTGCTAATTCTTTCATTGAGCTCCTCCAATCCAGTCCAGATTCCACCCTGAATCCTTTCTGAAGTTTTTGCATAAGTCTCAGAATGAGCTGCGGTAAGAGCGAGTCTAGCTGGTTCGAGGCAGAACGATTAGCTGAAGAAGTTCACCTGGTCTCTGTATACAGTCTTCCTCCATCAAGGGTGGGCATTGAGACAGATACGTCTCTTGTCAGCACAGCTTATCCTCATGTATATAGTTAACACTTTAATGGTATATTCACCGATCAGGTATAACATACTTCTCTTAACTCATGAGGGCTCTGCAGGGCTAATAGGGGGTTCTTAAGGTTTTAGTGTTCTTCTGTAGTAAACTTTGTCAATAGAATACTGGATTCTGGAGCTGAAGAGGAAGTTTTTATATGGTGATGACAGAATTCTGATATCCTCAGTCCTCAACTGCTTATAGAGGGGGAAAGCCCAATTGTGACTGGACTGGAGGGACTCAAGGAAAGACAATTAGCAGGTAAGGTCTAATTTCGCCTTTTTTTTCCAGCCTGCATTGTATGCAGTAGCGGGAAGGAGTTTGGTGTCATTGGCAGGTGTTTGCCATTCCTCTGTATGGAAGGGCAAATCCGCCAAAGCTCAGTTTACTGTGGGGGACATAGAGAGAGTTACAGGGCCTGGTGGGCAGAACATCTTCGTGCCAGCAATTCCAGTGGTTTCAGCGGGAACTGTGGCCAGTTTACCTACAGCACAAAAAGCAGCCTTGAGCTCTGGGAAAAAGCAAGCCAAATCAAAACATAGTTTCTACACCTGGGGCTGCTTCTGGCAGTGAAAATAACTCCTCTGAGGTTTTGGGTTTTTTTTACTCCATACTCCATACTATTGATGCACCAAGTTTATTGCCTGAAACGAAAGCAGGGCACAGCACTGGGGAAGGAGCAGTGCCAGGCAAAGGTAAAAATGATTTCAGGGGCAGAGTCCTACAGAGGAACCTTGCCACAAGCTATAGTGCATGGAGGAGCACCTGTGGGGGAGAGCAAGGGTTCCTCAGTCGAAGGCCTCTGAGGAACCCTTGGAGAGGATGTCCAAACTCTGGGGAGAGATGACTGCTCTGGAACTGGAGGACAGCGAGATCCCTCCTAGGGAGGACACCAGTGTCGTGAGGGTTTTTTGCCAGGAAGAGCTAGCCTCCTTAATTTCTCACTCATTGGCTGCGCTTAACATGGTTCAGGCTCTGGCTTCTGCAGAGGAGTCATTGGAAGATCTGCTACTGCAGGGGTTTAAATCTTCCCAGACAGCTTTTCCGGTACACAGAGTGATAAAGTAAATGATTGAGACAGAGTGGGAGGTCCCAGAAGTGGGTTTGAAGGGCAATAGAGCTATGGCCCGACTCTACCCCAGGCAGATAGGGATCTCCTGAAAATGCTGAAAGTGGTTGCTTTGGTTTCGACGGTCACTGAGAAAACCACCATCCAGGTGGAAGGTGGAGCAGATTTGAAGGATGTGCAAGACCATAAACTGGACCATCTTTTGAAAGAGGCATTTGATACCAGTGCTCTGACCCTTCAGGCCTCCATCTGTGGTGCTTATGTCACGAGGGTATGTATACACTAGTCCCAAGGGTTGCTGAGCGGGGACAGTGATACCACTCTTCTCCTCCCAGAGGCAGCCAAGTTGGAATTTGCTTCCGCCTATTTTGCAGATGATTTTTATGACAAGGTCCGTGCCTCTGCCAAGACTATGGCTTCTATCATTGCAGCCAGATGGTTCCTATGATTGCGCAGCTGGTCTGTGGACATTTCTTCTAAGACGCGTCTCTGTAAGCTGCCTTTTAAATGTAGGCTGTTGTTGTTTGGAGAGGCACTGGAAAAGAGAGACTCTCCCAGATCCTTGATTAAGGGCTCTAGGCTCCCAGAATATCGTCCAAAAGCCCCAAAGCCAGGAACTACACCCAGAGGCCAGGTTTCCCGCGCCCCCTCCTTTCAGAGGGGCTGTTACATACCACGTGGTCAGCCCTTTTGGGGTTAGTGGAGATCCGATAGAGGCTAGTTCTCCGGGATCTCTGCACCACCTAAGAAATCCCAATGAAGCAAAGCCAACCCAGGTGGATCTGGAGACAGTAGGTGTTCAGCTGCAACATTTTTATTCCACCTGAGCCACAATAACTTCCAACCAATGGGTGCTGGAAGTGATTCGCAAAGAGTACGAGCTGGAGTTTGCGAGGCCTCTCGCTGAGGCTTGCTTTTGGTTGCCCTGCAAAGCTTCATCTAAACTGCAAGCAGTGCACAACACGTTGCAATGCTTGCTGCAGTTGGAAGCGGTGGTCTCAGTGCCCAAAGACCAGTTAGGCTCTGGTCGATACTCCATTTACTTCGTGATGCCCCAGAAGGAAGTCTCCTTTCAACCAATTTTGAATTTCAAGCATGTCAACAGGTCCTTCTGGGTTCTACGCTTCCTGAATGGAGACATTGTTGGTTATTCTCGTGGTATGAAGAGGCTAGTTCCTCACGACTCTAGACCTCATGGAGGGGTATCTTCATATCCCTATTCTACCAGAACATCAGTGCTTCCTGAGGTTTGTGGTGCCCATGGGCCATTTTCAGTTTTGAGCTCTGCTGTTAGGCTTGGCTACGGCACCTCAGACATTGATCAAAGTAATGATGGTAGTGATGGCTGCTCTATGAAAGGAGGAGATCCTAATGCACCTATCTCAATGGCTGGTTGATCCACTCTCCTCCATAGACTTTGCATGCAACGGTCACTCAACAGGTCATAGCTTTTCTCCAGAATCTGGGTTGGGTCGTGAACATGACCAAAAGCAAGCTCGACCACTCTCAGGATATAGTCTACCTCTGTGTGCAGTTCAGTACCAGTGAAGGCAAGATGTCTCTGCCCTTTGAGAGGGCTCAGAAGATCCGGATGCAAGTACAGCGTTTTCGGAGTATGGTAGCTCTGTCAGTGTGATATTACCTCCAGTTGCTCGGATCCAAAGCAGCAGCTCTGGATCTGGTGCCATAGGCCCGAATTCCCATGAGACCATTGCAACAGGCCTGCTGAAATATTTTCTGGCCTGGGCATTTGCGATTAATGCCATCGGGTCCATGATAGGTTCCCCCAATGGTGAACTACTTTCTGAAACACTGCAGAATTCAACTGCCAGTGTCCAACAATCCTGTGTTACTTACAACTTGCAATGTGCTCCTCATCCTGTGAGGCTGGTATTGGTCTTTACTAGGATCCAGTCTGGTAGCTCCAGGGACACCCCTCTGTCAACTTCTCCGGCTATAGCCACCACTGGAGCTGGGCCCTCATGACCAGCGGGTAGACCAGCTTCATTGTTTCGAGAATGACGCTGAGGTGATCAACAGGACAGGAGTGCAGAGAGAAAAATGTCTGAAGGGTTCGATGCACTGGCACAGTGGTGGCCGCCCACAGACCTGTGGTATGTGTTTCTGCTGTGGCCGCTCATTAGCAGTCTACTTCAATGCATTGAGACACATCCAGGTTCAGTGGTTCTCATTGTCCCTGATAGGTCGAATAATGAGGCCCTAGTCACTGCTGGCCAGGCAGGGTCCGATCCTCATGCCCTCAAGTAGCTTGATTCTCGCTTATGGCCTGGCTTTTGAAAGGACATGCCTGATGCAAAAGGGTTATTTGGGCTCGTGTTGAACACGCTGTTCAAGGCAAGGATGCATTCCACATCTTTGGCATATATTCGAGTGTGGCACGTGTTGTCAGACGGCTGCCTGGGTGAGAATGTTCACAGTCTTGGCAAGTGCATATATCAATATGATTTGCAAGGGATTGTGGGAAATGCAGTCCATTCACACCAGACACAGCTGCTCACAATAATTAGTTGTGCTTGAGTGTAAAGCCAATAAGATATTTATTTATGGGGTTATTTTTCCCAACACAGATATGCTTGGTAGCACATAAAACAGGATACTTGCTTTCAGTGTTAAATTTAGAAAAACAAAATCAGGAAAACAACAGATGAACTTGTCAGGCAATCAAATGAAAAGAATAAAGACCTGGTTGGTAACAAACTGGTCTTTTCTGTAGGCTTTAGCTAATATTTTCTTAGCAGTGTTTCAAACAACAAGCAAAACCCACAAAGAAGGGAAAAACTGTTCTTTTCAGGTTAACTTCTTATATCTTCACACATAGACTCAGAAGTGATTCCCTCAGAGCTCACAAGCAATTAGGTAAGGCTCAATTGCTAGCAGTTATCCAGCTGAAACCCCTTAGCTGGCTTGCTTTCTACTGCGTGGCCCAAAATCCTACTCAGGAGCTTTTCTGAGTAGATTAAAGAACAAGTTTGTATTTCTTTGTGATGGTTGCTGTACTTTGTAACAGAAAATTACCAAAGGAGTTTAGACAGAGAGCAATCCATATATTCACAGCCTGTATCTAAGACTTCTCCTTCCCCTTCTTCAACAATCATGGGTTCAATATCAGGGATTGGCACAGAGGAATTTCTCAATGGAGCACTTTCAGGAGAATACTTGTTTCCCTGCTGTCTTTCAAGGTTATAGCTAGGGCATAGATCAGTGTTCATACCTGAGCTTCCATTGCTGTTAGAGTTCCTCTCTAAATAGCCTGGCCAGTATGTAGTCCAGTTCTTATGTCTAGCCTTCCAATCCAGATCCCTGGACACTGGATCTCTCTTCACATACCTTCTGGCACGGGTCTTAGGGTCTCTTCCCCGTGCAGCCGTCTCCCTCACAGGTACCGACTGGAGATTCCTAGCCCTGCAGCACCATTCCTCTGGCTTTCCCCAGTCCAATGGTGTATGCTGGCCCTTGGAATGCCTTCCAGTATACGTACTGCTCTGGACTCCTTTAGACCTCCCAAAGGCTTTTCTCTTCTTTCTTCCAAAGGGTTTCTTGCCCTCTCTGTCCGTCCGGTTTGGCTTCTGCTTCTGATGATCCTCCCGATGATGAAGATGTCCAAGATGAGGATCTCCAAGCTGATCCTGAGGATGAGGATAATTCTCTGTAGAATAAACTCTACCTTTATTCTGATTAGATGAGTGCTCCACCCTAGCACAGCGCAGCTGTGCTGAATCAGGCCCTGCCCTTTGAGATGAGTGCTTGGGGATTACCTCATAGCCCTCTTGATTGAACACACGTTTCCTCACTTCAGCTCCTCTAATGGCTGTTGGAAACCTGGTGCATTCTGGGACTGGTAGTCTTTTATGGGAAAATTCTGTTTTCTTATTTCTACCAGAACTGACAAGTTGCTTGTTCAGAGTCACTTCACCTTTACTATAGCTCCTTCCTGAGCTATGATAAGCTTCCTTATCACAGTGTTCAAGGACTGGTGTGCACACAAGGAGCTTGGAGCTTTATGGCCTCCATGTCAGACATTCTTGCCTTTCTGCTGGCCTTTAATTCTGAGAGTTCAGGTGGCAGCCCTGGCCTGTTACTGAGGTCGCTCGCATGGCATATCGCTGGCAACGCATCCAGACGTAGTTCATTTCCTTTGGGCAGTGAAGCACGTAAGCATGCCGGTCCCTTAAAAACCAACTTTCTTAAGTCTTGCATATGGTTCTGATGTTGAACATAACATAAGAACATAAGATATGCCATACTGGGTCAGACCAAGGTCCATCAAGCCCAGTATCCTGTTTCCAACAGTGGCCAATCTAGGTCATACGTACTGTGACATAGTGGGTCCTTCTAGCCCGTTTAATGAAGCTAAAAAGCCAGGAACAAAAGTAGAGCTGAGCTGTAAACAGAAGCACATGGTTCCTGGTTACCGTGGGAACCAGGCACAGAGGCAAGAGAAACGCCAGTGCTATCATTCAAGGGGTGAATCACAAGGTAATGCAGGACACCTGTTAGGGGGTGGAGTTGAGCACGGCCCCAGAATTCACCCTATTAAAGAAACTGCAGTGGAGCTTATGGAGTTAGGCAGAGAAGGAGGTAATGAAGAGTTGGCTGAAGAAGCAGGAAGTGAGGCATATGAGCTGGAGAGAGAAGCTATTGAGAGCTACACTGAAGACAGCTATGCCCAGAGTAAGCCAGAGTCTCTATGGAAAGGAGAGACAGATTCCTTCTTGAGGAGAAAGAAAGAAACCCTGAGGACAGGACATAACAAGGGCAAAGGAGATTGTCTGCAATATCCTGGGGAGCACGGGAGAGACAGAAAGCCTAGGAGGCAAGTGAAATGCTATGAGCAGGGCTTAGGTTGGGAACCTACAGCTGTTCAAAAGCCAGAGAAAACCTCCACCAGTAAGGCTGAAAGGTAAGCCAAAAGGCTTGAATATACTTAATTACAGTGACTGTTTTTACCCAGAAGGGTGGTGCTGGGAAAAGAATACTGGGCCTGATAGTCTGTGTGAAAGCCAGTATTTGACCCCAGCATATCGTGTAAAGCCTAGAGCAGTAAGAAAGGGCATGGCACCAGCAGTGCCGGTTCAAACATTTCCTTATGAGCAGGAGGAATTGATGGACTGTGAACCAGAGTGTATTGATACTGGAGAAGATATAGATATAATGGACTGTACATTATCTCTGGCCAGTGGAATAGTTTCATTACGGTGAAAGCCTGCTTGAAAAAAAGAGTACAGCACAGATAGCACGTGGAAACAGAGAGCTGTGAGGAAACAGCGTGGTTTTGTTTGAATGTTTGTTTTCACCTTGGTTAATGCTGAAGAAAGACTTTTTCTGTTAAGGAACTTTTGTTTGTCCAAATACCAGTAAATACCTGGATTGTGTTTTCTGTTCATGGTAAAATCCACCCCGGGAGGGGAAATAAAATCCTTTGGTTGCTTAACCACTTTTTCCACAACTGCTCCTTATTGAGTGAGTGAAAAGACTACATTTCCCAAGGGGCATTGCTCCAGGATCTGTGAAATAGCTGATTCAATAGGGAAAAACCCACTCCCTTAACCTCTACTCAGGGTTTAAGGAGAGCTGGTGACAGTACCTAGCAGTTTCCCAAAAAGACACAGGCTCCACAATGCTTGTATTGGGTCAAGCATTGATATCCTGGGTCCCTTTTTAATAATGGTTTATGGACCTTTCCTCCAGGAACTTGTCCAAACCTTTTTTAAACCCAGCTACACTAACAGCCTTTACTACATCCTCCGGTAACAAATTCCAGAGTTTGATTACACGTTGAGTGAAAAAATATTTTCTCTTATTAGTCTTAAATAGTTTACCTTGTAGCTTCATTGCATGTCCCCTAATCTTTCTATATTCTGATAATGTAAACAATCGATCTACATTTACCCGTTCCACTCCGTTCATTAACTTATAGACTTCTATCATATCTCCCCTCAGCCATCTCTTTTCCAGGTTAAAGAGCCCTAACCTTTTTAGCCTTTCTTCATAGGGGTATCCTTCCATCCCCTTTACCATTTTTGGTGGCTCTTCTCTAATAACGCTATGTCCTTTTGAAGATACAGCGACCAGAATTGCACACAATATTCAAGGTGCGGTCTCACCATGGAACAATATAGAGGCATTCTAAAATCCTTTGTTTTATTTTCCATTCCTTTCCTTATGATACCTAGCATTCTGTTTGCTCTCTTGGCCACCGCTGAACACTGGGCCGAGGGTTTTAATATGATATCCACAATGATGCCTAAATCTTTTTCCTGGGTGGTGGTTCCTAATGTGGAACCTTGCACCGTGTAACCATAGTTTGGATTGTTCTTCCCTAGGTGCATAACTTTGCACTTGTCCACATTAAATTTCATCTGCCATTTTGATGCCCAGTCTTCTAATTTATCAAATTTATCAAGATCTTCTTGCAATTTTCCACAATCCTCTTGGCTTTTAACAACTTTAAATAGTTTTGTGTCATCTGCAAATTTGATAACCTCACTTGTTTATTCCCTTTTCCAGGTCATTTATGAATATGTCAAAAAGCAGCGGACCCAGCACAGATCCTTGGGGTACACCACTATTCACCTTTCTCCATTGGGAAAATTGGCTTTCTATCTTTTAACCAATTTCTGATCCACAATAGTACACTGCCTCCTGTCCCATGGCTCTTTAGTTTTGCCAAAAGTCTCTGATAAGGGACCTTGTCAAAGGCTTTCTCAAAGTTCAAATACACTATATCAACCGACTCACCTTTGTCTACCTGTTTATTCACACCTTCAAAAAAACATAACAGATTAGTAAGACAAGATCTTCCTTGTCTAAAGCCATGTTGGCTGTTTCCCATTAAGCCATGACTATCTACATGTTCAGCAATTTTGTTCTTTATGATGGTTTCTACCATTTTTCCCGGTACTGACGTCAGGCTCACTGGTCTGCAGTTTCCTGGATCACCCCTGGAAACCCTTTTAAAAACTGGTGTTATGTTTGCCATCCTCCAATCTTCAGGTATTACAGATGATTTTAATGATAGTTCACAGATTACTAATAGCAGATCTGCAATCTCATATTTAAGTTCTTTCAACACCCTTGAATGTATATCATCTGGCCCAAGTGATTTGCTACTCTTCAGTTTATCTAATAGTTGTCATACATCTTCCCGATGTATCGATATTTCCTTCAATTCTTCCGCACCTTTAAATACCACTTCAGTCTTGGGTAAGATCCCTACATCTTCCTCAGTAAAGACCGAAGGAAAGCATTCATTCAGTCTCTCCGCTATCACCTTGTTGCCTCTTAGTGCCCCTTTTTTTTTTTCCAATGTTTATTTATGATCCATCATGACAAACCGGTATAACATACAACATTCAACTACTTCCTCCCTGGGGTGGACTCTGATCCCCAGGGTGGGAACAATGATGGACACAATATTTTCAAAATTTAATCTCCCCCACATACACATAGGCAGTAACATCTGGATCAGAGCATAAAGCTATACAAAGCGCCGTCAGGGGCTACTCCCGATCAAGCCACCAATTAACATCCCAACTGCAGGACCTCGTTACGCACCCGGGAACTCAGGACTTGAATATATGGGTCCCATAGTAACAGAAAGGCAGCCCAACGTTTGTTATGGCCCCTTGCCCCCCTACACTCCAGGAGCATCAGTTGATGGAAGGAGTTCCGCCATTCCCAGTAGGAGGGAGGGTTTCGTTCCCGCCATCTATGTAAAAGTGGGCCCTTACCCACCAGACAAGCCTTCCGCACCAGCCAACGACCCCATTTCCCCTTCGGGGAGTTAGGAGGTCCAAGGTAACCAGGCCTGCATCCCAGGATATGGGCTGTCCTAGGAGGGTAGCCATGAAACCGCTTATCCTCCGCCAATACGGACGGATCCGCTGGCATCCCCACCACATGTGCAATAAGGTCGCCAGGGGTTCAGCACACCGCGGACAACTACCATCCGGGGTCAAATGACAGCGGAAAGCCCGTCGCGGAGAAAAATGAACCCTAGTGATACACTTAAATTGTATCTCCCTCCAACGGACGCCGTCTGCCAGGTGGCCGATTCGTTGAAGGGCAGCGGAAACGGTATCGGGGGGAACAGCCTGTCCCAGCTCCACCTCCCAGGCCTGTTCCACCCCGCGAAAGTCGGGTCGAGGCCGAAAAAGATCCAGTCGCAAATTAAACAGACGTATGGAGGGTTTCTCCGCCCCGGTCAGACTAAAAAACTCAATGATCTGAGCTGATCGGTCGTCATGCAGCTCCTCACCCGGGAGCGAGGCCACGTAGTGAGCGATCTGCAGGTACGCAAAAGTGTGACTAGACCCCAGGTCATATTCCTGGGATAAGAAGGGGAAAGGTTTAAGTTTCCCAGCGGGGTCAACTAAGTGTCCGAGATTCCGCAAACCTCTGTCCCCCCAGGCTCGGAATACGGTGGTCTCCGTACCTGGAGTGAAACTGACATTACCTCTAATGGGCAACCAGCACGACACCCTCCAGCTACGGCCCCAGTAAACATTTAGCTGTCTCCATGTCCGGAGCACGGGGTTCAATAACACACTACCAGCCAGGTGGGCAGGCAACCGGCTAGAGTCCGTGTGTAACAGGACCTGCAAAGAATGGGGGGCCACATAAGCCTCCTCCAATGCCAGAGGAGTATACAATTCAGTAGAGCCCAGCCAGTCCCCCAAATGTCGTGCTTGACAGGCTAACGCATAGGCTCCGAGGTCCGGTAGCCCCCAACCCCCATGTCTCCCCTTCCCCACCAACCGACTATAGGGGATCCGTGCCCTCGCACCTCTCCACAAAAAAAACCTAAATTCCAACTCAAAACGCCAAACATCCCTTCTTAGTAGCCAAACCGGTAGAGTCTGTAACCAATACAAGATCCTGGACAGTATCACCAGTTTAATCGCCGCAATCCTCCCCGACAAGGAGAGGGGACGAGTCCGCCAAGCCTGTAATTGAGTTCTCACCTTGGCCAGCACCCGAGACAGGTTGCTCCTGTATAGTTGAGACAACTGACTGGGCAGTACTATCCCCAAGTAGGTAAATTGACTGTCCGCCCATTTAAGGGGGAACTCACCAGGCCAGCTACGCCGAAGCTGTCCCGAAACATCCAGGGCCTCTGATTTATCCCGATTAATAGTGAACCCCGCAAAGTTCCCAAAGGTTTGGAATTCCCGTAGTAGGTGGGGCAAGGATTCTGCGGGTGAGAGCAGATGAACTAACAAGTCGTCGGCAAAAGCGGATAGTTTAAACTCCTGGTCGCCAATACGTACCCCCCGGATCTCTCGCGACTGCTCCAAGCAATGTAGGAGGGGGTCAAGAGACAGGACAAAAAGAAGGGGAGAAAGGGGATACCCCTGGCGAGTCCCCCGTCTTAGGGAAAAGGCTTCAGACAGGACCCCATTACATAGGATCGCTGCGGTCGGGTTTGAATAAAGGCTCGCCACCATATTACAAAGAGGGCCCTATACCATAGTGTGGGAGGAGGTACATCAAATACTGCCAATCTACCCTATCAAAGGCTTTCTCCGCGTCAAAGCTGATTAATAAGGAGGGCATGCTGCGGCGCCGGACCCATTCGAGGGAAGTTATTATTCTACGCAAGTTCCGTACTGCATAGCGGTCCCTAACAAAACCCACTTGGGAATCGTGAACAAGCTGCCCCAAGAACTCCGACAGGCGGTCGGCGAGGATTTTTGCCATTAGTTTAAGATCAAAGTTAAGCAAAGAGATAGGGCGATATGATGCTGCGACTAGTGGGTCTTTGGCCGGTTTCGGAATGAGAACAATATAGGCTTGGTTATCCCCCCAACGAAAATACCCCTGCCGGGCCCTCAAATTATGTACGGCAGCTAAAGTTGGGGAAATCAGCTCATTCAAAATCTTATAGAACGCCGCTCCCAAACCGTCCGACCCCGGAGATTTGTAGTAACAAGCTTTGGAGATAGCAGCTTGCAACTCCGCAACTGTAATCGGCCGATCTAACTGCGCCCTCTGCGCCTCGGAGAGCCGGGGCAGATTCAGCTCCCCCACATAGTCCGCCATCTGCAACAAGGGGGGAGACTCCGCTGCATAAAGTTGCTGGAAAAAAGATCGAAAAACCCCCGCGATCGCCGCGTTCTCCCGATGCAGTACCCCCCGATTATCCCGCAACGCCGGCACCAGGTTTGAGCCCCTGGGGCCCCGCAAGCATCTGGCCAGTAATTTCCCAGGTTTGTCCCCATGACGATACAATTGATAGCGGTAATACTGCACAGACTTCTTAGCCCGCTGATGTAGGAGTTCATTAAGCTCCGTTTGCCTCTCCCACAGCCGCCTCTGAAGCCCGGCTGATGGGCTCTGAGCCCACTGGCGGCGCAACCGTGTAATCAGCTTTTCGAGGCTAATGATACGCGCCGCCTGTAATTTCCTCTTCCTGGCAAGGAACCCGATAATGTCCCCCCGCAACACAACCTTCGCAGTATCCCACACCAACTCGGGCTCATCATGGTGGGCCGTATGGTCCGCCTCAAATTCCCACCATCTCTGCCGAAGGAATGAACGGAACTGGACATCCCGATATAATTCGAGCGGGAATCGCCAAAGGAAATTCCGGGGGGGGTCATCCCACTCCAGTGAACATCCAGCCCAACGAACGCACGATCAGAGATCTCTACGGGACCGATCAGCGCTTCTTCAACCTTAGCGAACAGCCCGGCTGAGGTCAACAGGTAATCAATACGCGCACTAGTGCCGTGTGTTCGCGATTGATGTGTATAGTCCCGTTCGGTCGGATGCAGCAACTGCCATGGATCTACCAGCCCCAGCCTGGAACACAATCGACGTAACGCGCGAGCCGACCGCAACCGGTCTTGTGTCTCCCCCTCCCCTGGACGTGTCTAATGTCACATCCATAACACCGTTAAAATCTCCCCCTAAAATCATGGGAAGCTCCAGCAGCATCTCTACTTTAGAGGTGAGGCGAGAATAAAGGGTCAAATCCAATACATTAGGACAGTAAAGATTGCCCAGAATAACTGGCCTCCCCTCCAGGACACCCTGCAAGAGGACAAATCTGCCCGACTGGTCTGCCAGATCCCGTACAACCTCCAACCGGATCAGTTTATGGATCAGAAGGACCACCCCGCCCTTCTTCCCAAGGGCTGGGGCCCCCCACACCTGCCCCACCCAGTCCCTGCACAATTTACGATGCTCCTCAGCTGTCTGGTGGGTTTCCTGAAGCATGACTATATCCGCCTTGTGTCTCGCCAAGGCCTGCAGGATTTTGGAACGCTTGATCGGGTTGCCCAATCCACATACATTTCAAGATATTATCTTAAGTAGCATGTACTACTCAAATATAGCTGTATTACACTGTATATTAGTACTATGAGGGAGCCCCCCCAGCCTGGGGCTCCCCCCTGACATCCATACTTATAACTCAACCGGGTCATGCACAACACACCCAACTGATCCAAGGCCTGCCCTCTCCGGGCTACTGCGTAGGTACGATCTCCCCCCCCCCCCGTTCCCCTCCCACCTTAGGCCCCCCACCCAACCCCCCTAGCTCCCCCCCTATCCCCCCCCTATCCCCCCACCTGCCCCCCCCTCCTCTCCTCCCCCTATCAGTTCCCTCACCTCTATCATCCGCTCTCCCCTACCCTATCACCCAGATGTGCCCGGGCTCCCCCCCCCATTACTCAGTCATGCGCCCCCCTCCCCTCGATCCATCCCCCTCCCAAGGACCACCTATACAATACGTTAACATCAAACAGCAACAGGCACCCCCAAGTGTCCCGAGGAGGGCCACACTCCCAGTCCCCAGTGACATAGCCGCCATCCTCCCCCTACAACACCCGTCCATGGGGCAGGGAGGGTAGAAATTCAGGTACTTCTCCATCTGCTCAAGCCATGGCCTCCTACACTACCCCACCCCCCCCTCCTTCCCATCCCGTCAAGCCAGTTCCAGCAGAGTCCGGATATACTAAGGTGGCTAAACCACAACGTACCCCGCTATCAGCAGGACATTGAGAAGTGGGCAGAGCCACGGTACCCATCCCGGAAACCCACCTAACCTGGCCCATGAACATTCCTGGGTCATTCTACTGGCATCTAAGCCATCCCGGGGTACCCCGCCCATGCCCGCCCAGCAGGGAGAAGTACCATCAACTGTCTAGGCCATTAGCTAAACAGTCTCATAACATAAACACTCATAAGGCCTTCACCATCTCACTCCCCCGGGTACTGGGCCCATGGGAGGTAGCACAATGTCCCCGAGTTCGCTCAGGTCTTGCCAACACCTGAACAGGCTTGGAATCAGCCAGAGAGTCATGGCACGCTCACAGTCCCACTGCCCGATGGCAGACCCGGCCTCAAAAATTGCTCCACATAGGCTGCAGCTTCCTCCGCCGAACTAAACATCTTCTGTTTCCCTCCGTGGAACACCAACAGACGTGCAGGGTACTGGACAGAGAACCTAATGTTGGCATCAATGAGGTTTTTGCAAATTGGAGCGTACGCCCGCCGCTGCTTACTCACGGCCGCAGAATAATCTTGCGTAACACGGATCCGAACGTTGTCGCGTTCTACAGTCCCCCGCTTCCTGGCCTCTCGCAGCACAGCTTCCTTTTGCTGAAATTGTAGGTTTTTGGCCAGGACCACCCGTGGCTGCGGATCTCCAGCGTTCCGAGGGCCCACTCTGTGCGCCCTCTCGATCACCACCTGCGCATTGCATCCCTCTTCGCCCAGCAATGATGCCGACAGCGCTGCAATGTATTCACATAGGTCGGTATCCCCCACCGAAGCCGGTATGCCCAGGAACCTCAAGTTACCGCGCCGGGAGCGGTTCTCGAGGTCTTCCAATTTCTCCTCGTGGGCCTTCAGGGTAGACCGTGTCTGCGCCAGCTCTTGACTCAATCTCTGTACCTCATCTTCAGCCTGCGAGAGGCGGGCCTCGGCCTGTTGCATGCGTGCCCCGATGGCCTCTACAGACTGCTGCACCGCATCCATTTTGCTGCGCAAGGAATCAAATTGGAGGGAGAGCGCACTGGAGACCGCGGCGGAAATTTCTCCGACCGAGGCCCCAGCAGCCGGCATCTGTACTTCGCCCACCTTCGGGGGTGATTCCGCCATCTTGGAGGCCCCTGCCGCCCGTTCTTTCTCTCTCCTCCCGGTTCGCGCTGCCGTCGTCGCCATGCGCCTCCAACGCCTCTCAACAGGACTCCGGTGGGTATGGTGCTTGAGGGGGGCTGTGTTCCGGTCGAAGTGCCTAAAAATGGGCACTATTGTTCCAGTTTAGAGCGAGTGGAGCCCGGAGCTCAGGATGGATGCGACTTCCCAAGCTCACCACATCACGTGCTGTCTCTCTTAGTGCCCCTTTAACCCCTCTATCATCTAATGGACCAACTGACTCTCTCACAGGTTTTTTGCTACGAATGTACTTGAAAAAGTCTTTATTACGCATTTTTGGTTCCGCAGCAAGCTTCTTCTCAAATTCTCCTTTTGCCTGCCTTATCAATGCCTTGCATTTAACTTGCCAGTGCTTGTGCTGTTTCCAGGTTTTATCGTTGGGCTCTTTTTTCCATTTCCTGAAAGATGCTTTTTTGGCAGCAACAGCCTCTCTGACCTCACCTTTAAAGTATGTTGGCAGTTTTTTGGACTTCCTTCCACTTTTCTTAAAGCATGGAATACAGCTGGTTTGGGCTTCCAACATAGTATTTTTCAGCAACAGCCTCATTGTTAGAGAATGACGCTGAGGATCAAGGGTGTCCCACAGAGGGTCTGTGTTAGGGTAATTTTGACCTGCTGGGATTACTCCCTCACCTAGAGGATTAGTTTTCTCCCATTCCCTCATGGCTGCTTTCCTAATCATCCCTCATTCTTCCTTTGTAAAGAGGATGCCCATAATCAACATTAACGCTCCCCAGGTTGGATTGGGTCCCAGGAACTGGTCTACCTGCTCTACCATCCTGACTGGGCCTTCCATGAGGGATCTCATTTCTTTTTTAAAATCCCTCACTTCAGCACTCAAAAGGGGGGCATTCACATACCCTATATTTCCTTGTCCCATTGTAACCTCCTGTAATGGGTGCAATCCTAGGGGGAGTTTGGAAAGATCTTCTCCCAACTCCTAACCCTCCCTCCTTTCTTCTTGAAGGGTAAATTCTGAACATCCTTTTTGCACTGTCTTAACTCCCAGGGCTCCTTCTTGTTTCTTTCCGGGCCCCTTTCTGTCTTGCTAATTGGATTTTCAAAGATACATTCTATCACATCCATTTATCTTCTTCCTCTGTCTGGGGTGGGACAGTGGCCGTAGTTCCTCCTTGATACCGTTCTAATTCAAGTGGTGCCTCATTCTTCATGGCACTCAAAGGGGGGTATAAGGGATTAACTTGGGGGGGTAGGGAAGGCAAAGGAGGGTCCATATACGGGGGAGGCAGTTATTGGAGGGAATCCCATCCAGGTACATGTTTTCCCTTTCCCTTGTTCTTTTTTTGCTGACCTCCCGTTACATTTAATGGGTACATTCCTGACCCCTCTCCTCCCTTCCATGCCGCTGCATATGTCACTTCTTCCTTTTACTAGATACCTATATTTTCAATGTCTGGCATATCCAAGCCTCATCTGCCCCAAATTTCAGCCAGAAGACGGCCGGGGGCAATATGGACTCCTTCGTCCATACAAAACAACAGTATTGTATCATTTTATTTATTTATTTGGGTTTATATACTGCGCTATTTTAAATCAGTGCGGTTTACAGTATAACAACTTAATACATAGAACAGGTTTAGAACAAGTTTACATTGAACTGGTTTACAATGAACAGTAACATAACAGAGCTTAACAATTAGAACAAAACCACAGTAGTTTTCATAGCAGAGTGATCATAGGATTAAGGCACCCCTAGCAGTAAACTAATTACAAATAGTAAGGGGAGAGTGATATCAGGCAGTGGAGGGAAGCGAGTCAGTAGTGGGCTATGTTATATGGTCAAAGTATTGCTGGAAGAGATGTGTTTTTTATTGCTTTTCTAAAGGAGGAACGGTCAGTGGTAGTACAAATTGGAGCAGGGAGGGAGTTCCAGAGCAGAGGTGCAAATAAGGTGAAAGCTCTATGCCTAATATATTGGGAGGTTTTACTAGCCAGAGTGGGAATGGCAAGGGTATTTGCCATATTTGTCCTCCTGATTCTGCTGTCTGGAGTCCAATGTAGGAAGTCATCTAAGGCGGTTGCAGAGAGCTGGTGTAGGATTTTGAATGAGATAAGGAGGGCTTTGTACTTAAAGTGAGCGGCTATAGGCAGCCAGTGAAGCTGCATTAGGAGAGCTGTTACGTTCTCATATCTTGAAACTCTGTAGATGGTTCTTGCAACAGTATTCATGGCCATTTATAATGGATGGACTGTGTGGACAGGAAGGCCATGAAGAATGATGTTAGCATAGTCAAAATGAGGCATAATAAGAGCTTGAAAAACAGATCGGGTTCAAGTAGTGGTCGAAGCTGATGGAGAGAACGGATTTTGAGATAAAACAGCCTTGGTGATATTGTTTATGTGCCATGTTTAGGTGCTGGTCTAGAGTGATACCTAGATATCGAACTTAGTAATCTGTGAACTATCATTAAAATCATCTCTAATACCTGAAGATTGGAGGATCGCCTATGTAACACCAATTTTTAAAAAGGGTTCCAGGGGTGATCCGGGAAACTACAGACCGGTGAGCCTCACGTCAGTACCGGGAAAAATGGTAGAAACCATCATAAAGAATAAAATTACTCAGCATGTAGATAGTCATGTCCTAATGGGAGACAGCCAACATGGCTTTAGACAAGGAAGATCTTGTATTACTAATCTGTTATGTTTTTTTGAAAGTGTGAATAAATAGGTGGACAAAGGTGAGTCGGTTCATATAGTGTATCTGGACTTTCAGAAAGCCTTTGACAAGGTCCCTCATCAAAACTAAAGAGTCATGGGATAGGAGGCAGTGTACTACTGTGGATCAGGAACTGGTTAAAAGATAGAAAGCAGAGGGTTGGGCTAAAAGGCCAATTTTCCCAATGGAGAAAGGTGAATAGTGGTGTACCCCAGGGATCTGTGCTGGGTCCGCTGCTTTTTGACATATTCATAAATGACCTGGAAAGTGGAATAACGAGTGAGGTTATCAAATTTTCAGATGACACAAAACTATTTAAAGTTGTTAAAACCCAAGAGGATTGTGGAAAATTGCAAGAGGATCTTGATAAATTGGAAGACTGGGCATCAAAATGGCAGATGAAATTTAATGTGGACTAGTGCAAAGTTATGCACCTAGGGAAGAACAACCCAAACTATGGTTACACAATGCAAGGTTCCACATTAGGAACCACCACCCAGGAAAAAGATTTAGGCGTCATTGTGGATAACATGTTAAAACCCTCGGCCCAGTGTGCAGCGGCAGCCAAGAGAGCAAATAGAATGCTAGGTATGATAAGCAAAGGAATGGAAAATAAAACAAAAGATATTATAATGCCTCTATATCGTTCCATGATGAGACCGCACCTTGAATATTGTGTGCAATTCTGGTCGCCGTATCTTAAAAAGGATATAGCGTTATTAGAAAAGGTTCAGAGAAGAGCCACCAAAATGGTAAAGGGGATGGAAGGATGAAGAAAGGCTAAAAAGGTTAGGGCTCTTTAACCTGGAAAAGAGACGGCTGAGGGGAGATATGATAGAAGTCTATAAATTAATGAACGGAGTGGAACGGGTAAACATAGATCGATTGTTTACATTATCAGAATATAGAAAGACTAGGGGGCATGCAATGAAGCTACAGGGTAAACTATTTAAGACTAATAAAAGAAAATATTTTTTTCACTCAACGTGTAATCAAACTCTGGAATTTGTTACCGGAGGATGTAGTAAAGGCTGTTAGTGTAGCTGGGTTTAAAAAAGGTTTGGACAAGTCCCTGGAGGAAAGGTCCATAAACCATTATTAAGAAGGGACCCAGGGTATCAATGCTTGACCCAGTACAAGCATTGCGGAACCTGTGTCTTTTGGGGAAACTGCTAGGTACTGTGACAGAGATGCCCGTCTTGAACTCATGAGAATAGAAAAGGACATGGAATTGGACTTAGGGGGGAGTCCAGTTGTGTATTTCAAGGGTAACCTGAATCCTGCGTACATCGATACCCACGAAATCCCTGCCTGGCCTGGATCTCAGGCCCCACGAAGGGAGAGAAAGAAGAGAGAGAGAGAGCCCAGGGTGCCACACCCAGACTCCTATTAGGTCCCTGCAGGCATGAGAAGAGATTATTATCACCTGGGAAGGGTCGGAAGGGAGGAGGAGGGGCTGGAACCCTGGAGGTGGAAATATAAACCCCTGCTAAGGCAAAGAGAGGAGAGCTGGAGAAACAAGGGGAGGCTGGAGAAACAAGGGGAGCTGGAGAAACAAGAGGCTCAGGAGAGTCAAGAGAAGCTGGAGAAGCAGCGGAGCCATAGAGGAGAGCCCTGGAAGGAGCTGAACCACAGGGAACACAACCGAGGAGGCCGGCCGAAGGCTGAAGGTACTGACCGGCTGTCTCAGGTAGAGCTGGGAACAGGAGTGACTCTAGGACCCAAGGGGGAGCTGTTTACTGAGCACTGCTTTGAGAACTCAGAACGGGACACTGCTCCAACAATTGAAGATATGCAAGTCGATACTGCTGAGGATGACTTGAGGGCTATGGATATTCCTATGGACTGTACTTTATGCCAAGCCAAGTGCGTTGAACCGTTATGCTAAGGGCTAACACTTTCTGAGAAGGTCTCCTAAAGCTGGAAATAACAAGACCCAGAGAACTGACAGGAGGCCGGGGATACGTTTGCTAGCACCCGGAGGTTTGTGACGCAGCCAGGAAAACTTGCAAGGAAGCTAAAAAAGCTTAGTGAATATTTGCTGCCCATGTCTCCCATGTTTTGGTTTAAACTTAATTCGGGAAGGGAGTTAAGAAGAAGCTTTTGTTCCAGTGGGACTAAGTTTTATTGTTGCCATTAATTGTTTTACAAGGCAAGGCTAAAAAGAGGCATTTTTATACTTATTGTTTATATAACATTTGATATACCGCCCCCCATTACATCGGGGCGGTTTACAATATAAATAAAAACATCAAATCAGAAACAGAAAGAGAAAGTTACAATTACTTGAAAGGAGGAAGAAAGGGAAGCAGAGGACAGGGGAAATTAGAAAAATAAAGTCAGGAGAGTCAGCTAGATCCAGGAAAGGCACATGAGAACAGATGAGTTTTGAGAAGGGAGCGAAATTTAGGATATGATTCTTCCAGTCGGAGGGCAGTGGGTAGTGAGTTCCAGAGGGAGGGACCAAGGTAGAAGAATGCTGATTTACGGGTGGATTGGAGATGTGCACGGGAAGGGGCTGGAAGGTGAAGGCGATTGATATGAATGGACCGGAGGCTTCGAGAAGGGACATGGAAGGAGAGCAAATCGGAAAGGTATTGGGGTCTATGGAGGTAAATGGCTCAATGGACCAGGGTAAGGACCTTGTAAGGGATCCAGAATTGTAGTGGCAGCCAGTGAAGGTGTTGTAGAAGGGGGGTGACGTGATCGCGTGAAGAGGCATGTAGAAGCATCCGGGCAGCCGTGTTTTGAATTAACTAAAGAAGTGCTGTTTTTCAGGGCTGAGAAACGTTTGAAGCAGCTATGTGTGTTTGAAGCTTGTGAAGCAGTTATGCTGTTCTAGTGCTGTATTACCAATAATCCTGCATAAGAAGGAGTCCTGTGTACAGGGTACTTGAACTTTTGCGTAAGAAATAAAATTCTGTCACTTTGCCTTACCTCCGGACCATGACTACAACTTCTTCTTGAAGCCATTTTTGAAGGCAAACTACATATCCCCAGATACACCTGCGGGAAAGTTAGTTTACCCAAGCCATTCGAGAGAAGTTCCTCATATATCACGCCCCTCTAGGCTAGAGGCGGGTGGTGAGGGCGTGACAGTACATATGACCTAGATTGGCCACTGTTGGAAACAGGATACTGGGCTTGATGGACCTTGGTCTGACCCAGTATGGCATATCTTATGTTCTTAACTTCATGTTCAGTAATCAGTTCGGCATCCTTGACCTGAAGAGTAGCTGGTGGTATGAAGGGTGGATCCTTTGAGATGAATAAAACTTCAGTCTTTTTGTAGTTCACCCCTAGGTTGTGTGAGTTTAACCAGTCGGTAACTGCATTAAAGCAATCGGTGATTTTCGTGTAGTTAGGGTTGCTTGTAGAGAATGGGGAGTATAGTAGCACATCATCAGCATAGTTGTGGTAGAGTATGTCAAAGGATTGGATAATCCTGCAAATTGGTTGAATATATAAGTTGAAGAATAACGCTGATAAGGAGGAGTCTTGCGGAACTCCTTGGGTTTGCTGGTACTTAGATGATGTTTGAGTACCTAAGCGAACTAGTTGTTGGCGGTCTGTTAGATACGAGAGACACCACTCCAGTGCTAGGTTCTTGATGCCCTTTAGCTGTAGTTGTTCAAGTAGGAGGCAGTGACAGACTATGTTGAAGGCTGAAGCAATTTCTAGGAAGATCAAAATGAAGCCTTGTTCCTTATCGTTCCTCCAGTTCAGTCCTCTACCTCTGGGTTGTCAACCTCCTCCCGCAGCTTTGGAGACTGGCATGTCAGAATGATGACATCTCTGGATATAGCCTGCTGCACTCTCACCTCAGTCCCAGTGTGACCAGTCTCCAGGCAGCAGGAGGACGTTGGCGAGACTAGTAGAGACTCTCTGGAGAAACAGATAAGGAGCATTGTGGTAGTGTAGCTGGGGAATATAATTTTTCATTTAAGAAGTGGGTGCGTGTGTGCCTTAAAAAAAAACCCAAAAAAAAACAAAACATAGAAACATAGAAATATGACGACAGAAAAGGACCACATGGCCTATCTAGTCTGTCCTTCCATAACAACTACAACAGTCCACTTTTTGCCTTTAGAGATCCTCTGTGTTGGTCCCATGCTTTCTTGAATTCAGTTACTGTCCTCATCTCTACCACCTCCACTGGGAGACTATTCCACGGATCCACTACTCTTTCCGTAAAGAAATATTTCCGCATATCACTCCTGAATCTATCTCCCTTCACCCTCATCCCATGTCCCCTCGTAGCAGAACTTGCTTTCAATTGAAAGAGGCTCTCTCCCTGAACATTTATGCCACGGAGGTATTTAAACATCTCAATCATATCACCTCTATCCCGCCTTTCCTCTAAGGTGTACATATTAAGATCCTTAAGTCTGTCCTCATATGCTTTATAATGAAGCCCATTAATCATTTTGGTAGCAACCCTCTGCACCGACTCCATCCTGTTCACATCCTTTTGAAGGTGCGGTCTCCAGAATTGCACACCATACTCCAAATGAGGTCGCACCAAAGACTTATACAGAGGCATTATCACCTCCTTTTTTCTGCTAGCCATTCCTCTCCGTATGCACCCAAGCATCCTTCTAGCTTTTGCTGTCGCCTTTTCCACCTGTTTAGCTACTTTAAGATCATCAGACACAACCACGCCTAGGTCCCGCTCTTCTTTAGTGGACAAAAGTACTTCACCTCCTATACTGTATTGCTCCCTTGGATTGCTGCAGCCCAAATGCATGACCTTACATTTTTTAACATTAAATCCCAGCTGCCAAATTCTAGACCATTCTTCAAGCTTAGCTAGATCCCTCCTCATGTTATCTACCCCTTCCTGGGTGTCTACTCTATTGCAGATTTTGGTATCATCCGCAAAGAGGCAAACCTTACCCGACAGCCCTTCCGCTATATCACTAACAAAGATGTTAAAAAGAATCGGACCAAGGACAGATCCCTGGGGCACACCACTGGTAACATCCTTCTCCTCAGAGTGAGCTCCATTTACTTGTACTCTTTGTCGCCTTCCACCCAACCAATTTCTAACCCAAGCAGTAACTTTAGGGTCCATCCCTAGGGTGCTCAGTTTGTTTATAAGTCGCCTGTGAGGAACAGTGTCAAAGGCTTTACGGAAATCTAAATACACCACATCTAGAGCTCTCCCTCGGTCCAACTCCCTGGTCACCCAGTCAAAAAATCAATCAGATTTGTCTGACAAGACCTGCCTCTGGTGAATCCATGCTGCCTCGGATCCTGTAATCCGCTGGACTCCAGAAACCTCACTATTTTCTCTTTCAGCAGCGTTTCCAATAATTTACTCACCACCGAAGTTAAACTAACCGGCCTGTAGTTTTCAACCACATCCTTACTTCCGCTTTTGTGTAAAGGCACCACATGAGCCTCTCTCCAGTCCTTTGGCACCACTCCCGACTCCAACGAGGCATTGAAAAGGTCAGTCAGTGGAGCTGCTAGAACGTCCCCAAGTTCCCTCAGTATTCTAGGGTGTATCCCATCCGGTCCCATCGCTTTGTCTACTTTAAGTTGAGCTAGTTTCTCACGAACACAGTCTTCTGAAAATAGTTCAAGATGTCCCTCGCTTCTGTTCTTATTTGTGGGTGTTTTCTGAGGTCAAATAGGGCAAATATAATAAGGCTCTTTGGCATTCTTACTCCCTGGCCTTCTTGGGGTCAGGATAGCAAGTGGCACTTCATAGCCGTTCATTGGGTTTGCCTAAGCAGGAGCAGTTAGGCACCGCATAGGAGCCTCAGGTTCTCTCCCCCCGGACATTTCGGGGGAGAGCCCCTTGTGTGCGGCAGTTGCCTTCCCGGGCCGGGTTGGCTGTTTGCTCATGGCTGCGGGGGAGAGCGCTGACTGACAAGCTGTCTGGCAGTTGCGGCTTGCTGTATTTAACGGCGCAGTCCTGGCCGGTCAGCATTCACCGGTTACAGGCTCGGCGTTACCGGCACGAAGTTCCAATAAGGCCCGCAGTGTGGACCGGGAAGTTTTGGCGCCTTTTTTTTCCTCTGTCGGGGCACACGGCAGCCATTTTCCTGGAGCTCAGGGAAACCGCATGGCTGCTAACGGGCCCCGTTGCGAGTCTGAAACAGACAGCAGCTTCGCGAGGGCAAGGTAGAGTTTTATTTCCTTTTATTTTCCTTTGTTTCCTCTATCTTTGTCCTTCCTTTATAAGTTTAGAGTTTGCCTTATCGCGCTTCGGTCTCTCTCGTGGGAGAAGGGGGAGGGGCTGCCTTTTTCGCGGGGGAGAGCCGCGGATGGTCTGTGTTGCTGGATTTATGGGATTTTTCCTTGGTGTAAACTAGATAATTAAAAAAAACAAAAACAAAAAAAACCAAAGAGGGGACAGTAAGTCTGCAGCAAGTAGTGTCGGTGCTTCTTGACTAAGCATTGCTATGGCGGGGCATCCACAGTGTGTTGTCTGTGGAACCCGCAGGAGCACAGTAGCTCATTCAAGGGTGTGCCGGGGTTGTGCCACTCTTTCCTCAGCTGTGGAGCAGCAAATGGATCTTAAAGAGGTCTCAGAGACGCAGGGGGGTTCTTTGGGATCGACAGCATCCCCTAAGGCCCCTGAGCAAGGGTCGCCATTGGAGGACACGGCGGGGCTGTCTGGGGCACGGCTGGTGGCGCGGTCCTCGGACCTCGGGGACTTTAGCCCTGATTTCGTGTTATTGATGCATCAGGCTTTCTGTTTGAGGTGTCAGAGTAAGTTGCCGGGGTCTATGGCGCTGGCCGAGCCCTCTCCCCTTTCAGGCGAGGGGGGCGAGGGTCCTCCGGCTCCTAAGAAGTCGAGGACGCGAGATGCCGCGTCTGCGGATCCGGACTGGTTGGACGGAGAAGAGATTGATTGGGATCTTGAGGAAGGGGTTCAGGATCTTGAGGAGGGGGAGATCCCTGAGCCCGAGGACCAATCTAAGATCATTAGAGTCTTCCGTAGGGAAGAGCTACCGGCGTTGATCACGGAAGCGATGCAGATGCTGAATCTTTCCACGCAAGTTCCTGTGGAAGAGGAAGTGGAAGATCCTGTCATTCAGGCAGTTCGGCAGACACAGGTGGTTTTTCCCATTCACAGGGTGGTAGACAAAATGATTCAAGAGGAATGGGACCGACCGGAAGCAGGACTACGTGGTGTAAGGACTATGAATAGGCTTTATCCTTTGGCAGATAAAGATAAGGACAGGTTCAAAGCGCCCCGGGTGGATGCAGTAGTTTCGGCTGTGACAAAGAAAACTACTATCCCGGTGGAAGGTAGCGCGGCCTTAAAGGATGCCCAGGACCGTAAGGTGGACGGTTTGCTGAAACAGATTTTTGAGGCCGATTCTCTGTCGTTACAGGCTTCTGTTTGTGGTGCCTGGGTAGCTCGAGCGTGTTTACGCTGGGTTCAGAGGTTGAGACAGTCCCCGCATATGGACAGCGAAGAGCTCAAGGAGATGGGTCGCCTGGAGTCCGGAGCGGCGTATCTCGTGGAGTGCATTATGATCTGATCCGTGCACTTGCTAATAGTACGGCTTCCGTGGTGGCCGCCCGCAGATCGGTGTGGTTACGGAATTGGGCGGCGGACGGATCTTCCAAGTCTCGCCTTAGTAAGTTGCCGTTTAAAGGTGGTTTATTGTTTGGGGAGGACTTGGATAAGTTGGTCAAAGACCTGGGTGAGTCCAAGGTGGGCCGACTTCCGGAAGATAAACCGAAACAGGGGAGGCCCAGTTCGAACTTTCAGGGCCCGTTTCAGGATTTGCAACGGTTCCAGGCGTCGAGGTTCTCCAGTTTCCAGCGGGGTCGGTTTCCTTCCTGAGCCCAGAACTTCCGTGGGTTTAGGGGAGCCAACAGAGGTTTTTCCTCAAGTTCCACTTCCGCACCTCGCAAGGCTCAATGAAGTGAGGTGGGTCCCAGCGGAGGGGCCTCCCATAGAAGGAAGACTGCGGGAGTTTCTCTCTGCTTGGACCCACATCACCTCTGACCAGTGGGTGTTGGAGATAATTCGTCAGGGATATGCACTAGAGTTGGCGCGGCCGGTGACAGATTCCTTTGTCATGTCCCCTTGCAGAAGGCCCAAAAAGGTCCTGGCGATTTGCGAGACCTTGGAGTTAGGAGCGGTCGTAGAAGTTCCGAAAGAGGAGTACGGCGTGGGGCGGTATTCCATTTATTTCGTGGTGCCAAAGAAGGGCTGATCCTTACGGCCCATTTTAGATCTCAAGGCCGTGAATCGGTGCCTGCGGGTTCCGCACTTCAAGATGGAAACTTTGCGTTCAGTGATTGTAGCGGTGCGTCAAGGGGAATATTTGACGTCGCTGGATCTTTCAGAAGCGTATTTGCATATTCCTATCCAGGCGGCTCATCAGAGGTTCCTGAGGTTCGCTCTGCCTTGGGGTCATTATCAGATCCAGGCGTTGCCTTTTGGTCTGGCTACGGCGCCCCGGACCTTCACCAAAATTATGGTGGTGGTGGCGGCGGCGCTGCGCAAAGAAGGAATTCTCGTGCACCCATACCTCGACGATTGGCTGATATGGGCCAAATCCGAGGCAGAGAGCGTTAGGGTGACAGGCAGAGTGGTGGAATTTTTACAGACTCTGGGGTGGGTGGTAAACCGGACCAAGAGTCGGCTAAAGCCCTCCCAGGATTTAGAGTACTTAGGAGTGCGGTTCGACACGAAGAGCGGTCAGGTGTTTTTGCCGCACAAGAGAGCTCAGGCACTTCGGAGTTTAGTTCGTCAGTTCAGGTCCACTCCAGCCCCGTCGGCATGGTCCTACCTTTGGGTGTTGGGAACGATGGCAACAACGATAGAAGCAGTCCCATGGGCCTAGGTACATATTTATTTATTTATTTAATTTATTTTAAAACACACTTATATACCGCTACTTCCAGCGATCAGCAGCGGCCCTTGCATATGCGCATATGCGGCCCTTGCAGAGAGTGCTGCTTCGTCACTGGTCGCATCAGTCCGATCATCTGAGCAAACGGCTACCATGTCCAGTCAAGGTCAGGCAGTCCCTGCAGTGGTGGCTCCTCAAGTCGTCGCTGTCAGCCGGCATGCCGCTGGAGCTCCCAGATTGGCTACCGCTGATCACAGACGCCAGTCTAGCCGGCTGGGGAGCCCACTGCGGGAGCAGGTTCGCGCAGGGGGTTTGGTCTCCTCTGGAGGCATCTTGGTCGATAAATTGATTGGAACTGCGCGCGATAGCGTTAGCACTAGTGGCGTTCGAGGAGTTGGTGTTAGGTCGCCCGGTTCGGATTCCTTCCGACAACTCGGCGGCGGTCGCCTACATCAATCGTCAGGGGGGCGATGCAGGAAGAGGCAGACAGGTTGTTCGCTTGGGTAGAGAAGCGTTTGACGGCGATCTCGGCAGCTCACATTGCAGGAAAAGACAATGTCAAGGCGGATTTCCTCAGCAGAGTTTCTATTCCGTGGAATAGTCTCCCAGTGGAGGTGGTAGAGATGAGGACAGTAACTGAATTCAAAAAAGCATGGGACCAACACAGAGGATCTCTAAAGGTAGAAAGTGGACTGTTGTAGTTGTTGTTATGGAAGGACAGACTAGATGGGCCTTGTGGTCTTTTTCTGTCATCATGTTTCTATGTTTCTAGATGCGGGGGAGTGAGAGCTGCATCCCGACATCTTTGCGCAGATAGTGAATCGATGGGAATTGCCCATAATGGATCTCATGGCAACCTTTCAGTCGGCAAAGGTTGGCAGGTTCTTCAGCAGGAGGCGAGAGTGGATGTCGGAGGGCATCGACGCGCTGATGCAGCCGTGGCCGACGGCGGGGCTCCTTTACGTTTTTCCCCCATGGGCATTGATAGGCCAAGTAGTGCAAAAGATTGGGGCTCATCCGGGAAAGGTGCTTCTCGTGGCGCCCGACTGGCTGAGGCGCCCGTGGTATGCAGATCTCGTGTGGCTCCTGGATGGTCAGCCGTGGAGGTTGCCCGCAAGAGCGGACCTGTTGCTTCAGAGTCCTCTCTTCATGCATCAAGTGGTTTGGTTCTCGCTTACGGTCTGGCCATTGAAAGGGCGCGGCTGAGATAAAAAGGGCTATTCGGCGGCAGTTGTTGCTACGCTGCTTAGAGCGCGCAAGCAGTCCACTTCCTTGGCGTATGTGCGTGTTTGGCATATTTTTGAGGATTGGTGCTCGAGAAAGCAGATCCGGGCGTCTACTGTCGATATTCCGTCAGTTTTAGAATTTCTGCAAGACGGGTTTGATAAAGGTCTTGCAGCCAGCTCGCTGCGCGTGCAGTTGGCAGCTCTTTCCTGTTATCGAGGTAAGGTGAAGGGAGTACAGCTGGGTTCTCATCCTGATGTGGTTCGTTTCATGAGAGCGGCCTCTCGGTTGAGGCCGGCGTGTAGAGTGTTGATTCCATCGTGGGACCTCAATTTGGTGTTGGCAGCCTTATCTAAGCCTTCCTTTGAGCCGTTGCTTCAGGCTTCGGTGAAGGACTTGACATTGAAAACGGTTTTCCTGGTGGCGATCTGTTCAGCTAGACGCATTTCGGAATTGCAGGCGTTGTCGTGTAGGGAGCCTTTCTTGTCCTTTTCTAGGGAGAAGGTGGTGCTGCGTCCGGTTCCGTCCTTTTTGCCCAAAGTGGTGTCTTCCTTTCATCTGAATCAGGCGGTATGTTTGCCGGTGCTGGGTTCTCGGGAAGGCGGTGAGCCAGCGCGCAGTTTGCGACGGTTGGATGTAAACAGGATGTTGCGCAGATATTTAAGAGTGACTGAGTCCTTTCGCAAATCGGATCGGTTATTTGTGTTGTTCAGAGGTGTGCGCAAAGGGGAGGCGGCAGCTAAGTCCTCCATTGCCCGGTGGGTTCAGGAGGCGATTGCTTCCGCCTATCTTATTCAAGGACGTGCGGTACCTGCCGGGTTGCAGGCGCATTCCACCAGAGCGCAGGCATGCTCCTGGGCGGAGCATAGTTTGGTTCCGCCAGGGGATATATGTAGGGCGGCGACTTGGTCGTCTCTTCATACTTTCAGTAAGCATTACTGGCTGGATGTTGCGGCGGCGGCGGCGGATGCCCGATTTGGTTCGGCAGTGCTGTGTGCCGGTTGGCGGGGTCCCTCCCAATGATTACTGCTCTGGTACTTCCCAGAGGTAGAGGACTGAACTGGAGGAACGATAAGGAAATTATAATTACACTTACCTGGTAATTGTAGTTCCTTGAGTGATGACAGTTCAGTCCTCCATCCCATCCAGAGTATTAACCAGGAGGACTTCAGCGTTTCCGCTAAAGAAGAGAATTCTTACAGGTAGGTCGTTTAGTTTGAGTCATTCTGTTATCTGTTTAAAGTTCTATGGGGCAGAAAAAGGGTGTAAGAAAGCCTTGCCGATTGATTAAATGGTTTTAAGAGTAGGTAGAATAGATGCTATTGATGGATTTTGGCTACTTATTGGTTGCTCCTTTGAGTCTGCTTTGTTAATAGTTCACACTGGGACTGAGGTGAGAGTGCAGCAGGCTATATCCAGTGATGTCATCATTCTGACATGCCAGTCTCCAAAGCTGCAGGAGGAGATTGACAACCCAGAGGTAGAGGACTGAACTGTCGTCACTCAAGGAACTACAATTACCAGGTAAGTGTAATTATCATTTTTTTATTCATTCCTTTAACCAGGTTTTTAAAAACTGAGGTGAGAAAGGTTTCAACACCATGTTGCTGTTGGAAACCATGCTGTTGTTGATCCAAAGGGGGGGGGGGGAGGAATCAATATGGTCTTGGATCTGTTGTTGGACTGTCTTCTCCAGTAGCCAAGAAGGGGAGGCTAGCTATGGGATGATAGGAATTTGGGTCTTGAGGGTCCAATTTATGATTCTTTAGGAGGGGTCTGATGGTCGTGGTTTTAAGTGGTGATGGAACCTAGCCTTTAGAGAAAGAGAGGTCTGCAGTTTTTGAGATATCAGTACTTAATTCAGAACATGCCAATTTGATCCAATGGGAGGGGCATGGATCAGCAGGGGAGGTGGTAGAGTTGAGACCCTTTATTATGTCTTCAGTTTGCTCAGCGATGGTTGGAAGGAATTTAAGGCAGGGATATTGGTGCTTTCACTACAGGAAGTGTCAATGATGGTCTTTCCAATATTATGGGAGAGCACGTTGGTTTTATTATAAAAGTGCATAGCCAGGTCTTGTGGGTGTGGTAAACACTCAGGCTGTTGATATGATGTGTCTTTTGTGAGAGACTGAATTAGACTAAATAGATCATGGGGTCTGTTGAGGGGGCACATAAAGATGTTGGTATGGTATTCCTTCCTTCTCTGTGTGACACTGCTCTTGCAGTGTCTTCATGTATGTTTCCTGATCTTGGGGGAGCCTGGAATGGTGCCATTTTCTCTCTAGTTTCCTGAGTCTCCGAAGAGAGTTCCGTAGATCTGTTGTGAACCAGATAGCGGTATGAGGTCTTTTATTGGATTGCATGGTCTGAGTTATGAGTGAGGCCTTGCTTAGCTTGTCCAATTTTGAATAATGTCAGTTAATTCAGAGGTTGTAGGGTTAAGGTTAAGGTTGGGTAGAGTTTCTTCCAGGAAGGCCTCTTTATTGAATGGTCTGAAGCGACGAGCTGGAGGAGCTGTAGAAGTAGCAGAGTCTTTAGAGTTTGGGAGTGTGGATGGGATATGGAATATTATAGCCATGTGATCTGACCAAGGTACTGGAAGGATTTGTGGTGGGGGAATGTTGTTGGTTTCTAGTGTATAGGAAGGGGCGAAAATAAGGTCTAGTGTGTTTCATTTTGTGTGAGTTGAGGTATGTATTAGTTGTTCGTAGCTTAGTGTAGACATCACATCCATAAATGTTGTGGAGTTTTTCTTAGACAAGGCTGGAAGATTAAAGTCACCCAACATCCAGAGAGGTCTAGATCTAGCTTGCAACCATTCTCCAAGAACAAGGGCTATGGAGAGGTCATCTGCATCAGCGGATGGGGTACGATGGAACAGTGCTGTTGCTAGGTGTTGTGACTCTACACCGCCCCTATTAGGCGCCCGCCTAGGGCATGCGATGCAGGTTTGCCTTCTGAAAAAATAGTCTGTAGCCGTGTGGTCAGGCAAAAACAATAACTGGGCTTTATTCCCCTTCCCTTATGGATTTCCTTTTTTATACAGCAATAAAGAATAACATAAATAAACTGTTTCTTCACAGCAAAAATAAAGATGAACCTTTTCCAAGCAATTATAAAACTGCTTCTGCTTGCTTCTTTAACAGAGAGATTCTATCTCATCCGAGAGACATATCGCACAATCCAATGGACTGGATTCTACCTCCTGGCTAGTGCTTTCCCACTGCATTTGTTCACAGTCCAGACCTGTAAATGGATAACACTCTTCAGGGCTGCTATTGACACAACTCTTTCTTTGGGAGGCAACAGTTCCTATAGCAGGAAGCTGCTCTGCATAAACAGGGTCGTGGGGACCTGTGTTTGGGGCTTCTCTTAGGTTCCCTCTTTCTCTCCAATAAGGATTCTCTTCCCCACTGTTAGCTTTAGTTCTCCTGGCCGGGCCCACCTCTTGCCCTTTAGAGAAAATGGTGTACTTAGCTTTTCCTCTGGGGTATATAGCTTCCACTCCTTCCTCTGTTAACCAGGCCTTTCTGTCTGGGCTGTAGCGTGCCTTTCCCTGAGAGTTCCAAACACCAGTAGTTTGAGCTGGGCTGTAGCCACTTTCTGGAAAGGTTTTACTCCTGCTGCTCCTTGCTACCGGGGCATATCCAATGCTTCCTCGATCCAGCAAGCTCTCCTGTTTGTGAAATCTGCCCTCTACCTGCTTGGTCACTCTTCTCGGGTCGATGCCCCTTCTGGCTTGGGAGACTCCTGCACTGGCTCTTCCAGCACTCTCTGGTTCAGCTGTCTCCTCTCTCACTGGCTTGGCATCTGTGACTCCTCCAGCCACACCCACTTCTTCTCTTCCTTCCAACTCTCTGCCTCCCCTTGCTGGGATTTCCCAACTGCTTTTATCCTCTTGTCTCTTGCACGTCGTATGTGCTTCCCTGCTCAGGTGAACCTGATTAGCTCTCTGACTTTCTGCTGCGTCATATCTGGTGTGGGGAAAGTTTGTTCTACTATTCTTTGGCTCATTGTAACCTGAATGTGTTTGCTGCTTATGTGACTGCAAGGTAAGATCTTCTTTTTCCCCTATTATCATAGGTTCTGTGCTGGCTACTGCTTCACAGTGTTTATTTGCAATCTTGATGGTATCTAGGCTGTTGTAGTTCTGTGATGATAGGCATTGGAACTATAGTTCAGATCTGGCTAGGATAAGCTTGCCACCACCTCTTCTACCCACTCTTGGACAGTTAAAGATATCGTAGTTCGGGCGCTTAAGTTGGTTTGTAAGTACTGTGTCTGTGTTAGTGAGCCATGATTTGGTAATAAAGAGAATGTCTAAATTATGATTCTCAACATAGTGATAATTGGCCATTTGTTCCTGATAGATCTTGCATTTATGAGCATACAAGTTAGTTGTTTATTTTCCAGAGACTTCTGTGTGGGAGATTTTATTGGCTGCTGGCAATTGATGTGAATGAGATGTTGATGTCTTAGCGGGCATGGTGGTCTTAATGAGGAGAATCCATTGTCTTGTCTATTACGGCCATATCCATGTATCGTTGAGATTACGCCTTGTTGGTGTGAGTAAGCTTCACCCAGTATGAAGGAGTGGGCCAGACAATATAGAAAGAGCATGAATGGAATCAAGTCAGGCATTGTTATGGTGTGAGAAGAGCACAGGTTGGAAGTGTACTAGATTTATGGTGCAGCTCTGGGTCAAGACAGTGTTTAGTAAAGAGGGTGGGGGTGATTTTCTTATTTGGAGAAATAAGAGAGTATGGGTATTAAAGTACAAGTGTAGGTTATTTGCCTTAGTCTAAACACTCTCAATAAAGTGGTAGGAATAGCTGAACTGGTACAAGGAGTTCCGGACCTGTCTGTCCTGGCTACAATGTAATATTGGTTGGGTTGCGGTACAGTGTAGCAGAACAGTAAAACATATTAATTTTGACCTTACTCTTCCCTTTTGTCCCTGCACTTTATTGCCAGTGTTTCAACATCCTCCCCAGTGAGCTGTCGGGAGGTATGTCCCCAGGGTTTATAGCCTTAGACCCTGACCTACCTGGATCCATTTTGGACCCGTTTATACCCATCGAGGCTTTACACACTGCTTTCTTTCCTTTTCTCTGCTTTCACTTCGTCCGTCTCCGCCCACACCCCTCACGGGTGTGTCGGAAATGCGGATCAGGACTCCTCACTCGCTTCAGATCAGAGACTCGTCTCACACATCCAGCCTCAATACCCAACCACCATGGTAATACTTTCACAGCCTTAATCTCTTACCTTGGTCCATGCACGGAGTTGCCTGGTTGTCACGATTGTGCCCACTAGCTTCAGGAAACTACAATTCCTTCACTGTAATGTGGCTCTTTTGTTCTCTTTCAGTCTCTGAGATCCCTGCCTCAGCCTAAGGCCGTTAAACTGGCAGGGACCCCGATGGTGGGATCCCGGACGAGGCCCCAAATTTGTTTTAAACTGAAATAAATCAAATTCCAGAGCCAGGAGTCCAGTGAAGAATTTTTATTTCATTCTTGCGAGAATGGGTGTCGCTCACTATAGCAGGCACAAATCTTTATTCCATCTCACTCCTTTTATACATTTTATCTTTCCCCTTCCTGCTATTGTGGTTATACCCCATTGGTTGATGTTTACAGTAAGTCACATGCATGCTCCTTGTTCATACAGTTTCAAAGTTCTCACAGGAAGCAAAGGACTTTTTCTGTACTTTTTCTGTTCATACAATTTCACTGTTAATGATTAACTCACAGAGAAGGAAAGCTTCTGTTACTGCATCCTGTTCTCTAATGCTTTACAGAATCATACACAAGATTTTTATGGTTATAAAAACTATACTTGTTTATGTGACTATTCCTTGTAAAAATAGCATCTCCTAAATTCTCTTTATCTTTATCTTTATTTGAGGCATTTGATAGACCGCCCTGTGCCAAGGCGTTAGGGCGGTGTACAATAAAATAAGGCTGCTAGAAGACACAGGAGGAAAAGAACGCCAATAAATAACAGGAGAGATATAGAAAAGAGGGAGGAAAAATAGAACAGAACAAATTTCAACACAGACTACAATTATACGGACCATGGAAATGGTAGAATGGGGAAGGGTAAGGAGGGGGTAGATAGGGCTAAATAATCGGTGTAGAAGATGTCCAGAAATTCACAGAGGGTCATGAGGAAGGAGGGGCCAAAGGTCTAATAATGAATGAGAATTAATGAAGAGCTTATTAGAAACTGTGTAAATGGTTAAGGGGGGCCGGGAAGATCAAAAGCCTGATGGAAAAGATGGGTCTTGAGGAGGGCTTTGAATCGAGGAAAAGACAGTTCAGTGTGGAGGGGATGCGGGAGAGAGTTCCATAAAGCAGGACTAGCAAAAAAGAAGGCAGCATGGCGGGTTGACTCAAGGTAGGCGTTTGTGGGGGATGGAAGAAAGAGACGGTTACCATGAGAGGAACGGAGAAGGTGATGCATAGGCTGGAGATAAATGAGATCTGTTGCTCTATCCCCAACAATAATCTCCTTGGAGTTTGCTTTGTCAAACTAGCATACTAGGATACTAGCAGATAGAGGCAGGAGGTGGGACCTCTTCTAGGCTGACATCATAACTTTGAGCATGCTCAGTCTCCAGCTGCTGGTGGAGGGAGATAAAACCCACTTGTCTGGACTGCACTGGAGGGACTCAAGGAATTAGCTGGTAAGGCCTAACTTCACTTCCCCTCCTTTCTCTTCCACTCCTTCAGCCCAGCATCATCTTTTCACTTTCCTCTTCTCCACACACACCCTCCCACCAAGTAGTCATCTCCCTTTTTCCTTTCTCTGTTTGCACCCAGTCCAGCGTCACCCTCTTTCTGTACCTCCACCTAGTTAAGCATCTCCCCCCTCTCTCTCTTTGTTCCCCCTATAATAGATCTACCAAATACAAACTGCCTTTATGTGTTGTGGCTCAAGTAGCAAACTGCAAAACAGTCAGACCCAACAACAAACTTTAATCATTATTAACCAAAAATTGATAGAAAACAGACTGCCATACAAGAAAACATATTTTAATTAAAAATGGGGACTAGATCTCAGCTTCACAAGCCAATTACATGTAATATCCACAAGCATTATTAATGGCCTGTCAATTTTATATTGCCATCACTGGTCATAAAAAAACCCCTTAAATTTTGTTTTTATTTAAAATTGCAATTAAAAATTCTAAATTGATTATACTTAATCTTGTAATAGTTCTTAACAGTCCAGTCCAATCATTATATAGCATTTTCTTCAAAATTTCACATATTCTATCAATTCATTTCAAAACCATTTTTCACTTTTTCAAACTACCCTACTCAAGATCTTCAGTCTCCTTCAGTTGTACATATAATCTCCATGAACAAGCAGGAATAAGTCTTCACATATGGGTACGTCGGTACCGATGGAGCCTGCGTGGAAACGCTCCCCAGCGTCCAATCAGAAAGCTTTTGGGAGCATCCCACAGCGCCTGCGTGCTGCCTTCCCGCCTTTCCAACTGTCTCTCCTCAGTTGTTCTTTTTCCGCGGAGCCAGCAGGTCATGTTCCTGTCACTGCAGAAGAATTTCCTTATTTTTTTCTTTATTTCTTTTCTGTACGCGTCTGCCTTCCTCGATGCTATACCGGTACCGCCGGTTCTTACTCTTTTCTTTAAAAAAAAAAAAAAAAAGACCTTCTATTTTTTCTTCAGGTGTACTTCAGTTTTGGGCCCTAGGCCCAAAACCTTTTTCCTTAATTATGGAAAAACCTGCCTCAGGTTTTAAGAAGTGCACAAAATGTGGCGGTACTATATCCGTCACCGACACCCATGACTGGTGTCTCAAATGTTTAGGCCCTGACCATTCCATCAAAGATTGTGTGTCCTGTTCCATGATATCTAAAAGATGTCGACAGAACCGAGCTGCCAAGCTCAGTACCCTGTTTCCCTCTGATGCGGCTTCGGTGGCATCGACGTCTTCCAGGGCTGCTGCTTCTTCACATGGATCTCAGGTAACTAAACATAAATCCAGCCGGTCCTCGAAGTGCAAATCTTCTTCTAAGCATCGAGATGCCTCTGGCCTTGCCCTCGAGGATTCTGCACTGGCAAAATTACCCCGGCAGGAGGCTTCGGCTTCTAAAGCATCATCATCGGGGTTCCAGGACGATCTAGATGGCGTGGCCTCAACAGATCTCCTGGTGCCATGCTCTGGGGTACCGGTGGCCTCCACCGGTACCGACTTCCAGGCATTGGCAGCGTCAGTGGATCAGAGGATTCTGTCCATGGAACGCAGTCTGGCGGCTTTCCTTGTGGCATCGACGCCCATGGTACCGCAACAGACTACTCCGCAGGTACCGGCTCCGGTATCGCTATCGGTACTGATTCCGGTACTTGTGGCATCGGCATCGATGTCAGCCATGCCAGTACCCTGCCCTCTGCAGCCTTCTGGTACCGATACCCCGGTACCGATGATTCCCGATACCGACCCCGGTCGGTACGGGTATCGGGCTTTGCAAGAGCATCCCGACAGACGATACTTCGATTCCTCTGATGACTCTGAGGATTCTGAAGAGTCTGTCGATGCAGCGATGCTTCTTCCACAGGAGTCCTCTCCTAAACGCAGGATGTCTCCTCCAGAGGACTTGTCCTTTCAGGACTTTATCAGAGAGGTGGCTCAGGGTCTCTCTATTACAGTAGTCCCAGAGTCAGAGCCTAGAGCTAAGGAGTTACATATTCTACAATATCCTAAAACTCCTAAGGAGGCAGCTACCTTGCCTATTCATGAGATTCTGTATGATCTCATGTTAAGGATGTGGGAAGCACCTCTAACCACCTCTCCTCATTCTCGCAGGTTGGACACCATGTATCGTGTCCCTCCTTGTCCTGGTTTCCATAAAACTCAACTTCCTCACTACTCTATTGTGGTTGAGTCTACAATGAGAAAGATTAGAAGTGCCAAGAGACATGCCTCTAATCCTCCAGGACGTGAATGTAGAACCCTGGATGCTTTTGGTAGAAGAGTCTTCGAAAGCTTCCATGCTTGCTGTGAGAATTAATTCTTATAGTCTCTACATGGGAATGTTCTTAAAAGAAGTCACTGACCATTTGCAGACTTTAAGTCCTTTTATGTCTGACAATAAAAGGCAAGAATTTCTCTCTGGGCTCAAACATGCCCATGATATCCCCAAATTCTCCAACCTTGCAGCTTTCGACTCCTTTGAATGCGTAAGCAGAGCCTCAGCTATAGCTATAGGTGCACGTAGGATTGCTTGGCTTCAAGGATCTGATTTGGAGACCTGGGTCCAAGATGAATTGGGAAATATCCCTTGTACAGGTGAAAATCTGTTTGGTAAGGATTGGCAAGCAAAAGCCAATCAGATGGATGCTGAAAATTCTGCTTTGGATAGACTATCCAAATCTACAGCTGCTCCTGCTAAGAAAAGGTTGTTCAAGAAAACCTTTTTTCTAAAAAGGGAAGATCCTATCCTGCTTATAGTCAGAGAGCATCTTCTGCAGCTCAGTTCCCTTCCAAACGTCAGCAATCCTCCAAACAGACCAAGGCAAAGGCTGCGAGACTGCCCAGCAGTCTCAGCCCCCTCAGGGCCTTTGACTGTCTGCTAGAGAACTTAGCCTTCCTGGCTCTAAAAGGACCAGAGCCCTCCACCATTCCAGGAAGGCTATGTCACTTTGCTCCCAGATGGGGGCAAATCACAGCAGAGCATTGGACACTCTCCATCATAAGAGAGGGGTACAAACTTTATTTTTCCAGCTTGCCCCCTCTCACAAGAGTGCACCAGTTCAATTCTCCAACCTCCCTCCTCAGCCTATTAGAGCAGGAGGTTGCCACTCTTCTAGCCCAAGGGGCAATAGAAGAAGTGCCTTCTCAACAAGGCACAGGGTTCTACTCCCCCTATTTTCTGATCCCAAAGAAAACAGGGGGCTTCAGACCCATTTTAGATCTCAGAGAGTTGAACAGATTCCTAGTCAAAGAAAAATTCAAGATGGTTTCTCTAGGAACTCTGCTGCCATACCTTCAGAGTCAGGATTGGCTTTGTTCTCTAGATCTCAAGGATGCGTACACTCATGTTCTCATCCATCCAACTCGCAGAAGGTTCCTTCGGTTCCTTTTCCAAGAGAAGCACTATCAGTACAGAGTGCTCCCTTTTGGCCTGGCCTCTGCACCAAGGGTGTTCACGAAATGCATGGCAGTGGTTGCTGCTTTTCTGTGCACCCTGGGAATATTTGTCTTCCCCTATCTGGACGACTGGCTCATTTGAGCTCCCACTCAATCAGAGGCCCAGACTGCTCTAACCTGCACAATGCGTATCCTTCAATACTTAGAGCTGGTAATAAACATCCCAAAATCCAATTTGATCCCTACTCAGTCCCTGGAGTTTATAGAGGCATTGCTGGATACCACAAAGGCAAGGGCCTTTCTTTCCCAGGCCCGCTGCCTTCGCTTGATGCAGTTAGCTTCTCAAGCAGAGTTGAAACCCCTTCTAACTGCTCGAGAGATGTTACAGTTGCTAGGCCACATGGCTTCCACCGTTCATGTGGTACCATATGCGCGCCTTCACATGAGAGCAGCTCAGTGGACTTTATCCACCCAATGGACCCAGGCATTAGACTGCCTGTCAGACAAAATAGCAATCACAAGTCACCTCATTTTGTCCCTCCAATGGTGGAAGTCCCCTCAAAACCTCTTGCCGGGGTGTCCTTTTCAACAGCCTCTACCCCAGGCAACTCTTACAACAGATGCTTCTCCAATGGGCTGGGGAGCTCATCTTCACGACCTCTCCACCCCGAGCATCTGGTCCCCACAGGAGACTTGTCTCCACATCAGTCTCTTGGAACTCAGAGCAATCTTCTTTGCTCTACGAGTTTTCCACACCCTGCTCAGCCACAAGACAGTCCTTGTCCACACGGACAATCAGGTAGCTATGTTCTACCTAAACAAGCAGGGGGGAACTGGCTCTCTGTCGCTTTGCAACGAAGCTCTGCGATTGTGGGCCCTCGCCAGAGAGCATCACATTCATCTTCTGGCAGTCTATCTTCCAGGGGGTCAAAACTCTTGGGCAGACAAACTCAGTCGAGTTCTGCTTCCACACGAGTGGTCCCTACATATGGACCAGGTGTCAAAGATCTTTCAAATTTGGGGAACCCCGGACATAGACCTCTTTGCAAGTCCGTGGAATGCCAAACTTCCCCGGTTCTGTTCCAGAACTCCGGCTCAGGGGGCTCAGGCAAGGGATGCTTTCCTCCTTCACTGGGGTTAAGACTTCCTGTATGCCTTTCCACCCATTCCCCTAATTCCAAAAACCCTATTCAAGCTTCAGAGAGACAGAGGCCACATGATCCTCATAGCTCCACATTGGCCACGGCAAGTGTGGTACCCTCTGCTTCTACACCTCTCTCAAGCTCCCTCCCTAGAGTTAGGGTCTGCTCCAGACCTCCTCTCTCAGGAGGACGGAAAATTATGGCATCCCAATCCCCAGTCTCTGCATCTCAGGGCTTGGTTGCTGAAGGCCTAGATCTCCAGGATCTTCCTCTTTCTCAACAAGTGAAAGATGTTCTTCATGCTTCCAGAAAACCTTCCACTAGACGGTCTTACGCCTTCAAGTGGAAAAGGTTTACCATTTGGTGTTCTGGAAGGGGTCTTAACCCCCGGTCAATACCTCTGGAATCCTTGCTGGAGTATCTCCTGCATCTGTCTAATGCAGGCCTTAAGACAAATTCAGTAAGAGTTCATCTGAGTGCTATTGCAGCTTCACTGAAGCCTCTAAATGGACAACCTGTTTCCTCTCATCCCCTTGTAGCAAGGTTCATGAGAGGCCTCCTTTTAACAAAGCCTCCCATTAGACCACCACCGGTGGCATGGGACTTAAATTTGGTTCTTGGTCAGCTTATGAAGCCGCCTTTTGAACCTTTAGCTACTACCTCCTTGAAATACCTTTCTTGGAAGGTTATCTTTCTCATTGCAATCATATCAGCACGCCGCATCAGTGACTTGCAAGCACTAGTAGCTAATCCACCTTATACAAGGTTCCATCATGACAAGGTGGTCCTTAGGACTAATCCACATTTTATGCCTAAGGTGGTCTCGCCTCTACCTGTCTTTTTTCCAGGGCCTCATGCATCAAGTGCAGAGAGGAATCTTCATACCCTGGACTGTAAAAGAGCTCTGGCTTTTTACTTACAAAGGACACAGCAACATAGAAAGTCTTCCCAACTCTTTGTTGCTTTTGATCCTTCTCATTTGGGACAACCAGTCTCCAAGAGAACTCTCTCCAACTGGATTGCCCAATGTATTTCTTTTGCCTATCAGAGCAAGAACATTTCTCTGGAGGGCCATGTCACAGCTCACAGTGTGAGAGCCATGGCAGCCTCAATGGCTCATCTGAACTCTGTGTCTATCGACGACATCTGTCAAGCAGCCACTTGGGCCTCGGTTCATACCTTCACAACCCATTACTGCTTAGATAAGGACGCCGGGATGCCTTGTTTGGTCAGGCTGTTCTCAAACACCTGTTTCATGCTTAATCAACTCCTACCCACCATCCCTCATGGGATGCCAGAGATCCAGGTGGTGAAGTGCAGCCCTGTCCCAGGGACACACAACTTCTGGGCTCTCTCCCTGGCATCAAAAGCTAGGGAGTCCCCATATGTGAAGACTCATTCTTGCTTGTTCCTGGAGATAGCACAGTTACTTACCTGTAACAGGTGATCTCTGGGAACAGCAGGAATAAGTCTTCACAACCCACCCACCTCCCCTAGGAGTTGTCTCTCTCTTTCTATCTCTCTTCCTTTCCCTCTCTCTCCCTCTTTGTCTCAGCTATAAAACTCAACTGAGGAGAGACAGTTGGAAAGGCGGGAAGGCAGCACGCAGGCGCTGTGGGATGCTCCCAAAAGCTTTCTGATTGGACGCTGGGGAGCTTTCCCGCGCAGGCTCTGTCGGTACCAACGTACCCATATGTGAAGACTTATTCCTGCTGTTCCCAGAGATCACCTGTTACAGGTAAGTAACTGTGCTTTCTCCATCCTCCCCAGCACCCCCCACCCAATCTCTGGCAGAAACAGATCATTCTCCTTCCCCCATATGCTCATCTCCTGGGTTGGTGGCGCAGTAGTTGTAAGGTAGCTGCATGGAGTTGCTGTTCACAATAGTACTGTTGGTGATGGCCCATCTCTGGTTGTGTTGGGTGTCCAGCTGACATGGTCCTGGCCTGTTCATGGTTAAATGCAGCGAAGGGGCTGGGGTGGGGTGGGGGGGAGTTTCCAGTAACCCTCCCAGTATTGGCTTCCTTCCAGCCCCTGCCCCCCCCCAGCTGTTCAGTCTCCTTCCATTTCCAGTACCACTCCCAGCCCCCATTCAGTGCCAGTAACCCCCTAACCAGTGTTAGCCTCTTTCTATTCTCTGCCCCCCTCAATACCAGCTCCCTTTGAGTTCCAGTAGCCTCTTTAGTCAGCCTCTTTCGAGTTCCAGTCCCCCCCCACGCCCATGCCAGCCCCTTTCCAGTCCCATTCCCAGCTCCCTGTCAGTCCCAATCCCCACAATATCGGCTACCTTCCAGTCCCATTCCCCTCTATCAGCCCCCTTCCATTCTCTTCCCAGTGTCGGTCCCCTTCCAGTCCTTGTAACCCTCCAGTGGCAGATCCCTTCCAATCCCAGTCCCCCAGCCCCCCACTGTCGCCTCCTTCCAGTCTCTGCCCCCCACAATATCAGCTCCCATCCAGTCTCCCCCCCAGTATTAGCTCCCTTCCAGTCCCAGCCCCCACCCATGTCAGCTCCCTTCCAGTCCCTCCCTCAGTGTCAGCCTTTTTCCAGTCCCAGTGCCCTCTGTGTAAGCCTCCTTCCAATCCCAGTATTCCTACCAGAATCTAGCCCCTTTCCAGTTCTATCCTGTGTCGGCTCCCTTTGAGTCCCCATCCCCCTCTCCCCCCCCCCCCCCACATATGCACATGTGTAACAGCCCCAATCTTAGCCAGCCTCTTCTCCCTATTCTCCGATTCTTACAGTTACAGCCAATGTACAAAGCCGCGGGAGCATTCTCCTTTGCTCTCACGGCTGTGCTGCCTTAGATGCCGCTGATACTATGGCAATTTTGAAAGTATTAACAAGTACTTCCACAGGAAAACACACTTCTGTCTCACTATAGTAAGCAAACACAAGAGAGGTGAGAATAATAATATGGTCCTTATTACTTCTCGCCTCTCTGTGTTTGTTTAACAAGCACTTTCTCCTTTCTTGTGAGAAACAGGAAATGCTCGTCTTTAAAATCACTGTGGTATTAACTGCACCAAGGCAGCACAGCTGCAGGAACAAAGGAGAATGCTCCCATGGCTGTGTACATTGACTGACTGTTACTAAACAGCCTCGGGTAGCCCATTCTCCTCTGTTCTGTAGCATGCTTCCAGCTAAGATGATGGGGCTGGGGGCCAGAGGCTGTAGAAGGAAGTGATGAGCAAGGAGCAGGATCAGCGGCTTAACTCCTGTGTTGCAAAACTTTCTGCCGCAGTCAGGAAATAAATAATTTTGTCTGCCCTCGCTGCCCCCTGGTAACTGCCACTTTGTGCAAATGCACCGCTTGCACAGAGGGTTGCACTGGCCCTGACCCCAGGGATCTGTGCTGGTCACACTGCTTTTTAACATATTCATAAATGACCAGTAGATGGGAATAACGAGTGAGGTGATCAAATTTGCAGTGGAGTGGAATCGGTAAATGTAGATTGGTTGATTACTCCTTCAAAAAGTAGAAAGACTAGGGGATGCGCAATGAGCTACGTTGTAGCAGATTTAAGACTAATTGGAGAAAATATTTTTTTCACTCAACCCATAATCAAACTTTGGCATTCATTACCAGAGGATGTAGTAAAAGCTGTTAATGTAGCTGGATGTAAAAGAGATTTGGATGAGTTTTTAGAGGAAAAGTCTATAAACCATTATTCCAATTCATACTGCTAGACCATTCCAGACAAATGGGTTGTTTCCCCCTGCCAGCAGATTCTGGAGACAGAGAATTCTACCAGAGCTCTGATAGACAGGACTCTGGTGATATGGCTGTACCCCTAGGGGTCTCCCTCAGTATTTCTCTGTCTCCAGCAGATCTGGTGGCCTTTTTCTTTCCTCTTCAAAAGGATTATTTTATTTTCTTTCCTTAAGATTCAAAGTCGTCTTCCTAAGGGGTTGCAGTTCCTTAGGGAAGAAGAGGTGGACTCTGAAGTTGACAAGTCCTCTGCGGACGGGGAAAACGAGTCCTCGGGTCGCGAGGATGGCGAGTACTCTCCGTCTGATTCATCTATTCCAGTGCAGGAGGATTCGCAGGACATAAGACTCTTTCAGAAGGAAGAGTTGTTCGCCCTAATTGAGCAGATTTCAGAGGCGCTCCGTCTTTTGAATCCTCCTGAGCCACAGCCCTCGCAACCTCAGTCTCACGCGGATCCCATGTTACTGGGCATTCGTAACCCTTCAAAGTCTTTTCCATTTCCTTCGGAATTACAACAGATGGTGTCCCGGGAATGGGATTTGCCGGATATTCAGTTGTGCAACGCCTGTCACCTGGGACAGTTATATGTGTGGTCTCCTTAGGCACTGGAGCAATGGCTCGCTTATCCAAAGGTAGATGCCTTGGTGACGGGTGTTACTAAACACACCACCATTCCAGTGGAAGGAGGTGCAGCGCTCAAGGATCCGCAGGACAGGAAGGTAGAGAACTTGCTGAAGACGGCTTTCTCCTCCTCATCTCTGGCCCTCCAGGTGACGTTGTGTGGTGGTTTGGCAGCCCGCGCCTTGTTGCGTTGGGTTCAGCGCCTGCCGGAAGATTTGTCTCTCGGTCGCCTGGAGTCCGCTACAGCATTTTTGGCCGACACCTTCTATGATTTGCTGCGTCTTTCTGCTTGCTCGATTGCAGCTGTGACGGTGGCCAGGCGGTGGCTCTGGCTCCGCCAGTGGGCGGCGGATGTGGTTTCCAAGGCTAGGCTCTCCAAGTTGCCTTTTAAGGCGAAACCTCTGTTTGGTGAGGAGCTTGACAAGCTCGTAAAGGATCTTGGGGAGGTTAAGCCTCAACGGTTGCCTGAGGATAGACCGAAGACCTCTTCTCACAGGACTTCTCGAGCGCAATCTTTTAGGCATTTTTCCAGGAATACCGACTCCCGCGGATATAGTTCATTCAAACCCACCAGGCCTACTGGGCCGTCCCATCGCTATGGGCAGAAAACGCAGTCCTTTCGGGGTGCCCGAAAGGCTCAGAGTCCTACTCCAGCGCGGGAAAGTTCTCCGGAACTCCGCACGCCTCCCGCTGACGGGACGAGAGGCCCACTCGGGTCATTGCCACCGGTGGGAGGTCGGTTGGCAATGTTTTTTCCAGGATGGGCACAGATAACCTCCGATCAGTGGGTTCTCGACAGCGTTTCTCGGGGTTATGCACTCGAATGCGGACGGCCCATTCACGAGACCTTCCTGGTCTCTCCAGCTGGGTCTCCCGAGAAAAGGCTTATCATTCAAGGCACCCTACAGCGTCTTCTTTATTTGAACGCCATTTGCCCGGTGCCCTCCCCAGAAAGAGGGCTGGGTCGGTACTCTATATATTTTGTGGTGCCCAAGAAAGATGGTTCCTTTCGCCCCATTCTGGATCTCAAGGGGGTAAACCGCAGCCTTCGCGTGCCTCATTTTCGCATGGAAACTTTTTGATCGGTCATCCAAGCGGTGCGCAAGGGCGAGTTCCTTGCTTCGCTCGATCTCGCAGAAGCGTATTTTCACATTCCCATCCGGGTCGAACATCAACGCTTTCTGAGATTCGCGGTGCTCGGAGAACATTATCAGTTTCGCGCAATGCCCTTCGGATTGGCTTCCGCGCCCCGGACCTTTTCCAAGATAATGGTGGTGGTGGCAGCAGCCTTGCGCAAGCAGGGAATCCGAGTGCATCTCTACCTGGACGATTGGCTGATTCGGGCCGACTCGCTACCGGAAGCGCGCAGAACTATCGCCCGGGTGGTCCACTTCTTAGAAAGCTTAGGTTGGGTGATAAATCGCACCAAAAGCTGCCTCCAGCCGACTCAGGTAATCGACTTTCTCGGGGCTCGCTTCGACACTCGCCGGGGGCGGGTATTCCTGACGCTGGAGCGTTTCCGGAAACTCTTGTCTCAGCTGCAGCTCTTCCTGAGTCAGGAGGTACCTCGAACCTAGGACTATCTTCAGCTCTTGGGATCCATGGCAGCTACCATCGATCTGGTTCCTTGGGCCAGAGCACATATGCGCAGTTTGCAGATGGCTCTTCTGTCTCGCTTGTCGCCAGTGTCGGAGGACTATCAGGTTCGACTACCTCTCCAGTCCGCAGTCAGACTCAGCCTGCGTTGGTGGCTCCGGCCGCGAAATCTCTTCAGGGGGGTTCCCTTAGAGACTCCTCGCTGGGTGTTAGTGACAACAGACGCAAGTCTCTCCGGCTGGGGTGCGCATTGCGGCTCTCACATGGCGCAAGGGATTTGGTCTGCTCGGGAGACTCGGTGGTCCATCAATCGCCTCGAAACGCGAGCTGTGCGTTTAGCCTTGCTAAAGTTTCGACCCTTTCTTCTGCATCAAGTGGTCCGGATCCTGTCCGACAATGCTACAACGGTGGCGTATCTCAACCGTCAGGGCGGCACAAAATGTCCAGAGATATCGAAAGAGATATGTCTTCTCCTCCCGTGGGTGGAGAAGCATCTCCAGGCCCTTTCGGCTCAACATATCATGGGGATGAGCAATGTCAAAGCCGATTTCCTCAGCCGACATACCCTGGATCCGGGGGAATGGACTCTCGCCTCGGAACCCTTTCGAGCGATTGTTCACAGGTGGGGTCGGCCGGCGGTGGATCTCATGGCCACAGCGGTGAATGCCAAAGTGCCGATTTTCTTCAGCCGTTGGCGAGTCAGCGGAACGCACGAGATAGATGCCCTGTCACAGCCGTGGCCGACCCACCTTCTTCTGTATATCTTCCCGCCGTGGTCCATGATCGGGAAAGTTCTCCAGCGGGTCTGAGAGCACCAGGGACCAGTGATTCTGGTGGCTCCGGATTGGCCTCGGAGGCCGTGGTATGCGGATCTCGTCAGGTTGGCTCGGGCACCACCTCTGAGTCTCAGATCCTTCCCAGATCTCCTATAGCAGGGACCGGTCACCATGGAAAACCCGGCTCCTTACTCGCTTACGGCTTGGCTCTTGAATGCCGTAGGTTAGCTCATAAGGGCTACTCGCCTAGTGTAATAGCGACCATGCTCAAAGCCCGTCGATCGTCAACTTCCTTGGCATACACACGGGTCTGGCGCCTGTTTGAGGTTTGGTTTCGCAGCGTCACGTCTCCTTGGTGGTGCGGTGTTTCGGATGTGCTTTCCTTCTTGCAAGCCGGCCTGGAAAAAGGCTTGGCGCTCGGGACATTATGGGTTCACGTGGCAGCCTTGTCCTGCTTTCGCGGACCGGTGTCGGGACGTTCTGTTGCCTCGCATGTGGACGTGTCGCGTTTTCTTCGAGGAGTTAAGACTGTGCGCCCTCCGATTCATCCCGTAGTTCCTGCTTGGGATCTCGCTCTGGTCCTCCAAGCTCTTGTTGCTCCTCCCTTTGAGCCTCTGAAAGCGTGCTCCCTTAAGGATTTGACTCTAAAGACGGTGTTTTTGGTAGCCATCACCTCGGCACGGCAAATTTCGGAACTTCAGGCTCTCTCTTGAGATCTTTACCTCTCCTTTTCTGCGGAGGGCGTGTCTCTTCGGACTGTTCCTTCCTTCTTGCCCAAAGTTCTTACGCCCTTCCATGTCAATCAGCCTCTTTTCTTGCCTTCCTTTGAGGAATCGCAATGCGCGGGGCGTTACAGGGAGTTTTGAGCGGTGGACTTGAAAAGAATCCTTTACCGGTATCTGAAGGTCACGAATCGGTTCCGTAAGACGGATCATCTCTTTGTCCTTTTCGCAGGTCCTCGTCGAGGATGCGCAGCCTCGAAGTCTACTATAGCTAGATGGTTGCGTGCCGCCATTGAGGCGGCGTACATTCTTCGAGGGAAGCCAGTGCCTGAGGGCCTCCGGGCTCATTCCACTCGGGCTCAAGCTGCATCTTGGGCCGAACGTTCTCAAGTGGCTCTTCTCGACATTTGCCGGGCGGCAACTTGGTCTTCCTTGTCTATCTTTGTCCGCCACTATAGATTGGACATCCATGCCCGGCAAGAGGGTTACTTTGGGGCGGCGGTACTTTCAGCGGCATTGGGCCCACCCTGAGGGTCGGTAGCTTGGGTACTGCCCATTTGTCTGGACTGGTCTAGCAGTATGAATTGGAAGGAGAAATTTCACTTACCGTTAATTTCCTTTCCTGGAATACTGCTAGACCAGTCCAGGACCCACCCGGCTGTCAGTTACAGTTTTTGCTGGTGCAGTGAAGCCGCCGCTGATTTTCCCTTTGTCAGTCTCAGGATTTCAAAATTTCTGACAAGGGGTTTCTCGTGTAGTTCAAGATTCTGGGGATGTCTTCAGCACCTTTTTTGTACATAGTTCAATTTTGAGCCATTTTGGGCTAAGTTCAGGGTAGTTAGCCTTATTCCGTTTGGTTCAGCTTGTTACATTATACTGAGGGAGACCCCTAGGGGTACAGCCATATCACCAGAGTCCAGCCTATCAGAACTCTGGTAGAATTCTCTGTCTCCAGAATCTGCTGGCAACCCATTTGTCTGGACTGGTCTAGCAGTATTCCAGGAAAGGAAATTAACGGTAAGTGAAATTTCTCCTTCTTTATCGTCTCTCCAGGCCAGTCCAGTTAAGCTTGGGTAATTACTATCCTCCAGCAGCTGAGGATTGATCATGTCCGGATTCTGCTCCAGCAGTTTAACAGCTCCTTCTGCTGCTCCATAATCCAGTCTATCTGTCCTCAGCAGCTGGATGAGATCTCTCTGGAGGTGGACCATTCTGGACAGACGAGTAGCTAAGGCAGTTTGGTAGGAAAGGGAAAGTTAATTAATAAAGAAAAAATAAAGTATATCTTGAAGGAAGAAGAACCTTACAGAACTTATTGGGGGCTAAGCAGGCTGAAAGTACTCCTGTTATAGCAAACGCTGTGAAAAGCTCTTATTCTATCACTCACCCACAGAAGGAAAACTCTCAGACAGGCTGGAATGCAAACAGGAACTTTTAATGTGCGCACAGGCCAGACAGAGATACCAGCAACCTCCACAAGAGTCTGAGCCCCGAGGGACGTCCTACAAAGCTTTATATACAGTACAGTTTTAAACTCATTCTACAATCCCATTTGCCACAGGTATTTCCTGCCCACCAATCAGCAGCCCCTGGGGAAGGTACCTGGGTGACCTGTCCAAACCGGTGTGCTTTGGTCTATTGATTTCTGGGCTAGGGGATATTGTGCTCAGACCTGAAGTGGGGGAAGGGTGTCCACTGAAATAGCAGGCTGATTACTTGTAAGGGCTACCTACAGCTAAACCACATGGCTTGCCGCATGGCTTGGGGGAAGGGCTGCCTACAGCTAAACCTCATGGCTGCCTCATTCCCCCCTTTTTAAGTGGGACCTCAACCGCTAGAGGCGGTTGAGGGCTGTATTTGGGACAGGGCCATGACAGTGGTAACCACCTTGCGTTCTACCTGGGTATCAAGGGTGGTGGTCATGAAGCGGTAAAGAATGGGGATACAACATGGCAGAATGGCACATAGCAGTAAATGAAAAGAACCCCTACCACTGGGATTTTTAGTCCCCCTGGCCAACTGAACCACTTCATAAACCACCCAGGACCCATGGACAGGTAACTAGATCACTTAGGTCTTGGATAGGGTGTTCAATGGAAACACTTGCATCAGTGAGTTTAAAACAACACATACCCTATACCCTCTATAGCAACTCCTGCACAACGTTTTTGTTCCGTGTGCAAAAGTTGCTGTTCTGACTGTAAAAGGTTGCAGGGCCTGCAGAGGCCTCTTCCCTTTGGGACAAAGGAGGGCCGTGTGCAAAAAGTCTGCAGAGGCTTCTTTCCTTTGGGGCAAAGGCTCTTTCCCTGGGATCCACCCTTATCAGCATATTAATGGCTTTTTATTCTTGCTAGTGTTGAGTCATTCTGCACCCTGCCATTCCCTTTGCTTCATTAATCACTGGCACTGTAATCTTCAGGGCATATGAGTACTTTGTATCACCAGCTTTGTTTGGCCTGTTTAACCTGTTCAGGCCTGGCATGTCTTTTCTTGTGCTGGGTCCATTTTCTGTGCACTTTCAGGCCTGACCTGTTTCTTAGCTAGGTCCATTCTCTGTGCACTTCTGTTCAGAGTATGGTTCCCCCTGGCTTTACTCTTGTTGTGCTGGGCTCTGGGTACTCATTTTCTTAGCCCACATGCTTTTTTCCGTGCCATCATAATGTATTACAGCCTCAGGCAAGGATGCAGCCATACTAGACATACCTATCAGCCAATTTCCCTTCAGTCCCAATTTTTCTTTTCTTGTTTATGGGGCAAAGATAATCCCGCTAAGGGCAATGGACAAGCAACCATTTGAGACAGATATTGAGACAGATAGGGGTCATCAGAAAAGCAGCTTCTGGTACTGTTCCCTAGAGACAACATACATTGTAACATCATTTTCTTGCAGCTGGTCAATAATATTGAAAACACATAACATGAAAGTATGTCAAAAGCAGCAGTGCTTAATAATGTGATAAAGAAAGTTCTGAGAATAGTACAGCAAAAAATTTGAGCTGGTGTGGGTATTGCAGTTGCTGAAGCCGAAATGGCTTGTAGATTTCAGTTACTTTCTAAGAAATCAATATTAAAAGGATAACAATACAATCATTCACAGAAGCCCCCAAAACCCCCCCAGTCAGTCCAACAGTTCTTTTTCCTGCCTCCCAGCAGTTCTCCAGGACCTCGCAGTGTGCTTCACCTTTCTCTGAAGTTCAAGTTCTGTCTCTCTCAAAGTTTGAACCTCTCATTCTCATAGGCAGACACCCTGGCCCGTTTTCGATGTTACACACTGATCCAGATAGGGACTCCTTCACACATCTCAGCGGTGGGCAGCTCTGAGTTCTCGGGATGGTCTGTTCCATCTGGACTCTGGCCAATTTCTCTGCTGGACTCTTTGGATTGCCATTGGTGACATGGTTCCAGGCCTCATTCAGAAAAGCAGCACCAATATTGAATGAAAAGACTAAATATGCTAGATTAGATTTCACAATGAGATAAACTTAACTTCCTTCACATTTACCAAGATCATATCCTACAAATATTGCTGTTTAAACTTTCAATGGTCTTCCAGTAACTATCTCGTATGGTGTCAATTTTTCTCTGGCAGTTTGATTAACTTCTTGTTTATCTGTCACTGGAGATTCACTTGCTGGTAGTGAACATTCCATTATGCCCTTGACTGACCTTTACATGCTACCCCTTTGCCCATGCATGCCTGGCCAGGACATGCAGAGGCAAAAAGGAGGCAAAAAAAGCATCTGGAAGTACCGCATGGCCAGTGTAGGTCCTCCAAAACCCATCAGGGTGCACCTAGCCTGTCTCCAGGTGTCCATTTCCAATTATTGAGTATGTGTTGGGGCCTAGATGAATTCCTAAATTGAATATTCTGGAGATGGCATAGTTGAATAAAGTGCTCATCATTTTTTTTTGTTTACATATTCATTAGCCAGATACATCACTTCACATCATTGAATTACCTTCATCAGTTTACTGTCTATCAGAGTCCTTCCTCTTAATATCCCACTTCATCCCTCACCATACTTTTTATCACTTGCATCATTCCATCAACTATATACCTAAGTCCTTTTTTGAATTATACCAATTTTTTATAAATTGTTCACTTCCAGTATGCTAATGGGCATGAGGCTTTTAAATAAAGTTAATCAACAAATCAATCAATTAATCAACAAATCAATCTTTGGCTTTAAAAATATAAAAGCTTCAAAAATCATGGATGTTCTCTAATCATAAGTACCTAGTGTTTTTGGGAATTGATACATAAATATTTGCTGATTCCCATGATAGTTCAGGCAGGCTTTATGAAGCTGTCCCAGTGACCCCAAGCCAGTCAAGTTTTCAAGTCATCCAGAATGAAAATGCATGATATGTCAGCATACATTGCTGACCCATTATATACAAATTCATATTAATTGTGGATATCCTGTGGGTTCACCAGGGCAGCCTCAGGCAGTATTGGACTAAACCTTAAATATATGACTGACAATGCGGCTGAAATACTGAATTTCTCATGCTCTGGAAGAATGTGACATCAGACATATTGGGATCCCCTACATCATTGCATTGCGAGCTGAAAAGCAGTTTGTTTGTTTTTTTATCCCTAGGTTGAACTCAGTTAGTAAATCAACAACTGTTCAATGTTACCAAAATTGTGCACACTCCAGGGGTGACTCAGCATGCAATGTTCCTAAATGGGTTAGTTGTGTACATACTATGACAGAAATTAACTTCATACCGAAGCCAAGGGATGATGGAGATTATTATACACACCAGCATTATTTGTGCAGTGTACACTGTATGGATCCGTGTGAATCAGTACTAAAGGGCAGTGCACACGAGGAGTGGGGCAGCATTATCAGTGCATTATTAACTTCAAGTGTGAATTAGTGTGAACGGTGTACTGCACAGTATATGCCTTTCAGCAGTGCTAATTCTGCATTTTATCTTTCTATTTTGAAATTGCCAATGATCAGTGTATTCACCCTGAACCAAAACATACCTGAACATCAGAACAAGCTACAGTGCATACTAGAACTAATCCAGATGTTCTCATCAGAAATCATGAGTTAAAGTACTGCTACCAGTATATTTGGTACTAAAATCATTTTAAGGTATCATTGTAGTATCAGAAAAATGAATACAGTTGATCAAGGCAGTTTAATGTACTAAGCAGAAAGAATGCAATCACCAAAACAGCATTTACTGTCTGCAGAATAAAATGTCATATCATGCAGAAGTATTACTTGTTTAATTTTGTATGTGCAGTCAAAACCAAATATATGTACCAGAGATAAAATTCAGGCTTTAAAAAGACAAGTAAAAAAATCTTCATTTCTTCATAATCTTATAAGGATTTTCTTCAGCCTTTGTTTGCTTCCAGCAGACATTTGAGGATGCTCAAAGGAGGCACCTCATGGTTCTAGAAGCTGAATACTCTACAATTAAAATTGATGACAAGAGGATTGTTTGCAGGCTAGGTGTGGCTAGGTGAATTGGGGTTCTTTGTCCTCTAGGAGAAAGACTCCTAGGTGATTTTTTTCCTTTTGTCCTCTCTAATGGGCCTCCATTCATCTGCTAGAAGAAGGAACTCCTCCCAGTATCTTTCTATAGCTATGCAAACTATTTCAGCAGTTTCAATCACCCCCCACTCACTGCTGAGAGGTGTGACCAAAACACCTGGTTCCCTGACCACTGATCATGCATGAAACATAGCAATGAAACTGGATATGCATCAAACAAAGCAATTGTCTTCCTTCAATGCTATACCAGTACTACAGTCCACACACAGCAACCCCCCCCCCCCTTTCTAAACTGTCCCTTTCCCTGCAATCAGTAGACCTGGTGTTTTTCACTGTTTGGGGACACAGGGGCGATTTGTTAATAACTTCACCTTTTACTGATAGAGTATCAAAATCAATCCTGAAATATAAAGACCTAATGTCTGGACAAAAACTTTCTTTCCCTAATGTCACAACTAAACACAGAGACACTAAAGGTTTTTACATAACAGCACATTTACTATATGGGCCAGCCATGAATCTATATAGGGAAGCTGGTCCGGATACTCCCCCACCACAATTTAGCCTCCGGACCCCATGCTCTAATCACAATTTGCAAAATCACAATTTACAGTGCAAATCTTGTAATCCCAATTCTAGGAATGCAATGTTCAGTGTAAATTTTCCAATCCCACTTCTGGGATTACAATATACAATATAATCCAGGCAACAGGCAGAGTTTGGTTGCACAAAACACACACGACCACAAAGGGAAAAAGAAAAAGGGAAAACAGAAAACAGAGACGTCTCAGCAGCGAATACGTTACAAATACACATTACACACACTAGCATAGGATTTAACTTTTATAATAGCAACGAGAAACACAGCTAGCCACTCCTCCAATGTCCACCAGATGGAGCCACAGGAGCACATGGCAACACAAAAGAAACCCCCAGCAACACAAAAGGAGACCCCCAGCAACACAAAAAAGCCCCCAACACTATAGGAGCACATGGCAACACAAAAGAAAACCCCAGCAACACAAAAAGAGACCCCCAGCAACACAAAAAAACCCCAACACTATTGGAGCACATGGCAACACAAAAGAAACCCCCAGCAACACAAAAGGAGACCCCGAGCAACACAAAAAGCCCCCAACACTATAGGAGCACATGGCAACACAAAAGAAACCCCCAGCAACACAAAAGGAGACCCCCAGCAACACAAAAAGCCCCCAACACTATAGGGGCACATGGCAACACAAAAGGAGACCCCCAGCAACACAAAAAGCCCTCAACACTATAGGAGCACATGGCAACACAAAAGAAACCCCCAGCAACACAAAAGGAGATCCCCAGCAACACAAAAAGCCCCCAACACTATAGGAGCACATGGCAACACAAAAGAAACCCCCAGCAACACAAAAGGAGACCCCCAGCAACACAAAAAGCCCCCAACACTATAGGAGCACATGGCAACACAAAAGAAACCCCCAGCAACACAAAAGGAGACCCCCAGCAACACAAAAAGCCCCCAACACTATAGGAGCACATGGGGCAAAGGCTCTAAATAAATCGCCCCGATCATCGGAGAATTGCGATCAGCGTAATTATTCTTGAAAGGCACACTTAAGGGAGTTAATACTAATATCCTAGGCAATTTTTCTTCATTAGCTTTTGGTAGCGCTGCACTTTAAATACCTTTTAAGGGGCCCGAAGTGACAAAGTTAAATTCTTACTGCAGTTATTTACCAGTACTCGCAAGCGCCCCCCCCCCCTTTTTTATTCAGCACACTTAAGGGAGTTAATAAAACTCAGATTACTACAGTTCAGATCTCAGATTACTGCAGTTCAGATATTACTGCAGTTTCAGATACTGCAGTTATTCAGATTTACCGGTATTCAGATACAGGACGAGCAATGGCTTCAGGGCCACTAAGGCCCCTACTAGGACTGCTCGTGCAGTTGATCAGGCTGCTACAGGTTCCCAGAAATTACCAGGACTCACAGATAGAGTACAGAACTAGCCCCAAACAGTAAGGTAGCAGTACTCACCAGAACTCTGATCAGACAGGAAGTTTGGATGCCAGTCTATCCAGCTGGTTTTCAATCGGGGATTCAACCACAGGGACCGACTGTCCAGACAAATCAAGGTGTCCTTCCGAGCACAAAGTGGCCCGGGGGCGCCAAGGACCGTTAATCACCTGGAGGGGCCGGTCCCTGACTGGTGGAGGCCCAGATGCTGCAAATGCAGAAGTCTTCCCACCGTGGGTGTGATGAGAGAGGCTTTTCTTTTAATACTTCCCGGCCAATGCACCAAAATGTTATAGCAAACGCTGTGAAAAGCTCTTATTCTATCACTCACCCACAGAAGGAAAACTCTCAGACAGGCTGGAATGCAAACAGGAACTTTTAATGTGCGCACAGGCCAGACAGAGATACCAGCAACCTCCACAAGAGTCTGAGCCCCGAGGGACGTCCTACAAAGCTTTATATACAGTACAGTTTTAAACTCATTCTACAATCCCATTTGCCACAGGTATTTCCTGCCCACCAATCAGCAGCCCCTGGGGAAGGTACCTGGGTGACCTGTCCAAACCGGTGTGCTTTGGTCTATTGATTTCTGGGCTAGGGGATATTGTGCTCAGACCTGAAGTGGGGGAAGGGTGTCCACTGAAATAGCAGGCTGATTACTTGTAAGGGCTACCTACAGCTAAACCACATGGCTTGCCGCATGGTTTGGGGGAAGGGCTGCCTACAGCTAAACCTCATGGCTGCCTCACTCTGGCTCCCAGTTAACGGGCAGAGTGCAGGCTGGCACTGGTGACAGGGTAGGCCAGGGATCCGGTCCCTAGCTGGGATCTGGATAAGTCAGGGGAAACTACCTGGGAACCCCAGATCCCTTTCCCCTCTCAGCCAGGAACTACAGCAGCCGCGAGCAGATTGTCTGCTTTAGTTCTGAGAAATTCCCCCACAGTTCTTCTTAAACCTGTGACAGCCCGGAGCACTGGCCTTAACTAGGCGGGAACATGCTCTTGGGGCTTCTTGCGCTGAGCAGGTACAGAAACAGACAATAAGAGATAGATGGTGTGGAAAGAGAGGCTGTGAGCAGGTAGGGAGCTTAACTGATCAGTCACCTCACAGCGGTTTATTCGGAGCATGGCTCAATTCTCTACCCCCCCCCCCCTTGCGGTGTATGAAGGCAGCCTCGCTCATGTATGCAAAGTGCTCTGGGCCTATTGCCTAAAGAGAAAGCAGGTGGAGTCTGGTGAGGCCACAGGTCAGGTCCCTGTCTCCCATCCTATAGAGGGATGGCAGCAAGGTGATTCAAGAGTGGAGGTTCCTGTTGTAAAGAAGTCTAGAGGAGATACACCTGGCTGGGTCAGGACTCTCCTCACCATCTGCATCAGAGAACCTGGGGGAAGGCCCCTCTGTATTATTGGGTGAGCATGGGGTGACTGCTCTGGAGGAAAGGGGACATCCCTCCAGGAGAAGACCCCAATGTGTTTAGAGTTTTCCATATGGAAGAGCTGTCAGCGCTGATTGGCTAATCCCTAGCAGCGCACTAGCACTAAAGGCGGTAGAAGAACCCCCCTAGAGGATTCCTTGTTGCAGGAGTTTAGGGGAGCTTTCCTGATCACAGGGTAATTAAGAAGATGATTGCGTCAGAATGGGAGTTTCCAGAGGCCACCCTCAGAGGGGGTAGAGCATTGGCTCGTCTGTAACTGGTTCCGCAGGAGGAGCAGGAGCTCCTCTGAATGCCCAAGGTGGATGCCCTAGTCTCAGTGGTCACAAAGAAGACCATTATCCCAGTAGAAGGGGGAGCAGCCCTGAAGGATCTCCAGGATTGTAAGCTGGAGGCCCTTCTTAAACAGGCCTTTGATTCCATGCCCTGGCTCTACAGGCATCTATTTGTGGGGCCTATGTGTCAAGGGTTTCTAATCGCTGGTTCCAGTGTCTGGCCCCAGCAGATCTAGAGTGTCAAGGGTCCCCGGAAGTGGCTAAGCTGGAGTCTGCTTCAGCCTATATGGCGGACACCTTTTATGATCTGATTAGAGTAACGTTGAAGGCCATAGCCTTTCTGATGGCGGCCTGGTGCTTTCTTTGGCTCAGCAATTGGTCAGCGAATGCGGCTTCCAAGTCTCGCCTTAGTAAACTCCCCTGTAAGGGTAGGCTGCTCTTTGGGGAGGCACTGGATAAGTTGGTGAAGGAACTCTAGGAGACCGCTTGCCAGAGGACAAGCCGAGAGGAGCGAAACAAGGAATGTTGCAATGGGGACAGCCCCGGGACCTCTGGCACTTTAGGGCCAACCGCTTCATTCCTTATCAGAGAGGACATTACGGAGTGCAGGGGCAGCCCTTTTAGGGGCTGGTCAGGATGGCTATACCACGTTGCAAGCTCTGACAAAGAAGCCCCAATGAGGACACGGTGGTCCAGTCAGATGTGGAGATAGGAGGTCGGTTACAACAGTTTTACTCTGTCTGGACCACGATAACTACAGACCAGTAGGTCTTGGTCTTGGAAGTCATCAGAGAGTGGTACTTGCTGGAGTTTGCTCATCCCCTTTCCGAAGCCTTTGTCCTCTCTCCCTGCAAGGCCCCGGAGAAAGCCAGAGCAGTCCAGGCCACTGTCAGGCGCCTGTTAGATTTATAGGCAGTGGTACCGGTGCACTAAACCAATATGGCTTAGGTCAATACTCCCATCTATTTTGTGGTGCCAAAGAAGGAAGGGTCCTTTCGTCCCATCCTTGATCTCAAGCATAAGAATCTAATGCTGCACCTACCGCACTTCCGGAGGGAGATCTTGACTTCCAGAGGGAGTCATTCTGGCGGTGCAACAGGGTGAGTTCTTGTTAGCGGTGGACCTCACAGAGGCCTATCCTGCATGTCCCCATCCGGCCGGATCATCAACTGTTTCTGCATTTTGTACTGCCAGCAGGGCACTTCTAGTTCTGGATGCTGTCCTTTAGGCTGGCCACCGCTCCACGCACCTTTACAAAGATTATGGTGGTAGTGGCAGCGGCTCTAAAGAAGGAGGGCAATCCTGGAACATCCCTATCTGGATGACTGACTCATTCGGGTGAAGTCTGAGGCCAAAGGGGTCTCAGCCACACACCACGTGGTAGAATTCCTCAGCCGGTTAGGCTGAGTGGTCAATCTGGCCAAGAGTCAGCTAAAGCCCGTCCAATGCCTGGTGTATCTGGGTGTGGAGTTCGACACCCAGGAGGAACAGGTCAAAAAGGTTACAGGCCCAAGAAGCTTTGAAAGCTTTGTATTATTTACAGCTACTGGGATCCATGATGGCGGTGCTGGACCTGTTACCCTAGGCACGGGCCCACATGCGACTACTGCAGCGGGCACTGCTTTCCCACTGGTTGCCCCAACATCACTCCATGGCGCACAGGGTGCTGTGCCCAGACTTGGGTGCAGAAGAGCCTGGAATGGTGGCTGCATCTGGATCATCTGGTGGCAGGTCTCCCGCTGGAACAACCTCAGTGGCTTCTGCTTACGACAGATGCCAGCCTCTCGGGATGGAGGTTGCATTGTCTGTGACAAGTGGGACAGGGGCAGTGGTCCCTGGAAGAGAGCTCATGGTGGGAGATGCGAGCAGTGTTCCAGGCCCTCTGAGTGTTCAGCCTACTGCTGGCTCACAGGCCAATCCGGGTGTGTTCCGACAATGCAACAATGGTAGCATTCATCAGTCAGCAGGGAGATACGGGCAGTGCAACCCTGGCACAGGAGAGTTGGACCTTGTTACTCTGGGTGGAGGAGAGTCTGGTGGCTCTCAGCTGCGCACGTAGCCAGAAAGGAAAATGTGCAGGCCGATTTTCTCAGTCGGCACAGGCTGGACCCGGGCAAATTGGAACTGAATGCGGAAGTGTTCCATGACAACACGATGCGATGGGGACAGCCGATCATGGACCTGATGGCCACATGAACAACGCCAAGGCGAATCGCTTCTTCAGCAGATGCAGGTTACCCATGTCTGAGGGACTAGATGCGCTCACGTAGCCCTGACCCTTAGAGGGGCTTTTCTACATGTTTCCACCATGGGCGCTCATTGGTCGCCTCCTACAGTGAATCGATGCTCACAAGGAGCTGGTGGTTCTCATTGCTCTGGATTGGCTGCAGAGGCTGTGGTACACGGACCTTACGTGCCTGTTGGTGGACAGGCCCTGGAGGCTTCCATATAGGATGAACTTACTGGCATTGGGACCGGTGCTGATGCCACAGGTGGATCGGTTCTTGCTTACAGCTTGGTTCTTGAGTGAGCACAGCTGAAGTGAAGGGGTTTGCCACCTTGGTCATTGCTACCCTGTTGCAGGCTAGGAAGAGGTCAACGACCATCGCCTATGTCAGGGTCTGACTGATATTTGAGAGCTGGTGCGACTCCAGGTGGTGGCACCCTTTGTATGTTTCCTACTGCAGTTCCTTTTCTTTTTGCAGCACGAATTCAAGAAAGGCTTGTCACTTAATTCCCTAAAGGTACAAGTGGCAGTTCTGGCTTGCTATACAGGGCCGATGCAGGGTAGGTCCCTGGCGGCCCACCCAGATGTAATTTGTTTCCTCCAGGGCAGTGCAGCAGGTTCAGCCTCCTTGGGACTTTAATTTGATCCAGGCAGTCTTAATGGAGGAGCCATTCGAGCCGATCTTGAGGGCTTCACTGAAGGAGCTTACATTGAAGACTGTGTTTCTGGTGGTGATTTTTTCGGGAAGGTGGATATCAGAGCTTTTTTGTGTAGAAGCTTTTTCCCTTGTTTTCTAAGGAGAAGGTAGTGTTGAGGCCAGTACCTTCATTCTTGCCCAAGTTGGTATCTCATTTCAACTTAAATCAGACTGTTTCTCTGCCAGTGTTAGAGGAGGATCGCCGATTGCATAGACTCAATGTCCACAGGGTGCTGTGGTGGTACCTGAAATCCACAGAGCCCTAAGAAAATCGGACAGTTTGTCTTGTTCGGAGGACCGTATAAATGGGAAGTGGCCTTTAAGGCCTCCATTGCTTGATGGGTTAAGCAGGAGATTGTGTTGGTCTATACGGTCATTGGCAAAGTCCCTCCGGCAGGTTTCAGAGCCCACTCCACTAGAGCTCAGGCAACTTCCTGGTGGAATGTGGATTGGTGCCACTGATGGAAATTTGTAGAGCGGCGACGTGGTTGTCGCTTCATATGTTCTCCATGCCTTACCATCTGGATGTGCAGGTGGTTGGTGATGCTCAGTTTAGGGCATCTGTTCTGCAGACCAGCCTCGCAGGTCCCTCCCACGATTAGGCACTGCTTTGGTACATCCCAAGTGTAACTGGACTGGCCTGGAGGAACGATGAGGAAGGCAAAGTTAGACCTTACCTGATAATTGTCTTTCATTGAGTCACTCCAGGCCAGTCCAGGACCTACCCGGTGTTGGTTCGGCAGTCTGGGGGGGGGGGGGGGGCGGGGACGACGAGGCCGGGTCATGAAGAGGTTCTGTTTTAGTGGGGGATATAGCATAGACACTAATGTTGTAATTACCCCCTTGGAGGAGGGAGCAGGCGGCTTAGCAAGTCTACCCTGTTCTCATGTCATGCCCTCACTCTGTATATAGTTAGAGGGGTTAGCTAGAGGGTCCCAGAGCTCTCAGCCTTCTGCTAGTTTCATCTGAGTACAATGGGGGGGGGAGGAAAAGCCTGAGTTGGGTAGGTGGCCAGCTAGCACTTCATGGGGTAGCTGCATTCACTTTGCTTGGGTAGTCTGCTTTGTCAGTGAGAGACTGGATTCTGGAACAGCAGAGGGAGCTGTTATACTGATGGAGCAGAATCCTGACATGCTCAGTCTTCAGCTGCTGGAGGATGGTGATTACACAAGCATAACTGGATTGGCCTGGAGTGACTCCAGGAAAGACAATTAGCAGGTAAGGTCTAAATTTGCCTTAAAGAGGACTGGGGAAATCCACTATTTACGCATGGGACAAACATGGAATCTGTATACATTTTGGGATCCTGACACGTACTTGTGATCTGAGTTGGCTACTGTTGGAAACAGGATACTGGGTTTGATGGATGTTTGGTCTGACTCAGTATAGCATATCTTATGTTCTTATTCAGAGTTGTTAAAATACAATAGGATTGTGAAAAATTGCAAGAGGACCTAGAGAAACTGAGAGACTGAGCATCCAAATGGGAGATGAAATTTAATGTGGGTAAGTTCAAAGTTATGCACTTAGGGAAGAACAACGCAAACTAAGGTTACACGATGCAAGGTTCTGCATTAGGAATCGCCACCCACGAAAAGAATCTAGGCATCACTGTAGATAACTAAATTGAAATATCTGCCCAGTGTGTAGCAATGGCCAAGAAAGTGAATGGAATGCTAGAAATCATAAGGAAAAGAATGAAAAATAAAACTAAGGATATTACTGTATAATGCCTCTGTATTGCTCCATTGCACGACCGCACCTTGACTATTGTGTGCCATTCTGGTGACCATATCTTAAAAAGGATATAGCAGAATTAGAAAAGGTACAAATAAGAGCAACCAAAATGATAAAGGGGATGGAATGATATCCTTTCAATGAAAAGCTTAAAAGATTAGGGCTCTTCAGCTTGGAAAAGAGACAGCTGAGGGGGAGATATGATAGAGGTGTACACAATAATGATTGGAGTGGAATGGGTAAACAGATTTGCTTGTTCATTCCTACCTGTGTAATACTGAATATATTTTGGTATCAACATCTGTGTTCATACTGTTCTGTCCTGAAAAAGAAGGCTTTACCTTTGAAAGCTAGTCTACAAATATATTAAGTTAGTGCAATAAAAAGGTATCACTCTATTTTCCTTTTTATTTTCCTTTTTTATTTAACTATCAAAAAGTAGAAAGCTAGGGACAGATAGTAAAGCTACAATGTAGCACATTTAAGACAAATCAGAGAAAATGTTTTCACTCAACATGTAATCAAACTCTGGAATTCCTTGCTGCAGGATGTAGCTGGTTCAAAAGAGGTGTTAACAAATTACTGGAGGAAAAGTCTATAAGCCATTATTAAAATAGAACTCAAGAATCCAATGCTTACCTTGGGATAAGCAGTATGGAATCTATCTCTTTTGAGAACCTGACAGGTACTTGTGACCTTGATTGGACACTGTTGGAAACAGGATACTGGCTCAATGGACCTTTGATCTGACCATTCTCTGGGAACAAGTAGGAAGTCTGTCCTCATATATTGGTGACATCGGCGCTGAAGGAACCTGCGTGGAAGTATCTCCACAGCTTTCAAAGAAAGCCTTTGGGAGATGCACCATGCATGCATGGTCCACTTCTCACCCAAGGGTGCCATCTTGCCTCAGTCTACTTTTTTCTGCGGAGCCCATAGGATACCTGCAGTTTTCCCCAGAAAACATTTGATTTTTATTGCTGTGTTTCTCCAGTTGCATACCAGTTCCTTCCCACCCTCTAGCCAGCTCGCCTCGGCATCACTGCTTGGGTTCGTCTGTTAGTTTTTCATTTTTTCATTGAGGTGCTCCTTGACAGGCGTTCGCACCCTTTTCCAGCTGAAGACCTTGGACCCCTGCTGGGAGGCAGGGAACCCCTTTTTCCAATGGCCTCCAGCGGCTTTAAGAAGTGTGACCAGTGTGGCAAAATGATGTCACTCACCAACCCACACAAACTCCTGTAGGTCAATGACTGCTGAGAGCGATGTCTTGGCCCTTAGCACAATGACTTGGACTGCGAACTCTGCAGAACCATGACCTCAAAAGCCATGAAGAGCCACCATTAGCAGAAGATAAATTTCTTTCAGAAGTCAGACTCTGCACCGGAGTCTCTGGTGACACCACGCTCCAGGGGCCTCCTCCGATACCTTGGTGCCCTGTGAAGCCAGAGCATGTTTGGAGTCCCATGGCTGTGGTTCCTCCAAGTGGATATCCCCAGAGGTGGAGCACAAGAAGAAGAAATCCTTAAAGACCGCCTCACAGAACGGTTCCGGGAAGAAAGGGACATTCTACCCCAGGACCCACAGTCCTTGGCGTGAATCTGAAGAATTGGGCAGGAGTGGCCTGCCATGCTTGCACCATAAGGAGTCACCCTCCACAGTACCAATGCCTGGTCCAGAATCCTCGGTGCCCGTGTCAAAGGCTGCGGAGCCAACTGGTATGGATACCAGAATGGCAGCCTTAGAGACCAGTATATCTGCCCTAGTGGCCATGCAGCGGGTGTTAATGTCTGGCTTGTCTGGTTCATCTGCCCCGACAATGGCACCCTTGATATCGAGGACTTCCTCAGATATAGAGCCGGTCCTTGAGCCTCTTTCAATTGAAAGCAAGTTCTGCTACGAGGGGACATGGGATGAGGGTGAAGGGGGATAGATTCAGGAGTGATATGTGGAAATATTTCTTTACGGAAAGAGTGTTGGATCCATGGAATAGTCTCCCAGTGGAGGTGGTAGAGATGAGGACAGTATCTGAATTCAAAAAAGCATGGGACAAACACAGAGGATCTCTGAGGGAAAAAGGGGGACTGTTGTATTTGTTGATATGGACGGACAGACTAGATGGGACATGTGGTCTTTTTCTGTCGTCATTTTTCTATGTTTCTGTGACGACAGCCTTGAGAGAGCCCTCTGCCCCAGATGAGTTCCCGCTCCCATTTCTCAGGACACCAGTCCTCCCCAGCTAGGACCCTGGAAGTCATGGATCACTGAGAGCGACCGCTGGGCGAGGTGATCACGCGGCATCAGATTCATACTCCTGCTTCGAGTCCGAATGGGAGACAGAGGACGAAGAGTCCCCGGACACGAGGCAGTACTCATACCCTCAGACCCATCTTCCCCGATGACCCGACACCGCTCACCACCCACGGACATTGTGTTCCTCGATTTTGTGCCGGACATGGCCAAGGCCTTTGCCATTGAGTCCAAGGGGGAACCCCTACCGAGGTTGAAGACCCTAACCTCAGCAGTAAAGGAATGCTCAAAGATTTTGTCTCGGGCAGCCTATGATGGCTTTGAGTCATCGGCCAGGGTGGCTGCCACAGGCATTGGGGCTTGACGCCAAGCTTGGCTGCAGTTATCAGACTTGGAACAGTAGTTGGCAGAACAAACTGATAGATGACCCTGCATAGTGTGGTAAGGAGAGTGCAGTCCAGCATGAAGAAATAAAGGGAAAAGGAACTTTTTCTTCTTTGCGGGGGATGGGTGCACCGGAACACATACACCATAGTAAAAGCAGGGAGAGAAACCACGAGGCTAGAGCTAGGCTAAAGCCACACCCAGACTCCATGGCAACCCTAAGTAAGAATAGGAGGTACATGGGGGTGGAGTCAGAAGGGGAGGTGCCCTGCTCAACGTTTAAGTGTGAGAAAACAAACAGAGAGATAGGAGACGGAAGGAGAAACAGGAACAAGGACAAGAGCAAGGAGAGCAAGAGCAGCCAGGACTGCAGCCAAGAGAGCTACAGAGAAGGTTCCAGGGAGAGGACCAAGCATACTGGCAAGAGAGAGAAAAAGAGAAGGCTGGTGTTGGAAGAGCTAAGGCAAGAGAGCTTAGACTCCTCTGAAGGGTGTGTCTTCAGGCAGAAGAAGCCCCAGGAAGTGGAGAGGAAATCTTACCCTGATTCCCTGACTGGCTCTGAGGCAGAGATAGCCACAGCCAACAGAAGCCCCAGATATAGAAGTCTTGCAGTAAAACTTCAAGGTAGGAGAAAGAAAGCAGTGAAGCCTAAGGCTTGTATCTCTTGCTCTGATTCTGAAGAGGGATTTGTACCTGGGAAAACCCAGATTAGAAAGAAGGGGTTTTCAAGAAAAGTTGAACAGGAGAAGCCTGTTGAAGTTCTGCCAAGAGAAGGAAGGGCAGTGCAGTGGAATAGGCTATTTGAGCTTTTAAAAGACTTAAAGCAAAAAGTGCCTGAACGTTTCCAAGCTTTACCAATATGCAGCTCAGAAGAAAGTATGGAAGTGGATGGTAGAGGGACTGACATGGGTTCTTCTTGTTCTGAGATGGACTGTGCTGTTTGTATTGATGCTAATTAATGGAAGCCAAATAGCAGAAAGAAATTAAGAAAGCCGTTACAACTTTGTTATAGCTGAAAGCCTGAAGTAAAGGAGATAATGAGTCTTATATGGAAGCATTAAGGTTCTTTCCTAAAGAAGTGGCTAGTGCAACCAAGGCGGGGCTAGGCAGCTGAGAACTGTTTAACTCAAAACAGGAAAGAAGGAGCTAGCAGCCCTACTGGCTTTGATTGTAGGTTGCAAATACATGTGCCTTTATTATTGCTGAAGTAAGAAGCATCTTAAAGGGAAAGAAAAGGAAAGCCATTGTAAATAATTCCACGGAAACACTGTTTTGACATTTGCTTTAATTGGAGAAGATTATCCTTTGTTTCTTTGTCCTGAGTGTAAAGTTGCTTTGAAGATTGTTACCATCTTATCTAAAGGAAGCTAATAAAAAAAGCTGTGCGCTTTAAAACATCCACTTGGTTCATTTCTGACTACACAACTACAACCCTTTGGAAAAGGAATACAAGATGGTCTTGCGTCCCTACTAGGCGACCGCCTGGTAGGGGTGTGAGCGCCACAATAGGTGAATACCTATTCGGGAAACCCATGGTGGATAAGGCAGCTGAGATAGAGAACTGAGTATGTGACGAGAGCCAGGCTCTCACAAAAGACCTCTATGTACCCCCGGAAGAAAGCCTTGGAGAAAAGCCCTTCTTCCCAAGGAAGAAAGGAGGCTTCAGCGGTACTCCACACTCCCAGGCCTTCTCGGCCCCTCAAAAAGAACAGGGACCCTGTCCCAGGAAACAAAAAGCCCTAAAGTCCCAGGCCCCGGCCCAGCCTGGGAGGAGCTTTTGACTGCCTGGGACAACCTCCCTACCCCCAGGGGGTCCTTTGCTGCCCACTGGGGGGCACCTAGCCATGTTTGTCCACAGGTGGACAGCCATCACCACAAACACCTGGGTGCTACAGGTGGTCATGGAGGGCTACCTCCTCCACCTACATTGGGTGCCACCCATGTACTTCCCAGGGGAGCCCACCAGGCCTCTCCTTCACCAGACCCTGCTTCTCACGGAACTAGCAGGCCTAATCAATGACAAAGCAGTCGAGCCAGTGCCAAAACGTCTCTGGGACATAGGCTTCTATTCCAGATACTTTCTCGTCCCCAAGAGGACATCCTGGACCTACGAGAGCTCAGCAGGTTTCTGATCAGGGAGAAGTTCAAGATGCTCTCCCTTAGGGACACTACTGCCTTTCCTCCAGCAGGGAGATGGGCTGTGCTCCTTATACCTAAAGGATGCTTACACTCACATCTTAATCCATCCCAGCCACAGAAAGTACCTCTGGTTCATGGTGAGAGGACAGCACTACCGATACATGGTACTGCCCTTTGGTCTAGCCTCATTGCCAAGGGTCTTCACAAAATGCCTCATGGTGATCTTAGCCCACCTCTGGCTCCGAGGAGCTTTCATCAACCCATATCTGGACGACCGGCTCATAAAGGGGTAAACGGCTGCAGAGGCACAATGCGCCACCGGGCACACTATCAACGCCCTGCAGTATCTGAGGTTCATCATAAACTACCCCGTCCCACCTCACTCTGGCCCAGCGCCTAGAATTCATAGGGACGCAACTAGATACCCTCCAGGCAAAAGCCTCCCCCAGGAGAAGTCAGAATGCCTCGGGAAGGTAGCCGCAGAGGTACACCAACACTGGATGCTACCTGCCTGACTCTTACTTCGCCTGTTGGGATACATGGCCTCCACGGTTCACATGACTCCATATGTCCGCCTGCACATGAGGGCAGCCCAGTGGTGCCTCTGCTCTCAGTGGACTCAAGCCACAGGCAGACTCAAGGACAGAATGAAGGTGACCCGTCAGCTGGCAGACTCCCTCGGATGGGGCAAGAATCCATGCCACCTTCAGGCTGGGATGCTCCAAGCACCCAACCCCCAGAAGGTCCTCACCACAGATGCCTCATTAATAGACTGGGGAGTGCATTGCAGGAGCCTCCAGATGCAAGGCTCCCAGGAGGAATCCCATCTGCAAATCAATCTGCTGGAACTCCGGGCAATATACCTAGCCCTCCGAGCCTTCTGCCACCAACTTCAACACCACTCTGTGCTGATCCAGACCGACAATCAGGTCTCAATGTTCTATGTGAACAAACAGGGGGGTAGAGGGTCGTACCCTCTCTTCCAGTAGGCGGTAGCCCTCTGCTCCTATGCTGCAGACAGAGGGATGTTCGTAAGGGCGGCGTACCTCCCAAGCCAGGGCAGTGCCATGGCGGACAAATTGAGCAGGGTCCTCGAGCCGCACAAGTGGTGCTGGAGCCAGCGGTAGCCTCACGGGTGTTCCATCACTGGGGTGTCCCCTTAATGGACCTGTTTGCCAGCCCAGGTAAAACGCAGTTGTCCCAATTCTGCTTGCGCCAGCCGCACCCATCGCAGGTGACAGTGGATGCATTCCTCATCCCGTGGACAGAAGGCCTCATGTACGCCTTCCCACCAACACCACTGCTAGCCAAGACTTTATTCAAGGTCCAGCGTGACAGAGCATCACTAGTGCTGATAGCCCCTTGGTGGCCCCGGCAGCCCTGGTTCCCACTGCTCCTCTCTATATCTGCAGTGTTGCCGATTCTCCTGGGCTGAGCGCCAAGGCTCACAGGTGCAGGGCTGTCTCCCGCACACACCCCAAGTTTCTGCTGAAGGTGGTGTCCCAGTTCCTCTTCAACCAGGAGGTGGTACTTCCCACCTTCTTTCCGAGGCCTCATGCCAGTAAGGCGGAGACCATTCTCCACAATCTGGATTGTAAGAGAGCCTTGTCCTTTTACTTGCAGTGTTTATGTTTATGTTTATGTTTAATTTCTTGATATACTGCTCAGGCCGAAGCATCAGAGCGGTTTACAATACAATATAATTTTTAAGAAAATACGAAAAGAACGCCATATATGAGATAGGACAGAATGAGAGACAGTGATAGACAAAAGAACAGAAGAGAGAAGAAGGAAGGAGAACAGCAGGTTACAGCCATGATATAACATCATATGTCATGAAATAGATTTTACTCACACGCCACGGCTCCACGCCTAAGGGCCACGCCAAAGGGCCCTCTGGCGAGGCCCTCAGGCGCGGGCCCGCAAGGCGCGGGCGCACCTCAGGAGCCGGCGGTATTTGGCCTGTTGGAGAGGGCTGCTGATTGGCAGCTGCAGGAGGTGAGGAGGAGCTCCCGCTCACTCCCTCCGATGTAGTGTGCTGCCCCTCGATCTCATCTCGCGTATTTGCCTCAGCTTTACGTATCCTATGACCCCAGTCACCTGGGGCTCCCACTGACTAAGTGAACTTTGTCCACTTGGGTGGTGGACAGCATTACCCTTGCCTACGAGCAAGCAGGAATCTCACTGGACCAGAGTGTCACAGCAAACTACATCAGGGCCATGGCTACTTCTGTGGCAAATCTGCATTCTGTCCCCATGACATCTGCCGGGCTGCCACCTGGTCTTCAGTCCACACCTTCGCAGCTCACTACTGCCAGGAGAGGGAGTCCCAACGGGACAGCGCCTTCTGCCAAGCCATACTCCGTAATCTCTTTGGAGTGTAGGCAACCTCTGCCCTCTGACCCCTCTGTGTTCAAGCTACCAGAGTGCTGGTTTTCACGACTCACGCTGCAGGTTGCCGTGCCATTTTTCTTTTGGTTACAGGTTCTTGGTAGCCTGTCGCCAGGGAGTCCCATATGTGAGGACTGACTTCCTGCTTGTTCCCAGAGAAAGCGAAGTTACTCACCTGTAATAGGTGTTCTCCGGGGACAGCAGGAATCAGTTCTCACAACCCTCCCTCCCTCCTCCCCTTGGTGTTGCTTCTTTACTGTATTTTAATTTTTGCCATCTTAGCTATGTCATCTGACTGAGGCAAGATGGTACTCTTGGGCGAGAAGTGGACCACTCATGCGTGCTACATCTCTCAAAGGCTTTCTTTGAAAGCTGGGACGATGCTTCCGCATGGGCTCCAGTGGCACCAATGTCACCAATATGTGAGGACTGATTCCTGCTGTCCCAGGAGAGCACCTGTTAACAGGTGAGTAAATACACTGTATAGCATATCTTATGTTCTTATCAGCATTTACAGCACAAACACCAGCCTCATTTGTCTTTTGCATTGTTGGTGGTTGGGGTAGATCTGATTGCAATTTGTTTTCCTAATTGTCTACATAGGTGTATTGTTGGCTACCTTTTATTTCCCTGCTCTGTGTCCTCTTTCAAACCTCCTCTTTCTCCCTTTTCCCCATTCCTTTCCTCCAGCTGTGCTCTTCTAAAACTCCCAGTGTTTACCACCTTGACTTCAAGTATGTCTCTGGGGCTGTGTATGTGTGTGTTTGTGTATTTCTTGGCATCTGTTTCACTTTTTTGGGGCTGAGTGTATTTGCATGTGGGCCTTTACTGTATTGCATGCCTAAGTGCTGGTGGAGGGCTTCTCTGGGTGTGGTAACTTGCTCACAAACTCCACTCAGTGTCTGTGACAGTTATCCGCAAGGCTGGCACATGGTCTTTCATTCACACGTTCTCAGCTCACTACTGCCTGAAGAGCGAGTCCCATAGGGACAGTGCCTGGCCAGGGAGTACTCTGTAATATTTTCGGGGCGTAGGCAGTTCCTGCCCTCCGACCCTTTTGTGTTCAGGCTACCAGAGTGATAGTGTCGCTGACCCTAGGTTCTGCAGAGTGTCTCAGGGGGGACTCACCTTCTGCAACTCATGGCTACCTGATTGGTCACTGTAGGTGCTGTCGTAGTTCAGTCATCTGTAGCCTGGAGCTAGGGAGTCCCATATGCTTTTATGCTGTAGTGGAGTAACCTAGTTGTTAGAGCAACTGCCTTTATACCCCAGAAGATCAAGGGTTTGATTCCCACTGGAACTCCTTGGCAGAAAAGGCCTGGCAATCTACTTCCGATGATATATTGCCAAGAAACCCAGAGACGGCTGGGTCACCAGGAGTCAACACTGACTTGAAGGCACCAAAAAAAAATTATTTTATGCTACAAACCCTATATTTAAATCAAGAGGGTATAAACAGTGCTTTGCAAAAATATTCATCCCCTTGGTTTTTGTCATGTTTTGTCGCATTACATACAACCTGGAATTTAAATGGAGGTTCATTGGATGTTAGGTAATGGACCTAACAATATAATCCAAATTAGTGAAGTGAAATGACAATAAAATACTTTGTATATATAAAACAAACAAGTGAAAACTGAAAAGTTGTGAGTGCATATGTATTCATCCCTTTTTCTATAAAACCCCGAAATAAGATCTGGTCCAACCAAGTAACCTCAGAAGTCACATAATTAGTTGATTAGGGTCCACTTGTGTGCAATTGCTGTCACATGATGCCTGTATAAATATACCTGTTCTGAAAGGCCCCTGGTCCTGCAACACCACTAAGCAAGCAACATGAAGACCAAGGAGCACTCCAAACAAGTCAGAGACAAAGTTGTGGAGAAGTATAGATAAAAAAAAAAATAAATCCCAAATTCTGAATATCCCATGGAGCACCATTAAATCCATTAAAATAAAATAAAAAGAATATGGCACTGCTACAAACCTGACAAGAGAAGGCTGCCCACCAAAACTCACAGACCGGGCTAGGAGGGTATTAATTAGAGATGTTACAAAGACACCAAGGACCCACGGAGGATCTCTAAAGGAAAAAAGAGGACTGTTGTAGTGGTTGATATGGAAGGACAGACTAGATAGGCCATGTGGTCTTTTTCTGTCATCATGTTTCTATGTTTATTTGTTTCTAACACAGAAGGAGCTGCAAAGTTCCACAGTGGAGATGGGAGTATCTGTCTATATACCACTTTAAGCCATACACTCCACAGAGTGGGTCTTTATGGAAGAGTGGCAAGATAAAGGCATTGCTTAAAGAAAGAAATAAGAGTTTGCACAACAGAATGTGGCGTACCCCCAAACACACGAAAGAAGGTTCTCTGGTCAGATGAGATGAAAATTGAATATTTTGGCCATCATGGGAAACACCATGTGTGGCACAAACCCAACACTTCCCATCACCCCGAGAATACCTTTCCCACAGTGAAACATGGTGGTGGTGGCAGCATCATGCTGTGGGGATGTTTTTCATTGGCAGGGACAGGAAAATTGGTCAGGAATGAAGGAAATGGCACTAAATACAGGGCAATTCTTGAGGAAAACCTGTTTCAGTCTGCCAGAGATTTGACTGGGACAAAGGTTCTCCTTCCAGCAGGACAATGACCCTAAACATACTGCTAAAGCTGGATTAAAGGGAAACATGTAACTGTCTTGGAATGGCCTAGTAGTCAAAGGCCAGACCTCAATCCAATTGAGAATCTGTGGCATGATTTGAAGATGCTGTTCAGCAACGCAACTATCTAACTTGAAGGAGTTGGAGCAGTTTTGCCTAGAGGAGTAGGTGAAAATCCCAATGGCTAGATGTGCTAAGCTAATAGAGACATACTCCAGGAGATTTGCAGCTGTAATTGCAACAAAAGATGGCTCTACAACGTATTGACTGTGTGGGGTGAATACATATGTACACGCCTGCTTTCATTTTCTTTTTGGTTTTCTTTATTGTTTGTGTCACAATAAAGGATATTATGCACCTTCTAAGTAGTAGGCATGTTATTTATTTATTTATTACAATTTCTTATATACCGCACTATTTCTCATCAGCGCGGTTTGCATACAACAAATGACCATAACACAAACTGCTTGGTTTTACAGAGAACAGGAGCAACAACTTGGATAACATAGGGAGGTATAAACTGGAGCTATTTACATATGTACAATGAGTTGTATGCTAAGATTTAGGATGCTATCTTAACATGGTAAGATAGAGAGGGGAGGTACAGTTAAGTTGGGGTCTGGTTAATCTGATAGTACTGGAGAAATAAATGGAATTTGTGTATATCACATGGTGCTAATCCTTAAAACATCATATGAATTCCAGGTTGTAATGCCACAAAACAGGATAAACACAGAGGGGATGTATACTTTAGCGGTGCACTGTATACAAAGACAATCTGCCAAAAACTGGAAGAAAGAGGAAAATTGCTAAAAGGAAAACTGAAAAAAGCAATGGATGCAAATTTTAAGATTTCTAATTTCACAGATCAAAGTAAAGAAGTATATGAATGATAACATCTGGAAGCAACTAAGGGCTTCCATGGAAAAAGAAATACAGGAAGGAGGAGGAGATATAGGTGAGAGTACCAAAAGAAAGAGCAGTTGAGGGGGAGATGGGGCTTAGAAATCTGGAAATGCAGAAGAGTGAGATGAATAAAGGACAAGTCAACAAATCAACTGAAGAGGAGGAAGAAAGGAAGGCGAAAGATGCAGAGGTGGAGGAATTCAAGATTTAACTCCTAATCCATATGGAAACCGATGAATACGCTGGGTTTCAGGCAAGGGAAAGATTACCTAAGTTAAATCTAATCCAAGGTTAGAAGTATGATAATTAAAATGAACAAGGCCATGTCCAGTATAAAGGGACCATTTATTGACGTCAACAAAAGAAATCAAATATAATATTATACAGCTAAAACTATTACTGCAAGAATGCTATCAACTAAAGTACAGGGCCAGAAGAAAAAGAGAACAATAACAGTTCCTCTTTGGAAAACGCACAAAGAAGGAAAACTACAATCATTACATGCAGAGGTATCCCTGGTAGGTATCTAAAAGGATTAAGATCATCAAAGATATTGAGGAAGTTCTAAGACATCAAGCTGAAGCATGCTTTATTAACAGAAGAAGTTCTGAAATTTATATTTATCTGGGAACAAGCAGGAAGTCAGTCCTCATATATGGGTGATGTCTGTGCCAACGGAGCCTGCATGGAAGCATCTCCCCAGCTTTCAAAGAAAGCCTTTGGGAGATGCACCACACATGTGTGGTCCTATTCCTGCCCAAGGGTGCCATCTTGCCTTAGTCTTTTTTCCACAGAGCCCTCTGGATGTCTGTCCAGTTTCCTCCTTTTTGATACCTTTCTATCTGATCTGTGCACTGGTTCGTTTCCCGTCCTCGAACCAGCTCACATCTGCATTGCTCCTTGGTTTCATTCCTTTGTTTTTTGTTTTTTCTTCAAGGTATACCTCGACCGGCATTCGTGCCCTTTTTGACTGAAGGCCTCGGACCTCTGCTGGGCGGCAGGGCCCCACCTTTACCCGATGGCCTCCAGCGGCTTCAAGAAGTGCAATCAGTGCAGCAAGATGATGTCCCTCACTGATCCGCATGACTGCTGCCTCCAGTGCCTTGGCCCAGAACACAATGACTTGGACTGTGAACTTTGCAGGACACCTTTGCGCCATCTTGGTGCATCACCATGCAGTGGAAGGCCAAACTGTGTCTGTCCACTCTTTGATGGGCCGCTTCATGTGGGGGCTTCTCCTCTCGCGGCCCCGGATTCGCCACTGCCGGTGGCGTGGGACCTCAATGTGGTCCTGGGGAAGCTCATGCAGGCCTCTTCGATCCCCTGGTGACCTGCCCTCTGAAGTACCTCTCCTGGAAGGTCGTCTTCCTGGGAGCGCTCACTTCTGCCAGGCGAGTGAGCGAATTGCAGGCGCTCGTGGCCCATAAGCCCTACACCAGTTTCTATAGCAAAAGGGTAGTCCTTCAGATGCACCCGAAGTTCTTATCCAAAGTGGTCTCGGCATTACATCTGAACCAGGAGGTAATGCTGCCCACCTTCTTTCCCTGGCCTCACGCAGTCCAGGATATGCAGTCCAGGAAATGCACACTCTAGACTGCAAGCAGGCCCTGGCCTTACATCCAGAGGAAGCAGCCCCACTGCCAGTCAACACAACTCTGTCATTTGATCCCAGCCACTTGGGATTGCAGTCTCCAAGTGTACTCTTTCACGGTGGGTGGCCGACTGCATTACATTTGCCTACCAACAGGCAGGGCTCTCCCTGGAGCGGCATGTGGCAGCACACAACGTGCGGGCCATTGCGGCCTCCGTAGCTAGCCTGTGGTTGGTGCCCTTATTGGACAACTGCCGGGCGGCCACCTGATTCTGTGTGCATGCTTTTGCGGTGCACTACTGTCTGGAGGTGACCTCCTGGAGGGATAGCGCCTTCGGCCAGACTGTTCTCCATCATCTCTTCGGGGAATAATGCAACTCCTTCCCTCCAGCCCTCTGTTTCCCAGCTACCGAGGATGGGATTGCATCTTCGATGCCGCTGCTGCAGTTTCAGACTACCAGCCAACCAGCACCCCCTGCTGCTCTTTATGGTCCGCTTTTTGGGTCGCCCATGGCTTTTACAGGTTTTTTCGGTAGCCTGTAACTTGAGAGTCCCATATATGAGAACTGACTTCCTGCTTGTTCTCAGAGAAAGCATACTCATCTGTAACAGGTGTTCTTCAAGGACAGCACTAATCAGTCCTCACAACCCTCCCTCCTCCCCTGGGAGTTGTTTTTTCTTTTTGTTTCACTTTTTGCCATCTTGTGCTATGGTGTTATACTGATTCAAGATGGCAACTTTGAGCAGGAAGGTGACCACGCATGCGCGGTGTATATCCCAAAAACATTCTTTGAAAACTGGGGAGTGAATCTGCATGGGCTTTGTCGGCGCCGACGTCACCCATATGTTGCAGTAGTACTGATTCCTGCTATTCCTGGAGAACACCTATTACAGATGAGTAACTATGTTTTCTGTAATGGCTACAATGTCCAAGTCCATTTCCACCATTAGAGCTTCCAGGTCAGAAACTTTATTGACCAGGCTTCGAGCATTTGTGCTCATTGCTTTTCAGCATTTGTTGACTGGCTTGTTCTGCACGCCTCTTCCTACTTGCCATTGATGTGTGGGTTAATAGTGTGACTGTTTCCAATGTTATTATGTTTTTGCTGGGAGTGATGTCTTGATATCCAGGAACAATCAGGAATGTAGTTTTTACATATGGGTGACGTCGGTACCAACGGAGCCTGCGCAGGAATGCTCCTTAGCGTCCAATGGGAAAGCTTTTGGGAGCATCCCACTGCACCTGTGTCGCTGTCTTCCTATCTTCCCAACTCTCCCTCTTCAGTTCTTCATTTTCCGTGGAGCCAGCAGGAAGCAAATCCTGTCACTGCAGAAAATTTGTTTATTTTATTTCTTTTGTTTTTTTGTGTCGCATCTGCCTTCCCATTGACGGCGGAACCAGCTACCGTTGGTTCTTTTCTTCTTCTTCTTCTTCTTAAAAAAAAAGGTGAATTAGAACTTTCTTGGTCTTAAGCCTACCATTTGCCTTTGGCATAATGGAAAAACCAGCTAGAGGTTTTAAGAAATGTTCTAAGTGTAGCGGTACCATCTCGGCTACCGACACCCATGACTGATGTCTCAAATGCCTTGGGCCCGACCACCAGCCTTCAGAGTGTCCTTTGTGTAAGAAAATGACAGAGAGGCCTACAGAATTGAGCTACAAAGTTAGACACACTCTTTGCTTCAGACGCAGTGTCTTTAGCATCGACTTCATCAAGGGCATCCCTCTCATGAATCTCAGGTATCAAAACATAAGTCTTCTTTGAAGACATGCCGTTCCCCAAGCATAGATCTCTTTCTAAGAATCAAGATGCCTTGAGCGTTGCCCTAGAGATGGATCAGCCCAACAAACTACCCCGACGGGAGGACCTATCCTCCAAAGCCATCGAGGGGTCCCAGGATGCTCCTGAGGCCTCAACCTCTGGAGAGCTCTTGGTGCCATGCTCTGGGACAGTAGACCGCATGTCCGGTACCGAAACCCAAGCATCAGCGGGCATCTTCGCTATTAAGCGCAGCTTAGCGGCTCTACTAGCAGCGTCTGTTCTGATCAAATCCCTACTGGCGGTACCGCCACCATCCACGGTAATGTTGCAAACTGCATTGCTACCACCCATGCCTACCCTCGAATCCACCCCTGGTACTGGAGGCTCTTCCAGACAACTTCCCTAGTCCGATACTGATTTTGATTGGTACCGAGCCTTAGCGGAGCGCGGACATCGTTCTCATTAATACTTTGAATCTTCCAATTCTGATTCATCCAATGATGAATTGATCGTTACACGAGGACTTTAAAGTATACCGTAAGCTCCATCTCCCTCTCTGGAACGGTGCATGTCCCCTCCTGAGGACATGTTTTTCAAGAATTTATTCAGGACTTGGCCAGCAGCCTGTCCATTACAGTAACATCCGAAAAAGAGCCTAGAGCAGAGGAATTGGAGAGGAGGCTATCACCCTTCCGGTTCACTGCATGCTCCAGGACCTCATGCTCCGAATGTGGGAGACGCCCCTTACCTTATCTCCCCATACTCGATGACCTGATACCATGTATCGAGTACCGGAGTCTCCCGGATTCCAAAAGACTCAATTGCCTCATCACTCAATGGTGGTGGAATCGGCAGTGCGTCAAATTAAAAGTTCAAAGACACATTCTTTGAACCTCCCGGTAGAGAATCAAGAGCTTTCAATGCTTTCGAGCATCCATGCTTTCAGCCAAAATAAGTTCATATATACTCTATAAGGGTATGTTCCTCAAGGAGGTTACTAGAGATCTTAAGTCAATGGCTCCTCTTCTCCCTGATGATAAGAGAGCTGACTATCTCACCTCGGACAAACATGCCCAAAATGTATCAAAGTTTGTAAACAGGACAACGTTTGACTGCTTTGAATGCACCAGTAGGGCCATCTCAATCTGCACTGGAGCATGCAGGATTGCTTGGCTTCAAGCGTCAGATCTTGAACAATGGGTTCAAGATAACTTGTTGACTTGTTCCATGTAAACCGCCCTTGATCTCTGGAAGGGGCGGTATAGAAGAAATAAATAAATAAATAAGATAAACTGGGTAATATTCCTTGCACCTTCTTGGCAAGGATTGGCAAGATATAAGGCGTCTCAGTTGAAATCTGAGAATACTGCCCTAAATAGGCGTTTTAGAACCACTGCCAACCCACCTAAGAAGAAAGCAGCTGCAAAGAAAACTTTCTTCAATAAGAAAAAGAAGTTTTACCCTTCTTACACCCCTGCTTTGCAGTACCAACCTCAGGGCGCTCAAAAGAGGCAACAGCAAAAGAAGCCACAGGCTCCTAAAACCCAACCAGCTCCACAGACTTAATCTGCACCTGGTTTTTCACTTTTTCCTAGAGAACATAGCCACTCTGCCTCTGGAGACCACCCCCCCCCCCCCACCAACATTGCCGGCAGATTCTGTCACTATGCCCACAGGTGGCATCTAATAACTTCAGAGAACTGGACTCTGACCATAGTGACAGAAGGGTACAGACTTCACCTTCAAACTCTGCCTCCCTCCACACTGGTAGGGGAATATCCCTCCCAGCCTCCTCTCACTGCCCTTTTGCTACAGGAGGTCACTTCCCTTCTATCAGGAGGTGTCATAGAGGAGGTCCCAACATCTCAACAGGGAATGGGTTTCTACTCTCCGTACTTTCTCGTACCAAAGAAAACCGGATGATATAGACCCATTCTGCACAAGTTTCTTGTCTGCGAGACGTTCAAGATAGGGTAGAAGGGACCCTAGAGAGACCATCTCCAGAGTTAGGAATGGCTCTGTTCTCTAGATCTAAAGGAGTGGAGGAGTGGCCTAGTGGTTGGGGCAAGGTACTTCAGGCCGGAAGGTCAGGGGTTCAAATCCCACTAGAGGACAGCAACCTTGGGCCAGAAGGACTGGGGTTTCTAGTCCCACAGGTGCTCCTTGTGGTCTTGGGCAAGCCACTTAACCCTCCATAGCCCATGTTCCCTGTAAAATAGTTATCTCCAAGCTATAATGCCCTGTTCATTGTAATTGCAGTTTGTTCAATGTAAACCGCACTGGTGCAGAATAGCGCGGTATATAAGAGAATGTAAATAAATAAATAAATAAGCATACACACATATCCTCATTCATCCAGAACACAAGAAATATCTATGCTTCATGTTTCAGGGAAGACATTATCAATACAGGGTCCTGCCATTCGGACTTGCCTTTGCCCCAAGAGTCTTCACAAACTACATGGGGTCGTGGCCGCATTTCTAAGATCTCTAGGGATATTTGTTTTCCCTTACTGAGACGACTGGCTCATAAAGGCAGGAACTTCCCAAGAGGTCCACCTGTCTCTCTCTCGTACCATGCAGGTACCTCAACACTTGGGATTTGTGATAAATCTTCCAAAGTCCCATCTCACTCCTACTCAGACACTGGAGTTCATAGGAGCTCCCCTAAATACTCAGAGGTCAAGGGCGTTTCTACCTTAGCCTCACTGTCCTTGTCTCTTTCATCTGGCATCTCAGGTACGTGTCAGAGACAACCTAACTGCCTGAGAAATGCTGCAGCTTCTAGGTCATATGGCCTCAACAGTACATGTAGTGCTTCATGCACACCTGCATATGCGCATAGCTCAATGGGCTTTGGCCTCCCAGTGGACACAGGCCTCGGGCCATCTCACAGACAAAATATGAGTGTCTGCCCCTCTGGCCACATCTCTTCTATGTGTTCCGCAGAGAATCTCCTTGTTGGGTCACCTTTTCAGATGCCTCCACATCAATGTATCCTGACAATGGATGCCTCCAAACTGGGGTGGGGAGCCCATCTAGGAATGCTCTCTACTCAGGGCCTCTGGACGGAAGAGGAGTTCAAGCTCCAGATAAACTTGGTAGCAGCACACTAACTCAAGTGAAGGCACTAAATGCTGAAATCAGAATCCTGAAAATCTTTCAGACTTAAGCTAACATAATATGTCAAGATACCATTCCAACGTCCTCCAACTATGGCCACTAGATTAACCGCAAAAGCGGCTTCATCATTTAATAAATGATAAAAATAGGGGCAATCACAGTTAAACTTCTTCAAAAACGATTTGTTAAAACCACCTCCCTAACTGCTAACTAAACTTCACTGACCTGCTCGCAAACACTGCCACCTCCGAACCCGCCTGGAGGTGTGTGTAGTGCGATTTGCCCATTTTTATCATTTATTAGATTCCCTGATGAAGCCACTTTTGCAGTGAAACTATTGGCCGTAGTTGGAGGACGTTGGCATGGAATCCTGAGTTGTTGTGGCTTAAGGCTGAACGATTTTTGGGATTTTCTGGATATAAAAGGATATTGACGTTACGAAGAAAACAGAGAACAAAAGTATTTTTGGCATTTTACATTGTTGCCTTTTTGCTATACCAAGCTGGGACGCAGGAAGTAACTTTCTTTCTTGTGTGAGCTGTAGATGATCTGATTACAATTTAGGAGTATGTTTACTAAAGCACGCTAAAGGAGCAAGTGCACCATTAGCACTCGCTAATGGCACACCTGCACCCTTAGCATGTCCAAAAAGCCACCTTAGCACCCGCATATGATACCAGCAGTGTATAGCGTCTTGTGGGTGTAGATAAGGCATGCGTGGGGCGGAGAGTGGGGGGTCAATGGGTAGGGAGTGGGCGTGAACAAGGAACGCTCCCTTAATACCGATTGTGCAATCTGCCGAGAGGCGCCTTAACGCCAAGAACTCTAACGCATATCAAAACCTCATGGAAAAGGTGCCTTTCAGCAGGGAGAGAGACCAATTCATGTGTGCAATGTGGCAAACAGATAGGGGAGCCCAAGTTAGTGATAGTAGTGCTTCCTTAGCAGAAACAGCATAGTGCCCAATTATGACAGGGCACAAGGCTGATGTTGCTAATGTGACAAAGGGGATGACACATGGATGCTGCTGTGTAAGTAAGGAGGGGTCGTGTGTGCGGCCCCATGGGGGCCACACATTTAGGAGGGTGACAGGGCAGCTGCCCAGAGTGCACATCTAAGATGCGTGTTATGACACTGCTGAGACTGTGGGAGCACATAGACATGCAGCTGCAGGTGGATGTGAATGCTCCCAGCGTCACTGACACCATGCTGCCATTGTCAGTGCTGTGTGACTGTGTGGGTATGCTGCAGTGTGTGTAGCCCGCAGCTGGAAACAGTTGGATTATGGTGGGTTGGACAGATGCCAACCTGTACCTCTCACTGACAGTGTGATGGCATGTAGATGCAATCTATTCCCTTTCCCTGAATGGCGGTTCAGACAGTGAACCCAACCCACCTTGGACATGATGGGCTGGCCCTGGCTATCAGCATTCCTCATAAGACCCACGAGACCATACGTCAGTCCATATGAGGTCTGCCACCTCCCCACCTCTCCCTCCGCATGTCCAACCAACTCCCCTCCAATGTTACCTACTCACCCTCTGCCAAGACTATTGAGGAGGGAGGCACACATCATTCTCCTGCCAACCAACCCACCAAGTGTTCCCCATACTCTATCTCCACACATTTCCTAAGCTCCAGCACCTGCACTGTTGACTATACCAACCCACACATATCCAAACATTTACTTTGTCACTACCATCATAGCATGTATGCAAATCCTTAAAAAATAAAACCCGTGTGTGCATATGTATACACCATCCAGGGCAATCCTTGATGTAATGCCAGCTGCAAGACAATTGGGGTATGTCTCCATCACCCTCCCACATCCAGGCTCTGGGATTTGCAGACAGTCCTTGGGCCAAAACTGTTATAATCCCTGAAAGTTAAATGTTTCTCATTGGGGTACAGCAGGCCACAACCCATGGCAGCACGTTGTATGTTGAGTAAAGTCAGGGCCTGTGCCAGGTCATCACAAGATATTCACATGACCCCCATTGAAGCAGGTTGAAACATATGTCTAGGATCACTGTTGTGCTGGAAGGTGAATCTCTGCCCCAGTCACAATGCTCAGGCAGAGTAAAACTGGTTAGTCACAAAATGGCCTCTTATGTAGTGGCAGCCTGTGTTCCAACAAACCTGACCAGTTTGCCCATCACCACTGATGAGAAACATCCCCACAGCATGCTGCTCCCACCACAATGTTGCACTGTCAGAATGTTGTTTGTGGGGTGATGGGAAGAGTGAACATGAGAACATAAGATATGCCATTCTGGATCAGACCAAGGTCCATCAAGCCCAATATCCTGCTTCCAACAGTGGCCAACCTAGGTCATAAGTACCTAGCAGTTTCCCCAAAAGACGCAAGTTCCACATTACTTGTATTGGGTCAAGCAGTGATATTCTGGGTCCATTTTAATAATGGTTTATGGACCTTTCCTCCAAGAACTTGTCCAAAACTTTTTTAAACCCAACTACACTAACAGCTTTTACTACATCCTCTGGTAACAAATTCCAGAGTTTGATTACACGTTGAGTGAAAAAATATTTTCTCTTATTAGTCTTAAATAGTTTACCATGCAGCTTCATTGCATGTCCCCTAGCCTTTCTATATTCTGATGACATAAACAATCGATCTACGTTTACCCGTTCCACTCCATTCATTAATTCATAGACCTCTATCATATCTCCCCTCAGCCATCTCTCTTCCAGGTTGAAGAGCCCTAACCTTTTTAGCATCTCTTCATAGGAGTAGCTTTCCATCCCCTTTACCATTTTGGTGGCTTTTCTCTGTACCTTTTCTAATAATGCTATATCCTTTTTAAGATACGGTGACCAGAATTGCACACAGTACTCAAGGTGCGGTCGCATCATGGAACGATACAGAGGCATGATAATATCCTTTGTTTTATTTTCCATTCCTTTCCTTATGATACCTAGCATTATATTTCCTCTCTTGGCCGTCGCTGCACACTTGGTGGAGGGTTTTAACATGTTATCGACGATGACACCTAAATCTTTTTCCTGGGTGGTGGTTCCTAATGTGGAACCTTGCATTGTGTAACCATAGTTTGGGTTGTTTTTCCCTAGGTGCATAACTTTGCACTTGTCCACATTAAATTTCATCTGCCATTTTGATGCCCAGTCTTCTAATTTATCAAGATCCTCTAGCAATTTTCCACAATCCTCTTGGGTTTTAACAACTTTAAATAGTTTTGTGTCATCTGCAAATTTGATAACCTCACTCGTTATTCCACTTTCCAGGTCATTTATGAATATGTCAAAAAGCAGCAAACCCAGCACAGATCCCTGGGGTACACCACTATTCACCTTTCTCCATTGGGAAAATTGGCCATTTAGCCCAACCCTCTGCTTTCTATCTTTTAACCAGTTCTTGATCCACAGTAGTACACTGCCTCCTATCCCATGACTCTTTAGTTTTGCCAAACGTCTCTGATGAGGGACCTTGTCAAAGGCTTTCTGAAAGTCCAGATACACTATATCAACCGACTCACCTTTGTCCACCTGTTTATTCACACTTTCAAAAAAACATAACAGATTAGTAAGACAAGATCTTCCTTGTCTAAAGCCATGTTGGCTGTCTCACATTAGGTCATGACTGTCTACATGCTGAGTAATTTTATTCTTTATGATGGTTTCTGCCATTTTTCCTGGTACTGTCGTGAGGCTCACCGGTCTGTAGTTTCCTGGATCACCCCTGGAACCCTTTTTAAAAATTGGTGTTATATTGGCGATCCTCCAATCTTCAGGTATTAGAGATGATTTTAATGATAGTTCACAGATTACTAATAGCAGGTCTGCAATCTCATATTTCAGTTCTTTCAACACCCTTGGATGTATACTATCCGGCCCAGGTGATTTGCTACTCTTCAGTTTATCTAATAGTTGTAATACATCTTCCCGATGTATCGATATTTCCTTCAATTCTTCCGTACCTTTAAATACCACTTCAGTCATGGGTAACATCCCTACATCTTCCTCAGTAAAGACCGAAGCAAAGAATTCATTCAGTCTCTCTGCTATCGCCTTGTCGCCTCTTAGTGCCCCTTTAACTCCTCTATCATCTAATGGACCAACTGACTCTCTCACAGGTTTTTTGCTACGAATGTACTTGAAAAAATATTTATTTCGCGTTTTTGCTTCCACAGCAAGCTTCTTCTCAAATTCTCCCTTTGCCTGCTTTATCAATGCCTTGCATTTGACTTGCCAGTGCTTGTGCTGTTTCCAGGTTTCGTCATTTGGCTCTTTTTTTCCATTTCCTGAAAGATGCTTTTTTGGCAACAACAGCCTCTCTGACCTCACCTTTAAACCATGCTGGCAGTTTTTTGGACTTCCTTCCACTTTTCTTAAAGCGTGGAATACAGCTGGTCTGGGCTGCCAAGATAGTATTTTTCAACAACACCCAAGCTTGATGTAAGTCTTTAACCTTTGCAACTGCTCCTTTTAGTTTTTTCTTAACTATTTTCCTCATTTTATCATAGTCTCCCTTTCGAAAGTTAAAGGTAGTACTGTGGATTTCCGTACTATCCTTCCTCCACTAATCAAATCAAAGGCGATCATGCTATGATCACTATTGACAAGTGGCCCCAACACCCTTATCTCTTGCACTAGATCTGGTGTTCCACTAAGGACTAGGTCTAATATGGCTTCCCCTCTGGTCGGTTCATGAACCAGCTGCTCCAAGAAGCAGTCATTTATGTCATCTAGGAACTTTATCTCCCTAGCATGTCCTGCCGTGACACTGACCCAGTCAATACCGGGGTAATTGAAATCACCCATTATTATTACTGCGCTGTACCTTTTGTTAGCTTCCTTGATTTCTTTGAGCATTTCATCATCCATTTGTTCATTCTGGCCCGGTGGTCGATAGTACACCCCACTGCCATCGCCTTCCCCTTTTTACATGGAATTTCAATCCATAGAGATTCTACAGCAAATTTTGTTTCCTGCAAAACTTTAATCCTTTCTGACTCAATGCCCTCTCTAACATAGAGCACAACCCCTCCACCAATTTGATCAGCTCTATCATTACGATATAGTTTGTACCCAGGTATCACAGTGTCCCACTGGTTGTCCTCCTTCCACCATGTCTCTGATATTCCAATCATATCTAACCTCTCATTTAGTGCTATATATTCTAACTCTCCCATCTTATTTTTTAGACTTCTAGCATTTGCATACCAGCATTTTAGAGACTGTATTTTATTCATATTAATTTGGCTATTGGTAGACATGGGTAATTTGGGACCTTTAAGCTCTGTCTGCTCCATACTCGAGGGCATTTGGGCTACTTTACTCTTTTTTGGAACCTCTCTGCTTTTGGTAGTATCCTTCAAGGATACATTCTTCCGAACCATATGCTCTTGGGCGACTGTCGGCTTTCCCCTATTATCTAGTTTAAAAGCTACTCTATCTCCTTTTTAAAGGTTAATGCCAGCAGCCTGGTTCCATTCCGGTTAAGGTGAAGCCCATCCCTTCGGAAGAGCCCCTCCTTTCCCCCGAATGTTCCCCAGTTCCTAACAAATCCAAAACCCTCATCTCTGCAGCATTGTCTCATCCACGCATTGAGACTCCGGAGCTCTGCCTGCCTTTTGGTTCCTACACGTGGAATGGGAAGCATTTCGGAGAACGCTAACCTGGAAGTTCTGAAACACATGCTTGATCAGATGTGAACATTATCTGTACTGATTAATTTGAATGTCCTACATCTTCAATGGTAGCTGTGTTATGCCAATGTAATGGTTTCATGTTTAACAATCCCTTCAAAGTGCTTGCAAGTGATATTTAACACTTGTAGGCACTTTGGTAACTGATGAGGCGTGATGATAGGCATGCCTACCTTTCTATTATCTTTTTCACAGGGCATTGCCCACCCATAGCAGCAGGGGCAAACATTGCATCTGCAATCACCACCACCAAAAGGATGGATGAGACAGGAGATGATGCCTAAGAAGGGGTTGCAGACAGTCACAATGCATATGCTGTAGAACGCATGCCTAAGCAGGATGTTGATTTCCAAGTGGCGACTCAGGACATCCAGATGGGCTACAATGATCTGGCAATACAGTCCACTGCTGTTGTGGAGACCCCTTGGCACACCCTGATTGTCACAGTCCCTTACTATGGCTTCTGCCATCATCATATGCAACCCTTGAGCCTCTGTGCAGATACACTTGTCTGTGGAAAAAGACTTGGATATAACTGCCATGCTCCGCACACCATTACAGGCAGGTAGACAGAGTGGTCCCAGCAAAAATTCAAGCAGCAACAGCACTGACAACTGCACTCTGCCAATCCTGACTGTCATGTACAGTTTGCTTGTTTTACCATGTAACTGCCCTGGCTCTACGACTTACAACAAACTTTTAGGCAGGAAACTGCATCAAAATGGGTGTGTAGCAGCAGAGGCACATTGTGTATTGGGTGTGTTTTTTCCTTGACACTCTTGTGCTGGCTAATATGGCCATGACAGACTGTCACACATCCCCCACAAGGTGCACCACAACAAGTGTTATCTCTTTTCTCCATATCCAGGACTGATCCTCTGCATACAGGGTGTCACTATGTCATTTGGGGATTTACAGTGTGCATATGTGTGTGCAGGAATATGTTCTTTTTTTTTTTTTTTAATGCAATTTTACAATAAATTCAAGAAGGTTTAAACAAAAAACACTTCTAAGAAACAGGGCAAACACATGAAAATATCTTGAAATCAAGATATAAACAATATCAAAGCAAACAAACATAAGTATAAATTAAATGTGCTAACCCTCTCTAGTCCACTACATAGAGGGGATCGTCTCGCAAATGAATATACACAATAAATAAAGAAAAGATTAAGTCTAAATCCAGACCAACAACTAACATGAGCCTAAGTGGAGTTGGTAGAGGATTCTAGGCGCCTAGCAGTTATAAAAGCTAACAGCTGAGAGGGCTCAAAAAAAACATAAGATACAGACTGATACTTAATCAAACATTTACACGGATGTTTCAGAAAAAATAGCCCGCCCAGCTGCAAGATCCCAGGACGGAGCAGTAGAAACTCTCTGCGCCGTTTCTGGGTGTCTCGTGCCAAATCTGGGTACATACGAACAGCCAGACCCCTAAACAGAAGCTTCCTCTTCCGGAAGAACAATTTCAACATCCACTCTTTATCAGATAATAGGGCAAAAGTTATTAATAAAGTAGAAGGCTCCTGAGAGTCAAGACCGGAATTTTCCAATAAGTCCGTAACATTGAGAGCCTCTCCTTGCACCAATCCACCCCCAGAGGTCCCTGTAAGGGGAACAGATTTAGCTTTGGGAAGATAATAAATTTTTACCAGAGGCGGAATCAGGTCAGGGGAGACTCCCAGTATCTTGGTTAAATATTCTTTAAACATATCTTTGGCAGAGACAGAAAAAACTCTAGGAAAATTAACAACTCTTAAGTTATTCAAACGTGAAAAGTTATCTAACTGTTCTAATTTGACCTGGACCGATGAAAAGTTCTTTTGAAAGGCTTCAGCTTGGTCTTCTAAGCTTGTAATACGCTTCCGGTCAGCTTCAAGTTCCTTAGAGATTCCAGTAATCTTCTCCTCTAATTCTACTACAGAATCCATCGCAATCCCCACTTTAGTAGATAAAGATGTAATTTGCGGGAGTAAAACTCCTCCAAGGGAAACAATAGCGTCCCAAATTGCTTCAAGTGTAAAATTTATTGGACGTTGAAGAAAGAAAGCTCCATCCGGAGAAGACGTCGTTGCACTTGCCATTTCCAGCCGCTCAGAAACCTCTTGACACAGAGGAGAGGAAACCTTCCCTGTGCTCTCAGCTCCACCAAGCGCCGATGTCAAAGGAGAGTGGGAGGATCCACCAACCCCACTCACCACTTCCTCCACTCCGCTTTTTCCCGGCACTCGCGAGGTGAAACCCCCTCCTGTCTCAGCAGGGGGGGAAACCTCCAGGAAGCCTTCAGGCAGCGAATCACCACGGAGGATCTTAGGCGCAGGGCTCAAAGCTGGGGAGAAGGACTTCACCGAGGCATCCACCGAGCACTCCGACTCCAATGACGCTGCCAGCCGGCACTCTCCACCAGCAAGGTCCAGATCCCGAGGAGCACGAACCACGAAGGAATCCAAAGGGCCCAATACCGAAACAAGAGGCGTTGAGGTGAGAGCGGGCTGCGAGGGCTCCTGCCCAGCTTTCCCCTTACGCTTCTTCCCCATGAAAGAAACGGCGTGCTAACTCAGACACGACTCAAACCGCCATCTTGAAACTCCCCCCGGATCTTCCGCAGGAATATGTTCTGACACAGTGACATCACATGGTGCAAATTTTGGAAAGTGCGTTCGACCATAATTGTCATGTTTAGCCAGTTCGCAGACCGTGTCTGCTTGTTCTTTCATAATAAAGAATTGTTATTTTTGCTTTATTTATTTAGACAGATTTGTATGCCACCTTGTCCTTCAATCAAGGTGGTCACATCACAACATAATTGGAGGGTTACATTTAACATTAGGCTACGTGTAAACATTTAGACAGTACAGTTATGTGACAGTATTTAGACAGTACAGTTGAGGTAACATTTAGCATAAAGGTATTTACTAATGTGGTGTGATAAATTTGTTCGTGTGAATGGGATGGGTGTGTGTTTAGTTGGCGGTGATGTTACTGTTGCTGTAAGGGATGTTGCTTGAATGCTCATAGGTTTCTATAAATGACCATGTTTTGAGGTCTTTGCGGAAGTCTATGAGGTCTTCTAAAGCTCTCAGGCTCATTGGTAGGGAGTTCCATATTGAGGATGCCAGTAGTGAAGGTGCTCTTTTTGAGGTTGGTTGTTTGGTTTTGTGATAGCCTGCAGGGATGCTGATCATGTTATTGGTTCTTCTTGGTCTGTTGCTGATGTCTCTTGTTATAATGTTTTGGAGTACGTCCGCTGAGAGATGGTGAATGACTTTGAAGATTATCATGACTGTTTTGTATTTAGTTCTTGCCACCATTGGGAGCCAGTGTAGTTGTTGTAGGACGGGAGTGATGTGCTCGGTCCTTGGGGTGTCTGTAATGATGCGTGCTGTGGTGTTTTGTACCATCTGTAGTGGGTGTAGAGTCTGGTGAGGAAGGCCTTGATATAGTGAGTTTCCATAATCAAGCAGTGATGTGATGAGTGCTTGACATACTGTGCGGAAGTGCTCTTGACGGAGCATTGGTTTGATTTGTCTGACTGTTTTCAATCGATGATATGCCTTGTTTGCAGTTTTGTTGATGTGAGATTTTAAGTTCAGAGCTCTGTCTAGTGTTATGCCCAGATATTTAACTTCTTCTTTGACTACTATGTGTTTGTCTAGGATGCTTATGGTTTGTGGGGGTGTGAATGTGGGGTTCCTGGTGACAAACATTGCCTCAGTTTTGTCGTAGTTGACTGTTAAGTTGTTGGCTATGAGCCAGTCATTCATGTCTTTGAGGCATTTTGTTATTGGTGTAGTGTTTAGTGCCAGTAAGTTGACTGGAGCGTACACCATGATGTTGTCAGCATAAATGTGGTAGCATAGATTATGGTTCTTGATGATGTTGCATATGGGCTGTATGCAGATGTTAAAGAGCACTGAAGATAGGGCTGAGCCTTGAGGTATTCCCTGCGTGACGGGGAATTGGAGGGATTTCTTTTGATCGCATTTGACTTGTTGCATTCGCCCTTCCAGGTATGATGTAAACCACTTTAGGGTATTCTTGCATAGTCCTATCTGTTGTAAGCATTGCAGTAGCTTAGGGTGTGACACGGTATCGAAGGCCGCCGAGATGTCCATGAACACTAGCAGGAAGCCGTTTTTTATGTTTATACCTCTTAGGAGATTGCCAAAGAGGGAGGTGAGTAGTGTTTCCATGCCGTGCTGGGGCTTGAATCTGTGCTGATGTATGTCCAGAGGGGCATTGATATCTATATGGTCCTGAAGTTGCCTTTGGACTGCTTTTTCCACGACTTTAGCAAGGAATGGCAGGCCAGTGATGGGACGGTATGATTTTGGTTTGGATGGGCTCAGATTGCTATTTTTAAGTATTGGTTGTATCATTGCATGCTTTAGGGATTGCGGCATGTATCCTTGTTGAAGTGAATCCTTGACGATTTTTTGAATGTGATGAGAGAGCTGGCTTTTTGTGGCTTTGATCCATGACACTGGGCATGGGTCTGATGTTGAAGTTGTTGTATTTAGACCAGATATAATGTCTTCTTCTTGCTGTTTTGTTGGTATGTTGAAGCTCTCCCATGTTTGATGTTTCTTTTTTATCGTGTGATCATTTGTTTATTGTGAGGCAGAGTTTGTTTGGCTTGTGTTTTTTGACTTCATGTAGTCTGCATATTTTTGTGGGTCAAGATGGTTGGTGCTTTGTTGCGTGTCATCCTTAGTGAGCTTTTGGATAATGCTAAAAAGTTCTCTTGGTCTACTGGTATTTATTTATTTATTTAATTTTATTTATTTGAGATCTTTTCTATACCGCGCTCTTTATTATCAGTGCGGTTTACAATTAACAATTCTAGAACACTCAAGGCAGAACTACCTTGTGCTTACAATGAACAGGAGCGGTAGTTGGAGTTGTAACTGGGTGAACTATTTACTATTTACTGGGTGAACTATTTACATTGGACCATCAAAAGATGTGTCGAAGTGACTATTTACATGTTAGATGTTAGACCAATCCTCGTGGTTAGGACTGGGTCTTATCGGTTGTTTACAGTAAGCGTTATAGCATATATATCAACACATATTCATTGTTACAGATTGGTAGATTTCATGATTAGGTTGGTATGGTGTTGCTGTTTGCGTTCATTTATTAGATGGTTATATTCCCGTTGTTTGTCTCTGTATTGTGTTAGGAAGTTGTGTGACTTGTTCCGTCTCCATTTTCGTTCTAGTCTTCTTAGTGTGCGCTTTGCAACTCTTATTTCTTGTGAATACCATGGGGCGTTGGATCTTTTGCAGGTTTGTGGTTCATTGTTGGCTGGGGCAGATGCTGCGTTGGGTATTATTGTGTTCCACTCTTCTATATTAAGATCCAGGGTGTCTTGTTCCTGTTGAAGTTGTGGATTGATTTCATTGATGAATGAGTCTCTGTCAAATGTTTTGAACCGTCTGATTATTCTTTCATCTTCTTTGCGTTGGGTGGGGTTATTCAGGGTCATGGTGAATTCAATTACATGGTGGTCTGACCAGGGGACTGGGGTGATTGTTAGTTTTGTAGTTTTGATCTGTTCCACCAGTTGTGTTGGCATGAATATCATGTCCGGAGTTGTACCATGTTTGTGTGTTGGGTTGTTAATTGTTTGGCAGTATTTTAGTGACTCCATGGCTTTTAAGAACGTTGCAGTTTCTCTGGTGGGTGCGGATGTTAGGTTGTAGTCTCCTAGTACAACTAGAGGTTTGTGTCTTCTGTTATGTGCGCATATCGTTTCAATTACTGTGGATAGGTGTTCAGTTGTGGTTCCAGGTGGTCTGTATGTGAGGGAGATGGTTAGGATGCTTTGGATACAGCTTACACAGTGGCATGTGTGCTTCATCCTGTGTGTCTCATGAAAATATGTCACACACATAGCAAAGGCCATTTAATGATATGCTTATTAGTATTTGCACACATTGCTTAGAATGTGCATTCCATGTACATTTTCATATCTGTACACCTCATGGACGTAGAGGCATACTGTGACATCCCAGAATTGTTTTATTTGGCTGACTCTGCACTTGTGATAGACAGGGTTTTTACTATGCCAATACATGCTTCTCATAACTATCTTTATCTCAACATTGTAGATCCTGACCCAGATCTCAGAAGGCATTTATACAGGTAACTGCCCTAGTTACCTGTGTACATGGCTTCTTGGCAAGGCACCTACTCAGGTGCAGTCCCTCTGAGATCCCAGGTACCTCCTTAACAAGCCCATATGCTATGTGGTTGGCATCAGGGTGTGTTAGGGGCATTCTGTGGCAGGGCAGGGGCAGATAAACATGGTTGGTGGGTAGCAGCATTTTTCTGTGTAACACACGTAGCCATCTGTGCGTTAAAACTCGGCACTGATTTTCCTCAGCTATCTTTCAGGCACAGGGTAATCATGGTTAGCCTTTAATTTTGCCCTAGCTGGCTAGCTCCTGCACCTTCTCGTTTGTGTATGAGGACCCTGGTTTTCAATAGGCGAGCCATATATGACCTCAGCATTCACATCAAGGTTAGACAGGTGGCGGTCATGCTATGTACCAACACAATGCTTTGCAGCACCCAGATGAAAATCTGGGAACCAGATATTTCAGTACCTAGCATCCATACATGTGCTTGCCATTCACATCTAGCTCTGGCCTCTGCCTAGTGAACTTAGCTTCCCTCAGCCATAGCAGCATTTGTTTTCATGCACACTGACATGTAGCGTCAATGTCTTCTGTAGATACACTTTCTCATTGCTATCTAGCAGGTCATCAGAGGGCATGCATTGACCTAAACATCCTGTGGCACATCCAAGAGGTTGTTGCCACTGCAAATCACAACATCATTTTCTATCATTGCCTACACACATTCACTAGAACTATATTGAAACATCAGCCATATCCCATATGTGATATGGGTATTCCTGGGGTAATGCAGGACACATCACTGCATGCCTTACAACTCACTCACTGTACTGCCATCCCAAGGTCATCAATGACCAGTGTGGAGATATATAATGGACATGTTAGCAGCAAGTTTTGCCAAGTATGGTATGCATTATTCAAACCCCCATGAGACAGCAAATTTGTACAAAGGTGCACACCACTAATGTTTACATGTGGAAGCAATGTGTTTGTTCACAGAGTCACAGCCATTAGGGGAGGTACACCATTTGTCTTTCACCTGATCATTTCTCAGAGGTAGCTATGAGGTTCATATTTCTGCACACATCATATACCAACAGAACCTTAAATCTCCAGGAACAAGCAGGAATGTAGTCTTCACATATGGGTATCGTCGGTACTGACAACGCCTGCGTGGGAACGCTCCCCAGCATCCAATAGGAAAGCTTTTGGGAGCATCCCACAGCGCCTGCGTGCTGCCTTCCCGCCTTTCCCAACTGTCCCTCTCCAGTTCTTCGTTTTCCCCGGAGCCAACAGGTCACACATCCTGTCACTGCAGAAAATTCCCTTCTTATACTTCTTTTTTGTGGTCGCGTCTGCCTTCCCTCGACGCTATTCTGGTACCGCCGGTTCTTCTTTTCTTTTTTTCTGAAAAAACAAACAAACCTTTGTTTCTGGAGTCTTTCTCCAGTAATTTTCTTCTCGAGTGCCATGCACCATTTTGGGCACTAGGCCCAGTTTTTTCCTCAAGATGGAAAAACCCGCTTCGGGTTTTAAAAAGTGTTCTAAATGTGGTGGTGCCATCTCCGTCACCGACACCCATGAGTGGTTCCTCAAATGTTTAGGTCCTGACCACTCTATTTCAGAGTGTGTTGCTTGTGGGATGATGTCAAAAAGGGGCCGGCAAAACCGAGCTGCTAAGCTTAGCACCCTTTTTCCCTCTGATGCAGCCTCCGTGGCATTGACATCCTCCAGGGCTTCATCTTCCTCCCATGGATTTCAGGTAACTAAACATAAATCTAGCCAGTCCTCAAAGGGTAGATCTCCTTCTAAACATCGAGATGCCTCTGGCGTGGCCCTTGAGGGACTCACACCGGCAAAATTGCCCTGGCGGGAGGCTTCGGCTTCCAAAGCACTAACGGGGCTCCAGGATGTTCTCAAAGCTTCAGCCTCGGCAGAACTACTGGTGCCATGCTCTGGGGTTCCGGCCACTTTATCCGGCACCGATACTCAAGCATCGGCAGCGTCAATAGACCAGAGATTCTTGGCTATTGAACACAGTCTGGCGACTCTTCTCATGGCCTCGATGTCCCTGAAACCGCTTCAGACAATTCAACCGGTACCGGCACCGACTCCATCGACATCGGCAGGTATTCTACTGGGACTGAGTCATGCGTCTCTATCCGGCATCAAGAAGTCGGTACTGGACCAGTCCGATGCGGACTTCGATTGGTACCGATACCGTGCCTTGCACGATCACCCGGATCGGAGATACTTCGAATCCTCGGATGAGTCTGAAGACTCTGAAAGCTCTGCCGATACCAGAATACTTCTTCCCAAGGATTCCTCTTCTCCTCAGCATAGGATGTCTCCACCAGAGGATATGTCCTTTCAGGATTTTATCTGACGATGTGGCCCAAGGTCTTTCCATCACAGTGGCTCCTGAAAAAGAGCCTAGGGCAAAGGAATTAGAAATCCTACAATACCCTAAAGCTCCCAAGGAGACAACTACCTTACCTATTCATGAGATCTTGCATGATCTTATGTTAAGGATGTGGGAAACACCTCTGACCACATCTCCTCATTCTCGAAGACTCGACACCATTTATCGAGTTCCTCCTTGTCCTGGGTTTCAGAAGACTCTACCACACCATTCCATGGTGGTGGAATCAGCCATGAGACGGATAAAGAGTGCAAAAAGGCATGCATCTAATCCTCCAGGACGTGAGTGCAGGACTATTGACGCCTTTGGACGTCGATCCTTTCAGGCTTCCCTGCTCTCTGTTAGGATCAGTTCCTATATCTTGTATATGGGAATATTCCTTAAGGAAGTCACAGGAGACTTAGAGCTTATGAGCCCTCTCCTTCCTGATGATAAAAGGCAAGATTATCTTGCTCTTGTTAAATATGCTCAGGATGTTTCCAAGTTTGTGAATCATGCAGCCTTTGACTGCTTTGAATGCATAAGCAAAACCTCTGTTATTGCCATAGGTGCACATAGAATTGCCTGGCTCCAGGCATCAGACTTGGAAATCTGGGTACAGGACAAACTGGGGAATATACCTTGCACAGGAGAGAATCTCTTTGGCAAGAATTGGCAGGAAAAAGCTAATGAGATTAATGCTGACAATATCACTTTGAATAGATTGTCCAAATCTACAGCTGACTGATCCTGCGAGGAAAAGATCCTCTAAGAAGCCATTCTTCAGCAAGAAGAAAATGTTTTATCCCTCCTATACCCAGCAGGGACATCGTTCAGGTCAGTCTGCCCAAAAGGGACAGCAGCAACAACCTAGGCAACAAAGGAAGCCAAAAGCAGCTAAGCCTCAACCGGCTCAGCAGACAGCCTCCACAGGGGCTTTGACTCCTATCTAGAGAACTTTGCCTTCCTGGCTTCATTTCCTCAGCATGCCCCCTCCTACAATAGTAAGACAGTTCAAGTCTCAGACCTCTCTCAATGACCAGTTAGGTCAAGAAGTCACTATGCTCCTTGCTCAAGGGGCAATAGAAGAGGTGCCCATTCCCCAACGGGGTACAGGGTTTTACTCCCCCTATTTTCCAAGACAAACCACCCATCTGGGCAGCAGCAGAATGGGACAGTGTTGACGGCGGAGGATCACATTTTTGTGACAACGACAACAACACCAAACTTAAACTGCGTGGAAGAAAGGCCCGGCAATCTACTTCTGTATCTTGCCATGAAAACCCAATGGATAGTTACAACAAAACAAATTGTGCTATGGTGCTGGAAGATGAGACCCCCAGGTCATAAGGCACTCAAGTAGCTACTGGGGAAGAGCTGAAGACCTTTCAGAGTAAAGCCAGCATTTATGATGTGGTTGGATCAAAGCCCTCGGGAAGTCTGACTGCTGATGTAGCTGCGCATGAAATGAGAGTCAGAAGCTGTAAAGATGTCTTACACATTGGAACATGGAACGTACGAAGCATGAACCAAGGGAAGTTGGAGGTGGTCAAGAATGAAATGGAACGTGTACAACTTGATCTGTTGGGTGTCAGCGAACTGAAATGGACTGGCATGGGGCACTTTGCATCAGATGATCACATGGTCTACTATGCTGGAAATGAAAGACAAAGAAGAAATGGTGTTGCATTTATAATAAAGAAGAAATTTGCAAGAACTGTAATGAAATACAATGCAGTCAGCGAACGCTTAATCTCTATTCGTCTACGAGGATTGCCTATCAACACAACTATAATTCAAGTATATGCCCCAACAACAGCTGCAGAAGAGAATGAAATTGAAGAGTTCTATGAACAAGTACAAGCTGAAATTGACAGAACATGCAAACAGGATATTCTGATAGTCATGGGTGACTGGAACGCAAAGGTTGGCAACAAAGAAGAAGGCAAAGTAGTTGGAAAATATGGACTTGGCAACAGAAATGAAGCTGGAGAAAGACTGATAGAATTCTGCAAGACCAATGATCTATTCATCTCAAACACCTTCTTCCAGCAACACAAGCGGCGACTGTACACATGCACTTCACCGAATGGATTATATAAAAATCAAATTGACTACATATGTGGAAGTCAACGATGGAAAAGCTCTGTAACATCAACAAAGACAAAACCTGGAGCTGACTGTGGTACAGATCATCAACTACTAGTATGCAAACTCAAGCTAAAGTTGAAAAAGAGCAAACCACTCATGAATGCAGCAAAATATGACCTTGAGAATATACCACTGGAATTTAAAGACTGCCTGCAAAATCGATTTGCTGCTTTAGATACAAATGACAGAGCTCCGGAATAGTTATGGAATGACATCAAGAAGGTTGTGTTGGAAGAAAACCAAGAAGTCTCTACAAAAGGTGAAAAAGCAAAAACGGCCAAAATGGATGACTGAAGAAACTCTGAAAATTGCCCAGAAACGCAGAGAAGCTAAAGCCAGAGGAGAAAGAAAGACAATCACAGAACTCAACAGAGATTTCCAACGTGCAGCAAGACAGGACAAGGAAAAGTACTACAATGACACTCGCAAGGAAATAGAAGCAGAAACTATTAGAGGAAGAACAAGATCGGCTTTCCTAAAGCTACGAGAGTTAAAGAAAAAGTTCCAGCCTCGAATTGGAATGTTACAAGATGCTCAAGGTTCTATGTTGAATGATGCTGAGAAGATCAAGAAAAGGTGGAAGGAATATACAGAGTTTTTATATGATAAAGATCAAGTGGACCAACAGCCGTTTCAACCTGTACCTTATGATCGGGAACCATTGGTGATGAAAGAAGAAGTTGAAGCAGCATTGAAAGCCTTATCAAAGAACAAAGCACCAGGCATTGATAGCATTCCCATAGAAGTACTGCAGCAATCTGATGCAGCTGTTACCGTACTCACAAGGCTCTGCCAAGAAATATGGAAGACAACATCATGGCCAACTGACTGGAAAAGATCTGTGTTTATACCAATACTAAAGAAAGATGATCCAACTGATTGTGAAAATTATCGCACAATCGCTCTGATCTCACATGCCAGCAAGATTCTACTGAAGATTATTCAAAAGAGACTACAACCATACCTGGAACAAGAACTACCTGAAGTGCAAGCAGGGTTCAGGAAAGTGCGAGGAACGAGAGACATCATTGCGGATGTGAGATGGATCCTTGAAAAGACTAAAGAATACCAAAAGGATATCTATTTGTGCTTTATCGACTATAGCAAGGCTTTTGACTGTGTAAACCATGAGAAACTCTGGGCCATATTAAGAAGCATGGGTATACCAGAACACCTGATCGTTCTCTTGCGCAATCTGTACATTGATCAAGAAGCAACAGTTCGAACGGAACAAGGTGAAACAGAATGGTTTAAAATAAGCAAAGGTGTAAAGACAAGGCTGCATACTTTCCCCCTACCTGTTTAATTTATATGCAGAACAAATCATCAGAGAAGCAGGATTGTATGAAGACAACAGAGGTGTGAAGATTGGTGGAAGACTCATCAACAACCTTCGCTATGCTGATGATACCACACTACTGGCTGAAAGTGAAGATGATCTGAAACATTTGCTTCTCACAATCAAAGAACATAGTCTCAAAATGGGCCTGCACCTTAATGTAAAGAAGACAAAGATCATGACAACTGGCATAATCAACAGGTTCATCGTTGAAGGAGAAGAAATTGAAATTGTGAACAACTTTAACCTACTTGGATCAACTATCAATAAAGAAGCAACAAGCAGTCAAGATATCAGACGACGCATTGCTCTTGGCAGAATGGCTATGAAAGACCTAGATAAGATTCTCAAGAGCAGAGATGTCTCTCTCCATACAAAGATTCGACTTGTTCAAGCCATGGTATTTTCAATAACATCATATGGATGTGAAAGCTGGACAGTGAAAAAGATAGACAGGAAGAAAATTGATGCCTTTGAATTATGGTGCTGGCGGCGAATACTGTGTATACCATGGACTGCCCGAAGAACAAACCAGTCGGTACTAGAGGAGATCAAACCTAAGCTTTCTTTAGAAGCTCAGATGACAAGACTTCGACTTTCATACTTTGGACACATTATGCGAAGAGAGAGATCATTAGAGAAAGACATTATGCTTGGCAAGATAGAAGGTCAACGCAAAAGAGGAAGGCCAGCAATGAGATGGATCGATACAATAACAGCAGCTACGGGTACCAGTCTGTCAACAATGAGCCGCCTGACTGAAGACCGAACACAATTTAGGATAGCTATCCAGAGGGTCGCCATGAGTCGACTCCAACTCGACGGCACTTAACAACAACAACATTTTCCTTATTCCAAAGAAAACAGGAGGACACAGACCCATTCTAGACCTCAGAGAATTGAACAAATTCCTGTTCAGAGAGAAGTTCAAAATGATTTCTGTAGGAACTCTGCTGCCATACCTTCAGAGTCAGGATTGGCTTTGTTCTCTAAATCTCAAGGATGCGTACACTCATGTTCTCATCCATCCAACTCACCGAAAGTTCCTTCGATTCCTGTTTCAAGGGAAGCACTACCAATACAGGGTTCTTCCTTTTGGCCTGGCTTCTGCACCAAGGGTGTTCACAAAATGCATGGCCGTGGTAGCAGCATTTCTCCGCACCCTGGGAATATTCGTCTTCCCTTACTTAGACGACTGGCTCATTCGAGCCCCTTCAGAGCCAGAGGCCATGATGGCTCTCTCTCGCACAATGCGCATCCTTCAGTATTTGGGACTTGTCATAAACTTCCCAAAGTCCAACCTTGCTCCCACTCAATCCCTAGAGTTTATAGGAGCTCTTCTGGATACCAGACAGACAAGGGCCTTCCTTCCACAGCCCCGCTGCCTTCGCATTGTGCAGTTAGCTTCCCAAGCAGTGCTAAAACCTCACCTCACTGCTTGGGAAATGTTACAGTTGCTGGGCCACATGGCATCCACCGTGCATGTGGTTCCTTATGCTCGCCTCCATATGAGGGAAGCCCAGTGGACCTTATCCACTCAGTGGACTCAGGCGTCAGGTTGCCTGTCAGACAAAATAGCAAACTCGGATCGCCTTATTTTGTCCCTCCAATTGTGGCAGTCACCCAAAAACCTTCTGGTGGGGTCTCCTTTTCAGCAACCCCCACCCCAAGCCACTCTAACAACAGATGCTTCACAGGTGGGTTGGGGAGCCCACCTGCATGGCCTCTCTACCCAGGGTACCTGGACTCCACAGGAGGCCTCTCTCCATATCAACCTCCTAGAGCTCAGAGCAATCTTCTTTGCTCTTCGAGTATTTCACACCCAGCTCAGCTACAAGACAGTCCTAGCAAGGGATGTCTGTGTGAACCAGACAATCAGGTAGCCATGTTCTATGTGAACAAGCAGGGCGGAACAGGCTCTCTGTCGCTGTGCAACGAAGCTTTGCGACTATGGGCCCTCGCCATAGAGCATCAGATTCATCTCCTTGCGGTGTATCTTCCAGGCATTCAAAACTCTTGGGGAGACACTCAGTCGAGTTCTGCTTCCACACAAATGGTCTCTCCATGCAGACCAGGTGGCCCAAATTTTTCAAATTTGGGGAACCCTGGACATAGACCTCTTTGAAAGTCCGCTGAATGCCAAACTTCCCCGGTTCTGTTCCAGAATTCTGGCTCGAGGTTGTCAGGCCAGGGATGCTTTCCTCCTTCATTGGGGTCAGGACTTCCTGTATGCCTTTCCACCCATTCCCCTAATTCCCAAAACCCTGTTCAAGCTTCAGAGAGACAGAGGTCATATGATCCTCATAGCTCCACGTTGGCCACGGCAACTGTGGTACCCTCTGCTTCTACATCTCTCTCAAGCTCCGCCTCTGGAGTTAGGATCTGCTCCAAATCTTCTTTCTCAAGAGGGCGGGATGCTGTGGCATCCCATTCCCCAGTCTCTGCATCTCAGGGCCTGGTTGCTGAAAGCCTAGAACTTCACAGTCTTAACCTTTCCCAGCAGGTAAAGGATATCCTTCATGCTTCCAGGAAACCTTCCACAAGATGCTCTTATGCATTCAAGTGGAAAAGGTTTACCATATGGTGCTCGCAGAAGGGTCTTAACCCTCTTGCGATACCTCTGGAATCATTACTGGAGTACCTCCTTCATTTATCAAATGCAGGGCTCAAGACCAATTCAGTGAGAGTCCATTTGAGTGCTATTGCAGCTTCTTTCAAGCCTCTAAATGGACAACCTATTTCCTCTCATCCTCTCATAGCGAGATTTATGAGAGGCCTTCTTTTAACGAAGCCTCCCATTAATCCACCACCAGTGGCAATGGACTTTAATCTGGTTCTTGGGCAGCTCATGAAACCACCCTTTGAACCATTAGCCACTACCTCTTTGAAATTCTTTTCCTGGAAGGTTATCTTTCTCATTGCAATCACATCAGCACGTCGCATCAGTGAATTGCAAGTGTTGGTGGCTGATCCTCCTTATACAAGGTTCCATCATGATAAGGTAGTCCTTAGGACTCATCCATACTTTATGCCAAAGGTGGTTTCGCCCTTTCATTTAAACCAAGCGGTTTACCTTCCTGTATTCTTTCCAAGCCCTCATGCCTCAAATGCAGAAAGGAACCTTCATACTTTGGACTGTAAAAGAACTTTGGCCTTTTACTTGCAAAGGACACAGCAACATAGAAAATCCTCTCAACTCTTTGTTGCTTTTGCTCCTAGTCATTTGGGACTTCCAGTCTCCAAAAGGACACCGTCCAGCTGGATTGCACAGTGTATATCTTTTGCCTATGAGAGTAGGAACCTTCCTCTTAAGGCCATGTCACAGCTCACAATGTGAGAGCCATGGCAGCCTCAATGGCTCATCTTCACTCTGTGTCTATCGACGACATCTGTCGAGCAGCTACTTGGGCTTCGGTACATACCTTCACAGTCCATTACTGCTTCGACAAGGACTCCCGCTGGGATGCCTTGTTTGGTCAGGCTGTTCTTCAACACCTGTTCCAGACTTAATCAACTCCTACCCACCATCCCTGGTAGGATGCCAGAGATCCATGGGGGGAAGTGGAGCCCTTTCAGAAGGGCACACAACTTTCTGGGGCCATCTCCCTGGCATCTGCAGCTAGGGAGTCCCCATATGTGAAGACTACATTCCTGCTTGTTCCTGGAGATAGCATAGTTACTCACCTGTTACAGGTGATCTCCGGGAACAGCAGGAATGTAGTCTTCACAACCCACCCACCTCCCCTAGGAGTTGTATCTTTCTCTCTCTCCCTCAGCTTTAAACTCAACTGGAGAGGAATAGTTGGGAAAGGCGGGAAGGCAGCACGCAGGTGCTGTGGGATGCTCCCAAAAGCTTTCCTATTGGACACTGGGTAGTGTTCCCGTGCAGGCTCCGTAGGTACCGACGATACTCATATGTGAAGACTAAATTCCTGCTGTTCCCGGAGATCACCTGTTACAGGTGAGTAACTATGCTTTACTGATATCTGACCTATGGTTCTCACAGACATCCCTTGCTAGAAAGAAAATGTTGCCAGCTATGTAACACAGTGTCTGAAACATAGATGACATGTTTTAAATATGCTCATATTTAGCTAGGCCTCCTATTTCTTTCACAGGATCTATAGCCCCTATGATACATTTGGGACTTTCAGCAGCACCCCTGGTGCACACAGCCACTGTGTTTTCTTTACCCATATAATAGACTGTTGGGTAATATGCCAGATGTCATAGAGGGGCCAGGGAGGCATCACCTACACGATTGCTTACTAACACCACTGCATATATTTGTTGTTCATGCTGCCTTTACATTGTGTTTGAATCACGCATGGTGACTTAGTGCATGCTACCCATCCAGACCCTGTACAGCTGCTCTTCATTGGGGCATACTGCAATAGATGCAGTAGTGATACCACAGGTGTACATTGTGTCCACATGTACGGATGAGTCCTTATGGCCTCAACATGCATTCCATGGCACAATTCTCATGAGGTTCACAGCAAGCATATACACAGATGATGCAGCAGGGCCCCATAATGTCAAAAACAGTTGCATGATGTTGTGTCTCCATGTCTGTGCAGCTCCATTGTGGATCTTGAATCCCAGCCCAGCAAACAACATTGTTATTGACATACTGGCAGAACCACAATATGCCAACCCATAGCGAAGTTTCAGCTGCTTGTCAGCTCCTGCATCCCTTCCTTTCTGGTTTTCATGTTGTCCACAGATATTAACTTACACCCAGGATGACTTTGGGCAATGTGTAGGTCAAATAACATCCCCATCTGACGGGCCTACCAAGGACATAGATGGCCTATGACAAATGCAGCAATGGGCATCAGGATTGGTGAATGACGGACAGCCTTCACATGCACCTCCTTGTATACACACATCCCAACCGCATCTGGGGTTCTCCATACACCAGTGTTTGTGCAGGTTATGCATGTGCTGGATTGGCATAGTTAAATTAACAGAAGAGACCCAGTCAGAAAACGTGGATAGCAAGGAAGGAATTGTTTATTAGAACACTCTTATTCTTAAAGCCAGGTCCTGGCTTTAAGAATAAGAGTGTTCTAATAAACAATTCCTTCCTTGCTATCCATGTTTTCTGACTGGGTCTCTTGATTGGCACGTGGATTTATGCTCTTTAGTTGGACTGTATAGTTAAATTAACAGGCAGAAATGTGATATAAGGCATGGCATAGATCATCAGTGTTGGTGTCTCAAAATAACCCACATACTGTCTACACACAGGCTCATGACACTCTGGCCTGCAGACTGTAGGACTGCAATGAGGGGCATACAGCACAATGCACATAATCCAGCTACTACACCAGATCTGTCATGGGCATGAGCTTTGGACATAGCAATGAATGTACATGGGACCTATGGGAAACCTACTGTGAGTCCTTCCCATATCTGCACTACACACCAGCCCATCAACAGCTGACATGGGGAGCTGCCTACATGTTCACACATTGCTGGCAGGCTCATACTGTGGCTTTTCTACAGTTAAACATTTTAGGTGCCTAGTATCAGGGTTCTTGCACTGTTCTTGTACACAGCACTGCCCTGCAGAAATTACAATGCAAAACAACATGCTATATCTATATGTACTTGCCAACAGGTGTCATTTCCTGTGCTCTCTTTCATAACATGCAGAGGGCAGAGACATGCATCTGAGGTCATTTGTTTTGGATGAGGCTTGGGAGATTGCACAGGGTTGTTTGTGTGAGGGCAGCAGATGTCTGACACATTCATTTAACATGTGTTCCTGAGCGGTCCTCCAGTTTAGTCCTCCACATCAGGGTAGTACACCTCCTCCTGCAGCAAGGAGACTGGACCAATCAAATCCTTTCCCTATGGGGATGTATACTACTGGAGCTCCCATCAGCCCCCCAGTGTGTCCAGTCTCCTTGCAGCAGGAGGCGGTGTGAGCCTTTTGTGGGCTCACTTGTGTGTTAGGACTATACAGTTTTTACTTGTTTTCATTTTCATTGCTCCTTGTAGCACTTTTTGTTTTCTTGCAGTTTAGGTGTCTGTATCTTTAAATTCTAATTCTGTATAGGAGGGAGCCGAGCTTGTGCAGGCCGTCTGCCTACTGCTGAGCAACGGCACGTCGACTGCACTTCTGTTGCTGCTGATCTCCCCTCCAAGACAGTTCGGAGGAGGAATCTGGCCACAATTGCCCTCTCCTAGCTTGGGCGTACCTTCTAATACTCGAAGGACCCCAGGTCCCTTCCATGTCAGTCGGTGTTCTCTCACACCGCGGGGCCATTACAGCTTGTTTCTTCTTGGGCTCAGCTCCGTCGCCGTTCTCTGTCCTGCCTTCGGGGTAAGTCTGCTTTTATTTTTAGCCCGTTTTTGAGGTGGCTCCGTTCTTCAGATCGGCTGGATCGCAGCGATTTCGTTTATTTTCATTGATTTCCTTTTTCTTTATTTTTCGCGCCTTTTTTTCGGCTATCCGGAGTGCCGGCGGCCATTTTATTTTCGGATCCCGCTTTTTTCTGCAGGGGCTGTGCTGTGGCGCATTTGACTCAGACAGCTTTGCTTACTTTGCTACTTATTTAGCAGTGAGTCGGGGTGTGTAAAAAAGAAAAAAAAAAAAAGACAAGGGGACCTTTGCTGCTCGGGCTGGGCTTTGCAGTCCTGTGGCACTTTTGGGCTGTGTTCTTCTCCTGACAGTTCTGCACTGTTGCGGTTCTCTTCACACTGTTGCGGTTCTCTTCACATGTCTCGTCGGCCGCAGTGCGTGATTTGTGGGTCCCGCAAAGGCTCCGTCTCTGACTCAGGAGTTTGCAAGGGCTGTGCCTGCAATCCGCCAGAGCTACAACACCCAATGGAGTCCAGCGTTCCTTTGGATTCCGTGGTCCCTCCAGTTTCTAGTGGGGAGGAACTGGCTACAGGGGCTATCCTGCCTTCTCTTCCATCTACTTCGACTGCGGAGGCGGGTGTCCAGGCCTTGGGGTCTACCGAGATGGCCTGGGGGGATTTCTCCCCTGAGTTTGTGCTTCTTATGCACCAAGCTTTCCAAAGGGGCCGCTTGGGAAAAGGTTCTGAGCCGGGCACGGCTCCCTCGGCTCCGCCATCTCTCAGAATGGAGGGAGCGAGAGCGGACATCCCTAAGGCGGCTAAGCGGCCTCGCGTTTCTGACATGGAACTCCCTGAGCTGGCCTGGCAAGAGCAGGACTGGTCTGATGTAGATCCCGAGGACAGACTCGAGGATTTGGAGGAAGGGGAGATTCCGGAACCTGAGGAATAGGCTCGGATCATCCGTGTTTTTCGCAAAGAAGAACTGATTCCTTTAATTACAGAATCTCTCCAAGCCCTGAATTTGACGGTCGGGCGACCCGGGGAGGAAGAGGTTTTGGAAGATCCTCTCATTCAAGCGGTTCGAGATTCTCAAACGGTGTTCCCGGTTCACAGAGTGGTGGATCAGATGATTCAAGCTGAGTGGGATCACCCTGATTCAGGCTTGAAGGGTATCAGAACGATGAATCGTCTTTACCCTCTGGCGGACAAGGATAAGGAGAGATTTCGTTCTCTGCGAATTGACACTGCGGTTTCGGCGGTAACCAAGAAAACTACGATTCCGGTTGAGAGCAGCGCGGCCTTGAAGGATATCCAGGATAGAAAGGTGGATGGTTTGTTGAAGCAGGCCTTTGAGACTAATGCCTTGGCCTTACAGACCTCTATTTGTGGAGCCTGGGTTTCTAGGGCATGTTTGAGATGGGCTCAGCATTTACATAGAAACATAGAAACATGATGACAGAAAAAGACCACAAGGCCCATCTAGTCTGTTCTTCCATAACAACAACTACAACAGTCCACTTTTTACCTTTAGAGATCCTCTGTGTTGGTCCCATGCTTTTTTGAATTCAGTTACTGTCCTCATCTCTACCACCTCCACTGGGAGACTATTCCACGGATCCACTACTCTTTCCGTAAAGAAATATTTCCGCATATCACTCCTGAATCTATCTCCCTTCACCCTCATCCCATGTCCCCTCGTCGCAGAACTTGATTTCAATTGAAAGAGGCTCTCTCCCTGAACATTTATGCCACGGAGGTATTTAAACATCTCAATCATATCACCTCTATCCCGCCTTTCCTCTAAGGTGTACATATTAAGATCCTTAAGTCTGTCCTCATATGCTTTATAATGAAGACTACTAATCATCTTAGTAGCAACCCTCTGCACCGACTCCATCCTGTTCACATCCTTTTGAAGGTGCGGTCTCCAGAATTGCACACCATACTCCAAATGAGGTCGCACCAAAGACTTATACAGAGGCATTATCACCTCCTTTTTTCTGCTAGCCATTCCTCTCCGTATGCACCCAAGCATCCTTCTAGCTTTTGCCGTCGCCTTTTCTACCTGTTTAGCTACTTTAAGATCATCGGACACAACTACGCCTAGGTCCCGCTCTTCTTTAGTGGACAAAAGTACTTCACCTCCTATGCTGTATTGCTCCCTTGGATTGCTGCAGCCAAAATGCATGACCTTACATTTTTTAACATTAAATCCCAACTGCCAAATTCTAGACCATTCTTCAAGCTTAGCTAGATCCCTCCTCATGTTATCTACACCTTCCTGGGTGTCTACTTTATTGCAGATTTTGGTATCATCCGCAAAGAGGCAAACCTTACCCGACAGCCCTTCCGCTATATCACTAACAAAGATGTTAAAAAGAATCGGACCAAGGACAGATCCCTGGGGCACACCACTGGTAACATCCTTCTCCTCAGAGTGAGCTCCATTTACTTGTACTCTTTGCGACAAGATTCCCGTCTAGACCAACAAGGGTTGTTGGAGGTTGCCCGCTTGGAATCGGGGTCCGCTTATTTGGCGGATGTTCACTATGACTTGATTCGGACTTTGGCCAACAGCATGGCGTCTGTCGTGGCGGTGCGCCATTCTATTTGGCTGCGCAACTGGGCTGCTGATGGCTCCTCTAAAGCGTGCCTCAGCAAACTCCCCTTTAAGGGCAGGCTATTATTCGGGGACGATCTGGATAAGTTGGTCAAGGACCTCGGTGAATCTAAAGGCGGGCGGCTGCTGGAGGATAAGCCCCGACAGAATAGGGGTGTCTCCTCGGCTAGAGGTTCGTTTCGTGACTTTCGCCGGTTCCGGGCGTCCAGGTTTGGGGGGTCCCAGCGCGGATGACTGGCAAATAGATCCTCGGGTTTTCGAGGGTTTCGAGGAGCGGGTAGAGGATTCTCGGCTGCCTCCTCTTCTTCCTCCTCTTCCTTTAGTCGCAAGCCGCAATGAAGCGAGGCAGACCCCGGAAGGAAGTCCGGTGATCGGAGGGCGGCTTCGTCATTTTCTTTCTTCCTGGGTCCAGGTAACTTCGGACCAGTGGGTCCTCGAGATAGTCCGGGAGGGGTACGCTCTAGAATTCGCCTGTCCTCTCCGGGATGCCTTCGTTCTGTCACCCTGCAAGGGTCCTCAAAAAGTGTTAGCCGTTCGCGCAACATTGGACCATCTGCTGGCCTTGGGGGCGGTGGTACCTGTTCCGGATGCCGATCTCGGTACGGGTCGGTACTCTATTTATTTCGTGGTGCCAAAGAAGGACGGGTCCTTCCGTCCTATCCTGGATCTCAAGGGGGTGAATCGCTGCCTTCGGGTCCCTCATTTTCGGATGGAAACTCTGAGATCCGTCTTAGTTGCGGTGCGTCAGGGAGAGTTTCTGACGTCTCTCGATCTCTCCGAAGCCTACCTGCATATTCCGATCAGAGAGGCTCATCAAATGTTCCTCCGGTTCGCTCTTCCATGGGGCCATTACCAGTTTCAAGCGCTGCCATTCGACCTAGCCACAGCGCCACGGGTTTTCACCAAGGTCATGGTGGTAGTCGCCGCGGCGTTGCGAAAGGAAGGGGTTTTAGTTTACCCTTATCTCAACGATTGGTTAATTCGAGCGAAGACCAAGGGAGAGAGCTTGCGGGCCACGAGCCGGGTGATAGCTCTTCTGCAGAGTCTCGGCTGGGTGGTAAACCGGAAAAAGAGCCAGCTGGTGCCGACCCAGTCCCTCGAATATCTCGGGGTTCTCTTCAATACGGCGAAAGGGTTAGTGTTTCTGCCGGATCGTCGAGCACGAGCCTTACGCCTCTTGGTTCGCAAGTTTTTAGCGTTCCCGGCGCCGTCAGCTTGGTGGTACCTTCGGGTTCTTGGAACGATGGCGGCGACTCTAGATGTGGTTCCCTGGGCCAGGTTTCATATGCGTCCGCTGCAACAAGCCCTTTTGCGGCGTTGGTCGAATCAGACGGATTCGCTGAGCAAGAGGTTACCTTGTCCAAGGAGAGTGCGGCAGTCGTTACGCTGGTGGCTAAGCTCGAGGGCGTTGCAGGCGGGAGTTCCCCTGGAGCAGCCGGTGTGGCTGCCGGTGACAACGGATGCGAGCATGGCGGGCTGGGGAGCTCATTGCGACAGTCGCTTCACGCAGGGCGCGTGGTCGGCCCTGGAAGCTTCTTGGTCGATCAACCGCCTCAAGCTGCGAGCGGTGCTGCGGGCTCTTCGGGCGTTCGAACCTCTGGTGACAGGCCGGGCGGTGAGGATACTCTCAGACAACTCGGCAACAGTTGCATACCTCAACCGTCAGGGCGGCACGGGCAGCAGAGCGATGGAAGCAGAGGCCGAAATGTTGTTCCAGTGGGTAGAGCCGCGGCTGCTAGCCATTTCGGCGGGGCATATCGCCGGAAAAGAAAACGTGATGGCGGATTTCCTCAGCAGAGTGCACGTGGATGCCGGGGAGTGGGAACTTCACCCGCAAGTATACGCTCAGATAGTCCACAGATGGGGGCCACCGATCATGGATCTCATGGCAACCTTTCAATCGGCCAAAACCTCTTGGTTCTTCAGCAGACGGAGAGAACCCATGTCCGAGGGCATAGACGCTCTCATTTGCCCATGGCCGATTCCCGGGCTTCTTTACGTCTTTCCTCTGTGGGCGTTGATCGGTCGCGTGATTCAACGCATAGAAGCGCATCCGGGGAATGTCCTCCTAGTGGCTCCAGATTGGCCCAGGCGTCCGTGGTATGCGGATCTCGTTCGTCTCCTCGACGGGGATCCGTGGTGGTTGCCGCTCTTGTGGGACCTCTTGCTTCAGGGGCCGCTACAGATGCCGCAAGTGGATCGATTCTCGCTTACGGTCTGGCCATTGAAAGGGCTAGGTTGAAGCGGAAAGGTTATTCTTCAGCGGTTATTGCGACTCTTCTTCGGGCGCGAAAAGCTTCTACGTCGCTCGCTTATGTGCGCATCTGGTGACTTTTTGAAGATTGGTGTTCGAGGCATGATCTCCGGGCCGCGACGGCTTCCGTTCCTGCCATTCTCAATTTTTTGCAGGACGGGTTTGACAAAGGTCTTGCTGCGAACTCTCCAAAAGGTGCAATTGGCGGCTCTGGCGTGCTACAGGGGTAAGGTCATGGGGGTTCCCCTGGGGGCTCACGCGGAGGTACAACGTTTTCTGAGAGCCGTGTTTCAGCTGCGTCCTCTACGCAGGGTCACCGTTCCTCCGTGGGATTTGAACTTGGTGTTGCAAGCTTTGGTTCAGAAGCCTTTTGAGCCTCTTCATCTTGCGTCTCTCAAGGATCTCACGTTGAAGGCTGTGTTCTTGGTGGCCATCTGTTCGGCTCGCCGTATCTCGGAGTTGCAGGCGCTTTCGTGTCATGAACCCTTCCTATCTTTTTCTCGGGACAGAGGGGTTTTGCGTCCTGTCCCTTCTTTCTTCCTAAGGTGGTGTCTCCTTTTCATTTGAATCAAGCCGTTTTCCTTCCGGTTTTTGACTCCCCGGAGGCGGACGAGTCAGGGGGGTTGCATCGTCTGGACGTTCGGCGGGTGCTCCGTCGATACCTCTGAGCTACTGAGTCGGTTCGTAAGACGGACCGCCTATTTATTTTGTTTGGTGGTCAACGCAAGGGGGAGGCGGCGTCAAAGTCGTCCATTGCTAGATGGATCAAGGAAGCCATTGCGTCGGCATATATCTTGCATGGCCGGGCGGTCCCGGTGGGCTTGCGCGCCCGTTCTACTCGGGCGCAGGCGACTTCGTGGGCGGAGCACAGTTTGGTTCCGCCATTGGACATTTGCAGGGCGGCTACATGGTCCACGCTACATGCCTTTAATAAGCATTACCGGCTGGATTTTCTAGCGTCCCGAGATTCTTGCTTCGGTGCGGCGGTTCTGCGCACCGGTTGGGGTGGTCCCTCCCATTAAGTACTGCTCTGTTACATCCCTGATGTGGAGGACTAAACTGGAGGACCGCTCAGGAAATAGAAATTACACTTACCTGGTAATTGTAGTTCCTGGAGGGTCCAGTTTAGTCCTCATTCCCTCCCGAGGACTTTTGCCTTTACGTTCGGCGCGCTGCTACGGTGTGAGAGAACGCTGGTTTGGCATTTTGCCTGGGTTCCCTCGAGTCCAGTCATTTCTTTTCTGTCCTGGTGGCAGTGCCTTCTTTTCGCTCAGTGGTCCAGGTGGGCGCGATGTGCACAGTTTCGGTTCCCTCCTTTGGGGAGGGAGTCCAGTTTTTAGGGGAGGGGTATCTTTGCTGTTTTTCCATGCATGTTCTTCGTTTTAGGTTTTGCTTGTTAACAGTTCACTGGGGGGCTGATGGGAGCTCCAGTAGTATACATCCCCATAGGGAAAAGATTTGATTGGTCCAGTCTCCTTACTGCAGGAGGAGGTGCACTACCCTGATGTGGAGGACTAAACTGGACCCTCCAGGGACTACAATTACCAGATAAGTGTAATTTCTATTCAGGTCTCATACCCAATCCATAACATCAAATACTTTGAACCACAACAGATATGTGCCCAACACTTTGGTCAATCACAGTCCATTGAGAATGAGCTGACAACCTGCTGTTACATTGGAGGCAGATACATACATATATACACACATTCCCTTCACTAGTAGGTTAGCATTGTGATTGGAGCACTGTGTTTGGCCTTACCAGAGCGCCAGTTCAGTGCCCACAGTTTTTTTTCAGTTCGTTTTGTTCTGGGCTTGTCCAAATACCATGCAAGAGTGTGCAGGTTCGGCAAAGCCCCAGGCACCCTTGTATCAATTCAGTGTGAGCTATTTCATGCATGCTGTTTTCAATCCCAGCTATCAGACGGCCAGAGTGTGTTGCCTCAGCTGTGGCTCATTGGAGAGTGTTGGTGATGTGACCCCAGCAGATGCACGACTCACCCAGTGGCCAGGCTTGGGAGACTGCACCTGAACTGTGGGAGCCTGTCTGGGCCTCCATCACATATATATATATATATATATAGACTGTGCAGCCACATCCTACAGGGGTGATGTAGATGTGTTACCCTGTTTCTACATTGCAGGCAGATACATACGTTCCCTTTATTGGTAATTGCTGCCATGCAGGTTTAGCATAGTGGTTAGAGCATTGAGTTTGGCCAAACCAGGCTGCCAGTTTAATGCCCACAGGTTCTTTTCTGTTCATTTTGTTCTGGGCTGGTCCAAATACCAACCAAAAGGGTGCAGGTTCAGCAAAGCCCCAGGCACCCTTGTACTTATTTAGTGTGAGCTATTTAATGCATGCCCTTTTCAATCCTGGCTATCAGATGGTCAGAGTGTGTTGCCTCAACTATGGACTTTTGGAGAGTGTTGGTGATATGACCCTAGCTGATGTATGACCCACGCAGTGGACAAGCTTGGAAGACTGGACCTGGACTGTGGGAGCCAGTCTGGGCCAGTATCCCATATATACCGAATGTGCAGTCTCATCCTACAGGGGTGATGTGGCTTTATCAACCTGTTTCTTCATTGCAGGCAGATACATACATTCCCTTTGTTGGTAATTGCTGTCATGGCAGATGGCGGGCAGGTTTAGCATTGTGGTTCGAGCACTGTGTTTGGACACACCAGATACCAGCTCAATGTTTGTAATGGATGTTTTTTTAAACCCTCCTCATTCTTCTGTCGAGGCTTGTGCAGCGTCTGTGTTCTGTCATGTACCCATGTTCCCATTCTTGGTGATATAGTTCTACTGTACTAACGATTGGTATATATATTTATTTATTTATTTATCTAGACAGTTTTGTATACCACATTATCCTTCAATCAAAGTGGTCACAACACAATTGGGAGATACATTTAACACGAGGGAATATGAGACACATACACTAATACTTACAGGGAACAATATGGAGTAAGTATATATCTATCTAGATATATATAGATCTATATCCATGACTAACTGCACATCTACCCCTCTATACCATATATAAACCACATGTGGACACATAGCACTAGAGTGATTTGGAGCAGGCAACCTTTAGCTGCAATATATGCTGCAATACACATTCCCTTTCTTGATACGTCTTGTGAGGTTCTGTGACTTTTTGTTATGCTTGCGGCATTGTCTTTCTGGAGCGTGGACCTCATTTCAGATACCACATGTTTTCATCAGGGTTCTGTTACTCTCATGTGGGGATACTGTCAGCTGCAGGCCAGGATGCGTCTTTATAGAGGTTGCCATTGCACAGTGGGGCCAAACATAGGTCATGCATGCACATTGCATTCATACATATCTGACAGCAATACTTTTACGTCTCTGCCATGCAACATTGCAGGAGGCTGATGATTTTGGGCCAGCAGCTGTCTTATACACATGCAGCGCATAATTGAACTATGGCACCCTGACTTTGAGTGGGCATTGGAAACTCTGACACATATACAATGTACATGCAACCATATCCCACTCCTTCAGTGCCCATCTGCTGCCATTCTCACGCTTCATTACTTGCTCCATATTATGACAGAGACACAGACATGTGGCTTTCTTTCGTCCACCTGTATGAGGTAGATTGTGCGGTTCTGGAAACAACTAAGGCAGCCGCCACACTCACTGCAATAGTATTTCTGGGTCCCCATGGCACACCTACATCTTGCACAAACAGAAACAAATGGCATGTGTGCCATCGCATTTGCATTATTGGACCTGCACGGACATTACACACTCTCTGCTACCGGAAACACAGATCCACACTCACCGTATGGCCATCATATGCAGTCCAATATTTGACATGCAGATGCTACACTGTGACACGTGCAAGAGCATGTGCAACTGCTTGTCAGATAGAACACATCTCTACTGTGACTGCTCCATATCTCCACTCATGCTCAGTCCTTCTTTTGCTGGCGATAGAATGCTGACTCCACCCAGACATATATCATTCCTCTCCTATACAAAACCATGACAGTACTGACAGTGAATGTGCAAACCACACTGCTACATTAATCTTGGGTGTTATCTGCACATTCCACTTACTGACAACAATATCAGATGGCAAGAGTTCATCTGGTCCATATGCTAGCACGTGTCCATCCATCCATCACCTTCAGATTGTCTTCCATTGCTACTCCTTTATCCTGCGTTGAGGGTACAACCTTTTTCATGCGTTACGGTGCATGCTTGTAACCTTACCGCACCAGGTTCCATTAGCATGCACTAACAGACACATAGGATGCTTTACACCACCACGTCCCTTCACACCCAGAGTGTTTTCCATATGAAGATGCCTTATTATCGCCGTTAGCGTATGATAATGCATGCTACCTTAGCGCGCTTTAGTAAACATATTCCTTAATTCTTAAAGGAATTCAGTGGAGTTGAACAGAGTGAAATGTGAAGAGTCATTGTCTTGCATCGACTCGTCATTTGTATCCCTTTAGCCTATGTCTGTATTTATATTAAGAGTGGGGTGTGACAGTGTACAAATGGGGCGTGTTGTATGGATAGTGTGAGTGAATTTACGTGTCTGGAATATTGATGTTGTTGTATAATTACATACAATTAAATGAATTGAAGAATATGGTATTGTACTCTGATATGAATATGTTACCAACAATGGATTAATATAATCTAATATAAAATGTGGGTTTAAAATTTGTATACAATAAAGATAGGATTCTAAAATTTATACTGCTTTTATTTAAGTAATATTGGTATCTATTGCTATTCAATACATAGTATATTCATTTTTTGGACTTTTGAATGCTGTTTGCTGCATTGTTTTATTGGATATCTGCATTTCAACCATGTTAGTTGCTACCACTGAGCAGTATTCACACATTAGCAGCTGATGCGGTTTAGTGGATAGACCCCTTATTTTACAATAAGTAAGAACAAACATTTTGCTGTTTTAAATGTCTGAGGAAGAAATGAAGCAAGGATTTAGTTTTAAAAGTACATATATTATCTGCCCTGTTGGCTTATTAGTACAAAGTTAAGAAATGTTTGGTTTCTGAAAGAAGAACTATGGGAACGTTTGAGACCTGTGGTGCTGATTTTGTATGGAACATAGCAGCATAGAATATGCTGATAAAGACTAGGGGGGGGGGGGCATGACAGTTATTGCAGGACAATTCCCATGATAAATGTCTAACTCAGGGTAGCAAGTGGGTGGGCTAGGAGTGGTGAAAGCCCCCAGGTAAGTGAAACATTAAATACCTCTGTGGAAATGCGTAATGGGGCAACATCTGGAAATCGGTGTGGATAAATGCCCATAGCGTGGGAAATAAGATCCCAGCTGTTGAGGCTTTAATGGAAGAGGCTGACTTGGATTTAGTGGTAATTACGGAGACATGGTTCGCAGAAAACCATGACTGGGATGTAATTATACCGGGCTATACTTTGTTCAGGAAGGACAGGGTAGGAATAAGGGGAGGTGTTGTGGCATTGTATGTTAAAAATATAATCTTAAAACTATAAATTGTAGGGCTTAAAAGGAAGAGAGGAGGTGCTGTGGGTTAAACTAGAAAGAGGGAAAGGGAAATCCATTTGCATTGGAGTTATATACAGATGCCTATCACAGGGGGTAGAAGTGGATGAAGATTTAATACAAGACATACACAGTATTGTCATGAAAGGAGTAGTGCTACAGATAGGTGATTTCAATATGCCAGATGTGGATTGGTGTCATCTAGAAGTAAGGAGATCCTGGATTCCCTACAGGGAGAACTATTCAGGCAATTGGTAACAGAACCCACACGTGATGGGGCCATACTGGACTTGTTGCTTACCATTGGGGAAAGTGTTTCTGATGTTACAATGGGAAATCAACTCACATTCAGTGATCGCCAGATGGTATGGTTCAGTATTAGTACTAGGGCTGATAAAATCCATTCAAAAGTGAGGTTCTTAGACTTTAGGAAGACTAACTTTGCAAAGATGGGACAATACTTCAGAGAGTCGTTAGTGTGATGGGAACAGCTGGGGGATGTAGAAAAACCATGGGCAAAACTTAAAGGGAAAAGTGAGGTTTTTGGAGTCCAATGGATTGCAGGATGCGAGGCAGCATGGATTCACCAGACGCAGGTCTTGTCAGACAAATCTGATAGATTTCTTAGACTAGATGACCAGGGAGTTGGACCAAGGGAGAGCCCTAGATGTGGTGCATTTAGATTTCAGTAAATCCTTTGACAGCATTCTGCACAGGCGACTTATAATCTAACTGAGCACCCTATGGATGGACCCTAAAGTTACTGATTGGGTTAGAAATTGGGGTAAGTGGGAGGCAACAAAGGGTACACGTAAATGGAGCTCACTCTGAGGAGAATGAGGTTACCAATGGTGTGCCGCAGGGATCTGTCCTTGGTTCGATTCTTTTTAACATCTTTGTTAGTAATATTGCGGAAGGACTGTCTGGTAAGGTTTGCTTGTTTGTAGATGATACCAAAATCTGCAATAGAGTAGACACATAGGAAGGAGTCGACAGCATGAGGAGGGATCTAGCTAAACTTGGAGAATGGTCTAGTATATGACAGCTGAAATGCTTAGGTGTATAGGGAGAGGAAAGGCCAGCAGAAAAAAGGTGATAATGCCTCTGTATAAGTCTCTGGTGCGACCTCATTTGGAGTTTTTTGTGCAGTTCTGGAGACTGCATCTTCAGAAGGATATAGGCAGGTTGGCCAGTCAGATAAAGAAGACTGAAGGGAAGGGGCAGTAGACACACAGAAAGGGTTCACTTGCACATGCGCAGAAGAGTTTTCTAAACTCTTCTGGGTTCTGGAAACATAGAAATATGACGGCCGAAAAAGACCATATCTATCTAGTATGCCCTTCCATATCAACTACAATAGTCCCCTTTTTACCTTTAGAGATCTTCCATGTTTGTCCCATGCTTTTTTGAATTCAGATACTGTCCTCGTGTCCACCACCTCCACTGGGAGACTATTCCATGCATCTACCATTCTCTCTGTAAAGAGATATTTCTGCATATTACCCTTGAGTCTATCCCCTTTCACTCTCATCCTATGTACTCTCGTAGCAGAGCTTGCCTTTGAAAGAGACCCTCCTGTGCATTTATGCCATGGCGGTATTTAAATGTCTCTATCATATCGCCCCTATCCCGCCTTTCCTCTAAAGTATACATATTAAGATCTTTAAGTCTGTCCTCATATGCTTCTTAACAAAGACCACTAGCCATTTTAGTAGCCACCCCCCGTACCGACTCCAATGCTAGGTATGATAAGGAAAGGAATGGAAAATAAAACAAAAGATATTATAATGCCTCTATATCGTTCCATGGTGAGACCGCACCTTGAATATTGTGTGCAATTCTGGTCGCCGTATCTTAAAAAGGATATAGCGATTTTAGAAAAGGTTCAGAGAAGAGCCACCAAAATGGTAAAGGGGATGGAAGGATACTCCTATGAAGAAAGGCTAAAAAGGTTAGGGCTCTTTAACCTGGAAAAGAGACGGCTGAGGGGAGATATGATAGAAGTCTATAAATTAATGAACGGAGTGGAACGGGTAAACGTAGATCGATTGTTTACGTTATCAGAATATAGAAAGATTAGGGGACATGCAATGAAGCTACAGGGTAAACTATTTAAGACTAATAAAAGAAAATATTTTTTCACTCAACGTGTAATCAAACTTTGGAATTTGTTACCGGAGGATGTAGTAAAGGCTGTTAGTGTAGCTGGGTTTAGTTCAAATCCTTTTTTATTGAGTTTACAAGAAGCCAGAACAGAACAAACAACAGCACGCCAAGTATAAACCCGAACAACATCACAGCGGCCATGATACATGGGTACATCTAAATATTAACCATCATAGAGAACAAAATACAAAGTTGAAAGGAACAGGAAAAGCAGAAATATTGTGTTGTGACATTCTCTCCCCGGATGACACCAGACTCCCAAAACCCCACCTCCCCCCCACCCACCCAGTACAGATCAACAAACACATATACAGGAAGCACAGGGTTTCCAAGAAAGCAGTATGACCCTGAAAAGGGATACATGGCACACCTCCTGGATCACAGGAGGAGAACCAAATGGACAAAGGGAAAGACACAGCTCCAGAATAGCCACAGCTGTTCTGCATTGAAAACAGACATTCAGGTGCACCACCCCACCATACCAAGTACCCTCTCTGGGGATTGTGTTATACATTCAAAACCACACTCCTCTCCCTGGGCGTCAAGCTATGAATAACTGGGGACCATAGGTCAAGGAATTTATCCCATTTTTTTACCACCTTGCTGCATTGCTGTTAACTTTTCCATATACAACAATTCCAGCAAGGCCTTTTCCCACATGAGCACCCTTGGCGGCGTAGCCTCCAGCCAGCGACTCAGTAAAGTCTTCTTGACAAGCAGGAAGCCTCGCTCCAGGACTCCCCTATGTGTCGGGGCTACCAGCTGAGCGAACAGACTCCACTCATGAAACAAACAGACATCTCGTTGGCAAACGTCCTCTATCTCCAACCACCCTACCATCTTGGCACAGGCCTGCCGCCACAAGACCTGCACCGTAGAGCAGTCCCAGAAGCGATGCAGGAAGGTTCCAACACTCTGCTTACACCAGGTGCAGGTAGGGGTGGACTGCAGACCTGCCTGAAATGCCCATTTATCAGTGGCATAAGCTCTCCAAAGAAATTTATACTGCAGCTCCTGCAAATAGACCCAGGAAGACCCCCTCGGGACCCACCCAAACGCAGCTCGCAAGCACTCTACGGTCATCCCCTCCACCCCATCTGAACGCCACCGACTCGCCAACACAGAGAGGGAAAACTCAGCTCCCATTGAGCTAAGGAGCTGGCGATACACCAGGTTCCCTCGATCTCGCTCTACCAATATCTGCAGGATGTCACGAGGGGTCCTAGCTTCTGGTCCCTCCCCCGCCTGTAGCTGACCCCTTAAGCTCCCCAGATAGTGGCGTATCTGCAGGTACCCATAAAATTGATGTGTGGGAAGCTGAAAACGTGCTGATAGGGCACGGAAACTCTCAAGGATCTCCCCACCCGGCATATACAAGTCCCCAAGACACACCAACCCTTTCTCCAACCAAGAGCGAAATAGATTGTGGGCTGGCATCCCCGGGGAGAAAGCGGGATTTCCCACCAATGGGAGTAGCAGCGAGGTCTTCCAATTCCAGCCAAGCCTAGAACACAGCGCTCGCCAAGCCGCCCGAAGGGCCCCCGTGTAGACACCTCCCCCACCCGATATTGCCATAGATGGGCGCTCCATGTGCAATACATAGAGACTGTGATAGGGAGCACACATCCAGTTCAAGTGATGCACAGGGGCGCACCCCCCACTTTCCCCTAACAGGCCCCAAAGGTGGCGAACCATGTATCGAAAATTATAGTGCCGAAGGGAGGGTAAACCTAATCCTCCCTCCTCCGCCCTCTGCATCAGGGCCTTCAGCGGAATCCTGGCATGCCTGCAGCCCCATAGGAACCCTCTAAGAAGGCCATCTAATCTCTTCCAATCTTTAGCAAGGACCCAGAGAGGTAACAAGCGGAGGACATACAGCCAGCGAGGAAACTCAACCATGGTGAATAATGCCACCCTCCCCTTCAACGACAGCGGCAACCCCCGCCAGTTCATGACTATTGCCTTGGTCCTATCCAACAGTCCAGAAATATTTGCCTGGTAAAGGCGCTCAGGTCGGTCAGGGAGGCAGACACCCAAATATTTTAATGAGTTCTCGGCCCAGACCAGTGGGAAGGGGCCCTCCCAAACCGGCTGCACTCACCCGCCCACATCCAACACCGTCGACTTGGAAGTGTTAATCTTAAGGCCTGAAAAACTGCCGAATTCCTCTATCACCTGCAGCACTCGCGGCAGTGACTGCTGCGGTTGGGTTAGGCACAAGAGCATATCATCCGCGAACGCACTGACTTTGGTCTCCTCCACCCCCATGGCAACCCCTCTAATCCGCGGGTCCCGCTGGATCGCCTGTAGTAACGGTTCAAGAGCAAGGCAAACAATAAGGGGGACAGAGGACACCCCTGGCGCGTGCCTCTCTCTAACACAAAAGACTCCGAAAATGTGCCATTCACTCCCACTCTAGCCATAGGCTGCGCGTACAATAACCGAATCGATTGCACAAACTCACCGCGGAACCCCAAAGCGCCTAACACATCCCACAAAAATGTCCACGCCACCCTATCAAACGCCTTTTCCACATCCAGACTTACCAACAGCATAGCCGCCTCCCAGCGGAGAGAATGTTTCATCCCCAAGAGCAACTTAGCAATGTTCCTAGAAGCATCTCTACCTTGCATAAATCCCACCTGTCGAGAATCAATAAGCGACGGTAAGATAGGATTCAGCCTCTTTGCCAAGACTGAAGCCAATATCTTCATATCGCAGTTGATAAGGGAGATCGGTCTATACGAGGCAGGGCCCGTCAGGTCTTTCCCCGGCTTCGGGAGCACTGTTATGTCGGCACACCGCATGTCCCTAGGGAACTTGCCCAATCGACGCGCTTCATCAAACATACTTACCATAGAGGGGGCGAGCCGCGATGACAAGATTTTGTAATATTCATAGCTAAACCCATCAGGTCCCGGGGCCTTATGAGTACTCCTGGCTTTAATCACCTGCTGGATTTCCCCCACCATTAACTGGGCATTCAGCTTCTGCAAGTCCGCATCGGACAGTTGAGGGAGAGACAACGGACGCAGAAATTCTTGCCCTCTCCTATAGTCCCTCTCTTCTTCAGTGTATAATTGAGCATAAAATTTGCGGAAAAGTTCCGCTAGTTGCGTAGGCTGGTGGTGTACCGCGCCCCGTTCGTCCCTGAGGACTGGTATAAATCGCGCGCCTCCAGGAGCCTTGACCAATTTAGCCAACAGCCGACCAGACCTGTTGCCATATCGAAAAAACTGATGTCTATAACATTGCAAAGAATACACAGCTCGCCTCTGAAGGAGTTCATGAAGTGCCGCCTGGGCCCCAGCATACTCTAACTGCAGTTCCCTATCCCCTTTCCTACCAAGCCTCCGCTGTAAATCCCTCACTCTACGCTCCAACACCATTAAGCTACGGTCCATGTGCTTGCGACGCTTTACACAATAAGAAATAATCGCTCCGCGCATAACCGCTTTACTGGCTTCCCATAGTAGAACTGGCGAGCACTGCGGTGTATCATTAAAGAAGAGGAACTCATCCCATTGATCCTCTAGAAATTTCCTAAATTCTAAGTCCTCCCACAGGTATGCTGGAAATCTCCACCCCTTGCGCGAGGCCCCCTTGCATTCCCAGGTTACCCACACCAGTCCATGGTCAGATACCACTATAGGTTCTATGCCTGCTTGGACCACCTTAGAGACCGCCCCTTCACTCACCAGGACATAGTCTATACGTGACCAGGAGTGCCCTGGACTGATGGGTGTACTTGCGAGTCCCGGGATTAAGAAGACGCCAGATGTCAACCAAGTCCCCCATCTGGCAGAGATAACCCACCCCTCTTCTCCGCCACGCCCCTGCCCCGCTATTCGGGGACTTGTCCAGGAGCGGATCATGTGGGCAGTTAAAATCACCGGCCAAGATCAAATTTTTGCTCTTCGCTCCCTGGACGAATCCCAGCAGCCTACGAAAGAAGGTGTGATCATACACGTTAGGGGCATATATGTTGGCGAGCCAAATATCCTCGTTGTACATCATGGCATGCAGCAAGATATATCTCCCACCCGGATCAGCGGTCATGTGCTGTACCTCAAAGGGTACCCCCCGCTTCACCAGGACCACCACCCCAGCTTTCTTAGTGCCCGAGGACGCTCCATAAGTGGCCGCTACCCAATCCCTGACCAACTTCTGATGTTCCCCAGTGCTTAAGTGTGTCTCCTGCAGCAATGCTATATGGGCCCCCTTCCGCTTAAGGGATTGCAGTATTTTGGTACGCTTAACGGGCGAGCCTATTCCCCCCACAATCCAGGAAGTAATCTTTAGGTTAGGCATGCGCAGTTGGTGGGGCTCCATCCCGCAGTGCTATCTCGAGCTCGTGCTCCGGGAGTTGCCCAGCCTCAACTCCCAGGCCATGGTTCCCCACATCATGAAAGACAAAGTACTTCCCAGTATACCCGCTACTTCCTGCATCGAACAGCTCCATAAAACGTGCCCTCCTCCCCCCCGTAGCAATCGCACCCCCCTCCCTACCCGAGCCTGTTGTCGCTCCCCCACCCCTTCCCCTTCCTCCCCACCCCACCCCCCAACCCCTCCCATCCCCATCCTCATCGACTGCTCCTCATCCCTATCTACCACCACACACCAACATACACTCTCACAATCACCCCCATAGACTCCCCTTCCTCTACCAAGCATTCACACATTCACCCACATCCCTTTCAAACAACAACAACCCTTGCAAATGCAAGGCACCCCAATACAGGGGTAAGATCACTGTCCATGCGCCTCCAGGCCCCCATATGGTACCAACATCATGGGGCAACATAATGTCCATAGTGTTTCTGAGAGTTTGAAGGCAAGTCATGGCCAAGGCGCCATGGCGCAACTGTCCACTCTCCAATAGAGATCATTCAAGTCGAGGCTGCAATTGTTGTGGAATTAGGCAAAATGGTAGAAACAAACTTCCGCGCCGCTGGCACCTGCTCGAACCTGTGCGTTTCCCCCTTATGGAAAACTTTCAAGGTGGCAGGGTAGCTTAAGGCAAAGCGAATTCTACCCTGGATAAGCTCACTACACACAGGCGAAAATTCCTTCCGCTTGGCAGCCAAAGTCGCCGAGTAATCCTGAAATAGGAATATGGGAGCATTGTCCAGCTTCAAGTCCTGTTTTTTTCGGTAGGCTTGTAAGAGTAAGGTCTTCTGATGAAAGTCCAACAAGCGGGCTAACACAGGTCTAGGCTTAGCCCGGCCCTCCTGCCACTGCCCCAGCCAGTGCGCTCTCTCCACCTTGATCTGACCCTGGAGCTCTACAAGACCCAACTCCTTCGGCAGCCACGTGTCAAATAGGGAAAAGAGCTGTGTACCTGTCCAGGATTCTGGGACCCCAATCAAGCGCAGGTTATTCCTGCGGGAGCGGTTCTCCAAATCATCAACTTTGAGCAGGAGGGCATCGATATGCTTTTGCTGTTGATGTTTGGAGCGCTCCAGCGCTAGCTCACCATCCTCCAAAACCGTCACCCTCTGCTCAACTTCTTCAACCCTCCTGTTAAGCTCTCCAAAGGTGTCACTCATCTCCACCAGCTTCTGTAGCACGGCAGCAAATTTAGGTTCCAAAAGTTTAGCTACCTCAAAGGTGAGTTCCTCTGGGCCAGAATCCATGCTCTCTTTGCCCGGGGAATCGTGCCCCGATGTGGTCTTTGCCGCCAACACCATCTTGGGGTCTCGTGCACCTGCAGCTTTCTCCCGCCTCGCCGCCGTTTTCATCCTCTTCCTTGCGCCGCACTCCGCTTCACTTTAATTAAACGGTACTCCGGCTTTCGCCTTGACAGCGGAGAGAACTTCCAGCCCTGTCCACAATAAGTCGCTGAATTTATTGCACGATTCTGAGGGAGGCCTGGGAGCACGATGAGGAACGTCCTCACCCACTCATGCGCTCACGTGATCTCGTGTAGCTGGGTTTAAAAAAGGTTTGGACAAGTTCCTGGAGGAAAGGTCCATAAACCATTATTAAGAAGTGACCGAAGATATCAATGCTTGACCCAGTACAAGCATTGTGGAACTTGTGTCTCTTGGGGAAACTGCTAGGTACATATGACCTAGATTGGCCACTGTTGGAAGCAGAATACTGGGCTTGATGGACCTTGGTCTGACCCAGTATGGCATATCTTATGTTCTTATGTTCAACCTGCCTATATCCTGTTTCCAACAGTGGCCAATCCAGGTCAAAAGTACTTGAAAGGTACCCAAAGTCCACAGCTTCCACAATGCTCATCCTGGGGTAAATAGTGGTTCTCCAGGAACAAGCAGGAAGTCAGTCCTCACATATGGGTGATGTTGATGTCGACACCATTGGAGCCCTCATGGAAGCATCTCCCCAGCTTTCAAAGAAAGCCTTTGGGAGATGCCACCACACATGTGTGGTCCCCTTCCAGCCCAAGGGTGCCATTTTGCTCAGTCTCCTTTTTCCACGGAGCCCTACAGATGTCTGTCTTGTTCTCCCAGAAAAATGTTGATTTCGTACACTTTTGTACACCTCTCAGCTTACGCTGGTCCCTTTCCTACATTCAAGGCCTGCTGCCCCCCACATCGGGTCTTACAACTTAGTTTTATTTTTGTTAGGTTCCTCACATGCTTTCGTGCTGTTTTCAACCGCTGGCCTCATTGAAGATCTTTGACCTCAAGAGGCTCCTTTTTGCCCCAATGGCAAAAAGGAAATGTGATGGTGCTCCAAAAACATGTCACTCAACGACACTCAAGACTGTTGCCTCTGGTGTCTGTGCGCCGATCACGACACAGAGGAATGTCCCCTGTGCAAAAATATGTCCAACAAGGCCATACAGAGCTGCAGGCAAAAGCAAGAGGACTTCATCCACATGAACTTGACCCCGGTTTCCCCAGTAGCCTCACGCTGAAAAGCCCCCACATGGATCCTTGGAGTCGCATAAGCCCTCACGGTTCCCGAGACGGCTCGCAGACATACCAAGCAAGGGTCCCCAGAGTGAAAACGTAAGAAGAAAAAGAAGACCTCGTCCTGGGAAGTGGACAAACATGGGAAATCCCATGCACGGTCCCTCAGCCCTCGACGGGTCTCCGAGGAGTCAGAGCAGGAGCAGCCCCAGAAGGTCCCCAGGACAGAAGCCACGGCCTCTGGTGACGGACCATGGTCTCCCGAAGGCCATTCCACCAAGGCTCCCCTCTCTTCCTCAACTACAGCATTGGTGTCACTGACTGTCACCCCCGAGTGGAAACTTGTATGTTGGCACTTGAACACAGTGCTTTTTCATTCAGCGTGTCCCAATAGGCGTTGAGGCCTGGCTCTGCTGGTGCTCATGCAGACACCGCAGGGACCTCACTGCGGAGGACTTCCCGGGCCGCCGAAGTGATCCCTGAGAGTCAGACGCCTTGGGTAGATCCTCAGCGATGGTCTTAATCTCACTTCAGCTCTTCGGGGGCGAGGTCTTCGCAGGCCTCAACGTTTCAAAGACCAGAGCTGCCGACACCTCTGGACTACTCGGCTTGGGAGTTCGATGCCGAGATGTCTCTGGAGTCCAGGGCACACCGGGACCTCCCTTCGGATCCATCCCCACCCGAGGACACCTCGTTCCTTGAGTTTGTCTGGGACATGGTACGAGCCCTCTCCCTCACTATGGAGGAGAACCCCAATATGGAGGAGCTTGACATTCTCTAGTACGAGGTGCCACCTAAAGAAACCCTGATGGTCCTGGTCCTGGTCCCCTTCATCCTTAACAGGCTGCTTCTCCAGATGTGGGAGACCCCGGCCTCGGTGCCGATTGTTAGCCGCCGCCTGAATACCATGTACCGGGTCCAGCATGGACTGGGCTTCTGGAAAACACAACTTCCCCACACCTCCATGGTAGTGGAGTTGGCCATGCGTCAACAGAAGAACCTGAAGATGCACTCTTTGGTGCCCCCGGGCAGGGAGTCTCGTATCCTTAACACCCTTGAGCATAAATGCTACCAGGGCTCGATGCTAGCATGCCGCATCCAAACTTACCAACTTTACATCAGCATGTGCCTCCAAGACCTGGTGAAGGAATTTGGAGGCTTTGCGGCTGGCCTCGATGGAGACCACCTCCGATGCTTCCAGACACTTATGAAGTCTATTGGAGAGTGCTCCAAGTATCTCTCTTGAGCCGCCTATGACTGCTTCGAGTCCAGCGCGAGGGTGGCAGCCACCGGTATCGGTGCCCAACTCCAGGCTTGGCTCCAGACATCCGACCTCGAGCATGGGTGCAGGAGAAGCTCCTCGATGTCCCATGCCTCGGGGAGCAATTCTTCAGCAAGCCCATGGAGGACAAGGCTGCTGAGATCGAGACCGAGTTCATGACTCGTACTCGACTCTCGAGGAAGACTTTGACTCTTCAGAGGAAGAAGCCTCCAGTAAAGAAGCCTGCTTTCCATAGGAAGGGCTAGCCCTATTCTGGCTATCCTCCATATGCGGCCACCCAGACTCCTCAACAGGGTCACCAGGGCAAAGGAGTGGGCCAGCGCCCACATAAGCCCAAGGGCCCCAAGCTCTAGACTCTAGCCCCAGCTCAGTCTGGATTGGGGTTTTGATGCCCCCAACATAGCCTCTCTTCCTCTGGAGGGTCAACTGCCAATGGGGGGGTACCTGGTCCATTTTGCCCACAGGTAGACCTCCATTACCACTGACCTGGGCACTTCAGGTGGTCAGAGAGGGTTACCTTCTCCACCTGGACCAGCTGCCTCCACCCTTCTTTCCGGGGGATCCCCCTTGGTCTCCCCTTCACCAGGCTCTGTTAATGCAAGAACTTGCAGGCCTTCTCAAGGACAGGGCTGTGGAGCTCGTACCACACCACCTGAAAGGAAAGGGGTTTTGCTTGAGGTACTTTCTGGTTTCCTAGATTCCTGGTGCAGGAGAAGTTCAAGATGCTCTCCCTTGGAATATTGCTGCCCTACCTCCAGCAGGGAGATTGGCTATGTTCATTGGACATAAAGGATGCTTATACCCACATCCTTATCCATCCCAGTTCGAAGCAGTACCTAAGATTCATGATCGGAGGCAACCATTACCAGTACTTCCCTTTGGCCTTGCCTCCACACCAAGGGTCTTCACCAAATGCTTGGAAGTGGTGGCTGCTTATCTCCATTTCCAAGTTGTTTTCGTCTTCCCTTATTTAGACACCTGGCTCGTAAAGAGGGACACAGCCTCAGAGACTCTGCAGGCCACAGGCCGCACCATCAAGGTCCTGCAACACCTGGGATTCGTGATAAATCACCCAGAATCCAATCTTACCCAACTCAGGAAGTTCATAGAGGCCTGCCTGGACCACCCACCAAGCCATGGCTTTCCTCCCCCTAGACAGGGCAGAGCGCCTCACGGCCCTGGCGATTGAAGTGCAGCGGTCACATGGCCTCCACTTTCCATGTAGTCCCCAACTCCCACCTCCACATGCAGGCAGCTCACTGGTGTCTCTGCTCACAGTGAGCTCAAGCCATGGGCAGGCTCCGGGACAGGGTCTCTGTGTCCTGTCAGCAAGCGAGTCCCTCAGTTGGTGGCAGAATCTGCAAAACCTACGAAGGGGCATGCCCTTCCAACTCCCGAGCCCACAAAGGGTCCTCACAATAGATGCTTCCTTGTTGGGCTGGGGTGCCCATTGCGAGGAATTATGCACCCAGGGCGTCTGGTCCTTCGAGGAGAGCCAGCAGCAAATCAACCTGCTGGAATTCAAGGCCGTTTTCCTTGCGCTCAAAGCTTTCCAGCACCGCCTGCATCACCAGTCGGTGCTTGTCCAGACGGACAATCAGGTCACAATGGTTTACCTGAACAAGCAGGGTGGCATAGGCTCCTACCGCCTCTGCCAGGAGGCAGTAGCCCTCTGCTTGTATGCGAGCAGACAGGTTATGCTCCTCAGGGCAGTATACCTCCCGGGTCAGGACAACGCCCTGGCGGACAGGCTGAGCAGAGTCCTCAAACCACACGAGTGGCACCTGGACCCCAGGGTGGCACAGCGGCTCTTCAGGTTATGGGCACCCCGAGCCTCGACTTCTTTGCCAGCTCGACCAACGCTCAGCTGCCGCGTTTCTGTTGCCTTCCTCATCTTGTGGTTGGAGGGTCTGTTGTATGCCTTTCCTCGAATGCCTCTGAATGTGTGGACCCTATTCAAGGTCCAGCGAGACAAGACTTCCCTCAACCTGGTGGCCCTGAGATAGTCCAGACAGTCTTGGTTTCCTCTACTGCTTCATCTCTCGACAAAGTCCCCGGTCCCCCTCGGGAACTCACTGGGGCTTTTGACCCAGGAGGAGAGCTCATTTCTCCACCCCAACCTGGGTTCCTTATCCCCCACGGCATGGCTGCTGAATGCGTCATTTTAGTGTCCCTCAACCTTCTTAAGGAGGTGGAGGAGATTCTCCTGGCCTCTTGCAAGGACTCCACGAGCCTGGCCTATGCCTTCAAGTGGTGCAGGTTCTCCTTATAGTACATGGAGGAACAGGTGAATCTGTTCTTCTGCCCGGTACACGTGGTCCTACAGTACCTGCTCCACCTTTCTCAGTCTGGGCTTAAGTCCAACTCCGTCAGGGTTCATCTGAGTGCACTCTCTGCAAACCACCACTCCATACAGGGCAAGTCTCTTTCCGTGCAGCACCTCATCACTCGATACATGAGGAGGTTACTGCTCTAGAAGCCCCCCATCCGTCCACCCCCAGGGGAATGGGATCGCAATGTGGTCCTGGCCCAGCTTACTAAGTCGCCCTTCGAGCCCTTGGCTACCCACCACCTCTGATACCTGACCTGGAAGATGGCCTTCCTGATGGCACTCACCTCTGCACGCAGAGTCAGTGAACTCCAGGTCCTGGTGGCCGAGCCATCCTACACCAGGTTCTGTACTCACCCAAAGTTTCTTCTGAAGGTGGTGTCTGATTTCCACCTCAACCAGGAAGTAGTACTCCGTACCTTCCTTCCACAGCTCCACACCGATGAGGCATCAGCCATTCTCCATACTCTGGACTGCAAAAGGGCCCTGCCCTTCTGTCTACAGTGCACTCAAGACCACCGCAAAGCCTCACAGCTTTTTGTCTCACATGACACCAGTCATCTTGGGGAGGCTGTCACCAAGTGGACCCTGTACGTTGGGTGGTGGACTGCATCGCCTTCACCCACAACCAGGCTGGTCTGCCGCTGGAGCGCTGGGTCTTGGCGCATAATGTGAGAGCTATGGCAACTTTGATTGCCAGCCTCTGCTTGGTTCTCATGGTAGACATCTGCCAGGCTGCCACCTCGTCTTCGGTCCAGACTTTTGCAGCTCACTGCTGCCTGGAGAGGGAGTCCAACAGGACAGTGCCTTCAGCCAGGCTGTACTCCATAATCTGTTTGGGGTTTAGGCAACTCCTGCCCTCCGACCCTTGTTCAGGCTACTGGAACCATGGTTCTCCCTGGACACTGGCGTCCCCCGAGTCTGTCCTCAGATTTGCTTGTGACTGCTCACGGCTGGGCCATGCTTTTCTACCAGTCCTTGGTAGTTTGGAGTTAGGGAGTCCCATATGTGAGGACTGACTTCCTGCATGTTCCTGGAGAAAGTGTAATTTCTCATCTGTAACAGGTGTTCTCCAGGGACAGCAGAAATCAGTCTCACAACCCTCCCTCATCCCCTTAAAGTTGCTGTTCATTTTTGGCCATCTTCTTTTGTAGGCTCTAGCTATGTCACCTGACTGAGCAAGATGGCACCCTTGGATAGGAATGGGACCGCGCATGTGTGGTGGCATCTCCCAAACGCTTTCTTTGAAAGCTGGGAAGATGCTTCCGTACATGCTCCGTCGGCGTCGACATCACCCATATGTGAGGACTGATTCCTGCTTTCCCTGGAGAACACTTGTTACAGGTGAGTAACTATGCTATTTCCCGGGTCCTCTTTGGTTTATGGCCCTTTCCTCCAGGAACTTGTCCTTACCTTTTTTAAACCCAGCTACATTAACAGCTCTTACTACATTCTCTGGTAACGAATTCCAGAGTTTGATTACACATTGAGTGAACAAATATTTTCTCTTATTAGTCTTAAATGGGTTACATTGTAGCTTCATTGCGTGTCCACTAGTCTTTCTACTTTTTAATGGCGTAAACAACTGATCTTCGTTAACCCATTCGACTCCTTTCATTAATTTATAGACTTCTATCATATCTCCCCTCAGCCTTCTCTTTTCCAAGTTGAAGAGCCCTAACCTTTTAAGCCTTTCCTCACAGCGGTGTCCTTACATCCCCTTTACCATTTTGGTGGTTCTTTGTACCTTTTCTAATTCCGCTATATCCTTTTTAAGATACGACGACCAGAATTGCACACAGTATTCAAGGTGCATTCGAACGATACAGAGGCATTATATCAGCCTTTGTTTTATTCTCCATTCCTTTCCTTATGACTCCTAGCATTCTATTAGCTTTCTTGGCCGCTGCACACTGGACGGAGGGATTCAATGTATTATCCACGATGATGCCTAAATCTTTTTCCTGGGTGGTGGTTTCTAAGGTGGTACCTTGCACTGTGTAACCAAAGTTTGGGTTGTTCTTTCCTAGGTGCATAACTTTGCACTTGTCCACATTAGATTTCAATTGCCATTTGGATGCTGAGTCTTCCAGTTTATCAAGGTCCTCTTGTAATCACAATCCTCTTGGGTTTTAACAACTTTGAATAATTAGTGTGCATCTGCACATTTAATCACCTCACTCGTTATTCCCATTTTCAGGTCATAAGAACATAAGATATGCCATACTGGGTCAGACCAAGGTCCATCAAGCCCAGTATTCTGTTTCCAACAGTGGCCAATCTAGGTCATATGTCCCTAGCAGTTTCCCCAAAAGACACAGGTTCCACAATGCTTGTACTGGGTCAAGCACTGATACCCTGGGTCCCTTCTTAATAATGGTTTATGGACCTTTTCTCCAGGAACTTGTCCAAACCTTTTTTAAACCCAGCTACACTAACAGCCTTTACTACATCCTCCGGTAACAAATTCCAGAGTTTGATTGCACGTTGAGTGAAAAAATATTTTCTTTTATTAGTCTTAAATAGTTTACCCTGTAGCTTCATTGCATGTCCCCTAGTCTTTCTATATTCTGATAACGTAAACAATCGATCTACGTTTACCCGTTCCACTCTGTTCATTAATTTATAGACTTCTATCATATCTCCCCTCAGCCGTCTCTTTTCCAGGTTAAAGAGCCCTAACCTTTTTAGCCTTTCTTCATAGGAGTTTCCTTCCATCCCCTTTACCATTTTGGTGGCTCTTCTCTGAACCTTTTCTAAAATCGCTATATCCTTTATAAGATACGGCGACCAGAATTGCACACAATATTCAAGGTGCTATCTCACCATGGAACGATATAGAGGCATTATAATATCTTTTGTTTTATTTTCCATTCCTTTCCTTATGATACCTAGCATTCTATTTGCTCTCTTGGCCGCCGCTGCACACTGGGCCGAGGGTTTTAACATGGTATCCACAATGATGCCTAAATCTTTTTCCTGGATGGTGGTTCCTAATGTGGAACCTTGCATCGTGTAACCATAGTTTGGGTTGTTCTTCCCTAGGTGCATAACTTTGCACTTGTCCACATTAAATTTCATCTGCCATTTTGATGCCCAGTCTTCCAATTTATCAAGATCCTCTTGCAATTTTCCACCATCCTCTTGGGTTTTAACAACTTTAAATAGTTTTGTGTCATCTGCAAATTTGATAACCTCACTCGTTCTTCCACTTTCCAGGTCATTTATGAATATGTCAGAAAGCAGCGGACCCAGCACTGATCTCTGGGGTACTCTACTATTTACTTTTCTCCATTGAGAAAATTGTCCATTTAGCCCTACTCTCTGCCTTCTATCTTTTAACCAGTTTCTGATACACAATAGTATACTGCCTCCTATCCCATGACTTTTTAATTTTGCCAAAAGTCTCTCATGAGGGACCTTGTCAAACACTTTCTGAAAATTCAGATACATTATATCAACTGGCTCACTTTTGTCTATCTATTTATTCACACCTTCAAAAAAATATAACAGATTAGTAAGACGAGACTTTCATTGGCTAAATCCATGTTGGCTTTCTCCCATTAAACCATGGCTATATACATGATCAGTAATTTTATTATTTATAATGGTTTCTACCATTTTGCCCGGAACTGATGTCAGACTCACAGGTCTGTAGTTTCCTGGATCACCCCTGAAACCTTTTTTAAATATAGGCGTTACATTGGCCATTCTCCACTCTTTTTCAGGTACTACAGTTGATTTTAATGATAATTCACAGATTACTAATAGTAGGTCTGCAATCTCATATTTCAGTTCTTTCAATACCTTGGAAGTATACCATCCGGTCCAGGTGATTTTGTACTCTTCATTTTATCAAATAGCTGTAATACATCTTCCCAGTTTATCGATATTTCTTTCAATTCTTCCAATACATCACCTTTATATAGCATTTCAGGCACGGGTAAATTCCCTACATCTTATTTATTTATTTTACTTATTTAGCTGTGCTTTTATACTGCTTCTCATTGGGTCAAAGCGGTTTACAAACAACTGAGGGATACAGTAAAACGAGGAGTGAACGTAACATAACTGTGTAGAAATAACTTATTTATGAGCTGATATATACGAATACTTAACTATTTACATTTATAAGTAAAGACTGAAGCAAAGAATTCATTCAGTCTCTCCGCTATGGCCTTATCTTTACTTAGCACTCCTTTTACTCCTCTGTCATCCAGTGGTCCAACTGACTATCTCACAAGTTTTTAGCTACGAATATACTTGAAATAGTTTTTATTTTTGCTTCCACGACAAGCTTTTTTTCAAATTTTCTCTTTACAAGTTATTGATAAGGCAGGCATCTAACTTGGCAATGCTGATGTTGTTTCCTGTTTTCGTCATTTGGCACCTTTTTCCATTTCCTGAAAGATGCTTTTTTGGCTGCAACAGCCTCTCTGACCTTGCCTTTAAACCATGTGTATGGAACCAGGGGTGGGGGGGCGCAATCCGTTGGCCAGGCGGATTGCCACCCCTTTTCCTCCGTGCAAGAGGGAAAACAAAAACCTTACATACACATACACCTCATGCAGATTATACTCGTACCTGGCACAAAATTCTCACAGATTCTGTTTACAAATAAAATCCTTTATTCTTTATACATCACAGAAACAAGCATATAGGTAGCACAACCAAAACTAACTAAATACAAAGTAACTTGGAGAATTCCTTCACCCTCCACTTACAGCTATAAAGTAGTTAAGATTTCCTGTCTATAGACAGATCCTAGCACAGTGAAAGAGAAAGATATATTACAGTGTGAGATTCCTAGCTACACTCAAAGATAGGCTTTCACACAGACAGCAGACACATACCCACTCACAAGCAAACATACAGTAGGAATTTGCAATCCACACTCCTCTGAAAATGAGGTGCAAATTCCCAGTCTTTTAAAAGTTCTGTCCTGTAATATAGTTTTCTTTCAAATAGTCCCTTTGTTTTCAGTTCCAAGCATCTGGATTTTTTCTCTTTCATTCCTTTCTTTCATTCCTTTTTTCTGTCATATCTGCACTCCGCATTCCTGCTGACCTGTGACCCTTATGGCCTTGTGTATAAACATGTACTCAGGCCTTTTTCAGATTTATTCCTTGTTATTTGACCTTTTTCCCAACATATTCAACTTTCACCTTGTCTGTCTTTACATCCCCTATTTTTAAGAATTATAGAAAATATATCTTATTAGTTCTCTGGTATTCGGACAGTTTCCACACTAGGCCTCAGTAGGCTCCATGTCAAACTGACATAACCATGCTAAATGATCTTTTCTCTCTCCTGTGCTCTGTAAATAAGTGTGTTTTTTCTCACATGATGTCACCTACTACCCACAGCATCCCACAACGCACATTCAGTACTAATTGCACACATTTTGGACACATTTTAGATGTTCTTTGTGTTAACTCTTTCCTTTCTGGCTCTCACACTCCCCCCTCTTCAGGAGTAGAATGTGGGAGCACATTCGCCCTCCTGATTCGGAAAAGCTCATGGGAAACACTGAGTCCAACACTGTCACAAATGGGCAAAGTCTGATTGCGCTACGGCTTATGAGGATGGTGAGCATGGAACATGATAGACTTACGCTGTGGGCACAGGAGAGGTAGGCACCGTGTACAGCAGAGCATAAGGGGAACAATAAAACAGAACAAGAGGACTAATAGAATAACAATGAGAAAAAAGTTCCTGAAGCCTTGACCTAAACCAGAAAACCAGCCAAAGGCCCAGGCAAATCAGTCACCTTCAACTGGATCTCCCTCATTTCATCAACTCCTGTAAGTGTTTAATAACTTCAGTAATATTGTCATGGGATGGGTCAGGAGGAATGTAAGTGCAGCAGGAGGGACCAAACAACATATAAACACCACTAGTAGACGCTAACACATAATCTAAAGCTAAACGATTCTGATATTTATTTATTTATTATTTATTATTTATTTAACAGTTCTTCTATACCGCTCTATTTTAGATCAGAGCGGTTTACATTTAACATCAACTATACAACACAGGCACTTTGAGTTGTATTTACAATAAACAGGGAGATCAACTTGGAAGTAACTGGGGGAAACTATGTATATTGTATAATTATATTGTATAATTATTTACATTGTATTGATATGACATTAAAGCAACCATATGAAGTTCTTCAGACATGATTTCAAAACCTGCAATAGTGTAATTTAACATTCACATTGTATCATACCTAATCTTCTGTACCCATTGAGAATTAGTACTAATTTGAAGCCATGGTGTAAAGAATGTAACTGCAGCAACAGAACTACGACTAAACAATTGAAATTCTTCTGGGATATCAAATGTTTTCATATAATTTGAGTGTTTTCTTCTTACTAAACCTGGGGCAGGGGGAAGTGGGCAGAACAAAAGATCAATAGCATCTGGGATATCATTAGTCAATGGAGGATTCTGATCTGTGTAGTTAGGTGAAGGAAGGGTCATGCTCTGAAGCAAGCATTTTAAGGGGAAAGGTGGCTATCAGGTGATGTAGGCGAACAAGCCCACAAACACCAGAAAACTGTGCAGGTAAATAAGCATACACACGAGAACCACATTGGTAATATACATCCATGAAAGAGGGAGAAGAATTAGAAAAAGGTAAATAATATTGACATAAGGGAGAAATTCCCAAAGAATTCATGTTCCCTGAACCGTTGTAACAAAATGTAAAATGTGCTGGTGCAGCAAGGGAGAATCTTAGGGGTTCTGGTCTAACCTTACCAGAATGATATGGACATACAATAGAAGCTAAATGTGTAGAACATTGATTCAAACATTTTGATAAACAGAGTTTTTAGAAAAAACTCTAACCACTGGGTCAAGGGGATGTTTAAACCACATACCCAAATCCTGATTACCATTAGCATATATCTGCTGAACTAGTATATTAAAAAAATCATGATAGTGAGGCATCTTAGACAGGAGAGTCTCACTCCCCGGATGCATAGCTGTATACAGACATAAGGCATCACTAGCAGGCACAGATTCAGCTGCCAAGTACTCTCCGGAGAGAGCAGAAGAGGGCGAAGCTCTGCATACTATACTATTTGTGGTATTGTTCAAAAGCTTAGTTTCCTGATACCATGTGTTAGAATGCAATGATGGAGTATAAGAAGGCAACAATGCCCATACCACCCCAAAGAGTCCCACAAAAGTCCACAGAGACTTCATGCTGTCTCAGTGTAAGGAGCTGGTCGCACTCTGGTAATGTGATGCCACTGCGAAGATCCTTCCACCCGCAAAGCCAAGGGATTGACCACAGTAACCTTGTAAGGACCAACAAAGAATGTCTCAGTCCAATAGGACCGAGTATAGTTCTTTAGATACACATAGTCCCCTGGGCTATACAAGAGATGTTTCTCAGTGTTTGCATTAGGTGGAAGGTTGATCTGCAGCTTTTCGTATCACTTCCCTTGCTGCCTGAAGAGCTGTCCAGTAGGTGTCACTATTGTCTGCTGCAACAGCTGAGGCTACCTGAAGCACTGGGGAAGACGGTGATCGACCAGTAACAGCTGATGAAGTGTCAGATGAGAGGCCTTCAATGGGGAATTCCTGAGAGAAAACAAAGCAAAAGGTAAAGCTGTTAGCCAATTCAAATTTGTAGAATGTAAAATCTTATGAAGCGTTGTCTTTAGTAATCCATTAACTCTCTCCACCAGTCCGTTTGCTTGTGGCCTGTAAAGACAGACAAAAGAATATTGCACCCCCAACCCCTCAGTAAGTTTGTGAATTAATTTATTACGAAAATGTATGCCATTATCTGTCTGGATTTTCTGAGGGCAACCAAACCTGGGAATAATATCCTCCACCAGGTGCTTCACTACTATTCCTGCTGTTTCCTGCAAGGGAAGGCTTCAATCCACTGAGAGAAAGCACATACGCACACTAGCAAGTACCTGTATCCATGTATCAGAAACTGCATGTCAGTGAAATCAATGTAAAGATTTTGCATGTCAGTGAAATCTATGTGAAGATTTTGAAAAGGTCCTGAAGGACATGGTAACATAGCTCCTATGGGGATTATTGGGAATTGTCCCGTGAGCATATTTTACACAATGCACATATTGAATCACAATTTGCTTCATCTCTGGACACCACCGACTCTCTCTTAATTTTCCAAGCATAGCTCTGGGAGACTGATGTGCCGCTCCATACAGAGATGGCAACACCAGCTGTAGTGCAACTAGAGATATGCACAGTGCTTCGCTTGGGTGTGCCCACAAACCTCTCTGATTCATTTCACATCCTGCTGCTTTCCATCTTCTCTTCTCTTCTGCTGTAGCTGCGGTCTGTGTACCTATCAGTAAATCCTGTATGTCTGTCTCTCTTCCAGACCGTAATGTCACAGCTTGCACTATTGCTAAAGGAGACAGCTCAGGTGGAGCTCTCGCCACTGCCTGTTTAGCTAAAGAATCTGCCTGATTATTCCATTCACAGTGTTCTCCTGTCCTTTGATGTGCTTTACATTTAACAACTGCTATTGGTACTGCTAGAGTATGTTTAATTGCTAGCATTTTCTGAAGCAGCATTAGCAGAGACAAATGCCGTACTGCCTTTCCACAACCCTGTTTAAATCCTGTCCTGTCCCACGTCTGTAAATATTCTGTTACAGTGTTCACTACATATTCGGAACTAGAAATAATTGTCACAGGATCTGAAATGGTTAAAGCAATAGCTAACAGCACTGCCAGCAATTCGGCAGACTGGGAAGTATAATATCTAGGAGAGAGTGATTGCACCACCCTCAATCCCTGATACTCTGTGCTCCCTCTTTCCACTACAGCTACCCCTATTCCTGTGGGATTCTCTTGGGGACCAAGCGCTGAGGCATCTACATATATCTGCCTTGCTCCTTCAATGGGTGTATCCTGCACATATGCCCTATCTTTCCCCACCTGACAAACATGTCCTGGATCTAGTTGCTCCTGAATCAATCCCTTATAGGACAACCTTGTAGAAGGAGGAAGGAAAGTTATATATGGAGCATCTAGAGTGGCTAGATATTTAGCCATCCTTTGTGCTGTAAATCCTGTTCTGAGAGCACCTAAAAGTGCTGGGACTTCATGGGCAGTATGTATCTCAACTAAATCTCCAATCCATCTTTCTGCTGCTTTTACTACAGATGCACAGGCAACAACTGCCCGCTCACACATAGTGAAAATCCTTTTCAATTTCTGAATATATACCTGAAAGAAATGCAAGGGGACCTCTCCCTCCCTAGTCCTCCTGAGTCACAACCGCTGTCCAACCCTGGTCATCCTGGGTGACATGAATGACCAAAGGTCGACCAAGTATAGGGCTATCTAATGGCTGAGCTGTTATTATATCCTGAATCAAACTTTCCACCCGTGCCCATTCCTCAGGGGATACCACCACTGCTTTCTTACCATCTTTAGGCCCCATGCCCTTCAGCAATTTCCTTAAACCTGCTGTTCACGCAGTATAATGGGCACCCAATGCCTACAAAAATTCAAAATTGCCCTAGGAGCGTACGCACCTGGGTTACTGTCTGGGGTTTTGCTACTGCCCTTAACCCTGTCTGTTTGTCCTCTGCCACTCTCCTCCCATCTCTTGACACCTTCTGTCTAAGGAAAACTACCTCCTGCTGACACATTTGGACTTTCTTCTTACTAACCTTAAAGTCCTGTGCCTCTAAAACCTGAAACAAATCCCCCGTGGCTTCCTCATGCTTCTCCAGTGTGTCTAGCATAAGATCATCTACATATTGCAATAAGGTCACAGAGTTCCCTTCCCATCTCTCTCTAAAATCTTGCAGATCCTGACTCAAAACTCTGTTAAAAATTGAGGGACTCTCTATATACCCCTGTGGTAGTCGGGACCAGGTATACTGCTGTCCTTCGTACACAAATGCAAACAATTCCTGTGAAGCCTTGGCTAATGGCAGGGTCCAAAAGGCATTGCTTAAATCCACCACAGAAAACCACTCATACAGGAGACTGTCTCCTGTCCACATTCCCACTGGATCTGGCACACATTCCCACTGAAACTCCACTACCACCATTTCATTCAACTTCTTCAAATCCTGTACCAACTTCCACTTACCATTAGGCTTACGTACTGGGCATATGGGGGTGTTATAGGGGCTCCGAGTGCAGTATAAAACTCCTTGCTTCACCAATTCTTTTACCTGCTCTCTGATTCCCCTGCACGCTTCTGCTGACAGAAGATACTGCTTCACCCTTGGCCCTTCATACCCCTTCATAAGAATAATCTCCACTGCTTTTACCTCCCGATGTAATCCCACATCTAGATCATTCACTGCCCATACCTCCGGGGGGAGCCTGATCCATAATCCTGGATCCTACCTCCCAGGAGTTCTCAGATCCCAAACTGAACTGATGCCATTGATACGGAAAGTATTCATGTGGCTCCAGATCGGGAAAGAAATCCTCATCCTTAACTGTTCCTGTTAAAAAGAATCCTTGCAAAGGATATTCTTCTCCTTCTATTTCCCCTCTCATCTCCACTTGGCACTTCAAAAGCCAAATCAGGTCCTTTGAAGTGCTCCCCCCTCTCCGAAATACTACTGTTACCCACCACATGTCCTTACAGCCCTCTGTAGATCCTATTGCATACACTGCTCCACATTCCTCTTGATAATTAAGTGACAATGCCTGAACACGCTTAATCCCTGTCTCCCATCTCTCTGGGCACTGCAAAAGTGACCACATTATCTGGTGGCAAGGTTTTAAATTCACCACCTTATCTCCCCACACCTGAACTACCAACTGCTGCAAGTGTTCTGCTGATTCTTGTCTAAAATACATACTGTTCTTCCCACTGGTGTGCTGGGGGGGGGGGGGTTCTTAATTCTGGTGGCAACATAATTGGGCACATAGTACATTGTATCTGGATATCAAATTTCCCCAACAAATCCCTTACTAAAAGATTGGCCGGTGACTCTAGTGCATATAGAAGGGGAGCTACCACCTTAGTTCCTTCTATCACAATTTCTAACGGTTGGGTGTAACTCAGACATTTGGATTCCCCAGTAAATCCTACTGTTCTTAATTTCTTTCCTGATAAAAGGAATGGCCCCTCTCCTTCTGCCCCTATGGTAGACACAGTGGCTCTAGTGTCCAAAATGAACACTGTTTCCACACCCCGGACCATTGCCTTAATGTAAGGGTCGGCTTTACCAATTTGTGCCACCAAGGGGTACTGTCCTAGTCAGTATCGCCTGTCCCCTTGTCTCGATCGCATTCCCTGCTAAAATGTCCCTGACGTCCACAGTTCCAGCATATGGGTCCTTCTCTCATAGGTCCTCCTCTTCCTCTATCTCTGAACTCTTCATCCTGCCACCCAGGCAGCCGCCTAGGGCCCTCCACATGAGTTCCTACAGGGCGCTGGTATCTTCTCCTGTCCCTCTATACATGACCTGCACTAGTTGACATCCTAACTCCTCCACTTGTTGGCCCAATGCCCGAACCTCTACTTCCCGTTCACCTTTTTCTTTTTTCTCCTTTGTGCTAGCCCTTTGCTTCACAAAATGATTAATGTGTGATAGAATAACATTCCAGTTCATATGTGGCAATCCCACTACTCCCTCTAAAGCCTTCTGCACCTCCACCGGCAAGCCAGTTTTCATTATCTGGAAAACACAGCATGTCCATTTGCATCACACGGATGCCCAGTGTCACACTGACAAGCCTGCTGTATTTCACTCACCCACTCATACACTCCTTGTCCCTCTTTCCAGATCATAGAAGTCACTACCCCAAAATCCTGCATATCTGGGTACGTGACCCGAAGAGCTGCCCACAACCTCTGCCTATATTGAGCCATCCCAGCCCCATCAAACCTATGATCCTGCAGGGTGACAGCCTGTAATCCTGCCAGCCTAAATACCTCCTCTGTTCTCCCCTGAATTAACCTAGCCAAAATACCTTTCAGATCACCGAGGGCGATCTGATATCCTGCAGTACATTCCTCAAACTTCGCTATCCAAGAGGTAGCTCCTCTTAGGGGGGCAATGCCCTAGCCACATTTTCCATATCCATAAAGCTCCATGGTACATATTTTACTAAAGGTGGATTTCTTGCTGCTCCTGGATGTGGGTTTAACACCAGGGGCAATGCTTTCACTAAGGATCCCTTATTTTCATATTTTCCCATACTTCCAAACCTTCCTTCATATATTTAGAGTCCCACTGAGGGTCTCCCATACCCCCTACAATGCATTTCCTAGCCAAATCCATATCCTGAGGTTCAAAACTACCCTGTCTCGGCCAGGGAGTGAGATGCAAAGATAGACCCTCTGTCCATCTTGCCAAACAATCCATTTCCACACATACTGCCCACTCTGTTCTTTGTCTTGCACTTCTTCACAAGGGGTTAAATTTGCCTTCACACACACATTCATTCTCTCCTGACTCCTTGATCTATCCAAAGCCTGCAGCCACTTATCGGCTGTCAAAGTAACCATGGGGGACCCCTGTGAGCATAACAACTAATCTCCTACAGCCTTCCTAACTCAGACCAAAGTTTTAAACACTGCATATGTTTCTCTCTGCTTTTTACTTTTGGTTTGGTGGCTTCTATCCAAATCTGGACATCTGCCAGACTGTCCCTATCTTCTGCCCAAATTGTGACCAAGGTTTAGTCAGTCCCTGCATTCCTTTCATATATTTCCAGTGGCATTCCTTCACTAATTTCCTATCCAGCTGCAGCACCTCCTTTAATAGGCGCCCTAAGGAGGAATCCTCAGGGATCCCTATTGTGTCCTTGCGCCATCCCATATTAAAGTGTTCTTTTTTAGGAAAAGAAAAAGAAAGAAGAGAGATAAGAAAAAAAATCCTAGTGTTTAGAACTATATAGCAGCTTTATAGTGTGTAAACCTATCACCGGTAAAATAGATTCACTAAATAGCTTTGTCCAAAAGAGGCAATAAACTAACAATAACTATAGCTAAAATACTATACTTAGAAATAAATGAAAAATCTGTGGCTTACCTTCTCCAAGGAAAGAATCCCTCGAAACCTCTCGCTGCTACGTCCGAAGCCGTCAAAGACCGTGACAACTTCCCATATGGACCACCAGTGTACGGAACCAAGGGGGGGGGGCATTCCTTTGGCCAGGCAGATTGCCACCCCTCCTCCTCCGTGCAAGAGGGAAAACAAAAACCTTACATACACATACACCTCATGCAGATGATACTCGTACCTGGCACAAAATTCGCACAGATTCTTCTTACAAATAAAATCCTTTATTCCTTATACATCACAGAAACAAGCATATAGGTAGCACAACTAAAACTAACTAAATACAAAGTAACTTGGAGAATTCCTTCACCCTCCACTTACAGCTATAAAGTAATTAAGATTTCCTGTCTATAGACAAATCCTAGCACAGTGAAAGAGAAAGATATATGACAGTGTGAGATTCGTAGCTACACTAAAAGATAGACTTTCACACAGACATCAGACACATACCCACTCACAAGCAAATATACAGTAGGAATTTGCAATCCACCGTCCTCTGAAAATGGGTTGCAAATTCCCAATCTTTTAAAAGTTCTGTCCTGTAATATAGTTTTCTTTCCAGTAGTCCCTTTGTTTTCAATTCCAGGCATCTGGATTTTCTCTTTCATTCCTTTTTTCTGTCATATCTGCACTCCGCATTCCTGCTGACCTGTGACCCTTATGGCCTTGTGTATAAACATGTGCTCATGCCTTTTTCAGATTTATTCCTTGTTATTTGACCTTTTTTCCCAGCATATTCAACTTTCACCTTGTCTGTCTTTCCATCCCCTATTTTTAGGAATTATAGAAAATATATCTTATTAGTTCTCTGGTATTCTAACAGTTTCCCTTCCCCAGAAAGTTGCCCAGTTCCTCATTAGGCCCCATGTCAAACTGACATAACCATGCTAAATGATGTCTTCTCTCTCCTGTGCTCTGTAAATAAGTGTGTTTTTTTCTCACATGATGTCACCTACTACCCACAGCATCCCACAACGCACATTCAATACTAATTGCACACATTTTGGACACATTTTAGATGTTCTTTATGTTAACTCTTTCCCTTCTGGCTCTCACACATGCTGGCAGTTTTATGGGCTTCCTTCCACTTTTCTTAAAGCGTGTAATACATCCATTCTGGGTGTTCAAGATAGTATTTTTAAAAAATGCCCATGCTTTACACAAATCTTTAGCCTTTGCAGCTGCTCCTTTCAGACTTTTGTTAACTATTTTCATCGTTTTATCATAGTCTTCCTTTTGGAAGTTAAATGGGAGAACTGTGGATTTTCTTGCCATCCATCTTTCATTTATTATTTCAAATGCGATCATGCTATGATCACTATTGCCAAGTGATCCCAGCACTCTTATCTCTTGCATGCCACTAAGGACTAGGTCCAAAATGGCTTCCCCTCTTGTCAGTTCATGAACCAGCTGCTCCAAGAAGCAGTCATTTATTTCATCTAGAAACTTTATCTCCCTAGCATGTCCTGCTGTGGCACTGACCCAGACGATGCCTGGGTAATTGAAATCACCCATTATTACTGTGTTTTAACTTTTGTTAGCTTAAAACATAGAAACATGATGGCAGAAAAAGACCACATGGCCTATCTAGTCTGCCCTTCCATATCAACCACTACAGCATTCTCCTTTTGTCCTTAAGAGATCCGCTGTGTTTGTCCAATGCTTTTTTGAATTCAGATACTGTCCTCATCTCTACCACCTCCACTGGGAGACTAATCCACGCATCTAACACACTTTCCGTAATGAAATATTTCTGCATATTACTCCTGATTTCTTTCAGCATTTCATTATCCATCTGTTCATTCTGGCCAGGCGGTCGATAGTATATTCCTACTGCCATTGCCTTCTCCTTTTTACATGGAATTTCTATCCACAGAGATTCTAGAGTGTATTTTGTTTCCTGCAAAACTTTAATCCTATGTTACTCAATGCCCTCTCACAGCGGAACCCCTCCACCAATTGTTTCTACACTATCATTGCGATATAGTTTGTACCTAGGTATCACAGTATCCCATTAGTTGCCCTCCTTCCACAAGGCCTCTGAGATACCAATCATATCTAACCTCTCATTTAGAGCTATATATTCTAACTCTCCCATCTTATTTTTTAAACTTCTAGCATTTGCATACAGGCATTTTAGAGGTTGTATTTCAATCATATTATCTGGTTATCAGTTGATGGGGTAATTTGGAACTTTCAGCTCGGTATGTAAGGGCATCTGGGTAACTTTTATCTTTATTGGAACCTCTCTGTATGTCCTAACTTCCCGGTTTTGTTAGTATCCTTCAAGGATACATTCTTCCAAACCAAGCACACTTGGGTGACTGTTGGCTTTCCCCTATTATTTAGTATAAAAGCTGCTCTATCTCCTTTTTAAATATTAATGCCAGCAGCCTGACTCCAACCCGGTTAAAGTGGAGCCCATCCTTTCGTAAGAGCCCCTCCCTTCCCCAGAAAGTGGCCCAGTTCCTAACAAATCCAAAACCCTCTTTGCACCATCGTCTCATCCACACATCGAGACTCTGTAGCTCCGCCTGCCTTTTGGGCCCTGTGCATGGAATGGGAAGCATTTTCAGAGAATTGGATTTGAAATTCCTACCTAAAAACCTAAATTTGTCCTCCAGAACTTCCCTCCCACATTTTCCTAAGTCATTGGTACCAACATGTACCAAGACAGCAGACTCCTCCCCAGCGATATCTAAAACCTTGTCTATGTGGCGCGTGAGGTCCACTACCGTTGTACCAGCTAGGCATGTTACCAGGCAATCCTCATGTTCACCAGCCACCCAACTATCTACATGCCTAATGATTGAATCACCCACTATAATGGCTGTCCTAAACTTTCCCTCATTGGCAAATGGCCCTGGAGAAACCTCCTCAGTGCAAGAGGGTGTTACATCTCCTGGTGGACAGGTCTTAGCTGCAGGATCACTTCCTGCCACACCAGGGTGATGCTCTCCTATCACGTGGCCTCTCTCCTCCATGGCAACAGGGATGTTGCCAGACTGGAGGTGGGACTTCAGTACCTACATACTGTGATAAGGAAGCTTATCATAGCTCAGGAAGGAGCTATAGAAAAGGTGAAGTGACTCTGAACAAGCAACCTGTATTTCTGGTAGAAATAAGAAAACAGAATTTTCCCATAAAAGACTACCAGTCCCAGAATGCACCAGGTTTCCAACAGCCATTAGAGGAGCTGAAGTGGGGAAACGTGTGTTCAATCAGGAGGGCTATGAGATAATCCCCAAGCACTCATCTCAAAGGGCAGGGCCTGATTCAGCACAGCTGCGCTGTGCTAAGGTGGAGCACTCATCAAAGCAGAATAAAGGTAGAGTTTATTCTACAGAGAATTATCCTCATCCTCAGGATCAGCTTGGAGATCCTCATCTTGGACATCTTCATCATCGGGAGGATCATCAGAAGCAGAAGCCAAACCGGACGGACAGAGAGGGCAAGAAACCCTTTGGAAGAAAGAAGAGAAAAGCCTTTGGGAGGTCTAAAGGAGTCCAGAGCAGTACGTATACTGGAAGGCATTCCAAGGGCCAGCATACACCATTGGACTGGGGAAAGCCAGAGGAATGGTGCTGCAGGGCTAGGAATCTCCAGACGGTACCTGTGAGGGAGACGGCTGCACGTGGAAGGGACCCCAAGACCCGTGCCAGAAGGTATGTGAAGAGAGATCCAGTGTCCAGGGATCTGGATTGGAAGGCTGGACATAAGAACTGGACTACATACTGGCCAGGCTATTTAGAGAGGAACTCTAACAGCAATGGAAGCTCAGGTATGAACACTGATCTATGCCCAAGCTATAACCTTGAAAGACAGCAGGGAAACAAGTATTCTCCTGAAAGTGCTCCATTGAGAAATTCCTCTGTGCCAATTCCTGATATTGAACCCATGATTGTTGAAGAAGGGGAAGGAGCGGTCTTAGATACAGGCTGTGAATATATGGATTGCTCTCTGTCTAAACTCCTTTGGTAATTTTCTGTTACAAAGTACAGCAACCATCACAAAGAAATACAAACTGGTTCTTTAATCTACTCAGAAAAGCTCCTGAAGTAGGATTTGAGCCACGCCGTAGAAAGCAAGCCAGCTAAGGGGTTTCAGCTGGGTAACTGCTAGCAATTGAGCCTTACCTAATTGCTTGTGAGCTCTGAGGGAATCACTTCTGAGTCTATGTGGGAAGATATAAGAAGTTAACCTGAAAAGAACAGTTTTCCCTTCTTTGTGGATTTTGTTTGTTGTTTGATACACTGCTAAGAAAATATTAGCTAAAGCCTACAGAAAAGACCAGTTTGTTACCAACCAGGTCTTTATTCTTTTGCTTTGATTGCCTGACAAGTTCAGCTGTTTTCCTGATTTTGTTTTTCTAAGTTAAACACTGAAAGCAAGTATCCTGTTTTATGTGCTACCAAGCATATCTGTGTTGGGAGAAATAACCCCATAAATAAATATCTTATTGGCTTTACACTCAAGCACAACTAATTATTGTGAGCAGCTGTGTCTGGTGTGAATGAACTGCATTTCCCACAATCCCTTGCAAATCATATTGATATATGCACTTGCCAAGACTGTGAACATTCTCACCCAGGCAGCCGTCTGACAATACTTATATACCTCTCTGACTTCCTTATGTCCTCCACATCTGCTACTCTAGCCTCCAGAGATTGGACTCATTCCCTGAGGGCAAAGAGCTCCTTGCACCTAGTGCACACGTAAGACCTCACCAAGTGGGAGAAAATTGTACATGTGACATTCAGTACAAAAAACTGGATAACCCCTATCTCACTGCTGGACTGCTGTCTGCATCTTAATTTTAAAGGTTTTTTAAAGTTATTTAAGTTGTTTTTATTGCCTTCAGTACTCTCATGGCTCTTATGCCCTACCAGATCTCGTTCCTGCCAAAAACTCCGCATCTACCTGAGGAAACTGAGCCTCTTCTTCCCTCCTCAGGATCAGCCAGGTGGTGAGCGTAGCTACTTCTGAGATCGCTCTACTTCCCAATATTTGTGAGATTTTGCCCCAGGGTAACAGTCACATGACTGGACGCCCGTTTCCCGCAATTACCTTGTGCCTTCCCCAGCCTTCTAGCATATACAAAAAAAAGAAAAAAGCAAACAGGCGATGATACCAAAATCTGCAATAGAGTAGACACCTAGGAAGGTGTAGATAACATGAGGAGGGATCTAGCTAAGCTGTTTCCCTTGACTTCTGGAGACTCCCAACATAGTCCTCATGAACTCCAGAAATGGTCGCTGCCTAGAGGTCTGCTTCCAGCCAAAGAGGGGCTCCCTCCCTCTTTCTTTTTCCTACGTTCAAATCAGCAGACATCTGAGGGACCATGGGTGGCTCCACCACACAGCTCTTTCCTACAGGCAGGGGTTGGTACCGCTGGTACCAAAACCCCAACCCAAATAGCTTTGCATGTTCAAATGAATATACAAAACATTCCCCAAAAAACAAAAGAAAAAGCAGAACGGTGGGGGGGGGGGGGGGTTTGGAGATCCTACTTCAGCCCATCTCCCACACTGCTGGGAGGGTAACTAAAATTAAAAAAAAAGCCAAACAAAAGTTAAACAATCGGTTAAACTACAGGACTACCGACTCGACCCATACGTTCCCTGTCCAACACCTCCATCCAACAAGCTCTAGCACGATAAGCAGAGGAAACAACCCCCCCCCCCCCACACATCTGAGATCCAACGTCCAAGTCCTATCAAGCTTTTCAGGGGGGGCAGTGGAGTGAGCCCATTCCCTTCCCCATGGGCCTAGTTCACAGAAGGACTCTGAAACAACTGCGCACCATCATCACAGGTTCACAATGGGGTCTGTTCTCCATTCCAGAGCTGCGGGAACCAACACTGAATAGAACACCTATCCATAATGGCTAGTGCAGGAAATACTGAATCTGTATTGCTGGCTCCAAGACCAGAACCTGGCCTCTGAATCATTTCATACTGTGGATGAAGGAGTCCCCCAGCGGTCAGAGGTAAGAAGGGACCAGGGTTTCAATCCCAAGCTCCTAGGGGCCTTGCATAAGTCACTTAACCCTCTATTCCATCAGCAAAAAAAACAAATGGACCAACCAGTTATACTGGCCTCTCCACCTGCTTCCATAGTGTTTCCATCTCCACAAGGATGGAGTGCTGCAGGATACACATTGCCATGGAGGGCAAGGCAATCGCAGCAGTGCTTTAAAAGGCCCTTGTGCAGCATCGCTAAGGGTATACCTGCTTAGCATAGGGGCCTTCACACTATGCAGCTCTGACTTCTCCGGCCAGCTCAACTTCCTTCCATTGAAGGCAACCAGGTTCATCAAAACAGTAACCATAACTATGTACAGGATCAGCTTCCAAAGAAGACTTGTGCACAGTCCTGTTTCTCTGAAACTGACATAACTGGTGGGGAGCTGTCCCATTCCTGAATGGTTTATCCCAATGCTCCTTCACAATCATCTGCAGCAGCTCCCTCAGGTAATGGCTCAGAGTTGGGACAACCAGAGAGCTGTCATTGCTAGACTGATCTTTCAGTCTGAAAAATGGCATCCACTGTCTATAGGTGCCAAATACCAAATAAATCGGACACCTTGCGCTACCTACGCCAACCTGCCCTCTCTAAGCCACAAGCGCTGTGGACGTTCTTCCAAGTTCTCTCTTTCCAAACTTGGTACACATCTTGATTTTTGACAAAAAGGTGGTATATTAACAAATAATAAACCATAACAGATGACCTGCTACATGTTCTCTGAGTGAACTCAGCATTGTGCTCAACCCAGTTTGTGTCCAAAATGCAAACTTGCTCTTCCCTCTGTCAGCATACAGCATGACATTATGCCTAGCATAGGTTTCATGGTTTTTCCCAGACCTTGGCCTGCAGGCAGCTCTGATACCCTGGTGATGTCAGATAGGATGTCTCCAGACTTGATGGGCTTAAGCATGCCTGATGAGATTAGTCTGCAGGACAACAGCCCCTCCTTGCTAATCAGGTGATAACAGACCTCAAACAGACCAAAGTATGACAAAGGGAGGTGCTGGAAAAGGAGAACTTCACTATAAATACAGAGAAGGACAAAAATACTCTCTCTCTTCCTATTCATCGGACACTTCTTACTATGAGACTCTGAAACACACTTCTCTTTACCTCCCCCCCCTTTTTCTCTCTCTCTCCCACACCCAGGCACACACATCGAGTCATTGATATACACTGAAGCAGCTCGGTAACCACTATATGCCTCTGTTCTGTACCCATGTGAGAGGCCTATTTCTATATAAAAACCTTTTTTTAAACCACACTAGTTTGGTTGTCTTGTGCTACAAACCCTACTGCCTTTGCGAAGTGGACCCAGGACCAACAGGAGAGTAACCGAATGTAGGAAGCGGCGAAAGGTTACATTTATGGGGGCTCGTCTCAGGTTTCGCAGCGGATCTCCAGTTGGGTAAGTAATAATTTTGTTTGATACATTAAAGTAGATTTCAGACAGGGTGCGACAGGAAAATCAAAAGCCCTTGTGACCATTTACAATTTACAATTTTGGGTTACAGGCAGAGTGCCACTATTTAGTGAAATATTCCAGTGATACCTTTGTTTTGTGGGTTTAGACAAGGTGAGATTTTCATTGTCAAAAAGCTCTGTAATAATCCTGGATTTTAATATTACCTACACCTAGTGACATTACAAAGGGTTGCTTGCAATTTTCTTATTTTTATATATAAGCTTGCAAAGGTTCAGTACAAGGCACAAATTTTCTAGAGTATTTGAGCGGCTAAGAAAAGACAGAGTGATAGTCCAGCTTTGTTTGGGAAGTGGTACACAATTAAACAGTCCCTCATTGAATATAAGTTCACCATAAAATTCCACCCTGTTAAAGGTTGGTGAGCACTTTTTATTCAGGTATAATTTTAAGGCATGGTCTTTATGCCAATACTCTGTACTGAACACCCATAAAATTTATGTCATTCCAACTATAATTCTAAGTCCCACGTCTTCATAAAAGTGAGCATTCCTCTTTCCAAGGTTGCACATTGAGATAGTCGCATAAAACAAAATAAACACAATAAGCACATAATAAGTGTAGACCCCGGTACTAATTACAGTCCTTCTGCAGTCTCAAATATGGATGCGTTTGATTTTAAGGAACTGAAAGAAATGGTACTGACATACTGTAAGAGAAAAGGTGGTCCCTTTGAAGGGGAATTCCCTGAGGCATCATGGTATAATATTCAAAGACAAATGTTAAACCATTATCAAGAATTCAAAAAGAAAACAAATAAAAGAAAATGCCTTTTTATACAAGGCATGTGCAGGAGGCTCATTAGCATGAAACAGGACAATACTGAACTGACTACTCAGTGTACACAATTAATCAAAGACCTGGAGGAGGCACAGATTTGCATTTCCATGCAACGTGCTCAGGTGATACAAGCCACAAACTCCTTTATAACTGTTAGTGAGTAATTAGAAGCACTTAAACTTGAACTGAGGCACGTTAAGGATGAATTGGCCTCTGAAAAACAAAAGAAATATAAGCCCTGGCCAACAACCATTTCTCCCTCAGCCCCCCCTGCCTATGACACACCCTATAAGCCATGCATACAAGCTATTGAGAAACAAAGGAACACAGATGTATAGCAGGGCTTAGGAATGGGAAAAATAAAGATGAATCAGACAGTACAGAGGAAGAAAATCCTAATGGTTTTTCTCAGCCAGAACAGAGCAATAACCAGGACCTGTGTCAGGAGGATAATTCCGACGACTCAGACTCAGCACCCAGTACCGAACTCAGAGCACCAGTTAAAGTGATGCTGCAGGACTCATTAAAAGATAGGGACATTGAAAGGATAGTTGAGAAAGCTGGCCCTATGCCTTTTAATGTAAATGAATGGTGCAAATGGGCCACTGATATTCTGATTCACTGGGGTCTATAGAAATACAGGAGGAAACAATCAGACTTGGATAGACTTATGCATCTGGCTCTGGGGCCACACTTTTATAAATTTGGCTCTCTCACTCACCCATACCAGTTGGTTAAAAGGGGTATTGAAAAACTATTTCACTGTTCCCCAATGCAAGTATTTAAAATTATTTCACCTCTACCAAGCGATACACTGGAACAGTTTGCATATAGAGCCTGGATTTTAAATGCAGTTCTTAATGAGAAGGAGTCATGGCCCAATGCAGAAGATTATGGGGAGAGTACTCATAAGGCATTTTTATTAGAATTACTATCTCCTGAGATTACAAAACACCTTTGGTTATTTTCGGAAGACCCTAAAGCAACCCCTTTCGATACTTTAATGCTCAGAATTGGGTCTGTTTGGAAGACCCAGCCCTCACAGGTCATAACAGTATCAGAAGCATGGAAGTGGCAAGCTGAGGGATCCTCTCAATACACAAGAAACACAGACAAAGGATACAGAGGACACACACCTTGGAGAGGACAAGGCAGAGGCACTTTTAGAAATTCCTCAGGTTACATTCCCTTTCAAGAGCTCAAAGCACAGAGAGATGGATTAGAAAAGGAGAAAATTAAATGGGAACAGGACAAACACATACTGCAGGTAGAACTAGATAAATTAAAACAGGACTTACGAGCAGCTCAGGACAAACACAAGGCTAGTGCATAGTGGTGTCCTGACCTTCTGGGTTCAAATATCAAAATGTTTCAAGCCTTCATAGCCCAGCCTGCCTCCATTCCCTCAGCAGAGGACTCGATTCCAGAGCCTCTGGATGATGAAACGGATACAGGCCCAGAATACAGTTTAAGGCTTGTAACATCCTTGATGTTGGACTCTTGTGGACGCCCCAATGTTATCAGCAGAATAGGGGGTCAGGATAAACTAGCTTTGATTGACACCGGGGCTGGAATTAGTTTTACAAACAGAGCTTCTCCCACTGCAGGTCAGGAAAATATGGAAATTTATAAAATTCAAGGAATTAATGACACAGCTTCCCAGTGTGTATCTATCCCAGTTAAATGGGGTATCCCAGTGCACAGGGAACAAAACAATGGAAACCACTGCCTCCACTATAGTGAACACACCAAAAGAAATAATTGGAATTGACGTTCTCAACCAGTTAAATCTGGTGGTGGATATGGCTAATCTTACATTGTGGCAGTATACAGGAACTTCAAGTGATTCTAAAACTTTAGTGCATAAAGTCATTCCCATGCAGTTAGCAATGCAGTGCACCAAGGCAGCTCAGCATTATGATCTGTGTGTAATTCCCTCAGAGGTGGTTGATATTCCAGTCTGGGCACAAGACAAGTTAGATTGTGGGAAAATGAACACAGAAATACTGTTGGAAGGCAAGGATCCTCCACCACAGAAACAATACCCATCAAGTTATAGAGCCAGTGACTAAAATTGTGAAGATACTGGAGGAGAGGGGTCTGATCAGACCTATTTCTTCCACATGTAATTCACCAGCCTGGCCAATAGTTAAACTGGGGGGTTCCTTCAGGCTCACTATGGACTTCCGTGCCCTGAATCAAGTTTCAAAATCTGTAGTGCCCGTTGTAGCCTCATACCCGGAAATGATCTCTAAACTGAATCCCAAATGTAAATTTTTCTCTGTTTTAGACATATCCAATGGGTTTTGGAGTCTGCCCCTGGCCCTTGAATGCCAGTACAAAACAGCCTTTCAGTGGCTGGATAAACAATATGCATGGACTGTACTGCCACAGGGCTATAAAGATTCACCATCAATCTTTCATAAATACATGCAGGAAGCCCTGTCACTAGTGTCTTGCAGAGATAATATAATTCAGTATGTAGATGACGTTCTGATTCAGTCTGAGAATGAAGCTGTACACTGGAATCATGTAAGAGAATTTTTAAAAGCCCTCTTATAAGCTGGTCTTAAAGTTAATCCTGCCAAGGCTCAACTGTGCAAATCACAGGTTTCCTTTTTAGGGGTTACAATTGGCGAAGATGGTAAATCTGTAGATTCTCAGAGGATAGAGCTGATACGGAAACTTCCTACAGATCAGAAATCACTTCAGTCCTTTCTAGGGCTCACGGGTTTCTGTCGTAACTTCCTGCACAACTATGCTGAAGTGGCAGCTCCACTTTATTCCCTGCTAAAGAGTAAAGGTTATGTTTGGGAGGAAGAACATACAGAAGCTGTAACTAAATTAAAGCACATTCTGACTTCTGCTCCGGTTCTTGCACACCCAGACCATACACAACATTTTTTTCTGTACCCTGTAGTTGGAGAGAACTGTATAGGTGCAGCTCTAACACAACGCCTAGGAGGAGTAGATCGCCTTATTGCCTTCTGTTCCAGAGTTCTCACTTCTCCTGAACTCAAAATGGGAAACTGTGAAAAACATGTACTGGCTTCCTATGCTGCTATGCAGAAATTTACATACATCAATGGTGCTCAAACCACATACATATGCAGCCATCATACCCCACTCAAATTCATTGTAGAGGGAAAGTTAGCATGTAGCAAGATTAGGACTGAGAGAATAGTCCAGTGGACTCTCATGTTGCAGGCACAGAATGTAAAGTTTGAATTTTTGAAAGAACCTAACGTACAAGTGGCTGGAATCTTGCTGGAGGGGCAACCTCATGACTGTCAGTCCTCACCCAGTGCCCCTAATCACATGATCTTTAGGGAACTGGGACTAGACAAAATTTCACCTTTTCTTCCTACAGTATATATTGATGGTAGTAGCCAATGTGAAGGAGGCAGGCGAGAGATAGGAGGAGGAGGCTTTGGGCAGCCCACAAAAAAAAAAGTGGTGCCCGCCTGGGATTCGGCCGATTTGGTGCTGTTGAAGCCCTTGCCGTCTTGCCTGCCTCGCTGCCGAAGCCCTCCAGGTGGCTGAGCGCGAGGGTGGGAAGATGCAGAGCCAGCAGGAGAAGAGTTCGGGCCGAAAGAAGCTGGGGGCATGTGTGCGGCGGCAAGCCGTGTGGTGTTCAGAGACGGTCGCCCGCTGCTGTTGCAGCGGGTCCTGTAACCCTTGGGTGGAAGTGAGCAGCGGCGGAACAGGTATGCTACTCCTTCGTTTCACGCGCTTTTCAGTGCCTGTTAATGAGACGGCCCAGAATTCTCCACCGGAAATCAGTAAACTGGTGATTAAAAGTAATGCAATGTTGAACTGATTACTTTTAATCACCAGTTTACTGATTTCCGGTGGAGAATTCTGGACCATGTCCCTGACAACCCGAGAGGGGGTGATCGGGAGCAACGTTTACAGTGGTTGGAACAAGCTTGGATCTTTCGCACGGCATCCTTGGAACCTCAAGGTTTGAATCTTGAACTGGATTGGCTGAGCTTACTGTGACTAGGCAGCCTCTGATTGGTTTGATCTTGTATTTAAGTTCCTCTTTCTTTTGTCCTCGATGGTCAGTAAGTTGGACTGAGTTCATTGATCATCTCGATACAAGAGTCCCTCCGGAACACGCTGCTGGAGGAATTAATTTCTATTCCATTGGCGGGAGGACTGTAGAAGATGAAAATTTTCTTTTGTTTGCAGTGTTGAAAGCGTTGAAACAGGGCCGGAAGAGGATGGGAGGCTCTAAACGCAGTACTGTGTCCATAGTTAATCTGCATGATTGAAGCTAAGCCGTATGTCGGTACATCAAATCGTGAGTGGTTGTGTTATAGCACTAGAGTTGGTGCAATTATTTCACACTACATTTTCACCAAAAGTGGTGGTTAAGTAACATTTTTAATTAAAAGGGAAGTTACGCCTCGAGAGGGAGAAATCACTCACGGCTAAAACTTCCGACAAAAAATACAAAAAACATTACACATATTAGATATAGGGTTTCCAGCTATTATTAGGACACTCAAAGGTGTGGATTATTTGGTATACTGAGTGGTTGGGTTTGTAGTTATAGAAGAAACAAGCAACAGCAGCAGCAGCAAGAGAATTTGATGTTGGTGAGTCATCTGTTCGCGACTGGAGAAAGGAGAAAACGGCACTAGAGGAGATGAACCCGCGAAAACGTGTGCGTCGGGGTCCCAAAGAAAAGTGGCCAGAGCTAGAGAGTGACTTAAAAAAGTGGATTATGTCTAGAAGGGAGCAAAATCAAGCTGTCTCAACTATCGCAATTCAATTCAAAGCAAAACTGCTGGCCAATGAAAGAGGAATTTCACGTTTCCAGGCTAGTTTCAACTGGATTTGCAAATTTATGAAGAGGAATGGTCTTTCCGTGCGAATAAGAACAACTGTAGGCCAGAGGATTCCGGATGACTGGGAACAAAAGATGGCGGATTTCAGCACATTTGTCAGCAAAGAAATTTCGGAGTTCGGCATTTCGGCAATGGATGTTATTAACATGGATGAGGTTCCTGTGTCTTTTGACATTCCACCAACCAGGACTGTAGCTGCTTTGGGTTAAAAAACTGTCACATTAACAACAACTGGACACGAGAGGGCTTGCTTCACTGTAGTCCTGGGTTGCACAGCTAGTGGGCTTAAATTGAAGCCGATGGTTATTTTCAAGCGAGTAACCATGCCCCGTGAAAAATTTCCACAAGGTATTGTTGTTCACTTTAACAAAAAGGGATGGATGGACTCTGAGGCCATGAAAATATGGATTGATAAATGTTATAGGGGCCTGGTGGTTTCTTTTCTAAAAAGTCTTTGTTGATTTTCGATTCCATGGCTGCCCATAAAGAAACAAATGTGCAAAACTATATTAATTCGACTGGTGCCCATATCGCAGTGATACCGGGTGGTCTTACTTGCAAGCTGCAGCCGCTAGATATAGCAGTTAATCACCCGTTCAAAACGTTCATCAGACGAGAGTGGGATAATTGGATGCAGCGGGGAATTCATGAATTCACACCATCGGGATGATTAAAGAGGGCTACATTAACGGAAATCTGCAATTGGTTGTGTTCTGCTTGGGACAAAATATCCCCGGAAACCATAAGAAATGGATTCCGAAAAGCCGGGATTGTTTATAAGAACGAGGATCGGGTGCGTAGTGATGACGAAGATGATGATGAAAATGTCGAAAGGAGTGACGATGACCGTGCATATGTTACGGAAGAGCGTCTCCAGACGGTTTTAAATTATTTCAATGATGATATTGATGAGGGAAGTGATTTTGAAGGTTTTATGGAATTGGATGATGAAAATTAATTAAATATATTTTGAAACCATTATATTCTTGTAAGGACTCTTTTGTGGAATCGGTTCCCTATAATAAAGTTTCAGTATAGTACGCCCTCGCAAATACCGTGCGAGAGGGTTGCGCGGTAGGTAAAAAAGTGTATAGCGTGCGTGCTTTATGCGCGAAAATACGGTATTTAAGACTAATAAAATAAAATATTTTTTCACTCAACTTGTAATCAAACTCTGGAATTTGTTACCGGAGGATGTAGTAAAGGCTGTGGGTTTAAAAAAGGTTTGGACAAGTTTCTGGAGGAAAGGTCCATAAACCATTATTAAGAAGGGACCCAGGATATCAATGCTTGACCCAGTACAAGCATTGTGGAACCTGTCTCTTTTGGGGAAACTGCTAGGTACGTATGACCTAGATTGGTCACTGTTGGAAACAGGATACTGGGCTTGATGGACCTTGGTCTGACCCAGTATGGCATATCTTTGTTCTTATCTCATGGTGCGATGGGAGTCATAGAAACATAGAAACATGATGACAGAAAAAGACCACATGGCCTATCTAGTCTGTCAGCCAAGGTGAGTCGATTCTTCAGCCAAAGAAAGGAGAGGATGTCGGAGGGCTTGGATGCTGTGGTTCAGAAGTGGCCTGCCCACGGCTTGCTGTATGTGTTTCCTCCGTGGGCGCTCATAGGCAGGGTCCTTCAACGGGTAGAGGCCCACCCAGGTTGGATGTTTCTCATAACCCTGGATTGGCCTCAGCTCCCGTGGTACGCCGACCTCATGCGGCTGCTTGTCGATCGTCCGTGGTGCCTTCCAGTGAGGGATGATCTCCTGGCCCAGTGCGCATGCCACAGGTGGATTGGTTCTCGCTTACGTCCTGGCTATTGAAAGGGCATGGCTGTGGAAGCGAGCTTACTCTGGAGCAGTGATATCCACTTTGCTGAGTTCCCATAGATGTTCGACCTGTCTCTCCTATGTGAGAGTCTGGCGTATTTTTGAAGGCTGGTGCACAGATCAGCAGAAGAGGCCCCTTTCAGTGTCGGTTCCAGAGGTTTTGTATTTCTTGCAGGCAGGTTTTGAGAAGGGACTTGCAGCCAGCTCATGGCGGGTGCAGTTGGGCAGCTATTTCTTGTTTCAGGGGTAAGATTCAGGGAAAGTCCTTAGGGGAACATGCAGATGTAAGTCGGTTCCCGAGGGCAGTACGTCGCCTGCGGCCCCAGCAGAGGTCATCTGTTCCTCCTTGGGACCTCCAACCTCGTGTTGGATTCTCTGGCTGCAGAGCCTTACAAGAGCCGATGCAGTGAGCGTCTTTGAAGGACGTGACTCTTAAGGCAGTCTTTCTGGTGGCTATCTGTTTGGCCAGACATATTTTGGAACTTTAGGCTCTGTCCTGTCATCCGCCGTTCCTCCCCTTCTTTAAAAAAAGGTAGTCCTCTGGATGGTGCCTTCCTTCTTGCCCTAAGGTGGTTTCGTCCTTTCACGTGAATCAGACAGTTTCTCTCCCTTCTCTGGAGCTGGTTGGGGGGAACGATGCACGGTTACGCCGTTTAGACATACTCAGAATTTTGAAGCGTTACTTGGATTGCACAGCGGCTTTCCGCAAGTCAGAGCAGTTGTTTGTCTTGTTCAGGGGGTCACGTAAAGATGAGGCGGCAGCCAAGGCTTTGATATCCAGATGAGTCAGGGAAAGCCATTGCTTCGGCATATATCTGGAAGGGAAGGCAGGTTCCAGTCGGGCTCCGGGCTCACTCTACTCGAGCTCAGGCGGCCTCGTGGGTGGAATTTAGTTTGGCCCTGCCGCTGGACATTTGCAGAGCGGCTTCCTGATCTTCCCTGCACACCTTTGCCAAGTATTACCAGTTGGATGTTCAGGCCGCAGGAGATGTGGGGTTTGGAGGAGCGGTGCTTCGGTCCGGCCTTGCAGGCCCCTCCCAGGCTTGAACTGCTCTGTTACATCCCAGAGGAAAGGGACTGGACTGGAGGGACGCTTAGGAAAGAGTAATTAGTCCTTACCTGCTAATTAGCGTTCCTGAAGGAACTCCAGTCCAGTCCCTGATCCCGCCCAAGTTTTGTTTTGTTTTTTCCTGACAGGCATCGCCGGCCCGAAGTGATAAGCTGGCAAGAGAAGGTAAGGGTCGGAGACTCTCCGCTGGGGGTTCCGGTGATGAGGCGGTGTGGCTTGGCAAGGTGCCTAAGTAAGGGCACGTGCGGTCTCGGATAAGCCTCCTCATCTTTGGGGGGGAGAGGAGTCCCGGGGGAAGCAGGCACTGGTATTTGACAGTGTTAGTTATAGTTCAGTATTGTGTTTGCTTAATTGTCTCTCCATTAAGTCTGTTTGTCAATAGGATACTGGAGCTGATGGGAGGTGCCAGTGCTATTTATATCCTAGGGTCAACAAAAAGATGACGTGCTCAGTCTCCAAGCTGCTGGAATGGGGGCACAACCCAGAGGAAAGGGACTGGACTGGAGTTCCCTCAGGAACACTAATTAGCAGGTAAGGCCTAATTACTCTCTTTTTTTTTTTGTTAGGTTAATGTGATTACGGTATCTAGAGAGCATGATCATGTAATTTTCCCTATTAACAGCAGTTTTTGAAGCCCTCCATGTATGTTCAAGCTTTCTTAGTTCTCTTTTTATAAGTCTCAGCTCATGGGAGAACCATTGCTTAGAGGGTTTTTTGACTAGTGTCGAATTCTGTGGCTTTGTGGCTATCTCATTAATTGAAGTGTTCCATTTAATAATTGTATCTAGGTTATCTGTGGTTAAGTCTATGGACTTTAAGAGCTCATTTGTGATGCTCTCCTTATAGAAATGATTGTATTTGGAGCATATTTTGGGCTGATTTCGATCAGTTTTTGTTAGTAGTTTGGTTTCAAATGTGAATTCAATAAGATGGTGGTCTGTTGTCAAAGGTGAGGAGTTACGTGGTAATTGTATTTCCTGGATAGAAATAAGAGGTCAAGGAGATTTCCCTTATTGTAAGTGGGTTGAGTATGAATTTGTTTAAAGTTTAATTCCTCTTTTGCATTAGTGAACGAGGTTGCATGTGAGGGTTGGAGAGATGGTAGATTGAAATCTCCAAGTAGAACTGTATTTTTACATAGTTTTATTGACGAACTAGTCAATCTTTGCCAGGCCTTCAGGGTCTGATGTTAGTGGTCTGTATAATAGGAAGAATGCCAGGTTTGAGCAGTTGATTATGAGAAGATCTATATCTGACTTGGAATTGGAGCGAAGGAGTTGAGGATCTAATGAGTCTTTTTATCATTAGGACTCCACCCCCACATTTACTTATTCTAGGGGTATGGAATATTTTATACTTGGGCGGGCATATCCGATTAAGAAGAATATTGTCTGTCTAGATCTAGATTAAGACCTCAAAACATATTTATTTATAGAAACATATGAGCATCCAGGCAACATTCCATACCCAAACTGAAATACCACCTACCCTGCCAACTAAACACGCACCTATCCTATCCATACACACACAAGTTTATCTTACCACTTTATTAAATACCCTCATGTTAAATGTTACCTTTAATTGTACTGTCTAAATGCTGTTATGTAACTCTACTGTCTAAATGTTTACATGTACCCTAATGTTAATTGTAACCCTCCAATTGTGATGTGACGTGACCACCATGATTGAAGGATAAGGTGGTATACAAGTCTGTCTAAATAAATAAATAGATCGCTTAGTCAGGTTTCCGTAATGTATATAATTTCTGGACTGGCTGCAGTAGTGTAATCAACAATGATAGGGATTTTCTTTTTTATGGAGCGTGCATTAATGTATGTACATTTAAGTGATGTTTTGTCAGTGATATTTTGTGAAGTGTGGGTATTTAGAGGAATGGGATTTATGTAGATTAGTCTTCGTGGGTGTATGTTATTTGTATGCAATGATGCAATTTCTGTATGGGATGGTATACGCTAAAAATTGGGATTAGATCAATCCACAGTACGACCTTTTAACTTTCGAAAGGGAGACTATGATAAAATGAGGAAAATAGTTAAGAAAAAAACTAAAAGGAGCAGTTGCAAAGGTTAAAGACTGCCACCCACCCACTACCTGGACCTTGAGGGTTTCCAGGAAGAGGTGGCCTTTGGTGCCCTTCAGGGGTAAGGTACTACAATGAGGCCCTAGGGATTCTGGGTGATGTAGTCCTGAGCCTCCTGAAGGGGTTGAGATTGTAGTTGTGTGCTCAAGTAGTTAAAGGCAGGCAAATAAATTTATTTTTATGAGGTTTATTTCCCGCTTTTGCAGTTCAGTGCAAACAGACGCTAAGAAGTTTTATAGCACAAAAACAAGCATGAGAAAACCAAAATATACAGGGTTTGCAATGCTGGGCTAAGTGTCCATTAGCTTCTGGATTCACATTCAAATTGTCATGTGACTCTTTCATGAACTGAAACTAAAAAGTCTGGTACAACAGCAAAGCTTCTTATATCCAGAAAAATGCTTTAACTTATTCAACTTTCATAAGTTTTCTCAGCATGATAACAAGTAAGGTAACGTCTGTTATATTTATTTCATATAACTTTTAAAGCACTTTAATTAATGTCCTTTTCAATGGTACAAGTTGAGCAATCCATTGCTATCTCTTGCTCTGTGGAAGGCAGGGAAACATCTAAGGGCATCTCCTCTTCACAGCTGTTTGCATGCTGTGCTGAATTAGAAGGAGAAACTGCCTTTCTTTCTAGGAATTCCCTGAACTCTGTTAGAAGTAATTCAGCCTGCGTTTTCCCTTTGCTACGCTGAAGTCTTTCTCCTGCTTCAGGTAAACATTGGCTTAAGATGTCTATCTCATGGTAATTAGCAAGGCTGCTTTTGTCAGCACCACAGTTCGGCGTGCTAGTAAAACCCTTCCCCCACTTATCTTTAAAAGTAAGTGCTGGGTTTTCCTTTAAAACTTCAACTGACTTTGGAGAGTTTCTGAACAGGCTTTTAAAAGTAGAAACGTCAGGTTTATCTTGGCTCACATCTCTCCAATAAGGCTCAGCAGTTTTCTTTCTATTAGCTTCTAGGCTGTAGGCTTCCGCTGGCTTATTAGAATATCTTGTGCTGCTTGAATGCTTTTCAGGCTGCACCAAACTGCCACAGTTTTGTCTGACTTTGTTCTGGCTTTTAAAGTTATCCTTCCAGCTTTCTTGCTTCCCAATATTATAGCTGCTAGCTGCTTCAACCCCACTTCGTACCTTGTGCTGAGAGTATCTCCAGGGGAAATCTTTATCCCTCTGGTTTCTGCTCCAAGGTCCTGCTTGGTTCTCTGGAATCATGGGCTGTATCTTCTGGTCTCTCAGTGCTTTTGAGCCCTTCTTCCCATAGAAGTCTCTCACTGCCCCTGAGTCTCCCAAGTACTTGCTTCGTGACTCCAAACTGCTCCTCCGTGGAACACAGCTGCCTTGTTGCTCTCCTTGCCGTTGCTGTTTCTCTCTCTCCTTCTCCAACTCTTCCTGTCTCTCCACCCACTGTTTCTGTGTTTTGTTGCTTAACAAGCTCCCCGTGTGTTGCACTGCCCTCCTCCTGCTTGGGCGTGCCCAATCAGGGACTTCACCTATCTCCTCCCCTAAGGTGAGGTGTGGTTCCTGATCAGCTACATGTTTTTTTCTTTCTGAAGAGAAAATGCTGCTTTCCCTTGCAGTACCAGTTTTCTCCACCAGATCTCCGTCTATCTCCATTGCTTCTTGAGAAGCTTCTACGTCACAAGACTTACATCAAGCTTGGGTGCTGTTGAAAAATATTATCTTGGAAGCCCAGACCAGCTGTATTCCACGCTTTAAGAAAAGTGGAAGGAAATCCAAAAAACTGCCAGCATGGTTTAAAGGTGAGGTCAGAAAGGCGGCTGTTGCCAAAAAGCATCTTTCAGGAAATGGAAAAAAAGAGCCAAACGATGAAACCTGGAAACAGCACAAGCACTGGCAAGTTAAATGCAAGGCATTGATAAGGCAGGCAAAGGGAGAATTTCAGAAGAAGCTTGCTGTGGAAGCAAAAACGCGTAATAAAGACTTTCAAGTAGATTCATAGCAAAAAACCTGTGAGAGAGTCAGTTGGTCCATTAGATAATAGAAGGGTTAAAGGTGCACTAAGGGGACAAGGCGATAGCAGAGAGCCTGAATGAATTCTTTCCTTCGGTCTTTACTGAGGAAGATGTAGGGATGTTACCCATGACTGAAATGGTATTTAAAGGTGCAGAAGAATTGAAGGAAATATCGATACATCGGGAAGATGTATTACAACTATTAGATAAACTGAAGAGTAGCAAATCACCTGGGCCGGATGATATACATCCAAGGGTGTTGAAAGAACTGAAATATGAGATTGCAGACCTGTTGTTAGTAATCTGTGAACTATCATTAAAATCATCTTTAATACCTGAAGATTGGAGGATGGTGAACGTAATAGTAATTTTTAAAAAGGGTTCCAGGGTTGATCCGGGAAACTACAGACCGGTGAGCCTGACGTCAGTACCTGGAAAAATGGTAGAAACCATCATAAAGAACAAAATTGCTGAACATGTAGATAGTCATGGCTTAATGGGAGACAGCCAACATGGCTTTAGACAAGGAAGATCTTGTCTTACTAATCTGTTATGTTTTTTTTGAAGGCGTGAATAAACAGGTGGACAAAGGTGAGTCGGTTGATATAGTGTATCTGGACTTTCAGAAAGCCTTTGACAAGGTCCCTCATCAGAGACCTTTGGCAAAACTAAAGAGTCATGGGATAGGAGGCAGTGTACTATTGTGGATCAGGAACTGGTTAAAAGATAGAAAGCAGAGGATAGAAGTAAATGGCCAATTTTCCCAATGGAGAAAGGTGAATAGTGGTGTACCCCAGGGATCTGTGCTGGGTCCGCTGCTTTTTGACATATTCATAAATAACCTGGAAAAGGGAATAATGAGTGAGGTTATCAAATTTGCAGATGACACAAAACTATTTAAAGTTGTTAAAACCCAAGAGGATTGTGGAAAATTGCAAGAGGATCTTGATAAATTGGAAGACTGGGTGTCAAAATGGCAGATGAAATTTAATGTGGACATGTGCAAAGTTATGCACCTAGGGAAGAGCAAACCAAACTATGGTTACACGATGCAAGGTTCCACATTAGGAACCACCACCCAGGAATAAGATTTAGGCATCATTGTGGATTAAGTTAAAACCCTCGGCCAGTGTGCAGCGGCGGCCTAGAGCAAATAGAATGCTAGGTATCATAAGGAAAGGAATGGGAAATAAAACAAAGGATATTATAATGCCTCTATATCATTCCATGGTGAGACCACACCTTGAATATTGTGTGGCATTCTGGTCGCCGTCTCTTAAAAAGGATATAGCGTTATTAGAAAAGGTTCAGAGAAGAGCCACCAAAATGGTAAAGGGGATGGAAGGGATACCCCTATGAAGAAAGGCTAAAAAGATTAGGGCTCTTTAACCTGGAAAAGAGACGGCTGAGGGGAGATATGATAGAAGTCTATAAATTAATGAATGGAGTGGATCGATTGTTTACGTTATCAGAATATAGAAAGACTAGGGGACATGCAATGAAGCTACAGGGTAAACTATTTGACTAATAAAAAAAAATATTTTTTCACTCAACGTGTAATCAAACTCTAGAATTAGTTACCAGAGGATGTAGTAAAGGCTGTTAGTGTAGCTGGGTTTAAAAAAGGTTTGGACAAGTTCCTGGAAGAAAGGGCCATAAACCATTATTAAGTAGGGACCCAGGATATTGATTCTTGACCCAATACAAGCATTGCGGAACCTTTGTGTTTTGGGGAAACTGCTAGGTACGTATGACCTAGATTGGTCACTGTTGGAAACAGGATACTGGGCTTGATGGACCTTGGTCTGACCCAGTATGGCATATCTTATGTTCTTATGTTCTTATGACTAGCAGGTTTTTCAATTGTACAATTGGACCCAAATAACCAAATGGTACTGCAGAGACAGTATTCCTGTGGGTCAGCGTCAGCACAGTACTGTGAACTGGCTGCTTTTGTGGCTTGTATGCAACAATATCAGGATTCACACCCAGAGATACAAATCATTTTAGATTCTGATTATGTCTTTAAAAGTGCTATTGCCCTGTTACCCTGGTGGCTGGAAAATAAATTTAAATCCACAGATGGGTCCACGGTGAAAAATTCATCACTGTGGACTGTGGCACAAGAACTGAGTGAGAAGTTTCAGAGAGTACATTTAATTAAAATGAAGGCACATAGGAAGAAAGGTCCTTTAGTAAAAGGAAACACATTAGCAGACTCACTAGCCAAGGAAGCATGCCATGTAGGCCTCATATGGCCCTGGTATGAGCAGACACGCATGGTCGCTATTGCTACACATTCCACATGAGCAGAATATGAGCAGATAACACCACCAGATTACTTCATAGCACTGCAGACAAAGGACCCTGAACTTTCCAATTTTAGGAAGCTTGTGCAGGACGCCCCAGATAACCTATATCAGCATACACCCATTCTCACACTCACTATAGAGAAAGACATTCTATGTGCAAAAAGAGAGGAAGGCTTGGTTATAGCTTTCTCCAGAGCTCGAGTAAAGAATGGATGCATTGGGTTCATGGTGCAGGTCCTATGGGACACCCTAAAGCAGAAGAAATGCAGACTATCCTTAATAGGTTGGTATGGTGGCCAGAAATGAAACATGATATACAGGATTATGTTTCCTCCTGTGTAATCTGTGCTTCATTTGGGAGGCAACCTAAAAAGAGAAGGGGACAGTTAATGAGAGCACCTCCTTGTGGCCCATTTGAGAGATTGCAAATAGATCATGTGGGCCCTCTTCCGTTAACAGCTAGGAAAAATAGATTTTTACGCACTGTTGTTGATTCCTTTTCTCATTGGGTAGAAGCATTCCCTGTCCCAGATCAAACTGCTTGAACCACTGCAGAAATCCTAACTATGCAATTTTTTTACACGCTGGGGCATCCCTAAGACGATTGATTCTGATAATGGTCCTGCATTTGTTTCTCAGCTGATCAAGGAATTGTTTGATTTTCTAGGCATAGAACAACTCCACATTCCGTACCAGCCACAGGCAGCAGGGCAGGTAGAAAGAATGAATCAAACAATTAAGGCCCACCTCAGCCCTATGCTTAATCTGACTGGGAAAAATTGGGATTGGGTGCTCCCGTTAGTCCTTATGCGTATCAGAGCTAATGTCTGCAAATCCTCAGGCTTTGCACCCTACGAAGCCTTAATGGGAAGGCCAATGCCACGGTGGGAAAATCTGCTGCATCCTTTTCTTCCAGAAGACCAGACCGTAATTCTTACCAATGAGTGGATGAAATCCCTGCAAGAACATCTTAAAGAAATTCAGACCACTGTGCTAGCTAACACAGAAAAAGCTAGAGATTATCTGCAGGAGGTGCATGCAAAAGGTTCCGATTTAAGGCCCCTCAATGTTGGGAGTAAAGTGATGACCCTGACACCTAGACCAAACCTCCCCTTTGGAACTGCAAAGTGGGAGGGACCGTACTTAGTTACAGATACCTTAGGCCCAAGCCTATACCAGATCCTAATGCCCGACAACCAGCAGTATTGGAAACACATCACCCAGTTGAAACCATATGGGTAATACGTGTTTTATCAGTCTTTGTTTTCAGGTATCACCTGACGACAGCACGGACAGCTGCTTTCTGAAGACAGCACGGACAGCTGCTTTCTGAACAAAGGTCGCTTGAGGATGGTGACTATTTACTTCTGCTGCATAGTTGATGTGTCCTGTATACTGGACATGTGTCTAATAGTTATGTAAATAAATAGTAAACATTATTTCTGTGGTTGCATAGTATAAGTGGGAGCACTAATTTACCCCCTAGTAGAGTGAAACGAGTTAGCTTTTATTATGTCCCGGTTTCCTGTTGTCCTTGTATCTGCTCTCTTCTACCCAAGTCTCATTACAGGAACTATCATCCGAATATGCACGATTGGTTGGGCTAACTCCACAGATGGTGTATATCGCTATCAAGAAATACCCCCACCTTCCCCGGAAGGAAAGGATCTGGTCATCCTGAGTTTCTGTTCCCTACAGGACAAGCCAGTGTCCTATTCATTAAACATCACTCAAGTACAGTGGGCGCCACCAGTTTCCACTTCTCTAGAAAGGACACAAGAATTGAGGGCACCTCCAGAACATTACTTTCTAGGTCCTCCTGCCTTGATTTTGTACAATATTTCCTGTCAGGACAAAGGTACCTGGAAAATAACTTATACATGGGTTCTGAGTAATCAACAGCACATCACTGAGACTTCATTCTTTTTTGATGTATCTTGTTTATCTACCACCCCTCATCCCACCCCTCCAACAACTTCGGCTCCTCTTGTACGCTACCTTTCTGATATTCACCCATTTCAGGAAGGACATCCCTTTCAGATCAAATATGATGCACCACACGATGTTTTACATGAGGTAGAATACCATTTCCTTACTTGGCATCTATTTCCTAAATTGTTTCTAGTTACTCAAAATATCCAAATTACTCTCAGTTTATTACCAACCACATACAAATGCTCAGTACTTGGTTTGATATGCAGTCAGTAACACCCCAAGCCAAGCAATTACGACACAAGCGGGAATTAATTGATACAATTTTAGGTGGCACAGGGACTGCACTGGGTGCCCTTAATATAATTGATATAGAGGTGCTCCACAATAAAATGGGATCCACTGCGCAACATGCTTCTGATGGTTTTACCTTACAACATACTATTAATGAAGCTTCCTCTAAACCAGGGGTCTCAAACTCAAATTGCTTTGAGGGCCAAATGAGGACTTGTAAAGTAACCCGGGGGCCGCATAAGACGCGGGGCCTCATTTGCATAAGGGGCCTCATTTGCATAAATATTTGCATAATGTTACCATACACTAACTTTTAGTAAACATGCCTCTTAATGAGTATGGATAAAGAAAGACTAAAAGATTTAGAAACAGGAAGACAATAATTAAACTGGGAACCCCAAAAGCCAAACTTGGAATGTACAACAACACTGTAGAAATAAAACTATAAATTAATTTCCTCTTGTACTAAACAAAGCGCAAACATTAATGATGCACATTTCCCAGAGCTGACATATTCCAGTTAATAAATTAAAAATAAAGAGATATTTTTCTACCTTTTGAGCATTTTTTTCAGTTGCAATTGCTCCAGCCACTTTCTTCTGGTTTCTTCATGTCTTCTGCTAACTCTCCATCGTCTGCTGTCCATTTGCCCTTTCTTCTCTCTCCTAGTTTTTTTTTCCATTCTCTCTCTACATCTGCTTTAACATACTAATCTTTCTCCTTTTGCTCTTTCCTCATTCCTATTTCATCCACTCAAATTTTACCCCTCCATCCTCAATCCCCACTTACTCTCCCAATACCCGGCCAATTGTAGATTTTTTATCCCTCCCACACAAAATATTTTTCCCCTCTCCATTTTACTCTCCCAGCCCCATCCCATTCTAATCCTCCCCCAACATCAGCTCCCTTCTAGTTCCAGCCTCACCCAGCATCCATTCCCTTCTAGTCCCTGCATCAGCCCATTTCCAGTCCTAGCCCCCCATCAGCCCATTTCCAGTCCTAGGGGGGGGGGGGGTTAATGATGGTTCCAGTAGGATCAGTCTGTTGACCAGGTACAGTTCTTCCTCTTGGGGGCACTTGGCCCCCACCACACACATACTGTGCACCCTACATGTCTACAGATGGTTTCTGCCAGGTCCTGCAATCATATCCCATCCCCCTTCCTGCTGAATGCAATCTGCTACTTATGATCATTCCCACTGCCTGCATCACTTTACACACCCCTAATCTGTTGCCTTGACCCATAGAATGATAGGAGGGTGCATCTGCTAGTGACTGGGGGAACATGATATGGCTGTGCTTCTAACCACAGACAACAACTGAGTGGATATTTCAGCTGTATCAGCCCCGTACCTGCTTACCATGTTTGTGATTGGGGTGTCTACCCGCCGTTCTTGCTCACTGCTGTCTTGGTATGTGTTCCCCTTCCATTTCTGGCTGCACACATATAGTTGCAAAAGGTCTCTACTGCAGGCATGTGCTGACTAGTGGTAGGATTTGCACTTGACTGCTTTGATGTACAGCCCATCACTTCCTCCCTGCAACTATACTTGCACTCCATTCAGGTGACTTCGTGCCTTGTAAGCTTGCTGCATATGCTGCTCCCACATAATGTAGAGATAGCAGGAAGTCTCATTTTGGATTCCCTTGCCATTTGGTGCAGGGGTTCAGTGGCTACTTACCAAGGAGCCAGCCTCTGGTGATTTCTCTACTGCTGAAGCGCTCATATATGCAAGATTGTGCTAGGATATAGACATCATTGCAAGACCCTGGGAAGTGAGGAAAGCAGACTCTGCTGTCCCGCGGCCCCTTCTCCTCTGCCCGGAAGAGCCCCGAGCCTGCTCCTTTAGCGGTGGGCTTTTCAAGCCGCGAAGAGAGAATTTTCCTCTCGCGCGGCTTGACAAGTGAATAGGTTTAAGCCGCGCGAGAGGGAAATATTCTCTTCGCAGCTTGAAAAGCCCGCCGCTAAAGGAGCAGGCTCGGGGCTCTTCCGGGCAGAGGAGAAGGGGCCGCGGGACAGCTGATTCTGCTGCTACCACGGCGGCGGCAGCAGCAGCAGAAGCCAGGTTTTGTGTTTTTTTTTTCCTCCGTCGCGGGCCGCACAAAGTTCTCTTGCGGGCCGCATGCGGCCCGCGGGCCGCGTGTTTGAGACCCCGGCTCTAAACTGTCCATTGTAGTTGTAGATTCCTTTGCTCTTATATCTCCCATTATAGAACAGAAAATTGTTACCTTAGCACATGCAGACTACAGATTGGGAAAGAATATTTCCTGGGCTCTGGCCTGTGATCAAGTACAGATCGAGCTTATTACTATGTTAAAGGAAATTCTGATCACTGCTAAGTTGGGACACTGGCCACCACCTCTTGTCCATATGGCTAGTACCAAAATACCTGAATTTGCTATAGCTCTCCTTGATTGGTGGACAGTTAGTGTTCCCATTTGTTCACTACAAGGCTGCTCTATCTGTACTTTGATCCCATGGTCAGGACAACACACAGTTATTTACCCTGTTGTTAATATCGGTGTGCAGTTTGATAACATGCTTATGTATCCTGTGGAGCAGACTACATTTCAGTTCAAATGTGAACCACACCAATTTAAAGAGGCTGACACCTCCTGCTGGAACAATTCTTCCTCTTGCTCCCTGATTGTTAAGCTCTCATACTCCCTGACTACCTCACACAGTTTGTATTACCTTGGAGCTGGACACTTTTGTTTTCATCTGTTCTTTCCCCAGAATGTTTCTTTTTCAATTGCTCCCAGAATGCATGACATTCGCCTTCCTAAGAACACTTTGCTGTACAGTTCAAACTATTCACTAAACAATACCTGGTGCAGTCATACACCACTGGTCTCCATCACCGTTAACGGGACAACTTATTCCACACCGCTGGTTACCAATGACTTTATTGACATTCCAGACTTTATCTCATATGCTGTGCATCCATTACCACTTGGCATGGGAGAAGAGACATTATATAAACTGCTCAACTTTACAGAACTCCATGCCTATATTAATCACCTTAAAACAACATCCACCGAAGTGAATCACACCATCACTCATGAGAATGGGCACATTCGACAAACTGTTGAACACTTGCTACAAGATGCTCATGTGTCTGTGTGGGAACTGTTATTTGGTTACTCACCTACTGCTGATCATGTCTTTAATGTTTTTATTCACCCTATTATTATTTTAACTGCTGTACAAATATTGCTATGCATTATCATAATTTTCCTGTGTTGTAAAATGAAACACATATGCATCTCTTTGCAGCGCATGTCCTATAAAATACCATCAACACTTTAAGGTAGTTACACTTAATTTCTCCAGCATCCACCTTTACATCCGCGCTCATTTGGCCTGCTAATTTAGCTAATTTGGCATTTCCTACTACATTGAATACCAGAATCAGCTGCAGTCTAGTATTACTTCCTACCCTCACTCATAGCATCCTGGTACCTTTCGGCTTTAACCTCCTCAGAAATTCCTGCATCTCTTATGCACTGTTCATTCTCTCTAAGACGGGCACTGAGGTGGCATATTGGGTTTCCCCACCCAGTAGTGGCTGCCCTACCTAAGACACGAGGTTTGGACTCAGAATGGGACTTGCTCATCTCTAGAACACTAGAGACAGTACTGTGCAGTATAGGGGACCTGCTGGACATAGCAAGGTATTTAAACAGGAGGTAGCAGACAAGCTGCCTACTATCATGTATATAGTATTGCAGCGGGGACAGGTACCACAGGTTTGCTTCCACCATTTCCCAGAAAGAAGAAAAAAATGTGGGAGATGTCAGCATACAGCATGACATTATGCCTAGCATAGGTTTCATGGCTTTTCCCAGACCTTGGCCTACAGGCAGCTCTGACACCCTGGTGAAGTCAGATAGGATGTCTCCAGACTTGACGGGCTTAAGCATGCCTGATGAGATTAGTCTGCAGGATAACAGCCCCTCCTTGCTAATCAGGTGATAACAGACCTCAAACAGACCAAAGTATGACAAAAGGAGGTGCTGGAAAAGGAGAACTTCACTATAAAAACAGAGAAGGACAAAAATACTCTCTCTCTTCCTATTCATCAGACACTTCTTACTATGAGACTCTGACACACACTTCTCTTTACCTCCCCCCCCCTTTTCTCTCTCCCTCCCACACCCAGGCACACACATCGAGTCATTGATATACACGGAAGCAGCTCGGTAACCACTATGTACCTCTGTTCTGTACCCATGTGAGAGGTCTATTTCTATATAAAAACCTTTTTTTAAACCACACTAGTTTGGTTGTCTTGTGCTACAAACCCTACTGCCTCTGTGAAGTGGACCCAGGACCAACAGGAGAGTAACCAAACGTAGGAAGCGGCGAAAGGTTACACCCTCCAACAAAAAAAAGAAAGGAGGGGGATGAGCCTTCAGCGCCAATGCTAGCTGTTCCCCCAGCCCGGGAACAGCTACGTATAGTCGGAGGGGGGGGGGGGGGGGGCTCTCATTACTGGTATACTAGCTCCATGCAAACAGTAAACAGTGAGTATCCTTCAAGGGAAGGCAGGCAGGCAGAAACCATCTATTCGCGTGGATTTGCTGGAACCCTCTGGGGATCTACTTTGTGCCTCTCGAGCATGAGGTATGAATTCCATTTGTTCTCAAGCCTCATGAATCCAGTACACATAGAGGCCCATTCCAACATGTGCGTCTCCGGGCCATCTGGAAGATCAGATGGCCCGGAGATTTACTTGATTCCACTCCCGCGGGGGCTAGATGTCCCCATGAGAGCAGAATTGCATCACAGTGGCTGGACGTCTGGGTAATGCCCCGATTCAGGCACTCTAGACATCCAGCCACTTCTCTGACTAACTCAGCCAGGCTCCTTCATGGAGCTGCAGTGCCATGGCATCTCGTCTCCATGCATGAGCGGTGATCCCTGGCAGCAGCGGTATCCGGCCTGTTCCCTTAGCCCAACCCCCAATTGGGCTTCCCATGGCCATGGTCAAGCTGCGGAGAACCCCCTGCACCCCTCACCTTCTTGTTGTCCATGGCACCGCTGTCCCCTGATGTCCAGGGGGACTTATTCCACCTCCAAGGTGGAATAAGTCCCCCGTTTAACTGGCCGACCCCTGACCTACAGGGCTAGCCTCAAAATCGGCCTGTACATCTGGGGTCACGTTACTGCCTACTGCCCGCCCTCATTCCTCCCCTGGCCCACCCCCTCCCACCCACAAATAGAGCTCCCCGCACAAATCAGCTATACGTGCGGGTAGCTCTGTGGCCGCCAGTGCGATCCAGACATTTAGCGGGTCTTGACATTCGGATCGGACGTCCAGACCTGCTAAACGAGGATCAGAATGTCCCCCTAAGCATCCAAACACTCTGCACTTTGATACATCGGTCATTACTAGAGCCAGCTTCACCATCCCAATCACTTGGTCCTCATCTCCAGGCAAGGTAACGTTGGTCCCCAGCACTACAGCTGGTCCACAGCCCAACACCAGGTCCATGAAGGAGATGCTCAAAGTTATCCCAGGAACTACCATCCACATTTCAACCAACTTCACAGTTTGGGCCAGGCCACGGCATGTGCCAACCCCCCCCCCCCCCCCCCTCCTCGTGCAATGTCTCTGTGGGCCATATTGCCCAGTTTCACTTAGACTTCCCATCTTGAGATGCTCTAATCAAATGTGAGGCACTCAGCCCAACAGCCTCAGGCAGTCATGTTGGCCCGGGCTCCTTTTGCCTGAGTCCCCAGGATCCCCATGGGTTGTTATACCCTGACACTTATATGACCACTTTTCCCACTTACCCTACATTTTTCTTTGCATCCACTCTCAAAGGGAAATCCTGGTGCCCATAGCTCAGAAGATAGGTGGCAATCCACTCATTACCTCACCCCCTGCCTCTCCAGGCATGCGACAAACATCCCTACTACCACCCCACAGGTGGATGTCACTCATCCTCTCCCACATAGCCACCCCATACATGTAACGTATTCTGGACTCCAGAAGGAAACTCTCTTTGGCACAGTGCAAGTACCATGGCAAGCAATAGCAGCAAATTTGATAGACTGACATTATACTCCAAATGCAAGACTGAGGTTCATGACTGTTTGGGTATGTGCAAAGCTAACCCATTTGGAGTATTGGCCGCCACCTCATCCCTCTGGAACACATCTCCCCTTCCAAGCCTCAGTGACCAACTTTCACAAAAAAAAAGAAAAAGAAGAAAAAGGTGTAAGGAACATAAAGCATTCCTCCCCTTTGTAACTAGGACATGCAGAAGAAGTGGGTGTGCCCAGCAACAGCTGCCACACCAGGCAGTGGTCTCCAAAGTAGCGATAGAAAGGCCAAACTCTCCAAACCTCAGTTCCGTACAGCTCCAGATAAGGAACATTGTTGTCTTTTGCCCCAAACCGTGGGACATTTCCTCTCCATATCCAACCAAAGACCTCTCATTGGTAAACTCTCCTGAAGAAGACACCACAGAGTGAAAAGGAACCCTTGTTTATCCTGAACAATTGCAGGCACTAATAATTCTCCAGATCACACATGTAGTTAACAACCGTCTATAGTCACTATACTTAACACTATGCTCATCTCCCTCCAAGGGAGTCACTTTTAGTAACCACCCTTCTGGATACTCCTGAGATACTGACTTTGGCTTCAACCCACTGCAGCATGGTTCCCTGGGTGCAAGGGGCCCTCTATTAGTCTGAACACATCAACCCTTGAACCCTCAGCCTGGGATTCACCCATCTGTGTGGCTGATTACACAGGTACACTACCAAAAAACTGCCTCCAGTTTTGCAACTGATTCCTATAGATTTTGGGGTGCTGAATCCAGGAAAAATAGCCAAAATGTTCCATCACGTCACGTTTTCTTGCAAAATTAGATTTCTTACCCATATAAGGAATGTTCACATAATTTCTTTTTAGCCGACTGCAGTTTATTTTCTTGGCCCAAAATAGAGGTTGTAATGGTTAACTAACTAGAAACACTCCCTCATGATATATTAGAGTGTTTTGTATTCATTTTATACATTAACAGGACAATTGGGAGGCGGGGGGCTAAATCCAGTACTCGCGCTGGCGGATGTTCTTTCCTGTTCGCCTCGCCTCGTTCGCTCGCTCAAACACGGTGGTTGCGACATGAACGTTCCTGTCAAATTTCAGTTTCTTGCAAGTTCATTATTACCTTTTCTTTGCTCAGTCGTAATCCAGCTTTATTCCGAAGTGGTTCACTACAGTTGTAGTTTGCAGTGCTGTGTATTTGTGATGGCTCACAGAGCCAGAGGTTGCGTCAACTCTCCGGACAGTTTTTGTTTTATTTGTGGGGAATATACCGTGAAAAAGCGACAGAGGAACATTTCTGCATTTATTAAAAAAGTATATTTTGCCTATTTCGGTTTGAAGTTAGGTGATCAAGACAAACCGTGGGCTCCTCACAAAGTGTGCAAGACATGTGAGGAAGATCTACGCTTATGGATGAAAGGTAAAAAACAAGCATTTCGTTTCGGAATACCTATGATGTGGCATGAACAAAGAGACCACAGCAGTGACTGCTATTTTTGCTCTTGCATTGTGAAGGGATACAACTTAAAAAATAAGAACGTAATAAGTTACCCTAACCTTCCCTCAGCAATTAGGCCTATGCCACATAGCAACGAAGTACCTGTGCCTGAACCACCAAAATCTTTGGATCATATTTGTGTGGACGTTCTGATCATGATGAGACTCATCAGATGGCTTTTCCCGATGAGTCCAGTACTTCCGAGTTTGAAACTGAACCAGATCCGAAACCTGAACTTTTCTCTCAAGCTGAATTGAATGATTTAGTCCGGGATTTAGGACTCCCAAAAGATGCTGCCCAACTGCTAGGTTCTCAGCTTAAACAGAAAAATCTATTGTCACCAGGAACAACTTTTTATTGGTACCGCAACCGCGAGACACAATTTTTGAAGTATTTCAGCAAAGAGGAAGATTTGGTATTTTGCAACGATATATACGGAGTGATGGAAAAGTTTAAACTCAAGTATGATCCTGCTGAATGGCGGCTGTTCATTGATTCGTCAAAAGACAGCATAAAAGGTGTTCTTCTTCATAATGGCAACACATTCGCTTCAGTTCCTATTGCTCACTCTGTTATTCTCCAAGAAAAATACGAGAATTTGGCCCTGATTCTTCAGAAGATTCGTTATGATGAGCATAAGTGGATGATTTGTGGAGACTTTAAAATTCTATCCATGCTATTAGGGCAGCAATCCGGTTTCACCAAATATCCCTGCTTCCTTTGCTTGTGGGATAGCCGGGCCCGCGACCTACACTGGGGGAAAAAAGACTGGCCAATTCGGGAGTATTTGAGACCCGGTGAGAAAAATGTTCTTAATGAGAGCTTGGTACCTCGTGATAAAATTCTATTACCACCTCTCCACATTAAGTTGGGTCTCATTAAGCAATTCATCAAGTCCCTTCCAAAAGATGGTGAGTGCTTTCGGTACCTTTGCTCAAAGTTCCCCCGACTTTCTGAAGCAAAGCTAAAGGAAGGAGTGTTTGTTGGCCCTGATATAAGGAAACTCATTTCAGATGGAGCATTCGCTGAAACGATGTCTGAGAAGGAAAAAGAAGCCTGGGATTCCTTCAAGGATGTTGTTCTCAAATTCTTGGGGAACAGGCGGGATGAGAACTATAAGGATATTGTTGCCAGGATGCTCAATGCCTTCAAAGAACAAGGCTGTAACATGAGCCTGAAAGTCCATTTCTTGCACTCCCATGTGAACTACTTTCCCGAAAACCTGGGGGCGTACAGTGAAGAACAAGGTGAAAGGTTTCACCAGGACATCAAGGACGCAGAGAGAAGGTACCAAGGAAGATGGAACACCACTATGATGGCTGATTTCTGCTGGTTGCTGCTGCGGGAAACCCCAGATGAAAAATACGCCAAGCAGCGCACCAAGAGAAGCATTCGGGGGAAGAAGAAACGGGCCCACCAGGAGATTGATTGACCCAAGAATGACTTTAAAATCTAAACTGTGTTGACAAATATCGTGTTTTTACTAAACTTTGAAATAAAAATTTGCTAGTTATTACCACAGTGTCAGATCTCATTTATTAGAATTTTATTTTCACACCATCGGGTGTTTGTCTTCATGTATTGCAATGGTGCGGTTTGCGTTTTCTATTCTTACATACATACCTGTACAACATTTTTTGCACATTTCTTTGCTTTGCTTTGTGTCTAACCTCGCTCTTATATGCTCAATGTTTGTGCACATGTATGTGGCTGTTTTAAGTGCAGACAATTTTGCTACCATCACAGTGTGTTTTGTTGACATTACTCTATTCTTATGTGCTGCCTTGTTACAATTTTCTTTATTCTTATTTGAATAACTACTAAACAATTAGTATAAAGAATTCATCCAAGAAACTTTTATCTCGATCGCACTCAATCTGAAACGTTCACCTCAAACTGCTAACCCAATGTAGCAAAAAATCTGTACGTGATGGAGCAAATTGGTTACCAGATTTGGATTCAGCGCACCAAAAAAAGTAAAAATCAATCGAAACATTAGAGGCAGTTTAAAAAAATTTTTTTTAGTGTACCTGTGTTACTGTATATCCTGCTTGTCCATGGAGAAAGTAAGGTTTCTTACCTGTAATGACGGTTCTCCATGGACAGCAGGATAAATCAGCCATACAAGCCCTCCCTCTCTCTGCTTGAAGTCTCTGTAATCCTCATCGGATGCTGGCTATAATTCTCAGCGGAGGTTGCCTAGGCTTTGGGAGGGACTGAAGGGAAAAGGAAACAGGCACATAGGAGGGGTTCACTCGCACATGCTCATAAGAGTTTTCTAAACTCTTCTGGGCTCTGGGAAAGCAAGTCTGACTTGTTGCCGTCAAGGATGACTACACCCCACCCTCCCATCTGTGTGGCTGATTTATCTTGCCGTCCTTGGAGAACCATCATTACAGGTAAGCGACCTTACTTTCTTCCACTCCATTTTTCCCAGCACTCACTCATTTTTACCCTCCCCCCTCTTGGCACACACTTTCTTCCCTTCCTTCTTCTATCCAGGAGCTGTCTCTCTCCACCTCCTTTTTAGGAACCCTTTCTCTTTCAGCACTCTCGCTCCCTCTTGACACACTGTTCTCCCTTCCACTCTTCAGGTCCAGCACTTATCCTTCTTCTTCCCCTTCCCCCAGTCAGGTCCAGCATCTCTCCCTCTTCTTCACTCAGCCAGGCCTAGCCTCTCTTCTTCTTCTTCCTCACCCCCAAATAGGCTCAGCCTTTTTCCCTTTTCTTCCCCTTCCCCAACCTGGATTGGCCCCTTTCCCTCTTCTGTTTCTTCCCCTCCCCCTAGCCAGCATTTCTTCCTCTCCCACCAATCTACCATGTCCCCCCCTCAACCTGCCTTCCTGCTGGAATTCTCGGAAAGGGGATCGTCAGAGGCAGCAAAATTAAAAACAGAGACAAACAGTGTGGAGCCTTCATGCTCCTAATCAGCTGAAGGCTATGCCATGTCCCGCCCCCATAAGGCAATAAAAAGTGCATGTCAGAGGCAGAGCCTTAAGCAGAATGGGGGCATGAGAGCTCCATGCTGCTTGTTACTGTTTTAATTTTGCTGTTGCTGCCCCAATTCCTGAGCAGTAGCCCTAGAAGGAAGGCAAGTTTGAGGGTTAGATTCTGGACTGTGGCGGCAGATGAAGCCATGAGGGACCGAAAGTGGTGGCAGCAGCAGCAGCAAGAAGAGCAGTTTAAAATTTAGAGAGGATGGGGGCCTTTCCATTTTCAGTACCAGAAGGTGCAATGCACCCCTCCCCTTCCACTCCTAAACTATGTCCATGCTCAAAACACATTTAGTTTTGTTCATGCTACAATGCTATAGAACTTAGAAGATCTTTGACTTATCTCCATTTCTTTTCAGCTAAGGATCCTAGGTAATGCTAAAGACAAGTCCAGACCAAGACCCACTTTGAAGCTGTGCAGTAGTAACACATTTTTGGATCAATTTCCAGACACTCGTAATGCCACACTTTGATTATGCCAACATCATCCTACATGGACTCCCCAAGAGCACTCTCAATCCTCTTCAGATGGCGATGAACACAGCAGCCCGCATTCTCTGCGGCATCTCCAGAAAAGACCACATAACTACCATACTTATGGATCTACACTGGCTACCATTACAAAGCAGAATCACCTACAAGGCGTTAATCCTATCATTTAAAGCAATTAACTGGATATCTTCCACATCCCTCTCTTCACTCCTGACCAGTACCCCTACTAACAGGCTAAGAAGGTCAACAACTAGCAATACGCTATCTATACCACCCGAGTCCACTAAATGTACCCAAAGAACTAGAAACAGAGCATTTACATTATATGCTCCTAAGTGCTGGAACAATCTCCCACCTCATATAAGATCAATTGCTGACCTCTCACAATTCAGAAAAGCTATTAAACATCACTTGTTCTGCCTTTATTTTACCCACCCTAACCTAATACATGGGGGAGGAGTGGCCTAGTGGTTAGGACAAGGTACTTCAGGCCGGAGGGCCGGGGGTTCAAGTCCCACCTGGGGACAGCAATCTGGGATTTCTAGTCCTATAGGTACTCCTTGTGGTCTTGGGCAAGCCACTTAACCCTCCATTGCCCATGTTCCCTGTAAGTATTAGCGTATGTGTGTCATATCCCCTCATGTTAAATGTATCTCCCAATTGACCGCTTTGACCCGGTGAAAAGCAGGATATAAATACAGCTAAATAATAATAATAATAACATCCAACACCTCATCTCACCCACACAGCATCTGACGTACCAACAACATAACACCCAGTGATTTACAAAAGAAACTCACCATTAGGCACATTCACAATGAGCATGACTACATTACGACTCTAATACATAATATAACTTAAATAATTTATAAGCTCCTTTGTTTGAACTGTATATAGTTACCCTGTTACTTCCAAGTTACAAGCCCTGTTACAATGTAAGCAAAAGATCTTGTTCTAATGCAAAATGTTGTTACTATGTAAACCACACTGATACTAAATAGCGCGGTATATAAGAATTTGTAATAAATAAATAAAATAAATAAATTTCCAATTACTTTACAAGAAATGTGAAACTGCTGATATTCATAAATGATTCTTGATATTCCCATTGATGCATGATTTGAATAAAACAAGTATAGGTTGGGACCATCAAATGTTTACACTCACTGCATCACCATATTTGATTACCATTATCCTAATGGAAGTATATAGAGGGTTTCATGTGCCTGGTCTCCATAGCTACCTCACCTGAGGTTACCTAATACCTGGTTCCAGGTTACATTACTTGGGCTGTTGCTATCACTTGTTGCAAGGACTGACTAAAGGACCTGCTTATAGTCAAGAGTTATTACTAAAAGCAGGCTCATGCTCTTTATATCTGGCTTTCAAGAGAAGAAAAGTTTAATTTGTTAACCATGGCCCCTCAACAGAAGGTAAGTGAAACCTTTATGTGCCAGAAGCCTATTTCAAATTAAAGCTAGTCAAAATATTTTTTTCCATTTCTTTCATTGGCTTTCCAAAATGTGAATATATCGATAGTATACAATGCAACAAACTTAATCCATTAATATAGTTTACCACCTTTGTTATGTGTCTTGTCTGTGTTATTTTTCTCTGGCATGTAGGAAGAGAACATTGTTATGATCCTATCTGGAAAGTGACTATGGTTGCAACAAATCTTAGAAGCTTAAAAAGCTATTTTTATGTAACATGATTATAGCATATCTAAGAAACAGAAATCAGTGGGCAAGACTTAAAAATACTTCCAAGTTGAAATTAAGAGAATGGGAGTAGTTGACTCCTACAAAATTGTTCTCTATTATTTTTAGGGGGCTGTATTTATTTTAAATTAAGCAAGATAAGTTCCATATAAATGCAGATGGAGCATTTTCATATGTAAGGATTAGAAACATGACAGCAGAAAAAGACCATATGGCCTATCTAGTCTGCCCTTCCATATCAACTACTATAGTTGACCCAATCTAGAAATGCCCTCACACTGCAGTGTAGATAGTTTATGTATATAGTTAACCCAGTTATCCAAGTTTGTACTCCTGTTCAATGTAAAACCTGACAGGTTGTCGTTATGGTCGTTTTGTTATGATGTAAACCGCGCTGATTCTAAATAGCGCGGTATATAAGAAACTGTAATAAATAAATAAATAAATAAATAAATAAATATAGTCCCCTTTTTTCCTTTAGAGGTGTTTGCCCCATGCTCTCTTAAATTCAGATACTGTCCTTGTTTCTATTACCTCCACTGTGAGACTATTCCATGCATCTGCCACTCTTTCCGTAAAGAAATATTGCCGCATGGGCTATGTCTCCTCGTAGCAGAGCTGGCCTTCAATTGAAAGAGACCCTGCTGTGCATTTATACCACGGAGGTATTTAAATGTCTCTGTCATATTGCTCCTATCCCGCCTATCCCCTAAAGTATACATATTAAGATATTTAAGTCTGTCCTCGTATGCTTTATAACAAAGACCACGAAGCATTTTAGTAGCCATCCTCTGCACCGACTCCAACCTATTTATATCCTATTGAAGGTGTGGTCTCCAGAATTGCACAAAATACTTCAAATGAGGTTGCATCACAGACTTATACAGAGGTACTGCCACCTCCTTTTTTCTGCTGGCCATTCCTCATCCTTCTGTTTTTTGCCATCGCCTTTTCTACCTGTTTAGTCACTTTAAGATCATCAGAAACGATCATGCCCAGGTCCCGCTCTTCGCTAGTGAACAGAAGTGCTTCACCCCTACACTGTACTGCTCCCTTGGATTTTTGCAGCCCAAATGCATGACCCTGTGTTTTTTAGCATTAAATCTCAGCTGCCAAATTATTCACTATTCTTCAAGCTTAGCTAGATCCCTCCTTATGTTATCTACTCCTTCCTGGGTGTCTACTGTATTGCAGAATTTGTTATCCGCAAAGAGACAAACCTTACCCAACAGCTCTTCTGCAATATTACTAACAAAGAATTGGACCAAGGACAGATCCCTGTGGCACCCCACTGGTAACATCCTTCTCCTCAGAATGAGCCTCCCTCAACCAATTTCTAACCCAATCAGTCACTTTAGGTTCCATCCTAGGGTGCACAATTTATTTATAAGTTGCCTGTGTCAAAGGCTTTATTGAAAACCAAGTGCATCACATCTAAGGCTCTCCCTCAGTGCAACTATCTGATCACCAAGTCAAAGAAATCAATCAGATTTGTCTGACAAGACTTGCCTCTGGTAAACCCATGCTGCCTTGGATCCTGCTATCCATCAAACTCCAGAAACCTCACTATCCTCTATTTTAGCAGCATTTCCAATAATTTACTTACTACAGAGGTCAGACTAACCAGCCTGTAGTTTTCTCTTTTTATTTAAGTGCCATCAAGTCAGTGCCGATTCCTGGGCAACACAGCTGTCTTTGGGTTTTCTTGGCAATGTATCACCATAAGTAGATTGCCAGGCCTTTTCTTCCAAGGCAATGGAGGGTAAAGTGACTTGCCCAAGGTCACAAGGAGTGCCAGTGGGAATTGAGCTCTTGATCTTCTGGGTACTAGGCAGTTGCTCTAATTACTAGGCTACTCCTCCTCTCTACCACATTTTATTTTATTTTTTTATTTTATTTTATTTAGCAAGCATTTGTATACCGCTCCTTCCAGCGATCAGAAGCGGATAAGATTACATGGAAAAAGCTGTCGAATCAAGACAGAATAATTTTGATTTGTACATAAAGATTCGAAAGGTTAGCGTGTCACACAGAAAATTAACTACTTCTAAGCTAAGGGGATAATAATTTACATATGCACATTTATACATTACAGGCTTTCTCTAAAACTCCCTGTGTTGGCCACATTGCCACAAGGTGTGTCTGTCTGGGGTTGTCTCTGTTGTGTGATAGTCTTTTTTTGTGTGTATGTCTATGTGTGTCTCCCACATTGTGTGCTTGAGTTAATCTGCATGTGGACAGATATTGTACTGCATACCTGGGTGCTAGTGGAAGACTTCACATAATGTGAGGAAGGCCTTCACAGGGTACTGCATAGAGGGCTTAATTTGGTGCTGGTGGAAGGACCAAGAAAACATGAGTGATCTTAATGAGTTCTGTAGACCATTTCACAAAGTAGGGCACGGAGGACATTGAGGAGGAGGTATCTTTATCACAGGACTTACAGGCTTAGGACCCAAGTCTTAGACTTCACAGATGACCAGTGCCTCACCAAGTTCAGTTTTGAAAAAGCTGCTATCTATCTCTCTGTCAGGAGCTAGAGTTTCTCCTCTGCTCCATCACACAGAGGAGGCACCCATGCTATTCAACTTAAAGGTAAAAACATAAAAGATGCCATACTGAATTAGACCACAAGGGTCTATTAAGCCCAGTATCCTGTTTCCAGCAGCGGCCAATCCAGGTCTATGTACCAAAAGATACACAGATTCCATACTGCTTATCCCAGGGCTAAGCAGAGGATTTCCCTGATCATCTTTAATAATGGTTTATTGACTTGTCCTCCAGGAACTTGTCCAAACCTTTTTTTAAACCCACTACATAAAAGGTTTTTGCAACCTCTAATAATGTATTCCAGAGTTTGATTAAACGTTGAGTGAAAAAATATTTTCTCTTATTAGTCTTAAATGGGCAATATTGTAGCTTCATTGCATGTCTTTCTACTTTTTAAAGTAGTAAATAACTGATCTACATTTACCTGTTCCACTGTTTTCATTATTTTATAGACTTCTATCATATCTCCCCTCAGCCGTCTTTTTGCCAAGTTAACATAAGAACATAAGATATGCCATACTGGGTCAGACCAAGGTCCATCAAGCCCAGTATTCTGTTTCCAATAGTGGCCAATCTAGGTCATATGTACCTAGCAGTTTCTCCAAGAGACACAAGTTCCACAATGCTTGTACTGGGTCAAGCATTGATATCTTCGGTCACTTCTTAATAATGGTTTATGGACCTTTTCTCCTGGAACTTGTCCAAACCTTTTTTAAACCCAGCTACACTAACAGCCTTTACTATATCCTCCGGTAACAAATTCCAGAGTTTGATTACACGTTGAGTGAAAAAATATTTTCTTTTATTAGTCTTAAATAGTTTACCCTGTAGCTTCATTGCATGTCCCCTAGTCTTTCTATATTCTGATAACGTAAACAATCGATCTACGTTTACCCGTTCCACTCCGTTCATTAATTTATAGACTTCTATCATATCTCCCCTCAGCCGTCTCTCTTCCAGGTTAAAGAGCCCTAACCTTTTTAGCCTTTCTTCATAGGAGTATCCTTCCATCCCCTTTACCATTTTAGTGGCTCTTCTCTGAACCTTTTCTAAAATCGCTATATCCTTTTTAAGATACGGCGACCAGAATTTCACACAATATTCAAGGTGCGGTCTCACCATGGAACGATATAGAGGCATTATAATATCTTTTGTTTTATTTTCCATTCCTTTCCTTATCATACCTAGCATTCTATTTGCTCTCTTGGCCGCCGCTGCACACTGGGCCAAGGGTTTTAACATGGTATCCATAATGACGCCTAAATCTTTTTCCTGGGTGGTGGTTCCTAATGTGGAACCTTGCATCATGTAACAATAGTTTGGGTTGTTCTTCCCTAGGTACATAACCTTGCACTTGTCCACATTAAATTTCATCTGCCATTTTGATGCCCAGTCTTCCAATTTATCAAAATCCTCTTGCAATCTTTCACAATCCTCTTGGGTTTTAACAACTTTAAATAGTTTTGTGTCATCTGCAAATTTGATAACCTCACTCGTTATTCCACTTTCCAGGTCATTTCTGAATATGTCAAAAAGCAGCGGACCCAGCACAGATCCCTGAGGTACACCACTATTCACCTTTCTCCATTTGGGAAAATTGGCCATTTAGCCCTACCCTCTGCTTTCTATCTTTTAACCAGTTCCTGATCCACAATAGTACACTGCATCCTATCCCATGACTCTTTAGTTTTGCCAAAAGTCTCTGATGAGGGACCTTGTCAAAGGCTTTCTGAAAGTCCAGATACACAATATCAACCGACTCACCTTTGTCCACCTGTTTATTCACTCCTTCAAAAAAACATAACAGATTAGTAAGACAAGATCTTCCTTGTCTAAAGCCATGTTGGCTATCTCCCATTAGGCCATGACTATCTACATGCTGAGTAATTTTGTTCTTTATGATGGTTTCTACCATTTTTCCCGGTACTGACGTCAGGCTCACCGGTTTGTAGTTTCCAGGATCACCCCTGGAACCCTTTTTAAAAATTGGTGTTACATTGGCGATCCTCCAATCTTCAGGTATTAGAGATGATTTTAATGATAGTTCACAAATTACTGATAGCAGGTCTGCAATCTCATATTTCAGTTCTTTCAACACCCTTGGATGTATACCATCCGGCCCAGGTGATTTGCTACTCTTCAGTTTATCTAATAGTTGTAAGACATCTTCCCGATGTATCGATATTTCCTTCAATTCTTCTGCACCTTTAAATACCACTTCAGTCATGGGTAACATCCCTACATCTTCCTCAGTAAAGACCGAAGCAAAGAATTCATTCAGTCTCTCCGCTATCGCCTTGTCGCCTCTTAGTGCTCCTTTAACCCCTTTATCATCTAATGGACCAACTGACTCTCTCACAGGTTTTTTGCTACGAATGTACTTGAAAAGGTCTTTATTTCAAGTTTTTGCTTCTGCAGCAAGCTCCTTCTCAAATTCTCTCTTTGCCTGCCTTATCAATGCCTTGCATTTGACTTGCCAGTGCTTGTGCTGTTTCCAGGTTTCGTCATTTGGCTCTTTTTTTCCATTTCCTGAAAGATGCTTTTTTGGCAACAACAGCCTCTCTGACCTCACCTTTAAACCATGCTGGCAGTTTTTTGGACTTCCTTCCACTTTTCTTAAAGCATGGAATACAGCTGGTCTGGGCTTCCAAGATAGTATTTTTCAACAACACCCAAGCTTGATGTACGTCTTTAACCTTTGCAACTGCTCCTTTTAGCTTTTCTTAACTGTTTTCCTCATTTTATCATAGTCTCCCTTTCGAAAGTTAAAAGGTAGTACTGTGGATTTCCTTACTATCCCTCCTCCACTAATTAAATCAAAGGCGATCATGCTATGATCACTATTGCCAAGTGGCCCCAACACCCTTATCTCTTGCACTAGATCTGGTGTTCCACTAAGGACTAGGTCTAATATGGCTTCCCCTCTGGTCGGTTCATGAACCAGCTGCTCCAAGAAGCAGTCATTTATTTCATCTAGGAACTTTATCTCCCTAGCATGTCCTGACGTGACACTGACCCAGTCGATACCGGGGTAATTGAAATCACCCATTATTATTACTGCGCTGTAACTTTTGTTAGCTTCCTTGATTTCTTTGCGCATTTAAATCATCATCCATTTGGTCATTCTGGCCAGGCGCTCGATAGTACACCCCCACTGCCATTGCCTTCCCCCTTTTATATGGAATTTCAATCCATATAGATTCTACAGCAGATTTTGTTTCCTGCAAAAGTTTAATCCTTTCTGAGTCAATGCCCTCTCTAACATAGAGCGCAACCCCTCCACCAATTTGATCAGCTCTATCATTACGATATAGTTTGTACCCAGGTATCACAGTGTCCCACTGGTTGTCCTCCTTCCACCATGTCTCTGATATTCCAATCATATCTAACCTTTCATTTAGTGCTATATATTCTAACTCTCCCATCTTATTCTTTAGACTTCTAGCATTTGCATACAAGCATTTTAGAGAATGTATTTTATTCATGTTAACTTGGCTATTGTTAGACATGGGTAAATTGGGATCTTTAAGCTCTGTCTGCTCCATACTTGAGGGCATTTGGGCTACTTTACTCTTTTGTGGAACCTCTCTGCTTTTGGTAGTATCCTTCAAGGATACATTCTTCCGAACCATCCACTCTTGGGCGACTGTCGGCTTTCCCCTAATATCTAGTTTAAAAGCTGCTCTATCTCCTTTTTAAAGGTTAATGCCAGCAGCCTGGTTCCATCCCGGTTAAGGTGAAGCCCATCCCTTCGGAAGAGCCCCTCCTTTCCCCAGAATGTTTCCCAGTTCCTAACAAATCCAAAACCCTAATCTCTGCACCATTGTCTCATCCATGCATTGAGACTCCGGAGCTCTGCCTGCCTTTTGGGTCCTGCGCGTGGAACAGGAAGCATTTCGGAGAATGCTACCCTGGTTCTGGATTTCAACTTCCTACCTAAAAGCCTAAATTTAGCTTTGAGAACCTCCCTACCACATTTTCCTATGTCATTGGTACCGACATGTACCAAGACAGCAGACTCCTCCCCAGCACTATCTAAGACCTTATCTAGGTGTCGCGTGAGGTCCGCTACCTTCACACCCGGCAGGCATGTTACCAGGCGATCCTCACGTCCACCAGCCACCCAGCTATCTACATGCCTAATGATCGAATCACCAACTTTAACGGCTGTCCTAACCCTTCCCTCATGGGCACATGGCCCTGGAGAAACTTCCTCGGTGCGAGAGGGTTTTACATCACCTGGAGGACAGGTCCTAGTTATAGGATCACTTCCTGCCACACCAGGGTGATGCTCTCCTGTCACGTGACCTCTCTCCTCCATGGCAACAGGGGTGCTGCCAGACTGGAGGTGGGACTTAAGGACTATATCCCTGTAGGTCTCGTCTATGTACCTCTCTGTCTGTCTTATGTTTTCCAAGTCTGCTACTTTAGCCTCTAGAGAACGGACTTGTTCCCTGAGAGCAAAGAGCTCCTTGCACCTAGTGCACACGTAAGACCTCTCACCAACTGGGAGAAAATCATACATGTGACACTCAATGCAAAAGACTGGAAAGCCCCCATCCCGCTGCTGGACTGCTGTCTGCATCTTAGTTTTAAGTTTGTGTCAAGATCTTTAAGTTATTACTTACTAGGGGTTGCTATGGGTATTTATACCAATAAAACTGTACCTAATACGTTTATTATACCTTGTTCACCTGAAGCTTAATTAATCTCAGGTCCTTAGTGTATGACTGATTTGGATAATGAGCTTCACCTGAAAGCACCTCCTGTCTTTTAAGATGTGTAAGTACCTATAAAGCTACGATTATCCCAGGGGAGGGAGGGAAATAACACTTATTAAAAGAGGGCTGCTACACAGTACCCTGTCTTGTGCTGCTGAGGTAAGCTAAATTCTGATTTGATTTAAATTATAGCTCTTAGCTGCTGCTAGGCTCTAACTTCTTATGAAATTTAAACTACAAGCTCTCTGCTGGATTCTAAATTTAACCAGAAAGCTCTCTTCTGTGTTTTAAAACTAAAAGTACCTTTTTGATGCTAGGCCCTGAGTGATTATTAAATGTACACTACAAGCTCTCTGCTGGGTTCCAAATGTAACCAGAAAGCTCTCTTCTGTGTGTTAAATTTAAACTAAAAGTACTTTGCTGTTACTTGGCCCTGAGTGACTATTAAATTTAAACTACAAGCTCTCTGCTGGGTATGAAATGTAACCAGAAAGTTCTCCTCTGTGTTTTAAATTCAAACTTTAATTGCTGCTACTAGGCCCTAACTGATCCAACAAAAAACAGTGGGTTCACAGATTAAGTAGCTTTAATACAAAGAATTCTTTTTAGAAAATTACCAGAAGTATATACTCACAGTTGCAGATTTCTCTCCAGAAGTAACAGTCCCCCTTTCTAGTCCTTCAAGTTGAAGAGCCTTAACCTTTTAAGCCTTTCCTCATAGGGATATCCTTCCATCTCCTTTACCATTTTGGTGGCTCTTCTCTGTACCTTTTCTAGTTCTGCTATATTCTTTTTAAGATGTGTCAACCAGAATTGCACACAATATTCAAGGTGTGGTTGCACCATGAAACAACACAGAGGCATTATAATGTCCTTTATTTTATTCTCCATTACTTTTCTTATGATTCTTAGCTTTCTATTTGCTTTCTTGGTCGCTGGTACACACTGGGCAGAAGATTTCAACATATTATCCACAATGACGCTCAAATCCTTTTCCTAGGTGGTGATTCCTGATGTGGAACCTTGCATTGTGTAAGTGTAATTTGGATTGTTCTTCCCTAAGTGCATAACTTTGCACTTGTCCACATTGAATTCCATCTGCCATTTGGATGCCCAATCTTCCAATTTATCTTCTTGCAGTTTTTTCACAATTCTCTTGTGATTTAACAACTTTGACTAATTTTGTGTTATCTGCAGATTTGATCTCCTCACCCATCATTCCCATTTCTAGGTCATTTATGATATGTTAAAAAGCAGCGGGCCCAGCACAGATCCCCAGAATACTCTACGATTTACCTTTCTCCATTGAGAAAACTGGCCATTTTGCTCTGTTCTCTGTTTTCTACCTTTTAACCAATTCCTAATCCACAATAGTCACTGCCTCCTATCCTGTGACTTTTTAATTTCTCCTATGAGGTACCTTGTCAAAGGCTTTCTGAAAATCCAGATCTAGTATATCAACTGGCTCACCTTTCTCTACCTGTTTATTCACACCTTCAAAAAATTGTAAGAGATTAGTGAGACAAGGCTTTCCTTCACTAAATCCATGTTGGCTTTCTGCAATTAAGCCATGACTATTTACATCTTCAGTAATTTTGTTTTTTATAATGGTTTCTACCATTTTGCCCAATTTTACCATTTTGTTAAGCTCACCAGGTTGTAGTTTCCCGGATCACCCCTGGACCCCTTTTTAAAAATTGGCATTATAATGGCCATTCCTCAGGTACTACAGATGATTTTAATGATAGATCTGAGATTACTAAAAGTAGGTCTGCATCTCATGTTTCTGTTCTTTCAGCACCCTGGGATGTATGCCATCTGGTCCAGCTGATTTGCTTTTCTTTAGTTTATCAAATAACTGTATTACATCTTACCGATTTATTGAAATTTGTTTCAATTCCTCTGATACATCACCTTTAAATATCATTTCTGGCATGGGTAAGTTTTCTACATCTTTTTCAGTCAAGACTGAATTAAAGAATTAATTCTGTCTCTCCGCTATGGCCTTGTCCTCTCTTAGTTCTTCTCTTACTCCTCTCTCATCTAATGGTCCAGCTGACTCTCACATGGGTTTGCTGTGAATGTATTTCTTCCATGGCAAGCTTACTTTTAATTTCTCTCTTTGCCTGCCTTATCAATGCCTTGCATTTAACTTTCCAGTATCTTGTTTCCTGTTTTCATCATTTGGCTTTTTTTCCATTTTTTGAAGGATTTTCTCTTAGCTATAACAGCCTCTCTGACTTCACCTTTAAGCCATGCTGGCTGTTGTTTGGCCTTCCTTCTAGCTTTCTTAAAGTGTGGAATACATTTAGTCTAGGCATTCAAGATAGTATTCTTAAATAATGCTCAGGCCTGATGTAAACTCTTAACCTTTGCAATTGCTGCGTTTCTTTTTTTCTTAACCATTTTCCTCATTTTATCATAGTCTCCTTTTTAAAAGTTAAATGCTAGTATAGTGGATTTAATTGTTATTTTCCCTCTGTTTATGAAATGAAATGTGATAAATAGCGATCTTAACGCCAAGCAGCCCTCAACACCACTACCTCTCGCACTCAATCTTGTGTTCCACTAAGGACTAGGTCTAAAATAACTTCTCCTCTTGTCAGTTCCTGAATCAGCTGTTTCATGAATCAGTCATAAGAACATAAGATATGCCATACTGGGTCAGACCAATGTCCATCAAGCCCAGTATCCTGTTTCCAACAGTGGCCAATCTAAGTCATAAGTACCTAGCAGTTTCCCCAAAAGACACAGGTTCCTCAATGCTTGTATTGGGTCAAGCAGTGATATCCCATGTCCTTTTTAATAATGGTTTATGGACCTTTCCTGCAGGAACTTGTCCAAACCGTTTTTGAACCCAGCTACACTAACAGCTTTTACTGCATCCTCTGGAAACAAATTCCAGAGTTTGATTACACATTGAGTGAAAAAATATTTTCTCTTATTAGTCTTAAATAGTTTACCCGTTCCCATCCATCCATTCATTAATTTATAGACCTCTATCATATCTCCTCAGCTGTCTCTTTTCCAGGTTGAAGAGCCCTAACCTTTTTAGCCTCTTTTCATAGGAGTATCCTTCTATCCCCTTTACCATTTTGGTAGCTCTTCTCTGTACCTTTTCTAATAACACTATATCTTTTTTAGATACAGCGACCAGATACAGGGACCAGAAACTTTATTTCCCTAGCATGGCCTGATGTAACATTGACCCTATAATTGAAATCTGCCATTATTACTTTGTTGTAAACTTTGCTAGCTTCCCTAATTTCTGTTAGGATCTGTCTGATCATTCTGGCCATGTAGATGGTAGTACACCCACACTGCCATTTCTATCCATAGAGATTCTACAGGGTATTTTGTCTCCTGCAAAACCTTTATGCTGTAGGACTCAATGCCCTCTCTAACATAAAGTGCAACTAGGGCCGGCCCGTCCATTGTGCGATAATGTTGTTCGCATAGGGCCCCGTGCGAACTCCATTATTGCACAATGTGGAAGGCTGCAGAGGGAGCCAGGGAAGCCCGCACGAGGCCCCGGCTCCCTCTGCACAGCTGCCAGCGTGAGGAGTCTTTTCTCTCACACTGGTGGCTGTATCTGTGAAACCGCGAATGCTGGGAAAGGTTAAAGGGCATTGCCTTTACCCTCTCCCGGCATTCGCGGCTTCACAGATATAGCCGCCAGCGTGAGAGAAAAGACTCCTCACGCCTGCAGCTGTGCAGAGGGAGCCGGGCCTCTCGCGGGCTTCCCCGGCTCCCTCTGCAGCCCCTTAGACGGCCACGGGGCTAGGACTAGATGAGCTGTGATCAAGGGAGCGGGAACTGGGGCGAAATGGACTGTGATGGGGGGCTAGGACTGCAAATGGGCTGTGATGGGGGGCTAAGACTGGATGGGCTGTGATGGGGGAACTTGGATTGGAAATGGACTGTGATGGGGGGCTAGGACTGAAAATGGGCTGTAATGGTGGGGGGGGGGACTAGAACTGGAAATAGGCTGTGATGGGGGGAACTTGGACTGGAAATAGGCTGTGATGGGGGGAGGGCTAGGACTGGAAATGGGCTGATGAGGGGGCTGGAAATTGTCTGATGGGGGAGCTTGGAGTGGAAATGGGCTGATGGGGGGCTGGAATGGAACTGGAAAAGAGCATATGGGGGGCTAGGACTGGCAATGGACTAATGGGGGCTGGAATAGGACTGAAAATGGGCTGATGGGGCTGGAATAGGGCTGGAAATGGGCTGACTAGGGGGCTAGGATTGGAAATGGGCTGATGGGGGGAGCTTGGAGTGGAAATGGGCTGATGGGGGGCTGGAATGGAACTGGAAAAGAGCATAAGGGGGCTAGGACTGGAAATGGACTGATTGGGGCTGGAATAGGACTAGAAAGAAGTGGGCTGATGAGGGGGCTAGGATTGGAACTGGAAAAGAGCATATGGTGGTCTAGGACTGGAAATGGGCTGATGTGGGGGTTGGGGGATTGGGACTAGAAGGACGCAGATGTTGGGTGGGTCTAGAACTATAAGGGAGCTGATTTTGGGGGAGGACTAGAAAGGGTTGGGGATGGGGAATGAGAATGAGAATGGAGAGGGGAAAAGATATTTTGTGTGGGAATGAAGAAAAGTCTATGATGGGCTGGGTATTGGGAGAGTAAGTGGGGATTGAGAATGGAAGGGTGAAATTTGAGTGGATGATAAAGGAATAAGGAAAGAAAAGGGGGAAAGAGCAAAAGGGGAAAGATCAGTTTGTTAAAGCAGATACAGAGAATGGAAAAAATCTAAAAGAGAAGAAAGGACAAATGGATAGCTCGCAGAAAACACGAAGAAACCAGAAGAAAGTGACTGCAGCAATTATTTATTTATTTATTTATTTACATTTCTTATATACCGCACTATTTGCGATCAGCGCGGTTTACATAAAAACAAACAGTATCTGACAATAAACAAGAGTCAGGTCATTACAATGAACAGGAGCAATCAACTTGGATAACAGGGGAAACTATCTACATGTGCGGAACATTGAAATAGGTAACTATATACATGTGAGATGGAGTTATTGTACGTTGATCATACATGGTGGCTGGGGTTCGGGGGAGTCTGTGAGGTATTTAATAAAGAGGAGGTGTTTTAAGGCCTTCCTGAACTGGCTCAGGTTGGGGATGGCTCTGATGTATGGTGGTAGGGAGTTCCAGAGACTTGGGGCACTTAGACTAAAGGCTCTGTTTGATGTTACTTTGGAGCATTTTGTCATGTCTCTCGGTATCGCTAGCATGTTGGCTACTGCGGTTCTTCTTAGCCTGTTGGTTGTGGGTGGTTGGATGAGGTCACATAGTGAAGAGGAGGAGAGTCCCTTGATGGCCTTGAATGTCATCACTAAGGTCTTGAAGCTAATCCTGGCTTGAATGGGGAGCCAGTGCAGCTGCTTCAGGAGGGGTGTGATATGCTCTCTCCTTGGTGCTCCGAAGAGGATTCGCGCTGCACTGTTCATTACAGCTGAAAAATAAAATCCCAAACAGAAGGTACTTTTTATTTTGAATTTATTAACTGGAATATGTCAGGTCTGGGAAGTGTGTATTGCTAACATCTTTACGTTTTTGTTTAGTGCAAGCGGAAATTAATTTATAGTTTTATTTCTCCAGTGGTGTACATTTCATATTTGGCTTTTGGGGTTCCTGTTTAATTATCATCTTCCTATTTCTAAATTGTGATCCCTTGTTCTTTGTGTGGTGACAGTCTGTGTTTGCATGTGTAACCAAGTTGAGGTTTTCTGTTCAAATTGTTTCTATTTGACAGTCCCACTTGTTCTCTTTCCCCCAGTGAGATGTAATGGTATTCTCCAGGAACAAGCAGGAAGTCAGTCCTCACATATGGGTGACATTGGCACAGACAGAGCCCTCGTGCGGAGCAATTCCCCAGCTTTCAAAGAAAGCCCTTGGGATTGCATCACGCATGCGCAGTTCCCTTCCCGCCCAAGGGTGCCATCTTGCTCAGTCTCCCTTTTTCCGCGGAGCACAACGGACGTGGTCCGAATTCCCTCGTGGAAAAAGTGCGTCAAACTTCACAGAAGATTCTTCTCTTCGACCTGGTCCGATGCCGATTCCCCTTCCTGCCTCGGTTTGGTACTTTGGTATCGAATCTGGTCTCTGTTTTTCATTTTTTGTCCTTAGTGACTAGCGTTCACGCTCTTTTTATTTTTCACTGGCAGCTCGGTCGTTTGACCTCGCAGGTGCCCTTTTTCCGCCGATGGCTGCCAGCGGATTTAAAAAGTGTGATCGGTGTAAAAAGTTAATGTCCCTCACCGACACACATGACTCCTGTCTCTGATGCCTTGGGGTCGACCATGACCCGGTGGCCTGTGGCCCATGCGGCAAGATGTCTTCTAAAGCTCTTAGAAGTCGGCAGCAGCAGCGTGAGAGGATTTTCTCAGAGTCCACCTCCAGTCTGGTCCGGACCTCATCAGAAGCCTCGATGTCTCGGGCGTTGTCCGAGCATCATCGTGGGTCTTCTGAAAGGGGGTCTCCCTCCAGGGAACACCAGAAGAAGAAAAAACTTGTGAGGGCGTCGTCGTTAGATGCCTCTGATAGGCCTGGTTCTTCGCGAGCCAGGTCTAGGAGTCCTGACTGCCGCCCCGAATCCTCGGAGTTGAAGCGTCCTGCCAAGGTACCTCGCATGGAGACAGAGATGCCGAGAAAGGTAAACACTGTTGTCCTCGTGGACTCTTCTCCGGGAGAACTGGTGTCAGGCCCGACACTGTCGAGGCCCGAGCCAGAGGCTTCGGAGTCTTCTGGACTCAGTCTCAGAATGGCGGCCTTGGAGCACAGCGTGTCTGCCTTCATGGAGCAGCAGCGGGCACTGATGGCTGGTCTTCCCGGTCCGTCTGCCCTGACCACCGGGACCTCGATGTCTAAGTCGGCCCCGGAGGCCAAGCCGATCCTCGAGGCCCTTCGAGCTCGAGTTGATCCTCGGCCGAGGTCTCCCTCAACCTCCCGTTGAAGACCGAGGTCATCGACGCCAGTGGCATCAGCATCGGGGTGGTCGAGAATGAAGCCCTTGTGGCCGGAGCCCATCGATTCCTCCTCGGAGGACTCGGTTTGGGAGATGGAGGACGAAGACTCCCCGGTCACCCACCATACCTGGTGTGTCCCATCGGACTCACCGGAGTCCGAACCTCGGAGAAGGTCTCCCCTGGAGAATACCAGGTTCTTGGAGTTCGTATGGGACATGGTCAAGGCCCTGACCTTCCTGGCGGACGCCGAGGAGGAGCCTCAAGCTGAAGAGCTCGATGCCCTACAATATGATTTTCCACCGAAGGAAGCCCTTATTGTACCAGTTCCTCTGATTTTGGAACGGCTTTTATTCCGTATGTGGGAAACCCCATCCTCGATGGTAGTGCTGAGAAGGCGGGTCAATTCCATTTATCGAGTCCGCAAGAGCCCTGGGTTCCAAAAGGTACTGCTGGGGCACAACTCCATGGTTGTGGAATCGGCCATGCAAAGGCTCGAGCCAAAAAACGCACTTCGCGGTGCCTCCTGGAAGGGAAGCCCGGAACCTGGATGCCCTTGTCAGAAAGTGCTACCAGGGCTTGATGCTATCATGCCGTGTCCAAACTTACCAGCTGTACATGGGCATGTACTTATGAGACCTGGCAAAGGAGATTGCCAGGTTCTCAGCTGGCCTCTCCAAGGAACCCTTGCAGAGATTCAAGGCCTTGTCCACGGGGATTCGAGAGTGCTCGAAGTTTATGTCTCGAGCAGCCTATGACAGCTTCGAGGCTTCGGCCCGAGTAGCCGCAGCCGGCATTGGTGCCTGATGCCAGGCTTGGCTGATGTCCTCGGACCTAGAGTTATGGGTACAGGACAAGTTGGTCGATGTCCCATGCCGAGGTGAGAACCTGTTTGGCAAACCCATGACTGAGAAGGCTGCGCAAATAGAGTTTGAGTACTTGACTCGGACAAGGCTATCCAAAAAGACCTCTGCCTCTTCTAAGAAGAAGGGCTCAGGTAAAAAGCCCCTTTTCCCGAGGAAAGGTACTGCTTACCGCAACTACCCCACTCACCAGGCCTCCCCAGCTCTCCAACATGAGCAGCAGGCCAAGGGACAGGGGCATGGCCCACGTAAGCAGAAGAACCCCAAGCCTCAGGCATCGGCTCCCTCCCAGCTGCTTGGGGGTTTTCAACAGCCACAGTATGGTCTCTCTCCAGCCAGGGGTGGAACTGAGCACAGGAGGAAAGCTGACCCTGTATGCCTACAGGTGGCCAGCAGTCACCACAGACACCTGGGTCTTGCAAATAGTCCAGAAGGGATACTTGCTTCACTTCAGCCAGGTGCCTCCATCCTACTTTCCAGGAGAGCCTTTACAACCTCTTCTGCACAGGAACCTCCTTCTGCAGGAGTTAGCCGGTTTCCTAAAGGATCGGGCGGTAGAACCAGTGCCCCACCACCTGCAAGGCCAGGGCTTCTATTCCAGGTATTTCCTGATATCAAAGAGAACAGGAGGCCTCAGGCCCATCCTCGACCTGCGACACTTAAACAAGTTCCTGGTAAAAGAGAAGATCAAGATGCTCTCTCTTGGAATTCTGCTGCCATACCTCCACCAGGGAGATTGGCTCTGCTCCTTAGATCTGAAGGATGCCTATACACACATCCTCATACATCCAGAACACCGCCAATATCTCAGATTTGTCGAGGGAGGAAACCATTTTTCAGTACAGAGTACTTCCATTTGGCCTAGCCTTCGCCCCCAGAGTGTTTACCAAATGCCTGGTGTTGGTGGCGGGGTTTCTCAGAAACCAGGGTATCTTTGTCTTCCCATACCTGGACGACTGGCTTATCAGGGCCCCGTCGCCTCAGGAGGCCCAACAGGCCACAACTCGCACTATCAACATACTGCAACATCTAGGCTTTGTCATAAATCAGGCAAAGTCCACCTTGCTTCCCACACAGAACTTAGAGTTCATAGGGGCGAGACTAGACACCCTTCAGGCAAGGGCTTACCTGCCACTGGACATGGTATAAAGGCTTCTGGAGCTAGTGCGCCAGATATATCACAGGTCTGAAATATCAGCAAGGCATTTCCTGCATCTTTTAGGTCACATGGCTTCCACAGTGCAGGTGACTCCAAACTCCCGTCTCCACATGAGGACAGCTCAGTGGTGCCTCCGGGATCAGTGGACGCAGGCCACAGGTCGACTTTGAGACAGGATAAGGGTGTCCAAACGACTGCTAAAGTCGCTGGTCTGGTGGCTTCACCTGCCCAACCTGCTCGGAGGAGTGACTTTCCAACCTCCGGTGTCTTCAAGAGTCTTGACGACAGATGCGTCCCTGCTCGGCTGGGGAGCCCATTGTCAGGACTCCTGCACTCAGGGGTTGTGGTCTCCCCAAGAGAGGACACAACAGATCAACCTCTTGGAGCTCAGGGCAATACGGCTAGCTCTGCAAGCCTTCTACCATGTCCTCTCACATCAATCTGTGCTCGTACAGACAGACAATCAGGTGGCTATGTTCTTCGTGAACAAGCAGGGAGGGACAGGGTCCCGGGTCCTGTGTCAGGAGGCACTGGACTTTTGCTCCTTTGCCAGCAGACAGGGTATGTCTCTCAAGGCGGTTTACTTGCCAGGTCAAGAGAATGACCTAGCAGACAAACTAAGCAGAATTCTTCAACCTCACGAATGGCGACTGAATCCGGAAGTGGCCCAGCAGATCTTCCTCTGCTGGGGACATCCGTCCATAGATCTCTTCGCCAGCCCGCAGAATCATCAGTTGCCCAACATTTGCTCCAGACAGCCACATCCCCAAAGGATGGCTGCCAATGCTTTTCTGATCTCCTGGTCTGTGGGCCTCCTGTATGCATTTCCTCCCACACCTCTGGTGGCCCGAACTCTGTTCAAAATCCTGCGGGACAAAGCCTCGGTCATCCTGGTAGCCCCCAGATGGCCAAGACAACCTTGGTTCCCACTTCTCTTCCAGCTGGCAGTGGAGACCCCACTCCCGCTGGGGACAAAGCCCGACCTCCTATTTATTTATTTTATTTATTTATTTATTTATTTATTTAACGTTCTTATATACCGCACTCTTTCTCATCAGCGCTGTTTACAGTAAACATAAAGTGCTCACAGATAGCAACAGGCTGTCGTGAGTTTACATGTAACAGGAGATCTAACAGGATTCAACTTAGGAAAACCTTGAAAACCTTCCTATTCCAGGAACAGGGCTCCCTCTTACATCCCAATCTCAGGTCCCTCAACCTAATAGCATGGCTGCTGAAAGGGTAGTGCTGGGCCCTCTCCTCCTACCTAAGAATGTAGAAGAAGTGTTACTGGCCTCCAGGAGGCAGTCCACCAGAAAAACCTATGCCTTCAAATGGGGAGATTTGAGGTGTGGTGTAACCAGCACAATGAAAACCCTTTTTCTTGTCTTGTGCTGTGGTGTTGCACTATCTGCTGCACCTCTCTGACTTGGGCCTCAAGACTAATTCTGTAAAGGTCCACCTGAGTGCTTTGTCAGCACATCACTCACCAGTGGAGGGACATCCCTTGTCACGTCACCCTTTGGTATCCAGATTCCTAAGGGGTCTACTTTTGCTAAAAAAAACCAATTCGCCCTCCGGTGACCGAGTAGGATTTGAATGTGGTCTTGCAACAACTTACTCGCCCACCATTTGAGCCGATGTCTACTTGCCATCTGCGCTTCCTCTCCTGGAAGGTTCTCTTCCTGCTGGCACTCACATCGGCAAGGCGAGTGAGTGAGCTGAAGGCTTTGGTTTCAGAAAGACCGTATAGGGTTGTTCTGCGAACCCATCCTAAGTTCCTCCCGAAGGTAGTCTCTCCTTTCCACCTCAACCAGGAGGTGGTTCTTCCGACATTCTTTCCCAGACCACATACCAGCCGGGCAGAGGCGGTCCTGCATACCCTTGACTGTAAGAGGGCAGTGGCCTTCTACTTGGAACGTAGGAGGGGACATTGAAGGGCTCCTCAGCTCTTCGTCTCTTTTGACCCCAGTAAGCTGGGGCTTCCAGTCTCCAAGCGTATGTTGTCCACTTGGGTGGCAGACTGCATTGCCTAGGCATACAGGGTGGCCGAGCTCCCTTTGCAGGGTAGAGTCACGGCCCACTGTGTCAGGGCTAAGGCCGCCTCAGTGGCTCACTTCCGCTCTGTTCCACTGGCAAACATCTGCCGGGCCGCCACTTGGTCTTCAAGCCAGACTTTTGCAGCCCATTACTGCTTGGATGGAGAGTCCCGCCGAGACAGTGCTTTTGGCCAGGCGGTACTACGGAACTTATTTGAGGTTTAGGCAAATCCTACCCTCCGGCCCTCTGGGGTCAGGCTACCAGGGGTGGTGTGTCTCTGCTGGATTCCTATCACAGCTGCTGCGGCTCTTCTAGAGGGAGTCATTTTTTCAGCTATGGGTTCTCGGTAGCCTATAGCTAGGGAGTCCCATATGTGAGGATTGACTTTCTTCTTGTTCCTGGAGAAAGCGTAGTTACTCACCTGTAACAGGTGTTCTCCAGGAACAGCAGGAATCAGTCCTCACAATCCTCCCTCCTCCCCTGGGGTTGCAGTCCTATCATTGCTTTTCTTCTGTTTGCCGTCTTTTTAGCTATATCATTAGACTGAGCAAGATGGCACCCTTGGGCGGGAAGGGAACTGCGCATGCGTGATGCAATCCCAAGGGCTTTCTTTGAAAGCTGGGGAATTGCTCCGCACGAGAGCTCCATCGGCACCGACATCACCCACATGTGAGGACTGATTCCTGCTGTCCCTGGAGAACACCTGTTACAGGTGAGTAACTACACTTTCTCTGAGATGTACTGGTTTTAATATCTGCAGTGTTGCCTTTTGTAAGGTAGGGTTTGATGCTTTGTGAGTCCTGATAGTGCTGTTATGATATGGTGGATTTGCTATGGGTTCTAAATGATCAGTGTTTGTAGTATTTCCTAATGGGCCTGGTGGTTGTCACTGCAATATAGTAATGTAGAAATCTGTTAGTCTTTCTTTTTTTTTTCAAAACTTTATTTTATTCATTGCAAACTTACAAAGTTAAACAGCACACCATCTCCGGGGGGGTGAACTCTTATCCCCACCCGGAGTATAACTCCATGCAATGAATACAATATTTTATGATAATAATGCCCCCCCCAACTCCCCCCCCCTTTCCCCCCCCCCCACCCCGTCCCCTCCAACCCCCCCGCACACCCTGCCACCTCGACATCGCTAGCGCTCTGTCAGATTGCCCTCTCTCGCCCTCTGGGCTCCTTCCCTTAGTGGCCAATGTGTAAAAGCTCGTTCCGACACCTGGCACCCAGGGTTCCAATATAAGTGCCCCATATCTGAATAAAGGTAGTCCATCGCTTGACACTGCCCCGTGCATGCCACCGCTCCATTAACATGACCTGGTGGAAACAGTTACGCCATTCCACAAACGTGGGAGGACGTTGCTCCCGCCATCGGTGCAGAATGGGGCCCTTCCCCACCAGACAAGCCTTCCGCAATAACAGCCGATCAGGACTCCGGGTTGGGCAGGGGGGGTCTAGCTTGTCCAGTATCACCAAAGCCCCCGTCCAGCGGATCCGCAACTGCAATAATTCACTAATATAGGCCTGTATCCGAGCCCAGTACCGTTGGATATGGGGGCAAGCCCACCACATGTGCAGCAGATTGGCCAGAGGCGCTGAGCATCGGGGACACCGGCCATCCTCCGTCAGACAGCTACGTAAGGCTCGTCGTGGCGAGAAATAGGCTCTGGTAAGGCACTTAAATTGTATCTCTCGCCACTTCGCCCCAACCGCCAGAACCGCGATCCTGCACAAGGCTTCCCTAATAGTGCCCGGAGGGACCTCACTTTCCAGCTCTGCTCCCCAAGCCGCCTCCACACCCCTGTAATCTACCGGGGCGCGAAGGCCGTCGAGACGGGCTCTCAGGCCCGCTATCGTAGGTGGAGCTTCCTCCCCTAGTGCAAAAAACTCCAACAACTGTGCAGAGCGCTCCACCGCCAGCGCTTCCTGGGGCAGGGAAGAAATGTAATGAGAAGCCTGTAAAAACGCAAAGGTATGCTTGGAGGTCAAGTCATATTCCTGACTGAGATCCCGAAAAGATTTAAAGTGACCATTGGCCTCCACCAAATGTCCCACTAGACGGATGCCTTTCCGTCTCCAATCTCGAAACCCCCAAGACCCCGATCCGGGAGCAAACTGAACATTACCTTGCAAAGGCAACCAACTGGACGCCGTCCAGGGCGCCCTCCAGCAGGTATTAAGGTGGCGCCAGGTCCGCTGTACAGAACTAAATAAAACACTGTTCGCCAATCAACTGGGCAGATGTTTGGGCCGTGTATGTAAGGCCCCTAATAATGAAAGAGGTGCTGCCAACTCCTCCTCAATAAGTATGGGTGTATATACTCCTGTTTGCCCAAGCCAGTCTCCCAAATGGCGTGCCTGACATGCCAGGGCATAGACACCCAAGTCCGGTAGCCCCATCCCCCCTTCGCGCCACTTCCCCACCAGCCGTGTCAGAGGAATACGAGCCCTAGCACCGCGCCAGAGAAATGCCCGGATCAGCCGTTCCACCTGCCGCAGATCTCGTCGATATAGCCAGACCGGCAGGGTTTGCAACCAGTACAACAACCTCGGCAGGATCACCATCTTGATGGCCGCCACCCGCCCGGACAAAGAAAGTGGCAGCGGTCCCCAGGCCCCCAACTGGGATCGTATACGACTCAACATCCAGTCCAAATTACTCCTGTAAAGGTCTCGCGGCTGCTTAGTCAGGCGAATACCTAAATAGGTAAAATGGGAGTGCGCCCATCTCAAAGGGAAAGGGCCCGCCCAGCTGTGTTGTAAAGACCCGGAAATATCCAAGGCCTCCGACTTTGCTCCATTGATCTTCAGGCCAGAGAAGCGGCCATAAGTCTGAAATTCCAGCATCAGTCGGGGTAGGGACTCCTCCGGTGACAAGAGGTGCACCAAGATGTCGTCCGCAAAAGCCGAAAGAGTAAAGGTTTGCGAGCCGATCCGTACTCCGTGGATCCCTGGTCTGGCCTCTATCGCCCGAATCAGCGGGTCTAAAGACAATACGAATAGTAGGGGAGAAAGCGGGCAACCCTGTCGCGTACCTCGTTCCAACGGGAAGTCCTCCGAAAGCACCCCGTTACAAAGTATTCCCGCTACTGGGGCGGCATACAAACAGTCTATCATGGCACAGAACGAGGCTCCAAGACCATACCAAGGCAACAACGTTTTCAGGTATCTCCACTCGACTCGGTCAAAGGCCTTCTCTGCGTCAAAACTTATCAATAGAGAGGGGAGGTGTTGCTCGTGTACCCACTCCATCGACGCTAGAATTTTCCGCATATTCCGTACAATATAGCGGCCTTTCACAAAACCGACCTGGGAGCCATGAATTAAAACGTCTAGGTACTCCGCCAGTCTATTGGCCAGCACCTTAGCAAAGATCTTAGAATCAAAATTCAATAAGGAAATCGGACGGTATGAGGCAGGTAGCTCCGGGTCTTTACCTGGCTTGGGAATCAAGGTGATGTGAGCTTTGTTCTGGCCCCATCGAAAGCCACCCTGTTCCACCCGTTGCGCGTATACCTCAACCAAAGCCGGGCTAACCAAGCCATGAAGCAGTTTATAAAACTCGGCTCCCAGGCCATCCGGTCCAGGGGCTTTGTAACAACTGGCCTTCACAATGACCGACCCCACCTCCTCCAATGTCACGGGGCGCCCCAGATCCCGGCTTTGTTGCTCTGTTAAGGACGGGAGATTGAGCTGCCGGAGGTAGTCAGATGCTGCCGAGGATGGATCACCCTCCCTTGCGTATAACTTTTGGAAGAAACCCCGAAATACCCTGGAAATCTCAGTAGTATCACTTTGTAAGCGTCCGTTTTCGTCCCGCAGTGCCGCCACCGTATTGGAACCGCGTTGGCCTCGCAAACAGCTGGCCAACAGCCGCCCAGGTCTGTCCCCATGGCACTGAAGTCGGTGACGGTAATATAACAAGGATTTTTTAGCTCTCTGGTGAAGTAACTCGTCCAGACTCACCCGGGCTTCCCATAGTGCTTTTTGCAGCACCGGAGACGGAGCCTGTGCTGTCCGACGACGTAAATAGGATACCCTCTTTTCCAATCTAAGAATCCGATCTACTAAGAGCCGTCTCCTACGAGCCGCATATCCGATAATTTCACCGCGCATTACCACCTTAGCCGTCTCCCAGATCAATTCCGGGTCACCTTGATGTACCCGATGGACCTCAGTGAATTCCTGCCAGCGCTGTTCCAAGAATTTATGGAACTGTGCATCTTTGTATAACTCTAATGGAAATCTCCAAAGTCGCGGACGGTCTGCTCGTCCACCCCAGCTCAGATCCGCCCAAACCGGCGCATGATCCGATATTTCAAAGGGCCCGATCTGCGCTTCCCCCACTTTCGCAAATACGCCTTTAGAAAGTAAGATATAATCTATACGGGAACTGGAGCCGTGGGCCCTAGAGTGATGAGTAAAATCTTTATCAGAAGGATGCAGAACCCTCCAAGGGTCCACCAACCCCAAGCGAGCCTTAAAGCGCTGTAACACGCGAGTTACCGGCCCTCTTTCACGCGCCTCTCCGCCTCTGGTAGTATCCAGATCCACATCCAATACCCCATTAAAATCGCCGCCCAGCATCATGGGTATCTCAGGCATCTGTTCCACCTTGGAGGCCACATTAGCATAAAAGTAGGGGTCATGTGTGTTCGGGCCATACATCGTCCCCAGGATGACCGGCTGCCCTTCCAAGCGGCCCTGCAACAGCAAATAACGGCCCGCTTTATCGCGCACTTCTGCTTCCATCACCCAGCGAACCCGCTTGTGGACCAAAATAGCCACCCCTCCCTTCCTCCCCACCGCCGGTGACCCCCATACCTGCCCAACCCAGCCGCGGCGTAGTTTGGCATGTTCTTCGGCTGTCTGGTGTGTCTCCTGTAGGAAGGCTATATCACAATTGTGCCTGGCTAACGCTTGCAAGACTTTATATCTCTTGATAGGGTGGCCTAAGCCGCACACATTCCACGTAATGATTTTCAGGGCGGCAGGGCAGTGTCAAGCGTCCTTTGTCCGGTCTGCCACAGTACTCCGGATAGGGCCCCCCCAGCCTGGGACCCCCTCCTCCCGCTCTCTGCATAATGTCGCTGTAGAAGCTTACAGGGTGTGCAGCCTAACCCTCCCCCTTCCCCCATCCCCCTCCCCCTCCCCTCCCTCCCCTCCCCCATTCCCTCCCCCCCCCAAACCCTGCCCTCCCCTCATTCCATACTGTCCTCTTCCACTCTTACCTCTCCTTCTACCCATGGAACTTTCGGTGATGCGCTCCACCGCCCCCCACTTCCCTAAACCTCACCCACCCCAGCCCTCCCCCACCCTCGTATTAATAGCCCCCCTCCACAGCCCGAGTACCCCCCCTCCCCCCATTGGCCCTCAGGCGCCGCAGGCGAAGCCATACCGGCGAATTGGGGAACCCCACGCTCCTTTGCTCGCATTCCCGGGGTGTTGCGGTTTTGCCAGCACGCTTGAGTGTAGGCTAGCCTCACGCCACCATGCCTCACCTCCAACAGTCCCGGGCAGAGCCGCCATAGAGCAGGTCCACCGGGCCTGCTGTCGGAGGGGTAACATATCTCCATAAGGGGGAAAAGGAAACCAACCGACTGGGACCCAGGGAAGGAAGGAAAGAGAACAAACAAAGGACATCGGTAGCTCCCCGCCTTTTATCAGGTGGACCCCGGTACATACAAACCGATAGTTTCCCTCTATGCCTGAGTGCCTCTCCCTGGGAGTATTACAGAGCGCTTGGGTCATGCGCAGTGTTATTGTTAACTTGTTCTCCCCCCTCCCCCCCCCCACCTACGTGCAAAGTCCCCACTACTACCTGCCGGATGGGAACCCTCGTCCCCCCCTCCCATCTCGCTGGCATGTTCCGACACTGGTGTGGGCCTACCAGTGATTATCGCCCGTACCCAGCCCCTTATCAGGCACCCTCACTAGGTCTCCCCCCTAACCCCAGGGATCTACAGGGACACTCCAACACATGCCCCCTCCTGAATCAGAACCAGAACCCCCCCCCTCCCACCACACTTTAGGAACCCCTCTCCAACCAGGTATCAAGCCCCTATCCTCAACTTTGTCAACCATTACATTAACTTTAAAACCACCCCCAACCAGATACAAAGTAGCCATCAAAACCATACAATTGAAACATTGTGTTAACTTACAGTATACCATGTATCCCCTCCAGTCCTCTCTCTCATTTTAAAGTTCACTAGCGCTAGGGCTAGGGGAGGGAGCCACTTTTAATGTCGGGGGAGAGAATCCCCCACTCCACGCCTCCTGGGGCGCCTCAACATGCCAGCTTCTCCCCTATCTCTCCTAGCCATTGCTGATGCGAATGGCAACAGGCCTTAAACAAGAAAGTTCCTGCGACGACGTGATCTCAGCTCTCTCCGCCGGTGTTGACAATACTGTCCACGAAAGACTTCGCTGCTTCTGCCGACTCAAAAATCCGCCGTTGGCCCTCATAGAAGATGTGCAGACGTGCAGGATACTGCACCATGAATTTGATTCGGCGATCCACAAGTCTTTGACAGAGAGGGGCATAGGCTTTGCGGCGCTGACTCAGTGGCACAGAGTAATCTTGCGCTATGCGAATCCGCATGCTGTCCACCTCCAGACCGCCCTGGGCCCGCGCGGCCCGCAAGATCCGTTCCTTTTGAGGGAAGTGGAGGAGCTTCGCGAGGACTACGCGAGGTCGAGTGTCTCTCCCATTTCGGGCTCCTACCCGGTGGGCTCGCTCAATACAGATCGGGTTCCCAGCGCCCCCCTCCTGCAATAATGGCGAGAACAGCTCCAGCAGATACCGTTGCAGGTCCACATCAGCCACCGATTCCGGCACCCCCATCACCCTCAGATTGTTCCTTCTCGACCTGTTTTCCAGGTCGTCCAGTTTGGCCTCCTGGGCCCGTAGCTGGGTCTGTAATGTGTCTACCGTTTGCTGTAACACGGTAGTAGTGTCCTCAATCTGCCCCACACGATCCTCCACCTCCTGCAGTCTTTGTCCATAAGATTCCACCGAGTTTTGTACTGCATCTAGTTTCTCTCGGAGGGCAGTGAATTGCGTTGCCAGCGCCTCCGCTACCGCCGCTGAAATTTCTTCCACTCTGGCTTGGGAGGTTGGGGATCTCGGTATCGCCGTACCCTCCGCCATCTTGCTAGGACCAGGTCCCCGCTCCTTCTTTCCCGTCCGTAATGCTGCCGCCATCCTGGCTTCTTCAATTAGTCACTCAGAGTGAGTATCGGTATGTGGAGCACCCGTGGAGGTGTTGTGGGGGGGCCGGGGAGCTTCGAAACGGTTTAAATAGCCGGCTTAAGCAGGGGACGGCCGGAGGACGAGCAGCACCCGACTACTCGCTCTCACCGCATCACCGGAAGTCCTGTTAGTCTTTCTTTATTCAGACACTCATTAAGAGGCATGTTTACTAAAAGTGCATGTTAATGTTATGCAAATATTTATGCAAATGAGGTTCCTTATGCAAATGAGGCCCCGCAATTAATCTCCGCACATGGCCTCGCACCCCCCTTGGGCCGCCCCTGAGTGCAACCCCTCCACATATGTGATCTTATCCTATCATTGTCATATACAGTAGTTTTTTGCCTGGGGCAAACTGGAATCTTTCAACTCTGTCTGGTTCTTACTTAAAGGCACCTGGATTACTTTTCACTTTATTGGAACTTCTCTATCAGGATGCTCTAACTTCCCTGTTTGGCTAGTATCCTTCAAAGATACATCATTCCAAACCATGTGCTCTTGGAATAAAGCTGACACTCGCCCATTATCTAGTTTAAAAGCTGCTCTCTTTCCTTTTTATAGGTTAATGGCAGCAACCTGATTCTACCCTAGTTAAGATGCAGCCCATCCATTTGGAAAAGCCCCCACCCCCTACCCCCTAGTTCCTAACAAATCCAAAACCCTCTTCCTTGCACCATAGTCGTATCCATGCATTGAGACTCCGGAGCTCTGCCTGCCTTTTGGATCCTGTGCATGGAACGGGAAACATCTCTGAGAATGCTACCCTGGAAGTTCAGTCTTTGGTCACTGGCAATTCTCAGTCTGATTTGGTTATCACATCAGGCTTAAGCCTGCCTGCCACCTCACAGTGAATCATGTAGTTTCTGAGGTACTTGCTCATACAAATCTCTCCTGTAACAGGTTCTCTGTGGACAGCAGGGTAAGTCAGTCACACATTGATGATGACATCTGACAGTGCCATGGATGGAATTTGCTCTTAGGGTTGCCAACTGGCTCCAGATGCGCCCGACAGGCTTGATCCAGTCCTGGGTTTACCCCATTGCATGCAGGGACATGTAGTCTTGCTTTTCTTATGGAATGCAATGGAAAAATCAGAACTACATGTCCCTGCATGCAGTGGGGTAAACCTAGGACTGGATCAAGTGTGTCGGGCGCATCTGGAGCCAGTTGGCAACCCTATTTGCTCTCCTATAGCTCATAAAAGTCTAGAAAACTCTGAGCATGTGCTAGCCACCCCCCACCGCAATGCTCACCTGCTCCCATCTCAGTCCATTCTCCAGCTGTATGAAAGCTCATCTTAGAAGGTAGGTGGATGAGTCTGTGTGGCTGACTTATCATGCAGTCCATGGAGAACCTGTGCTACAGGTAAGTAACCTCACTTTCTCTATGGACAATCAAGATGAGTCAGCCACACATTGGTGACTCCCAGGCAGAGTGCTGTGGTGTTAGGTAAAGGTATGTGTGTGTTCACCCTTTGCAGTCCATGAAGTGTGCTATGATGGGATGAAACTGTGTAGAGGAGGCAAGGGTCTAGGTAAGGTCTGTACAGTGGTGACCTCCGCATGGAAATTTTTAGGAAGCGTCCATTCCAGAGGTATGTGTGCACCTGGTACTAAGTGGTAAGAAGGAGGGCTAATCAATGGAGGGATGACAATCAGAGGCAAGTAAAAATGACCAATAACTAAAGTGAGAGCCAGTCAGAATGTCTGGCCCATCGCATAAGAGCAGCAAAGAAATTGAAGGTCAGAGGGCAGGGGAAAATGATTGTATTCCAGAACCACATTAGGAGGAGTGCGAATCTACTTACATTCTCTGAGAACAAGCAGGAAGTCTGTGCCGACAGAGCCCGCGCGGAAGCATCTCTGCAGCTTTTATAAAAAGCTTTAGGGAGATGCACCACGCATGCATAGTCCTCTTCCCTTTTTTTCATGGAGCCCACCAGAAAAAGTGTCTCTTTTTTTGGCTTAAAAATTTTTCCTTTTTGGTATGCCTACCGGTTCCTCTTCCCACCCCCAAGCCAGCTCACCTCGGCATTGCTCCTCGGGTTTATTTTCCTTGTTTTTTCTCAAGGTGTCCCTTGACTAGTGCTTTGCACACTTTTTGGCCAGTGGGCCTCTGACACTCACCCAGGTTCAAGGACAAATTTTTCCCCATGGCCTCCAGTGGCTTTAAGAAATATGATTTGTGTAGTAAGATGATGTCCCTCACTGACCCACATAACTGCTTCCTCCATTGCCTCAGGCTGGACCATGACAACTCGGTCTGCGACGTTTGCAAGTTCATGTCCTCAAAGGCCATCAAGAGCTACCAGCTGCAGCAGGAAACGTTCTTCCATAGATCCAACTCTGTGCTGGAGTCCCTGGCGACGCCACGCTCCAGGGCCCCTCTCTGGTACCTCGGAGCCCCGCGATGCCTGGGCTGCCTCAAAGTCCCATGGCTGCAACTTCTCCGAGAGGAACTCCTCGGAGGTGGAACGCAAGAAGAGCTTGAAGCCCTTGAAGACCACCTCGGAGGATGGGTCTGGAAAATTGGGTAAATCCCACACCAGGCCCCGCAGTCCCTGGCATAATCCAAGGGGTCGGAGTGGGAGCATTTTCACAAACTGCCCCGGAAGAAGTCATCGATGTTAGGCGACTGGCCTTGGACCCCCGAGGCCATCCTGGTCGAGAACTCTCTGTCAACAGAACAGATACCAGACCCAAAGCCATCAGGTATGGAGACCAGAATGGCGGCCTTGGAGTGCAGTATTACTGCACTCCTGGCACAGTAGCAGGCGCTGATGTCCGATTCATCCACCCTGATGACCAGACCCTCGACCTCGAGGGCTTCCCTGGTCATTGAGCCGATCCTTGAGCGCCACCCACCTTGAGAGACCCATCGGCATCGGACAAGGTCTTATGCTATTAATATGTTCTTATGTCCCAATCCTCGGGACACTGGTCCTCTCTGGCGAGTGCACGCAGCTCACGCCATAGGTCTCACAGGGCTTGTGGGCCTTCGGGCCTGGGGTCCGACCATGGGAGCCTTGTATTTTTTCTCTGACTTTGAGTCAGACTGGGAGACTGAGAATGAGGAGTCCCCGGACACCCGGCAACATCAAGACATGCCCTTAGACCCGTCTCCACCAGTGTCGCAGCGCTGTTCCCCGGCTGAGAATGTTGCCTTCCTCGACTTTGTGTGGGATATGGCAAATCTGCTCACATTCGAGACTGAGGTGGAGGAAGACCCCTGCACAGAGGAACTTGAGATCCTCCAGGACAAGGCCCCTCCAAAGGAGGATCTCACGGTGCCCATCCCTCCGATCCTCGAGCGTAGTCTCCTCCTCCATATGTGGGAAACACCGGTGTCGGTGCCCATTATAAGCAGATGACTTGACTCCATATACAGAGTCTGCCGAAGCCTGGGGTTCCAAAAAAAACCAGCTCTCTCACAATTCTATAGTTATCGAGTTGGCCATGTGTTGACTCAAGAGCCAAAAGATTCATTCTGTGTTGCCGCCAGGTAGGGAGGTCCAGACCTTGGACACCCTCGACCAAAAATGCTACCAGGGCTCGATACTGGTTTGCAGAGTCCAATCCTACCAGTTGTACATCGCCATGTACTTAAAGGAGCTGGCTAGGTTGTTCAATGGTTTCTCTGCAGGCCTTGATGGAGAACCTCTTCAACGGTTCAAGTCTCTGACCTCAGCAGTCAAGGAGTGCTCTAAAGTCCTATCTCGAGCAGCATAAAGTATGATGGCTTCGAATCCTCAGCCAGAGTGGATGCTGCGGGCATCAGGGCTCGACAAAAGGCATGGTTGCAGTCATTTGACCTCAAGCAGTGGGTCCAGAACAAACTGACCGATGTCTCTCTTCGGAAAACCCATATCAGACAAAGCTGCTGAGACAGAGACTGAGTTCCTGACCAGGATCAGACTCTCAAAGAAGACCTCTGTGCACCCCCATAAGAAGGCCCTGGGGAAGAAGCCTTTCTTCCCGAGGAAGAAAGGGGTATTTGGTAATGGCCCACAGTACCAGGTCTTTTCTGCCCCACAGCAGGGGCAACAGTCTAAATGGCAAGGGCACGGCCCCCACAAGCCTAGGATCCAGGCACCGGCCCCGGCCCAGCCTGGAGGGAGTTTTTTACTTCTTGGGTGTGGCCTGTCCTCCAGGAGGCCCGCTGCAGCCCCCAGGTGGGGTCTGACCCTGTTTTCCCACAGGTGGTCCTCCATCACCACCGATTCCTGGGTGCTGCAAGTAGTCAAGGAGGGATACCTCCTACACCTGCACAGACACCACCCCTGTTCTTCCCAGGAGAACCTGTAAGGCCTCGCCTTCACCAGACTCTGCTCCTCACCGAGCTCGCAAGCCTCCTCACGTACAAAGTGGTGGAGCCAGTGCCCAAATATCTGTGGGGCAAAGGGTTCTACTCCAGATATTTCCTCATTCCCAAGTAAACTGGGGGTCTCAGGCCTATCATGGGACTTGAACAGATTTCTGGTGAGGGAGAAGTTCAAGATGCTCTTCCTTGGAACACTGCTGCCTTACCTCCAGCAGGGAGACTGGCTATGCTCCTTATACACACATCCTGATCCATCCCAACCACCGACAATACCTCTGGCTTGTGGTGGGAGGAGGCCACTACCAGTACAGGGTGCTACCCTTCAGGCTGGCATCATCCCCAAGAGTCTTCACCAAGTGCCTAGTGGAGGTTGCGGCCCACCTTCATCTCCAAGGGGCCTTCGTCTTTCCCTACGTGGACAACTGGCTCATAAGGGGAGGCACAACTGCGGAGGTGCACAATGCACCAAGTGCACCATCCACTTCCTGCAGCATCTGGGGTTCATCATCAACTACCCTGTCCCACCTCTCTCCGGCACAGTGCCTGGAGTTCATAGGGACTCAGCTGGACACCCTCCCCCGGAGAGGACAGAATGCCTCAGGGCGCTAGCCACAGAAATGCACCACTGTTGGTCAGTGCCCACTTGCCTTCTCCGCCTGCTGGACCAGATGGCTTTCATTGTCCACATGACCCCGTGCACCCGCCTGCATATGAGGGTGGATCAGTGATGCCTCCGCTACCAGTGGACACAAGCCATGTGCAGGCTTCGAGACAGGGTAAAAGTGACCCACTAGCTGGCGGACTCCCTCGACTGGTGGCAGATCCCCCACCACCTTCAGGAAGGGATGCCCTTCCATGCACCCACCGCCCAGAGGGTCCTTACTATGGATGCCTCCCTGCGAGGATAAGGAGCTCATTGCGAGGACCTCCGCACCCAATGCATGCATTCCCAGACTGAGTGCCAGTTGCAAATCAGCCTCCTGGAACTTTGGGTGATATTTCTGACCCTCTGACCTTTTGCCACCAGTTGCAGCACCAGTCGGTGATGGTCCAGATGGACAACCAAGTTGCAGTGTTCTATGTCAACAAGTAAGGAGGCACTGGGTTGTACTCCCTCTGCCAGGAGGCAGTAGCCCTCTCCTCATATGCGACATGCAACAGGATGCTCCTGCAGGTGGTTACCTCCTGGGCCTAGACAACGCCCTAGCGGACAGGTTGAGAAGAATCCTCTAGCAGCACAAGTGGCGCCTGGACCCCAGAGTGGCCTCCCGGCTTTTCCAACTCTGGGGTATCCTCCTACTGGACCTGCTCACCAGCCCAGAAAACACACAGTTGCCCTGCTTCTGCTCCCACCAGCCGCACACATCCCAGGTGGTGGTGGATGTTTTTCTCATCCCATAGATGGAAAGCCTCCTTTACGCATTCCCGCCGACACCACTGGTCGCCAAGATGCTCTTCAAGGTCCAACGCGAAAGAGCATCACTGATTATGGTTGCCCTCCCCCCCCCCCCCCCGGTGGCCCAGGCAATCTTGGTTCCCGCTACATCTCTGTCTGTCAGCGTCGCCTCCAATTCCTGTGGGCTGCACTCCAGGACCACTTTCACAGGAGGAGGGCTCTCTCTTGCACCCGAACCTGGAGTACCTGTCGCTCATGGCTTGGCTGCTGAAAGGGTAGCTCTAGCTCCCTTCAACCTCCCACATGACATGGAGGAGATCCTTCTGGCCTCCTGCAAGGCCTCCATGAGAAGGGCATACATCTTCAAGGGGCGTAGGTTTTTGGTGTAGTGCACCGAGAGGCAGGCAAACCCATTCGCCTGCTCTGTCCAGCTTGTACTCCAGTAGCTACTCCACCTGTCCCAGGTGGGCCTGCAGTCCAACTCAGTCAGAGTGCACCTGAGCGCTATTGCGACGCACCACCACACTGTCAAGGGCAAGCCCCTCTCAGTTCAACCCCTTATTTCTTGTTTCCTGTGGGCCTTATGTTGTCCATGCCCCCCGTCTGCCCCCCAGTGGCAGAGTGGGATCTCAATGTGATACTCTCACAGCTCACTAAGCTACCGTTTGAGCCCCTGGCTACTTGCCACCTGTGGTAACTCTCCTGGAAGGTTGTATTTCTTGTGGTACTCATGTCAGCTCACAGGGTTAGCCAGCTTAGGGCTCTGAGGGCCGAGCCGCCCTACACAAGATTCTACAAGAACAGGGTGGTGCTCCGCACACACCCCAAGTTTATGCCAAAGGTGGTGTCCCCCTTCCACCTCAATCAGGAGGTGGTGCTCTTTACCTTCTTCCTGAAGCTTCACGCAGGCAAGTCAGAGACCGTTCTCCATACTTTGGTTGTAAAAGAGATCAGTCCTTCTATATACAACAGACTCAGAGCCATTGCAAAACTCCTCAGCTCTTTGTCTTCTATTACCCAAGTCGACTGGAGCTTCCAGTAACCAAGCGAACTCTGTCCGCTTGGGTGGCGGACTGCATTGCCCTCACCCGTGGCATTTTGTACAGGATCTCGGTAGCCTGTAGCTGGGGAGTCCCTTATGTGAGGACTTTTATTTATTTGAAACGTTTTTCTATATTGCCTCTTCCAGAGATCAGGGGCAGTTTACATTGTAACAAAACTTTTACATGGAACATTATGAATGAGTTATAACAATTAACTATTTACATAAACTATATACATTCATATTACGTTTTGGAAGATGTTTCTTACACGGTATAACTGTGGCCTGTCTTCAACAGTATATATCTTAAAAATGTTTGGGTTGACTTTGCTTGGGGAGCAGAGTGGGAGCAGGGAGGGGGGAGGAGCTGGTGAGTTAGGTGTTAGGTGTGGTGGATGGAGCTTGTGAGTTGTCGGGGTTATGATTGCTGTAATGTTCAATAAAAAGGTATGTTTTTAACTGTTTTCGGAAAGTTTGGAGGTCACTAATTGCTCTTAAAGTTTCAGGGAGGGAGTTCTATTATGTGGGGGCTACATATGTAAAGGCCCTGTTGCTCGTAATTTGTTTGGTGTTACGGACTAAAGGAGGAACTGATTGATTCCACTTCTGGATCTGTTGTCCAATTGGAGGTGAATTAAAGATGAAAGGTGAAGCTATATTATTAATTAGTTTAAAGGTGGTCATTATGACTTTATATTTTACTCTATTGGCAACTGGGAGCCAATGTAGCTCGTATAAAATGGGTGTGATGTGGTCTGACAGTCGTGCTTTGAATATGATTCTGGCTGTGACATTTTGGGCCATTTGTAATATATTTAGATTCTTTTTGGTTAATCCATGTAATAGGCGGTTGCAATAATCAAAGTGGGGTGTGATGAGGGCCTGGACTACTGTTCTGAAGTCATGCATGTCAATAAGCGGTTTGAGGTGTTGGATGATCCTTAATTTGAAGAATATGGTTCTGGTTATTTGTTTTAAGTGGAGTTCCATGCTGAGTATTCTGTCAAGAATAATACCTAGGTATTTTACTTCCTATTTTACTGGGAGTGAGGTGTTATGTAGACAGACTAATTGTGGTGGGGTGAAGTTTTGGTTTCTCCATGTAATCAAGACTTCTCCAGGAACAAGCAGGAAGTCAGTCCTCACATATGGGTGACGTTGGCTCCGACAGAGCCCTTGTGCGGAGCAAATCCCCAGCTTTCAAAGAAAGTCTTTGGGATTGCATCACGCATGTGCGGTCCCCTTCCTGCCCAGGGGGGCCATCTTGCTCAGTCCCCTTTTTTCCGCGGAGCCCAGTGGATGTTGTCCCAGTGTCCCTGAGAATAAACTGTTTAAAAGTGAGAAATTACTTTTCTTTTTTACCGGTTCGGCATCGGTTCCCCTTCCCGCTTTCGGCTCGGTACACCGGTATGGAGTCCAGTCCAATTTTTCGGTTTTTGTCCTTAGTAACTAGCGTTGGCACTCTTTTCCTTTTCACTGGCAGCCCGGTCATTCGACCTTGCAGGGGCCCTTTTTCCCCCAATGGCTGCCAGCGGGTTTAAGAAGTGTGATCGGTGTAAAAGGTTAATGTCCCTCACCGACACACACGACTGCTGTCTCCGCTGCCTCGGGCCCAACCATGACCCGAAGGTCTGAGGCTCGTGTGGGAAGATGTCCTCCAAGGCACTTAGGCGTAGGCAGCAGCAGCATGAAAGGATTTTTTCTGAGTACGCATCCCCCCGGGTCCGGACCTCTTCAGAAGCCTCGACGTCTTGGGAGCTGTCTGAACCCGAGCATCGGGGGTCTTCTGAGCGGGGGTCTCCCTCACGGGAACACATGAGTTTCTTCTTCCTCCAGTGTTCCCGTGAGGGAGACCCCCGTGAGGGCGGTGTTGTTGGATGCCTCTGATCGACCTGGGCCCTCAGAGTCGGAGCGGCCTGCAAAGCTGCCTCACATGGAGCACGGAGTCAGTGGGCCTCCTGCATGCCGAGGAAGGTAACTGCTGTTGTCCTTGTAGACTCTCCAGGAGAACTGGCCTCGGGCCCGATGGTGTCGGGACCCGAGCCAGAGGCTGCAGAGCCTTCTGAGCTTAGTCTCAGGATGGCGGCCCTGGAGCGCAGCATGTCTGCCTTCATGGAGCAGCAGCAGGCGTTAATGGCCAGTCTCACCAGTCCATCCGCAATGACCATCGGGATCTCGACATCCAAGTTGACCCCGGAGGCCGAGCCGATCCTCGAGACTCTTCGGACTCAAGTCGATCCTCAGCCAAGATCTCCCTCGACCTCCCGTCTGGGACCGAGGTCATTGACACTGGTGCCCACGGCGTCAGGGCGGTCGGGACCGAAGCCCTCGCGGCCAAAGCCGCTCGATTCCTCCTCGGAGGAGTCGGCATGGGAGACGGATGATGATGAGTCCCCAGACACCCATTGGACCCGGTATGTCCCATCGGACTTACTGGGTTCCGAGCCTCGGAGAAGTTCCCCTCCGGAGGATACCCGGTTCTCAGATTTCATCAGGGACATGGCCAAGGCTTTGGCATTCCCGGTGGACACCGAGGAGGAGCCGAGGAGCTCAAAGCCCTCCAGTATGACTTTCCCCCTCGGGAAGCCCTTACTGTTCCAGTTCCTCCAATGCTGGAACGGCTGATGCTCCGCATGTGGGAGTCGCCGGCCTCTATTCTGGTTCTCAGCAAGCGGGTCAATTCCATCTATCGAGTCCGCAAGGGTCCTGGGTTACAAAAAGCACAGCTGCCGCACAACCCCATTGTTGTGGAATCGGCCATGCACAGGCTCAAGAGGCAAAAAACACACTCTTCGGTGCCTCCTGGCTGGGAGGCCCAGAACCTGGATACCGTCAGCAGAAAGTGCTTCCAGGGCTTGATGCTGTCATGTCGGGTCCAGACTTACCAGCTGTACATGGGCATGTACTTGAGGGTCCTGGCAAAGGAGATTGCCGGGTTCTCAGCTGGCCTCTCTGAGGCACCTTTGCAGCGTTTCAAGGTCTTGTCCGCCGGGATTTGGGAGTGCTTGAAGTTTATGTCTCGAGCAAACTATGATGGCTTTGAGGCTTCAGCCCGAGTAGTCGCAGCCGGCATTGGTGGATGCCGCCAGGCCTGGCTAATGTCGTCGGATCTGAAGCCATGGGTTCAGGACAAGTTGGTCGATGTCCCTTGCCAAGGTGACAACCTCTTTGGCAAACCCATGACTGAGAAGACTGCGGAGATTGAATCCGAGTACTTGACCCGGACAAGGTTCTCCAAGAAGACTTCTGCCCCTTCTAAGAAGAAGGTCTCGGGTAAAAAGTCCTTTTTCCCAAGGAAGGGTGCTGCTTACCGCAACTACCCCACTTACCAGGCCGCCTCAGCTCCCCAACAGGGGCAGCAGGCCAAGGGACAGGGGAATGGCCCGCGTAAGCAGAAGACCCCCAAGCCCCAGGCCCCGGCTCCGACCCAGCTGGGAGGGGGTTTTTGACTCCCAAATCATAGTCTCTCTCCCACCACAGGTGGCCAGCTATCACCATGGATACTTGGGTCCTGCAAATAGTCCAAAGGGGCTATTTGCTTCACTTCAGCCAGGTACCTCCCTCCTTCTTTCCAGGATAGCCTCTCAGACCCCCTCTTCACAGGGACCTCCTCTTGCAGGAGTTGACAGGTCTTCTAGAGGATCAGGCGGTGGAACCGGTGCCCCACCACCTGCAGGGAAAGGGCTTCTGCTCCAGGTATTTTCTGATACCAAAGAGAACTGGAGGCTTAAGGCCTGTCCTCGACCTGCGAAACTTAAACAAGTTCCTGGTGAGGGAAAAGTTCAAGATGCTTTCCCTTGGAATATTGCTGCCTTACCTCCACCAGGGAGATTGGCTATGCTCCTTAGACCTGAAGGATGCCTATACGCACATCCTCATACATCCAGACCACAGACAATATCTGAGATTTGTAGTGGGAGGAAACCATTTTCAGTACAGAGTACTTCCCTTTGGCCTAGCCTCTACTCCTAGAGTGTTTACCAAATGCCTGGCCGTGGTGGTGGCCTTCCTCAGAAACCAGGGGACTTTTTTCTTCCCTTACCTGGACGACTGGCTCATCAGGGGCCAGTCGCCTCAGGAGGCCCAACAGGCCACTTCTTGCACCATCAACATGCTACAACGTTGAGGTTTTGTCATAAACCACGCAAAGTCTACTTTGCTCCCCACTCAAAACTTGGAGTTCATAGGAGTAAGACTAGACACCCTTCAGGCGAGGGCTTACCTGCTGGAAAACAGTGCACAGAGGCTGCTGGCGCTGGTACACCAGGTCAGACAGAGGTCTCAGGTCTCAGCGAGACACTTCCTATGCCTCCTGGGCCACATAGCCTCCACGGTATGAGAACAGCTCAGTGGTGCCTCAGAGATCAATGGACACAAGCCACCGGCAGCCTCCGAGACAGAATGACAGTGTCCAAACGACTGGTGAAGTCGTTGCAGTGGTGGCTTCAGCCACCCAACCTGCTCGAGGGAGTGCCTTTTCAGACTCCCTCACACACAAGAGTAGTAATGACAGATGCCTCCTTGCTGGGCTGGGGAGCCCATTGCCAAGGATCATGCACTCCTCAGGAGACTATACACCAAATAAACCTCTTAGAGCTGCGGGCAATTCGCCTCGCACTTCAAACCTTCAGTCATGTTCTTTCACATGAGTCTGTCTTGGTGCAGACAGACAACTAAGTTGCAATGTTCTACATGAACAAGCAGGGAGGCACAGGATCTCGTATCCTATGTCAGGAGACACTGGACCTCTGCTCCTTTGCAATCAGGCAGGGTATGTCTCTCAAAGCAGTTTACCTGCCTTGTCAGGAGAACTTCCTAGCAGACAAGCTAAGCAGGATTCTCCAACCTCACGAATGGCAACTGAATCCGGAAGTGGCCCAGCAGCTTTTCCACCACTGGGGACATCAGTCTATAGATCTGTTTGCCAATCCACAGAATCACCAGTTGCCCAAGTTTTGCTCCAGACAGCCACATCCTCAGAGGGTGGCTGCAGATGCTTTTCTGATCAACTGGTCAGTGGGCCTCCTGTATGCGTTTCCTCCCACGCCTCTGGTGACTCGAACTCTGTTCAAAATCTTTCGGGACAAGGCCTCGGTCATTCTGGTAGCCCCCAGATGGCCGAGGCAGCTTTGGTTTCCGCTTCTCCTTCAGCTAGCAGTGGAAGCCCCACTCCCTCTGGGGATGCAGCCCGACCTCCTGTCTCAGGAGCAGGGCTCTCTCTTGCACCCCAACCTCAGGTCCCTCAACCTGATGGCATGGCTGCTGAAAGGGTAGTGCTGGCTCCTCTCCTCCTACCTAGGAATGTAGAAGAAGTGTTACTGGCTTCAAGGAGGCAGTCCACTAGGAAATCCTATGCCTTCAAGTGGCGTAGGTTTGAGGTGTGGTGTACACAGCACAACAAAAACCCTTTCGCTTGCCTTGTGCCAGTGGTGTTGCAGTACTTGCTTCACCTCTTAAAATTAGGTCTCAAGTCTAACTCTGTCAGGGTCCACCTGAGTGCTTTGTCAGCACACCACTCTCCAGTGGAAGGACAACCTCTTTCAACTCACCCCTTGGTGTCCAGATTCCTCAAAGGCATACTTCTACTAAAACCCCTGGTTCATCCTCCGGCAACTGGGTGGGAGTTGAATGTGGTCTTGGAGCAGCTTACTCGCCCACCTTTTGAGCCAATGTCCACTTGCCATCTGCGCTTCCTCTCCTGGAAGGTGCTCTTCCTAGTGGCACTCACATCTGCCAGACGTGTGAGTGAGCTACAAGCTCTCGTTTCTGATAGACCGTACACACGGTTTTATAGGAACAGGGTGGTCCTTCGCACCCACCCCAAGTTCCTTCTGAAAGTGGTCTCTTCGTTCCACCTCAATCAAGAGGTGGTTCTTCCAACCTTCTTTCCCAGTCCGCATGCCAGCCGGGCAGAGGTGGTCCTGCATACCCTGGATTGTAAAAGGGCGTTGGCCTTCTACCTGGAGCGTACACAGGGACATCGAAGGGCTACTCAGCTCTTCGTCTCTTATGACCCAAGTAAGCTGGGTCTACCTGTCTCCAAGCGCACGTTGTCCACCTGGGTGACAGACTGCATCACCTGGGTGTACAGGGCGGCCGACCTCCCATTGCAGGGTCAAGTCACGGCCCACTGTGTCAGGGCTAAGGCCGCATCAGTGGCTCACTTCCACTCTGTTCTGCTGGCAGACATCTGCCGGGCTGCCACCTGGTCTTCGGGCCAGACTTTTGCAGCCCATTATTGCTTGGATAGAGAGTCCCAATGGGACAGTTTTCGGCCAGTCAGTACTGCATAACCTATTTGAGGTTTAGGCAACTCCTACCCTCCAACCCTTTGGTGTCAGGCTACCAGGGAGTGTTGCGTTCTCAGCTGAATTCCTATTACAGCTGCTGCGGCTCTTCTAGAGGGAGCCATTTTTCAGCTATGGGTTCTCGGTAGCCTATAGCTAGGGAGTCCCATATGTGAGGACTGACTTCCTGCTTGTTCCTGAAGAAAGCATAGTTACTCACCTGTAACAGGTGTTCTCCAAGGACAGTAGGAATCAGTCCTCATGACCCTGCCTCCTCCCCTGGAGTTGCAGTCCTTTGATTAAATTTTATCCTTTTGCCATCTTTTTAGCTGTCATTTGACTGAGCAAGATGGCACCCTTGGGCGGGAAGGGGACCACGCATGCGTGTTACAATCCCAAAGGCTTTCTTTGAAAGCTGGGTATTTGCTCCGCACGAGGGCTCCGTCGGCGCCGACGTCACCCATATGTGAGGACTGATTCCTGCTGTCCCTGGAGAATACCTGTTACATGTGAGTAACTACGCTTTCCATTTTCTTGAAGTTGATGCTCATATTAAGTGATTGGAGCCAAGTTCATTTAGACAGGTTTTTAACGTGTTGTAGGTGGAGTTATGCATGTCCAAAAGGGAGTACACCATAATATCATCTGTATATATATGATAACTTAATTTGAGATTTTTTAAATATGGAGCAAATTGGCTGGATGTATAAACTGAACAGTAGAGCAGAGAGTGCGAAACCTCAGGGTATTCCTTGATGTTGGGGGAATGTTGCGGATGATTTGTGTTCAAGTTGAACATGTTGGAATCGGTATGTAATATATGATTTGAACCATTTGAGGGTTTGTTCTTTTAAGCCTATGTGTTTAAGTCTAGCGAGGAGAGAATTGTGGTACACATTGTCGAAAGCAGCTTTAATGTCCAAGAAAATGTGGATCAGTACTTATTTGGTGTTATCCATTCACTTGATGAAGGTTTCAAATAATGCTAAAAGGAGCATTTCAACCCCATGAAATGGTCGAAATCCATACTGTTGTTCGTCTAGTGGAGCAAATAAATCTATGAAATCTTGGAGCTGTCGCTGGACCGCTTTTTCAATGACTTTGGCTATGAAAGATATGCTGTCAATGGGTCTGTAGGAAAATGGTTCATCTTTGTTTAGGTTTTTGTTCTTTAGGATGGGACGAATTATGGACAGTTTGAATGAGTTAGGCATGATTCCCTGTTGTAGTGATTGGTTAACTATGTTCATTAAGACAGGGGCAATTTCAGTTTTTGTCACTTTGATCCAGGCAACTGGACAAGGATCAAGGGGGAAGATGGTTGTATTGAATTTTGTGATTATATCTATTATTTGTCTGCAATCTAAGATGTGGAGGTATTGGCATAGTAATCTGCTAGAATTTGGGGTTGGATAGATAGTTTGTGAGGGTCGACATGTGGGGATTTAGTTATTGATTTAACGATTTTGAAGAGCTCTCTTAGTCGGTTAATGGGTTTATTTAGAACTTTTGTATGATAGGCTCTTTTTGCATTATTTATCGCTTCTTTGTAGTTTAGTGTTGACATGTAGAGTGTTTTGTAGTCTGTGGTCTTTTTCAGTCTCCATTTACATTCTATTTTCCTGAGATCTTTTTTTAGTTTGGCTAACTCAGCTGTATATCATATTTCAGAATGTTTGCGAGGAGGTTTTAAAGTTTTGGTTGTTGATTTGACTGAAGTAGCAATCAATGAATTCCATTTTATTAGTAATTCATTGAGTCATTTGAGGTGGAATCAAGTTGTGGTATGGTGAAATTTATTAAAGTATCCCTATCAAAGGGTCTAAATTGTGGTTTATGATGCAGGTTAGGTGATGAAGCGAGGGTAGGGGGATAGCGGTAAGGTAAAGGTGAAATGGATTAGGGAGTAGTCTGACCAAGGGATCTGCGATATTTGCTGGGGAGGGGGAGGGGTGGGGTTGAGTGTTCAGTTGTATGTTTTGGGAGGAACATCAGGTCTAGTGTGTTTCCTTTACTGTGGGTGGGCTGCTGTATTATTTGCTGTAACCCATCTGATCCATTGAGTCCAGCAATGCATTTATCTGAGTGTGGGGAAGTGATGAAAGGTTGAAATCGTCTAGAATGATATGAGGCTTCCTTATCGGAAAGGAGCAGGTGTATTCAAGGATTGCTGTAATGTTCTGGTGATTTGGTGTAGGTGGTCTGTACAGGAGACATATTCCTATGTTTCTGTTTTCAACTTTGAGAATGTCTCTTCCATCATGGTTGCTAGATATGCTGAGCGAAACTTTCAGTTCTTCTTTAGTAATTCTCAGAACTCCACCACCTCTTTTATGGTCCCTAGTGCAATTAAAGAGGCTATATCCTTGGACGTTTACTTGGTTAATAAGGACATTATCAGCATCAGAGAGCCAGGTTTCCATGATACATAAGATGTCTGGTTTCTCATCTATGATGAGATCCTGGATGAATGGGATTTTGTTTCTTATGGATCTAGTGTTAATTAGAATAAATCTTAGTTGGGTAGGTAATAGTGTGCCATTTTGGCGTGTACGCGATGATGTATTTATGTATATTAGTCTATGGTTTAAGCTGTGTTGATTTAGGGTGAACCCTCTAGAGGGTAGATTTTTAGGTAGCATGAAGTGTCTGTTTTGTCTGGGGTGGTAGTAGAGGGTGAGGATAGGGAATGATTGGTGAGGATCATCTATAGAGGAGAGGGCTTTGAGTAAATGGGTGGATATGAGTAGGAGGAACAATACATACATTATCGCTATTTTAGTTTCCATTTTATTTATTTATTTTATTTATTTATTTATTTAGACAGTTTTGTATACCGCCTTATCCTTCAATCAAAGCGGTCACAACACAATTGGGGGATACATTTAACACACGGGGATATGAGACACATACACTAATACTTACAGGGAACATGGGCAATGGAGGGTTAAGTGGCTTGCCCAAGACCACAAGGAGCATCTGTGGGACTAGAAACCCCAGTCCTTCCGGCCCAAGGTTGCTGTCCTCTAGTGGGATTTGAACCACCGACCTTCCGGCCTGAAGTACCGTGCCCCAACCACTAGGCTACTCCTCCCTTATCCTGTGTTTGCTCTCGTTAAGGCTCAGTTATAGCTTACTTGGTATGCAATGATTATGCATTCAAATATAATTAACCAAAGGGTCAATCAAATAGATCTGCTTGGGAAGTATACAAAATGAATGTGTGATGATTAAATGATATATCGGAAAACAAGGGTATTTGAGTAATATCTATGAACTTGAAGTGAGGGGTAATAGCAGGATGGTGCCTAACTTGGATTCAAACAGAGTATGTTGTTTAAACAGTTTCAAGATTGCTAACAAGTTAGCAAATGTTGGAAAGATGTTCTGTGGAGAGTAACAGAGTTCAGAACAGAATGGAGCAGCTTATATGCAATTCTCTGGTAAGGGAGACAGAACAATTATTATTACGTTCAGCGGTGATTACGTGTTAATTTATGGTAGAGCTTTAGCTATTCTTAATGAGGAGCTGAAGTAGCTAAGATCAGGTACAAATCGTGATATAAGGCAAACTTACGTCTGGCTTACGGTCTGCTAAGTAGGTAAGAGGCACACAGTAGTAGGGATGATTTATTACTTGCCATGGTTGTTCAGAGGACTGAAGTTTGGATCCCTGCCAGCGTTCCCCGCCTAAGGGCCACGCCAAAGGGCCCTCTGGCGAGACCCTAAGGCGGGAGCATGCCCGCAGCGTGCTCTGATGTTAAGCAGTCCTGCTGGCTTCCCGATTGGCCTTGGCGGAGGGAGCAGGAGGAGTTAGTAGTTCCTGCTTCCTTCCCCAATGCAGAATCATGTCTGGTGGGGGTTGATGAATCTGCCGAGAAAAGGACTGTTCCTACAGTGTGCTCTGATGTTAAGCAGTCCTGCTTAAGAACATAACATGAGCACATAAGATATCCCATACTGGGTCAGACCAAGGTCCATCAAGCCCAGTATCCTGTTTCCAAAAGTGGTCAATCTAGGTAATAAGTAGCTAGCAGTCTCCACAAAAGACACAGGTTCCTCAATGATTGTATCGGGTCAAGAAGTGATATCCTGGGTCCCTTTTAATAATGGTTTATGGGCCCTTCCTCCAGGAACTTGTCCAAACCTTTTTTAAAACCAGCTACACTAACAGCTTTTCCTACATCCTCCGGTAACAAATTCCAGAGTTTGATTACACGTTGAGTGAAAAAATATTTTCTCTTATTAGTCTTAAATATGTTACCCTGTAGCTTCATTGCATGTCCCCTAGTATTTTTATATTCTGATCACGTAAACAATTGATCTACGTTTACCCGTTCAATTCCATTCATTAATTTATAGACCTCTATCATATCTCCCCTCAGCCATATCTTTTCCAGGTTGAAGAGCCCTAACCTTTTTAGCCTCTCTTCATAGGAGTATCCTTCCATCCCCTTTACCATTTTGGTGGCTCTTCTCTGAACCTTTTCTAATAATGCTATATCCTTTTTAAGATACGGCGACCAGAATTCCACACAAGATTCAAGGTGCGGTCTCACCATGGAACGATATAGAGGCATTATAATATCCTTTGTTTTATTTTCCATTCCTTTCCATATGATACCTTGCATTCTCTTTGCTCTCTTGGCCGCCGCTGCACACTGGGCAGAGAGTTTTAACATGTTATCCATGATGATGCCTAAATCTTTTTCCTGGGTAGTGGTTCCCAATGTGGAACTTTGCATCGTGTAACCATAGTTTGGGTTGTTCTTTCCTAGGTGCATAACTTTGTACTTGTCCACATTAAATTTCATGTGCCATTTGGATGCCCAGTCTTCCAATTTATCAAGATCCTCTTGCAATTTTCCACAATCCTCTTGGGTTTTAACAACTTTAAATAGTTTTGTGTAATCTGCAAATTTGATAACCTCACTCGTTATTCCCTTTTCCAGGTCATTTTTGAATATGTCAAAAAGCAGCGGACCCAGCACAGATCCCTGGGGTACTCCACTATTCACCTTTTTCCATTGGGAAAATTGGCCATTTAACCCTACCCTCTGCTTTCTGTCTTTTAACCAGTTCGTGATCCACAGTAGTACACTGCCTCCTATCCCATGACTTTTTAGTTTTGCCAAAAGTCTATGATGAGGGATCTTGTCAAAGGCTTTCTGAAAGTCCAGATAGACTATATCAACCGACTCACCTTTCTCCACCTGTTTATTCACACCTTCAAAAAAACATAACAGATTAGTAAGACAAGATCTTCCTTGTCTAAAGCCATGTTGGCTGTCTCCCATTAAGCCATGAATATCTACATGTTCAGTAATTTTGTTCTTTATGATGGTTTCTACCATTTTTCACGGTACTGACGTCAGGCGCACCGGTCTGTAGTTTCCCGGATCACCCCTGGAGCCCTTTTTAAAAACTGGTGTTACATTGGCGATCCTCCAATCTTCAGGTATTATAGATGATTTTAATGATAGTTTTAATGAGAGTACTAATAGCAGGTCTGCAATCTCATATTTCAGTTCTTTCAACACCCTTGGATGTATACCATCTGGTCCAGCTGATTTAGTACTCTTCAGTTAATCAAATAGTTGTAATACATCTTCCTGGTGTATCGATATTTCCTTCAATTCTTCTGCAGTATCACCTTTAAATATCACTTCAGTCATGGGTAACATCCCTACATCTTCCTCAGTAAAGACTGAAGCAAAGAATTAATTCAGTCTCTCCGCTACAGCCTTGTCCCCTCTTTCTTCCCCTTTTACCCTTCTATCATCTAATTGTCCAACTGACCCTCTCACAGGTTGTTTGTTATGAATGTACTTTATTATGCGTTTTTGATTCCACGGCAAGTTTCTTCTCTAATTCTCTCTTTGCCTGCCTTATCAATGCCTTGAATTTAATTTGCCAGTGCTTGTGCTGTTTCCTGTTTTCGTCGTTTGGCTCTTTTTTCCATTTCCGGAGAGATGCTTTTTTGGCAGCAACAGCCTCCCTGACCTCACCTTTAAACTATGCTGGCAGTTTTTTGGACTTCCTTCCACTTTTCTTAATGCGTGGAATACAGCTGGTCTGGGCTTCCAAGATAGTATTTTTAAACAACACCCAAGCTTGATGTAAGTATTTAACCTTTGCAACTGCTCCTTTTAGTTTTTTCGGGGGGGGGGGGGGGAGGTCCTGCCGCAATGGCCTCCAACGTCGAGGAGAGTTATTCACCTCTGAGGTGGAATACATTCCCCATCTTGCTGCTCCAGATGTACAGGGCTGTGACCTGAATTGGCCCTGTTTATCCAGGGTCACAGGCCCACCTCCACCCTGCCAATGCTCCTTCAGCCCTCCCGCCCCATCCAGAGCTCCCCGCACATCTCTTCTGTATGTGCGGGGAGCTTTGGGGACAGAATCGGCCCCAAGCAATTAGCAGGGGATGTATGTCCAAACTGGGTGTACATCCCTGCTAATCGCTGTGCAGAAAGACCCACCCCCCATAGAGTAATGAGTTTTTCCTCCACTGTACTGCAGGAGAATAAACCCTAAGAAGAGAGTGGTGATTTTACTGTACAGCTTGAAAAAAAACTTGAGAGAAGAAAGCTACAACACATTTTGCATATATGCATTTTGTTATTTGGGACTTCTTTTGTTTTAAATCAATATTGGGCTTCTTTCCATGGTGATTCTGTGTCACCCCTAATTGTACAGCCCCTGTCTTTGAAAGATAGGCAGGAGGGCAGCTGCAGCAATATGAATAAATGGGTCAGTGCAGGCATGAGGGGTTTGGCGGGCAGAACTGTGGCCATTGGAAGGTGTAATTTACTGGCTCGCTGGGCCACAGCCCTTACCTTTGTACGGCCATCAAATAATGCCATCTATAACCTGGGGCCAATTGCTATATAGGCTTGATCTTTGGGTGGCCAAAAGTCCCTATGTGCAGTGCTGTGCACACTGGCTGGCCTTGAATTATTTCCTCTTGGTATAAGGCACCTACCACCTACATGGTCTATAGGGAACACAGATCCAGAAACTCCCTAATTCTTTGCTGTGGCTGACAACTAGGTAATTCTCTAGAGTTGGAACTGGTGGGTGCCATGTGTAAGCAGCAAACAGAGACCCTTCAGGAAGGGTGGATATCTGAGCAATGAACCCAGTCATAGGAACAGCATCTTTGCGAGATTCGGCATCATGTCACATAGCTATAATCTCCTACAGGTAGCTGCAGGAGCAGCAGTGACCATAGTGACCACCCAAAGGAAAAGTCCCATATTGACAGGCTGCGTAATGCTGAATCCTATGATGCTTTGCCATGTGGGCTGATGCCCCGCTATTGCTGATACCATGACTATCCTTGTTAGTGATGGAGGGCGTTGTGGAAAATATGATCCTGACACTAGCTGGATTCTATGATACTCCGTGGGGTTCTTTGGAACCCAATATGGGTTGATGGAGCACTGATTGGCATCAGCACCATGAGACACGCTGGGCTCAGTGCCCATTTTGACTGCTCCAAGGGATTAATGCAGGCACTGGGCAGCAAGAATACACAGCACTGAAAGGTTGATCTTCCCTTGATCTTGGTTGCAAACCTATGAAGAAGGTTCTTGATGGTAACATGCCTCTTGGCAACAGTGTTCTGGGTGCAATACAGGGTTGTGACCATTCTGCTTGCAAAGGTCAGTGTTGGCTGGCATCTACATGTGGGGCAACACCAGGATAGGGACTGTGTAGGCAGGTGACTGGGCAGAGTATGCCCACAGCCTTCCCTCCAGTGAGGGTGTTCAGAGGTCTGAACAATCTCCAGCATCCTGGCTGGCCCTGCTTAGGGAGGAGCTGCACTGAAGCAGATGCTGGAGGTATTATATTCTCTGTTTTCATACTAGCTGCCAATCTGTGGAGCAGTAGATTGTAGGATGGTGGTGCGATGACCCATGTTCAGGGACTCTATAGTGCTGCTGCAGTGTACTGATTGCTCATTTCCCGAAAAAGCAGACATACCAGCAGAGATGGGAAAGTGGGCAGAGACATTTGGCAAAACTAAAAAGTCATGGGATAGGAGGCAATGTACTATTGTGGATCAGGAAACTGGTTAAAGATAGAAAGCATAGGGTAGGGCTAAATGGCCAATTTTCCCAATGGAGAAAGGTGAATAGTGGAGTACCTCAGGGATCTGTGCTGGGTCTGCTGCTTTTTGACATATTCATAAATGACCTGGAAAAGGGAATAACGAGCGAGGTTATCAAATTTGCAGATGACACGAAACTAAAGTTGTTAAAACCCCAGAGAATTGTGGAAAATTGCAAGAGAATCTTGATAAATTTGAAGACTGGGCAACCTAATGGCAGATGAAATTTAATATGGACATGTGCAAAGTTATGCACCTAGAAAAGAACAACCCAAACTATGGTTATATGATGCAAGGTTCCACATTAGGAACTACCACCCAGGAAAAAGATTTAGGCGTCATTGTGGATAACATGTTAAAACCCTTGGCCCAGTGTGCAGTAGCAGCCAGGAGAGCAAATAGAATGCTAGGTATCATAAGGAAAGGAAAATAAAACAAAGGATATTATAATGCCTCTGTATTGTTCTATGTTGTGACCGCACCTTGAATATTGTGTGCAATTCTGGTCACCGTATCTTAAAAAGGATATAGTGTTATTAGAAAAGGTACAGAGAAGAGCCACCAAAATGGTAAAGGGGATGGAAGGATACTCCTATGATGAAAGGCTAAAAAGGTTAGGGCTCTTTAACCTGGAAAAGAGATGGCTGAGGGAAGATATGATAGAGGTCTATAAATTAATGAACGGAGTGGAACGGGTAAACGTAGATTGATTGTTTACATTATCAAAATATAGAAAGACTAGGGGACATGCAATGAAGCTACAGGGTAAACTATTTAAGACTAATAACAGAAATATTTTTTCACTCAACGTGTAATCAAACTCTGGAATTTGTTACCGGATGATGTAGTAAAAACTGTTAGTGTAGTTGGGTTTAAAAAAGGTTTGGACAAGTTCCTGGAAGAAAGGTCCATAAACCATTATTAAAAGGGACCCGAGATATCACTGTTTGACTCAATACAAGCATTGTGGAACCTGTGTCTTTTGGGGAAACTGCTACAGTTTCTAGGTTCTTATGACCTAGATTGGCCACTGATGGAAACACGATACTGGGCTTGATGGACCTTGGTCTGACCCAGTATGGCATATCTTATGTTAATCTGTGTACTGGTATAGGAATATATCCACTCTGTGCTATACCATCACAGACTAAGAGCTGAGCATCAGATATGTTCCCATAGATAAGCCACCATGTCTATGACAATGTTCATAACTAGGCAAGGCTGGAGGTGCAGCCCAAATCTCTGGGTCACAGGTGGGGGAAGAGACTGAGCAGGCGCCTATATCTCTGGCGTAGCCTGATAGGAACCTGATTGGAGAGCAGCAAAGTATGGAAACACTGGAAAATGGGCACCAATACAAAAGTGTCTGTCTGCTACACTAGTAATGAACCTGGCCTCCATATAGACTCACATGTCTCTCTAACCTCTAGATGAAGCTGTCAGCTGTTGTGTGGTCAATATTTTCACTGAAATGCTAGCATTGACAAGGTACTGGCAAGATCTCACTTATGTTGCTTGGGGCTCCCCAGATCTGTTCATGCAACAGTGATCAATTATTGCAAAGGGGTTGTGTCAGCTGCACAGTGTGTTCCACTTAAATGCCTACTCTCATGGCTCATGAAGTAAGGTCATGATGCCATGAATGATGTGCTTCGCACATCACCTGGCTTCTCGGGGATGACAGGCACTAGATATATTCTCAGAGGGAACCTACATTTGAGAAGTGCTGTGACTTGCTTGCATCCTCATAGATCACCAATATTATCTCCTAAAATGTTAAACCTAAGTGGACATGATAGGAACACACCAAAACATGCAAGTCCCACAGTGGCTCGCAGCACATGTTGACCGCACAGGTCACCAATTCCTGACTGGAACAGTTGGATGTGCATGCACTCATTTATGAGTTGGTGTTGTGAAGACCTGGTTGGGCAAGCTCTAACAATGTCAAGCATATACATGCATACATAGATGCTCTCCTGATACATGTGTGCGATGATTCTTCTGTGAGAGATGACATAGGCCTATGGGTAGTCCAAAGTAGAGTGCAACCACCCATGGGTATTATAGGGACAGAACAAAACATGTGCATCACACAATGCTGGTGATAAGAAGCTATCTTCAGGAACAAGCAGGAATGTAGTCTTTACATATGGGGTGACGTCAGTACCGACAGAGCCCGCGTGGGAATGCTCCCCAGCGTTCAATAGGAAAGCTTTTGGGAGCACTCTACTGCGCTTGTGCAACTGCCTTCCTGCCTTCCCAACTCTCTCTCTTCAGTTCTTCATTTTCTGCAGAGCCGGCAGGAAGCAAATCCTGTCACCGCAGAAAAACTCTTCTTTTTGTGGATAGCGCCTCTGCCTTCCCATCAACACCGGTACTGTCGAAGACATCGCTGGTTTCCCCTTTTCTTTCTTTCATTTCTTCCTTCTTAGTTTATTAAAAAAAAAAAACTCTTAGGCGCCAATGCCCTTGTTAGACCTTAAAGCCTACCATAGCCGTCACATCTTGAAGGCATGGAGAAACCACCTAGTGGTTTTAAAAAATATTCCAATTGTGCCACCACCATCTCGGCGACTGACACACATGACTGGTGCTTAAAATGCCTCGGCCCAGACCATCAGCCAAAAGACTGTTCCCTCTGTCAAAAAATGACACGGAGAGACCTACAGAACCGGGCTACTAAATTTGGAGCACTCTTTACTTTGGATGCAGTATTGATGGCGTCCACTTAGTCAACAGTCTCCTCATCCTCCCATGGATCTCAGGTATCTTCAAAGTTCAAAAACAAGGTTGCATCGAAGTCGGATGGTACCTCCAAGTGAAGATCTCGCTCAAAGCATCGAGACCCCTTGGGGGGGTTGCCTTGGAGGTGGATCGGCCTGCTAAACAGCCCCGGCAGGAGGACCCATCCTCCAAAGCCATCGAGGGGCACCAGGATGCTCCTGAGGCCTCGACCTCTGGAGAGCTCCTAGTGCCATGCTCTGGGACGGTAGCGCAAATACCCATTACCGATACCCAAGCATCAGCAACCTCGATAAACCAGCATATACTGGCCATTGAGTGGAGCTTGGCAGCTTTCCTGGCAGCCTCGATACTTATAAAAAAACTTAGTTACAGGCACTGACCTATCGATACTGGTCATGGTACAGACATCGATACCGGGGCTCCTGCAAATGGCATAGACGTCCCTCCCACCCATGCCCTCCCTTGAAACCCTTACTGACACCGGAGCAAAGCCCAAGCGGCTCACTGAGACCAATACCTTGGAGCATCTGTACCGAAATCCTCCAATACCCAACGCACCCAAGGAGGCAGCCACCTTACCGGTGCACCGCATCCTCCATGATCTAATGCTCCACATGTGGGAGACGCCTCTAATGGTCTCATCTCAGTCAACATCTTGATACCATGTATCGGGTTCCGGAGTGTCCCGGCTTCCAAAAGCCACAGCTTTCCCACAACTCTATGGTGGCTGAATCGGTGATACGCCAAATCAAAAGCTCAAAGACTCACTCCTGTAATCCTCCAGAAAGGGAATCCAGAACTCTCAATGCCTCTCAGCTAGAATTAACTCCTATATCCTTTACATAGGAATGTTCCTCAAAGAAGTCTCCAGGGATCTCGAGGCCTTTGCCGTTCTCCTCCCAGATGACAAGAGGGCAGATTATCTTGCCCTAGTCAAGCATAGCTAAAATGTCTCAAATTTTGTCAATAGGGCTACCTTCGATGCTTTTGAATGCACAAGCAGGACCTCAGCAATATGCATCGGTGCATGCAGAATTCATGGCTTCAAGCCTCAAATCTTGGATAATGGGTTCAAGATAAGCTGGGAAACATGCCTTGCACAGGAGAAATTCTTTTTGGCAAAGATTGGCAAGATAAGGCATCTCAGAGTCAGAAAGCATTACTCTAAAGAGACTTTCTAGAGTGACAGCTGTACCTGCTAGGAAAAAGACTCCTGCAAAGAAGTCTTTCTACCATAATAATAAGAAATCCTGCTCTTCTTATCCCCCTGCTTCTCAGTACCAGGGTCAGGCCCCACAAAAGAGACAGCAGCCTCCTAAGCAACAAAAGAAGCCACAAGTGGCTAAACCTCAACTAGCTCCTCAAACACAATCTGCACCTGGTTTTTGACTCTTTCCTAGAGAACATTGCCACCCTGACTCTGGAGGGCCCTCACCCCTGCCTCATAGCAGGCAGATTGTGTCACTATGCCCACAGATGACACCTCATCACATCAGAGCAGTGGACACTCACCATTGTCCAGGAGGGGTACAGACTTCATCTTCAAACTCTGCCCCCTCCACTTTCATGGGGGAATACCAAACACAACCCCCACTCACTGCTCTCCTACAGGATGAGGTGTCCTCTCTTCTGTCTCAGGGTGCCATAGAGGACGTCCCCATATCCCAATGGGGAATGGACTTCTACTCTCCGTACTTTATTTCCAAAGAAAACCGTAGGGTACAGACCCATTCTGAACCTTCAGAAACCTCAACAAGTTTTTAGTCCATGAAAAGTTCAAGATGATCTCTCTTGGGACTCTTCTTCCCTACATCCAGAGTCAGGACTGGCTCTGTTCTCTAGATCTAAAAGAAGTGTATGCACATATCCTCATCCACCCAGGACACAGGAAATATCTACACTTCACCTTTCAAGGAAGACATTATCAATACAGAGTCCTTCCCTTTGGACTCGCCTCTGCCCCAAGAGTCTTCACAAAGTGTAAGGCGGTCATAGCCGCATATCTAAGAGCTCTGGGGATATTTGTCTTCCCTTACTTATACTGGCTAATAAAAGTAGACACCTCTCAAGAGGTACTGTTTTCCTTATATTGAATCATCACGGTCCTACAACACTTGGGATTTGTGCTAAACTTTCCAAAATCCTAGCCTGCTCCAACTCAAAAACTAGAGTTCATTGGAGCCCTACTAGATACCCTCCAGGGCATTTCTACCCCAGCTCCATTGTACACGTCTAGTGGAGCTAGCGTCTCAGACGCTCCTGCAAGGCCATCTCAGCGCCCGAGAGATGCTACAGCTGCTGGGACACATGGCCTCTACAGTACATGTCATTCCATATGCCTAACTACATATGCACATAGCCCAGTGGATTCTTGCTTCCCAGTGGAAGCAAGACTCAGGTCACTCCCCGTCTCACCACATCCCTTCAGTGGTGGTCTACTCCAGAAAATCTGCACATCAGGTCACCTTTTCAGATGCCTCCCTTTCAATACACCCTGATGATGCCTCCACTTCAATACACCCTGATGACGGATGCCTCCACACTGGGTTGGGGAGCACAACTAGGCACTCTGGACAGCTCAAGAGTCACAACTCCAGATCAATCTCCTGGAACTTCGCACTATCTCCGGTGCCCTCCGGGTATTTCAACACCACCTCAGAGCACCTCAGAGCACCACCTCAGAGCACCTCAGAGTCAGGATGGACAATCAGGTTGCCATGTTCTATGTGAACAAACTGGGAGGAACAGGCTCTTGGGGCCTCTGTGAGGAGGCTTTAAACCTGTGGCCCTTCGCCATTGCTCATCAAATACACCTTCAAGCAGTATATCTCCGGGGGGAGTTCAATGTCTTGGCTGATAGACTGAGTCGCATCCTTCTTCCCCATGAATGGTCTCTCCATACAGACACAATGTACTTCATCTTCCAGACCTGGGGATCTCAAGACATAGATCTGTTTGTGACTCCCCAAAATGCCAAGCTTCCTCGCTTCTGTACAAGAACTCCGACATCCACCAATCAACCAGTGGATGCCTTCCACCTACGCTGGGGTCAGGGTCTACTTTATGCTTTCCCTGCCATTCCCAAGATGTTTTGCAAGCTTCAGTGCGACAGGGACTCTATGATACTCATAGCCCCTCACTGGCTGCGGTAACCATGGTTTCCACTGCTACTATGTCTAACTCAGACTGATCCTCTGCGATTGGGACATGCACTGGATCTCCTCTCCCAGGATGACGGCTTACTGCTCCATCCCAGTCCACAGTCTCTCCACCTCACAACTTGGCTGCTGAGAGCATAGCCTTACAGGACTTTGACCTTACCCAAGAGGTTAAGGAGATCCTTTTGGCTTCTAGGAAGCCATCTACTAGATGTTCATATGATTTTAAGTGGCGTAGATTCTCTGTCTGGTGTTCCCATAAAGATCTCAATCCTTTTTCTGCTCCAGTGGAGTCACTCCTTCAATATCTCTTCCACCTGTCCTCAACAGACCAACTTGGTGAGAGTACACCTCAGTGCCATTGCAGCCTCCCACCATCTACTGGATGGACAGCCCATTTGCACTCAACTGCTAGTAGTGTGTTTCATCATAGGTCTCTTGCTGTCCAAACCACCCATTAAGCCACTTCCAGTAGCTTGGGACCTCAATGTTGTTCTAGCACAGCTTCTCAGGTTGGCCAGAACCTCACTGAAGTTCCTCTCTTGGAAGGTAATCTTATTAATCACCTTCACATCCGTTAGACACATTAGTGAACTTCAGGCTTTGGTGGTGGATCCTCCCTATACACTTTAGACACAGCCACACTTTATGCCAAAGGTGGTGTCTCCTTTCCATTTAAACCAGTCAATTTACCTTCCAGTTTTCTTTCCTAAACTGCATGCGTCTAGAGCGGAAGCAACTCTGCACACTCCTGACTGCAAACATGCCTTGGCTTTCTATCTCCAAAGGACTCGAGATCACCGGAAAGCCTTGCAGTTGTTTATCTCATTTGACCCCAGTCACCCGGGATTACCTGTTTCTAAATGAACGCCCTACAGATGGATAGCAGACTGCATTTCTTTTGCCTATGACAAAGCAGGACTCTCCCTGGAAGGGCATGTCACTGCTCACAACGTTCATGCCATGGCCACCTCGATGGCAAACCTATGCTCGGTAGCCATCGATGAAATTTGCAAAGTAGCAACTTGGTCTTCTATCCATACCTTTGCTGCCCATTATTGTCTGGACAAGGACTCCCGTCGAGATGCTATGTTTGGTCAGGCTGTACTCCAGCACCTCTTTCAGACTTAGAAGCAACACCTACCCTCTGTCCCGGACTTTGAAGATACCAGAAATCCATGTAGGATCCATGACCTCATCATGCCTACTCTGAGGCGAACCTTCCACCGGTTTTGAGGTCAACTGATCTGGCATCTGGGAACTAGGGTGGCATCTGGGAACTAGGGTGTCCCATATGTGAAGACTACATTCCAGCTTGTTCCTGGAGATAGCGTAGTTACTCACCTGTAATAGGTGATCTCCGGGAACAGCAGGAATTTAGTGTTCGCAACCCGCCCTCCTCCCCTAGGAATTATAGGGTTTCATTTACTCTCTTTTCTCAGCTGCAAGCTCAACTGAATAGAGGGAGTTGGGAAGGTGGGAAGGCAGTTGCGCAGGCGCAGTGGAGTGCTCCCAAAAGCTTTCCTATTGGACGCAGGGAAGTTTTCCCACACGGACTCCATCAGTACTGACATCACCCCATATGTGAAGACTAAATTCATACGCTCACTGCGATTCTGCTTCCAAAAATGCTTGAAATATGCCCTACAGTAATAAAGGGTCAAAGTTTTAATATAACATTTATCATCAATGGCAGTAACATCACCCAAGAGGAGAAAAAGAGGTTGTAACTTGCCTTTTAAATTGGACACGATGCATTCAGCAACGCCAAATCACTAGCGAAAGCAGCACATTGGTAGTGTGCACTTGCGCCAAATTGCTTCGGTCAAAGGTAAAGAGGCACAATGAATCATGTGTGTCTCCAGGGGGGGAGGGGGCAAGGGATATAGATATTAGTGTATTTACTAGTATATTTACATGGGATTGGCCATTCTACAATATCTTATAAAGCTCTTTCGATTTTGCCAATACCAGTCTAATATCTATATCCCTTACTCCCTCCCCCCTGCAGAATCGTAATAAGTGTATGAATGATAATGTATGTGACACAGTAGCTCTGTCATTTTTAGCAACAATAATTACCACAGGCACATCTGGAGACCTTGTGCCACAGAGAGCACATGGTCAGCCATTATGAACATTGGATAGGGTTCTTGTGGTGACCAATAGGTCCAGAAATATCCAGTAGTGTTGGGGGCAAATCCAGGTATCAGCAACATTCACAGAAATCACTGTATATTACTATGATTAAGGATATGGCAGAGGTCAGCTGAGGGCCAGGACTCCCATAAAACCTGCTGGGAACATAACCAAATGCTCATGTGTTAGTGTTAGCAATGAGCAGCACAGTACAGCTTCTTCACACAGTTCAGGCCTCAGTGTTCACATATAGCCGCATCATACAAGTGCCATTTCTGAGCAGCATCAAGCTTTTTTTTAGTGGGCACAGATGCAGCTGCTAGACTGGATCTTGTTCTGTCATCGGCCCTTATCATACAGAGACATATAGTTCTACTGCCTCCATTGCCCTGCATCAGCTCTTCACACCTACACATCTCTGCATGCAAGGTGGTCAATACCAGACAAGATATAGCCTGTATGCCACATCTGATGACTGTGGGGACGATGTCTCCAGGTCCTAGTATTTACCGGGGGGAAGAACAGTGGAAACCCAGGGCTGTGCTAACTTAGCTATCCTGGAATTGAACACCTCTATGTGAGTGGGATTCAGTCAACTACTAATGTTAGCTGTGAGGTTACAGCAAACTCTCCCCACTTGGCCAGTAAGTCTCTCACTTTGCTGTGGCTTTGAAGCCAAGGAGTATGGAAGCCTAGGACTGCTGATGTAAACAAGGTATTTGCTGGTTAACATTCAGAATATCTGCTGAGGGCAACCCTCCCCCCTTGCCCTGAGTTGCCAGGGTAACCATGTCCAGGACGCAGTGGCAGTGTTTCCATGTTAGCCAGTTGCAGGGTGAGATTGTCAGACAGTTCAGCTTTTGTGACAGTAGATTCATGATGCATTCTGGGACCTGCAGTCAAGATCCCAATAGCCACAATCAGGGACTACATACAGCACACTGCAAGTTATTGAGTTCCAGTGTAGCAGCTGATAAGCATGCAATAAATAATACCAGGAGTCAGTTCAAAAATCCAAGCCAGTTTATTGTGCACAAGGCTCAGAACAAACTAAAAGGGACTGAGCCATGGAGTACAGAAGCAAATTCCTTATATACAATTTTACAGTTTGATACAGGCAAACTTTCTATTGGTCCCAATGCCCCCTGCATCTGTCCAATCAGGGACCCTCTCTGGGCCTAGCACCCTGTTCCCCCTTCTCAGGCTATTCTAACAAAGGCTCAGTTTCTAGACATAGATACATTTTTACTGCGAGGTCATTCTTAGATCAGAGAATGTGAAAATGCAGAACACTGGAATATATCTATCATCAGCATGGAAGAATTGAATAAAGGATTCATACAAACTTATCAAAAAGCAGTTTAAAGCAGTTTAAGGCAGATTCTCAGACTTTCACTGACTTTGGTCTTTCTCAGCACTACTATTTCTAAGTGGGGGTGGGGACTCAGGCCTAGCTTACAGGCCTCTCATACATGTACAGGCTATTATATAGGCCATAGCCTGCCACATTCCCCCCTTTGATTATTCTCACCCGCAAGTGAGAAAGGGTGAGAATTAAATCACATATTATACCGGTACTTGCGTAAAAGCATCATTTTGGGGTATAGGGTAATATTGCCTCATAGCTAATACTTTTCGTAGCTGTCTTCCGTTCTACAGTGCCATCAACAGCTGCTGGCTTTACTTGACTGTGATGAATCCAGGGTTCGAGTTCTGCAACTTTAACTGCAGTTGGGGTTGATAGGATGACAACATAAGGTCCCTTCCATTGCGGTGCCAACGGTGTCTTTCTCCACTCTTTGATCCACACCGAGACTCCAGGCTTGAAAGGATGCAGAGGTTCTGTTAGATTGATGGGCAGCTGATCTTGTACCCACGTATGAAGACTCTGCAAAACAGAACTTAAAGCCAATAGTTCTTATCTAGTAATTTCAGATCCAATCTGTTTCATATCTCCTTTTATTCCTTGTACAATAGGCGGGGGTCTCCCATACAGAATCTCAAAAGGGGGAACTCCTAAAGACTTAGTAGGGGCTAAGCATATGCTAAGAAGGGCTATAGAAAGAACCTGGGGCCACTTCAGGTGAGCTTCTTGACAAAGTTTAGATAACTGAGACTTCAGGGTTCTATTCATACGCTCTACTTTTCCTGAACTCTGGGGTCTGTAGGCAGTATGCATCTGATAATGTCAATATTCCGGGGCCATTCTTATTGAACTTGCCCCCTGAGGTTATCAACCCTCATTCTTTGTACAGGGCCCCATGTACATACAAAGTTGTAAAAGCATACTTGGAATCTATGTACACATTTAGACGGAGCCCTTTTCCTATTATCAGTGCTCTAGTGAGAGCTATCAGTTCAGCTTTCTGTGCTGAAGTCCCTGGGGACAAAGCTGAGGACTCAACTACCATGTCCAGGGTCACTATTGCATAGCCAGCACAACGATGTCCATTGATGACGAGACTACTTCCATCCACAAAGAAAGTCCGTTCTGGGTTCTCCAAAGGAACATCAGTCAAATCCGGGCGACTTGAGAATACAGTGTCCATAATTTCCAGACAGTCATGATCAGGGGGGCTAGGACCAATTGGTAACAACGTAGCAGGATTTAAAGCTTAACTGACCATCAATTGCAATCGTGGATTCTCACACAGCATACTCTGATACTTCAACATTAGCGAATTTGTGAGCCAGAAGTTCCCTTTGTGCTCCATAAGGGTCAAGACAGAGTATGGTATGATGACTTGAAGATTCTGTCCCAAAGTGAACTTGTCTGCTTCGCTCACTAGGAGGGCTGTAGCTGCAACAAGGGGGCCAGCCTCTTGCAACTACATCCAATTGTTTTGATAAATAGGCCATTGGTCGCTGCCAAGATCCAAGAGATTGAGTCAATACTCCCAAAGCATTTCCTTGTGACTCATGGACATAGAGGCAAAAAGGTTTCTGGACATCTGGTAGACCCAGAACTGGTGATGACATCAAGGCGGCCTTCAAAGATCGAAATGCTGCATCCTGTTCAGGTCCCCATTCCAATGGAGACCTCTCCCTTCCTTTGGTGACTTGATACAATGGCTTTGCCAACAGAGCGAAGTTGGGTATCCATATTCGGCAATAACCTGCAGCCCCCAGAAAAGCTCTCACTTGCCTCCTGGTGGTTGGAGTAGGAATACTGCATACAGCTTCTTTGCGTTCTGGTCCCAGGCGTCGGATTCTGCTAGACAATTGGAATCCTAGATATTTAACTTCAGTTTGGCACAGTTGAGCCTTGGCCCTTGAGACCTTGTATCCAACTTCGTTCAGAAGGTGCAAGAGATCACTGGTGGCTTGTTAACGTTCACTTTCCGAGTTGGTGGCTATTAGCAGGTCATCCACATACTGGAGAAGAACCCTTTTCCCTGGGTTCACCGGGTAGCTTGAGAGATCTTGATTTAGAGCAGCACTGAAGAGGGTAGGTGAATTTTTGAATCCTTGGGGTAATCGAGTCCAGGTGAGTTGGCCCCGCTTTCCTGTTGTAGGATCTTGCCATTCAAAGGCAAACAAAAGTTGACTGGTGGGGGCTAGGCGTATGCAAAAGAAGGCATCTTTCAGGTCCAGGACAGTGAAATGAGTAGCCTCAGCGGGGATCAGTCCCAAGAGAGTATAAGGATTTGGTTCCACTGGATGTATAGTCTCAACTGCATCATTCACTCACCTCAGATCTTGCACTGGGTGGTAATCTCCCGTCCCAGGTTTCTTGACTGGGAGAAGGGGGGTATTCCAAGGTGATTAGCATTCTTTAAGAAGTCCATACTTCAACAGTTTCATCAGATGGCAGTGGATACCTTTAATGGCTGGTCGAGGAAGAGGATACTGCTTCACATGCACTGGTTCCGCTCCTGGCTTGAGGGTGACAATGATGGGGGCTATGTTCTTTGCTAGGCCAGGTGGATTATCCTCCGCCCATACTTCAGGCGGAGCCAAAAGATTGGTGGGTATACAGGAACTAGCTAGCTTGATTGGAGATACATTATAGAACTGCCACTCTTCTTCTCGGGGGACAGTCAGCACCATCAATCCAGCAGGCTTTGAGTTTGCAGTCATTTGCATTTCTCCCCTTCAGCAAAGGATATTTGCGCCTGGAGCTTAGCAAGCATATCTCGACCCAAGAATGGAATAGGGCATTCAGGCATATACAGGAACTGGTGCGTTATTTTCTGCCCCCCTAGTTCACACAGGAATGGCTTAGTGGCCCTAGCCCCAGTGGCCCCCAACAATGGTGACAGATAGAGAGGACAAAGGGGCCACTGGCTTTGCCACCACTGGATGTTCTGCTCCTGTATCCACCATAAAGTCCATATATTGGTCCCCTATTTTCAAACTGACCATAGGCTCCTGGGGACCCAGGGTAAACTTGAAGCCCGGTCTGGCCTAGTCTTCATCCATGTCATAGCCCTCTGCAACTGCCACTCCCTCAATAGCTTCGTCCCTCTCTTGCTGGAACTCTTGAATCAACCTCCTGTTCTCCAGGTACTCCCTCCTCCCCTCCAGGGGGTGGAGTCCAGATGCGGGCATTCATTATTCCAATGGCCTTCTTCTCTGCAATGGGCGCATTGATTCGCACCCAGTGGGTGCCAACTATTTCCACGGCCCCTTCCACGTCCTCTACTCCTTCGGTTAGGAAAAATTCCTCCACGTCGTTCAACTAAAGCGGCAGCAAGAAGATCTGCTTTCTTCTTCATTTTACGTTCACTTTCTCTGTAACGCTCATTTTCACGATTCACAAATACTTTCTGAGCAACTTCTATTAACTGTGCTGTATTCATGCCCGCAAATCCATCCATTTTCTGTAATTTTCGTTTTATATCTCTCTGGGACTGACTGACAAAAGCTGCGTTTACCATACGCAAATTCTCCTGGGCTGCTGGATCGTATGGGGTATATAGTCTGTAGAATTCAGATAATCATTCATAGAAGACTGCTGGGCTCTCATCTAGTCGTTGGAGAACTTCAGGTATTTTTCCAGTATTCATGGCTTTCTGGCCTCCCTTCTTTAGGCTTTGCATGAGGGCTTGGCGGAACCGATTGAGGGCTGTCTTCACTATTTGGATCCCACTTGGGGCCATCAAGGCTGATGGGTCTGCAAAATACTGTTCATTAGTTCAATCAAATCCTAAGGTTTCTCAGTGTAGGAGGCATAATGCGTCTTTCAGTTCAGTATATCAGTGGTGGAAAAAGGCACATAAATAAGGCTGGTCGGCCCTACCACGACCTGGCCTTCGGTATTAAGGGTGGGTAGGCCCTGACCTAGCGCAATGGTATAACGTGACCATCCCTTTTACTGGTAGTTGTACTACTGATAGGAGGCAGTGTACTATTGTGGATCGGGAACTGGTTAAAAGATAGAAAGCAGAGGGTAGGGCTAAATGGCCAATATTCCCAATGGAAAAAGGTGAATAGTGGAGTACCCCAGGGATCTGTACTGGGTCCGCTACTTTTTGACATATTCATAAATGACCTGGAAAAGGGAATAACGAGTGAGGTTATCAAATTTGCAGATGACACAAAACTGTTTGAAGTTGTTAAAACCCAAGAGGATTGTGGAAAACTGCAGGAGGATCTGGATAAATTGGAAGACTGGGCATCCAAATGGCAGATGAAATTTAATGTGGATAAGTGCAAAGTTATGCACCTAGGAAAGAACAACCCACACTATAGTTACACGATGCAAGGCTCCACATTAGAAACCACCACCCAGGAAAAAGATTTAGGAGTCATCGTGGATAACATGTTAAAACCCTCCGCCCAGTGTGCAGCGGCGGCCAAGAAAGCAAATAGAATGCTAGGAATCATAAGGAAAGGGATGGAGAATAAAACAAAGGATATTATAATGCCTCTGTATCGCTCCATGGTACGACCGCACCTTGAATATTGTGTGCAATTCTGGTCACCGTATCTTAAAAAGGACATAGCGTTATTAGAAAAAGTACAGAGAAGAGCCACCAAATTGGTGAAGGGGATGGAAGGCTACTCCTATGAAGAGAGGCTAAAAAGGTTAGGGCTCTTTAACCTGGAAAAGAGACGGCTGAGGGGAGATATGATAGAGGTCTATAAATTAATGAACGGAGTGGAACGGGTAAGCGTAGATCAATTGTTTACCTTATCAGAATATAGAAAGACTAGGGGACATGTAATGAAGCTACAGGGTAAACTATTTAAGACAAATAAGAGAAAATATTTTTTCACTCAACGTGTAATCAAACTCTGGAATCTGTTACCAGAGGATGTAGTAAGGGCTGTTAGTGTAGCTGGGTTTAAAAAAGTTTGGACAAGTTCCTGGAGGAAAGGTCCATAAACCACTATTAAAAAGGGACCCAGGATATCAATGCTTGACACAGTACAAACATTGTGGAACCTGTGTCTTTTGGGGATATTGCTAGGTACGTATGACCTAGATTGGCCACTGTTGGAAACAGGATACTGGGCTTGATGGACCTCGGTCTGACCCAGTATGGCATGTCTTATGTCCTTATGTTCTTATGTTCTGAAGGCATATGGCAATTGGGACTGTTGGGGTTCCACTTCATGATCTTGGGTGCTGGCTGTGAGTGACCCTGAACTGGCAAATGAATCCCTGCTTGTAGTGTCATCAGTGGACTGTGGCCCACTCGGAGTACTTTGAACTGAGCCGGGGCTTCCGGCCGGGGAAGGGAAAGCCTCCTCCAGCCGTGGGAGCTGTTGGGAGGACACCCGGGGTAACACTGCAGGAATGAGTTCCTCCTGGACAGGCTCTGCCTGGGATAGTGGCAGAGCCGAGGGGACTGGCCTATAGAGGAACTGGGGCGGAAGGGACAGAATGTCTGGGGACTCTGGGGCTGAATAGACAGGCAGTTTCTTTTCCACAGGCTTCTGGGCCCCTTGGGTAGTTGCTACAAATATCCTACACTGTTCCTCATAACAACGCTTTAACCAGGAGGTTTTTTTGTTTTTTTTTACAATCATTTAACCAGAAGTCTATATAAGGGAACTGGTCAGGATGTTCTTTTCGTGCAATCTGGTGAACTAAGGATATGATACTAACATCAAAGGTACCACCAGGGGCCATGATGAGACCAGTACTGGCCACTCCCTATCACAAAGCATTTCTAATCGGGACGGAGACATTTCTATTCCATAGTCTCCAGCAAATCCCTTGCTAAAATTCCTAGTCATACATTTCAACGAAATTTGCGTGGACTCCGACCCCCCCCCCCAATGATGACGTACTTGACAACAGACAGAGGGGGCAGGCAGTCAGGCTGCATTTTCCTGTGGACTACGAATCAGAACTATACAACAATGTTCCTCTGGGTGCACTTATTAAAAAAAACCTTATTATTAAAAAACTTATTATTGCTGTAAACAAAGGGTAGGCAGAAAACATAAGCTTAGATTGGTTGCAGTAAGCATAATGGATGCATGTGCTCATTCTAAATAGGAACAATTTAGATAAAGTCCTTAAAATATAAAACTATTATTTTGCAACATGTTATAAAATCAATCCCAATAGAAAGAATTATGGCTGCTAACATGACGGCCACATATCTGTTACGTATGACTAGAATAAAAATACTTGGCATGAAACTAACTACCAGCAGTCATCAGCACTAAGCTGAACAATGTCTCTGCAAAGAAATTACTTTAAATCTTACAGTTCAGAAAGCAGATATTCAAAGGACATGAAACGGATACTTTTTTCATAAAGTTGGTGGATATCTGGAATGCATATACTCCCCTTTTCTTTTTTTTTTAAACAATAAGTATGTCCTCTATGTGGTGTTTGCCACAGTATATAAAATATCGTTTTACTTTTAATTATGCTCAATAGCATACGCAGTCAAAACCAAATATATATATATCAAAAATAAAATTCAAGCACGATTAACTCCTCATTCACTCAGGATTTAAATCATTTTCAAGTCGCGATCTGGTAACTACTGGCTCGGGATGCTTCATAGTCCTGTCAGGGCTCTTAACCTCTACTTCGAAGGTCAAAGGAAAAACAAAAGCAGTTTCCTTAATTTCTCTATCATTTCTGTTTGGACCATAAAAGACAAGTAGGGCTGAGATATAAGAAGAACAGTTGAGGAGCTCGGAAGGGGTTAATAAGAACTTAACCCTTTCCAGGCTGAGCCCAAAACTGCCAGGCTCCAAAATTCTGACTAAATATTCCTACCAAATGATATATAATACATGACCATAGCAGAAGGAACATCACTATTAGAACATATTGAATAAGACAGGTACAATTTTCCTGAAATATGCACAAATTAACCCAGCTGCAGAATGTGGATTAAAAATTGAAAGTAAGCCTTCAAAGGGTTAAGGATACTAAGGATACTATTCCTTTCTGCAGACACACCCCTTCTCTCTCTGCTTGCTAGAGACTCACGCTGTGCTGGAAAAAAAAACTGAAACAGCTTAAAAGCTGTGCTTAGAAGAGACTCCTGAGTAGTTGTCTTTTTTTTTTTCAGTACTATTCCTTAATCGGTAAACTGTTTCATGAATTACCCAACAGAATAATCTTACATTATACCAGAAGGGAAACCAGCGGTTTCAACAGATAACAAAAATCAGATACAAAGGAGTAGCCTAGTGGTTGGGGCAAGGTACTTCAGGCCGGAAGGTCGGTGGTTCAAATCCCACTAGAGGACAGCAACCTTGGGCCGGAAGGACTGGGGTTTCTAGTCCCACAGGTGCTCCTTGTGGTCTTGGGCAAGCCACTTAACCCTCCATAGCCCATGTTCCCTGTAAAATAGTTATCTCCAAGTTATAATGCCCTGTTCAATGTAATTTCAGTTTGTTCAATGTAAACCGCACTGATGCAGAATAGCGCGGTATATAAGAGAATGTAAATAAATAAATAAATAAATAAACAGGGGGTCCATACAGACCCAGAAACAATAAGGGACACAAACACCAGACGCTTCAGGAGTCCGCTCTCGCTTGGTCTGCCTTTCCAGACATCACTCACACAGACGAGCATGCTTAGCAACGTACCCAAGGCCTTACTGACTAACCATACCAAAGGGTCGGTGGCTTCTGCTCCGCGCCCACTTAATTGCGAAGCGTACTAGGACCGCCCTTGAGAGGTGATCAGGCTCTCTTTTTTTTTTTAACATACCAAACAGTACTGTACCAAATTCCCAAACCTGACTATCTGAGTAGCAAAGAAAACTTCTACTCACCGGATCCGGTTCCCGATATCAAACCAGTACATGGGTCGGATCCTGGACTCCCCTCGGGTTCGGAGGTGTTGGCCAGCTAGAACCAGCAACCTGCGGAGGCAAGGAGGAGTCCTCTCTGATACAAGAGGACTGGTGGTGCCAGAGGCTCTCCTGCGATCAGTCAGGTGCGGCTCCAGCCGGACCAAACCTTTTGAGGTGAGAAGTCGTGGTATATTCACTTGAATACCATCACATTACTCACACATTCCTGGCCCAATGCACCAGAATATGTAGCAGCTGATAAGCATGCAATAAATAATACCAGGAGTCAGTTCAAAGATCCAAGCCAGTTTATTGTGCACAATGCCAGAACAAACTAAAAGGGACTGAGCCATGGAGTACAGAAGCAAATTCCTTATATACAATTTTACAGTTTGATACAGGCAAACTTTCTATTGGTCCCAACGCCCCCTGCATCTGTCCAATCGGGGACCCTCTCTGGGCCTAGCACCCTGTTCCCCCTTCTCAGGCTATTCTAACAAAGGCTCAGTTTCTAGACATAGATACATTTTTACTGCGAGGTCATTCCTAGCTCAGAGAATGTGAAAAAGCAGAACACTGGAATATATCTATCATCAGCATGGAAGAATTGAATAAAGGATTCATACAAACTTATCAAAAAGCAGTTTAAAGCAGTTTAAGGCAGATTCTCAGACTTTCACTGACTTTGGTCTTTCTCAGCACTACTATTTCTAAGTGGGGGTGGGGACTCAGGCCTAGCTTACAGGCCTCTCATACATGTACAGGCTATTATATAGGCCATAGCCTGCCACACCAGGAGTGAGATTTCCAGCCAGTCCTGGCTTTGAGACATTGTCATTCTGCTGCATTCTGGGATTTTCAGCACTGATTGCAGTGGGTCACATCAGGGACCAAATATACCATAAATAAAAAAAGCTTTTATGATAACAGACCATTTCCTTGGAAACACACCCACACAATCAGTTAACTTTACCAACTCAGATCTGGGATTGGACTTGAACATGTGACCTTTGGATTTGAAAGTACTCCATTCTCTGCTGCAGCTAGTAAACCCCTCTGTGAGTGGGAATCAGTGTTCATGTATTTATTTATTTTATTTATTTATTTAATCATATTTATAAACCACCTTATCTTTCAATCAAAGTGGTTTACAATATAACTTGATATAGTACATTACAACATGTGGGTCGAGGTGGGGGAGGAGTGAGGGGTAAGATTATATACAGGTTTACAAACTATTTACAGCTCGCTATTCTATAATTGTGCATGTGGTCCATAGCCTATAGTTATCTAGTAGGTGTCTATCTCTATTACATGTCATAGGTTATGTTATGTGTCTGAAGTATTCTGTAAATAAGAGTCTTGAGTGCTTTGAGGAAGTTCTTGATGTCTTTCATGGCTCTCATTCCTTTGGGGAGGGCGTTCCATAAGGCTGGAGCTTTGAATGAGAGTGCTCTTCTAGAGGTGGATTCGTTGGTTCTTTGATAGCCCACTGGTGTGGCAAGCATGTTCTCATTGTTTTGTCTGGGTCTTTTATTTGGGTTTCTGATAGCTATGATTTGTAGAGCATCTGCTGAGCAATGGTGAATGACTTTGAATATGTTTAATATTGACTTGAACCTTGCTTGGACATGGATGGGCAGCCATTGCAGTTGTTGGAGTATAGGGGTAATGTGATCTGTTTTGGCGGTGCCTGTAATGATTCTTGCGATTGTGTTTTGCACTAGTTGGAGTGGATGGATGGTCTGTTTAGGGAGACCCTGGCACAGTGAGTTTCCATAATCGAGTATAGGCATGATAATAGCTTGGAACACTGAGCAGAAATGATTCTGGTTTAGTAGTGGTTTAAATCTTCTTATAAGCTTTAATCTGTGGTAGGTCTTAGCAGCAGTTTTGTTGATATGTGCCTGGAGGTTAAGGTTCTTGTCCAAGGTAATGCCTAGGTATCTTACATCATCCTTCGCCTTTATTGTCTATTGATTGATTGTGGTGGGTAAAATATGTTGTTTCTGGAGATGAAGAGCGCTTCTGTTTTGTTGACGTTAACCTTCAGGTTGTTGTTGCCTAGCCAGATGTTCATGTCTGCTATGTATTTAATTAATAGGTGTAAGGTCAGGTGCATGCAAGTCAATTGGTGTATATATACCATGATATGATATATGCGTATATATGGTAGTACATCTTGTGCCTTTTGGTGATGTCACAGATGGGCTGTATGTATATGTTAAATAGAATGGACAAGAGTGCCGATCCCTGGGGAATGCCATGTGGCATGGAGAATGGTGCCGAGATGTTGTCGCCGCATTTGACTTGCTGCATTTGGTTATTTAGATACAAGCTGAACCATTTTATGGTATTGTTTCATAGGCTAATGTCTTGGAGGTGTTGTATCATTATGGTATGGGATGTTGTGTCAAAGGCAGCTGTGATGTCCATGAAGACTAAAAGGAAACCCTTCCTGATGTTGTCCATACCCTTTATGAGGTTGTCAAAGAGGGAAGTTAACAGCGTCTCTATACCATGATGTGGTTTGAACCCATGCTGGTGGGTGTCAAGGGGTGTTTTGGAGTTGATGTGATCCTGCAGCTGCATTTGTATGACCTTTTTGACGATTTTTGTGATGAATGGTAAGCTGGAGATTGGGTGATAAGATTTAGGATCAGTTGAGTGTTGGACGTATCATTGCATGTTTAAGCATGGGAAGCATGTAGCCTTGCTGGAGCACCATCTTTACAATCTTGTGGAGGTGCTGGCTGAGGTGTTCCTTTGAGGATTTGATTCATGCCACTGGGCATGGGTCTTCTGGAGAGGTTGTAGTGTTAATTGTGTTTAATACGTGTTCGATTTGTTGTACGGAGGGAGTAGTAAAGTCACCCCAGATTTGTTGAGATTCCGACGTTGATTGGTTGTATATTAAGGGGACGGAGGTCTGAGCGAGATTGGTTTGTTTGTTTCTTATGTAGTCTGCTATTTCTTGAGGGTGTATGTGCTGGATATTTGGTTGTGTAGAGCCCCTGGTGAGCTTACGTACAATGTTGTATAGTTCTCTTGGTCTGTTCACCGAATTCATGATTATATTAGCATGATATTCTTGCTTGTGTCTATAATCAAGCATTACATTCCAGATGTTTGGTTCTGTATAAGTGCGTGTAATGGCAGCTGTGAGGTTACTGGAACCTTCCCTCACTTGGCCAGTAACTCTCTCAGTCAGACACCTACAAAATTGATATAATCCCTGCCCTACAAAGTTATCCTGTTACAGGAGTGAGCTTTTAAGGCCATCCTGGATTTATGACAATCTCATCATGATGCATTCTGGGATTTACAGCACTGATTCCACCAGGTACAATCAGGGACTGCGAATACCATACTGCACTGCACTGCACATATATGTAACCTGAACTGGGCAATGTCTCCATTCTGGAACTGTGTACCTTGGCAGCTCTTGGAATTGTTTTAATTTTGCAGGAGGTGGCTTTCAAATAACATGGCAGTGCAGTGTGCTGTTTGTAGTCCTTGATTGTGGCCACTGGGATCCCGACTTCAGGTCCCAGAATGCATCAGGAAACTATTGTCAAAGAGGCTGGACTGCCTGACAATGTCTCTTCTGGAACTGACTAATATGGAAACTCTGCACCTGCAACCTGGACATGGTCACCCTGGCAACTCAGGAAAAAGGGGAGGGGGGGGGAGTGCCTTCAGCAGATATTCAGAATGTTAACCAGCAAATAACTTGTTTCCGTCAGTAGTCCTAGGGGTCTGCTATCCATACTTCTGGGCTTCAAAGCCATAGCAGAGTGTGACACTTACTGGTCAAGTGGGGAAAGTTGGCAGTAGCCCCACAGTTGGCATGAATTGCTCACTGGATCCCACTCATATATAAGTGTATTTACTGCAGCAGAGACATGAATACCCACTAATGCAAAGGTCACAGGTTCAAGCCAAGTCCCAGATCTGCATTTGCAAAGTACATTTACTGTGTGGGCGTGTTTCCCATAACATGGGCTGTTATCATATTAGCTTTTAATGTACCTTGCCTGGCATTTGTTCCTCACCACTTGTAAATTCCAGTAAATCAGATATTACTTACCCAGCAGCCAGTCAGCTCTGAATCTGCCCTCTTTGCACTGCTGGAACAGCGTTGAGTGCTACAGGATGTATGAGTCGTGGGGGGACCTGGCAAACCTGGCTACCACATTCAGAATGAGCATGTTGGCATCACACACCACTTGCACATTCAGGGAATGAAAGTGCTTGCAGTTGCAGTACACTGCTTCCCTGCATCTGGGTGGGATAAGTGCCATATGTGTGCAGTTTATGGCTCCCATCACATTTGGTAGGCCTGCAATTCTTAAACTGCTAGTTTAGAGTCACCCACTGTTGCCTGGAATTAGGAAAGACAATATAATTCCTAACCTGGCTAGTCATGGCTCGCAGTACCTAGTGGAGGCATCTGGAAAAGGTGGACTAGCCCATTCCTCCCACTGCTGCCACTGATGTTTGGAAGCAGCCAGAGGCAAAGAAATGTAGAGCACTGAGCTTGACCAGCCCTGGTATGGCATTTGACCAGGCAGTCAGAGGCTCGAGGTCAGGCCTCAGATCCTTGTATGGCCCCTGAACTTAGCCTACAGAAGGAGATAACTTGGTCCTCGGGAAGGCTGAGGAAGGTGGCTCTATCTCGGAAGATACATAGCCTTGGCTGGACTTCCCTTCTCTGAGAATGCAAGCGCCACATGCTGCCCATGCACATTCTCATCCACTCCTGTGCTCCTGCACATTCTCACCCACCCCTGTGCCCCTGCACATTCTCACCCAACTGCTGCCTCTGGGGCCCCATTTCCTTTAGTCACTTCCTCAATGAGGACGTAAAGCACAGCCACTGCTATGTGGAAGGCCATAGCGTAGCAAGAAAGGGGGTCACAGCTGGCAATCATTTATGGGCTGGAGTGTGGGTGAAGCATACTGCACATACCTGGCTGTGCTTCTTTTGTAGTCTTGACATGCGTAAATGGTGTTCTTCCTGCCTGAGAGCCTCTAACACCTGCTGTTGGGTAGGTGTTAAGATTCTTGTGGCCGTCCCATTTAACACATGCTAAGCTCCCAGGCTTTAAAGGAATGCCCGCTGTTTCCATCCATGCTCCTCCCATGTAACACCCCTTCTCTACCCCTTGTTCCTTTTCTCCAAAGTAATGGCTGTTAATCCAGCATTATTGGCGCTTTCTGCTGCGTTAATGGCTAGTGGGCACCGATAATGCCCGCTAATGGCCCTGTTGTACCATTACTGCCTTTAGTAAACATACCCCTAAGACTGTGGGAAGTACTATTTCTCAACACATGATGATGTTTTCTCTTCTTCTTTTTTATATATATGTTATTTTAAAGTTGCTTTTTATCTGGGGGTGTATTTGGTTTATTTGATGCTTCCCTGTGTATATGCTTCCTTTTTAGAGTTGCTGTTTTATATAAGCGCTTTTATATAAGTTTCTTTTTTATATTTTTTTATTTATAATGGATTTGTACTACATTTTTATGTTATGATATTATTGTTATAAATTTTTAATCGTGTATATTGTTTGTTGATTTTATAAACCCCTGATGCAAGCGTAATTTGCTGAAACCCAGCTGAATCGGGTCCCAATAAAATTTGTTCATCCTTAAGCATATCTGCTGTGGTCATTCTTCATTGTTTGTCTTCTTCTGTATCTTCTTGTTAATGGACTTACAACAAAGAATATTTAGATTTATATAGCCAAATAATCACTCCTGCATAGCATGGGAGATCCTGTATTGTAGACGTAGAAACAGAGGGATAGAGGGACCCAACCTCTTGAAATATTATCAGGAATGCCAGTTATGTTCTGCTATAGAGTGGGCCCAATTGGCAGGCAGCAAACTATGGGTACAATTAGAGCAAACCTTGGTAGGGCATAAGAACATAAGATATGCCATACTGGGTCAGATCAAGGTCCTTCAAGCCTAGTGTCCTGTTTCCAACAGTGGCCAATCTAGTTCACAAGTACCTAGCAGTTTCCCAAAAAGACACAGGTTCCACAGAACTTGTATTGGGGCAAGCAGTGGATATTCTGGGTCCACTTTAATAATGGTTTATGAACCTTTCTTCCAGAAACTTGTCCAAACCTTTTTTTTTATAACAATCTTTATTATGCATTACAACATCTTGGCCGCGGTGGGGACACTTACACCACGCACCAAACCTTAAACACAGACATTATAACAGCATATAAATTTTTACATTTTTCCAGAACCCCAACCTACCCCCCCCCCTCTATCCCCACGGTTCTGAGACTACCCACCATACAAGTACCATATATACCATCACTAAGAAACCATCCTCTACCAGCAAGGTGATCCCGGGGCCCCCCTCCTGACCTCCTCGACCCATCAGAGCAATACAAGCACATTCCATGCTCTCGGCGCAAGTGTGCAAATATACTTTTCCCAAATTTGCAAAAACTCATCCCACTGCCCCGGGTGCTCTCTGGCCACCAGTCGCTCCATAAGCATGACCTGATAGAGACTATTCCGCCATTACCAGAAGGAAGGGGCCTCCTCTCTCCACATCTGGAGAATGGGTAGCTTACCCAGTGCACACGCCTTTCTTACAAAAAGTCTATACCCTTTACCCTTAGGGAGAGGGGAAGCCAGTCTGTCAAATAGTATCAGAGCCACCGTCCATTCCACTCTCTGACCAATAACACTACTAGTGTACGACTGCACTTCCTTAGCGTCCCTCCAGTCTGGTCCCGAAACCTCTGGGTTTTGCTCCTCCTCCAGCAGCTTGGAGTGAGAAACGTCACTCTTGTGATGTCACTGGTACATAAGCTCCGGAACCGCCTTCTTCCACCAGTTATCTCAGTCTCCAAGCAGCTGGAGGATCAGTGAGCCTTGCAGTGCAGGGCTCATTAGAGGGCTTGATGGACTGGGCTTGATGGACCTTGGTCTGACCCAGTATGGCATATCTTATGTTCTTATGTTCTTATAGGAGCAATTAAGTAGAGTTAGGACAGTTTTTTCCTGGGTTTAATTTTGATTGATTTTGATTGTTTTTTTTGTTAAAAAAAAAAAAAGGGGGAGAAGGTATCTTTAATTTGGTTTATTCAGTAGTTCCTGTACCATTTGGTGCTGAAGCTCTCTCCCTCCCCCTCCCCCCCTTCCCCCACCGAGTGGAATCGGTTTTTAGGGGTATGGGGCTGCTACAAAGTCTCCGGTCGTTCCCCAATATCGGGGGGAACGCAGGAGTGTACAGGTGACCCTCAGCATGCAGAAGTATTGCCTGCTTTGCTGTTGGGGCCGTCGACCACGTAGATGGGGAGGCACCACAGGAGTTTCCTTTCCCCGGTACTATGGGTTCTGAGGCAGCTCCCGGGCCACAGGAGAGCCCGGACAAGAAACTGGTCCTCGATCTTCTCGGGACGCAGGTAAGGGGGACCCTGCAATACAAGGGGGAGAGTTCCTGGCAAGGAAATGGGGCACGCTGAGCCGCGGCTTCGGCGGGGCATGCCGAGCCACGTGGCAGAAGCACGGGAAGCGCCGGTTTTCAGTTTCAAGTTCTGCGGAGGGACACGGCGCCGTGGGAGCCTCGTTTTTGACTAGGCTGCCTTATTCCTAGCTGGGGGGAAGGCGATTGGAGTCTTGTCAAGGGTTTAAATTGAAAAAAAAAAAGAGAAATAAATACATAAATAAAAACAAGAGAAAATAAACAGCTGATTGAGCAGTGCTGGGGCCTGTTAATCTCTGTGAGAGAGTTCCTAGGGGGGTATTAAGACTCTTTTTACTGGGAAGACATGCCGAGGCCGCACTGTTTGATGTGTGGGGCAAAAAGGGACACAGTCTCTGAAGCGGGGTTCTGTAAGGGCTGCTGTCAGGAGGCTGCAGCTCTGGAGCCGGGGACAGAGAACATGGAGAATGCTCCGGGGAGGGTCTCTACGGCCATTCTTCCGCCTGGCTCACCTAGCCTTCTTCCCCTGGAGCCCATCCCAAGTACATCGGCGGCTCCCGACCCTCCTGGTCCACAGCCCATGTTTCAGGAGAAATTGGCGGCAATATTTTCGCCGGATTTTGTTTCCCTGATCCAGCAGGCCTTTGGAAGTCCTTCGGGTAAGCTGTTTTCAGGGGCCATGGACGGGAACATGGATATGAAGCGGCCGGGGACTCCGTTAGATACGGGAGTGATGGTAATGGCGACAAAAAAGTCCAGGTCCGACAGGGAGCGCCCTGAGCAGTCAGTGGTCTCGGAGGGGCTCCATTCGGAGGAGCCGGACACTGATTTGGACTTGGATGAGGAACTTGAGGAAGGCGAGATTACGGAGCAGGAAGACCAAGCTAGGGTCGTGCACGTGTTTTGCAGAGAAGAGTTACCAGCGTTAATCTCGGAAACATTAAAGGCGCTGAATATGCTCTCAGGGGGTCCGGCGGAGGACTCCTCTCTGGAAGATCCGTTGTTGCAGGCTTTCCGGAAGACTCAGAGAGCTTTCCCTGTGCACAGGGTAATTAAGGAGATGATTCAGGAGGAATGGGACTTGCCCGAATCGGCCCTACAGGGGTCTCGGGTTATGGCGCGGCTGTACCCGCTCATAGACCAAGATCGGGAGTTGTTTAAATCTCCCAGGGTGAATGCCGCGGTTTCGGCGGTTGCAAAGAAGACTACCATTCCTGTGGAAGGTAGTGCGGCACTTAAAGATGCTCAGGATCGTAGACTAGAAGCGCTGTTGAAAAAAAGTCTTTGAGGTCAATGCGCTCTCTCTGCAGGTGTCTATTTGTGGAGCGTGGGTAGCTAGAGCCTGTCTGCGATGGGTTCAGTGTATTCAGACAGAGCAGTCCGAGGAGCCATCGGCGGAGGCCGCCAGATTAGAGTCGGGGCGGCCTATTTAGCGGATATTCATTATGACCTTATCCGAGGTCTTGCTAAAAGTATGGCATCGGCTGTTGCGGCTAGGCGGTATCTTTGGCTTCGCAACTGGGCGGCGGACGGCTCTTCCAAAGCAAGGTTAAGCAGGCTTCCTTTTCGGGGGAAAGTATTGTTTGGAGAGGAGCTGGAGAAGTTGGTTAAGGATTTGGGGGAGTCTAAGGGCGGCAGATTGCCCGAAGACAAGCAGAAGCAGGGGCGGTCGGTGCCCGGATCTAAAGGGCAACCTAGAGATTTTAGACACTTTTGTTCCCCCAGGTTTGGACAAGCTCAGCGGGGGCGTTTTCCCTACAGAAACCAAGGGTTTCGGGGGTTTTGTGGGGCAGGTAGGGGGTTTGCAGCTTCCGCTCCCTCTACCTCAGGTCTTAGGAAGTCACAATGAAGCCAAGGGGGCCCAGGTGGGACTGGTTCCCGTAGGAGGGCGGTTGCGGGAGTTTTACCCTGCCTGGGTCCAGATCACTGTGGATCGGTGGGTGTTGGAGGTGATTCAAGAAGGGTATGCGTTGGAGTTTCAAAGGCTGGTAACAAATTCTTTCATACAGTCCCCGTGAGGAGCAAGCCTCAAGCGCAATGCAGTGCATGGCACGGTACGCAGGCTGTTGGGCCTCAAGGCTATAGTACCGGTTCCTCTCGATCAATGCGGCAGCAGCTGATACTCCATATATTTCAGTGCCAAAGAAAGAGGGAACCTTTCGGCCAATTTTGGACCTAAAAAGGGTAAATGGCTGTCTCAAAGTGTCCCATTTTCAGATGGAAACCTTGCGTTCGGTTATTGTGGCGGTACAGAAAGGAGAGTTTCTTACCTCCCTGGACTTGTCAGAGGCATACCTGCACATTCCTATAAGGCAAGAACATCAGAGGTTTCTCAGATTTGCGGTGCCCATGGGACATTTTCAGTTCCAAGCCCTACCCTTCGGGCTGGCAACGGCGCCGTGGACATTCACCAAGGTAATGGTGGTGGTGGCAGCGGCCCTGTGAAAGGAGGGGGTGTTAGTGCACCCTTATCTAGACGATTGGTTGATACGAGCGAAATCGAGGACAGAAAGCGAGGCAGCTACGGCCAAGGTGGTGGCGTTTCTTCAAAGTCTCGGTTGGGTAGTCAACATGTCCAAGAGCAAGTTATTGCCATCTCACCTGGGGGCGCGCTTCGATATGGGCAAAGGAAAGGTTTTCTTTCCGCAGCAACGAGCACTGGGACTTCGGAGGATGGTTCGAGAATTTCTCAAAAAGCAGGCCCCCATGGCGTGGAGCTATATGCAGCTGCTGGGAACCATGGCAGCAACGCTCAAGTTAGTCCCGTGGGCACGAGCTCACATGAGACCTTTGCAGAGAGCATTGTTGCGGAGGTGGTCTCATCAAAAGGATCGGTTGAATCGGCGTCTGCCTTGCCCCCCGGAGACACGCATGGCTCTGCAGTGGTGGTTGAGCCCAGGATGTCTCGAAAAAGGAATGCCCTTGGAAGTCCCAGAGTGGGTTCCTCTGACGACGGATGCCAGTCTCCTGGGCTGGGGGGCTCATTGTCCAGGAGGGTTCGCTCAGGGACAGTGGACGGAGCTGGAGAAGAGCTGGTCCATCAACAGGTTGGAGCGGTGGTAAGGGCACTGCAGGTTCTGTGGCCTTCTCTACAAGGGAAAGCAATTCGGGTGTTTTCCGACAATGCGACCGCAGTAGCGTATATCAATCATCAAGGGGGCACCAGCAGTGTGGCACTCAAAGCAGAAGCCGAGGATTTGTTCGTCTGGGCTGAGGAGAATCTGCTGGCGCTGTCGGCGGCACATGTAGTGGGAGTGGACAATGTGGAGGCCGACTTCTTAAGTTGGGTAAACGTAGATCCAGGAGAGTGGGTTTGTCATCCAGAAGTGTTCGCGTTGCTGGTGCGCCGTTGGGGAACGCCGGTGATGGATCTGATGGCGACCTTTCAGTCGGCGCAGGTCGGTCGGTTCTTCAGCAGGAGAAGAGAAAGAATGTCGGAGGGCCTGGATGTTCTCATTCAAGCCTGGCCGGAGGATCAGCTTCTGTACGTGTTCCCACCCTGGGTGTTGATAGGTCGATTGGTGCAGTGCATAGAGCGTCACAGGGGACAGGTAATATTGATTGCACAGGACTGGCCAAGAAGGCCATGGTATGCCGACCTGATGAGACTCTTGATTGACAAGCCGTGGCACCTTCCCAGGCGGGAAGATCTTCTCTCTCAAGGGCCGCTGGTCATGCCTCGAGTGAATAGGTTCTCGCTTACGGCTTGGCTCTTGAGAGGGCGAGGTTGACAGCAAAAGTATATTCGACGGCTGTTATTTCCACCTTGCTGAAGGTGTGGCGGCGCTCGACTTCCTTAGCCTATATCCGGGTATGGAGAGTGTTTGAGGCTTGGTGTGCAGAGTGACAGGGGACGGCATTGAGATCTTCGATCCCGCAGGTTCTGGCCTTCCTGCAGGATGGGTTTCAAAAAGGCTTAGTGGCCTCGTCCCTAAGAGTGCAGTTAGCGGCCCTCTCTTGCTATAGGGGAAAGGTGCAGGGGGTGGCCTTGGGAGCACATCCAGACATTAAGAGATTTTTGAAGGCAGTAGCTTTGTTGCGTCCTCCCCGGAGACCGGTGGTGCCGACGTGGGATCTGCCTCTAGTGTTGGAGACGTTGATGCGCGAGCCCTTTGAGCTGCTGGCAAGGGCGTCGTTGAAGGACCTGACCCTGAAAGTGGTGTTCTTGGTGGTGATTGCATCGGCGCGAAGGGTTTCAGAGTTACAGGCTCTGTCCTGTAGGGAGCCTTTTTTGTCTTTTGGCGTGTCTAAGGTGGTTCTGAGGACGGTTCCGTCGTTTTTGCCGAAGGTGGTTTCTGTTTTTCATATGAACCAAGTCGTGTCTTTGCTGGTGTTCGGGACTAGCGCTGAGACCTCCTCTTAGAAGCGTTTGCAGTGCTTAGATGTTTGTAGGGCCTTGAAGCACTATTTGCGTAGGACAGCCCCTTTCCGGAAGTCGGACAGGCTTTTTGTCCTCTTTGCGGGGGCAAGGAGAGGGGAAGCAGCTTCCAAGTTTTCGGTGGCCCGTTGGGTAAAGGAAACGATTACGTCTGCATATCTTCTAAGGGCTAAGCAGGCGCCTAAAGAACTGAGAGCTCATTCTACTAGAGGGCAGGCGGCATCTTGGGCAGAGTGCAGTTTGGTGCCGGCGGTGGAAATTTGTAAGGCAGCAACCTGGTCGTCTCTGCATTCTTTTGTCAAGCATTACCGCCTGGATGTGCAGGCGGAGAGGGATACCTGTTTTGGATCGGCGGCGCTTCAGGCTGGTCTATGGGATCCCGCCCATTGATTTTTCACTGCTCTGTTACATCCCCAGAAGTTTCGGGACCAGACTGAACGGACGCTAAGGAAGGTGAAATTAGACTTACCTGCTAATTGTGGTTCCTTACGGAACTCCAGTCTGGTCCCGTATCCCGCCCTGGTGTTTGCAGTTGAGAGGCGCCTGAAGCATACGGGACTTACAGGTAAGAGATGGGTTCCAGGAGGGGAAGGCATAAGTTCTTTCCTCAAGATAGACATTCTGCAGGTTACAGTACTTCCCAGGTTTCCATAAGGGAGAAGTTCAAGCCTAAGCACTTATGGGACAGTTCTGGGGCAATATGTATTTATAGTTTCTGTTATTAGATACGGGTTGGTCAGTTGGTACGAATTGTGGTTAGTTGTAATTACTACTTAATTGTTGCTCCGGTGAGTCTGCTTTGTCAATAGGTTACTGGTGGAAGAAGGCAGTTCTGGAGCTTATGTACCAGTGACATCACAAGAGTGACGTTTCTCAGTCTCCAAGCTGCTGGAGGAGAAGCAAAACCCAGAGGTTTCGGGACCAGACTGGAGTTCCGTAAGGAACAACAATTAGCAGGTAAGTCTAATTTCACCTTGCCGCCAGAACATCTGGGTTACCTTACACGACCACCACATATGAGTTAACCATGCCTTTTCTATCTGACATTTTAGGCAGCGCGCATCTTGAGTCAAGCCACTTCTCTTCGCTCTATAAGGTGAGTAGTGTGCCCTGCAAACCGTATGGTACTGAATCTCCCTTTGCCTGGCGGATTGCAGGAGTTTCAGAATCTGCTTAACCGCCTCCAGTATTTCCCCCAATCAAACTGTGACCCCAAGCTCCTCTGACCACTTGCGTTCTATGCAAGAGAAATCTGGGGGAGCCCCCCCCCCCCCCACTGCGCAGCCTGGCATGATAGATGACATTGACTGGTGGTGTTGTTCTGCGAAGCCAAAAAAACATAATCACTGCAGCCTTTTCCGCTGTCAAATATTCCCGTGGCAATGACGCTATATAGTGTCAAAGCAAACACCTGCCCTCCACTCCTCCCAAACATACTCTGTAGACTTTCCAAGGACTTTCTTGTTTTAAAAGTAGTTCGGCCACATTGGCGGGGAGGAGATATTGAAAAAATTCTTTTATGCATGGAACAGCGGTTCATTTATGAACTCCGCACACTTCTGGGCCTTAATCAGGAAACTGATCTTTCTGTTTTCTTGTGAATATTCTCCCTTTTCCTTCCTCCCCCCCTTCCCCCTCCCTCTCTCCCCCTCCCTCTCTCCCCCTCCATCTCTCCCCCCTCCTTCCCCTCCCCCTTCCCTTCCCCTATCCCCCTCCTCCCTCCCCCTTTCCCTCCCCCTTCCCCCTCTTTCCCCCCTTTGCTCCCTCCCCCACCTTCCCCCTCCCCTCTGCTCCCTCCACCACCTTCCCCCTCCCCTCTTCCCTTCCCCCTCCAACCCACCCTCCTCCCCTCCCTCTCCTTTAGCATAGATTTTTCATTGTAACATTTGTTCCACAATGTTTGTTCAAGAATTATCTGGGTTTTTTTTAAATTTTTTAACTCTTTGCATTTTAAGAGTTCTTAATTCATTATGCTGATTTTTTAACCTTTCATCCCCCCAGGGCGGGAAAAAACCTTTACGTTTGTACGGTGCAACCCATTGAGTTCTTTACAACGGAGAAATATTCAGTGTGCTACGGGACACTGTAAGAGTGATTTCTTTAAACAGCGTCGTCCTCTTGACTGCTTCTTACTTTTTAAGTTCCAGCACATTTCTCTCACAAGTTACAAGTTTTTACAAATTATTTTACTTTTTTAGAGATTATCTACACTACATTTCAGCCACTTTTCCCCGCAGGAATAAACACAACTCTTTGATGTTATTTTATTTGTTCACTAACGATAATACGGCGTTTTTAGTGGTTGATCACATACTATATAATGTGGATAGTTTCCCCGCAAAAAAAGTACAATTTTCTGATGTCATGCTTTATTTTGTGATTGCTGTTCCCTCAGCTATAACATTTTACCTTCCCATGGTGGGAAAAAGCCGTTAAACTTGTACGGTACAACCCATTGAGTTCTTTACAACTGAGAAAAATTTAGTATGCCACGGGACACAGCTTCGCTCCTTGGCTGTCTTCATATTCTCAGTTTTCAGTACATTTTCATAAGTTTTTACACATTGTTTTATTTTTAATTTTAGAGATTGGTCATATGCAATATAATTCAGCCAGTTTTCCCGCAGGAATAAGCATAACTCTTTGATGTCATTTTTGCACATTTTTATTTATTTATCAACGTCAGTACGGCGCTTTAGTAATTGGCCACACACAATATTACAGATACAGTTTTCCCACAAGAAAAAGTACAATCTTAAATGTTCTTTGGGCACAATTTATTTGTTCATCAATGGCAATACGTCGCTGTTTTAAAGCAGCAGCCTTGCAATACCAGCATTGTCTTTTTTGACATATTGGCCTTGAGCATTCTACGTTTGGCGATAGATAAATTGACATCCTAAGGTAAGAAGGTTTATTCTCTGGTTTACAGTAGGGAAACAATGATTTTTAGCCACACCAAGATATAAATAAATATATTGGTTCATTCTTCGTTTTTTAACCCGTTTACAATTTCAGATTGTTTGCCCCCTTTATCTTTTGGATTGTTTTTTTAAAAAATCACAGCATCACCCTTGCATGTTTTTCATAATAACTGGCTGTTCGACTCATGGGCTATTTTACAGTATGACCCTTATAGATACTAAAGGGTTTTCTCTAATTGATTGGAATCTAAATTTATGGATATCCCTGTGGAAATAACATGATTATAATATATTTGATCCATGGGTATGTATACCAGAATATTTTTCTTATAGTTTTCTCATCCTAGTACACAGTGGAGAATATTATAATCATTTTAAGTATTTATTCATTTTCAATGGCATTTGTCTTTTTAACTATTGACAAGATCTTTAGAAGAAGGTATTGGTATACATTTTAATTGTTTTATGTATGTCCTCCTCATCTCTTTTTTTATCCTTATTCTTGTTATCATATATATATTTTATCCAAGTTTTACAATATATCACAATAACACTAATATACATAGATGTGATATAATAGTTTTATAATGATAGTTCAATAATTTACACATAGTCTATATACATTTTTATGTTATATTAATATTTATGGTCATAATTATCACTATATTTATTATAAATGAATAGCCTTCTCTTCAAGATGTTTTATTTAATTAATTATTATGTCTTAAATTACTAATAATCAATTCATTTTAAAATATATTTTCATATTATATAATTGTTTGATATTTATCGACTGCCTGGCCAGAATGAACAAATGGATGATGAAATGCTCAAAGAAATCAAGGAAGCTAACAAACGTTGCAGCGCAGTAATAATAATAGGTGATTTCAATTACCCTGGTATCGACTGGGTCAGTGTCATAGCAGGACATGCTAGGGAGATAAAGTTCCTAGATGAAATAAATGACTACTTCTTGGAGCAGCTGGTTCATGAACCGACCAGAGGGGAAGCCATATTAGACCTAGTCCTTAGTGGAACACCAGATCTAGTGCAAGAGATAAGGGTGTTGGGGCCACTTGGCAACAGTGATCATAGCATGATCGCATTTGATTTAATTAGTGCTCCTTTAACCCCTTTATCATCTAATGGACCAACTGACTCTCTCACAGGTTTTTTGCTACGAATGTACTTGAAAAGGTCTTTACTTCGCATTATTGCTTCCGCAGCAAGCTTCTTCTCAAATTCTCCCTTTGCCTGCCTTATCAATGCCTTGCATTTGACTTGCCAGTGCTTGTGTTGTTTCCAGGTTTCGTCGTTTGGCTCTTTTTTCCATTTCCTGAAAGATGCTTTTTTGGCAACAACAGCCTCTCTGACCTCACCTTTAAACCATGCTAGCAGTTTTTTGGACTTCCTTCCACTTTTCTTAAAGCATGGAATACAGCTGGTCTGGGCTTCCAAGATAGTATTTTTCAACAACAGCCAAGCCTGATGTACGTCTATAACCTTTGCAACTGCTCCTTTTAGTTTTTTCTTAACTGTTTTCCTCATTTTACATTTATTTACATTCTTTTTTATATACCGCGTTATTCTGCATCAGTGCGGTTTACATTGAACAAACTGAAATTACATTGAACAGGGCATTATAACTTGGAGATAACTATTTTTACAGGGAACATGGGCAATGGAGGGTTAAGTGGCTTGCCCAAGACCACAAGGAGCACCTGTGGGACTAGAAACCCCAGTCCTTCCGGCCCAAGGTTGCTGTCCTCTAGTGGGATTTGAACCCCTGACCTTCCGGCCTGAAGTACCTTGCCCCTCCACTCCATTTTATCATAGTCTCCCTTTCGAAAGTTAAAAGGTAGTACTGTGGATTTCCTTACTATCCCTTCTCCACTAATTAAATCAAAGGCAATCATGCTATGATCACTATTGCCAAGTGGCCCCAACAACCTTATCTCTTGCACTAGATCTGGTGTTCCAGTAAGGACTAGGTCTAATATGGCTTCCCCTCTGGTCGGTTCATGAACCAGCTGCTCCAAGAAGCAGTCATTTATTTCATCTAGGAACTTTATCTCCCTAGCATGTCCTGACGTGACACCGACCCAATCGATACCGGGGTAGTTGAAATCACCCATTATTATTACTGTGCTGTGACTTTTATTAGCTTCCTTGATTTCTTTGAGCATTTCATCATCCATTTGGTCATTCTGGCCAGGCGCTCGATAATACACCCCCACTGCCATTGCCTTCCCCCTTTTACATGGAATTTCAATCCATATAGATTCTACAGCAGATTTTGCTTCCTGCAAAACTTTAATCCTTTCTGACTCAATGCCCTCTCTAACATAGAGAGCAAACCCTCCACCAATTTGATCAGCTCTATCATTTCGATATAGTTTGTACCCAGGTATCACAGTGTCCCACTGGTTGTCCTCCTTCCACCATGTCTCTGATATTCCAATCATATCTAACCTTTCATTTAGTGCTATATATTCTAACCCTCCCATCTTATTTTTTAGACTTCTAGCATTTGCATACAAGCATTTTAGAGAATGTATTTTATTCATATTAATTTGGCTATTGTTAGACATGGGTAATTTGGGATCTTTAAGCTCTGTCTGCTCCATACTTGAGGGCATTTGGGCTACTTTACTCTTTTGTGGAACCTCTCTGCTTTTGGTAGTATCCTTCAAAGATACATTCTTCCGAACCATCCGCTCTTGGGCGACTGTCGGCTTTCCCCTAATATCTAGTTTAAAAGCTGCTCTATCTCCTTTTTAAAGGTTAATGCCAGCAGCCTGGTTCCATCCCAGTTAAGGTGAAGCCCATCCCTTCGGAAGAGCCCCTCCTTTCCCCAGAATGTTCCCCAGTTCCTAACAAATCCAAAACCCTCATCTCTGCACCATTGTCTCATCCACGCATTGAGACTCCGGAGCTCTGCCTGCCTTTTGGGTCCTGCGCATGGAACAGGAAGCATTTCGGAGAATGCTACCCTGGAAGTTCTGGATTTCAACTTCCTACCTAAAAGCCTAAATTTAGCCTCCAGAACCTCCCTACCACATTTTCCTATGTCATTGGTACCGACACGTACCAAGACAGCAGACCCCTCCCCAGCACTATCTAAGACCTTATCTAGGTGGCGCGTGAGGTCCGCTACCTTCGCACCAGGCAGGCATGTTACCAGGCAATCCTCATGTCCACCAGCCACCCAGCTATCTACATGCCTAATGATCGAATCACCAACTATAACGGCTGTCCTAACCCTTCCCTCATGGGCACATGGCCCTGGAGAAACGTCCTCGGTGTGAGAGGGTTTTACATCACCTGGAGGACAGGTCCTAGTTACAGGATCACTTCCTGCCACACCAGGGTGATGCTCTCCTGTCACATGACCTTTCTAGGAGATGCTGCCAGACTGGAGGTGGGACTTCAGGACTATATCCCTGTAGGTCTCGTCTATGTACCTCTCTGTCTGTCTTATGCTTTCCAAGTCTGCTACTTTAGCCTCTAGAGAACGGACTCGTTCCCTGAGAGCAAAGAGCTCCTTGCACCTAGTGCAAACGTAAGACCTCTCATCAACTGGGAGAAAATCATACATGTGACACTCAATGCAAAAGACTGGAAAGCCCCCATCCCGCTGCTGGACTGCTGTCTGCATCTTCGTTTTAAGTTTGTGTTTAGATCTAAGTTCTTTACTTACTAAGGGTTGCTATGGATATTTATACTTATAAAACTGTACCTAATACGTGTAATATACCTTGTTCACCTGAAGCTTAACTAATCTCAGGTCCTTAGTGTATGACTGATTTGGGTAATGAGCTTCACCTGAGAGCACCTCCTGTCTTTTAAGGTGTGTAAGTACCTATAAACTACGATTATCCCAGGGGTGGGTGGGTGTGGGGAGGGAGGGAGGGAAATAACACTTATTAAAAGAGGGCTGCTACACAGTACCCTGTCTTGTGCTGCTGAGGTAAGCTATATTCTGATTTGATTTAAATTATAGCTCTTAGCTGCTACTAGGCTCTAACTTCTTATGAAATTTAAACTATAAGCTCTCTGCTGGGTTCTAAATTTAACCAGAAAGCTCTCTTCTGTGTTTTAAATTTAAGCTAAAAGTACTTTGCTGATGCTAGGCCCTGAGTGACTATTCAATTTAGACTACAAGCTCTTTGCTGGGTTCCAAATGTAACCAGAAAGCTCTCTTCTGTGTTTTAAATTTAAACTAAAAGTACTTTGCTGTTACTAGGCTCTCAGTGACTATTAAATTTAAACTACAAGCTCTCTGCTGGGTATGAAATGTAACCAGAAAGTTCTCCTCTGTGTTTTAAAACTAAAAGTACTTTGCTAATGCTAGGCCCTGAGTGACAATTAAATGTAAACTACAAGCTCTCTGCTGGGTTCCAAATGTAACCAGAAAGCTCTCTTCTGTGTTTTAAATTTAAACTAAAAGTACTTTGCTGTTACTAGGCCCTAAGTGACTATTAAATTTAAACTACAAGCTCTCTGCTGGGTATGAAATGTAACCAGAAAGTTCTCCTCTGTGTTTTAAATTTAAACTTAAACTGCTACTACTAGGCCCTGACTGATTTAACAAAAAATAGTGGGTTCACAGATTAATTAGCTTTAATACAAAGAATTCCTTTTAGAAAATTACCAGAAGTATATACTCACAGTTGCAGATCTCTCTCCAGAAGTAACAGTCCCTTTTTCTAGTCCTTCAAGACAGACCTCTAAGGCAGCTCTCTTAGCAGTCTCATCTGCTAATCTATGTTTCTCTGGCTTCAAAAGAATTCCCTGCTTAATGACCGTTTTCATGCACCACTGCTATTCCTTTTTGGCAGTAGCAAACACGTGCTGAATTAATCTTTTTACTGCTTACATATAAGTTAAGGATTTGACATAACCACCCTTCATCTGTGCCAAAGTGGAGGAGTAGCCTAGTGGTTGGGGCAAGGTACTTCAGGCCGGAAGGTCGGTGGTTCAAATCCCACTAGAGGACAGCAGCCTTGGGCCGGAAGGACTGGGGTTTCTAGTCCTACAGGTGCTCCTTGTGGTCTTGGGCAAGCCACTTAACCCTCCATAGCCCATGTTCCCTGTAAAATAGTTATCTCCAAGTTATAATGCCCTGTTCAATGTAATTTCAGTTTGTTCAATGTAAACCGCACTGATGCAGAATAGCGCAGTATATAAGAGAATGTAAATAAATAAATAAATAAATAAATTCCAGCCAGAAGACTGCAGCTAGCTTTTATGCTTTCTTTTTTTTTTCCTATGTAAAATAACAATATCTTATCATCTTAGTTTTATCTTTAACCTGAGTACTCTTATTATCTTCTAATATTTCATCATTCTCTCTAATAGACTGTCTAGAGGAATGTCCCTGGGGTCCTTATCCCTGACCCCATCCTTACTCGAGTTTCATTTAAAATTCCTGACACCCATTGAGACCTGTTTCACCAATGTGCCTTTCACTTTGTCTCTCTCCGGCCACACTCCTCGCGGATGTGTTGGAACTGTGGATTGAAACTCCGCACTCACTTCGTGTCTAGGACACATCTCATACACACAACAGTCTGTCTCAATAATTAACCACCAAGGTAATATTTTACAGTCTTGTTTCTTACCTTGGTCTGTGCACAGAATTACTTGGTTGTCATTTGTTTTTGTCTAATATCTAGTCTGCTTCACTGAGTCTGTATTGATTTTTCCTTCATGGTCTCAGGATTCTACTGTCAGTCCACTGTTGGAGCCCTCCGTCACTGATAAATGAGGCTGTTGAACTCAACGGGACATGTCTCCCCGTCCTCAGGGCCGGGGTCTCCTCCAGCGATGACACAATCCCAGACGGCCCCCAATCTGTAAGAAAACATAACTTTTTACACAATAACAGACTTCTCAGTAAAGCAGAGTTTAATGTCTTTGCTTGCAAATAAAGGATGAGATGCTTCAGTAAGCACTCACACCCAACCTCTGTTTCACAGTTATTTTTATAGCAAATTTGGTAATTAATAATTGTCAGGCTACATATTATTTAGCCACATGGTCTCTCTTCCCAGAATGCAGACATACAGTAAGGAAGTCAGAAAATCATTACATGCATCAGGCTACGTGTTATTTAGCCACGTATCCCTTTTATCCCAGAATGCAGACCTACAATAAAGATGAATCAGCCTTATACCTCTGCACATGTTTATTTATTTAATTCACATTTATATACCGCATCTTCCAAAGTTTAGTTGCGGTTTACAGGTAACAATAATTAACAAATCAAGTTTGTTTTACATGGAACAATGGAATATAACAGAACTTATTTACAAGGAACATCATATAAAATATAGAACAAATAATGTGGTATAATACCGAACAGTGTGAAAAACTATATACAAGTTATATATGAATATATATATATGGAATACTTGGGGGGAGGTCAAAGGATCATCATTGGAGAGTGCTAACTGTGTAGGTTAAAGGTTTATTGCATGGATTAACCGATTGTCTGTTTAACCTTTGTCTAGTGTAGATGATGAGTTATCTATGTTATAATGCTTGGTGAACAAGTAGGTTTTCAGTTTCTTGCGGAGTTCTGTGATCTCTGTTAGCTTTCGTAGCTCCTCTGGAAGGGAATTCCAGATAGTAGGGGCTATGTGCGAAAATGCTCTATTGTTTGTTGATTTGTGAGCTTTTGTAAAATCTTTCGGGATTTTTAATCTGTTTAGTTGTCCTTTTCTGTGTGTAGGCTTAGATGGTTCTTTATGTATTAAGTTACATAACATGGATGGGGCTAGATCATATAAGGTTTTGAATGTTGTTATTATTATTTTGTAAATTATTCTACTTTGAATTGGTAACCAATGAAGGGAGGCTAGTATTGGTGATATGTGTTGAAGGGAGTTGATTTTCAATGTGATTCTGGCTGCAGCATTTTGTGCGAATTGCAATCGTTTAATACTTTGTTTTGTTAAGCCTATTAGGATTAGATTGGCAAAGTCAAAATGTGGGGTTATTGTGGCCTGTATTATGTTGATAAAGTCCTGTGTGAAAACTAGTGGACGAAGTTGTTTGTGACAGGTTACGTATTATTTAACCACGTAGTCTCTCTTCCCAGAATGCAGACATACAGTAAAGATGAATCAGCCTTGTACCTCTGCACATGTGACAGATTATGTATTATTTAACTACGTAGTCTCTCCTCAGAATGCAGAGATACAAAATTATATTACAGAATGGTGAATGAATGGAATACAAGCCTTATTATTACATTGTAAAAATAAAATATCACATTTGTTTATATCATTGCAGTTTGCAGGTACTCTGTTGCTTTGCCTAGTTTAACTTGTATGACTTTCCAAGGGTTTACATTTTCCAGACTCATCCACCACATGCCCTAGATTGCACAATACCTGCATCCCCCATGTGCGGAATACCGAGCTCTCTGTACCCGGAATAAATTGTACATTCCCCCGCAAGGGTAACCAACTTGACACCGTTGGGGAAAACCCCCAGCACTGACATAACAGCCGCCATACTTTCCGAAACGATGTTACCAACAAACTACCCTTTAATCTCTGCGGCAATTGCGCATTTTCAGAGTGCAACACCGCCAGCAGCGACCACAGTGCAACATAGGCCTCCTCCAGTTTCCTCGACATATACAGATCTGTATACCCCAACCAATCCCCCAAATGCCGAAGCTGACAAGCCTGAGCATAACTAGCAATATCCGGAAGACCCAACCCCCCACACTTCCACGGCCCACTCATCCTTGCCAAAGCCAACCACGGCCTACGTCCCCTCCATAAATATTCCCTTAACGCTTCCTCCAAAAGACAGATGTCCTTACAGACAAGGCTTACCGGTAGCATCTGAAGTACATACAACAGCTTCGGAAACACCATACGGTATGCTGCCACCTACCCCAGCAAAGACAACTGCAAGAGATTCCAGTCCCTCAGTCTAGATCTCACCTGTCTTAATACCTTATTATAATTACACATATATAATTGCCTTGGATCCCAGGTCAACAGAATACTGAGATAGGTAAAAGCCTCCCCAGCCCATCTCAATGGAAAAGTTGGCCCTCACTTCGCTTCCCACACCACCAGCACATCTAAAGCCTCAGACTTCTCCTTATTTATCCACAATCCCGAGGGAGGAGTGGCCTAGTGGTTGGGGCAAGTTACCTCAGGCCAGAAGGTCAGAGGTTCAAATCCTACTAGAGGACAGCAACCTTGGGCCAGAAGGACTGGGGTTTCTAGTCCCACAGGTTCTCCTTGTGGTCTTGGGAAAGCCACTTAACCCTCCATTGCCCATGTTCCCTGACAACATATCATCTGCAAATGCAGCTATCTTAAACTCCGCTCTGCCAATCTTTATTCCAGGGACCTCCCTACAACTCTCCAGTTTACATATCAAGGGGTCCAATGAAAGGACAAACAGCAAAGGAGAAAGAGGACACCCCTGCCTGGTCCCCCAACCCACCTCAATTTCACCCAAGATCACTTCATTGACAGTCACCGCATCCCTTGGGTGAGCATACAATAGCCGAATCATCTGAGCATAATAGTCCCTTATCCCATACTTTGGAAGGAGATGGAACAAATAGTCCCATTCTACTCGATCAAATGCCTTCTCAGCATCAAAGCTCACCAACATAGATTCCAAGATTCCACTTGTTGTTCATGTGCCCAATTCAATGGAGGAAATAATCTTACGCAAATTCCTAGCAGCATACCTCCTTTGCACAAATCCCACTTGTGATTCATGGATCAAGTCTGCCAACATAGGGGCCAGCCTCTCCACCAGAATCTTAGCCAAAAGTTTTAAATTGAAGTTTATTAAAGAGATTGGCCGATACGATGCCGCTAACAAGGGGTCCTTGCCAGGCTTAGGGATTAAAATAATATGTGCCTTGTTATTCCCCCACCTCATCTCGCCATGCTCAACCTGCTCTCTGTACACTGCCAACAGTGCGATGGCCACCCCTTCCTGCAAGATCTTATAAAATTCTGCACCATGCCCATCTGGACCCGGAGCCCTTCCAGAAGGGGCACCCTGTATGCACTGCAAGATTTCCTTCAACAAAATAGGCTGCTCCAACTGCGCAGTCTGTTGCGGGGAGGGGCTGAGCAACGGGAGATCCCCCAAGAACTCCTCCATCTGAGGCACTGAGGATCCCTCCGCCATATATAGTGCTTGATAAAACCTTTGAAACAATTGGGCGATCTTGTCTGAATCCTTGCAAATTCGTCCCCCCTCGTCCCGAAGCGCCACAACTCCGTTGGGCTCCCTGTGGCCCTGAATACATCGGGCTAGTAACTTCCCAGATTTGTCTCCATATTGGTACAACTGGAATTTGTAATATAATTGTGACTTCTTTGCCCATTGGTGCAGCACTTCATTTAATGCCGCATGTGTCTCTGATAGGCGAGCCTTATTCCCAGGTAGGGGAAACTGAGCATACCTCCACTGTTCTACCCGAACCTGCCTCTCTAGCCCTAAAATTGTGGCATTTATCTGCCTACATCTATTTGACACATACGCAATTATGTCCCCCCGAAGGACCACCTTTGTCGCCTCCCAAAATAACTCTGGGGTCTATGCTGCCCATTAAATATTTCATACTTTCTCCAACACCCTTGTACATACTCCCAGAATTGGGCATCCCCATATAGATAACTGGGAAACCGTCACTGTCTCTGTTGGACCCTCGGATCCCGCCAGGAGAGGTCCAACCACACCGGGGAGTGGTCGGAGATCTCATCTGGGCCTATCTCAGCGGCTGTCACCTGCGCAAACAACGACTCTGTAATCAATATGAAGTCTATACGAGCACTGGAGTCATGAGCTCTTGATCTATGCCAATAATCCCACTCCATGGGTTGTAGGAGTCTCCAGGGATCCACCACACTCATCCTACGCATCAATCTCCCCAACGCCCGCGATGTGGCTTTTCGTGATATCCCACTCTCCCGATTAGAGACATCCAACTCTGTCTAACACCCCATTAAAATCTCCTCCCAGGATTAAAGGATCCTCCGGCAGTCCCTCGGGTTCTGCAGCCACTTTTGCATAAAAAGGAGTGTCTGGAGAATTGGGGCCATAAATATTCCCTAGAATGACTGGCTTGCCCTCCAACTCACCCCGCAAAATCAACCACCTCCCCGAGTCATCAGAATGCATATTTGTGAGACTGAACACCTAAGGTTCTTGTGAAACAAAACAGCCACCCCCCCTTTCTTCCCTTTGGCAGGGGCCCCGAAAATCTGACCAACCCACTCCCGATTAAGCCTAACATGCTCAGCGTCACTCTGATGGGTTTCCTGTAAAAGTGCAATATCACATCTATGCCTCGCCAGTGCTCGCAGCACTTTAGACCTTTTAATGGGAGACTTCAGCCCACACACATTCCAGGATATAATCCTTAGGGGGGTACCCATCTTTTAAATTGGTCAGCATAGTACAAACCATTTCTTTGGTCATGGAGGGCCCCCCAACCCAAGCCCCCCACACTCTCTTGTCTCCACACTGTCCGACACCCTCAATTAGGTCCATCCCACATAAAGAACCGTTGTTTCCCCCTCCCCTCCCCTCCCACCTACCCTCTCCCCTCAGCCCACCCCCCTCCCCCTCCTCCTCAGAAGCTCCCACACCATCTGAGGATCACCCCTAGGTGCTCAGCTTGCCCCCCCCTATAAATGCATAACCCCCTGCCCAAACCCCAGCTTGGAACCCCCCCTGGAAAAAGGTCTCTCCCCCCCTTCTGGAAACGGGAGCCCCTGGAGAGTCCCTGGGATACCTACTCTCCCTTCAACCCCCTGAACCTCCCCCCCTGTAAAATCAAGGCAACTCTGAAGCCCACCCATCCTCCAATATTACATGCCTCCGCCCTCAATACAACAAAGCACAACAACCAGTAGTCCCCACGATGAGGGCAACAATCACTGTGGAAGGGAGGAGGGAGAGAGTAAAGGAAAAAAAAACAGGCAGTCATTCTGAGCTTCCAATCCGGCACACTGGCCCCCATCTCCTCCTCCAATTGTCTCGTGGGAAAAAAGGGACTGGTAGCTCCACACCACTGCAATCATAAGTTTCTCTTCTCGTGCCCCAAATCTCACATGCAGTATCTGGGCGACAGCCATCAACTGCCCAACACACTGTACATAAGGCTGACATCCGACCCAAATCCAATCACCCACATTCTCAAATCTTCGTGTGTCTTTTCCTGCCAAAGCAGGAGTTCCTTGTTGCTCTAAACATATTAGGCTCTATTCCTGAGCTGCCAGGGTAATGCTGTCCGAGCCACGGTGTTTTGAATGAGCTGTAACCTACGTACTTGATATTGGGGGAGCCTGGCAAAACAAACATTACAATACATTACAATGTTCCCCAGTTCCTAACAAATCCAAAACCCTCATCCTTGCACCATTGTCTCATCCACGCATTGAGACTCCAGAGCTCGGCCTGCCTTTTGGGTCCTGCGTGTGGAACAGGAAGCATTTCGGAGAATGCTACCCTGGAAGTTCTAGATTTCAACTTCCTACCTAACAGCCTAAATTTAGTTTCCAGAACCTCCCTACCACAGTTTCCTATGTCATTGGTACCGACATGTACCAAGACAGCAGACTCCTCCCCAGCACTATCTAAGACCATGTCTAGGTGGCGCATGAGGTCCGCTACCTTTGCACCAGGCAGGCATGATACCAGGCGATCCTCACGTCCACCAGCCATCCAGCTATCTACATGCCTAATGATCGAATCACCAACTATAATGGCTGTCTTAACCCTTCCCTGATCAGCACATGGCCCTGGAGAAACCTCGGTGCAAGAGGGTTTTACATCGCCTCGAGGACAGGTTCTAGCTACAGGATCACTTCCTGCCACACCTGGGTGATTCTCTCCTGTCATGTGACCTTTCTCTCCCATGGCAACAGGGACGCTGCCAGACTGGAGGTGGGACTTCAATACTATATCCCTGTTGGTCTTGTCTATGTACCTCTCTGTCTTCCTTTTGTCCTCCAAGTCTGCTACTGTAGTCTCCAGAGATCGGATTTGTTCCCTGAGTGCAAAGAGCTCTTTGCACCTAGTGCACACATAAGACCTCTCACCAACTGGGAGAAAATCATACATGTGACACTCAATGCAAAAGACCGGAAAGCCCCCATCTCGCTTCTGGACTGCTGTCTGCATCTTAGTTTTAAGGTTGTGTTTAGGTATTTAAGTTCTTTACTTACTAAGGGTTGCTAGGGATACTTATACTAATAAAACTATACCTAATATGTTTAATGTACTTTGTTCACCTGAAGCTTAATTAATCTCAGGTCCTTAATGTATGCCTGATGAGGATAAAGAGCTGCACCTGAGAGTAACTATGGCACCTCCTTTCCTTTAAAAGTTTTAAGCACCTATAGAGCTATGATTATCCCAGGGGTGAGTGGGTGCCAGGGAGGGAGGGAAAGTAGACTTATTAAAAACTGGCTTCTACATAGTACCCTGTCCTGTGCTCCTAAGGTAATCTGTGACCAATTTCCTGAGTGATTCACACAGCCCTTGCTTGGATTGAGGCAGTCTTGGGTTCTAAATTTAACCAGAAAGCTCTCTGCTGTGCTTTAAATTTAAACTGAAAGCTCTTTGCTACTACTAGGCCCTTACTGAGTATTAAATTTAAACTAAAAGCTCTCTGCTGGGTTTTAAACTTAATCTGAAAGCTACCTGTTGAGTTTTTACTTTAACTAAAAGCTATTTGCTGATACTAGGCCCTGACTGATTTAACAATACACTGGATTCATAGATTAATCAGCTTTAATCCTAAAGAATTCCTTTTTAACCAAGATTTAGAAAAATTCCCAGAAGTAAATACTTACAATTGCAGAAGTAGCAATCCCTTTTTCTAGTCCTTCAAGACTCAAAAAAATGGGCAAACTCCATTGATAGCACTATTGTGGACCCCTTCTTGCTGGAGGGAATGTAATGGGAGGGGTGTTACATTGATCATACTATTAGAGTCTAGGATGATCAATTTAAGAACAAATCTGATTATTTTTCAGTGAAAACACTAATTCAGCACAATTTGATGGTACACCTGGAAATGCAGACCTATACCTACAGGGATTGGAAAGGGAGAGGATTAAAATTCTGGTGTAATTTCTGGGAGGAGGGGACATTTGTTAGCTTTAGGGAACTGCAGGACCAATATAATCTACCTGCAGATCATCACATGGCTTGTTTGCTTACAATTGAAGCATATGCTGAGTAGTAGGGTAATTAAGGATAAACTGGAGGAGGAGGCGGGCTAATTACTAAATTAAGCCGACACCTGCATGTTCCCAAGCCATTGCGGTTCACTATCAGGAAGTATGGGAGCAAATTGAGGAAACTTTGCCTAGATCTTCAGTTGTCATTAATACCCAAGAACATAGCTATAAAGTTTTATATAGATGGTATCTGACCCCTGTGTGTCTTAGGCATATGTTTAGGGGTCATCTGACAGTTGATGGAGGGCTTGCGGACAGCCGGGAACTATGAGTCATATTTGGTGGCAATGTTGTAAAATTCAGGCCTTTTGGAGAATGATACACTTTAAGATTTCATATGTAGTGGGGGTGGATCTACCATTGGCTCTCAGTATCTTTTTACTGAATAAAAGTTATATAGGACGGGGATATATAAGAGGAAGTTGGATACAAACTTTTTGTGTGATGCCAAGCTAGTAGCAGCATCCTGGAAGCAGATTGGTCAGAGATACAGTACTCAATATGAAATGCCTGATGGCCTGTAGGAACAAGAAAATAGGTCACTTTCAGAGGGAGTTGGATCCTTTTCATGAGTTCTATGACAAATACAAATAATGTTGCTTCCTGGTCCTGGTCATTCGGGACATAGGAGGGGGGAGGGTGGAAAGGAAAAAGGGAAGAGTTTGTTTTAGAACAATGTGTTCTTAGTTTTCTTTTTCTAAGGTTTGGAGGGAGAAAAAGGGTTAAAAATGTTAAGTCAGAGCAGGGTCAAATATGTAGCATCTAGCCATTTAACAATTATTGTTGTACTAGAGGTATTGTTAATAAGAATATCATTAGAACTTTGAGCCATATTGGGTGACTTGTTTTTGTATTATGTGCTGATCCTGACAAAATAAAAAATTTTCTTTGGTACATGAAAATTGAAGAGTAATGTAACATTAATTTAAAAAAGGGTTATGGGTTGATCTGGGAAACCATATTGATCCCGGTGAGCTTGGTGACAGTACTGGACAAAATGGTAGAAATTATAATAAAGAACAAGGTGGGTGGCACATTTAAAGTGGCTGCCCATCACCACTTTAATATAGCCCCGGATATTCAATGCTGGGGTCATATCCGATCACGAGCACTGAATATCTGGCCTGCCCTGATAGTGTGTTAATTAACCAGACAGTAGCAATATACAGCCACTGCCCAGTTAGCTAACCCGGCTAAAGTTAGGAAAGCCTTTCAAGTGCCTGACTTTAGCAAGTTATTATCAGTGCCATCCCTGGAATGCCCCGATGCTATGCAGTAAGCATTGAGGTGTCTAATGGCGTTAGACAGGGATATTCAACAGCACAAACCTGTTATGTGTTTTGTGGGCATTCTGGAGTGGAGTGGAGGCAGCATCCATCACTAACCGGATAACGGCGATATTGAGCTGCTGCCCGGTTAGTGACCCATAGGTGTGGCAAAGGCTGGCCTATCTTTACCCATGAGAGCCAACTGGGCAGGGCTCAATATCACCGCTGCCCAGTTAGCTTCAAGGCTGTGGAGTGACCCGGATATTCAATGCCAATAGCCGGATATGGCCCCAGCTTTGAATATGCAGGGTTAGTATTCAGCAGTGATGGCTATGCGCTTTACAAGTGCTAGTCATGGCCGCTGAATATTTGCATCAAAAATCTACATCAAACTTTCTCCAGGAACAAGCAGGAAGTCAGTCCTCACTTATGGGGTGACGTCGGCAGTGATAGAGCCCCTGTGGAAGCATCTCCCCAGCTTTCAAAGAAAGCTTTTGGGAGATGCCACTATTCATGGTTCCCTTCCCTTCCAAGGGTGTCATCTTACTCAGTCTTCCGTTTTCTGTGGAGCCCAACAGGCGTCCGTCTTCGTTCTCCAGAAAAAAGTTGATATTTTTGTGAATAAAACTGCCTTTCTTTCTCCGGTTAGCACCAGTCTCTTTCCTGACTCCAAGCCCCATTGCCCCGGCATCGAGTCAAGGAACTGTTTTTTGTTTTTCGTCCAGTGCGGTTGTGCTCCCTTTTCTAACCACTGACCGCTTCAAGGGTCTTTGACCACGCAGGGGTCCTTTTTGCTCCAATGGCCAGTGGGTTCAAGAAGTGTGATCGGTGCACAAAAAACATGTCCCTGACTGATACACACTACTGCTGCCTCCGATATCTAAGTGCTGACCATGACCCAGAGGTTTGTGCCCTGTGCAAAAAGATGTCCATGAAGGCCATCCAAAGTCATCAGCAGAAGAAAGACAACATCTTCCACATGTCAGATTCTGCCCCGGTATCCCCAGTAGCCTCACGCTCTAAGACTCCGCACAGATCTTCAGATTCACGGAAAGCCCCCGTGGTGCTCGATCAAGTCCGTGGACGCTCCGACAAGGGTACCTAGAGTGTGAGCACAAGAAGAAGAAGAAATCCTCAAGGACCTCATCCTGGGAGTTGGACACACACGGCAATTCCTGTGCCAGATCCCACAGTCCCAGGAGGGTATCTGTGGAGTCAGAGTGGGAGCGGCTGGTGAAGGTGCCCAGAACAGATGCTGAGGCCTCTGGTGATGGATCATGGACCCCCAAGGCCTTTCCCATCAAAGACGTCCTCTCCTCATTGATGCCGGACTTGGTCACCTCGGTGTCTTTGTCGAAGGCTGCAACTCCTGAGTGGGAAGCCAGGATGACAGCATTGGAATGCAATGTCACTGCCTTCCTTGCCTCATAGCAAGCATCGATGCCTGGCCCTGCCAGTGCTCATGCCGAGACTGCAGGGATCTCAACATCGAGCACTCTCTGGGCCACTGAGATGATCCTTGAGAGCCCTGAGCCTCAAGCCGATCTTTGGCGAGGGTCTCGATTTGACTTCTGATCCTTGGGAGTGAGATCCTCCCCGGCAAACGCTTCTGGCTCCAGCCAAGCAGCTGCCAAGGGTCACCAAGGACCTGACCTAAGTCCGACGTCTCAAGCGCCGTCCGGTCTTGAGTCCTCGACCAACTGCTCAGACTGGGAGTCTGAGGACGAGACTTCCTCGGAGACGTGTAAACACTGTGATCTCCTCTCGGACTCATCTTCCCGGGTGTCGCGGCGCCGGTCCCCACCCGAGGACACATTATTTCTCGAGTTTGTCCAGGACATGGCGAAAGCCTTGTCTCTCACCATGGAGTCGGAGGAGGACCCTTGCACAGAGTTGCTTGAAATCCTCCAGTACGAGGCTCCACCTAAGGAGGTTCTAATGGTTCCTGTCCCCACCATCCTCAGGTGACTCCTTCGGATGTTGGAGACACCAATGTCAATGCCAATAGTTAGCCGACACCAAAACACCATGTACCGGGTCCAGCAGGGCCCTGGCTTTCAGAAAGTGCAATTCCCACACACCTCTTTGGTGGTAGAGTCGACCATGTGCTGGCAGAAAAACCCAAAGACTCACTCCTCTGTGCCCCTGGGCAGGGAGTCACATGCCCTTGACACCTTCAGGTTCAAATGCTACAAGGGCTCAATGCTGGGTTGCCGAATCCAAGCTTACCAGCTGTATATTGGCATGTATCTCCTAGACCTAGCAAAAGAACTTGAAGGTATCTCAGTAGGTCTCCATGGAGATCATCTCCAGCGATTCCAAACCCTCATGAAGTGTGTCGGGGAGTGCTTGAAGTACATGTCTTGAGTTTCCTACGACAGCTTTGAGTGCATTGCGAGGGTGGCTGTCGCAGGCATCAGTGCCCAATGCCAGGCCTGGCTCCAGGCATTGGACCTCAAACAGTGGGTCCAGGAGAAAATTCTTGAAGTCCTCAGTCTCGGTGAAAACCTCTTCAGCAAACTGATGGAGATTAATGTGGCAGAGATCGAGACCGAATTCGTCACGAGAATTCAGCTCTCCAGGAAGACTATCACCCTTCCCAAGAAGAAAACATCAGGGAAAAAGCCCCTTTTTCACAAAAAATGCCAGCCTTACTGAGGTTATCCCCAGTACCAGGCCCACCAGACACCACAGCAGGGTCACTAGGGCAAAGGTGTGGGCCAAGGCCAACGCCAATGCAAGCCTAAGGGCTCTAAACACCATACACCGGCTCCTGCCCAGGTTCGGTCGGGATTTGGACTCCCTGAGCATAGCCTCTCCTCCCAGGGGTAACAGCTGCCAACAGGGGGGGATCTGATCCACTTTGCCCATAGGTAGCTGACCATAACCACGGACACCTGTGCCATCCAGGTGGTCAGAGAAGGCTACCTCCTTCACTTGGACCGAACGCTTCCCCCTTTCTTTCCAGGAGAGCCCCCTCGGACTCCCCTGCACCAGATCCTGCTACTGCAGGAACTTGCAGGCCTCATCAGGGACAGAGCCCTGGAACCAGTACCCCTCCACCTCAGGGGCAAAGGGTTCTACTCCTGTTACTTCCTAGTCCCAAAGAGAGCAGGGGGCCTAAGGCCCATTCTGGACTTCTGAAACCTGAACAAGTTCCTGGTGCAGGAGAAGTTCAAGTCCGTCCTGGGTAGCGGCGGACACCTTTCTCATCTCGTGGTCAGAGGGCCTTGGAACATTGTTGCCCTACCTCCAGCAGGAAGATTGGCTATGCTCCTTGGACCTAAAGGATGCTTACACCCACATCCTTATTCATCCCAGTCACAAGCAGTACTTAAGGTTCATGTTTGGGGGTGACCACTACCAATACAAGGTACTACCCTTCGGCCTAGCCTCCGCACCAAGAGTCTTCACCATATTCCTTGCTGTGGTGGCCGCCTACCTCTATCTCCAAGGGGCCTTTGTCTTTCCATACCTGGACAACTGGCTTGTAAAGGGGGACATGGCCCACACCATCAAGGTCCTGCACAATGTTCCCTCTAATTTTCTGTAGGCTCTGTCCACATAAAATATCAGCTGTGCAGCTTTTGAAGGAAGGTTAAATTTTTGTGCGCCACATAATGACACTCAGAGTTATATAATTTAAAATTTGACTACACGTCAGAATACAGTATGTACACCACATTGATTGCACTAGAAAATATTGTAGAAGTTGTGAAAACCATAAATACACAACAACTTTTAAATTTTACGACATCTGTGTTGTTTTCTATCATAATCAGAACCGTACTTTTTGTGCGCTCTGTTGTAAAGTATGTGCGCTTGCTCGGTGAGGTGTGTGCGCACGCACACGCGCACAGCTTAGAGGGAACAGTGGTCCTGCAGCATTTGGAGTTCGTGATAAACTACCCCAAGTCTCACCTCACTCCAACGAAGGACCTGGAGTTCATAGGACCTTGCCTGGACACTGTCCATTCTCCCCTTGGAAAGGGAAGATCACCTCAGGGCCCTGGCCACCAAAGTGTAAATGCCATCATGCACTGTCTGCGCGGTCCATGCGCCACTTATTGGGCCACATGGCATCCACAGTCCATGTGATTCCAAATGCCCACTGCCTCATGCAGGCAGCTAGTGGTATCTCTGCTCACAGTGGACACAAGTCACAGGCGGGATCCAGGACAGGGCAGGCTCCAGGACAGGGTCTTAGTGTCCCGTCAACTAGTGGAGTTGCTTGACTGGTGGCAGGGCTCACAGCACTTGCAGGAAGGCATGCCCTTCCAGTCCCCAAATCCCCAGAGGGTTCTCACCACAGATGCTTCCCTACTGGGCTGGGGTGCCCACTGCGAGGAACTGTGCACACAGAGTAACTGGTCCCCAGCAGACAGCCAACAACAGATCAACCTGCTGGAGCTCAAGGCCATTTTTCTGGTAATCAAGGCCTTCCACCACTGCCTGTGGAACCAGTCGTGCTAGTCCAAATGGACAACCAGGTCGTGATGTTCTACCTGAACAGGCAGGGGGGCACAGTGTCTCAGCGCCTCTGCCAGGAGGCAGTGGCAGTCTGCTCGTAAGCGATCAGACAGGGAATGCTCCTCAGGGCGGTCTACCTTCTGGGCCAAGACAGTGCCTTAGCAGACAGGCTGAACAGGGTCTTCCAGCTGCACAAATCGTGACTAAACACCAGGGTAGCACAATGGCTCTTCTGACTCTGGGGAACCACAGGTCTGGACCTCTTCTCCAGACCGACCAATGCTCAGCTGCCCAACTTCTGCTGTCCCCAACCGCATCTGTCCTGGGTAGCGGCAGACGCTTTTCTCATCTCGTGGTCGGAGGGCCTTCTGTATGCCTTCCCTCCCACACCACTAATCGCCCAAACCCTCTTCAAGGTCCTGCAGGACAAGGTCTCCATGATCCTGGTGGCCCAGGTAGCCTTGATTTCCCTGTTGCTCTGAAGAACGCCCCAGGGCTACTGACCCAGGAGGAGGGCTCCCTTCTTCACCTCATCCTGGGGTCCCTGTCGTTAACAGCATGGCTACTGAATGGGTAGCCTTAGCACCCTTCAACCTCCCAAGGTAGGTGGAGGAAGTCCTCCTGGCCTCTTGTAAGAACTGCAGATTCTCAGTATGGTGTGTAGAGCAACGGGTTGACCTGTTCTCTTGCCAGGTGCACACGGTGGTATAGTACTTGTTTCACCTTTTCCAAACTGGACTCAAGTCCAGCTCTGTCAGAGTGCACCTGAGTGCACTCTCGGCGCACCATCATTCCATAGAGGGCAAACCTCTTTCTGTACAGCCCCTCATTACCCAATTTATGCTGGGCCTTCTGCTCTCTAAGCCTACCATCTGCCCGCCCCCAGGACCTTAACGTGGTTCTGAAGTAGCTCACCAAGCTGCCTTTTGAACTTCTGGCTACTTACCATTTGCGTTATCTCTCCTGGAAGGTCATTTTTCTGGTGGCGATCGCCTCTGCGAGCTTCTGGCCTTGCTAGCCAAGCTACCTTACACTAGATTCTACAAGAATAGGGTCATGCTTCGCACCCACCCTAAATTCCTTCCGAAGGTGACATCGGCCTTCCACCTCAACCAGAAGCTGGGGCTCCCCAACTTCTTTCCACGGCCCCACACCGACAAGGTGGTGGCTGTTCTCCATACTCTGGATTGTAAAAGGGCCCTGTCCTTCTACCTGCAACGAACCAGGGCCACCACAAAGCCTTGCAGCTTTTTGTTTCCTATGACCCCAGTTGACAGGGGGAGGCTGTTACTAAGCGGACCCTGTCCACCTGGGTGGCAGACTGCATCACCTTCAAGCTGGGTTCTCGTTGGATTGCCAGGTCATGGTGTGCAATGTCAGGGCTATGGGGACCTCAGTTGCAAGCCTAGGCTCTGTCCCTAAGGCATCTGTTGGGCCGCCACCTGGTCCTCAGTCCACACCTTTGTAGCTCACTACTGCTTGGAGAGGGAGTCCCGATGGGACAGCGCCTTCAGCAAGGCCATACTCCATAATCTATTCGGGGTTTAGGCAACTCCTACCCTCCGACCCTTCTTGTTCAGGCTACCAGAATGATAGTTCTGGACACTGGGGACCTTAAGAGTCTTTCCTCAGACTTGCTTGCAACTGCCCATGGCTGGGCCATGTTTTTTCTAGAGGTTCTCTGTAGCTAGGGAGTCCCATATGTGAAGACTCACTTCCTGCTTGTTCCTGGAGAAAGCGTAGTTACTCGCCTGTAATAGGTGTTCTCCAGGGACAGCAGGAATCTGTCCTCACAACCCTCCCTCCTCCCCTTGGAGTTGCTGTACAATTTTTGGCCATCTTCATTTGTCGGCTCTAACTATGTCATCTGACTGAGTAAGATGGCACCCTTGGATGGGAAGGGGACCATGCATGTGTGGTGGCATCTCCCAAAGGCTTTCTTTGAAAGCTGGGAAGATGCTTCCATGCAGGCTCCGTTGGCACCAACATCACCCCATATGTGAGGACTGATTCCTGCTGTCCCCAGAGAACACTTGCTATAGGTGAGTAACTACGCTTTGAAGAAGCCCAGCTTCAAGGCACCATATACATATTAAATGGTATGGGAGAGAGTAGAGAAGAGGTCCTTATGGTACTCCTCGTCAGATTGGATACAACCATGATAATTGCCCTAACCAAGCTACACACTGGGCCCTACCAGAAAGAGGAAGAGAACCACGATAGTCCTTTATCTTGAAATCCAATATCCATCATGCATTTTAGAAGCTTCCCATCGTGGACAGAATCAAAAACAGCTGAAAGTTCTAACTGTATTCTTAAGGAATCAAATCCTTGGTCAGTCCACCTGACTACTGTTCACTATGGCCAAAGAACCATCTCCATGCAATTACTGGCTTTAAACTCTGACTGTGAGAGTGCAAAGACTCAACTTCTTAAAAAGTTGTTTATCTGCCTCAACACTACCCTTTCCATTTTTACCCTTTTTAAAGTGTGAGGAGATTAGAGATTTGGCATTAGGTGCCCAAGTCCTAATTCCCATCCACATCTTTTGTCAAGAATAGTGTAACTACTACTTTTTTAATACCACAGGCTCCCATTGCCCATTTTAATTCCACAGGCACTCTACTTTCATAAAATGATTGATTAATCAATCTAGTCCACAGTGGGATAATAGCTTCCCCCAGTGAAGACAGCATCCATGCTGGCAAGCAATCCACCTGACATGATTAAGTCCTTCTATAGTTTTGGCCATTTCCAATACTGGCTTCTGTAAGTACATCAGGCTTTGTGATCTTTTCAGTACTGTAATGCTGGACCATCAACAGCTTCTTGAACTCCTTCATCCTTCCCATTTCTTAAGTTCTATACAGCCCTGTAATCACAGACTGTGATGGAAGATTGCTAGGTTAGAAGTGAATTTGGACAAAAAAAATCTCACAAAATATTGTCAAGCATCTCCCCCTGCTAACCTCTGCTGCTTACCAGTAAGTTGTCTCACTAATTATTTATTTATCTAGGCTTATATACTTCTTTTTTTTCTATCAGTTAAAGCAGTGTCCATTCAGGTAATATATATATTTTTTCCCTTGTTCCTGAAGGGCTCACAATCTATGTTTTTGTACCTGAAGCAACAGAGGGTTAAGTTGCTTGCTTAAGGCCACAAGGAGCACCTGTGGGACTAGAAACCCCAGTCCTTTCCTGCCCAGGATTGCTGTCCTCTAGCAGGAATCAAACCCCTGGCCCTCTGGCATGAAGTAACTTACCCCAACTATAAGGCCACTCCTCCTTCAAAGCAGCAGATGACTCCATCCCGCACAATCTTATTATTCAGTGTCTACAATCTCTGGGTCTTTCTGCCATACTGTGGTAGGCTATGGCCTGTAAACTAGGCCTAGGCCCCAACCCCCACCTGAGACTAGTGCTGAGAAGAACCAGAGTTTGGGAATCTGCTTTAAACTGCATTAAGCCGCTTTTGAAAAGTTTGTATAATTCCTTTATTAAACTCCTCTATGCTGATGATAGAAATGTTCCTGCATTCTCTGAGCTAGAAATGGCCTTGAAGTAGAAATGCATCTATATCTAAGACTGTGCCTTTGTTAGAATAGTCTGAAAAGGGGGAACAAGAAGCTAGGCCAGAGAGGGTCCCTGATTGGACAGGTGCAAGGGGCGTTGGGACCAATAGAAAGTTTGCCTGTATCAAACTGTGAAAATTGTATATAAGGAATTTGCTTCTGTACTCCATTGCTCAGTCCTTTTTGGATGCTTTCCTGTCTGAACCTGTGCACAATAAATTGGCTTGGACCCTGAATTGACTCCTGGTTTTATTCATTGCGTGCACTTTGCTGCTACAATACCTCTCACATGGTTTAAATCCTTCTTAACAGATAGACAGCTACAGGTAAAACTAGGCAATACAAAATCTACCCCATTTAGTCTCAAGGAGTACCACAAGGTTCCATCCTTTCGCCACTATTATTCAACATTTTCCTCCAGCCACTTTGCTCCATCATGAAAGCAGCGAACATCCTTTATCACATTTACGCTGATGATGTTATGATTTGTACACCTATTAACACAGCCAATCTAGATATCACACCCATAATGTTGCTTCTCCTTAGTTAGTGAATGGCTTGGAAAACATAGGATGACCATAAAGTTAACAAAAACTGAAGCAATCTTCATCACCAGAGACAATAATTTTAAACCACCGAGTTCTTTAACTATAAACAAAATCCACATCCAAGTGAAGAAGAACATAAGATATCTTGGAGTCACGATTGATCATGGCCTCACCTTTAAAACACATATAAGGAACCTCATAGAAAACATCTATTATAAAATCAAAACAATTAGACACCTCAAACCTTTTTTAGACAACCATGATTTTCGTTCTATCTTCCAGTCAATCATTTTCCCACACTTTGATTACTGCAATATCGTCCTACAAGCGTTACCAAAAAGTGCTATGTACCCTCTCCAGCTTGCACTCAATACTGCAGCACAAATACTCTGCAATTCCAAAAGATTGGAGCATATAACATCGTTGCTTAAACAACTGCATTGGCTAGCGATAATTGAGCACATAAAGTTCAAATCAATTTTCACAATTTTCAAGATTATTAACAACCTATTGTCACCCCACCTCCTCTCCTTACTTCATACTACACCTTGTACCAGAAATTGACGAACAAGCTCACAAAATCTATTACATGTACCACTGCTGTTCACAAAAACGTCCTATACTACCTTGAAAAGAGCTTTCTCACTCTATGCACTGCGATTATGGAATTCTATCCCTGACCCTTTAAGGAGTACTACAGATGCATCAACATCCAAAAAGGCCTTAAAGACATACATATTTAAAGACTACTACTTCTTGGACAATATTCCCTGACTAATTACTAATTAGCTAATCCAGTCCAAATACTTTTTTTTAATAGATTATGTTGTTATTTCTACGTTTGTTTTCCTTGTTCTATATAATATATTCTTACAATGTAAACTGCTTTGACCAGTGGATAAAGCGGTATAGAAAAATTGTTAAATAAATAAATGAATAATTGAAATAATTATGATATTTATATACAGTTGTTGTCAACATTATTGGCACCCTTGCATTTTAGGTATGTTGTGTACAATATCTTGAGAAATAATTGGAAATATTCCAACTGTATATCATCATAATATTTTAATAGTTATGTTAAAAGGTATATAGCAAAAAGAAAAGATGTCTGTGCAACTTAGATGTAGTAATTTTTGACAAAAAAGCAAAATATGACCTGGCACCCTTTATGGTGACAGCCTCCAAATGTTTCTTGTAGCCATCTATAAGTTTCATAAATCTGTTTACTGGGAGTTTCTCCCATTCTTCAACTGCAATTTGTTTCAGCTCATGAATGTTTCCAGGATTCCTTTTGCCAATGGCAGATTTCAACTCTTTCCAAAGGTTCTTGATTGGATTGAGATCAGGACTCATTGTTGGCCCATTTATAATATTCCATTTTTTCCTTTTTAACCATTCTTTTGTACTTCTGGATATATGTTTTGAGTCACTGTCCAGCTGGAGGACCCATGATCTTCAACCCAGACCTAGCTTTCTGACACTAAGTAGCACATTTTGCTCCAAAATACTTTGGTAGTCCTCTGACTTCATGATTCCTTTAGTACATTCCAAGCCTCCAGTTCCTGAGGCAACGAAACAGCCCCACAACTTTATGTAACCTCCTCCATATTTAACTGTAGGAAGGGAGTTTCTTCACCTGTAAATGCATTGCTGGCCTGCATTACCAAAGAGCTCAAGTTTAGTTTCATCTGTCCACAGAAAAATTTCCCAGAAGGATTGTGGTTTCCCAAGGTAGGTTTGGAGCAAGATCAGGCATGCCTTTTTATGTCTGTCTTTGAGCAGTGAGGTTCTCCTTGGCCTTTGCCAATGAAGTCCTTCTTTATTTAGCGTGCGGTGTATGGTGCAGTTGAAACCACCACTCTAGATTGCTCCAGGTCAGCCTTAAGCTCTTTGTACTTTTTGTATGTGGAGTTTTTCCAACAGTTCATTCTTACCTTCAAAGACTTCTTGGATTAATTGTCCTCTTTCCATCATGTCCTGGGAGGTTTTTGACAGTTCCATGAGAGAAAAACTTTGTAATAACATTGCAAACTGTAGACACAGGAATCCTAAGGTCTTTGGAGATGGCCTTGTACCCCTTTGAAGTTTGATGTTTGGTGATAATTGCTTTTCTGATGATCTCAGGAAGTTCTCTTGTCTTCATCATTGTGAAAATGGAACAGGGAGTGAATGCGGCCATTTTAAATATTAGAGCCATCATTCATTGGTTGATTCAAATCATGTGAGTACTGACAATTGATCACAGGTGTGTCTAATTTTACTGCAGTGGGAATGTGGTTCTTCTGTTCAAATTGATTTGAATTCTTTATAAAGGTACTATTAATCATGTCCTGGCAACGTCCCAGTTTTCCTACAATTTCCTTTTCTAATTGATCTTGCTTTATTTGATTCTTTTATGTGTCAGATATGTGTGCATATATAGTGCAAACCTATTTCACTGACCACTTTTAAAAAATGAGATATTGGACATTAAGAGGTTGAACTGCAAGGGCACCAATAACGTTGACCACAACTGTAATCACTGCCCATTAATAGAATTACTCTCTGTTTATTTTATTTAGCTGTTCTTATATACCGTTTTTTGCCAGGTCAAAAGTGTTTATATAATCACATTTTGTATTCTGACATCTGACAACAATTTCTATCTTTCTCTTTCCTACCCTTCCACCACTGCCTCTCAAAATATTTCACCTGCTGCCACATAACTCTAAGCCTTCCATGAAACTAACGAGAGACAGGGGTCTATTAACCAGTCTCCTAGCTCAGCCTTATTTTGTGCTGATACCTTCCAAATCTTTATACCTTTGATGCATCTGAGGAAAATTTTGTACTTGAAATGGAATGAACTGGAACTGAATGAAGAAGTGGTCTGACCAAGACACAGCTTCTATTATCACCTTTGAAGCAATCTCTATGTGTGGTGAAGAAGCTACCCCAGTGCCTATGGAAATAGGGAAAACACTAGCAGTCTCCTCCAGGCAGAAGGAAAGTGCAGGGAACTGTCACTTTAAAAGTTCAGCTAGGAAAGAAAAAAACCTGTCTAAAGCTGCTGTCCTAAGGCCACGCCCCAGCTCTATGGCAACTGAGGGAGGCAATCTGAGACAGCTGGGGGTAGGGTGGAAAGATACAGGCCAGCCCCACTCATTTAAGCCCCAGAGAACAGAGAGGGAGGAGCACCATAGGAGGAAGAGAAACGGAAGCAGGAACCGAGACAGAGACGGAAGGGCTAATGTGTGCAGGAGCAAGCATGGCCATGAAAGTAGCAGTGAAACAGTGGTGGAAGGAATCCTAAAAGAAACTGCAAGTAAGGATTCTAGCCAGGAGTCCAGAGAAAGGTATTCAGACAACAGCTCGAGGGAAGAGTCTCCTCATAGCCAGCCCCAGAGTTGGGACCGATGCCAGTGCTATAGAAAGCCTGTGGTGGGTCCAGAAACCAGGAGGTTTAAGCCAGGAGAGATTGCTGGATGTGACTCAGTTATAGGGATTTCCCAGGAAATGCTGAGTCAAAGAATCTCACCTTGGGGAAAGCTGGTAAGGAAACCTGTTGATAGAGAAAACCTGAATTCTTTAAAACTGTTAAAGAGCTTGCTAAGAGATAAGGATCTCCCCTGCTTTGATAACAGCCCTAAGTCCAGAGAAAGGTCTTGAGGGGAACAGCTGGTTAAGTTGCTCAAGGAAGCTGCAGAGCCTGATTGCCCTGAATGTGAGTCAATGGAGGTTGAAGATTGTAATATTGAATCAGATCAATCTGATTCTGAAATGGAATGTGCTTTATCCAGCAGGGTAGAGTGAGAATTCTGTGAGCTATAAGCCTGAAGAAATTCCAGCCTTGTTATACGTGAATGTGTGCTGTGAAAAGGATAAAGTTTTAATTAGTGTGGCTGCTGTCTTTTAAATGCAGGAGACTTTTAAGGCAGAATGCTAAAAGTCTCTAGAGCAACTAATTGAAACCTGGCCAAGAGTTAAAGCAAAGAAGAAAAGTTCATTATATTAGTAGTGCTGCCTGAAAGCTTTAATTGACAACCAATTGCAGTAAAGGACTGTGAAGTGACTTTTGCTGTTGAGGGAAGAAAAAAATTGTCTGACTGAAGAAAGTAAAGGCAATTGCAGCAAAGGACTATAAAGAGATACCTTTATGTTGAATGAAGCAATCATTGTCTTGTTGAAGCAAGCAGAGGCAATTTGTATCTGTGGAAAGGTTTTTACCAAAATTAATTTCTTGTGGAAAAGTCTTTGCATATGTTGTGCCAAGCTTCCTTAGAAGTTCCTTTAAACAAAGGAGGCAAATAAAATTTCCTGTGTTGCTTTCAAACCTCGGCTGAATCGTTTTATTACAACTACAACTAACTGCTCAAGCAACTACAACTCCCAGGGGCCTTTGCCCTAGGAGCCCATATTAAAGGGACATTGAAAGTGTAGCCCCCTCCCTTCGACAGGCAACCGCCTAGGCGGGGGAAGGAGGCGACACGATGGTACAAACACACAATCCTAGATGTTTCCTTCCCTGTGTGGGTCCATGCACCATTTATTCCAACTCCAAATCCTCTAACCCAGAGAGCAACAAGCTCTCATTTCCCCTAGCAGGAAAACATTTAAGAACTCTTTTTACATAGTAACTTAGGGCCCAATATTCTGCGCTGGTGGCTAGCTGCCTGAGCTTTATCTTTATTTCATTTCTGGATATACCACTTAGGCCGGAGCATACAAGCGGTGTACAATACGAGGATTGCAAGCAGAGAAAAAAGAAAAGAACACCAATCTAAAAGGACAGTAGAGAAAAAGGATAGGAGAGGATAGAAAACAAGGAGGAGGGAGGACAATGCAAGATATCAGGAAATGAACAAATGAAACAGAGCATAGCAGGGCAATCAGGGTGGGGGATGGATATATTGAAGGTTAACTGAAACAGGTGGGTTTTCAGGGTAGCCTTAAACCTGGTGAAGGAAAGCTCAGAACGAAAAATGTGAGGAAGAGTGTTCCAAAGGCGGGGCCTAAAAAGAAGAAGGCAGCACCCTGTGTGCATTCAAGGTGAGCCCAGAAAAAGGAGGGAAGAGCCAAATGGTGAGTGTGAACTGAACACAGGAGGCGGTGTGGATTATGGAAGTGCAGGAGGTCGGCCAAATATTGGGGGATGGAGGTATGATGACCCTGTGAACAAATGTGAATATTTGAAAGTGAATAGGCAACCAGTGAAGGCAGGTGAGGAGTGGGGAAACGTGGTCGAAGCGAGAGGAATAAGCGAGGATGCGGGCTGCTGTATTCTGGAGCAGATGGAGTCTGTGAAGCTGATATTGTGGAAGGCCAGCTAGGCCGATATTGTAGAAATCAGTCTGAGTGATAAGAGAAAGGAGGAGTGTAGTCAGGGAGGAAGAAGTGAGGAAAGGGCGGACTGCTCAGATCTGGCAGAGATGGTAGAATGAACGATGGGCAAGGGATGACATATGTTCAGCAAAGGAGAGAGAAGAGTCTATGATAACCCTGAGATATCGGAAGGAGGAAACCAACAGGATAGGGGTAGATGAAAGAACAAGGGCTACAGAGGAAGAGAGGGTCCTGAAAATGATCCAAGTGGCCGTTGATTTGGAGGGGGTTCAGATGAAGGTAGTTGGAGCTCTACCAGATATGAATGAGAAACAGATGGGAATTCAGCTGGGTAAGATCAGGAGCAGAGGAATCAGTATGGTGAAGGAAAATAATGTCATCTGCATAATAATACGCAGAAATGCCAGAGTGCTGAATTAAGAGGGAAAGTGGGGCCAAAAAAACATTGAAGAGAAGGGGGGACAAAACTGAGCCCTGGGGGACACCACAGGATAAAGCGATGGGGGGGGGGGGAGGCCAAAGTTCCTGAGAGAATGGAGAACAAGCGGGCAGTGAAGAAGGATCAAAGCCATCTCAGAGGAGTATCAGAAATACCAAGATCAGAGAGACATGCAAGAAGGGTGCAGTGATCAACGAGATCAAAAGCAGAAGAGAGGTCAAGGGAAATAGCAAGAGTAAAGTCACCACGTTTGTGAGCGATGCGGAGCTTGTTAAGTAGGCAGAGAAGGATGGACTTGGTGCTGTGACCCTCATGAAAGCCTAATTGACGTGGATGAAGAGCATTGGTGGATGTGAGATGGGAGGACAGCTGAGTGAAGACAAACTGTTCAAGAAGTTTGGAAAGGAAGGGAAAGTTGGGAACAGGGCCCCAGTTGGTGGGAACAGAGGAATCAAGAGAGGGGTTCTTAAGGATAGGGTGGATTAATGCATGCTTCCAGGGATGGGGAAGGAACCAGTAGAGAGACTAGCACTGAGCATGGCAAGAAGAGGGAGGAGAAGTGTGAGAGAAGGCACGAGCAACCAATTGGAGGGGATTGGGTCAAGGGCACAGGTCATCTTCCGAGAAGAGATAACCCAGATATTCAATCCAGGGCCATATCCGGCCACCGCCATTAAATATCCAGGTTTGCCACACCGTCTCTGGTGCCGCAGAAGTTAACCAGACAGTGGTGATATTGAGCTGCTGCCTGGTTAGCTCCCATGGATAAAGATATGCCAGCTTTTACTGTGCCTATCTTTACTCACGAGTCGCAAACCGGGCAGTGATGCAATATCGCCGCTGCCCATTTAGCAACTGGTACCACCTCTGCTCCACCCTGAAATGCCCATGACATGCCGCGATGCTACATGGTTAGCATCGGGGTATGTAATGGCATTAATCGGGGATATTCAGCGGCACTAACTGTGTAGGTAGGAAAAGAGAGTTAGTCAGGTGGACATAATAGTCTTGTTTGACGAGTGCTATAGCTTGCTGGTAAGAGGCAATCATGAATTTAAAGTGTAGAAGGACCACAAGGGTGTGAGATTTGAGCCAAATGCACTCAGCTGAGTGGGTACAGGAACATAGGTAGCGGATAGTCTAAGTCAGCCAGGGCTTAGGTACAGTACACTTCCCAGGACATGGCATGGGAGGATCAAGAGCATTCAGAGCAGAGGAGAGTGCAGTGTTATAGGAAGCTGCTGCCTCACCAACAGACTCAGATGACATAGTGTAGGAAAGAGGTGATGAGACAGTAGTGGAGAGAGCCGATGGGTCGCTAGCATGAAGATTTCAAAAGAGGCTGGAGGAGACTGGATGAGACTGAGGCAGGGGGTGATGAAAAGTGACGCTTAGCAGGAGATGGTCAGATAATGGAAGAAATGAGGTACAGAAGTTTGAGGGTAAGCAATTAGAGAAGAAAACAAGGCTGAGGCAGTGGCCATGCAGGTGAGTGGGGGCAATAGAGCACAACTGCAGGTTGAATGAGAAGGTAAGGGAAAGGAGCTTTAAATAAAGCATAAGAGTCAGAAGGGTTATCAACATGAATATTTACATCCACGAGAACAAGGGAGGCAGAAGATGAATCCAGAAAGAAGGAAAGCCATGAGTCAAAGTCAGTGAGAAAGGTAGAAATGGACTTGTCAGGGAAGTTGATAAATAATAGTTAGTCGGAGTGGTAGTGAGTAAAAAAGCGGATGGAGTGGATTTCAAATGAGGGAAAGGAGTGAGACTGACTCAGAAGGAATTGAAATTGGCAGAAATAAGAGAGTAGAGACCCAACACCACCACTACAGCCAGCAGGACGAGGCATGTGGGAGAATTGGTAATTAAAAATAAAATGAAACCTGTGAGGAGCTCTTCAGCACTATGAAACCCCTGCTGCAGTCCCTGCGCTTAAAAGGAAGTGACGCTACAGGGGGCGGGACACTGCAGCAGGGGTTTCATAGGGCTAGAGGTCTCCACACAGATTTCCTTTTGTTTTTAAATTAGCTTTATTGCAGCCGCTGCTCTGTAAGATGCAGGAGCAGCGGCTGCAAGGGGAAGATGATACTGTACGGGTTGGGGGGGAGGGCTGGGAAATGCAGATGAAAAGCCAGTTTTCTGCTCTGGGCGCTCCTGGTTTCACAGCCAGAGCAAAAAAATGTCTTTTCAAGGCCCGTTTTTCGATTTCTACCGACAGCCAGTCTGGCCACAAAAAAATCGGCCAGGCTGGCTGAAAACAGGCTGGTTGGCAACACTGCTCCCTTCCCACCTCTGTCTTCCCTCCTACTCCTTTCCAGCCTAATCATACCATTCATTTCCAAACATCCTTTCTTTAGCCAATCTCGGAGCCAGAGTATGAAGTCTAAAGCTTCCTTTCTCTACCAGGATCTGTCCTGGAATTTGCTCCTCTTCCTACATTTCATGGACCCCATCAAGGATTCTTCTGGGTTCTTTCCCATAAAGCAATTATGTCTGCAGCCCAGCTTTGCACCTGTAAAGCTGCAGTGTTATACAGTAACAAACAAACAAACAAAAACACTGTCTCTTCTGCTCTAACTTCACTTATTCCAGTTCTTCTCTGCCAAGGGACGACTACATCCTTTGTTTAACTCAGAATGGCTATTCTTATGTTCTTATATTATTTTGTCTTAAATTCTGTTGTTCTAAGATGGGAGAGTTAGAATATGTGGCAAAAAATGAAGATTTAAATCTAAGAGGCATGTCAGACACCTGGTGGAAAGAAGACAACCAATAGGATACCATGTTATTAGAAACATAGAAATATGACGACAGAAAAAGACCACATGGCCTATTTAGTCTGTCCTTTCATATCAACAACTACAACAGTCCCCTGTTTTCCTTTAGAGATCCTCTGTGTTTGTCCCACGCTTTTTTGAATTCAGTTACTGTCCTCATCTCTACCACCTCCACTGGGAGACTATTCCATGGATCCACCACTCTTTCCGTAAAGAAATATTTCCGCAAATCACTCCTGAATCTATCCCCCTTCACCCTCATCCCATGTCCCCTCGTAGCAGAGCTTGCTTTCAATTGAAAGAGGCTCTCCCCCTGAACATTTATGCCACGGAGGTATTTAAACATCTCAATCATATCACCTCTATCCCGCCTTTCCTCTAAGGTGTACATATAAAGATCTTTAAGTCTGTCCTCATATGCTTTATAATGAAGACCACTAATCATCTTAGTAGCCACCCTCTGCACCGACTCCATTCTGTTCACATCCTTTTGAAGGTGCGGTCTCCAGAATTGCACACCATACTCCAAATGAGGTCGCAACAAAGACTTATACAGAGGCACTATCACCTCCTTTTTTCTGCTAGCCATTCCTCTCTGTATGCACCCAAGCATCCTTCTAGCTTTTGCTGTCACCTTTTCTACCTGTTTAGCTACTTTAAGATCATCAGACACAACCATGCCCAGGTCCCGCTCTTCTTTAGTGGACAAAAGTACTTCACCCCCTATACTATATTGCTCCCTTGGATTGCTGCAGCGCAAATGCGTGACCTTACATTTTTTAACATTAAATCCCAGCTGCCAGATTCTAGACCATTCTTCAAGCTTAACTAGATCTCTCCTCATGTTATCTACACCTTCCTGGGTGTCTACTCTATTGCAGATTTTGGTATCATCCACAAAAAGGCAAACCTTACCCGACAGCCCTTCCGCTTGTTGCGCTGCACCCTGTCTAGGCGGCTGCCTATAAAGAGCACTGCGTGCCAACTGTTCTTGTTAATCTGACTTATTACCAGAGCAAATGCTGCTGGAATTTTATAGTTGTGGTTAATAAGCAGTCCGAGTAGTTTTAGGCCATTCACAGGAAATTTATTAATTTTCTTTTGTATCATCAGACTTTAGCAAAGTAAATCTTCTTTAGAACATGAACAAGGTATAACAGAAACAATAATGAACTCAAGTAGCTTTCTTCAGCATAGGTGACTAATGCTTCAAACAGTGTTAAGCAAAACACATTTGTAATCCTTTCCTTTTGCTTTCAGCATTCAAAAACCTCAGAGCATTTATCACAGTTCTGAATTTTCTCTTTGGCTAGCAATTCAGCTTTTCCCCTTATGAAACATAAGCTGTTGAGCAATCCATTAGAGACTCTGTATCCTGCTCCAATCCAGTTAACTCTATCTCCATGTCTTCAGTTTCACCCTGAAACAGCTCTGGGTCTTTATCTGCACAATCAGGTTTCAATCGTTGCATTAACTTAAACATTTCATCCCAGGGATTCCCTTTTCTCCCTTCAGGTTTCTTATATGAGCTGCACGGCTTTGTATTTCTGGGCAAGACACTCACAGGTCTCTGCTGTCTTCCCTGGCTTCTAGGAACAGACTTTCTCTCAGGCTTTCTAGAAGGATAAATCTCTCCTTCTGAATTCTCAGCAGCCTCACTGTTATCTGAGCTGTATTCTACAATTCTCCCAGAGTTGGGGTTCCTACCTTCACAAGGGCTTGCAAATTCTGTACAGCTGTCTCTGGTAGAAGAGCTGCTGTTAGAATGCCTTCCGTGCCGAAGCTCAGACTTCCTCTGCCATTCTCCAGAGCCTCTGGTCAGACTCCTCAGTCTTTCTCTCTTAGACTGTCCAATCTGCCGGGACTCTCTTGGCTTTGGCTTCTTGCCTCTCTGCCGTGACTCCCGTGTCTGCCTTGTCCAAGACTCCCGTCTTGACTCTGCTCCTTCTGTTCCTTCCTCTGCTTCTCTCCCTGCTTCTCTCTCTCTCTGCCTTTGATCCTGAGAGCTTAAATGTTTTAGTGTGAGACCCGTTTCCTTGCCCCAACCCCCAGGTGTTTCTCATTTGCACTCTGTGTTGCCATGGAGGCAGGGTGTGGTCTGTACTCAGCACTCTCAATCATGTGGCTTTGCTCTCTAGATGCTGATTTAAATGAATGCCTGCCTGAGCCATGCTTTAGCGCAGAAGAAAAAGTTTTAAAACCAGCCTTTTTCTATGCTTGTCAGAAGCCTCATTACCACATATCCCCCCTTAAGCTATTACTGGCTGGCGCGCTAAGCCGTGCACAGTCAGTAATTCTTGAAAGGGCGATCGGGTTACTATAATCGCTTATAGCTATTTGAGCACTCAGCGTTCACTCCTGCCAAGGCCGCAAGACGTTAACGTGGTATACTTGCTGCCTCCCTCTGTTATTTGCTACAGAATACGTTACGGGACCTACCTGCTTTACTATTTTATAAGGCCCTTTCCAGGTGCTTTCAAATTTGGAAGTGGCCCCTGTAACCATGACGAGTACTTTTTCGCCAACCTTTAGATGGCGTGGTTTAGCTCGTCAGTCATAATAGGCTCTCTGGTGGGCTTGACTTGCTACCTAATTCCCTTCTGCTACTCGGGCCATTCACTGTAACCTCCCTTTTAAATCTTTTAGAAATTGGGGTACCTCTTGTTCCCGCACGGTCGGTGCTTCCCATTGCTCCCGCAAAATATCAAGGACACCCCGTGGAGTGCGCCCATACATAATCTCATATGGGGATGTACCCGTAGAGGTTTGCTTACGCTCTCTAGAAGCATATAATACAAATGGGAGCATCACGTCCCACTCTGCTATGTTACCCTCCAGACTCCTCCTTAACATATTTTTTAGGGTCTGGTTAAATCTCTCTACCAAGCCTTTCGTCTGGGGATGATATGCAGCCATACGGACGTGACGAATATCAAAAGCCTCCCAGACCTGGGCCAGGTATCGGGACATGAAGTTGCTTCCCCTATCCGTCAGGATTTCTCGGGGGAAACCCACTTCACAAAATATTTTTACCAGCTCTTGGGCTATGGTACGTGTGGACGTATTCCGCAGAGGGACAGCCCAAGGAAATTTTGTAGCCTGATCAATTATCACCAATATATATATTGGTAACCCCTTGGTGTCTTAAGGAGAGGTCCCACTATATCTAATGCCAGTCTATGCACTGGTTCCGATATGAGGGGTGCTGATATCATGGATACCCCAGGCGGGTGCCTTGCCGTGACCCGTTGGCAGGCAGGGCAGGACGCACAAAACCTAGACGTTTCCCTGAACACTCCGGGCCAGTAAAAACGATTCAGGATTTGATCCAATGTGCCCTGTATACCCTTGTGTCCTCCCACTGGGTGATCGTGGGCTAACTTTAACACTACATTCCTGAAAGAGGTGGATATGACCAACTGCTTTCTCATATCCCCCGTCCTTGGGTTTAAACTCTCCCTATAGAGCAAAGTGTCCTCCAAGAAAAATCGTGGCAGGGTCTCAGATCCTTCCCACGCATAGTCAAAGGCTTGTCCTGCTGTTCCCTCGGGAATGAGGGAAATTTCTCCATTAGTTGGGCTGGCACCCAGGGCAATTCCTGTCCAGTCATTAGCTCCGCCCTATTTCTTGACCTAGTCTGTCTCTCTTTCCGCTTTTCAGCCTTTTCCTTCCTCAGGCTACTCCTGGAGGGACCTATTAAATCATCATGTGAGGGCATTCCCGCTATGGGATCCTCTGGCGGATCTAGCTCCCCACTAACTGCCTTGGAACTGGCACGAGTGGAGACCATGCCTGCCCTATCCTTATGATTGTCAGAGTTCGCAACTCTTCTTACCCTGGGTAAGGCTTCATCTAGGCTGCCTAAGATAGCGGTCTTTTCTGCTTTGTCCTTTAACTCCTTTTCTAAGCCATGCCAAAGTTGGGACCAATCCCTCCCCAGGACTAAGGTATTTGGGAGTCTGGGCACCACTGCTACCGCTATTTTTTTTCTCAGGCCTAAACCCTTCACCCATACATGATGTATCGGATGGGATGTAGCTGTCCCATGAACACATCTGATCTTTACCTGATTTCTAGAAGACTCTAGGTTATGATCAGTTTGGGATACAATCCTCTTCCACAGTCTTTGGGAAATCATTGACTGGTTTGCCCCAGAATCTAGTAATGCCTCTGTGGGAACCCCTTCCACCTCCACCTCCAATAGGAATCCCTCTCCCTTCCTACCGGTATCTGTGGTTACTAGGGCTGTCCTGGCTTTACAATTCTTTTTGAAATACCCTGTCCCCCCACATGCAAAACATTTTCTTTCCTGGGCATAATGACATTTATCCACAGACAAATACTTTTGTTTCTCAATCCCTGCTGACCTTGCCTTCCTTTCTGGTACCTCCATTACTGCCTGTTTCGCCTGGCCCACCAATTCGGCGGCTAGAAAGCGCTCTGCCAGCGAAATGGCATCCTTAGTATTACAGCAATTTTGAAGGACCAGGAAGGTTTGCAATTCTGAAGGTACAGCATTCATAAATTGCTCAAGAACAATGCAATCTAATATCTCATCCAGACTCTTAGTCTCCGGAGTGAGCCATTTCCATGCCAGACTCTTTAGGCGATGGCATAGAGCTTGGGGTGTTTCACCCTGTTTTAGCTTAGACGCTCTAAAATGACGTCTATAGACCATTGGATTTAAACCCATACGATCCCTTATGGCTCGCTTCACTTCTTCATAACTGGTAACTAGCGCTGCGGGCATAGCCCTATAGGCTGCCATGGCTTCCCCTGTAAGAGAAGTGGCAATTCTGACTGTCCATTGGTCCTTTGGCCATTTAGCCAATAGTGCTACTCTTTCAAAGGACTCTATGAAATCGTCAATATCAGCGTCCTTAGTTAGTTGTCCAAAAGAAAAAGTTCCAGTGTCAAGCACCCCTAACCCTGGTAAAACAGCTCGGGAACCTGACACGGTCCTTGTAACTTCTGCTGCCTTTTCTTGTGTCCCCAACCATCTCCCCATCATTTCAAGCAGTGGCTTTTGCTGGGCCTGCAGCATGGCAATCGCCTGTTCCTGGCTTCTCGCTGCCATCTCCTGTTGTCTTTTAAACTGCTCTGTGACCCAGGCCATGAGATCTCGTGGCTCTATCTCCAGTCTGGTACTTCCCTAGAAAGAAAGAGAATCCACCCCCCCACCAAGTGTGGCACTACAAATGCTCCTTGTTGCACTCTCAGTGACTGGTATTACCATACACCTCCTACACCAGAATCCACCAGTAACCCCTCCTATCTACGGGTTACCTGGTTCTGACGTAGATTCAGGCTCTGCAACAAATAGGAACAGTGCTGGAACTCCCTCCGGTTCCTTCTGGATGCCACTCCGGATTTTCTCCTCCACTCTTGTATCTTTTCTGTCTTGCTTGGCCTCCTACAGCTTCTTTCTTGTTGTAGGTGCCCAAATCTTGTTCACGCTTGCAGATGTTTGATGAAAAAAATCCAAACAACTACGCCACCTGTGGCGCTGCACCCTGTCTAGGCGGCTGCCTATAAAGAGCACTGCGTGCCAACTGTTCTTGTTAATCTGACTTATTACCCGAGCAAATGCTGCTGGAATTTTATAGTTGTGGTTAATAAGCAGTCCGAGTAGTTTTAGGCCATTCACAGGAAATTTATTAATTTTCTTTTGTATCAGACTTTAGCAAAGTAAATCTTCTTTAGAACATGAACAAGGTATAACAGAAACAATAATGAACTCAAGTAGCTTTCTTCAGCATAGGGGACTAATGCTTCAAACAGTGTTAAGCAAAACACATTTGTAATCCTTTCCTTTTGCTTTCAGCATTCAAAAACCTCAGAGCATTTATCACAGTTCTGAATTTTCTCTTTGGCTAGCAATTCAGCTTTTCCCCTTATGAAACATAAGCTGTTGAGCAATCCATTAGAGACTCTGTATCCTGCTCCAATCCAGTTAACTCTATCTCCATGTCTTCAGTTTCACCCTGAAACAGCTCTGGGTCTTTATCTGCACAATCAGGTTTCAATCATTGCATTAACTTAAACATTTCATCCCAGGGATTCCCTTTCCTCCCTTCAGGTTTCTTATATGAGCTGCACGGCTTTGTATTTCTGGTCAAGACACTCACAGGTCTCTGCTGTCTTCCCTGGCTTTCTCTCAGGCTTTCTAGAAGGATAAATTTTTAATTTGTAAATAGTTACCCCTGTTATCCAAGTTACTTTTGCCTGTTCAACTGTAAACACAAAGTACCATCGGAAATGTGTAAATTCTTTGTTCACTGTAAACCGCGCTGATGCCGAATAGCGAGGTATAGAAGAGACTATAAATAAATAAATACATCTCTCCTTCTGAATTCTCAGCAGCCTCACTGCTATCTGAGCTGTATTCTACAATTCTCACAGAGTTTGGGTTCCTACCTTCACAAGGGCTTGCAAATTCTGTACAGCTGTCTCTGGTAGAAGAGCTGCTGTTAGAATGCCTTCTGTGCCGAAGCTCAGACTTCCTCTGCCATTCTCCAGAGCCTCTGGTCAGACTCCTCAGTCTTTCTCTCCTAGACTGTCCAATCTGCCGAGACTCTCTTGGCTTTGGCTTCTTGCCTCTCTGCCGTGACTCCCGTGTCTGCCTTGTCCAAGACTCCCGTCTTGACTCTGCTCCTTCTGTTCCTTCCTCTGCTTCTCTCCCTGCTTCTCTCTCTCTCTGCCTTTGATCCTGAGAGCTTAAATGTTTTAGTGTGAGACCCGTTTCCTTGCTCCATCCCCCCAGATGTTTCTCATATGCACTCTATGTTGCCATGGAGGCAGGGTGTGGTCTGTACTCAGCACTCTCAATCATGTGGCTTTGCTCTCTAGGTGCTGATTTAAATGAATGCCTGCCTGAGCCATGCTTTAGCTCAGAAGAAAAACCAGCCCTTTTTCTATGCTTGTCAGAAGCCTCATTACCACACGCTATATCACTAACAAAAATGTTAAAAAGAATCGGACCAAGGATCCCTGGGGCACACCACTGGTGACATCCTTCTCCTCAGAGTGAGCCCCATTTACCTGTACTCTTTGTCGCCTCCCACCCAACCAATTTCTAACCCAAGCAGTAACTTTAGGGTCCATCTCTAGGGTGCTCAGTTTGTTTATAAGTTGCCTATGAGGAACAGTGTCAAAGGCTTTACTGAAATCTAAATACACCACATCTAGACTCTCCCTCTGTCCAACTCCCTGGTCACCCAGTCAAAGAAATCAATCAGATTTGTCTGACAAGATCTGCCTGGTGAATCCATGCTGCCTCAGATCCTGTAATCCGCTGGACTCCAGAAACCTCACTGTTTTCTCTTTCAGCAGCGTTTCCAATAATTTACTCACTACCACAGCATACCTCTCTGGACATCAAGGGTTGTCAAACACCTTGCTGGCCCACCAGGCGGGAGCCTGGGGCTTCGGTGTTGCTCCTCTTCTAACAGCAAGGACTTTATGTTGCCCTCAGGGATTTTGGGTCCCAATAGCTAATCGAAATAAGGAGGTAGTTGTGGTCGAGTAGCTATGCTTAAAGAGGTTTTATTTCCCGTCCCGGGAGAATTCTTGCAACAAATATCAAAAAGCAAATAAACCATACAGCTGGTATAACACAAGTGAGGGACTACAAATGGGAACAAAAATGCTTATTGTCAGCTTTAACTGAACAAAAAGAGGGAAAAACAGGGTTTTCAATCACACACTTTGAACTGTGAAATCTGTGCTCTCCCACAGATTTCACTCCAGCAGGCTTTCTTAGGCCCCTAACAAAAAGAGGTTATGCTATCAGAGAAAACAAGCGTACAGTCCATTTTGCACATATCAGAATTATCATCACCAAAGTCACAATCCATATCTTCAGGTGCTTCTTGATAATTATAACTTGCAGGGCTGTATTGTGGATTAGTGTTTGTTTCTCTCCTCTCGGATGGGTCAGAGCACCACTCCCCCCTATCACTGCAGAAAGGTTCTTTACCACACACTATGGAATCTTTCCTTAGTGGGCTACACACTTCCTGACCACTGGGGGTAAACCTCAGTGCTCCTCTAGTCCAGGTACTTTGGCTTTCAGGCTGAGCTCTGCCTGGCTGGTGTGTAAACGAGAAGTGGAAACTTTTCTTCCCCTCTCTTCCTTTCACAGGCCGTCTTTCTAAAGCATGGGAATTATCTCTTGGACAAGTATCCTGGCTCCCCAGGTTCCTGCTATTGTGGTTATCTCTTCTCCCTGCTCCTCGTGGTTTATATCCTGGAGTCTCCCTCTGGCCCCACCCGGACCTTGGCTTAGTGCAACCTAACTTCCCAGCACTAACCTTTGTGAACTCCTCTTGGATAAACCCCTCTGAGGTGCAGAATGATTCCACGTCTGAACCTTCCAGGTATGGCTCCTGGTTTTTCTGAGCGCTGTACTTTCCTTTCCCTTGAGTCCTCTCAATGTCTCCTTCTCTCTCCGCCTCAGAGACTGAGACTGACTTCTGGCTTGCGTCTCTGTGTTTCCTTCCTTCTCCACGTGTGCCTGTACGTGAATCTGCTCATATCCCTGTACGTTTCTCTGCACGTGTCTCTGCTCTGCTCAAGACTGACCTTTTTTTATCTGCGTCATTCCTTGAGACTTGAGTTAGCTCAACTCTCTGCAGCTGTCTCTGCTTTGCTGATGAGCTATGACGTAATGGTATCTCTGGGCATTTCTCTACAGCCTGTGCTCTTGTTTTGCTTGGTTGCCCCTGACAACCCCTAGCCATGTGCTCTGCACTGCTGTTTTTAAAACTGCCCTGTGTGTTTTTCTCCACTTTTACAGGCGCTATCTGCCTGGCGCCATGACAGGGTACGTATTATACTGAAATGATAGGGTGGATCAAATTGGTGGACGGGCGTGGTTATATTTTAAAGATGAGTCAAACAAAATAAAAGTTCAGCAAGAATCAATGTTGAGATGCTCCATGCTGTCAGAGGTGTGCCAATGAAGATGTGTGACAAAGAACACAACAAAATGAAAATACAGAGAAAAGATTTGTACAACAAACAATATGTCATATGTGCATAATCATACCACAATTTGCACAAAGAGAGTTGTCAGCATACTTATCATGCTGTGAGCCTGTAACTATATTTGCAAATGATAAATACCATATTTCCTGTTCTCTTACCATAAACAAGAAAACAAACCCATCCACCAACCCTCTATGAATCCCCTTCCTCAAAATTGAGATAACAGGCAAAACATAAAAAGGCAGCACAGTACTATATAATTTTGTATTGTCATGTTAATAGTAGGAAGAAATAAATAAGAAACTGTACAACTGGGAATAAAGCCCAAAATAAACAGAATAATCCAAAGAAGAAGAAGGTTAAAAAAAGAACAAATAACAAATTATCAGTTTTGAAATAATACTTAGGGGCTTGTTTACAAAGCCGCGGTAGTGGTTCGCGATCGCGATCGCAGCCGCAGCCCCATTGAAATCAATGGGGCCGCGGCTCCGATTACGATCGCAAACCGCTACCGCGGCTTTGTAAACAATCCCCTTAGAGTTACATCTTAAATTTCTAAAAGGGATTCAAATTTGTGTAAATTTCCTCTCAGTAACCAAGTAAGATTTTCCATATGAATCATATCTGAAAAAACCACTCCCTTTTTGTTGGGACAGCCTCGTTCACTACCCATATTTAGCAATTGCACATCTAGAGGACAATAGTAACTGTTGGAAAATTAGAGTTTGTGAGAGAGATAAATGTGAATAAAATTCACTGCCCAATAAAATTATTGCTGAATCATTTGGTAATTTATTTTAAGAATCAGGGAAATAATATTGAAAGGCATTTACCCAGTTTGCCGACCATTGGAGATGAAAGAAGAAGTCAAAGCAGTATTGAAAACCTTATTAAAGAACAAAGCACCGGGCATTGATGGCATTCCCATTGAAGTATTATAGCAATCGGATGCAGCTGTTACCATACTTAGAAAGCTCTGCCAGGAAATTTGGAAAACCACATCACGGCCAGCTGACTGGAAAAGATCTGTATTTATACCAATACTGAAGAAATTCCGACTGACTGTGGAAATGATCTCACAATTGCTCTGATCCCACATGCCAGCAAGATTCTACTCAAGATCATTCAACAGAGACTACAACCATACCAGGAATGAGATCTGCCTGACGTGCAAGCAGGGTTCAGGAAAGTGTGAGGAATGAGATACATCTCAGATGTGAGATGGATCCTTGAAAAGGCAAAAGAATATCAGAAGAATATCTAAATGTGTTTTATTGACTACAGCAAAGCTTTTGACTGTGTAAACCATGAGAAACTCTGGGCCATATTACAAAGCATAGGTATACCAGAACACCTCTTCGTTCTCTTGCATAACCTTTACAATGATCAAGAAGCAACAGTTCGAATGGAACAAGGAGAAACAGAATGGTTTAAAATCAGCAAAGGTGCTGGACAAGGCTGCATACTTTCCCCCTACCTGTTAAATGTATATGCAGAACAAATCATCAGAGAAGCAGGACCATATGAAAACAACCGAGGACTACAAAAGGGGACTGCTACTTCTGGAGAGAGATCTGCAATAGTGAGTATCTACTTCTGGGAATTTTTCTGAAGGGAATTCTTTGGATTAAAGCTTGATTAATCTGTGAACCCAGTGTATTTGTTAAATCAGTCAGGGCCTAGTAGCAGCAGTTTAAGTTTAAATTTAAAACACACAAGAGAGCTTTCTGGTTAAATTTAGAACCCAGCAGAGAGCTTGTAGTTTAAATTTCATACTAAGTCAGATCCTAGCAGTAGCAAAGAACTTTAATTTAAATCAAATCAGAATATAACTTAGGAAAGGTAGCAGATCTCACACGCCACCTAGATAAGGTCTTAGATAGTGCTGGGGAGGAGTCTGCTGTCTTGGTACATGTCGGTTCCAATGACATAGGAAAATGTGGTAGGGAGGTTCTGGAGGCTAAATTTAGGCTTTTAGGTAGGAAGTTGAAATCCAGAAATTCCAGGGTAGCGTTCTCTGAAATGCTTCCCGTTCCACGCGCAGGGCCCAAAAGGCAGGCAGAGCTCCGGAGTCTCAAAGCGTGGATGAGATCATGGTGCAAGAATGAGGGTTTTGGATTTGTTAGGAACTGGGGAACATTCTGGGGAAAGGAGGGGCTCATCCGAAGTGATGGGCTTTACCTAAATCGGTATGGAACCAGACTGCTGGCATTAACCTTTAAAAAGCAGATAGAGCAGCTTTTAAACTAGATAATGGGGAAAAGCTGAAAGTCACCCAAGAGCGCATGGTTCGGAAGAATGTATCCTTGAAGGATACTACCAAAAGCAGACAGGTTCCAAAAAAGAGTTAAGTAGCCCAAATGCCCTTGAGTATGGAGCAGACAAAACTTAAAGATTCCAAATTACCCATGACTACCAATAGCCAGATTAATATTTTATTTTATTTATTTATTTACATTCTCTTATATACCGCGCTATTCTGCATCAGTGCGGTTTACATTGAACAAACTGAAATTACATTGAACAGGGCATTATAACTTGGAGATAACTATTTTACAGGGAACATGAATAAAATACAGTCTCTAAAATGCTTGTATGCAAATGCTACAAGTCTAAAAAATAAGATGGGAGAGTTAGAATATATAGCACTAAATGAGAGGTTAGATATGACTGGAATCTCAGAGACATGGTGGAAGGAGGACAACCAGTGGGACACGGTGATACCTGGGTACAAACTATATCGTAATGATAGAGCTGATCAAATCGGTGGAGGGGTTGCACTCTATGTTAGAGAGGGCATTGAGTCAGAAAGGATTAAAGTTTTGCAGGAAACAAAATTTGCTGTAGAATCTCTATGGATTGAAATTCCATGTAAAAAGGGGAAGGCGATGGCAGTGGGGGTGTACTATCGACCCCCTGGCCAGAATGAACAAATGGATGATGAAATTCTCAAAGAAATCAAGGAAGCTAACAAAAGTTACAGCGCAGTAATAATAATGGGTGATTTCAATTACCCCGTTATCGACTAGGTCAGTGTCACGGCAGGACATGTTAGGGAGATAAAGTTTCTAGATGAAATAAATGACTGCTTCTTGGAGCAGCTGGTTCATGAACCAACCAGAGCCATATTGGACCTAGTCCTAGGTGGATCGCCAGATCTGGTGCAAGAAATAAGGGTGTTGGGACCACTTGGCAATTGTGATCATAGCATGATCGCATTTGATTTAATTAGTGGAGGAGGGATAGGATAGTAAGGAAATCCACAGTACTACCTTTTAACTTTCGAAAGGGAGACTATGATAAAATGAGGAAAATAGTTAAGAAAAAACTATGAGGAGCAGTTGCAAAGGTTAAAGACTTACATCATTACTTGGGTGTTGTTTAAAAATACTGTCTTGGAAGCCCAGACCAGCTGTATTCCACGCTTTAAGAAAAGTGGAAGGAAGTCCAAAAAACTGCCAGCGTGGTTTAAAGGTGAGGTCAGAGAGGCTGTTGTTGCCAAAAAAGCATCTTTCAGGAAATGGAAAAAAGAGCCAAATGATGAAAACTGGAAACAGCACAAGCACTGGCAAGTTAAACATACAATACGCAATCTACGCAGATGATATCATGATATACACACCTATCACAGTCAACAACCCGGACTACTCCAAAATAACAAACTGCCTCATACAAATGACAAGATGGTGTCAAAACAACAACCTCTCAATAAACTATAGGAAGACCGAGGCACTAATCATCACTCGTAACCCAGCTTTCATTCCCCCACCTGACATCAAGATAAAAAACACAACCATACCTATAAAATCGGAAGTAAAGTACCTCGGAGTGACCCTGGACAAGGAGCTGAATCTCAAACCACACATAAGCAAAACCATCAAAAGTGCATACCACAGAATGAGAATCATCAGAAGACTTAAGCCCCTCCTCGCTCCTGAGCACTTCCGTATAGTATGCCAGGCACTAATAACCCCCATACTAGACTTCTGCAACCCAATCTACCTTGGTATAGCAAAACAAACACTCAGATCACTACAATTAGCATAAAACACAGCGGCCCGCATAATAGCTGGCTCAACAAGACAAGAACACATCACACCCATTCTGAAAGATCTACACTGGCTTCCAATCAGAATTCATTCAGTCTCTCATCAAATACAAAACAATCATAAACATCTTCAAGATCAAACAACACTCTTCAGCCAACAGCCTACATACCCTCATACAACCTGACACAAGCTCACGCCCAAGGAGAAGAGGCACCTCCAACCGTGTAAACACACCAAAAGACTTCATAAAGACTCACAAGGACACCACAATACGAGCACTCTCTCTGGCTACCCCAGCAATCTGGAACACCCTCCCAGACGAACTGAGAATAACCACAGACCTGAAAGACTTTCGCAAACAACTAAAGACAACGCTATTCATTGAACACTACGGACATGCCACATGATCTACTAACAAGCAAGAACAACTGACCTACCCCCCACCATGACCCTTGTATAGAAGAATGTATATAGCACACGATGTATAATAGCGCACAATGTACATAGCTCCGCTTAAATCAATTACATAACACATCAAACACGCAAACGCATCACTGCATGAAAACACATGATCACTCCTTTGATTGTTTGCGGTGAGACCACTGTGATTGTAGGAGAAGGCGGTATAGAAATACTGTTAAATAAATAAATGCAAGGCGTTGATAAGGCAGGCAAAGGGAGAATTTGAGAAGAAGCTTGCTGCGGAAGCAAAAACACATAATAAAGACTTTTTCAAGTACATTCGTAGCAAAAAACCCATGAGAGAGTCAGTTGGTCCATTAGATGATAGAGGGGGTTAAAGAGGCACTAAGAGGCGAGACGGCGATAGCGGAGAGACTGAATGAATTCTTTGCTTCGGTCTTTACTGAGGAAGATGTAGGGATGTTGCCCATGACTGAAGTGGTATTTAAAGGTGCGGAAGAACTGAAGGAGATATCGATACATCGGGAAGATATATTACAACTATTTGATAAACTGAAGAGTAGCAAATTACCTGGACCAGATGATATACATCCAAGGGTATTGAAAGAACTGAAATATGAGATTGCAGACCTGCTATTAGTAATCTGTGAACTATCATTAAAATCATCTGTAATACCTGAAGATTGGAGGATGGCTAACGTAACGCCAATTTTTAAAAAGGGTTCCAAGGGTGATCCGGGAAACTACAGACCGGTGAGCCTGACGTCAGTACTGGGAAAAATGGTAGAAACCATCATAAAGAACAAAATTACTGAACATGTAGACAGTCATGGATTAATGGGAGATAGTCAACATGGTCTTACTAATCTGTTATGTTTTTTTGAAGGTGTGAATAAACAGGCAGACAATGGTGAGTCGGTTGATATAGTGTATTTGAACTTTCAGAAAGCCTTTAACAAGGTCCCTCATCAGAGACTTTTGGCAAAACTAAAGAGTCATGGGATAGGAGGCAGTGTACTATTGTGGATCAGGAACTGGTTAAAAGACAGAAAGCAGAGGGTAGGGCTAATTGGCCAGTTTTCTTAAGTGGTGTGTCCCAGGGATCTGTGCTGGGTCCGCTGCTTTTTGACATATTCATAAATGACCTAGAAAATGAAATAACGAGTGAGGTTATCAAATTTGCAGATGACACAAAACTATTTAAAGTTGTTAAAACCCATGAGGATTGTGGAAAATTGCAAGAGGATCTTGATAAATTGGAAGACTGGGCATCCAAATGGCAGATGAAATTGAATGTGGACAAGTGCAAAGTTAGGCACCTAGGGAAGAACAACCCAAACTATGGTTACACGATGCAAGGTTCCACATTAGGAACCATCACCCAGGTAAACGATTTAGGCATCATTGTGGATAACATGTTAAAACCCTCCTTCCAGTGTGCAGCGGCAGCCAAGAGAGCAAATAGAATGCCAGGTATCATAAGGAAAGGAATGGAAAATAAAACAAAGGATATTATAATGCCTCTGTATCCTTCCATGGTGCGACCACACCTTGAATATTGTGTGGTATTCTGGTTGCCGTATCTTAAAAAGGATATAGAGTTATTAGAAAAGGTTCAGAGAAGAGCCACCAAAATGGTAAAGGGGATGGAAGGATACCCCTATGAAGAAAGGCTAAAAAGGTTAGGGCTGTTTAACCTGGAAAAGAGACTGCTGAGGGGATATATGATAGAAGTCTATTGAGCAAGAATGTTGTTTGCACAGTGCCCCGCGTTTCAGGGGGCCCAGCCCAAACAACATTCTGCATCAGCCCAGGTAAATTAAAAAAACAACCCAAAACAAAACTGGTTGCTGCTGCTGCCACCGTGGCAGCGGCAGAATCAAGTGTCCCGTGGCCCCCCCCCTGCCCGGCAGAGCCCTCCCTGAATAAGTCCCCTCAGCCTGGCTTTCAGAGACGCGAAGGGAGAGTGTCTCTCTCGCGGATCTGTTAAGCCCGCCGGGGCTGATGGCATTTCCTGTTTCCCATCAGCCCCGACGGGCTTAACAGAGCTGCGAAAAAGGGAAACTCTCCCTTTGCGGCTCTGAAAAGCCCGCGCTGATGGAGCTGACTCAGGGAGAGCTCTGCTGGGAGGGGGGGGGGGCTGCGGGACACTTGAATCTTCTGCTGCCATGGCGGCAGCAGCAGCAGCAGCCAGTTTTTTCTTTTTTTTTTTAAATTTCCCTGGGCTGATGGGGGGAGGGGGTTAGGACTGGTAATGGGCTATGGGCTGATGTGGGGGTTAGGACTGGAGATGGGCTGATGGGGGGTTTAGGACTGGTAATGGGCTATGGGGGGGCTAAGACTGAAAATGGGGTGATGTGGGTTTAGGACTGGAAGTGGGCTGATGGGGGGTTAGGACTGGTAATTGGCTATGGGGGGGGGCTAGGACTGGAAATTTATTTATTTTTATTTATTTATTACAGTTTCTTATATACCGCGCTATTCGGTATCAGCGCGGTTTATATCATAACATAACTACCATAACGACAAGTTGTCAGGTTTTACATCGAACAGGGATACAAACTTGGATAACAGGGTAAACTATATACATAAGCTATTTACACAGCAAGGATAGGTAAAAATCAGATAAAGAATATGAGGGCATTTCTAGAGTGGGTCATTCGTGGGAGGGGTATCTAGATCAATTGCTGGCTGGGAAGTATTGGAGGAAGAGGTAGGTTTTGAGTGCCTTCCTGAACTGATATAGATTGGTTATGGCCCTAATGTCAGGGGGTAGCGCATTCCAGCATTTGGGGATATAGAAACTGCACGCCCTGTTTGTGGTTGTCTTGTTGCACTTTGTCGATGCCTTTGGTGTAATTAGCAGGTTGACAGCTGTTGCTCTTCTGGATCTGTTGGGGGGTACAATGTGGATAAGATGTGTAAATGAGGAGGAGGAAATACCTTTGATTGACTTGAAGGCTAATAGAAGTGTTTTGAAAGTGATCCTCCCATGAATAGGTAGCCAGTGTAGCTGTTTGAAAATGGGAGTCACGTGGTCGCTTCTGGCTGCTCCGTAGATGACTCTGGCTGCGGCGTTCATGGCCAACTGTAAGGGGGTTAGTGTGGATTGGGGGAGCCCTTGTAAGATGGCATTTGCAAAGTCAAAATGTGGCAGGATCAGTGCTTGATATATGGTTCGGAAATCATCTGGGTCCAACAGGGAGCGAAGGTGCTTGAGTGAACGGATTTTAAAATAGACGGCTTTGACTATATTGCTTATGTGGCGTTTCATGTCCAGACGTTGATCCACAGTAACTCCCAGGTATTTTATTGCCTCTTTAGTTTGCAGGTCAGCTTCCTTGACACTGACGTGGGATGGCGGAGTAAATTTGGGGTCTCTGGTGATGAATAGCACCTCTGTTTTTTTATGTTGAATGCATAGGTTCTGTGACTGGAGCCACGTTGAAACTGCATTGAAGCAATCCGTGAGTGGGGTCAGGTCCATGTGAGTTGTGGAGAAAGGCATGTATAGGAGAATGTCATCTGCATATATCAAGCAGTTCACATTGAATGATCTTATGATATTGCAGATGGGCTGCATGTAAATATTGAAGAGTAAGGAGGATAACGAGGAGCCTTGGGGTACCCCTTGCTTTTGATGGAAATGTATCGACTCTTCTAATCCAGACTTCACATATTGCCATCTACCGTCCAGATAAGATTTGCACCATCCTAGTGCACTGTTGCAGACGCCCTTTTCCCTCAATCTTCCGAGGAGTATTTCGTGACTCACGGAGTCGAAAGCCGCTGGAATCTCCAAGTAGTCGTAGTTTTTTTCTTTTGTGATTTTTTTTCTTCATATTTAGTACATTATCAGTAGATTGGGCACTAACTCATTTAAGGGCACTTCGGTTTCCACGGATTGGACACCCTCATTATCCAAGGCAGAGAAGGCATTATGCAGGGATATCTGTTGATGTAGAGGGTGTTTCTGTGTTATAGGTTGCAACCTATCAGAGCCCATTGTGATCCATTTGTTCCTGGACTGTTTGATTCTTTGTGGGAGTGGTGGTGAATTTATTCATTTTGTACCCTAGAAGAGGTGTGTTTATTTGCAGCTAATTCTTCCCTTAGTAGAGTACATGGGAATCATGGGTCAACCTTAGGCACAGAGCCTGGGTTCTGGGCCTTGCGTCTGCCACTGTGCTCAGGTTTGGGCTTCATTTTCATTGCTTGCCCATTTTGGAGGTGCATGACTCACGATTCAAGCACTTTTCCTGAACGGGTGACTTTCTGTGGATATGGTAGGCCTCGGCATCTTTTTGAAAATCGGGCCCTTTATAAAGAAAGCTGTTGAAATGGAAAGGAGAGCTTAATGTTTTGGCGACTTCCAAACAGTATTATATGAATCTAACTAAATAACTTTATTATGAGCATGGTAACAAGACTAACAAAATTTAAATATAGCAACAAATAAAAACCAAAAATCAAATACAGAATATAAAAAAAATGAAAAAACAGGATGGGTAATTGAGCTGGAACTCATCTAAGATGACAAATAGCTTGCAGAGTTTTACCAAGGCTTGCATTCTTCTAAGTCTCTTCCTTAGAACAGGATATTCATTACTGGCTGGAGAATTTGTCACTTCCTAGTTTAGAAAATGAGACAACTGATTTCACTTTTACTATATAAGAAGTCTTAAAGGCAATCTCAGCATTAAAGAACAATCACTTTATAAGTGATTGGCGATCTATTTCCCCCCACCTTTTAACAGAGGTGTTTAATAACATTCTCAAAAATGGCAGATTGCTGCCAGTCTTTTATGAAATCTCAATCTCAATAATATTTAAGGAAAATAATGATCCTACACTTTGTTCCAACTATAAACAAATATCTATTCTGAATGTAGACTATAGAATTCTCACTAAATTTTTATGCTGGAATTTTGAGAACTATACACCACAAATCATACATCCATACCACACTGGCTTCATTAAGAATAGATACAGTTAAGATACAGTTAAGAGGCCGGAAGGTCGGGGGTTCAAATCCCACTAGAGGACAGCAACCTTGGGCCGGAAGGACTGGGGTTTCTAGTCCCACAGGTGCTCCTTGTGGTCTTGGGCAAGCCACTTAACCCTCCATAGCCCATGTTCCCTGTAAAATAGTTATCTCCAAGTTATAATGCCCTGTTCAATGTAATTTCAGTTTGTTCAATGTAAACCGCACTGATGCAGAATAGCGCGGTATATAAGAGAATGTAAATAAATAAAATAAAATAAATAAATAATATTTGGCACTTAATTAATATTATTTATCATTTCTGACGTTTGGAAGATGAGATAGGGATACTTTCTCTAGATACCAAAATAGCCTTCAGTATAACCGACTGGAAATATTTATACATGGTAGAATTCTAGAGGGGACATCTAGGAAGAATCTTGGATATCCAGAGCACAACATCCCAAAATCTAGGGGAATGGCTGCAATGAAGGAAGGCATGTAAAAGTGCCTTTTGAAATCACTTCGTCTCTGCTCTTAAAGATGAATGTCCCAGTAACTGGGACTAGCAATGGGCCCATGCAGATAGCAAAGCCAGGTACAACCATGGTTGTAGGCTATTTCACAAATGTGGACATCCCTGAATTGCACTGCCACAGAACTGAGTACCTGAATGTGCTGGCCAGGGTATTTAAGGACAGGGAGTGGCTATCTTATGAGACTTGCAAGTCCCCGCCGGTCATTTCATATAATCATATGTGTGGCAATCATATGTTTGGAGTATGTATTTGCATGTAGGTTTCTTTAGCTGTACATAAGAACATAAGATATGCCATACTGGGTCAGACCAAGGTCTATCAAGCCCAGTATCCTGTTTCCAACAGTGGCCAATCTAGGTCATATGTACCTAGCAGTTTCCCTAAAAGACACAGGTTCTACAATGCTAGTACTGGGTCAAGCACTGATATCCTGGGTCCCTTCTTAATAATGGTTTATGGACCTTACCTCCAGGAACTTGTCCAAACCTTTTTTAAACCCAGCTACACTAACAGCCTTTACTACATCCTCCGGTAACAAATTCCAGAGTTTAATTACACGTTGAGTGAAAAAATATTTTCTTTTATTAGTCTTAAATAGTTTACCCTGTAGCTTCGTTGCATGTCCCCTAGTCTTTCTATATTCTGATAATGTAATCAATCGATCTACGTTTACCCGTTCCACTCTGTTCATTAATTTATAGACTTCTATCAAATCTCCCCTCAGCCGTCTCTTTTCCAGGTTAAAGAGCCCTAACCTTTTTAGCCTTTCTTCATAGGAGTATCCTTCCATCCCCTTTACCATTTTGGTGGCTCTTCTCTGAACCTTTTCTAATAACGCTATATCCTTTTTAAGATACGGCGACCAGAATTGCACACAATATTCAAGGTGCGATCTCACCATGGAACGGTATAGAGGCATTATAATATCTTTTGTTTTATTTTCCATTCCTTTCCTTATGATACCTAGCATTCTATTTGCTCTCTTGGCTGCCGCTGCACACTGGGCCAAGGGTTTTAACATGCTATCCACAATGATGCCTAAATCTTTTTCCTGGGTGGCGGTTCCTAATGTGGAACCTTGCATTGTGTAACTATACTTTGGGTTGTTCTTCCCTAGGTGCATAACTTTGCACATGTCCACATTAAATTTCATCTGCCATTTTGATGCCCAGTCTTCCAAATTATCAAGATCCTCTTGCAATTTTCCACAATCCTCTTGGGTTTTAACAACTTTAAATAGTTTTGTGTCGTCTGCAAATTTGTAACCTCACTCGTTATTCAACTTTCCAGGTCATTTATGAATATGTCAAAAAGCAGCGGACCCAGCACAGATCCCTAGGGTACACCACTATTCACCTTTCTCCATTGGGAAATTGGCCATTTAGCCCAACCCTCTGCTTTCTATCTTTTAACCAGTTCCTGATCCACAGTAGTACACTGCCTCCTATCCCATGACTCTTTAGTTTTGCCAAAATTCTCTGATGAGAGACCTTGTCAAAGACTTTCTGAAAGTCCAGATATACTATATCAACTGACTCACCTTTGTCCACCTGTTTATTCACACTTTAAAAAAAACATAACAGATTAGTAAGACAAGATCTTCCTTGTCTAAAGCCATGTTGGCTGTCTCCCATTAGACCATGACTATCTACATGCTGAGTAATTTTATTCTTTATGATGGTTTCTATCATTTTTCCCGGTACTGACGTGAGGCTCACCAGTCTGTAGTTTCCCGGATCACCCCTGGAACCCTTTTTAAAAATTGGTGTTACATTGGCGATCCTCCAATTTTCAGGTATTAGAGATGATTTTAATGATAGTTCACAGATTACTAATAGCAGATCTGCAATCTCATATTTCAGTTCTTTCAACACCCTTGGATGTATACCATCCGGCCCAGGTGAGTTGCTACTCTTCAGTTTATCTAATAGTTGTAATACATTTTCCCGATGTATCAATATTTCCTTCAATTCTTCCACACCTTTAAATACCACTTCAGTCATGGGTAACATCCCTACATCTTCCTCAGTAAAGACCGAAGCAAAGAATTCATTCAGTCTCTCCGCTATCGCCTTGTCGCCTCTTAGTGCCCCTTTAACTTCTCTATCATCTAATGGACCAACTGACTCTCTCACAGGTTTTTTGCTACGAATGTACTTGAAAAAAATCTTTATTTTGCATTTTTGCTTCCGCAGCTAGCTTCTTCTCAAATTCTCCCTTTGCCTGCTTTATCAATGCCTTGCATTTGACCTGCCAGTGCTTGTGCTGTTTCCAGGTTTCGTCATTTGGCTCTTTTTTCCATTTCCTGAAAGATGCTTTTTTGGCAACAACAGCCTCTCTGACCTCACCTTTAAACCATGCTGGCAGTTTTTTGGGCTTCCTTCCACTTTTCTTAAAGCGTGGAATACAGCTGGTCTGGGCTTCCAAGATAGTATTTTTCAACAACACCCAAGCTTGATGTAAGTCTTTAACTTTTGCAACTGCTCCTTTTAGTTTTTGCTTAACTATTTTCCTCATTTTATCATAGTCTCCCTTTCAAAAGTTCTGGCCAGGGAAAAACAGAAAAAGGGCGCGAACGCCAGCCACAAAGGACAAAAACCGAAAAATAGAAGACGGGCTCGATACCGGTGTACCGAACCCAGCGGGAAGGGGAACTGGCATCGAACCGGAGAAAAAGATGACGTAATCACTGAAAAAAGCATAAACTTTTCCGGGTGACACGGACAGACGTCTGATGGGCTCCACGGAAAAAGAGAGACTGAGCAAGATGGCACCTTTAGGCGGGAAGGGGACTGCGCATGCGTGCCTGCATTCCCAAAGGCTTTCTTAGAAAGCTGGGGAAATGCTCCGCACGGGGGCTCCATCAACGTCGATGTCACCCATAAGTGAGGACTGACTTCCTGCTTGGTCCTGGAGAAATAGATGCATCAACAAGAGATGATTCTTTGCTGATGGACTACATCTCTCTGTCACAAGGAAAAGGATCCTAAGTGAAAAATTCAGGCAGTGGACAAGCATTTAAATTAGGGAAAGGGGGTGATGGATGGAGAAGGACAGCAGTCCCAGCAAAAGCATAATAACATTGGAAACAGCCACAATTTGAAACTACACATCAGTGGATGTGGATTTGAGTATTCCTTCTGCAAATCTGGAAAGAAGTAAAAAAACTGTGGATGCCTTCCAAGATGCATTGCTTAGACAAATGGTGATGGAAGCGACTAGGGAAAGTTTGATGCTGGATTTAGTACTCACCAACGGAGAAAGTGTGTCGAAGTCCGGTTGTGTGCCCATTTGAGCAGCAGTGATCATCACATGGTGTGTTTTGAGATAAAAGCCAAGGCAGAGCCACTCACAGCAAGTTCAAAGTCCTAGACATCAAAAATGCTGACTTAGGAAGATGGCCTAGTGCCTGAAGGAGGAGATGGCAGGGTGGGAGGAAGTAAGGGAAGTGGAATTGCAGTGGACTAAACTAAAGGAGGTAATAAAAGGAGTAACAGATACATATGTCAGGAAAGTAAATAAAAACAAGAGGAAAAGGAAACCTATTTGTTTTTCTAAAGGAGTAAAGGCAAAAACCACAGCTTTCACAAAATTCAGAAGTTCGCAAACAGAAGAAACCTGAAAAAAATACAGGATAAAGTTAAAAGAGACAAAAAGAAAAATAAGGATAGCAAAATCAAAGGTTGAAGATGGCTAAAGATCTAAAAAGCGTGGTGATAAAACTTTTTTCAGGTATATTCTGGAGAAGAGGTAGATCAGAGGTGAAACTGCAAGACTCAAAAGTGCTGAGAATGGATTTGTGGAAAGTGACGTTGAAAAAGCGAAAATGCTAAACAAATACTTCTGTTCTGTTTTTACTAAAGAAAATCCTGGAGAAGGATCACCTGTGATTGACAAATATACAAATGGAAATAAAATAGATCCTACACCATTCACAGAATATGATGTGTTTGAACAGCTTGCAAAACTGAAAGTGGACAAAACCATGGGAATGGATGGGATACATCCCAGGATACTGAAAGAACTCAGAGAAGTTCTTGCAGGGGCATTAAAGGATGTTTTTAATAGATCCTTGGAGAAAGGAGATGTTCCGCAATGTGGCACCTCTTCACAAAAGTAGTAATAGGGAAGAAGTGATAAAGTACAGGCCAGTAAGCCTTACCTCGGTGGTGGGAAAAGTAATATAGGCACTCCTAAAAGAGAGAATAGTGGACTTTCTCGAAACAAATAGGTTGCATGATCTGAGGCAACATGGTTTTACCAAAGGACGATCATGTCAAACAAATCTGATTGAGTTCTTTCACTGGGTGACCAGAGAACTAGATCAAGGGCATGCAATGGATGTGATCTACCTAGATTTCAGCAAAGCCTTTGATATTGTTCCTCACAGGAGGCTTATCAATAAACTGACCTGCCTGGGGATGGGTCCCAAAGTGTTGAACTGGATCAGAAATTGGTTGATTGACAGATGACAGGAGGTGATGATAAATGGAATTCACCTAGATGAAAGGAAGGTGATTAGTGGCATGCCACAGGGATCGGTCCTGGGGCCGGTACTATTCAATGTATTTGTGAGTGATATTGCTAAAGGACTGAATGGAAAAGTCTGTCTTTTTGCAGATGACATGAAAATTTGCAAGTGTGGACTTCCCTGAGGGAATGGATAACATGAGGAAAGATCTGCAACAGCTGGAAGAATGGTCTAATGCTTGTCAGTTAAGATTTAATGTGAAGAAGTGCAGTGTCATGCACTTGGGATGCACTTGCAGAAAACCAAGGGAATTGTATGAGATAGGGAGCAATAAGTTAGTGTGCATGGACCAGGAGAAGGATCTTGGAGTCCTTGTTTCTGAGGATCTCAAAGTGGCGAAACAGTGTGACAAGGCAGTGGCCAAAGACAGAAGGATGCTGCATACAAAGAAGAATTACCAGCAAAAAGGAGGAGGTACTAATGCCACTGTACCAGTTGCTGGTGAGACCTCCTTGGAATATTGTGTTCAGTTTTGGAGACCATATCTCACAAAGAATATAAAAAGACTGGAAATGGTTCAGAGGAAGGCGACCAAAATGATTTGGAGCCTGTGCCAGAAGACGTATGAAAAGAGACTCCAAGACCTAAATATAGATACTCTAGAGGAGAGGAGGGACAGGAGAGATATAATGCAGGTCTTTAAATACTTAAGGAGTATTAATGAACATAAGAACATAAGGACATAAGAACATAAGATATGCCATCCTGTCTCAGACCAAGGTCCATCAAGCCCAGAATCCTGTTTCCAACTGTGGCCAATTTAGGTTACAAGTACCTAGCAGTTTCCCCAAAAGACACAAGTTCCACATTGCTTGTATTGGGGCAAGCAGTGGATTTCCCTTTAAGAATGGTATATGGACCTTTTTGAAACTCAGCTACTCTAACAGCTTTTATTACATCCTCTGGTAATGAATCCAAGAGTTTGATTACACGTTGAGTGAAAAAAATATTTTCTCTTATTAGTCTTAAATTGGTTACACTGTAGCTTCATTGTATGTCCCCTAGTCTTTCTATTTTTTGATGGCGTAAAAAACAATCGATCTACGTTTACCCGTTCCACTCCATTCATTAATTTATGGACCTCTATCATACAGTTGCTCCCCTCAGCTGTCTCTTTTCCAGGTTGAAGAGCCCTAACCTTTTTAGCCTCTCTTCATAGGAGTATTGTTCCAAACCCTTTACCATTTTGGTGGCTCTTCTCTATACCTTTTCTAATAACGCTATATCCATTTTAAGATACGGCAACCAGAATTGCACACAGTACTCAAGGTATAGTCGCATTATTGAGCGATACAGAGGAATTATAATATCCTTGGTTTTATTCTCCATTCCTTTCCTTATCGTTCCTAGCATTCTAATTGCTTTCTTGGCTGCTACTGCACATTGGCCGCAGGATTTCAACATCTTATTCACTATGATGCCTAAATCTTTTTTCCTGGGTGGTGGTTCCTAATGTAGAAACGTGCATTGTGTAACCATAGTTTGGGTTGTTCTTTCCTTGGTGCATAACTTTGCACTTGTACACAATAAATTTCTTGTGCCATTTGAACATTCAGTCTTCCAATTTATCAAGGTCCTTATGCAATTTTTCACAATCCTCTTGGGTTTTAGCAACTTTGAATAATTTTGTGTCATCTGCAAATTTGATTACCTCACTCATTATTCTCATATCCAGGTCATTTATGAATATGTTAAAAAGCAGCGGATCCAGCACAGATCCCTGGGGTACTTCACTATTCACCTTTCTCCATTGGGAAAATTGGCCGTTTAGCCCTACCCTCTGCTTTCTATCTTTTAACCAGTTCCTGATCCACATGACTTTTTAGTTTTGCCAAATGTCTCTGATGAAGAACCATGCTAAAGGCTCTCTGAAAGTCCAGATACACTATATCAGCCAACTCACCTTTGTCTACCTGTTTATTCACACCTTCAACAAAACAAAACAGATTAGTAAGACAAGATCTAGCTCTGTTTCTCCAGATCTTTCCCCTCTCAATTCTTGTCTCGACCTGACTGCCTCATAGTTCTCCACTAATTTTCTCAGTGTCAACCCCTCCAAATCATCGGCTATTTGGTTTTCCTTCTCAACTTCCCCTCCCACCTTGGCTCCTTTAATGTCATCCCTGCCCATTCCTCTTGTATCCTGCCTTCGTTATCTTGGTGTAACCCTCGACACCTCCTTGTCTTTCCACTCCCACATCTCCTCCTTGGTCCGCAGCTGCTTCTTCCACCTTCGTCGTATCAGGTCCCTTCGTCCTTATCTTTCCTCTAGTTCTCTCACTACTTTAGTCCTCTCCCTTGTAATTTCTCGCCTTGATTACTGTAATTCCATTTTTGCTGGTCTCCCCTCCTTTCAGATACGCCGTCTCCAACTTATTCAAAATACCGCCACCCGCCTAGTTACTTTCTCCTCTCCCCATGATCACATCACCCCTTGCCTCCTTTCCCTCCATTGGCTCCCTATTCGATACCACTTTATCTTCAAATACCTCATTACCATTCATAGTACCCTCCACTCCGATATCCCTCAGTATCTCTCCGATCTCATTTTTCACCAGCCTGTTCCTCGCCTTCTTCGTTCCTCCCATGGTAACCGTCTCTTTCTCCCTTCCCCTTCTCAAGCGCACCTCGAACTTACTCGCCACTCCACTCCGCTTTCTTCGTCCTTGGTCCTGCCCTGTGGAATTCCCTCCCCCTCCTCCTCCGTACTGAGCCCTCTTTTCCACAATTCAAGTCCCTCCTTAAAACACACCTCTTTACACAAGCTTTTGATCTTCCAGTTTCTCTTTGACACTATTGGCTCCCTCATTCATACTTACTGCTCTCATTACCCTCTAATATTTCATCACCATTCATAGAATCCTTCACTCCGGTACCCCTTACCCTCGTTTACCCCCCTCAGTCCCCTCTCTCTTGTTGTATGCTTCTATTTGTGTCGCTCTGCCCTTTTTATTCTCTCTCCTCTTTTCTCCTTTTCTTTTCTTTCCTGTCATACCATGGCATTCTTTTCTATCTTTCCTCCCTGCAGCCCATTTATTGTACACCGCTTTGATGCCTTATGGTTTAGGCGGTTTATCAAGAAACCAAATAAAGATAAAGATAAAGATAAAGACAAGATCTTCCTTGGCTAAAGCCCCTAGATGATAACCAACATGGTTTTCGTCCTAATCATGGAGTTGAAACTCTTTTGATATATCTCTTTGACAATATCCTCCGTGTTATAGACAACAACAAAAAAGGGATTCTAATGATCTTTGTAGATATTTCCTCAGCTTTTGACACAGTTGACCATTGAATTCTCCTGGAAAGACTACAGAAGATTGGTATTCATGGTAATACTCTCAAATGGTTTCAATCTTACCTTTCTGACAGGCAGATTAGAGTAAAAGTAGGGTATAATACTTCACAATCAGTAAATGTACTGCAAGGAGTCCCTCAAGGGTCCGCCCTCTCATCTCTTCTTTTTAATATTTACATACAACCAATCTGTGATATCATGAAAGCTCATAACATCCAATACACTATTTATGCAGACGACATTTTGATTTTTACGCCTTTTTCTATTGACAACCCTTTATATTCCAATATCTCAGTCTGCTTAACTGAAATGACAAGATGGTGTAAGGAAAATAATTTTTCAATCAATTATAGCAAAACTGAGGCCCTTATAATCACTCGTAACTCTGAATTCTTACATCCACCGAACATCAGAGTTGCTGGCACAAACATTCCAATTAAAACAGAAGTTAAATACCTTGGTGTTACTCTGGACAGTGAATTAAATCTTAAAGCTCACATTAATAAAACAATCAAGAATGCGTATTTTAGGATGAGAATTTTAAGAAGACTAAAACCACTTCTTGCCTCTGATCTTTTTCATACTGTATGTCAAGCGCTAATCACTCCTTTATTGGATTTTTGCAATCCCATCTTCCTTGGTTTAGCGTTGCAAACTCTCAAACCTCTTCAACTAGCACAGAATACCGCAGCCCGTATTATATCTGGAACATCTATTCATGATCACATTACTCCAGTTATGAAGGATCTTCATTGGCTCCCAATCCGTTTACGCATAAAATATAAAACAATAATTAACATATTCAAAATAAAACATCATATCTCAGCTAACAGTCTCCACTCCCTCATTCTTCCCGACCCCAGCTCCCGACCAAGAAGAAAGGGAACTTCTCACAGAGTAAGCTCTTCTATTAATTTCAGAACTTTGCAAAAGGATACTACTGAGAGAGCATTTTCCATGGCTGCCCCAATAATCTGGAATTCACTCCCAGACGAATTGAGATCATCAACGGAACTTAAAGACTTCCGTAAGCTGTTAAAAACATTGCTTTTCACTGAGCATTATGGACCTATCACGTAATCGTCTGATATACTGTGATGGCGAAGACAGCCAAAGCCCTATGGAAGTGGGAAAAGTACAGGCAATTTCCCCTAGGCAGAGCGAAAGGAAAAAAAATGCTCAGTTTAAAACTGCAGCTAAAGTTGAAAAAAACAACCTGTCAAAAGTTGTTGACCAAAAGCCACGCCCCAGCTCCATAGCAACTGAGGGTGGTGATGCAGCACAGCTGGGGGCGGGGTGGAAAGATACCAGCCAGTCACATGTTTATAAGCCCCAGAGAACAGAGAGAGAGAGACTCACAGGATCAGGAAGATTCTCAAGCTTCCCGGGAGAGGAAGGGAGATTAGAAAGGATCCAAAGAGAGGCAAGGAGATTGCCAGGACACGAGAGGAAGAGAGCTGACTCTGTTTCAGAGGAGGAGTCTGAAAGGGAGCCTTACTCAGGACACGAGGTTCATGTCTCCAGGAGAAAGAGAGACGAGAAGGCTGCTTTAACCCAGAGACAGCATGGCCAGGGAAAGAGCAAGGAACCCCTGCTAAAGAAACTCCCAAAAGATAATGCTGATAAAGCTATTAGCCAGAGGTCTCAGGAAGAGTTCCCAGACTGCCAGCTCCCAGAGTTTAACCAGAAGCAAGGTTACAGGAAGCCTCTCAGCAAGGAAGGGTTAAATGTTTTAAAACTGGTTCAGCTTATGCTGAGAGACCAGGAGGTAATTAACAGGCAGAAGTATTCTGTGCACCGAGGGAAAGCACAGCTGTTTGTGGACGACGTCACAGAACACTCTTGCTCAGACTGCGAATCTATGGATATCGGGGAAAACATTCTTTTAAGTGAGCCGGAGGAGCCAATGGAATGTGAGTTATCCCAGATAGTAAAATAATAGTGTGTGAATATATGTGTTGAAGAAAAACTCCATTTCTTTGCTATGCCTAATATGTTACAGAGCTGACAAGTTTTAATTAGTAAGCTTGCTGCCATGAATGAGACTTGATCAGGAGTGCTGTTAGAAGTCTCAGAACAACTGATTAAAACCAGTAAAAGCTCTGAAACAAAAGGAGAAAAGTTTTACTGCTGGAATTGTTTGTATTGAAGAATTCAATGAACATTTTTGTTTGAAGCACTGTGAAGAGAAGCTTTATAAGTGAATGGAAAGTTTTGTTTGCTGAAGTAAGCAATTAGTTTTTTTTCTTACCTGAGTTTCCTGTGAATAAGTGTACACGTGCTATACCAAGCTTCATTGTGAAGTTCCCGCTACTAAGGGAGGCTAATAAAAATATTCCTGCGTTTGCTTTCAAATCTCGGCTCAGCCTTTGCTTTACAACTACACATGCTCTGAACACTACAACTCCCAGAAGCCTTTGCTTTGGAAGTTACTTGAAAGTAACATTCGCTCCCCCTTCACCTCGTCAGGCAGCCGCCTAGGCGGGGGAAGGGCGCGACAGGTGGCGTAGTATTAAGGACCAAGCCTTGGTCACGTGGTCCTAAAAACACCGGATTTACAAGGAAGAAGAAAGAAGAAGAAAAAGAAAAGAAGAAAAGTGTTTTTTTTTTCTTTGGGCTGTGATACAAGCTGCTGCTGGAGAAGGCCAGGATCAACAGCTGAGGATCGGAGTGGAGCAGTTCTGGAGGCCGTTCCTGTTGATTGATAAGCCTGAGTCTACACCGGCTTAAGGTAATAGGTATTCATAAGGGAATACAAAAGGATACCAGAGCCGGGTGGGACTGCAGCAGTACAGCGGGGTCAAAGGAGAGAGGGCCTACACATTGAAGGGCCGCACTTGGTGTTCTTTCTCTGTTTTCTCTCGTTTCAGCTACTACCCAGCATGGAGCAGACGGCGCTGCTGAAATGCATAGCGGACCAGTTCCAAAAACAACAGGAAATGTCAGCACGGACACTGGACCAGATGGCAGCCATGCTCCAGGCACAGCAGAAACCCATGTTAGAGAAGATGGACGGTTGGCTGGGCCTGCAGAAACCGACAGTGGAGACATCAAGGACAGTACCAGGTTACTTGGGTGATATCCCAGGGTTGGGCATATATGGTACTGGGACATTTTCCTTTGGACAGTTAACCAAAGAGGACAATGTGGATGATTTTCTTGCCGTATTTGAGAGAGTAGCCTTGTTATCAGGCTGGGATGAAAAGCAGTGGGCCATACGCCTTGCCGCTTCATTAACTGGGGAAGCGCTAGCGGCGTATAGAGCCATGCCCGTAGAGTTAGCTACGGATTACAAAGAGGTGAAAAAGGCGATAAGAGACCGCCTAGGGCTAAGTCCCATGGTCTACCGCCACCTTCTGAAAAGCGCCAGGTTAAAGCCCGGTGAAACACCGCGCGCGCTATGCCAACGCATTAAGGGGTTAGCGGTAAAATGGCTAATGCCCGAGACACAGACAAAAGAGTCTTTATTGGATAGTATCATATTGGAGCAGTTTATGGACGCTGTTCCGCGAGAGATGAGGTCCTTCCTGATCCTACAAGACTGCAGGACCACAGAGGCAGCGACCGCACTGGCTGAACGTTACCTGGAGGCCAGTGTGGCGAGCCCAGTTAAAGTAGGTGGTCTGTCCTCCGCAGTAAATGTAGCATCAGAAAGGAAGGAAAAATATGTATGGAAAGAAGGTGTGAAAACAATGTCCTTGGCTAAACCTGATTATGTAACCAGGAAATGTTTTGCATGTGGAGAAGAAGGCCATATGAAAAGAAACTGCAGAGCTAGGACAGCATTGATGACCTCCCACTCTGAAGAGAGCGGAGAGGGTTTTCTCCTAGAGGTAGAGGGTGTACCTGTGGAGGCTTTATTGGACTCCGGAGCGGACCAGTCAATGATTTCGAGGAAGCTTTGGAGAGAAATAGCATCCCGGACTGGTCTGACTCTCGAGCCTCAAGAAAGGTCCATAAAGATAAGGTGCATTCATGGGGCAGCCTCATCGTACCCCATTTATACTGTGTCTATGAAAGGCTTAGGACGGAGCTGGAAAACACCAGTAGCTGTAGTGCCAGGGCTCCCACAAGCGCTAGTCCTAGGAAGAGACTGGCCCCAGTTCAGGCGTGGGATAGCAGAAGGGCTTCAACATAAAACTGGTATGGTGTCCACCAGGGCTCAGGAAAAAGCTAAAGAGGAGGAAGCAGACCCACCTAGTGACCCGATGTGTGGCCTACCCTCACATGATGATTTAGTGACCCCTCCGAGAGAGGAGGATAAAAGGAAAAAGGCTGAGAAACGCAGGGAGAGACAAGATAGGTCTCAAAATAAGGCTAAACTGTTAGCTGGTCAGGAGTTACCTTGGGTTCCGGCCGAGCTAGTGGAAAGGTTTCCCACTTTTCCTGAGGAGCAGCGGACGGATCCCGCACTCAAAAGGGCATTTGAGTATGCCAAAAAGGGGACGAATACCTTACCCCGATTCTTTTTGGATAAAGAGTTACTGTATCGGGAGAGTCTAGATCCTGGAACAGGGATAAGTAGAAAGCAGTTTGTAGTTCCCACTGCGTTTAAAATGTCAGTCCTGCGGCTAGCTCATGACCACCCCATAGGCGGTCACAAAGGGGTACATGGTACCCTGGATCAGATTCTGGCCCGGTTTTACTGGCCAGGTGTCTATACAGAAACCGCCAGGTTTTGTGAATCCTGTGCCGCTTGTCAGCGGGTAACTATCCACCATCCACCAAAAGTACCAATGATTCCCATACCTGTGGTATCCGAACCCCTACATAGATTAGCCATGGATATTGTGGGCCCACTTATAAAAACGCCACGCGGGTTCCAATATATCCTGGTAATTGTGGATCAAGCTACCAGATTCCCTTGGGCGGTTCCCCTTCGCAACATATCAGCTAGGAGTATAGCAATTGAGCTGGTAAAATTATTTTGCGAGGTTGGTTTTCCCCGGGAGGTGTTGTCCGATAGGGGAAGTAATTTCATGTCACGCTACCTTGCCCAAGTATGGGATGCCTTTGGCATTCGCCATATTCGAACGGCAGCCTATCATCCCCAATCCAATGGGCTGGTTGAGCGGCAGAACCAGACCCTGAAGAAGATGTTAAGGCGGAGTTTAGAGGGAGACATGAAGGATTGGGACGTTATGCTTCCCTTCGCACTATATGCATGCAGGGAGAGGAAGCAAGCCTCTATGGGCATTGCCCCGTATGAGTTGTTATATGGACGGACCCCTCGTGGTGTCCTGGACATATTGAGAGAACAATGGGTAGAGCCAAGTATTGAAGAAATAGGTATACCCCACTTCTTGAAGGATTTAAAAGGGCGGCTACGTCGCATCTCACAAGTGGCTGAGGTAAATATGGCAGCCAGCCAGTTGCGCCAAAAGTAGTATTATGACAGGCGTGCAAAGCCTCGGCAGCTGGAGGTAGGAGAAAAAGTAATCGTTATGGTGGCCGGACCTAGTCCGAAATTTGAGAGTAGATGGAAGGGACCCTACCGCGTGGTAAAACAGGTAGGCCCTGTATCCTATTCCGTACAGGACAGAAGGGGGCATCCGCAAATCTACCACATTAATGTCCTACGCCCTTGGCACGAGCGGATAGCCTTAGCCAGGTTGGCTACAGTACAGGACAGGACAGAAGAAACTTCAATCACACATGAGGCCCTTAGCCGTATTACGTGCTGTGCGGAAGAAAAAGCGCCAGCCCGTAATATCTTAAGTGGGGGGATATGTGATGGCGAAGACAGCCAAAGCCCTATGGAAGTGGAAAAAGTACAGGCAATTTCCCCTAGGCAGAGCGAAAGGGAAAAAAATGCTCAGTTTAAAACTGCAGCTAAGGTTGAAAAAAACAACCTGTCAAAAGTTGTTGACCAAAAGCCACGCCCCAGCTCCATAGCAACTGAGGGTGGTGATGCAGCACAGCTGGGGGCGGGGTGGAAAGATACCGGCCAGTCACATGTTTATAAGCCCCACAGAACAGAGAGAGAGAGACTCACAGGATCAGGAAGATTCTCAAGCTTCCCGGGAGAGGAAGGGAGATTAGAAAGGATCCAAAGAGAGGCAAGGAGATTGCCAGGACACGAGAGGAAGAGAGCTGACTCTGTTTCAGAGGAGGAGTCTGAAAGGGAGCCTTACTCAGGACACGAGGTTCATGTCTCCAGGAGAAAGAGAGACGAGAAGGCTGCTTTAACCCAGAGACAGCATGGCCAGGGAAAGAGCAAGGAACCCCTGCTAAAGAAACTCCCAAAAGGTAATGCTGATAAAGCTATTAGCCAGAGGTCTCAGGAAGAGTTCCCAGACTGCCAGCTCCCAGAGTTTAACCAGAAGCAAGGTTACAGGAAGCCTCTCAGCAAGGAAGGGTTAAATGTTTTAAAACTGGTTCAACGTATGCTGAGAGACCAGGAGGTAATTAACAGGGAGAAGAATTCTGTGCACCGAGGGAAAGCACAGCTGTTTGTGGACGATGTCACAGAACACTCTTGCTCAGACTGTGAATCTATGGATATCGGGGAAAACATTCTTTTAAGTGAGCCGGAGGAGCCAATGGAATGTGAGTTATCCCAGATAGTAAAATAATAGTGTGTGAATATATGTGTTGAAGAAAAACTCCATTTCTTTGCTATGCCTAATATGTTACAGAGCTGACAAGTTTTAATTAGTAAGCTTGCTGCCATGAATGAGACTTGATCAGGAGTGCTGTTAGAAGTCTCAGAACAACTGATTAAAACCAGTAAAAGCTCTGAAACAAAAGGAGAAAAGTTTTACTGCTGGAATTGTTTGTATTGAAGAATTCAATGAACATGTTTGTTTGAAGCACTGTGAAGAAAAGCTTTATAAGTGAATGGAAAGTTTTGTTTGCTGAAGTAAGCAATTAGTTTTTTTTCTTACCTGAGTTTCCTGTGAATAAGTGTACACGTGCTATACCAAGCTTCATTGTGAAGTTCCCACTACTAAGGGAGGCTAATAAAAATATTCCTGCGTTTGCTTTCAAATCTCGGCTCAGCCTTTGCTTTACAACTACACATGCTCTGAACACTACAACTCCCAGAAGCCTTTGCTTTGGAAGTTACTTGAAAGTAACATTCGCTCCCCCTTCACCTTGTCAGGCAGCCGCCTAGGCGGGAGAAGGGCGCGACAATACCTACCCACCACTTCAAAGCTCTTTAAGTAGTTTATATTATCATATGATATTTTTATTTTATATTACCTTGTAGTTTAGCACATGTCATGTTGTAATGATTAATGTGCAATGTTTTAATGATTATATGTTTTAATGATTATATTTTTCTTACAATTCAATTAACTCATCCCCTGTATATCTTTCACTCTCATTATGTTTTGTCTGTTTTGTTTCTTACACCGCCTTGATTGTATGATAAGGCGGTATATAAATACAGTTAAATAAATAAATAAATAAATGTTGGTTGTCTCCCATTAAGCCATTTGTGTACAAACAAATATGCAGTAGCGTCACTTTTCAGAGCTCTATATGACTTCTCAGTACTTCCTATATAACTAGCTCTACTCTTCACCTTCAAGATGATATGATACATGAACTCACTATGTCACAACTCATCCACCGCTTTATATAAATATGCAACTGGGTCTCAGACCAGACTTGGGTGACTTATCGTACTCATATACTTGTATGGAAACAGCGCCCAAACTTACATCAATGACCCAACATGTTGCTTATTTTTTATGTAAGCTAAAGTGGATATTTTTACCAAGCAATAAAGCTTAAACTTATTGAGAAATGTAAAGAGGATGCTTATCTAGAATTAATGAGTTTTCTCCCAATGCTAAATGTTAGCGCCGTGGAGTTTCACGATCAAGCGTTTCTTCAGGGGGTGCTCATCTTCTTGTTCTAACAAAACAAACATGATCATTGACCCACCGGTGATTAATATATCGGGTTGTGATATTCCATCAACACAAATACAGATTTTAAATAAAGGGCTTTCTTATGTACCAACATTGCATTTTGATGAATTTCAATTTAGAATTGATTTAGAACATCTCTTTCGAAAATTAATACTGAAAGCTTACTTTGCTAATCAAAGGAGTGAGTCTGTATAGCACTGTCTTTTAAATCGGATTCCTTTACCATTAAAATCTACCTGGGTACCCCCTGGTCCAGCACCATCTTCTTTGGTTTTGTATAAAACATTAGTCATTCAGGATGTAGTTTCCCTGACACAAGGATGGAGGAAAACGTTCAATACTCTGACATGGGAAGAGCGAATGTCTTTAAAGGATTTACAGTCCCGTCGGGATGTGGTTATCCGTAGAGCGGATAAAGGGGGTAGTATAGTAGTGTGGGGTAGACAACAATATTTGGATGAGGCTGCTCGTCAATTATCCGATGTTACTACATATAGGGTTTTATCCAATGATCCTACTCTGCGGTTAAAGGATGATATACAAAACTTAACAACACAGGCATTGAAAGATAATATTATTTCAAAGAAAGAACATCAATTTCTGAATGACACAGAGTGTACATTGGCAAAATTCTATTGAGTTCCAAAAATTCACAAGAACAATACACAGCCTTCTGGAAGACCGATAGTGTCTACAAAAAGTTCGGTGTTGGAACCATTATCGATCTATGTTGATTCTTTTCTCCGTCCACTCCTAGAAAACATACCTTCTTACATTAGAGACACCTCACACTTTTTGCAAATTTTAGAAGCTCATATACAATGGGCTGATGTACAAAATATTTTATTAGTTACGCTCGATGTCACCTCCCTCTACACGAATATTCCGCAAGAAGCAGCTGTGAAGGTGGCAGCAGAGGCCCTTTATAATAGACAAGATCTTTCAGATATTCATCAGAATTTTTTGATACAGTTGTTACGTTTAGTACTGTTTCACAATTATTTTTTATTTGAGAATGTTATTTACTTGCAGAATTCCGAGGTCGCCATGGGAGCCACCTGTGCTCCGTCGGTAGCCAATATCTATATGGAGGCGTTTGAGCGAAAATGGATTTCTACATCTATTTTTAATGTTAACATCAAATTGTGGAGTCGCTATATAGATGACGTGTTTATGCTCTGGCAAGGCACATTAGAAAATCTAGCTTGCTTTGTTCAATGGTTAAACAGTTGTGACGCCAACATCCAATTTACTTATGAAAGTGATGAGCAATCCTTAACGTTTTTGGATGTCCGAATAACAAAGGGATATAAAATGTGGAATACATCGGTATTTTGTAAACCTACCAATAGAAACACCTTGTTGCACTATAGTAGTGCTCATCCGAAAAGGTTAAAGGATAGCCTCCTGTTCTCACAATTTCTTAGATTTCGTCGAAATTGTTCAGAAGTAAGAGAGTTCAAAATACAAGCAACTGCATTGAAAGAAAAATTCCGAACACGGGGATATCCTAACCATGTGATTGAAACAGCTTACAAATGTGCATTGTATTATAATCGAGAACATTTGCTGTCCCCTCGACGCATACAAACATCATCACAGAATTGTGTTAATTTTATCACAAAATACTCGCCATATAGTCATAAAATAACAAAAATATTGAAAAAACATGAGAATGTCTTACATAGTATACCGGGATTAGAAAACAACTACATTCGATGTGTTTGGCGAAGACAACGGAATATGAAAGAAATTCTTAGCCATACTGTTCTTCGTTTGGAATCGTCTAGTTTAACGCGGGAAAATAAGGGCCATTTTAAATGCGGGGACTTTATATTGTTACAGCGAGAACAAAGATGGATTTTCAACTTAGACATGGTGTATCCCAATGGCCTCAACTCCCAGATAGAGTGGAGAGTATGTCATTGAAGAACCGATAGTTAAGACTGAGTCACATGATCTTCACATGATCTTCCAAATTATTTAAATTCCCTGGGGTAATGGGGTCCGCATGCGCGGCGTCTTTTAGCGGTTGATAGTAGCCGGCATGGGGTGAGTGAGGATTTGCTCTGTGTCTATAGTTAACAATAATATGGAAAGATGATGTATGTATTAAATTCATTTTTGTTTCAACGCTACAGATTGAGTAATAAATGAGGATAACAAATGAGGAGAGTTGCTTAATAGAACAAGAAGATGAGCACACCCTGAAGAAACGTTTGATCGTGAAATGCCATGGCGCTAACATTTGGCGTTGGGAGAAAACTCATTAATTCTAGTTAAGCATCCTCTTTACATTTCTCAATAAGTTTTATTGCTTGGTAAAAATATCCACTTTAGCTTACATAAAAAATAAGCAACATGTTGGGTCATTGATGTAAGTTTGGGCACTGTTTCCATACAAGTATATGAGTACGATAAGTCGCCCAAGTCTGGTCTGAGACCCAGTTTATTTATTTTATTTATTTAGCTGTATTTATATCCCGCTTTTCACCGGGTCAAAGCGGTCAATTGGGAGATACATTTAACACGAGAGGATATGACACACATACGCTAATACTTACAGGGAACATGGGCAATGGAGGGTTAAGTGGCTTGCCCAAGACCACAAGGAGTACCTATAGGAGTAGAAATCCCAGTCCCTCCGGCCTGAGATTGCTGTCCCCAGGTGGGACTTGAACCCCCGGCCCTCCGGCCTGAAGTACCTTGTCCTAACCACTAGGCCACTCCTCCCTGTTGCATATTTATATAAAGTGGTGGATGAGTTGTGACATAGTGAGTTCACGTATCATATCATCTTAAAGGTGAAGAGTGGAGCTAGTTATATAGGAAGTACTGAGATCCCATTAAGCCATGACTATCTACATGTCCAGTAATTTTGTTCTTTATAATGGTTTCTACCATTTTTCCTGGTACTGATGTCAGGCTCACCGGTCTGTAGTTTCCCGGATCACCCCTGGAACCCTTTTTAAAAATTGGCATTACATTGGCCATCCTCCAATCTTCAGGTATTAGAGATGATTTTAATGATAGTTCACAAATTACTAATAGTAGGTCTGCAATCACATATTTCAGATCTTTCAACACTCTTGGATGTATACCATCCAGTCCAGGTGATTTGCTACTCTTCAGTTAATGAAATAGTTGTAATACATCTTCCCAGTGTATCAGTATTTCTTTCAATTATTCCAATGCATCACCTTTAAATACTATTTCAGTCATGGGTAACATCCGTACATCTTCCTCAGTAAAGACCGAAGGAAAGAATTCATTCAGTCTCTTCATTATGGCCTTCTCTGCTCTTAGTGCCCCTTTAACCCATCATCTAATGGTCCAACTGACTCTCTCACAGGTTTTTTGCTACAAATGTACTTGAAAAAGACTTTATTATGCATTTTTGCTTCCACAGCAAGCTTTTCCTCAAATTCTCTTTTTGCCTACCTTGCATCTAACTTGCTAGTGCTTATGTAGTTTCCAGTTTTCGTCATTTCCTGAAAGATACTTTTTTGGCAACAACAGCTTCTCCCTTTTAAACCATGCTGGCAGTTTTTTTACTTCCTTTCACTTTTCTTAAAGTGTGGAATACAGCTCGTCTGAGCTTCCAAGATAGTATTTTTAAACAACACCCATGCTTGATGTAAATCTTTAACCTTTGCAACTGCTCCTTTTAGTTTTTTCTTTACTATTTTCCTCATTGTATCATAGTCTCCCTTTTGAAAGTTAAAAGGTAGTACTGTGCATTTCTTTGCCATCCTTTCTCCATTTATTAAATCAAATGTGATCATGCTATGATCACTATTGTCAAGTGGCCCCAACACCCTTATCTCTTGCACCAGATCTTGTGTCCAAAATGGCTTCCCATCTGGTTGGTTCATGAACCAGCTGCTCCAAAAAACAGTCATTTTTTTCATCTACAAACGTTTTCTCCCTAGCATGTCGTGCCGTGACACTGACCTGATCGATACTGGGGTAATTGAAATCACCCATTATTAAACTGTGTTGTAACTTTTTTTAGATTCCCTGATTTCTTTGAGCATTTCATCATCCATTTTTTCATTTTGGCCAGGAGATATAGTACACCCCCACTGCTATCGCCTTCTCCTTCCCCTTTTAACATAGAATTTCAATTCATAGAGATTCTACAGTGAATTTTGTTTCCTGCAAAATTTAAATCCTTTGTGACTCAATGTCCTCTCTAACATAGAGTGTAACCCCTCCACTAATTTGATCTGCTCTGTCATTACGATATAGTTTTTACCCAGCTATCACAGTGTCCCACTAATTGTCTGCCTTCCACCATGTCTCTGAGATATCTATCATATCTAATCTCTTATTTAGTGCTATATATTCTAACTCTCCCATCTTATTTTTTAGACTTCTAGCATTTCCATACAAGCATTTTTGAGGCTATATTTTATTCATATTAATCTGGTATCAAAGACAGGGAAGCTGTAATATTAGAGGGCATAACATGAAGCTGCAAGGGGGTAAACTAAAAGGTAACGTCAGGAAATACTTTCTCACTGAAAGGGTGGTGGATGCTTGGAATGCCCTCTCGATGGAAGTGGTGGGGGCAAATACAGTGACAGAATTCAAAATGGTATGGGACAGACACAGTGGATCCCTTTATAGAAACAAGATAAAATCAATATAAACTTAACTATATCTGATATCGTAACAAGTCGAGGTGACCTGCATGGAGTGGTAGGTACACCCCTAAACAAAGGCATGGGGAGGGTTGCCCTGCACGGAGCGGCAGGCATACCTACTCTTGCCACCTTACTGGGCAGACTAAATGGGCCATTCTGGTTTTTATCTGCGGTCATATACTATGTAACTATGTAAATGTGGATCAATTGTTTACGCCATCAAATAGTAAAAAGACTAAGGGACATACAATGAAGCTACAGTGTAATCCATTTAAGACTAATAAGAAATTTTTTTTTCACAGCACATAATCAAACTCTGGAATTCGTTAGCGGAGAATGTAGTAAAAACTGTTAGCGTAGCTAGATTTTTAAAAAATTTGGACTAGTTCCTAGAGGTAAGGTCCATAAACCATTATTAAAGAAGACTCAGGTAATCCACTGCTTGTCCCATTACAAGCATTATGGAACTTATGTGTCCTTTTGAGAAACTGCTAGGTACTTGTGATCTGGATTGGCCACTGTTGGAAACAAGATACTGGGCTTGATGGACTTTGGTCTGCCCCAGTATTGCATTTCTTATGTTCTCCCTCCTTTGCTTTTCTATCATTTTTGACATCTTTAGCTATGCCTTCTGACTGAGGCAAGATGACACCCTAGGGCAGGAGGGGACCATGCATGTGTGGTGGCATCTCCCAAAGGTTTTCTTTGAAAGCTGGGGAGATGCTTCCACGAAGGCTCCGTCGGTGCTGACATCACCCATATGTGAGGACTGATTCCTGCTGTCCCCAGAGAACACCTGTTACAGGTGAATAACTACACTTTCTCCAGGTCATCCAGCTTGTCTCTGATTTCTACAGATAAGAGGTCCAGTTTATGCAACTTCCTCTGAAAGAGGTTAGTAGAGTCAAGCTGTTCTCCAGTATTTATTTTTGGGTCATGCATTCGTCTAGTGTTTTCAGTTCAGATTTGAGTTCAGAAACTGCAGAAGTAATACCCACATTTAATAGTTTGATTTGATTAAGTAGCTCAAGAAAACCCACCCTAGTAACCAGAGACTCTTGGGAGCTTTGGAGAACTTAGCTAAAGCTTCTACAAAGCTATGCTTAGTTGCCATTAATTACAGCATAAAGAAAACTGGCGTCCGCTAAGCATATCAATTTATGAACCAGAAGCAGAAAGTAGCATTCAAAAAGTCGACATAAAAGCATGATGCAAAAAGATATACATGAAAATACCATGCGAAAGTATGTGTGCAATAAGGAGGAGGGGAGGGAAATCTCCACACTTTATTTCAAAAAAGGCCACATGATACTAATATTGAAAGGAGGGCAAATCTAAGACAATTTTTGGTACACAGATACAGCATTAAAAAACATCATTTGAGGTTACAAGAACAGCACCAAGGGGGGCGTTTCCAAGATGGCCGCAGCAGCAGTCAGCTCTGTGTGAGTGCGCTGTCATAGGAAGGAAGCGAAAGGGGAAGTCAGGGCTGTTGCCCTCACAGCCTATTGATGCCTCTATGCCGAGTGCAATTTCTGTGTCGGGTCCCTTAGATCCATTTCTTGTGCACACCGTGCGGGTCTCGGAAGGAGAGGGAGGAGTTTCTCGGCTTGCAGTTTCGCCAGAGCTGGAGTGCCCGGCGTATGCGTCAATATCATCTTCGTCCCCCATATTGAGTCCGGTGCCAAAATTGACTCGTAGCCAGCCCTTGCCAGAAGGCTTCCTGGAGTTATCATCTCCACCCTCGGTGGTGGGGGGCAATTCCTCACGAGGGCCAGGTTGGGCTGTCTCGGCTGGGTCAGAGAGTGAGCTGTCTGGAGAGCTGTGCTCACAAAGATCTTTGGTGGCGTCTGGAGAACACCTCTTGCTGAACCAGAAATGGATTTCTCTTTGCAGAGACCTCAGAACTTCACGCTAGAAGCCATCTGGAATGCGATTGTAACCTTGGATGAGGTTCTTTTGCCTCAAGTATCTTCTCTGGCCAACAAGGTGAATGTTTCCACAGGTTTGGTGAATGAGTTGGAGATGAAGGTTTCCATGATTCAAACGGAATGTGATGATGTCCGTAACAAGGTAGTGAGCCTTGAGGAACACTCAGATGGACATAGAAAGAACTTTCAGTCTTTACAAATGAAAATTGAACATTTGGATAATTTATCTCGAGCCAATAACTTGAGAATTATTAATTTCCTTAAGGTTCCATCGATTTCTCCTAGAGATATGTTTAAAAAATATTTAGTGGAGATACTGGGAGTATCCCCCAAGTTGGTGCCCCCTCTGGTAAAAATTTACTATCTACCTAAAGCAAAGCGTGTCTTGGCTCAAAGTGAGATAGGAGGTAACCAAACTCAGGAGGATGTTTTGAATGTCTCAGATATATTAGAAAATTCTGGTTTTGAATCACAGGTGCCATCTACGTTGTTAATAACCTTCGCTTTGTTGTCTGATAAGGAATGGTTACTGAAATTATTTTTTCAGAAGCGGAAAATTATGTTTCGTGGGTTCTCAGTGCGTATATATCCTGATTTATCAAGAGAAACCCAGAAGCGGCGTAGAGAGTTTTTACTACTCCGGCCTGGGGTTTTGCAATTGGGAGGGCTCTTTTTCCTTAAGCATCCTTGCAAGTGCTTGGTGAAATACCAGACGATTTCTTATATTTTTTTTGAGCCCTCCCAATTGTTGGCTTTCATTAGTGCCAGGCGTCTGGAGGCCTCCATTGACTCATAGGATTGTTAGTCCGATTCATGACTGTATGCATTTTCCTCTTACATTGGGTTTAAATGTTATTATTAAGTTAATTCCCTCTGTATAGTGGGCTAGAGAGATTAGGCATTCTGTACTTATGTAAAGTTATATTTCTTGTTAATGTATCCTGGCTATTGTGGATGTTTTCTGATTGTCTTTTCTATTGCTTCAAGAATGGTTTATGTGACCTTTCTTGACTTATTTGAAAAATTTCATAAATAAAAAAAAATTTAAAAACAGCACCAAAAAAAATGGATGGAATTTTTCTGGATATGTCACTCAGGAAATTAGATAAGAATGTCTGTAAGTCATATGGCTACAAGAAAGAGGGCCTTTGTGTTCTATGCCCCCTTGTGTTGGAATGCCCTCCCACTCAACATCCGGTCCATTACAGAGCTTACCCTATTCAGGAGGGCACTGAAACACTACCTCTTCCTGCAGCATTATGGTACCACACAACAAACACTCATTCCTAGTCACCTAAACATCCACTCCAATCTACCTACCATACAGGCAACCACTGCAGCTCGATAACACTACCAAACTCCTAGCAGGATCATGTATATAGTAACCTAAGAATGTAAACTACCTAGCTCAGAGCTTGTATATAGTTTCCCCAGTTAACCCAAGTTTATCAACCCTGTTTTATGTAAGTCCAGTGGGGGCCCCACCCGTGTCTGGACAAAACTGATGTTATTTGTAAACCGAGCTGATTTTGAAGAGCGCGGTATAGAAAAGACTTTAAATAAAATAAAATAAAATAAATAAAATATGTATCTTTCCCCCACACCTTGCCCCGGTAAATGTCATGGATAGTACTTCTCTTATGCAGTTTTTCTGAAGAGGCAAAAACACCACTGCGGCAAGTCGCAATTAAAAGATCAATTTCTAAACTGCATCACTATAATACCATGGGTTCTCAACCCAGTCCTTGGGACACACCAAGCCAATCAGTTTTTCAAGATAACCACAATGAATATGCATGAGAAAAATTTGAATACAATGGAGGCAGTACATGTAAATTTCTCTCATACATATTCAGTGTGGTTATTCTGAAAACCTGACTGACTAGGTGTGTTCCTAAGGACTGGATCAATAATCCCTGCTATATCCCAAGGAGCAGTGTAATCCAGGCCCCCAGGGAATATGAAACATCAGGTAAAATTCTTGGGGGTGGGGGTATTCAAAGTGATTAATGTTGTTAGCAGACCTGTTCATTGCATTAATCACGCTGACTACGATATGCAGTGGCACTAACACTTTATTGCTGTTGAATATCCGTAAGTGCTGCCGCTGCAGGCTAGCCAGCTAGCATCAGGGTGTCCCGGGGGGTGGAGTGGGGGTGACACCCAGCAATAACCAGGCAGCAGCAATATTGAGCCACTGCCTGGCTATCGCTATATAGCAAAAGATAGGCACATTAAAGACTGGCCTAACTATTATCACCAAAGCTAACCAGGCAGCAGCTGAAAATCGTCATTCCCTGGTTAATTTCATCGCTATCTGGCTGACCCGCATATTCAATGATGGTGATTGAATATGGTCCTGGCTAGCCACCGCCGCTGAATATTGGGCCCCTTGTGTTTGGAATAATGATATTAAGAACCACATTCTTCATGTACCTGTCTGAGCTAGGTGTTATGATATGCTGGTATACACTCACAGTTCAGAAACTTGGTTCCAAACCACGTCATTGCCCACCATGGGATCACTTTATCTGGGGGGCCTCTACCAAACTGGAATGAAATTCTGCCAAGATATATCAGGCCTGATATTCAGTGGCAGCATTTAGTGGTTATATAGTTCGGGGCAGACGTATTTGCCCTTCTAAATGCCCGGACCCTATTCTGGTGAATGAGCTCCCCGCATGTACTGCAGAGATGTGCGGGGAGCTCTGTACCCTGGCGGGAGGGGGCAGACCAAGGGAGGAGTGAGGGCAGGCCAGAGGCATACCCTGACCCCGGACGTACAGGGCCTATTCCAGTGATGGTCCTGTATGTCTGGGCCTGGGCAGATGGACGGAGGACTTATTCCATCACAGAGGTGGAATAAGTTCCTTAGACATGGAGGATAGCGCAGCAAGGCAGGCACAGGCACAGTGAGTGTTGCAGGGGGTCCCCGCAGCCCGACCCTGGCCATGACAGGCCCGATCTAGGGTCGGGCTGCAGGGAAAGGAGCACACAGGTATTGTGCAGCTGATCAGGGCTCCAACATGGAGCTGCAGTGCCCTGACAATGGGACGCCATGGCAGCGCGGCTCCATGCAGGAGCCAGGTTAAGCTAGCAGGGCAGAGCTCTGGACATCTGGGGTGCTTGAATCAGGGCATGTCCTGGATGTCCAGACCCTATGTTGAGATTCTGCTCCCGCGGGGCAATCCAGCCTCCATGGGAGCAGAATCGGGTGCATCTCCGGGCCGTCCAGATTTCTGGACATCTGGACAGCCTGGATGTGCACCTACGGAACTGGCCTCCAAACCCGGATATTCAATGCCAGGGCCAATCTCTGCCATAGTATATGCACCTTGGTGGAAGAATTGAGTGCACCTGCTATGAAATAACAGTAAGTAAGCCGAAACAGTGAATGCCCATTTAATTCTGCATTTTCTTTGGTATTGCAGGCATCAAGAAAAAAACAAAATACAACAAATTTAGAAATAGTGTCTGTAACAGAGGAAGACTTACCAGAAGTGGAAGTTCCAGTCTCCTACTTAAGATTCTTCTTATCACAGGCTAAAATCGAACCAGGGGAAGGTGGAAATGGTAGGGATTTAGACCTTTATGTTATAGTGATGTCATTTCATAACAGAACCATGGCAAAGCAGGCAGGTTTATCCAAAGAAAACAAAACCAAATACAAAATATATGTTTTATAACAGGTTGCCTAAAAGAATTTGAAGTCAGCCTACTTTATGCTAATTTTACAAAGGTAACATAGGAAACTGTGTGTCTTTATAAAATAAACACTTAAAACGTGTACATACACATACGCAAATTTATATTAGCGCTGAGAAAGGTATAAATGTGTATGGCATACTCTATGCATGTATGTATGTATTTTATAAACAATCACAACTCTATCCCTGGGAGTATCTAAGAACAGCATGTTATTGTTCATACTGTATAATGCTTGTTTCCATACTGTTTAATGTGTGCAATTTTGGTTGCCATATTTTAAAAGGATATAGCAAAAGTAGAAAAGGTAAAGAGAAGAGCCACCAAAATGGTAAAGGGGATGAAAGGATACCCCTATGAGGAAAGCTTAAAAGGTTAGGTCTCTTCAACTTGGAAAAGGACAGCTGAGGGGAGATATGATAGAGGTCTATAAATTAATGAATGGAGTAGAACAAGTAAACGTAGATCAGTTGTTTATACCATCAAAAAGTAGAAAGTCTAGGGGACACATAATGAAGCTACAACGTAACCCATTTAAAATTAATAAGAGAAAATATTTTTTCACTCAATGCATAATAAAACGCTGGAATTTGTTACTGGAGGATGTAGTAAAAGCTGTTAGGGTAGCTGGATTTAAAAAAGGTTTGGACAAGTTCCTGGAGGAAAGGGCCATAAACCATTATTAAAGAGGACCAGGGAAATCCACTGCTTACCCCAGGACAAACATTGTGGAACCTATGTACCTTTCTGGGAACTTGGCAAGTACTTGTGACCTGGATTGGCCACTGTTGAAAACAGGATGCTGGGCTTCATAGACCTAGGTGTGACTCAGTATGGCATTTCTTATGTCAACTTTAAATGCTGGCTTGTTTTATAACAGAAAGAAAAAGAACCTAGTTCTTTCAACTATTAGAACGTTTAGTGCAATGTCCCTTGCAGCATCTATAATTTCTTAGCAATACTTCTCATTTCAAGGTCCTAACTTGTAGTGGTGTCCTGCATGGGATATAAAAGATCAGACATTAAAAAAAAAAGAAAAACGGAAACTTTCCATAAGTTCTGGTTATTTCCATGTTACTGTTTCTGTAAACTACTGGCTATTTCCAAGTTACTATTTCTGTAAACTACTTCATTCTGGGGTTTTTATAGCACAATCCAGAACTTAGGCCTCCTGGCCTCAATTCTGTGTATTCTCAATTTTGAGTATTCTCTCTCTTTCTCTCTCCCATTTACTAGCATGGTTGACTCATGTACACATGTTTCTTTATGGAAAACAAATTCTGTTGGACCATTAGATGATAGAGGGGTAAAAGGGGCACTACGAGGGGACAAGACTGTAGCAGAGAGACTGAATGAATTTTTTGCTTTAGTCTTTACTGAGGAAGTTGTAGGGATGTTACTCAAGACTGAAATGGTATTTAATGATGATGCCACAGAATTGAAAGAAATATCGATATACCAGGAAGATGTATTACAACTATTTGATAAACTGAAGAGTAGCATATCACCTGAACCGGATGGTATACATCCAAGGGATTTGAAAGAACTGAAATATGAGATTGCAGACCTACTATTAGTAATCTGTGAACTTTCATTAAAATCACCTGTAATACCTGAAGATTGGAGGGTGGCCAAAGTAATGTCAATTTTTAAGAAGGGTTCCAAGAGTAATCCAGGAAACTACAGACCGGTGAGTCTGACGTCAGTACCAGGAAAAATGGTAGAAACCATTATAAAGAACAAAATTACTGAACATGTAGATAATCATGGCAGAATGGGAGACAGCCAACATGTCTTACTAATCTGTTATGTTTTTTTGAAGCTGTGAAGAAGTAGGTAGACAAAGGTGAGTTGGTTGATATAGTGTATCTGGATTTTCAGAAAGCCTTTGACAAGGTCCCTCATGAGACATTCTTGGCAAAATTAAAAAGTCATGGGATAGGAGGCAGTGTACTATTGTGGATCAGGAACTGGTTACAAGATAGAAAGCAGAGGCTAGGGCTAAATGGCCAATTTTCCTAATGGAGAAAGGTGAATAATGGAGTACCCCAGGGATCTGTGCTGGGTCCACTGCTTTTTAACATATTCATAAATGACCTGGAAATGGGAATAACGAGTGAGGTAATCAAATTTGCAGATGACACAAAATTATTCAAAGTTGCTAAAACCCAAGAGGATTGTGAAAAATTGCAAGAGGCCCTTGATAAATTGGAAGAATGGATTTTCAAATGGCAGATGAAATTTAATGTGGACAAGTGCAATTATGCACCTAGGAAACAACCCAAACTTTGGTTAGACAATGCAAGGTTCCATATTAGGAACCACCACCCAGGAAAAAGATTTAGGCGTCATCATGGATAGCACGTTGAAACCCTCTGCCCATGTGCAGCGGTGGCCAAGAAAGCAAATAGAATGCTAGGAATCATAAGGAAAGAAATGGAGAATAAAACAAAGGATATTATAATGCCTCTGTATCGTTCCATAGTGCGACTGCACCTTGAATATTGTGTGCATTTCTGGTCACCGTATCTTAAAAAGGATATAGTGTTTATTTATTTTATTTAAATGGATTTGTATCCCACCTTATCCTAAAATCAAGGCAGTTTTCACTTCAAATGATTCAAATTTTTAAAGGGGGGTGTTGTTCGCATGCAGTGGTAGGATAGTCGTGTATGTGTGGGTGTATACAAGTGTAGCTTAATTAAGAGAGGCAATACATACAGCATGAGCTATTTACAGGGTGCTATATACAGTGACAAGGAGGGGTAGGCTAGGGTAGGAGGGCGGTGTTATTAGAAAAGGTACAGAGAAGAGCCACCAAAATGGTAAAGGGGATGAAAGGATACCCCTATGAGTAGAGGCTAAAAAAGTTAGGAATCTTCAACCTGGAAAAGAAACAGCTGGGGGGAGATTTGATAGAGGTCTATAAATTAATGAATGGAGTGGAACGGGTAAAAATAGATCAATTGTTTACGCCATCAAAATATAGAAAGACTAGGGAACCTGCAATATGCAATGAAGCTACAGTGTAAACCGTTTAAGACTAATAAGAGGAAATATTTTTTCACTCAACGTGCAATCAAACTCTGCAATTCGTTACCGGAGGATGTAGTAAAAGCTGTTAGTGTAGCTGGGTTTAAAAAAGGTTTGGACAAGTTCCTGGAGGAAAGGTCCATAAACCATTACACAGGTACACTACCAAAAAACTGCCTCCAGTTTTGCAACTGATTCCTATAGATTTTGGGGTGCTGAATCCAGGAAAAATAGCCAAAATGTTCCATCACGTCACGTTTTCTTGCAAAATTAGATTTCTTACCCATATAAGGAATGTTCACATAATTTCTTTTTAGCCGACTGCACTTTATTTTCTTGGCCCAAAATAGAGGTTGTAATGGTTAACTAACTAGAAACACTCCCTCATGATATTTTAGAGTGTTTTGTATTCATTTTATACATTAACAGGACAATTGGGAGGCGGGGGGCTAAATCCAGTACTCGCGCTGGCGCATGTTCTTTCCTGTTCGCCTCGCCTCGTTTGCTCGCTCAAACACGGTGGTTGCGACATGAACGTTCCTGTCAAATTTCAGTTTCTTGCAAGTTCATTATTACCTTTTCTTTGCTCAGTTGTAATCCAGCTTTATTCCGAAGTGGTTCACTACAGTTGTAGTTTGCAGTGCTGTGTATTTGTGATGGCTCACAGAGCCAGAGGTTGCGTCAACTCTCCGGACAGTTTTTGTTTTATTTGTGGGGAATATACCGTGAAAAAGCGGCAGAGGAACATTTCCGCATTTATGTAAATAGTATATTTCGCCTATTTCGGTTTGAAGTTAGGCGAGCAAGACAAACCGTGGGCTCCTCACAAAGTGTGCAAGACATGTGAGGAAGATCTACGCTTATGGATGAAAGGTAAAAAACAAGCATTTCATTTCGGAATACCTATGATGTGGCGTGAACAAAGAGACCACAGCAGTGACTGCTATTTTTGCTCTTGCATTGTGAAGGGATACAACTTAAAAAATAAGAACGTAATAAGTTACCCCAACCTTCCCTTAGCAATTAGGCCTATGCCTCATAGCAACGAAGTACCTGTGCCTGAACCACCAAAATCTTTGGATCATATTTGTGTGGACGGTTCTGATCATGATGAGACTCATCAGATGGCTTTTCCCGATGAGTCCAGTACTTCCGAGTTTGAAACTGAACCAGATCCGAAACCTGAACTTTTCTCTCAAGCTGAATTGAATGATTTAGTCCGGGATTTAGGACTCCCAAAAGATGCTGCCCAACTGCTAGGTTCTCGGCTTAAACAGAAAAATCTATTGTCACCAGGAACAACTTTTTATTGGTACCGCAACCGCGAGACACAATTTTTGAAGTATTTCAGCAAAGAGGAAGATTTGGTATTTTGCAACGATATATACGGAGTGATGGAAAAGTTTAAACTCAAGTATGATCCTGCTGAATGGCGGCTGTTCATTGATTCGTCAAAGGACAGCATAAAAGGTGTTCTTCTTCATAATGGCAACACATTCGCTTCAGTTCCTATTGCTCACTCTGTTATTCTCCAAGAAAAATACGAGAATTTGGCCCTGATTCTTCAGAAGATTCGTTATGATGAGCATAAGTGGATGATTTGTGGAGACTTTAAAATTCTATCCATGCTATTAGGGCAGCAATCCGGTTTCACCAAATATCCCTGCTTCCTTTGCTTGTGGGATAGCCGGGCCCGCGACCTACACTGGGGGAAAAAAGACTGGCCAATTCGGGAGTATTTGAGACCCGGTGAGAAAAATGTTCTTCATGAGAGCTTGGTACCTCGTGATAAAATTCTATTACCACCTCTCCACATTAAGTTGGGTCTCATTAAGCAATTCATCAAGTCCCTTCCAAAAGATGATGAGTGCTTTCGGTACCTTTGCTCAAAGTTCCCCCGACTTTCTGAAGCAAAGCTAAAGAAAGGAGTGTTTGTTGGCCCTGATATAAGGAAACTCATTTCAGATGGAGCATTCGCTGAAACGATATCTGAGAAGGAAAAAGAAGCCTGGGATTCCTTCAAGGATGTTGTTCTCAAATTTTTGGGGAACAGGCGGGATGAGAACTATAAGGATATTGTTGCCAGGATGCTCAATGCCTTCAAAGAACAAGGCTGTAACATGAGCCTAAAAGTCCATTTCTTGCACTCCCATGTGAACTACTTTCCCGAAAACTTGGGGGCGTACAGTGAAGAACAAGGTGAAAGGTTTCACCAGGACATCAAGGACGCAGAGAGAAGGTACCAAGGAAGATGGAACACCACTATGATGGCTGATTTCTGCTGGTTGCTGCTACGGGAAACCCCAGATGAAAAATACGCCAAGCAGCGCACCAAGAGAAGCATTCGGGGGAAGAAGAAACGGGCCCACCAGGAGATTGATTGACCCAAGAATGACTTTAAAATCTAAACTGTGTTGACAAATATCGTGTTTTTACTAAACTTTGAAATAAAAATTTGCTAGTTATTACCACAGTGTCGGATCTCATTTATTAGAATTTTATTTTCACACCATCGGGTGTTTGTCTTCATGTATTGCAATGGTGCGGTTTGCGTTTTCTATTCTTACATACATACCTGTACAACATTTTTTGCACATTTCTTTGCTTTGCTTTGTGTCTAACCTCGCTCTTATATGCTCAATGTTTGTGCACATGTATGTGGCTGTTTTAAGTGCAGACAATTTTGCTACCATCACAGTGTGTTTTGTTGACATTACTCTATTCTTATGTGCTGCCTTGTTACAATTTTCTTTATTCTTATTTGAATAACTACTAAACAATAAGTATAAAGAATTCATCCAAGAAACTTTTATCTCGATCGCACTCAATCTGAAACGTTCACCTCAAACTGCTAACCCAATGTAGCAAAAAATCTGTACGTGATGGAGCAAATTGGTTACCAGATTTGGATTCAGCGCACCAAAAAACGTAAAAATCAATCGAAACATTAGAGGCAGTTTAAAAAAAAATTTTTTTAGTGTACCTGTGAATGGGGACCAGGGAAATCCACTGCTTGCCACAGTACAAGCATTGTGGAACTTGTGTTCTTTGGGTTAACTGCTAGGTACTTGTTACCTAGATTGGCCACTGTTGGAAACAGGATACTGGGCTTGATGGACCTTGATCTAACCTAGTATGGCATATCTTATGTTCTTATGTCACTCTGAGCACATGGTATTTCTCAAGCACAGGCAAACACTTGTTATCACTCTATCACTTACTTCCATAGCTGGAAGTTGGAAGAGCAAAGTTAGGAAGGTACTCCACCCATGACAGCTGTAGCCTGCTTAGCAGATGTCCACCTACTGCACGTCATTCCCTTTCAGCCCAGCTTGTCAGTAAAAAAGTTTAAAAAAATACAAACTCACAATACTTAGTAACCTGCTTCTTGGCATTCCTTCTTGTCAGGGTTAATGCAAGACTTCCTATTACAATCTGTTTTTATCAGCTGAGGTAAACCCTCCTTAGCAAGGAAATGGGTCAGCAAGGTGGGAGATTTCCTTCTGTTCTCCATGGCACTCTAGTTATGTTCCCAATTGTCCAGATAACTGCTGAATCACCAGTCACAGTCCATTTCTCTGTAGGCATCTCTCCCCTTAGGGACTCTAGGGACTGTCTCCCACTTCTCATACAGCAATCCTACTAGATGTTCCTAGACCCGATTCTGATCCAGTGGGCATGTCCAGCCCCCGCAGGATCGTTATCGTGTCTACCTCTGGGTGTCCAGTTTCCGATCGGCCGCACAGGGACCTGGACGCTCACATTGGAATGTGCCTCCACATCAACAGGTGCACCTTAATCTATCTGTTTATTCACACCTTCAAAGAGATATAACAGATTAGTGAGACACTTGGGGGTATGTTTACTAAACGTGCGCGGTGCACAGTAGCGTACGCTAATGATGCACTTAAGTGATCTTAAGTGCCCCGCACGTGTGTGCGTCACACTAACGGGCCCCCGCACACGTGCACCTCACACTAACGGGCCCACGCAAGTGTGCGGTGCGCTGAAGTGCGATAGAGGCGGGGAAAGGCGTACGGAGGGCGGAGGAAGGCCTCCAAGGGGCGGAGGGACGGGGTCAATGGGTGGAGAGTGGGAGGGGAGAGGCTCCCCGTACAGGAGCGGGGCTGAATTTTGGCAAAAAATACCGCGAGTGAAAACCTCGCGTTAGAGCCGATTTAAAGGGAAGAGAAACCATTTCCGTCAGCAATGTACAGCAAAACCGGGGAAACCTGCAAAACGTGAGCAGTGTGATACATATGCACAGAACAAAATAGCAAATATAAATTGAAAATGACCACAAAAAATTCCAAATAAATTATAATCCAGCTGGGCAACAGTGATATTAATGGGCAACCATAATGAACAGTCCCAGGAAAGCTCCAAAAAAAAGAAATTATTTTTGGAAGGGTCTACACTCCGTAGACTCTTTCAAAAATCACTGCATTTTAATGGAGCTTTCCTGGGAGTGTTTTTCAGGTTGCCCATTGATATCACTGTTGCCCAGCTTGGTTTTTGGTTTATTCCCCTTTTTTGGAGGTCATTTTTGAGGTTTATTTGCACCTTTGTCCCCATACAAGGTAAACGAGCCCACAGTAAAATTGTGCAGAGCAGGGTGTCTGCCTCGTGCGGCCAGGTTTCCTATTTCCAGAGACTGCACTGTCTCTGTGGCCACAGTGTGGTGCAGTAGACACAGCCAGTGCCTGTAAGACCAGAGGGTCACAGGTTCAAATCCCAGCTGGGGTTCCTACCAACCAAGTCCCCATAGTTTTACCCACCACTAAACAGTGATAGTACAGACACTCCTTTATTGCAGAGAACATAAGCATGGTTCATACGCCTATATTTTACCACACCAAACACAGACACCATAAACAGCCGCATTACCTAGAGCAGACTCTCCCACATGCAGTCCTGGAGGGCCCCACACCATTCAGGATCCATGCTGCCTCTAATAAAGATGTCTGTGCTGCATATCTATGTACCACCCCATGGTATGCTGATGTAGCTCATGCATATTTATGAGGGACAGCATGAAAGCCCGAACAGTGGTTGGAACACCAGGACTGGAGTTGGGACACTCTGCCGTATAGCAGCAGCCAACAGGGCCAGACACACCCACACACACACCCACAAGCCCCATTGGCCAATGCCTCCTGGAGAGGCAGGACATTGGGCCCTGCCTGTATCTCCCAATACTAGCAGTTGCATACCTTAGCAATGCCACCCTACACCTGGGTATATGGTACACAGCTATCAAACGTTGCCCATGATAACTGGCAGATATCAATTCCTACATTAAGCACATTTTGCACATTGATCTCCACCATAACAATCATTGTGATGTCTGCGGTGTGCGCTGCAGGTCTGGTCTCTGACAGTGTTTACCACCTTGGGGAGTGACCCCCAACAGTATTGCGTACCATATCCATGCCTGTACTGTGCCCAGGACTGGTGTGGTGGGTATGGCTGCTGGACTCCTCTATAGTAGCACAATGCTGGCATAGGTGTGGGGGTGGCTGTCTGTCTATCCAGTGTGTGGTGGCTGCAAACACCTTCCACAGCCCACACTGCCAGCAATGTTGCCAGTATTGGGCTGCCAATGTGCATAATGAGGAGCAAGGTACCATGGGTATAGGCCGGACAGGGTGGCCTGGCCAGGGTGCATCTGCACAGGGCATAGGGCACTGACCGGGACATTTTAGTGCCCGGTCACCACCTACACAGACAGGGTGACCTCAGTATGTCCTGCTGAGAGATCACTCTCACCCTGACTGTGCAGTGACCACAGCATGGCTAGGCACCCCCATAGTACTATATAGTATTTCTCTCATGTGATAGATATGGGTTTCTTTTTGGGGCCCAGTCACTGATTTATCTGCTTGCTGTGTATGCTGACATCCTAGTTCTGGGTGCATGCATCTCCACTGGGAACATGCACTGTGGATGAACTAGCACACTGTTTGCAGCTGGTAGGGTGCAGTGGCTGATGACTTGCTGCAGAAGAATATCAGATAGTGGTGGGGTGCAGCTCACCATATCCAGGCCTAATGTCTGTCTGCTATTGTGTTATGGATGTGTATAGAGCTGCATTGACTGCCCTGTGGGGTGTCTGTTCCTCAGCAGGACCAGGGTTGATGGTCCCCTCTACTGCCACCTTTGCAGGGAGGTTGAATGTGGATCTATTGATGGGAGACCGTGTTTGCCACCCTCAGCCCTGGAAGAGGAGGAGGGTGGTGGTGGTACATGACCCACCTGGGGGTCCATAGGGGCTACACCTGACTGAAACAGACAGAGATATCCAAAGTGTTAGGCCTATCTCACACATTAACACTGCTTTGGACCTCCGGCATGGCCTCTTTCAACCATGGAAGGTGTTGTGGACCTGGTCCTGGGCGCCTCACCGCACCCTCAGGGTGAGCACAGTACCTGCACAATGTGACGGTGTGTAGCTACTCTGTGCCAGTAAAACACACGGTCAGTACCCCCTACCAGGCCGAGGTGGTGTGTGGGTGCACATGGTCACTTCCCTCTACCAGGCCAAGGTGCTGTGGGGGTGCATTGCCCATCTTGTGTTGATCTGTGGACAGCTGATTTGCATGTGCAGTGCATCATGGGTATGGGTGGGCTAACCCTATCCTGGTGACCACAGCAGACTGTCTGTGTGGTGACATGCATTCTCTCTACAGCCAGCCAGGGGCTTGCTAGCAGCTATAGAACTGTAGCCCAATGGTTACTTCACTGCCTCTCAAGCCAGAGGTCATGGGTTCAAACCCACAGTGGGGTTATTTAATAGGGTTGTCCAACACATTATCTGTTTTTAATGTACATATTTTGATGCCAGCAAAAACACCCTCAGCGTACTGTACCCATAAGGTGTCTCTGAGGGTGCTTTATAGGGTGCCCTATAGGGCACCTTATGGTTCCGTCCATATAAGGTGCATTATACATTATCCTGTGATGCAACCTATAGGGTGCCCTATAGGGGACATTATAGGGTACTGTGGTGGACAGTGCAATTTATAATGTGCCCTATGGAGTGCCTTATAGGGTGCCATTATACGGCACCGTCACTTACGGCACGTGAGGGCGTGGTTGCTGGCAGCAAATAATAACATAAACATAAAGTGCTGCAGGACAAAATATGTACAATGCAAAGCTGATGCCACAGCCAGCCTTATGTATTAGGCACACTGGGGAGCAAACTCATGACCCCTGTATCAGCAGTCAGTGCCTTAACCATTGTGCTCCACTGCTGCTCCTCCTTGCCTGTCAGCGCACCTACTTATGCTTTTCATTCCTTAAACTGCACAGTGCTGCCATAAAAAACAGTACACTGACCTTGCGGTACCTCATGCGGCACCCTCTAAAGCGCCCTATAAGCAACATTCTAGGGTGCCTTGGCTGACAGTGCACTTTAAAATGTGCCTTATAGGGTGCCTTATGTTAACACGCTTTGAGAGTGCGTTTGCTAGTAGTGATAATTAAAATATGAATAAAATGCTTCCTAAAGCAATCTTCCCCATAATATGTTATGCCTCAGCCAGCCTTGTTCATTGGGCACTTTGGGGGATTGAACCCCTGATACCTGCACCATTGGTCAGTGTCTTAACCATTGTGCTGTGGTTCTGTTCCTGTGATTGCACATCAGCGCGCCACCTTATGCCGCCCATCATTTAAATGGCTCCTAAAATAATGACTTAGCCAGCTGTCTCCATTGGGCACTGTGGGGGATTGAACCCCTGATCCCTGTACCATTGATAAGTACCTTAACCATTGTGCTGTGGCTTTGCTTTTTTTCCTGCACATCAGCGCGCCGCCTTATGCCGCCTAGTATTAATATGCCGCCAAAAACATTAGCATGCCGCCTTATGCTGCCCAGTATTTCTGCGCCTCATAAATTAACGCCTCAGCCAGCCATCTTCATTGGGCACTGTGGGGGATTGAACCCCTGATCCCTGCACCACTGGTCAGTGTCTTAACCATTGTGTTGTGGCTCTGCTTTTTTTCTTGCACTTCAGCGCGCCACTTATGCCTCCCGCGCAGCTATCTCATGCGCTAAGGTGCGGGGTGCACATGGGCGCCGCGCACCTTAGTGCATATGCAAATTCCGGCTTTTCTTTTTCAGGACGGAACGCCCACTCCTTATATGGCACACGCACACTACCGCGGCACGCACTTTACCGGGGTTTTAGTAAACATACCCCTTGGTTTGCAGCTTGTCATGCTGTGAGGGCTTGTGTGTATCATTGATGCCGATAGCTAAGCTATCAGTAGATTAGCTACTGGCAGGGTCTCCCAAGATAGACAGGTCTCAGTTGAGGTGCCAGACTAAGACAAACCTCCCATCTGGGCAGCAGCAGAATGGGATGGTGTTGTAAGTGGAGGATCATATTTCTGCGACAAATGCAACAACACTGGAATTAACTGCACGAAAGAAAGGCTTAGCAAATCTACTTCTGTACCTTGCCATGAAAACTGAATGGATAGTCACAAAACAAATTGCACTATAGTGCTGGAAGATGAGATCCCCAGATTGGATGGGGATGAGTTGAAGACTTCTCAGAGTAAAGCCAGCATTTATGATGTGGATGGATCTGCTGAAGTTGCAAAGATGTCTTACTTATTGGGACATGGAACGTACGAAGCATGAACAAAGGGAAATTGTAGAAGTCAAAATGAAATGGAACATGTACAACTCAATCTGTTTGGTGTCAGTGAACTGAAATGAACTGGCTTTGGGCACTTTGCATCTGATGATCAAATGGTCTACTATGCTGGAAATGAAAGTCAAAGAAGAAATGGTGTTGTAATTATAATTAATAAACCTGCAATGAAATACAATGCAGTCAGTAAACGCTTAATTTCTATTCTTTTATGAGGAAAGCTCATCAACACAACTATAGTTCAGGTATATACCCTAACAGCTGCAGAAGAGGAAGATATTGATGAGTTCTATGAACAAGTACAAGTTGAAATTGACAGAACATGCTAACGGATATTATGATAGTCATTGGTGACTGGAATGCAAACGTTGGCAACAAATAAGAAGGCAAAGTGGTTGGAAAATATGGACTTGGCAACAGAAACAAAGCTGGAGAAAGACTGATATAATTCTGCAAGATCTATTTATCTCAAACACCTTCTTCCAGCAACACAAGTGCTGACTGTACACGTGGACTTCACCCAATGGAATGTACAAAAATCAAATTGACTACATCTGTGGAAGACAACGATGGAAAAGCTTGAGAATATCAACAAAGACAAAACCTGGATCTGACTGTGTTACAGATCACCAACTACTAGTATGCAAACTCAAGCTAAAGTTGAAAAATAGCAAGCTGCTCATGAATGTAACAAAATATGACCTTCAGAATTATTTTTTAGTGCCTTCAAATCAGTGCTGACTCCTGGCAATCCAGCTGCCTCTGGGTTTTCTTGGCAATGTATTTCCAGAAACATATTGTCAAGTCTTTTCTTCTGAAGCAATAGAGGGTAAATTGACTTGCCAAAGGTCACAAGGAGTGCCACTGGGAATCGAATCCTTGATCTTCTGGGTATTAGACAGTTGTTCTAATCACTGGCTACTCATCCACTTGAAAATATACCACTGTAATTTAAAGACTGCCTGAAAAATCAATTTGCTGCTTTAGATACAAATGACAGAGCTACAGAAGAGTTATGGGATAACATCAAGAAGGTTGTGTTGGAATAAAGCGATGTCTCTACACGGCCAAAATGGATGACTATAGAAACTCTGAAAATTGTCCAGAAACGCAGAGAAGCTAAAGTCAGAGGAAAAAGAGAGGCAATCACAGAACTCAATAGAGATTTCCAATGTGCAGCAAGATATAATAACATAGTAAATGACGGCAGATAAAGACCAGTATGGTCCATCTAGTCTGCCCAGTAAGATGGCAGGAGTAAGATGGCAGGAGTAGGTGCCCCCCTCCTGCCACTCTGTGGAGGCCACCCCTCCCCATGTCTTTGTTTAGGAGTGAACCTACTGCTCCATGTAGGACACTCCTATTTGTTGAGAAATGAGATGGTTCAGTTTATTTGGATTTTATTCTGTTGCTGTAAAGGGATCCACTGTCTGTCCCATGCCATTTTGAATTCCGTCACTGTGTTTGCCCCCATCACTTCCATCAGGAGGGCATTGCAAGCATCCACCACTCTTTTGGTGAAAAAGTATTTCCTGACATTGCCTTTCAGTTTACCACCTTGCAACTTCGTGTTATGCCCTCTAGTTTTACAGCTTCCCCGTCTTTGGAAGAGGTTTGTTTGTTCATTATTTCTCTTTAAGTCTTTAAGAAAAGAAGAAGTACTACAATGACACATGCAAGGATCAGAAACTATTAGAGGAAGAACAAGATCGGCTTTTCTAAAGCTATGAGAGTTAAAGAAAAAATGGCAGCCTTAAATTGGAATGCTACAAGATGCTCACGGATTCATTTTGAATGATGCTGAGAAGATCAAGAAAAGGTGGAAAGGTAATTATATGATAAAGATCAGGTGGACAAAAAGCCGTTTCAACCTGTTCCTTATAATCAGGAACCATTGGTGATGAAAGAAGAAGTCCAAACAGCATTGAAAGCCTTATCAAAGAACAAAGCACCAGGCATTGATGGCATTCCCATTGAAGTATTACAGCAATCAGATGAAGCTGTTACCATACTTACACGGTTCTGCCAGGAAATTTGGAAGACAAATTCAGGGCCAACTGACTGGAAAAGATCTTTGTTTATACCAATACTGAAGAAAGGTGACCCGATTGACTGTGGAAATTATCGCACAATCGTTCTGATCCCATATGCAGCAAGATTCTACTCAAGATCATTCAGCAGAGACTACAACCAGACCTGGAACGAAAACTGCCTGAAGTACAAGCAGGGTTCAGGAAAGGGCGAGGAATGAGAGACATTATTGCGGATGTGAGATGGATCCTTGAAAAGACAAAAGAATACCAAAGGATATCCATATGTGTTTTATTGACTACAGCAATGCTTTTGACTGTATAAACCATGAGAAACTCTGGGCCACATTAAGAAACATGGGTATACCAGAACACTTCATCGTTCTCTTGCACAACCTTTACATTGATCAAGAAGCAACAGTTTGAATGGAACTAGGAGAAACAGAATGGTTTAAAATCAGCAAAGGTGATTTGTAGGCCCTGATTTTACTCATTGAAAGCAGTGCTGCTAGTCCCATAATGCATCAGGATGAGATTATCAGAAATCCAGGATTGCTTAAAATTTCACTCCTGGAACTGGGTAATTGGGCAACTCTGATATAAATGGGTACTTGTGCTAGCCTTACTAACAGGTAACTGAGACTGCAGTGAGAGTAGGGTTGCCAACTTTTTGAAAGCGAAAAACCCGCCACCTGTGGCTAGTCACGCTCTGCCCATGCCCACCCCTACCCTGCCCTTTTCCACCCCTGCTCCACCCCCTGCCCCACCCCCGCCCAGCCCCTACTCCACCTCCTGTCCCCAAAAAAACTGCAGAGAGGGCAATGTGCAAACTGAACAAGCAAGACTTCTACAAATTCTTAAGCAGAAATTCTATACTGACAGAATACACAACATTGGTTGTACACACACAATACAGACAGGCCTTCATCAATAAATGAGCACAAAAAAAAAAGAGAAATATATAGAAAAAATTTAAACTGAAACCCCAAGAAGACAGACTCTGCATGCAGTGCAATATCAGATAAATAAGAGATGCAGTTCCCCATACTGTGTAAAATATAAAGGTAGTACAAAGTCCAATCATTAAATTGAAAATAAAATAATTTTTTCTACCTTTGTTGTCTGATCATTTTATTCTCTGATCATGCTGGTTCCAATCTGAAGCTTCCGTTTTCCCATCTTCTCTTAGCTCGTTTTCTATGGTCTATAGTCCATCTGCCATTTCCTGTCTCTTCTTTTCTTTTCTTCACTTCCTTCCATCAGCCTATTTCCAGTCCCCCCTCCCCATTACCAGTCACTTACCAGTACCATTCCCAGGTGTCAGCTCCCTTTGAACCTCCTCCTTACCTCCTCTGTCAGGTCCTTTCCAGGCACCTCATTCCCCCCTTTCAGCTCTCTTCCAGTCACCTCCTTCACCCCTTTCAGCTCTCTTCCACCAACCTCCTTCACCCTGTCAATTCCTTCCTGCCACCTCCTTCCACCCTTTCAGCTCTCTTCCAGCCCCCACCTTCCACCTGTCAGTTCCTTCTGCCACCTCTTTCCCCTTGCATCCGCTGATGCTTCACCCTTTGTGCTGTTTCACACCCCCCTTAGTGCTGCTTCACCCCCCTTAGTGCTGCTTCACCCCGCCTTAGTGCTGTTCTACCCCCCCTTAGTGCTGCTTCACACCACCCCCTTAGTGCTGTTTCACCCCCCCCCCTTAGTGCTGCTTGGCCCCCATGCAGCCTCTGCTTCTGCTTTTTACAGAGCAGCGGCTGCAATAAACTTAATTTGAAAAAAAAAAAGACAACCTGTGAGGAGCCCAGCCCTCCGGTCGTCCTTCTGCAACCCCGAGGAAGTGATGTCAGAGGGGGCGGGCTTCTCACAGGTTTCTTCCTTTTCAAATTAACTTTATTGTAGCCACTGCTCTGTGAAAAACAGAAGCAGCGGCTGCACAGCCCACCGGGGATCGATAGATTGGGGATCGCGATCGTGCTGCGGACTGCGGAAGGAAAGCTGTTTTTTTGCTCTGGCCACTCCCGATCTCGTGGTCAGAGCAAAAACACAGCTTTTCAAGGGCCAGTTTTATATCTGTGCCGGCAGCCGGCCTGGCCATGGAAAAACAGGCCAGGTTGGCTGAAAACCGGCTAGTTGGCAACCCTAAGTGAGAGCAGGCCATGATCCCAGTACATCTGCTGATATTCCTAGGCCTGTACAGTTTGATAATTGCCACACTGGCCATTACATTCTATAACTAAGAAGCTCTCTGGAGGCTGAAGATTAGTGGAATAGTCTTTGAGAGCCCATTGCCGTACCCTCAGGGCAATCTTGCTTAAGATGCAGAGAATTCAAAGATATGTGAATCTCGGGCACAGCTATATTGGCCTGCCACAGCCATAGACACTGCTAGGGGTAAGGACCTGCAATGTAAGTGCAAATGTAATGCACAGGCTCACATACTTTCCCCTTAAAATGTCCACCACCCCCCATAGATCCAGAATGCCATGTAGCAGATGTCTGTGCTGTGGAGCAATGTGAGAGGGCAGCAGCCAAAGTGTGCATACCTATAGATATATGTGCACAATGTGGCAGTACTGGTCTGCTCTGTTATGTTGCCATACCCTCTTCAGCTGAACACTGTCTGCATCCAGCAAGGAAATGGTACCAAAATAATGTTCTCAAACCTAACCCTCCCCTGCCCCCCTTATATATGTTTCCCACTGCCAACCTTGCCTAGTCTGCACAGTTTAGTTGCCTGGAGATGTTGGGGTGGTAAATCCAAACTGAATTAGGCATGCAGGTGTGGAAAATTTGACTCGGGAAGCAGCTGACATACTTCTCTCGCTGAGTGTATGGAAGAGGGGTTATATTGTGGTGGCTTACAAGATGCATACTCATCAGTGCCTGGTAGAGCATGTCCTGCCACAACCCTCTTGAACAGGAAGAGACAATTATTTGTCTGTGTAATGAGATTCACATTAATCCCTGTATCATCAGTGCAAAATGTGCAGGAGGCATAAACTGCAAGAAGTAATTAGCTGTATGTATGCAAACACTGTGCACTAGGGTTGAAATCTCAGAAGAGGGATTATACCCCAGGTGAAAGCCATAGCATTGTCCTTCTGATGTCAGTGAGCTTGTGGGGGGTTGAAAATACTATGTGAGAGGGTCCAATTGTCCTGTGAGGCATATTGTGCACAACCTGTATACCACTGCACATCTGTCATGTAAAAGTGGAAGTATCCTGTTAATCTTCACAAACTTCACAAAAACAGATATTCTCTATGTCACAAGAAACCAAACATATACACCACAAAACACCATCACACTAAATAACCATGAAATTAAAACAAAAAAAGAAATAAAATATCTAGGTGTAATACTTGATGACAAACTCAATATGGACGCACATATAAAAAACCTGACAAAAACTATACATTTCAAAATTAAGATCCTGAAACAATTACGCCCATTAATTCATCTACATGATTTCATATCGATAATACAAGCAATAATTACCCCGCACTTCGACTTCGCAAACTTAATTCTACAGGGTATCACACAAAAAAACATTAAAAAAATCCAATTAACTCAAAATATAGCGGCAAGAATTATAATGAAAATAAATCTAAGAGAGCACATTACACCTATCCTTGCTAAACTCCACTGGCTGCCTATTCATGAACGAATACACTACAAAATACTAGTTACCACCTTCAAACTAATAAATAAACTTGCCCCATCAGTACTCAATAACCTAATTTGCACAGAATCAAACAAGAGATTTCAAAGAAGTAGGAATACAAATACAATATCAATACCAAAAGATTATAAAAAAGCCAGAAAACTAACCAATAACAGGGCCTTCTCACACTACACACCGGCGCTTTGGAATAACCTACCTGATAACATTCGCCTACTAACCGATATCAAAGAATTTAGGAAAAAATTAAAAACACATCTATTTACCTTACATTATACACCCCTGGTTGGCCAAACCACACAAATTGACACAGGATAAAAACTTGTAAGATATACACCTGCTCGATCATATAAGCACATAATATGATATCATAAGGTGATTCTCATGTGATTCAATCCATAAGTAAAAAAAAAAAAAAAAAAAAATTTGTAAATTTGTATAAAGTTGATGCATTTGTATAAAGTTCTGATACATCCACCTAATCAAGATGGATGACATCACTGTTAGAATTCTTAATTATACTGTTAAATGTAAAAAGTTAACCTCTGTTCCATGTAAAACGTCTAGGACATGTACTTTCATGTACCTTAACAACTTTTCTGTTCAATGTAAACCGCACTTGATACCTGGGAAAGAGCGGTATATAAATGTGTTCTAAATAAATAAATAAATAAATAAATAAATCTTCCCAATGAATAGTCTATACCAGAGGTTCCCAACTCCAGTTCTGGAGGGCCAAACACCACTCAGGTTTTCAGGCTGTCCCTAATGAAAATGCATGAGATACATTTGAATACAATGGGGGCAGTGCATGCAAATGCATCTCATGCATATTTATTAGGGACAGCTAAGAAAATAAGATATGCCATACTGGGTCAGACCAAGGTCCATCAAGCCCAGTATCCTGTTTCCAGCAGTGGCCAATCTAGGTCATACGTACTGTGACGCCTTCCAACGCCCTCACCGCACTGCCCCTAGGGGTGGCACGGCAGATGGTCTCTGTTTGGACACTTATAGTGCTATTTGGTATAGACACCTGCCTGATGAGAGACGGTGGATCACCTCCTTAATTGTAGTTGTGGTTTGTTTTTGTTAGCAGTCCAAATAGAAGGAGCACAGGACAATTTATAACATAAATTGTTTTTATTTTGATTTTCTGTAAGGAAATCATTTGTGGCAAAATTCCAGAAAGGTAAAACACATTCAACCAAAGGTATAGGATTCTTCTCCAAAATGTGCAAGGTGAATTTCTTCCATAAACTTCTCAACCTTGATAGCAGTATTTTCTAGTATTTACAAATGCAGTAGAAATATCTTTGTGCATTACTTACAAACTTTGGCAATATGAAAAGCTTTACTTTCCTTGCTGACTTCAAGTTTAAAACATTACTCAGAGTGCTACCTCTTAGCTTTTAAACCACTAGCTTTTTCAACTGACGTTACAGCAGCAATAAAACTAGCTAGGCTTTCACATGAGGTTTTTCTTATCCACTTGTCTGCTTTCCAAGCATACAATGATATCTGAACTCCTGACGTCTTCTTACTTGTTTCACACAGCATAAAGGAAAAGCTTTATACATTAGACACACAGAGACTGCAATCCATCGATTCAGCAGAGGACATTGATTTATCAGAGAGACAGTCTACGTCCATTTCTGTTGGGGAATTGTATGGCTCTGAGCTTGGGGTAATCTCTGGTTTAACCTGTTGTATGTTCTTCAGAAGCTTACAAAGGTTTCTCCACTTTAGCTCACGGTTCCCCTCTGTAACTGGGTTGGAACCTTTTGCTTTTCTCCCCCTTAATAGTTTCTCATCAGGAAATGCAAAAGCTTCTTGACTAGCAGTAACTCTCCTCCTAACAGGCTTCCTATAATATCTGTGTGGAGGTTCAAGACTAGAACTGCTATATTCTGATTCAGAGGTAAAATCCAGGCTTCTCTGCCGGTTCTTTCTATGCCCACACCCTTTGCACTTGCCTTGTAAGTAGTGGTCAGTCCTTCTGGGCTTAGCAGAATTAACAGCTTTGAAATCCTGCTTCCTTCCCTGGTTTACTGGCCTTTTTCTTTGGCTCCTAGCCTGCAACCGGTCCTGCCTTTGAACAGACCTTCTTTGCAGTCTTTCTGGTGTCTGAGCACATACCGTTTGATCAGTACCTGATTCCTCCTCCCACTCAGCTGATTCTTCAAAGAAACTTTGTCCTCGGGGTTTTGCTAGTTTCCCTTTAGCATTGCAATTTCCTTTGCACCATCCTGTGCCTAGTCCTCGTGTGTGTGAAGCTCTGGAATCAACTCTCAGCTGATTCTCCAGCTCCCGTTCCTCTCTCTCTCCCCACTTCCTGTGTGACGCAGCTTATATGTTCTGTGAACTGTTTGCTTCTCTGACCCCACCCTCTCTCTGCTTGCAGCTGTCCTAGAGGTTGGGTGTGGCTTCAAGCTAACCCTGCTTCTATGTGCCTTGGTTTCATTCTCTCTGTGGGAAATGTGCTTCTGTGATCCCATCCCCCGCTTGTGGGAACAAATCTCAGAGTTTTTTCTACTTTTAAAGGGCTCTGCAGCCTTCACATCATCACAGTACCTAGCAGTTTCCCCAAAAGACACAGGTTCCACAATGCTTGTACTGGGTCAAGCATTGATATCCTGGGTTCCTTCTTAATAATGGTTTATGGACCTTTCCTCCAGGAACTTATCCAAACCTTTTTTAAACCCAGCTACACTAACAGCCTTTACTACACCCTCCGGTAACAAATTCCAGAGTTTGATTACACGTTAAGTGAAAAAATATTTTCTTTTATTAGTCTTAAATAGTTTACCTTGTAGCTTCATTGCATGTCCCCTAGTCTTTCTATATTCTGATAACGTAAACAATCGATCTACGTTTACCCGTTCCACTCCGTTCATTAATTTATAGACTTCTATCATATCTCCCCTCAGCTGTCTGTTTTCCAGGTTAAAGAGCCCTAACCTTTTTAGCCTTTCTTCATAGGATTATCCTTCCATCCCCTTTACCATTTTGGTGGCTCTTCTCTGAACCTTTTCTAATATCGCTATATCCTTTTTAAGATACGGCGACCAGAATTGCACACAATATTCAAGGTGCGGTCTCACCATGGAACGATATAGAGGCATTATAATATCTTTTGTTTTATTTTCCATTCCTTTCCTTATGATACCTAGCATTCTATTTTCTCTCTTGGCCGCCGCTGCACACAGTTTTAACATGTTATCCACAATGACGTCTAAATCGTTTTCCTGGGTGGTGGTTCCTAATGTGGAACCTTGCATCGTGTAACCATAGTTTGGGTTGCTCTTCCCTAGGTGCATAACTTTGCACTTGTCCACATTAAATTTCATCTGCCATTTTGATGCCCAGTCTTCCAATTTATCAAGCTCCTCTTGCAATTTTCCACAATCCTCTTGGGTTTTAACAACTTTAAATAGTTTTGTGTCATCTGCAAATTTGATAACCTCACTTGTTATTCCACTTTCCAGGTCATTTATGAATATGTAAAAAAGCAGCGGACCCAGCACAGATCTCTGGGGTACACCACTATTCACATTTCTCCATTGGGAAAATTGGCCATTTAGTCCTACCCTCTGCTTTCTATCTTTTAACCAGTTCCTGATCCACAGTAGTACACTGCCTCCTGTCCCATGACTCTTTAGTTTTGCCAAAAGTCTCTTATGAGGGACCTTGTCAAAGGCTTTCTGAAAGTCCAGATACACTATATCAACCGACTCACCTTTGTCCACCTGTTTATTCACACCTTGAAAAAAACATAACAGATTAGTAAGACAAGATCTTCCCTGTCTAAAGCCATGTTGGCTGTCTCCCATTAGGCCATGACTATCTACATGCTGAGTAATTTTATTCTTTATGATGGTTTCTACCATTTTTCCCGGTACTGATGTCAGGCTCACCGGTCTGTAGTTTCCCGGATCACCCCTGAAAGCTGAAAATCTGAATGGTGTTTGGCCCTCCAGGACTGGAGTTGGGAACCTCTGGTCTATACGTTCTGATAGAAGATATGGTGCAAAGTATCTGTGAGCAGATGTATGACTATGCTGAAACTATGGATACACAGGGATCCCCAATCTTTGTTTTCATGCTGGAATGGAACTGGAACCTCAGATGGGGTCTGTCCAATCAGCTTTATCATCCCATCCCTTGGGTCTTGGGCAAGCCATTTAATCCTACATTGCCCATGTTCTCTGTAAAATAGTTATCTCCAAGTTATAATGCCCTGTTCAATGTAATTTCAGTTTGATCTATGTAAATCGCTTTGATATCATGAAAGGCAGTATATAAGAAATGTTAAATAAGTAATAAATAAATAAATCCCTCAAAATCTGGCTTCCTCTGCTGTAGAATAAGGTACAGCAACCTGCTGTTGGTCCATCCACTGTCGTGTAATGCTGTTTGCTGGTATAGTAATATCTCACGCCTTTATAACTATATTCTTGTCATCACGCTGTGAACTATACCAGTTCCTGCCAATCAAAATATCCATAGTTGCCAGTTGCTGGAGGGCAAAAATAGAAGCATTGGCAAAATATTTGTCTGATAAATATTTCATTTCATTTATTTAAAATTTGATATACCACTTAATGTGGGTACAGCAAAGAGGTTTACAATACAGTACAATAAAAACTGAAGCAGAAAATGAAAAGAACTCCAGTATGTATAGGACAGACAGGAAAATGAGATGTGACAAGGCAGGGCTGGAGGAGTGTGGAGAGAGAGGAGAAGGGGGGTGGGTAGGAAGCATAAGGAAGTCAACTGAGGGAGTCCAGTGGAAGGTCAAAAACAGTGCAGAAAAGATGGGTTTTAAGTTGGGATTTGAACTTTGTAAAAGAAATCTCTAACTGGAGATATGGAGGAAGATTATTCCAAAGGGAGTGTTCAAGGAAATAAAATGCTGAATGACGAGTAGATTGAAGATGTACCAGAGAGGGAGCGGGTAGGAGAAGACGGTTCATATGATTTGCACGGAGAGAGCATTGTGGGGCAAGCGGAATAAGGGAGGATGCTAAGAAATCCATGGAACCAGGGTTAAGTGTTTTATGGACCTGGATGAGAATCTTGTAATGAATAGGGGATGGTACAGGAAGCCAGTGTAAATGGATGAGGAGGGGGTGATGTGATCAAATCTGGATGCATGAAAAATTAATCTGTCCGCAGTATGCTGAATAAGTTTAAGGCGCTTTAAAGAGTATTCCTTATCATTCCTCAAGTCTAGTCTCAATCTCTGGGTTTTGCTCCTCCTCTAGCAGCTTGGAGACTGAAAAACGTCATCCTTTTATGATGATACTGGTATATCCTCCAGGGATCCGCCTCCTCCCTCCAGTTACTTCAGTCTCCAAGCAGCTGGAGGATCAGTGAACCTGGAGGTCCCAGTTCACCAGAGCAGCAATTAAGGAGAGATAGGTTTTTAGTTTGGGGTTTTTAGTAAGTGTAGTAGAGAATAGAAGGAAGAAAAAGTCTAAAGCAGAATTTTAATGTGGGGGGATCCTGTACCTTTAAGGGACTGCTGAGGCTTCCCCCCCCCTCCCTCTCTTCTCAGCCGCAGCCGGCCTTTAGTAAAAAGAAAAAAGGATCTCGGTGAAGGCTGAGTGCCGGTTTTCAAGCTCGCGAAGAAGCTGGGGCTCTGGGGAGCCAGCGCATGCAGAAGTGTTGCCTGCTCAGCACGGTAAAGAAGCCCGGGGGAGGGGAAACCAGGTGGGAAGGAGCGCTGGGTCTTGTTCTCCTGCTTACTCTGCTGTCCTCCCGACGCTGGCAAAACAGCAGATCGTTCGAGTGCGGGGTCAGCATTGCATCGCAGGCCGCTTTTCTCGCTGGACAGCAGAAGAGGTAAGCGGGGGACGCATTGCGGCAGTGAGGTAGGGCAGACGCAGGACTTCAGTGGGCCTAGCCGTGTGGCAGCAACGCGGGAAGCCACGGTTTTCTCTTCGGGGCCTGCAGCAATGTATAGTTTAGGCGGGAAGCCTCAGTTTTCACTTTAATCAGCACTTTCAGTCTCGGAGGGCTGAAGGGCAGCTGGCACATTCCGTTTTTGGTTTGTTTAAAAAAAAGAAAGAACGGGAGTTGTTTTTTGCTTTCCCTGGTGGGGTTAGTTTTCTGCCTTTTCCTTTTCCTTTGACACATCTAGGATCCAGACGGCCGCAGGGCTGACAGGCTGCGTGGGCGGTCTAGCGCAATGCCTTCTAAGCCACTGTGTCTGGTCTGCGGGTCTAGAAGGGGTGCGTTGTTGGATGAAGGTGTCTGTAAGGGCTGCGTACAGGAGGCAGCCACTATGGAGGGAACCTTGCGGGGGGAGCTGAGACTCAAGCTACCCCAGCAGGGCTGCAAGACACGGTTGCCATGGATTTGCCAGTTAGGGAGCCGGTAGCAGGGACTTCCTCCATGTCGGATCTTCCACCATTGCAGGCATCATTGCTGGAGGGATTAGCGGCGATTTTTTCCCAGGATTTTGTGGCGCTCATTCAGAAGGCGTTTTGGGGCCAGCAGAAGAAGCAAGCAACAAGTTCCTTGGATGGGGAACGGGGGAGTAAGAGGCCTGGGAAGCCGTTATGTGCAGGAGCGACGGGAAGCGTGGCAAAGAGGGCCAAGGTAGACAGGGACCAGAAGGAACAGTCGGTGGCCTTGAAGGGACTTCTCTCTGACGAGGACGACCCCGACTTTGAGATGGATGATGAGTTTAGAGGAAGGTGAGATCACGGACAGGGAAGATCAACCCAGGGTGGTCTGCTTGTTCAGAAGAGATGAGTTGTCGGCTCTCATTGCCGAAACACTGAAGCTGCTTAATATGCTGTTGCCAGGACCAGCAGAAGATGTGACCTTAGAAGATCCATTGCTGCAGGTTTTTCAGAAGACTCAGAGGGCATTTCCAGTTCACAGAGTAATTTGTGAGATGATACAGGAAGAGTGGGATATGCCAGAGGCAAGTCTGATGGGGTCCAGAGTTATGGCTCGACTTTACCCACTGGTGGAACAGGATCACGAATTGTTCAATGCTCTGAAGGTGGATGCTGCCGTCTCTGCGGTAATGAAAAAGACTGCCATCCCAGAAGAGGGCAGTGCAGCGCTTAAAGATGCTCAAGACAGGAAACTAGATACCCTGTTAAAACAGGTCTTTGAAGTCAATGCCCTGTCCATTCAGGCAGCTATTTGTGGAGCGTGGGTGGGGAGGGCTTGCCTTCGCTGGTCACAATGCACTCAGAGCGAAAAAGGAGAGGCTTCTGTTTGGGAAACGTCCAGATTGGAGTCCGGAACGGCTTATCTAGCAGACATCCAGTTCGACCTCATTAGGGGGTTGTCGAAGAGTATGGCATCGGTGGTAGCGACCTGGCGTTATCTTTGGCTGCGCAATTGGGCAGCGGATGGATCTTCCAAATCCAAGCTAACTAAGCTTTCTTTCAGGGGAAAGCTACTGTTTGGAGAAGATCTGGACAAGCTGGTTAAGGATCTGGGAGAGTCTAAGGGTGGCAGGCTGCCGGAGGACAAACAAAGACAGGGTTGCTCGACGACCTCGTCCAGGGGTCAACAGAGGGATTTTCATTGGTTCCGTTTTCCTAGATTCAGTCAGGCTCAGAGAGGACATTTTCCTCTTCGGAGCCAGGGGTTTCGGGGATTTCGGGGAGCAGGAAGAGGTTTCGGTGCCTCTTCCGCCGCTGCAAATCCTCGAAAGTCGCAATGAAGTCAGGGGGACCCAGGTGGAGCTGGTGCCTGTAGGCAGTCAGCTACGGGAGTTTTACTCTGCCTGGGTCCAGATAATGGAAGACCGGTGGGTGTTGGAGGTCTTCGCGAAGGTTATGCGTTGGAGTTTCAAAGGCCGGTAAAGGATTCGTTCTTGCAGTCTCCATGCAAGGTGCTGGTCAAGTGAGCAGCAGTGGGGGAGATGGAGCAGAGGCTACTCGACCTCAAAGTGGTATTGCCGGTGCCCCCGGACCAATATGGCTGCGGTCGATACTCGATATACTTCGTCGTCCCCAAGAAGGAGGGAACGTTTCGGCCAATTCTAGATCTCAAGAGAGTAAATTGGTGCCTTCGGGTATCTCACTTTCATATGGAAACCCTAAGGTCCGTGATTGTGGCCACCAGAAAAGGGGAGTTTCTTACTTCTCTGGACCTGTCGGAAGCATACCTGCACATTCCTATACGGCAGAAACACCAGAAATTTCTCAGGTTTGCAGTCCCAATAGGTCACTTTCAGATTCAGGCTCTGTCGTTTGGGTTAGCGACAGCACCACGAAGTTTACCAAGGTGATGGTCGTGGTGGCGGCAGCATTGAGGAAGGAGGGAGTTCTAGTACATCCTTACTTAGACGATTGGTTAATTTGAGCAAAGTCCAGGGCTGAAAGCGAAGCGGCTACAGACAGAGTGGTGTCATTCTTACAGAGTCTAGGATGGGTAGTAAATATGGCAAAGAGCAAGTTGATTCCCTCACAACAAATAGAGTACTTGGGAGCTCAGTTCAATACAGAAGCGGAGAGGATCTTTCTGCCTCAGCAGAGAGCGAGAGATTTGAGTCGGTGGGTCCAGCAATTTCTAGACAGAACAACTCCCACAGCATGGCATTACCTGCAGTTACTGGGCACCATGGCAGCGATGATAGGGTTGGTGCCGTGGGCGAGAGCTCATATGAGACCATTGCAGAGGGCATTGCTGAGGCGATGGTCTCATCAGAACGATTCCCTTGCACGCAGGCTGCCTTGTCCATTAGAAACGCGGCCGTCTCTTCAATGGTGTTTGCTCCCTGGGTGTCTGGAGAAGGGGATGCCCTTAGAGGCACCTGCCTGGATACCGCTAATGACAGACACCAGCATCTTGGGCTGGGGGGCTCATTTTCAAGGAAAATTTGCTCAGGGTCAGTGGACCGCTCAAGAGAAGAGCTGGGCAATCAACAGGGGGGGGGGGGGGTTCCATCTCTGGTAAGGTGCATTCTTTGGACATGCATAGAACGTTAAAGAAATATCTTAAGAGGTTGGCTGATTTCCGCAGGTGAGATAGACTGTCCTGTTTGGAGGGCCGAGAAAAGGGGAGGCAGCATCAAAAGCTTCCATTGCCAGGTGGATTAAAGAAGCCATAGCGTCCGCATATGTGTTGAAGGGGAAAATGGTACCTGAAGGTATACAGGCTCATTTGACTAGGGCGGAAGTGACATCTTGGGCGGAGTGCCGTCTAGTGCCGGCGGTAGAAATTTGTAAAGGGGCTACCTGGTTCTCATTGAATTCCTTTGTAAAACATTACCGGTTGGATGTTCAGGAGGAAGTGGATTCCTGTTTTGGGTCTGCGGTGCTTCAGGCGGGTCTGTCAGGTCCCTCCCGGTGATGGTTTTGCTGCTCTGTTACATACCCAGAGGTCGGGACTAGACTTGAGGGATGATAAGGAAGGGTAAATTAGACTTATCTGCTAATTGTTGTTCCTTGAGGAACTCAAGTCTAGTCCCGTATCCCTCCCAGAGTTTATTTCAGTATGCTGGTGCCTGAAGCAGAGGAGATTTGACAGGTAAGATATAAGAGCTTCTGGGCATTAAATGTGGGTCGTTAACCTCCTTTATGAGGGAGGGCAGGCCTAAGTGGTTTTATCAATAGTTAAGTTGTAAGGGGGGGGGGGGATATTGGTTACCGGGATAATTTCCCATTTGGGAGTTGAGCGTTCAGTTAGTTCCATTTGTTATACTGTTTACTACTTAATTGTGGCTCCGGTGAGTTTGCTTTGTCAATAGGTAACTGGAGGGAGTAGGCAGATCCCTGGAGGACATACCAGTGTCATCATAAAAGGATGACGTTTTTCAGTCTCCAAGCTGCTGGAGGAGGAGCAAAACCCAGAGGTCGGGACTAGACTTGAGTTCCTCAAGGAACAACCAATTAGCAGGTAAGTCTAACTTACCCTTGAGGGAGGCTGGCAAGTGCTATATTACAATAATCAAGTCTAGATAGAATGAGAGAGACAACAAGAATTGTTTCATTCCCATGGTTAGAGCCGGCCACCTTTGAATCGGAATGCAGTTGAACTTGTTGGTGAGCTGTCATGTTACCCTGTGATTAGCTCATCATCTCTTAGGGGCATGTTTACTAAACATTCCTAACGTGCGGGGCCGTGCTAGTGTGCCTGTGCCATATAAGGAGTGGGCGGTTCAGGCAGAAAATAGAAAAAAAACGGTAGTAAGCAACCGGACGTGTGTGCGTCGCGCTAATGTGCGGGGGTCGACATTAGCGCGTGGAAAGGCAAAGTGGCGCGCTGCTGAGTATACAAAACAACAGAGCCGTGGTACAACAGTGAAGACACTGACCAATGGTGCAGGGGCCATGGGTTCAATCCCCCAGTGTGTGCAACGACAAAGGTCAGCTGAGGCAGTAACTGTAATGATTAACATTGTTTTAGGAGGCAAATTAATTTGGAACGGCATAAGGCTGCGCACAGTGCTTTTTGGGCGGCATAAGGCGGCGCACAGTTATTTTTGGGCAGCAGAAGGCGGCGCACTGGTCCCCTTGGGCGGCAGAAGGCGGCGCGCTGATAGGCACAAGGCGGCGCGCTGATGCACAAGCACAGGAACAGAGCCACAGCACAATGGTTAAAACACTGACCAATGGTGCAGGGATCAGGGGTTCAACTCCTCACAATGCCCAGTGAAAAATGCCTGCTGAGGCAGTATGTATTATGTTGAGGAGTGCTGTAGGAGGCTGTATAATTATATTTTGTTATCACTACTAGCAAACGCACTCTCCCAGCATGTTAACATACGGCGGCCCATAAAGGCACATGTTACAGTGCACTGTTCGCCAAGGCACCCTTGAATGACCCCTATAGGGCAGCATGTATGTTGCGACACAGGATAATGTATAGTGCACCCTATAGGGATGGCAACCATAAGGTGGCCTACAGGGCGCCCTATGAAGCACCCTCAGAGGCACCTAATGGGTATAGTAAGCTGAGGGTGGTCTTGCCGGCATAGACATATGTACAGTAAATAAAAATAAAGCTGTGGACAGCCCTACCAAAGGGCCCCACTGTGGGTTTGAACCCATGACCTCTGGCTGCACAGGCAGTGATGTAACCATTGCGCTACAGCTCCATAGCTGTAAGCAGGCCCCTGGCTGGCTGCAGATAGCCTACACGTCACCTCACAGACAGTCTGCTGGTGTCAACAGGATAGGGTTAGGCCACCCGTACCCATGATGCACTGCACATGCAAATTAGCTGTCCGCAGATGGACACAAGATGGGGAATGCACCCCCACAGCACCTCGGCCCTGTTGGGGGAAGTGACCGGGTGCACCCACACAGCACCTTGGCCTAGTAGGGGGCACTGACCGGGTGTTTTACTGGCACAGAGTAGCCACACACCGTTACATCGTGCGGGTACTGTGCTCACCCTGAGTGTGCAATGAGGTGGCCAGGACCAGGTCAACAACACCTGCCATGGCTGATGGAGGCCAAGCGGGCGTTCCAAAGCAGTGTTAATGTGTAAGATAGCTAGTTTCTGCACAAACACCATGGATATCCCTGTCTGCCGCCATCAGGCGCACACCCCCCCCCGTGGCAAACATGGTCCCCATCAAGGGATCCACACTCTACCTCCCTGCAAAGGTGGCAGTAGAGGGCAACATCAACCCCAGTCCTGCTGAGGAACAACACCACCACCACCACCACCACCACCCCCCCCCCCCACAGGCAGGCAGGCAGCTCCATACACAGCCATAACACAATAGCAGACAGACATAAGCCCAGGGTATGGTAAGCTGCACTCCACCACCAGATATTCCCCTGCAGCCAGCCAACAGCCACTGCACCCTGCAAGCCATTATAGCAAGACATTTACCAGCTACAAACAGTCTGCTGGTTAGTCCATAGTGCATGTTCCCAATGGAGATGCATGCACCCAGAACTGGGCTGTCTGCATACACAGCAAGCAGATAGATCAGTGACTGGGCCCCAAAGAGAAACCCATATCTATCACATGAGAGAACTACTATACAGCACTATGGGGGGCCTAGCCATGCTGTGGTCACTGCACAGTCAGGGTGAGCGTGATCCCCCAGAAGGACATGCTTTGGCCACCCTGTCTGTGTAGGTGGTGGCCGGACACTACAATATCCCAGCCAATGTCCCTGCCAGTGCCCTATGCCCAGTGCAGATGCATCCTGGCCACGCCACCCTGCCCTGGCTATACCCATGGTACCTTGCACCTCATTATGCACATTGACTGGCCAATACTGGCAACAGTGCTGGCAGTGCGGGCTGTTGAAGGGGCTTGCAGCCAACACCCACTGTATAGACAGACACACACTTCCACACCTCTGCCATCATGGTGCTACGATTGAGGGGGTAAGTAGCCTTGCCCACCAAACCGGTCCTGAGCACGGCAAGGCATGGATATGGTACGCATTACAGCTGGTGGTCACTCCCCAGGGTGGTAAGCACCGTCAGAGGCCAGGCCTGGAGCATGCCCCGCAAACACCTAACAGATTGTTTGGATGGGGTCAACTAGCAGTATGTACGTAATGTATGGATAACTGCCTGCCTGTGCTCCTAGCAAACGTCTCCGAGCTGTGTACCGTATACCTCAGGTGTAGGGTGACATTGGTAAGTTATGCAAGTGCTCGTTTTGGGTGCTGCATGCACGGTCCAATGTTCTGCCTTTCCAGGAGACATTGGCCAATGGGGCCTGTGGGTGTGGGTGTGTCTGCCCTTGATGGCTGCTGCTTTACGGCACAGATTCCCAACTCCAGTCCAGGTTTGCATCACACTGTTCGGGTTTTCCTGCTATCCCTCATGAATATGCATGGGCTACATCTACATGCCATGGGGGTGGTGCATAGATATACAGCACAGGCATTTGTATGAGTGTCAGCATGGAACCTGACTGGTGTGTGGCCCACCAGGACTGCATTTGGGTGATTCTGCTCTAGGTACTGCCCCTGTTCATGGTGTCTGTGCTCAGTGGGGTAAAAGATAGATGTCTTACCATTGCATATGTCCCCGCCATGAAAGGTGTGTCCTTACTATCACTGTTTAGTTGTGGGAAAAATATGTGGGCAGGATTGGCAGTAGCCCCAGCTGGGCTTTGAACCTGTGACCTTCTGTTCTTGTATGCACTGTCTGTGTGCACTGCACCACTGTGTAGCCACAGATTGGTTGGATTCCCTGGACTGTCCATGACTGTGGATCCAGCAGGACCTGTCTGTTGCAGTGGACTGTGCCAGCCTGCACATGGCTAGGCCTCTGTCTTCTGTGGTTAGCAGCCACTGCCCCCTGCACCACATGTACTTGTCCGCCAACATGCTGGCATGAACTTCTCTCAGAAAAAGCAGTTGACCTGATTGCAATGTGGCAGTATGGGACTGCATTTGGGGGACTTGGCTGTAGGTAATGCCCATTGTTGTGGTGTGTGTGCGGTGTTGGGTAAAATATGGGTGTTTTCCCCATGCATACAGGGGTGTCTGCGCTATCTTTATTTAGTGGTGGGTAAAATATAGGGACTGGGCTGGCAGGTGCCCCAGCTGGGTTTTGAACCTCTGCCCTCTGGTCCTAGAGGTAATAACTCTGTCCGCTGTACCACACTTTGGCCACAGAGACAATGCAGCCCCTGGAGGCAGTACGCCTGGCAGGATGGAGTCACAAACCCTGCTCTACGCAATTCTACTGTGGGCATATGCACCCTGTCTGGTGACAAACGTGCACATAAACCCCGGAAATGACCACGGGAAATGTGGGACAAAATATCACCACACTGGGCAACAGTGCTATTAATGGGCAACCATAGCAAACACTCCCAGGAAAGCTCCAAAACGTGGAAATGTTTTTTGGAAGAGTCTCCTCTCAGTAGACCCTTCCAACCTTCATTTCGTTTTTCTGGAGCTTTGCTGGGTGTGATTTCTGTATTTGCCCATCACTATAACTGTTCCCCAGCTGAATTACTATTTTTAATAGTTCTGTTGTGGTCATTTTCTATTTTTAATTTCACTTTTGTGCTGTGCACATGTATCACACTGCTCACGTTTTGCTGGTTTCCCCGGTTTTCCTGTACATTGCGGACGGAAATGGTTTCTCTTCCCTTTAAATGCTTTCTACCGCGAGTGAAACACATGCAAATTCGGCCCCGCTACTGTGCGGGGAGCCTCTCCCCTCCCACTCTCCACCCATTGACCCCGTCCCTCCGCCCCTCCGGAGCCTTCCTCCGCCCTCCTTTCGCCGTTCCACGCCTCTATCGGACATTTGCGGGCCCGCACTTGTACGGGGCCCGTTAGTGAGCCGCGTACCTGTGCGGGGGTGACACGCACGTGTGCGGGGCGTTTAAACGCGTTTCTACGCGTTTCAGTGCCGCGTTGCCGTGCGCTATTTTGCGGCGCGCTATTTTGCGGATTTTAGTAAACATGCCCCATAGTCTACATTATGGTGTGTGCCTGATCTCTGCCAGCAATTACTACTAAGGCCTCTCAAGCATCTGCATGATGAGATGCAGGAGATAACATCAGTTTGCACTCAACCTATACTGTGAGGTGGTCAACTATATTGCAGCCCCGAGATCCCTATTGGAGATGGAAGGTAATATAAGAAGTCCTGCAGTGTCCACGTATTCTGTGGAGGAAAGTTTAAAATATATTATACTGGGTCAGACCAAGGGTCCATCATGCCCAGTATCCTGTTTCCTAGCAGTGGCCAGTCCAGGCCACAAGTACCCATCAGGTTCCCAAAATGTTTTCAGGTTCCATGCTGCTTGTCCCAGGGTTAAGCAGTGGATTTCCCCAGTCCACTTTAATAATGGTTTATGGACTTTCCCTTCAGGAATTTATCAAAACCTCTTTTAAGCCCAGCTACACTAACATAGAAACATGACAGTAGAAAAAGACCAAATGGCCTTTCAGGTCTGCCCTTCCATATCAACTACTACAATAGTCCCCTTTTTTTCTTTAGAGATCCTCTGTGTTTGTCCCATGCTTGTTTGAATTCAGATACTGTCCTCATCTCTACCACCTCTATTGAGAGACTATTCCACGCATCTACCACTCTTTCTGTAAAGAAATATCTCTGCATATTACTCCTGAGTCTATCCCCTTTCACCCTTATCCTATGTCTCCTCGTAGCAGAGCTTACTTTCAATTGAAAGAGGCTCTCTTCCTGAGCATTTATGCCATGGAGGTATTTAAGCGTCTCTATCTCTATTCCATCTTTCCTCTAAAGTATACATATTAAGATCCTTAAGTCTGTCCTCATATGCGTTATAACGAAGCCCACTAACCATTTTAGCCACCCTCTGCACCGATTTCAACCTATTTATGTCCTTTTGAAGGTGCGGGCTCCAGAATTGCATACAGTACTCCAAATTAGGTCCCACCAAAGACTTATACAGAGGCACTATCACCTCCTTTCTTCTGCTGGCCATTCTTCTCACTATGCATGCAAGCATCCATCTATCTTTTGCCGTTGCCTTTTCTACCTGTTAAGCTACTTTAAGGTTATCAGACATAATCATGCCCAGTTCTTGCTCTTCTTTTGTGGATAGAAGTACTTCACCCCAAATACTGTATTGCTCCCTTGGATTGCTGCAGCCCAAATGTATGACCTTGCATGTTTTAACATTAAATCTCAGCTACCAAATTACAGACCATTCTTCAAGCTTAGCTAGATCCCTCCTCATGTTATCTACACCTTTGTGGGTGTCTCTACTCTATTGCAGATTTTGATATCATCCGCAAAGAGGCAAACCTTACCCAACAGCCCTTCCGCAATATCACTAACAAAGATGTTAAAATGAATCGGAGCAAGGACAGATCCCTGCAGCATGCCACTGGTAACCTCCCTCTCCTCAGAATGAGCTCCATTTACCTGTACCCTTTGTCGCCTCCCACTCAAGCAGTAACTTTAGGGTCCATCCCTAGGGTGCTCAGTTTGTTTATAAGTCATCTGTGTGGAATGGTGTCAAAGGCTTTACTGAAAACTAAATACACCACATCTAAGGCTCTCTCTCAGTTCAACTCCCTGATCACCAGGTCAAATAAATCAATCAGATTTATCTGACAAGACCTGCCTCTGGTAAATCCATGCTGCCTCAGATCCGGTAATCCGCAGGACTCCAGAAACCTCACTATTTTTTCTTTCAGCAGCGCTTACAATAATTTACTCAACACCGAGATTAAACTAACCGGCCTGTAGTTTTCAACCACATCCTTACTTCTGCTTTTGTGTAAAGGGACCGCATGTGCCTCTCTCCAGTCCTCTGGTACCACCCCTTACTCTAAAGAGTCTTTGAAAATGTCAGTCTGTGGAGCTGCTTGAACATCCCCAAGTTCCCTCAGTATTCTCAGATGTATCCAATCTGTTCCCATTGATTTGTCTACTTTTAGCTAGTTCCTCACGAACACAGTCTTCTGAAAATCGTCCAAGATGCCCCTCGCTTCTGTTCCTGTATGTGGGTGTTTTCTGGGGTCCTGTTCCTGGTTCTTCATCTGTGAACACCGAGCAGAAATATTTGTTAAGCAATTCTGCTTTATCCTCATCAGGTTCTAGATATTCCTCTTCTTCACCCTTGAATCTGACAATACCACTTTTTCCCTTCCTCCTCTTAATAATATATCTGAAAAATGTCTTATCCCCCCATTTTATTGCATTAGCTTTGTCCTCCTCTATTTGAATCTTTGCTTTCCTGACTTCTTTGCTAGCTTCTCTAAGTTTTTCCAAATATAGATGACTGTCTTCCTCTCTCTGTGATCTCCTGTATTTCATGAAGGCCTCCCTCTTCTTCATGTTTTCAGCTACTTCTTTTGAAAACCTTAGCAGCCTCCTTTTCCTTTTATTTACTATTTTAACAAAAAGGTTGGTTGCCCTTAAAATATCCCCTTTCAGTTTTGCCAACTGTTTTTCCACATCCCCCAGCTGTTCCCATCCCACTAACGACTCCTTGAGATATTGGCCCATCTTGGCAAAGATAGTTTTCCTAAAGTCTAAGAGCGTCGCTTTTGTACAGATGGACGCCATCTCTGCTCTGCAACCCTTTGAACAGCATCACCTGCACATCTATTTGCTTCATCCTCTGTCCCAGAGCCATGAAGTCACTTTTGATATGCTGAGAGGGATACCTGGCAGTATCATTTGTGCTGACATGGATGAGCAACATCGGGTAATAGTCAGTTGACTTGATGAGTCTCGGCAAGCTCTCCATAACATCTCGAATTTTGGCACCTGGCTGACAGCATACCTCTCTGGACATCAAGTCTGGTTGGCAGATAGACACCTCAGTACCCTTCAGAAGGGTGTCACCAACCACCACTACCCTTTGCTTCCTTATAGTCACTGATTCTACTTCTTTGGGGTACTCGAGCTCTGGTTCTTCCCTTTCCTGGGATGCTTTCACCTCCTGTACTTCCAGGTGTGCATACTGGTTCTTCAATTCAAGGGCTGGAGGAGTTGGATTGGTGAATCTGCAAGCCCTGGTGAGTCATGTCCAACCTTTGTCATTCTGTAGGCTCCCATCTTCACCTCTGCTGGAGAGTTTGGATGTTTCAAGAAGCATCTGATCAATGTCCTTCTCACTGTCTTGAATGCTCCTCAGCTTTGCCACTTCTTCTTTGAGCTCCTCCACTTGTTTCCTGAGAGCTTCAGGCATCCTGCACATGGAACCGGTTCTTCAACTGGCATTGGAATCTCTGTCTGGAAAGAGGCAGAAGCTGTAAAGAGGGCAACATCTTTTGATATGATTTTTTCTAGCTATTGTTCAGTTGGTGGAGCTTTGGTACCTGTTGAAGCAAAAGAGAGAGAGACTCAGACAAAGTACCACAAGAGGAAGAGGTGGACAGAGAGTTAATTGAAGACATATGCAGCATTCCTAGGAAAGGGGAAGTGCTACTTATAGGGGATCTCAATATGCCAGATGTTGATTGGCACATTCCTGCTGCAGTATCATCTAGAAGTAAGGAGATCCTGGATTCTCTACAGGGAGAATTATTCAAGCAATTGGTAAGAGACCCCACACGTGAAGGGGCCATACTGGACTTGGTGCTTACCAATGGTGAAAGTGTTTCTGATGTTATAGTGGGAGATCCTTTTGTATCCAGTGATTACCAGATGGTGTGATTCAGTAATAGGGCTAGGGCTATTAGAATCCATTCAAAAGTGAGGGTCTTAGACTTTGGGAAAACTAACTTTACCAAGATGGGCCAATACCTCAGGGAGTCGTTAGCAGGATGGGAACAGCTGGGGTATGTAGAAAAACAGTGGGCAAAACTGAAAGGGGATATTTTAAGGGCAACCAAACTTTTTGTTAAAATGGCAAATAAAGGTAAAAGGAAAAGGAGACCGCTATGGCTTTCGAAAGAAATAGCTGAAAAAGGGAAGAAAAAAGAGGGAGACCGTCATGAAATACAAGAGATCACAGAGCGAGGAAGACAGGCATCTATATTTGGAAAAACTTAGAGAAGTTAGCAAAGTAGCCAGGAAAGCAAAGATTCAAAAAAGAGGAGGAAATAGCCAATGCAATAAAATGGGGGGATAAGACATTTTTCAGATATGTTAATGAGAAGAGGAAGGGCAAAAGTGATTTTGTCAGACTCAAGGGTGAAGGGGAGGAATATGTAGAAGCTGATGAGGATAAAGTGGAATTGCTTAACAAATATTTATGTTCTGTGTTCACAGATGACGAACCAGGAACAGGACCTCAGAAAACACCAGCAAACAGGAACAGAAGCGAGGGGCATCTTGAAGAATTTTCAGACGACTGTGTTCATCAGAAACTAGCTCAACTTAAAGTAGACAAAGTGATGGGACCGGATGGGATACACCCTAGAATACTGAGGGAACTTGGGGACGTTCTAGCAGCTCCACTGACTGATCTTTTGAATGCCTCGTTGGAGTCGAGAGTGGTGCCAAAGGACTGGAGAGAGGCTTCTGTTGTGCCTTTACACAAAAGCGGAAGTAAGGATATGGTTGAAAACTACAGGCTGGTTAGTTTAACTTCGGTGGTGAGTAAATTATTGGAAATGCTGCTGAAAGAGAAAATAGTGAGGTTTCTGGAGTCCGGCGGGTTACAGGATCTGAGGCAGCATGGATTCACCATAGGCAGATCTTGTCAGACAAATCTGATTGATTTCTTTGACTGGGTGACCAGGGAGTTGGACCGAGGGAGAGCCCTAGATGTGGTGTATTTAGATTTCAGTAAAGCCTTTGACACCGTTTCTCACAGGCGACTTATAAACAAACTGAGCACCCTAGGGATGGACCCTAAAGTTACTGCTTGGGTTAGAAATTGGTTGAGTGGGAGGCGACAAAGAGTACAGGTAAATGGAGATCACTCTGAGGAGAAGGATGTTACCAGTAGTGTGCCCCAGGGATCTGTCCTTGGTCCAATTCTTTTTAACATCTTTGTTAGTGATATAGCGGAAGTGCTGTCGGGTAAGTTTTGCCTCTTTACGGATGATACCAATATCTGCGATAGAGTAGACACCCAGGAAGGTGTAGATAACATAAGGAGGGGTCTAGCTAAGCTTGAAGAATGTTCTAGAATTTGGCAGCTGGGATTTAATGTTAAAAAATGTAAGGTCATGCATTTGGGCTGCAGCAATCCAAGAGAGCAATATAGTATAGGGGGTGAAGTACTTTTGTCCACTAAAAAAGAACAGGACCTAGGCGTGGTTGTGTCTGTTGATGTTAAAGTAGCTAAACATGTAGAAAAGGCGACAGCAAAAGCTAGAAGGATGCTTGGGTGCATACGGAGAGGAATGGATAGCAGAAAAAAGGAGGTGATAGTGCCTCTGTATAAGTCTTTGGTGTGACCTCATTTGGTGTATAGTGTGCAATTCTGGAGAATGCACCTTCAAAAGGATATAAACAGGATGGAGTCAGTACAGAGGGTGGCTACTAAAATGGTTAGTGGTCTTCATTATAAAGCATGTGAAGACAGATTTAAGGATCTTAATATGTACATCTTAGAGGAAAGGTGGGATAGAGGTGATATGATTGAGATGTTTAAATATCTCCATGGCATAAATGCACAAGGGGAGAGCCTCTTTCGATTGAAAGCAAGTTCTGCTATGAGAGGGCATGGGATGAGGGTGAAAGGGGATAGATTCATGAGTGATATGCGGAAATATTTCTTTACGGAAAGAGTGGTAGATCTGTGGAAAGTCTCCCAGTGGAGGAGGTAGAAATGAGGACAGTATCTGAATTCAAAAAAGCATGGGACAAACACAGAGGATCTCTAAAGGAAAACAGGGGACTGTTGTAGTTGTTGATATGGAAGAACAGACTAGTTAGGCCATGTGGTCTTTTTCTGTCGTCATTTTTCTATGTTTCTATGTTTCTTAGCTGTCCTTTCAGAGAAAAAGCAGTTAACCTCTTAAGTGTGTTCTAAATGTGCTGTTGTAAGTCCCTTTGTGTAGCTAATTGGGGAGTTGCCCTCCTAAGCAAAAATGCTCACACGGAGTGGGTGGGAGCTGGGGTGAGTAGGGAGGAAAATAACTTCTGATGAAGTGTCAGTGGCTTAAAAAAACAACAACCTTTTTTAACTAAAACACCATAAAGAATATAGCTTTTTTAAAAAAAGTACCAAAACCTTTTTAAGAGCTCTCAGGCAGAAAGCTAGGAATTAAAAGCCATACACTCCTACCTTTGCTTGAAATGCAGAGCCCCTGTTAGGAATGCTTTTACTGCATCTTCTCATAACAGCTTTTACTAAATCCTCTGGTAACAAATTCCAGAGTTTAATTACATGTTGAGTGAAAAAATATTTTCTCTGATTTGTCTAAAATCTGCTACACTTTAGCTTCATTGCATATCCCCTAGTCTTTCTTCTCTTTGAAGGAGTAAACAAGCGATCTACCCATCCCACTCCATTCATTATATTATAGACCTCTATCATACATGTATCTCCCCGCAGCCTTCTCTTTTTTAAGTTGAAGAGCCCTAACCTTTTAAGCCTTTCCTTGTAGGGATATCCCTCCATCCCCTTTACCATTTTGATGGCTCTTCTCTGTACCTTTTCTAATTCTGCTATATCCTTTTTAAGATATGGTGACTAGAATTGCACACAATATTCAAGGTGCAGTCACACTATGGAATAGTACAGAGGCATGATAATATCCTTGATTTTGTTCTCCATTACTTTTCTTATGATTCTTAGAATTTTATTTGCTTTCTTGGCTGCCACTGCCCACTGCACTTATCCACATTAAATTTCATCTGCCATTTGGTCACCCAACTTTTTTTTTTTATTGAAAGGCAGCAATGAAACATAAAAGAAAACAAGAGTCTCATGGGCTATATACTTGCTTGCTCCTCCCGCACCTCCCCCAGCCCAATTGGGGACCAGAACTGAGCAATAAAAGCAGCAGCAGCACGCTGCCGGGTGTCCCTCTTCCTCTTCAGACACCACTGATCCTGCAGCACCAAGGGCAGAGCATGCTTGCTCCTCCCGCACCTCCCCCAGGCCAATCGGGGACCAGAACTGAGCAATAAAAGCAGCAGCACACTGCCGGGAGTCCCTCTTCCTCTCCAGACACCATCGATCCTGCAGCACCGAGGGCAGAGCACACTTGCTCCTCCCGCACCTCCCCCAACCCAATCGGGGACCAGAACTGAGCAATAAAAGCAGCAGCATGCTGCCAGGAGTCCCTCTTCCTCTCCGGACACCACCGATCCTGCAGCACCGAGGGCAGAGCACGCTTGCTCCTCCCGCACCTCCCCCAGCACAATCAGGGACCAGAACTGAGCAATAAAAGCAGCAGCACGCTGCCGGGAGTCCCTCTTCCTCTCCGGACACCATCGATCCTGCATCACCGAGGGCAGAGCATGCTTGCTCCTGCTGCACCTCCCCCAGCCCAATCGGGGACCAGAACTGAGCAATAAAAGCAGCAGCACGCTGCTGGGAGTCCCTCTTCCTCTCCAGACACCACCGATCCTGCAGCACCAAGGGCAGAGCACGCTTGCTCCTCCCGCACCTCCCCCAGCCCAATCGGGGACCAGAACTCAGCAATAAAAGCAGCAGCACGCTGCCGGGAGTCCCTCTTCCTCTCCGGACACCACCGATCCTGCAGCACCGAGGGAAGAGCACGCTTGCTCCTCCTGCACCTCCCCCAGCCCAATCGGGGAGCAGAACTGAGCAATAAAAGCAGAAGCACGCTGCCGGGAGTCCCTCTTCCTCTCCGGACACCATTGATCCTGCAGCACCGAGGGCAGAGCACGCTTGCTCCTCCTGCACCTCCCCCAGCCCAATCAGGGACCAGAACTGAGCAATAAAAGCAGCAGCACGCTGCTGGGAGTCCTTCTTCCTCTCCGGACACCACCGATCCTGCAGCACCGAGGGCAGAGCACGCTTGCTCCTCCCGCACCTCCCCCAGCCCAATCGGGGACCAGAACTGAGCAATAAAAGCAGCAGCACGCTGCCGGGAGTCCCTCTTCCTCTCCGGACACCACCGATCCTACAGCACCGAGGGCAGAGCACGCTTGCTCCTCCCGCACCTCCCCCAGCCCAATCGGGGACCAGAACTCAGCAATAAAAGCAGCAGCACGCTGAAGGCATGCCTGCGCCTTAGGGCCTCGCCAGAGGGCCCTTTGGCATGGCCCTTAGGCGTGGAACTCATCACAACATGATTGTGTGCCATCTGCCTCTTCTAACCACAGCAGCTTCATGTTCTAACTCCAATTTGAGCCCTCTCCAGCTTCAATTGTAAGCAACACCTTTTCACTTTTCTTTCCTAATATATTTTGTATTCTCCAGCTAATTGGTAGCCTCCCCTTACTCTTTATGCATAACTACCTAACTCTCACTGTGCTAACTAGTGCTTCAACGTAACCAATTATTGTCTCATCCACTGCTCTCTAAAATTAACAGCTACTACCCTGTTACAACTATTAAATGCTACATTTGTTTCAACTGTACTCAATCCCAACTTAATGTAACATTTGCCTTTGTACTCAATGTCAATTTAAGTAACATTTGTTTCAACTCCATTACCTCAATTCAATGTTCATTCAACTCTGCTAATTTAAAAGTATCTAACTCTCTGTAACATTCACTATTCCATTCTCACTCTTCTGAACTGGCATATTTCCAACTAGACCTCTTCCCTCCCTCCTTTCCTTCAACCAGATCCTGTCCTTCCTTCCAGAATGGCCCCTCCTAACTCCTGCTCATTTGCACTCAGGCTTGCCCTCATCATACTATACCTCACTTTGTTCACTCTCCCCTATGCACTTTCTCTGACACATAATATCCCCATTCCTATAATCCACTCTCCCAGACACCTATACTTCCCACCACCTCTATCTCACCCTTTTCATAACCCCCATTACCGTACTTGCAAACTCATACCCATTAACATAACTCCCAACCTTAAGCCCAACACTCCTCTAACATCCCCTATCCCCCCTCAAATGTGCCCTACTCAATGTTCGCTCTGCCAGAAATAAAATCCCCTTACTCACTGACCTCATAACTGACTATGACCTCGATATATTTTGCCTCACTGGTTTCAAGACACTGACATGGTTCTAATAAACCAACTTTGTCCTAATGCATAGTCAATATATACCTGTAACAGAACACAAGGCAGAGGTGGAGGTGTAGCTATTATTGCCAGATCTAACCTACAACTTTCTATAGTTGAGTCTACCTCAACATCAGGCATGGACACCATAACAGTCTCTAACTCTACCCTATCTTTACACCTCTTATACCATGCATCCCAGACAGTCTCATCCGACCTCTCCACGATTCTAGACACAGCCTGCTCCCCCCAACCTGCCTTACGCCCCCTCATAATCTTAGGTGATTTAAATTTACACTCCATAACCCCTAATCAATCGTCTACCTTCCTCCAAGCTATGAATGCCCTCCACTTCACTCAAATCCTAAATCATCCTACACATTCCAAAGGAAATATCCTTGATTTAATATTTTTTCCACAACAAGCTCCATTCGCTGAACAAATCCATCACAGCATTCAGTCTATTCCTTGGTCTGATCATGCTCTCATCCTCTTTTCCTTCCCCTACTCTACTCACAAAGCTCATCCTCCTACCCACCCTCAACACACTCGTAAATTTAGACAATTCAATGCGCCCATCTTCCTAGAGCAAACGATCCCATCCCTCGACCTATTAAAAGATATGGGACTTAATCAAGAGTCTCACATCTCCAAATGGAACGAAATCCTATCTGCAGCCTCTCTCCTCCCACCTAAAGAATTCCCTCAAAAGCAACGCAATAGAGCACCTTGGTTCTCTACAAAACTAAGAAATCTCAAAAGAGAACTTAGGCATTTGGAACGTATCTGGAGACGCTCAGATAATCCCAATGCACATTCTGCCTACATAAATAAACTCCAAACCTACTGCTCTGAAACCCTCAATCATAAAAGGAAATATAATGAAAACATAATCCAACGGTCTCTCAATAAACCTAGGGAACTTTTCTCTATAGCGAAATCCTTAATAAATGAACCTTCACCGCAGGACCAACCCCCGAAAATATCTGCACAAACTATTGCCAACCACCTTACCTCTAAATTCCTTCCACCCTCCTCAATCAATAACCCCTATTTTACTCCTGACTACAGCACCCAAACTCCAGAACCTACCCTCCTAACCTCTTGGAACAAATTCGATCCCATCACTCTAGAAAATGTCTCCAATGTTATAAAAGACCTGAATACCTCCACTTCTGCCCTTGACCCCTGTCCTGTCCCTTGGATCAAATCTACTAGAGATTCCCTCAGCCCCTACATCCTATCTATTATACAAACCTCCCTCCAGACTGGTTTTGTTCCACCTCCTCTTAAATGCGCCACTATCCGGCCTATACTGAAAGGAACTAAACTTGACCCCACTTCCCCTACCTCCTACAGACCTATATCTAGCATCCCTTTTCTTGCCAAAATAGCCGAGAAACTAGTTCAAACCCAACTTCAAAACTATATTGATGATCACTCTCCCCTCGACCTATTCCAACATGGTTTTAAAAAGAACCATGGTGTCGAAACCCTCCTTACCTCCCTACTAGACTCCCTGTACTTGCACACCCAGAATCCTACCCAAGGATGCCTACTCATATTCCTTGACCTATCTGCCGCTTTTGACTCCCTTCCTCACCATCAACTCTTAGGCAGGCTCCATGAAATAGGGCTAAGAGGCACAACCCTAAACTGGTTGCAATCCTACTTAGATGACAGAACCCAACATGTCTGTATTGGTAATGATACCTCTCTCCCATTTACACTAAAACAAGGTGTCCCCCAAGGATCTAGCCTCTCTGCTCTCCTTTTCAATATTTTCCTTCAACCTGTTTGCAATATCTTTCAGAGCTTTGGCATTCAGTACCAATTATATGCGGATGACATGATGTGCTTCACCCCATTTAATCTCTCCAACCCCGACTTCTCTAATCTTAGTGATTGCTTATTTACGCTGAAATCATGGCTATCTCAACATAACCTTCTAATTAACCAAGCTAAGACTGAAGTGCTACAGGTGTTCTCCGCTACCTCATACACCCCCCCTCCAACTATCACTATTGGAGATTTCACCCTTACTATAAAAAACCAGGTGAAGTATCTTGGTATCATCCTCGATCAGAACCTCTCCTTCACTAATCAAATAAAGAGAACCACTAATACAATATATGCAAAACTACGTACCCTCTGGAATCTCAAACCCCTCTTAAGCCCCACTTCTTTTTGATCTGTCTGTCAAGCCCTCACAACCCCCTCTCTTGATTACTGCAACCTAATCTTTCATGGCCTTCCCAAGAACGCTATACAACCGCTCCAACTTGCCCAGAACACGATCACACGACTCATAACCAACATTCCCAGGCGATCACACATCACACCAGTCCTATATGACCTCCACTGGCTCCCCATCTACTGCAGGATTAAGTTCAAAGTGCTTACCCTCATACATAAAATCATCTCCAACAAATCAGCTCCATGCCTTTCCCCTCTCATTCCCCTCTCTTCTAGCTCTAGAACCCGCCGTACTATTACCAAAAACCTCATCTCTATCCCAACAGCCTCAAGATATAGTAAACAATATACCTGTAATAGGGCCTTTTCCCTCTATGCTCCTACCCTATGGAACTCCCTTCCCCATGAGCTGCAGAGCTCTAGAACTCACCTTGAGTTCCGAAAGAACTTAAAAACCCTCCTCTTTCAGGAACATTTTTCCCTTCCACCTTAGTTTCTAACCTTCATCTGCTTCCTCCCAGCTTCTACCCCTTCTAAACCTTCATACTGACAACTGATATCTTGGTAAATACCTTGTAAATAGTTGTTTTATTTTTATGATTAGTTCTCATTGTTATCTTATATATATTTGTTACTTTGTTCTATGTAAACAGTGGAAACACTCTATTTTAAATGTTTTATGTAAACCGTCTTGATTTGTAGAAAGAAGGTATATAAAATCGGTTAAATAAATAAATAAATATACATAATACAATAGCAAAAGGGAACAAAGCGAAAGTCGCAAACATCAGAGAGAAATCCAACAAAACACCTTTTTTTGTTTTCCTCCCCCCCAGACACATCCTCTATCAGCAAATAGCACTCCCAAAACACTCTACCCACCCCCTCCACCCTCCAACCCCCCCACCCCCCCCTAGTCCCCCCCTATATTCCCCCCTCCCCCCCCACGAGCCTCCGCACTAGTTTAAAGTGAGGGGAGCGGACAAGCTAACCAGACCACATGGGGCAAGGGGGAAGCTCTGGAACTCCAGCTTCACAGATAAGCGCAAGACTAGCCCCCCCATGGAATATACAAAACGCTCAAGCAATCAGAAACCATATTGTAGGACAAAAGCTTCCCACACTTGCTCAAAACGTGACAACCGCAATTTACCGGCTGCCACCCCACGCTCCATTGTATAAGTATCCCACATCCGTTCCAACCAGGCAGAGAAGGGCGGAGACAGGGCCTGCTTCCAAGCAGTAGCCACAGCTATCCGAGCCGCATTCAAACCATGTTGAATCAGGGCCAGCTGAGGACTTCGTGCTCCAGGCACATTTACACCAAATAGGAAAATGCCCGGATCCCAAGGAATGGTCAACCCAACTAATTGTTTCAAGCGGTGCTGAATCCCCCTCCAAAAAGTACGGATGGGAGGACAAGACCACCAGACATGTGCCAAAGTACCTTTTTGTCCACAGCTCCGCCAGCACAGATCCGACACCCCAGGATACGCTTGAGCAATCCGCTCAGGTGTCATATACCATCTATACAATAGCTTATAATTAGTTTCACGGACATTAATCGCCACCAAACTTTTCCACAGCCTGCCCTCCACCTGTTCCCATTGCTGCTCAGAAGAACGGATACTCAAGTCAGAATTCCAGTGCTCTCTATACTTGCCTAATCTCGGCTGCTGTGCCTGCAAATGGGCATACAAAGCAGCTATAAGACCTTTCGTGGTAGTGCACTCCTCGCAGAAACGCTCTATATCCGACAAATCGCGGGCAACCTGTGATCGAACATTGCGAGCCTGAAGCCAGTGGGCCACTTGCGTATAGTGGAAAACATGACAGTCGGGGAGGTCAGAGTCCTCCTGCAACGTACTAAAAGAGCACAACCGGCCCTCATCAAACAATTGACCCACACGACTAAGTCCCTTGTGCCCCCACATCCACAAAACCGGCTCAGTCCCGGGGGGAAACATAGCATTATCCACTATAGGGGCCAAAAGAGTCAGGTCCGCCCACCGAGTTCGAAATGATAGGTCCCAGCAGCGGAGGGTATGTAGAATATATGGGTTACTTAAACGCAAACCACCTCGCAACTTGGGACTAAGCCACAACGATCTCCCAGACCCGCCCCCCCCCCTGCAATATGCATTTCCAATTGTACCCAACGTTTGGGGCTACCGGGGTTCATCCTTTCCACCCCGGTGCGACACTGCACTGCCGCATAGTACCAATGAAGGTTAGGCACCCCCATATCCCCACATCGTGTGCGCATATAAAGAATTCGACGGGCTATACGCGGCCGATGAAACCGCCATATAAACTTCATGAGCATAGCTTGCCAGATGGCCAATAGTCCCCAAGACAGCGGTATAGGAAGAACCTGAAAGAGGTACAGAAACCTCGGAACAACCACCATCTTAACCACCGCTATACGCCCAAACCAGGAGAATGTCAGGCTGGCCCAAGACTCCAGATCACGCCGAACCTGCTGTAGTAGCAGATCATAATTAGCCTTAAAGAGCGCCGCCCGCTCAACCGTCAGGTTCACACCTAAATAGCGAAGAGCTCCGGACACCCAACGAAAGGGATAGGTAGCCCTCAATTCCACGCAGACCGCCTCCGGAACCCCAATGTTAAGAATCTCAGATTTAGTATAGTTAATTTTGAATCCAGACACCTGGGAAAAGGCCTCAAAGAGCTGCATAGCAATGGGAAGGGACGCAGCTGGATTCACCAATGATAAGATGATATCATCCGCGAAGAGTGCAATCCTATAGTCAGTAGGACCCACTCGAATGCCCACTATGTCCGGGTGCTCACGAAAGCTTTGCGCCAAGGGTTCCATCACCATTGCAAACAACAACGGCGACAGAGGGCATCCCTGACGAGTGCCCCTTTCCAAGGGGAAACTCCTCGACTGACCCCCGTTAACCCGGACACATGCCATAGGGTCTTGATATAAGCTACGGATCTATCGGATAAAGTTAGGACCAAACCCCATCGTGTCGAGCACGCACCAGAGATAGTCCCAACTAACATGGTCAAAGGCCTTCTCAGCATCAATTCCGACCAAAAGCGTCGGCTGAGAGTCCTGCCGAGCAATATGAATAACCTGTAACATTCGCCTGATATTATCCGCCGCCTGACGGCCCGTCACGAAGCCGACCTGATCTGGATGTACCAAAGCAGGGAGAACCCGGTTCAATCGGGCAGCCAATGTGGAGGCTAGTATTTTAACATCCGTGTTTAGCAGGGAGATGGGGCGGTATGAGGCGGCCTCCTGCAGGGGCTTACCCGGCTTAGGGAGCATTGCTATAAGAGCCTTGCGCTGAGAAGGGGGCAGCGATGCCCCCCGCAGAACCTCATTAAAGAGTACCACCAGGGTCGGGGCTAATTGAGCATGAAAGTTTTTATAGTACTCCGCAGGAAAGCCATCACTACCCGGTGCTGCCCCAGTTTTTAACCGGCGGATTGCAATTTCCACCTCCTCCACAGTAAGTTCAGCATCCAAAGCATTCAACCGCGGTGAAGCAACAGACCGCAGGTAGGCCTGCACACGGGCCAAGTCACAAGGCTCAGCTCTATATAACTGCTCCAGAAAAGTGGTAAAAACCTCATGGATCTCCCGGGAGACCACCCTCCTCTGCCCCCCGGAATCTCGAATTTCACGAACCACCCTCGTGGTATGCTGCTGCCGAAGCCTTAAGGACAGGAACCGTCCTGGCTTATTCCCCCTTTTATAAAAAGTTTGCCTTAATTACCGACGTTTATTATCCAACTCTCTCTGTAGACACGCATCTAAGTTGGCACGTGCCGCCCGCCATTGGCACAAGGTCCGTCTAGAGCCAGTCCGAGCGTGTTCTAATTGGAGACGGGAAGTCTCCCCCACTAGGTGGGAATATTCCCGTCCCCAAGCCTTTCGGGTATGAGCTGCTTCAGCTATTAGACGGCCCCGAGCTGTGGCCTTAAAAGCATCCCAAACCATGGGGAGGGGAATTTCCCCAGAATCATTTAGCTCAAAAAAATCGGCTATGAAGCAGCCGTGCTCCTGAACAGTGCACTGTTGCCGGAAAAAACGTGCATCTAGTCGCCAAAGCCTAAGGCGCTCACTGTAGAAATCTGCCGGAAAAGCAATCCAACACGGAGCATGGTCCGACCATGTCAAAGCCCCGTGCCCAGCCTCCACCCTCTCATCCATCAGGCGTTGATCCAATAGAAAGTAGTCTATGCGGGTATGCACCCGGTGGACGGGCGAGTAATAAGTGTAGCTTTTTTCCCCTGCATGTGTATCTCTCCAAACATCCCGCAAGCCTAAATCCAGCATAAAATTCCACAGCGCCTTACTAGGCCCACCAGCTATCCTACCAGCGCTACCCGTCGAATCCCAGTGGGGCACCATGTGGGCGTTACAATCCCCGCCTAAGATAATAGGGCCTTTTGCAAATTCAGCTAACAAAGTTTTCAGCCGCGCAAAAAAGGTTACTTGGCCTTCATTAGGAGCATAAATATTAGCAAGCGTTAATAACTGGCCTTCTAATCGCACATTCAAGAAAAGCCATCTCCCCAGAGTATCTTTCTTAACCTCCTCCACCTTGAGGGATAAGCACTGAGGGAACAGCAAGGCCACACCACATTTCTTCCGTCCATTCATGTCCGATGCTACCCACACATCAGAGTAAGGATTATGCTTCAACCATCCCTGAGTGCTATTACGAAGATGTGTCTCCTGTAAAAACACAATATCCCCCTTCAAGGATCTCAATTCCGAAAAGAGCAGTGAACGCTTTCTTGGGGAATTAAGACCCTATACATTCAAAGAAATCAGTTTCAACATGGGTAGTCAATTACCTTACCACCATCGCCCCTCTCCCTCCCCCAACCCACATAATCCAGCCCCCCCTGTCGCCTGCGTAGCAACATACCTTAAGCAGGAAAAGCAGCCTCACCCTCATCAATCGACTTACTATCTTCGATGGTCTGTCCCACATCCACCCACACCCCCCGCCCCAAAAAACTGCCCAAGAACCCCATCCCCCCACACCCTGCCCCCTACCCTCCCCCAGCTGTACTCGCCCCCCATCTAATCCCACCCCCCTTCCCATCAGAACCACCTGCCTGCCACGAAAGAAACAGGACACGGTTAAATTGACCCCAAACCCAGCTCCTACCGGGCCCCCTTGCATAAAAATTATGATAAAATAATGCAAAGGCACATCCCCTTTGTACCACTCACCAATGAACTATTAGTCCAAGTATACCCCTCTCCAAACCACAGTCACTTTCCCCCCCACCCCCAATTAACAAAAAGCAAGTACCCAAATTCCCATACATTCAGAAACATTTAGTACAACAAGAGTAAAAGTGAGGGACAGCTGACTAATACAAAACAGTCAGGAAAACAGAAATGCAGAGACCAAGGATGTTTAAGCAGATCGGCCCACCCGAGTCCATTTCGAGTGCTGTGGCTCAGAGGTCGGTGGTGCTGGTAATGCAGTATCTTCCACAAGACCTGCCTGGCGCAACGCACTCCAAGCTTCTGTATGGTCCTTAGCCGAGATCTTTTTATTGCCCAAGAGGAAGTTCATCTGGAACGGGAAGGACCAGGAGTAGCGAATCCCTTTGTTGTTCAGCACCGCTGTGATTAGCTTCATCTCCCTCCGGTGAGCCAGCGTGAAAGCCGAGAGATCCTGATGTACAGTTACCGCTGCTCCCTGATACGGGATCGTTTTTGTCTCCCGACCCCTTCGTAGGAGAAGCTCCACATCAACATACCGCAGGAATCTAGCAATAACATCCCAAGGTTGGTTATTCGGGGGCTTTCCCAGGGCACAGTGCACACGTTCGATCTCCATTCCAGGCCCACGGGATGCAAGTTCCTCCGCCGTAAGCAATTCTCCCATCAAAGTTTTGAGCACCACTGCCAGGTCTTCACCGCCTCCCGCAGCCTCCAGAATTCCTCGGAAGCGCACATTATTACGACGGGACCGGTTTTCAATATCATCAATTTTATAAGTCAGTTCCATCGCTTGCGAGTGGTGCCTATCTACTGCGCACTGTAAATCCACCAAGGCACCATCATGATCGTCAATTTTAGTCTCGACCTCTTCCACTCGGGTTACCTAGGTCTTTTATATCACCCCTGAGGTCCGCAATTGTGCTCATTACTTCCTCGCGCATGGAGCGGAATTCGCCAGCCAGATCCTCAAAGCCCCCCAAAGCTCCCGTTGTAGAAGGGCATGCGAGGACAGCGCCGCGGGACCCAGGTCATTTTCACTCATTGTCTCATCACCGGAGCCCTCAGAAGGTTGTTTACTTGTTGGGCTGGTCTGGGTACCACTCTTTCCCAGGAGATGCTGGGAGGCCCACATTCCCTCCCGGGCCTCAAGCCCCCTGGTTTTGGCAGCCATGGGTAGTCTGTGGAACCCTACAGTCCAAAAATATGAAAGTAGTGGTATCAAGCAGGAGAGGAGCAGCTATCAGTACAAAAAGCAAGAAAAGGGGGGGGGGGGGGAATGAAGAAAACAAATCCCATTCTTGAGCAGTAGATGGCGTTCCAGGCACACTTACAGAGGCAGGTTCCAACAGGCACATAAAGAAACTGCACCCGATGCAATTGATACAATTTCAGCCACACAGATAAAGAGGCTCAACGAACCAGGCACCGAGGCAAAGCAAAAGGATAGAGGGTCCAACAGTCACAACACCAATCTCCAGGAACGCCGAGACTCACGGTGCTGGGTGCTGATTCGTTGGTTGTAGGACACGTGGTTCTTTCCCACAGAGGCTGGCTGGAACGCAGGCAGGACCATGCGTTCCAGGAGCACGTGGCAATGGCCGCTGGAGCAACTAACCAAGCCACCGGCCTTCACTCAGCCCCAGCATGCTGGAGACAGCACTGCTCCCACGTCTTCTGAGTGCGGAGATTGCGGCAAACAGGAGTCGGCTTCGATAGTCAAAAGAAAGATGATACCGCGGGGCCGATCCCGCTCGCTGCTCCTGTTACCAGCAGCGATGCCGTCAGCCGCACATCCACCTCCAGGCTCCTCACTCTCTCCAATCGGGGGATCCGAAGCAGAATTGCTGGATGATCGCTCCCCAAGAATCACCGATAGAGGGACCCCGCTCCGAGCCACAGCGGCAGATGTTGGGAAGACAGCAGCTCCTGCCACGGGTGCGAATGCCCCCGGTCTCCACAGCGCACCGCGCACCTCCGATCGCCCCGCCAGGCATCAAAACAACTCTGCCAGGTCTCAAAGAGCAGGATCGGGTAGGCGGTGGGGATTACGCTAATGAAAAGCAATTGCTAGCTGAATAGGGGGAGAACCTGGCTCAGAGCTGTGTTAAAGTGCGGCCATTCCTTCACGGCTCACTAGTGCCCCCCTGGTCACCCAATTTTTCACAGTCCTCTTGCAGTTTTTCATAATCCCCTCTTGTGTTTTAACAACTTTAAATAATTTTTTGTCATCTGCAATTTGACCACCTCACTTATTCCCATTTCCAGGTCATTTATAAACATGTTAAAAAGCCCACTGCCCAGCACAGATCTCTGGGGTACTCGACTATTCATCTTTCTCCATTTAGAAAATTGGCCATTTACTCCTAACTGTCTGTTTTCTATCCTTTAACAGTTCCTAGTCCACAACAGTACACCGAAGACTCTCTCATGAGGGACCTTGTCAAAGGCTTTCTGAAAATCCACATATACTTTATCACCTGTTTATTTATAACTTCAAAAGCTATAACAAATTAGTGAGACATGACTTTCCTTGACTAAGTCGATATTGGCTTTCTCCCATTAAACCACAACTTATCTACATGTTTAGTAATTTTGTTCTTTATAATGATTTCCACCATTTTGTCCAGTACTGATATCAGGCTCACCAGCCTATAGTTTTCTGGATCAGCCCTTTTAAAAATTGGTGTTACATTTGCCACTCTCCAATTTCTAGTACTACAGATGATTTTGCTAGTTCCTGACAACACACACATTTTAGTGTGCGATACAGGAAGGATAGGGTATGCAAATAACCCTTGCGTTAACTGTGCACATGCAAGTGAGCCACTGCAGCGTTAAACTGGGAAAGCAAGCCAAACACATGCACACAAGAAGCCTGAGCTAGTTCGGCTTGCTCTCTGGGCACCACATGGCTAATTTGCATATTAGCCCTGGCAGTATTTTGATGGCATCAGGGGACGATCGCGGCATCGGGAAAAGCCCCCGATGCCATCAAAATACTGTTGGGGACCAGTACCCCAATAAGAAAAGAATCCCTAATGGTCCAGAGGCCTGGATCCCCGATAGTATTTTGATGGCATTGTGGACAATCGCAGCATCAGGAAAGGCCCCCTATGCCATTAAAATACTGTCAGAGGCCAGTGCCCTGACAATAAAAGAATCCCTGGTGGTCTAGTGGTCCCTGTAACACCCCATTAAATACAAAAAAAAAGTCACCTGGTGGTCTAGCAGCCTCTGTACTCCCCACCCCCATTAAATACAAAAAAAATAACCTAGTGGTCCAGCGGCCCCTGTATCCCACAATCCCCATTAAATGCAAAAAAATAACCTGGTGGTCTAGCAGCCCTAAATTCAGTTTCTCCTACCTGGTACTTAAAATAAGCGGGAGCACTACCTACACGCTCCCGCTCTGCTTCTGCCATCTTGTAAAATGGTGGCATCTGGCCCCGCGCGGTGCATCCTGGGATGCACCAGGTGGGTCAGACTGTCATATAAAGAAGCACAGCAGATTGTACTTTAACTCAGTCCTGCCATAGTGTCCATGCTCTGTGAGAAATGTTACATGTAGCCCATCCAAAACAACAGGCGATACTCAGAGGAGGGCACCACAGGCCCATGCATGTCCGTGCAATGACACAGACACCTGTACACCCAATATGGATGTGTGGGTGGTGCAGATGGAATGATTTGCATTGGATAGATTTGAGAATGATTGAAACGAATAGGTAGGCTCACAGTAACATATGAGAATGTGCAGCATCGCCTGACAGACATGCCACGCAATGGGTGTCCCAATAGCATGTGCATGGGGAGGGAGGGAACTGAGACTAGCAGAAGACCACAGCACCTGCCTCCATGCCAACTGGCAGATTCATTGGAGGGCACCATACAGTACATCCCACCCACCCTGAATTCCTAGCAAACCAGCTGTAGCACATGCTGGACATAGAACTCCAACAGCCAGACCAACAAAGAACACAAAGATACTCACCAACATCCAAGAGCACACAAAAAAGTGAGATACTTAAACCGGGAATTTATTGGGACCACTCAGGTCAAACAGTAGGAATACCAATACACGAGTCGTGTTTTGACGGAGCCTTCCTCAGGGGTCAAAACTCCTGTGAGATAAAACATACATAAAACAAATAAAACACAATCAATAAGTAAATTAAAACAATAAATAATCAGAGTATACTATAATTAAAAGACAGCTATAAAAGCCATAGAAAAAAACCCCATAGATAAAACATATAACTAACATATCTTACAGATAAAATCATATAACAATATGTAAAACAATCCTTTGTTGACAATCTTATCTAAACAAAATAAATGTACAAACATGCTAAGTTAATCATCAATAAATAAATAATAAACATACTAATCACCATAGTGACTGAGAGAATATAAAAATCAAGAACTGTAGAGTACAAGACACAATTTTGCATGTGATGAGGAGGACTATATATCAAACATTATAAACAATAATTAAATATAAATAAAACCGAACTGGATAGCATAAAGAGTGAGGCTTATCGTACATAAAGGGGGATGGATGGGGGAAGGAGGGGGAGGAAGGAAGAGGGAGGAGGGGGAATGGGGAAAAGGGAGAGGGAGGGGAGGAGTGAGAGGAAAGGAAAAGAGGAAGGGGAAGGAGTGTAAGGGGGAAGAGGAGGGGGAAAGGAAGGGGAAAGGGAAGAAAGGATGGGAGGGGGAGGAGGGAGGAGGTGGAGGGGAAGAGGAAGGGGAAGGAGGATAGGGAAGGAAGGGAAGGGGAGGAGGGAAAAGAGAAGAGAAGAGAAGCAAAAAGTATTTAAGAGTACCTGTGGTGTATTCTCATCTACTTAACCCAGTGTTTCCCAACCCAGTCCTATGGGGCACACCGGCCAGTCAGGTTTTCGGGATATCCCTAATGACTATGCATGAGATATATATGCATTAGAGATATCCTGCCAACCTGACTGGTTTGTGGCCCTCCAGGGCTGGATTTGGAGACCCCTGCCTAACACCTCTGTCATCTAAGATTGTGAGTGGGCAAGGTGCAGATGTCCTAGACATCGAAAGGGTATATAGAATGTGACACATTCCTCCTCGATTCTCACCACCACCAAAAAGTTGTCTAATAGACAATATTTTGGTGGTGGTGAGAAGTGAGGAGGAATGTGACACATTCTATATACCTTTTTGATGTCTTGGACATCTGCACCTTGCCCACTCACAATCTTAGATGACAGAGGTGTTAGGCAGGGGTCTCCAAATCCAGCCCTGGAGGGCCACAAACCAGTCAGGTTGGCAGGATATCTCTAATGCATATATATCTCATGCATAGTCATTAGGGATATCCCGAAAACCTGACTGGCCGGTGTGCCCCATAGGACTGGGTTGGGAAACACTGACTTAACCAATCCTAATAGCAGTCTTTCACGAAGGGGCATGTTTACTAAAACCCCGTTAAAGTGCGGGCCGCGGTAGTGTGCAGGTGCCATATAAGGAGTGGGCATTTCCTGCTGAAGAAGAAAATCTGGAATTTACATATGCGCTAAGGTGCGTGGCGCCCTTGTGCACCCCGCACATTAGTGCATCAGATAGCTGCACGGGAGGCATAAGTGGCGCGCTGATGTGTACACAGAAAAGCAGAGCCACAGTACAATGGTCAAGGCATTTACCAATGGTACAGGGATCAGGAGTTCAATCCCCTACAGTGCCCAATGAAGACAGCTGGCTGAGACATTAATTTATGAGGCACATAAATTCTGGGCGGCATAAGGCGGCGTGCTGATGTTTATGGAGGCATTATAATACTGGGCGGTATAAGTGGCACGCTGATGTGCACACAGAAGAGCAGAGCCACAGCACAATTGTTAAGACACTGACCAATGGTGCAGGGATCAGGGGTTCAATCCCTCACAGTGCCCAATGAACAAGGCTGGCTGAGGCATTGCATATTATGGGGAAGATTGCTTTAGGAGGCATTTTATTTCTATTTTAATTATCATTAATAGCAAACACACTCTCAAATCGTGTTAACATAAGGCACATTTTAAAGTGCACTGTCTGCCAAGGCACCCTAGAATGTTGCTTATAGGGCACCCTATAAGTTGCATCACAGGAAAATGTATAGTGCCCCTTATATGGACGGAAACCATAAGGTGCCCTATAGGGCACCCTATAAAGCGCCCTCATAGGCACCTTATGGGTACAGTACGCTGAGGGTGTTTTTGCTGGCATCAAAATATGTACATCAAAATACAGATAAGGCTTTAGACAACCCTATCAAATAACACCACTGGGGGTTTGAACCCATGACCTCTGGTTTCATAGGCAGTGACGTAACCATTGGGCTACAGCTCTATAGCTACTAACAAGCCCCTGGCTGGCTGCAGAGAGCCTGCACGTCACCACACAGACAGTCTGCTGCAGTCACCAGGATAGGGTTAGCCCACCCGTACCCATGATGCACTGCACATGCAAATCAGCTGTCCACAGATGAACACAAGATGGGGAATGCACCCCCACAGCACCTCGGCCTGGTAGGGGGAAGTGACCGGGTGCACCCACACAGCACCTCGGCCTGGTAGGGGGTACTGACCGGGTGTTTTACTGGCACAGAGTAGCTACACACCATCACATTGTGCGGGTACTGTGCTCACCCTGAGTGTGCAATGAGGCGCCCAGGACCAGGTCCACAACACCTTCCATGGCTGAAAGAGAACATGCTGGAGGTCCAAAGCAGTGTTAATGTGTGAGCTACGTAGTTTCTGCACAAGCACCTTGGATATCTTTGTCTGTCTCAGTCAGGTGTAGCCCTTATGGACCTCTAGGAGGATTATGCACCACCACCACCACCACCCTTCTCCAGTGCTGAGGGTGGCAAACAAGGTCTCCCATCAATAGATCCACATTCAACCTCCCTGCAAAGGTGGCAGCAGAGGGTAACATCAACCCCAGTCCTGCTGAGGAACAGATACCCCACAGGGCAGTCAATGCAGCTCTATACACATCCATCACACAATAGCAGACAAACATTAGGCCAGGATATGGTAAGCTGCACCCCACCACTATCTGATATTCTCCTGCAGCAAGTCATCAGCCACTGCATCCTGCAAGCCACTCCATCAAGACACATACCAGCTGTAAACAGTCTGCTAGTTAGTCCATAGTGCATGTTCCCAGTGGAGATGCATGCACCCAGAACTGGGATGTCAGCATACACAGCAAGCAAATAAAGCAGTGACTGGGCCCCAAAAGAAAAACCCATATCTATCACATGAGAGAAGTACTATATAGCACTATGGGGGTGCCTAGCCATGCTGTGGTCACTGCACAGTCAGGGTGAGAGTGATCTCTCAGCAGGACATACTGAGGTCACCCTGTCTGTGTCGGTGGTGGCCGGGCACTAAAATGTCCCAGTCAGTGCCCTATGCCCTGTGCAGATGCACCCTGGCCAGGCCACCCTGTCCAGCCTATACCCATGGTACCTTGCTCCTCATTATGCACATTGGCTGCCCAATACTGGCAACATTGCTGGCAGTGTGGGATGTGGAAGGTGTTTGCAGCCACCACACACTGGATAGACAGACAGCCACCCCCATACCTATGCCAGTATTGTGCTACTATAGAGGAGTTCAACAATATCACATTTGGGTCATCACATTTTGAAAGGTTTTTGCTTTTATTGTTTACTATAGAGGAGTTCAGCAGCCATACCCACCACACCAGTCCTGGGCACAGTACAGGCATGGATATGGTACGCAATATTGTTGGGGGTCACTCCCCAGGGTGGTAAACACTGTCAGAGACCAGACCTGAAGCACACACCGCAGACATCAGAATGATTGTTGTGATGGAGCTCAATCAGCAAACTGTGCTTAACGTAGGAATTGATATCTGCCAGTTATCATAGGAAACGTTTGCTAGCTGTGTACCATATACCCAGGTGTAGGGTGGCATTGCTAAGGTATGCAACTGCTAGTATTGGGAGATACAGGCAGGGCCCAATGTCCTGCCTCGCCAGGAGGCATTGGCCAATGGGCCTGTGGGGGGGTGTGTGGGTGTGTCTGGCCCTGTTGGCTGCTGCTTTACGGCAGAGTTCCCCAACTCCAGTCCTGGTGTTCCAAACACTGTTCGGGTTTTCATGCTGTCCCTCATAAATATGCATGAGCTACATCTGCATACCATGGGGGTGGTGCATAGATATGCAGCACAGGCATCTTTATTAGAAGCAGCATGGAACCTGAATGGTGTGGGGCCCTCCAGGACTGCATTTGGGAGACTCTGCTCTAGGTAATGTGCCTGTTTATGGTGTCTGTGTTTGGTGTGGTAAAATATAGGCGTATTAACCATGCGTATGTTCTCAGCAATAAAGGTTTGTCCTTACTATCACGGTTTAGTTGTGGGAAAAATATGTGGACAGGATTGGCAGTGGCCCCAGCTGGACTTTGAACCTGTGACCTTCTGTTCTTGCACACACTGTCTGTGTGCACTGCACCACCATGTTGCCATGGATCTGCTGCATCCCCTGGGGAGTCCATGACTGTACATCCGACAGAGCCTGTCTGTTGCAGTGGACGGTGCCAGCCTGCACAGGCCTAGGCCACTGTGTGCTGTGGCTTGCAGCCACTGGCCCCTCCACCACCTGTACCCTTCCGCCAACATGCAGACATGTCCTTATCTTGGAGAAGCACATGACCTGCTTGAGTTGTGGCACTCCAGGACTGCATTTGGGGGACTCGGCTGTAGGTAATGCCTATTGTTATGGTTTGTGTGCGGTGTAGGGTAAAATATTGGTGTTTGAACCATGCTTGTTCTCTGCAATAAAGGAGTGTCCTTATTATCACTGTTTAGTGGTGAGTAAAGCTATGTGGACTGGGTTGGCAGGAGCCCCAGCTGTGATTTGAACCTGTGACCCTCTGGTCTTAAAGGCACTGGCTGTGTCCATTACACCACACTGTGGCCACAGAGATGGTGCAGTCCCTGGTGATAGGAATCCTGGCTGGACGAGTCAGAAACCCTGCTCTGTGGGCTCATTTACCTTGTACGGAGACAAAAGTGCAAATAAGCCTCAAAAATGACCTAAAAAAAAGGGGCAAAAACCCATGACCAAGCTGGGCAACAGTGATATCACTGGGCAACCATAAAAAACACTCCCAGGAAAGCTCCAATAAAATGAAATGATTTTTGAAAGGGTCTACGGAGCGTAGACCCTTCCAAAAATCATTTCTTTTTTTTGGAGCTTTCCTGGGAGTGTTTTTTATGGTTGCCCATTAATATCACTGTTGCCCAGCTGGATTATAATTTTTTAGGAATTTGTTGTGGTCATTTTCAATTTATATTTGCTATTTTGTTCTGTGCACATGTATCACACTGCTCACGTTTTGCAGGTTTCCCAGGTTTTGCTGTACATTGCTGACGGAAATGGTTTCTCTTCCCTTTAAATCGGCTCTAACGCGAGGGTTTCACTCGTGGTATTTTTTCTGCCGAAATTCAGCCCCGCTCCTGTGCGGGGAGCCTCTCCCCTCCCACTCTCCACCCATTGACCCCGTCCCCCCACCCCTCGGGAGCCTTCCTCCGCCCTTGAAATGCCTTTCCACGCCTCTATCGCACATCAGCGCGCCGCGCTCTTGTGCGGGTGGTGTGCAAGCGTGCGGGGCACCAAAAATGCACTATTAGCGTGCTATAAGGTACCTTAGCGCACGCTCAAGTGTGCCCCGCACAATTGCGCGGTTTAGTAAACATACCCCGAAGCTATGTAAAAACAAATTGGGAAAATTAAAAAAAACGTTGAACTTTTAGCCACCTGGACATTGAGGATATTATAAATAGAAACATACAAACTTAAAATATATTCAATTTAAACAGACACCTTAGTATTCTGCTGTCATACCTACAGCATTTGATCTCTATTACAATTTCTAATGTTATAAACTGGTGTGGGTCATGTATATTATCACAAAACTGTACAAACGGCAAATGAAATATTAATGACCCTGTTCAAGCCCCAAAGAAAGTGAAATGTTTTGATTCAAAGGATTACCCTGTCCGGAAACATATACTCCCTATAATGATAATGTGTATACCTGCTCTTAAAATAATTGAGGGGTAAAGTAAAAATCAAATGAAAAGGAACAACATTGAAGTACACATATTTGTGTAAGAAACTTTAATTTTTGAATTTTGGAAAGATCACTTATCCCGGCACTGCGGAACCTTTCCAGCCAGTGCACAACGTTGTAGAAAGCAGCAGGGAGGAGAAGGATGCCGTTGGCATATTTGAAGGAAAAATATTGGCGTCAAAGGAAGTTGCTTTGGTAGCACAAAAAAATAAACAAATTCCTAAAGAACCCGATAGTGACCAAAAAGGGGCCTTCAAAATAAATGCCGTTGTGTAACAATGGCTATTCTTAAAAAAGGGGATATCAAACTCCCAGTCTCACATCATCTTATCTTAATAAACCGTCATAGGAGCTAATCAAGCAACCACACACACACACATTGTTGGTACCCCGCATGTCTATACTCATGATTTAAACAGAGCAAATCTCCACACAGGGAGTAAAAACTGGGGCGATAGGGAATAAAAATAAGAGACTAATAATTGAAAGCAAAAATGCAAAAAAAGGGTGAATAACTGGCATCAGATGGCTTGCAAGGAGCATATATTTTATCAGTGGATCGGCAGTGGATGTAAACGAAAACCAACCATCAAGGTGCTTTACACAATGTAGGCAAGATCAAACAACTCTCCTCAGCCATAAGCCTACACACACTCATTCAACCAGACACAAGCACACGACCAAGGAGAAGAGGCACAACCAACCGAGTAAACACCCCAATAGACTTCGTCAAGTCCCGCAAGGACACCACAGAACGATCACTCTCACTGGCTGCTCCATCAATCTGGAACACCCTCCCATTGGAACTAAGACAAACCACAGACCTCAAGAATTTCCATAAACAATTGAAAACAACTCTATTCATGGAACACTATGGACATACCATTTGATCTACTAACCAAGCCAGAACTATGGACCCTCCCCCCCCAACCTTGTATGTAAAACTGTATGATAGCACACAACGTATAATAGCTCACGATGTACAATAGTGCACAATGTAGAAAGCACAATTTAAATCAAATGCTCACCAACACAAACACTCAACACGTGTCACTGCATGAAAACACTTGTCCACTTTTTGATTGCTTGCTGTGAGACTGCCTTGATTGAAGGAGAAGGCGGTATAGAAATACTGTTAAATAAATAAATGCATCCGTCAAAACAGGGTTTGTTGTTGTTGTTAAGTGCCGTCGAGTCGGAGTCGACTTATGGCGACCCTCTGGATAGCTATCCTAAATTGTGTTCGGTCTTGAGTCAGGCGGCTCATTGTTGACAGACTGGTACTGGTAGCTGCTGTTGTTGTATCGATCCATCTCATTGCTGGCCTTCCTCTTTTGCGTTTACCTTCTATCTTGCCAAGCATGATGTCTTTCTCTAATGTTCTCTCTCATCGCATGATGTGTCCAAAGTATGAAAGTCGAAGTCTTGTCATCTGAGCTTCTAAAGAAAGCTTAAGTTTGATCTCCTCTAGTACCGACTGGTTTGTTCTTTGGGCAGTCCATGGCATACAACAGTTTTCGCCGCCAGCACCATAAATCAAAGGCATCAATGTTCTTCCTGTCTATGTTTTTCACTGTCCAGCTTTCACATCCATATGATGTTATTGAAAATACCATGGCTTGAACAAGTCGAATCTTTGTATGGAGAGAGACATCTCTGCTCTTGAGAATCTTATCTAGGTCTTTCATAGCCATTCTGCCAAGACCAATGCATCGTCTGATTTCTTGACTGCTTGTTGCTTCTTTATTGATAGTTGATCCAAGTAGGTTAAAGTTTTTCACAATTTCAATTTCTTCTCCTTCAACGATGAACCAGTTGATTATGCCAGTTGTCATGATCTTTGTCTTCTTTACATTAAGGTGCAGGCCTATTTTGAGACTATGTCCTTTGATTGTGAGAAGCAAATGTTTCAGATCATCTTCACTTTCAGCCAGTAATGTGGTATCATCAGCATAACGAAGGCTGTTGATGAGTCTTCCACCAATCTTCACACCTCCGTTGTCTTCATACAATCCTGCTTCTCTGATGATTTGTTCTGCATATAAATTAAACAGGTAGGGGGAAAGCATGCAGCCTTGTCTTACACCTTTGCTTATTTTAAACCATTCTGTTTCTCCTTGATCCGTTCGAACTGTTGCTTCTTGATCAATGTACAGATTGCGCAAGGGTACGATCAGGTGTTCTGGTATACCCATGCTTCTTAATGTGGCCCAGAGTTTCTCATGGTTTACACAGTCAAAAGCCTTGCTATAATCGATAAAGCACAAATAGATATCCTTTTGGCATTCTTTAGTCTTTTCAAGGATCCATCTCACATCCGCAATGATGTCTCTCGTTCCTCGCTCTTTCCTGAACCCTACTTGCACTTCAGGTAGTTCTTGTTCCAGGTATGGTTGTAGTCTCTTTTGAATAATCTTCATTAGAATCTTGCTGGTATGTGGGATCAGAGCGATTGTGCGATAATTTCCACAGTCAGTTGGATCACCTTTCTTTAGTATTGGTATAAACACAGATCTTTTCCAGTCAGTTGGCCATGATGTTGTCTTCCATATTTCTTGGCAGAGCCTTGTAAGTACGGTAATAGCTGCATCAGATTGCTGTAATACTTCTATGCGAATGCTATCAATGCCTGGTGCTTTGTTCTTTGATAAGGCTTTCAATGCTGCTTTAACTTCTTCTTTCATCACCAATGGTTCCCGATCATAAGGTACAGGTTGAAACGGCTGTTGGTCCACTTGATCTTTATCATATAAAAACTCTGTATATTCCTTCCACCTTTTCTTTATCTTTCTTTTTCTTTTTCTTTATCTTTTCTTTATGCTTTATCAAAACAGGATTACAAGCTGATAAAGCATAAAGACTTTTCAGAAAAGCCTAATGGTGCCCAAAATGGCAAAAGACCGCTAAAATATTATATCAAACTTAAAGTATCACAGCCCTTATTCGGCACTCAAGTTGTCCTAGGGCAAAGTGCCATAGTGAGGGCTAGTCCAAGGAAATTGTATAATATATTGTGTTATGAGACTTTAAAGAACAGACGTAAAAAGTAAAACCACATAAGATGCATGAATATTGGTTGATAAAAAGGATAAAAAATTCTTTAAAAAGGAATGGGAGAGATGAAGGGGGAAAAATGGAAGTGGGTGGGGGTATGGGGAGGGGGGAGAGGAGGAGGAGAAAGGGGAAGGGCAGGACAGAGGAGAAGGGGAAAGGGGAAAGGGAGGAGGGGGAAAGGGGGCATGGGATGGGAAGGAGAAAGGGAAGGGGGTGGATGGGAGAGGGAGGGGAAAGAGAGGGGAGGGGGAAAGAGGTGAAGGAAAAAAGGGATGGAAGGGGAAAGGAGAGGGGAAAGAGGAAGGAGAGGGGAGAGGAGGAAGGGGTGGAAGGAGGAAGAGGAGGGGGAAAAGGAATGATAGGACCTAAAATATTTAAATAAATAGAAGAATAAAAATGAATGTTTTAGAATCAGGAGGAAAAGACCTACGTCTAAAAAGCCAGACAACTGGTATACATAAATAAGATAAAATCACACAAAAAAGACCAAAATGGTAAAATACTGATAAAATGCAAGCTTTCATACTGGGGAAGGGGGGGGGGGCAACATGGGAACTGAAACCTTTCGCCAAAAAGGCAAAAGGGCAAATTTTTGTAAAAAGGGAAGGTGGAGGGGGGGGGGGGGGTGGGGTGGGGGGGGGGTGGGGGGGGGGGGGGATGAGGGAAGAATACCAGCAAGGGAAAAGAAGTAAAAGGATAAATAATGGAACATTGAAACAAAGCCTGAAACGCGAGGGGACAACAGAGGCCTCAAAGAAAAACAGAATAATTAATAGAAACATAAAAACATAGAAAAATGATGTCAGAAAAAGACTACATAGCCTATCTAGTCTGTCTTTCCATATCAACAACTACAACAGTCCTCTTTTTTCCTTTAGAGATCCTCTGTGTTTGTCTCATGCTTTTTTGAATTCAGATACTGTCCTCATTTCTACCATCTCCATTGGGAGACTATTCCATGGATCCACCACTCTTTCCGTAAAGAAATTTCTCCAGGACCAAGCAGGAAGTCAGTCCTCACATATATGGGTGACGTCGGCGCCGACGGAGTCCTCGTGTGGAGCATTTCCCCAGCTTTCAAAGAATACAGCGCGCATGCGTGGTCCCCTTCCCGCCCAAGGGTGCCATCTTACTCAGTCTTCTTTTTTCCACGGAGCCCGACGGACGTGTGTCTTGGTCACCCGGTTAACAGTTGATTTTCTTCAAAGAATTCGTGGTTTTTGCCAGTTCGACGCCGGTTCCCCTTCTCGCCTGGGCGCGGTACACCGGTATCGAGCCTGGAGCTACTTTTCCGGTTTTTGTCCTTCGAGACTAGCGTTCACGTCTTTTTTCTTTTTTCTCTGGCAGCCCGGTCTTTTGACCTTGCAGGGGCCCTTTTTCCCCCGATGGCTGCCAGCGGGTTCAAGAAGTGTGATCGGTGTAAGAAACTGATGTCTCTCACCGACACACACGACTACTGCCTCCGATGCCTCGGGCCCGATCATGACCCGATGATCTGTTGCCCATGTGGCAAAATGTCATCTAAGGCGTTGAGGAGCCGTCAGCATCAACGAGAAAGGATCTTCTCTGACTCCGTGTCCAGCCGGGCCCGGACTTCATCAGAGGCCTCGACGTCTCGGGAGTCCGACCCCGAGCATCATCGGGGCTCCTCTGAGTGGGGGTCTCCCTCACGGGAACACAAAAGGAAGAAGAAACCCGCTAGGGCGGCATCGGTGGACGCTCTTGGTCCCTCGAGGGCCAGGTCACATAGCCACGACCGCCGTCCTGGGTCCTCGGAGCCAGAGAGGCCTGCTAAATTACCTCATGTGGAGCCGGAGTCCCCGAGTCACGTGAGTACTGTTGTTCTCGTGGACTCTCCTCTGGGGGAGCCGACGTCAGCCCCGATGCCGTCGGGGGCCGAGTCGGGGGTTGCTGAGTCTCCTGAGCTCGGACTCAGGTTGACGGCCTTGGGGAGCAGCTTATATAAAGAACTTATTGCTCCACTATCCAGAACTTTAAACTACTACTCATTCCCAATACTTAAATACCAAATGTGAAGAATAAAATATTATTAAAAGCAATGGGCCTCAGACTTCAACGAGCTACGGTCTTTATATGGTTTCGACCTAATGCTCTGAATTGCATCAATGACCCTTATGTTGCTTCTACATCAGCATCTGACTTATTAAGGTGGTTTCAACTCTTTACCTTGAAAATGATTTCAAAAAATGGAACTTGTAAAAAGAGAGAGAGAATAATTGCTTATCTTCAAAATATGCCCAACGCCAGTTTCAGCGCTGCCGCGTTTCACTGACGAGCTGTTTCATCAGGGGCTGTAGTTTTTTAACTCGTTCTCACTTTATTCGTTCCAAAAGATGGATTCTTGCAAATCTTTCAAATGAATCATGCGTTTGTCGTGCTCTAAACAGGGAATCATAAACTAGTTCTGTATACTCATAACATCAATTGTATTCAACTATTCCCTCATCGATTTATGCAACAATGAAACAGGAAGAATTACACCATAAATTCCTTTGCTGGTCTCTTGTCTCATTTCCAAACCGTTTGATTCAAACAACGCCGCGCCTGCGGACTATTGGCTGGGCGGGCTTTATAGCGAGTGGCAACCCGCCTACCCAAATTTAAACACATAAATTCCAGTCTAATTGTACATTAAGCCCCCCTGGTTGCACGGACTGCAGCATAAAAATCCATCTCTGTTCTTTCGCTATTACTGTTTGATCTCTAGATCTACCTACGGATCCCATCACGCTCCTGTCTATGCAGAAGCATTTTAATTCCTCAAATTTGTGATGTTCTTGGAGGCAATGTTCAACTATGGGTGCAGCCGTCTTGCATTTTAACCTATAATCTAATTTTAAATGGTCGTGATGTCTTTCCAATGTATAATAGCCGACAAGGGCATTCTATAGCATATACTATATAAGCAGTGTTGCATGTTGTATAATGACGCAATTTATAAGTTCTTCCATGATACTCAAATGATGTAGTTTCCCTAGTCACCTCACACATTTGACAAGACCCACAGCGAGAATGGCCCACCGGTTGATTCAATGAACTGTCATCCATAGATCGTAACTTAGTAGGACTCAAAACTTCCTTGAAATTGCGGTGCCTTTGCCAGACACACCATATTCTCATGTCCTTAAACAGTGGAATGCTTTGAAGCACATTCAAATGTTTATTTAAAATTTTCTGAATGCTACTGTTAAACGGAGAGTGCTTCGTCACTAAATTCACTACAGTTTCATCAGGGTGAGTTATGCGAGGTGTTAGTAAATGTTCACGATTATTGAACAAGGCTCTTTTATATGCCCGTTCCACTATGTGATGGGGATATCCCCTTTCATAAAATTTGGTTTTCAATATCTTAGCTTGACTTTTAAAGTCCTGTAGACTCGAACAGTTCCGCCTATACCGGAGGAACTGCGAGAATGGAAGCCCGTTTTTTAACCCTTTCGGGTGAATACTGGAATAGTGGAGCAATGCATTCCGATCTGTGGGTTTATGGTGTACTGTGGTGATCCATTCACCATCCCCGGGTTTCACTTCCACATCCAAAAACGTTATAACTTCCTGATGGTAAGTACAGGTAAATTTAATTGAATCTTCTCTCATGTTCAACCATTCCACATACTGAAGCAGACGCGGAACCTGTCCTTCCCAGATGCCAAAAATGTCATCTATATAGCGACACCATAGTTTTACTTGTGAAGAAAATTCCGATTGCCTTAGCCATCTCTCTTCAAATGATCCCATGAAGAGGTTAGCTATCGACGGGGCGCATGTCGCGCCCATAGCTACTCCAATCTTCTGATGGTAAATTTGTTCTCCATATTGAAAATGATTATGAAAAAGTACCAACTGCACTAATTCATCCATAAAAGTAAGATGCTTCTCAGAAAGGTCGCCCCGTGCTGTTAACGCTTGCAGAGTTATCTCATGTGCTTTATCTTGAGGTATGTTGGTGTATAAGGCACTAACATCCAGTGTCACTAGCCAAATATTCATCTTCCCAGCCCAACAAGAGTGATTATCCAATGTTTGCAAAAAATGCATCGTATCCCGTACATACGACGGTATAGCAGGTATGAGTGGTCTCAAAAAGGTATCTAAATAGATCGAGAGGAGTTCAAGAAGCGGTCCTTTGGTGGACACTATGGGTCGTCCCGGTGGGTTATCCATACTTTTATGTATCTTTGGTACTATATAAAACACTGCCTGTCTAGGATCCAAACAATTCAAGTAATGATATTCTTTGTTGCTAATGATCTTATCGTGGCGGGCTGCTGACGTAAGGGATTTAATCCGCTCTTGTAACCTGTGGGTAGGGTCAACCGTTAAAACCTCATATGTCTTCTCATCCCCTAATAACCGATGGACTTCCCTTAAATATTGGTCATGTGCCAAAATAACAATTGCCAACCGGACCCGGCCACGTGGGATAAGTTATTGAAAGCTCAAAAACGAATAGTTCGTTTAGAGCTCCATTGCTTGTCCTTGATAGAGTATATCAAAAGACAACATATACCAAGAGGACTACGGGTATATAAAGAGCCGAAAATGTTTACGTCGGATCTTTCCTTTATCGAGCAATGGAATAAAATATTGAATAAATGCTTGTTTGACCTCATGGTATTGATTACAGACACCACCAAAACTCATTTAGAGTCAGTGAGGAAAGATGAAGAAACTTTGTTACATTATCTGAAAAAATCTGTGACGGAGGACAAGTATATATAAAGGGGCATGTTTACTAAAACCCCGGTAAAGTGCGGGCCGCGGTAGTGAGCGGATGCCATATAAGAAGTGGGCGTTCCGTCCTGAAAAAGAAAAGCCGTGATTGACATATGCGCTAAGGTTTGCGGCGCCCTTGTGCGCCCCTCACATTAGCGCATCAGATAGCTGCGCGGAAGGGCATAAGTGGCGCGCTGATGTGTACACAGAAGAGCAGAGCCACAGCATAATGGTTAAGGCACTTGCCAATGGTGCAGGGATCAGGGGTTCAATCCCCCACAGTGCTCAATGAACAAGGCTGGTTTAGGAGGCAATTAAATAATGGGCTGCATAAGGCAGCACACTATTGTTTTAGGAGGTTTTTAATATTTGGTGGCATAAGGCAGCGCGCTGATGCACCAGCACAGGAACAGAGCCACAGCACAATGGTTAAGACACTGACTAATGGTGCAGGGATCAGGGGATACAGTGCCCAATGAACAAGGCTGGCTGAGGCATTGCATATTATGGGGAAGATTGCTTTAGGAGGCATTTTATTTTTATGTTAATTATCAGTAATAGCAAACGCACTCTCAAATCGAGTTAACATAAGGCGCCCTATAAGGCACATTTTATGTTTAAATCTCTTTATTCACATAACCAGAAAATACAAGAAAAGGCAACAAGTACAGTTCCATACCCAAGGTTACAACCCAAGAAAGCCAGGCACAGGGAACATGCCCAGATAACATGGCAAAAACAAAACAAAGCCCCCCCAGAAAACACATATTTGAAAAGCACACAGATTAGAAAGAGACAACTGAGGCATTAACTGGAACCATTGGGATTAAAGTATACTACACCCTCACAACCCTCGCCACCCTCCCCCCCCTTAACTAGAACCATCCCCCCCCCCACCCACCGTGTCTATCCAGCTTCCCCAGCAGTAAAAGATAAATATGAGCATGAGCAGGTCCGGGGTGGAATCTTCTCCCAGACCCATATCAGCCATAAAGAGCCATGACAAGCATGGATGCCCATAACCCCCCCCCTTTTCTCCCCCCTACCAAACTCCCCACCCCCCCACCCCTTCTACAACTCAGCCTTCACATGAGTCTGTCACTAACCCGGGGACAGCCAGCCATCCCCCAAGAAAAATAGGACACACCAAACCCACGGTATCAGTAGCCACTCAGGATTCTACTTTGGGCCCTCCGCGGTAGCAGGTGTAGATGAGGCCCCCAAGCCTCCAGAAAACGCTTCCACTCCCTCTCCTTCCCACATGCACGTAGCCTTTCCATGAGCAGGGTCCTATGCAACTCCACCCGCCAAGCCCCATAAGTGGGTCCCCGAACATCCAACCAATGCTGCAACACAAGCGTACGAGCAGTCACCAAGACTAACCGGACCCAGCGCACACCCACCTGTCCCAATGTGGCCCCCCAGTCATCCTCCCACAGATCCAGTACTATGTTCTTAGCAGTCAAAGATAGTGGCTGTTGCAGGCAGGCAGCCAAGTACGCCGAGACCCTCCCCCAGTATACCTGAGCTCTCGGGCAATGCCAAAACATATGCCCCAGGGTGGCCCGGGGTGTATCACAGCGCGGGCAACAGTGACTGCCCCCCACCCCCGCTCGCCACGCCCGAAGTGGGGCAAAATATAAACGACGTAGTATCTTATATTGAGTGTCCCTGTGGAGTACCAAAACGCTTAAAGAAGGAATAGCGGCCAAGCCCACGATTAGCTCTGCACCACAGATCCCTTCACCAAGATCCAAAGCCCAAGCTTCCGCTAGCTCTTCCATGCCAATAGGTGCCACCCCGTCCCAGAGCATGCTATGCAGCACGGACACACGTGCCCCCGGCTCACTCCCTAATAACATCGACTCAAGGGCGGAACACACCTCCCCCCGCAGGGCCCCCGCGGGGACTCCACGTACATAATTACGAAGTTGCAGATACTGAAAGAGGTCCTTGTCCCTTAAGGGATATTGTTTACAGAGCTCAGAGAAAGCAATCATCCCCCCTTCTGATGTCAGCACATGCTCCAGGTTTACCATACCTAACTCCTCCCAGCCAGCAAAGTGAGACCGCTCCAAACCCGGTCCGAACTCAGCATTTCCCCTTATGGGAAGGTAGGGCGTGTGATACGCCGAAATCTGATGTCTGGAGCAGAAAAACCTCCACGCTTTCTGTACAGGGTCCAAGAGAATCTTCCGAAAATCACCAGACAATTGCCAAATCCACTCAGCGTGCAAAAGATACCGAAAGTGAAAAGGGAACGCCATCGCTCTAAGTAACCCCAGGGGGGAGCAGTCTTCCAAGTCCCAGAGCCAATCCCGAACCCACCGCAACAAACAGGCGATATTATATTTCTGTATATCCGGGAAGCCTATGCCACCTAGCGCCCAAGGTTGTTGAAGAATCGCCAGGCGCACCCTAGGCCGGCGACCAGCCCATAGGAGGCGATTGAATAGCCTCGTCAGCTGACGAAGGTCCGAGCGCTTTAGCAACAGCGGGAGAATCTGAAGCGGGTATAATATCTTAGGAAAGATGGCCATTTTGCAGAGAGCTACCCTACCCCCGAGCGACAGTGGCAGGTCCCGCCACTTATCAACACTAACCGCTACATCGCTAAGGATTTTAGAAATATTGAGTCGATAGAGATCCCCTAGATTCGCCGGTAAGTAAATGCCCAAATACTTGAAGTGCCCCGCCGCCCATTTTAGAGGGAATTCCCCTTGCCAACCGAATTGTCCATCGGGTCCCACAAGCAACGCCTCCGACTTGTCGAGATTTAAACGAAAGCCTGAGGACTCCCCATAATCTCGAATAAGCTGCAGCAACCGAGGCAATCCGACATAAGGGTCCCCTAAATGGACCAGCAGATCGTCAGCAAAAGCGGCCACTCTAAACTCTTCCCGCCCCATTCGTATACCACAAAACTGAGAAGAAGCTCGGATCTGAGTCAGAAGGGGCTCCAGCGTCAATACAAAAAGGAGCGGGGACAGCGGGCAACCCTGACGAGTGCCCTTCTGAATACGAAAGTCCGCGGACATGACCCCATTGACCATGACGGCCCCGATAGGGTCAGCATATAGGAGTTGTACCACATCCACGAAAAATCCCCTGAGCCCCATTGCAGCTAGAACGTGATACATGAAGTCCCAATTGACACGATTGAATGCTTTTTCAGCATCGAAGCTTATAAGTAGGGATTGATCCCCCGCCAGCCGCCCCGCACTAATAGAGAGCAAGATACGTTGGAGACTATACGCGGCATGGCATCCCCTTACAAATCCCACCTGATCCCGATGTATCAGGGACGGCAAGTAGAGCGCAAGCCGATCTGCCATAATTTTAGCTAAAAGCTTAATGTCAACATTCAGGAGCGAGATGGGGTGATAGGAGCCAGGCAGAAGGGGGTCCCGTCCTGGTTTAGGCAGAATAGTGATCAGGGTCTTATTGGTCTCAAATGGAAACTGCCCCCTCTGCACCAAATCCTCATAATACCCTACAAGAGGAGCCACTAAAGCATCACCTAGGATCTTATAAAACTCACTTCGGAACCCATCAACTCCAGGAGCCCGCCCGTTCTTCAAGCCCTTGATGCCCATCTGAACCTCCCACCCCAAAATAGGCTGATTTAAGACCTCCAGCTGTTCCTCGCTAAGCCGCGGCAAGGGGCAACCATCAAGGAAACTGGTACCCTCTCGAGAGCGCTCCCCATCATCCGCATAGAGTTTCCAAAAAACGTCAGTAAAAACGGCCTCAATATCTGCCGCATCCTGGCGGATAGTCCCATCGGCATGCCGAATTGCTCCAATATGCTGTGGGCCCCCTGCAGGCCTCATCAGCGCAGACATCAGTTTCCCCGCCTTATTCCCATGCAGATACATCTTATACCTATAATACAACATGGATTTTTGAGCCCGCCGATGAAGGAGCGTCTCTAGTTCCACCTGGAGTTCCCGCAGCTTACGTTGGTTGGATGCCGAATTACACCCCGCCGCCATCCGCCTCATCCTACCTAAGTCCCGCTCTAGCTGGAGAATACGCTGAGTCAACCTCTTCCGCCGAAGACTATGATAGCTGATAATTTCCCCTCGCAAAACAGCTTTGCCTGCCTCCCATAGCAAAACCGGAGAAATATCAGGGCGATCATTAAAGGCCAGATAATCCCTCCAACGGTCCCGTAAGTGGGCTTCAAAATGCACATCACCACAGAGATCCAAAGGATATCTCCACAAGCGACTTCTAAAGGGACTACTACCACGTAATTCGAGTATGACCATCGCATGGTCCGAAAGGATGGGGGACCCGATTTCTGCCTTTGAGACACAGCTAAATAGCGAATCGGAAATGAGAAAATAGTCAATGCGAGATCACATTCCATGAGCTCGAGACATATGAGTATAATCACGGTCACCCGGGTGAAGGAGTCTCCATATAGCCAAGAGTTTCTGCGCTTCACATATCCCCCACAGTCGCCTGCGGCCCCGCTGGTTTCCCGTCACACCCACTCCCGACCGATCCAGACCAGCATCCAATACTTCATTGAAATCGCCGCCCAGAATAACCTGATACCTGCTGGTATCCGCCAAAGGTCTCGTAATAGCCTGATAGAAGCGAGCCTCGTAGCCATTGGGCCCGTACAACGAGCATAAGGCAACTTTCCTACCATCCAACTGCCCCCAAACACACACATATCTCCCCTCCACATCGGAGACCACACATTCCTCCTTCCAATTCACCGAAGTAGCAATAAGGATGACCACACCCAGTTTCTTCCCAACAGCGGGGGCACCATAGACATGGGCGATGGAACCCCTACCCAGTTTAGCATGCTCCGCTGCAGTCTGGTGAGTTTCCTGCAACATTATGACCCCAAGACGCTGGCACTTTAAATGTTGAAGTACTTTATAGCGTTTAACCGGGGAGCCCAAGCCACACACATTCCAAGACGCAAACCGAACTCCGCTACTCATCGTACTGCAGGGAGCAAAGATGTCCAAGAAAACGAATCCAAACACTCAACTCGACGGGGACCCCCCCAGCCAAGGGCCCCCCTCCGCATCAACAACAGCCAGACCCCCCAAAACAGCCATACCCACACAGACAAACCCCAGTTACCAACCAACATCCCAGACAGACCCAGCCAGCAGCAAGTGATCCAAACCACCCCTACCGCCCAACCCCTCCCACCCCCCCATTCCCCCCCCAACCCTCTCCCCCTTGTCAGCATGACCCCTTATAGCCCCCACACTCCCCATCCACCCTAACAGACTCCGCCTGCCTACCAGAGGCCGGTGACTTCCTACGGCTATCGGGCCCACCCCTCTAAGGAGTCCCAAGCTCCCCCCCAACCAGCCATTGTTCTCCCCGCTCCCATGACATGCCCCGACTCTGATCACAGTTCTAAACTTCCAAACACACTACCCCCCAAACCGCGTGAGCCCAGGGCCCGCCTCACTCCACCCCAGACTAAGCTGCCTCTGCGAGGGGTGGGGGAGGAGGAGCAAGAAACATGTAGACCATCATCTGCACCCCCCTCCCCGGGCCACTCCTCTCCCGCCCTCATGCACTATATACAAAGACTATGACTGCCAGCGCCTCACGGACACGTTAGGGCAGGCAATCACAAGGAAAGCTAAAAGCGGAGACAGAGGCGCCCGAGGTCCCATACGCAGCCCCCCACCCACCCCCCAGGAGCAGCCCGAATGATGTCCAGCTCATGTTCCCCTATCCCCCTCTATCTCTACGCCACTCTCCCCCCGCCGCGTCGAGGCCAGGAGAACATCCAGGAACAAGATGGGGAGGCCCAGCGGAGGCAGAGATCCCAGATAAAGGCTACCCCCAGTGAACCCCCACCTCGCCCCACGGACATCCAGTTGAAATATCCAACATAAAGAGGTGAATAATAGGCCCCTAGAAATATGCAAGGGTGGGTCCGGTCAGTAGTATCTGTGCCGCTGACATCGGAGGCATGCGGTGAGTCATGGAAAGATACCCCGGGAGCAGCAACGATAGTCACAAAGTGGCGCCGACTGCTGGATCCCAGGCCAGAGCTGCCAAGGCAGCCCTCTAATCAAACACCTCCCCCTCTCTTAAATCATACCTTCCCCCCCATTCAGCACAGCAGCGTGCCCAGAGCAAAGGACCATTCAGCTCCGTCACCAAACCCACAGGAGGGGGAACAAGCCAATCACTGTAATTCCCCGGGGAACCCAAGAAGGAAAAAGAAAAGGAGGAAAGAAAGGAAGAAAAGGAAGAAAAATAAATAAAAATAAAAATTAAAATTAAAATTAAAATTAGAATTAAAATTAAAATTAAAACACACACCGCTATCTCCCCCCAGCCCATTCCTCCCAATCCCCCTCCCCCCCCCACACTGCCAATCTACACCATTCAGGCCCTGGCTCTCCAAACCTCCCCCCCTCCCCCCAAGGAAGAATGGAGGGGATAGAGCCCCATCAACCAAGATCAAGGACTAGAGGGGGAAGGAGAGAAAAACAGAAGCAGGGGAGGAAGAAGAGAAACAGTCCCACAAATAAACACCATATCAAAGCCCCAACCCAGCAACAATCAAATGTGGGGCGCAGTAGCGCCAGGGCCATACACCCCCCCCGGCCCCCAGCTCAATGGCACACTAACATATGCCCGTAGTACAAAAATAATGTAAAGTACAAATAGTCCAAAGCACATGGCCCTCGGGCACACCTGCCAGGCCCAACAGGGTCAGGGCATCGACCTCCAAGCAATAGCGCTCCAGCAAAGTCACATTCGCGAAGCTTGCATCCGCCTTATCAGGTCATCGTCGCGGAAGGTTCCCCCAGCTGCGCCAGCCATGTGCGCGCTTCTTCCGGGGTCCCCAGAAACTTCATTCGGCCTTGATGTTCCACCCGGAGTTTGGCAGGGTATAATAGTGTGAAACGTATAGCTCTATTAGCCAGCTGAGCACAAATCGTGGAGAAAGCTCGGCGCTGCTGGCTTACTAGCTGCGAATAGTCCTGGAACACCAAGAGCTGTGCTCCTCCATCCCCTCGCCGCCGTTGAGCCCGAGCCGCCCGTAGTACCATCTCCTTCTGTCGGTAGTCCAAGAAACGGGCTATCACCACACGTGGTCTCTGTGCCTCCTCACGCCTCGGGCCCAGGCGATGCACGCACTCAAGATGAATTGGGGGCTCCAGATCCCCAACCACAAGTTGCTCCATCCAACTAGAGAGATATGTAGGGAGAGCAGAGTCCGTAACAGATTCAGGAACCCCGACAAAACGCAGATTTTTCCTGCGGCCCCTGTTCTCGAGGTCTTCCAATTTATCAGCTTGCGTTTTCGCCAGCGCCTCGAGAGCCTGTAGTCGGGCAGCTAAAGAGTGTTGGGCATCCTCCACACCGGAGATTCGCTCCTCTGCCTGCTCCATTCTGCCCGTGAAATCTGCGATCTTTTGAGCCACCGCGCTCAGCTGGCCTCCGAGGTCACAGAAGCGCTCGTCCAGCGCTTTCACTACGGCGGCGCTCACCTCCGCCACCATATTATGCTTGCCATCAGATGAGGGGCTTTTAGGTGCCCCGTCGGCCATTTTAGAGTCAGGGCCCCGGACACGCTCTCTCTTCGTGGTTTTTGTAGCCATCGGGTTGCTCCCCGCGATCGTGGTCAACACTGCTCCAGTCCTGCCGCACTCTCCGATGATACTGAAGCCAGCCAGGGGTATTCAGCTTGCATGTAACAAAGCACAGTTACTTACCTGTAACAGGTGATCTCTGGGAACAGCAGGAATTAGTCCTCACATATGGGTACGTCGGTACCGACGGAGCCCGTGCGGGAAAGCTCCCCAGCTTCTTAGAATAGAAGCTTTTGGGGCCTCCCACTGCACATGCGCACTGCCTTCCCGCCTTCCTGAACAGCTCTCCTCAGTTTCGAGTTTATAGCTGAGTCAACAGAGAGAGGACAGGAAGATAGATAGATAAAAGATACAACTCCTAGGGGAGGTGGGTGGGTTGTGAGGACTAATTCCTGCTGTTCCCAGAGATCACCTGTTACAGGTAAGTAACTGTGCTATCTCCAGGAACAAGCAGGAATAAGTCCTCACATATGGGGACTCCCTAGCTTAGATGCATGGGATCCCCTGTAAAGGTTCGCCATCTTCGTATGGATCTCAGGCATCCATTCTGGGAAGGTGGGCAGGAGTTGTTTAGGAATGGAACAGGTGCTTGAGGACAGCCTGACCAAACAAGGCATCCCGGCGGGAGTCCTTGTCCAAACAGTAATGGGCTGTGAAGGTATGAACCGAGGCCCAGGTAGCGGCTCGACAGATCTGATCTATGGAAACAGAGTGCAGATGAGCCATAGAAGTTGCCATGGCCCTCACATTGTGAGCAGTGACATGGCCTTCCAGAGAAATGTTTTTGCTCTGGTAAGCAAAAGAAATACACTGAGCAATCCAATTGGAAAGTGTACGCTTGGAGACTGGAAGTCCCAAATGGGAAGGATCAAAGGCCACAAAAAGTTGAGAAGACTTTCGATGTGGCTGAGTCCTATTAAGGTAAAAAGCGAGAGCTCTTTTACAATCCAGAGTATGAAGGTTCCTCTCTGCATTGGATGCATGAGGAGCTGGAAAAAAGACAGGTAGATATACCTCTTGATTAAGATGAAAAGGCGAGACCACTTTAGGCATAAAGTGGGGATTCGTCCTAAGGACCACCTTATCATGATGAAATCTTGTGTAAGGTGGATTAGCCACTAAAGCCTGCAGCTCACTGATGCGGCGAGCCGAAGTGACTGCAATGAGGAAGATGACCTTCCAGGAAAGAAATTTCAAGGAGGTGGAAAACATTGGCTCAAAAGGTGGCTTCATAAGTTGACCGAGCACTAGATTCAAATCCCATGCGACCGGGGGTGGTCTGATGGGAGGTTTAGTGAGAGTCAGGCCTCTCATGAATCTTGCAACAAGAGGATGAGAGGAGATAGGTTGTCCATTTATATGTTTCAAGGATGCTGCAATAGCACTTAAATGGACTCTTACCGAATTCGTCTTGAGGCCTGCATTGGATAGATGCAGGAGATAATCAAGAAGAGAATTCAAAGGAAGTGCCAGAGGGTCAAGACCCTGCTGAGCACACCAAAAGGAAAAACGTTTCCATTTGAAAGCATAGGAACGCCTGGTAGAGGGTTTCCTAGAGGCAGAAAGGATATCTTTCACTGGTTGGGAAAGATGAAAGTCTTGAAGGCTTAAGCCTTCAGTAACCAAGCACTGAGGTGAAGGGATTTGGGGTTTGGGTGCCACAAAGTCCCCTCCTCCTGAGACAGGAGGTCTGGCGCAGCTCCCAGATCCAAGTAGGATCCCTGGGAGAGCTGTAGAAGTAGAGGGAACCACACTTGGCGTGGCCAGCGTGGAGCTATGAGGATCATAGTTCCATGATCCCTCTGGAGTTTGAACAGAGTCTTGGGAATCAAAGGAATGGGTGGAAAGGCATATAGGAATGCCTGATTCCAATTCAGGAGAAAGGCGTCCGTGGCCTGAGCTCCCTGACACGGAGTTCTGGAACAGAACCGGGGAAGTTTGGCATTCCACGGACTTGCAAAGAGGTCTATGTCCGGGGTCCCCCATTCCTGAAAGATTCGGTTTATTTGGTCCAAATGTAGGGACCATTCGTGTGGCAGCAGAACTCGACTGAGCCTGTCTGCCCGAGAGTTTTGAACTCCTGGGAGATACACTGCTAGCAGGTGAATCTGATGCTCTCTGGCGAAGGCCCATAGTCTTAGAGCTTCGTTGCAAAGCGACAGAGAGCCCGTCCCTCCTTGTTTGTTTATGTAAAACATGGCCACCTGATTGTCCGTCTGAACTAGGACAGTCAGGTTGGCTAGGAGGGAGTGGAAGACCTTGAGGGCAAGGTAAATTGCTCGCAGTTCCAGAAGATTGATATGAAGGGTGGTCTCCTGTAGAGACCAAGTGCCCTGAGTGGAGAGAGTTTGCAGATGGGCTCCCCACCCTGTTTGGGAGGCATCTGTTGTGAGGGTTGCTTGGGGTAGCAATGGTTGAAATGGAGCCCCCAACAACAGATTCTTGGTGGAAGTCCACCAGTGGAGGGACCAAAACAGACGATCGGAGGTTTGTATTTGGTCTGAGAGCGCTCCTGACGCCTGAGTCCACTGAGTGGCCAGGGTCCATTGAGCTGCTCTCATATGAAGACGAGCATAGGGCACCACATGCACTGTGGAGGCCATATGACCCAGTAGGCGTAGCATTTCCCTGGCTGTCAAGTGAGTGCTGGACTGAGCTTGGGAGGCCAAACTCAGGAGGCGCTGGCCTCGAACATGTGGAAGGTAGGCCCTTGCAGTGATGGTGTCCAACTGGGCCCCTATGAATTCTAGAGATTGAGTAGGGATGAGTTGGGACTTGGGAAGGTTTACTACCAGTCCCAGATACTGCAAAAGGCTCCTTGTGTGGTCCAGGGAAATCTGGGCCTGTGACTGAGTTGGAGCTCGGATGAGCCAGTCGTCCAGATATGGGAAGACAAAGATTCCCATGCCTCTTAGAAATGCGGCTACGACTGCCATGCATTTTGTGAATACTCTTGGAGCAGAGGCTAGACCGAAGGGGAGTACTCTGTATGGGAAATGTTTTCCCTGAAACAGAAAGCGAAGATACTTTCTGTGGGATGGATGGATGAGTATATGTGTATACGCATCCTGTAGGTCTAGAGAACAAAGCCAGTCCTGACCCTGGAGGTAAGGAAGGAGAATGCCGAGAGACAGCATTTTGAATTTCTCCTTGAAGAGAAATTTGTTCAATTCTCTCAGATCTAGGATTGGTCTGAATCCCCCTGTCTTCTTTGGAATGAGAAAATAAGGGGAGTAGAAACCGGACCCTTGTTGAGGAAGAGGAACCTCTTCTATGGCCCCTTGGACAAGAAGAGAGGAAACCTCTTGACCCAACAGGGTTAGGAGAGATGGGGGAGAATTGAATGGTCTCACCATATGATGGGGAGGAAGGCTGGAGAAATGAAGTTTGTAACCCTCTCGAATGATAGAGAGGGTCCATTGTTCTGTTGTGATTTGTTCCCATCTGGGAGCAAAGTGAACCAACCTTCCGGGTATGGTGAGAGGTTCTGGTTGTGTTAGAACCAGAAGTGGCAAGTTCTCTAGGAGCAAGTCAAAACCCCTGAGGGGTTGGAGCCTGCTGAGCTACAGTAGCTGCTGCAGGCTTAGCTCGTGCTTGTTTGGATTGCTGACGCTTAGCAGTATAGCGAGGTTGAGAAGACTGCTGGCCAGTATTTGAAGCAACTCTGGCCTTCTTATAGTAAGGCCTTTTAAAAGACTTTTTCTTAGTAGGAATTGAAGTGGACTTTGAAAGTCTTTCCAAGGTGGCATTTTCAGCATCCATCTGGGTGGCTTTGATTTGCCACTCTTCCCCAAATAAGTTCTCACCTGTACAGGGCAGATTCCGTAAGCCATCTAGAACCCAAGGTTCCAGATCAGAGGCCTGGAGCCAAGCAAGACGTCGGGCTGCAATAGCAATGCCCGAAGCCCTACTGGCTCCCTCAAAGGAATCATATGCTGCCCTATTAGAGAACTTAGAAACCTCTAAGAGTTGTTTCACTAGGGAAAGGAATCCCTGCTTTTTATCCTCAGGGATAAAGGGGGCAAAATGCCGCACCTTTTTGGCAAGTTCCTCCAGGAACATGCCCATATAGAGACTGTAGGAATTAATCCTGGCTATAAGCATACTAGCCTGGAAAATTTTCCTACCAAAAGAGTCCAAAGTCTTACATTCCCGTCCTGGAGGGGTGGAAGAGTGCCTTTTGGTACTCCTAATCTTCTTCATTGCAGACTTCACCACAATAGAGTGGTGAGGCAATTGAGTCTTTTGGAAACCAGGAGAAGGAGGGACCCTATACATGGTGTCCAACCTACGGGAATAAGGAGACAAAGTCAAAGGATTCTCCCAGAAATCCATCAGTTGTTCTTGAAGGATTTCATGGATAGGCAGGGTAACTGCCTCCTTAGGGGCCTTTGAGTATCCCAAAATATCCAGTTTTTTGGATCTGGGTTCCTTTTCAGAGGATGTGGTAATAGAAAGGGCTGTAGCCATATCTAAAACAAAGTCCTGGAAGGACAAATCCTCTGGAGGGGACATTCTCCTTTTAGGAGAAGAGGGCTCCTCAGGTAAGTTGAGTGAAAACTCAGCAGAATCATCAGAGGAGTGAAAATCCTCAGAGGAATCGGTGCTTTCCTCTAACGCACGATACGCGTACCGATCGGTATCGATATCAGGCGTATCGGGTATGGAACCGGTATGGAGCGAAAGCCCATACGGTACCGACTTGCGTTTAGAGGTGGACGGCCTCGATACCGGCATGGCGGACGATACCGGTATCGGGCCCGGAACCGCTGAAAGCGGAACCGATGGCGTTGCAGCTTTAATGAAAGCCATGACGGCCTGCTGCATGGACTGTACAGTATCGCCCATGGACGCCATAGCTGCCTGGATGTCGGTACCGGAGTGACCCGGTACCCCAGAGCAGGCTAACAGGTGATCTGTCGAGGCCGTAGCATCGATATCAACCTGAGACCCCTGAATTGGCGTTTTTGGAAGTTGGACTTCCCGCCGGGGTTGTTTGGCTGGGGCAGGGTCCTCAAGTTCTAAGCTAAGAGCCTCTCGATGCTTTGAAGGAGATTTGCTCTTTGAGGACTTGCCCACAGAAGGTTTGGTTACCTGAGATCCATCCGGAGAAGAAGACCTGGATGACTGTGATGCTGTATTCTCTGAAGCAAACAGCACATGGAATTTGTTGGCCCGGTTCTGCAGCCCACGTTTAGACATGTGGGAGCAAGATGGGCAGTCCGGTATGGAATGGGCAGGCCCCAAACATTTCAGACACCAGTCATGGGTGTCTGTGACTGAAATAACAGCATTACATTTGGTACACTTCTTAAATCCAGGGGCTGGCTTCTCCATGAGGAGAAATTGAGTAGGCCGAGAGGCCTCTCTGAAGTGACCAAAAAGCTAAAAAATAAGAAAAAAGAATTATAATTTTTTAAAGAAAGAAAGAAAGAAAAGACCGGCGATACCGGTATCGGTATGGGGAAGGCAGGTACGCGGTCTAAAGAAACAAATAAAATAACAATTTCTTCAGCGGTGACAGGAACACGACCTGCTGGCTCCGCGGAAAAAGAGAAACTGAGGAGAGCTGTTCAGGAAGGCGGGAAGGCAGTGCGCATGTGCAGTGGGAGGCCCCAAAAGCTTCTATTCTAAGAAGCTGGGGAGCTTTCCCGCACGGGCTCCGTCGGTACCGACGTACCCATATGTGAGGACTTATTCCTGCTTGTTCCTGGAGATTAGGAATTGCAAATTGGAGGGATGGGTACCCGGAGCTGATCTACTTGCGTCCGGTCAGCTCAGTGCCATACCGGAAGTCCATAAGGCACATTTTAAAGTGCACTGTCCGCCAAGGCACCCTAGAATGTTGCTTATAGGGCGCTTTAGAGGGTGCCGTACGAGTTACCGCAAGGTCAGAGTACTGTTTTTGATGGCAGCACTGTGCAGTTTAAGGAATGCAAAGCATAAGTAGGTGCGCTGACATGCAAGGAGGAGCAGCAGTGTAGCACAATGGTTAAGGCGCTGACTGCTGATACAGGGGTAATGACTTTGCTCCCAAGGGTACCCAATACGTAAGGCTGGCTGTGGCATCAGCTTTGCAATGTACATATTTTCTGCTCCAGCACCTTATGTTTATTTTATTAATTGCTGCCAGCAAACACGCCCTCAAGTGCCGTAATTGAAGGTGCCGTATAAGGCACCCTATAAGGCACTCCATAGGGCACATGATAATGTGCACTGTCCGCCACGGCACCCTAAAATGTACCCTATAGGGCACCCTATAAGTTGCGTCACAGGAAAATGTATAGTGCCCCATATATGGATGGAAACCATAAGGTGCCCTATTGGCGCCCTATAAAGCGCCCTCATAGGCACCTTATGGGTACAGTATGCTGAGGGTGTTTTTGCTGGCATCAAAATATGTACATTAAAATACAGATAATACTGTGGACAACCCTATCAAATAACCCCACTGTGGGTTTGAACCCATAACCTCTGGTGTCACAGGCAGTGATGTAACCATTGAGCTACAGCTGCTAGCAAGCCCCAGGCTAGCTGCAGAGAGCCTGCATGTCACCACACAGACAGTCTGCTGCAGTCACCAGGATAGGGTTAGCCCACCCGTACCCATGATGCACTGCACATGCAAATCAGCTGTCCACAGATGAACACAAGATGGGGAATGCACCCCCACAGCACCTCGGCCTGGTAGGGGGAAGTGACCGGGTGCACCCACACAGCACCTCGGCCTGGTAGGGGGTACTGACCGGGTGTTTTACTGGCACAGAGTAGCTACACACCATCACATTGTGCGGGTACTGTGCTCACCCTGAGTGTGCAATGAGGCGCCCAGGACCAGGTCCACAACACCTTCCATAGCTGAAAGAGGACATGCTGGAGGTCCAAAGCAGTGTTAATGTGTGAGCTACGTAGTTTCTGCACAAGCACCTTGGATATCTCTGTCTGTCTCAGTCAGGTGTAGCCCTTATGGACCCCTAGGAGGATTATGCACCACCACCACCACCCTCCTCCTCCTCCAGTGCTGAGGGGTGGCAAACAGGGTCTCCCATCAATTAGATCCACATTCAACCTCCCTGCAAAGGTGGCAGCAGAGGGTAACATCAACCCCAGTCCTGCTGAGGAACAGATACCCCACAGGGCAGGCAATGCAGCTCTATACACATCCATAACACAATAGCAGACAAACATTAGGCCAGGATATGGTAAGCTGCACCCCACCACTATCTGATATTCTCCTGCAGCAAGTCATCAGCCACTGCATCCTGCAAGCCACTCCATCAAGACACATACCAGCTGTAAACAGTCTGCTAGTTAGTCCATACTGCATGTTCCCAGTGGAGATGCATGCACCCAGAACTGGGATGTCAGCATACACAGCAAGCAGATAAAGCAGTGACTGGGCCCCAAAAGGAAACCCATATCTATCACATGAGAGAAGTACTATATAGCACTATGGGGGTGCCTAGCCATGCTGTGGTCACTGCACAGTCAGGGTGAGAGTGATCTCTCAGCAGGACATACTGAGGTCACCCTGTCTGTGTCGGTGGTGGCTGGGCACTAAAATGTCCCAGTCAGTGCCCTGTGCAGATGCACCCTGGCCAGGCCACCCTGTCCAGCCTATACCCATGGTACCTTGCTCCTCATTATGCACATTGGCTGCCCAATACTGGCAACATTGCTGGCAGTGTGGGATGTGGAAGGTGTTTGCAGCCACCACACACTGGATAGACAGACAGCCACCCCCATACCTATGCCAGCATTGTGCTACTATAGAGGAGTTCAACAATATCACATTTGGGTCATCACATTTTGAAAGGTTTTTGCTTTTATTGTTTACTATAGAGGAGTTCAGCAGCCATACCCACCACACCAGTCCTGGGCACAGTACAGGCATGGATATGGTACGCAATATTGTTGGGGGTCACTCCCCAGGGTGGTAAACACTGTCAGAGACCAGACCTGAAGCACACACCGCAGACATCAGAATGATTGTTGTGATGGAGCTCAATCAGCAAACTGTGCTTAACGTAGGAATTGATATCTGCCAGTTATCATAGGAAACATTTGCTAGCTGTGTACCATATACCCAGGTGTAGGGTGGCATTGCTAAGGTATGCAACTGCTAGTATTGGGAGATACAGGCAGGGCCCAATGTCCTGCCTCGCCAGGAGGCATTGGCCAATGGGCCTGTGGGGGGGTGTGTGGGTGTGTCTGGCCCTGTTGGCTGCTGCTTTACGGCAGAGTTCCCCAACTCCAGTCCTGGTGTTCCAAACACTGTTCGGGTTTTCATGCTGTCCCTCATAAATATGCATGAGCTACATCTGCATACCATGGGGGTGGTGCATAGATATGCAGCACAGGCATCTTTATTAGAAGCAGCATGGAACCTGAATGGTGTGGGGCCCTCCAGGACTGCATTTGGGAGACTCTGCTCTAGGTAATGTGCCTGTTTATGGTGTCTGTGTTTGGTGTGGTAAAATATAGGCGTATTAACCATGCGTATGTTCTCAGCAATAAAGGTTTGTCCTTACTATCACGGTTTAGTTGTGGGAAAAATATGTGGACAGGATTGGCAGTGGTCCCAGCTGGGCTTTGAATCTGTGACCTTCTGTTCTTGCACACACTGTCTGTGTGCACTGCACCACCATGTTGCCATGGATCTGCTGCATCCCCTGGGGAGTCCATGACTGTACATCCGACAGAGCCTGTCTGTTGCAGTGGACGGTGCCAGCCTGCACAGGCCTAGGCCACTGTGTGCTGTGGCTTGCAGCCACTGGCCCCTCCATCACCTGTACCCTTCCGCCAACATGCAGACATGTCCTTATCTTGGAGAAGCACATGACCTGCTTGAGTTGTGGCACTCCAGGACTGCATTTGGGGGACTCGGCTGTAGGTAATGCCTATTGTTATGGTTTGTGTGCGGTGTAGGGTAAAATATTGGTGTTTGAACCATGCTTGTTCTCTGCAATAAAGGAGTGTCCTTATTATCACTGTTTAGTGGTGAGTAAAACTATGGGGACTGGGTTGGCAGGAGCCCCAGCTGTGATTTGAACGTGTGACCCTCTGGTCTTACAGGCACTGGCTGTGTCCATTACACCACACTGTGGCCACAGAGATGGTGCAGTCCCTGGTGATAGGAATCCTGGCTGGACGAGTCAGAAACCCTGCTCTGTGGGCTCATTTACCTTGTATGGAGACAAAAGTGCAAATAAGCCTCAAAAATGACCTAAAAAAAAAGGGGCAAAAACCCATGACCAAGCTGGGCAACAGTGATATCACTGGGCAACCATAAAAAACACTCCCAGGAAAGCTCCAATAAAATGAAATGATTTTTGAAAGGGTCTACGGAGCGTAGACTCTTCCAAAAATCATTTCTTTTTTTTGGAGCTTTCCTGGGAGTGTTTTTTTATGGTTGCCCATTAATATCACTGTTGCCCAGCTGGATTATAATTTTTTAGGAATTTGTTGTGGTCATTTTCAATTTATATTTGCTATTTTGTTCTGTGCACATGTATCACACTGCTCACGTTTTGCAGGTTTCCCAGGTTTTGCTGTACATTGCTGACGGAAATGGTTTCTCTTCCCTTTAAATCGGCTCTAACGCGAGGGTTTCACTCGTGGTATTTTTTCTGCCGAAATTCAGCCCCGCTCCTGTGCGGGGAGCCTCTCCCCTCCCACTCTCCACCCATTGACCCCGTCCCCCCACCCCTCGGGAGCCTTCCTCCGCCCTTGAAATGCCTTTCCACGCCTCTATCGCACATCAGCGCGCCGCGCTCTTGTGCGGGTGGTGTGCAAGCGTGCGGGGCACCAAAAATGCACTATTAGCGTGCTCTAAGGTACCTTAGCGCACGCTCAAGTGTGCCCCGCACAATTGCGCGGTTTAGTAAACATACCCCAAAGTATGGGAGAACTGAAACATACTGTGGATATCTTGAGAGAGGAGGTTACAAAAGTAAAACTAAAGAAATTACAATGAGACTACAGAGATTACACAGTAGGATAGTATACCCGTGGATGAATGTGAAGAAAGTGAAGACGTCGAAAAAAGTATCCTTTGAAGATAGTTCTGATGATGGTCTTTCACTGGACTCTAGTAAGAGCACTAGGGAAGGGGATTTTCAAGAAGAAGGGGAGGGCCGTGTCAAGAAAAAAGAAGGAAAGAAAGACAACAAGTCAGCACAGGGGCAAGGAACGAACAGAAAGCGACAATGAATCAAATTACACAAAATTCTTCTTCATCGATGGTAATTAATATCTCCGGTAGTTCCTTGCCTGATTCTTATATTCATCTTTTAAATAAGGGCCTCTCTTTTGTGCCCCGAGCGGGGTTCGATTTGTTTCAGTTCCATGTAGATTTTGAGAAATTAATTAGGAATTTAAATTTAAATTTTTTTTTTTGCAGTACAACAACGGCAGGCAGATGATTTAGTTTCACAGTTGACTAATCGTTTAAAACTGCCGATCAAGTCTACCTGGATACCCCCAGGACCTTTGCCAGGTGCCTTAGCTATTTTTCGAACTTTGGTGACACAAGATATGACCACATTAGTAGCGAGTACAAAAAACAGGACTATCACAGCGCTCACAAACCAGGAAGAAGCATTTTTATCGGAATTAAAGGCGCGGAATAATCTTGTGATCAGAAGAGCAGACAAAGGGGGGGGGGGGAATTGTTATTTTGGCACATGACCAATATTTAAGGGAAGTCCATCGGTTATTAGGGGATGAGAAGACATATGAGGTTTTAACGGTTGACCCTACCTACAGGTTACAAGAGCGGATTAAATCCCTTACGTCAGCAGCCCGCCACGATAAGATCATTAGCAACAAAGAATATCATTACTTGAATTGTTTGGATCCTAGACAGGCAGTGTTTTATATAGTACCGAAGATACATAAAAGTATGGATAACCCACCGGGACGACCCATAGTGTCCACCAAAGGATCGCTTCTTGAACCCCTCTCGATCTATTTAGATACCTTTTTGAGACCACTCATACCTGCTATACCGTCGTATGTACGGGATACGATGCATTTTTTGCAAACATTGGATAATCACTCTTGTTGGGCTGGGAAGATGAATATTTGGCTAGTGACACTGGATGTTAGTGCCTTATACACCAACATACCTCAAGATAAAGCACATGAGATAACTCTGCAAGCGTTAACAGCACGGGGCGACCTTTCTGAGAAGCATCTTACTTTTATGGATGAATTAGTGCAGTTGGTACTTTTTCATAATCATTTTCAATTTGGAGAACAAATTTACCATCAGAAGATTGGAGTAGCTATGGGCGCGACATGCGCCCCATCGATAGCTAACCTCTTCATGGGATCATTTGAAGAGAGATGGCTAAGGCAATTGGAATTTTCTTCACAAGTAAAACTATGGTGTCGCTATATAGATGACATTTTTGTCATCTGGGAAGGACAGGTTCCGCGTCTGCTTCAGTATGTGGAATGGTTGAACATGAGAGAAGATTCAATTAAATTTACCTGTCCTTACCATCAGGAAGTTATAACGTTTTGGATGTGGAAGTGAAACCCAGGGATGGTGAATGGATCACCACGGTACATCATAAACCCACAGATCGGAATGCATTGCTCCACTATTCCAGTATTCACCCGAAAGGGTTAAAAAACGGGCTTCCATTCTCGCAGTTCCTCCGGTATAGGCGGAACTGTTCGAGTCTACAGGACTTTAAAAGTCAAGCTAAGATATTGAAAACCAAATTTTATGATAGGGGATATCCCCATCACATAGTGGAACGGGCATATAAAAGAGCCTTGTTCAATAATCGTGAACATTTACTAACACCTCGCATAACTCACCCTGATGAAATTATAGTGAATTTAGTGACAAAGCACTCTCCGTTTAACAGTAGCATTCAGAAAATTTTAAATAAACATTCAAATGTGCTTCAAAGCATTCCACTGTTTAAGGACATGAGAATACGGTGTGTCTGGCAAAGGCACTGCAATTTCAAGGACGTTTTGAGTCCTACTAAGTTACGATCTATGGATGACAGTTCATTGAATCAACCGGTGGGCCATTCTCGCTGTGGGTCTTGTCAAATGTGTGAGGTGACTAGGGAAACTACATCGTTTGAGCATCATGGAAGAACTTATAAATTGCGTCATTATACAACATGCAACATTGCTTATATAGTATATGCTATAGAATGCCCTTGTCGGCTATTATACATCGGGAAGACATCATGACCATTTAAAATTAGATTAGCGGAACACCGCAGTAGGTTAAAATGCAAGACGATGGCTGCACCAATAGTTGAACATTGCCTCCAAGAACATCACAAATTTGAGGTATTAAAATGCTTCTGCATAGACAGGAGCGTGACGGGATCCGTAGGTAGATCTAGAGATCAAATATTAATAGCGAAAGAACAGAGATGGATTTTTATGCTGCAGTCTGTGCAACCAGGGGGGATTAATGTACAAATAGACTGGAATTTATGTGTTTAAATTTGGGTAGGCGGGTTGCCACTCGCTATATAGCCCGCCCAGCCAATAGTCCGCATGCGCGGCGTTGTTTGAATCAAACGGTTTGGAAATGAGACAAGAGACCAGCAAAGGAATTTATGGTATAATTCTTCCTGTTTCATTGTTGCATAAATCGATGTGGGAATAGTTGAATACAATTGATGTTATGAGTATACAGAACTAATTTATGATTCCCTGTTTAGAGCGCGACGAACGCATGATTCATTTGAAAGATTTGCAAGAATCCATCTTTTGGAACGAATAAAGTGAGGACGAGTTAAAAAACTACAGCCCCTGATGAAACAGCTCGGCAGTGAAACGCGGCACCGCTGAAACTGGCGTTGGGCATATTTTGAAGATAAGCAATTATTCTCTCTATTTACAAGTTCCATTTTTTGAAATCATTTTCAAGGTAAAGAGTTGAAACCACCTTAATAAGTCAAATGCTGATGTAGAAGCAACATAAGGGTCATTGATGCATTAGGTCGAAACCATCTAAAGACCGTAGCTCGTTGAAGTCTGAGACCCGTTGCTTTTAATAATATTTTATACTTCACATTTGGTATTTAAGTATTGGGAACGAGTAGTAGTTTAAAGTTCTGGATAGTGGAGCAATAAGTTCTTTATATACGGCTCAACAGTGAATTTGCTCCTATAGAATAGACCATACAATTTTGTTGGGGAGCAGCTTGGCTGCCTTCTTGGAACAGCAGCGGGTGCTGATCGCCGGTCTGACTGGTGCATCTACCCCGACCACTGGAACCTCGACGTCCAAGTCGACCCCGGAGGCTGAGCTGATTCTCGAGTCTATGCGGTCTCGAGTCGATTCTCGGCCATGGTCTCCCTCGGCCTCCCGTATAGGGCCGAGGTCGTCGATGCCGGTACCCTCGGCATCGGGGCAGAAGGCATTGGTGCCCACCCGACCGGAGCTGCTTGATTCCTCTTCGGAGGGGTCGGGGTGGGAAACGGAGGACGAGGAGTCCCCGGACACTTTCTGGACCCGGTGCATCCCATCGGATTCACCGGAGTCCGAACCTCGGAGAAGGTCCCCCTGGAGGATACCCAGTTCTCGGACTTCGTGAGGGACATGGCCAAGGCCTTGGCCTTCCCCGCGGACCCCAAGGAGGAGCCTCAAGCCGAGGAGTTCTAGGCCCTCCAGTATGACTCTCCACCGAAGGAGGCCTTTACTGTATCAGTTCCTCCGATGCTGGAACGTCTGCTCTTCCGTATGTGGGAGGCACCGGTCTCGGCGCCGGTTCTCAGAAAACAGGTCGATTCCATTTATTGAGTCCGTAAGAGCCCTGGGTTCCAGAAGGCAAAGCTACCGCACCACTCTATGGTTGTGGAATTGGCCATGCATCGTCTGAAGAGTCAGAAGATGCACTCCTCGGTGACCCCAGGCCTGGAACCTGGATGCCCTCGGTAGAAAGTGCTTCCAGGGCTCTATGCTGGCTTGCTGTGTCCAGACTTACCAGCTGTACATGGGCATGTACCTCCGAGACCTGGCAAAGGAGATTGCCGGGTTCTCTGCTGGCCTCTCCAAGGAACCTTTGCAGAGGTTCAAACCTTTGTCATCGGGGATTCAAGAGTGCTTGAAGTTTATATCTCAAGCAGCCTATGATGGCTTTGAGGCTTCGGCCCGAGTAGCAGCGGCCGGCATCGGTGCACGCCATCAGGCCTGGCTACAATCATTGGACCTCGAGCCATGGGTCCAGGACAAGTTGGTCGATGTCCCTTGCCGGGGTGAGAACCTCTTTGGCAAACCCATGGCTGAAAAGGCTCCAGAATTCGAGACTGAGATTCTCACCAGGACAAGGCTGTCCAGGAAGACTTCTGCCCCTTCTCAGAAGAAGAAGGGCTCGGGGAAAAAGCCCTTTTACCCAAGGAAGGCCTCTGCCTACAAATCCTACCCTCAATTCCAGGCCTCTACAGCTCCCCAGCATGGTCAGCAGGCCAAGGGGCAGGGACATGGGCCCCGTAGGCAGAAAACCCCCAAGCCGCCAGCTCCGGCTCCTGCACAGCAGGGAGCGAGGTTTTGACTCCCACTGCATAGCCTCTCCCCCACAGCTGGCTCCACTCAGCACAGGAGGCCGGCTGACACTGTATGCCCACAGATGGTCAGCCATAACAGGGGATACCTGGGTATTGAGCATAGTACAAAAAGGCTACTTGCTCCACATCAACCAGTTACCTCCCTCCTATTTTCCAGGGGAGCCTCCAAGACTCCCTCTGCACAGGAACCTCCTCCTTCAGGAGTTGGCAAGTCTTCTACAGGAGCAGGCGGTGGAACCGGTGCCTCACCACCTGATAGGATGAGGCTTCTATTCCAGATACTTTCTAGTACCAAAAAGGATGGGAGGCCTCAGGCCCATCCTAGACTTGTGAAATCTCAACATGTTCCTGGAGAGGGAAAAGTTCAAGATGCTTACCCTTGGGATACTGCTGCCCTACCTCCAGCAGGGAGATTGGCTATGCTCCTTAGACCTAAAGGATGCTTATACTCACATCCTCATTTATCCAGACCACAGACAATATCTCAGATTTATTGTGGGAGGAAAGCATTTTCAGTACAGGGTACTTCCATTTGGCCTAACCTCCACGCCCAGGGTTTTCACCAAATGCCTGGCGGTGGTGGCGGCCTATCTCAGAAACCAGGGCATCTTTGTCTATCCATACCTGGACGACTGGCTCATCAGGGGTCAGTCTCCACAGGAGGCCAGACAAGCCACTCTTCGCACTATGTCTCTTCTCCAGCACCTGGGCTTCGTCATAAACTTCGCAAAGTCCACTCTGCTCCCCTCACAGGACGTAGAGTTCATAGGGGCACGGTTGGATACCCTACAAGCAATGGCTTATTTGCCCGAGAACAGGGCTCACAGACTGATGGCTCTGGCCCAGCAGTTCCGCAGTGGATCTCTGGTCTCTGTCAGACATCTCCTGAGGCTTTTGGGCCACATGGCATCCACGGTCCATGTCACTCCTAATGCTCGTCTGCAGATGCGGCCTGCTCAATGGTGCCTCAGGGCTCAGTGGATACAGGCCACAGGGGACTTAAGAGACAGAGTAAGACTGTCCAAATTACTAGTGGCCTCCCTACAGTGGTGGCTGCATCTCCCGAACCTGACCAAAGGCACCACCACATACACAGGTGCTTACGACCGATGCTTCTCTTCAGGGTTGGACATAAGAACATAAGAACATAAGATATGCCATACCGGGTCAGAACAAGGTCCATCAAGCCCAGTATTCTGTTTCCAACAGTGGCCAATCTAGGTCATACGTACCTAGCAGTTTCCCCAAGGGACACACGTTCCACAATGCTTGTATTGGTTCAAGCATTGATATCCTGTGTCCCTTCTTAATAATGGTTTATGGACCTTTCCTCCAGGAACTTGTCCAAACCTTTTTTAAACCCAGCTACACTAACAGCCTTTACTACATCCTCCGGTAACAAATTCCAGAGTTTGATTACACGTTGAGTGAAGAAATATTTTCTTTTATTAGTCTTAAATAGTTTACCCTGTAGCTTCATTGCATGTCCCCTAGTCTTTCTATATTCTGATAAGGTAAACAATCGATCTACGTTTACCCGTTCCACTCCATTCATTAATTTATAGACTTCTATCATATCTCCCCTCAGCCGTCTCTTTCCAGGTTAAAGAGCCCTAACCTTTTTAGCCTTTCTTCATAGGAGTATCCTTCCATCCCCTTTACCATTTTGGTGGCTCTTCTCTGAACCTTTTCTAAATCGCTATATCCTTTTTAAGATACGGCGACCAGAATTGCACACAATATTCAAGGTGCGGTCTCACCATGGAACGATATAGAGGCATTATAATATCTTTTGCTTTATTTTCCAATCCTTTCCTTATCATACCTAGCATTCTATTTGCTCTCTTGGCTGCCGCTGCACACTGGGCCGAGGGTTTTAACATGGTATCCACAATGACGCCTAAATCTTTTTCCTGGGTGGTGGTTCCTAATGTGGAACCTTGCATCGTGTAACCATAGTTTGGGTTGTTCTTCCCTAGGTGCATAACCTTGCACTTCTCCACCTTAAATTTCATCTGCCATTTTGATGCCCAGTCTTCCAATTTATCAAGATCCTCTTGCAATTTTCCACAATCCTCCTGGGTTTTAACAACTTTAAATAGTTTTGTGTCATCTGCAAATTTGATAACCTCACTCGTTATTCCACTTTCCAGGTCATTTATGAATATGTCAAAAAGCAGCGGACCCAGCACAGATCCCTGGGGTACACTACTATTCACATTTCTCCATTGGGAAAATTGGCCATTTAGCCCTACCCTCTGCTTTCTATCTTTTAACCAGTTCCTGATCCACAATAGTACACTGCCTCCTATCCCATGACTCTTTAGTTTTGCCAAAAGTCTCTCATGAGGGACCTTGTCAAAGGCTTTCTGAAGGTCCTGATACACAATATCAACCGACTCACCTTTGTCCACCTGTTTATTCACTCCTTCAAAAAAACATAACAGATTAGTAAGACAAGATCTTCCTTGTCTAAAGCCATGTTGGCTGTCTCCCATTAGGTCGTGACTATCTACATGCTGAGTAATTTTCTTTATGATGGTTTCTACCATTTTTCCCGGTACTGATGTCAGGCTCACCGGTCTGTAGTTTCCCGGATCACCCTTCGAACCCTTTTTAAAAATTGGTGTTACATTGGCGATCCTCCAATCCTCAGGTATTAGAGATGATTTTAATGATAGTTCACAGATTACTGATAGCAGGTCTGCAATCTCAAATTTCAGTTCTTTCAACACCCTTGGATGTATACCATCTGGCCCAGGTGATTTGCTACTCTTCAGTTTATCTAATAGTTGTAAGACATCTTCCCGATGTATCGATATTTCCTTCAATTCTTCCACACCTTTAAATACCACTTCAGTCATGGGTAACATCCCTACATCTTCCTCAGTAAAGACCGAAGCAAAGAATTCATTCAGTCTCTCCGCTATCGCCTTGTCGCCTCTTAGTGCTCCTTTAACCCCTTTATCATCTAATGGACCAACTGACTCTCTCACAGGTTTTTTGCTACGAATGTACTTGAAAAGGTTTTTATTTCGCGTTTTTGCTTCCGCAGCAAGCTTCTTCTCAAATTTTCTCTTTGCCTGCCTTATCAATGCCTTGCTTTTGACTTGCCAGTGCTTGTGCTGTTTCCAGGTTTCATCGTTTGGCTCTTTTTTCCATTTCCTGAAAGATGCTTTTTTGGCAACAACAGCCTCTCTGACCTCACCTTTAAACCATGCTGGCAGTTTTTTGGACTTCCTTCCACTTTTCTTAAAGCGTGGAATACAGCTGGTCTGGGCTTCCAAGATAGTATTTTTCAACAACACCCAAGCTTGATGTACGTCTTTAACCTTTGCAAACTGCTCCTTTTAGTTTTTTCTTAACGGTTTTCCTCATTTTATAATAGTCGCCCTTTCGAAAGTTAAAGGGTAGTACTGTGGATTTCCTTACTATCCCTCCTCCATTTTTTTTTTCAAAACTTTATTTATTAACACCATGTAAGAACAACAGGCAAAACAGCAAACAAGCTCCAGGAGGGGTGGATTCTGATCCCCGTTCAGGAGAATAAGCAAGACAAACAGGTGCGTTTTTCCAAGGACAACCCCCCCCCCCGAACCCTTCCCCTCCCCCCCCAATCCCCCCCCCGAACGTCGCATCCAATCCAGGAGACCCCCCTGCATCATTCCGAGGCTGAGTCCCGTAAGACACGGATCAGCCTAGGAACCCAACTGTAAGATGTCATTCCTACTACGAGAACTTAAATTCTGGAGATAGGGATCCCAAAGCAATTGAAAAAATGGCCAGCGTTTGACATTACCTCGGGCGTATCGAGCCTCCAACAGCATCAGCTGGTGAAAGGCATTACGCCATTCCCAGAAAGAGGGCGGCGCCTTATCTCGCCAGTTATGCAATATGGGGCCTTTGCCCACCAGACAGGCTTTACGCACTAGTAATCTCTCCCATTTACCTTTAGGCTGTAGAAGGCGCAACTGATCAAGGAGCACTAAAGAGGCATCAAAACACACCCGTTGTCTCAAAAGCCTCTCCAGGAAGGAACCAATTCTAGCCCAATAAGGGCGGAGAAGTCTACAGCCCCACCACATGTGGAACAAGTTCGCCAGTGGCGCCAAACACCGCGGGCACCATCCATCCTGTGTGAGCTGGGAGCGAAATGCCCGACGAGGGGAGAAGTGTACTCTAGTAAGCGATTTATATTGCATCTCTCTCCAACGGGTCCCTACCGCCAATTCTCCCACCCGCTGCAGAGCTTTCAAAAGCGTCCCTGGTGCAATCTCCCGCCCCAGCTCCGCTGCCCACGCTAACTCCACGGGGCGATAATCTGGAAAAGACCTATAGGGGGTCAAACGAGACTTCAACAACCTTATGGACGGCGGTGACTCCCCAGCTATATCAAAAAAGGAAAGGATCTGCGCCGAGCGGTCAGCCTGTAATTCCGCTGCCAGTAGAGAGGCAATATAATGCGCAATCTGCAGATATGCAAAACAGTGTCGAGGCCCCAGGTCATATTCAACACATAAGGGCAAAAACTTCTTACAGAGCCCCGAGGGATCCACCATATGTCCAAGATTAGTGAGACCCTTGCGTGCCCAATCGCGAAAAATCGCATGATCCAGTCCTGGAGCAAAAAGGACATTCCCCTGAATCGGCAACCAACTCGAGACTCTCCAATTCGTTCCCCAATATTCATTGAGTTGCCGCCAAGTTCGACGCACCGAGTCAATAAGGACACTCTCAACCAATCTATCGGGGAGCAATCGAGTATCCAGATGTAAGAGGGCAAGCAACGACACTGGGGCAGCGAAGGCCTCTTCCAAGACCAACGGAGTGTATACCGCCGTCCCCCCCAGCCAGTCTCCCAAATGCCGCGCCTGACAAGCCAAAGCATAGGCACCTAAATCCGGTAGGCCTAACCCCCCTTGCCGCCAGTTCCCCACCATGCGAGAGTATGAAACACGCGCTCGGGCTCCGCCCCATAAAAAACCCTGGAAAAGCCCCTCTATCCTCTTTAAGTCCTTCCGCAACAACCATACAGGCAACGTCTGCAACCAATAAAGAAGCCGTGGTAAAACGACTAATTTAATCGCTGCAATTCTCCCAGACAAGGACAACGGGAGCGGTCGCCAAGCGTGCAACTGGTCCTGCAGACTCTGCAGAATTCTGTCGAAATTACAACCATACAGCTGAGAGGGCTGACCAGTCAGCAGGACGCCAAGATATTTAAAATGGTGAACCGCCCAGCGGAGGGGAAAGGCACCCCACCAAGCATCCCGCACCCCACCCAAAACGTCGAGGGCCTCAGACTTGGTCTGATTAATTTTTAACCCGGCAAGCTGGCCAAACGTCGCAAACTCCTGCAGCAGCCGGGAAAGCGATTCCTGCGGTCTGAGCAGATGCACAAGGAGATCGTCGGCAAAGGCCGAGAGCTTGAAGGTCATAGAGCGAATCTGCACCCCCTTTATGTCCCGGGACAACTCCACCCGCCGTATGAACGGGTCCAAGGAGAGGACAAACAGTAGGGGAGAAAGGGGGCAGCCCTGCCTAGTCCCCCGATGTAAGGGGAAAGTCTCCGAAAGCACTCCATTACAGCAAATCGCCGCCATCGGTTCAATGTAGAGACTACGAACCATAGCACAAAAGGAACTCCCAAGCCCATAGCAAGGCAACAAGCGCCAGAGATATTGCCAATCCACCCTGTCAAAGGCTTTCTCTGCATCAAAGCTGATTAACAACGAGGGGAGACGACTGCTCTGCACCCACTCCAAGGAGGCCAAGATCTTCTGAAGATTGCGGACAGCATACCGCCCCCTCACAAAGCCTACCTGGGAGTCATGGACCAAATGCCCCAATACACTCGCCAAGCGGTCCGCAAGGATCTTCGCAAGTATTTTCAAATCGAAATTGAGGAGAGAAATAGGGCGGTAAGATTCCGCACACAGCAAATCTTTCCCAGGTTTAGGAATGAGTATCACATGAGCCGGGAGGAGTAGCCTAGTGGTTAGAACACTGGCTTGGTAACCAAGCAACCAGGGTTCAATTCCCACTAGCACTCCTTGTGGCCTTGGGCAAGTCACTTAACCCTCCATTGCCTCGGAAGAAAGGCCTGGCAATCTACTTCCGGTGACACTGCCAAGAAAACCCAGGAGAGATTCTGGGTCGTCAGGAGTCAGGACTGACTCAAAGGCACACATTGCATTGCATCACATGAGCCAAATTACGTCCCCAATGAAAAGTCCCCTGTTCTGATCTCCGATTGTGAATGTCCGCCAGCAACGGTGAGACCAACTCGCCCAGAATCTTGTAGAATTCCGCCCCTAACCCGTCTGCACCCGGAGTTTTATAACAGCTCGCTTTAGCAATAACAGTTTGCACCTCCTGTACCGATATCGGCCGATCCAGTGCCTCCCGTTGCGGAACGGTCAATTGAGGCAGGCTCAAGCCCTCCAAGTATGCGGACATCTGCTCATGGGAGCTCGGTTCTGCTGCATAAAGTCTCTGAAAGAATGAATGAAACACCCGAGCTATCTCCGGGTTCTCCTTATGAAGGATCCCCTGCTCATCCCGAAGCGCATGCACCAGCCGAGAGGTCCGAGAGCCCCGCAGGCAGCAAGCCAATAACCTCCCAGGCTTATCACCATGACAATAAAGCTGAAAGCGATAATACTGAACTGATTTTTTGGCTCTCTGATGTAGAAGTTCATTCAGAGTTGTCTGCGTCTCCCAAACCTGCTTTTTCAAAGACACACTCGGATTAGCCGCCCATCGCCGCCGCTGTTGAGTAACTAAGCGTTCCAAGCGAATAATACGTTCCGCCATGAGTCAACGCTTTCTTGCCAAGAATCCAATAATATCCCCGCGCAAGACAACTTTTGCTGTCTCCCAAATCAGCTCTGGGTCCCCTCGATGCCCACTATGATCCGCCTCAAACTCACTCCAACGCTGCTGCAGAAACCGTCGAAACTGGAAGTCCCTATAGAGTTCCAGGGGAAACCTCCACATTCTCGTCGCAGCACGGGCAGCGCCCCAGCGAAGTTGCAGCCAGACCAAGGCATGGTCAGATATTTCCGCGGGACCGATCTGCGCGTCATCCACCAAAGCAAACAAACCTTGCGAAATCAACAAGTAATCAATGCGGGCACTGGAACTATGTGCTCGAGAGTGGTGCGTATAATCTTTTTCAGTGGGATGTAAAAGTCTCCACGGGTCCACCAGCCCCAGCCGCGTTCGGAGTCCACGTAAAGCACGGGCTGTCTGGGCCCGTTCCCTAGCCCCCACCCCCTGAGACGTGTCCAGCTCCACGTCCATCACTCCATTGAGATCCCCCCCCCAAAATCAACGGGGACTCTGGAAGCTGTTCCACCTGGGAGGCCAGTCTGGCATAAAACGCATTGTCCAACACATTAGGGCTATAAATATTGCCCAAGAGGACAGAGCGGCCCTCCAAGCTGCCCTGCAACAGGAGAAATCTCCCCCCTGGATCAATTATTTCCTTCTCAGCCTTAAAGCGTATACTCTTGTGTATCAATAGGGCCACCCCCCCTTTCTTATTCACCGCAGGCGCCCCCCAAACCTGCCCCACCCAGGTTCTACGTAATTTGGCATGCTCTTCAGCTGTCTGGTGGGTCTCTTGAAGTAAGGCAATATCAGCTTTTTGCCGCGCTAAAGCCTGTAAAACTTTTGTTCGCTTGATCGGGCTCCCTAGTCCACAAACGTTCCATGAAATTATCTTCAGTCTGGGATAATATCACCCCAATAACGCAGGAATTTAGTCAACCATATCCCAGAAGGAATTCCCCCAGCCTGAAATTCCTCCTTACCACCATGTAGTGGGATTCCACTATACCAGGGGTCTCCCGGTTGGACGCGACCAACACCATCCCCCCTTCCCACCATCCCTCCCACTCCCCCTCCCCCCCTCTCCCCACCCCCTCCACATAGCGATACAGCTCCACCTCTATTAGGTAGAGACAAGCTGCAACGCGACCGGTCTCTCCCAACCCCTATGAAATTATAGAGACACCCTCTACCACATGCCTGCCCTCCATACTGCAGTTGCCCCCATAAACAGTGCCATTTCCAGTACAATAGTATTACAAAAAGGGATAGACATAATCCCCTCCAACAGAAAAAACAAATCAAATTTTTCTAGACATAGTGACATCATGCTACTAGAAGCCTTAAACAAAGGTGTCTATCACACACACAGAATGAATACAGATGTCCACCTCAGCTCTACAGTACTCTACAGCAGATAAGGGTGGAGAAACAGCGCTAAACTTCAGTAAAACATATTAAAGAAAGCCCAAGTACCTCCTAATGGGAGTTAGCCCCAATCATGCCCTACAGCAGCCCCAACCACTTAGAGAAGCTCCCCCCCTCCCACTCCCACTCCTACCGGCATTCAAGCCCGAGGGTCGACTAACCCCAGACCCCGGATCCAATCTCCTACCGGCCCAGCCCTCTACAGGTCACCATAGGGAGAAGGACTTGTCCCACATCGCAGCGGGACCACCCCAGCTGGCGCGCGGCAGCGCATCCAAAGCCAGCGCATCCAGAGCCAGTTACCCGCAAAAAAGGGGCTATGAACATTATCCCCCAAGAACAGCTCGTAACTGCCTCAGGGCACCCGATAAAGGGGGGGGGGGAGGGGGGGAAAGGCACAATCAACAGAACTAGCTCAATACCTCAAGCCAATTAAAAGAACCCCCCGTAACCCCTAACAAATCCTTCCCATCACACAAAACCCCCTTTCCCTAGCGAAAAAAACAATAACCCCCCACTCAAAAAATCCACACAATAACACACTCCAAGCACACACATACACCCTCTCACCCGCAGCCCCCTCCCCCCATATCTCACTCGATCCTTATCAAACTCAGCTCCAGGGAAAAAACAGCGCCGGGAGGTGTAGGGCACACTCCAGCCGGAGCTCCACCACGTGCGGACCAGCTGACATACCACACACACCCCTCCACAAGGCCTACTGTGTGGGTCTGGCACGCACGCTCGAACCGCCAGCGAGGGACAAAACCCCCCCCCCCGAGGCCTAGTAGAAACTGCCCTAACCCACCCCCTCCCGGCTCGAGTCCATTCAGTTAGCTAGAGCCAAAGTCCGCACCAACACCCCCCCTCCGGGGAAACATTCCAGGTGCCTCACAGCTACCGTGTAGGGGACGGTGATGGTTGCTCCTCTCCCACAAGCTGGTCGATGTAGGGTCGGGCCTCAACCGCTGAGTCGAAAGTCTGGTGGGCGCCCTCGTGAAAAACATGCAGTCTAGAGGGGTACTGCACCGAGAATTTAATCTTCGCTTCAAGCAGACGCTGGCAGAGAGGAGCATAAGCTCTGCGCCGCTGACTTAGGGCAGCAGAATAATCCTGGGCCACTCGCAGTTTCAAATTAGCATGCACCAGCTCGCCCTTCTGCCTTGCAGCTCGCAGAATAGCCTCTTTTTGCGGGAAGTGTAGAAACTTAGCCAGCACTACCCGCGGTCGGTGGTCTCGGGATTGCCGGCTACCCACGCGGTGCGCTCGTTCTATCAGCAGTTTGCCGCCATATTCGAGGCCCTCAAAAAGCTGGGGAAGTAAAGTCTCCAAGTAAGTCTTTAATTCTCTATCGGCGATCGAGTCGGGGATTCCCATCAGTCTCAAATTATTACGGCGCGATCGATTTTCCAAATCGTCGATTTTGGCATCCTGTAACTGAAGTTGGGATTTCATCGCCGTCAATTCGCGGGTCAGAGAAGTAAGGCTGTCCTCAGTCGCCCCAATGCGGGTTTCAGCGTCGTGCAGGCGGCTGCCCAATGCCCCGAAGGCAGTGTGGAGATGGTCCATTTTATCGTTCAGAGCCGTGAATTGCACCGCCAGAGCCTCCGCCACCGCCGCAGAAATCTCTGCTAAAAAGGCTGGAGAGGTCAGTGACTTCAGTCTGCTCACTGCATCCGCCATTTTAGGGATCGGGGTTCCGCGCTCCTTCTCTTTCCTCGCAGCTTTAACTGTTGCTGCCATCCCCGCAGCGCCACGCCAGTCACTGAGATGGCTTCGGGTGTCTTTCCGCTCTCGGCACTTAATATTTTAGCTGTACTGCAGCTCTCAGACCGGCATTAATAGCCCGATTCAGGTCAGGAGAGACCGGAGCTCAAGCAGAGTACGTCCGCCGAGCTCACCGCATCACCTCTTCTCCCTATCCCTCCTCCATTAATTAAATCAAAGGTGATCATGCTATGATCACTATTGCCAAGTGGCCCCAACACCCTTATCTCTTGCACTACATCTGGTGTTCCACTAAGGACTAGGTCTAATATTGCTTCCCCTCTGGTCGGTTCATGAACCAGCTGCTCCAAGAAGCAGTCATTTATTTCATCTAGGAACTTTATCTCCCTAGCATGTCCTGCTGTGACACTGACCCAGTCGATGCCAGGGTAATTGAAATCACCCATTATTATTACTGCACTGTAACTTTTGCTAGCTTCCTTGATTTCTTTGAGCATTTCATCATCCATTTGTTCATTCTGGCCAGGCAGACGATAGTACACCCCCACTGCCATCGCCTTCCCCTTTTTACAGGAATTTCAATCCATAGAGATTCTACAGCAAATTTTGTTTCTTGCAAAACTTTAATCCTTTCTGACTCAATGCCCTCTCTAACATAGAGCGCAACCCCTCCACCAATTTGATCAGCTCTATCATTACGATATAGTTTGTACCCAGGTATCACAGTGTCCCACTGGTTGTCCTCCTTCCACCATGTCTCTGATATTCCAATCATATCTAACCTCTCGTTTAGTGCTATATATTCTAACTCTCCCATCTTGTTTTTTAGACTTCTAGCATTTGCATACAAGCATTTTAGAGAATGTATTTTATTCATATTAATTTGGCTATTGGTAGGCATGGGTAATTTGGGATCTTTAAGCTCTGTCTGCTCCATACTCGAGGGCATTTGGGCTACTTTACTCTTTTTTGGAACCTCTCTGCTTTTTGTAGTATCCTTCAAGGATACATTCTTCCGAACCATGCGCTCTTGGGCGACTGTCGGCTTTCCCCTATTATCTAGTTTAAAAACTGCTCTATCTCCTTTTTAAAGGTTAATGCCAGCAGCCTGGTTCCATCCCGGTTAAGGTGAAGCCCATCCCTTCAGAAGAGCCCCTCCTTTCCCCAGAATGTTCCCCAGCTCCTAACAAATCCAAACCCCTCATCTCTGCACCATTGTCTCATCCACGCATTGAGACTCCGGAGCTCTGCCTGCCTTTTGGGTCCTGCGCGTGGAACGGGAAGCATTTCGGAGAACGCTACCCTGGAAGTTCTGGATTTCAACTTCCTACCTAAAAGCCTAAATTTAGCTTCCAGAACCTCCCTACCACATTTTCCTATGTCATTGGTACCGACATGTACCAAGACAGCAGACTCCTCCCCAGCACTATCTAAGACCTTATCTAGGTGGCGCGTGAGGTCCGCTACCTTTGCACCAGGCAGGCATGTTACCAGGCGATCCTCACGTCCACCAGCCACCCAGCTATCTACATGCCTAATGATTGAATCACCAACTATAACTGCTGTCCTAACCCTTCCTCATGGGCACTTGGCCCTGGAGAAACCTCCTCGGTGCGAGAGGGGTTTACATCACCTGGAGGACAGGTCCTAGTTACAGGATCACTTCCTGCCACACCAGGGTGATGCTCTCCTGTCACGTGACCTCTCTCCTCCATGGCAACAGGGATGCTGCCAGACTGGAGGTGGGACTTCAGGACTATATCCCTGTAGGTCTCGTCTATGTACCTCTCTGTCTGTCTTATGTTTTCCAAGTCTGCTACTCTAGCCTCTAGAGAACGGACTCGTTCCCTGAGAGCAAAGAGCTCCTTGCACCTAGTGCACACGTAAGACCTCTCACCAGCTGGGAGAAAATCATACATGTGACACTCAATGCAAAAGACTGGAAAGCCCACATCCCGCTGCTGGACTTCTGTCTGCATCTTAGTTTTAAGTTTGTGTTTAGATCTTTAAGTTCTTTATGTACTAAAGGGTGCTATGGATATTTATACCACCAAAACTGTACCTAATAAGTTTAATATACCTTGTTCACCTGAAGTTTAATTAATCTCAGGTCCTTAGTGTATGACTGATTTGGGTAATGAGCTTCACCTGAGAGCACCTCCTGTCTTTTAAGTTGTGCAAGTACCTATAAAGCTGTGATTATCCCAGGGGAGGGTGGGTGTGGGGAGGGAGGGAGGGATATAACACTTATTAAAAGAGGGCTGCTACACAGTACCCTGTCCTGTGCTGCTGAGGTAAGCTATATTCTGATTTGATTTAAATTATAGCTCTTTGCTGCTGCTAGGCTCTAAGCTATTATGAAATTTAAACTACAAGCTCTCTGCTGGATTCTAAATTTAACCAGAAAGCTCTCTTCTGTGTTTTAATTTGAAACTAAAAGTACTTTGCTGATGCTAGGCCCTAACCTATTACGAAATTTAAACTACAAGCTCTCTGCTGGATTCTAAAATTAACCAGAAAGCTCTCTTCTGTGTTTTAAATTGGAACTAAAAGTACTTTGCTGATGCTAGGCCCTGAGTGACTATGAAATTTAAATTACAAGCTCTCTGCTGGATTCTAAATTTAACCAGAAAGCTCTCTTCTGTGTTTTAATTTGAAACTAAAAGTACTTTGCTGATGCTAGGCCCTAACCTATTACGAAATTTAAACTACAAGCTCTCTGCTGGATTCTAAAATTAACCAGAAAGCTCTCTTCTGTGTTTTAAATTGGAACTAAAAGTACTTTGCTGATGCTAGGCCCTGAGTGACTATGAAATTTAAACTACAAGCTCTCTGCTGGATTCTAAATTTAACCAGAAAGCTCTCTTCTGTGTTTTAATTTGAAACTAAAAGTACTTTGCTGATGCTAGGCCCTGAGTGACTATGAAATTTAAACTACAGCTCTCTACTGGGAATGAAAGGTAACCAGAAAGTTTTCTTCTGTGTTTTAAATTGAATCTTAAACTGTTGCTACTAGGCCCTGACTGATTTAACAAAAAATAGTGGGTTCACAGATTAATTAGCTTTAAAAGAAAAAAAAAATATTTTCAGAAAAATTCCCAGAAGTATATACTGTCATGGCGCCAGGCAGATAGCGCCTGTAAAAGTGGAGAAAAACATTCAGGGCAGTTTTAAAATCAGCAGCGCAGAGCACATGGCTAGGGGTTGTCAGGGGCAACCAAGCAAAACAAGAGCACAGGCTGTAGAGAAACGCCCAGAGATACCATTATGTCATAGCTCATCAAGGAAGCAGAGACAGCTGCAGAGAGTTGAGCTAACGCAAGTCTCAAGGAATGACGCAGATAAAAAAAGGTCAGTCTTGAGCAGAGCAGAGACAAGTACAGAGACACGTGCAGATTCATGCACAGATTCACGTACAGGCACACGTGGAGAAAGAAGGAAACACAGAGACGCAAGCCAGGAGTCAGACTCGGTCTCTGTGGCAGAGAGAGAAGGAGACATTGAGAGGACTCGAGGGAAAGGAAAGTACAGCGCTCAGAAAAGCCAGGAGCCATACCTGGAAGGTTCAGACGTGGAATCAATCTGCACCTCAGAGGGGTTTATCCAAGAGGAGTTCACAAAGGTTAGTGCTGGGAAGTTAGGCTGCACTAAGCCAAGGTCCGTGTGGGGCCAGAGGGAGACTCCAGGATATAAACCATGAGGAGCAGGGAGAAGAGATAACCACAATAGCAGGAACCTGGGGAGCCAGAATACTTGTCCAAGAGATAATTCCCATGCTTTAGAAAGACGTCCTGTGCAAGGAAGAGAGGGGAAGAAAAGTTTCCACTTCCCGTTTACACACCAGCCAGGCAGAGCTCAGCCTGAAAGCCAAAGTACCTGGACTAGAGGAGCACTGAGTTTTACCCCCAGTGGTCAGGAAGTGTGTAGCCCACTAAGGAAAGATTCCATAGTGTGTGGTAAAGAACCTTTCTGCAGTGATAGGGGGGAGTGGTGCTCTGACCCAGCCGAGAGGAGAGAAACAAGCACTAATCCACAATACAGCCCTGCAAGTTATAATTATCAAGAAGCACCTGAAGATATGGATTGTGACTTTGGTGATGATAATTCTGATATGTGCAAAATGGACTGTACGCTTGTTTTCTCTGATAGCATAACCTCTTTTTGTTAGGGGCCTAAGAAAGCCTGCTGCTGGAGTGAAATCTGTGGGAGAGCACAGATTTCACAATTCAAAGTGTATGATTGAAAACCCTGTTTTTTCCCTCTTTTTGTTCAGTTAAAGCTGACAATAAGCATTTTTGTTCCCATTTGTAGTCCCTCACTTGTGTTATACCAGCTGTATGGTTTATTTGCTTTTTGATATTTGTTGCAAGAATTCTCCCGGGACGGGAAATAAAACCTCTTTAAGCATAGCTACTTGACCACAACTACCTCCTTATTTCAATTAGCTATTGGGACCCAAAATCCCTGAGGGCAACATAAAGTCCTTGCTGTTAGAAGAGGAGCAACACCGAAGCCCCAGGCTCCCGCCTTGTGGGCCAGCAAGGTGTTTGACCAGTGGCGACGTTGTTTGGATTTTTGCGCAAGACTCAAAAGGGACAAACACAAAAAGGACTACAGTTTGCTAGAAGGAAAGCAGTCATCCGGAAGGAGAGAGAACCGTCCAGAAGTTTTCTGCTACCAGGAGTGGAACCCGGAGACACCTTTCTCACAATCTGACCCCTGCATGGAGGCTAAGGTAAAAAGTACCTGGTCAGACGTGGGGAGGATACAGTGAGAAAGGGGGTGCTGGTGGGCAGAGAGAGGGCGGTGGAAAAAAAAAAAAAGTGTGGTGGTATCGCACTTGGTTTTTGTTTTGTTTCTATCTCTCTAGGTATACCAAGGCAGAAGGATGGAGCCATTGGATGTAGCGGGATGGATGAAGACGCAATGGGATAAGCAAGTCGAGCTTATCCATTTCCTGCAGCAGCAAACAGCAAGGACCATACAGGAGCAGCAGCGGCCATTATTGGAGACATTGGATGCGCTTTTAAAGAAGCCCAGAGATGTCACTGAGGACGTCCCCATGGCTCTCCAAGCCGCTGGTCTAAGGTCGTATGGTGCCTTTGCATTAGGACAGCTACAACCACAGGACAATGTGGACGATTACTTGGACGCATTTGAAAGGATAGCTACTACCTTGAAATGGCCAGAAGAGCAGTTGGCCACCCGCTTTGCCCTATCGCTCACAGGAGAGGCTCTTTCAGCGTACAAAGCTATGCCTGCAGAATTAGCTTCCAATTATAGTGAAGTAAAGAAAGCGGTAAAAGATAGATTGGGGCTTACCCCACTTCACTATCAGTGTATGTTTAGAGAGGCAGTAATTGGGCCTCGAGAAACTCCCAAAGCTCTAGCCCAGAGGTTAAAAAGTATAGCAAAGAAATGGTTGTTAGCTGAGGGAAGTTCAGTGGAAACAGTGATTGACAAAATTGTATTAGAACAATTTATGGAGGCTGTTCCAAAAGGGCTTAAGACTTTTCTGACCCTCCAGCATTGCCAGTCCTCAGAGGATGCAGCCTCTCTAGCCGAGCGATATTTTGCGGCTGAGAGGACTGACACCCCAGGCCAAGGTAGATGGTTGACAGCTGGGAGGAGGAAAAGTAGCAATAAAGGAAAATATGTGTCTGATAGGATGTATAAACCTGCCAAGTTGAATGTGAATGTCTCTGATGAGAATGTCTATTCTGTACCCAAAGGTAAATGTTTTCGGTGTGGAAAAACTGGGCACTATCAGAGATCCTGCACAGAACGCACAGTCCTGGTGACAGGGACAGAGGAAACAGGACAGGATGAATACCGCATACAGGTCCAAATAGAAGGTACTTACACACTGGCTCTACTTGACTCGGGGGCTGACCAGAGCATGATTTCGGAGAGGCTCTGGGAAGCCAGTGAGGGGCACCGCCAGTCGCCCCCGAGTCAAGCAGAGGGACAAGTCAGGGTTAAGTGGAGTTGGACCGAGGGAGAGCTCTAGATGTGGTGTATTTAGATTTCAGTAAAGCCTTTGACACTGTTCCTCACAGGCGACTTATAAACAAACTGAGCACCCTAGGGATGGACCCTAAAGTTACTGCTTGGGTTAGAAATTGGTTGGGTGGGAGGCGACAAAGAGTACAAGTAAATGGAGCTCACTCTGAGGAGAAGGATGTTACCAGTGGTGTGTCCCAGGGATCTGTCCTTGGTCCGATTCTTTTTAACATCTTTGTTAGTGATATAGCGGAAGGGCTGTCGGGTAAGGTTTGCCTCTTTGCGGATGATACCAAAATCTGCAATAGAGTAGACACCCAGGAAGGTGTAGATAACATGAGGAGGGATCTAGCTAAGCTTGAAGAATGGTCTAGAATTTGGCAGCTGGGATTTAATGTTAAAAAATGTAAGGTCATGCATTTGGGCTGCAGCAATCCAAGGGAGCAATACAGTATAGGAGGTGAAGTACTTTTGTCCACTAAAGAAGAGCGGGGCCTAGGCGTGGTTGTGTCTGATGATCTTAAAGTAGCTAAACAGGTAGAAAAGGCGACGGCAAAAGCTAGAAGGATGCTTGGGTGCATACGGAGAGGAATGGCTAGCAGAAAAAAGGAGGTGATAATGCCTCTGTATAAGTCTTTGGTGCAACCTCATTTGGAGTATGGTGTGCAATTCTGGAGACCGCACCGTCAAAAGGATGTGAACAGGATGGAGTCGGTGCAGAGGGTTGCTACTAAAATGATTAATGGGCTTCATTATAAAGCATATGAGGACAGACTTAAGGATCTTAATATGTACACCTTAGAGCAGTGATGGCTAACCTTTTTGAGCCCGAGTGCCCAAACTGCCGCACAAAACCAAAGAATTTCCTCAAAGTGCCAGCACGTCAATTTGCATAAATATTTGCATAATGCTAACATACACTAACTTTTAGTAAACATGTCTCTTAATGAGTGTATGGATAAAGACAGACTAAAAGATTTCTACATTACTATAATCCAGTGCCAACCGCCAGGCACATTAGGAACTACTACAAACACTGCCCATTTAGAACCAATAGCAAACCCGCCGTATCCTAACAGCACTACCAGGACTCACAAAGCACCACACCATACCTATCAAAAGGCAACACTGCAAATATTAAACCAATACATTTCAGACAATAACAATACATGAACTACTGGGGAAAGAGAACAAGTGGCAATGTCAAAAAGGAATTACATAAACAGAATACCTCAGCTCAGTTACACAGTTGCAATTGCTCCAGCCACTTTCTTCTGGTTTCTTCATGTTTTCTGCTAACTCTCCATCATCTGCTGTCCATTTGTCCTTTCTTCTCTCTTCTAGTTTTTTTTTCCATTCTCTCTCTCTACATCCGCTTTAACATACTAATCTTTCTCCTTTTGCTCTTTCCTCATTCCTATTTCATCCACTCAAATTTTACCCCTCCATCCTCAATCCCCACTTACTCTCCCAATACCCGGCCAATTGTAGATTTTTTATCCCTCCCACACAAAATATTTTTCCCCTCTCCATTTTACTCTCCCAGCCCCATCCCATTCTAATCCTCCCCCAACATCAGCTCCCTTCTAGTTCCAGCCTCACCCAGCATCCATTCTCTTCTAGTCCCTGCATCAGCCCATTTCCAGTCCTAGCAACCCCCCAACCCAATACCAGTCCTAGCCCCCCCCCATCAACCCACTTCCAGTCCTAACCCCCATCACCCCATTTTCAGTTTAAGCCCCCCCTATAACCCATTACCAGTCCTAACCCCCATCACCCCATTTCCAGACAGCCCCCATCAGCCCACAGCCCATTAGCAGTCCTACCCCCCCCCCCCGCCTGCCCGCCCGCCCATTAGCAGTCCTACCCCGCCCGCCCGCCCCCCCCTGCCCATTAGCAGTCCTAACCCCCCCCTCCCTCCCTGCCCATTAGCAGTCCTAACCCCCCCCTCCCTCCCTCCCTGCCCCCCATTAGCAGTCCTAACCCCCCCTCCCTCCCTCCCTGCCCATTAGCAGTCCTAACCCCCCCCTCCTCCCTGCCCATTAGCAGTCCTAACCCCCCCCTCCCTCCCTGCCCATTAGCAGTCCTAACCCCCCCTCCTCCCTCCCTCCCTCCTGCCCATTAGCAGTCCTAAACCCCCCCCATCCCTCCCTCCCTCCCTCCCTCCCTGCCCATTAGCAGTCCTAACCCCCCCCCTCCCTGCCCATTAGCAGTCCTAACCTCCCCCCCTCCCTCCCTCCCTGCCTGCCCATTAGCAGTCCTAACCCCCCCCTCCCTCCCTCCCTCCCTGCCCATTAGCAGTCCTAACCCCCCCTCCCTCCCTCCCTGCCCATTAGCAGTCCTAACCCCTCCCTCCTGCCCATTAGCAGTCCTAACCCCCCCTCCCTCCCTCCCTCCCTGCCCATTAGCAGTCCTAACCCCGCCTCCCTGCCCATTAGCAGTCCTAACCTCCCCCCTCCCTCCCTCCCTGCCTGCCCGCCCGCCCATTAGCAGTCCTAACCCCCCCCCTCCCTCCCTGCCCATTAGCAGTCCTAACCCCCCCCTCCCTCCCTCCCTGCCCATTAGCAGTCCTAACCCCCCTCCCTCCCTCCCTCCCTGCCCATTAGCAGTCCTAACCCCCCTCCCTCCCTCCCTCCCTCCCTGCCCATTAGCAGTCCTAACCCCCCCCTCCCTGCCCATTAGCAGTCCTAACCTCCCCCCCTCCCTCCCTCCCTGCCTGCCCATTAGCAGTCCTAACCCCCCCTCCCTCCCTCCCTGCCCATTAGCAGTCCTAACCCCCCCCTCCCTCCCTCCCTGCCCATTAGCAGTCCTAACCCCCCCTCCCTCCCTCCCTGCCCATTAGCAGTCCTAACCCCCCCCTCCCTCCCTCCCTGCCCATTAGCAGTCCTAAACCCCCCCTGCCCATTAGCAGTCCTAACACCTCCCTCCCTGCCCATTAGCAGTCCTAACCCCCCCTCCCTCCCTCCCTCCCTCCCTGCCCATTAGCAGTCCTAACCCCCTCCCTCCCTCCCTCCCTCCCTGCCCATTAGCAGTCCTAACCCCCCGCCCTCCCGGCCCCTTAGCAGTCCGAACCCCCCTCCCTGCCCATTAGCAGTCCTAACCCCCCTCCCTCCCTGCCCATTAGCAGTCCTAACCCCCCCAACCTGCCCAGTAGCAGTCGTAATCCCCCTCCTCCTCCCTGCCCATTAGCAGTCCTAACCCCCCCCCCTCCCTGCCCATTAGCAGTCCTAACCCCCCCCTCCTCCTCCCTGCCCATTAGCAGTCCTACCCCCCCCCCCCTGCCCATTAGCAGTCCTAACCCCCCCTGGCAAATTTTTTTTTAAAAAAAGCAGGCTCTGGCTGCTGCCGCGGCAGATTGCAATGTCCCGCGGGGCCCCCTCCGCCCGCTAAGCCCCTCTGCAAGGGCTTTCAGATTCGCGAGGGAGAGCATCTCCCTCGCGTCTCTGTTAAGCCCGCAGGGACTAATGGGAAATTTCCCATCAGCCCCTTTAGACGCGAGGGACTGATGGGAAATTTCCCATTAGCCCCTGCGGGCTTAACAGAGACCCGAGGGAGACGCTCTCCCTCGCGAATCTGAAAGCTCTTACAGAGGGGCTTAGCGGGCGGAGGGGGCCCCGCGGGACGCTGCATTCTGCCCTTGCCGCGTCCGCGTCAGCAATCAGAGCCAGCTTTTTATTTTTCTGCGGACCTTCCCGCGTGCCAGCTGCAAGGCCTTCGCGTGCCACAGCTGGCACGCGTGCCATAGGTTCGCCATCGCTGCCTTAGAGGAAAGGCGGGATAGAGGTGATGTGATTGAGATGTTTAAATACCTCCGTGGCATAAATGTTCAGAGAGAGAGCCTCTTTCAATTGAAAGCAAGTTCTGCTACAAGGGGACATGGGATGAGGGTGAAGGGAGATAGGTTCAGGAGTGATATGCGGAAATATTTCTTTACGGAAAGAGTAGTGGATCCGTGGAATAGTCTCCCAGTGGAGGTGGTAGAGATGAGGACAGTAACTGAATTCAAAAAAGCATGGGACCAACACAGAGGATCTCTAAAGGTAAAAAGTGGACTGTTGTAGTTGTTATGGAAGGACAGACTAGATGGGTCTTGTGGTCTTTTTCTGTCATCATGTTTCTATGTTTCTATGTTAAGTGCGTGCACGGCGCATTTGTCCCTTATCCCATACACAATGTTGTAGTACAAGGGCTGGGCACCCTCAAAGAGATGAAGGTGGCCGTAGTTCCCGAACTGCTCGAGGATGTGATACTGGGGAAAGATTGGCCTCCCTTCCATAATGTACTGGGAAAAGACTGGGGTATTAAACTTGGGCTAGTATCCACTCGCTCTCAAGCGGAACCCTCGGGGAGGGGAGAGGAGGCAGTGGAAAATACAGAGGAACCCGAAGGGGAGGAAAATGCCCAAAGGGAGGACCCAGATGAGGAAGGGCTAGCTATTCTCCCTAATCACGATGACCTTGTACATCCTCCTGTTAAAGTAGGGAAGACAGATAAACCTAGGAAGCGTAGGGAGAGGTACTCTAGGACCCGGGGGAGGGCCAAGCTAGAGGATGCTGTAGGGTTACCCTTGGTACCAGCGGAGGTTGTAAGGAAATTTCCTTCATTCCCAATGGAACAGAGAGCTGATCCAGCGCTTAAAAGGGCGTTTGAGTGGGCGGAGGAAGTTAGACAAACCCTACCAAGGTTTTTCTTGGAGAATGATCTCCTATACCGAGAGTGTGTAAACCCTCATAACGGTGCCATTCGCAAACAATTAGTAGTACCCGTGACCTTTAAAGCTAGCGTATTAAGATTAGCACATGACCATCCAGTGGGGTGTCACAAGGGGATCCAGGGGACGCTGGACCAAATCTTAGCTAGATTTTATTGGCCCAGGGTTTTCAAGGAGACACGTCAATTCTGTGAGGCATGCCCCAGCTGTCAAAGGGTGACAGTCACAAAGCCTAAGGCAGTACCCATGGTGCCGACTCCCACCATAGCGGCTCCTATAAGCCGAATGGGTATCGATATAATAGGGCCTATGGTGAAGACACCAAGAGGTTTTAAATATATCCTGGTCATAGTTGACCACGCCACCCGGTTTCCTTGGGCCATTCCCCTAAGAAACACATCAGCCAAGTTGATAGCCTTAGAGTTAATAAGACTCTTCTGTGAGGTAGGCTTTCCCAGGGAAGTCCTGACGGATCAAGGGAGTAACTTCCTGTCAAAACATCTGGCAATGGTCTTGGAAGCCTTTGGCATCCGCCATATAAAAAGATCCGCCTACCATCCGCAGGCTAATGGGATAGTAGAACGTATGAACCAGTCCATAAAACAGCTATTACGCAGAGGGCTGAAGGCGGGGGAAATGAATGAATGGGACACATTGCTGCCATTCACACGGTATGCATGTAGGGAGCGCATACAGGCGTCCCTGGGGGCATCTCCATATGAGTTGCTGTTCGGCCGTGCTCCGAGAGGTGTCCTGGACATCCTGCAAGAGCAATGGGTAGAGCCGAGCATGCAGGAGGTTGGGGTACCCCAATTCCTTAAGGAACTACGACAATGCCTAGAGAGGACATCTAGGGCCTCTAGAGAAAATTTACAAGCCTCTAAGAATAAGCAGAAACAGTATTACGACAGGGGCACCAGACCAAGGCAGCTAAATATAGGCGATAAAGTGCTTATACAAGTAGCCGACTCCGGACCGAAATTCGAGTCCCGGTGGAAGGGCCCGGGTACAGTCATAGGGAAGGTTGGTCCAGTATTCTACCGGGTAGAAAATGAGAGGGGCCGCCAACAGACCTATCACATAAACGTACTCAAGCTGTGGAAGGACAGGTCTGCCAATGCCAACCTAGTTACTGTTATTTACCGTGAAAGGTCCCAGGCAGAGTTGCCCCGAGAGAGGTCCCGAATGGAGATTCCGGGCTGTCAGGTAAAAACTGCAGCCCGTAATATTTTAAGGGGGGGGATCTGTCATGGCGCCAGGCAGATAGCGCCTGTAAAAGTGGAGAAAAACACTCAGGGCAGTTTTAAAATCAGCAGTGCAGAGCACATGGCTAGGGGTTGTCAGGGGCAACCAAGCAAAACAAGAGCACAGGCTGTAGAGAAACGCCCAGAGATACCATTACGTCATAGCTCATCAAGGAAGCAGAGACAGCTGCAGAGAGTTGAGCTAACGCAAGTCTCAAGGAATGACGCAGATAAAAAAAGGTCAGTCTTGAGCAGAGCAGAGACAAGTACAGAGACACGTGCAGATTCATGCACAGATTCACATACAGGCACACGTGGAGAAAGAAGGAAACACAGAGATGCAAGCCAGGAGTCAGACTCAGTCTCTGTGGCAGAGAGAGAAGGAGACATTGAGAGGACTCGAGGGAAAGGAAAGTACAGCGCTCAGAAAAGCCAGGAGCCATACCTGGAAGGTTCAGACGTGGAATCAATCTGCACCTCAGAGGGGATTATCCAAGAGGAGTTCACGAAGGTTAGTGCTGGGAAGTTAGGCTGCACTAAGCCAAGGTCCGTGTGGGGCCAGAGGGAGACTCCAGGATATAAACCACGAGGAGCAGGGAGAAGAGATAACCACAATAGCAGGAACCTGGGGAGCCAGAATACTTGTCCAAGAGATAATTCCCATGCTTTAGAAAGACGTCCTGTGCAAGGAAGAGAGGGGAAGAAAAGTTTCCACTTCCCGTTTACACACCAGCCAGGCAGAGCTCAGCCTGAAAGCCAAAGTACCTGGACTAGAGGAGCACTGAGGTTTACCCCCAGTGGTCAGGAAGTGTGTAGCCCACTAAGGAAAGATTCCATAGTGTGTGGTAAAGAACCTTTCTGCAGTGATAGGGGGGAGTGGTGCTCTGACCCAGCCGAGAGGAGAGAAACAAGCACTAATCCACAATACAGCCCTGCAAGTTATAATTATCAAGAAGCACCTGAAGATATGGATTGTGACTTTGGTGATGATAATTCTGATATGTGCAAAATGGACTGTACGCTTGTTTTCTCTGATAGCATAACCTCTTTTTGTTAGGGGCCTAAGAAAGCCTGCTGGAGTGAAATCTGTGGGAGAGCACAGATTTCACAATTCAAAGTGTATGATTGAAAACCCTGTTTTTCCCTCTTTTTGTTCAGTTGAAGCTGACAATAAGCATTTTTGTTCCCATTTGTAGTCCCTCACTTGTGTTATACCAGCTGTATGGTTTATTTGCTTTTTGATATTTGTTGCAAGAATTCTCCCGGGACGGGAAATAAAACCTCTTTAAGCATAGCTACTCGACCACAACTACCTCCTTATTTCGATTAGCTATTGGGACCCAAAATCCCTGAGGGCAACATAAAGTCCTTGCTGTTAGAAGAGGAGCAACACCGAAGCCCCAGGCTCCCGCCTTGTGGGCCAGCAAGGTGTTTGACAATACTTACAATTTCAGATTTCTCTCCAGAAGTAACAGCCCCCCTTTCTAGTCCTTCACATTGCCAGGGGGCATGCACTCAGGGCCTCTGGTCCCCTTGGGAAGTCACACAGCAGATCAATCTGTTGGAGTTGCGAGCTATTCAATTAGCTCTACAAACTTTCTCTCATGTCCTCTCTCACCAGTCTGTCTTGATTCAGACAGACAACCAAGTAGCAATGTTTTATGTGAACAAGCAAGGAGGCACAGGATCCAGGCTTCTGTGTCAAGAAGCACAGGCCCTGTGCTCCTTTGCAGTCAAGCACGGCATGTTTCTCTAGGCAGTTTATCTACCTGGCCAAGAAAATTACCTGGCAGACAGGTTGAGCAGGATTCTACAGCCTCACGAATGGCAGTTTAATCCCCTAGTGGTCCAGCAGATCTTCCTGAAATGGGGTCTTCCATCCATCGATCTCTTTGCCAGTCCACTGAACCGTCAGCTGCCCAGGTTCTGTTCCAGACAACCGCATCCTCTGCGAATAGCAGCAGATGCCTTCCTAATCTCTTGGTCTACGGGCCTGCTGTATGCGTTTCCTCCAACACCTCTAGTGGCCCGAACCCTATTCAAGGTTCTTCAGGACAGGGCCTCCCTGATCCTGGTAGCCCCCAGATGGCCGAGGCAACCGTGGTTTCCACTCCTTCTGCAATTGGCGGTGGACACTCCACTCCCTCTGGGGATGCAACCCGATCTCCTGTCTCAGGATGAGGGATCTCTCCTGCACCCCAACCTCCAGTCTCTCCATTTGATGGCCTGGCTGCTGAAAGGGTAGTTCTAGCCCCCTTACTTCTACCTAGGGAAGTGGAGGAAGTGGTTTTGGCCTCTAGGAGACAATCCACCCGGAAATCTTATGCCCTCAAGTGGTGCAGGTTCTCCGCCTGGCGTGCTCGGTGCCAAGAGGATCCGTTTACCTACCTGGTACCAGTGGTGCTGCAGTATCTGCTTCACCTGTCGGACCTAGGCCTTAAATCCATCTCTGTTCGGGTCCATTTCAGTGCTCTGTCAGCGCACCACTCTCCGGTGGAGGGCCAGTCTCTGTCGGTCCACCGCCCGCTTCCTCAGAGGCCTGCTTTTGCTCAAGCCTCCGATTCGTCCACCAGCCCCTGAGTGGGATTTGAATGTGGTCTTGCAACAACTTACTTGCCCACCATTTGAGCCGATGGCTACCTGTCATTTACGCTTCCTTTCCTGGAAGACGTTGTTCTTGGTGGCTTTTACCTTGGCCAGGTGTGTGAGTGAACTACAGGCTCTGGTTTCTGATAGACCATACACACGGTTCTATAGGAACAGGGTGGTCTTACAGACTCATCCTAAGTTCCTTCCAAAGGTTGTCTCCTCCTTCCACCTCAATCAGGAGGTGGTTCTTCCGACATTCTTTCCCAGGCCGCATGCCAGCTGGGCTGAAATGGTCTTGCATACCCTGGACTGTAGGAGGGCGTTGTCTTTCTACATTGATCGTACGTAAGGGCATCGAAGGGCTGTTCAGCTCTTCATATCTTTTGACCCTAATAAGCTGGGGTTATCTGTGTCCAAGTGTACCCTGTCCATATGGGTAGCAGACTGTATCGCCTGGGCGTACAAGGCAGCCGGCCTCTCCTTGCAGGGTCGAGTCACGGCCCACCGGGTCAGGGCAAAGGCTGCGTCAGTAGCTCATCTCTGCTCTGTTCCGTTGGCAGACATCTGCTGGGCCGCTACTTGGTCTTCAAGCCAGACTTTTGCGGCCCATTACTGCCTCGAGAGAGTCCTGCAGGGACAGTGCTTTCGGATAGGCGGTACTCCGTAATCTCTTTGAGGTTTAGGCAACTCCTACCCTCCGGCTCTTGTGTTGGGCTACCATTTGGGGGCGTTCTCAGAGATGATTCTTATCTCGCATGCTGAGGCTCTAGATGGAGCTTATTTTTCAGCTTTGGGTTCTTGGTAGCCTAGAGCTGGGGAGTCCCATATGTGAGGACTGACGTCCTGCTTGGTCCTGGAGAAAGAGTAGTTACTCACCTGTAACAGGTGTTCTCCAGGAGCAGCAGGAATCAGTCCTCACGACCCTCCCTCCTCCCCTTCGAGTTGCAGTTACATATTTCATTTTGTTTTTTGCTGTCTTTTAGCTATATCATCAGACTGAGCAAGATGGAACCCTTGGGTGGGAAGGGGACCGCGCATGCGCGCTGCATTCCCAAAGGCTTTCTTTGAAAGCTGGGGAAATGCTCTGCACGAGGGCTCCATCGGCACCAACATCACCCATATGTGAGGACTGATTCCTGCTGCTCCTGGAGAACACCTGTTACAGGTGAGTAACTACTCTATTTCCGCATATCACTCCTGAATCTATCCCCTTTCACCCTCATAGCAGAGCTTGCTTTCAATCAAAAGAGGCTGTCCCCCTGTGCATTTATGCTACGGAGGTATTTAAACGTCTCAATCATATCACCTCTAATCCGCCTTTCCTCTAAGGTGTACATATTAAGATCCTTAAGTCTGTCCTCATATGCTTTATAATGAAGACCATTAAACATTTTAGTAACCACCCTCTGTACTGACTCCATCCTATTTATATCCTTTTGAAGGTGTGGTCTCCAGAATTGCACACAATACTACAAATGAGGTCGCACCAAAGACTTATACAGAAGCACTATCACCTCCTTTTTCCTGCTAGCCATTCCTCTCCCTATGTACCCAAGCATCCTTCTAGTTTTTGCCACCACATTTTCTACCTGTTTAGCTACTTTAAGATAATCAGACACAACCACACCGAGGTCCCAATCTTCTTTAGTGGACAAAAGTACTTCACCCCCTATACTATATTGCTCCCTTGGATTGCTGCAGCTCAAATGCACAACCTTGCATTTTTAAACATTAAATCCCAGCTGCCAAATTCTGGACCATTCTTCAAGTTTAGCTAGATCCCTCCTCATGTTATCTACAGCTTCCTGGGTGTCTACTCTAATGCAGATTTTGGTATCATCCGCAAAGCGGCAAACCTTACCCGACAGCCCTTCTGCTATATCACTAACAAAGATGTTAAAAAGAATCGTACCAAGGACAGATCCCTGGGGCACACCACTGGTAACATCCTTCTCCTCAGAGTGAGCTCCATTTACCTGTATTCTTTGTCGCCTCTAACTCAACCAATTTCTAACCCAAGCAGTAACTTTAGGGTCCATCCCTAGGGTGCTCAGTTTGTTTATAAGTTGCCTGTGCGGAACAGTGTCAAAGGGTTTATTGAAATCTAAATACACCACATCTAGGACTCTCCCTCGGTCCAACTCCCTGGTCACCCAGTTAAAGAAATCAATCAGATTTATCTGATAAGACCTGCCTCTGTTGAATCCATGCTGCCTTGGATCCTGTAATCAGCTGGACTCCAGAAACCTCTCTATTTTCTCTTTCAGAAGCGTTTCCAATAATTTACTCACCACCGAAGTTAAACTAACCGGCCTATAGTTTTCAATCACATCCTTACTTCCGCTTTTGTGTAAAGGGACCACATGAGCCTCTCTCCAGTCCTTTGGCGCCACTCCTGACTCCAATGAGGCATTGAAAAGGTCAGTCAGTAGAGCTGCTAGAACGTCCCCAAGTTCCCTCAGTATTCTAGGGTGTATCCCATCTGGTCCCATCACTTTGTCTACTTTAAGTTGAGCTAGTTTCTATCTATCTATCTATTTAACATTTATATAGCGCTTCAAACGTATGAAGCGCTGTACATACATGAAGAAGAGACGTCCCTGCTCATCAGAGCTCACAATCTAGTCAAGAAGATCACAAAATACAAATACAATCAAGGAAGACAAAGTATACAATAACAAGAAGAGCAAAAACAAGAATCAAGAACAGAAAGCAATAGAGAAGAGATGGGTTTTCAATCTGGACTTGAAGAGGTCCAGAGAAGGCGCTTTGCGCACAGACAGAGGTAGATTGTTCCAGGCAAAAAATGCAGCCAGGTCAAAGGAGCGAAGTCTAGAATTAGCAGTACGAGTGGAGGGCATAGATAGATGAAGGCTGTTCGAAGAGCGAAGAACACGAGAGGGGATGTAAGGAGAGATAAGAGATGATAGGAAGTGGGGGGCTGAAGAGTGAATGCATTTATTGGTCAAGAGGAGGAGTTTGAATTGGATCCGGAAGCGGATGGGAAGCCAATGAAGGGACTTGAGAAGAGGAGTGATATGGGAAAAGCGATGCTGACGGAAAGTTAGTCGAGCAGCAGAATGTTGAATAGACTGAAGGGGAAAGAGATGGTTTACGGGAAGGCCAGCAAGGAGAATATTGCAGTAATCAAGACAGGAGGTGATTAAGGAGTGGACAATCATTTTAGTAGTGTCATCAGAAAGGAAGGGACGAATTTTGTTGATGTTATAAAGGAAGAAATGGCAAGTCTTAGCTACGAGTTGAATATGAGTGGAGAAAGAGAGAGAGGAGTCAAAGATAACACCCAGGTTACGGGCCGAAGAGACAGGAAGGATTAAAGAGTTATCCACAGAGACTGAGAAAGGGGTTAGAGGAGGGGAGGCATTGGGGGAAAGATAAGGAGTTGTCTTAGCCATATTTAATTTCAAGCGGCGGTGAGACATCCAAGTAGCAATGTCTGTAAGGCAAACGGTGAGCTTGTCATGGATTGCAGGAGAGATATCAGGCGAAGAGAGGTAGATTTGAGAGTCATCAGCATATATATGGTGATGAAAGCCATGGGAAGAGATAAGAGCACCAAGAGATTGGGTATAGAGAGAGAAGAGGTGCGGTCCCAGGACAGAACCCTGGGGAACACCAACTGGGAGTGGGGTGGAAAAGGAGGAGGAGCCACCAGAACACATACTAAAAGAGCGATGGGAGAGATAAGTGGAGAACCAAGACAGTACAGAGCCTCTAAAGCCGACTGATGACAGGGTGGTAAGAAGAAGGTTGTGGTCAACAGTGTCAAAAGCAGCAGAGAGAAGGATGAGGACAGAATAAAGACCTTTGGATTTTGCTAGGAACAAGTCATTTGATACTTTAGTGAGAGCTGTTTCAGTGGAGTGCAAGGGATGGAAGCCGGACTGTAAAGGATCAAGAAGGGCATGAGACGAAAGGAAATCGAGACAGCGAAAGTGGACAGCACGCTCAAGTAGTTTAGAGATAAAAGAAAGGAGAGAGATGGGTCGATAGTTAGACAGACAGGTAGGATTGAGTGAGGGTTTCTTGAGGAGGAGTGTGATTATGGCATGCTTGAAGTCAGTAGGGAAGGTAGCAGTGGAGAGGGATAGGTTGAGGATATGAGAAATTGAAGGGACAATAGAGGATGAGATGAGGCATAAGAGACGGGCGGGGATGGGGTCGGAGGAGCAGGTGGTGGGTTTGGAGGAAGAAAGAAGGAGTGTTGTTTCATCATCAGAGACCACAGGGAATGAGGAAAGGGTAGCTGTTCTTCAAAATGCCCCTCGCTTCTGTTCCTGTTTGTGTTTTTTTCTGAGGTCTTGTTCTTGGTTCTTCATCTGTGAACACAGAACAGAAATATTTGTTAAGCAATTTTGCTTTATCCTCATCAGCTTCTACATATTCCTCCCCTTCACCCTTGAGTCTGACAATATCACTTTTGCCCTTCCTCTTCTCACTAACATACAGTATCTGAAAAATGTCTTATCCCCCCATTTTATTGCATTGGCTATTTGCTCCTCTTTTTGAATCTTTGCCCACTGTTTTTCTACATCCTCCAGCAGTTCCAATCCCGCATGATATCACCTAGGGTTTGTCTGTCTGTTTGGAAATGATGGATATCATGGGCCGCTAGAATATGATGTGACTGTTAACATTGAACGATACTGTTATGGAAATTGTTTATAGAATCTACATAAGGAAATATAAAGCTTCCATATTATCATGTCATGTTTTCGAGATTTTGTATGTGGCTATTGAAATTCTGTCTAAATAATGTGGAAAAGTGTTTAACAAACCAATGATGTGTGAAACTCAGTCTAATTACCTTAGCTCACTGAAAGGTGGACTGTGGGTGGTGCTTGAGATATCTGAGTTTTGCTTTTTCCACTTGATATTTGCTGGGTAACTGATACTACGGCATGGTTAGTAGGTAGAGCTTATCTGTCAATTATATGAAGTATCGTAATTAGGCTCTGTTGGTGACCTTAATATTTATTGTCGGAATAAAATATATCCTGGTATAGTTACATCCCAGTCATGGTTTTCTGTGAACCATGTTTCTGTAACTGCCACTAAATCCAAGTCATCTTATTTTCCATGCTACGGGCATTTATACACACTGCTTTCCATATGTTGCCCCTTATACCCATTTCCATAAAGGTATTTGATGTTTCACTTATCTGGGGGCTTTCTTCACCCATCCCCAACGAATCTAGTTTAAAGCCCTCCTCAGTAGATTAGCCAGTCTGCTACTGAAGACATGCTGACCTTTCTTGGCCAGATGGACGCCATCTCTGCTCTGCAACCCTTGGAACAGCATTCCATGGTCCAGGAAACCAAAACACTCTCGATGACACCATCCATGCAGCCATGCATTCATCTCCAGGATGCGAGCTTCTTTTCTTTGGCTTTTACCCTCAATAGGCAGGATTGAAGAGAACACCACCTGTGCACCTGTCTGCTTCACCCTCTGTCCCAGAGCCATGAAGTTAGATTTGATATGCTCAGATTGATACTTGGCAGTATCATTTGTGCTGATATGGATTAGGAACATTGGGTATTAGTCAGTGGGCTTGATGAGTCTTGGCAAGCTCTCCGTAACATCTCGGATTTTGGCACCTGGCAGACAGCATACCTCTCTGGACATCAAGTCTGGTTGGCAGATGGATGCCTCAGTACCCCTCAGAAGAAAGTCACCAACCTCCACTACCCTTCACGTCCTTGTGGTCACTGATTCTGCAAATTTGGGGTACTTGAGCTCTGGTTCTTCCCTTTCCAGGGATGCTTTCACCTTCTCCACTTCCAGGGCTGCATAATGGTTCTTCAATTCAAGGGCTGGAGAAGTTGGATTGGTGATTCTGTAGGCCCTGGTGACTTGTGTCCAGCCTTCGTCATTCTGTAGGTACCCATCTTCTCCTCTGCTGGAGAGCTTGGATGTAGCAAGAAACATCTCATCAATGTACTTCTTACTGTTTTGAATGCTCCTCAGCCTCGCAACCTACTTTCCTCCACTTGTTTCCTGAGAGCTTCAGCATGCAGGCACCCTGCACATGGAACCGGTCCTTCAACTGGCATTGGGACCTCTGTCTGAACAGAGGCAGAAGCTGTAACAGGAGCAACAACTTTAGCAATATGATTTTCCCCAGCCATTGTTTACATGGAACTTAGGTATCTGTTAAAACAAAAGAGAGAGATCTACCAACGTACCAGCCGGTTACCCAGCTGTCCTTTCAGAGAAAAAGCAGTTAAATCTCTTTAAGTATGTACAAAATGTGCTTTTCCAAGTCCCTGTGTGTAGTTAATTGGGGAGGTGTCCTATAAAGCAAGACTGCTCACTAGGGGTGGGTGGGAGTTGGGGGGGAGGGAGGGAACTAAAACCTGATTAGGTGTCAGTAGCACCAAAGAGCTGTGAAAGTTACTAAAGCAGAGTTTTAAACCTACCCCACTAAATAAATATTTCTCCTTTTAAACTAAAGCACCAAAAAGAATGTAACTTTGTTTTAAAAATGTACCAAAACCCTTTCAAGAGCTCCCAGTCAGAGACCTAGCAATTTAAAAAAAACACAAATTCTTACCTTTGTTTGAAATGAATAGCCTCTGTTAGGAATGCCTCAACAGTGCAGGGCTCTGAAGCCTTTTATGCAGGCCTCAGCTGCTCTCAGTTCTTTCACAGGCTAATCAGGCCCACTAACTCCTGATTAGGTGTCAGTAGTTTCAAAGAGCTGAGAAAGATACTGGGGCCAAAGTATCCATCCCAAAGATGTATTTCTGTTCCATCCTAAGTAAGGTCTTATGCAGATCACCGCCTCACCAATTGGCCTTGACCAGGGCCGGATTTACCTTGAGTGAGGCCCTACGCCAACAAAAATTGTGGGCCCCCAGAAAAAATAAAAACGAGATCAACTTACCAAAACAGAAATGGCAATAGATGTATAGAATTGCCTGACATAAAGAGGCAATAGGGACAAAATCAGCATCGGAATTCAAGAAATACATTAAAAAATGTCTTATCCATCGGGGAAGAGGATCACTGAATGATCCGGCGGTACTACAGCAGCTACAGGAAACGGACCTGGCCGTCGCTGCTCCCCGGTACTCACTATGGCTTTGGTGTAACAGGCTACCGCCTCCTGGTACTTGCGGGTGACGAAGAGTCTGTTTCCCTGCTCCTTTAACTCCTGAGCGCTAGTGCTCTTCTCCGGACTCCCGCCTCCCCCACTCTCCTTTTCCTCTTTCCCCTTCATGCCAGGGCCTGGAGAAGCTCGCGGACGGCCCCGTTCAGCTAGGCCGCAGCAATTTCAACTCTCTCTAGAGAGCGAGGGATCCAGGCTCGCACAACCCCGCCTCTCACTCTGACTATACCCAACACACCCACAAACAGGGTTGCCAACTTTTTCACCGAGAAAAACCCGACACCTGTGGCTCGCCATGCTCCACCCATTCTCTGCCCCTAGTCCCACCCCTGCCCCGCCCCCAGCCCCACCCACAAAAATTACCGAGGATACGTGTAGGCTAACTTCCTTGGTCAGATAATAATTAAACTGGGAACCCCAAAATCCAAACATGAAATGTACAACACTGGAGAAATAAAACTATAAAGTAATTTCCTCTTGCACTAAACAAAAACGCAAAGATGTTAGCAATACACACTTCCCAGACCAGACATATTCCAGTTAATAAATTCAAAATAAAAAGTATTTTTCTACCTTCTGTTTGGGCATTTTTTCAGTTGCAATTGCTCCAGTCACTTTCTTCTGGTTTCTTCGTGTCTTCTGCGAGCTATCCATTTGTCCTTTCTTCTCTTTTAGATGTTTTCCATTCTCTCTCTATTTCTGCTTTAACATACTGATTGTTTCCCTTTTGCTCTTTCCCCCAATTTTTTCCTTATTCCTTTATCATCCATTTAAATTTCACCCTTCCATTTTCAAGCCCCTCTTACTCTCCCAATACCCAGCCCATCATAGACTTTTCTTCCACATAAAATATTTTTCCCTTCTCCATTCTCATTCCCCATCCATTCTAGTCCTCCCCCAAAATCAGTTCCCTTATAGTTCTAGACCCACCCAGCATCCACTTCCTTCTAGTCCCATTCTCCCATGCCCCACATCAGCCCATTTCCAGTCCTATTCCAGCTCTTCATAAGCCCATTTCCAGTGCTAGCCCTCACATCACAGGCCATTTCCAGTCCTAGCCCCGCCCCCAATCACAGCCCATTTACAGTCCAAGTCCCCCATCACAGCCTATTTCCAGTCCTAGCCCCCACCATCACATCCCATTTGCAGTCCGAGTCCCCCTGCACCATCACAGCCCATTTCCAGTCCATGTCCCCCCCCCCATAGTCATTTTCCAGTCCAGGTCCCCCTCCCCATCACAACCCATTTCAAGTCCATGTCCCCCCCCCCATAGCCCTTTTACAGTTCAGGTCCCCCCCATCACAGCCCATTTCTTTCCAGTCCAAGTCCCCCCCCCCCCATAGCCCTTTTCCGGTCCAGGTCCCCCCCCCATCACAGCCCATTTCTTTCCAGTCCAAGTCCCCCCCCCCCCTAGCCCTTTTCCGGTCCAGGTCCCCCCTCCCCATCACAGCCCATGCAGTCCTTGCCCCTCCGACCAGCACCGCGGCTATCTGAGGGGCTTCAGAGGAAGCAGGGTAAGCTCGCGCGAGGCCGCGGCTCCCTCTGTACAGCCGCCAGCGTGAAGAGCCTTTTCCTTCACGCTGGCGGCTGTATCTGTGAAGCCGCGAATGCTGGGAAAGGTTAAAGGGTATTGCCTTTAACCTTTCCCAGCAATCGCGGCTTTACAGATACAGCCGCCAGTGTGAAGGAAAAGGCTCTTCACGCTGGCGGCTGTACAGAGGGAGCCAGGGCCTCGCGCGAGCTTACCCTGCTCCCTCTGAAGCCCTCCGGTGTGTGGGCCGGCCCCGGGTGCGGGTTTTCTCAGTCCTGGGGACTCTTGTTTGTGGGCCCTTGCCAGCTGTGGGCCCTATGCCACGGCGTACCTGGTGTATAGGTAAATCCGGCCCTTGACAACTTTAAGGACAAAAAACTTCAGGTCCAAAATAAGGTGTACCTTCTCAGACCAATGACTACCAGGGGCTTGTCCTGTAGCTGTCTACTAATAGAGCTCCGGTGTTCTATTATCCGAGTACGGATTGCCCTCTTGGTCTTTCCAACATACATCATATTACACGAGCACAAAATCACATAGGCAACATTCTCTGTAGCACAGTTCACAAAAATCAGAGAAAGAAAATGACTCTTTTGTAATCAGGTGTATAACTTTCTCCCTTACTGATAGCCCATGTATACACTTGGGTACTTGCCAAATTGGAAATGTCCCCTAATACGAGGTGGTCTCTGTCTTTCTGGTAATGCAGAGGGCACCAGCAGATTAGATAAGTTAGGATTCCTTTTATGTGCAATTGTGATCTGCTGCTTCTCAGAGGTTTATAGAATGTGCCACTCATCCCTTATGATTTTCCTGAAATCGTGTGAGAGTTCAGAGAACATCAATGGGCATACTATATTATTATAGGATCTATGTTCTGATTTTTTTAGGAGGGACATCCTGTCTGTGGTTTTTGCAAGCGAGTAAGCTTTTTGTATGCAGGTGCATGGGTATCTCCTTGCCATGAACCGATTTTTAAGGTCATAAACATGTTTCTCAAAGTCCAGTTCTTGTGAGCAGATCCTTTTCACACACAAAAACTGACTGACGGGGAGATTATATTTTAATGAATGATTATGGTAATTTGAATAATATAAAAGCTAGTTCCTATCAGTAGGCTTATGGTATAAGTCCATTCGAAAGGTATCTGGGCCCTTCTTCACCAGAATGTCTAAATATGATACTGAAACTTTATTAAAAGTAGATTCAAAGTATAAATTATTGTCAAGCATGTTGGTCCACTCCAAGAAAGATTTCAAGAGTTCCGAATCGCCATCCCATATCATAAATACATCATCGATGTATCTGCACCATAATTTAACATTATTCCTATAAGGATAAACAACCAAATATTTGTTCTTGAAATCCATCATGCACAGATTAGCTACATCGGGGGCCATTGAAGAGCCCATTGCTACACCCTTAATTTGTTTAAAATAAATCTCTCTAAAACATAAGAAATTTTTTGTGAGGGCCAAGGTAGTCAATAGAATCAAACAAGCAGTTGGTAGTCTATGTGGGTATGGTCACCTGAGCAAGACCTGCTCTAAAACCTGAAGCGCCTCCCGCTGTGGTACATTTGTATGCAGGGAAAAGGGTTACCATTGTTAAATCCTCATGATAATCATTGAAGCCTTCCAAGATATTGATAAAATGGTGGTGCCACTACAAAGGGGTGTAAAATTACATCTAAAAATTGTGAAATTTATTTTATTTATTTATTTAGACAGCTTTGTATACCGCCTTATCCTTCAATCAAAGTGAGCACAACACAATTGGGGGATACATTTAACACGCGGGGATATGAGACACATACACTAATACTTATAGGGAACATGGGCTCAAAGAGGGACCCTGTCGCTGAGATGATTTGGCATCCTGGCGGTTTCTCCAGTGATTTATGGATCTTTGGCAATACGTAAATTGTAGACATAATAGGGTGTGATACAGTAAGAAAATTGTGTTCTTTTTTGGTAAGATATCCAATCTCAAACCCTGTCTGGATCAAGCAGTCAGTGCTTTTTTTTAGGAGAACAGTGGGGTCCCAATCTAATCTCGTAACTGTTTGTTAATCTCATCAATATAATCAGTACGATTCATTACACCCACCACCCCTTCTTTGTCTATCGGTTTTATTACTATATGCAGATTCACTTGGAGTGATGTAATGGCTGCCTTTTCTGCTTTGTTCAAATTGTCCTACCCTCTTAAGAACTACCTTCTCGAATGAGTCAATGAGTGAATTATTAAAATTTGGTGGATTCCAAGTGGATGGTCATTTTATAATGGAGTCATCTGTAATTTGGTCTGCTTTGTTAGTGAAAAAATCCATAATTCTGATCTTCCTATAATATTTGTATAAATCAATATGTCTGTTGAAAGAATCATATGTTATTTATTTATTTATTTATTTATTTAACACTCATTTTTATACCGCATCTTCCAGAGATCAGTTGCGGTGTACAAATAACAACAATTAACAAAGCGAAGTTTGTTTTACATAGAACATCTTAAAATAACATAGAACATGGAACATCTTAAAATATGATAAATTAATCAAAGTTAAGTCAAGGAAACTAAACAGTGAATTTAAACTGGAACCGTGTTAAAACAATTAACTAACAAAATGTGGTGTGTATATACATAAGATAGTACATAACAGATGTAACTATATACATGAGGGGGTATTAGGGCGTAAGAGATTGGATCGTCATTTCGTTTGAGTTATGTGTGTTGTCCATTTAGGTGGGAGGTTTGTGCTTTGTGTAGTCGGTTACCTGTTTAGCCTTTATCTAAGTTGAGTGCAAGGTTTTCCATGGTGTTGTAGTGTTTAGTGAATAGATACGTTTTTAATTTTTTACGGAATTCCATGATCTCTGTTAGTGATCGCAGATCCTCTGGTAGGGAATTCCAGATAGTTGGAGCTATGTGAGAGAAGGCTCTATTGTTGGTTAATTTATGTGCTTTTATGAAGTCCTTCGGAATCTTTAGTTTATTTAATTGTTCTTTTCTGTGAGTAGGTTTAGGAGTTTCTTTGCATGTTAGATTACATAGTGTAGTCGGAGCCATGTCATTTAATGCTTTGAATGAGGTTATTATTGTTTTATATATTATCCTGCTTTGTATGTTCCGGTGGGTACAAAGGACAAACCCTTGTTAAGCACCAAGATTTCTTGATGAGTAAGGACAGAATCTGAGAGATTAATCACACCATGATTTAAAATCTGTTGTGATGATCCCTCAAGTCCGACCAGTCTCATCCCCTTCTTATCTAAATATCCCTGACCCCTTCCTTTTCCTCTCCCCCTGCCCCTTGAGGGAAAGTCCAACTGGTGCACATGATGTGTTCCCTCCACCCTTCCACAGTTTGTCCATCTCGAAAAAAATCATTCTTTTTCTCTTTCTTTTGTGAGCTAAGAAGGGGTGGGGGCAGAGGAAACAAGGGGATCTATCGATTGGCTGTGACTTCTTTCCTTGTGGATAAGGATACTTTGTCGGGGGACCAGGATGTCTGCTTAGTAACAAGTGTATCCCATTTTTTTAATAAGAATAAATCTTTCTGTTGTTCACAAAGACCACCTTCCTATCATTCCAAGAATAAACGTAACCACTCTTATAGTCCTCCTCATCACGACAGAATTTCTTAAGTTTTTTCTCTTTTACTTCCTTTCTATATGTGTCTATATTCCTGTCCAAACTTTTGACTGCTTCACATTAAACCTACTGTGCCCTTGACCCTGTTCCCTCCAAATGGTTGCTGGAACTGTCCCTTGCTCTGACCCCTGTTTTGCTTACCATGCTTAATGCTTCCCTGGTCTCTGGCACAGTCCCTGCCCCTTGGAAGCATGCCTTGGTCTGCCCTCTCCTCAAGAATCTCTCCCTTTATCCTACCAACCCTGCACACTACCGTCCAGTCTCTAATCTTCCCTTCATGTCTAAAGTTCTGGAAAAAGCAGTGTTTTCCCAGTTATCCACATACCTCGAATCCATTCACTTTCTGCACCCCCGCCAGTCTGGTTTCTGCCCGGGCCACAGTACGGAATCTATCCTTCTTTCCTTTTTCAATGAAATCCACATTGCACATGATTGTGGTGACCTCTTCCTGGCTGTCTCCTTGGATTTCTCTGCTGCTTTTGACCTGGTCGACCACACTCTCCTCCTCTCATGTCTTTGGGATGTGGGCCTGAGTGGTGTTGTCTTCTGCTGGTTTCACTCTTTTCTTCACTCCCGCACATTCTCCATTGTCTCCTCATCTGACACTTCCACCCCCTTGTCCTTGTCCTGTGGTGTCCCCCAAGGCTCAGTCCTGGCTCCTTACTGGCTCCCCTTTCACTCTTGATACAGCAAACTAGAATCTCGGCCTACTACTATGCCGATTCTGTTATCTTTCTCTATCACAACTCTCCAGTGTCCTGGGATCTCTCACCACTCAACATCTGTTTGACTCTTGTTGCAAATTGGCTCTCTTCCAATTTACTCCATCTGTGATGTGGTTTGCCCTCATCTCCTCATCTCCTTCCCTAGCTCCTTTACTTCTCGATGACCCAATACCACTGGTATCTTCTTTTTGGTACCTAGGTGTACTCCTTGTCTCTGAACTGTCTTTACACGGTCATATTTCTACTGTTGCACATCATTGTTTTTTGTCAGATCAGGGCAGTCAGTGATGTCCTATCCCCCTCTTCACTCACCACACTTCTCCTTGCACACTTCTCATGTATCAACTACTGTAATGTCATTTTTTTCTGGTCTTCCACAATATCAGATACACCGTCTGCAAATGATCCAGAATACCGCTGCCCAAATTATTTCTAACACTTCCCGTGATAGTCATATCACACCTCATTTAATCCAGCTTCACTGGTTACCGGTTCCCCAGCACATTATTTTTAAAGTCCTAATTCTGACTCACAAAGCCATCTATACTCGTATACCCAATTACCTGGTCGACTCTCTGCATTTCCATTCTGTGTCTCACAGTCTTCGATCCATTCATATCAACCGTCTTGAGCTTCCTTCCTCCGCACATACTCACTTAAAGCGTATCCATAACTCTGCCTTTTTCTTCCTAGCACCATCCTTATGGAACTCCCTCCCTCTTTCCCTCCATCAGGAACTGTCCTATCGAAAATTTAAAGCACTCCTTAAAACATATCTCTTTTGTCTGGCCTATGACCTTCCCAGTTCTCCGCTAGTTCCTTCTCTCTCTTTTCCTTGCCTCTTCTCCCCTCTTTTGTCTCCTTCTCTTGTCTTGTGTGCCTGTCACTTTCCTATCAAGCATTGCAGTTCTTTTCTGTTTCCTGGTCATTCATGGCCTTATAATAGGTTTTTTGGATGCATTGTAAACCGCCTTGCTGGTTTCGAAGGTGCGGTATATCAAGAAAGTTAATAAACATAAATATAATCAACAAGCAATGTCTCGTATCTACTATCATTGTCCTTAAATTTCTTGTTGCAAGTTTTCTGCCTTTTTTTTAATGTATTGATCAATAATATCATAAAGTCCAGGGAACACTTATTTAATATTGCATTCCAACTCTGAACAAAATCCACATCATCCTGGAACAAACCTGGACCTTTATTCATGCATAATCCTCTTGGAATAATCTGATGTCGATGGTATTCTAGTAGCGATGCATAATGGAGTTCCTCTCTTATGAATTGCTGTTTAAGGGAGATAGTGTCTTCCCATTCTTTATCATTTCCTTCCATAACATCCTCAGACCTGGAGAATAATGTTTTTTTCGGTATAATGTGCTGTAAGGCATCAGCTCCATAACTGAGCACATCCTTCCAGGGACAGTCAAAATCAACAAAGAGCACAAAGATACTTGCCAACATCCAAGAGCACACAAAAAAGCGAGATACTTAAACAGGGAATTTATTGGGACCACTCAGGTCAAATAGTAGGAATACCAATACCTACACGAGCTGTGTTTCGGCCGGAGCCTTCCTCAGGGGTCAAAACCTCTGTGAGATAAAACATACATAAAACAAATAAAACATAATCAATAAGTAAATTAAAACAATAAATTGTCAGAGTATATTATAACTAAAAGGCAGCTATCAAAGCCATAGATAAAACACATAACTAATATCTCATACAGATAAAAATCATATAACAATATATAAAACAATCCTTTGTTGACAATCTTATCTAAAACAAAATAAACATGCAGACATGCTAAGTTGATAACACAGGTACACTAAAAAAAATTTTTTTAAACTGCCTCTAATGTTTCGATTGATTTTTACGTTTTTTGGTGTGCTGAATCCAAATCTGGTAACCAATTTGCTCCATCACGTACAGATTTTTTGCTACATTGGGTTAGCAGTTTGAGGTGAACGTTTCAGATTGAGTGCGATCGAGATAAAAGTTTCTTGGATGAATTCTTTATGCTAATTGTTTAGTAGTTATTCAAATAAGAATAAAGAAAATTGTAACAAGGCAGCACATAGGAATAGAGTAATGTTAACAAAACACACTGTGATGGTAGCAAAATTGTCTGCACTTAAAACAGCCACATACATGTGCACAAACATTGAGCATATAAGAGCGAGGTTAGACACAAAGCAAAGCAAAGAAATGTGCAAAAAATGTTGTACAGGTATGTATGTAAGAATAGAAAACACAAACCGCACCATTGCAATACATGAAGACAAACACCCGATGGTGTGAAAATAAAATTCTAATAAATGAGATCCGACACTGTGGTAATAACTAGCAAATTTTTATTTCAAAGTTTAGTAAAAACACGATATTTGTCAACACAGTTTAGATTTTAAAGTCATTCTTGGGTCAATCAATCTCCTGGTGGGCCCGTTTCTTCTTCCGCCGAATGCTTCTCTTGGTGCGCTGCTTGGCGTATTTTTCATCTGGGGTTTCCCGCAGCAGCAACCAGCAGAAATCAGCCATCATAGTGGTGTTCCATCTTCCTTGGTACCTTCTCTCTGCGTCCTTGATGTCCTGGTGAAACCTTTCACCTTGTTCTTCACTGTACGCCCCCAAGTTTTCGGAAAAGTAGTTCACATGGGAGTGCAAGAAATGGACTTTCAGGCTCATGTTACAGCCTTGTTCTTTGAAGACATTCAGCATCCTGGCAACAATATCCTTATAGTTCTCATCCCGCCTGTTCCCCAAGAATTTGAGAACAACATCCTTGAAGGAATCCCAGGCTTCTTTTTACTTCTCAGACATTGTTTCAGCGAATGCTCCATCTGAAATGAGTTTTCTTATATCAGGGCCAACAAACACTCCTTCCTTTAGCTTTGCTTCAGAAAGTCGGGGGAACTTTGAGCAAAGGTACCGAAAGCACTCACCATCTTTTGGAAGGGACTTGATGAATTGCTTAATGAGACCCAACTTAATGTGGAGAGGTGGTAATAGAATTTTATCACGAGGTACCAAGCTCTCATGAAGAACATTTTTCTCACCGGGTCTCAAATACTCCCGAATTGGCCAGTCTTTTTTCCCCCAGTGTAGGTCGCGGGTCCGGCTATCCCACAAGCAAAGGAAGCAGGGATATTTGGTGAAACTGGATTGCTGCCCTAATAGCATGGATAGAATTTTAAAAGTCTCCACAAATCATCCACTTATGCTCATCATAACGAATCTTCTGAAGAATCAGGGCCAAATTCTCGTATTTTTCTTGGAGAATAACAGAGTGAGCAATAGGAACTGAAGCGAATGTGTTGCCATTATGAAGAAGAACACCTTTTATGCTGTCTTTTGACGAATCAATGAACAGCCGCCATTCAGCAGGATCATACTTGAGTTTAAACTTTTCCATCACTCCGTATATATCGTTGCAAAATACCAAATCTTCCTCTTTGCTGAAATACTTCAAAAATTGTGTCTCGCGGTTGCGGTACCAATAAAAAGTTGTTCCTGGTGACAATAGATTTTTCTGTTTAAGCCGAGAACCTAGCAGTTGGGCAGCATCTTTTGGGAGTCCTAAATCCCGGACTAAATCATTCAATTCAGCTTGAGAGAAAAGTTCAGGTTTCGGATCTGGTTCAGTTTCAAACTCGGAAGTACTGGACTCATCGGGAAAAGCCATCTGATGAGTCTCATCATGATCAGAACTGTCCACACAAATATGATCCAAAGATTTTGGTGGTTCAGGCACAGGTACTTCGTTGCTATGAGGCATAGGCCTAATTGCTGAGGGAAGGTTGGGGTAACTTATTACGTTCTTATTTTTTAAGTTGTATCCCTTCACAATGCAAGAGCAAAAATAGCAGTCACTGCTGTGGTCTCTTTGTTCACGCCACATAATAGGTATTCCGAAACGAAATGCTTGTTTTTTACCTTTCATCCATAAGCGTAGATCTTCCTCACATGTCTTGCACACTTTGTGAGGAGCCCACGGTTTGTCTTGATCGCCTAACTTCAAACCGAAATAGGCGAAATATACTTTTTTAATAAATGCAGAAATGTTCCTCTGCCGCTTTTTCACGGTATATTCCCCACAAATAAAACAAAAACTGTCCGGAGAGTTGACGCAACCTCTGGCTCTGTGAGCCATCACAAATACACAGAACTGCAAACTACAACTGTAGTGAACCACTTCGGAATAAAGCTGGATTACGACTGAGCAAACAAAAGGTAATAATGAACTTGCAAGAAACTGAAATTTGACAGGAACGTTCATGTCGCAACCTCCGTGTTTGAGCGAGCGAACGAGGCGAGGCGAACAGGAAAGAACATGCGCCAGCGCGAGTACTGGATTTAGCCCCCCGCCTCCCAATTGTCCTGTTAATGTATAAAATGAATACAAAACACTCTAAAATATCATGAGGGAGTGTTTCTAGTTAGTTAACCATTACAACCTCTATTTTGGGCCAAGAAAATAAACTGCAGTCGGCTAAAAAGAAATTATGTGAACATTCCTTATATGGGTAAGAAATCTAATTTTGCAAGAAAACGTGATGTGATGGAACATTTTGGCTATTTTTCCTGGATTCAGCACCCCAAAATCTATAGGAATCAGTTGCAAAACTGGAGGCAGTTTTTTGGTAATGTACCTGTGTAATCTTATCTAAGACAAAATAAACATGCAGACATGCTAAGTTGATCATCGATAAATAAATAATAAACATACTGATCGATAAATAAATAATAAACATACTGAGAGAACCTGGTCGACACTGGGCTTCACAGCTTCCACACCTTCCAGAGCCTGCACACAGCTAAGCTTTCAGCTTTGTATCTTTTGCCTATCTAGTTGATTGTTGTTGCTGCAGAGGTTGTGAGTGGGAGCTTAAACACCTGGTGGTATGATATCTACCTCTTCAGATGCTTTGTGGAACATTTCTTCTTGTCTCCTCTATTCCTTTAACTATCACTGTATCTCTAATTAATGGCGTTCTTTTCATATTTTCTGTAACTTTTATGTAATATTGTAAACCGCTCTGATGCTTTGGCCTGAGCGGTATATCAAATGTAATAAACATAAACATAACATTTAACTGCTGGTTTTACATTCACTTCTGGGAATATTCTGACTGCCTGCATTCCTTGTGTAGCCCTTAAATCAGATATCTAAGTGTGCCCTCAGTTCATGTAAGGCCTATTGACTAAGGACACTTAGGTTCCCACCCACCCTACCCCTCATCCCACCCACCTCAGGGCTGCACTGCCTATATAGCGGTCATATACATTAACATCTATCCTCTTAATTTATTACGTCCACCTTCTCTTCTCCTTCTAGGACCACACATGTCTTGTATTCAGTGCAATAACTGTGGTGTCTTCATTCTGAGAAGAATCATCTGGAACCTAAGAGCTTGCCCTATATGCCTCAAGTTAGCTGCCATGCATAAAGAATTGACTCTATTAAGGGAAGAAGTAGCTGCAATGAAGCACACCTCTTCTAGGATACAAACCAAACAAAGTCCACCACTGCTCCCACAAAGAATCAAACATCCCAGGAACAAATGGGTCACCGTGGGCTCTGATAGATTGCGTCCTGTAACGCAGAAACACCCTGTACATCATGAGATATCACTGTATAATGCCTTCTCTGCTTTGGTTAATGAGGATGCCCAATCCATGGAAACTGAAGGGCCCTTAAATGAGACAGTCAATGCCCAATCTCCTGATAAAGCACCAAATATGAAGAAAAACTCAAGGAACAGAAAACTACTACTACTTGGTGATTCCATCATCAGAGGCACCAACTTGGGAACACAGTTCAAAGGAGAGAAGTTAGTCAAATGCCTCCCAGGCTATTCAGCTAGCAGGAATACAAACCAAATTGTTGAACAGAAGCGAGGGACATCTTGAACAATTTTTAGAAGACTGTGTTCGTGAGAAACTAGCTCATCTTAAAGTAGACAAAGCGATGGGACCGGATGGGATACACCCTAGAATACTGAGGGAACTTGGGGACGTTCTAGCAACTCCACTGACTGACTTTTTCAATGCCTCGTTGGAGTCGGGAGTGGTGCCAAAGGACTGGAGAGAGGCTCATGTGGTCCCTTTACACAAAAGCGGAAGTAAGGATGTGGTTGAAAACTACAGGCCGGTTAGTTTAACTTCGGTGGTGAGTAAATTATTGGAAATGCTGCTGAAAAAGAAAATAGTGAGGTTTCTGGAGTCCAGCGGATTACAGGATCCAAGGCAGCATGGATTCACCAGAGGCAGGTCTTGTCAGACAAATCTGATTGATTTCTTTGACTGGGTGACCATGGAGTTGGACCGAGGGAGAGCTCTAGATGTGGTGTATTTAGATTTCAGTAAAGCCTTTGACACTGTTCCTCACAGGTGACTTATAAACAAACTGAGCACCCTAGGGATGGACCCTAAAGTTACTGCTTGGGTTAGAAATTGGCTGGGTGGGAGGCGACAAAGAGTACAAGTAAATGGAGCTCACTCTGAGGAGAAGGATGTTACCAGTGGTGTGCCCCAGGGATCTGTCCTTGATATGATTCTTTTTAACATCTTTGTTAGTGATATAGTGAAAGGGCTGTCGGGAAAGGTTTGCCTCTTTGCGGATGACACCAAAATCTGCAATAGAGTAGACACCCAGGAAGGTGTAGATAACATGAGGAGGGATCTAGCTAAGCTTGAAGAATGGTCTAGAATTTGGCAGCTGGGATTTAATGTTAAAAAATGTAAGGTGATGCATTTGGGCTGCAGCAATCCAAGGGAGCAATATAGTATAGGGGGTGAAGTACTTTTGTCCACTAAAGAAGAGCGGGACCTAGGCGTGGTTGTGTCTGATGATCTTAAAGTAGCTAAACAGGTAGAAAAGGCGACGGCAAAAGCTAGAAGGATGCTTGGGTGCATACGGAGAGGAATGGCTAGCAGAAAAAAGGAGGTGATAATGCCTCTGTATAAGTCTTTGGTGCGACCTCATTTGGAGTATAGTGTGCAATTCTGGAGACCGCACCTTCAAAAGGATGTGAACAGGATGGAGTCTGTGCAGAGGGTGACTACCACTGTTCCCTCTAAGCTGTGCGCGTGTGCGCGCGCACACACCTCGCTGAGGGAGCGCACATACTTTACAACAGAGTGCACAAAAATTACACAGGTACACTACCAAAAAACTGCCTCCAGTTTTGCAACTGATTCCTATAGATTTTGGGGTGCTGAATCCAGGAAAAATAGCCAAAATGTTCCATCACGTCACGTTTTCTTGCAAAATTAGATTTCTTACCCATATAAGGAATGTTCACATAATTTCTTTTTAGCCGACTGCAGTTTATTTTCTTGGCCCAAAATAGAGGTTGTAATGGTTAACTAACTAGAAACACTCCCTCATGATATTTTAGAGTGTTTTGTATTCATTTTATACATTAACAGGACAATTGGGAGGCGGGGGGCTAAATCCAGTACTCGCGCTGGCGCATGTTCTTTCCTGTTCGCCTCGCCTCGTTCGCTCGCTCAAACACGGTGGTTGCGACATGAACATTCCTGTCAAATTTCAGTTTCTTGCAAGTTCATTATTACCTTTTGTTTGCTCAGTCGTAATCCAGCTTTATTCCGAAGTGGTTCACTACAGTTGTAGTTTGCAATGCTGTGTATTTGTGATGGCTCACAGAGCCAGAGGTTGCGTCAACTCTCCGGACAGTTTTTGTTTTATTTGTGGGGAATATACCGTGAAAAAGCGGCAGAGGAACATTTCTGCATTTATTAAAAAAGTATATTTCGCTTATTTCGGTTTGAAGTTAGGCGATCAAGACAAACCGTGGGCTCCTCACAAAGTGTGCAAGACATGTGAGGAAGATCTACGCTTATGGATGAAAGGTAAAAAACAAGCATTTCGTTTCGGAATACCTATGATGTGGCGTGAACAAAGAGACCACAGCAGTGACTGCTATTTTTGCTCTTGCATTGTGAAGGGATACAACTTAAAAAATAAGAACGTAATAAGTTACCCCAACCTTCCCTCAGCAATTAGGCCTATGCCTCATAGCAACGAAGTACCTGTGCCTGAACCACCAAAATCTTTGGATCATATTTGTGTGGACGGTTCTGATCATGATGAGACTCATCAGATGGCTTTTCCCGATGAGTCCAGTACTTCCGAGTTTGAAACTGAACCAGATCCGAAACCTGAACTTTTCTCTCAAGCTGAATTGAATGATTTAGTCCTGGATTTAGGACTCCCAAAAGATGCTGCCCAACTGCTAGGTTCTCGGCTTAAACAGAAAAATCTATTGTCACCAGGAACAACTTTTTATTGGTACCGCAACCGCGAGACACAATTTTTGAAGTATTTCAGCAAAGAGGAAGATTTGGTATTTTGCAACGATATATACGGAGTGATGGAAAAGTTTAAACTCAAGTATGATCCTGCTGAATGGCGGCTGTTCATTGATTCGTCAAAAGACAGCATAAAAGGTGTTCTTCTTCATAATGGCAACACATTCGCTTCAGTTCCTATTGCTCACTCTGTTATTCTCCAAGAAAAATACGAGAATTTGGCCCTGATTCTTCAGAAGATTCGTTATGATGAGCATAAGTGGATGATTTGTGGTGACTTTAAAATTCTATCCATGCTATTAGGGCAGCAATCCGGTTTCACCAAATATCCCTGCTTCCTTTGCTTGTGGGATAGCCGGGCCCGCGACCTACACTGGGGGAAAAAAAGACTGGCCAATTCGGGAGTATTTGAGACCCGGTGAGAAAAATGTTCTTCATGAGAGCTTGGTACCTCGTGATAAAATTCTATTACCACCTCTCCACATTAAGTTGGGTCTCATTAAGCAATTCATCAAGTCCCTTCCAAAAGATGGTGAGTGCTTTCGGTACCTTTGCTCAAAGTTCCCCTGACTTTCTGAAGCAAAGCTAAAGGAAGGAGTGTTTGTTGGCCCTGATATAAGGTAACTCATTTCAGATGGAGCATTCGCTGAAACGATGTCTGAGAAGGAAAAAGAAGCCTGGGATTCCTTCAAGGATGTTGTTCTCAAATTCTTGGGGAACAGGCGGGATGAGAACTATAAGGATATTGTTGCCAGGATGCTCAATGCCTTCAAAGAATAAGGCTGTAACATGAGCCTGAAAGTCCATTTCTTGCACTCCCATGTGAACTACTTTCCTGAAAACCTGGGGGCGTACAGTGAAGAACAAGGTGAAAGGTTTCACCAGGACATCAAGGACGCAGAGAGAAGGTACCAAGGAAGATGGAACACCACTATGATGGCTGATTTCTGCTGGTTGCTGCTGCGGGAAACCCCAGATGAAAAATACGCCAAGCAGCGCACCAAGAGAAGCATTCGGCGGAAGAAGAAACGGGCCCACCAGGAGATTGATTGACCCAAGAATGACTTTAAAATCTAAACTGTGTTGACAAATATCGTGTTTTTACTCAGCCACGCAACTGGCATGACCGCCTCGGGTCCCTTTCCCCTTACCCGTGACCCCCCAACCCCCCTTTCCTCTTCCTCCCCCCTCCTCCCCCCTTCCCTTCCCTCCAATGAGTCACTACGTTGCACCGTGGAGTTTCTTTCACAAACTATTTCGCTTTATTTGACAATAATGGTTATTAACAGTACAACAAACTGTTGGCCACAGCATGCACGCTCCTATCAACAAACACAGTCTACAAATTCCTTGTATCCCCTCTTTTCTTTTGCCCCTCGAGAGACACAGCCTACTAGCCTACAGACTTTGTACATAGCAGGAGGGAACTCTTTGCCGTGAAAGCTTTTCTCAGTCCCTTAGCCTTTCGTATCCTTCAGTCGCAAGGCTGTTACACCTGCCATTCGAGCAGACTTGGCAACCTTTCTTCCTTACCCCCCCCTTTGCCCGCCGTCAAAGCAAGGCAGGGGGGGGGGCTCTCTGCGCGGTGTTCTTGTCGCCATCTCCCTCTCTCCGGGGGGAGGTCCATGTATCTCTCCAGTACCTCTCCCCCTTTACTTAAGGCCTAGGCTGTGTTCTCTCTCACCGGGTGCGTTTCTCCGCCGTCTTGCATGCTGCGACGTTTCTCCCCCCCTCCCGTTTGCTAATTGGGTGGGTTGGGCGGGTGTCCGGCTTCCTCCAGGCAGGGGGGTGAGCGGCAAAGAGGCCGCGCCCTTGCCCAACGCGCTCTTTTACTGCGGCTCTTTGCCCGCCCGCCCCCTCTGCTGTCCCCCCTGCCCCTCCCCCCGACCCGCGGCTTGCCACCGCGTGCCTGTGCCCGGCCGCGTTGATTCGCGGCCGGGTCTCAGCCACGCAACTGGCATGACCGCCTCGGGTCCCTTTCCCTTTCCCCTTACCCGTGACCCCCCACCCCCCCCTTTCCTCTTCCTCCCCCCTCCTCCCCCCTTCCCTTCCCTCCAATGAGTCACTACGTTGCGCCGTGGAGTTTCTTTTACAAACTATTTCGCTTTATTTGACAATAATGGTTATTAACAGTACAACAAACTGTTGGCCACAGCATGCACGCTCCTATCAACAAACACAGTCTACAAATTCCTTGTATCCCCTCTTTTCTTTTGCCCCTCGAGAGACACAGCCTACTAGCCTACAGACTTTGTACATAGCAGGAGGGAACTCTTTGCCGTGAAAGCTTTTCTCAGTCCCTTAGCCTTTCGTATTCTTCAGTCGCAAGGCTGTTACACCTGCCGTTCGAGCAGACTTGGCAACCTTTCTTCCTTATCCCCCCCCTTTGCCCGCCATCAAAGCAAGGCGGGGGGGGGGCTCTCTGCGCGGTGTTCTTGTCGCCATCTCCCTCTCTCCGGGGGGAGGTCCGTGTATCTCTCCAGTACCTCTCCCCTTTACTTAAGGCCTAGGCTGTGTTCTCTCTCACCGGGTGCGTTTCTCCTGCCAACCCCGCCAACAGCGACTCCTCGCTTGTTGACGGGGCCCCACCAATCAACGCGCCGCTGTGGCCAACACTTGCTTCTTCCATATTCGCTCAACCGCATCTTGTATGTCGCAGAGGAAAATGTCCATTCCAATATCTGACAGGTGCACTCCATCTGCGCGATAAAGTCCCGGACATCTCTCTTCAATGAGGTCGTGCGCAATGCTGCATCCACCTATGGCCCCCATGAAGCGGGCCATCCATCTGTTCACTTTGCGTCTGGTCCTCTCCACCGCCCTATGCGAGTTCTCGCCTCTCCACACTCGCCGTGGTATGATGTATGACCATGCCAATAGCGTCCCGGGAAAGGTGTTTGCCAGCGTTAAGAGGTCGCCCTGCATCCTCTTGGTGAGCTCGACGCTGCGCATGGATGCCAGGTCGTTGCCCCCCAAGTGGATCACAATCATCGCTGGGTTCCCGGTAGATCGCTTCTTTAGGAGCAAGGACGGCATTAGCTGGTCCCACACCATACCCCGTCGACCCAGCCATACCACGGCAACCTCCGCACTTGGTAGCCCCAGATTCAACCCCTGCGGTCTAGACTGTGTCCTCTTTTTTGCCCAGTGAACAAATGAATGGCCGCATATCCACGCTTCACGCGGCCCCAGGTGGTAGCGCATCCCTGTGTGGAGCACAATCAGAGAATATTATTACAGCAGTCTATATCCAACAAACGTTTTACATTCTCCTTATCCCCGCCTCCCGTTCCTCGTCCGTTACTCGCTGGCCTCCTGCGTTGGACGTATATACATCTTGTATCTATCCGAACGCCATCGGCCTATCTTCATTATCTGTTCTCGGGACATCCCGATGCTGGCTGCCGTTGAAGCAGCTCCTATGCGAAAGGAATGCGAGCCGTATAAGCTTGCATCCCGTCCTGTTCGCTCAATTACTAGCTTGAGTACTCTGATAAATTGGAAGCGCGATAAGGGGGCACCATTCGCATGTACGAACCAGTGGTTTTCCGAGTGCGCCCATACTTGTTGGTAAGCTAACGCATTTTTTAGTGGGCATGAAGGGTCGTCGGGCATTGCCGACAGCACCACCTGCGCCCCTTTTCCCTCCACGTCGGTCTTGGATCTGCGCAACTGCAGCACTATTGCCCTAGTGCATACACACACGTCGCGCTTTCCCATACCTCCGCGGGCCAACCCTCGCTCTGATGCCGAGGATGCTACTAGCTCCCCTATCCGAAAGGCTCCGTAGAAGGCCCAGGAATATGCGCATCGGAAGAGGCGCGCCTCGTAGTCATCGTAACAGACTTGGCTAGTCGTTACCATGAGTTGTTGTAGCATATGGTGAGTAATCGGGTGGCGCTTGTCTATTTGTCGGGGTTGGCCCAAGGACCAGCCTCGCATCACCTTCTTTACGATGAACTCAGCCTTGGGGCTCTTCTTTCCCATAGCCTTCGCAAAAAAGGAGACGGCCGCTAGACGGGCTTGTACTGCCGCTTTTGTGCAGCCCATGCTTTTGCAATGCATAATCCACTTCAGAATGGCTGTTACTTTGAATCTGTCTTCCTGTTGTATGACATTCTCTCTGCAGAATGTTTGGTAGTGTTCCCATGCCGCCAGGTATCTGCGCCGGGTATTATCCGCTAGGGCGCCCAACAGGAGCTCCCATATCTCCGTGGACCATACTCCCAGACTTGATCGGGCACTGCTGTCTTGTCCACGTCAGCCTTGGGCGCTAGCTGGTGAAAAAGGCAGATTTTAGAACGGGAAAGAGCATCAGCAATGTTGTTGTTCTCGCCCTCGATGTGCTGCGCTCTAATGGATATGTTATGCTCCATGCACAGCAATACAATTCGCCTCAATAGAGTCACTACCCTGGGCGTCTTAGCTCTCATCCTGTTCACCGCCCACACCACCGCTAGGTTATCGATATGGAAGGTGATCGCCTTGTTGGCGAGCTCTGGGGCCCAGATACTGAGAGCTACCATCAGCGGGAAAAGCTCCAGGAATGTGATATCCCTGGTGGTTCCTTCTGCATGCCACTCCCTGGGCCCGGTCTCGGAGCACCATGCTCCCTTATAGTATATGCCAAAACCAATCCCCCCTGATGCATCAGTGAAGAATTCGAGTTCAGCATTGGACACGGGGAGCGCTTGCCAGAAGGCAAGGCCGTTGAAGGTGTGCAGGAATTGAAGCCAGACCCGTAGGTCTTCCCTTATTTCCTTGGTGACCCTGATACGATGGTATCTTTTTGTGATACCTTTTGTTGCCCATGTCATGCGATGGCAGAACACCCTCCTCATGGGTATCACCCTGCATGCAAAGCATAGTAGGCCTAGCATTGACTGAAATTGTTGAAGTGTTGCTTTACGCCGGCTATGCATAATTTGCATGTCTGTTTTCAACTTCCGCACCTTTTCGGGCGGCAGACGTGACCTGCGTGCAGGCACATCTAATTGTATACCCAGGAAAGTGATGATCCCTGTTGGGCCCTCTGTCTTCCCCTTTGCCAGCGGGATCCCAAATGCTCGTGCCGTCTGTTCAAAGATATCCAATATCCTTTTGCAGTCGTCGCGATCCTTTCCAATGAATAGGAAATCGTCCAGGTAATGTACAACGGTATTGGGGCCTGCTAGGTCTTCAACTACCCAGTGTAAAAACGAACTAAATTGTTCGAAATACGCGCATGATATTGCGCAGCCCATGGGCAAACACTTGTCATAGTAGAATTCCCCGTTGAACGTGAATCCCAGCATTGGGAACGAGTCGGGGTGCACCGGCAATAACCGGAAGGCCGACTCAATGTCCGCCTTCGCTAATTGTGCTTGCGGCCCCTTGCTGCGTATGAGGCTAATTGCCTGATCCATGGTTGCGTATCTGACCGAGCATAATGCCGGATCAATATAGTCATTGACTGATTGCCCCTCTGGGTATGATAGATTATGGATTAACCGGAATTGTCCCGGCTCCTTTTTGGGTATGACCCCCAGTGGGGAGACTACCATGTCCTTGAGGGGGAGCGACTGGAAAGGCCCCGCTACTCTCCCCATCCCCAGTTCTTTGGCTATCTTGCCACGGGCGATCTCATTATGCTTCTGTACAGATGGTGGATTAGTAAGTAGGCTTGTTTGTGTTCTGTTGTTTAAGATCCGGGATGGGATGCGGAAGCCTCGAGCAAAGCCATCCTCTATATTGATAGCTATTTCCCGCCTGGGGTATGCTCGAAGCCAAGGCCGCATCGGCTCAAGCCTGATGGGTGTGGGCGCCAGCCCCTTCGTTGGAATGTTGCTGTATTGCTCTGAAAGGCTTGGCCTCCCGTGAAACCCTGCATGTGAAGGCGGGGTGTCCGCTTCCACATACTGCGCAGGAATGCTTGAATTTACACGGCTGCCATGTACAACTCCCTGCGTTGAACTGTCGGCATGGCCGTTTTCCCGCGAACTGATTGGCCTGCCGCCATTGCGTGTTCTGAAAGGGCTGCTGCCATTGTGTGTTCCACTGTTGCTGGCGCAGCCCCTCCAGACACAAGGGCCTGTTGGGCGCCATTTCATCAGTCCACATGTCCAGGATCCTATGGTGCCATGCCAGGGTGGGATCGTCGGCCATGGCCCCTCTGAACTGCACGTCATAGTTCAGCCAAGCCCATCCCCCATATTGTTTGTGCGCCCTGGTGATCGTGTCCAGGTACCGGGTCAAGTATGGCCCTGCCTCAGGTTCTTTTTCCATCACCACGCTCATAAAGATGTGGAATGCTGCCACCCAATTATTAATAGATTTGGGAATTTTTGGTTTCCGCTCCCTCTCGCTTCTTTTATCCCTATCTTTTCCATTATTGGACTCATCATCTTGGTCCTTGAGCAGGAGGGAGAATATGTCGATATACTCCCTCCTCCAGATCCTCTTCTTAACTTTTTTGGGTACCGACACGGCCAGGGAGCTCACCCCGCAGCGTGGGTCGTGGCTGGCGTCATGCCAATCCATCTGCGTTCGTTGGGTTGCTCCCGTTGTTGCGCACGTACGGTCCTCGCCCTGCTGACTTTGCCCCGACCAAGCCTGCCTGAGGGACTTGGATTGTTTTTCGCTCTTCTTCCTTTTCACTTTTTTAAATGCGTAGCGCATCACATCTGCCCATTCTATGTCCCTCTCACTGTCTGAACTGGCCCTGTCAGACGAGGATGTCGATAGCTCTGGCACCCCCTTTTCGCCCCCCGACCTACCATGTGCTTGGGTGGGAGTGGTGGCGCTGGCACTTGTCGACGGCACTTCATAGATCGTAGAGCCCGGTGCTCCCAGCCGTTGCTTAACTGAGTTCAGGCCGTGTTGCGTCACCTGATCCCGGACCATCTGGAGTAGGTCGTCAAGTTCCTGATGCTGCGTCGGGGCGGCGATTTCCCGTTGCTGCGGCGCCTTCTTCCTGGTACTTTGGCGAGGCCTTGCTGCTGCTGCTGCCCTCTGCGCTCCTCTCGTATTTGGACCGGGGGCTGCTCGTGCCTTTGATGCTGTTGCCTCCTTTGTTGGCGCCTCGTGGCCTGGAAGCCTTTGGTGTCTCCTTTCTCGGCATCTCTCACTAGAATAGAGTTACTATGCAAATGCAATAGAAAGGCTAAATTACTATCAGCCAGAATGCTATCTTTAATCCCGTGCTCACCAGAGCTATGTCCTTATAACCTCGCTCTATATCTCCATAAATAACTGTATTGCTATCTCACCTTCCCATATACCTATCTTCCCCACATAAATGTATTGCTATCTCACATTCCCATATACCTATCCTCCCCACATAAACATCTATCTTATGCAAATTCCCCCTTGTGATTTTCCTCATCACATAATAAAGGCATCCTAACAGTCTGCATCACCCTCTGTTGCCCATTAGATGGCAGCCCTATGCTTTTTCCATAAGGTATTTGAACAATCAATATAAGAAAAATATCTAAAAGCAAATCACAAGCCCTAAATTCTCTCCAGGCTCAAGCCCTAATTAGCAGAGAGAACGAGATAACATTTTTATTTTTATTTTTGGAAAGAATAACCCATGGCAAACCAGGGGAAACTCTCAATACTAGCTAGCAAAATAAGAAGCCCTGCACGTGTCTCAAGAACCATGCTGATGATGCAGTATTTTATATTTTACAATACAGTGTGGTTGTATTTATGAAACTTGCTCTTGCCTAGAAACTTAACCCTCCTTGAACTCAGCCACGCTGGCTGGCTGGCTGGCTGGCAGGCTGACTTGCTCCTTCCCTCTCCCCCCCCCCCCCCGGCCCGGTTGCTACCTTATTCCATGGCTCCCCCCTTTCTGCCTCACTCTGGCCGCCCTACCACGAGCTCTACTTGCCTCAGTCTTCACTTCTGGCTCCTGTTAGATTTAGCTTGCGGCCCCTGCGGCGATCTACACGCGCTCCTCCACGTGGAGGGGGTGGATCAGCCTGCCCTTGTGCAGCCTCTGGCTCCCGCCCGCTGCCCCGGAGAGACCAGCGCTCCTGAATCTACCTCCGGGAAGCAGGTGAGCGGGTGGATGAGGGCCGCTAGAGCTCGCAGCGGCCGGGCCTTGCAAACGCTGGTCGGGTGTCCGGCTTCCTACCGGCAGGGCCTTGCAAACGCTGGTCGGGTGTCCGGCTTCTTCCAGGCAGGGGGGTGAGCGGCAAAGAGGCCGCGCCCGCGCCCAACGCGCTCTTTTACTGCGGCTCTTTGCCCGCCCCCCCTCTGCCATCCCCCCTGCCCCTCCCCCCGACCCGCGGCTTGCCACCGCGTGCCTGTGCCCGGCCGCGTTGATTCGCGGCCGGGTCTAAACTTTGAAATAAAAATTTGCTAGTTATTACCACAGTGTCGGATCTCATTTATTAGAATTTTATTTTCACACCATCGGGTGTTTGTCTTCATGTATTGCAATGGTGCGGTTTGTGTTTTCTATTCTTACATACATACCTGTATAAAACATTTTTTGCACATTTCTTTGCTTTGCTTTGTGTCTAACCTCGCTCTTATATGCTCAATGTTTGTGCACATGTATGTGGCTGTTTTAAGTGCAGACAATTTTGCTACCATCACAGTGTGTTTTGTTGACATTACTCTATTCTTATGTGCTGCCTTGTTACAATTTTCTTTATTCTTATTTGAATAACTACGAAACAATTAGTATAAAGAATTCATCCAAGAAACTTTTATCTCGATCGCACTCAATCTGAAACGTTCACCTCAAACTGCTAACCCAATGTAGCAAAAAATCTGTACGTGATGGAGCAAATTGGTTACCAGATTTGGATTCAGCGCACCAAAAAACGTAAAAATCAATCGAAACATTAGAGGCAGTTTAAAAAAAATTTTTTTTAGTGTACCTGTGTTAGAGTTCTGATTCTAATAGAAAACAACACAGACGTCTTAAAATTTAAAAGTTGTGATTGTAATTACTAGAAATTTTCTGCTTCATTTAGTAATCGTCTGTTTTCATTTAATTTGTTTAAAATCAATGTGGTGTACATACTGTATTCTGACATGTAGTCAAATTTTAAAGTATATAACTCCGAGTGTCGTTATGTGGCGCACAAAAATTTAACCTTCCTTCAAAAGCTGCACAGCTGATATTTTATGCGCATACAACCTACAGAAAATTAGAGGGAACATTGGTGGCTACTAAAATGATTAGTGGTCTTCATTATAAAGCATATGAGGACAGACTGAAGGATCTTAATATGTACACCTTAGAGGAAAGGCGGGATAGAGATGATATGATTGAGATGTTTAAATACCTCCGTGGCATAAATGTTCAGGGAGAGAGCCTCTTTCAATTGAAAGCAAGTTCTGCTACGAGGGGACATGGGATGTGGGTGAAGGGAGATAGATTCAGGAGTGATATGCGGAAATATTTCTTTATGGAAAGAGTAGTGGATCCGTGGAATAGTCTCCCAGTGGAGGTGGTAGAGATGAGGACAGTAACTGAATTCAAAAAAGCATGGGACAAACACAGAGGATCTCTAAAGGTAAAAAGGGGACTGTTGTAGTTGATATGGAAGGACAGACTAGATAGGCCATGTGGTCTTTTTCTGTCATCATATTTCTATGTTTCTATGTAATTAGCGCTGAAAGTGAGCGCTCCAAAATTGATGTTGTCATCCACTTGGGTACAAATGTCCTAGCTAGAAACAGTGCCACTACAGTTCAAAGGGACTTCCAAACCCTGGGAGAGAAACTGAAGCCCACTGTTCACTGTAGCATTCTCAGAAGTTCTACCTGTTCTTGATAAGGGGGCAGAAAGGCTACATTGCATAAACAGCTTTAACACATGGCTCCAGACCTGGTGCAAAGAAGAAGGATTCAGATTTATAGGCGACTGGGGAAACAGATGGACCAAGAGACTATACTGTGCTGATAGACTACATCTCTCTGTCGCAGGGAAAAGAATCCTAAGTGAAAAATTCAGGCAGTATGTGGATATGCATTTAAACTAGAAAAAGGGGGTGGCGGACGGGGAAGGTCAAGTTCAGGACGTCACTCCCTGCAAAAGCAGAATAACATCAGAAACAGCCATACTTTTAAACCACACATCAAAAGCAAGTGCGAAGAAGTGGGCAGAACAAAATCAATGCAAAATGCATGCAAGCCAGTTAAATGCTGGAAAGCAATGAGCACAAATGCTTGAAGCTTAGTCAACAAAGTTCCAGACCTGGAAGCCCTATTTTTATTTATTTTTTTTATTTAACTGCATTTTTATCCCGCTTTTCACCGGGTCAAAGCGGTGTAATATGTAACATAGGGAGGGGTAATTTCTTTTAGGGTGGGGCCATCACCAGGGTCAACAATTAATGATTATGGGTAGACATGGACATGATTTACTTCTGCTAAATCTAAGTATTAGGTCATGGTGGTGTTTCTGTTGAGAGATGTTCACGGAATAGGATTGTCTTCAGCTGTTTCTTAAATGATGTGATGTCGTTGTTGTTCTTGATGTGGTTTGGTAGAGAGTTCCAGAGGGATGGAGCATAAAGTTCGAATGCTCTGTTGCAGGTCCGTTGTGTGGATTTGGTTCTTTTGTGGGGGACAACGATAGAGTTATTGGAGGAATGTCTGGTTGATCTGTTGTGGGATGGTCGAGGCAGTAAGGAGTGTAGTGAGGTGTTCCGTGCTTGGTGGATAGTTTTGTGGATGAGTAAGATGGCTTTGTACTTGATTCTTGCTTGCAGTGGAAGGAGGTGAAGGTCTCTTAGGATTGGGGTGATGTGCTCCCGATTTTTTGCATTTTGAATAATCCTTGCTGTAGTATTTAAGGCAGTACGGAGGGAGTTGGTGTGCGAGGCAGGAAGTCCATGATAGATTATGTTGCAGAAATCCAGATGAGGGAGTGTCACAGCTTGCATCACTGTCCTAAAGTCGTGAGGTTCTAGGAGGGGCCGGAGTCGTTGGATAGTTTTGGCTTTGTGGAATATCATCCCAGCGGTTTTGTTGATTTGTTGTTTGAAAGTGAGAGCTTGATCAATGATGACGCCCAGATATCTTATTTGAGGCTGGATTTGTATTTGTGTGGTTCCCATGTTGAGGTGGGTAGGTGGTTTGAAGTCAGGTTCTTTTGTTACTATTAGGGCTTCGGTTTTCTTTATGTTGATGGATAGATTGTTCTCCTGTAGCCAGTTGGCCACGTCGTTGAAGCAGGCTGATAGCTGTTCGTTTTTTGGGTTGGTGGTTGTAATTGGTGCGTAGAGCATTATGTCGTCCGCGTAGATGTGGAAGTTGATGTTGTGGGTGCGTATGATTGAGCATAGTGGACGGAGATATATGTTAAACAACATGGCTGATAGGGTGGATCCTTTGGGTACTCCTTGAAGTTGTTGGTAGGGGGGCGAAGTTGTGGAGAGGGTGCGAATCCGTTGCTGTCTGTTAGTTAAGTAGGACCTGAACCATTGGAGTACAGTGTCTTTGATTCCGATTGTTTGTAGTCTGTGTATGAGGATTTCGTGTGAGATTGTGTCGAAGGCCGCTGATATGTCTAGGAAGATCAGGATGTATCCTGAATTTTTCTCTTGTGTTCCGATGATGAGTGTGTTCATTAGGATGGTCATGAGGGTCTCAACTCCATGTAGTGGCCGGAAACCGTGTTGCTGTGGGTCAAGTATGTCATTGGTGTCTAGATGATCTTGGAGCCCTAATGGTGGAAATGGACTTGGACATTGTGGCCATTAAAGAAACATGGTTTAATGAATCGCATGATTGGGATATAGCCATAGCTGGCTATAATCTATTCAGAAGAGACAGAAAAAATGGAAAAGTAGGAGGAGTAGCCTTGTACGTCAAAAGGAATATTAAAGCTACTGAAATGCAGGGGGCATGGGGAAAAGAAGAAGCGCTCTGGATTGTGTTGGAAAGAGGAGATGGCACTGTCATCCATACTGCTGTAGTCTACAGAACTCCAAATCAAAGAGATAGATAACGAATTGATTATAGATATTGCCAAGATAGCCACAAAGGGGGAAGCGATCATATTGAGTGACTTTAATCTACCCGATGTGGATTGGATTACTCCTTCTGCAAATCTGGAAAGAAGCAAAAAAATTGTGGATGCTTTCCAAGATGCGTTACTTAGACAAATGGTGATGGAACCAACAAGGAAAAGCTCAGCGCTGGATTTAGTGCTCACCAACAGTGATAGCATGTCGAATGTCTGGGTGGGTGCCCCTGTGAGCAGCAGCGATCATTGCACAGTGTGGTTTGAGATAAAAGCCAAGGTGCAGTCCAATCATAGCAAGCTCAAAGTCCTAAACTTCAAAAACACTGACTTCAGTAAAATGGCCAAGTACCTAAAGGAGGAGTTGGCAGGGTGGAAGGGGATAAGGGAAGTGGAATTGCAATGAGCTACACTAAAGGTGGCAATAAAAGGAGCAACAGATAAATATGTAAGAAAAGTAAATAAAAACAAGAGGAGAAGGAAACCTATTTGGTTTTCCAAAGAAGTGGCTGCTCAGATAAAGGCAAAAAACACAACTTTGGCAAAATTCAAAAGTTTGCAAACAGAGGAACACAGAAATTAATACAGGATCAAGCTCAAAGAGACAAAAAGAGAAATAAGGAAAGCAAAATCAAAGGCAGAGGAAAAGATGGCTAAAGATGTGAAGTGTGGCGACAAAACTTTCTTCAGGTATATTCGGGAAAGGAAGATCAGAGGTGGAATTGCAGGACTCAGAAGTGCTGGGACTGGACTCGTGGAAAGTGACATTGAAAAAGCAAAATTTCTAAACAAATACTTCTGCTCTGTTTTTACTAAAGAAAATCCTGGAGAAGGACCACCTGTGATTCCCAAATATAAAAATGGGAATGAAGTAGATACCACACCATTTACAGAAGATGATGTGTTAGAACAAATTGCAAAACTGAAAGTGGACAAGGCCATGGGACCGGATGGGATACATCCCAGGATACTGAAAGAGCTCAGAGAAGATCTTGCAGGACCGTTAAAGGATGTCTTCAACAGATCCCTGGAAACAGAAGAGGTTCCTCAGGACTGGAGAATGGCTGATGTCATACCTCTACACAAAAGTTCTGACAGGGAAGAAGTGACAAATTACAGGCCCGTGAGCCTTACCTCGGTGGCGGGAAAAGTAATGGATTTGCTCCTGAAAGAGCGAATAGTGGACTTTCTCAAAACCAACAGGTTGCAAGATCCGAGGCAACATGGTTTTACTGAAGGACGACCTTGCCAAACAAATCTGATTGAGTTCTTTGACTGGGTGACCAGAGAACTAGATCAGGGGCATGCGATGGATGTCATTTACCTGGATTTCAGCAAAGCCTTTGATACTGTTCCTCATAGGAGGCTTATCAATAAACAGTAGTTTGGGGATGGGTCCAAAGGTGGTAAACTGGATCAGAAATTGGTTGACTGACAGATGACAGAAGGTGATGGTAAATGGAGTTCGCTCGGATGAAAGGAAGGTGATTAGCGGGGTGCCCCAGGGTTCGGTTCTGGGCCCAGCACTGTTCAATGTATTTGTGAGTGATATTGCTGAAAGACTGAATGGAAAAGTCTGTCTTTTTGCAGATGACATGAAAATTTGCAACATTGTGGACTCCCCCAAGGGAGTGGTTAACATTAGGAAAGATCTACAAAAGCTGGAAGAGTGGTCTATGATTGGCAATTAAGATTTAATGCAAAGAAGTGCAGTGTCACGCGCTTGGGTAGCAGAAATCCAAGGGAAATGTATGTGATAGGGGGCGAGATCAGGAGAAAGACCTTGGTGTGATTATTTCTGTAGATCTCAAGGTGGCAAAACAGTGCGACAAGGCGGTGGCAAAAGCCAGGAGGATGTTAGGTTGCATACAAAGAGGAATTACCAGCAGAAAGGAAGAGGTACTAATGCCACTGTATAAGTCACTGGTGAGGCCTCACTTGGAATACTGTGTTCAGTTTTGGAGACCATATCTTGCAAAGGATGTAAAAAGATTGGAAACTGTTCAGAGGAAGGCGATCAAAATGATTTGGTGCCTGCGCCAAAAGCCTTATGAGAAGAGACTTGAAGACCTATATATGTACACTTTGGAGGAGAGGAGGGATAGGGGAGATATGATTCAGACCTTTAAATACCTAAAGAGAAATAATGAACAAACAAACCTTTTCCAAAGACTGGGAAGCTGTAAAACTAGAAGGCATAACATGAAGCTGCAAGGTGGTAAATTGTAAGGCAATGTCAGGAAATACTTTTTCACTGAAAGGGTGGTAGATGCTTGGAATGCCCTCCCGATGGAAGCGGTGGGGGCAAACACAGTGACGGAATTCAAGATGGCATGGGACAGACACAGTGGATCCCTTTACAACAACAGGATAAAATCAAAATAAACTGAACCATTTAATTTCTCTACAAATAGGGGTGTCCTACATGGAGCAGTGGGTTCACCCCCTAAACAGACAGGGGGAGGGGTGGCCTGCACAGAGTGGCAGGTGCACCTATTCCTGCCATCTTGCTGGGCAGACTAGATTGTCCATGCTGGTCTTTATCTACCGTCATTTACTATGTTACTAAGAACCATAGAGTACAAGACACAATACTGCATGTGATGAGGAGGACTATATCTCAAACGTTATAAACAATAATTAAATAAAAATAAAACTAAACTGGATAGCATAATGAGTGAGGCCCATCATACATAAAGGGGGGGAGGAAGAGAGAGGGAGAAGGGGAGGAGGGAAAGGAAAGGGAGAGAGGGAGAGGAAGGGGGGAGGGGGAGGGGAGGAGTGAGAGGGAAGGGAAAGAGGAAGGGAAGGAGGGGGAAGGGAAGAGGAGGGGGAAGGAGGAGAAGTGGGAAAAGGGGGAGGGGGAAAGGAAGGGGAAGGGGAAAAGGGAAGAAGAGATGGAAGGGGAGGGGGAGGAGGGAAAGAGAAGAGAAGCAAAAATATATAAGAACACCTGTGGTGTATTCTTGTCTACCCAACCAATCCTGATAGCAGTCTTTCATGAAGCTATGTAAAAACAAATTGGGAAAATTAAAAAAAGAAATTGTCAGCTCCCTATCATGGAGTTTTGATACTCCCTATTTCCTTTTCTTTTCTTTATGCATGATTCTCTCTCCCTTAATGTGGTCTGTTTAATGTGTTATGGCTTCTGCTTTCGGATATAAATTGGTTTTGTATCTTGTTTATTTATTACTCTATATATTGTATTCAGAAAACTCTTAAATAAAATATTTTAAAAAAATTAATTTTAGTCACCTGAACAATGAGGATATTATAAATCCTAATAGCAGTCTTTCATGAAGTTATGTAAAAACAAATTGGGAAAATTAAAAAAAACTTGTAACTTTTAGCCACCTGGACATTGAGGATATTATAAATAGAAACATACAAACTTAAAATATATTTAATTTAAACAGACACCTTAGTATTCTGCCATCATACCTACAGCATTTGATCTGTATTACAATTTCTAATGTTATAAACTGGTGTGGGTCATGTATATTATCACAAAATTGTGCAAACGGTAAATGAAATACTAATGACCCTATTCAAGCCACATAGAAAGTGAAATGATTTGATTCAAAGGATGCCCCACCATGTCCTGAAACACACACTCCCTCTAATGATAGTGTGTATACCTGCTCTTGAAACAATTGAGGGGTAAATGAAAAAGGAACAACGTTGAAATACACATATTTGTGTAAGAAATTTTAATTTTTGAATTTTTGAAAGATCGCTTACTCCAGCACTGGGAACCTTCCCAGCCGGTGCACAGCGTTGTAGAAAGCAGCAGGAAGAAGGATGCTGAGCCAGTGTATTTGAAGGAAAAAATCGGTGCCAATGGAGGTTGCTATGGTAGCACAAAAAAAAATAAACAAATTCCTCAAGAACCCGATAGTGACCAAAAAGGGGCCTTCAAAATAAACGCATTTGTGTAACAATGGCTATTCTTAAAAAAGGGGGTATCAAACTCCCAATCTCACATCATCTTATCCTAACAAGCCGTCATAGGAACTAATCAAGCAACCACACACACACACATTGTTCGTGGCGCGCATGTTTTGATTTACACAGAACAAATCTCCACACAGGGACTAAAAACTGGGGCGATAGGCAAAAAAATAAAAGACTAATAATCAAAAGCAAAAATTTTAAAAAAAGGTGGAATAACTGGCACCAGATGGGCTCGCAAAACCCAAATGGGTGACTATAAAAGGTTTTACAAGGAGCATGTATTTTATCAGCGGATCGGCAGTGGATGTAAACAATAAGCAACAATCAAGGTGCTTTACACAATGTAGGCAAATGCATTTGTTTATTTTTTGTGCTACCATAGCAATCTCCTTTGGCGCCGTGTACTTTAACGTTGTTCTTTTAATTTAGCCCTGAATTGTTTTAAGAGCAGGTATACACACTATCATTATAGGGAGTGTATGTTTCAGGACGGAGGTATCCTTTGGATCAAAACGTTTTACTTTCTTTGGGGCTTGAATAGGGTCATTAGCATTTCATTTGCCATTTGTACAGTTTTGTGATAATATACATGACCCACGCCAGTTTATTACATTAGAAATTGTAATAGGGATCAGATGCTGTAAGCATGATGGCAGAATACTAAGATATCTGTTTAAATTGAATAGATTTTAAGTTTGTATATTTCTATTTATAATATCCTCAATGGCTAAAAGTTACAAGTTTTTAAATTTTCCTAATTTGTTTTTACATTGCTTCATGAAAGACTGCTATCAGGATTGGTTAAGTAATGGAGGATACACCACAGGTGTTCTTATATATTTTTGCTTCTCTTTCCCTCCTCCCCTTTGCCCTACCCTTCCTCCCCTTCCCTTGCTTTCATATGCTCCTTCCCCTTCCTCTTCCCCTCCCCATCCCTTCTTCCCTTTTCCCCTTCCCCTTCCTTTCCCCCTTCCCTCCTCTCCCCTCCCCTTTTCCCACCTTTCCCCTCTCGCCTCACCTCGCCTCCCCTTCCTCTTTCCCTTCCCCACTTCCCCCCTCGCCTCCCCTTCCTCTCACTCCTCCTCTCCCCTCCTCCATTTCCCCCTTCCCCTCCACCCAATTCCTTACAACCCACCTTTACCCACTCCCTCCCCCTTTATGTATGATAGGCCTCACTCTTTATACTATCCAGTTTGGTTTTATTTTTTTTATTATTATTGTTTGTAACATTTGATATATAGTCCTCCTCATCACATGCAATATTGTGTCTTATACTTTACGGTTCTTCTTGATTTTTACGTTCTCTCAATCATTATGGTGATTAGATTATGTATTATTTATTATTTATTTATTGATGATCAACTTAGCATGTCTGTATGTTTATTTTGTTTTAGATAATATTGTCAACAAAGGATTATTTTATATATTGTTATATGATTTTTTTTATCTGTAAGAGATGTTAGTTATGTGTTTTATCTGTGGTTTTATCTATGGCTTTGATAGCTGCCTTTTAGTTATAGTATGCTCTGATTATTTATTGTTTTAATTTACTTATTGATTGTGTTTTAGTTGTTTTATGCATGTTTTATCTCGCAGAAGGTTTGACCCCTGAGGAAGGCTTCGGTGAAATACGGCAAGTGTAGGGTTTGATGGTATTGGTATTCACTGTTTGATCTGAGTGGTCCCAATAAATTCCCTGTTTAAGTATCTCGCTTTTTTGTGCACTCCAACAGCCAGGCCTGGAATGTACAACAACACAGGAGTAGGGGAACCACAGCATACCCCCCTGTAACTAACAAAACACAAAATGTCAGCGATGCACAATACCCAGAGCTGACATGGACTAGGCAGAGAATCAAAGGCATGACAGACCCCTAACCCAATGTTTCCTGGGCTTGCTGGTCCAGGGGTTGTAGTCCCACACACAATGAAAGAGGTCCAGACAAGCTCACACCCCTCCACCACACTAGGAACCACCGCCCAGGATAATGAGGCAGGAGTCCCTGTGGATAAAAGGTTGGGACCCAGTGTGCAGTGGTGGCCATGAAGGCAGATAGAATGCTAGGATGCAAGAGGAAAGGAATGGATGTGCATCCCAAGAAGACCATACAGCCCTGTACAGTTCCATGGTCTGACTGACATTTTCCTGCAATACCCATCACCACATCCTGAGGCAGAGGTAGTAAAGGTACAGGGAGGAGTCATCAGAATGGTAGAGGGGATGGGAGGGTACCCCCATGAGGGGGGCTAGGATGGCCAGGGCACCTCTATCTCTGCAAGAGACAGCCAAGGGGGAATATGACAGAGGTCCACAGGTGACACATAGCCCTGCTGTTGATGCCAGCAAAGAGCGGAGGAATCAGGGCACAGGCACTGCCGCCACAGTTTAGGCCGTAGATGACTGGTAGGAAAAGAGGTCCACCCCCCCACTGCGTCAGTGAACACTGCAATCTGTAACAGGAGGACAGATTGGACCTGGTCCCGATGGAACGGGCCAGATACAGAGTCACAGGGGACCTGGGATATGCATAGCTTGGCCCAAAACATGCACTGAAGAACCTGTTGAGTGCCCAGGAAACCTCTAGGTAAATGTGACTAAGAGTGGCCACTGGTGAGACCTGGACATTGGCTATGATGGACTGTGGCCTGACCCAGGATGGCCAATCCCGTGTCCCCTTGGATCACAGGTTCCCAAACCAGTTGCTGCCCATGGTACCATTGTGGTATCTGGAAATGTCCCAATGATCGCCACTCACCTGTCCATTCATCACACATCCAGATCTCCATGTCCTCCACATCTACAGCCAGGTGAAACATCTGTCCCCTTGTGCCCTGTCCCCCATCCCCCTCCCAGCGCTGTGGGGTGTGTGGGTATTTGTTATGAATTGATTTTGTTAATTGCTGTTTTCACTCACAGCACTGTTAGATGTATGATTGGTGTTGGGGGGTTTGGATGAAGGAGCTAAGTAGTTCTGAAACTAAGTAGTGTCAATTTGTATACCTTTGGTTTGGGATACCTCCAGCCTGCATGCTCTGAGGGAATTCAGATTTTTGAAACTGAAATTGGATTTTTGAATTAATACATTAAAAAATATATTCTGGAAGGAGTTTTTTTAGAGTCATTGATGTGATGAGGATGAGTGAAGACTTGAGTATGATTTACCGAATGCCTAACACTCTGACCTTGTGAGGAGCTGAGACTTTTCTCTTTCTTTCCTCTTCCTCAAAATAATATACAATACTCAACAGAGGTAAAATTTTTGAGTCTGCAGATTTGATGGAGTGTTTTTATTTGTATTGATGAGTTCATTTGTTTTCACTCTGGAAATGGCATTTTAACTTCGCATTTAGAATCCATAGCAAACCCGCAGTATCATAGAAGCACTACCAGGACTCACAAAGCACCAAACCCTACCTATCAAAAGGCAGCACTGCAAATATTAAACCAATACATCTCAGAGAATACCAATACATCTCCTAATGGGGAAAGAGAGAACAAATGGGACTGTCACATAGAAATTACATGATCAGAATACCACATGCAAAACATAGACCATCACTAAACACAGAATAAGGGATCACAATTTAGAAATATAAAGACTAACTGGGAACCCCAAAAAACAAACTTGGAATGAACAACAACACTGGAGAAATAAAACTATAAATTCATTTCCTCTTGTACTGAACAAAACAGAAAGATGTCAGTGATGCACATTTCCCAGAGTTGACAAATTCCAGTTAATAAATTCAAAATAAAATAGTATTTTTCTACCTTTTTGTTGTTTGGACATTTTATTTTTCTGTTGCAACTGCCACAGTTGCTTTCTTCTGTTTTCTTCGGGTCTTCTGCAAACTCTCCTTTGTCTGCTGTCCATTTGTCCTCTCCTAGTTTTTTCCATTCTCTCTACATCTTCTCTAACATACTGATCTTTCCCCTTTTGCTCTTTCCTCCTTTTCTCCTTTTTCATCCACTCAAATTTCACTCCTCCATCCTTAGTCCTCAATTACTCTCCCAATACCTGGCCAATCGTAGATTTTTCTTCCATCCCACACAAAATATCTTTACCTCTCTCCATCCTCACTCCCCCAGCCCCATCCCCATCTAATCCTCCCCCAACATCAGCTGCCTTCTAGTTCCAGTCCACCCAGCATCCACTCCCTTTTAGTCCCATTCTCCCATCCCCCCCGCATCAGCCCATTTCCAATCCTAGCCACACATCAGCCATTTGCAGTCCTATCCTAGCCCTCCATAAGCCCATTTCCAGTCCAGGCCTCCCCAATCAGCCGATTTCCAGTCTTAGCCCTCCATCAGCCCATTTCCAGTCCTAGTCCCCCATCAGCCATTTCCAGTCCTATCCTAGCCCCCCATAAACCCATTTCCAGTCCAAGACCCCCATCAGCCCATTTCCTGCCCTTGCCTCCCCCATCAGCCATTTCCGGTCCTATCCTAGCCTCCCATCAGTGCATTTCCAGTCCAAGCGCCCCCATCAGCCCATTTCCAGTTCTAGCCCCCCCATCAGCCATTTCCAGTACTATCCTAGCCCCCCTCAGCCCATTTCCAGTCTTATGCTAGCCCCCCCATCAGCTCCAGTCTTTCACCATCCCCTCCCCCAAAGAGCTTGCGCATGTTTGACTGGCTTTAGAGGGAGCCGGGGAGGCCTGAAGCCCTGGCTCACCTCTAAACAGCTGCCAGAGTGAAGAGCGTCATGTTCTTTCATGCTGGCAGCTGTGTCCTCAGAAAACCTGCTGGTGCGCTGGAGGTTAAACTGCATTTCCTGTTTCTCGGCACTCAGTGTGCTAGCAAGCTTCACGAGAACACAGCTGCTGGAGTGAAGGAACATGCTGCTCTTCACTGTGACTGCTGTGTAGAGGTAAGCCGGGACCTCGTGCCTCCCCGGCTCCTTCTGAAACCAGCTCTGCAAACAAACTTCATGTGCAGAATAAAGTTGGTGCAGGGCCCTGTGTGAACAAGATTCTCGCACAATGGACAGGCTGGCCCCGGTCACTCACGTTTTGTTTGCATGTCTGCCAGCCAGGCCCGTACCTATCCATATGTGAACGGTGTGGCTGCACAGGGCGCAAAGTTTTAAGGGGCGCATTTTAGCTGTTTTCCGTTGCCTGCCGCCACCACTTTTTCTTCTCTCAGTGGCGGCAGGCAATGGCAGGACAGCTAAAATGCGCCCCTTAAACCTTCTCACCGGCATGCTAAGCAGATCTTTCCCTCCTTGCTTAGCATGCCGGCGACTTGAACATCAGGCGCGCCTCTTCTCTCCCACTACGGGAGGGGGAGGGGCACGCACCCGATGTGCAAGTCGCACAGGGCGCGATCTTCCCATGGTACGTCCCTGCTGCCATCTTTACTGTTTTTCCCTACTTACTGCGCTAGGGTGGTCCTGATGTGTTCCCAGCCCCTATGTGCTGCAGCATGGGCTGGCCATCTGTGCCTCATGGGGAGCAGGGCTGCCTCATTCTCTATGATGAGCCTGCAGAGCAGGTGGGTCTCAGCCTCCGAGAGGCTGGCGTGTTGCCATTTTCCTAGCTCTTGGCTGGGAATCACTGTGGCAGGGGAGGGGGGGGGGGTGTGCGGATCATCACACCATCCTATTTCTTGTTGCACGTGGGCCACAGTGCAGGTAGGCACATTTTCGGACTTACACGCCAATGGGGCATCAGAAATTACACGTGGATGGCAGTCGCGGAAACGGCAGTGCACATTTACAGGCAGCATATATGCAATGCACAGATGGTTGCACATACAGTGCGATTGCACTTTTTCTGTATTTGTACATGCAGGCCAGAAGCATGGCCCCATGCTCTGTGCACGTGTATGCGTGTATATGTTTTCATTCTTATTCTGTGTGCACATGTGCATAGATTCGCTTGAGCATGGTATACTGTCTCAGCGGTGTACGTCCACAGCTTGTGTGTTTTTTCTGGGCCTGCACGTCTTCATCTAAATTGACCCCATTATGTCTATGTTATTTTTTCAATGTAGTCATTAATGACATGAAATTTGTTCCTAATGGAACAGGAGTTGAAGAGCTTGCATCTTATCATTGTGTGAGGTTGTTTATTTAGATGTTGGTTGTTTGGGATTGGAGATAAGGTCATTTTTATTAATCTATCCTATCTTCTAGGCGTCTGCTGGTGGTGGTTTTTGTCTAGGACAGGGGTCTCAAACTCAAATTGCTTTGAGGGCCAAATGAGGACTTGTAAAGTAACCCGGGGGCCGCATAAGACGCGGGGCCTCATTTGCATAAGGGGGCCTCATTTGCATAAATATTTGCATAATGTTACCATACACTAACTTTTAGTAAACATGCCTCTTAATGAGTATGGATAAAGAAAGACTAAAAGATTTAGAAACAGGAAGACAACAATTAAACTGGGAACCCCAAAAGCCAAACTTGGAATGTACAACAACACTGTAGAAATAAAACTATAAATTAATTTCCTCTTGTACTAAACAAAGCGCAAACGTTAATGATGCACATTTCCCAGAGCTGACATATTCCAGTTAATAAATTCAAAATAAAGAGATATTTTTCTACCTTTTGTGCATTTTTTTTCAGTTGCAATTGTTCCACCCACTTTCTTCTGGTTTCTTCATGTCTTCTGCTCTCTCCATCGTCTGCTGTCCATTTGTCCTTTCTTCTCTCTCCTAGTTTTTTTTCCATTCTCTCTCTACATCTGCTTTAACATACTAATCTTTCTCCTTTTGCTCTTTCCTCATTCCTATTTCATCCACTCAAATTTTACCCCTCCATCCTCAATCCCCACTTACTCTCCCAATACCTGGCCAATTGTAGATTTGTCTTCTCTCCCAGACAAAATATTTTTCCCCTCTCCATTTCACTTTCCCAGCTCCATCCCATTCTAATCCTCCCCCAACATCAGCTCCCTTCTAGTTCTAACCCCACCCAGCACCTGCTCCTTTCTAGTCCCTGCATCAGTCCATTTCCAGTCCTATCCTAGCCTCACCATCAGCCCATTTCCAATCCAAGCCCCCCATCAGCCCATTTCCAATCCTAGCTCCCCCCCCACTCAGCCCATTTCCAGTGCTAGCTCCCTCCCCTCACAGCCCATTTCCATTCCAAGCCCCTCCCCATCAGCCATTTGCAGTTCAAGCCCCCTTTCCACTCAGCCCATTTCCAGTCCTAGCAACCCCCCCAGCCCATTACCAGTCCTAGACCCCCCATAGCCCATTACCAGTCCTAACCCCCCCATAGTGCACTTCCAGTCTTACCCCCCCATCACCCCATTTTCAGTCTTACCTCCCCTCATAGGCCATTACCAGTCCTAACCCAGCATAGCCCATTACCAGTCTAACCCCCCATAGCCCATTACCAGTCTAACCCCCCAATCAGCCCACCTCCAGTCCTAACCCCCATCTGCCCATTTCCAGTCCTAGCCCCCACCATAGCCCATTACCAGTCATAACCCCCCTGCCATTAGCCCAATTCCAGCCCCTCCATAGCTCATTACCAGTCCTAACTCCCCCCATCAGCCCACCTCCAGTCCTTCCTAACCCCCATCAGCCCATTTCCAGTCCTACACCTCCCTCCCTCCCATCAGCCCAGGTAAATTTACAAAAAAAACCCTGGCTTCTGCTGTCAAATTTGTTAGGCACCTTATCTCCTATGGAAGGCACCAATCTCTCTCTAATTCCCTCTCCCCACAATATGAAATACACTCTCCATGCATGAAGCCCACATGACAAGTGAAGTGAAGTGCTACCGAGCCACATCATATAGAACCGGGGTCTCAAATATGCGGCCCGCGACGGAGGGAAACAAAAAACCCAAAAAAACCTGGCTTCTGCTGCTGCTGCTGCCGCCGTGGCAGCGGCAGAATCAACTGTCAAATTAAAAAAAAACAACCTGGCTTCTGCTGCTGCAGCAGCAAAATCAGCTGTCCCCCAGCCCCTTCCCCTCTGCCCGGAGAGCCCTGAGTCTGTTTCATCAGCGGCGGGCTTTTTAAGCCGCGAAGAGAGTATTTCACTCTCGCGCGGCTTAAGCCTATTCACTTTTCAAGCCGCGCGAGAGGGAAATACTCTCTTCGCAGCTTGAAAAGCACGCCGCTGATGGAGCAGACTCAGGGATCTCCGGGCAGAGGGGAAGGGGCAGCGGGACAGCTGATTTTGCTGCTGCAGCAGCAGAAGCCAGTTTTTTAAAAATAAATTTGACAGTTGATTCTGCCGCTGCTACGACGGCCGCTGCAGCAGCAGAAGCCAGGTTTTTTGGGGGGTTTTTTGTTTCCCTCCGTCGCGGGCCACACAAAGTTCTCTTGCGGGCTGCATGCGGCCCGCGGGCCGCCTGTTTGAGACCCCGGGTCTAGGATATTCATATTTGAAACCCTGGATTATCAGTATGGATTGGTGCATTGTGTTTCCTCTGCTGCGTGAGTAAGCAGTGTGCTAAGGAAGATGATTGTTAAGAGGAGGGTCATGATAGGGATTCTGGTATCCATGGCCAGGGCCGGCCCAAGGGGGGTTGCGGGGCCATGTGCAGAGATTCATTGCGGGGCCTCATTTGCATAAGGAGTCTCATTTGCATAAATATTTGCATAATATTAACATGCATTTTTAGTAAACATCCCTCTTAATAAATGTCTGGATAAAGAAAGACTACCAGATTACTATATTCCAGTGCCAACCACCAGGCCCATTAGGAAGTACTATAAACACTGACCATTTAGAACCCATAGCAAACCCACTGTATCATAACGGCACTCATCAAGACTCAAAGAGCACCAACCCCTGCCTATCAAAAAGGCAACACTGCAAATATTAAACCAGTACATCTCAGAGAATACCAATACATCTCACTGGGGTAAAGAGAACAAGTGGGACTGTCAAATAGAAACTACATGAACAGAATATCTCAGCTTGGTTACACATGCAGAACATAGACTGTCACCAGACAAAGAACAAGGGTTCACAATTTAGAAATAGGAAGATAATAAATAAATTGGGAACCACAAAAGCCAAACATGAAATGTACAACACTGGAGAAATAAAACTATAAATTAATTTTCTCTTGCACTAAACAAAAATGCAAAGATGTTAGCGATACACATTTCCCAGACCTGGCATATTCAAGTTAATAAATTCAAAATAAAAAGTATTTTTCTACCTTTTGTTTGGGCATTTTATTTTTCAGTTGCAATTGCTGCAGTCACTTTCTTCTGGTTTCTTCGTGTCTTCTGCGAGCTATCCATTTGTCCTTTCTTCTCTCTTCTAGATCTTTTCCATTCTTTCTCTATATCTACTTTTGCATACTGATCTTTCCCCTTTTGCTCTTTCACCCATTTCTTTATTTATTCCTTTATCATCCACTCTAATTTCACCCTTCCATTCTCAATCCCCACTTACTCTCCCAATACCCAGCCAATCGTAGATTTTTCTTCCCTCCCACACAAAATTTTTTTTCCCTTCTCCATCCTCATTCCCCATCAACATCCTCTTCTAGTCCTCCCCCAAAATCAGCTCCCTTCTAGTTCTAGACCTACCCAGCATCTGTTCCCTTCTATTCTCATTCTCCCATGCACCCACATCAGCCCATTTCCAGTCCTAGCCCCCCATATGCTCCTTTCCAGTCCCATTCCAGCCCCCCATCAGCCCATTTCCAGTCCAATCTCCATCAGTCAATTTCCAATCCTAGCCCCCCATCAGCCCTTTTCCAGCCCTATTCCCAGCCCCCATCAGCCCATTTCCAGTCCAAGCTCCCCCTGATCAACCCATTTCCAGTCCTATTCCCCCATCAGCCATTTCCAGTCCTATTCCAGCCCCCATCAGCCCATTTCCAGTCCACGCTCCCCCTGATCAGCCCATTTCCCGTCCTAGTCCCCCATCAGCCATTTCCAGTCCTATTCCAGCCCATCAGCCAATTTCCAGTCCAAGCTCCTCCCATCAACCAATTTACAATCCTAGCCCCTCCATCTGTCATTTCCAGTCCAAGCTTCATCCCCATCAACCCATTTCCAGTCCAAGCCCTCATCAGCCCATTTCCAGTCCTATTCCAGCCCCCCCCCCAGCCCATTTCCAGTCCAAGTTCCCTCCACCATCCAGTTTCCAATCCTAGCCCCCCATCAGCCCATTTCCAGTCCACGCTCCCCCTGATCAGCCCATTTCCCGTCCTAGTCCCCCATCAGCCATTTCCAGTCCTATTCCAGCCCATCAGCCAATTTCCAGTCCAAGCTCCTCCCATCAACCAATTTACAATCCTAGCCCCTCCATCTGTCATTTCCAGTCCAAGCTTCATCCCCATCAACCCATTTCCAGTCCAAGCCCTCATCAGCCCATTTCCAGTCCTATTCCAGCCCCCCCCAGCCCATTTCCAGTCCAAGTTCCCTCCACCATCCAGTTTCCAATCCTAGCCCCCCATCAGCCCATTTCCAGTCCTATTCCAGCTCCCCATCTGCCCATTTCCAATCCTAGCCCCCCATCAGTCATTTCCAATCTAAGCTTCCTCCCCATCAGCCCATTTCCAGTCCTATTCCAGCCCTCATCAGCCCATTTCCAGTCCAAGCTCCCCCCATCAGCCCATTTCCAGTCCAAGATCCCCCTCATCAGCCATTTCCAGTCCTATTACCGCTCCCCTTCACCCCATTTCCAATCCTAGCCCCCCATCAGTCATTTCCAGTCCAGGCTTCCTCCCCATCAGCCCATTTCCACTCGTAGACCAGCCCCCCATCAACCATTTCCAGTCCAAGCTTCCCCCCATTAGCCATTTCCAGTCCAAACCTCCCCCCCATCAGCTCATTTCCAGTCTCAGCTTACCCTCCCATCAGCTCATTTCGAGTCCTATTCCCCCATCAGTCATTTCCAGTCCTATTCCAGCCCCCATCAGCCCATTTCCAGTCCAAGCTCCCCCTGATCAGCCCATTTCCCGTCCTATTCCCCCATCAACCATTTCCAGTCCTGTTCCAGCCCATCAGCCCATTTCCAGTTCAAGCTCCTCCCATCAGCCAATTTCCAATCCTAGCCTCCCCATAAGTCATTTCCAATCCAAGCTTCCTCCCCATCAGCCCATTTCCAGTCCTATTCCAGCCCCCCAGCCCATATCCAGTCTGTTCCCTCCACCATCCAGTTTCCAATCCTAGCCCCCCATCAGCCCATTTCCAGTCCTATTCCAGCTCCCCATCTGCCCATTTCCAATCCTAGCCCCCCATCAGTCATTTCCAATCCAAGCTTCCTCCCCATCAGCCCATTTCCAGTGCTATTCCAGCCCTCATCAGCCCATTTCCAGTCCAAACCTCCCCCCCATCAGCCCATTTCCAGTACCAGCTAACCCTCCCATCAGCTCATTTCGAGTCCTATTCCCCCATCAGTCATTTCCAGTCCTATTCCAGCCCCCATCAGCCCATTTCCAGTCCAAGCTCCCCTTGATCAGCCCATTTCCCGTCCTATTCCCCCATCAACCATTTCCAGTCCTGTTCCAGCCCATCAGCCCATTTCCAGCTCAAGCTCCTCCCATCAGCCAATTTCCAATCCTAGCCCCCCCATCAGTCATTTCCAGTCCAAGCTTCCTCCCTATCAGCCCATTTCTAATCCTAGCCCCCCCCGGCAGCCCACTTCCAATCCTTGCCCACCTCCCCACCGAAGAGACCCGTGGCCATCTAAGGAACTTCAGAGGGAGCTGGGGAAGCCCACACGAGGCCCCGGCTCCCTTTGCACAGCCGCCAGCGTGAAGAGTATTTTCCCTCACGCTGGCGGTTGTTTCTGTGAAGTGCACTGAATGCTGGGAAAGGTTAAAGGGCATTTCCCGCCACTCGCACACTTTACAGAAACAGCCACCAGCGTGAGGGTAAACACTATTCACGCTGGCGGCTATGCAGAGGGAGCTGGGACCTCATGTGGGCTTCCCCGGCTCCCTCTGAAGCCGTCCATTTGTGCGAGAATGAAGTTCGCACGGAGACCCCTGAAGCGTGGGGTCCTGTGCAAACAACATTCTCGCACAATGGATGGGTTTTGTATTAATTTGAATTAGGGTACAACATAATATCTTTGGAATTGGTGTAATAAACAGTGGTACATATCACATTGGGTTGTACTTACAGTCTAAGCGGCAGGGTAGAGTAGCTCTGTTCTTGTGCTTGTTTTCAGTCAATTGGCAGGTTGTTGGTGGGTCGAGGTCGACACCAGAGAGTGCCTTTAATCCGCTATGTGAAACAGCTGCAGTTAATGGAGTGACAGTTTTGCTTGTCCCGGTGGTCCCAATGTGAGCACTGGGAGCTGGTCTTTAAGTTTTGTTTATGGTGATCGCTTTTCTGATTGCTGAGTTAAACCAGTTGGCAGGGGACGGAGTCTGCCATGGTGGCACTATTAGTGATGGCGGGACCTGGTAGAACAACTCTTAACTGAGTGGCTGGAAGACTTTGGTTACATTGCAGATGGTGGGAGCTGGAGGCGTTTTCTGTGAGGCACAGTGAGGCCTGCATATAAGTCCGTGATATTTCTTTCAATGCTGAGGGTCTAGATAGAGCGAGTGGCAGATCGTTGTTTGTCCTCAGTTGCTGTAGTTTGCAGCAGTTGTTGTTTACAGTAGTGTGTTCTTAGCGGGTCCCTGCCTAAGGACTATGCCAAAGGGTCCTCTGGAGAAAGCCCTCAGGCGTGGGCCCACCAGCTGCGGGCGTGCCTGAGCTCTGCACCGGCTTTTAAAGCTTGTACCTGTTGGAGTTGTGTGGCCCAATGGGCCTCATTGGTATGGAGTAGGGAGGGGCCTTCCTGCTCCCTCTGATGCTGCTGATCGGGCCGTGCAGGCTGAAGAGACCGGCCTGAGCTCTGCTCTGGCTTTTAAAGCTTGTGCCTACTAGAGTTGTGCAGCCTGATTGGCCTCATTGGTGTGGAGTGGGAAGGGGCCTTCCTGCTCCCTCTGATGCCGCCGATCGTGCCGTTTGGACTAAAGAGACTGGCCTGAGCTTTGCACCAGCTTTTAAAGCTTGCACTGCTTTAAATGGGCTCCCTGTTCTCTTGTTAAACACATCCTGTGCAAGATTTTATAACCCTGCATTGATCATCATTTCATCAAGATGCTCAAACAGGCCCCCCAAATACTCTTGGGTCACCTCCTCCACAATCTCCACTGGCCAAAGGTGGGCTGAGGCCTCCAGGTGTTTATCTTCAAACAGATCTCTGCAGTGCGTTTTTCCAAGAAGAAAAGGTGCTGGTACTCAAATGTAGGGCTCTTTCCTTTAATATATGAGGACCATGGATGAATTTTAGCAGGCAATGAAAAAGGTGCCAGTACTCCGTACCAATGTTCCCTCTAATTTTCTGTAGGCTGTGTGCGCATAAAATATCAGCTGTGCAGCTTTGGAAGGAAGGTTAAATTTTTGTGCGCCACATAACGACACTCTGTGTTATATACTTTAAAATTTGACTACACGTCAGAATACAGTATGTACACCACATTGATTGCACTAGAAAATATTGTAGAACTTGTGAAAACTGTAAATACACAACAACTTTTAAATTTTAAGACGTCTGTGTTGTTTTTTATCAGAATCAGAACCGTAATTTTTGTGCGCTCTGTTGTAAAGTATGTGCGCTCGCTCGGCGAGGTGTGTGCGCGCGCACACGCACACAGCTTAGAGGGAACAGTGCTCCGTACCACTACTTGCCCCCTCAAAAATAGCCCTGAATCTCTACCCATTCTGTACTATATAGTTAACCTGTTCCAAAATGGAGTAACCTCACTAAAATCTTCTTCTGGCTCTTGGACTAGCAGACAATTTGAGTTTCTAGCTATCAACTCTGCCCAATAGTGCTTTACTTGCAAAATTTATTTATTTATTTAAAAGTATTTATATCCCGAAAAGACAGACAGGAAGAAAATTGATGCCTTTGAATTATGGTGCTGGCGGCGAATACTGTGTATACCATGGACTGCCCGAAGAACAAACCTGTCGGTACTAGAGGAGATCAAACCTAAGCTTTCTTTAGAAACTCAGATGAAAAGACTTCGACTTTCATACTTTGGACACATCATGCGAAGAGAGAGATCATTAGAGAAAGACATCATGCTTGGCAAGATAGAAGGTAAACGCAAAAGAGGAAGGCCAGCAATGAGATGGATCGATACAATAACAGCAGCTATGGGTACCAGTCTGTCAACAATGAGCCGCCTGACTGAAGACCGAATACAATTTAGGATAGCTATCCAGAGGGTCGCCATGAGTCGACTCAGACTCGACGGCACTTAACAACAACAACATATCCCGCTTTATCCTTGGATCAGTGGGAGGAGTGGCCTAGTGGTTAGGACAAGGTACTTCAGGCCGGAGGGCCGGGGGTTCAAGTCCCACCTGGGGACAGCAATCTCAGGCTGGAGGGACTGGGATTTCTAGTCCTATAGGTACTCCTTGTGGTCTTGGGCAAGCCACTTAACCCTCCATTGCCCATGTTCCCTGTAAGTATTAGCGTATGTGTGTCATATCCCCTCATGTTAAATGTATCTCCCAATTGATTGCTTTGACCCAGTGAAAAAGCAGGATATAAATACAGCTAAATAAATAAATAAAGCGGATTTCACTGCAAATCAATCAAGTAGTGTAGTGCAGGGGTGTCGGCATGCAGTGGTTATGAAGGTAGTGTTCGTGAGTGTGTGGATAGGTAAATCTTGATTTGGGATGCAATATATACAGGTTGAGCTATCTACATTTGGCTATATACATTTTATTGAGAGTAATAGGATGTTTTTATGTTGTGGATGTCATGTATTGTGTAACTCGTTTTGTGGGGTAGTTAGGGTGGATTGGTGGTCTTCATTGAATTGTTCAATGAATAGGGTGGTTTTAAGTAGCTTCCGGAATTCTTTTATATCTGTTGTTGATTTTAGATTATCTGGGAGGACATCCCAGATAGCAGGGGCAGCAAGAGAGAAGGCTCGCATGGATGTGGATTTGTTTGTTCTTGTGAATACAGTAGGTGTTGGTATATTGTTTTTGGTGCTGTTTCTGTCTGGTCTTTTGCTTGTTTTGGTTCCAATGAGTTCCTGTAGTATTCCTGCTGAGATGTTGTTTTTAATTTTGAAGATGGTGAGCGCTGATTTATATTTTGCCTGTGAGGAGATTGGTAGCCAGTGTAGATCTTGTAGTATTGGAGTTATATGGTCTTGTATTGAAGCGCTAGTAATAATGCGGGCAGCAGTGTTCTGGACTATTTGTAAAGGATGGGTGGTTTGTTTAGGCAGACCTTGGAATAGTATATTACAGTAGTCCAGCAGAGGTATAATGATGGCCTGGCATACTGTACGGAAATGTTCTTTATTGAGGAGGGGTTTTAGTCTCCGGAGTGTTGTGAGTTTGAAGAAGGCTGTTCTGGATATCTTGTTGATATGCAGTAGGAGGGTGAATTGCTTGTCTAGGATCACTCCAAGGTATCTGACTTCGTCTTTTATTGTAATCGGTGTATTGGATATGTTGATAGCAGTAGGAGGAATAAATGTGGAGTCTCTTGTGATGATGATTGCTTCAGGTTTTTTATGTTGATGTTCAAGAGCGGGCCATCCCAGCATCAGATCCTGCCCAATCGGGGCATCCCGAGAACTCTTTAAAGCAGGGCACCATCTGGCACGCCCGCGCCTGCGGGCCCACACCTGAGGGCCTCACCAGAGGGCCCTTTGGCGTGGCCCTTAGGCGTGAGCCCGCTGAGCCTGAAAATACTAGTTTGGAGGGCACAGTCCACTAATCTCGATCTCCCAGTTTATATGCTCCTCCCGCCACCCAAACTGAAGCACCTCAAAAAACAAAAAGAAAACTTGCCCACAGCCAAGAATCAACAGCGTGATCACGTACCATCAAACTAACAAAAGAAACCCATATCGAAGTCTCGATCCAGATACTGATGCACAAGACAATCCAGGAACTGAACAAAAGCCTAAAGATAAGTATAGTTTCTGTAACTGGACATTGATAACTTTCTTGGCGTACTATAAGAACTGTAAGAACTCCGTACTAGACAAACATAACTATATGCCATAGAATTTTCTCAATTACTCTGAACTGCTTGCAACTGCAATAAGATCTGAAAAGTTTACTCTGCATCCACCCACTGCTACACTATAACCATTCACTTGCCTAGAAACACCTTAAACGCAACAAAAGTGTATAGACTAACTCTGTAACCACTCAATGCTACATTATATTACCTACTTGCCTAGAATAGCCGGAAACTGCATAAAGAATTACAATGTTTTATCCTTATAATTCAGTACCACATTATAATGATCTAACTGCTTAGAATTGCTTGTAACCCCACAAAGAATGGCACTGTTTAATCTTATACTGCAATTCATACTAACTGATCTGACTAGAATCATACCTGGAAATCTATTCGATCTGAAATATACTGAAAGTGTGATAGATAACCTATATCCCAGAACTACATTAAAAATTGTACCGTTTAAACTACCAATTTAAATAATACCCACCTAACACACTGCATCTAACTTTACCCTTACTAGTTCTCCCTCTCTCAAGCCTCACTTACACTCAGCCCCCTCACCAAAAAATACATAATGGCCCCCTTAAAAATTAAAAGCCTACCCCTTTCTCTTCTGCTAATAGCTCTCTTATTACAAAACCAACCACATCTCATATAAGAACATCCCTGTCATTTATAACCCCAACTGAAACTTACCACACACTCCATTACACAATCACTCTTCTAATCAACATTCCCGCTACTGCCACCACAGACTCCATCCCAGACTAATTCAGATAAACCATAAACAGCAAGTCAATGAAACTGACTCCTCCACTACAGTTACCAAACTAAAACTCATCCTAATAAACATTCGCTCCATACGGAACAAGATACCAATTGTTAATGACTTGATAAAACATAAAAAACCAGACATCCTCTTCAGTACCGAGACATGGCTGGCACCCACAGACACAATACTATTAAACCAACTCACATTATCACAATATGATGTATTCAATTGCCACAGAGATATAAAAAGAGGAGGTGGAGTACTCATACTCGCTAAAAAAGACTTACAATACACTCTAACAAACTCAAACAATGTTGATGGCATGGACATCATCAATGTTGAAAACAAGACCCTTGTATTCACCCTAATCTATAGACCCCCATCAGCTGATCAAAAATACCCTTCCCCTATCCTTGAGCTTGCATGTACTGCATCCCAAAGTAAACCACTCATAATCCTAGGTGACCTGAACTTCCCATCCTTAAATCAATCCCAAATAGATAACTTCATAGACGCCATGACACAAATGGGATATAATCAGATAATTCACTCCCCCACCCACACCAAAGGAAACTCATTAGATCTCATCTTCCTCCCCACCCCTCTTAATAACCACCAACTACTCTCCCCCCCCCCCCCCAATAATAACAGAAGTGCCTTGGTCTGACCATCACCTGATAACTTTCCATCTCCTAGCACAAACGCCCTCAAAATCTACAAACATATCACCACACTACTCGCGTTTTACACACTTTGATAACAACACTTTCCTTGAAAAGGTATTTCCTAAACTCATCACAAAATTACAAGACATCAATTTAACTATAGATAATTGGAATCTAACAATCCAGGAAGCGGCCGCCCCCACAAGAACCACCCAGAAACATAAAAAAATCAGAAAAATGGGTCACAAAAGACCTTGCTTTGCTACAGAAACAACTAAGGAAACAAGAAAAAAGATGGAGAAAACAAAAATCTAATGAAAACAAAACTAAATACACAAACATACTCAATGATTATAAGATTGCAATTAACAAATAACAAATCAAAAAGAGACTACCATTCCAAAGTAATAAACCTATCCCTCAACCGACCAAGAGAACTCTTCGCGATTGTGAAAACATTAACAAAAACACAAAACTCGGAACCTAAACAATCCAGTATAAGCGTACAAACCTTAGCATCTCATTTTGCCGAAAAACTAAAGAAACCCCCCCCCCCACCACAACCACAATATTAAAATACAATACAAAAACTAGCTCTGAATGGACAACCTTCCATATGGCTGAACAAAAACACCTCCTCAGAATTATAGCAATGATCAATACCACAACCTCCCACTCGACCCATGCCCAGTGTCATGGATCAAATCCACAAAAGATCTACTCGCTGAAAACATTCAATATATAGTTAACCAATCCCTTGCACAGGGCATCATGCCTAATGCCTTAAAACTCACTTCGATCCGTCCCATCATAAAAAACAATAAATTGGACCGAAAAGACCCAAACTCATATAGGCCAATAGCTAGCATACCATTCATTGCCAAGATTATAGAAAAAAACATACAACTCCAATTACAGGATTACATTGACGAACACGCCCTCCTTGATTCACACCAGTTCAGATTTCGCCCCTTCCATGGAGTTGAAACTCTCCTGATTGCACTGATGGATCTCCTTATCAAAGGTACAAATGACAACAACCAAGGTTTTCTACTCCTCTATACAGATATATCTGCTGCATTTGACAGCATCAATCACAACACACTAATCAATAGACTAGAAACCTTAGGAATAGGAGGGACAGTTATCAAATGGTTCAAGTCATACATATCACACAGATTAATACGAGTTTAAATAGGCCAAGACACATCAGAAACTTTCCCGCAAGGTCAGGGAATCCCCCAAGGCTCTACCCTCCCTGCCCTCCTCTTCAACTTATACCTAAAACCCATTACAAATATATTTAAAAAACACAAAATCAACCACTTCATATACGCTGATGACATCATGCTCGCCATCCCCATAAACACTAACAACCCCAAATATGACAACCTATCTCTTTAACCTGGAAAAGAGACGGCTGAGGGGAGATATGATAGAAGTCTATAAATTAATGAACGGAGTGGAACGGGTAAACGTAGATCAATTGTTTACCTTATCAGAATATAGAAAGACTAGGGGACATGCAATGAAGCTACAGGGTAAACTATTTAAGACTAATAAAAGAAAATATTTTTTCACTCAACGTGTAATCAAACTCTGGAATTTGTTACCGGAGGACGTAGTAAAGGCTGTTAGTGTAGCTGGGTTTAAAAAAGGTTTGGACAAGTTCCTGGAGGAAAGGTCCATAAACCATTATTAAGAAGGGACCCAGGATATGAATGCTTGAACCAATACAAGCATTGTGGAACCTGTGTCCCTTGGGGAAACTGCTAGGTACATATGACCTAGATTGGCCACTGTTGGAAACAGAATACTGGGCTTGATGGACCTTGGTCTGACCCAGTATGGCATATCTTATGTTCTTATGTTCTTATCTGAATGCATGTATGAGACCACCACTTGGTTCGAAAACAACTACCTCAGCATAAACTTTAAAAAAACAGAAGCAATGTTTATAACAAGAAAACCTGTCCTTGACAGGGCATTGAGTCAGAAAGAATTAAAGTTTTGCAGGAAACAAAATCTGCTGTAGAATCTATATGGATTGAAATTCCATGTAAAAGGGGGAAGGCAATGGCAGTAGGGGTGCACTATCGAGCGCCTGGCCAGAATGACCAAATGGATGATGAAATGCTCAAAGAAATCAAGGAAGCTAACAAAAGTTACAGCACAGTAATAATAATGGGTGATTTCAATTACCCCGGCATCGACTGGGTCAGTGCCACGTTAGGACATGCTAGGGAGATAAAGTTCCTAGATGAAATAAATGACTGCTTCTTGGAGTAGCTGGCTCATGAACCGACCAGAGGGGAAGCCATATTAGACCTAGTCCTTAGTGGAACACCAGATCTGGTGCAAGAGATAAGGGTGTTGGGGCCACTTGGCAATAGTGATCATAGCATGATCGCCTTTGATTTAATTAGTGGAGGAGGGATAGTAAGGAAATCCACAGTTCTACCTTTTAACTTTTGAAAGGGAGACTATGATAAAATGAGGAAAACAGTTAAGAAAAAACTAAAAGGAGCAGTTGCAAAGGTTAAAGACGTACATCAAGCTTGGGTGTTGTTGAAAAATACTATCTTGGAAGCCCAGACCAGCTGTATTCCATGCTTTAAGAAAAGTGGAAGAAGTCCAAAAAACTGCCAGCATGGTTTAAAGGTAAGGTCAGAGAGGCTGTAGTTGCCAAAAAAGCATCTTTCAGGAAATGGAAAAAAGAGCCAAACAACGAAACCTGGAAACAGCACAAGCACTGGCAAGTCAAATGCAAGGCATTGATAAGGCAGGCAAAGAGAGAATTTGAGAAGAAGCTTGCTGCGGAAGCAAAAACGCGAAATAAAGACCTTTTCAAGTACATTCGTAGCAAAAAACCTGTGAGAGAGTCAGTTGGTCCATTAGATGATCAAGGGATTAAAGGAGCACTAAGAGGCGACAAGGCGATAACGGAGAGACTGAATGAATTCTTTGCTTCGGTCTTTACTGAGGAAGATGTAGGGATGTTACCCATGACTAAAGTGGTATTTAAAGGTGCGGAAGAATTGAAGGAAATATCAATACATCGGGAAGATGTCTTACAACTATTAGATAAACTGAAGAGTAGCAAATCACCTGGGCCGGATGGTATACATCCAAGGGTGTTGAAAGAACTGAAATATGAGATTGCAGACCTGCTATTAGTAATTTGTGAACTATTATTAAAATCATCTCTAATACCTGAAGATTGGAGGATCGCCAATGTAACGCCAATTTTTAAAAAGGGTTGCAGGGGTGATCCTTGAAACTACAGACCGGTGAGCCTGACATCAGTACTGGGAAAAATGGTAGAAACCATCATAAAGAATAACATTACTCAGCATGTAGATAGTCATGGCTTAATGGGAGACAGCCAACATGGCTTTAGACAAGGAAGATCTCGTCTTACTAATCTGTTATGTTTTTTTGAAGGAGTGAATAAACAAGTGGACAAAGCTGAGTCGGTTGATATTGTGTATCTGGACTTTCAGAAAGCCTTTGACAAGGTCCCTCATCAGAGACGTTTGGCAAAACTACAGAGTCATGGGATAGGAGGCAGTGTACTATTGTGGATAAGGAACTGGTTAAAAGATAGAAAGCAGAGGGTAGGGCTAAATGGCCAATTTTCCCAATGGAGAAAGGTGAATAGTGGTGTACCCGAGGGATCTGTGCTGGGTCCACTGCTTTTTGACATATTCATAAATGACCTGGGAAGTGGAATAATGAGTGAGGTTATCAAATTTGCAGTCGACACAAAACTATTTAAAGTTGTTAAAACCCAAGAGGATTGTGGAAAATTGCAAGAGGATCTTGATAAACTGGAAGACTGGGCATCAAAATGGCAGATGAAATTTAATGTGGACAAGTGCAAGGTTATGCACCTAGGGAAGAACAACCCAAACTATAGTTACACGATGCAAGGTTCCACATTAGGAACCACCACCCAGGAAAAAGATTTAGGCGTCATTGTGGATACCATGTTAAAACCCTCGGCCCAGTGCGCAGCGGCGACCAAGAGAGCAAATAGAATGCTAGGTATCATAAGGAAAGGAATGGAAAATAAAACAAAAGATATTATAATGCCTCTATATCGTTCCATGGTGAGACCGCACCTTAAATATTGTGTGCAATTCTCGTCGCCGTATCTTAAAAAGGATATAGCGATTTTAGAAAAGGTTCAGAGAAGAGCCACCAAAATGGTAAAGGGGATGGAAGGATACTCCTATGAAGAAAGGCTATAAAGGTTAGGGACCCAGGATATCAATGCTTGAACCAATACAAGCATCGTGGAACTTGTGTCTCTTGGGGAAACTGCTAGGTACATATGACCTAGATTGGCCACTGTTGGAAACAGAATACTGGGCTTGATGGACCTTGGTCTGACCCAGTATGGCATATCTTATGTTCTTATGTTATGTTCTTATGACAATACTTACCCAACAACAATCACAATAAACAAAACAACTATACCTATTAAGAAAGAAGTAAAATACCTAGGAGTAATAATTGACCACACACTTACCATAATTCCCTACATAAAACAGACAGTAAAAACAATATTCTACAAACTTAAAACAATACAACACCTAAGACCTCTCCTTGACACACACGATTTCAGATCAGTAGTCAGCACACTCATCACCTTCCATTTCTACTATTGTAATAGTCTCCTAATTGGGCTTCCACTAAAAAGCACCTACCTATTGCAAAGAGCCCAGAACATATGTGCTAAGTTAATCATGAAAGCTAGATTAACTGACCATGTAACCCCAATATTGTTAGAATTGCATTGGCTCCCTATAAACAGCCGAATAAAATATAAAATCTTACTAACAACCTTCAAACTCATTAATGACATCTCACCCTCACACCTGTACACACTACTACACGCCCCATCAGATACAAGAATGCGCAGACAAAATGCAATGCACTCTCTCATCACAGAAACAACCGTCAAAAAAATGAAGTCAACAACAAGCGCTAGGGCCTTCTCCTTTGCCGCCCCCACCCTATGGAACGAACTCCCACTAACCCTTTGTTTCATGAAAGACCTTCATCAATTCAAAAGAGAACTTAAAACCTACCTCTTTGTTAGTGATATAGTGGAAGGGCTGTTGGGTAAGGTTTGCCTCTTTGCGGATGATACCAAAATCTGCAATAGATACCCAGGAAGGTGTAGATAACATGAGGAGGGATCTAGCTAAGCTTGAAGAATGGTCTAGAATTTGGCAGCTGGGATTTAATGTTAAAAAATGTAAGGTCATGCATTTGGGCTGCAGCAATCAAGGGAGCAATACAGTATAGGAGGTGAAGTACTTTTGTCCACTAAAGAAGAGCGGGACCTAGGCGTGGTTGTGTCTGATGATCTTAAAGTAGCTAAACAGGTAGAAAGGGCGACGGCAAAAGCTAGAAGGATGCTTGGGTGCATACGAAGAGGAATGGCTAGCAGAAAAAAGGAGGTGATAATGCCTCTGTATAAGTCTTTGGTGCGACCTCATTTGGAGTATAGTGTGCAATTCTGGAGACCGCACCTTCAAAAGGATGTGAACAGGATGGAGTCGGTGCAGAGGGTGGCTACTAAAATGATTGGTGGGCTTCATTATAAAGCATATGAGGACAGACTTAAGGATCTTAATATGTACACCTTAGAGGAAAAAGGCGAGATAGAGGTGATATGATTGAGATGTTTAAACACCTCCGTGGCATAAATGTTCAGGGAGAGAGCCTCTTTCAATTGAAAGCAAGTTCTGCTTCGAGGGGACATGGGATGAGGGTGAAGGGAGATAGATTCAGGAGTGATATGCGGAAATATTTCTTTACGGAAAGAGTAGTGGATCCATGGAATAGTCTCCCAGTGGAGGTGGTAGAGATGAGGACAGTAACTGAATTCAAAAAAGCATGGGACCAACACAGACGATCTCTAAAGGTAAAAAGTGGACTGTTGTAGTTGTTGGTATGGAAGGACAGACTAGATAGGCCATGTGGTCTTTTTCTGTCATCATGTTTCTATGTTTCTTCACGAACCATTTTGAAATCCCCTACCAACAGAACACCTCGCCTCAACAATCACAGAAGCATACCCACATGACTCAAGATATAACAAATGACTATCACTGCCAAACCTCTCACTAATAACTCATTTATTTTCTGCAAAATGTCTTATGCATACTACTGTTGACGATCCTTGTGAATAGTTTTTGTAAATAGTTACAATTAATTGTATTATTGTTCCATATAGTATTATTTGTACGTAGTTCCAAAACACCTTTCTATGTAAAGTATACTTTAGTATACAAAAATGTTAATTGTTATATGTAAACCGCCCTTGATCTCTGGAAGGGGCGGTATAGAAGAAACTGTTAAATAAATAAATAAATAAATAAGTTGTTGTTAGTTAGCCAGTTTGTTATTTTTTGAATGCAGGTTGATATAGTGGTATAATCTGGGGAGTCCAGTTGAATAGGGGTATATGCCATGATGTCGTCAGCATATATGGCGTATTGTATCTTGTGTTTGTTAAATATTTTGCATATGGGCTGAATATAGATTTTGAAGAGGACAGCTGATAATGATGAGCCTTGGGGAACTCCTTGAGTAGTCTTGAAGGGTTCTGAGGTGAGGTTCCCAGATTTTACTCTCTATGGCCAAACTTCAAGGTATGATTGGAACTATTTAATTGTAGTTTCTTGTAGTCCAAACTCCGTTAGGCGCTTCAATAGGATGTGATGGGAAACTGTGTCGAATGCCGATGATATATTGATAAATATTAGTAGGAAGCCTTTCTTTATCTTGTCTATTCCTTTGATTATGTTATTGAATAGATGTATGAGTAGTGTCTCAGTGCCATGTTTTGGACGGAATCTGTGCTGGTGGGGATCTAGTGGGGCGAATTTGTCAATATACCTCATGGTCTACCTCACACTCCTGCACACTATAACACCCTACACACATGCAACCAGACCCAACACGCAGGTACCACTATTCCACCTCCTGCCTACCCAACCCACACAAATGCCCTGGACGTCCCTCCCACAGGGGAGCCAGCGTACCAAGCTAACAGCACGCAAGATGCATAATACCGCACGTACACCACCCACGCATTCCACACACAGCGCACACACCAACCCAATCATAACATCCGCAATCAGATGCGCATTACTGAATGCTAGATCAATCAGAAACAAGCACAATACTATCCACGACCTTATTCTGGACCAAAAACTGGACATAAACTGCATCACCGAAACCTGGCTCGATGACTCAGACCAGGTTATCCTGAACCAAGTCACCCCATCGGACTTCTCAGCATTCAACTGCATCAGAGCGCACAAGAGAGGAGGAGAAACCCTGATATTGGCCAGAAAAGACTACAGATTCAAACTGGTCTCTACCAGTAACTTGACCGAATCCAGCACAATCAATGTATCTAATAAGTACCTCAGCATATGCCTCACCTACAGGCCCCCTATGCCGTGGCAGATCATCTTTCCACGGTACTCGAATCAATATACGCACATAGCAGGCAACACAAACCTCTCATAGTGCTGGGAGACTACAACTTAACCTCTACGCCTACCAAAGAAGCTACAGTGTTACTTAAGGTCATGGAATCATTATATTACCACCAGACAATTGACGCACCAACACACCAACATGGTACCACTCCAGACCTTGTCTTTGTTCCAATAGAACTGGCGGAGCATGGCAAAGTCACAACCCCAACAATCACCCCGGTCCCATGGTCTGACCATCATGTAATTGCTTTCTCCTTGATCTTGGATAACCCCACTCGCCACACGGAGGAAGAGAGCAGCACCAGATGATTCAGAGCATACAACAAAGATGCTTTTCTAAAAGAAACAATTCCTCAGCTCCAACAGGAGTGCAACACCCTTGACATAACCATAGAGGAATGGAACCGCATAATAGCTGAGACCTCATCAGCTCCAAGCAGAGAAGGACCACACGCACACAGGAGACCCAGTGCTCCCTGGTATTCAAATGATATCAGGGATGCAAAACGTGTAATCAGGAAGCTGGAGAGGAAATGGAGGCGTGACAAGTCACAAGACTCTATGGCCCAGTACAGATCCAAGCAATTGGAATACAACAACCTGATCAATGAGCGCAAGCAACAACACCATACCAACCTAATCATGAGATCAGCCAACAAGCCAAAGGAGCTATTTAACATTGTGCAGAAGCTCACCAAAGACGCCACTCAGCACTGCAGCCATCACCTGGACCCACAAAAATTTGCAAACTACCTAAAAGCAAAGAACTCCAACCAAACGAGCACCCCTCTCCCCCAGGCATGCAACCTGAAAGTGACGGAGCCTCAGCAAACCTGGGAGAACTTTAGCATACCCTCAACACAGCAAATAGAGGACATAGTGAATGCCCTTAACATAACAACCTCGCCATCTGACCCATGCCCAGTGGTGTGGATCAAAGTTACTAGAAGCCAACTAGCCCATTACCTACACAAAATTGTTAAGGAATCCCTACAGCAAGGACATATGTCGCAATCCCTCAAGCAAGCCACGATACGCCAGATCCTCAAGAGCACCATGCTAAGCCCCTCTGATCCAAAATCCTACCACCGCATCTCTAGCCTTTCATTCCTCACAAAAATCATTGAAAAGACCGTGCAGGATCACATAGATTTGAACGCTCCACTTGACGTCCACCAGCATGGCTTTAAACCACAGCACAACGTGGAAACTCTGCTTACCTCTCTCTTCGACAATCTCCTAAAAGGCATGGACAACATAACGAACGGATTCCTGCTAGTGTTCATGGACATCTCAGCAGCTTTTGACACTGTGTCCCACACCATATTGCTACAGCGCCTGCAACAGATTGGAATAAGTGAGAACACCATAAAATGGTTTACCTCCTACCTGAAGAATCGGACGCAGCAAGTCAAATGTGCTCAAAAGAAATCACTTCAGTTCCCCGTTATGCAAGGAATACTACAAGGTTCAGCTCTTTCATCTATACTCTTTAATATATACATCCAACCCATATGCAACATCATCAAACGCCACAAACTACATTACCACCTGTACGCTGATGATATCATGGTATATGCCCCAATCATCCTGCAATCACCTGACATGACATCGATGACAAGCTGCCTTGAGGACATGGACACCTGGCTCACCGTTAACAACCTGATGGTCAACTTTGATAAAACAGAGGCTATGTTCATTACCAGAGACTTCACATTCAAGCCGCCCCAAACAATCAGCATTCTAAACAAAACTATAGCAATCGAGGATGAAGTGAGGTACCTGGGCATCACCCTGGACAGATCTCTGAACCTACAATCTCACATTACTAAAACTGCAGCAAAAGCCTACCACCGATTGAGGATCATCAGAAAACTCAAACTAATCCTTGACCAAGACCACTTCCGCACAGTTTGCCAAGCAGTCATCACCCCACTTCTAGACTATGGAAACTCACTATACCAAGGCCTCCCCCAGCAGTCTATTCACCCACTCCAAATGGTGCAGAATACTGCAGCACGTATCATCATGGGCACTGCAAGATCTGAACACATCACCCCCGTCCTGCGACAGTTGCACTGGCTCCCAATAATTGCAAGGGCAAAATTCAAATCAATCCTGAACATTTTCAAAATCTTCCACCACCGCTCTGCAGATGCGCTCCAGGATGTAATAACCAAGGATGTCAGTAACAGGCCTAGAAGAACCAACAATGACAAAAGGATCACCTTACCCACAGGTTATCACAAGACTAAGCTAATCTACTCATTTCTAAACTACTTGAACGTGCGGTTCACCGCCGCTGCCTTGACTTCCTCTCCTCTCATGCACTTCTGGATCCCTTGCAGTCTGGCTTTCATCCTTTACACTCCACTGAAACCGCTCTTGTCAAAGTCTCCAGTGACTTGTTCATGGTTAAATCCAAGGGCCTGTACTCCATCCTCATCCTTCTTGACCTCTCTGCTGCTTTCGACACCGTTGACCACAACCTTCTCCTCGACATCCTGTCCTCACTTGGCTTCAAGGGCTCTGTTCTATCCTGGTTCTCCTCCTATCTCTCCCATCGCTCCTTCAGTGTGTGTTCCGGTGGCTCCTCCTCTTCCTCTACCCTGCTCCCAGTTGGTGTACCCCAGGGATCTGTCTTGGGTCCACTCCTTTTCTCTCTCTATACCCAGTCCCTTGGTGTGCTTATCTCTTCCCATGGCTTTCAGTACCATCTGTATGCTTATGACTCCCAGATCTACCTCTCTACACCCGAACTCTCTCCAGCAGTCCAGACCCGGATCTCTGCCTGCCTTTCTGACATTGCTGCCTGGATGTCTCACCGCCACTTGAAATTGAACATGACCAAGACTGAACTTCTTATCTTTCCCCCTAATACCTCCTCTCCTCTTCCTCCTTTCTCAGTCTCTGTGGATGGCTCTGTACTCCTTCTTGTTTCCTTGGCCCGCAATCTGGGGGTTGTCTTTGACTCCTCTCTCTCGTTCTCCACACACATCCATCTCGTAGCTAAGACCTGCCATTTCTTTCTCTACAACATTAGCAAAACCTGCCCCCTCCTGTTTGAACACACTACTAAATCGCTCATCCACTCCTTAATCACCTCCCGCCTTGACTTCTGTAACCTGCTCCTTACTGGTCTCCCTTTGAGTCATCTCGCTCCCCTTCAATCTGTTCAACACTCTGCTGCACGGCTAATCTTCCACCATCCTCATCATGCCCATATTACTCCTCTCCTCAAGTCATTTCACTGGCTCCCTATCCAATTCTGCATCCAGTTCAAACTCCTCTTGCTGACCTATAAATGCATTCACTCCGCAGCTCCTCAGTACCTTTCATCTCTTATCTCCCCTTATAACCCCCCTCGGGTACTCCGCTCCTCTGACAAACTGTTTCTATCTATGCCCCGCTCTCTTACTGCTAGCTCCAGACTTCACTCCTTTCACCTTGCTGCACCTTACACCTGTAACAAACTACCTGTGTCTGTATGCCAGGCACCTTCTCTGGCCCTCTTCAAGTCCAGGTTGAAAGCTCACCTCTTTGCTGCTGCCTTTGGATCTTGACTAACCTGATCTCTTTTCTCTCCCTTGTTCTACCCCTCCCTACACCTTCCGTGTTTCCTGTGTTTGTCTTAACTAGATTGTAAGCTCGGATGAGCAGGGATTGTCTCTTACATATCTATACTGTACAGCGCTGCATATGACTGGTAGCGCTATATAAATGCTGAGTAGTAGTAGTAGTAGTAGTAGTAGACTAAGCAAGTAAATCTAAGAGAGCTCCCTCGCTACTGGCACCTGCATTATGGAACTCCCTCCCCATGGACTTAAGGGCCCTAAATAATACCAAGGACTTCCGCAAAGCTCTCAAGACCCAACTCTTCACCGAGGCCTATGAGCAACCACCTTAAGTTGCCAAGCACTAGATACCACCCAAGTGGCCCACTAGCTACCCTCACCACAGCCCCAACTGCCCGTCCCCATTTAGACCTATAAGTAGATAGTTTTTTACATATGTGAATTGTATCTCCTCCTGTTGAATGTATGCCTCACAATGTCTTGTTGACCACTTTGATTGAAGGATAAGGTGGTGTACAAAACTGTTTAAATAAATAAAATAAATAAATAAATGTGATGTTGGAGCTGTCTCTGTACAATTTTTTCAGTTATTTTAGCCAGGAATGGGAGGCTGGATATTGGGCGGTAGGTTGAAGGGTCAGTACTGTTGGATGAAGTAGATTTAGCAATGGGGCAGATAGTAGATTGCTTGAGGTCTTTTGGCATGTAGCCCTGGGTCAGAGAGGTGCTCACTATCTTTTCGATGAATGTGTTGAGTTCTTCTTTGGTGGATTTAATCCAAGTTACCGGGCAGGAGTCCAATGGAGAGGTGGTGCTGTTTAGAGCAGGGATGGTTTGTTCTATTTGTTTTGTTGATGGAATGCTGAAGTTCTTCCATTGATTGGTAGTTGTAGAGCCATCTGTTGCTGCTGTGTCCATAAGGGGGATGTTCTTATGGTGTGTGTTGGTGCTGTTCTTGGCTGTTAGGTAATCAGCAAAGGTTTGCAGGTGCATTTTGCTTTCATCTTTCATTGTTGGATCAATCATTAGGGTACGAACAATGTTGAAGAGTTCTTTAGGTTTATTACAGGCTTTTAGTACAAGGTTTGTGTGGTATTGTTGTTTATGTTTGTTTATTAGGTTATTGTAATCTTTTTGTATCTCCTGGTATTTTTTTAGTGTAGTTTCTGATTTGTTGCGTCTCCAGCGACGTTCCAGTTGCCTTAGTTTTCTTTTTGATTGTCTTATTGTGTTAGAGTACCATGGTGTAGATCTGGTCCTGTTTTTGTTGTGGTGTAAATTCATACGAGGTGTTAGTTGAGATGCAGTAAATATAGTGGTATTCCATGAGTTGATGGCTTGGTCCAGGTCGGTGAAATCTTAGGGTAGGGACTACACGGTATCTTTGAGGAATTGCTCTTTGTTAAAAGCTTTGAAGTGTCTTGTTGGCTGTTCCGTTTTCCGAGCTGCCTGTTTGGTATTGAGGTGGAGTTCAAATGATATTGCATGGTAATCTGACCATGGTATTGGTGTAGTTTTAGGTGGTGTTATGAGACCTTTATCTAGGGTGTTGGTTGGAACGAATATGCGGACTGGTGTAGAGCCAGAGCGATGGGATGGGCCCAATAAAATTTGCTTGAGTTGAATGGATTCCATTGCTTTGTGGAATGCAAATTCAGTTGTTGTTGAGGCAGATGTGAGATTTAGGTCTCCTAGCACAATGAGAGTCTTGTGTGGTGAGTTAGCTGCATATATCATGTCCAGAATGTTGGATGTGTCCTCTGTTGGGGCATTGGGGGGTTGGTATATTAAGCAGATGGATAGATGTTTGTTTTCAGTGTTGATGAATTCACAGTGTTCGGAGCTTTTGGAGGATGATGTCTTGAGCCTTAATTCTGATTGAGCAAGGATTAATACTCTTCCTCCTCATTTGTGAGTTCTGGGGCAGTTGTAAGCTGTGAATGCTGGTGGTGTTATTTGGTTCAGTATTATCTGGTCTGTACTCTTGAGCCATGATTCAGTAATGCATAGGATGTCAAGGTTGTTTTCATAAATGTAGTCGGTAATAGTATTTGTTTTGTTACATATTGATCTTGCATTTATCAGGCCTATGGTTAAGCGGGTGGTATGTGGAGAGTGCAATTCAGGTACGTATGTTTGTGACAATGGTTCTATTTGAATATATTTGGTAGGTCTCTTGCTGTGAGGTTTGTAGTGTGCAGATATGTATAAAGGTCGGTATATGTTAGGGACATATGATATATATATATAGGGGGAGCTTGTAAGGCTGTAATGTAGTTGGTGTAGTAAAATGCATCTGTTTGGTAAGAGCATAGGGTAAGAATTAGTACGCATGCATACATTTTTAGGACGAGTGTTCTTTTGTACTTTTGCTGTCCGTATAGGAGTTTGCAGCTTTTGTGTGCAGGAAGAGCGTGATGGGGTTGATGTTCCATGTTAGTGTTCTCCATGTGGGGTGAGCTACTCACCCACTGCTGGATTGTGTTCTTGGTTGTTAGTCTGGAGAGTTTTGGTGTCTAGTTCTAGGAGTTATCTGTTCTTTGTTGTGGTGTTATCTTGCAGTGCTCTGTTCTTCTTGTGGTGTGGGTTGGTTCTTGTTTCGGGTCTCCCGCCTAAAGGCCATGCCAAAAAATGCTCCCTTAGAAATGCCAGATCATTAAGGAACAAAATACCAGTAATATTAGACCACATCCATGATACTAGCCCAGATATTATGTTCATTACTGAAACCTGGCTTTCTGAAACTGATAAGCTTCTTTTTAATCCGTTGAAGGTACCAAACTATGATGTTTTTTACTCCCCTAGATCAAATAAACGTGGAGGAGGTGTTATTATTAAAAAGGAGCATAATGCATCCTCTTCCCTACCCAAGAGCATTAAAGACATCCTGGTAATAGAAAATAAGCATCTATCATTTTGTCTAGTATATAGACCACCTACATCAGACCCTAACAACCATCTTGGAAAAAGTCTCCACCATTCAGTAAAAAAGCAATTAATATTACTAGGGGACTTTAACCTAGCCTAGCTACACAACGTCCATGCAACCACCTTTCTAAATACCATGTCAGACATATCTTATCAATAAATAATAAATGTGCCAACACATAATAAAGGGAATACATTAGGCTTAATATTCCTACCTAATAAAATCTATGAACACCCCAAAACCACCAACCCTCAAACATTACCTGTGCCATGGTGAGATCACCACCTCATCAATTTCACACTATCATATCAAATACCTGACCACACAGACAACCATGCAACCAAACAACATACAAAATTGCAGAGTTTTGATAAGTATACATTTATAAAGGAGACCCTTATGAATAATGACCCTAACATCAGCGACCTAAATGACTTACTGTTGAACTGTAATATAACTGTTTCTAGGGCGGCCACATTACCAGCACCTCAGCATAATATAAGACATCACGGTCCACACCTCATTCAACATTGACCAACCTGACTACTTGAACATAATAACATGTCTGGAAGAAATGTCAAGCTGGCTCCTGCAATGAAATTTAATGATAAACTACAAGAAAACAGAAGCAATCTTCATAACAAAGAATTCTGCATTTGCTCCACCAAAACCTCTGCAAATAGCACATAGAAACATGACAACAGAAAAAGACCATATGGCCTATCTAGTCTGTCCTTCCATATCAACAACTACAACAGTCCCCTTTTTACCTTTAGAGATCCTCTGTGTTTGTCCCATGCTTTTTTGAATTCAGTTACTGTCCTCATCTCTACCACCGCCACTGGGAGACACCACCACTCTTTCCATAAAGAAATATTTCCGCATATCACTCCTGAATCTATCCCCCTTCACCCTCATCCCATGTCCCCTCGTAGCAGAACTTGCTTTCAATTGAAAGAGGCTCTCTCCCTGAATATTTATGCCACGGAGGTATTTAAACATCTCAATCATATCACCTCTATCCCGCCTTTCCTCTAAGGTGTACATATTAAGATCCCTAAGTCTGTCCTCATATGCTTTATAATGAAAACCACTAATCATCTTAGTAGCCACCCTCTGCTCCGACTCCATTCTGTTCACATCCTTTTGAAAGTGCGGTCTCCAGAACTGCACACCATACTCCAAATGAGGTCGCACCAAAGACTTATACAGAGGCACTATCACCTCCTTTTTTCTGCTAGCCGTTCCTCTCCGTATGCACACAAGCATCCTTCTAGCTTTTGCCGTCGCCTTTTCTACCTGTTTAGTTATTTTAAGATCATCAGACACAACCACGCCTAGGTCCCGCTCTTCTTTAGTGGACAAAAGTACTTCACCCCCTATGCTATATTGATCCCTTAGATTGCTGCAGCCCAAATGCATGACCTTACATTTTTTAACATTAAATCCCAGCTGCCAAATTCTAGACCATTCTTCAAGCTTAGCTAGATCCCTCCTCATGTTATCTACACCTTCCTGGGTGTCTACTCTATTGCAGATTTTGGTATCATCCGCAAAGAGGCAAACCTTACCCGACAGCCCTTCCGCTATATCACTAACAAAGATGTTAAAAAGAATCGGACCATGGACAGAACCCTGGGGCACACCACTGGTAACATCCCTATCCTCAGAGTGAGCTCCATTTACCTGTACTCTTTGTCTCCTTCCATCCAACCAATTACTAACCCAAGCAGTAACTTTAGGGTCCATCCCTAGGGTGCTCAGTTTGTTTATAAGTTGCCTGTGAGGAACAGTGTCAAAGGCTTTACTGAAATCCAAATACACCACATCTAGCGCTCTCCCTCCGTCCAACTCCCTGGTCACCCAGTCAAAGAAATCAATCAGATTTGTCTGACAAGACCTGTCTCTGGTGAATCCATGCTGCCTCGGATCCTGTAATCCACTGGACTCCAGAAAACTCACTATTTTCTCTTTCAGCAGCGTTTCCAATAATTTACTCACCACCAAAGTTAAACTAACTGGCCTGTAGTTTTCAACCACATCCTTACTTCCGCTTTTCTGTAAAGGCACCACGTGAGCCTCTCTCCATTCCTTTGGCACCACTCCCGACTCCAACGAGGCATTGAAAAGGTCAGTCAGTGGAGCTGCTAGAATGTCCCCAAGTTCCCTCGGTATTCTAGGATGTATCCCATCCGGTCCCATCGCTTTGTCTACTTTAAGTTGCGCTAGTTTCTCATGAACACAGTCTTCTGAAAATTGTTCAAGATGTCCCTCGCTTCTGTTCCCGTTTGTGGGTGTTTTCTGAGATCCTGCTCCTGGTTCTTCATCTGTGAACACAGAACAGAAATATTTGTTAAGCAATTCCGCTTTATCCTCATCAGCTTCTACATATTCCTCCCTTCACTTGAGTCTGACAATACCACTTCTGCCCTTCCTCTTCTCACTAACATATCTGAAAAATGTCTTATCCGCCCATTTTATTGCATTGGCTATTTCCTCCTCTTTTTGAATCTTTGCCTTCCTGACTACTTTGCTAGCTTCTCTGAGTTTTTCCAAATATAGATGTCTGTCTTCCTTTCTTTGTGATCTCTTGTATTTCATGAAGCCCTCCCTCTTTTTCTTCAATTTTTCAGCTACTTCTTTCGAAAGCCATAGCGGTCTCCTTTTCCTTTTACCTTTATTTACTATTTTAACAAAAAGGTTGGTTGCCCTTAAAATATGCCCTTTCAGTTTTGCCCACTGTTTTTCTACATACCCTAGCTGTTCCCATCCCACTAACGACTCCCTGAGGTATTGGCCCATCTTGGCAAAGTTAGTCTTCCTAAAGTCTAAGACCCTCACCTTTGAATGGATTCTAACAGCACTAGTCCTAATACTGAACCACACCATCTGGTAATCATTGGATGCAAAATGATCTTCAACTACATCAGAAACACTTTCACCATTGGTAAGCACCAAGTCCAGTATGGCCCCTTCACGTGTGGGGTCTGTTACCGATTGCCTGAATAGTTCTCCCTATAGAGAATCCAGGATCTCTTTATTTCTAGATGATACTGCAGCAGGAATGTGCCAATCAACATCTGGCATATTGAAATCCCCTATCAGTAGCACTTCCCCTTTCCTAGCAATGCTGCATATGTCTTCAATTAACTCTCTGTCCGCCTCTTCCTCTTGTGAGGGAAGTCTGTATATCACACCAATGCAAATAGATTTCTCTTTCCCTCTTTCTAGTTCAACCCACAATGCCTCCTCTCTCCCTTTTAAGCTCTGTAATTCCAAAGCTTTAATAGTATTTTTTACATATAGTGCCACTCCTCCTCAACTTCTTCCTACCCTGTCATTTCTGAATAAAGTATAGCCAGGTATAGTTACATCCCAATCATGGTTTTCTGTGAACCATGTTTCTGTAACTGCCACTAAATCCAAGTCAGCCATTCCTACCAAAGCTTCAACGTCAGGGATCTTATTTCCCATGCTATGGGCATTTATACACACTGCTTTCCATAACACCACAGAAGTGAAAATGAAAGTCAAATATCTGGGAATATACCTCGACCAAAACCTAAACTTTCAAGCACATATAATCAAGATTACAAAAACTGCCTACAACAAACTAAGAACAATACAAAAATTCAAACCTCTTCTGGACTTTAATAACTTCCGCACAGTCTGCCAGGCCTTGATAATGCCAATACTGGACTATTGCAATATCATCTACCAGGGGCTACGTGCCCAGTCTATCTGCCCTTTGCAATTACTACAAAACACGATGGCCCGTACACCAAGAACCAGCCACATAATCCCAACATTGAGACATCTATATTGGCTCCCCATAATCACCAGGACCAAATACAAAGCAATAATCACCATTTTCAAAATCCTACACCAACTATCACCTACAAACCCTCATCAGCAATTACCCTGAAAACAGAACAGAAAGGAAACTCAATAAAAACCTACTAATAATACCAAAGACCAAAACCAAAGCTAAACAAACAACCTGTCCTAGAGCTTTATCAATATATGCTCCATCACTCTAGAACGCCCTCCCAGAAAACATAAGAACCACCAATGACCTGTGGGACTTTCAGAAAGCCTTAAAAACACACCTTTTTTGGAATATTATGGACGAGAACCTGAAACACTGTGCGAAACGCACCCACTTCAATGAAATATGAACACATCCAATCATTCTACTTTCCATACAATAGCAGCAACCATTATAACCAACATCAAGAAACCATGTATCCATTATTGTTAATACCCCTGTTATATCCAAGTTTTTAATTCCTTATTCTATGTAAAGTTCATTTTGTTTAACGTTCAATGTAAACCGCTTTGAATGTAAGAAAAGTGGTGTAGAAAAATTGTTAAATAAATAAATAAGACAAAATAAAACTAAGCAATGGTATTCACAAGAAATAAGAGGCTTAAAAAGACAATTGTGGCTCTTGGCGCTTCATTCTTTGTCCGATATCCCTCTAAATGTTTGTTGTCTTTTCAGGGGGTTAGATTTTTTTTTCAATCTGCTTCAGTTAGAGAATTTTCTGTCTAGTAAGGAGGTCATGGATTTATGAGGTTTAGTGGGTGGATGAAAGGGTTTGTTTGGCTGTGAATATGGAGTTTAGTCTCCTTGGGGTTACTTTAATCTTATATCTCTTTATTGGGTTTGTTTCTCTCCTTTTGTGGACTATATTGTTTTGTTTTTCTTTTTCCTCAGAATGTGAAAGATTTTGTGCTTTAATTTTGTTCTGTTTGCCTGTAACTGGAACATTATGGAAAAATTAATAAAATATTTCAACTAAAAGACAAATGAGGAAGTTGGAGTGCACATGGAGAATCTCAAAATCTACTGAAGATAGAATAATCTACATGAATGCACTGCTAACATACCTTAATTCCATAAATAATAAAAAGAGAGAATTATTTGAAATAGTGAAATACTTGACTAATGCCCCAAATGACAGTACTAATAACCAGATCATAAACTCTCAAGTCCTGGCAAACTACTATATGAACAAATTAAAACCCTCGCATGATCATACTACACTAGCTGTACCTGCCAACCTAATATATCCTATGATATGGTCAGAGTTTTAGTATCTCTTGACTACTTGAATAACATTAAAACAAATATCAATACTACAACATCCGGTTTTGACCCATACTCAGTCAGTTGGTTAAACGTCACCACAATGAACTTGCACGAATCATACTTAATATGGTTAGAATGTCACTCTCAGTGACACATGCCTAAAGACCAAAAACAAGCTATTATATGTCCCATATTAAAACAAAAAGCACTGGATAAATCATGCCCTACATCTTACAGACCAATATCCAGCCTCCCATTTCTTGTGAAATTAATTGAAAAGATTCTTCATAACCAACTGCAGGATCACATTGATATGAATGCACCTCTAGATGACCACCAATATGGATTTAGACCGCAGCATGGTGTAGTGACTCTGTTATTAGCCCTATTTAACAAACTGATAAAAGGAATAGATAACTCAAAACAAACATTCATCCTTATCTTCTTAGATATTGCCTCAACCTTTGATTCTATCAATCATCATATTCTACTTGATAGGCTACAGCAGGGATGGCCAACTTGTGGCACATGTGCCAAAAGTGGCGCATTGCATGATTGGAAGTGGCACATTGCCACGGTAAGGGCTTCTTTGGGGGTGTGTGGAGCCAGACAGTGCCTTAGTGTGGCAATCGGCAGGTGAGTGGGCTGACAGTTTCTGAGATCTTCCTTCTTTCTGAAAATTGTCACATAGTCCATGTACTCCACAGCAACTAGTATGAGATACAAAATTGGAACGATGACCCACAACTGATTACGTGGTGCAGTACAGGGCAGGCTCGTGGAGTGCAGGAATGGCAACATTTCAGGGCAGCGCTGCTTTTTGCTGTCAGGGGTGTTGGAGGGCGGGGGGTTTTCTCCTTGCGTTTTCTTGTTTTGGAGGGGGGGGGGGAAGCATTCAAACTCAAGTTTTTGCATAGAGTTTAAAAAAACCCCAAAACAACACTTTTCAAATGATTTTATTTAGGGCCCATCTTTTAGCGAATGTCATTTTTCACATTAATCTGTTTTCAGTTAAAAAATATTCAGTAAGACTAGGAACAAATTGCAGAAAATGAGCAAAAGAAAAACAGAAAGTGATAGAAACATTACAAGCTTGGTGAAATCAAACCAGACTCAAAAGTCTCAGTAAAGTAAGCAATGTTTATTTTGTCTTTATATTAAATAATTGTATGCAAACATGCTAAATATGTCCATATTAACATATTTTAAAGAACTGAATGGGGGTACAAGTGTCGTATGGTGCATCTGAACTAGTGCGTGAAAAAATTGGTGCATGGAATGGAAAAGGTTGGCTACCCCTGGGCTACATCAAACTAGTATATATGGCACTACACTTCGTTCAAATTTTACTTATCTGACAGATCACAAAAAGTTAAAATTGACCAACAAGCATTTGATGTATACAACCAGCAACAAAGCTTACCCCAAGGCTCAGCCCTCTCTGCCCAATTATTCAATATCTATCTGCAACCCTTATGCAATATTATTCAAAAATATCAAGTTAGCTATTCCATATATGCTGACAATATTATGCTATACCTGCCTTTTGAAGTAACAAATCCTAGCTTTGAAGGCATGATATCCTGCGTCAACGAAATCTCACAATAGTTGAAATCCCATAACCTAAATATAAACTATAAAAAAACGGAGGTACTATTTATTACTAGAAACCAAGGTTTCAATCCAGCCCCCGATACTGATGCGAAAGAGGCCACCCTGGAAGTAAAAAAATGAAGTAAAATAGCTATATATTACTATAGATCAAATTCTCAGTTTAACATCCCACATAAAATTAACTACTAGAACTATTAACAACAAATTTAGAATGATAAAACAGTTGTGCTGATCACTAGCAGAACATGACTTCAAAACTATACTACAGGCAATGATATTCCCACACACTGATTATCGTAACAGCATACTCCAGGGACTTCCCAAGCAAGCTTTACATAGCCTTCAGATAGTTCAAAATATGGTTGCATGCATAACCCACAAATCACATATATCTGAACACATAACCCCAATACTATTCAATCTCTATTGATTACCAGTACAAAGCAGAATTAAATATAAATTACTGATGACCAACTTCAAATTGGTCAGAAACATAACTCCCTCATACTTATCCAGTCTTATAAAAATAACTCCAAATGATCGCCAAAGAAGAGGTTGCACACAAAATATCCTAACAGTGCCCCCAGAGTATCGCAAAACGAACTGTGCCACTAGTAACAGGGCTTTTTCATTAATTGCCCCAATGTTATAGAACACGCTTTCAGAGAAATTAAGGTCTTCCACTGATTTGTCCACATTTTGGAAAGACCTTAAAACACGTCTATTTATTGAACATTTTGGTAACTCTAATAAACCTGAAAACATCTATCCAACCTAGACCATTAACTAACCTCTCCCAAACAATATCTAAGCCCAGATAATTGCACATTCTAATAGTCACTATCACATGTCAGAAAAGTCACCAAACTAGTCAGCACTTTGTAAATAAATTTCTCCAGGACCAAGCAGGAAGTCAGTCCTCACATATGGGTGTCATCGGCGCCGATGAAGCCCCAGCGGAGCATTTCCCCAGCTTTCCATGAAAGCCTTTGGGAATGCAGGCACGCATTCGCGGTTCCCTTCCCGCCAAAAGGTGCCATCTTACCTCAGTCTCTTTTTTTCCCTGAAGCCCACCGGACGTGTGTCCTGTTCTCCCGGTTAAAAGTAGATTTTTTTTTGGCGATTATCACTATTTTTTCTCCCGGTTCGACGCCGGTTCCCCTACCGCCGGGTTTGGTACACCGGTATCGAGCCCGAGTCTTCTTTTTCAGTTGTTGCCCTTTGTGGCTGGCGTTCGCGCCCTTTTTTCACTTTTTCCCTGGAAGGCTGGTCTTTTGACCTCGCGGGGACTCTTTTTTCCCCGATGGCTTCCAGTGGTTTTAAAAAGTGTGATTGGTGTAAGAAATTAATGTCTCTCACCGACACACACGACTGCTGCCTTCGGTGCCTCGGCCCGGATCACGACCCTAAATCGTGCGGGCCCTATGGGAAGATGTCTTCCAAGGCACTCCGAAGTCGACAGCAACAAAAAGAAAGGCTTTTCTCGGACTCAGCCTCCGGCCGGGCCCGGACCTCGTCTGAGGCCTCGACATCTCGGGATTCCGATCCCGACCGCCGTCGAAGCTCCTCGGACAGGGGGTCCCCCGACTGGGAACGCAAGATGAAGAAGCGGCTCACGAGGGCGTCGTTGGAGGAGGTCCCTGGCTCCTCGAGGGCCAGGTCTAAGACCCCCGACCGTCGTCCCGGGCCCGTGGAACATGAGAATCCTGCAAAAGTTTCTTGGGTGGAGCCGGAATCTGCTGGACACGTAAGCCCCGTAGTCCTCGAGGACTCTCCTCCCAGGGAGCCGACGTCTCCCGAGCTGAGTCTCAGAATGACAGCCTTGGAGAGCAGACTGTCTGCCTTCATGGAGCAGCAGCGGGCACTGATGGCCAGCCTGTCTGGCGCATCTGCCCCGACCACCGGGACATCGACTTCGAAGTCGACCCCGGAGACCGAGCCGATACTCGAGTCCCTCGTGGCTCGGAGTCTACCTCGGTCGTGGTCTCCCTCGACCTCCCGTTCGGGACCGAGGTCATTGACGCCGGTGCCTCCGGCGTCGGGGCGGGTGCTCCAGGGCCCCGCGGGGTCGGACCCTGACTCATCCTCGGACGAGTCAGCTTGGGAGACGGAGGACGAGGAGTCTCCTGATACCTTCAAGACTCGGTGCGTCCCGTCAGACTCACCGCAGTCTGAGCCCCGGAGTAGAACCCCCCCGGAGGATACTCTGTTCTCAGAGTTCGTCCGGGATATGGCCACCGCATTGGCTATCCCAGCGGATCCCGAGGAAGAGCCTCGAGCTGAAGAGCTTGAGGCTCTACAGTATGACTCTCTCCGAAGGAGGCCTTTACTGTCCCGGTTCCTCCGATGCTGGAACGGCTCCTTTTCCGTATGAGGGAGGCATCGGCCTCGGCGCCGGTTCTCAGCAAGGGAGTCGACTCAATCTATCAACTCAGAAAGAGCCCTGGCTTTCAAAAGGCACAGCTACTACACCATTCTATGGTTGTGGAATCGGCCATGCATCGTCTGAAGAGCCAGAAGATGCACTCCACGGTGCCCCCTGGCAGGGAGGCCCGAAACCTCGATGACGTCGGTAGAAAGTGCTTCCAGGGCTCGATGCTTGCTTGCCGTGTCCAGTCGTACCAGCTGTACATGGGCATGTACTTGCGGGATCTGGCCAAGGAGTTGGCCGGGTTCTCTGCTGGACTCTCCGGGGAACCCTTGCAGAGATTTAAGTCCTTGTCCTCGGGGATTCGGGACTGCTCGAAGTTCATGTCCCACGCTGCCTACGATGGCTTCGAAGCTTTGGCTCGAGTTGCGGCAGCCGACATCGCGGCTCGACGCCAGGCATGGCTGCAGTCAGTGGACCTCGAGCCATGGGTTAAGGACAAGTTGGTCGATGTCCCTTGCCGAGGTGAAAACCTTTTTGGCAAGCCCATGACCGAGAAGGCCGCTCAGCTCAAAACTGAGCACCTCACACGGACAAGGCTGTCTAGGAAGACCTCTGCCCCTTCTCATAAGAAGAAGGGCTTGGGTAAAAAGCCCTTTTACCTGAGGAAGGGCACTGCCTACAAACAGTACCCGCAATATCAGGCTGCCCAAGCTGCCCCCCAGGGTCAGCAAGCCAAGGGGCAGGGTAATGGGCCCCGTAGGCAGAGGACCCCCAAGCCTCCGGCCCCTGCTACCACTCAGCAGGGTGGGGGTTTTTGACTCCTTGAGCGTAGCCTCTCCTCCACTGCTCTCCCAACCCTGCAAAGGAGGTCGCCTTGCCCACTTTGCCCACCAGTGGCCCCTTATCACTGGGGATAGTTGGGTGTTGGACATAGTCCGCAGGGGCTATGCACTGCATTTTCACCAACTGCCTCCGCCTTACTTTCCAGGGGAGCCTCCAAGGCCTCCCCTGCACACAGACCTACTCCTTCAAGAGCTTCAAGGTCTGCTGGTGGACAGGGCGGTGGGGCCTGTGCCTCCCCACTTGCAAGGTCACGGTTTCTACTCCAGGTATTTCCTGGTACCCAAAAGAACCGGAGGCCTTCGACCCATTCTGAACCTCAGGAACCTCAACAAGTTCCTAGAGAAAGAAAAGTTCAAGATGCTTACTCTTGGAACACTTCTGCCCTACCTTCAGCAGGGAGATTGGCTATGCTCCTTAGATCTAAAGGATGCATACACTCACATCCTCATTCATCCAGACCACAGAAAGTGCCTCTGGTTCATGGTGGGAGGAAACCATTATCAGTACAGAGTGCTGCCTTTCGGCCTCACCTCAGCTCCCAGGGTCTTTACCAAATGCCTGGCAGTGGTAGCGGCCTACCTGAGAAATCAGGGAATCTTTGTCTTCCCCTATCTGGACGACTGGCTCATCAGGGGTCAGACGTGCCAGGAGGCCAGACAAGCCACCCTCAGGACTATTGCTCTTCTTCAAGGCCTGGGATTTGTCATAAACTTCGCAAAGTCCACTTTGCTCCCCTCCCAAAACTTGGAGTTCATAGGGGCAAGGCTGGACTCTTTCCTAGCAAAGGCATTCTTGCCAGCAGACAGGGCCCAAAGACTGATGGACTTAGCAAATCAGTTTCTCAGGGGGTCAGTAGTCTCCGCCAGACTCTGCCTGAGGCTGCTTGGCCACATGGCTTCGACAGTACATGTGACCCCCAATGCCCGGCTCCATATGAGGCCTGCTCAGTGGTGCCTTCGGACTCAGTGGTCACAAGCCACAGGCAGCCTCAGAGACAGGATAAGGGTGTCCAGACCATTTCTAAACTAACTCAAATGGTGGCTGCACCCACTCAATCTTCTAAAGGGGGTTCCTTTTCAGATTCCTGGATATACAGTGATACTGACCACAGACGCCTCCCTGCAGAGCTGGGGAGCTCATTGTCTAGGCAAGTGCACCCAGGGCCTGTTGTCTCCTTGGGAAGCTGCACAGCAGATCAATCTCCTCGAGCTCAGAGCTATTCGATTAGCACTCAAAGCTTTCTCTCCTACCCTGGCTCATCAATCTGTCCTGGTTCAGACAGACAACCAGGTAGCCATGTTTTATGTGAACAAACAGGGCGGGACTGGGTCCAGAATCCTTTGTCGGGAGGCTCAGGACCTTTGTTCATTTGCCCTAAAGCACAACATGCTTCTCAAGGCTGTGTACCTCCCAGGCCAGGACAACTACCTGGCCGACAGGTTAAGCAGAATTCTGCAGCCCCACGAGTGGCAGCTGCATCCTTCAGTAGTTCAGAGGATCTTCCTGAAATGGGGTCTCCCTTTGGTGGATCTCTTTGCCAGTCCAATGAACAATCAACTGCCAAGGTTCTGCTCCAGGCAACTGCATCCTCTGAGAATAGCAGCAGATGCTTTTCTGATTCCACGGTCTCAGGGCCTCCTGTATGCGTTTCCTCCCACGCCCTTGGTGGCCCGAACTCTTTTCAAAATTCTTCAGGACAAGGCCTCGGTCCTGCTGGTGGCTCCAAGGTGGCCGAGACAGCCTTGGTTTCCTCTTCTGCTTCAACTGGCGATGGATCCCCCACTGCCTCTGGGGTTGCAACCCGACCTTCTCTCTCAGGAGCAGGGTTCCCTTCTGCACCCCAATCTCAAAGCTCTCAATTTGATGGCCTGGAGGCTGCAAGGGTAGTTTTGGCTCCCTGGGGCCTGCCTCAGGAAGTTGAGGAGGTTGTCCTAGCCTCTAGGAAACAGTCCACTAGGAAAACCTATGCTCTCAAATGGAAAAGGTTTTCTGTGTGGTGTCAGCTACGTACAGAGGACCCTTTCTCTTGTACTGTGCCAGTAGTACTTCAGTACTTACTTCACTTATCAAATCAGGGACTTAAGTCCAATTCTGTTCGGGTCCACCTCTCAGCTCTAGCAGCTCACCACTCACTAGTGGAGGGACATTCTCTGTCAGGTCACCCCTTGGTGTCCCGCTTTCTCAGGAGCTTGCTTTTGCTCAAGCCTCCAATCCGTCCTCCTGCCCCTGAGTGGGAGCTGAATGTGGTCTTGCAGCGACTGACTCGCCCACCTTTTGAGCCGATGGCTACTTGTCCACTACGCTTCCTCTCCTGGAAGACAATCTTCCTGATAGCCCTTACCTCGGCTAGGCGAGTGAGTGAGCTTCAGGCCCTGGTCTGTGATAGGCCTTACACCAGAATTTATAGGAACAGGGTAGTCCTTAGGACTCATCCAAAGTTCCTCCCTAAGGTTGTCTCCTCTTTCCACCTCAACCAGGAGGTGATTCTTCCAACATTCTTCCCTAGGCCTCATGTGGGAGGAGTGGTCTAGTGGTTAGGACAAGGTACTTCAGGCCGGAGGGCCGTGGGTTCAAGTCCCACCTGGGGACAGCAATCTCAGGCCGGAGGGACTGGGATTTCTAGTCCTATAGGCACTCCTTGTGGTCTTGGGCAAGCCACTTAACCCTCCATTGCCCATGTTCCCTGTAAGTATTAACGTATGTGTGTCATATCCCCTCGTGTTAAATGTATCCCCCAATTGACCGCTTTGACCCGGTGAAAAGCGGAATTTAAATACAGCTAAATAAATGCAAGCCAGGCTGAAGCAGTCCTGCATACCCTGGACTGTAGGAGGGCCTTATCCTTCTACCTTGACCGTACGCAGGGGCATAGAAGGGCTACTCAGCTCTTCGTATCCTTTGACCCCAATAAGTTGGGGTTGGCTGTGTCCAAGTGTACCTTGTTCATCTGGGTGGCTGACTGTATCACCTGGGCTTACAAGGCGGCTGACCTTCCTTTGCAGGGTAGGGTCACGGCCCATCGTGTCAGGGCAATGGCTGCCTCAGTGGCTCATCTCCGCTCTGTGCCCTTGGTAGACATCTGCAGGGCTGCAACTTGGTCTTCAAGCCAGACTTTTGCGGCCCATTACTGTCTGGAGAGGGAGTCCCGTAGGGACAGTGCTTTTGGCCAGGCAGTACTCCGGAATCTCTTTGAGGTTTAGGCAACACCTGCCCTCTGTTGGGCTACCGGTGGAGGTTGTGTCCTTGAAAAGCCTTTTCTTTGCTTCTGAGACTAGAGGGAGTTCTCTTGTTCAGCCTGGGTTCCTTGGTAGCCCAGAGCTAGGGAGTCACCCATATGTGAGGACTGACTTCCTGCTTGGTCCTGGAGAAAGAGTAGTTACTGACCTGTAACAGGTGTTCTCCAGGAGCAGCAGGAATCAGTCCTCACAACCCTCCCTCCTCCCCTGGGAGTTGCAGTTGTACATAGTTTATTTTTCATTTTTGTGTGCTGTTCTTAGCTATGTCATTTGACTGAGGTAAGATGGCACCTTTAGGCGGGAAGGGAACCGCGCATGTGTGCCTGCATTCCCAAAGGCTTTCATGGAAAGCTGGGGAAATGCTCCACTGGGGCTTCATCGGCGCCGATGACACCCATATGTGAGAACTAATTCCTGCTGCTCCTGGAGAACACCTGTTACAGGTGAGTAACTACTCTTGCCTGCATATAAGTTACTTTGGGCCTGATATTCGAAGACCTAGGTGCAGGGGCGGCCGAGGGGTGTGTAGGGCCATGTACAGAGATGAATTGCGGGGCCTCATTTGCATAATGAGCCTCATTTGCCTAAATATTTGCATAACATTAACATGTGCTTTTAGTAAACATGCCTCTTAATGAGTGTCTGAATAAAGAAAGACTAACAGATTTCTACCTTACTATATTCCAGTGACAACCACCAGGCCCATTAGGAAGTACTATCTTTATCTTTATTTCCAAATTTGATATACCGCTTTCGTCGAAACATATAAGTGGTTTACAATAATAAAAAGACTACGCTCCCTAACTATAGGAAAAAGAACGCCATAATAAAATAGGAAAAAGGGAAAAAGGGAAAAAGGACAGTGCAAACTTACAGTAAAATATAACAGACACAACAAGAACAAACTCAGGAAGGGATGGTAGTGGGCCTAAACACTGACCTTTTAGAACCCATAGTAAATCCACCGTATCATAACAGCACTACCAGGACTCACAAAGCACCAAACCTACCTATCAAAAGACAGCACTTTATTATTACTGTGCTCTAAATTTTGTTAGCTTCCTTGATTTCTTTGAGCATTTCATCATCCATTTGTTCATTCTTGCCAGGCGGTCGATAGTACACCCCCACAGCCATCGCCTTCCCCTTTTTACATTGAATTTCAATCCATAGAGATTCTACAGCAAATTTTCTTTCCTGCAAAACTTTAATCCTTTCTGACTCAATGCCCGCTCTAACATAGAGTGCAACCCTTCCACCAATTTGATTAGCTCTATCATTACGATATAGTTTGTACCCAGATATCACAGTGTCCCACTGGTTGTCCTCCTTCCACCATGTCTCTGAGATTCCATTCATATCTAACCTCTCATTTAGTGCTATATATTCTAACTCTCCCATCTTATTTTTTAGACTTCTAGCATTTGCATACAAGCATTTTAGAGACTGTATTTTATTCATATCAATCTGGCTATTGGTAGGCATGGGTAATTTGGAATCTGTCTGCTCCATACTCAAGGGCATTTGGGCTACTTTACTCTTTTTTGGAACCTTTCTGCTTTTGGATACATTGTTCCGAACCATGCGCTCTTGGGCGACTGTCAGCTTTCCCCTATTATCTAGTTTAAAAGCACCTCTATCTCCTTTTTAAAGGTTAATGCCAGCAGCCTGATTCCATCCCGGTTAAGGTAAAGCCCATCCCTTCGAAAGAGCCCATCCTTTCCCCAGAATGGTCCTCAGTTCCTAACAAATCCAAAACCTTCATCCTTGCACCATGGTCTCATCCACGCATTGAGACTCCGGAACTCTGCCTGCCTTTTGGGTCCTGCACCCTGGAAGTTCTGGATTTCAACTTCCTACCTAAAAGCTTAAATTTAACCGCCAGAACCTCCCTACCACATTTTCCTATGTCATTGGTACCGACATGTACCAAGACAGCAGACTCCTCCCCAGCACTATCTAAGATCTTATCTAGGTGACATGTGAGGTCCACTACTTTCACACTAGGCAGGCATGTTACCAGGCCATCTTCACGTCCACCAGCCACCCAGCTATCTAGAAGCCTAATGATCGAATCACCAACTATAACGGCTGTCCAACCCTTCCCTCATGGGCACATGGCCCTGGAGAAACTTCCTTGGTGCGAGAGGGATTTACATCACCTGGAGGACAAGTCCTAGTTACAGGATCACTTCCTGCCACACCAGGGTGATGCTCTCCTGTCACGTGACCTCTCTCCTCTATGGCAACAGGGATGCTGCCAGACTGGAGGTGGGACTTCAGGACTACCTCCCTGTAGGTCTCGTCTATGTACCTCTCTGTCTTTCTTATGTCTTCCAAGTCTGCTACTCTAGTCTCTAGAGAATGGACTCGTTCCCAGAGAGCAAAGAGCTCCTTGCACGTAGTGCACTCGTAAGACCTCTCACCAACTGGGAGAAAATCATACATGTGACACTCAATGCAAAAGACTGGAAAGTCCCCATCTCGCTGCTGGACTGCTGTCTGCATCTTAGTTTTAAGCTTGTGTTTAGATCTTTAAGTTCTTACTTACTAAGGGTTGCTGTGGATGCTTATACAAATAAAAGTGTACCTAATACTTTTAATATACCTTGTTCACCTGAAGTTTAATTAATCACAGATCCTTAACGTATGACTGATTTGGATAAAGAGCTGCACCTGAGAGCTGCTCCTTTCCTTTAAGATGTGTAAGTACCTATAAAGCTACGATTACCCCAGGGGTGGGTGGGTGTTGGGGAGGGAGGGAGGGAGGGAAATAAGACTTATTAAAAGAGGGCTGCTACACAGTACCCTCTTCTGTGCTTCTAAGGTAAGCTGTGACCACCATCCTGGGTGATTAACAGTCCTTGCTTAGATAGCTCTTTGCTGCTGCTAGGCTCTGACTTAGTATGAAATTTAAACTAGAAGCTCTCTGCTGGGTTCTAAATTTAACCAGAAAGCTCTCTTCTGTGTTTTAAATTTAAACTAAAAGCACTTTACTGCTACTAGCATCCTTCTAGCTTTTGCTGTCACCTTTTCTACCTGTTTAGCTACTTTAAGATCATCAGACACAACCACACCGAGGTCCCGTTCTTCTTTAGTGGGCAAAAGTACTTCACCCCCTATACTATATTGCTCCCTTGGATTGCTGCAGCCCAAATGCATGACCTTGCATTTTTTAACATTAAATCCCAGCTGCCAAATTCTAGACCATTCTTCAAACTTAGCTAGATCCCTCCTCATGTTATCTACACCTTCCTGGGTGTCTACTCTATTGCAGATTTTAGTATCATCCGCAAAGAGGCAAACCTTATCCGACAACACTTCCGCTATATCACTAACAAAGATGTTGAAAAGAATCGGACCAAGGACAGAGCCCTAGGGACTTGCCTGAGATCACAAGGAAGAGCAATGGGATTTGAACTCTTGCTTCCCTGATCCTAGCTTACTACGCTAACCATTAAGCTATTAAACATCCACATTTTCAAATATCATTCCGGGGATGTGTATGTAGATATCCTGTAGATGTTTGTGAAATTGTGCCTGAACTTGGACATGCCTGCTTTTTTTCAGACATTCTGGCTTGGACATCCCAGATTTCACTTGGACATCCTTTGTAAAATAATTTGTACCTTTTAGGCTTGTGCATTCCATCAGATCCCTCCTTGATTCTTCTGCACTATGGATTTTTATCCATGAGTGTATATTGAGGTGCTTGGATCACTCTAACTCCCTTTATGTTGGGGGTTACTCAGTATCATTTACATAGGTTGCAGCTGATACAGAATATGGCTTTTAAGGTCTTTTCTAATGCTAGAAGTATTGATCATGTTTCTCCTCTGTTTTTTAAGGAACATTGGCTGCCTTTCCCTTTTCATTTGTGCTTCAAGTTGCCGGTTCTGGCCGATACTGCTTATTATGCTGGTATTCCCTGTTACCTTTATATGTCCGTGACTCTCTACAGTCTGTCTTGAGCTCTTCAATCTTCTCAGGGGTTGCTGTTCCTTCCTCTCCCCATTTGGAGGCTACGAGTTTGGCTGCTTTTCAGTTTATAGTGCCTTGCTCTGAAACACATTGCCTTTGGAGTTTTGGAGTGAGGGTTCCCATTGTAAATATGAAACTCAACTGAAGACGTGTCTGTTTCGTCATGCCTTCTCAGAGTGGATCTGAAAGTGACAGAATAAAGAATTCCTTTTAGTATTTTGTCAATCATGCATAGTCCTTCTCCATCATTTTCTTTCATGAAAACAGAAGAGAAGCATTTAACATTTATGCTTTTTCCTTGTCACTTTTCACAAATCAGTCCTCAGCACCTTTATGTCTTTCAATTCCACCTCTGGTCTTCAAAGCTCCTCTTCCCAATATATCTGAAAAAAGTATTATCACCTTGCTTCATATTTTAGCCATTTTTTCTTCTCCATATGTTTTTGCCACCCTGATTTTTCTCTTTGTCTCTTCATCCAGTGTTCTTGTGTGTGTCCCTCTGTCATCTTCTGAATTCCGTGAAGCATCTTTTTTGCCTTTATTTTTTCAGTCACTTCTTTGGAGAACCATATTGGTTTCCTTCTCCTCTGTTTTTATTTACTTTCCTTAAATATAGATCCCTTGTCCTTTTTATAGCCTCTTTCAGCTTAGCCTGTTGCCTTTCCACTTCATTTATCTCTTCCTACCCTGCCAATTCCTCATTCAGGTATTTTCCCATTTTACTTATGTCAGCATTTTTGAAATTTAGAACTTTGAGTTTCCTGCAATTGAATTCTGTTTTGATTTTACCTCAAACCACACCATGTGGTGATCATTGTTGCTCAACTGGGCACCCACCTTGACATTAGACACACTATCTCCATTTAGATCCAGCGCTGACCCTTCTGTGGTGGGCTTCATCACTATTTGTTCAAGCAAAGAATTTTGTAAGGCATCCACTATTTTTCCATTTCTTTCCAGATTTGCAGATGGGATACTCCAATGCATATCTAGTAAAGTCACCAGGTATCATCACGACTCCCTTCATTACCACCTTTACAAATATCATTGATCAAGTCTTATTTCATTTTTTTAGAGTTGGAAGTTTGATGATTATACTAGTGTGGATGATAGTGCCATCTCCTCTTCCAAAGTGATCCACAGTGCTTCTTGTAATAAAGCAAATAAAACCTTGTTTAAACTTGTATTTAAGAAGCTAGTACATTATGGGGTATGTAACGTTCCCGCGCGGTAATGTAATGTTACAAACCGCGTGGAAGTGTTCCGCGGTGCGGTACGCACCGCACAGATGGAGGAGAGAGGGCGGAGAGCAGGGGTCAATGGGCAGGGAGTGGGCGGGGAGAAGCTCCCTGCACACTAACGCGCTGAACTGAAGGGCTGAATCCTACCGCGAATGAAAACCTGCCGTTAGATGCATATTTGCAGGAGAGAGAAACCATTTTGGTGTCAGCAATGTACAGCATAGGCAGGGAGCACAAAAAACGTGATAGTAATGCTCCATTTGCAGCAACAGCATAGTGGTCAAGTATGGCAGTGGTGTAAATGGGGCATGGGGGCTGCAGGCGACACATGTAGTGGGGGCAGCCGGGGCATAGGGTGGACTTGGGTGTTGCCCAGGTGGCACATAGGAACATAGAAACTGGAAGTCAGAAAGACAGCATCTGACAAAGGCCAAACACAATATGCAAATACCTTGACCACACTAGCTAATAGTTGCCAGGGCAGAGATAGGACATCCCCGCATCGATCCCACCCCCATGTTGAAGGGACAGAATGTTGTTAGGCGGTGATGGGGGTGTGTGGATGTCCATGTATGCCTTCCCACCCCAGACGCCGCACCATAGGCACCTGCCTACCTGAACAGTGGATGGCCTGGAACGGCGCACAACAAGCACCAATAGCATATGGTCATGTCAGCATAGCAGTGGGGTGTGTGTCCGTGCTGGAGGGGGCAGTGGCACCTGTCTGCAGTGGACCTAGGCCATGCCCTGTACCAGTACGTGGTGTTCAGTGCAAAAGAAAAGGTCTGGCTGAGGAGACGTAAAGGTAGGCCCAGGGACTGTTGTGCCTCTGTGGTCTCACTGTGGTGCAGTACACACAGCCAGTGTGACTCAGAGCAGAGGTCACAGGTTCAGGTCCCAGCTGCTGGAACCTGCAGAACACATCCCAAACCTTTGCCCTACTATGTAGATAGAACAGAAAAAGAGGAAATGTCTGGCTGAGAAGAAGTAAAGGTATTAATAAAATACAGTCTCTGAAATGCTTGTATGCAAATGCTAGAAGTCTAAACAATAAGATGGGAGAGTTAGAATATATAGCACTAAATGAGAGGTTAGATAGGATTGCAATCTCAGAGACATGGTGGAAGGAGGATAACCAGTGGGACACTGTGATACCTGGATACAAACTATATCATAATGATAGAACTGATCAAATTGGAGGAGGGGTTGCACTCTATGTTAGAGAGGGCATTGAGTCAGAAAGGATTAAAGTATTGCAGGAAACAAAATTTGCTGTAGAATCTCTATGGATTGAAATTCCATGTATGAAGGGGAAGGTGATGGCAGTGGGAGTGTACTATCGACCGCCTGGCCAGAATGAACAAATGGATGATGAAATGTTTAAAGAGATCAAGGAAGCTAACAAAAGTTACAGCAGAGTAGTAATAATGGGTGATTTCAATTACCCCGGTATCGACTGGGTCAGTGTCACGGCAGGACATGCTAGGGAGATAAAGTTTCTAGATGAAATATATGACTGCTTCTTGGAGCAGCTAGTTCATGAACTGACCAGAGGGGAAGCCATACTAGACCTAGTCCTTAGTGGAACACCAGATCTGGTGCAAGAGATAAGGGACCACTTGTCAATAGTGATCATAGCATGATCATGTTTGATTTAATTAGTGGAGGAGGGATAGTAAAGAAATCCACAGTACTACCTTTTAACTTTCGAAAGGGAGACTATGATAAAATGAGGAATATAGTTAAGAAAAAACTAAAAGGAGCAGTAGCAAAGGTTAAAGACTTACATCAAGCTTGGGTGTTGTTTAAAAATACTATCCTGGAAGCCCAGACCAGCTGTATTCCACGCATTAAGAAGAGTGGAAGAAAGTCCAAAAAACTGCCAGCATGGTTTAAAGATGAGGTCAGAGAGGCTGTTGCTGCCAAAAAAGCATCTTTCAGGAAATGGAAAAAAGAGCCAAACGACGAAAACTGGAAACAGCACAAGCACTGGCAAGTTAAATGCAAAGCATTGATAAGGCAGGCAAAGCGAGAATTTGAGAAGGAACTTGCTACGGAAGCAAAAACACGAAATAAAGACTTTTTCAAGTACATTCGTAGCAAAAGGCCTGTGAGAGAGTCAATTGGACCATTAGATGATAGAGGGGTAAAAGGGACACTAAAAGGAGACAAGGCTATTGTGGAGAGACTGAATGAATTCTTTGCTTCGGTCTTTACTGAGGAAGATGTAGGGATGTTACCCATGACAGAAGTGGTATTTAAATGTGATACTGCAGAGGAATTGAGAGAAATATCGCTACACCGGGAAGATGTATTACAACTATTTGATAAACTGAATAGTAGCAAATCACCTGGACTGGATGATATACATCCAAGAGTGTTGAAAGAACTGAAATATGAGATTGCAGACCTGCTATTAGTAATCTGTGAACTTTCATTACAATCATCTGTAATACCTGAAGATTGGAGGATCGCCAATGTAACGCCAATTTTTAAAAAGGGTTCCAGGGGTGATTCGAGAAATTACAGACTGGTAAGCCTGACATCAGTACCAGGGAAAATGGTAGAAACCATCATAAAGAACAAAATTACACAGCATGTAGATAGTCATGGCCTAATGGGAGACAACCAACATGGCTTTAGACAACGAAGATCTTGTCTTAGTAATCTGATATGTTTTTTTGAATGTGTGAATAAACAGGTAGACAAAGGTGAGTCGGCCCAGTGTGCAGCGGCTGCCAAGAGAGCAAATAGAATGCTAGGTATGATAAGGAAAGGAATGGAAAATAAAACAAAAGATATTATAATGCCTCTATATCGTTCCATGGTAAGACCGCACCTTGAATATTGTGTGCAATTCTGGTCGCCGTATCTTAAAAAGGATATAGCGATTTTAGAAAAGGTTCAGAGAAGAGCCACCAAAATGGTAAAGGGGATGGAAGGATACTCCTGTGAAGAAAGGCTAAAAAGGTTAGGGCTGTTTAACCTGGAAAAGAGACGGCTGAGGGGAGATATGATAGAAGTCTATAAATTAATGAACGGAGTGGAACGGGTAAACGTAGATCGATTGTTTACGTTATCAGAATATAGAAAGACTAGGGGACATGCAATGAAGCTACAGGGTAAACTATTTAAGACTAATAAAAGAAAATATTTTTTCACTCAACGTGTAATCAAACTCTGGAATTTGTTACCGGAGGATGTAGTAAAGGCTGTTAGTGTAGCTGGGTTTAAAAAAGGTTTGGACAAGTTCCTGGAGGAAAGGTCCATAAACCATTATTAAGAAGTGACCGAAGATATCAATGCTTGACCCAGTACAAGCATTGTGGTACTTGTGTCTCTTGGGGAAACTGCTAGGTACATATGACCTAGATTGGCCACTGTTGGAAACAGAATACTGGGCTTGATGGACCTTGGTCTGACCCAGTATGGCATATCTTATGTTCTTATGTTCTTAGTGTATCTGGACTTTCAGAAAGCCTTTGACAAGGTCCCTCATCAGAGACTTTTGGCAAAACTAAAAAGTCATGGGATAGGAGGCAGTGTACTATTGTGGATCGGGAACTGGTTAAAAGATAGAAAGCAGAGGGTAGGGCTAAATGGCCAGTTTTCCCAATGGAAAAAGGTGAATAGTGGAGTACGCCAGGGATCTGGACTGGGTCCACTACTTTTTGACATATTCATAAATGACCTGGAAAAGGGAATAACGAGTGAGGTTATCAAATTTGGCAGATGACACAAAACTGTTTAAAGTTGTTAAAACCCAAGAGGACTGTGGAAAACTGCAGGAGGATCTGGATAAATTGGAAGACTGGGCATCCAAATGGCAGATGAAATTTAATGTGGACAAGTGCAAAGTTATGCACCTAGGAAAGAACAACCCACACTATGGTTACACGATGCAAGGTTCCACATTGGGAACCACCACCCAGGAAAAAGATTTAGGAGTCATCGTGGATAACATGTTAAAACCCTCCGCCCAGTGTGCAACGGTGGCCAAGAAAGCAAATAGAATGCTAGGTATCATAAGGAAAGGAATGGAAAATAAAACAAAGGATATTATAATGCCTCTATATCGTTCCATGGTGAGACCGCACCTTAAATATTGTGTGCAATTCTGGTCGCCGTATCTTAAAAAGGATATAGCGTTATTAGAAAAGGTACAGAGAAGAGTCACCAAAATGGTAAAGGGGATGGAAGGCTACTCCTATTAAGAGAGGCTACAAAGCTTAGGGCTCTTCAACCTGGAAAAGAGACGGCTGAGGGGAGATATGATAGAGGTCTATAAATTAATGAATGGAGTGGAACGGGTAGAACGTAGATCAATTGTTTACGCTATCAGAATATAGAAAGACTAGGGGACATGCAATGAAGCTACAGGGTAAACTATTTTAGACAAATAAGAGAAAATATTTTTTCACTCAACCTGTAATCAAACTCTGGAATTTGTTACTGGAGGATGTAGTAAGAGTTGTTAGTGTAGCTGAGTTTAAAAAAGGTTTGGACAAGTTCCTGGAGGAATGGTCCATAAACCATTATTAAAAAGGGACCCAGGATATCAATGCTTGAGCCAATACAAGCATTGTGGAACCTGTGTCTTTTGGGGATACTGCTAGGTACGTATGACCTAGATTGGCCACTGTTGGAAACAGGATACTGGGCTTGATGGACCTTGGTCTGACCCAGTATGGCATATCTTATGTTCTTAGCTCCAGGGACTGCTGTGCCTCTGTGGCAACACCGTGGTGCAGTACACACAGATAGTGTGTCCAGGAGCAGAGGGTCACAGGTACAGGTCCCAGCTGTTGGAACCTGCAGAACACATCCCAATATTTTACCCTACTAAGTAGATACAACATCAAACCTTGCAATCCCCACAGCAGCGGCCAACAGGGGTAGAAACACCCACTCACACAGGCTCCACTATCCAAATCATTCTATACAGGCAGGCTGATGGCCCCAGCACAGAGTTGCAGGTAACATCACAGCACCACTGCTACCTCCTGCACAGTTCAGAAATGTCGGCAGTGTGGCAGGCAGGGTTGCCAAACACCCCTATCATTGCACAGTGCTGTAGTAGGAGTGTGTGTGTATGTCTATCCATTGTTTTGTGGCTGCCCACCCCGCTCTCGACCCATATTGTCCAACTGTTACCAGCGTTAGCCTGCAAATGTGCAAAATGAGGAGCAAGGTAGTGTGTATATGGGCCAGACAGGATGAATTGGGCAGGCTGCATCTGCACAGGGAGTATTGCAATGGCTGGTACACTGTAGTATCTGAACACCACCTGCATGGACAGGGTGGCCCCAGCATGTCATGCTGGGAGGTCAGTCTCACCCTGACTCAGCAGTGACTATGGCATGTCCAGGTTTCCCTATAGTGCTCTATACTATCTGTTTCCAGTGATACCTGCGTGATCCCAGTACTGGGGCCCAATCACTGACATACCTGCTTGGTGTGTGTGCTGCACATCCTACGTCTGGGTGCACATGTTTTCTCTGTGAGTATGTACCAGGGACTGGCCAGTGGCATGTCTGCAGTTAGTCTGTGCATGGTGAAAACACAGTGTATTGTCACAAGCACAACGTCCATAGCCACATGTCTTTAGTGGTCGAGGGGCATGGTGGTTGAGCATCCCTTCTTCTATCAGCTCTTAACAGCCTATTTCTTCGTGTTGGCTTCTGGGAAGTGTAGTACTGCTAAAATATGTTGGTGCTTTAAGTAGAAGGTTTGTAGTTGAGGTAACCGAGGGTAAGGCTTTGTCGCAGGGCACCCTCTGTAGAGGGGTAGTAGACCCGAGAGGGACCCGGACACAAGAAAGGTGAGGGTTGAGGTTGGCCTATGCTGCAAGGGTTAAGGGTGGTTATTCCTTGTGGCTTCCTTGTAACCAACACTCAAAGAACGAATGCACAGAGTGGAGGGAAAGTTAAAGGCTTTATTTCCCTTTCTTGCACAAAACGGTTCAAAAGGATTGGTTATGGTAACAACTGAAATGTCCTTACTTCAGGATAGAAAAAAATAAAAGCAAGCAATAACGTAAAGGCTGTTATCTTCACAGAACATTTGTACAAAAACAATAAACTTCCTTCACTTAGTTATCTGATACATTGGAGATATATTCAACACTCCCCGAGGCACAATATGTACAATCCACTGCATTATCTGATTCTTCCCCCTCTGATCCTACTTGCATGGATTCAACCTCAGAAGCCTCTGAATCTGTAACATCAGGGTAATCGTAATCGGGTTTCTTATATACTTGTTGCACTATGTCCCAATGCCTAGCACTTAGCTTTGGGCGTCGGTCTCCAGGAGTTTTGCAGTACAACGGTCCCTCTCTGATTAGAGGTTCCAAAGCAGATTCATAAAAAGATTTCCCACTCAAACTTCTCTTCTTAGGCATACTTCTTTCATAGTCTTGCTTATAAGAATGTTTAGGATAACAGTAATCCTCTTCCCACTGTCTTCCCCATACTTTAGGCTTCTGAAGGTAATTATCAGTAATAAGAGTTTTACCTTTGAGGCTTCTCTTCCTTCTTTCTAGTAAGGCTTGAGGCCTACCTTGGTTTGGCTTCAGCGCAGCAGTGCTCAGGTTCTCCTGCGGTCTTTCCTTAGACTTCAGACCATAGTGGTAAGGATGTTTTCTTTCTTCCAAACAAACATTTCCCACCTCTGAAAATGGTCGAACCTCTTTATTCCACGGCTGCTGTGAGGACCTTCTGCCAGGTACTCCCTTGCGGTCCCAGTACTTCTCTTGGCTTTTCCTCTGTTCCTTATTCCACTCCAACTCTGGTTGAAGTTCCTGCTTTGCTTTCTGCTCAGGACTCTGCTTCTTTCTGCTCTTGCCAGTGTATTTGCCTTCCTCTTGGCCTCCTCTACTCTGGTTCTGGCCACTGCTTCTGCTTTGGCTGCTGCTTTGGTCCTTCTCCTCCTCTCTCTCTAAGTCAGACCTGCCTCTGTTCAAAAAGAAGCTGTCTGGGCTTGCGTCCCGCCAAGAGAGGTGTGGTTTCTCAGTCTCTCTCTCGACTCTCCTGCTCCCCCTAGATGGATCCTCCCAATATTGCAAGTTGTGCTTGCCTTTTTCTGGTTTTAAAACTTTTTCTCTCTCTTCAAGAGGGTCCGCTGCATCACACATCCCCCTTCTTAAAATATTACGGGCTGGGGAAGCCTCCTCTCTGCAGCATGTAATACGTGACATCGCATCTGCGTTAAAATGCAGCTTCCCGGCTCGATGCTCCACTCTAAAATCATAGGGCTGCAAAGCCATATACCACCTGGTTAATCGACTATTTTCATTCCTCATGGTGTGCAACCACTTTAGAGGGGCATGGTCTGTTATGAGGACGAATTTCCTCCCTGTCAAATAGAATTTTAATGCCTCAATGGCCCATTTGATAGCGAGACATTCTCTTTCAATTGTAGCATATTTCCTTTCTGCCAGCGATAGTTTCCTACTAAGAAACATAATAGGATGTTCTGCCCCTTCTTGTATCTGGGATAGAACAGCACCCAGACCCGTCTCAGAGGCATCTGTCTGTAACAGGAAGGTTTGCCGAAAGTCTACCCCACGTAATATGGGGGCTTGACATAGCTTTCCCTTTAACCTTTGGAAAGCCGTCTCTGCCTCTGGTGACCATTTTAACACATTCGGGGCATTTTTCCTCAACATTTCTGTAAAAACATTGCTTTCCTCTGCAAAGTGCGGTATGAAGCGGCGGTAATAGCTGATGAGACCAAGGAAGCTTCTCAACTGCTTCTTGTGCTGGGGAACGGGAAACTTCCTGACGCCTTCCATCTTATCCAGTAGAGGTTGTACTGTTCCATGACCCACCAGGTGACTCAAGTATTTGACCTCTTTAGCAGCAAAGGTGCATTTCTTTGGGTTTAACGTGAGGCCTGCCCTTCTCATGGCTTCCAATATGGTACCTACTTGGTGGAGATGTTCCTTCCAGGTGGTACTGTGGATTACCACATCGTCCATGTAGGCAGTAGCGAAAGTTTGGTACGGACGCAGAATGATATCCATCAAACGCTGACATGTGGCCGCTGCCCCATGTAAACCGAAGGGCATTCTTCGGAATTGGAAGAGGCCCAAAGGTGTACTGAAGGCGGTTTTGGGCCTGGCATCCCGCGTCAAAGGGACCTGCCAGTACCCTTTTGTCATATCTAATGTTGTCAGAAATCTTGCTTGCCCGAGCCGGTCTAACAATTCCTCGATCCGAGGCATCGGGTAGGCATCGAAAGTGGACACGGCATTCACTTGGCGGAAGTCTATACAGAAACGCATAGTCCCGTCAGGCTTAGGTACCAGTACCACAGGACTGCACCACGGACTATGTGACTCCTCAATTATGTTCATTCGCAGCATTTCTTCTACTTGATTAACGACTTCCTGTTTTTTCGCCTCCGGCAACTGATATGGTCGTTGTCGGATAATTTTACCTGGAGGGGTGAGTATTTCGTGAGCGACCAATGAGGTTTCTCCAGGTATTGGTGTTAAGACATCCTTATATTCTTTCAACAATTGAGCTAAGTCCTCCTTTTGCCCCAAAGAGAGTTCCTCCCCGATCTGTGGCGTAGAGCCCTCTTTGCAGTCCTCTACCCGGGGACCGAGATCCTCTTCTGGGGGATCAGTTCCTATGGCCACGAAGCCTTCCAGCTCTGCCTTCCCTGTAGAGCCAAAACCCCTTGTTCCCCGGATCGTGGGAGCTAGCATGGCAACCTCTTCCAAGCTGGGGAATCCCACCCGTTCGCAAATCAGTTGCGCTATTCTGTCTCCGACTTGGACCTTAAAATCTTTGTTTGCGAAGTTACACAACAGGACTATTACTATGCCCCTGTAGTCGGGGTCGACTACTCCTGCAGCAACATCGAGGCTGTGTTTGGCGGCCAGCCCCGACCGTGGTGCTATCCTTCCATAGCACCCTGGGGGTAGCTCTATTTGTAGATCCGTGGTAACCAATTTACGCCACTGCTTTGGGATGACCTGGTTTTCGGCGCTATGGAGGTCATAGCCTGCAGCTTGGGATGATGCTCTTTGAGGACTCCGCGCTTTTTCTGAAGTTTTGCAAAATTTCAGCACAAACCTTTTTGATGGCTCTAGCCGTTCCTTTATGGGGAGTTTGTTAGGGTTTTCCCAAAGTGGGTTAGGCACTATAGGACCTGTAGTGGCGGCTAGGCTGTTCTGCTGGACTTTGGGACATTCAGTAGGCTTAGGTTGAACGCAAGTGGAATCTGGCTCTTTTGGGGGAGATAAACCTTCCTTTAGACTTTTCTTAAACTGGGGCCAATCACGGCCTAAGACCAATTCCTGCGGCAGCCTAGGTACAACTGCTATCAGCATTTCCCTTTCAATGCCTAATCCCTTTACGCCCAGTTTATATACCGGATAGCGGGTAGCTGCTCCATGCACACATTTTATTCTCACATTCCCCACTGGATATTCTGGGACCGATAAGCCCTGAGCCTTGATCCTTGACCATAACTTTTTCGAGATCATGGTTTGATCGGCTCCAGAATCCAGGAGTGCTTTCACTGTCATGCCTTGCACCTTTAAATTTAGAACAAAACCTTCACGTGTTGTTCTTGGGGACTCTCCCACCAAAGCAGTTCGTGAATAACATTCGTACTTTAAATGCCCTCTTTTACCACATGTAAAACATCTTTTGTTATTTTCCTTTGCTAGGGGCTTGGCATTTTTCCAGCCACAAAATGGAGGACTTGAGGGATTCTCTACTTTCTGTGTCTCCACTCCTATGGCTAGTTTAGAAGGGACTACCCTAGGTTGGCTGACTTTCTCTGCCTCTAAGTACCTCTCTGTAAGAGCTATTGCATCCCTAGTAGTGCAGCAGTTTTGTAATATTAAAAAGATCTGCACTCAGCTAGGTAGGGCGGCCATATATTGCTCAAGTGTTATAGCATCCATCAAGGTGCCTATGCTCTTCTTCTCGGGCTGTAACCATTTATGTGCCAGGCTGCATATTCTATGGCCTAACGCTTTAGGCGTTTCATTAGCTTTAAGGAAAGTGACCCTAAACATTTTGTTATATGCCCATGGCGTAAGGCCCAAATGATCCCTAATCGCTGTTACAACCTCTTCGTATGAATTAGCTAAAGCCGGGGGCATCGGAATATGGTACCTGTGAAAGAAAAACAGGAGAAAAGGAAACCCAAGTGCGGTTCTCCCAAAACTTCTCCCCACCTTTTCCTTTTTTTTTAAACTTCCCCTAATATCCAACACTAGGCAGGTTTAATTACATATTACCTTGTTTTAGTGTTGAATCAGCTTTGGGGAATATATGCTGCTGTCCCACAATGGCTCCACTGCTGCGAGATTCGCCGCAGGATTTCCAGGCTTCAGGATTTTCGCTCCATCCGCTCCGGATTCCGGTCACTCCACTCCGGGTTTTCTGACTCCGATCCGGTTTCTATATCCGCTCCGTTCCAGGCTTTCTTCAAGCAAATCAGTTCGGGTCTTACTTTTTTTTTTTTTTTTCAACCAAAAAAATTTTTTTTCCAGTTGCAGGTCTAATCCTGTATGCTTATTAATGTTGTAGCGATATCCTGCCAACTACGCCACTTATGTCGCACAGCACCCTCTGTAGAGGGGTAGTAGACCCGAGAGGGACCCGGACACAAGAAAGGTGAGGGTTGAAGTTGGCCTATGCTGCAAGGGTTAAGGGTGGTTATTCCTTGTGGCTTCCTTGTAACCAACGCTCAAAGAACGAATGCACAGAGTGAAGGGAAAGTTAAAGGCTTTATTTCCCTTTCTTGCACAAAACGGTTCAAAAGGATTGGTTATGGTAACAACTGAAATGTCCTTACTTCAGGATAGAAAAAAAATAAAAGCAAGCAATAAAGTAAAGGCTGTTATCTTCACAGAACATTTGTACAAAAACAATAAACTTCTTTCACTTAGTTATCTGATACATTGGAGATATATTCAACACTCCCCGAGGCACAATATGTACAATCCATTGCATTATCTGATTCTTCCCCCTCTGATCCTACTTGCATGGATTCAACCTCAGAAGCCTCTGAATCTGTAACATCAGGGTAATCGTAATCGGGTTTCTTATATACTTGTTGCACTATGTCCCAATGCCTAGCACTTAGCTTTGGGCATCGGTCTCCAGGAGTTTTGCAGTACAACGGTCCCTCTCTGATTAGAGGTTCAAAAGCAGATTCATAAAAAGATTTCCCACTCAAACTTCTCTTCTTAGGCATACTTCTTTCATAGTCTTGCTTATAAGAATGTTTAGGGTAACAGTAATCCTCTTCCCACTGTCTTCCCCATACTTTAGGCTTCTGAAGGTAATTATCAGTAATAAGAGTTTTACCTTTGAGGCTTCTCTTCCTTCTTTCTAGTAAGGCTTGAGGCCTACCTTGGTTTGGCTTCAGCGCAGCAGTGCTCAGGTTCTCCTGCGGTCTTTCCTTAGACTTCAGACCATAGTGGTAAGGATGTTTTCTTTCTTCCAAACAAACATTTCCCACCTCTGAAAATGGTCGAACCTCTTTATTCCACGGCTGCTGTGAGGACCTTCTGCCAGGTACTCCCTTGCGGTCCCAGTACTTCTCTTGGCTTTTCCTCTGTTCCTTATTCCACTCCAACTCTGGTTGAAGTTCCTGCTTTGCTTTCTGCTCAGGACTCTGCTTCTTTATGCTCTTGCCAGTGTATTTGCCTTCCTCTTGGCCTTCTCTACTCTGGTTCTGGCCGCTGCTTCTGCTTTGGCTGCTGCTTTGGTCCTTCTCCTCCTCTCTCTCTAAGTCAGACCTGCCTTTGTTCAAAAAGAAGCTGTCTGGGCTTGCGTCCCACCCAGAGAGGCGTGGTTTCTCAGTCTCTCTCTCGACTCTCCTGCTCCCCCTAGATGGATCCTCCCAATATTGCAAGTTGTGCTTGCCTTTTTCTGGTTTTAAAACTTTTTCTCTCTCTTCAAGAGGGTCCGCTGCATCACAGCTTGTAACAGAAAGTTTATTTCCATAACACAAAAACACAGCAGGTTCAAGGTATCATTTATAGGATTATAACTGTAGGATTTGCTTAAGGTACAGCAAATAATGGCAAACAAACCAAAAGAACTCAGAAATGGCTTCTTAAAGTCCTCTTACTTGCAGAAGTATTGCCTTTAGAAACTAGGCTGCCACTTTCCTTTTTTAGTCCTTGTTAAACAGAGCATAAAGAAAAATTCAAGCTTAATTCTTCTACATCAGTTTGGTTTCTGCCAGCCTCAAAAACCTCTCTAGGCTGCATTTCTACATGAAACCAAACTTAGAACAAAATAAACATTCCAAGCTGTTATCAAAACTCTTAGCAGGCTTTTGATATAGGAGAGGAGCAAGCAAAAACTCTTATAGCAGCTAACTTGGCTTTTCTTGCCGTTGCACAGTTCAAACACAGGTGATAAACAAGCATGAATCAGAGCTTCCAGATCAGGCTTACATTTCAGTAAATTTCCCTTTTAAAACATACAGGAATTTACTTCAACACTGCTTGTGCCGTATGGTTAGCTTCCAAGCAGAATTACTTCTTTCATGGCTAGCTTTCCTCAAGACCTCCTGTCTAGAGCTTGGCACAGAGAGCAATCCATAAAGCAATCTTCTTCCCCCAACTCTGACACTGGCTCTCCCAACTGCATGGGTTCTGACTCACCTGGTCATACTGCTCAGCTGACACCCTCTCTGGTGGTCTGAAAGCTTCTCCACGTCCTGGCCCCCACCTCTGTTGCCAACCTGTTGCAGGGAATTCAGCTTTCTCAGCTCTGGGTAGCTCAGGTCTTCTCCAAGAATCAGCTCCTTCTCTCAGACTCTTGTCTCAGCTGCTCTCCCGGCTGCTCTCCTTCTCATCTCTCTCTCTCTGCATAATCTAACCCAGGCTTATACCTCCAGGATTCTAACCCCACCTCTTTCTTTCCCAGGTGTTGGTAATCCTCTTGCCTCCTGGTATTAGAATAATCAGTGCACTTGTTAAAGTAAGGGCTTTGGTCCTCGTGCTTGCAATCCCTCTTTCTTACTTTATCAGTCATTGTGTGAAACTTGTTCCAGCTGGGGGTTTTCTGTCTTTGAAACCTGGCTGTGGCTTTCTCTCCCTGCACTCCTAGAAGGAGACCCTTAACTAGGGTGAATTCATTATGCTTCTCACCTCCCCCACTCTCAGGATAGCTGACTTTGCCACATACCCCCCTGCTTAAGATATTACTGGCTGTTGGAGGTGATTGGGGTTCCTCCAAACAGTCGGTAATTCGGGATAAAGCATCTGCATTTTGGTATGGCCTTCTGGTCCAATGCTCTACTTTAGATAAGCTGGCGACTGCTGACCTTTCCTGCCAGGGCCTAAGCACATTTATATGATAGACTTGTCTGCATCGCGAACTACTCTCCACCTCATAGGTTACTGGGCCTACTTGTCTGATCACTTTCCACGGTCCCTTCCACTGGGCCTCCAATTTTGGTGTAGCCCCTGCCACCATTACCAGGACTTTCTCCCCTTGGACTAACTGACGAGGTTTTGCCCTCTGGTCATATCGCTCTTTTTGGCGAGTTTGACTGGCTTGTAAATTCTCTTTAGCAGCCCGGGAAGTCCTATTTAACCGCCCCCTTAAGTCTCGTAGAAAGTGTGGGACTCCCATAGCCTCCCCCTCTGGCTCTATCCATTGCTCCCTTAAGATGTCAAGGATTCCCCGAGGTACTTGTCCATAAATTAATTCATAGGGAGACATGCCTAAAGAAGCCTGTGTCCGCTCCCTACAGGCGTAAAGTACGAAAGGTAGCAATACATCCCATTCCGTCACGTTCCCATCTAATCCCCATCTTAGCATCTGTTTTAGTGTTTGATTCAACCTCTCTACCAGACCATTAGACTGGGGGTGATAGGCAGCCGTTTTCACGTGCTGAATCCCAAAAGCATCCCAAACCTGGGCCAAATATTTTGACATAATGTTGGTCCCACGATCTGTTAACCCTTCCCGAGGAAAACCCACGTCGCAAAACAGTTTCACTACTTCTAACGCAACTGTTTTGGCAGTGATATTACGCAAAGGGACTGCCCATGGGAATCTGGTGGCCTGATCCACCATGACTAAAATATATTGAAAACCCCGAGGTGTTTTAACCAAGGGCCCAACTATATCCATGGCAATCCGTCCAATGGGATCAGATATTATGGGGGTCGGAATCAGGGGAAGTACTGGTGGCCGGGCAGCTGTGACCCGCTGACATGAGGGGCAAGCATCACAAAACCGCGAGGTTTCCTTAAAGACCCCGGGCCAGTAGAAACGTGCAAGGATCTGATCCAGTGTCCCTTGTACCCCTTTGTGGCCACCCACCGGATGGTCGTGGGCAAGCCTTAAGACTAACCCCTTGAAAGCCGCAGGCACCACCAGCTGTTTACGGACTGTCCTTGTCTGGGGATCGTGACTTTCCCTGTATAATATCTCTCTGTCTAAAAGAAATCTTGGAAGGGTATCTCGCGCCATTTGTGCATATTCAAATGCCCGTGTGAGTGCTGGGTCTGCCCGTAGTTCCTTTGGAAAGGTTGGAAACTTCTCAAACAACTCCGGAGGCACCCAAGATAACCCTTGGCCTGTTAGTATCCCAGCCCTCCCCTGGGCCCGCCATCACTTCTCGTGGCGTTTCGCAGCTTTCCCCTTCTTAGTCCTGGAGGACGGGGAAACCACCAGGTCGTCATGTGAGGGCAAAACCTTTAGGGAACTCTCTGAGGACCCGTCCCTTTGGTCACTGGCCAAAGCCTGGGACCGGGTAGACACAAAGCCAACCTTCTGTTTAACCTGGAGATCTCCTCCCGGGGACTTTTTGGTTGGATTTCTGGGATTCCCAAACAAAAGGCCAGGGACCACTGTTACCCTCCCTCCTGCCTTTTGCTCAAGGCCTTTCTCTAGCCCTTTCCTAAACTGGGGCCAATCCCTTCCTAACACTAGGTCGTGGGGAAGCTTTGGTACCACAGCCACGGGAATACTTTTTTGCACCCCTAACCCTCTTATCTCCAATGTATACATGGGGTAACAAGATGCAGCCCCGTGGATGCAACAGATCTGGACATGACCTTCTGGTCTCCTCTAGACATACTTTGCTTGGGCCTCAATGGCCTGCCAAAGCTTCTGGGATACCATACTTTGGTCAGCCCTAGAGTCAAGCAAAGCATTGGCAGGGATCCCCTGTATAATCACACTTAGGAGAAAACCCTCTCCAAGAGGCTTCACACTTGTACCAACCAACCCAGTACGAGCCTTGCATCCTCTTTGTAAGTGTCCCATCTCCCCACAATGAAAACACTTCTTTTTAGGCCACTTCTCCTGCTGAGCAGGCACATAAGTTTTCACAAAGCTTGTTTTATCTCCCTGTTTCATTTCTGATGAACCAAAACTGGCTTCAGCCTTTACTTTTGGAGCACCCCCTTTTGGCTGACGCGCTAACTCAGCTTCCATGTAGCGCTCAGTAAACAGAGTTGCCTCCTTTGTGCTCTGGCAGTTTTGTTGAATCAGAAATGATTGTATTTCCCTTGGCACTGCTGCCATAAACTGCTCCAATACTATCACATCTAATACCATATCCATATTTTTTCCATCTGGGGTCAGCCACTTTAATGCCAGGCCCCAAATCCTGTGGCTTAATGCCTTCGGCGTTTCTCCAGCCTTAAGGGCTGTGGCTCTGAACATCCTGTGATATACACTTTTTATCAATCCCAAATGGTCTCTAATAGCCGTTTCTACAGTATCATAGTCCAGGGCTTGGGCAGCTGGAATAGCCCTATATGCAGCCAGTGCTTCCCCTGTTAAAGAAGTTGCTAAACGCACTGCCCATTGGCTAGCTGGCCATCCCACAGCTTGCGCTACTCTTTCAAATGATTCTAAAAAGTCATCTATATCGTCCTCAGATGAAAGCTTGCCAAAATTAAAGGCCCCACTTGTGGGTGGGCCTACCAGCCTGTCCATTTGAAGAACTGATGGTCCTGCTGGTACCGACTCTCCTCCAGTTTCTTGCCTTTTGGATGCAATCAGGGCAGCCACTAAGTCCAAGACAGGTTGCCGTTGCTCCCTGATAGCTGCAACTGCTCTCTCCTGAGCTTGCTGTGCCAACTCTTGCTGGCGCTGGAACTGCGTTGCCACCCATTGAATCAAGTCCATGGACTCCATCTTCAGGGATACCTGCAAGAAAACACAAGACACCAAGGGCGGCACCACTCAACAGCCTCTTTGTCCCCTTTGCCTCAAAAGCATTCACTATTTTTTTTTATCCGAGCCAACCCCCACCTGGGTACACTTTACCTGACTCAGGTGTTGACTCTTGCTTCCAAAGGGTTGTCTTTATGATGCTTCAAGGCTGGCCTGCTCTGCCCTCCAGCTGACTCCACCTGTGAATCCACCTGAAGCTCCAGCAGTCGTCCGTGCTGTGTACCTTAGTGCTGTATATCCTTTGTATATCCTGAAGGCAAAATCCGAAAAACTATGCCACTGTCACAAGCACAATGCCCATAGCCACTTGCCTTTAGTGGTCGAGGGACGTGGTGGTTGAGGATTCCTTCTTCTATCAACTCTTAGCAGCCTATTTCTTTGTGTTAGCTTCTGGGAAGTGTAGTACTGCTAAAGTATGTTGGTGCTTTAAGTAGAAGGTTTGTAGTTGAGGTAACCGAGGGTAAGGCTTGTAACAGAAAGTTTATTTCCATAACACAAAAACACAGCAGGTTCAAGGTATCATTTACAGGAGTATAACTGTAGGATTTGCTTAAGGTACAGCAAATAATGGCAAACAAACCAAAAGAACTCAGAAATGGCTTCTTAAAGTCCTCTTACTTGCAGAAGTATTGCCTTTAGAAACTAGGCTGCCACTTTCCTTTTTTAGTCCTTGTTAAACAGAGCATAAAGAAAAATTCAAGCGTAATTCTTCTACATCAGTTTGGTTTCTGCCAGCCTCAAAAACCTCTCTAGGCTGCATTTCTACATGAAACCAAACTTAGAACAAAATAAACATTCCAAGCTGTTATCAAAACTCTTAGCAGGCTTTTGATATAGGAGAGGAGCAAGCAAAAACTCTTATAGTAGCTAACTTGGCTTTTCTTGCCGTTGCACAGTTCAAACACAGGTGATAAACAAGCATGAATCAGAGCTTCCAGATCAGGCTTACATTGCAGTAAATTTCCCTTTTAAAACATACAGGAATTTACCTCCACACTGCTTGTGCCGTATGGTTAACTTCCAAGGAGAATTACTTCTTTCAGGGCTAACTTTCCTCAAGACCTCCTGTCTAGAGTTTGGCATAGAGAGCAATCCATAAAGCAATCTTCTTCTCCCAACTCTGACACTGGTTCTCCCAACTGCATGGGTTCTGACTCACCGACCTGGTCAGACTGCTCAGCTGACAACCTCTCTGGTGGTCTGAAAGCTTCTCCACTTCCTGGCCCCCACCTCTGTTGCCAACATGTTGCAGGGAATTCAGCTCTCTCAGCTCTGGGTAGCTCAGCTCTTCTCCAAGAATCAGCTCCTTCTCTCAGCCTCTGTCTCAGCTGCTCTCCTTCTCATCTCTCTCTCTCTCTGCATAATCTAATCCAGGCTTATACCTCCGGGATTCTAACCCCACCTCTTTCTTTCCCAGGTGTTGGTAATCCCCCTGCCTCCTGGTATTAGAATAATCAGTGCACTTGTTAAAGTAAGGGTTTTGGTCCTCGTGCTTGCAATCCCTCTTTCTTACTTTATCAGTCATTGTGTGAAACTTGTTCCAGCTGGAGTTTTTCTGTCTTTGAAACCTGGCTGTGGCTTTCACTCCCTGCACTCCTAGAAGGGGACCCTTAACTAGGGTGAATTCATTATGCTTCTCACCTCCCCCACTCTCAGGATAGCTGACTTTGCCACAGTATGCTGCTGCAGGTGCAGTCTGACAGTGTTGTCTGATGATGCAAGGCAGACTGTGGTATGTGGCAAGAGAGGATTCACATGCCACCCCCACATTAATGCTGGTCTGCCAATGCCCCAGTCACAGGTATGTCTCATGCGCACTAGCCCTGGAGGGCTGTCCTTTGCCATCAGGAACGGGGTTGCTGGTCCCACAGCCAGTCCCGTGGGCTTAGGCACCTGTTCCTCCACGCCCCCACCTACAAGATAGGTGTTATGGGGCCCTTGGGGTCACATAGTGTGTACTACTCTGAACAGTAGGGGGCTGTGGTACATAACACTCATAAGACACTAGACACCCCTCCGCCCTGCTAACAGGTGGCCATGGCAGCCAGACCTTAACACTAGGTACACACTGATCTGGGTGGTCTCTGGTCCCAGAGGGACACCTGTGACTGCAGAACACAGATGGGCACAGAGGTACCTTTGGTCACACTGCTAGGGACACCTGCCACACACTGCTAGTGATGGGGATGTGCAGCAGGACCTATATGTAGCACCACATGTACTGTGGACCTAGTGCTGGGCAGCCATCCTTACCCTCAGGATGAACACAGAACCTGCACAATGGCAGGGTCCGTAGCTACTCTGTGCCAGTATCACGCTCGGCAGTCCATCTTACCAGGCTGCAGTAACAGAGAGGTGCAGACCCCATTTGGTGATCTGCTGTAGACCGCTGTTCCGCATGTGCAATGCATCATGGGTGTTGGTGCGGTTACCCTATCCTGGCGCACAGAGCAGATGGTTTGTGTGGTGACCTGCAGTCCCTCTGTAACCAGGCATTGCTGTACAGCAGGCCATAGAGATATAGCCCACTGGTTCGTACAATGACATTCCAAACTGTGTCCATGGGTTCGATCCCCCATTGTTCCTCCCTCCCATGCGTGTCAAACTCAGATATCTTGCATGTCTCTAACAGTCATATTTTTGCAGATATGTGCTGCAAGCCCATAATAGCCTCGCCACAGTGGCCGACATTCCTCTGGTCTGTTTATCTGTGTCTGTCAGCTGTGTAGAGTCCTGAATGCCTGTTCAGGCTGCCACCACAGGTCATGCACTGTTACCCTGTCCTGCATTGTGCCTCTATGTTGCCTGCCTTGCCGGTGCCTCATTTGCATGGTACCACCACACCTCTGTCCACCCAACATTGTAACTATCCTGGCACCCCCACCTCCCCTGGGGGACACGTATTCCCACCATCTGCCACCCACTGTCCTCCCAGTACTTTACATTGCCCACAGCCTGTGCTGTGGTACAGTTGCCCACAACATGTTTGTCAACAGTACTGGCAGCCAAATGGTCTGGCTGCAGATATAGCATGTCCAGGAGCTTCCAGCCCTCACCCCCAATCTCCTGTGCAGTGCCAGTACCCCATGGCCAATCCAGTGTTAGGGTGACATTAGTATCAATGGCCATAGGTAATGCATGTCAACCTGAAGCACCTTGCAGACCGCAGGGCAAAGTAACCTAGGGCACCGTAACATTGTTATGCCACCGTAAACAATGGCGAAATATCCCAGGGAGCCCACGAAGATGACCTGTCCAGGTGTGCCCAATACAGTGCCCTGCCTAGGGACCCCGATAAGGTGCCATAGAAGGTGCCTCACAAGGCACCTGACGAGCATCCTATATAGCACCTTACAATATGGTGCCCAGTAAGGCACCTACTAAGGCGCCATAGCACAATATACCATAGAAGGAACCTTAGAATGCACCATGTTCTGAAGCACGGTATCGGGCAATGTACAAAATGCCATTAGGGCTAAGGAGTCCCAGGATGCGCTCCTTAGCATACCGTTGCATAAGGCGTGCTCCAAAGTGCCGTAATCAACGTTCGCGTAACACGTGCCTGAGGCCCAGATGGCTGAAAGCCTGACACACTAACGTCAAGCCTCAGTGCCCACAAGAACATGGTCCGTCAGAGCAATATAACGTGGTATGTGTAGCGTAGTGGTTAGGCAATATGTCAGACTACAATGTATTTGTGAGTTCAAATCCCAGATGGGGATATCACAATGGGAAGAAGATGGGTATAGGGCATGTCACAAACAGAAAGACCAGTCGTAGTCAGATATATAAGAGGATAGCTGTAACATAAACAAATAGGCCAACACACATCGCAAACCGAGGTACGTGCGTGGCTACGCGCACACTGCGGAGGTGTGTTTTTACTGCGTCATATGAGGTTTGACCACATACAGCAGACAAGATGGCTGCCAGGTCCAGAAAGCCTGGATTTACGCATGCAGACCTCTACCTACTCGCAGAGCTCATATGCTTCCATCAGGAGCGCCTGTTTCCAGGCTCCTCCCGTAGGCAGGACCTCACCAGAGTGAGGAGAGCCTGGGGGCATCTCACCAGGCGCTATAATAGAAATGCTGACTACCCACGTTGTGGCAGCACTGATAGCATGCAATAAATAATACCCGGAGTCAGTTCAAGGATCCAAACCAATGTATTGTGCACAAGGCCCAAGCATCAAAGGACTGAGCAATGGCGAACAGGAACAACTTCCTTAAATACAAGCTTCACAGTTTGATACAGGCAGAGTTTCTATTGGTCCCAACGCCCCCTGCACCTATCCAATCGGGGACCCCTCACTGGGCCCTGCTCCCCCTTCTCAGGCTATGCTAACACAGGCTCAGTTTCTAGACATAATACATTCCTGCTACAAGGTCACTGCATCAGCATAAAAGCATGGAATAAAGGATTAATACAAACTTATCAAAAGCAGTTTAGAGCGGTTTAAGGCAGATCCTCAGCCTTCACTGACTTTGGTCTTTCTCAGCACTACTATTTCTAGCAGTGGGGGTGGGGACTCCGGCCTAGCTTGCAGGCTCATACATGTACAGGCTATTATATAGGCCATAGCCTACCACAACGTGAGGTAAGTGCATGGGGACAGGCACCCAAACCTAGGACTTTAAATAAATAGCCGGCAACCAACACACATATCAGACACGCACAGCAAGGGAAAAGTAGGTAGCTGTGTGTCCAAATGGGATCAATGTAGGCCCCCTGTTGATGTTTGCAGATCTGCTCCGTCCCCAGGGGGCCGCAAAACCCATTACAGAGGTCTATTATCCATCCTGGTGTTATGGTACCTGCTCCTATTGCAGTTTCACAGATGTGCCCTATCCCCAGGATGCCCAGGCCACATTACAGAGGTCTAATATTCATTCTGTTGCTAAGGTACCTGCTCCTGTTGTAGTTACACAGATGTGCCAAATCCCCAGGATGCTCCAGGACTCATTACAGAGGTCTATTATCCATCCTGGTGTTATGGTACCTGCTCTTGTTTAAGTTTCACAGGTCTACCAAATCCCCAGGATGCTCCAGGCCTCAGTACAAAGGTCTATTATCCATCCTGGTGTTATGGTACCTGCTCTTGTTTAAGTTTCACAGGTCTGCCAAATCCCCAGGATGCTCCAGGCCTCACTATAGAGGTCTATTATTCACCCTGGTGTTATGGGGAGGGGATGGGGATGGGGAGGGGGGTGGGGGAAGGCATGGCCAGTCCCGAGTGGCACAGGCCACCACAGGGCACTGGGGGCCCCAGCCCCCTGGCCCACAGTGCCGATGATGGCCCCCATCTGGCCGTGGGTCTGGCACACATCACCGCAGGCAGACACGCCATACATGCAGCCACACAGACAAGGGGAGATGTGTGTCTGTGCGGGTGCATGTGCGGCCTCCACTTGGCTGTGGCGGTGCGTGCCCAGGCACATGCCCAGTGGGAGCACGCCCACATTCTGGGGCGGGTGCTGGAGACCATGGCCGTGGTGGCTGACCGGCTACGCATGCTGTGCGACAGACACACGGCAAGCGCAGCTGACCAGCCACCCGGCGATGAGGGCCCCCAGGGGGTGTAAGTGGGGGTCCCACACATGCCACCTCTGCCCTGTGCTGGCCTGTGCTCTGCGACTGCCACCACCGCTGGGGACTGGGGCAGTAGGGCCCATGCCCGCACAGGGTCCCACAGCTGTTTCCCCCCCCAATAAATATTGTATATATGTTTGACATACTCACAATGGTCAGCTGTACCTTATTGCAACATGTCAGTGGGGTGCGAATGACAGGTTTGAGCATATACATGTATGTCTGTGGGCATGACAATGGTCCCAAACATGGTATTGTACCAGTGGCAAGGGTGGGGGATGGGCATGGGTGGCACCCGATGTAGCACCACAGACGAACAGATGTACCGATGGGACGCTACGTACCGCCATCATGGCGAGAGGCATGGTGTCACGCACATGCCACCGGTGCACACAAACCTATATGTGAAACACATCCCCCAGGCCTCGCCCCCAATATATACATCCGAAACCATATTGTGTTGGATGTTTCACCATGAGGGGACCCCCCTCTCGCAGTGAACGTTCCTGATATGCATGTGTGATACGAGCTAGAGGCACCAGCTCAACATGCCACAAAAGGTACAGCAAGCACCATAAGGAGAAGACGTAAGCAACCCCCCCCCCCAAAAGCATACCTGCAGGTACGGGGAACATCATTACCTGTAGGAGACAAACCACCTACATGCCCAAACCGTCTGTCCCAAACGATGTCCACTTTGTTACGGCCATACTCACAAGAGGAGCCCCCAACAGTGCTCACATTGTAGGGGCACCCAACAGCTCCCCCACCCAGACCACATATGCAACATAGCGCCATGTGTCCGGCATAATAATCGCCAGGCCAGTCCCCGACTCAATCCAACCCTGGATGCAGTCAGGGTCAGCCCCGATGACGGGTCACGACAGATATTACGCCGCCAACATGGCGCAATGTTGCGTATGTAGACCGGCCGGAGAGTGGTTAAACTCTGGACAGCCCCTACGATGGGAGCAGAGGTGGAGGCACATAACCACAACTACAAACGGAGGACAAAGGATGCCATATGAGGGAAACGGATTGGGCATATAGATGTAGTGGCCCCCAAACTATATTGATGGCCGCCATACCTGCAGGTATGCAATCGGAAGGGGGGGGGCCTGCTGACGCATGTCACCTGAGGTAATCGCAATACCGATAGGTAGGCATGTTGAGCTGGTAGGTCTAGCTCGTATAAAGCATGTACAAGGGTATGCCACACCGCAGGAGGGAGATCCCCCCATAGTGACATATCCAACACTGAATAGTAGGGAACCCCTATATGAGGGGGCAGGTATAAGGGGTGTTTCCAGGGTTTAGGCCTGTCTGTACCCCTTTATGGGCCTAGTGACCTATACCATGGCACACATGGCACGGCGCCTGGCATGGGTGGCACACAGTACCTACATGCATGGGATGCAGCCAGGACAGTACACATGCCCCCCTGTGGTACATGTTGCGGACAGTGGGTGGCATGCCAGTGGGTCTGTGTGCCATGTCAATATGTATATCCATGTCCCACCCTAATTGCACATACCAGCCATACCTAGTAGCATCTGGCCAGTGTGGTTACAACGGCCACAGCCATGGGGTTGCATATGATGGTGGAAGGGGTTGCCACAAAAACCATCACACAGGACAGGGACAACATGGATCAGTAGTGGTGGGATGTGCAAGGGTACGGCCACTAGTGGCGAGAGGTACAACACAGGGTGGACAGGTCAATGCACGTAGGTGTGGGGAGGGCGGACAAGGAGGTGAGCAGGGTGGTGGGCCAGAAGGGATCGAGAGGTGCCCCCATCACGGGGTGTGAGGGACAGGGGTGGGGATGGGTGGGGGTGCCCAAACGCGGAGCAGATGGGATGGGTCCCAGGTCAGTAGTAGGGGGGTCAAGGGGCTTCCAGGCAGAGGGCAGGGGGGCCCAGAGACCAGGACCAGCGATGCAGAATGCTGAGGGACGGGTGGCAGCTAGGGGGCCCGGTGGGGGGGGGGGGGGAGGTGTAATATGCACCACTGTGGCTGGACTCGGGCGTACAGGAAGGGGAGTGGGGATGTACCTGGGCAGTGAGGTGGGACAGGGTACCAGACCAACGTGCCCTGTGGACAACTATGGGAGATCCACATTGTATCCTGCAAACACTGGGGAACCGTTGCAGGCCCCATGGGAAGGGGGCGATGTGACCAAGCCATGCAGCATGTGTCTGACTACATACAGCAGCAGTGTGTATGCATCGCAGACAATGGATCTGCGACAGGGGGGCACCTCCATGGCACACATCACACTGACCAGGACAGGGCAGAGAACGGGACACCAGCAGTGTGCTACGAGAGGTGGACGTGTAGACAGGACAGACAGTGTGGATATGTCACTAGGTGAACAGGGTATGTTGTCCAACCGAGGAGATGTGGACAGCACTGCATGGAGATGTATCCGGTGCCACACCAACAAGCCTTCAGCAGGTAACAGTGGGGACTGGTGGCGAGGGGAGCAGAGGGACAGGGGGGCAGGGGGCTGCAGACACTGGTGGAGCAGGGTGGTGATGGGGTGTGTTGGGTGGTGGCAGGTGGGTGGGGGTGGCATGGCTGATGCCGGGATCCATGGTATTCCCAGCTAGGAGGGGGGAACACAGATTGCTCGAGGGGATGGCAAGGGGGCGGTGTCCAGGGCAGCCACGGATAGGGCAGGACATACATGGAGCTGTCAGAATAAACACAGGACACGTGACCACAGGCAATGCCGCATGCGTGGCCATTTATTTGCCACGTGGCCTGCCGCACTGTGTGCAGCCCCTCCCACCCCATGGTGCGGGTGTCACAGCTGCTGCTGCTGCTGGATGTCCTGGACATTCTGAGGGGGGCCCCCTGGGCAGCCGCCAGCCTCTCCACACTGCCATCTATGGCCCATGCTGATGTGGCAAGGCCCCTCATCTCACTGAGGATCCCCTCCACCGCCAGCCCCTGTCGTTCCACCACATGCTGCATGCGACATGCCTCATGCCACTGCCGGCGCTGCTCCTGCAGGATCGCACCCAATGCCAGCTGTATGCCTGTGGGGGAGACACATTGTGCGGCATGAGACAAGGTTTGCACCTGCCACCTGTACACATGCCACATCAAATACAAACAGTAGGACACTCACCCTGTGCATCGACATGCACCACTTCTGAGTGCGCCCGCATCTCCCCTTTCACCTCCACCAGGGCAGACTGCGCGTCCCATGTGGCATGACCCGGTGCAGCAGGCTCTGCCACCTCAGTGGCTGCAGCGGCTGATGGAGTGCTGTGTTCGGCTGGCCCCTGGCCTGGCCCACCATCACCCTCCAGAGGTGGTGCTGGTCCCCCCACCCCCCTGTGCCACAGCTGCCCCTCCTGTTGCCCCTGCTGCAGGCCCCAATTCAGCCAGGGGCCACGGCCCGGGGTCTGGGAGCTCTGCCCCCTCCTCTTCCTCCTCCATGGCATGTATGTCACCTGTGGGAGAACAGGGTACACAGGTCAGGTGAGGCGTGGCTGGCTTCCCCTGTCACATCCTAAACCTACGGACTGTGTGAGATGCAGGGCACCTTGGTCAGTGTGGGGAACCCAGGCTACGTACATGTGGCCAGGGATGTTACCGGTTCAGGGATGTGTGTGGTACTGTTCGATGTCCATGTCCCAGGTGTCTGCAGCGGGTCACCGGTGCCTGCGTGTGTGTGCAGCTGGGAACACCCCACATGGCCAGGCATGACTGTTGGGGTGGGGCTGCGGGTGCTATGCTGCTGTAGCTGGGGACAGATGTGCCCTGTGGTGGCGGGGATATGCGTGCATGGGTGTTGATCCCCTCCCCTCGATCTATGGCAGCCACACCCTGATTCCGCTGTTCCGACCTCTCTCTGCCTGCCACCCCACCCCCCTGCACCCTCTCTCAGCCGGAGCTGTCACCCCCGGCACCTGCCCCATGGACCGCTGTCCCTCCCTGGGAGGGTATCAGTATGCAACGTGCCTGATGCGCATCCATGGCCCCACCTGCCCCGCAACCCATGCGCTTTCCAGTGCCATGTGGGGTGCACGCTCTGCCCCTCCTGCCCCAGCTGCCGGAAATGATCCCCCCATCTCTGCTGGTCTGCCCTGGCGTGCGCTGCCTGACACCTGCTGACCCCCTGACGGGACAGCACCTAGTTCCGCGCTCTGTCATGGGGTCCCTGCATTCACCCACATGCCTCGTCGCTCTGGCTGGGGTGGTGGTGTCGGACCCCGGCACCCCACTGCATGCCAGGCCGGCCCCCCCCTTCCGATCTGGTCCTGCCACCTCCCCCATTGGCTGGTCCATCGATCCATCACTCCCCTCTGCCCCCTCCCCTGCTGGCTGTCCACTGTTGGGTACGTCCTTGTTTCCCTGTTCTCGGTTGGGTGTATGGCTCTGTACTGTCCTCAGTGGCCTCTCATCCTATGCAACGCTACCTCTGTGTGTGTACCTGTTGCTGCACCCCCACTGCTATGCCATCCCCAGTAGTTGTACCCCATGGATCTGTTCGTGGTCTGCTCGCTTCACCCTGTGTACGCAATCCCTTGGTGCACTACCCCTGCCCATGTGTGCAGTGGCAGTCTGTGCATCTCACAGGGGTATTCTGGGCACAGGGCCACACGTGGCAGGTGGCAGCGTGCTGTCCACGCCCCTGTCTGCAGTTTGGCAGGCTGCCAGCCCGTGAATGGGTGGGTGGGGTACTTGGACCTGGCTGTGGGTCTTTTCAGGGCCCTGCTGGGATCGGCAGGTGCCCTGGGATGGCACTGCTTGGTGACCGGTGGTATGTCAGGGCCACATGGTGTGGGGTTGGAGACATGGTGTGGGGAGGGGGGTGTGTGGGTGGGATGGTGTCCCCCATTGGGCCAGGTTTTGGCCGTCTGCATGTGGGGACTGCGGGTGGCAGGTTACACTGCATGGCTGACAGGGGGCTATGGTCCAGGGGCGGTGTGGGGATGGTGCACCAGGTGTGAGTTACACCATATGTTGCATGGGACTGGCTGAGGATATGGGTCTCTTGGGACTCTTGACATGGCCCCCCCACTCCCCTGCATCAGTCCCTGCACTCGCTTGTCTATGGGCTGTCACCAGAACACCTCTCTCTGTCTTACTTGCACATAGGTGCGCTGTATCCAGCGCAGGGGGCAGGCCATGGATGTACATAGGCCTCAGGTGGTCCGCCATGCACTGCTCCAGCGAGGTCAGGGTGGCCCCCTGCACAGCACCCCCACCTGTGCCCTGCGCATTGCGCCTCTCCTGTATTGGTTGGGCACTAATGCTCCTCTTTATGTCACAGTAGAACTTGTGGAGGCTCTCCACATCGCATTGTGAGCCCCCTACTGCCACCACTGGCATCTGGACCTCTGCCCATGCCCTGGTGCACATCCTGATGGTGGTGGTGGAGCTCAGCCAGCCAAAGAACACCTCGAACCTGTCGAGGATGCTAGCCAGGAGGAGGTCATTCTCCTCCTGGGTGAAGCGGACCACCCTCCTCCTGACTTCGTTGGCCATGGGCCTCCAGCGGTGCTTAGGGCCTGGCACACCTCCAGGCTGGTCAGGTGGGTGGTGTATGACCCCAGATGGGCCTGCCCTCTCACCCTCTGGATCCGATGTGGTGGGGACCGCTGGTGGCTGCTGGCTGATCTTCCCTCCTGCCTCAGGTTGCCTCTCCTGCTCCATGATCTGGTATGTCCTGTGTACCATACACCCTTGGCATTATGTGCATGCTATGCCCAGTTATGTACCTAGGGTGTGGTCCTATGCGCGTTGCGCATGGGCGTCATGCACATGCGCAGCAGCGAGCATTGCATTTGTGCGCACTCTGCCGAGATTGGGTCTGCGGACCACAGGTGGGGGGGGCACACGGTGCCTCCACATGCATGTCTGCGGATGCCAGTGCGTGGGGACATCTCGTCTGCCCCACACGGGCACTGCTCCCATCCCGCAGGCAGGTGCATGCCTTATGCATGACGTATCGCATCCTAGATGCCTCCGCTCTCTGCATTCAGAGCTATCCTCAGCGGTGCTGCATACATGGGCGGTTTATCCTCTGGCATTGTTCATGGTGCGTGCACGCACATTCTGGTATTTATCATTGCTTTGGGTGCTGTCTGTTACATACGGCGCATTCTGGCACATGTAGGTGGGTCACTTGGCATGTCCTCGCGTGCTAGTCTTTGTCAGACATATGCGTGGATGCCCTGCCTGCATGCGTTGGAATGGTCTTACATTCTGCAACCACCAACTTGTCTGAGTGGGGCACGCAGTGCGTCATGCTGTATGTTTGTGCAATCCTAGGGCGTGGGGACATGTCGCATGCTCCTCCTACCCACATTCAGCGGAGTCAATCACGGGACATGCCTTTTGGGGAACGCGCGTTTCTGCGCGCGCTATGGTGTTACGCTTCCGTACGTGCAGGGTGTTCTCTCATGCTGTTGCTGGTGTACGTCCCAGCATCACCAGGTGTGTTAGGTTTGCTCTGATTATTTGCCACACCCCACACCCTATTTAACATCTACCTGTGCTCCATCTCATGTCTATCATGGCTCAGATCGGGAATGCGGGTTGTGCGGTGATGGCGTTGGTGGAGCTGGCGGAGCTGTGGTTGCCTGATGGGGGAGATGGTGTCCCTGGGGCTGTGGCACTGGGCATGGGTGCAGTCCCACTGCAATTCAGACCTGCAGCTGTGGGGGCTCCAAAGGCAGAGGTTATACCAGCATGGTGCCATAGGCGTGCTGAGGCGCGGCCCCGCCTGCCACGCCTCTACAGGCCCAAGCCCATGCTCTAGGACATATGTGAGGAACCAGGTCATCTCTCTCTACTGTCTGGACACTGGCTATTAGGGAGCTCTATGAGGATCTAAGACCTGACCTCAAGCCCCGGACTGGCCAGTCACATGCCATACCGGGATTGGCCAAGCTCCTGGCTTCCCTACATTTCTTTGCCTCTGACTGTTTCCAATCCTTGGTGGCCACAGTGGGCGGGATGAGCAGGCCAACCTTCTCACGCTGTCTCCACCAGGTACTGCGGGCCATGGTCAGCCAGGTTTGGAATTACATTACAATTCCTAACAATAGGCAACATTGGGGGGCCCTTGGCCAGGCATTCCAGCGGCTTGCAGGGATACCACACGTGATGGGAGCTATTGATTGCACACATGTTGCCCTGGTCCTGCCACACGACAGAGAGGTTGTGTTCCGCAACCGCAAACACTACCATTCCCTGAATGTGCAGGTTGTTTGTGATGCAAATATGCATATTCTGAATGTGGTTCCACAGTTCCCAGGGTCCGCCCATGACTCCTATATCATGCAGCATTCGGCATTGTTCGTCCAATATGAGGCCAGACAATATGGGGACTGTGTCCTGCTGGGTGGGTATTTACCATATCGCACATGCGCATATAGTGTATGATATCTGGGGTCCCATTGTCACCTGTGATCTCTGCATGTCTTTCCTTGCATTGTGGTTGTGGGGCACTGCCTTGTATGGGGCTTTGTACACCGTCACACCCTGTCACCATCACCAGGGATGTGGTCACGTACCTTTGTGGGATTCTAAACGTAGCTATGTCTACCATGTGTGGCTCATTGCTCATCTGGATGTTTCGGCACACATGTGGGTAACACTGGAATCTGCTACTGCTGTTCTGTTGCACAGGTCTTATGTACAGGGACACTCTGGGCACATATGGTGTGTCCCTTCTATGGTGGGGTGCAACACCTCTTGGTTGACAACGACTCCGGCACATGGCCTCGGACATACTGCACATGCAGATGTACATGTGTGTGACTTTGTGGTGTATCCCTCGTGGACTCAGTATGCAATGTGTGTGTGTTTGTGTGTGTATGTGGTCCAGGAGGGGGGTTAGGTATGTGCCCAGAACCTTCCTCATGCTGTACAGTGTGTGTGGGGGCCATTCTCTGTTGTCCTTGTCTGCAACAACATGTGGGTGGAGCTGTGGTGACACTTTACATCACACATATGCTGTATGTCTGTCCACTTTATCTTGTCGCTACTGCCATTCCAACCTGACCCCTCAGGTATATGTTTCTGTGACATCTGCTGTGTGTGCACTGTATCATGGGCATCACATGATTGCACACATGCGCATCTCTGCCCCTTCCATTGTGCTTTGCCACTGTTGGCCTGATGCCTTCACACCTGCCACTACTGCCGCTTGGGTACAGATGGTTGGCTGTGTGTTTGGCCTGGATTCAATTGATGTGTGTTGCCCTCATTAGCCTTCCCTGAGGTTCTGTGTCTCCCAGTTCCAGACGCTGGTGCAGAGCCATCGTGTGCCATTCTATGACGTCGTATGTTTGTGTCCCTGTTTATCTGTTGTCTAGTCACACGTTGATGCTTCTGTGCTTTTGTGTGTCCATCATCTCCCGCTTGACCTTACCACATTTCATTCTGCAGGTGATGCGAGATATGGCTGTCATGCCTGGTTGCTGACCCCTGTGCGTCTCCCACAGACAGATGCAGAGATGAGGTACAATGAGGCCCATGCCTCCAGCCGCTCAGTCATTGAGCGCACTTTTGGCGTTCTGAAGAATCGCTTCAGGTGTCTGGATAGGACAGGCGGTGCCTTACAATACCGACCCATGACTGTGGCACGTATAATTCTGGCCTGTTGCATCCTGCACAACATTGCTCTCAGGCACAATGTCCCAGTTGAAATTAACGAGGATCTGGAGGAGGATCCTGTGTGCCCTCCTGTATGTGGCTGTGGTGACACACGTGAGGGGATGGAAGTCAGGCAACATCTGATCGAGGAGCTGTTAAGAACATAAGAACATAAGACATGCCATACTGGGTCAGACCGAGGTCCATCAAGCCCAGTATCCTGTTTCCAACAGTGGCCAATCTAGGTCCTACGTACCTAGCAATATCCCCAAAAGACACAGGTTCCACAATGCTTGTACTGGGTCAAGCATTGATATCCTGGGTCCCTTTTTAATAGTGGTTTATGGACCTTTCCTCCAGGAACTTGTCCAAACCTTTTTTAAACCCAGCTATACTAACAGCCCTTACTACATCCTCCGGTAACAGATTCCAGAGTTTGATTACACGTTGAGTGAAAAATATTTTCTCTTATTTGTCTTAAATAGTTTACCCTGTAGCTTCATTACATGTCCCCTAGTCTTTCTATATTCTGATAGCGTAAACAATTGATCCACGTTTATCCGTTCCACTCCATTCATTAATTTATAGACCTCTATCATATCTCCCCTCAGCCGTCTCTTTTCCAGGTTAAAGAGCCCTAACCTTTTTAGCCTCTCTTCATAGGAGTAGCCTTCCATCCCCTTCACCAATTTGGTGGCTCTTCTCTGTACTTTTTCTAATAACGCTATGTCCTTTTTAAGATACGGCGACCAGAATTGCACACAATATTCTCCTGCAAGTTCTGCATATGTGGGGATGTGCATATGTGTCTCCATGTACGTGCTGCCCTATGTGTTTCACGGCATTATCATGACATATATATTTGTCACTTGTGTTTTTTTACTCCCCAGGATAAGCTGCTGACCCTGCCCAGTGCTGTGGTGCATGTGGAAACTGTGTGTACGTCATTCAACCTGCAGGTGACTGGGGTGGGTGGACATAAAGGTAAATGTACTGTGGGGGCAGTGCAGCAATACACATGTCTGTGTTTCCCTCTCCACTGCACCTATGTTGTTGTACACCTGTTTGGCCTGCGGCTCCATCCCCCATATGTTCCAGTTGCCACACATATGGCCATTGGCCTGTGCACATTTCTGGTGTTTACACACTGTATTTGGGGCACATGTAACTGGGCTGTGTGTGTCTCCAGGCACAGGGTGTGGGATTGGTGGATAGCACATACACCCTTCCCTGGCATTGTGGCATTAAACAACATCAGTGTATCATTGCATGGACTGTAATGATTGTCTCCACTGGTCGCTGATTGTGCACAGACATGCCGTATGCTACTTGCAGCATGCTCACCTTGTCTCACTGTGTATGTCTCTGTGTCTTTGGGGCGTATCTAGGTGACGGTACCTTCTGATGCCTTCTGGCATTGTCTGGTGCAGGGATGTGTCTGGGCACCTGTGCAGTGGTGATCACTCATCTATCTGTGACCTTCTGCTGTTGCCCTTGTGTACATTGTGCACATGTGTCTACACATGTGTTATGTATTGTTGCCTGATTTGTCTCATGTTTGCTGACAGGACACTACGCATCAACGTTTCGGTTACACGCATCTCACCATACCTTGGACATGTGCCACTGACGGCTGAACATGACGACGTGGTGATTGGATGCATTTCATTGACATCCTCTGCCTCTACTGTGACCCCTTGTGCCCTTTGCCTGGCTCAGACAGTCCCCATCAGACACCTGCTGCACACTGACGGTAGGTTGCACCTTAGATCTTCTTTGACTGACATCCACGTGTAGATGTTTCTTTTGGCCTGTTTGTATCATCGTGCCTTTCTGTGGGATCTATGTGCACCACCACTGCTGGACATGCTGTGGACCTCTAGGATGCCTGTGTGACATGGGCATAGACATGATCATGTTGAGATGGCAACCTGGTCTGCAGTGCCATCTCCTGCTGTCATCAACATGCACTGTGCTGTGTGTTGTGGTCGTGTCATGTTTTCATTTCTGGGGATTCATTAGGTACATATTGTGGTGTCACTGTCTGCATTGTGACCTGATGGTGTGTGTAGCATACCTTTACCTTTTCTCTACTCCTTTTGACACGGGGCGCAGCCAACACACAAAGCACATCTACTACACTGCATCTGGAGTCCCCATCACCCAACTGTGGGTGGACAGAACACCTCCATGCAATGGTCCCTGGGTGATGGTGCCATTGGGAGATGGACCTATGTGAGTCGGACACATGCCTATGATGGACATCATTGTTGGCCTGATACTTTGAGCATCACTGGGGGAACCGACACACCATTGCTGCCGTGCTCTGTCTGGGTGTTGCGTTTATCGCAGCAGAGACACATCACCTTTGCATTGCTGTGGAACATTGAGACGTCACTCATGACTTTGCATGGCCATGTAAGCTGGGATGGTCATAACCGGACTTGTGGGGTCACAGGTGACATTTGCTCTGTGGACACTTGTCCGTACATCTACAGCAGGAACTCACATGCACGCTGTATGTTGTACATTCATCTGACATTGTGTAGCTGTGTGTGGCCAATGTGTAGGACTCGCATCGCAGTCATTGCACCGATATTTGGCTACACAGGTACATGCAGCCACGTATGTGGCACAGGAGATACATTCTGTAGGTCCTGCTTATTTGTGTGGCTAACTTGGTACATGACACACTATTTGCCTCCAAAACACTGCGATGCGTGCCACCATCTCTGATTGCTGTTTGACCATTGCAGGAGGTGTTACAGTGGATATGGGGCAGCACTCTGTCGTGCTTCAACGTACATGGTGCATGCACATGTGCCTGACTCGTTTATTACACTGGTGCATGTGCCAGGGTGGGATTTGTGTGGGTTCATGCACCATTGTGGACGTCTCTTTGTACCTCTACGTACATGTTATTGTGTGTGTTTACTGGGCAGATGTGGCAATGTACATTGATTTGCAGGCTTATCTTTGCATGTGTGTAGTCCTCTTTATGACATGACATTGCGCCACTCACATTGCACCAGTACCTTTGCAGTGTGGCGGCGGGTATGTCCATTTCCAGGTTTCATTTGTGCAGTCCCTGTACATTGCCATATCATGACTGCTCCTGTTTCCACAGCACCCATTGCAGTGGGCCTTCTGCATAGTGCTACCTCTGTATGTCAGTGAGATCCCGTCTTCTTTGTTTTTTGCCCACATGTGATTCTCGTACCTGATAACATGTCCTCATGTTGCATTGTGTCACTGTTTTTGATGCCATATGTGCATTAAAGGTGTTTATTTACATGACTACCTGACGTCTGGTCTTTCTCAGCACATCACATGCTGTTCTAGGGGCATCTACATTGCTGTATGACCCACAGATACCCACACATTAGGTCTACACATCTGAGGGGTGGTGCTGGGCCACTGGGACATGACATCATTGGCATGTTTGTGCATTTGCCTGTGCACTGCATATGTACTTCACTGTGTGGCAGCATGACATTACATCTCTGTATCGTCCCTTCAGACCTTATTGCCTTGTGTGTGTGTTGTCAGCCTGGTGTGCCTGCTTGAAACGTGCTGCCTGTCAGCTGTGTGTTCTGGTGCTGTGGCTGTGATGGGGCAGACATGTACTACTACTACTACTGAGCATTTGTATAGTGCTACATGGTGTATGCGGCACTGTGCAGACAGGTGGGAGACATGCTCTGCACATCAGAGCTTACAATCTAGTCAGCACGGACACAGATGGGGTGGGAGGGATACCACTGGGGACAGGGGAGAGGGTCAAGGGAATCATGCTTCCATGGCTGCAGCGAGGACGTGTGGTTTCATCCTGGATTTGTGGGGAGTTGGAGATGGTGCCTGGTGTATGGACAGCGGTAGTTTGTTCACGGCATACGGGGCATCACGGTGAGAGGGGTGGGGTCTAGAGTTAGCAGTAGGAGTGTACTGCACAGGTGGGGGGTGTCTGCTGGGGACCGATGTTTTCAGGGGGGTTTGTATGGGGAGATGGGAGATGAGTGGTGGTGGGGAGCCACAGAGTCTCTGCATTTTGAGCTCAGTAGGGGATGTTTGACATGGATGCGGTAAGGGATATGGAGGCTTTTACGTGACCTGACAGGGGGGGGGGGGGTAGTGTGGCCATGACTGGCCTGGCGCAGAATTGGATGCACAGCAGATTGTTGCACACATTGACGGGGAATGAGGTATGTCCAGGTGAGACCTGCAGGGGGCAGATTACTGTGGTACTGACGGGACGTGATTAGGGAGTGCATGGGCATATTGGTGGTGTGTTCAGGGAGGATGGGGCGGGTGTCACTGCTGTTGTAGAGAAAGAGGGGGCAGGTGTTAGCTATCAGATGGCTGTGTGTCATGAACGGGAGTGAGGGGTCAGGGATGGCCCCAGATTGCGGCCTGGGGGCACTGGGGTAGGTACAGAGTTATCCACAGACACCGACAACAGAGGGGGGCAGGGAGGTGTTACGATGATGAATGGGAGGTATGGTCATGGCCATGTTCACTTTCAGGCCATGGTGAGACATCCAGGCAGCAATGTCGTCACGCCAAGCATGGATCATGGTTTGGTTAGCCGGGGAGGGTTCAGTTGTGAGGAGGTGGCTCTGTGAGCCATCAGTATCTAGATGGTACTGCAAGCCATGGGTGATGATGGGCACACCAGGGGACTGTGTATGGAGGGGGTAATGAGGGATCCATGCCAGATTCTTGGGGTACACCATCTAGGTGCGGGGTAGCGGGGGAGGGGGAGCCACCAGCACACACACAGAGAGGGCAATGGGGGAGATGGGAGGTGGACCTGTATGGTACAGAGCCCTTCAGACCAAGTGAGAACAGGGTATAGGGGAGAGGGTTCTGGTCACCAATGTCATTGGCAGCAGGGCGGTCATGATGGATGACCACATAGTATGGGTTCTTTGATTGGGACAGGAACAAGTTGCTGTGGACTATGGCAGGAGCAATTTCGGTGGAGTGTAGTGGCTGGAGGCCTGACTGCAGGGGATTGGGGGGGGGGATGTGTGGAGAGATCGAGGCATCGTACATCGATGCCATCAGGATCACTCATATCACTGTGATCACAGTCCACCGCTCATATCATTGACCTGTGTGTGTGTTGTAACATATACAGGATGTTTGTGGTATATCCGACCCTGTGCTGCTGCATTCCTGCCCACAGATTATCTCACTGATATCTACATAGGTGTTCCATTTCGGCACAGGTACATTCATGGCTCCCATGGGCATAGGGAGCTGCATGTCAGCTCATGTGGACCATTGTGCCTTACGTTGGGTGTGCATCTGTACTATTTGGCCACATGCATGCTCAGGCTGGTGAACCTACATCCCCACCTGGGAGGTGTTTGGGGGACGTAGCTGCCATTGGTGTTTGTTGGCGCTGGTGCTGCCATGGTGGCAGCAGGACTGATTAGATATGCTACTGCCTCCTTGTCTACACATCATTGGCTGCAGATATAGTCATGTTATGTTGTCGTGGGGTGGCATGGAGGTTCGCCCCCCCCCCCCGGTATTGGGATCCTGCGGGCAAGGGTTTGATTCCCACGTGTCTTTTTCCCGGTCACATACCATTCATTGTGCAGACATAATCCATGTGCTCATTGTCCCTCTTTGATGTACATTACCAGAATTACGTTGCCAGATACACCGCTTAGATTGAACACATGGTGCTGTATCAGACAGCTGTTCAATATATATGTGTGTACACTTGCTGACATATTTCAGGGTATGCTTATATAGGTTTGTGGGTCCTGTATTTGTGGGAAGGCATGTTTGTGGTGGACTGGTCAGGATTGATGTGTGTTGGGTTCCCATCCTGCACCACCTACTTTCTACATGCATGCATCTGTAGCTCCGGCATTTGCTGCGTGCAGCTGCGTGGTGTGCTCCATGTTTCCATACACATATTCCCTTTGTTGGAACATATGTTCACTGTGCTTGCTATGGTTGTGTGGGATACCAGTTACAGACTTGTGTTGTGACACCATAGGTTGTGGGTTTGATTCCCACACATTTCTTAGCTTTTCTTTTCTGGTGTTCTGCTCACCTTACCATACACTGGCTCCAGCCTCGTAACCTCTCCACACACATGTCTTCTCTTCACTGTGCATTGTCCCCTCCATGCAGCCTATCCCACACGTGCTGTGTGTTACATATGGTCCATTTATTTTGGCTTTTTGGGTAACCAGTTGGCTCAGTGTTTTGGTATTGTTGTCCATGAGCTGTGTTTTGGTTCTTCTGTATACCAGTTTGATTCTCTCTTCCTCCTTTTTTCTCTTGCCCATTTTATCATCACACGTCTCAACCTGTGGCATGCATGCGTTAGGCACGTAGGGACGTGGCGCAGTATGCAGTCGCAGATCTATTGCATCATGTGCTCATGGACTGCAATACGGCAAAGATGTATGCCATTTTGGGCAGTGACCGACAGAGCATGATGCTGGGGCACCACACCAGCTGCAGGCAGAGGCGCCTCTTCCCAGGCTCCTCGGTCCTGCAGCTACTTCACAGGGGGAGGGGGCCTGGTTGCACCTCACCAGGAGCTAAAATCGGGTGGCTATGCACCCACGTGAGGTAGGTGCATGGGGGCAGGCCACATACAACTGGGTGTGTATCACAGTGGGCAGCTATCAACACACATATACTGGGAGTGGAACATAGGTATGGTACAGGTCTGTGGGTTACCCGGGCACCAATGCAGGTGCGCCAATTGATGTGTGCAGGTTGGCGCTGGCCCCAGGTGGCCTCAGGCCTTATTACAGGGGCCTGTATTTACCCCTGCTGCTATGGTAGGTGCGCCAGTTGATGTATGCATGGCTACCCTTACCCCAGATGGCCCCTGGTCTGTACAGCAGAGTCTGTGATACATCCATTGGACCTTCGTAGGTGAGTCTGCTGCTGTATGCATGGCACAATGCTGCCATGGACACCTGTGGCACGGGCATGGGCAGTCACAGCATACCCTCGCCACATGTCTCAGGCACCTCGTCAGGTGTAGCAGGCAGGGTGATCCATCTCACGGCGAATGGCGCCATGCAGCACTGCTGCTATGATGCACCTGTTATGCAGCCTGACACTGCCACAATTGGCATGGGGCAGCCATGTCACACAGAGGATGCCCATCAGGTGGGCACGTGGTGCATGGGTGGTTGCACACAGTACGTGCGGGGGTGACCCATACATGTTGAGCTGCACACGCACACATGCAGGTGGCGTGGCCAACACCTGGCATTGGACCTACAGTTTGCAGCTGCTGCATCCCCCTGCTGCCCATGGCCATGTGTGATGTGCATCAGCCGATGACCAGTGATGTCTGTCCCAAAATGGTCCATATCCATTGATTTACCCCCAGGTGGAGGAGCTGTGCAGGATGGGGCTGTGGCTGCGGCTGCACTGCCCACAGCTGCTGTGGCAGCTGCAGCATCATGCATTGGTCAGCAGACATGGTGGTGAGACAGCCTGTGTGTTGCGCAACAGCATGATCAGGTGGGCCACCATTATGTGGTGCCATCTACTATGTGTCCATGATGTGACAAACACATGACCATGGTGGTACTGTTATTTTCTCCCTCCACATTGGATGCAGATGCTGGCGATGCTCCTGACAGTGGACCCAGGCAGCCAGCCACAGGGGCGCAGGACCTGGGTGTGGCGGCGGTGGCCTTTGACACCGGTGCCATGGCGGAGCAGGAGGGGCCAGCTGCCAGCCTGGATGGGAGGGACTGTGATCAGGATGAGGAGGGGGAGGGTGGTGGGGCTAGGGGGAGGTAGGGTGGGCGATGGGGATGGGGAGGTGGAGGGGTGGGTGGGGGAGAGGGGTTGGGATGCAGGGGGGGTGAGGTGGGTGAGGGAGTGACCAGTCCTGTGCATCACAGGCTGCCACAGGCCACTGGGGGCCCCTGCCACCTGCCCCATGGTGCCGGAGATGTCTCACAGCCAGGCGAGGCCTGGAACACATCACCACAGATGTACGGTGTGCCGATGCTGCCACACAGGCAGCGGGTACAGTGTGTCTGTGTGGTGGCATGTGTGTGCGCTGCCTGTCTGTGGCAATGTGTGCTGTGTCCCATGAACAGTGGACACAGACCTGCACCCTGGGGTGGGTGGTACGCGCCATTGTCCAGATGGCTGTGGAGCTCCGCAGGCTACGTGAAGGTTTCCTGGGCAGCAGAGTTCCCCAGACATCTGGACAGGAGGGGCACCAGGGGTTGTAACTTGCATTCATATGCATTATCCCCACTTCTGCATTGTGAACCTCCCTGATATCCTGCTTGGGAAATATTGTTTATTTGTTTGTTTATGAAATACTTATTGTACCGCCCATCACATACGTGCCTAAACAGTTTACAGACATGTCACAGACTGCTGGTGAGAGAAAGGAATGGCAATTCACATGGACAGGAATGGAGGGGGTGGAGTTAGAGAATAGAGGGGGGATAGAGGGTCAGAGAGCAGGCATGGGAGTAGGCTGGTATGTGCGCTTCAGCGTGGGGGTTGGGACAGGGGCACGGTAAGAGGGGAAAGGTATACAGGTATTGTTACGGTGTACCATGTATGGGTATAGTTACATCACAAAGTAATATCTCACTAATTTCATTACTACCACACCTACTGCACCTGCACAGTGGGAGACATGGCCTGTTGGTTAGGACAAGGTACCTCAGGCCAGAGGGCCGTGGGTTCACATCCTACCTGGGGACAGCAATGTCAAGCCTGTGGGACTGGGGTTTCTAGTCTTATTGGCACTCCTTGTGGCCTTGGGCACACCAAGTGGCCCTCCATTGGCCACCACTTTAATTGATGGATAAGGCGGGATAGACAACTGGTTAATTAAATAGATAACTCAGTACTTATGTCTGGCACTACCCCTCGTACACAGCACTACACAGACGTGTCGGACAAACACCCTGCTCACCAAAGCTTACATTCTAGTTAGGAAAAATGAGAGAATGTGGGAGCAGGGGTAAGAGAAGGTGAAGGAGGAGGGGGATCAGGGTAGTTAGGTTCCCTAGGCAGCAGCGGGTAGGTGAGCTTTCAGCATGGATTGGATGTGTGTTTGAGAGGGTGCCTGGCACACAGACCCCGGGAGTTTATTCCAGGTGTAATGTGCATCAAGGTGAGGGACGCGATGTCTGCAGTTCGCAGTAGAGCAGAGGGGCCGTCCACTGTGATCCAGAGTGTGCCTTTTGTGGTAACTTGTTTGCATTATGCTGGTTGGGGTTGTTTGGGATAGTGGTCACAGACGCCCGTTGGCAGTCTGTAGGTTGCCAGTTTGATTCCCACATGTTCCATTCCTTTTCCTTTACTGTGTTCTGCTAACCTGCCCATGCAATGGCTGCAGCCTCATCACCTCTCCACGCACCCTTCCATCTCTGCGCTGTGCGCCACAGTGTGCCCTCTCTGCAGCCTATCTGTCGCATATTGTGTGTTACATATGGCTATATCTTTGTAGTGTCCATGTGAGCAGTCGGCTTGGTGGATTGGTACTGCTGTTGTTGGCTGGTCTGTGCCACATCACTGTGCAGGTTGGATTCTCACATGCTCCTTTTTCGTTTTGTTGCCCTGGTCCACGGGCCGTCCACATAGCTGTCCCTTCAGCCAGCCCCTGACACCCTTTCTGTATCACTCCCATGCTCTTTTTCATGCTGTTTACACTGCATAACATCTCATGGTGTGTGTGCATGTGTTTCTATGTGGCTCTTGTCCCACTTACAGACTGTGATATGAGCTGTGGACGCCTGTTGTGCATGTGTTTTGCATCATGGAGACTGTTGGGGTTGCCCTCTCCTGGCACACAGCAGGCGTTTTGTGTGGTGCCCTGCAGTGTTCTTGTATGCAGCCATTGCTGTGGACCTCACAGTGGTGGTGTGGCCTACTGATTTGTGCAGTGATTTTCAGGCCAGTGGTCATGGGTTCGCTCCCTCTTTGTTCTCCTTCTTTTATGCCTTTCCTACACAGGTACTTGTCATTCCTGTAACAGTTATATCTCTGCAGATCTGTGCTGCCAGCACATATTACCCTCATCACAGTTGCCAATCATCCTTCTGTCCGTCTATCTGTGTCTGCCAGCTGTGTGGCATTCTGTGTTCATGTGCAGGCTGCTACCCCATGTCCTGCTTTTCAGGTGCCTTAACCTATGGTGCCTTATGGGGAACCTTGAACGGCACCTTATATGGGGCCTTCTGGAGGTGGCTTCATGGCGCCTTAGGTTAGGGCACCTTGTAGGGCACATGACAATGTACCTTGTGAGGCGCGTCAGGTTAAGGTGCCTTGCGATGTGCCTTGTATAGCGCCTTGCGACGCGCGTTAGCCTAAGGCGCATTGTTATGCACGTTACCTGGCACTGCTTGTCATACGATGCACCGCCCACTCCTTTATATGGGCATCTGTACCATTACCACGGGAACTACCACAGGTGACATTAACGCAGTTTCGTAAGCATACCCCTATGTGAAAAAAACTTGCAAATTTAAAAGTAAATTCTATCTTCAATTCCAAGCAGGTAAATATCAGGATTCAGTGCCTCAGTCCTGTAGATCTTGTCTAAACTGAGGGCAGTCCTTCATCTCTTATTTATAATGGCCGGATGAGGAATATAGAGAAGCTAGATTTTCTATAGCTTGCAGTCAAAACTGTAAGTTTTTAGGGACTAGACTGTAGAACAGGAAGGCTATAGACAGGTAAGAATATGCAAAACTCTCTCTTTTTAAGAAAGAAAGAAAGAAAGGAAAATATTCTTTTTTCATTTTTTTGCAAGTAAGCGGACACTCAGAAACACAAAATTGACTAAACAATATTATGAAAGATAAATACAAGTAAAAAGGAAATCTATAAACAAAACTAGTCAAGGAGTTAAGATGGCAGCAGCTTAGTTCTTGCTGCCACACTGCCGTTAATTTTATTAGTTACCTAGATGGGTAAACATATAGGCAAGTTCTGACTTTATCCTATTGCAGTCTTGATGTCCTCTTTGTGACACTTGATGGATGTTCATGTTAGGCATGCAGCAGGAGTAGATAGTCCTGGAGGATTAGGTGAGTGAGTGTTGGGATGTCTGTTAAAGGAAGAAGAGCTGTTGAGCAACCTTTACTCTGATTTATCTCTTTGCCCCGAGAAGCACTTTTTTTTTCTGTAGCTGCCACGGTGAAGAATGTTATAATGACAGGATGTGAGTTGCATCCTGATGAGGTGAACAGCCAAAGTCATGCAATAGTAAACAAGAAATTATTGCAACCAAGTAGTGTGTAAACTGTTGCAATGAGCGGGATATCAAAGGAGGGTGATTTTCTGGACTCAGCTCTACCAATGGGATCTGAGCAATGAAGGGAAGTTGTTCAGGATGATTAGCTTATACAGAGTTATCTTGGGAGTTTCCGATTCTTCCAATTGTGAAGTCTCAGTAAGTTACCCTGGATAATACAGTATATGAGAAGATGCATCTTTAGTTTCAAAGCAAAATTGCTTAATTGTCTGTTTAGGTCCAGTCTTCAAAATCTAACAAGGAGACTGAGGCTGGTTTACTACAGATTAACCTAAAGGTGAAGGTGCTTGCCAAAGTTTGTCCCCCTCCGATAAAGTAATGCTGCTGTAAAGAAGGGTATTCCTTATCGTTCCTCCAGTTCAGTCCTTCACCACTGGGTAGTGCACCTCCTCCTGCAGCATGGAGACTGGGCATGCCAAAACTGTGACATCACTGGATGTACTCTGCTGGTCGCTCCCATCAGCCCCAGTGTGTCCAGTCTCCATGCAGCAGGAGGACGTAGTGAGCCTAGGTGCTGAGCTCACTAGAGGAACAGATAAGGAGCATTCCTTAGTGTAGGGTAGTTAGTCTTAAGGGGTTTTCCTTTGGTTATATCTTAATTTCCTTTACTTGCCATTTATTGTTGTTCTTTTGGGTATGTCACTTTAAATAAAAAAAAAATATACAGATTTCGGGGGATCAAACCACTGATACTTCCTTCCCCCTGTCAGAATCGGCCCGGGTGTGAAGCTGCTCTCCCCTCCTGGTTGGACAGGGGGGAGTTGTGCGGCAGCAGCGATGATGATTCTGAGCACCCCGATGAGGTTTACGACCTCGTGGCAGTAGGCCGGGAGCCGAAAAGCCCTCTCCGCGTCTGCTGGTCGCACTTCGCTGTGTGCGGCAACGCGGATTGCAGGGCAAGAGGTCAAAACGCTGGAGCAGGTAGATAATAAAGGGCTCTGGTTAAGCCCGGTAGCGAGAGGCAGTTGTGCGCTGGAGCGCTATCACGCTGGGAGGCTTCGGGGCCCGACGCGGAGTGTGGTGCAGTGGTGCAGGCCCGGCTGCTTTTTTTGCAGGCTCTGCTTCCTGCGCTTTTCTGACCGCAGAGAAACAGCGTTTTGTGACTAGGCTGCTTTAAGCTGGGGCATAGCATTTTCAGCGGTACTTAGTGGCAGTGAGGTTATTTTGGGTGTCATTTAGTTTATTTTCATTTAATTTGTTTTAAATTCTTTGGTTTGAGTTTGGGTTATTTTTTAGTCCGTGCCAGTGATTGTTGCTGGGGCCTCAAAGGTACTAAAAAAATAATACTCTCTTTATTAGAAGATTGCATTTGTTTAGCTTATAGCTAATGTCATCAAGGCCGCAGTGCCTGGTCTGTGGTACCCGCAGGGGCGCAGTCTCTGAAGACGGGGTCTGCAGGGGCTGCGTGCTCGCCTCCACTACCATGGAACAAGAGATTCAAGTTAAAGTTGGTGTAGAGACTCAGGGTCCATCAGCAAAGGGATATGGTGAGTCTTTGTTAGAAGGACCGCCCTGTCCCTTCCTGAAGGCCAAGCAGGGCCGGCTAGCGCTGCGGCGACATTAGGTCCCGGGGCGGCCCTTGGGAGGTTTTCACCAGATTTTGTGCTTATAATGCATCAAGCATATTGCTTGCGGCAGCAGGGGACGGTTCCAGAGCCTTGGATGCAGGGAGCTCAGGGACAACAATCCATCTCAGAAAAAGCTGGAGACAACCTGCTGAGACCTCTTAAGAGGGCTCGATTTCTCGATGGCCAGTTCTTGGAATCGGATTGGCAGGATGCGGAGGACGTCGACTTAGAACTGGAATCGGGAATGGAAGAACTTGAGGAAGGAGAGATACAGGAACTAGAGGATCAAGCCAAGATCATAAGAGTATTTTGCAAGGATGAGCTGACTGCGCTCATTACTGAGTCCCTTCGAGCACTCAACCTCACTTCGGTACAGCCAGCAGAGGATGAGGGTTTGGAAGACCCTCTCATTCAAGCAGTACAGCAAACTCAGGTGGTGTTTCCTGTTCACCGTGTGGTTGACCGGATGATTCAAGATGAATGGGATGTACCGGAAGCGGGGTTACGCGGCATGAGAACCATGAATAGACTCTATCCCTTGGCAGACAAGGAGAAGGAAAAGTTCCATTCTCCGCGGATAGATGCAGCGGTATCAGACAACTATTCCGGTGGAAGGCAGTGTGGCCTTGAAAGATACGCAAGACCAGAAGGTGGACGGTTTGTTGAGATAAGCCTCTGAGGTTAATGCTCTCTCATTGCAGGCATCTATTTGCGGAGCTTGGGTGGCAAGAGCTTGCCTCGGGTGGGCACAGAGGTTACAGCAACCACCTCAGCAGGATCAGGACCAGGTAATAGAAGTGACACGGCTTGACTCTGGTGTGGCCTACCTAACGGATGTCCACTATGACTTAATTAGGTCATTGGCTAATAGCATGGCTTCCTTAGTAGCCGCGTGCCGGTACCTGTGGTTAAGAAACTGGGCGGCAGATGTTTCTTCTGAGTCGCAGCTTAGCAAGCTTCCTTTTAAGGGAAAGTTGTTGTTCAGTGAAGATCTGGATAAATTGGTTAAGGACTTGGGAGAGTCCAAGGGAGGTAGATTACCGGAAGATAAGCCTAAGCAGGGTAGGTCTTTGCTGGCTTCACGAGGTCAGTTTCGGGACTTCAGGAGATATCGTACCTCTCGGTTGGGAGGCTTTTCACGAGGAAGGTTTGCCTCTTGAGCACAAGGGTTTCGGGGTTTTCAAGGAGCGGGGAGGGGGTCTTCAGCTGCCTCCTCCTCGGCTGCCTGAAAACCACAATGAAGCGAGGCGGGCCCGGGCAGGAATTCAGCCAATTGGAGGGAGGCTTCGAGAGTTTCTGCCTGGGTCCCGATAACGTCCGACCAATGGGTCTTAGAGGTGATACGTGAGGGTTATGCACTCAAATTAGTTCGTCCAGTACTAGATTCATTCGTTCTATCCCCTTGCAAAGGACAGCAAAGAACGTCCGCGATCCAGAAAACTTTTGATCATCTCTTACAGTTAGGGGCAGTGGTACTGGTGCCCCAGGAATCGTACAGCATCGGTCGTTACTCTATTTATTTTGTGGTGCCAAAGAAAGATGGATCCCTTCGGCCTATTCTGGATCTCAAGGGAGTAAATCGCAGTCTGCGAGTGTCTCACTTTCGGATGGAAATGTTGCGGCCGGTAAAAGTTGCGGTTCAACAGGGAGAATTCTTAACATCTCTCGATCTTACTGAGGCGTACTTACACATCCCGATCAGACCAGATCATCAGAAGTTCTTAAGGTTCGCACTACCGTGGGGGCATTTTCAGTTTCAGGCATTGCCCTTCGATTTGGCAACGGCGCCGCATACTTTCACCAAGGTTATGGTGGTGATAGCGGTGGCTCTGCGGAAAGAAGGGATCTTGGTTCACCCTTATCTCGACGATTAGCTGATTCGAGCAAAGTCGAGGGCCTAGAGCATCCAAGTTACGAGCAGAGTAGTAAAGTTTCTGCAGGAGCTCGGCTGGGTAGTCAACGCATCCAAAAGCCGGTTGGTTCTGTCTCAGGTTCTAGAGTACTTGGGAGTGCGGTTTGACACTCAAGTGGGAGCGGTGTTTCTGCCGGAATGGTGAGCTCAGATCCTTTGGCAGCTGGTACGCCAGTTTATATCGAATCCCGCTCCGTCGGCTTGGAACTATCTTCGAGTGTTAGGGACAATGGTGGCGACTCTGGAGGTAGTTCCGTGGGCCAAAGCGCACATGCGGCCCTTACAGAGTTCGTTGCTGGTGCCACCAGAACAATTCTCTAAACAAGTGCCTTCCTTGTCCCTTGCAGGCACCAGGAAATCTGGAGGCAGGCATGCCTCTGGAGCAGCCGCAGTGGCTCCCAGTGTTGACGGATGCAAGTCTCGCAGGTTGAGAGCTCATTGTGGAGACCTCTTCGCATAAGGGACTTGGAACGAGCAGGAGGTTCAGTGGTCGATCAACCATCTGGAACTGAGGGCGGTGGCTCTTGCACTACAAGCTTTCGAGTCTGAAGTAAAGGGGCAAGCAGTACGAGTGTTGTCCGACAATTCTCCGACAGTGGCTTACCTCAATCGGCAAGGAGGCACAGGAAGCGCAGCCATGGAACAGGAAGCGGAGACTCTGTTTGCGTGGGTGGAATGCCGACTACAGGCGATCTCGGCAGCGCATATAGCAGGAACAGAGAATGTGATAGCAGACTTTCTCAGCAGAGTCCAGGTGGATGCTGGAGAATGGGAGCTTCATCCGGAGGTGTTTGCGCAGATAGTCGCCAGGTGGGGTGCGCCGATTATGGATCTCATGGCAACGTTTTGGTCGGCCAAGGCAAGTCGCTTTTACAGCAGAAGACACGAAAGGATGTTGGAGGGGATCGATGACCTGATGCAGAAATGGCCGTCGGGCGGCCTCCTTTATGTGTTTCCCCCGTGGGAGAGTGATTCAGCGCAGAGGCAGACAGGGGGAGAGTAGTGGTGCCAGATTGGCCGAGATGTCCGTGGTATGCCAATCTGGTTCGGCTACTCAACGGGGAGCCCTGGTGATTACCCGCAATGTCGAATCTGTTGACTCATAGTAACATAGTAAATGACGGAAGATAAAGACCAGTATGGTCCATCTAGTCTGCCCAGCAATATGGCAAGAGTAGGTGCACCCCTTCCCATGTCTTTTAGGGAGTATGTGCACCCCTACCCATGTTTTTGCTTAGTGGTACACCCACCAGGAGCAGGTGCACCCCTCCCCATGTCTTCACCCCTCCCCATATCTTTGTTTCTTTTTTTAGGGGTGAACCCACTGCTCCTCCCCGCATCGCTCCATGTAGGACACCGCTATTTGCTGAGAAATTAGATGGTTCAGTTTATTTTGATTTAATCTTGTTGCTGTAAAGTGATCCACTGTGTCTGTCCCAGGCCACTATTGTGATGCAGCAGACCCTCTTGCGGATAGAAGAAAAGTTTTAAATCCAGAAAAAAACAGGTATAAGCTGCAATATCCTGAAGATCCACATAGAGGGAGCAGGAGAGTCAGTACAGAGTCTGAAGAACCATGCCTCTATGGGCAGGACTTGGGCCCAGTCAGTTTGGATTTAAGCAGAGGCAGGTCTGAATCAAGAGGAGAAAGATATCCAAGGAGAGAAAGATATCCAAGGGGAGAAAGATATCCAAAAGAGAAAGATATCCAAAGAGAGAAAGATATCCAAAGAGAGAAAGATATCCAGGGAGATATCCAGAGAAGTATCCTGAGAGAGGAGGACAGAGATTCAAGAGCCAAAGAAAGGGCAGTCTTGAAGGAGAGAGAGAAAGCAGGCCTGAGAAACAACGCGAGTGCTGGCCTGGGAGAAAAGTGGAGAACATAGAGGACTGGTGAGCAGAAAGAAGCTGAAGGAGCGAGGCCACCAGGCAACGACAGCCTCAGGAGTGAAAGCAAGGGCAGATGGCAACAGCTGCAGCCTTGGCACAGAGAGGTTCGTCCCTATACTAAGGCAAGAGGGATATCATTGGAGAACTTGGGCCATTCTGAGCTGGAGGACAACCGGACTAGGCCTCAAGCCTTCCCTGAGAAAGAAAGAAGAAAGCCTAAAGGTAAAGCTTCTATTTCTTGCAATTGTTTGCTCAAGCCTAACATAAGAGAAAGACAGGGGAAGGAAGTTTCTCCTTGTAGCAATGACATTTATAAGCAAAAGCTAACAGACAATTTCTCTAAGAGGAGAACTGTAAATACTAAGCATTGTGCTGAGAGAGCTTTTAAAACTATAGCTGAAGAGGAGCCTTGGTTTTACCCAGTGGGCAGAAGCCGACGCCCTAACCTAACTACCAAACACTGGGAAACTGTACGGCACGCTTTTAAAAAGCCAGAGTTCAGTTGTGCAGAAGCCTCAGACTCAGAGCTATCAGATATAGAATATATGCAAGTGGAATCTGCAGGCGAAGAGTCAGACCAGCAGATGGATTGTACATATTGTACAGCAGAAAAGCTGTAGTTCATTCCTACCTCTATGAATGCATAAGTGAATGCAGTATTTCGTGTTACCTTAAATTACTGTGAAGCCAACAGCCATTACTTTGACCTTTTCATTTGTGCTTTAAACCTGATGCAAGGATTTGTTCAGTTCTGTTACTTTCCAAAGCCGTTTAACCTGTTTTTGAACCATTTTGTGCAAAGGGGAAATAAAGCCTTTTTCATTTTTCCCTCCATATTCGTGTGAACTTGTTCTTTTTGGGAAGTTGGTAACGAGGCCGGCACAAGGGACTGCTACCCTTGACCCTCGCACCTGTCCAACCCCAATCACCATAATCTTGTGCGCTCCCCAGCCCTTCCGTGGAAAACTACGCCGCCACCAGGGGGGGCTGCGGAGGACATAAGTGGCGTAGTTGGTAGGATATCTTTACGGCACCCATAAGCCTACAGGACTGTACCTGCAACAGTACCAAGGAAAGTACAATCTTTCTCTTTTTTTTTGAAAAAAAAAAACAAAAAACCTAAAGTAAAACCCGAACCGTCTTGCTACAAAAACTGGACCGGAAGGAAAGCCTGGAATAGAGCAGACATCAAAACCGGATTGGAGTTGAAAAACGTGGAGTGGAGTTCCTGAAATCCGGACCGGATTTAAAAGAAAATCCTGAAGGTTGGAAATCCTGCGGCGAGTCTAGAAGCAGTGGAGCGACCTTGGGATAACAGCATATATTCCCCAAAGCTGATTCAACACTAGAACCAGGTAATACGTACTTAAGCCTACCTAGTGTTGGATATCTGGGGAAGTAAAAAAAAAAAAAAAAAAGAGGGAAAAAAAAAGGAGAGGGGTGTGGAGAAGTTTTTGTAAGGAGCCACACTTGGTTTTTTTTTTCTCTGTTTGTTCTTTCACCAGGTACCATGGAGCCTAAAGAATTATGTGCCTGGATGGCACACCAGTTCAGCAAGCAGGCGGAGGTGGCACAACATAGCCAAGAGCAAGCGCTGAAGGCGATACAGGCACAGCAACTCCCAGTCCTAGAAACTATGGACAGGTGGCTCGCGCAGCAGCGGGAGGAACTGGCCAAAAGCAAGGAGGAGAAGCTATTGGTCGCCGGACTGGTAAACCCTGACCACGGACAATGGTCCTGCTCTGATTTAGTGGTTGGCAAGCTAAGTCCGAACGATGATATAGATGACTTTTTAGATACATTTGCTCGAATTGCGCACTCAGCTAAGTGGCCAGAGGAGCAGTGGGCAATACGGCTAGCAGCATCACTCACGGGTGAGGCACTGGCTGCCTATAAGTCGATGCCCCCGACTTTAGCAAATTCTTATAAAGATGTAGTAATAGCGATTAGGGATCGTATGGGCCTTACGCCATTAGCTTACAACAAAATGTTTAGGGCTACCTTTCTTAAGGCTAATGAAACACCCAAGGCACTAGGCCATAGATTACATAGCCTAGCCCATAAGTGGTTACAGCCCGAGAAGAAGAGCACAGGCACCCTAATGGACGCTATAATTCTTGAGCAGTACATGATTGCCCTACGCAGTAGAGTGCAAAATTTCTTAATGTTACAGAACTGTTGCACTACCACAGAGGCAATAGCTCTTACAGAGAGGTATTTAGAGGCCGAAAAAGTGACCCAGCCTAGGGCAGGCCCAAAAATAGCCATGGGTTTGGAGGCACAAAAAAGGGAGAGTCCCTCACGTCCTCCAGTGGGGCGGTGGAAAAATGATAAGCCCCTAGTAAAAGAGAGTGCAAGGAAATGTTTCACATGTGGGAAAAGGGGACATTTACAATATGAGTGCTATTCACGAACCGCCTTGGTGGGAGAATCACCAAGACCAATACGTAATGGTTTTCTACTTGATGTAAAAGTACAAGGTATAAATGTGCAAGCGTTATTGGATTCTGGAGCCGACCAGACCATGGTTTCCAAAAAATTATGGTCAACGATCCAGGCTCATGGCCTCTCGGTTCCAGAATCTCCACAGGGATATGTAAAGATAAAGTGCGTGCATGGAGCAGCCACACGCTATCCGGTTTATAAATTGTGGGTAAAAGGTATGGGCATTGTAAGGGAAATGCTGATCGCAGTAGTGCCTAAGTTACCACAGGAATTGGTCCTGGGCTGTGATTGGCCACAATTTAGGAAAACTTTAAAGGAAGGTTTGTCGCCTCAGAAAAGGCCAGATTCCACTTGCATGCAACCTGATCTGTCGGAAGCTCCCATACCCCAACTGAATAGTATGGAGAAGGATACAGAGGAGATCAAGGCTCTAGTCTCCACAAGGGCACACTCCCAAGATGGTGAGAATCCCTCTTGTTCAAAAGAGGCTTCCATAGGAGATCTCCCTTCGCATGATGAGCTAATAGGGGACCCATCAAGGAAGGGACGAAAACCTAAAGCCGACCGAAGGAGAGAGAGGAAATGTCGATCCCAAGGGAGAGCTGAGTTGGAGGCAGGAAGAGGCATGCCTTGGATACCGGCGGATGTGATAGAAAAGTTCCCCTCATTTAAAATGGAGCAAAGGACGGACCCTGCATTGGTCCGGGCGATCGAGCAGGCCCAGGAAGAATGTGAGACATACCCCAGATTCATCATGGATGAAGACATCTTGTATCGAGAAAGCCAAGATTTGCGAACTGGACTTGTTCGTAAACAGTTAGTGGTCCCGAGCAAATTTAAATTGTCCGTCTTGCGACTAGCACACGACCATCCAATAGGAGGCCATAAGGGCTCACAAGGCACCCTGGACCAGATTTTAGCCAGGTTTTACTGGCCGGGGGTTTTCCGAGAGACAACACGCTTCTGCGAATCCTGCGCGTCCTGCCAAAGGGTTACACCGCACAGACCAGCGGGAGTGCCGCTAGTCCCGATGCCTGTAATAGCGGAACCCATTAGGAGACTGGCCATGGACATCGTGGGACCACTTATCAAGACTCCGCGGGGCTTCCAGTATATCCTGGTAATTATTGACCAGGCCACTCGATTCCCCTGGGCAGTTCCCTTGAGGAATATTTCCGCTAAGTCCATCGCCGCTGAGATGGTCAAATTATTTTGCGAGGTCGGATTCCCACAAGAAATCTTGACCGACAGGGGGAGTAATTTCCTATCAAAATACCTCGCCCAAGTCTGGGATGCATTCGGGATCCGACACGTGAAGATAGCAGCCTACCATCCCCAATGCAATGGGTTGGTAGAGCGCTTAAACCAAAGTATAAAGCAGATGCTTAGACGGGCCTTAAACGGACAAATGAAAGAATGGGACACCATGTTACCCTTAATACTATACGCCTGCAGGGAAAGGAAACAGAACTCGTTAGGTACATCGCCGTATGAGCTCATGTACGGACGGACGCCTAGAGGTATACTAGACGTGTTGAGAGAACAATGGACCGAGCCAGTAGAAGAGGAAGTAGGTATACCCCTATTCCTGAGGGATTTAAGAACACGCCTAAAGCGAACTTCCCGGTTTGCCACGGAGAAACTCAAAGAGAGTCAAAGGAAACAGAAACAATAGTACGACAGGTGGACGAAACCAAGACACTTAAAGGTGGGAGAGAAGGTAGTGGTTCTAGTACCCGGAGCAGCTCCTAAGTTTGAGTACCAGTGGAAGGGTCCTCATACGGTCGTTAACCCGGTGGGCACCACTTCCTATGTCGTTCGAGACACAAAAGGACGGGAACAGGTCTGTCACGCCAATCTTCTTCGACCTTGGCATGAACGGGACGTGCTGTGGGCTCATGCCGAGCATGGGTATCACCTCAACAGGAGGCCGGCAAACAACAGTCAAACAACACATGGTCACAAGCAGCATTGTAAAGCCGATATCAGGTCCTGTATTACGTGCTGCGGAGAAGAGCTTTCCCCAGCCCATAATATTTTAAGAAGGGGGATGTGTGATGCAGCAGACCCTCTTGCAGATAGAAGAAAAGTTTTAAATCCAGAAAAAAACAGGTATAAGCTGCAATATCCTGAAGATCCACATAGAGGGAGCAGGAGAGTCAGTACAGAGTCTGAAGAACCACGCCTCTATGGGCAGGACTTGGGCCCAGTCAGTTTGGATTTAAGCAGAGGCAGGTCTGAATCAAGAGGAGAAAGATATCCAAGGAGAGAAAGATATCCAAGGGGAGAAAGTTTCTCCTTGTAGCAATGACATTTATAAGCAAAAGCTAACAGACAATTTCTCTAAGAGGATAACTGTAAATACTAAGCATTGTGCTGAGAGAGCTTTTAAAACTATAGCTGAAGAGGAGCCTTGGTTTTACCCAGTGGGCAGAAGCCGACGCCCTAACCTAACTACCAAACACTGGGAAACTGTACGGCACGCTTTTAAAAAGCCAGAGTTCAGTTGTGCAGAAGCCTCAGACTCAGAGCTATCAGATATAGAATATATGCAAGTGGAATCTGCAGGCGAAGAGTCAGACCAGCAGATGGATTGTACATATTGTACAGCAGAAAAGCTGTAGTTCATTCCTACCTCTATGAATGCATAAGTGAATGCAGTATTTCGTGTTACCTTAAATTACTGTGAAGCCAACAGCCATTACTTTGACCTTTTCATTTGTGCTTTAAACCTGATGCAAGGATTTGTTCAGTTCTGTTACTTTCCAAAGCCGTTTAACCTGTTTTTGAACCATTTTGTGCAAAGGGGAAATAAAGCCTTTTTCATTTTTCCCTCCATATTCGTGTGAACTTGTTCTTTTTGGGAAGTTGGTAACGAGGCCGGCACAAGGGACTGCTACCCTTGACCCTCGCACCTGTCCAACCCCAATCACCATAATCTTGTGCGCTCCCCAGCCCTTCCGTGGAAAACTACGCCGCCACCAGGGGGGGCTGCGGGGGACACTATGACTTCCGTCACTGTGTTTGCCCCCACCACCTCCATCGGGAGGGCATTCCAAGCATCCACCACCCTTTCAGTAAAAAAGTATTTCCTGACATTGCCTTTCAATTTACCACCTTGCAGCTTCGTGTCATGCCCTCTAGTTTCCCCGTCTCTGGAAGAGGTTGGTTTGTTCATTATTTCTCTTTAAGTATTTAAAGGTCTGAATCATATCTCCCCTATCCCTCCTCTCCTCCAAAGTGTACATATTTAGGTCTTCAAGTCTCTCTTCATAAGTCTTCTGACGCAGGCTCCAAATCATTTTGGTCGCCTTCCTCTGAACAGCTTCCATTTTTTTTACATCCTTTGCAAGATACGGTCTCCAAAACTGAACACAGTATTCCAAGTGAGGCCTCACCAGAGACTTATACAGTGGCACTAGTACCCCCTTCCTTCCTGCTGGTAATTCCTCTTCGAATGTAGCCCAACATCCTCCTGGCTTTTGCCACCGCCTTGTCGCACTGTTTTGCCACCTTGAGATCTACAGAAATAATCACACCGAGGTCTTTCTCCTGCTCCGTGCACACCAACCTCTCTCCCCCATCGTGTACATTTCCCTTGGATTTCTGCTATCCAAGTGCATGACACTGCACTTCTTCGCATTAAATCTTAATTGCCAAGCATCAGACCATTCCTCCAGCTTTTGCAGATCCCTCCTCATGTTAAGCACTCCCTCGGGGGAGTCCACTCTTGCAAATTTTCGTGTCATCTGCAAAAAGACAGACTTTTCCATTCAGTCCTTCAGCAATATCACTCACAAATACATTGAACAGTGGCGTGCCTAGGACCAAACCCTGAGGCACCCCGCTAATCACCTTCCTTTCATCCGAGTGAGCTCCATTTATCATCACCTTCTGTTGTCCGTCAGTCAACCAATTTCTAATGCAGTTTACCACCTTGGGACCCATCCCCAAACTACTGAGTTTATTGATAAGCCTCCTATGAGGGACAGTATCAAAGGCTTTGCTGAAATCCAGGTAGATGACATCCATCGTGTGTCCTTGATCCAGTTCTCTGGTCACCCAGTCAAAGAACTCAATCAGATTTGTCTGGCAAGATCATCCCTCGGTAAAACCATGTTGCCTCAGATCCTGTAACCCACTGGTTTTGAGAAAGTTCACTATTCGCTCTTTCAGGAGCATCTCTATTACTTTTCCTGCCACCGAAGTAAGGCTCACAGGCCTGTAGTTTGACACTTCTTCCCTGTCACCACTTTTGTGTAGAGGTACGACGTCAGCCATTCTCCAGTCCTGAGGAACCTCTCCTGTTTCCAAGGATCTGTTGAAAACATCCTTTAATGGCCCTGCAAGAACCTCTCTGAGCTCTTTCAGTATCTGGGATGTATCCCATCCGGTCCCATGGCCTTGTCCACTTTCAGTTTTGCAAGTTGTTCTAACACCTCATCCTCTCTGAATGGTGTGGTATCTACTTCATTCCCATTTTTATATTTGGGAGTCACAGGTGGTCCTTCTCCAGGATTTTCTTTAGTAAAGACAGAGCAGAAGTATTTGTTTAGTAATTTCGTTCCCAACACTTCTGAGTCCTGCAATTCCACCTCTGATCTTCTTCCTTTCCCGAATATACCTGAAGAAAGTTTTGTCGCCACACTTAACATCTTTAGCCATCTTTTCCTCTGCCTTTGATTTTGCTATCCTTATTTCTCTTTTTGTCTCCTTGAGTTTGATCCTGTATTCATTTCTGTGTTCTTCTGTTTGCAAGCTTTTGAATTTTGCGAAAGCTGTGTTTTCTGCCCTTATCTGAGCAGCCACTTCTTTGGAAAACCAAATAGATTTCCTTCTCCTCTTGTTTTTATTTACTTTTCTTACATATTTATCTGTTGCCCCTTTTATTGCCCCTTTTAGTATAGCCCATTGCAATTCCACTTCCCTTATCCTCTCCACCCTGTCAGCTCCACCTTTAGGTACTCGGCCATTTTATTGAAGTCAGTGCTTTTGAAGTTTAGGACTTTGAGCTTGCTATGATTGGATTGCACCTTGGCTTTTATCTCAAACCACACCGTGTGATGATCACTGTTGCTCACAGGGGCAGTCACCCAGACATTAGACACGCTATCACTGTTGGTGAGCACCAATCCAGTGTTGAGCTGGTTGGTTCCTTCACCATTTGTCTAAGTAACGCATCTTGGATAGCGTCCACAATTCTCTTGCTTCTTTCTAGTTTTGCAGAAGGAGTAATCCAATCCACATTGGGTAGATTAAAGTCACCCAATATGATCGCTTCCCCCTTTGTTGCTATCTTGGCAATATCTATAATCAATTTGTTATCTATCTCTTCAATTTGAGTCGGAGGTCTGTAAATTACAGCAGTATGGATGACAGTGCCATCTCCTCCTTCCAACAGGATCCAGAGTGCTTCTTCTTTTCCCCATGCACCCTGCATTTCAGTAGCTTTGATATTGCTTTTGACATACAAGACTACTCCTCCCCCTTTTCCATTTTCTCTGTCTCTTCTGAATAGATTATAGCCAGGTATGGCTATATTCCAATCATGCAATTCATTAAACCATGTTTCTGTAATGGCCACAATGTCCAAGTCCTTTTCCACCATTAGGGCTTCCAGGTCTGGAACTTTGTTGGCTAAGCTTGGAGCATTTGTGCTCATTGCTTTCCAGCATTTAACTGTCTTGTGTGTATTTTGCATTGATTTTATTCTACCCACTTTTTTCCAGTTGCTTTTGATGTGTTGTTTAAAAGTGTGGTTGTTTCTGTTATTCTGCTTTTGCAGGGGGTGACGTCCAGAACTTGACCTTACCCGTCCGTCACCCCCTTCTTCTAGTTTAAATGCAATTCAACATACTGCCTGAATTTTTCACGTAGGATTCTTTTCCCTGTGACGGAGAGGTGTAGTCCATCAGCACAGTATAGTTTCTTGATGGTCCATGTGTTTTCCCAGTCACCGATAAATCTGAACCCTTCTTGTTTGCACCAGGTCTGGAGCCATGTATTAAAGCTGTTAATGTGATTTAGCCTTTTTGCCCCCTTACCTAGAAGAGGTAGAACTTCTGAGAATGCTACAGTGTTAACAATGGGCTTGAGTTTTTCTCTCAGAGATTGGAAGTCCTTTTGGACTGTAGAGGCACTATTTCTAGCCAGGTCATTTGTACTCAAGTGGATGACAACATCAAGTTTGGAGTGTTTGCTTTCCGCGCTAATTACATCAATAATTTGGTTTGTATTCCTGCTGGCTAAGGAGCCTGGGAGGCATTTGACTATCTTCTCTCCTTTGAACTGTGTTCCCAAGTTGGTGTCTCTGATGATGGAATCTCCAAGTAGTAGTAGTTTTCTGTTTGGTGAGTTTTTCTTCATATTTGGTGCTTTAGCAGGAGATTGGACATTGACTGACTCCTCTAAGGGCCATTCAGTTTCTTTGGATAGGGCATCCTCATTAACCAAGGCAGAGAATGCATTTTGCGGGGAGATCTCTTGGTGTATAGGATGTCTCTGTGTCACAGATCGCAATCTACCCCAACCCACTGTGATCCATTTGTTCCTGTGTGTTTGACTCTTTGTGGGAGCAGTGGTGGACTTTGTTCAGTCTGTATCCTAGAAGAGGTGCGCTTCATTGCAGTCAGTTCTTCCCTCAGTAGAGAATTCTTTATGCATGGCAGCTAGGTTTTCCCTTAGTAGAGTCAATTCATTATGCATGGCAGATGACCTTCGGCACATAGGACATGCTCTTAGGCTCCAAATGATTCTTCTTGGAATGAAAGTACCGCAGGTATTGCACTGAGTACAAGACATGCTGGTTAAGAGAATATGGGCGTATCCCAAGCTATTGGCCACTATATAGGCAATGCAGCCCCAGAGGTGGGTGGAGTGAGGGGTAGGGTGGGCGGGAACCCAAGTGTCCCTGCTCCAGTAGGCTTATACCTGAACTGTGGGCACACTCAGGGTCCGCTTCGCATGCCTCAGGTGGATCGATTCTCGCTTACAGCTTTGCCATTGAAAGGGCGAGATTAAGGAAGAAAGGCTATTCTGGGGCAGTGATTGGACGTTGCTTCGAGCCAGGAAGAAGTCCACATCTCTAGCATATGTGCGCATTTGGTGTATATTTGAGGACTGGTGTTCCCAGCGACGGATTCGCGCTTCCACTGTTTCCGTCCCTTCGGTCTTTAGTTTCTTGCAGGATGGATTTGAGAAAGGACTGGCAGCCAGTTCCCCCTTTGTTCCATTATTGTGGAAAGGTGCAGGGGACGGCCTTGGGCGCTCACGTTGATGTGATCCGGTTTTTGAAGGCAGTGTCCCGGTTGTGGCCTACTCGCAGAATGGTGGTTCCCTCGTGGTATCTCAACTTGGTTCTTGGGGCATTGGCTAGGGAACCTTTCGAACCTTTGCAGCAGGCGTCGATCAAAGACTTAACTTTAAAGACCATATTTTTGGTGGCTATTTGTTCAGCTCGCCGGATTCTGGAATTGCAGGCTTTTTCTTGTCGAGAGCCGTTCTTGTCCTTTTCTAGACAAAAGGTGGTGCTGCATCCAGTACCTTCCTTTTTGCCCAAAGTAGTTTCTCCTTTTCACATGAATGAAACAATGTCGTTACCAGTGCTGGGATCTCTGGAGGAGAATGCCTCAGACCGGAGCCTGAGACGGTTGGACATTAAAAGGGCGTTTCGTCTATTCGTGCTTTTTGGAGGCCCGTGTAAAGGGGAAGCGGCAGCCAAAGCTTCGATAGCTAGATGGGTCCGAGAAGCTATAGCATCAGCATATATTCTACAAGGGCGTCAGGCACCCGTGGGTCTACGGGCTCACTCTACCAGAGTACAAACTGCTTCTTGGGCGGAGCATAGTTTGGTACCGCCAGTGGAGATTTGCAGAGCGGCCACTTGGTCCTCTCTCCATACTTTCAGTAAACACTATCGCCTGGATGTTCAGGCGGTGAACGATGCCTCTTTTGGGTCAGCGGTATTGCAATCCAGGTGGACAGGTTCCTTCCAGTAATTACTGCTCTGCTACATCCCAGTGGTGAAGGGCTGAACTGGAGGAACGATAAGGAAAGAGAAATTAGACTTACCTGATAATTGTTGTTCCTTGAGGAACTCCAGTTCAGTCCTGATTCCCGCCTGAGGATGAGTAGGTCAGATGGCAGTGTTGCCTGGGGGGAAAGGTCAGTCTCGATGTCTGTAAAATCCTTTTAGAGTTTCAGGATCGCAATAGTTTTTCCTCTTCCCTAGATTCTAGATTCTTCTCTAGATTCTTCTAGGTGGTCTCTGAAGGGAGGAGGAAGTCGAACATAACGTTCTCCCTCTTACCTTTTAGCGGGGATTAAATTAAATTAAGTTTAAATTAGTTCTTAAAAGTTGAAGTTAATGTTATAGCTACTTATTTGTTGCTCCTTTGAGTCTGCTTTGCCAATAGTTCACTGGGGCTGATGGGAGCAACCGCAGAGTACATCCAGTGATGTCACAGTTTTGACATGCCCAGTCTCCATGCTGCAGGAGGAGGTGCACTACCCAGTGGTGAAGGACTGAACTGGAGTTCCTCAAGGAACAACAATTAGCAGGTAAGTCTAATTTCTCTATCGTTATCTTCAAAACAAGCTGTGAACGTGGTTGAAAGCTTGGTGAAGGGGAAGAATCTGCTTTAATTTTCCTAAACTTAACTTGCACTCCCCTCAGCAATTCTATAAACAGAGTACGAGAAGTTCTTAAAATCCCAGAGAAAGCTATTCCCTTGGGAAGCCCTTTTAGAAGCTATATTCGTGATTTACACTTCCCAAGAGCCATTTTAAAAGGTCTGAATTTACACATGTCCAATGCGATCATGTCCACGTTGCCTGGGGGCATGTCAAGGGCGGTGATACAATGATCCACTTGTATGTCAGATTCTAGAAGAGCACCCATGTGTTTAAACCTGGCAGCAGACACGTCCATATCTATATTTACCCCTCAGCATAAATAGGCATTTAGAAAGTGCTTTTTTTGCCAATTATTAATAGAAGGAATATGAGAGGAATGTCCCTTTAATCCTTCAGTAATTTTCTCTACCTCAAAAAGCATTGCAGGTAAATATCAAGGCCTTTGTATTTGATACTGTGCCACTGCACATCTGCAGAATAGCATGCTGGCATATGTATGTGGTGGCATATGCACATGTGCATTCTGAAATGCTAGCACAGACATATCTATGTTACCGGTTCCACTGATGACCATATTTCACAGGTGCACATTTCAAAAATCACCCGTTCCACAGCATGTGTCTGCAGCTTTATTCTGAACATCTCCACTTCTTCCTGGGTTTACAAAGAATTTCTCTTTTGGGATGGAAATGGGTCTATTTTCGATCATATTTTCATGTGTCCACCCTCTCTGCCACCCGTCCCATGAAATTTTGGACATTTTGACTTGGATATCTCAGACAATCCCTAAACAACCTTTCTAAAATGTGCTTTCAATTATCTAAATTATGTTACCTACTGCCTTTTAAGAAAATATTATGTATAATAGATAGTATATCAGATAAAGCTAACTGCAGAATAGGAGATGATGTAAGCTTGTCCTGTCAAGATCGGTAACATTTGATAACCTTAATTTAACCGCTGTATCTGAATCTTCACTTGAAGAAAATCCAATCTTTGTGGTGAACTTGATACTGGACTCAGAGACGTTTATCTTAGACTGTTTTTTCTTAAGAAGGATGTTCTGTTTCAGGAGTGCTTTTAAATCAAATTAGAGTATAGCTTAGCATAGAAAGTAAAAGGAAGTAAATAATCTCTGAGTAGAAAGAAAAAAATTGTTTCTAGAGAACTTTTTATTTAAATCAAATAGCATAGAATGTAAATGAGTAAATAATCTTTGAGTAGAAATAAATACAGTAAATGTGTTTTAGAGACCTTTATACAGAGGCCTTTCAGTTAGGAGGCAATAGATCTGTGAAGTTGTCTTAAATAGGTGTTAAAATCAAGTGACAGATCAAAGGGGCAATTTGAAAGGCTCCCTCTATCAAACCAAGGGCTGTGTGAAACACCCAGGAAATTGTTAAGACATTATCTTAGAAGCACTGGTCAGGCCATTCTGTAGCAAGCCTGATTTTATTGTCTTCTTTCTCTCCCACCCCCAACTCCACCCACCCCAAGCATAATCTTAGCTTTATAGGCTCTTATACCTATTAAAGGGAAGGAGGTGGTCAAATTCACTTTCAGATTCAACTGGTTATCCTCATTAGGAATAGATTAATTAAGGACCTGAAATTAATTAATCTTGAGGTGAACAAGGTCCATTACATGTATTAAGTATAGTTGTATTAGTACAAATATCCCCTGCAAACCTAAGTAAGTAAATAACTTAAATAGCTAAACAAAACCTTAAAACTCAGATGCAGAGAATGGTCCAGCAGTGAGATGGGGGCTATCCAGTCTTTTGCGTTGAGTGTCACATCTATGATTTTCTCCCAGTTGGTAAGAGGTCTTATGTGTACACTCTGTGCAAGGAGCTCTTTGCTCTCAGGGAATGAATCCGATCTCTGAAGGCTAGAGTTGCAGGACATAAGGAAAACAGAGAGTATATAGATGAGACCTATAGGGATGTAATACTGAAGTCCTACTTCCAGTCTGGCAGTCTTCCTGGTGTGACAGGAAGTAATCCTTTAGCTAGGATCTGTCCTCCAGGTGATATAAAACCCTCTTGCACTGAGGATGCTTCTCCAGATCCATGTGCCCAAAAAGCAGGCAGAGCTTTGGAGTCTCAAAGTGTGGATGAGTCAATGATGCAAAAAAAAGAGTTTTGGATTTGTTAGGAACTGGGCAACATTCTTGGGAAAGGAATGGCTTTTCCAAAGGGATGGGCTCCACCGTAACTGGGATGGAACCTGGCTGCTGGCATTAACCTTTAAAAAGGAGATAGAGCAGCTTTTAAACTAGATAACAGGTAAGAGACGACAGTCGCCCAAGAGTGCATGGTTCGGAACAATGTATCCTTGAAGGATACTACCAAAAAAATGAAGTTAGGGCACATCAGCAGAGAGGTTCCAATAAAGACAAGGGTAGCCCAAATGCCCTTGAGCAGAGAGCAGACAGAGCTTAAAGATTCCAAATTACCCCTGCCTACCGATAACCAGATTAATATGAATAAAATAAAGTCTCTAAAATACTTGTATGCAAATGCTAGAAATCTAAAAAATATGATGGGAGAGTTAGAATATATAGCACTAAATGAGACGTTAGATATGATTGGTATCTCGGAAACATGGTGGAAGGAGGACAACCAGTGGGACACTATGATACCTGGTACAAACTATACTGTAATGATAGAGCTGATCAAATTGGTGGAGGGGTTGTGCTCTATGTTAGGAATAAAGTTCTACAGGAAACAAAATTCGTAGAATCTCTATGGATTGAAAATCCATGTAAAAAGGGGAAGGCGATGGCAGTGGGGGTGTACTATCGACCACCTGGTCAAATTGAACAAATGGATGATGTAATGCTCAAAGAAATCAGGGAAGCTAACAAACGTTACAGAACGGTAATAATAATGGGTGATTTCAATTACCCCGGTATTGACTGGGTCAGTGTCACAGCAGGACATGCTAGGGAGATAAAGTTTCTAGATGAAATAAATGACTGCTTCTTGGAGCAGCTGGTTCATGAACTGACCAGAGGGGAAGCCATTTTGGACTTAGTCCTTAGTGGAACACCAGATCTGGTGCAAGAGATAAGGGTGTTGGGGCCACTTGGCAATAGTGATCATAGCATGATCATGTTTGATTTAATTAATGGAGGAGGGATGATAAGGAAATCCACATTACTACCTTTTAACTTTTGAAATGGAGACTATGATAAAATGAAGAAAATAGTTAAGAAAAAACTAAAAGGAGCAGTTGCAAAGGTTAAAGACTTACATCAAGCTTGGGTGTTTAAAAATACTATCTTGGAAGCCCAGACCAGATGTATTCCACGCTTTAAGAAAAGTGGAAGGAAGTCCTAAATTCCACCAGCATGGTTTAAAGGTGAAGTCAGAGAGGCTGTTGTTGCCAAAAAAGCATCTTTCAGGAAATGGAAAAAAGAGCCAAATGACAAAAATTGGAAACAGCACAAGCACTGGCAAGTTAAATGCAAGGCATTGATAAAGCAGGCAAACAGAGAATTTGAGAAGCTTTCTGTGGAAGCAAAAACACCTAATAAAAACTTTTTCAAGTACATTTGTAGCAAAAAAACTGTGAGAGAGTCAGTTGGACCATTAGATGATCGAGGGGTAAGAGAGGCAGTAAGAGGGGACAAGGCTATAGTAGAGAGACTGAATGAATTCTTTGCTTCGGTCTTTACTGAGGAAGATGTAGGGATGTTACCCATGACTAAAGATGGTGATAATGGTGATGCTGCTGAAGAATTGAAAGAAATATCGCTACACTGGGAAGATGTATTCCAACTATTTGATAAACTGAGGAATAGCAAATCACCTGGACTGGATGGTATACATCCAATGGTGTTGAAAGACCTGAAATATGAGATTGCAGATCTGCTATTCCAATCTGTGAGCTATCATTAAAATCATCTGTAATACCTGAAGATTGGAGGATCGGCAGTGTAAAGCCAATTTTTAAAAAGGGTTCCAGGGGTGATTCGGGAAACTGCAGACCGGTGAGCCTGACGTCAGTACCAGGAAAAATGGTAGAAACCATCATAAAGAACAAAATTACTCAGCATGTAGATAGTTATGGCTTAATGGGAGACAGACAACATGGTTTTAGACAAGAAACATCTTGTCCTACTAATGGTTTTTTTGAAAGTGTGAATAAACAGGTAGACACAGGTGAGTCAGTTGATATAGTGTATCTGGACTTTCAGAAAGCCTTTGACAAGCTCCCTCATCAGATACTTTTGGCAAAACTAAAAAGTCATGGGATAGGAGGTGATATACTATTGTGGATCAGAAACTGGTTAAAAGATAGAAAGCAGAGGGTAGGGTTAAATGCTCAGTTTTTCCAATGGAAAAAGGTGAATAGTGGAGTACCCCAGGGATCTGTGCTGGGTCCGCTGCTTTTTAACATATTCATAAATGACCTGGAAAAGGGAACAACAAGTGAGGTTATCAAATTTGCAGATGACACAAAACTATTTAAAGTTGTTAAAACCCAAGAGGATTGTGGAAAATTGCAAGAGGATCTCGATAAATTGGAAGAGCGAGCATCCAAATGGCAGATGAAATTTAATGTGGACAAATGCAAAGTTATGCACCTAGGAAAGAACAACCCAAACTACGGTTACACGATGCAAGATTCCACATTGGGAACCATCACCCAGGAAAAAGATTTAGGTGTCATCGTGGATAATATGTTAAAACCCTCCGCCCAGGGTGCAGCAGCAGCCAAGAGAGCAAATAGAATGCTAGGTATCATAAGGAAAGGAATGGAAAATAAAACAAAGGATATTATAATGCCTCTGTATCATTCCATAGTGATTATTGAATATTGTGTGCAATTCTGGTCACCGTATCTTAAAAAATATATAGCGTTATTAGAAAAGGTACAGAGAAGAGCTACCAAAATGGTAAAGGGGATGAAAGGATACTCCTATGAAGAGAGGCTAAAATGGTTAGGGCTCTTCAACCTTGAAAAGAGACGGCTGAGGGGAGATATTATAGAGGTCTATAAATTAATGAATGGAGTGGAAGGTTAAACGCAGATCGATTGTTTACGTCATCAGAATATAAAAATACTAGGGGACATGCAATGAAGCTACAGGGTAACCTTTTTAAGACTAATAAGAGAAAATATTTTTTCACTCAACGTGTAATCAAACTCTGGAATTTGTTACCGGAGGATGTAGTAAGAGCTGTTAGTGTAGCTGGGTTTAAAAAAGGTTTGGACATGTTCCTGGAGGAAAAGTCCATAAACCATTATTAAAAGGGACACGGGATGTCACAGTTTTACTCAATACAAACTTTGAGGAACCTGTGTCTTTTGGGAAAACTGCTAGGTACTTATGACCTAGATTTGCCACTGTTGAAAACAGGATACTGTGCTTGATGGACCTTGGTCTGGCCCAGTATGGCATGTCTTATGTCTTATGTTCTGGAGATGAATGCATGGCTGTATGGATGGTGTCATCGAGAGTGTTTTGGTTTCCTGGACTGGGGATGATGTTCCAAGGGCTGCAGATGTCCATCTGTCCAAGAAGGGTCAAAGAGTCTTCAACAGCAGGCTGGCTAACCTACTGAAGAGAGCTTCAAACTAGATTTGTTGGGGATGGGTGTAGAGAGCCCCCAGGTAAGTAAAGAAAGCCCCTAGGTAAGTGAAACATTAAATACCTCTGTAGAAATGTGTAATAGGGGCAACATCTGGAAAGTGGTGTGTATAAATGCTTGTAGCATGAGAAATAAGATCCCAGATATTGAGCCTTTAATGGAAGAGACTGGCTTGGATTTAGTGGCGATTATGGAGACATGGTTCATGGAAAACCATGACTAGGATGTAATTATACCAGGCTATACTTTATTCAGGAAGGACAGGGTAGGAAGAAGGGAGGTGGAGTGACACTATATGTAAAAAAATAATATTAAAGCTTGTCACGCCCTTGCCCCTTACATCCAGTATGGAGGGGTGTGGTTATCATAAAAAGTTTCACCTTCTAGCCTTTAACTGACTGGTTCTTTTGCAATGCCTCTTGGTAAAGGTAGTTCAGTCACAATTCACTTGGCTTCAGGTAAAAAAAACACTTGTAGTTGGCTTGAATGATAAGGCAGTGACAGAAATTTATTAATTCAAACGCTAGGTTTACAAATATCACCTTTGGATTCTTTCTCCAGGATTTTCAATACACATCAGGACATAAATAAACTCAAAGCAGAATTTCAGCTTATAATGTTCTTCAGCTCAAAGATAAAGTCCTTTAACAGCCAAGGCTACCAGCCTTGGCTAGCATTGCTGGTTAAAGCAAACAAAAACAGCTTTCCTTAAAGCAGATTTCTTTTCTTACATTCCCAACACTTCCAGGTTGTTTGTCTCCTTATAAACAAAGTAAAAACTTTCACCAAGAATAAAACTTCTCACCAGCAAACAGTGCACTATGCAAGGCTTTTGGAATATTCAAAAGCAAAATCAGAGCTTTTATTCCTCTCTCTGTTAGCTCGGCTTCTTGCCGGTGCACTGCTCTGGATATCAGGTGTTTAACCAGCACAATTAGAGAGCTTCAGCTTGCTCTTACTTTCTCAGCAAACGTATTTCTTCTTTAACACAGGACATGCACAAATTATCTACAGGCTTTCAAGGATACCTGGGTCTGAAGGTTTTCTCTTAATCGTTGGCTTTCTTTCAACTCCTCCGTAGTTAAGGACTGGGATAAAGAGCAATCCATGAAGGTCTCTCCTTCATTCAAAGCTATGTCTGGTTCACCTATTTGCATAGGTTCTATCTCTCCTTCCAGCATACAGGGCTCAGCTGACTGCCTCTCGTTAGAGCTGAGAGTTTCTCTTGCAACTCTGCACTGCTCCGTGTTAGAGAAACTTCTAAGGCTTCTACCTGGCTCTGGACTTGTGTCAGCTTCTCCTTTCTCATGCTCTGGCCACCATTCTCCTGTACTTTCTCGTCCTGTCCTCCAGCTTGTGTTCCTTCTGCCTGTGTTCCAGTTGGGCATCTGCCTGGATCTCTCCCTGGATCTCTCAGTGGCAGTCTCTCTGGCACTCTCTGTGTGTCCTCTGGAACTCTCTGCCTGTCCCCTGGAACTCTCTGCGTGTCCTCTGGAACTCTCTGCCTGTCCCCTGGAACTCTCTGCGTGTCCCTCTCTGAATAATCTATCCTGGACTTAAATTCCCAAGGCTTCAGCCCCACCTCTTCTCCTCTCAGGTGACGGAGATCAGCTTGCCTCCGGGCAGCTGAGTAATTAGTGAACTCAGTGACGTAAGGGTCTCTTACCTTGGGTCCACATTCCCTCACCTTTACTCCACTAGGGGAACTCTGAAACCTATCCCAGCTGTGAATTTCCTGCTTTGTAGGTGTGTTTGGGGTTCTGTTTCTCTGACCTTGTAAAATAGGTCCTTTTATAAGGGTGAATTCCTTTTCTTTTTCCCTTTTTCCTAAGTCATGATAAGCTTCCTTATCACAAGCTATAGAATTGCAGGGCCCAAAAGGAAGAGAGAAGGGTTAAACTAGAAAGAGGGAAAGGAAAATCCATTTGCATTGGAGTTATATACAGATCCTCTTCACAGGGAGTAGAAGTGGATGAAGATTTAATAGAAGACATACACAGTATTGCCATGAAAGGAGAATTGCTACTGATAGATGATTTCAATATGCCGGATGTGTATTGGCACATTCCTGCTGTGGTGTCATCTAGAAGTAAGGAGATCCTGGATTCTTTACAGGGAGAACTATTCAGGCAATTGGTAACAAGAACCCACATGTGATGGGACCATACTGGACTTAGTGCTTACCAATGAGGAAAGTGTTTCTGATGTTACAGTGGGAGATCGCACCAGTGATCACCAGTTGGTATGGTATGGTATGGCTGATAAAATCCATTCAAAAGCGAGGGTCTTAGACTTTAGGAAAACTAACTTTGCCAAGATGGGACAATACCTCAAAGAGTTGTTAGGGGGATGAGAACAATTGGGGTATGTAGAAAAACAGTGGACAAAATTGAAAAGAGATATTTTAAGGGCAGCAAACCTTTTTATTAGAAAGGTAAATAAAAATAAAAGGAAAAGGAGGCCGCTATGGTTCTCAAAAGAAGTAGCTGAAAAGGTTAAGAAAAAGAGGGAGACCTTCATGAAATACAAGAGATCACAGAGAAAGGAAGACAGGCATCTATATTTGGAAAAAACTTAGAGCAGGTAGCGAAGTATTCAGGAAAACAAATGTACAAAAATAATAAGAAATAGCCAATGCAATAAAATGGGGAGATAAGACATTTTCAGATATGTTAGTAAGAGGAGGAAGGGCAAAAGTGATATTGTCAGACCAAAGGGTACAGGGGAGGAATATGAAGAAAATGAAGAGGAAAAAGCAGAATTGCTTAACAAATATTTCTGTTCTGTGTTCACAGATGAAGGGCCAGGAGCAGGATCTCAGAAAACACCCACAAATAGGAACAGAAGCGACAGGGATCTCAAACGATTTTCAGAAGACTGTGTTCATGAGGAACTAGCTAAACTAAAAGTAGACAAAGCCATGAGTCCGAATGGGATACATGCAAAAAAACGGAGGGAACTTGGGGACATTCTAGCGGCTCCACTATCTGACAATGCCTCTTTGGAGTCGGAAGTGGTGCCAGAGGACTGGAGAAAGGCATATGTAGTCACTTTACACAAAAGCGGATGTAAGGATGACATTGAGGACTACAGGCTAGTTAGTCTAACCTCTGCGGTTAGCAAATTATTCGAAAGGCTACTAAAGGAGAGAATAGTGAGGGTTCTGGAGTCCAATGGATTGCAGGATCCAAGGTAGCATGGATTTACCAGAGGTAGGTCTTTTCAGACTGTCACCCTCTCGGTGGCCAGCCCAACGCCTAGGGTGCTGAGAGTTGGTCTGTCTTTGTATTCCTGACTCAGAGAGTGTGACCCTGCATTGGTCCTGCAAGGTCCTCTGGGAATGGTAGTCTCTTTTACCCTTTGAGAACAGAAGAGTTGTAGTCGAGTGTTTCAGGCAATGACAAGAATTTATTTTTCCCCTTCCCAATGGATTTCTGTGCAGGTAAATAACTTAGGACAAACTGCCATACAATTGGCTTGAGGGATATGTACAAGAACTCAGGTAAATTAGCCTTATCAGCTTCAGGCTCACAGCGTGCAGTGCTCGGTACAAACAATAATAGCTTCCTTCAGCAAAAGAAAATGTTCCCCATTCTTTCTGTTGCTTCACCAGCTTCCTCAAACCAGTGTTCAGCACAGAGACTCAATGTGGTCAGCAAAACATAACGTGCAGTCCATCTGGTTATCCATTATTTCACTGCTATCAGAGTCAATCTGCATTTCTTCAGCGTCAGCAATAGCAGGGTGTGTCAGTGAGCTGCTATCCTGAACTTTAAAACAGACGTCTTCACTATCCTCACATAGCTTCTCTCGTTAGCACTCTAAAGGATAGGACTGTGAATTACCATATATACTGGAGTTTCTTTTTAGAGAGTCTGCTACATTATGGCAACTGCAGGGAAATACTTTATAACTAGGTTCAAACCTATGTAAGTTGTGAAGCCTACCTTTCGGCTTTGGAGGGAAAGGAATTCTCAGCTCTGCAAGGTCAGACTGATTCCCAAACACAGCTTGTGTTTGTTTGTCTCTCAGCCTCGTAGCTTCAGCCTTAGAGGTACCAGTATTGTCATGCCAGCAGGTTTCTCTCTCTAGAGCATGTGAGTTTTCCCAAGCCTGCCTTCCAGGAAATATCTTATCCTTCTTGCCTTTACCAGACGTCACCTGTCCTGTGATGCTTCTTTCTGGCATTAGGACTATGGCTCCCTTGGTTCTCACCTCTTGACGTCTTCCTTCTTTCTGCTCCCCTCCTCCTTCTCTAGTCCAAGCTAATGACCACTTTTTATCATCCTGTTTCTCCGGGCTAAACTGTGCCCCTCCCTTAAACAGGTGTATCTCATTATCTCCTGAACTAGGGACTATGTCACAGCGTGGGAGTGTCTTTCCAGCTCGTGACTCTCTTTGTTTACATTCTCTCTGAAAACACTGAGCCATGTGCTCAGACTGCCTGTCAGTTTCTGCAACGGAATCCTTTTCTCTCACCAACTGCCTGTCAGTTTCTGCAACGGAATCCTTTTCTCTCACCAACTCTATAGGCTCAGAAGGGTCTTCTCCATGACCAGACAAATCTGATATATTTCTTTGACTGGGTGACCAAGGAGTTGGACAGAGGGAGAGCCCTAGATGTGGAGTGGAGTGGCCTAGTGGTTGGGGCAAGGTACTTCAGGCAGGAAGGTCAGGGGTTCAAATCCCACTAGAGGACAGCAACCTTGGGCCGGAAGGACTGGGGTTTCTAGTCCCACAGGTGCTCCTTGTGGTCTTGGGCAAGCCACTTAACCCTCCATAGCCCATGTTCCCTGTAAAATAGTTATCTCCAAGTTACAATGCCCTGTTCAATGTAATTTCAGTTTGTTCACTGTAAACCGCACTGATGCAGAATAGCGCGGTATATAAGAGAAGGTAAATAAATAAATAAATAAAAATAGATGTGGTGTATTTAGATTTCAGTAAAGCCTTTGAAACCGTTCCACACAGGTGACTTATAAACAAACTAAGCATCCTTGAGATGGATCCTAAAGTGACTGATTGGGCTAGAAAGTGGTTGAGTGGGATGTGACAAAGGTACAGGTAAATGGAGCTCATTCTGTGGAGAAGGAGGTTGCCAGTTGTGTGTCGCAGGGATCTGTCCTTAGTCCGATTCTGTATAACATTTTTGTTAGTGATATTGTGGAAGGACTGTTGGATAAGGTTTGCTTATTTGTAGATGATATCAAGATCTGCAATAGAGTAGACACCCAGGAAAAAGTTGATAACATGAGGAGGAATCTAGCTAAGCTTGAAGAATGGTCTAGAATTTGGCAGCTGAAATTTAATGCTAAAAAATGCAGGATCATGCATTTTGGCTGCAAAAATCCAAAGAAGTTGTAGAGTGTAGGGGGTGAGGTACTTCTGTCCACAAAGGAGAACGGGACCTGGGTGTAATTGTGTCTGACGATCTTAAAGTAACTAAACAGGTAGAAAAAACAACTGCGAAAGTCAGAAGGATGCTTGGGTGTATAGGGAGAGGAATGAAGGAAACACTAGGAGTGAGACGTGAAACTAAGATGTCCTTTTATTAAGAGACCAGCGACCCCAATACGTCCACGTTTCGGCATCTGCCTTCATCAGGGGGTAACCTCAAAATATAAACATATGAAATAAAATAAAATATGAATCATAACACATAAATAGTGTGCATTATCAAATATAAAAGCAAATTAAATGAATGTAATAAAAACATCATAAATTAAAGAACATTATTAAGGTCAGTGAAAGAACGGACCAGCAACCGGGCATTCACCTACTCAGCACCCATACTCTGCCACACGAGCTACGTCAGATCAAGGACTTACAGATCTTCAGAAAAGAGCTTAAAACACACCTATTCCAAATACACTACGGCATCACATAGACGGTTCCAACTATCCCCTCACATGCTGCCCACCTACCTCAAAAGCCTAAGCCTCATATGAACCTAATGCTCTTTTGATGTCCACTTCCATGATGATCAAATTGTCGATATGTATATAATTTACTCCTATTATGCCTTTATATATTGCGACTCTGTTGTATATTTACACTGGTGTTCAAACTGTAATTTATGCCAATGATATGTATAACTGTAATTGTGCCGTTGTTAATCACCCCCCTTATCTTGTCCCCTCTCCCGTGTCTTGTACAATAATTTGTAATTCATACTGGTGTTTAAACAGTAATTTTTGCCAATCAATTGTATAACTGTAATCTTCTCGTTGTTTATCCTCCCCTTGTCTATTCCCCTCTCCCTGTGTTGTACAACGATTGACCGCTTCTGATCGCTGGAAGGAGCGGTGTATAAATGTATGCTAAATAAATAAATAAAATAAATAAATTATAAAAATAATAATATAAGTTTCTGTTCATGCATTTTCAAATGTGAACATTAATAAGAAAACCAACCATCTTACAAATAGTAACACACAAATTGTAAGAAGTAAAATGATATATCAAAAATATTTTTATAAAAAGGACAGATTGATTTGACAATTATAAAGCATACAACATGCTCATCAAAGCATTGTGTGGTGTGTATACAGTCTGTACAGGGCCTGATTCTGTCCAGGACGTCTTGCCCCGTGGGATCAGAATCGTGATAAGTCCTGCACATGCAGGCCGGGATAGCGATTCTGTCTGGCCTGCACGTGCAAGACTGCATCCGGCTAACTAAGCCAAGGCTCTTAAATGGAGCCATGACGCCATGTTGTCATGGCACCGTGGCTCCATTTAAAAGACACGATGCCAGCTGCCAGAAAAAAAGGGTTTATTCCCTGCAGCCCGACCCCCAATCTGGCCTCCTAAGGCCAGGGTCGGGCAGCGGGGAATAAACCCTGGCTCCCCCTGCCCCATCCACGCCCCGAGCCATAAAAAAAAAAATGTACAGGGAAGTTATTCCACCTTGGAGGTGGAATAACTTCCCTAGACATTTTGCCGGCCCTGGATGTACAGGACCAACATTAGAATTGACCCTGTACGTCCAGGGTTGGCGATCATTCACTGCCTGCCCAGACTCCGCCCACAGACCACCTCTTCCCTGCCCCCATCTAACTTCCCTGCACAACCAGCAGGGAAGTTAGTCGGGGGGCAGGCAAGGTCACAAATAGCGGTGATGGATGTCCTCTTGTGCCATCCATCCCTGCTATTCGTAGCTCAAAATATCCCCCACAGTGTTTTGAAGCTCATGTCAAACACAAAAAGGTACATATATATATATCCAGACTAGATGGACCATACTGGTCTTTATCTGCCGTCATTTACTATATTACTATGTTACTATGTTAAACCATGTATAGTGAACATGTGGGTTGAACAAATAAAGCCAAATAGAGCCAGCACAAGTATGAAAAGAGGAGGAGGAAGAACTTACAAATTGGTCCTGTTTGCCAAGTTTAGAGAATCCACTGTCAGTGGCAGTCTTTTCTCTGTTATATTAAGGAAATGGATAGTAAGAAATTGTATATCATTTTGCCAAATCAGGACAACCAGATATGTATCCAAGTAAGATACCAATGAATATTTATCACAAACATTCTCTGAAGAGTTATATGGTGTATTCCCTATTGTGGAGCCTATATAGAAAGACATCTACTGCTTAGGCCAAACACTTTTTAACCCTAAATATACCAGGGAAGAATTCTTGCCAAAGAGGCAAAGTAACAGTTTTTATCTAATAGTACCACAAATTATACAGATGCCTGAGCTCGGTCGTTTTTCATTTGTGGCCGGCAGCCAACAAAAGCATACTAATTGTCACCAAAAATCTAAAAAAAGGAGGTGGAAAGGGAATAAATTAAACCATGTTTAAAAACGGAGGTACCTTAAATGCAAAACGGCCACTATTGAAAACCGCATAGTAAATCTCCATGGTGCGAACATGAAACCATGCATACTCTGTATTTTCAATCCGTATTATCAGTGAAGGCAAGTGGTTTTCTTTCACAAAAAATATGGAATGAAAATCCCTTAAACTGTAAAAAATTCATGTGATTATGTAGATCAGGCGGCCATGTTTCTAAAAATAATGGTGAGGCATCAGCCAAAACTTGAAAGAGCAGAACTGCCTTCTTTAAAGGACCAGTGTTGTAATGTGGTTTTTTTTCTGCCATCATGTTTCTATGTTTAAGAGTATTTACTGGACAATGACCATCTGGACATGGATATTGTAGCCCTCTGGATTGCGACCAAGGCAGTACTATGAGAGAAAATCATTGCGTATGTGCAGGGTAAGCGGATGCAGAGGGATAAGGATCTGCTAGCTAAAACTCAGCAGCTGCAACATCTTCGGCGGCGCCATGTGCAATCCTTGGGTCAGGCAGACCTCCAACAAGTGTTGACAGTGAACAGGAAAATTGCAGACTTACTTAGAAAGAGGGCTATGTCAGATATCAGCTTTTACAGATATCAGCTATACAAAAGTGGTAACAAAGTGGGGAATCTGCTGGCCAATCTAGTTAGACCTAAGACTTCTAAGTCAATAATTAAACAAATGTGGAATGGGGGATAGGGGGATGTCAAATCTGCCACTCTACCAAACTGATAGCTCATAGTTTCTTGCAATATTATCAAGAATTGTATGACATAGGCCCAAATGACATGGAGGCACAGGTCTGCTTCTTTAATGATCTCCGGGTGCCTCAATTTATGGCTGCTCAGCTGGAGGTGCTGAATAGGCCTATGGTGCCATGTGAGATTATGGGCATCATCAAGAAGCTGAAAGCATCAAACAACCTGTGCACACAAACCTTCTACACTGCTTCATCAAAGTTTCACAATGGCTCACTGCAAACTATCAACTACAAAAAGACTGAAGCATTATTCATTACCAAAGATGTCACATTCTCACCCCCAATTTCTATAATCTTAAATGGTGCTCAGGAGAAAGTTCAATCAGAAGGGAAATATCTTGGAATTACCCTAGACCAACACCTCACCTTCAAGCCACAAGTGAAAGACACCACTAGGGCAATGTACCATAAGATCCGAACCCTACAACGCCTGTGACCAATCTTGGAACTACCAAACTTCCATTCAATACTTCAGGCAATAATCTTCCCACACATTGACTACTGCAACTCTGTCTACCAAGGCCTGCCACAGTCCACCCTGTTACCTCTGTGCACAGTCCTTCATATGACAGCACGAATCTTGCAATGCGCATCAAAACATGACCACATCACACCCATCCTAAAACAGCTACACTGGCTTCCATTAAACAGTCACATCAAATACACAATCCTCATGTTAACCTACAAGATCATCTATCACCATGCCTCTTCTCACCTACCAACCTTACTCCAAAGATTTCAGTCCAACAGAGCCAGAAGACAATCCATCAAGAACACTCTAGTCATCCCCCATACAAAAATAAAGAGCAACCAGCAAGCATGTGCAAGATTCTTTGAACTTGCTCCCTGACAAAATCAAAATGCCACAGAACTCCACACCTTTCGAAAACACCCGAAGATCCATCTATTCACTGAACACTTCGGCCCTGCCACATAACCCTTCCCCCAATTTCAACAGCTCCCCTCCTTCCCGAACACACCCCCATAACCCCACCTAAATAATGCCATGTTACCTCTTTCCCCCACCTCCATTAATGAAGACAAACAAGGTGTCTTCTTAGGTGACCACCTGTAAACCCTCCTGCAATTGTATATACATTAAATTTACTTGTCTATAAGTTAATGTTCTGTACAACTAATGTATGCAAACCATTTTCACATGTATAGGGTGCCCCAAAAAAAGTGAGAACATCTCATAAATTAAAAGCTTAAATAGTTTACTTATTTACCTTTTTTAGCTATATAACATCTTTATTTTGACAATTTCCGGTCGCCATCTTTTTTTTAAAATTTGTCAATCATTTACATCTGTCTTTTTGAATTTTTAAATAACTTATATGCTACGAGATGTTCTCACTTTTTTTGGGCCACCCTGTATATAAGTTAATGTTTTCATGTAACCTACCCTGCCTCTTGTTGTATGTACATCTCTTTGACCCAGCGAAAAGCGGTATATAAGCACAGATAAATTAATAAATAAATAAAGTGGCGAAAACCCCAGGCCTGTATGGATTAGGGGGGAGTTTTATAAATATTGGGGGAATTGGTAGTGCCAGGGTTAGCCAAAGTGGGATTCAGGAAGTTTGGAGTGCAGATTTGCAAAATCATGCACATATTGTTGTGCTACCAAAACCTGGTAGGGATCCAGAGCTTGTGGGATCCTATCATCCTATTTCCCTCTTGAATCAGGATGTAAAGATTATAGCGGCCATTTTAGCGACTAGATTAAGAAAGGTTCTTCCTGCCTTGATACATAAAGATCAGGTGGGATTTGTTCTGGGGAGCTTACATCCACTAATTTGTTGAAGGCCTTGGCAGTTCTTCAATGGAGGGAGGGAGCATTGAGTAGTGAATTGCTGGTTAGCCTGGAGGCCAAAAAGGTGTCTGATAAAATATTTTGGTAGTACCTATTTTGGACCCTTCAACAATATGGAATTTTCAGATTGGGTCTCGTGGCTTTATTCAAGCCCGTCTGCTCAAATTTTAATCAATGGAAATGTATCTGATAATATATTTATTTATTTATTTACATTCTCTTATATACCGCGCTATTCTGCATCAGTGCGGTTTACATTGAACAAACTGAAATTACATTGAACAGGGCATTATAACTTGGAGATAACTATGTTACAGGGAACATGGGCTATGGAGGGTTAAGTGGCTTGCCCAAGACCACAAGGAGCACCTGTGGGACTAGAAACTCCAGTCCTTCCGGCCCAAGGTTGCTGTCCTCTAGTGGGATTTGAACCCCCGACCTTCCGGCCTGAAATACCTTGCCCCAACCACTAGGCCACTCCTCCATATATACCTGTGAAGAGGGACTAGACTGTCTCTCATGCTCTTCTTATTAACGTTTGAACCCCTAGCAATTAAAATATGTCAAGATCGGGGGCGGAGCCTAACTTCGAGCAAGATGGACGTGTAAGAGCTATGCTCCGGAGGGTAATGGTCAAGAATCCTGACTTCTGCAGCCTTTAATTAAGCAGATCCTACCTATTCTCCAGGACCAAGCAGGAAGTCAGTCCTCACATATGGGTGACATCGACGTCGATGGAGCCCCCGTGCGGAGCATTTCCCCAGCTTTCTAAGAAAGCCTTTGGGAATACTGCACGCATGCGCAGTCCCCTTCCCGCCTAAAGGTGCCATCTTGCTCAGTCTTTCTTTTTCCGTGGAGCCCAATGGACATCTGTCCGTGTCACCCGGAAAAGTTGACTTTTGTCTTGCGATTTTTTCGTTGTTCTTCTCCGGTTCGACGCCGGTTCCCCTTCCTACGGGGTTTAGTACACCAGTATCGAGCCCGTCTTCTATTTTTCGGTTTTTGCCCTTCGTGGCTGGCGTTCGCGCCCTTTTTTGTCTTTTCCCTGGAAGGCCGGTCCTTTGACCTCGCGGGGGTTCTTTTTTCCCTGATGGTTTCCAGTGGTTTCAAAAAGTGTGATCGATGTAAGAAACTGATGTCTCTCACTGACACACACGACTGCTGCCTTCAATGCCTCGGACCGGATCATGATCCTAAGGTCTGTGTCCTGTGTGGCAAAATGTCCACTAAGGCACTCCGAAGCTGCCAGCATCAGAAAGAATGGATTTTTTCTGACTCTGCCTCTGGCCGGGCCCGGACCTCATCTGAGGCCTCGACGTCTCGGGAGTCTGACCCCGAGCATCGCCGGGGTTCCTCGGACAGGGGGTCCCCCGATCAGGAACGTAAGAGGAAGAAGCGGCTCGTGAGGGCGGCATCGGAGGAGGTCCCTGGTTCCTCGGGGGCCAGGTCTCGGAGTCCGCCGGGCACGTAAGTCCTGTTGTCCTCGTGGACTCTCCTCCTAGGGAGCTGACGTCGGGTCCGGCGCCGCCGGGGCCCGAGTCGGTAGCTGCTGAGTCTCTTGAGCTTGGACTCAGGCTGACAGCCTTGGAGTGCAGATTGTCTGCCTTCATGGATCAGCAGCGGGTGCTGATGGCCAGCCTCGCTGGTGCATCTGCCCCGGCCACCGGGACATCGACGTCTAAGTCGACCCCGGAGACCGAGCCGATACTCAAGACCATGAAGGTTCGAAGTCGTCCTCGGTCACGGTCACCCTCGACCTCCTGCTCGGGACCGAGGGCATCGACGCCGGTGCCTTCGGCGTTGGGCGGGTGCCACTGAGACCCGCGTGGTCGGAGCCCCCCGACTCCTCTTCGGATGAGTCCGTGTGGGAGACGGAGGACGAGGAGTCCCCCGATACTTTTTGGACTCGGTGCATCCCTTCGGACTCACCGCAGTCCGAACCCCGGAGTAGGTCCCCGCCAGAGGACACCAGGTTCTCGGAGTTCATCAGGGACATGGCCAAGGCTTTGGAGATTCCCCTGGACCCTGAGGAGCCTCGAGCCGAAGAGCTCGAGGCCCTCCAATATGACTCTCCTCTGAAGGAGGCCGTTACTGTGCCTGTTCCTCCGATGCTGGAACGGCTCCTCTTCTGAATGTGGGAGAAACCGGCCTCGGCGCCGGTTTTGAGCAAGCAGGTCGATTCCATCTATCGACTCCGTAAGAGCCCTGGATTCCAGAAGGCGCAGCTGCCGCACCATTCCATGGTGGTGGAATCGGCCATGCATCATCTGAAGAGCCAGAAGATGCACTCTGTGGTGCCTCCCGGCAGGGTGGCCTGGAACCTGGACGCGCTCGGCAGAAAGTGCTTCCAGGGCTCGATGCTTGCTTGCTGTGTCCAGTCCTACCAGCTGTACATGGGCATGTACTTACGAGACCTGGCGAAGGCCGGGTTCTCTGCTGGCCTCTCCGGGGAACCTTTGCAGAGGTTCAGGACCTTGTCCTCGGGAATCCGGGAATGCTCAAAGTTCATGTCCCGAGTGGCCTACGATGGCTTTGAGGCTTCGGCCCGTGTAGTGGCAGCCGGCATCGGGGCCCGACGCCAGGCATGGCTGCAGTCATCGGACCTTGAGCCGTGGGTGCAGGACAAGTTGGTCGATGTCCCTTGCCGAGGTGAAAACCTTTTTGGCAAGCCCATGGCCGAGAAGGCTGCTGAGCTCGAAACCGAGCACCGGACTAGGACAAGGCTGTCCAGAAAAACCTCTGCCCCTTCTCATAAGAAGAAGGGCTCGGGTAAGAAGTCCTTTTACCCGAGGAAGGCAGCTGCCTACAAACCTTTCCCTCAGTACCAGGCCTCCCCAACTCCCCAGCAGGATCAGCAGGCCAAGGGGCAGGGACATGGACCCCATAGGCAGAAGACCCCCAAGCCTCCGACTCCTGCTCCCACTCAGCAGGGAGGGGGGTTTTGACTCCCACAGCATAGCCTTTACACCTCTGCTGCCCCATCCCTGCACAGGAGGTCGTCTAGCCCTGTTTGCCCACAAGTGGCCACCCATTACAGGAGATGCTTGGGTATTGAGCATAGTTCACAAGGGCTATATGCTCCATTTCCAGCAGTTGCCTCCTCCCTACTTCCCAGGAGAGTCTCCAAGACCTCCTCTGCACACAGACCTCCTCCTTCAAGAACTTCAAGGTCTGCTTCTAGACAAGGCAGTGGAGCCTGTACCTCCCCGCCTGCAAGGTCACGGTTTCTACTCCAGGTACTTCCTTGTACCAAAGAGAACCGGTGGCCTCAGGCCTATTCTCGACCTCAGGAATCTCAACAAGTTCTTGGAGAAAGAAAAGTTCAAGATGCTTACTCTTGGAACACGTCTGCCCTACCTCCAGCAGGGAGATTGGCTATGCTCCTTAGATCTAAAGGATGCGTACACTCACATCCTCATTCATCCAGACCACAGAAAGTACCTCAGGTTCATTGTGGGAGGAAGCCATTACCAGTACAGAATACTGCCCTTTGGCCTAACCTCCGCCCCAAGGGTCTTTACAAAGTACCTGGCAGTGGTGGCGGCCTACTTGAGGAATCAAGGTGTTTTTGTCTTCCCCTACCTGGACGACTGGCTCATCAGGGGTCAGACTTACCAGGAGGCCAGGCAAGCCACCTTCCGAACTGTCTCCTTCCTTCAACACCTAGGCTTTGTCATAAACTTCGCAAAGTCCACTTTGCTCCCCTCCCAGAACCTGGAGTTCATAGGGGCGCGGCTGGACTCTCTGCAAGCAAAGGCTTACTTGCCAGAAGACAGGGCACAAAGGCTCATAGACTTGGCAAACCAGTTTCTAAGCCTGCCATGGGTTTCCGCCAGACTCTGTCTAAAGCTCCTAGGCCACATGGCATCGACAGTGCATGTGACCCCCAATGCCCGCCTCCACATGAGACCTGCACAGTGGTGCCTCAGAACTCAGTGGAAGCAAGCCACAGGAAGCCTCACAGACGAAGTACGGGTGTCCAAACCATTTCTGAACTCCCTACAGTGGTGGCTACACCCCCCGAACTTACTACAGGGGGTGCCTTTTCAGGTGCCTGTTGCCACAGTGGTGTTGACGACTGATGCCTCCTTGCAGGGCTGGGGTGCACATTGTTTGGACAGGTGCACCCAGGGCCTGTGGTCTCCATGGGAGGCCACGCAACAGATCAACCTACTGGAACTCCGGGCTATTCGCTTAGCCCTCAAAACTTTCTCTCACACCTTGGCTCACCAGTCTGTTCTGGTACAGACGGACAATCAAGTGGCCATGTTCTTTGTGAACAAACAGGGAGGCGCTGGATTCAGGCTCCTGTGTCAGGAGGCACAGGCCCTTTGCTCTTTTGCGCTCAGGCACAACATGTTTCTCAAGGCTGTTTATCTCCCTGGCCAGGAGAACTTCCTGGCAGACAGGTTGAGCAGGGTTCTGCAGCCCCACGAGTGACAACTGCACCCATTAGTAGTTCAACAAATTTTCCTGAAATAGGGACTTCCATCCATAGATCTCTTTGCCAATCCCCTGAACCGGCAGCTACCCAGGTTCTGTTCCAGGCAACCGCATCCTCTGAGGTTAGCAGCGGATGCCTTCCTGATTTCTTGGTCCCAGGGCCTCCTGTATGCGTTTCCTCCCACGCCTCTGGTGGCCCGAACTTTGTTCAAGATTCTAAGGGACTAGGCCTCGGTACTTCTGGTAGCCCCCCGGTGGCCGAGGCAGCCCTGGTTCCCGCTTCTGCTTCAACTAGCAGTGGAAATCCCACTACCTCTGGGGTTGCAACTCGATCTCCTCTCTCAGGATCAGGGATCCCTTCTGCACCCCAATCTCAAATCTCTCAATTTGATGGCCTGGAGGCTGCAAGGGTAGTGTTGGCTCCCTGGGGCCTGCCTCAGGAAGTGGAAGAGGTCGTCTTGGCCTCTAGAAAGCAATCCACCAGGAAAACCTATGCCCTGAAGTGGAGAAGGTTCTCCTTGTGGTGTCAACAATGCAAGGAAGATCCTTTCTCCTGCACTGTGCCAGTAGTGCTTCAGTACCTGCTGCACTTGTCCAATCAGGGCCTTACGTCCTGGAGGAGGAGTGGAGGAGTGGCCTAGTGGTTGAGGCCGGAAGGTCGGGGGTTCAAATCACACTAGAGGACAGCAACCTTGGGCCGGAAGGACTGGGGTTTCTAGTCCCACAGGTGCTCCTTGTGGTCTTGGGCAAGCCACTTAACCCTCCATAGCCCATGTTCCCTGTAAAATAGTTATCTCCAAGTTATAATGCCCTGTTCAATGTAATTTCAGTTTCTTCAATGTAAACCGCACTGATGCAGAATAGCACGGTATATAAAAGAATGTAAATAAATAAATAAAAATAATTCTGTTCGGGTCCACCTCTCTGCTCTGGCAGCTCACCACTCACTGGTGGAGGGACACTCTTTGTCAGTTCACCCCTTGGTGTCCAGGTTTCTCAGAGGCTTGCTCTTGCTCAAGCCTCCTCTCCGTCCACCGGCCCCTGAGTGGGAGTTGAATGTGGTCTTGCAGCAACTGACTCGCCCACCTTTTGAGCTGATGGCTACATGTCCTCTCCGCTTCCTTTCTTGGAAAACTCTATTCCTAGTGGCCCTGACCTCTGCCAGGCGAGTGAGTGAGCTTCAAGCCCTGGTCTGTGACAGGCCATACACTCGCTTCTATAGGAACAGGGTAAGAAACATAGAAACATAGAAACATGATGACAGAAAAAGACCACAAGGCCCATCTAGTCTGTCCTTCCATAACAACTACAACAGTCCACTTTTTACCTTTAGAGATCCTCTGTGTTGGTCCCATGCTTTTTTGAATTCAGTTACTGTCCTCATCTCTACCACCTCCACTGGGAGACTATTCCACGGATCCACTACTCTTTCCGTAAAGAAATATTTCCGCATATCACTCCTGAATCTATCTCCCTTCACCCTCATCCCATATCCCCTCGTCGCAGAACTTGCTTTCAATTGAAAGAGGCTCTCTCCCTGAACATTTATGCCACGGAGGTATTTAAACATCTCAATCATATCACCTCTATCCCGCCTTTCCTCTAAGGTGTACATATTAAGATCCTTAAGTCTGTCCTCATATGCTTTATAATGAAGACTACTAATCATCTTAGTAGCAACCCTCTGCACCGACTCCATCCTGTTCACATCCTTTTGAAGGTGCGGTCTCCAGAATTGCACACCATACTCCAAATGAGGTCGCACCAAAGACTTATACAGAGGCATTATCACCTCCTTTTTTCTGCTAGCCATTCCTCTCCGTATGCACCCAAGCATCCTTCTAGCTTTTGCTGTCGCCTTTTCTACCTGTTTAGCTACTTTAAGATCATCGGACACAACTACGCCTAGGTCCCGCTCTTCTTTAGTGGACAAAAGTACTTCACCTCCTATGCTGTATTGCTCCCTTGGATTGCTGCAGCCCAAATGCATGACCTTACATTTTTTAACATTAAATCCCAGCTGCCAAATTCTAGACCATTCTTCAAGCTTAGCTAGATCCCTCCTCATGTTATCTACACCTTCCTGGGTGTCTACTTTATTGCAGATTTTGGTATTATCTGCAAAGAGGCAAACCTTACTCGACAGCCCTTCCGCTATATCACTAACAAAGATGTTAAAAAGAATCGGACCAAGGACAGATCCCTGGGGCACACCACTGGTAACATCCTTCTCCTCAGAGTGAGCTCCATTTACTTGTACTCTTTGTCGCCTCCCACCCAACCAATTTCTAACCCAAGCAGTAACTTTAGGGTCCATCCCTAGGGTGCTCAGTTTGTTTATAAGTCGCCTGTGAGGAACAGTGTCAAAGGCTTTACTGAAATCTAAATACACCACATCTAGAGCTCTCCCTCGGTCCAACTCCCTGGTCACCCAGTCAAAGAAATCAATCAGATTTGTCTGACAAGACCTGCCTCTGGTGAATCCATGCTGCCTCGGATCCTGTAATCCGCTGGACTCCAGAAACCTCACTATTTTCTCTTTCAACAGCGTTTCCATTAATTTACTCACCACTGAAGTTAAACTAACCGGCCTGTAGTTTTCAACCACATCCTTACTTCCGCTTTTGTGTAAAGGCACCACATGAGCCTCTCTCCAGTCCTTTGGCACCACTCCCGACTCCAACGAGGCATTGAAAAGGTCAGTCAGTGGAGTTGCTAGAACGTCCCCAAGTTCCCTCAGTATTCTAGGGTGTATCCCATCCGGTCCCATCACTTTGTCTACTTTAAGTTGAGCTAGTTTCTCACGAACACAGTCTTCTGAAAATTGTTCAAGATGTCCCTCGCTTCTGTTCTTATTTGTGGGTGTTTTCTGAGGTCCTGCTCCTGGTTCTTCATCTGTGAACACAGAACAAAAATATTTGTTAAGCAATTCCGCTTTATCCTTATCAGCTTCTACATATTCCCCCCCTGTACCCTTGAGTCTGACAATACCACTTTTGCCCTTCCTCTTCTCACTAATATATCTGAAAAATGTCTTATCCCCCCATTTTATTGCATTGGCTATTTCCTCCTCCTTTTGAATCTTTGCCTTCTTGACTACTTTGCTAGCTTCTCTAAGGTTTTCCAAATACAGATGCCTGTCTTCCTCTCTCTGTGATCTCTTGTATTTCATGAAGGCCTCCCTCTTTGTATTTCATGAAGGCCTCCCTCTAGTCCCGGATCCCACCCTGAGGTTTTGGGGTTCGTCAGCCTGACGTTCATGGACTCATCCTAAGTTCCTCCCAAAGGTTGCCTCCTCTTTCCATCTCAACCAGGAGGTGGTTCTTCCAACGTTCTTCCCTAGGCCCATGCCAGCCGGGCTGAGACAGTCCTGCATACCCTGGACTTTAGAAGGGCCTTATCCTTCTACATTGAACGTACGCAGGGGCATAGGAGGGCTACTCAGCTCTTCGTATCTTTTGACCCTAATAACTTGGGGTTACCTGTCTCCAAGCGTACCTTGTCCATCTGGGTGGCTGACTGTATTACCTGGGCTTACAGGGCAGCTGACCTTCCCTTGCAGGGTCGGGTCACTGCCCACCGTGTCAGGGCAATGGCTGCCTCAGTAGCTCATCTCCACTCTGTACCGTTGGCAGACATCTGTAGGGTTGCAACTTGGTCCTCAAGCCAGACTTTTGCGGCCCATTACTGCCTGGAGAGGGAGTCCCGTAGGGACAGTGCTTTCGGTCAGGCAGTGCTCCGGAATCTCTTCGAGGTTTAGGTAACTCCTACCCTCCAGCCCTCTAGTTGGGCTACCGGTGGGGGTATGTTTCAGTGAAATCCTTTCTCTGATGCTGCAGCTAGAGGGAGCTCATTTTTCAGCTCTCGGTCCCTGGTAGCCTGAAGCTGGGGAGTCCCATATGTGAGGACTGACTTCCTGCTTGGTCCTGGAGAAAGAGTAGTTACTCACCTGTAACAGGTGTTCTCCAGGAGCAGCAGGAATCAGTCCTCACAACCCTCCCTCCTCCCCTGGGAGTTGCAGTTAACATAGTTCATTTTTACATTTTTTTGTGCTGTCTTTTAGCTATGTCATCAGACTGAGGAAGATGGCACCTTTAGATGGGAAGGGGACCGCGCATGCGTGCAGTATTTCCAAAGGCTTTTTTAGAAAGCTGGGAAAATGCTCCGCACGGGGGTTCCATCGACGTCGATGCCACCCATATGTGAGGACTGATTTCCTGCTGCTCCTGGAGAACACCTGTTACAGGTGAGTAACTACTCTTTTTGGAATCAGTCAACTTTGGATATGTTTGGCCCCAAACCGACGCGTCTGGATTACCAAGGAACTCAAAACACCAGTGCAAAGAGAACCAAAACGGAGCTTCTCTCACCTCACAAAATGGCGGTCATCTGAGATTGTCCTGAGGCCTTGCAGGAACTTCTTGCCGAGATCCGTGCTGTTAAAGATGAAATTAGACTTACCTGCTAATTGTTGTTCCTTAAGGAACTCTAGTCCAGTCCCGGAACCATAGAGTTTAGAATCTCCTCTAGCAGCTTTGGAGACTGAAAGACATCATCGCTTTGCTGGCACTGGTATAAATAGGCAAGGACTGTCCCCTTCCTCCAGTACCTATTGACAAAGCAAACTCAGCAGAGCAACAAATAAGTAGATAAAATAGTAATAAAACAGTAAGCAAACTAAACCCAACGTGGAAGTGTCATACATATATAAATGTTAAATTTTATATATATAATCAGACAGTGCTATGGAAAGGCTCCCACCATGGCTCTACCCTGCGCCTCCTGAGAACCCTTACCCAATAAGGCAAAATTGCACTGCCTTCCATGAACGTCAGGCTGGCGAACCCCAAAACCTCAGGGTGGGATCCGGGACTAGACTAGAGTTCCTTAAGGAACAACAATTAGCAGGTAAGTCTAATTTCATCTTCCTTTGCGTCCCTCTAGTCCAGTCCCGGAACTATAGAGGATGTAACAGAGCAGTGAATATCAATGGGAGGGACCTGCAAGTCCAGCCTGAAGTACCGCTGAGCCAAAATGAAAATATCCCCCGCCGCCTGCACATCTAGCCTATAGTGCTTCACAAAAGAATGTAACGACGACCACGTCGCCGCCCTACAAATGTCCTCGACCGGAACCAAACTGAACTCCGCCCAAGACGCCGCTTGCGCCCTAGTCGAATGAGCCCGGATACCCTCCGGAACCACCTAACCCTTCAAAAGGTACACCGACGCAATCGCTTCCTTCAACCAATGAAAAATAGACAGCTTCGCCACCGCCTCCCCGTTTTGCGGACCCCCGAAAGCCACAAACAACCTGTCCGACCTCCGGAAGGGCGCCATCCTGCACAGATACTTCCTAAGTACTCGCCAAACATCCAACAGATGCAACCTGCCCTCTGACTTCTTCTTTTGCCGGTCGGAGAACACCGGAAGCGACACAACCTGGTTAACATGAAACGCGGAGACCACCTTTGGCAAGAACGCTGGAACCCGTACGAAGGACAACCTTATGATCGAAAAAAGATAGATACGGCTCCTTACAGGATAGTGCTTGCATCTCAGAAATTCTCCTTGCCGAACAAATAGCCACCAGAAAAACTGTCTTCAACGTCAGATCTTTCAGCGAGGCCTGGGACAATGGTTCAAACGGCGCACTGAGCAAGGCCCCCAACACCAAATTCAAATCCCATGCCGGCACTGAACATCGCCTCGGTGGTCACATGAGCAACACGGCATGCAAAAAACGTCTAATGTCGCCGTGAGCCCCGAGCAGCTGACCGTGAACCTTACCGTGGTAACAGGAGATGGCTGCCAACTGCACGTGCAAAGAACTCGCTGCCAGACCCTTGTCCACACCATCTTGCAAAAATGAAAGAATCTGAGACACCGAGGCCCCCAAGGGCCACAGACTATGCTCCGCACACCAGGCCTCAAAAATGCGCCAAACCTGGATGTACGCCAGCGAAGTGGACCTTCTTCGCGCCTTCAGCAATGTAGAAATCACCGCTGTTTCCAGGTTGGGGCACACAGCCTACAGAAAATTAGAGGGAACATTGGAAGGGACCCAGGATATCAATGCTTGAACCAATACAAGCATTGTGGAACCTGTGTCCCTTGGGGAAACTGCTAGGTACATATGACCTAGATTGGCCACTGTTGGAAACAGAATACTGGGCTTGATGGACCTTGGTCTGACCCAGTATGGCATATCTTATGTTAACCCTTGGCAGTCATCCTAGCCCTTTCAAGAGCCATGCCGTAAGCGAGGATCGATTCACCTGGGGCATGCGTAACGGTCCCTGATGCAAAAGATCTTCCCACTGTGGCAGTCTCCATGGCCTGTCCGCCAGCAGCCGCACTAAATCCACATACCAAGGTCTTCTGGGCCAGTCGGGCACTACCAGGACCACTAGACCGCGATGCCGCTCTATGCGCTGCAGCACCCGGCCTATGAGAGCCCAAGGCGGGAACACATTGAGAAGACCCCCTTCCGGCCATCGCTGTGCCAGCGCATCGAGGCCCTCCAACATCTGTTCTTGCCGCCTGCTGAAAAATCGCGCTACCGTCGCTGACTCGAAGCTCGCCATTAGATCCATTAGCGGGATCCCCCAGCGCCGTACTAAAAGCGCAAACACGTCCGGGTGAAGAACCCACTCTTCCGGGTCCACTCTGCGGCGACTTAGAAAATCCGCTTCGACATTGTCCACTCCGGCCACATGCTGCGCCGAAAGACCCTTTAGATTCCGTTCGGCCCAATCTAAGAGCTGACTGGCCTCTGCCTCCAGCATCGCACTGCCGGGGCCGCCCTGCAATTGATGTAGGCTACGGTCGTCGCATTGTCTGACAGGACCCGTACCGCCTCCTGACTGAAGCTCTCCTGAAATTCCCGCAGGGCCAAAAACACCGCTCTCATTTCTAACCTGCTGATGGACCATTCCTTTTCCTCCTGAGACCACCATCCCTGGGCAAACCTTCCTTCGCAATGCGCTCCCCACCCCAGGAGACTTGCAGCCATCGTCAGCAGTCTCCAGGATGGAGGCTCTAGAGGCATGCCCGCTGCCAAACTCTCCGGCCACAACCACCACAGAAGCTCCTGACGCACCTCCGGAGGACAAACCAGCCACTGAGACAACGCATCCCTCTGATGAGACCAACACCGGAGTAGCGTGCTCTGCAACGGCCGCATATGAGCCCTGGTCCACGGCACCACCTCGATCGTGGCCGCCATCGTTCCGAGCAATTGAAGATATTGCCACGCTGTTGGCGCCGGTCGCGATAGAAACCGCTGTATGAGCTTCCGCAACCCCTGCACCCGCAGGGCGGGTAGAAACACCGCTGCTTGCTGCGTCTCGAAATGCGCCCCTAAGTATTCCAGAGACTGCGAGGGAACCAATCTGCTCTTCACAAAATTGACCACCCAGCCCAGGCTTTCTAACATCTGTACCACCCGGGCGGTGGCCGTGGTACTCTCTTCCCTTGACTTCGCTCGAATCAACCAATCGTCCAAGTACGGATGCACTAGCACTCCCTCCTTGCGGAGCGCTGCCACCACCACCACCATGATCTTGGTGAACGTTCAAGGTGCTGTCGCCAGACCGAAAGGCAACGCTTGAAACTGAAAATGCCCCATAGGTACCGCAAACCGTAGGAAATTTTGGTGCTCCTGCCGAATCGGGATATGGAGATAAGCTTCCATGAGATCCAGCGATGTCAGATATTCTCCTGCCCTGACCGCCGCAATGACGGAACGCAGAGTCTCCATACGGAAATGGGTGACTCAGAGACACCGATTCACCCTCTTCAAATCCAGAATCGGCCGAAACGTGCCGTCCTTCTTTGGCACCACAAAATAGATGGAGTATCGACCGCACCCATACTGATCCACAGGAACGGGCACCACCGCCTTGAGCTGCAGCAGCCTCTGCAGAGTTTCCGAGACAGCCCGGACCTTGAGCGGGGCTCTGCAAGGAGACCAGACAAAGGAATCTAACATGGGTCGATGGAGTTCTAGAGCATACCCCTCTCGGATGACTTCCAGGACCCACTGGTCTGATGTAATTTGGACCCAGGCAGGGTAAAACCCCCACAACGACCTCCCATGGGTACCACCCCCACCTGAGTCCACTTTATCTCATTGTGACTTTTTAATGGACGAGGACTGGAAAGGGGCGAACCCTCTGCCGGCTCCACGGAAACCGCGAAATCCCTGGCTTCTCGCCGGAAACCCCGTTGAGGTTGGTCAAAGCGAGAGGACCGAAATCTACGAAAGTCCCTAGGAGCCCCCTGGGACCCCATATTACTCCGGCCCTGCTTCGGCTTATCCTCCGGAAGGCGACCACCCTTAGACTCTCCGAGATCCTTGACCAACTTCTCCAAATCATCTCCAAACAAAAGCTTACCCCGAAACGGCAGCTTGCTGAAGCGAGTCTTAGAGGAACTGTCCGCCGCCCAATTACGTAGCCAGAGATACCGCCGAGCCACTACCACCGAGGCCATACTCTTAGCCAAGCTGCAGATGAGATCATAATGAATGTTTGCCAAATACGCGGTCCCAGACTCCAGTCGCGCTACATCCTCCAGCTGCCCTTCCAAGCGATCCCCCTGCAACCTTTGGGATCACCGCAAACAGCCTCTCGCCACCCACGCCCCCGCTATCGAGGCCTGCATTGAGATGGCGCAAACGTCAAACACTTGCTTCAACAGAGTATCCAATTTCCTGTCTTGTACATCTTTTAGCGCTGCGGCACCCTCAACCGGAATCGTAGTTTTCTTAGTAACCGCCGATACTGCCGCATCTACCTTAGGAGAGCGAAACAGTTCTCTATCTTGATCGGATAGCGGATAAAGGTGAGCCAAGGTCATGGAACCCTTCAGGGTCGACTCTGGTAAGTCCCACTCTTCCTGAATCATACTCCGAAATACTCTATGCACGAGAAAAACCCTTTGGGACGTCCGTACCGCCTGTAACAGCAGATCCTCCAAGGCCTCCTCCACAACCGCCCCCTCTGAGGGCATATTCAGCATCTTGACAGTCTCGGCAATCAAGGCTGGCAGCTCTTTGCGATGAAACACCCTGACTACTCTGCTCTGCTGCTCCGAGTCAGGCAACTCTCCCTCTTCCAACTCATCACCCGAGATCTCTTCCAGTTCCGCGTCTATTACTCCCAGGTCCTCCCCGAGGTGAGACGCCGGACTCTCATCCCCAGCCCCTTGCTTCTCTTGGCTGGGGGAACGCTCTCCGCAGGACGGTCAAAGGACCCCGGCCGCTTCTGCTCTTGTGACCCCTGAGGAGGAGCAGTTATCGCAGGTTGCATCAGGGCAAATGCCTGCTGCATGAGGGAAAAGATATTTGGCGGGATCGTCGGGGCAGGCTCAACCTGACTCAGCCCCTGAGACATCGAAGAGCCTTCAGCCGAGGACGACCCTGGCACTGGCTCCGCCGGACCTAGGGACGGAGGTAGGACATTTTCACCTTCCAGCAGAACTGCCTCCCGGACTACCGAGGGCCCCTCTGGCGCCTTATCCATAACTTCTGCCGCAAGAGTGCAAGAGCCACACACCCCTGAGTCCAGCACTGCGCCGCGCCTTGTTCCACAAACTAAACACCGAGGCTTCGCAGGCATACTACGGCAAGTGCAGCGCAACCTGCCCGCACCCAGCACTGTACCTCACCAAAGAAACTTTACAATCGTAATTGAGCTGAAGCTCCACAGACAAGCAGAGCCAACTCCTGTGGCGTCTGCCACCGCGGGTCTTTTTTTTTTTTGTGGTAGACCTACACTTACAGCCCCCAGGCAAGGCTAAACTAGTCCCATGCAAAAATGAAGCATCAAAACCGGCTAAAAACTCAATGAAACCAAAGGGGACCTAAAACGCGGCTTTTAAAATGGCCACCCTGCTTTTCCCACGCGGCTACACACGGCCGGCCTATACTGTGCCAAATATCAAGCCCGCTTCCCCCAACCTAATTTCCCCGTCAATTGCAAATTAAACTTGCCGTTGTGCTGGCCAACTCGCTCACCGCTCCGTTTTCCCGGTGGGGGGAGGAGATGCAGCCGCATCGGAGCTCAGCCGGACCGCGGCTTCAGCTCCGGCGCCGTCACTCACTTCGTGGCTAAGGCTAACTTCCCTGTCAGGTTCCTGGGCGCTGCGATCAAGCCTTCTACCTGCTCCTCACCCTTATTCGCGGGTTCGGGAGCAGGGAGGCTAATACCTTAAATCTTCCCCTCCCCAGTGCTCGTTAACGCGATGGGGAAATACCGCGGGGGGGGGGGAGAAGAGGAGGGAGATGGAGCCAGCGGAAGGAGCTGACTACCCTTCAGCAATAGCACTGCCCCTGCAAGAAACCCCCCCCCCCAAAAAAAACAAATGCTAAGAAAAACAGAAGGAAACCCCAATTCAAACAAATCTATCCTTAAAATTTAAAGGGGAATCTAGCAATTCTAGCTCTGCTTATTTGTTTTAACTGAGCCCAGTCCCAGGCTCAGAATCTCCTTTAGCTGCTTGGAGACTGAAAGTACTGGAGGAAGGGGGCAGTCCTTGCCTATTTATACCAGTGCCAGCAAAGCGATGGTGTCTTTCAGTCTCCAAAGCTGCTGGAGGAGATTCTAAACTCTATGGTTTCGGGACTGGACTAGAGGGACGCAAAGGAAGACATGGTTAAATAAAATGGAGACTCGCTGAACACAATGCAAGAGGATATTAATGCCTTGAAAAACAGCTTGGAATCAATTACAGTGAGATTGGAGAAGGTGGAGAATGTGGTGGCTACACATGGAGAGTGGTTCAGGGCCGTTGAGAATCAAGCAAAGCTGATCCAGTCACTGCAAAGAGAGTTGGAAGATGGTAACAATCGTACTAGAAAGAAATAAAATTAGAATCCTGGGAGTTCCCGAGGGAGCTGAAAGTCCAGATATGTTGGCCTTTTTACAATCAATGATCCCGGGTGTGCTGAATTTGAAGTTTGCTATGCCTTTTGAGATCGAGCATGCCCATCGAGTGCCTACTCAGTCCATGGTTTCGGGCAAGCGTCCACGTGCTATCATCCTAAAAGTTCTGCGATTTCAACAAGTCACGCAAATAATGGAAGCTGCCGGAATACACTCTCCCTTGGAATATCAGGGGCACAAACTCCTCTTTTTCCCTGATTTTGCGAAGGCCACGGTGGACCAGAGGAAAGGTTTTTTGGCGCTGTGCCCATGCTTATCGCAGCTGCAGGCCCGTTTCAGGCTGCTCTATCCTGCCCGCATGCGAGTCACGCTGCACAACCAGACCAGGACTTTTGATGATCCAGTTGCACGCGTTTTTGGAGGACAAAGAGTTGGTGTTGATGCAGTGAAAACCTGCCTTACAATCAGTGGTGGACATAAGCTTTGCAGAAGTTCTTTAATGCTTTTTCATATGGGTGTTTTGACTGGTCTGAGGTCGTGAAGTTGCGATGTAAATCATGCAGAGTTGTTATTCAATGTGGCTCTCTCGGGGCAACTCCAGTGCATTGCTCTGGTCACACTGTCTTCTCTTTTTTTTTTTTTTTCTTCTTTTGTGTTTTGTGTTGTCTGTGATGTTTGTAGTGGCTTGGAGGGCGTCAGGGCATTGTAAGGCAAAATGGCCCTTACCTATCTACATGCAGTCTTCAATGATCATACAATGTATCGGTAGGGGCGGTTTTACTCTACTGTTTTAGAGCCTCGGGTTTGGGGATGCTATTTCAGGGATGGGTAGTGGTCAGTATAAGATGTTCCAAGTGGCAGAGGAGTTGAAGTGAATTAGTTAATTACACCCTCCGTGCTTGTCTTGTCCCTTTGGGCTCACCCGCTAAGTTCAGAGTTTGTTATAGCCCTCCAGGGTTTTGGTGGTTTTTGATATTTAGAATCATGTGTTTTTCTTTTGCACGATCTTCTGTAAGGGCTATGGCTAAGAGGTGGTTTTTCTCCTTGTGTCGTTTCCCCTGGGCTATTAATGTAGCTATCATTCTGAGTACTTTAAAGATGTGGATTAACAATGTAAAATCATATGTTACAACCTGGTATGTTTCTGCAACATTTGTCTATCACAGTGTACTATACTGTCAATATGTCTTCCTTTAAGATAGTCTCACTGAATGTTAAGGGCATTAACAATCCCATTAAGAGGAAAAATATATTTTTATATGGGCATAAGGAAAGTGCTGACATCTTATTTCTGCAAGAAACACATTTAGATGTGAAAGAGCCTTTAAAATTAGATATAAAACCCTTTTCACTAGTGGCCTTTTCAGCTGCCAATAAAAACAAACAAACAGGGTAGCCATCCTAGTAAGGAAATCTATCTCCCACTGTACTACAAACCAGATCTGATACCGAAGGGCGGTGGGCAATGGTTGTTATTAAGCTCGGATCTACTGAATTGGCCTTAATCAATATCTATGCTCCTAACATAGATTGCCCTATTTTTTTTAGTTCCATTGCGGCTTTGGCCCAAGAGGTGTCCAGATACCCGACTATTGTGGGGGGAGACTTCAACCTCGTGCTAGACCCCTTGTTAGACAGGAGTCCAGTGAGAACTAATAAGGTCCCCAAAGCACACCTTGTTCTTTTGTCTCTAATACAAGAATTAGGCCTGGTAGACATATGGCAGTTACAACATCCTGTTGACAAAGAATACACTTTTTTTTCTTCCTCTCATAACTCGGTATCATGCATATATTTTTTTCCTAGTCTCTAAAGGACTATGTTCTAGAATCAGTGAGTCCAATATTCATGTGGCTCATATTTCTGATCATGCCACAATTTCATTCTCCCTATTGGACTCAACGAGCTGCCCATCTCATACACGCTGGCATTTTGATAGAACTCTTCTTGGTAATCAGGAGTTCCGAGAGACCATCCTGTTCGCTATAGAGGAGTATTTTCAGTTTAATTTACCTCAGGCAACTTGGGTTGGGCATGGTGGGAAGGATTCAATGTTAATATGTGGGCCACCTTAACCAGCTTTGCTATATGGCAGGCCAAGCAACATAAAGCAGAACTTGAAGCTTTGGATAAGCAGATTAAAGCGGGGGGAATGCATTATAGGTCAGAAAAATGATCCTAATATTTTGATACGGTTACAGCATCTTAGATTTAGAAATAACTCGATTTTGACTACTGAGGCTTCACAGAATATTCAAACGCAGAAAGGGCGGTATTACTTGGAAGGTAAAAGGGCCAGAAGTTTATTAGGTCACAAGGAGGCTTCTCGCATCACTGCCTTGAGTTTCCCATGTGCAAAATTGATTGACAAGGACTCTGAAATTGCAGAAACCTTTTGCCAATTTTATGCTCAGCTATACTCCCCAGAGATAGAATTTTCTGAGGAAGGATTTGATAGATTACTGGCCAATATACAGAGGCCGGTGTTGGATCAGGAAACAGCTGCAGGTCTAGATAGGCAGATCATGGTCATGGAAATTATCCAGGCTATTGATTCTATGCTAACCTTGCCCACCGGACCAGATGGCCTTCCGGATGAATTCTATAAAACCTTTTCCAAAGTGTTAGGCCCATATCTTCAACAATATTACAGACTTCTTTTAGTAAAGGAGGCCCAGTCTGGAGCGTTCGCCTCTGCGAATATTGTAGTTCTTGAAAAACCTGGGAGAGACCCTCAGATGGTCAGTAATTACCGCCCAATTTCGTTATTAAATGCAGATTATAAAATATTTGCTGCCACTTTAGCTGGTCGTCTCTCCTAATTGATTCCATCTTTGATTCACCTGGATCAATGTGGCTTCACCGAGGGGCGCTCTACAGCCGACAACGCTAAAGTGTTTTGTCATGTTTTGGAAGGTGCGGAAGGAGTAGAGGGCCCACTGGTGGGATTATCGTTAGATGCAGAGAAAGCATTTGGTTGACTGGAGTGGCCTTTCTTATTTGCCTTCTTGAAGTGATTTGGTTTTGGTGAGGGTTTCCGTAAATTAATTAAACTTATGTATGCGAGTCCAAGCGCTAATATTTCTGTGAATGCGACTCAGTCCAGAGATTTTTTCTTGGGGCGTGGTATCCGGCAGAGTTGCCCCCTTTCACCTATCCTTTTTAATCTGGCCTTGGAACCTTTGGCCCTATTGTTAAAGGTGTGCCCATAGCTGATATGGAAATTAAACTTTCTGCTTATGCTAATGATTTACTGCTGTTCACCACGCCCAGCTCTATTCTGGCTATTCTAGAGTTGATAGACCAATTCTCAGGATTATCTGGCTACAAAATTAATTGGTCAAAGTCTGTAGCATTCCCTTTAAATTCACGAGTTTGTAGTGCGGATTTGAAAGATTATCCTTTTGTGTGGGAATCCAAAATGGTGAAATACTTAGGAGTTCACTATTGTCATCCACTTAGGGGCATGTTTACTAAAATCCGCAAAATAGCGCGCCGCAAAATAGCGCACGGCAACGCGGCACTGAAACGCACAGAAACGCGTTTAAACGCCCCGCACACGTGCGTGTCACCCCCGCACAGGTACGCGGCTCACTAACGGGCCCCGTACAAGTGCGGGCCCGCAAATGTCCGATAGAGGTGTGGAACGGCGAAAGGAGGGCGGAGGAAGGCTCCGGAGGGGCGGAGGGACGGGGTCAATGGGTGGAGAGTGGGAGGGGAGAGGCTCCCCGCACAGTATCGGGCCCGAATTTGCATGTAAAAACTACCGCGAGTGAAACACTCGCGGTAGAAAGCATTTAAAGGGAAGAGAAACCATTTCCGTCAGCAATGTACAGGAAAACCGGGGAAACCAGCAAAACGTGAGCAGTGTGATATATGTGCACAGCACAAAAGTGAAAATAAAAATAGAAAATGACCACAACAGAACTATTAAAAATAGTAATTCAGCTGGGGAACAGTTATAGTGATGGGCAAATACAGAAATCACACCCAGCAAAGCTCCAGAAAAACGAAATGAAGTTTGGAAGGGTCTACTGAGAGGAGACTCTTCCAAAAAACATTTCCACGTTTTGGAGCTTTCCTGGGAGTGTTTGCTATGGTTGCCCATTAATATCACTGTTGCCCAGCGTGGTGATATGTTGTCCCACATTTCCCGTGGTCATTTCCGGGGTTTATGTGCACGTCTGTCACCAGACAGGGTGCATATGCCCACAGTAGAATTGCGTAGAGCAGGGTTTGTGACTCCAGCCTGCCAGGCTTACTGCCTCCAGGGGCTGCACTGTCTCCATGGCCAAAGTGTGGTACAGCGGACAGAGTCATTACCTCTAGGACCAGAGGGCAGAGGTTCAAAACCCAGCTGGGGCACCTGCCAGCCCAGTCCCTATATTTTACCCACCACTAAATAAAGATAGCGCAGACACCCCTGTATGCATGGGGAAAACACCCATATTTTACCCAACACCGCACACACACCACAACAATGGGCATTACCTACAGCCAAGTCCCCCAAATGCAGTCCCATACTGCCACATTGCAATCAGGTCAACTGCTTTTTCTGAGAGACGTTCATGCCAGCATGTTGGCGGACAAGTACATGTGGTGCAGGGGGCAGTGGCTGCTAACCACAGAAGACAGAGGCCTAGCCATGTGCAGGCTGGCACAGTCCACTGCAACAGACAGGTCCTGCCAGATCCACAGTCATGGACAGTCCAGGGAATCCAACCAATCTGTGGCTACACAGTGGTGCAGTGCACACAGACAGTGCATACAAGAACAGAAGGTCACAGGTTCAAAGCCCAGCTGGGGCTACTGCCAATCCTGCCCACATATTTTTCCCACAACTAAACAGTGATAGTAAGGACACACCTTTCATGGCGGGGACATATGCAATGGTAAGACATCTATCTTTTACCCCACTGAGCACAGACACCATGAACAGGGGCAGTACCTAGAGCAGAATCACCCAAATGCAGTCCTGGTGGGCCACACACCAGTCAGGTTCCATGCTGACACTCATACAAATGCCTGTGCTGTATATCTATGCACCACCCCCATGGCATGTAGATGTAGCCCATGCATATTCATGAGGGATAGCAGGAAAACCCGAACAGTGTGATGCAAACCTGGACTGGAGTTGGGAATCTGTGCTGTAAAGCAGCAGCCATCAAGGGCAGACACACCCACACCCACAGGCCCCATTGGCCAATGTCTCCTGGAAAGGCAGAACATTGGACCGTGCATGCAGCACCCAAAACGAGCACTTGCATAACTTACCAATGTCACCCTACACCTGAGGTATACGGTACACAGCTCGGAGACGTTTGCTAGGAGCACAGGCAGGCAGTTATCCATACGTTACGTACATACTGCTAGTTGACCCCATCCAAACAATCTGTTAGGTGTTTGCGGGGCATGCTCCAGGCCTGGCCTCTGACGGTGCTTACCACCCTGGGGAGTGACCACCAGCTGTAATGCGTACCATATCCATGCCTTGCCGTGCTCAGGACCGGTTTGGTGGGCAAGGCTACTTACCCCCTCAATTGTAGCACCATGATGGCAGAGGTGTGGAAGTGTGTGTCTGTCTATACAGTGGGTGTTGGCTGCAAGCCCCTTCAACAGCCCGCACTGCCAGCACTGTTGCCAGTATTGGCCAGTCAATGTGCATAATGAGGTGCAAGGTACCATGGGTATAGCCAGGGCAGGGTGGCGTGGCCAGGATGCATCTGCACTGGGCATAGGGCCCTGGCAGGGACATTGGCTGGGATATTGTAGTGTCCGGCCACCACCTACACAGACAGGGTGGCCAAAGCATGTCCTTCTGGGGGATCACGCTCACCCTGACTGTGCAGTGACCACAGCATGGCTAGGCCCCCCCCATAGTGCTGTATAGTAGTTCTCTCATGTGATAGATATGGGTTTCTCTTTGGGGCCCAGTCACTGATCTATCTGCTTGCTGTGTATGCAGACAGCCCAGTTCTGGGTGCATGCATCTCCATTGGGAACATGCACTATGGACTAACCAGCAGACTGTTTGTAGCTGGTAAATGTCTTGCTATAATGGCTTGCAGGGTGCAGTGGCTGTTGGCTTGCTGCAGGGGAATATCTGGTGGTGGAGTGCAGCTTACCATACCCTGGGCTTATGTCTGTCTGCTATTGTGTTATGGCTGTGTATGGAGCTGCCTGCCTGGGGGGGGGGGGTGGTGGTGTTCCTCAGCAGGACTGGGGTTGATGTTGCCCTCTACTGCCACCTTTGCAGGGAGGTAGAGTGTGGATCCCTTGATGGGGACCATGTTTGCCACGGGGGGGGGGTGCCTGATGGCGGCAGACAGGAATATCCATGGTGTTTGTGCAGAAACTAGCTATCTTACACATTAACACTGCTTTGGAACGCCCGCTTGGTCTCCATCAGCCATGGCAGGTGTTGTTGACCTGGTCCTGGCCACCTCATTGCACACTCAGGGTGAGCACAGTACCCGCACGATGTAACGGTGTGTGGCTACTCTGTGCCAGTAAAACACCCGGTCAGTGCCCCCTACTAGGCCAAGGTGCTGTGTGGGTGCACCCGGTCACTTCCCCCAACAGGGCCGAGGTGCTGTGGGGGTGCATTCCCCATCTTGTGTCCATCTGCGGACAGCTAATTTGCATGTGCAGTGCATCATGGGCACGGGTGGCCTAACCCTATCCTGTTGACACCAGCAGACTGTCTGTGAGGTGACGTGTAGGCTATCTGCAGCCAGCCAGGGGCCTGCTTACAGCTATGAAGCTGTAGCGCAATGGTTACATCACTGCCTATGCAGCCAGAGGTCATGGGTTCAAACCCACAGTGGGGCCCTTTGGTAGGGCTGTCCACAGCTTTATTTTTATTTACTGTACATATGTCTATGCCGGCAAGACCACCCTCAGCTTACTATACCCATTAGGTGCCTCTGAGGGTGCTTCATAGGGCGTCCTGTAGGCCACCTTATGGTTGCCATCCCTATAGGGTGCACTATACATTATCCTGTGTCGCAACATACATGCTGCCCTATAGGGGTCATTCAAGGGTGCCTTGGCGAACAGTGCACTGTAACATGTGCCTTATGGGCCACCGTATGTTAACATGCTGGGAGAGTGCGTTTGCTAGTAGTGATAACAAAATAAAATTATACAGCCTCCTACAGCACTCCACAACATAATACATACTGCCTCAGCAGGCATCTTTCACTGGGCATTGTGAGGAGTTGAACCCCTGATCCCTGCACCATTGGTCAGTGTTTTAACCATTGTGCTGTGGCTCTGTTCCTGTGCTTGTGCATCAGCGCGCCGCCTTGTGCCTATCAGCGCGCCGCCTTCTGCCGCCCAAGGGGACCAGTGCGCCGCCTTCTGCTGCCCAAAAATACCTGTGCGCCGCCTTCTGCCGCCCAAAAAGCACTGTGCGCCGCCTTCTGCCGCCCAAAAATAACTGTGCGCCGCCTTATGCCGTTCCAAATTAATTTGCCTCCTAAACCAATGTTAATCATTACAGTTACTGCCTCAGCTGACCTTTGTCGTTGCGCACACTGGGGGATTGAACCCATGGCCCCTGCACCATTGGTCAGTGTCTTCACCGTTGTACCACGGCTCTGTTGTTTTGTATACTCAGCAGCGCGCCACTTTGCCTTTCCACGCGCTAATGTCGACCCCCGCACATTAGCGCGACGCACACACGTCCGGTTGCTTACTACCGTTCTTTTTCTATTTTCTGCCTGAACCGCCCACTCCTTATATGGCACAGGCACACTAGCACGGCCCCGCACGTTAGGAATGTTTAGTAAACATGCCCCTTAGTGAAACTCTGCAATATAATGAAGGGGAGCTCATTTCCATGGTACGAAATATGACTGCAAAGTGGTCGCTGGTCTATCTTTCTTGGTGGGGTCATCTTGAAGCAATAAGAATAACTATCACTCCTAAGGTGAACTATGTGTTAGAAATGCTGCCAGCTTTCTTATCAAGTAAAAGATATCGTCAAGTTGAAAGGACACGTCCAATTTTTATGGAAAAATAAACCACCTAGAATTGCTCTTAGGAAGCTTAAATCTAAAAAGAGAGGGGGGGTGTGAACTTCCCTGATTTTCAGGCTTACCACTGGGCTTTTTTGCTAAAACAGGGTTCAAGATGGGTGGAGGGGGATAGGGGGCAAGCCCAGTGTGGCTTGATTTGGAAGAGAGGCTGATTGTGCTATTCCCCTTGAACCTCCTCCCTGGCATAGTGTCTTCTGAGAGGTTGAAGTCTCATAGGGTTATAACAGACACCCGAAGGGCTTTCAAGCAGTTAGCAAGTGTAATTCCTAGGGAGGAATGCTTGTCGAAACCTATCCCCATCTGGCACAGTCCTTTTTTAAAAATTCATCAAAGTCCGTTTGCATGGAAACAATGGTTTAGTGGGGGCATTTGGTCTATAGGTCATTTGATATTGGAAGGCAGATGGAAGCCCTTTGTATGTCTTCAGCGTGAGTATGACTTGCCTAAATCTTTATACTTTCAGTGGACTCAGATGAGACATTGCATAGAGAAATCTCTTATTGACATCAAATCTTTACCTGAAGAATGGGGCTACTGAATATCATAGGTTCAGCCCAACAGGCTTCAGGGGTGGCATCTTATTACTACAAATTGGTTACCCATCTCCCCACCCCACAGTCCATTGGTGTTCAACGAATATGGGAAGATGACACTGGGGAGACACTTTCTCCGGAATCGTGGGTGAAATTCTGGGGCAAACTAATTAGAGTCTCTCAGTCTGCTTCTATCTCCCAAGCTCTATATTTTTATGCACACAGAGCCCACTTTACCCTGATAAAGGTTTCTAAGTGGGATAAATCAGTTGTAAATGAATGTTGGTCTTGTCAGAATGATGTTGGCACTTTAAGACATGTGGTATATGACTGCCCTAATGTTCAGTCCTATTGGATTTCGATTTGGAACCGAATCCAAGAGGTCTTGAGATTCAGAGCCACTCTCTCTTGGTCTTTTATAGTTTTTCGGTCAAAAATTGGCATCTTGTTGTTACAGAGGGATTGTCATTTCTTATTCAACTTCATGATGGGAGTGGCGCTGCATCTTGTTATTGCCAACTGGAAACATACGGCAGATCTAAATTGGCATGAATGGTGGAATCGTCTATGCTTATGTTGTAAATATGAACAAATGCCACGCTATGGTACAACACCCATGCCTTCTACCTTGCACGAAGTGGAAACCCCTATATATTTATATGTAAATTAAGGGGTAATTAGTTAATTAACTATGTCTCCATATGGTAGAGGGCTACTTGGTTGTGTCATAGCCCTTGTAGGCCTTTTTCTTTTCCTTTTATAGTCTCTTTCTATAACGATCGCATGGTGAAGGGAGGGTTAGTGTTGGGGTAGGCTGTTAAGAGCAAAAAAGAAACAAGGCCTTATGTTTAAAGAGAAGTATCATTTTAATTGTAATTTTTTGTTTTTGTTGTAATTTATCTGAAAATGTAAATAAAGAAGTTTAAAAAAATGTCAATATCAGGAAGTGCGGGGCATCATGGTAGAGAGGGAAGAGTATAAAATGAGAATGTTTGCGGATGATATGTTGCTGTATGTGAGCAGTGCTAACACGAGTATGCCATGCCCTAGATTCATCATAGAGATATTTGGCAGCTTTGCAGGCTTAAAAATCAATTATGGAAAATCTGAGGCGATGTACCTCTTGGCTGGTATACCTCATGGATGGAGAATTTTCCCGTAACCTGGATAAAGGATAGCTTAAAGTATTTGGGAGTTTTCCTTCACAAGAATCTCGCAGTGATGTACAAACAAAACATTAGGCAAAAAAATCAATCGGATTCGTTCCGTATGCGAGTGATGGAAGGATCTGCTCCTGTCCCTCTATGGCCAAGTGGTGTTAGTAAAAATGGTACTCTTGCCCAAGCTATTGTATCGTCTGCAAACTATGCCTATCTGGGTAAAACAAATAGATGAAAAGAAATATAAAAGTGTTATAGGACAATTTGTTTGGCATTTCAGAGTGCCAAAAATTGGATATTCGAAGTTGGTGCTGGGAAAGGATAATGGGGGATTGGGTTTGCCTGTCCTTAGAATCTATAATGTTGCTGCATTAATGAGATAGATTTTTGAGGAATATAAGGGGGAAGCAAGATATGCACCAGAGGACATTTTTCGGGAATGCTGCTGGCTATATCACTTTTTTAACCTTCTGTGTATGAGGAAATTACAACAGGGATTATTAAGGGGAAAGAATTCCCTGATTTATCCCTTTAAGATGGCCTGGAGGTGGTGGAGGAGGGCGTTTCCAGGGTGTCTGTATTTTTGCATATCGGTGGACATCCATATTTCTCCCTGGGACTGGGCAAGACTAGGTTTGAGGGATGGGTCCAAAAAGCTTGTGTAACTATGGGAGACCTGTCGGAGGTTATTGAGGAGGACTTTCCCTCATTTGATCAAATTAATGCCAAGTTGAATTTGACAAATAATCAATGATTACAGTATCTGCAGGTACGCCACCTGCATGCGAAGGCTTTTCAGATTACCACACTAGATAAGGGGTTCAAAAATATTATGAATGCTAATTAGCTGTCCAGGTGGTATCAAGTGGGGAAGTGGAATTTAACCAATCATTATTTGGAGGATTTGGTCAGTTAGTGGTCCTGCAAGTTGGGGGAACAGGGGAGGAGCTTACCAAGTGCTTCCAACTGATTAGTGCTACCACTATGGACACCCACTTACAGAAAGTGCAATATAAATTATTATACAGGGCTTATATCACTTGAGAGAGAGGCTACCAACGGGGCTTGGGGGGGGACCTATACTGTATAAAATGTAAAAGTTAAAGAGGAGACTTACAGGCATTCCTTTTTACAGTGGGAGGATTTGCATAATCTTTGGAGTTTATTTAGTTGGTGACACAGGTCGACATTCCTTGGTCCTATTCCACATTCTTGCTGAGTGATCCCACTCCCTTGAGAAACTGCAAATTGCAAAGTGCCAAACAAAAGTTTGTAGTCGTGGCTTTATTGCTGGTTAAAAGGGTAGTACTGTAGAATTGGATCAAGAATCAATTGCTGGCACTGCAGGAGTGGATTAATCTGATGTTTGAGATGGGTTTCTGTGAAGTGCTGCATTGGAACAATACATCCAAACATACCTGGCTACTGTACAAACATCTCTGACATATGTTTCGCCAAAGATATAGCTGTCCAACAGCGATGCAATGACAACAAGTACAATAGAAATACACAAACTGGTGTGTAGATACAAGCAGAAATTCTTTATTAAAACTATCTTGATCCTGGGTACAAGGAGCCTAACCCGACATGGCCGTATTTCGGCACTGTCGTCATCAGATGTTAACTAGACACTAAGAAAACAAAAATAAACATAAATAAATTATATATATTGTAAAATATGAAATGTAAAGCTTAGAAACATTTAAATCACTAAAATAGTGTGAGCAAATGTCATACTGAATAAATAGAACTCTAACACTCCAGGTAAGATGAGGTCAAACATAATGAATAAAATATAAATAATAAATAAAAGCTATTCAGGAAAGTAAAATCCAAACCCTTTCACAAGATACAATGGAAGAAGAGCATGAACAAAGACATTGATGTGTACTGTCAGTTTACAGAAATTAAAATGCACAAAAGTTATATTTTGTCTGGAAAGGGTATATGCATAAGACAGCAAGGGTTCTAAATATGAAAAGATGCACTGCACGCAAATTTTAACTATGCAGTATCCTTGTAAGTGCAAATCGGACAAAACCTATGTGGAAAACCATAGCATAAATGAACCAGGGTGAAGCAGGAGAAAATACAGCATTTAAAAAGGTACAGTGACACAGATCCATGAGAGGTATCGGGCTCAATTGCCCTACCATCCTTACAAAATGGGATGCTGCAAAAATCAGAGACTGAAATTAGCACTGATTCTGAACAAATTATAGAGAGCAAGGTTAAGATAATTACACTCTAAAGCAGCAGTTCTCAACCTGTGGGTCGCGACCCCCATGGGGGTCGCCACAGGATTTAGCAGGGGTCGCCTCACTCCGCCGTAAAAAAAAAAAAAAATAGCGCACAAGTTGCTGCTGCTGCCGAGTCCGCTTCTTGGCAGCGGCAAACTCATGTCCCTTGCTCTGCAGCCGTGGCTCCCTGCCTCTTAGGGAACCGCGGCTATGCCTGTAAAACCGTTGCAGAGTCTTCCTGTCTCTCGATGGGCTCCGTGCAGCATTGTCCCGCCTCCAAAGGAAGTTGTTTACCATTTTCTTTGGAGGCAGGACAATGCTGCACGGAGCCCGTCGAGAGACAGGAAGGCTCTGCAATGATTTTACAGGCATAGCCGCAGTTCCCTAAGAGACAGGGAGCCGCGGCTGTAGAACAGCAGGGCAGTAGCAGGCAGACAGGGAGAGGGGAGAAGGGGGCAGAGAACCTGCAACAGGGATGACATGAGGGAGGGAGGGGGCTGACATGGAGGGATGGATGGAGGGAGGGGGCTGACATGGACAGGGGGGCTGACATGGAGAGAGAGAGGGAGGGAGGGAGGGCTGACATGGAGGGAGGGAGGGGTGGCTGACATTGATGGATGGATGGATGGAGGGAAGGAGGGAGGGAGGGGGGCTGACATGGACAAAGGGAAGAGACAGGGGGACATACTGGATAGACGGGGGATAAATGCTGGACAGAGGGGAAATACAGTGTGGGTTAGGATTATAATGGGCAGATGGGGTGTGGGCTAGGACTGGTAATGGGTTGATTAGGGAAGGCTAGGACTGGGAATGGACTGATCAAGGGGGGGGGGTGGAACTGGTAATGTGCTGATGGGGGGCTAGCATTGGAAATGAGCTGATCGTGGAGGTTAGGACTTGAAATGCGCTGATTAGAGGAGGCTAGGACTGGTAATGGGGTTGAGGAGGGACTAGCACTGGAAATGAGCTGATTAGGGGAAGCTAGCACTGGTAATGGGGTTGAGGGGGGACTAGCACTGGAAGCGAGCTGATTGGGGGGCTTCGACTGGGAATGGGCTGATTGTGGGGAGGGGAGGATAGAGCTGCTGGCCCTGGAAGAAAACTGGGGGCTAAGGCTACAAATGGGCTGATATGAGGGGATGGGAGAATGGAACTGGAAGGGAGTGGATCTGAGAGGGGCTGCCATGTTATTTGTACTAGAAGGGACTGGTCAGTGGGGAAGGAGGGGGACTGGAAGGGAATGGACATCAGTGGCAGTCATGGGAATGCAAGTTGACATTGGAAGGTATTGAGAGTGAGGACTGGAAAGGGGCTGATACTGGGGAGGGTTACTGGGACTGGAAATAGGCTGATGGAAAGAAGTGAAGAAAACGAAAGAAGAGATAAGAAATGGCAGATGGACCATAGACCACAGAAAGAGAGCTAAGAGAAGACAGGAAAGCAGAAGCCTCAGATCGGGACCAGCAAGATCAGAGAATAAATTGGTCAGACAACAAAGGTAGAAAAAATAATTTTATTTCATATTAGTGATTTGACTACAAAATAATTATAATTTTGAAATCAAATATTGTTACTTCTTATTGTGATTAATTGTGGTTTAAATAAGTAAATTTTATAAATAAAAACATATTGCAAAGGCCTATAATATATTAATAATTCAACAAATGATTACAGTGACAATGCGTTAACGGTAAAGGAAGAGAGACGCATTTGATTTTATCATTGGGGGTCACCACAAGTTGACTAATGGTAAAAGGGGTCACGGTACAAAAAAGGTTGAGAACCACTGCTCTAAAGTAAAACAATTGTTTTCGATAAACAAAAATTTAGAACCATTTGTTCCTGTTTGGGCATGAAAACTTCAATGGAGAACAGCCCGACAGGTTTTATGTAGGAGCACTTGTCTAAATTTTACACTATTGGTATATATCAATCCCTCAAGGAATGAATTATAAAATCTTTGAGAAAACGACTCCCTTTGTGCGAACTAAAATGCTATATGAGATGAATCAGAGGCAACCACTATTGTGAGATGCATCAGAATAGAATCAGTTACCTTGGTGTAATAGTGAGGGCTCTTCAATCCAACTGATGCTCGGTATAAAGCGTTGTTACTCACCTGTAACAGGTGATCTCCGGGAACAGCAGGAATCAGTCTTCATGTATGGGGTGTCATCGGTACTGATGGAGCTTGTGCGGGAACACTCCCCAACATCCAATAGGAAAGTTTTTAAGAGCACTCCACTGCGCCTGAGCATCTGCCTTTCTGGCTTCCCACATCCTCTCCTCAGTTGAGTTTGTAGCAGAGAAAGAGAGGAAAAAAATTATACCCTACAACTCCTAGGGGACGAGGGTGGGTTGTGAAGACTGATTTCTGCTGTTCCCGGAGATCACCTGTTACAGGTGAGTAACAATGCTATCTCCAGGAAATAAGCAGGAATGCAATCTTCACATATGGCACTCACTAGCTCCCAGGTACCACAGTAAACAGACAACCATGAGGCTAGAGAGTAGAGCCAGAGAGTATAGATTCCGAGTGGCCTCCTTGAACTCGAGCACAGTATGCAAGAGCATAGTTAGAGGAATTTGGTGGCAGAACAGTCCGGGATGGAGGGTAGGAGTTGATATTAAGCCCTAAAAAGATACTGAAGGACCGCCTGACCAAAGACAACATCCCAACGGGAGTCCCTGTCTAGGCAATAGTGAACAGCAGCAAAGGTGTGAATGGAGGACCAGGTAGCTGCTCGACAGATCTCTTTGATAGAGACAGAATGCAGGTTGGCAACAGATGTTGCCATGGCTTGCACATTGTGTGCCGGGATATGACCATCTAGGGAGAGCCCTGCCTGAAAATAGGCAAAAGAAATGCAGTCTGCAATCCAGTTGGATAGGATGCATTTAAATACTGGATGTCCAAGATGACTTGGATCAAACGAGACAAATAATTGAGAGGATTTTCTGAAAGTTTTGGTTCTGTCCAAGTAGAAAGCCAAAACATATTTACAATCTAGTGTGTGTAAGGCTGCTTCAGATCTGGAGGCATGAGGTCTAGGAAAGAAGGCCGTTAGCATCACAGACTAATTGATATGAAAAAGAGAGACCACCTTTGAAAGGAAGTGTGGATGAGTCTGGAGAACTACCTTGTCATGGTGGAAGCGAGTGTACAAAGGCTCTGACACTAAGGCATGCAGCTCACTGATTGCTCACTGATTGGCGAGCAGAGGTGAGGGCAATGAGGAAGATAACCTTCCAAGAAAGGAATTTCAAATAAGTGGTGGCTAAAGGATCAAAAGGAGGCCTTAGAATCTGTGCTAAAACCACATTGGTCCCATGCCACTGGCAGAGGTCTGATAGGTGGATTAGATAATAGCAGACTCCACATGAGGCATTGCTCCAAAGGGTGTGATGAAATAGGTAGCCTGTCTACTGGCCTATGGTAGGCCGCAATGGCACTAAGGTGAACTCAGACAGAGTTTATCTTAAGTCCTGTGGTGGATAAGTGAAGGAGATACTGTAAAAGCATATTAACCAGATAGGCAGAAGGATCAGTATGTTTCAGGGTACACCAGAGGGTGAACCACCATCACTTGAAGGCATAAGAACGTTTAGTAGACAGCTTGCATGATGCCAGCAAAATGTTCTTGACCTGCTGAGGAATATCAAGATTATCTAAATCTATGCTTTTAGCAGCCAAGCCGTGAACCGGAGGGCCCGTGGTTGGGATGGAGGAGCGTCACATGCTCCTGAGAGAGGAGGTTGGGAGCATGCCCCAAGCTGAGGGGTGGCGTCTGTGCTAGCTAAAGCAGCCGAGGAAACCATGGCTGGCAGGGCCAGTAAGTGGCTATTAGAATCATGGAGCCCCTGTCAGCTTGCAACTTGAACAGGGTCTTGGATATTAAGGGTGTGGGTGGTAATGCATAAAGCAGATCCCTGCCCCAATGAAGAAGGAAGGCATCTGGTACCTGACTGCGTCGAGAGGGAAGTCTCGAGCAAAACAGCATCAGTTGTGCATTCTCCTATGTGGTGAACAGATCTATTCTGGGGGTCCCCCACAGATGGAAGATCCAGAAAGCTGTTTCCTGACTCATGTGGACGAAAGATATGGCTGAGCCTGTCCACTAGGAGGTTGAGTTCACTGGGGACATACACCGCCCTGAGATGGATGCGGTGTGCAATGGAGAAGGCTTATTGGCAGAAGGGATATGAGCCTGTTCCACCCTGCTTGTTCACATAGAACATCGCTACTTGATTGTCTGTCTGGAATAAGACCTGCTTGCCCGAAAGTTGTGGTTGAAAATCCCAAAGGGCATTCATGAGAGCAAGAAGCTTGAGAAGAATGATCTGTATCTGAGACTCTTGTTGTGTTCACGGCCCTTGAGTAGACTGTCCAGATGTGCCCCCCATCCAAGTTTGAATACATCCGTCATTAAGGTGCATTGAGGTGGAGGCATCTGAAAAGGTGACCCTCCGAGTAAGTTTTGAGGGGTGTACCACCACTGAAGGGAATTGACCAGAGGGGATGTGATGCAAACCTTGTCAGAGAGACGTCCGATTGCCTGAGTCCATTGAGACAAAAGTGTCTATTGAGCCAGTCACATGTGTAGCTGGGCAAATGGAAGAACATGGACTGTAGATGCAATATGACCCAGAAGGCGCAGTAACTGTCGAGCGGTGATGACCATGCTGCTTCATACTGTGTTGGCCAGCTGGACAAGATGGGCAGAGTGATCATGTGGGAGGAAAACTGGGGCCTGATGAGTGTCCAGAAGCACCCCAATGAATTTGAACTGCTGGGATGGCACTAGGTAAGATTTTGGAAAGTTTAAAACAAACCCCAGATTTTGAAGCACCATGATAGTGCAATGAAGAGATAGCTTTACCTCTTCTGGGGATTCTCCCCTTTTTAATCAGTCATTTAAGTAGGGGAAGACAAAGATTCCCAAAGTATGAAGATAGCCTGCAACTACTGCCATGCACTTTGTGAACACTCTGGGTGCAGATGCCAGGCCAAAGGGAAGCACATGATACTGGTAGTGATTTTGCAGAACCCTGACTCGCAGATAATATCTGTGTAGAGAGTGGATCAGCAAATGACTGTATGCCTCCTTGAGGTCTAGAGAACATAGCCAATTGTTTCTCTGGAGGTATGGCAGAAGTGTTCCAAATCATCTTGAATTTTTCTCAAACAAGGAACTTGTTGAGCTCTCGGAGATCCAGAATGGGTTTGAACCCTCGTGACTTCTTAGAAATAGGGAAGCAAGGAGAGTAGAAACCCCTGTCCTCTTAGGTGGGAGGAACTCTTTCGACAGCATCCTGAGCTAACAGGGTAGCCACCTTGGCTGACAAGAGATTGTCCTGCAAGGGATTTGTTAGATAATCCCTTGTGGAGGTGGTGGGGGATAAGCTTTGGAAGTGAAGCACATAGCCCCTTTGGACGATATTGAGGGCCCATAATTCTGATGTGATAAGATGCCACCTGTGGGCGTAAGAACAAAGGGGCTTGTTTACAAAGCCGCGGTAGCGGTTCACGATCGTTATCGGAGCCGCGGCCCCATTGTGAAGGGGTTGGGAGCCCTGCAGAAACAGAGTGGCTATGCTCTATAGAAAGGAGTCAAAAACCAGGTGCTGACTATGTTGGAGCAGCTGTTTGTGTCTTAGTTGTCCTAGGCTTTTTAGCTTGATGAGGGCTTTGTTGCCTCTGTTGTGGCTGCTGGGATTGGAATGCAGCCTGAGGGGGTAAGAAGGGTAATGCTTCTTTTTAGAAAAGAAAGACTTCTTGATATTGGCCTTCTTTCTTGAGGGGTCAGAAGTCTTTCTGGAGAGTCTCTTGAGGGTGAGATCATCGGCCTCAAGCTCATCAGCCTTCTCTCTCCAGCTCTTTCCAAAAGGTTTTCTCCAGAACAAGGAATATTGGTTAATTTATCTTGAATCCATTGCTCGAGGTCCGATAGCTGGAACCAGGCCATCCTGAGCACCAATGAAGATTGCTGAGGCTCTGCTGGAAGACTCAAAGACATCGAAAGATACTCTTGTAAAGAACTTGGATATATTCTGATTTTGCTTAACTAAAGTCAGGAATGCATCTCGTTTATCATCAGGAAGGAGAGGAGTAAAATTCTTGAAATCGCTGGAGATATCTTTTAGATACATTCCCACATAGACAGGGGCGGCCCAAGGGGGGTGCAGGGCCATGTGCGGAGATTAATTGTGGGACCTCATTTGCATAGGGAGCCTCATTTGCATAAATATTTGCATAATATTACCATGCATTTTTAGTAAACATGCTTCTTAATGAGTGTCTGGATAAAGAAAGATTAACAGATTACTATATTCCAGTGCCAACCGCCAGGCCCATTAGGAAGTACTATAAACACTAACCATTTAGAACTCATAGCAAATCCACCATATCATAACAGCTCTGCCAGGACTCACAAAGCACCAAACCCTACCTATCAAAAGGCAACACTGCAAATATTAAACCAATACATCTCAGAGAATACCAATGCATCTCCTACTGGGGAAAGAGAACAAGTGACACGGCCAAATAGAAACTACATGAACAGAATACCTCAGCTTGGTTAAAATGCAGAACATAGACCATCACCAAAGAATAAGGGATCACAATTTAGAAATAGGAAGACAATAATTAAACTGGGAACCCCAAAAGCCAAACTTGGGATGTGCAACAACACTGGAGAAATAAAATTATAAATTAATTTCCTCTTGTACTAAACAAAACACAAAAGACGTTAACGATGCACATTTTCCAGAGCTGATATATTCCATTTAATAAATTCAAAATAAAAACGTATTTTTCTACCTTTTGTTGCTTGTGCATTTTCTTTTTCAGTTGCAATTGCTCCAGTCACTTTCTTCTGGTTTCTTCGTGTCTTCTGCGAGCTATCCATTTGTCCTTTCTTCTCTTTTAGATTTTTTTCCAAATGTTTTCTCTATATCTGCTTTAACATACTGATCTTTCACCTTTTGCTCTATCCTCCATTTCTTTCCTTATTTCTTTATCATCCACTCAAATTTCACCCTTCCATTCTCAATCTCCACTTACTCTTCCAATACCCGGCCCATCGTAGACTTTTCTTCCCTCCCACACAAAATATCTTTTCCCCTCTCCATTCTCATTCCCCATCCCTTTCTAGTCCTCCCCCAAAATCAGCTCCCTTATAGTTCTAAACCCACTCAGCATCTGCCCCCTTCTAGTTCCAGTCTCCCAAGCTTCCACATCAGCCCATTTCCAGTCCTAGCCCCCGATATGCTGTTTTCCAGTTCCATTCCATCCCCCCATCAGCCCATTTCTAGCCCTATTCCTACTCCCATCAGCCCACTTCCAGTCCTATTCCAGCCCCCATCAGCCCATTTCCAGTCCTATTCCAGCGACACAGAATGAGCACCAAACTCGCAAGGAGACCAAACAAACCAGAAGGCGAGCAGGATAAGGGTCACTAGCACTTTATTAATGAAACACCCCAACGCGTTTCGGCTGGTGCCTTCATCAGGGGGTAGAAAGGACTGCAAAATAAATTAAAAAACATGTGACATACAACAATAAAAACACAACGAAAATATCTAAAATACAATAAAAATATAAATATAAAAATATAGAATGTAAACATACAGTATATGATCACAAGTAAACTATACTTACTCATTAAACTTCTAGTCATGCATAAAAAAGCGCATAAACAGTGTGTGACCAATAGTGCAATAGAAATGGCTGAAAAAGACACAATAATTGCGTTAAAATGCAGGATACATTCAAATTCACATTGAATAATAAAGAAAATGGGAGACCCAGACCAAAAAACAACATATACAGCATTATAAATAATGTACCAATCAACATATAAATACTGATGCTAAATAATCATAAAATATCCAATGAATAGGATAAAAATATGGAATAAATAATTAAAAAATATAATTAAATAATTAAAATACATAAATATAAAAACACACAGAAATATATATATATATATATATATATGTATGTGTGTTATTGGCTAAAACAATTTAAATAATTTAAATACATAAATATGAGAACACACAAAAAATATATATTGTGATGATGTGCATGCTGCAGAGCCCTTTAAAACTAGAAAAAACACTGAAATTTGTTCCCATAAGCGGGGGATGGGCTCACTGAAACACAATTCCCACATAGAGAGTGAAACTAAGGCACACAGAAGCAGGGTTACCTTGAAGCCACACCCAGCCTCTAGGGCAGCTGCAAGCAGAGAGAGGGTGGGGCCAGGGAAGCAAACAATTCACAGAACATATAAACTGCGTCACACAGGAAGTGAGGGGAAACTGGAGGATCAGCTGGGAGTTGATTCTAGAGTTCAGCACACACGAGGACCATGCTCAGGACAGTGCAGAGGCAAGTGCAATACTAAGGAGAAACTGGCAGACTCCCGAGGACGGAGTCTCTCTAGAAGATCAGCTGAGCTAACAGAGGACTCAGACACTGATCAAACAGGATCTGCTCATACACCAGAGAGACTGCAGAGAAGGACTGCTCAAAGGCAGGACAGGCTGCAGGCTAGGAGCCAAGTGAGAAGGCCAAGAGACCGGGAGAGGAAGCAGCACTTCAAGGCTGTGTCTTCTGGTGGGTCCAGGAGGATGGGTCAACACTTACAAGGCAAGTGTAAAGGGTGTGGGCATAGAAAGAGCTGGGAGAGAATTCAGGACTTTACTTCTGAGTCAGAATATAGCAGCTCTAGCCCTGAGCCTCTATACAGACAATGTAAAAAGTCTGTTAGAAGGAGAGTCACTGCCAGCCCAAAAGCTTATGCATTTCCTGAAGAGGATTTATTAAGAGGGAGAAAGGCAAGAGGTTCCAACCCGGTTATGAAGGGGAACCAGAAGCTAAAGTGGGGAAAACTTTTAAAGCTGTTGAAGAACGTACAACAGGTTGAGCCAGAGGTTACCCCAAGCACAGAGCCATATAATTCCCCAGCAGAAATGGATGTGGACTGTTTCTCTAATAATTCAGTGTCCTCAGCCGAATCAATGGATTGCAGTCTGTGTGTGACTAATATATAATGCTTTTACTAAATGCTGTGTGAAAAAAGTAAGAAGGCAACAGAAGTGCTAGAATCACTGTATGCTTGAAAAACAGACAGGAAGATAACCAAACCCTCATGTGTAAAAGTAGCTGGTTCTATTGCTGCTGTAACCTCAGCTAAATAAGCTAACGGTTTTAAACTGAGAGGTGACACTCTGATTGATGTCTTGAACTTATGCCAGCAGAGAAAGTAAAGCTCCACTATTTCTAAGTTTGTGAATGATGCACAAATGGTATCTTTGCTGTATCTGTAAATAATAGAAGTACTACTACCAAGAGTGAGGAAGTTTATTTGTAGAATTCACCTTGGACATTCTTTGGAGAAGAATCCTATTATGGTTAATGTGATTTTGCCTTTTTCTTGAGCTTTTTGCCACAAATGATTTACTTGAAGAAAAACAAATAAAAAGCAATTTATGTTACAAATTGCCCTGTGCCTCTTCCATTCGGACTGCTAAATAAAAGCAAACCACAACTACATTAAAAGAGGTGATCTTCGTGTCCTATTAGGCGGGCGCCTGCACAAATACAACAGTAAGCGTCCAAAAGCAGAAACAATCTGCCTTGCCGGCCCTAGGGGGCGTAGGCGCACGGAGTGGTAGGCCACAATATATATACATGCATTATCAGTTAAGGTAAAAGAAATCATTGATAACCAATATAAATACATTAAAAGAAAATTAAATAGTTAAAAAATGCTATACATCAATGACTAACTCATGAACAAACACCACCAATTGAGTCCTCACCTGCCTCAATAGGAAAAAAGGCCCCTTGTACCTTAAAACAATATAATCTATGGAGTTAAAAAAGTGTGGCTGTTCAAAAACGTTTGGATAAATGTAAAAACAATCCTACAAACAATCTAAATTATAAAAAGAAAGAAACCATGTCCACAAACTCATGTCTTAAAAACCAAAAGAACAGCTCAACAAAGATAAAAAAGCATTTGCTTCAATTTTGTAAAGAGGGGAAGAAAAAGAAAAGAAAAGGAGGGGGGAGGGGGAGGGGGAGGGGGGAAGGGGAAGGGGGGAGGGGAAAGAGGGGGGGGAAGGGGGAAAAAGGGGGGAAGGAAGGAAGGGGACGGGAAGGGAAAGGGGGAGGGGGAGGAAGGGGGAGGAGAGGGGGGAGGGGGAAGGGGAAGGGAAAAGGAATGGAGGTGGAAGGGGAAGAAAGGAAAGAAAAAAACAAATTATATTCATAAAATAAGTTAAGCATTATGTGGGCATATAACTAATAAAATGAACTGTATAGAAAACATGAACTGTATGGAAAAAAACAGACATGTGGCCAATTGAACAAGAAGGAGAATTGTTCAACCTCACATAAATGAGCAAACAACGTGTAAAAAGCATTATAGAACCCAAACACATAGACTGATTGTAGAAAATGAGATGTGCAATGTAACCAAACTAAAATAGAAAAGGCCATTGTTGCAGAAACCGCACATACCTTAACACCGGCAAAACACCGAATCAGCTTGAAAAAGACACGCTAGAATTTGGCGCGATTTAAAGGGATCACAAGACAAGACTTTGCATATTTACATATGCATTCGGGACATGATGTCATCAATTATAACAAAAATATCCAAACCAACTCCCAAGATGTATGCACAAAAATATGTGAACTGAAATGAATGAACCAGACATTTGATACCTTCTATTAATACTCAACTGGAAAAACAAAACACTTGAGCAACATGTGACGAATACTCTATGGGGGCAAATAATAAATATTTAACCGTACAAAATATAAATGAGCAGATAAAAAAATGGAAATATAACCTCAAGATGACACCCCACAGATACCTAAAACTGGCAAAAACCGGAGACAACATTAAAAAACGCGCTGAAATTTGGCGCGATTTAAAGTGAAAGCACAAGTTTTTGCATAAATACATATGCATGCAGTACGTAATGTCAGCGAATCATGTACAAAGAATTTCTTGCTGAAATTAGCTCATAGACCTCTGAACTGTATATACAAAAGAAATGCATAGATAAAACGTTAAGTATCTTCTTTGCTACTTGACTAGAAAACCCCAAGCAGGTGACCAACATGTGTAATATATTACATAAAACACAAGCTACTGAACTGCATTAACAGCAGCGCACATCAAAAACATGTGAACCAAATTGCTTCTTGTTCAATTGGCCACATGTCTGTTTTTTTCCATACAGTTCATGTTTTCTATACAGTTCATTTTATTAGTTATATGCCCACATGATGCTTAACTTATTTTATGAATTTAATTTGTTTTTTTCTTTCCTTTCTTCACCTTCCACCTCCATTCCTTTTCCTTTTCCCTTCCCTTTCCCCCTCCCCTCTCCTCCCCCTTCCTCCCCCCTCCACCCCCTCCTTTCCCTTCCCGTCCCCTTCCTTCCTTCCCCCCTTTTTCCCCCTTCCCCCCCTCTTTCCCCTCCCCTTCCCCTTCCCCCCTCCCCCCTCCCCCCCTCCTTTTCTTTTCTTTTTCTTCCCCTCTTTACAAAATTGAAGCAAATGCTTTTTTATCTTTGTTGAGCTGTTCTTTAGGTTTTTAAGACATGAGTTTGTGGACATGGTTTCTTTCTTTTTATAATTTAGATTGTTCGTAGGATTGTTTTTACATTTATCCAAACTTTTTTGAACAGCCACACTTTTTAAACTCCATAGATTATATTGTTTTAAGGTACAAGGGGCCTTTTTTCCTATTGAGGCAGGTGAGGACTCAATTGGTGGTGTTTGTTCATTAGTTAGTCATTGATGTATAGCATTTTTTAACTATTTAATTTTCTTTTAATGTATTTATATTGGTTATCAATGATTTCTTTTACCTTAACTGATAATGCATGTATATATATATATTTTTTGTGTGTTCTCATATTTATGTATTTAAATTATTTAAATTGTGTTAGCCAATAACGCATATATATATATATATATATATATATATATATATATATATATTTCTGCATGTTTTTATATTTCTGTATTTTAATTATTTAATTATAATATTTAATTATTTATTTCATATTTTTATCCTATTCATTGGATATTTTATGATTATTTAGCATCAGTATTTATATGTTGATTGGTACATTATTTATAATGCTGTATATGTTGTTTTTTGGTCTGGGTCTCCTATTTTCTTTATTATTCAATGTGAATTTGAATGTATCCTGCATTTTAACGCAATTATTGTGTCTTTTTCAGCCATTTCTATTGCACTATTGGTCACACACTGTTTATGCGCTTTTTTATGCATGACTAGAAGTTTAATGAGTAAGTATAGTTTACTTGTGATCATATACTGTATGTTTACATTCTATATTTTATATTTATATTTTTATTGTATTTTAGATATTTTCGTTGTGTTTTTATTGTTGTATGTCACATGTTTTTTAATTTATTTTGCAGTCCTTTCTACCCCCTGATGAAGGCACCAGCCGAAACGCGTTGGGGTGTTTCATTAATAAAGTGCTAGTGACCCTTATCCTGCTCGCCTTCTGGTTTGTTTGGTCTCCTTGCGAGTTTGGTGCTCATTCTGTGTCTTTGGTTTTCCTGAGCATGTTCTCCCCGTGGACAAACATCTTAAGTTTTCAAGATACTGACTTGAAAAATTTGTTACCTGAAGACCCTTTCTTCAATGAAGATGAGGGATCTTCTAATGTTGAAGATGAATGGGGAGAAGCGGTCCAGCTCACACAGCAATTGATTCGAGAGGACATGCATGCTGCTTCACTCCTCGAATATTGCCGCAAGAAAATCATCCCTAGAGGGCTTCGTATTCAGAAGGCCCCAGGAATGTTTAAGGACGATGAGGAGTTTAAGGCCAGTTGGATCAAGATAAGGAACAAGTGTTCTTTAGATCTGATGATTCTTTTAATTCACACTTCGAAACGTAAATCTGTTGGTTTAAAAGCCATGGTGGATGAGAAGATTTCGTCTTTAAGAACTAATGATCACAAGTTTGATAAAGTGAAGAAGAATTTTGATAGAAATTCGTTAGAGTATAGTAAAATTGTTAAAGATAGAAAGCTTGACAAATTTAAGCGCGATGACAGTGACTATAAAAATGGCACTGTGTATTTTTGGATTAATGGGAAACCCAGACCACGCATCACATCTCATAGATGGGATGCGGATTCACCAAAACCAGGTCCTAGTACCCATAATGTCAAATCTGGTAAAAGTAAAGCTAAAACTAGACTTTTTTCTCCTGATCCTTGTTTGGAACATGCTAATAAAAGGAGTCGTAGTTATGTTGAGGATACTGTAGAACAAGATTCCTCGGCTCCTCTGTTCTCTGCCGCTGGTACATCCCGGCATCCATCGGGTTTTTCAATGGACTCTCTTTGGAGAGGGGGTGGCAAGAAGTGGGTCCCGCCACATCATCAAGTGAAGTCACCTTACCACCAATACAAAACTTGGGAGGCACGGCCCACTTCACTCCCCAGAGGCAGGGGCAGAGGGAGAGGTCAGAGATTCCAGGATTAACCACCAATAGTGGTATTTTCAACCTGTCAGATTTTGTTTTAAGTAGTGCTCAGGTTGAAGTTTTAGAGAAGGGTCTTTCGTTTGTACCCTATGCTAGACATGATCGCTTTACGACTCGAGTAGAGCTTTACAAATTTTTTAGAAAATTGAAAATTATGGATTTCTTTTCTAATCAAAATGCTATCCCTGCAGATAATTCTGTTCTTCGCAAGCCCTCCACCTGGGTACCGCCTAATACTCAGCCAGGGGACCAGCATGACCGCCGCGGGTCACTACCCCTTCCCCCCACCCCCCCTCCCTCTGCCCCCCCCCTTTTTTTTGCCCGAAATAAATACCATGTATCCGGACTTGCCACAAAAGATGTCTTTATTCACATTTTGTCAAACAGTAAGTGGAAAGTACAGTATTGAAAACTGTTGGCCACAGCATAACTTAACAACATCAAACATTGTAACATCCCAGATTTATATATAACAGCATTACAACAATATACATCAAAACCTCGTAATTCTTACTTCCCTTATCCTCATCCTTCCTCGAGAGGCACAGCCCCATCTTTTTAACAGTTCTTCGGCCGCCCGGCAGGGATATTCTGGAACATGGCCATCCAAGCCACTTCCCCACTGCCGTCAGTCCCAACTAACATGACCGTAGACAAGGGGGGCGTTGCAGTGGGCCCCCCCCCGGCCCTTCAGGGCTCCGTTACTCTTCGCAGCAGTGTCTGTATCCACCTCTGCCCAGGGCCCGTCAGAAGGCATGCGCAGAGGTACGCTGAAAAATGTGTATGCTTGCCTCTCCGGCCGTGAAAGCGTCAGGAGGTCTTCTAGGCACTATTGCTGCTTACCCATCTTTGTACTCTGGGGGGACCCGCCAGTTCCCATGCGCACCACTCCCCCTTCTCATGTCTGGGCTGTGCACTCTCTCCTAAGGATGGGGTCCCTATCTCTCTGTCTATGCCGTGACGATAACTATTTGTGAGGGGCGGGTCGGGTGGGTCAGTCGCTCACTCGTGCCCGCTGGGAGGAGGGAAAGAGGGCGAAATGCGGCGCGCCCGGCTCTTCTATAGCCGGCCGCCGCGCCGCCCTCTCCTTCCCCCCCCCGCCCCCCACCAAGGTTAACCCTTGGCTTGCTGGCCCAGGGGCTGTGTCCGGTCGCGGTAATTTGCGGCCGGAGCTCAGCCAGGGGACCAGCATGACTGCCGCGGGTCACTACCCCTTCCCCCCACCCCCCCTCTCCCTCTGCCCCCCACCTTTTTTTTGCCCGAAATAAATACCATGTATCCGGACTTGCCACAAAAGATGTCTTTATTCACATTTTGTCAAACAGTAAGTGGAAAGTACAGTATTGAAAACTGTTGGCCACAGCATAACTTAACAACATCAAACATTGTAACATTCCAGATTTATATATAACAGCATTACAACAATATACATCAAAACCTCGTAATTCTTACTTCCCTTATCCTCATCCTTCCTCGAGAGGCACAGCCCCATCTTTTTAACAGTTCTTCGGCCGCCCGGCAGGGATATTCTGGAACATGGCCGTCCAAGCCACTTCCCCATTGCCGTCGCTCCCAATTAACATGACCGTAGACAAGGGGGGCGTTGCAGCGGGCCCCCCCCGGCCCTTCAGGGCTCCTACTCTTCGCAGCAGTGTCTGTATCCACCTCTGCCCAGGGCCCGTCAGAAGGCATGCGCAGAGGTACGCTGAAAAAGGTGTATGCTCGCCTCTCCGGCCGTGAAAGTGTCAGGAGGTCTTCTAGGCACTATTGCTGCTTACCCATCTTTGTACTCTGGGGGGACCCGCCAGTTCCCATGCGCCCCACTCCCCCTTCTCATGTCTGGGCTGTGCACTCTCTCCTAAGGATGGGGTCCCTATCTCTCTGCCAATCCTTCCCGGCTGCGACCCCTCGCTTGCCGGGGAGTTCCCCCTTTCTTACCCCATCCTGCTGTGGCCAACCCACGTTTTCTGCCACAAGTGTTCGATAGTGTCTTGTATGGCACAGAGGTACACATCCATCCCGATCTCTGAGAGGTGTATCCCGTCCGTGCGATACAATCTGCGGCAGCGCTCTTCTATCAGGTTGTGGGCGATGCCGTATCCTCCGATTGAGTCCATGAACCGGGCCATCCATCTATTGACTTTTCTCCTCGCTCTCTCTACTGCGTGATGTGACCACTCGCCCCTCCATACTAGCCGTGGTATGATGTGGGACCAGACCAGCAATGTTCCTGGAAAGGCACCCGTCAGTGTCAGCATATCCCGCTGCATCTTCTTGGTGAGCTCAACACTGTGCATACCCGTCAGGTCATTACCGCCCAGGTGCACCACAATTGCCCATGGCTGTCCGCCCGCCCTCTTCAACTGTAAGAGGCATGGCATCAGCTGGTCCCACACCATACCACGTCGCCCCAGCCATCTCACTACTAGTTGTTCCCTAGGGAAGCCCAGATTGCGCCCCTGCGGTCTTTGTCTTGTCCTCTTTTCAGCCCAATGCACAAACGAGTGGCCGCAGATCCACGCCTCATAGTGGGGGTTGGCACCTGTAAGGTGTTATTGGAAACCAACATATCTCGTCAAGATCTTTTTTTTTTTTTTTTTTGTGAAGAATACAAAGGTATTAGAGACAGGAATAGAACGGTGCGAGAAACAGGTCTAAGTTACATATCTATGAACAGCTTTTGCGACATTCGTTACATAAACAAACCAGTAAAGAAAACAAAAGAAAATTTTTTATTTTTTTTTGTATAATGTACCTTATCCTGACCCCCACAGGGGGTGGCTTACGCCCGGCGTCAGACCGGGCGTACATAAAGTTTGTATCTCTCGGAGCGCCATCTCCCGATGGACATGATCTGCTCCCTCGTCATACCCATGTTGGCCGCCGTGGAAGCGGCCCCAATGCGGAATGAATGGGTGCCGTAAAAGCACGCTTCCAAACCTACTGCTTCAAGTGTCATCTTCAATACCTTAGCGAACTGGAACCGCGAGAGGGGGGTTCCATCCGAGTGTACCAGCCAATGCTCGGCCCTTGCAGGGCGTATCTGTTTGTATTCATTAAAGGTTGCTACTGGGCAGGATGGGTCCCCCGCAGCGGGGCCAGCACTACCCGTGCGCCTTTTGCCTCGGTGTCAGTTTTTGACTTGCGCACATGCAGTATGAGTTTTCCATCCTGCATGCTGACGTCGCTCTCCCGGATCCCTCCTTCGGCCGATTCTCGCCTCGCCGAGGCTACCAGTTCGCCTATTCGGAATGCTCCGAAAAATGCCCATGAGAATGCACATCTGAATAGCCGGGTCTCGAAGTTGTTGAAGCATACCTGACCCGTGATTGCTATCAGTCTCTGCAAAATTTTGGGGGGTTATTGGGCGTCGCCAGTCTGGTGTGCGGGGCTGTTCCGTCTTCCAGCCCTTCATTACCTTGGCTATGACAAAATCCGCTCGTGGATTGGTCTTACCCATCACCTTCGTGAAAAAGGTGATTGCAGCCAAATGCGATTGTACCATTGACTTCTTGACTCCACAGCTCTTGGAGTGTAGGATCCACTGCAGGATGGATTCCGTCGTGGGACCGTTCTTGAGTCCGGTTTCTCTGCAGAAGGCTTGAAATTTTCCCCATGCCACCAGGTATTTCTGTCTTGTCCGCTCGGATAGGGAGCTCAGAACAAGCTCCCAAACTTCGGTGGACCAAGTTCCCATATCTGTGGCGGTATAGCCGTTTTGTCGGGATTGGCACTGGGCGCGAGCGATTGGAAGAGTGGGATCTTGAAACGAGAGAGAGCATCGGCAATGTTATTATGCTGCCCGGGGATATGTTCGGCCCTAATATTTAGGTTATGCTTTAGGCATATCATCACTATGTGCCTAAGGAGTGCGACGACCCCTGTAGTCTGAGCCCGCATCCCGTTTACGGCATACACAACCGCTGTGTTATCAGTATGAAATATGATAGCCTTGTTTGCTAGCTTAGGGGCCCAGATGTATAGGGCCACCGTTATGGGGAATAGCTCCAGGAAGGTAATATCCTTAGTGATACCCTCGGCTTGCCACTCGGGCGGCCACTCCTCTGAGCACCAGGCGCCTTGGAAATAGATTCCAAAGCCGCTCCCTCCCGCAGCGTCAGTGAAGAGATCCAGGGACTCGCTCATCACTGGTAGCTCTTGCCAGAATGCTAGGCCATTAAAGGATTGCAAGAAGAGCTCCCACATGCGCAGATCTTCCCGAAAGCCTTTTGTGATCCGAATCTTGTGGTGTTTCTTTTTGACTCCCCTCGTAGCCATCGCCATACGACTGCAGAACACCCGTCCCATAGGCATGATCCTACATGCGAAACATAGCAGACCCAGCAAGGATTGTAGCTGTTCCAATGTTGCCTTCGTCCGCCCCTGGATTTCGCGTACGGCAGCTCACAGCCTGTTGATTTTATCATCTGGCAGTCGAGACCGCTGTGCTGCTACATCGAGCTCTATGCCCAAGAATGTGATGGTCCCTGTGGGTCCAGTGGTCTTTTCTTTTGCCAGGGGGATCCCAAAGCGCTGGGCAATGTGTTCGAATATGCTGAGGATCCTTTGACATCCTTCGTCCCCATTGCCGATGAATAGGAAGTCGTCCAGGTAATGTACGACGGTGTTGTGCCCCGCAATGTCTTCGACGACCCAATGTACAAATGTACTGAACAGCTCGAAGTATGCGCATGATATGGAGCACCCCATGGGCAAGCATTTGTCATAGTAATAGTCCCCTTTGAGGGAAAAGCCCAGCAGTGCAAAGGAGTCTGGGTGAACCGGGAGCAGTCGAAAGGCCGATTCGATATCAGCCTTCGCCAGCTTCGCCCATCGCCCCAATTTCAGTATGATACCCACGGCCTGATCGATCGTCGAGTATTTCACGGAACATAGGGCTGGGTCGATGTGGTCGTTGACAGAACTCCCCTCTGGGTATGACAGGTTATGGATTAGTCTAAACTTTCCTGACTCTTTCTTTGGGACTATCCCCAACGGGGACAGTATCAAGTTCGGGAGGGGTACATAAGTGAAAGGGCCAGCAACCCTCCCCAGCTCTATTTCTTGTCGTATTTTGTGCTGTACCACCCATGCAAATTTTTTAACTGACGTTGAGTTACGGATTGCCCGCCCCTGCGACGTGACCGAGGCTGGAATCTGGAATCCGTAAGCAAAGCCGTTCTCGATATTGAGAGCTTTGTCTTTTTGGGGGTATGCCCTCAGCCAAGGCCTCATGCGGTCAAGCCTGATGGGGGTTGGGGCCAGGCCCATCGTTCCCTCTAGGCAGCATTGGCTGGAATGGCTTGTTATCCCTACCGACTCGGCATGAGGTGGCGGGGTGGTTCCCCCCACATCCGGAACATGCATGCCTAAACTTACATGGCCGCCAAGTGCAGCTTCCTGTGTTGTATTGCCGGCACGCCTTGCGGCCGGCCGGCTGGTAATTCTGCCGCCATTGCGGCGCCTGAAAGGACTGCGAAGTCACTTCCTGCGACAATGGTCTGTTGTAGGACATTTCTTCCAGCCATAGATCAATGATCCTGTGCTGCCAGGTCATAGTTGGGTCCTCTGCCAGGCTCTGTCTGAACTTGACATCGTAGTTGAGCCAGGCCCACCCACCTAGACGCTTGTGCGCTTGGGTTATGGTGTCCAGGTACTTGATAAGGTATTGACTGAGTTCTGGTTCCCGTTCTAAAACGATGCTCATATATATGTGAAAGGCAGAGACCCAATTGCCGATAGATTTTACAATCTTGGGTCTTCTCTCCCATCTCCTATCTTTCTCCTTATTCTCACAGGGGTCCCCATCCTGGTCTCTGATCAGCAGAGAGAAGATGTCAATAAATTCCCTCCGCCAGATCCGCTTTTTTATCTTCCTGGGCACCGCGCTGGCCAGAGAGCTCACTCCGCAGCGCGGGTCCCCACTCACGGATACTGGGCTTGTCAGTGTAGTCGGGACTGCCCTTGCTGTCTCCGCTACCCTGGCCTCCCCGTTCCCCGTTCCCCGCACGGGGTTTTCCCCGCGCTCTGCCCATACCCTTGCTAAGTTTTTTTCTTTTTGGGCTTTATTCATTTTCTTTGTAAATGTTTTCAGCATACTCCGCATTGCGGTTGCTAACGAAGTGTCTCCGTCGGAATCAGAGTTAGACTCCTCTGACGAAGAAGACACTACTAAAGTTGCCTGCCCCCCAGTAGACTTACCGGCCGCTGCGCTGGTACTCGGTATACTGCTGTTGGCGCCTGTCGTGCTGCTGTTGGTGCTTGGCGTGCTGCTGCTGGTGTCGGGCATGCTGGTGCCGGGCATGACCCCGCTGGTGCCGGCCATGCTGTCGCTAACCGCTGGTGGGCCTGCAGGTCCTGGTTCAGCCGGACCTGCGTTAGCTGCCTCAAGCCGTTGTTTAAACGTGCTCAGTCCGTGTTGGTTTACCTGGTCGCGTATGTCTGAAAAGTTCGTCCAGCTCCTGGCTGGACGTCGATGCCGTGGGGGCGGGTGCTTGCTGCCGTGTCATGGCCCATCTGCTGCTTTGCCGCGTATTCTTCTCCGACTGTCCCCTACTGGGCCCGTCCCCCTTTTTTGCCTTGTCCTGCGTTGCCCGTTTATGGCAACGTGTGTTGTTCTACGTTGTGTACCTTGGCCGGACCCTGTTCGCTCAGGGCGTGTCTGCGTCCCGTTGTCCTTTCCACTGGTCTGCGCATTCTTCCTTGGCATAGTACCCTGTTGGAGAATGCTATAGGGGAAGAAAGGCAATGGGAAAAAGGGGGTGCTCTCATTAAGCTCTTATGCAATTACCCAGCAGTGAGTAGGCCGGAGCATTCGTCCTGCCTATCGCCCGTCCCATCAGTATATGTATGCGCATATACACAGTGATATCTCCAAAGGTCCATTACACACATCAATTCATCTTACTCAAGCCCCTAACATGCATAGCAGTCCTTCACGGAAGGTTATAGCCTCCGCATTGCTTCTCTCCTTCTAAACTCATCCTTTCTTCCTTGTCCCTTAACGCACATATATATAGCTCTCAATTACTTATAACACTACACACCATCACCCATAATGTTTAATGCAATGAAAATCCTGCCTTCAGCAAGCACATGTGTAAAGGAAAGGGAAGAGACAGCCGTGAATATATGTATCCTGACCACTAGATGGCAGCATTACCTTGCTTTCCTGTTCCCTTTTGTCCCCTCTCGTTAATTTATCTTCCAGTACCCTTCTTTTTTTTTTCTTCATTCGTTTTTTTCCTTTCTTTTTGTACTTATATATCCTCTGCTGCCCTTGTGGCCTTAAATATATATCCTCCTCCCCCCCCCCCGGGCTGACTCACATGCCGAGGCACGGAGCCTGCGCCAGCGCACATGTTCAGCATGCCGTGGATCTTCCGGCCTCCACAGGCCGCTCCAGGTACCCTGCTCCTCGATCCCTCCACGTGCGCCCTCAAACACCGATGCTCCTCTGCTGCCGCCGCCATTAAATTAGAACTCCACCGGGGCCATAGCCTACGGAGTGGAGCGGCGTCCGAATTGCTCCCCTGCTTTCCTTTTATTTATTTATTTCCCTTAATTTGCTTATTTCCTTTTGTTCCCCTCTTGCCCGCATCCATCTGGCCACCTATTTATTGATTCCGAGTTACTTGCCTGTTCGATGACCGGGTAACGGCTGCTGCTTGATTCGGGAAGAGGGCCGCCGTTCCGCTGTGCACTGCTGCTCCGAAATTCAGTCGCTCACTCGTGCCCGCTGGGAGGAGGGAAAGAGGGCGAAATGCGGCGCGCCCGGCTCTTCTATAGCCGGCCACCGCGCCGCCCTCTCCTTCCCCCCTCCCGCCCCCCACCAAGGTTAACTCTTGGCTTGCTGGCCCAGGGGCTGTGTCCGGTCACGGTAATTCGCGGCCGGAGCTAACAATGTGCTTATAGACGCCTTTGAGAAAGTAGTGCTATCCCAGGTGGAAGCACTTTATAGAAAGAAAGGTAAACCATTCCACAACCTTACATCTGATCAAACAATAGCTCTTCAAGAACTACAGAACAATCCGTCTATTATTATTAAGCCAGCCGATAAAGGTGGAGCGTTGGTTATCCAAAATAAGATTGATTATGTTCAAGAGATATTACGTCAAGTTAATGACACTGCTTTTTATAAAAAGATTTTTGATGATCCCACAATTAATCTTAAACACAGAGTACATACTCTTATTTTTATCGGACAACAAGCAGGGTATTTGACCTCCAATGAAATTAGTTTTCTTACTGTTCAACATCCGGTTATACCCACCATTTATGTCTTGCCCAAAATCCATAAATCCCTCAATAAGCCTCCTGGACGACCTATCATATCGGCCATTGGGTCATTGTTAGAACCCTTATCCAAGTTTTTGGATTATTTCCTTCGTCCGTTTGTTCCGAAAATATCATCTTATGTACGTGATTCTACTCACGTCATCAATATATTGCAAGAATTTACAGATTATCATGACAACTTGATTTTGGCAACGCTGGACATTAATTCACTTTACACTAACATCCCACAAGCAGATGCTCTTGAAGTCATTGCAAACACTCTTATTCAACGAGAACCACCGGTACGTATTCCAACGTGTTTTTTGACTCAGATGGCAGCTATTGCTATGTGCGAGAATTTCTTTTGTTTTCAGGGTATTTTTTACAAGCAGATTAAAGGTGTGGCCATGGGGTCTTCTATGGCGCCGGATGTTGCAAATTTATACGTGGCCAATTTTGAGAGTAAGTTTTCTTCAGTTCCATCCTTTTAAGAAATATATTAAGTTATGGCTACGTTATATAGACGATGTTCTTTTGATTTGGGATGGTGCCGTAGATATTTTGCAAGATTTCTTTCAATGGCTTAATTCTAGAGACGAGCATTTACAATTTGAAGGGTCCTTCAGCTCCACGCATATTTCATACCTTGATATTAATATTAAAAAAGGTACGAATGGTTTTGAGACTGACCTTTTTCGTAAGCCAACGGATCGAAATTCTTTGCTGCGGTACGATAGCTTTCATAACAAGTCTTTAAAGAACAATTTACCTTACGGGCAGTTTCTACGGGTGAAACGCTTATGTACTTCAGTCCATGATTTTGAACGACATTCTGCCAATATGGTCGATAGGTTTAAAGATAGAGGGTATCCAGTACATGTTATTCAAGATGCATACGGTAGGGCTAAATCTTCTAATAGAAATGAATTACTGCATAAGCGCGTACTGCCCAAAGAAGACCGGGTAGTATGTGCACTCACTTTTTCTTCACTCTCTAAAGACATATCTCAAATTTTGAGACGCGAATGGCACCTTCTTTCCTCCATTCCAGGAATGGCACGGAAGTCTTTGATGATCGCACATAAAAGAAATTGCAATATTAGGAATATTCTGGTCCCATCAGCCCTCGCAAAACCTAAACCAATAGTTAGAGTCAAGGGGCATTTTACATGTGGACGATGTTCCGTTTGCCTGAATAGTTTGTCTATGAAAGATTCCTTTGTGCATCCCATTACGGCTCAAAAATTCTTTTTGAATCATTTTTCAAACTGTAATACGAAAAATGTGATATACGTCGTTATGTGTCCCTGCAAGCTTTTATATGTTGGAAAAACCACTCGCACTATCAAGACACGTATCATTGAACATAAAAGTTGTTTGAATAGACGGGTGGAAGACAAACCTCTAGTACAACATTGGGTCAATAAAGGTCATCTAGTTTCTGACCTTAAGTTTTTTGTCATCAAAGTGGTACATCCACATTGGCGAGGAGGCGATGTTGACCGCATTCTTCTTAGGTTGGAGCAACGGTATATTTATGAGCTTCAGTCACTTGAGCCAATGGGTCTCAATCAAGAGTTCAATTTGTCTGTTTTTTTATGATTGTCAGTCATTTAGGTTTTACAAATTTCCTTTTTTTTTTTCCCATTTCTTCCCTCACCTTTCCCCCCCTTTTCCTTTCCCCCCTTCCCTTCCCTCCCCCTTCCCCCTTCCTCCTCCCCCTCCCCCCTCCCCCCTTCCCCTAATTTCCCTCCCCTTCCCCTCTTCCCCTCCTCCCTTTCCTCCCCCTCCCCCTATTCCCCCCTTCCCCCTCCCCCTCCCCTTTCCCCTCCCCCCCTTTGAGCAACAAGTAGTTGTTGGTAATTTCTCATTTCACTATTCATGGATAGGTCCATTTTATTTTACAATATTATATTTATTTATCCCCTTTTTTTGGGATTTGTGTACATAGTTAATAGGGTGCATTTGTGCAGGAGTTTTTAAATAATAGTGTTGTTTCGTTTTATTATTAAACAACAAGATAGAAAGCTGTGTTGTCCCTTCTTCCCCCCCCCCCCTTTGATGCTTCCCCGATTTTAAGCAATTTGGTTCACATGTTTTTGATGTGCGCTGCTGTTAATGCAGTTCAGTAGCTTGTGTTTTATGTAATATATTACACATGTTGGTCACTTGCTTGGGGTTTTCTAGTCAAGTAGCAAAGAAGATACTTAACGTTTTATCTATGCATTTCTTTTGTATATACAGTTCAGAGGTCTATGAGCTAATTTCAGCAAGAAATTCTTTGTACATGATTCGCTGACATTATGTACTGCATACATATGTATTTATGCAAAAACTTGTGCTTTCACTTTAAATCGCGCCAAATTTCAGCGCGTTTTTTAATGTTGTCTCCGGTTATTGCCAGTTTTAGGTACTGTATGTGTGAGTTGTCATCTTGAGGTTATATTTCCATTTTTTTATCTGCTCGTTTATTTTTTGTACGGTTAAATATTTATTATTTGCCCCCATAGAGTATTCGTCACATGTTGCTCAAGTGTTTTGTTTTTCCAGTTGAGTATTAATAGAAGGTATCAAATGTCTGGTTCATTCATTTCAGTTCACATATTTTTCTGCATACATCTTGGGAGTTGGTTTGGATATTTTTGTTATAATTGATGACATCATGTCCCGAATGCATATGTAAATATGCAAAGTCTTGTCTTGTGATCCCTTTAAATCGCGCCAAATTCTAGCGCGTCTTTTTCAAGCTGATTCGGTGTTTTGCCGGTGTTAAGGTATGTGCGGTTTCTGCAACAATGGCTTTTTCTATTTCAATTTGGTTACATTGCACATCTCATTTTCTACAATCAGTCTATGTGTTTGGGTTCTATAATGCTTTTTACACGTTGTTTGCTCATTTATGTGAGGTTGATTAATTCTCCTTCTTGTTCAATTGGCCACATGTCTGTTTTTTTCCATACAGTTCATGTTTTCTATACAGTTCATTTTATTAGTTATATGCCCACATGATGCTTAACTTATTTTATGAATATAATTTATTTTTTTCTTTCCTTTCTTCCCCTTCCACCTCCATTCCTTTTCCCTTCCCCTTCCCCCTCCCCTCTCCTCCCCCTTCCTCCCCCCTCCTTTCCCTTCCCGTCCCCTTCCTTCCTTCCTTCCCCCCTTTTTACCCCTTCCCCCCTCTTTCCCCCCCTTTCCCCCTCCCCCCTCCCCCCCTCCTTTTCTTTTCTTTTTCTTCCCCTCTTTACAAAATTGAAGCAAATGCTTTTTTATCTTTGTTGAGCTGTTCTTTAGGTTTTTAAGACATGAGGTTGTGGACATGGTTTCTTTCTTTTTATAATTTAGATTGTTCGTAGGATTGTTTTTTACATTTATCCAAACTTTTTTGAACAGCCACTTTTTTAACTCCATAGATTATATTGTTTTAAGGTACAAGGGGCCTTTTTTCCTATTGAGGCAGGTAAGGACTCAATTGGTGGTGTTTGTTCATGAGTTAGTCATTGATGTATAGCATTTTTTAACTATTTAATTTTCTTTTAATGTATTTATATTGGTTATCAATGATTTCTTTTACCTTAACTGATAATGCATGAATATATATATATTTTTTGTGTGTTCTCATATTTATGTATTTAAATTATTTAAATTGTTTTAGCCAATAACGCATATATATATATATATATTTCTGTGTGTTTTTATATTTATGTATTTTAATTATTTAATTATATTTTTTAATTATTTATTCCATATTTTTATCCTATTCATTGGATATTTTATGATTATTTAGCATCAGTATTTATATGTTGATTGGTACACTCCTTTTTAACATCTACATCCAACCAATATGCAACATTATGAAAGAGAACAACATCCAATACACAATATACGCAGACGATATAATGGTATACTCCCTGATATCAATCGAAAACCCGGACTTCTCTAAGATAGCAGACTGCCTTACCCAAATGGCGAAGTGGTGCCAAAACAACAATCTAGCTATAAACTACAACAAGACTGAAGCTTTAATCATCACTCGAAACCAAAGCTTCACACACCCACCAAACATAAAGATACAAAGCACCACGATACCGATAAGATCGGAGGTGAGATACCTTGGGGTTACTCTGGACAGTAAACTCAACCTCAAACCACACATAGACAAAACAATCCAAAAAGCATATTACAGGATGCGAATCATCAGGAGACTGAAACCACTCCTCGCTCCAGAACACTTCCGTACAGTCTGTCAAGCACTGATAACCCCAATACTGGACTTCTGCAATCCGATATACCTCGGACTACCAAAACAAGCTCTCAAACCACTACAGCTGGCACAAAACACTGCAGCTCGAATCATATCCGGAGCCGCAAGGCAGGAGCACATCACACCTACACTAAAGGACTTACACTGGCTCCCAATCATTGCTCGCATCAGATACAAGACTATCATAAACCTATTTAAGATAAAAGAACACACATCAGCCAACAGCCTCCACCTGCTCATACAACCGGAAACCAGCGCACGTCCAGAAGAAGTCAAACACGCAACCGAGTCAGCACCCCAAATGAGTACAAGCACACACGCAGGGACACAACAGACAGAGCTCTCTCCATGGCTGCTCCAACAATATGGAACAATCTACCGGACGATCTAAGGGCAACTCCAGACCTCAAAGACTTCAGAAAACAACTGAAAACCATGCTGTTCATAGAGCACTATGGTCACATCACATAACCTAAGAGAATGGATAACAGCACTCCAATCCTCCCAAACAACTGAATATATATAAAATATGATTCTAGCACCACTGTAAATAGCCCACCCTGTATATAGCTCAAACAAATCAAGCACCCAACACATCCCTCACACAACTAAGTTTTATCCTCACTGCATGTACAACACACACACTTTACCTGATTGCTTGCTGTGATACCACCTTGATTATTAAGATAAGGCGGTTTAGAAATACTGTTAAATAAATAAATAAATAAAATACATTATTTATAATGCTGTATATGTTGTTTTTTGGTCTGGGTCTCCCATTTTCTTTATTATTCAATGTGAATTTGAATGTATCCTGCATTTTAACGCAATTATTGTGTCTTTTTCAGCCATTTCTATTGCACTATTGGTCACACACTGTTTATGCGCTTTTTTATGCATGACTAGAAGTTTAATGAGTAAGTATAGTTTACTTGTGATCATATACTGTATGTTTGCATTCTATATTTTTATATTTATATTTTTATTGTATTTTAGATATTTTCGTTGTGTTTTTATTGTTGTATGTCACATGTTTTTTAATTTATTTTGCAGTCCTTTCTACCCCCTGATGAAGGCACCAGCCGAAACGCGTTGCAGTCCTATTCCAGCCCATTACCCATTTGCAGTCCACGTTCCCCCCATCAGCCCATTTCTAGTCCTATTCTAGTTCCTCATCAGCCTATTTCCAGTCCTAGCCCCCATATGCTCTTTTCCAGTTCCATTCCAGTCCCCCATCAGCCCATTTCCACTCCAAGCTCCCCCATCAGCCAATTTCCAATCCTAGCCCCCTCGTCAGCCCACTTTGTCCTATTCCAGCCCCAATCAGCCCATTTCCAATCCTAATCCATATCTTCATCAGCCCATTTCCAGTCCAAGTTCCCCCCCCCCCACCATCACAGCCCATTTTGTCTGTTCCCCCCACCATCACAGCCCATTTGCAGTCCTATCCCCCCAACATCACAGTCCATTTGCTGTCCCCCCCATCACAGCCCACTTGCAGTCCGTTCCCCCCCATCACAGCCCAATTGCAGTCCGTTCCCCCCCCACCATCACAGCCCATTTCCAGTTCATTTCCCTTTAACCTCTCCCAGCATTCGCGGCTTCATTGAAACAGCCGCCCGCGTGAAGGAAAAAGCTCTTCACGCTGGCGGCTGGTTAAAGGGAGCCAGGGCCTCGCGTGTGCTTCCTCGGCTCCCTCTGCAGCCGTCCATTGAGAGAGAATGTGGTTCGTGCGGGGCCCTGTGTGAACAACATTCTAGCTCAATGGACAGGCCAGCCCTGCACGTAGGGCATGTACAAATTGATTCTGGACATGAGCATGCATGCCTGAAAACAACGACACCCAAAGGCATTGAGAGATCAAGCATCCTTGCCTGGAGGTGTGGAGGAATGAGTCTTCGAACTCTTGATGTGGCACATGGCCAATTCCACTACCATGGAGTGGTATGGTAACTGAGGTTTTTGAAACCCAGGAGATTGCGGAACTCGGTACGTAGTATTGAAGCATTTGCTGATAGGCAGAACCATTAACAGGGCCTTCCACATATGTAGAATTAAATCCTGTTGGATTCGATGCACCGGTAATGTGGTTGCTTCTTTGTTCTGTTTCCGATGTCACAGTGATCTGGAGACTTGCCCCATGTCCCTAATGAAGTCCTGAAAGAACATATCTTCTGGTAGGGATTGATGCCATTCATGAGGAGGGGAATCATCGAAGGGATATCCCGGGTGGCCCTGGAATTTTCTGATGTGTCCTCTGAATCAGAAGAGGAAGAGTGATTCCGAAAGAAAGTCAAAGTATCGATGATCCCGTGCCAATGTTAAGACTCAATTTGATGCCGTTTCTCATAGTGAGTTCCAGAAACCGAGCCGACGATGCTGGTCAGTTCCAACTATGGCATCGGAGGGAGAGGATCTCTCAAAATAGACTCAAGAGGTGGCATGGGACTGAGAGGTACCGGTCTCCAGGAGAGAACCGGCACCTGCATCTTTCGAGCTTTCGATACCATCTGTACCGAGGCTGCCAGGAGTGCTGCCAAGCTCCTCTCGATAGCTAGGATATTCTTATTGAAGGAGGAGACTGATGCTTGTGTGGAATCGTGTATGATGCACCATTCCCACTAGCTCTCTGGAGGTAGAGGCCTCGGGAGCATCCTGGAGCCCCTGTGACGCTTTGGAAGGTTGGTCCTCCCACAGGGGCTGTTTGGCAGGCCGATCAACATCGGATGCATCCTTTGGTGCATCTTGATGTAGGGACTTACCTTGATGTTCTGTATTGCACTTTGATGCCGATGCTTTAGTCTTAGACTTATGTTTGGACTTTGAAGAGACCTGAGAACCAAGAGAAGAAGCCAATGTCCTTGACGATGCTGAAGCAAGGGAAATCGAGTCTGAGGCGAACAAAGAATCAAACTTATTGGCCCTGCTCTTTAGGCCCCATTTAATCATTTGTTGGCACAAAAGACATTCTTTTGGCAAATGGTCTGAGTCCAAACATTTTAAACAACAGTCATGTTTGTCAGTGACTGAAATAGTACCAGAGCATTTCGTATACTTTTTAAATCCAATGGAATATTTTTCCATCGTGGGAAGAAAAATAGGCCAAGGCCTAAATTAGTGGTGAACCACGAATAAATAAAGGAAAAAAGAAAAGAAAAGAAAATTTAGAAAAGCAAGAAAATAATGGTCCGGTATTCGGGAGGGTACCAGTGTCAAAGAGAAGGTAGAGCACAGATAAAAAAACAAAAAAGAATTTTTTTTTGGCAGTGACAGGAAGAAAACAATCTTCTGGCTCTGTGGAAAATGAAGAACTGAGGAGAGGATGTGGGATGGCGGGAAGGCAGATGCACAGGCACAGTGGAGTGCTCCAAAAGGTTTCTTATTGGATGCTGGAGAGCATTTCCGTGCGGCTCCATCGGTACCGATGATACCACATATGTGAAGACTGCATTCCTGCTTGTTCCTGGAGATAGAACAATCTCCCTAATATCAGTATATTTGTAATACTTTTGGCACCAATTGCAATGGTATTGAAAGGAGAAAGTTTTAAATAATATTAAAGTATCCTAGAGAGGCAACGCTTATTTTTAAATTTAATCAGAATCTGTTTTATAATTTAACTTTTTAAAAAAGTGTCCAAAAGAGTTTTATACAAAGAGGTGAAGATTAGCCCTTTAGAGATTGACTGTGGAAGCTTTGATAATGTAGAAGTTGATTCCTATCCATTGGTTTTCTATACAAATCCATGATGAAACCACTTGGGCTTTTTGTAATTAGAAGATCATAGTAACAAAGTATATGATGGCAGATAAAGACCAGTATGGTCCATCTAGTCTGCCCAGCAAGGCGGCAAGAGTAGGTGCACTTGCTGCTTCGTTCAGGTCACTTCTCCCCAAGCTTTTGTTTAGGGGTGTATCCACTGCTCTGTGTAGGTCACCCCTGTTTGTTCAGATATAAGAGATATGCTTATTTTGATTTTATTCTGTTGCTATAAAGGGATCCACTGTGTCTGTCCCATGCCATTTTGAATTCTGTCACTGTGTTTGCCCCCACCACTTCCATCGTGAGGGCATTCCAAGCACCCACCACCCTTTCAGTGAAAAAGTATTTCCTGACATTGCTTTCAGTTTACCCCCTTGCATTGTCATGTTATGCGCTTTAGTTTTACAGCTTCCCCGTCTTTGGAAGAGGTTTGTCCATTAATACTCTTTTAAGTATTTAAAGGTCTGAATCGTATCTCCCCTGTCCCTCCTCTCCTCCACAGTGTGCATATTTAGGTCTTCCTCATAAGTCTTCTGATGTAGGCTCCAAATCATTTTGGTCACCTTCCTCTGAACTGCTTCCAGCCTTTTTATATCCTTTGCGAGATATGTTCTCCAAAACTGAACACAATATTTCAACTGAGGCTTCACCAGCTACTTGTACAGTGGCATTAGTACCTCTTCCTTTCTGCTGGTAATTCCTCTCTGTATGCAACCCAGTATCCTTCTGGCTGTTGCCACCACCTTGTCACACTGTTTTGCCACCTTGAGATCATCAGAAACAACCACATCAAGGTCCTTCTCCTGGTCCATGCACACCAATCTCTGCCCCCTATCGCATACATTTCCCTTGGATTGCTGCTTCCCAAGTGCACGACACTGCACTTCTTCACATTAAATCTTAACTGCCAAGCATTAGACCATTCTTCCAGCTTTTGTAGATCTTTCCTCATGTTCCCCACTCCCTTAGGGGAGTCCACTCTGCTGCAAATTTTGGTATCATCTGCAAAAAGATAGGCTTTTCCATTCAGCCCTTCAGCAATATCACTCATAATATTCCAATTATGGAATATGTGTGGGATAAAATGTGATCTGAAATCACAAGTTTGGATCCAGTGCATTGATCCAAACATTAAAGTCTGCTAATATGTCCGTACTTTCAACGTAAATAACTCAAAAGTCATCGATATAGCGCTTCCACAGTCTGATGTTATCCAAAAAGAGGTGCCGACTCAAAAATTTCTTCTCAAAAAAGCCACATATAAATTTTCTGTATCAGGGGCCATAGAAGAACCCATCACCACTCCTTTTACCTGTTTAGAAAAAAGGTCTCTAAAACAAAAATAATTTTCAGTTAAGGCTAGATGGGCAAGATGTAATAAAAAGGCCATAGGGATCCTTGTGTGTTTGGTGCGCTCCAAAAGGACTTAGAAACACAGAAACATGACGGCAGAAAAAGACCACACGGCCTATCTAGTCTGCCCTTCCATATCAACGTTCAGTCAAGAAAAATATCCAAGGCGTCCAGTTATGGAATATTTGTATGAAGAAATTTGATATCCAAAGTAACTAGAGCAAGATTTTTGTGATATCCTTCAAACGTTGCCAGAATCTGAATAATATGTGAAGAATCCCTTACATATGACGGAGTTGTTGATGCGAAAGACTGAAGAAAGAGATCCAGAAACTGTGACATAGTCTCAAAGAGGGAACCAATGGCTGATATAATGGGCCATCCTAGAGGGGACTCCCAGGATGTATGGACCTTAGGCAAGATGTAAATAACTGGAATGATTGGATATTCTACAGTTAAGAAATCTATTTTGGTGATATAACCAATTTCAAAACCGGTCATTATTAAGTTATCCCCACTCTTTTTAAAGGCCACAATAGGGTCTCCATCTAATCTTCTATAGAAGGTCTGGCCCCTCAGTAGTTTATTTATCTCTCCAACATAAAAATCCACATCCATAACTACAAGGGCCCCTCTTGTCTGCTGGTTTTATAGTTTTGGAATTAGACTGTAAAGACCGAATTGCCTGTTTTTCAGTAGGCTGATTTTTTGGTTTTAGATCCAATTCTATCACACATTTCGATATGACCCGTTCAAAGGATTCTATCAAAGGATCCGTTTGTGATGGGGAAACCCAAGTTGACTTGTTGCATATTATGGATGGATCAATTTGTTGTTTATCTACCTGCGAGAAAAAATGTTTAATCCTCACTTTTCTGAAAAATTTGTACAGATCTATTTTAGTTTCAATGGGATCATACTGTACGTCTTAGTGGGTACTAAGAAAGGCCTTTGTTCAATACAGAGACCCTTGTGTCACTCAAAGTCTTTTTGGAAATATTAACAACTTCATTATCAACTCCTGTGGAAGCACTATATCAATGACATTTTTGTTATTTGGGACGGAAGTATGGACATATTAGCAGACTTAATGTATGGATCAATGAACTGGATCCAAACTTGTGATTTCAGATCACATTTGATCCCACATGTATTCCATATTTGGATCTCCTAATTACAAAAGGCCCAAGTGGTTTCCTCACGGATTTGTATAGAAAACCAATGGATAGGAACCAACTTCTACATTATCAAAGCTTCCATAATCAATCTCTAAAGGCTAATCTTCCAATTTGTCAATTTTTAAGGGCAAGACGGGTATGCACTAGAGACGAAGACTTTGAAGCTCAAGCACACATCATGAAGCAGAGATTCCAAGCACAAAGTTATCCAGACCGTTTCACTGAACAGAGCCCAGATCACACAACGTGGGAATCTGTTGGAGCAGATGTCTAAGCAAGTTGAAATAAGGATGGTATGCCCTATTCTTTTTTCACACCATTCCAAAAGCATCTCAAGGATCTTGCAGGAAGAATGGCATATCATCCAAACCTTAACTGGCTTCTCAGAATTAAAACTCACTGTGGCCCACAAGAGAAATGTAAATTTAAGGAATATGTTGGTTCCCTCAGCATTCACAGAGAGAAAATATCTTCTAAAGTACAAAAAACATAACCAATGAGGCCGTTACTCCATTTGTGTGCACATTATATGCATTAAAAAGGTCTTTTGTCCATTCTACCACTAAAGAACAGTTCTTTCTGAATGATTTTTCAAATTGCAAGACAGAATATATTGTATACATCATTCAGTGCCCATGTCCGAAACTATATGTGGGTAAGACCACACACAGTATTTGAACACAGATCATCGAACATAGAAGTTGCTTAAAAAGGGGTCTGAATGGCAAGACATTAGTACAACATTGGCAAGATGCACAACACAGAATTTCAGATCTCAAGTTTTTTGTACTTAAAAAGGTGAAACCAAAATGGAGGGGAGGAGATTTTAATAACGTGCTTTTAAAACTAGTACAACGTTATATTTTTGCTCTTCACACCATGGCCTTTAAAGGGCTTAATTTAAAGACTGATTTGTCTGTATTTCTTTAAATAACTTGTCCTGATTATAAAACTCTCTTTTTATCATCCTCTCCTCCCCCTTTCCCCTTCCTTCTCCTCCCTCCCTTTCTCCACCCTCTCCCTTTCCTCCCCTTCCTTTTCCTCCTTCCCACCCTCTTTCTCCCCCCTCTCCCCCTGCTTTTACAATTTGGTGTTCACCTGATATTATACACAAATCTTGATTTTTTATTCACAAATTTTACCCTGTTTATTTTTGGTTTTATATTTTTATGTGTAGTGTTTTAGTTCTACTCAATGGTCAGCTTGTGCAACTCTTTTTCTCCACTGATGATGTAAGTTTTCATCTTTCTATTCCTTCTTTGTAATTTATGTGCATTCATTTAGCCCCTCCTAATGTCTAGTTTGTGTAATTTGTTCCAATATGTGTTTTAAACTTCTGATCCTAATTTATTTATTTATTATGGACCTCATTAGTTTTAGTACAATGTAATATAATACAAGCATCCTATGATGGGATAACCTTAAGATTTTTAAACTTATTTTATATCTATTTTTTATGACCGCCCTTATTTTAGATAGAAATGATGGATGGGTTCTATCTTCCTTTCCTCCCATCCTCCTCCAATGCCTCCAATCTATCAGAATCCAGAACACAGTTCTGAACTGATTCCATTCCTTCTTGTCCAACTGCCAGCAGCAAATCAAAATAGGTAATGTCCCCTCTACCTCATTCACTCAAACCCAAGGCTACACCCTCTCTGCCCTGCTTTTCAACATATATCTACAATCACTTGGTGAGGGATGACAAGCAAAGAGACATGGGGCAGGGCAAAAGGGGGAGAGAAGGGGTGGGGGGAGGGGCGGCAGTGAATGTGGCCTAAGGGAGGAGGGGCAGGGAATGTGGCCTAAGCCTGGATGCCACTTGCCTGGTTGTGTTGGAAGAAAGTGAGAAATCTCTACAAAAGGCAAGAAAGCAAAACCAGCCAAAATGGATGACCGAAGAAACTCTGAAAATTGCCCAGAAACGCAGAGATGCTAAAGCCAGAGGAGAAAGAGAAGCAATCGCAGAACTTAAAAGGTTTCCAATGTGCATCAAGACAAGACAAGGAGAAGTACTACAATGACACATGCAAGGAAATAGAAGCAATATTAGAGTAAGAGCAAGATCGGCTTTCCTAAAGCTACGAGAGTTAAAGAAGAAATTCCAGCTTTGAATTGGAATGTTACAAGATGCTCAAGGATCCATGTTGAATGATGCTGAGAAGATCAAGAAAAGGTGGAAAGAATATACAGAGTCATTATACTGTGGCAGGTGTAGGCCTGTGATCCACTTCGTCTGACATAAGCAGGCAAGCCTAGCTAGCTTGACCTGTAAATGAAGCTAGTGGAGAGGCCTATGGGTATTGCACATCCTCCAATATGCTCCTGTAGAGCTGGAACATAGCAAGAGTGTTGAATTAACTTAGATAAGCAGAACTGGAAGATGGAAAAATACAGAAAAATATGTTTAAAAGTCACTGATAAGAAAAGTACATCTGCAAGGGATTTAATTAGGACTGCTGACAGATAAGTTACAGAGCCCTGCTCCCCTACACGCACAAATTGGCTCAATGGCCTTGGAAGTATGAAAGTAACAAGTTGATGAACTGGCCATTGTAATTGGGACTAGAAGGGGGGTAAGCAGGTGCTGAGCCCACTGAAAGAACATAATTGGATAATCATATCAGTACCGGGACCAATAAAAGAGGTACGGGAGAGTATCGGGACCAATGAAATGTGTTTCTATACCTAGAATGGAGCAAAAGTCTATAAAGGTTGTTGTATTGCCAGAGAACTTCGCTCAGCCATTTTGAAATTGACTTTGCTTGAGACTTGTGCACAAATAAATGATTTGGACCTTCTGAACAGACTCCTGGTATTATTGGTTTGTCTGCGCTCTGCTGCTACATATTCTTGGTGCGTTGGCCGGGAAGTTGTGGAATCAGAGTGTATATAGGGCAATATACCACGACTTTCCGCCTCTATAGGCTTGGTCCTGCCGGGATCGCGCCCTTCTGACGGGGGCTACTCCCTGGCGCCGCCGGTCCCTTGCATCGGAGGGAGCTGGTCGGACCTCGGCGGGTGCCGAGCCCGGCTGGAGCCAACGCCTCGAACCCGAGTGAGGGGAGTCCGAGGTCCAACTCATGCACCTGCTTGGGAAGTTTGAGGACCGGATCCGGTGAGTAGAGTTTTGATTTGTTATGTCTAGACAGATAAGAAAGAGCAGTGCTGCCATTTGAACTTGGAACTTGGAAATTGGTAAGAGAGCCTGATCACCTCTCAAAGACGGGCCGAGTAACCCTGCATGAGTATTCGCAGGGCGAAACCCCCATCTTCTTGTATTTTGGAAATTGAATAAGACTAGTCAGAATAGATAGAAACGAATGCATTCTGGGATACGTTGCTAGCATGATTGTGTGAATGAAGTGTGGATGAGAGGTCTGGCAGCACGGACCAAGTGAAGGCGGACCCCTGAGTAGCGCATTTCCTGACCGGGCGACCGCGTTCAGGTCGCGAAAAGGGGGAAGCGATTGTCGTCTTGTCTTGTTATTTGTTCTCCTTATACGTTTCCAGGGCCGTGAGGACCCCTTACCCACGGTCCGCCCTCCTTTTCCCTTTTGTCTGTTGTTGCGCGCACACATCGAAATGGGAGGGGCGGGGTCTACTAGGAACACTCCATTAGAATGTATGATTGCACATTTTAAAGAGGGATATTCTGGAGATTATGGTATTAAAATGACAGCAACCCGTTTACAGATCTTGTGTACTAGGGAGTGGCCCGATCTAGACCCTACCTGGCCCCGAGAGGGAACTTTTAATGTAGAAATCATCCAGTTAGTACACCGTAGAGTGCGGATAGCGCACCCTGATCAGTACCCCTATATAGATTCCTGGTTAAGTATTTGTGAAGATCCGCCCCCTTGGGCGCAGCGCTGTTATGAAGAACAGTGCAGAATAATGTTAGCAAAGACAGATTATAGTCAGAAAACAGAACAGCCTAGAACGGAAGGGAAGGATAAGAAGTCCAGGAAGAAGCCCATCCTGGTAGATCCTGATTTCCCAGAAATGGTTCCCCGACAGCCTCGAACCCCAGGCCCAATAAGAGCTGCCCGGCGTCCTGCCCCAGAAGTCCCGAGACAGCAGGAACGGGACCCCTCCCCCGAGCTATCACCCAAAAAGCAGGAAGATGAACCCTTTTTACTTGAAGGTGAATCGTCCGGGACAGAAAAAGGAGAGTCAGATACAGAAACAGAGCAATTAGACACTGAAACTTCCATAAGTGATACTGACAGTGTAAAAATGGTTGCCAGCGCTAGTTTGCCAGTAAAAAGTACATCTAAAGTGAAACACGTAGAAAAGAAGGTGACCCCTGATAGGACAGTTACGAAAATATCCCTCAGATCCCAAAAGACATCTACTGCCAAGATGATGCCCTTAAGGCAAGTCCCGGGAATGCCCGTAAAGAATGATGATGATGAGGTGGTAGCGGGACCCCCGAGTTATGTGTATGTCCCTTTCTCTACAACTGATTTGTTAAATTGGAGGACACATTATGCCTCCTATACCAATAAACCCTTAGAGCTTACAGAATTAGTGAATACTATTATGGAAACCCACCAACCCACTTGGGCAGATTGCCGCCAGCTCCTGACCACTCTATTCACGACAGAGGAGCGGGCACGAATTAGAAAAGCAGCTATTGATTGGCTGGCGGATAACCCTGTAGCTCCGGGACCAGGGACGGAAAGAATAGACCATCGGGAAGCGGCCCAGAGAGAATTCCCGAATGAAGACCCCCGATGGGATCCAAACACAGAGCTAGGATCCACAGCCCTAGCCCGTTTTCGCCAAGGCTTTTTACAAGGTCTGAAAAGGGGGGGCCAGAAAGCTATGAACCTTTCCAAAGTTGCAGGAGTTATCCAAGGTATAGATGAGAGCCCCGCAGAATTTCATGAGAGACTAACTGAAGCATACAGAATGTATACTCCCTATGATCCCGAGGCACCAGGAAGTTTATGTATGGTGAATTCTGCTTTTGTAAACCAGTCTCAACCAGACATTAGACGTAAATTACAAAAATTAGAAAGGTTTGCGGGCATGAATACAACTCAGTTACTGGAAGTCGCTCATAAAGTGTATGTGAATCGTGATAATGAAAGACAGAGAGAATGTGATCGAAAGATGAAGAAGAAAGCTGATTTTTTGGCTGCGGCCATAGTTGAACAGAAAAGGGGAGGTATCCCTAGTCGACGGAGCAGAGGAAGGGGGCGGGGCCGAGGTGGAGGCCGGCCCCAGCAGCTAGGCGTAAACCAATGCGCCTATTGCAGAGAAGAAGGACATTGGAGAGATGCATGCCCGCAACTCGAAGACACCCAGCAAGATGACGAAAACAATTATCAGTGGCGAGAAGAAAGACGAGGCCGTCCCCGAAACCGCGGAGGAGCCAATCGAGAACAATTCCAGTGAGAAAGAGGAGGAGCCATACAAGCATTGACTACGACAATCCATAATGAAGATGACATGGATAAGGACAGACCGGGCTCCGAGTTTGCTTTAGGTCTCCAGGAGCCTATGGTCGGAATACAAATAGGAGACCAAGTTATGAACTTTATGGTTGATACTGGAGCAGAACATTCAGTAATAGACAAAAAGATAGCCCCATTTTCTACAAAAGCAGTCACCATCATAGGAGCAACTGGTGCCAAAGCTACAAAATCTTTTCTTCAGAATCGTATATGCAGTCTAGGAGGACAGCAAATAACTCATCAATTCCTTTACATGCCCGAATGTCCAGTGCCACTACTGGGACGAGATATGTTGGCCAAACTTCAAGCACAAATATCTTTCTCTGAAAAAGGAGAAATGCAAATGACAGTAAATCCCCAAGTCAAACCAGCAGGAATAATGTTGCTGACAGTTCCCCGAGAAGAAGAATGGAGGTATTACATTGATGACTCTGTCCAAGATACTTATTTCGAACAAACTCTAAAGAACATTCATGCACCACCTGGAGTATGGGCAGAAGGCAGTCCTCCAGGCCTAGCCAAACATATAGCTCCAGTGATTGTAACCCTTAAGCCTACTGCTACACCAGTACACGTCAAACAGTACCCTCTCCCAAGAGCTGCAATTGAAAGCATTCATCGCCACTTGCAAAGATTACTCGAATATGGCCTACTAAAAGTATGTCAATCCTTGGAGTGGAGGAGTAGCCTAGTGGTTGGGGCAAGGTACTTCAGGCCAGAAGGTCGGTGGTTCAAATCCCACTAGAGGACAGCAACCTTGGGCCGGAAGGACTGGGGTTTCTAGTCCCACAGGTGCTCCTTGTGGTCTTGGGCAAGCCACTTAACCCTCCATAGCCCATGTTCCCTGTAAAATAGTTATCTCCAAGTTATAATACCCTGTTCAATGTAATTTCAGTTTGTTCAATGTAAACCGCACTGATGCAGAATAGCGCGGTATATAAGAGAATGTAAATAAATAAATAAATAAATAATCCCCATGGAACACTCCACTTTTGCCAGTAAAGAAACCTGGAACGGATGATTACCGGCCAGTGCAAGACCTAAGGAGAGTGAATGATGCAGTTGAAACTATACATCCAGTTGTACCCAATCCTTACACTCTTCTAGGACTGATACCTGCTGAAGCTACCCATTTCACTGTACTAGATCTAAAAGATGCATTCTTTTGCATAAGATTAGCCCTTGTAAGCCAAATATTGTTTGCATTTGAATGGCAGGACCCCATCTCTGGAAGAGGGGGCCAACTCACATGGACACGATTACCCCAAGGATTCAAGAATTCGCCTACCATCTTTAGTGCTGCACTGAATCAAGACCTTTCAAGTTATCCAGTGGCCCCGGGGAAGAGAGTGCTTCTCCAATACTCGGACGATTTATTGATAGCTGCCGTATCAGAAAATGAATGTATACAAGCCACCCAAGACCTCTTGCAGTTACTAGATGAAGCTGGATAAAAAAGTTTCCAGAGCAAAAGCACAACTATGTCAAAAAGAAGTGAAATACTTGGGTTTTCGTATAACCCAAGGAAACCGAAGATTAGGCAGAGAGAGAAAAGAAGCAGTATGTAGAATTCCAACCCCAACAACCAGAAAGCAAGTCAGAGCCTTTCTGGGAGCGGCAGGATATTGCCGAATCTGGATACCTAACTTTGCCCAAATTGCCAAACCACTGTATGAAGCCACAAAAGGAGAAGAAAAGTCACCACTGGAGTGGGGACTTGAGCAGGATACAGCCTTCAAGAAGTTAAAGGAAGAATTAATGTCATCACCAGCACTTGGACTACCAGATGTTCACAAGCCTTTCCACTTGTTTGTACATGAAGCACAAGGAAATGCCTTAGGCATGTTGACTCAGAAATTGGGAAATTGGGAGCGACCTGTAGCATACTTATCGAAACAGTTGGACACTGTGGCCAAAGGATGGCCACCTTGCCTGAGAGCAGTTGCAGCTACAGCATTATTAGTGAGTGAAGCAGACAAGCTCACATTAGGACAGAATATGAGAGTCACTGTGCCACATGCAGTCCTTGCCCTCATGGAACAAAAAGCAAATTACTGGCTCACCAATTCCCGAATGTTGAAGTATCAGAGCATGTTATGTGAAAACCCACAGATACAACTGGAAGTGAGTCATGCCTTGAATCCAGCCACCTTGATACCCATTAGTGAAGAACTCCCAGAACATGACTGTATTGAAGTCATGGACACTGTATTCTCCAGCCGACCTGACCTGACACATGTGCCCATAGACAACCCTGACCAAATCTATTATGTTGATGGGAGCAGTCTCATCCTCAATGGACGACGCTGTGCCGGATATGCAGTTGTCACTCAACATGAAGTAGTTGAGTCATCAGCTCTAGCCTCAGGCACATCAGCCCAGAAAGCCGAATTGATAGCACTCACCAGAGCATTATTATTAGGAGTGAAACTTGTGTTAAATGTATATAAAGATTCCAAATATGCCTTTACTACCCTACATGCCCATGGAGCTCTCTATAAAGAACGAGGGCTCATCACATCCGGAGGAAAATAAGTCAAGTATGGCCCCGAGATACTGATGTTACTTGATGCAGTTTGGGCCCCAACTCGTGTAGCTGTCATGCATTGCAGAGGACATCAAGCAGGAAAAGGAGAAGTTGCCCGAGGCAATAGGTTTGCAGATGCCTCAGCACGACAAGCAGCTATGATGGGACAGATTACACCACAAGCTATGCCAATGCAAGCAGCATTGTTTCCAGTACCTTTAAATTTATGGACACCACGATATACCACCAAAGAATTGGATTACTATTGTAACAAGGAAGATGGAGTACTGAAAGATGGATGGATTGAGCTGCCACCAGCAGAGGGCAGTCAACCCCCTGGACGAATAGTAATTCCCGAACTGTTAGGACCATCCTTTGTCAAAGCCTTTCACGAAGCCACCCACTATGGGAAAAGTGCTATGGAAAAAGCACTCAGACCACATTTTTATATCCCTCTATTGACAACCATATCAGCTTCAGTAGCACGTCAATGTCTAACTTGTGCCAAAAATAATGCCAAGCAAGGCCTTATAACGGCACCCCGAGTTCAGTCAGGAGGTGTAACCCCCATGCACCACCTCCAAATTGATTTTACCGAAATGCCAAGAGCCAATGGATATCGCTACCTACTAGTGTTAGTCTGTACTTTCTCTGGGTGGGTAGAGGCCTTCCCAACCAGAACTGAGAAAGCCCGAGAAGTTACCAAAGTTTTAATGAGAGAAATTGTCCCTAGGTTTGGAATTCCAGCAGTAATAGGGTCAGACAATGGACCCTCATTTGTCTCCCAGATTACTCAACAGTTAGCAAAAGCTTTGCAGATACAATGGAAGCTCCACACTGCATATAGACCCCAGAGTTCAGGGAAAGTTGAGCGAATGAATCGTACTCTAAAAACCCAAATGTCCAAGCTTTGCCAGGAGACACACTTGAAGTGGCCCCAAGTGCTCCCAATAGCTTTACTTAGAATACGCTCAGCTCCTGTAAAATCAACAGGATTTTCCCCTTTTGAAGTTCTGTATGGTAAACCCCCACCAATAGTGCAGGGAATTAAAGGAAGTTTAGCCCAAATTGGTTCAGAAATAACCAGGCAAGAACTCCTAGCTCTTAGTTTTGTTCTGCAGACTCTCCATGCGTGGATCCAAGACCAGTTGCCTATTAACTTGACGGAACCTCTGCATCCCTACCAGCCTGGTACCTCGGTGTGGATCAAAGATTGGAAGAAGACACCGTTGGAACCCCATTGGAAGGGACCATACACCGTCATCCTGTCTACCCCAACAGCAGTAAAGGTAGCGGAGATCGACGCCTGGATCCACCACAGCAGAGTCAAGCCCGCCGCTGATCCTGAACCTGAGCGGTGGACAACAGAGCAGCATCTTGATGCACCTTTGCGAGTTACTCTGAGACGGCAACCAGCAATTTAGACACTTTATCACAGTGCCTTGCAGTAGCCAAGTCTTTCGAAGAGGATTGCTGTTTTCCATGCAGCAACAGTTTTGTTTCAACGAACCCAATCTGCGTGTGATTTTGCACACTACTTTGATACTACATTGATTAACCATACTTCAAAAGCCAACTGAAATTGCTAAGTTGGTTGAAGTGTGATGGACAACTTCAGGATCTTCAATCAACACTCAGCACCCGTTGAATTGCTTCATTAGCGAACGGGACGAAGAAAAGAACGTCGTGGTCAAGATTGGCAAGCTGAGGATTCAGAAGAACTCCAATCAACATGTATCTTTACCTTTGCTTTGCCCTGGTTGCCTTCTTTGGAGGTTTTGAACTGACTTATGCTTTACCTCCATGCACTGCTTGCATTACTTCCACTCAAACTGGACTGAAAGTAACTCAGACTTTGATTTACCATTCTTATTATACCTGCACTGGAAAAGTGACTCGGTGTATTTATAACACCACTGAACTAAATGTTTGCACCAATGGTAAATCTAGAGTATGCTATAATCCGCATCAGAATCCATCCTATTACACGTTGGAAATACGATGGAAGGATGCAGATGGACCTATAATAACTGCTACGCCACCACTTAAAGACACTGCTAAACCTGTTTTGAATTTCGATGCCTGTAATGTTATAAATAGAGATAGTCGCTCCAACTGTGGTACCTGGGAAAAAGCGTATCGAAATGACCATAAGTATATGTGCCCAGAAGGTGCCATAGGATGGAGAAAGTGTACAGGTAAAAAGGAACCAGGCTATAGTACTGCCCCAGAAGCAGATTACTATTGCCCAAATTGGGAATGTGTTTTTTATGCTACATGGAATGAGGGTATAGTTGATGAAAAGATAGATAAACGAATGGCCACTTTAACCAAGTCAACAACAAATGATAAATGTCAGAAAGATGCTTGTAACCCTTTACACTTACGGATACACAATCCTAATGCATGGAAACAAGGATACAAGTTTGGTTTACGTATTGCTGGTGGAGCAGTAGATCCGGGAACCATTATATATATAAGATTGAATACCCAAGCCCACAAGTCATCTAAATATCATATCCATAATACCTTCTATGAGGCCATGCATGTAAATAAGTTTGAAATCCCTCATCCTTCTCAGAATTTATTTTTAGAATTAGCCACAGCAGTAGTATCTAGTCTTAAAATCTCAGATTGTTATTTCTGTGGCGGAACCCAAATGGGTGACCAGTGGCCATGGGAAGCTCAAGAATTAAATTATTCTCTGACTTACAATCAGACTGAATTACACAAGACTACTAGCGAATGGGTGTTAGCGCACTCAATTGTTGGACGTCTTTGCTATACCAGAACTGGACCTCAGTTTACCCAACAGGTAGGACAGCTGGTCTGTCTTAGCCAGAAATTCTATAATGCCACTACCAAAAAGACGTCATGGTGGTCAGGAATCAAACACCCTGAACCTCCTAACCCATTAGCCAGATTTCCTGAACTTGCTGATTTATGGACTAATCTTGCCAAAACCCATGCCTGGCAAGCCCCACCTGGCCTATATTGGATCTGTGGAAACCGAGCGTATGCACGACTCCCGCCACAATGGGGAGGAGCATGTGTCTTAGGGACCATCAGACCTTCTTTCTTTCTTTTAAACACTGAACATGGAGAACAATTAGGATACCCAGTATACACTACCCACCGACACAAAAGAGCGCTGAGACAGAAGAGATCACCCCTCCAGGTAGGCAAGTGGGAGAAGTGGAAGGGTGATGATTGGCCACCAGAGAGAATCATTGAGTATTATGGGCCTGCCACTTGGAATGATGATGGTATGTATGGTTATCGAACCCCAGTCTATATGATTAATCGTATTATCCGCTTACAAGCAGTAGTTGAAATAATAACCAATGAAACTAGCCAAGCTCTTACACTTTTAGCTAGGCAAAGTACTCAGATGCGCACTACTTAGCACTTGATTATTTGTTAGCAGCAGAAGGAGGAGTATGTGGTAAGCTGAATTTAACTAATTGTTGTTTAAAAATAGACGATAAGGGTCAAGTAGTTGAAGAAATTGCTAAGGATATGCAAAGACATGCTTATGTGCCAGTACAGACTTGGCACTCACTGAAATTCCCTAACTGGTTTGCTAACCTTTTCTCATGGCTGGGAGGACTTAAAACTTTCCTTATATTAGTACTAATACTTGTTGCTGTTATCTTGTTATTACCATGTCTAATCCCATGTTGTATACGATCTATCCATAGTACTATTGAAAGTACAGTAGAGCGGAAGACCGCAACTAAGATTATGGCCTTGTACCAACCAAGACCTCCTACAGGTAGTCGGAATTCTATGATTACAGCATAACTATTTTGAAGTGATTTAATTCTCACACCTTATTAAGTAATAGGGTGAGATTAATCAAAGGGGGGAATGTGGCAGGTGTAGGCCTGTGATCCACTTCGTCTGACATAAGCAGGCAAGCCTAGCTAGCTTGACCTGTAAATGAAGCTAGTGGAGAGGCCTATGGGTATTGCACATCCTCCAATATGCTCCTATAGAGCTGGAACATAGCAAGAGTGTTGAATTAACTTAGATAAGCAGAACTGGAAGATGGAAAAATACAGAAAAATATGTTTAAAAGTCACTGATAAGAAAAGTACATCTGCAAGGGATTTAATTAGGACTGCTGACAGATAAGTTACAGAGCCCTGCTCCCCTACACGCACAAATTGGCTCAATGGCCTTGGAAGTATGAAAGTAACAAGTTGATGAACTGGCCATTGTAATTGGGACTAGAAGGGGGGTAAGCAGGTGCTGAGCCCACTGAAAGAACATAATTGGATAATCATATCAGTACCGGGACCAATAGAAGGGGTACGGGAGGTACGGGAGAGTACCGGGACCAATGAAATGTGTTTCTATACCTAGAATGGAGCAAAAGTCTATAAAAGTTGTTGTATTGCCAGAGAACTTCGCTCAACCATTTTGAAATTGACTTTGCTTGAGACTTGTGCACAAATAAATGATTTGGACCTTCTGAACAGACTCCTGGTATTATTGGTTTGTCTGCGCTCTGCTGCTACAATACGATAAAGATCAAGTGGACCAACAGCCGTTTCAAATGATCTGGAACCATTGGTGATGAAAGAAGAAGTCGAAGCAGCATTGAAAGTCTTATCAAAGAACAAAGCACCAGGCATTGATGGCATTCCCATTGAAGTATTACAGCAATCTGATGCAGCTGTAACCATACTTACAAGGCTCTGCCAGGAAATATGGAAGACAACATCATGGCCAACTGACTGGAAAAGATCTGTGTTTATACCAAAACTAAAGAAAGTTGATCCAACTAACTGTGGAAATTATCGCACAATAGCTCTGATCTCACATGCCAGTAAGATTCTACTAAAGATTATTCAGCAGAGACTACAACCATACCTGGAATGAGAACTGCCTGAAGTGCAAGCAGGGTTCAGGAAAGGGTGAGGAACGAGAGACATCATTTTATTTATTTATTTATTTGACATTATTTATATACCACCTTTCATGTTTATCAAGGCGGTTTACAATGAACTCAACGGTTTTACAGGGAACAGGTTCTTCAGAACTATTTATATTAAACAGTAACAGTCACTAGACTGTATAATTAGTTAACTGTGCAGCATTGTAGAACTGTTTACAAAGTAGTGATATGTTCTAGGTTTGTGGTTATTGAGATGGTCTGGTTGTGAGTCATTCATTGTCTTTAATTCTGTGTGTTTGATATTATGCCACAGTAATCTATGAATAGGTGGGTCTTCAATTCTTTTCGGAAGTCGGCTGTATCTGTGATAGCTCTTGGGTGGACAGGTAGTGAGTTCCAAAGATGTGGACTGTAGTATTCAAACACTCTCTGGACTGCTGTTTGTGAAGTGCAAGTCTTGATAGTAGTGATTGAGAGAGTGTTTTGATGCCAACTCCTCCGCAATCTGGTATCTGGCTTTTTTTGGATCAGGCATTCAGCAGACTGGCCATGTAGGATCTTGAAGATCATTAGAATTGATTTGTAGCATATGCATGATCGGATGGAGAGCCAATGTTGGGGTGACGTGGTCGTGTCTTTTTGTGCTTGTTATTAGTCTAGCCGCGGTGTTTTGTGCTATTTGGGATCTGTGTTGTACATTTGGGTAATCCTTGAAGTAGCAGGTTGCAGTAATCCAGTTGTGGAGTGATCATGGCCTGGAATACGGTGCGGAAGTGATTGTGTCTAATAGAGTGTAAGTTTTGAGGATCTTCATTTTATAGTACACTTTGGCGGTGGTTTTCTTAATATGCACTTGAAAGTTAAGTCTCTGGTCTAGGAGCACCGCCAGGTATTTTACTTCGTTCCTTACAGGGATTGTCCGGTTTCCTATTATGAGGTTATCTGGTGGTTTGTATGTAGCGTCTTTGGTGATTGTCAAGGCCTCAGATTTATTGTAGCTGATTGAGAGATTGCAGTTGGAGATGGTGGAGTAGTCAGGTTTTCTTGTGTCAAAAGAGTTATAGACCATCAAGTCATCTGGGTAGAGGTGGTAATGTATGTTGTGGTTTTGTATAATTTTACAGACTGGTTGAATATATATGTTGAATAAGGGGGCTGACAGTGAGGAGCCCTGCGGTACCCCTTGATGGATTTGTAAAGGTTTGGAAGTTCTGTTCTTTATCTTCACCTATAACCAGTGACTCGAGAGGTATGATGAAAACAATTTGAGAGGGGTGCTGCTGATACCTATCTTGGCCAGTCTGTCTAGTAGCATGGAGTGGATTATTGAGTCAAACACAGATGATTTGTCGATGAATATGAGCATGAAACTTTGTTTGGTAGTTTCAATTCCTTTGAGGAATGTGTTCACTAGAGAGGTTAGGAATGTCTCTACACCATGGTATTGCTGGAATCCATGTTGTTGTGGGTCTAGGGGAGTATTTATATCAATGTGGTCTTGTAATTGCCTTTGCACTGCTTTTACGATTATTTTTGCTAGTAGTGGTATGCTGGAGATGGGCTGATAAGACGCTGGAGATCTAGGGTCAGATTTGATGTTCTTTAAATGTGGCCTTATGGAGGAGATTTTTATATCTCCAGGAACAAGCAGGAATGTAGTCCTCACATATGGGGTATCGTCGGTACCGACGGAGCCTGCGCGGGAACGCTCCCCAGCATCCAATAGGAACGCTTTTGGGAGCATCCCTCAGCATATGCGTGCTGCCTTCCCGCCTTTCCAACTGTCCCTCTTCAGTTCTTCGTTTTCCGCGGAGCCGACAGGATCTATTCCCTGTCACCCCAGAAAATTCCGTCTTAAATTTCTTTTCTTGTGGTCGCGTTTGCCTACCGCACTACGCCTACCGGTACTACCGGTTCTTTTCTTTTCTTTCTTTTAAAAAAAAAATCCTTAGGCTTTAGACTGTTTCTTTTCAGAAACTTTTCTCTTTGGTGCTAGGCGCCATTTTGGGCACTAGGCCCCATATTCCTAAAACATGGAAAAGCCAACTAGTGGTTTTAAAAAATGTACTAAGTGTGGCGGTACCATTTCTGTCACTGACACCCATGATTGGTGTCTGAAATGTTTAGGACCTGAACATTCTCCAACTGAATGTCTCTCCTGTATGTGGATGACTAAAAGAGGAAGACAGAACCGGGCTGCAAAGCTCGGTACCGTCTTTTCTTCAGATGCCAGATCCATTGCATCGACATCGTCAAGGGCCTCTTCTTCCTCCCATGGATCTCAGGTAACTAAACATAAAAGCCAGTCCTCAAAGGGTAGCTCTCCTGCTGAGCATCGAGAGGCCATTGGCATTGCCCTTGAGGGAACCATACCGGCAAAACAGCCCCGGTGGGAGGCTTCGGCTTCCAAAGCATCGATGGGGCTTCAGGATGTTCTCGAGGCCTCAGCCTCGCAAGAACTACCTGTGCCATGCTCAGGGGTTCCGGCCGTTCTTACCGGTACCGACACCCAAGCATCGGCAGCGTCGATAGACCAGAGGTTCCTCGCTATCGAGTGCAGCATCGCAGCTCTTCTTTCAGCTGCGGTACCGGTGGTCCCACGGGCACCGGTACTGACATCGACACTGATGCCGGTACCGACACCGACGATACCGGTACCAATGGTACCGGCCTCGTGCTAGATCACGAGATCCCCGGTGGGAACTCTTCCCATGCCATCTCTGGCTGGAATTGTCAAAGCGGTACCGGATCAACTCGGTACCGACTTCGATCGGTACCGGGACAATGCTTTGCAGGAGCATCGGGGTCAGGAGTACTTCGATTCCTCCGATTCCAAAGACTCTGACAATTCTGCTGGCACTAGAGGGTTTCTCCTAGAAGATCCCTCTTCTCCCCAACGCAGAATGTCACCTCCAGAGAACATGTCATTTCAGGATTTCATCCGTGATATGGCCAAAGGTCTTTCAATCACAGTAGCTCCTGAGGAGGAACCCAGAGCAAAGGAATTGGAAATTCTCCAATATCCTAAAGCTCCTAAGGAGTCAGCCACTCTGCCTGTCCATGAAATTCTGCATAGTTTGATGCTCAGAATGTGGGAGACACCTCTGACTACTTCTCCTCACTCTAGGAGACTGGATACTATGTTTCGAGTTCCGCCATGTCCTGGATTTCAGAAAACTCAACTGCCACACCATTCAATGGTAGTGGAATCAGCCATGCGTAGGATGAAAAGTGCAAAGAGGCATGCATCCAATCCTCCAGGTCGTGAATGCAGGACTCTGGATGCTTTGGGGTGCAGAACCTTTCAAGCTTCCATGCTTTCAGCTAGGATCAGTTCATATATCCTATATATGGGAATGTTCCTCAAGGAAATCACAGGAGATTTGGAACTTATGAGCCCATTTCTCCCAGATGACAAGAGACAAGATTTTCTTGCTCTAGTTAAGCATGCTCAGGATGTCTCCAAGTTTGTTAATTGTGCAGCCTTTGACTGCTTCAAATGCATCAGCAGAACCTCTGCTATTGCCATTGGCGCACGATGGATTGCCTGGCTATAGGCATCAGACTTGGAGACTTGGGTACAGGACAAGTTAGGCAACATTCCTTGCATGGTGGAGAATCTCTTCGGCAAGAACTGGCAGGAAAAGGCTAACGAGTTAGATGCTGACAAGTCTACCTTAGATAGATTGTCAAAGTCTACAGCCACTCCAGCCAAAAGGAAGCCTTATAAAAAACCCTCTTTTAGCAAAAAGAGGAAGTTTTATCCTTCCTATACCCATCAGACTCAGACTCCAGGTCAGGTTGCCCAAAAGGGACAAACTAGACAGCAAAAGAAGCTAAAAGGCCCGAGAGCCCAAGCAGCTCTCCAGGTTCAGCCCCCTCAAGGGCTTTGACTCCTTCCTAGAGAGCTTTGCCTCCCTGCCTCTGAGGGGTCCCCAACCCCCCAATATTCCGGGCAGGTTATGCCACTTTGTCAACAGATGGCATCAGATAACAGCAGAAGATTGGACTTTGTCCATTGTAGGAGAGGGGTACAAGCTTCATTTTCACAGCATGCCCCTCCTACAATCCTAAAGCAATTCAATACACAAACCTCGGCAGACAATCTGCTAGATCACGAGGTCTCCACACCTCTTGCCCAAGGGGCAATAGAGGAAGTATCCATTCTTCAACAGGGTGCAGGGTTCTACTCCCCCTATTTTCTTATTCCAAAAGAAACAGGAGGACACAGACCCATTCTAGACCTCAGAGAATTGAACAAATATCTGTTTTGAGAGAAGTTCAAAATGATTTCTCTAGGAACTCTTCTGCCATACCTTCAAAGCCAGGATTGGCTTTACTCTCTAGACTTAAAGGATGCATACACTCACATTCTCATCCATCCAGATCACAGGAAATTCTTACGATTCCTTTTCAGTGGAAAACATTTCCAGTACAGGGTTCTTCCCTTTGGTCTGGCTTCAGCACCAAGAGTATTCACGAAATGCATGGCAGTAATAGCTGCATTTCTACGAACCCTGGGGATTTTCGTCTTCCCTTACTTAGACGACTGGCTCATTCGAGCCCCTACAGTTGCAGAGGCCAGCACTGCACTGTCCCATACAATGCGAATCCTCCAATACTTGAGATTGGTAATAAACTTCCCAAAATCTCAACTAGTTCCTTCACAATGCCTAGAATTCATAGGAGCCTGTCTAGATACCAGACAGGCAAGGGATTTCCTTCCACAAGCCCGGTGTCTTCGCATAATGCATCTAGCTTCTCAAGCAGCAGGCAAATCCTCCCTCACTGCTCGAGAGCTACTACAATTACTGGGACATATGGCATCCACAGTTCATGTAGTCCCATATGCTCGCCTCCACATGCGAGCAGCTCAGTGGACCTTCTCCATGCAGTGGACACAGGCCACGGGTCATTTGTTGGACAAAATAATAATCTCTCAATGACTAATTTTGTCCCTCCAATGGTGGCAATCACTTGAAAATCTGACAGTGGGGTCTCCTTTCCATCAACCCCTCTTTCAGGCCACCCTAACAACAGATGCATCACAGGTGGGTTGGAAAGCACACCTGAATCATCTCTCTACCCAGGGCACCCGGACTCCACAGAAGGTTGGTTTGCACAGAAACCTCCTGGAATTAAGAGCAATCTATTTAGCTCTTTGAGTATTCCATGCCCAGCTCAGCTACAAGACAATCCTAGTCCAGATGGACAATCAAGTGGCCATGTTCTATGTGAACAAGCAGGGCGGAACAGGCTCTCTGTCGTTATGCAATGAAGCTTTACGACTGTGGGCCTTCGCCAGAGAGCATCAAATTCACCTTCTAGTGGTATATCTTCCAGGCATTCAAAACCTTTGGGCAGACAAACTCAGTCGAGTACTGCTGCCTCACGAGTGGTCCCTCCACCTAGACCAGGTGGCAAGGATATTTCATCTCTGGGGCACTCCAGACATAGACCTCTTTGCAAGTCCACTGAATGCCAAACTTCCCCGGTTCTGTTCCAGGATTCCAGCTCACAACTGTCAGGCAAGGGATGCCTTCCTTCTTCACTGGGGTCAGGACTTCCTTTATGCCTTCCCACCCATTCCCCTCATCCCCAAAATACTCTTCAAGCTTCAGAGAGACAGGGGTCGCATGATTCTCATAGCACCACGATGGCAACGCCAAACGTGGTATTCCCTGCTTCTACATCTCTCTCAAGCGGCACCTCTGGAGTTAGGGCATGCTCGGATCTCCTTTCCCAGGAGAACGGGACGCTATGGCACCCGAATCCCCAGTCCCTGCACCTCACGGCCTGGTTGCTGAGGGCTTAGACCTCCAAGATTTCAACGTGTCCCAACAGGTAAAGGATATCCTTCAGGCTTCTAGGAAACTTTCCACAAGAAGATCTTATGCCTTCAAGTGGAAACGTTTTACTATATAGTGCTCAAAGAAGGGATTAAACCCCCTGGTTATACCCTTAGAATTGATACTAGAGTATCTCCTTCACTTATCGAATTCTGGTCTAAAGACCAATTCGGTAAGAGTCCATCTTAGTGCAATTTCAGCTTCTTATAATCCTCTAAATGGACAACCAATTTCCTCTCATCCACTCCTATCAAGATTTATGAGAGGCCTTTTATTAACTAAACCTCCCATCAAGCCACCACCGGTGGCATGGGATCTAAATCTAGTTCTCGGGCAGCTCATGAAGCCGCCTTTTGAACCTTTGGCCACTACAGCCCTTAGGTTTTTGACCTGGAAGGTCATCTTCCTCATTGCAATCACCTCTGCCCGTCACATTAGTGTAGGGAGGAGTAGCCTAGTGGTTGGGGCAAGGTACTTCAGGCCGGAAGGTCAGGGGTTCAAATCCCACTAGAGGACAGCAACCTTGGGCCGGAAGGACTGGGGTTTCTAGTCCCACAGATGCTCCTTGTGGTCTTGGGCAAGCCACTTAACCCTCCATTACCCATGTTCCCTGTAAGTATTAGTGTATGTGTCTCATATCCCCGTGTGTTAAATGTATCCCCCAATTGTGTTGTGACCGCTTTGATTGAAGGATAAGGCGGTATACAAAACTGTCTAAATAAATAAATAAATTTCAAGCTTTAGTGGCTGATCCTCCTTATACTAGGTTTCATCATGATAAGGTTGTTCTTCGAACTCACCCATACTTTATGCCAAAGGTGGTTTCGCCTTTTCATTTAAATCAATCAATTTATCTTCCTGTATTTTTTCCGAGGCCTCACGCCTCTAATGCAGAAAGAATCCTTCATACTTTGGATTGTAAAAGGGCCTTAGCCTTTTACTTACAAAGAACACAGCAACATAGAAAGTCCTCACAATTTTTTATAGCTTTTGACCCTAGTCATTTGGGACTTCCAGTCTCCAAAAGAACTTTATCTAAATGGATTGCCCAATGCATATCCTTTGCTTATGAGAGTAAGGGTCTTCCTCTTCAGGACCATGTCACAGCTCATAATGTGAGAGCCATGGCAGCTTCTATGGCTAATCTCCACTCTTGCATTGTGTCCTGGAGCAGTAATGATGGTCTATGTTTGATGGGATGAGCTGGTTGATCAGTACAGTGTCAGTGTCAGTTATCCATGATTCAGTTATGCACATTACATTGATCTCATGCTCCTTGAAGGTAGTCTGAGATTGTATGGATTTTGTTGTGGATGGATCTAGTGTTTATAAGGGTGAATTTAGTTGCTTTTGCTTGCTGTGAGGGTGTTGGGGGTGCTGTGGATATTTCCTGGAGGTGTTTAGGTACGAGACGGTTAGGTCTCCGTTGTGGGTGATGGTGGAATGGTGGTGTTGTTAAGGGGTGTCTTCTTGTGGTCAAGATTGGGATTAAGCCTGCCCATGAGTGACCTGCTCTGGATGGTCTTATCATAGTTATTAGGAGGGTTAAGGTCAGAATTGTTTTGATCCACATCGTTTCGGTGTAGGGGTGGTGTGTGGGCTATTGATTCAATGAGTGAGGTGAGTTGAAGAGTTGTAGAGTTCGTGAGTGGTAGGTAGTGTTGTGTTGTGTTAGATTTGGTCATAAGCGTTAGGTTTTGATTTATTTTTATCTATGCTGAGGCTGGTAAGCTTCCATTTATTGGTTGAAGTGTGATACAACTGTGTTTGTTTATAGGGTATGGTGAGTGATTGGTTGTTTAGCTATAAAACTTACAGTTAGGTGGTGGAGGTCAGTTGTACTTCAGTGGAGTTTCCATCTTTAGGCCATTCGCTGTGGGATGATATTGATATTGAGACGCTTGAGAATGTTAAGTCCAGGACGCTCCCACTTGTTGGTGTAGCAGCTCACCTGAAGTGAATCGATTGGAGCATGGGTTGCCTTATTTTCGGTCCTCGCCAGTGGTCCATGCCTAAGGGCCATGCCAAAAGGCCCTCTGGCAAGGCCCTCAGGCATGGGTGCACCCGATGGTGCTCCTTTTTTAAATGTGGCTGGAGGCCCCTGATTGGATAGGAGCAGGCAAGCACATTCCCGTGCTAGCCGGCTCTCCCCTGAGTGGGGGAGCAGTTGGTGAATGACAGTCTTTGTCCCGGTGGAGCCAGCGCCCGATGGCGCTCCTTTTTTAAATGCAGCTGGAGGCTCCTGATTGGACAGGAGCAGTCAAGCACGCCTGGCTCTACCCGGATTGGGGGAGCAGTTGGTTTGTTCTTCGGGCAGATGTGAGATGGATCCTTGAAAAGACCAATACCAAAAGGATATCCATATGTGTTTTATTGACTACAGAAAGACCTTTGACTGTGTAAACCATGAGAAACTCTGAGCCAGATTAAGAAGCATGGGTATACCAGAACACCTGATCATTCTCTTACACAATCTTTACATTGACAAGAAGCAGCAGTTCGAACGGAACAAGGAGAAACAGAATAGTTTAAAATCAGCAAAGGTGCACGACAAGGCTGCAAACTTTCCCTCTACCTGTTTAATTTATATGCAGAACAGATCATCAGAGAAGCAGGACTGTATGAAGACTACCGAACTGTGAAGATTGGTGGGAGACTCATCAACAATCTTCGCTATGCTGTTGATACCACAATACTGGCTGAAAGTGAAGACGATCTGAAACATTTGCTTCTCAAGATCAAGGAACATAGTCTTAAAATGGGCCTACACCTTAATGTAAAGAAGACAAAGATCCTGACAAATGGTAAAATCAGTAAGTTCTTCGTTGATGGAGAAGAAATTGAAATAGTGGACAACTTTAACCTACTTGGATCAACTATCAATAAAGACACTACAAGGAGTCAATAAATCAGATGATGCATTGCTCTTGGCAAAATGGCTATGAAGGACCTAGACAAGATTCTCAAGAGCAGAGATGTCTCTCTCCATACAAAGATTCAACTCGTTCAATCCATAGTATTTTCAATAACATCATATGGATGTGAAAGTTGGACAGTAAAAAAAATAGGAAGAAAATTGATGCCATTGAATTATGGTGCTGGCAACGAATACTGTGCATACCATGGAATGCCCGAAGAACAAATCAGTCAGTACTAGAGGAGATCAAGCTTTCCTTAGAAGCTGAGATGACAAGACTTCAACTTTCATACTTTGGATACATCATGCAAAGAGAGAGATCGTTAGAGAAAGACATCATGCTTGGCAAGGTAGAAGGTCAACGCAAGAGAGGAAGACCAACAATGAGATGGATCGATACAATAATAGCAGCTATGGGTGCCACTCTATCAAAGATGAGCCGCCTGACAAGACCAAACACATTTTAGGACAACTATCCAGCGGGTCGCCATGAGTCGACACTGACTTGATGGCTCTTAACAACAAAAGGAAGGAGGACCCTTCGGGGTAGGAATTAATTGCTAATAGATGTTTATTTTAACATTTTTTATATTTTCATGTTCTGTTTTATAGACCTACCCAGCAGTTGGTTTGTGCAATTGCTCCCCCTGTCTTTTTAGGTTTGCGATACTTTTTTTTATACCTATCTCATAATTTATATGCAATGTCTTAGCATCACCTTATGTCTATTTATTTTTATTTATTTATTTACAATCTCTTATATACTGATCTCACTAACGTTTTAGACTTCTGATCCTAACTTATTTATTATTGACCTTATCACCTATAGTACAGCATTATTTAGCACAGGCATCCTATGATCGATAGTCTTTTTTAGACTTACTTTATGCCCAGTTTTTTTGAATGCTTATGATTTTAGATAGAAATGATGGATGTCTTTTACTCTCTCTCTCCCCCTTTCCTCTCTCTCTCTCCCCCTCATTTTGATTTCCAAAGGTTACTTGCTGCAAACCCTTCTTGATATAAAAGTTTTAGGATAAAACTCTAGAATACCTCATCTCATTCTTACATATTGAGTGGGGATACGCGACAGGCTAACTCATTTCTATCACCTAGGAAGGAGGAGCCCTTCAAGGTATGAACCGAAGGCTGATCTATGTTCATTTTAACCTTTTGTTCCTTTTACACAATTTCTCACAACATTTATATGCTTGGGTTCTCTCATTATTAGATTGATCATTCACATTAGGTCTCCATTATAGTCTTTCATTTTTAAATTGGTTTCATTTTCTTTGAGAAGGGCTGATATACTGGGTTTCTATTTGTTTATTTTACCTGGACCACCTTAAATTTCGCCGGTCTGTTTAACCCATACTTTCACCTCTTTATATAAAACTCTTTTGGACAATTTTTTAAAAAGTAAAATTATAAAACATAACTTCTGATTATATTTAAAAATAATCATTGTCTCTCTAGGGCACTTTCATATTATTAAAAACCTTCTCCTTTCAATACCATTGCAATTAGCGTCAAAAGTAGTACAAATACACTGGCGTTAGCGAGATTGTTCTTTATATCGAGCATCAGTCGGATCGAAGAGCCCCCACTATTACGCCAAGGTAATTGATTCTATTCTGATGCATCTCACAATAGTGGTTGCCTCTGATTCATCTCTTATAGTATCTGAGTTTGCACAAAGAGTGCAAACTTTCTAAAAGAGTTTCTCCAGGAAGAAGCAGGAAATGAGTCCTCACATATGGGTGACATTGACACCGATGGAGCCCTGCGTGGAAGCTTCTCTCCTGCTTTCAAAAAAGCCTTTCAGAAATGCCTCATGCATGCGTGGTCCCCATTCAGCTATCTTGCCTCAGTCTCCTTTTTTACGCAGAGCCCACAGGATGGGTGTCTGTTTTCCCTGCAAAAAGAGTTAGTTTTTTTTCTTGGAATTTTTCTTTTCCCTGGTCACGTACTGGTTCCCTTTCCTGCCCCTTCGGCATCGTGTCTCGGGTTCTTATTTTCTTTTCTTTTCTTGCTTTTGATTGGCACGATTTCACGCCCTTTTCACTGGCAGAGCCCTGGATCTTCTACCTCACTGGAGCCCTTTCCCCCCCCCCCCCCCCTTGGCCTCTGCCAGCAGCTTTAAGAAGTGTGATCGGTGTTCGTGGACCATGTCCCTCACTGACACACATGACCTGCTGCCTCCGTTGCCTCTGGCCGAACCACGAACCTTTGGATTGTGGCCTATGTAAGAGAATGTCCTCCAGGGCCATTAAGAGTCATCAGCAGCAGCATGAAAAGATCTTCCAAAAATCAGAATATGCTCCGGAGTCTCCAGCGATGCCATGCTCCATGGCCCCTTCTGGGACCCCCGAGCCCCAAGGTGACCCTGCCGCCTCCAACCGAGGCCATCGGTCCTCCAAGCGGAGCACCCCGGAGGTGGAACACAAGAACAAGAAATCTTCAAGGGCAGCAGCCATGGATGAGTTGGGGAAAGCAGGTAAGTCCTGCACCTGGTCCCGCAGTCCACACTGCGAATATGGGGGATCGGAGCGGGAGCAGCAGACCAAGGTCGCCTGAAAAGAATCATTGGCCTCCGGTGATCAGCCTCGGACCCCTGAGGCTATCTTGGCAAAAGACTCCCCCTTGTTGGAGCCCGTGCCGGGCCCAAGATCCTCGGTGCCCACACCAAAGGCTGCGGAGCCATCTGGATTGGAGACCAGAATGGCGGCCCTGGAGCGCAGCTTGTCTGCCTTCATGGCCCAGTAGCAAGCCTTGATGCCCGGTTCCACTGGGTCATCTGCACAGACCACCAGGGCCTTGACCTTGAGGACATTCCTGGACATCGAGCCAATCCTCGAGTGCCATTGGCCCCGAGTTGATCCTTGACATTGGTCTTTATCCCGGTTCTGACCTTCGGGACCAAGATCTTCCCCGATGAGTACTCTTGGCTCCACCCACAGAGTCTCCAAAGAGCATGGACCATCAGGCTCGGGGCCTGACCTCGCAGCCCGACCCATCCTCCACCGACTGAGCCAGACTGGGAGACCAAGTACGAGGAATCTCCAGACCCCCACTGCCAACGCGATGTGCCCTTGGACCCATCTCCCTCCGAGACTGGGCACCGGTCTCCACCCGAGAATATGCTATTCCTCAACTTCGTGAGGGACATGTCAAAGGTGTTGGCATTTGACACCAAGGCAGAGGAGGGCCCTTGCACAGAGGAGCTCAAGATCCTCCAGTACGAGGCTCCTCCGAAGGAGACACTTACAGGGCCTGTTCCTCCAATCCTGGAATGGCTGCCCCTCTGCATGTGCGAAACACTGGCGATGACATGACTTGATGTATCAGGTCCACCGGAGCCCAGGCTTCCAGAAAGCACAACTGCCACACAACTCTGTGGTGGTGGAATCAGCCATGCGTTGGCTGAAGAGCCAGAAGACCCACTCCTCGGTGCCTCCGGGTAGGGAGGCCCGCACTTTGGACATACTGGGCAGAAAGTGCTGTCAGGGCTCTATGCTTATTGGCCGGATCAAGGCATACCAGCTGTAGATGGGCAGGTATCTGAGACCTGGCAAAGGAATTCACTGGTTTCTCCGCTGGATTCTCCGAGGAACCCCTCCAGCAGTTCCGGAGCCTGTCCTCTGCCATCAGAGAGTGCTCCAAATTCATGATGCAAGCAGCCTAGGACGGCTTTGAGTCGGCAGCTAGAGTAGCCATGGCAGGCATTGGTGCCCAATGCCAGGCTTAGCTACAGTCGTCTGACCTGGAGCAATGGGTTCAGGACAAATTGGTCAATGTCCTCTGCCACGGAGAGAACCTCTTTGGCAAACCCATGACTGATAAGGCTGCAGAGTTGGAGTCTGAGTTCCTGAGGAGGACTAAGCTGTCCAAGAAGACTGCTACCCTTCCCCGATGGAAGGCCCTAAGTAAAAAGCCCCCTTACTTGAGGAAGGGAAAGGTTTATGGATACTACACTCAGTATCAGGCATCCTCAGCTCCCCAGCAGGGTCAGCAGGCCAAGGGACAAAGCTCCCAGAACCCAGGCACTTGCTCTGGCACAGCCTGGCAGCAGTTTTTGACTCCTTGGGCATAACCTTTCCAACCCCAGGAGGCCCACCCCAGCAGCCCACAGGGAGATGTATGATTCTGTGCACTCCAGGTGGTCAGGGAAGGCTACCTCCTCCACTTGGAGCAAACTATCCCTCTGTTCTTCCTGTGAGAGCCTACCAGGACTCCCCTCCACCAGACCTTGCTACTGCAGGAACTCACAAGCTTTCTTGAGAACAAGGCAGTGGAACCCATACCCTCACACCTTTGGGGCAGGGGGTTCTAATCCTGGTACTTCCTCATACCAAAGAGAACAGGGGGCCTAAGGCCCATTCTAGACCTGGTGAGGGAGACGTTCAAGTTGCTTTCCCTTGGGACATTGCTGCCATATCTCCAGCAGAGAGACTGGCTATGCTCCTTGGACTTAAAGGATGCATGCACACACACATCCTTATCCATCTCAGCCATAGGCAATACCTCAGGATCGTAGTGGGGGGGTGGGGGAGCCACTACCAGTACAGGGTCCTACCCTTTGGCCTGACTTATCCTTCAAAGGTCTTCACCAAGTGCCTAGCGGTGGTCGCAGCTCACCTCTGCCTCCAAGGGGCCTTCGTCTTTCCCTATCTGGATGACTGGCTCATCAGAGGAGGCTCGGCTGCTGAGGTACAGCAGGCCACAGCCTGCACCATCTGCATCCTACAGCATCTAGGGTTTGTCATAAACCATCCCAAGTCCCACCTCCTCCTGACACAGTGTCTGAAGTTCATAGGAACCTGGTTGGACACCCTTCAGGCCAGAGCAATCCTACCCCAGGACAGGGCCGACCACCTCAGGATGCAGGCCGCGGACATACAACGCAGACACACCGTGTCTGCTCCGCTACACCTGCTGGGCCACATGGCATCCACGGTCCACAACACCCCAGATTCCCGCCTCCATATGAGGATGGTCCAGGGGTGCCTCCACGCCCAGTGGGCCCAGACTACTGGACGGCTGCGTGACAGGGTGAAGGTGACCCATCAACTTGAGGATTCCCTCAGCTGGTGGCAGGTTCTGCAGCACCTCTAGGCAGGGATGCCCTTCCATGCCCCTGATCCCCAGAGGGTCCTCACTACTGATGTCTCCCTGCTGGGTTGGGGTGCTCATTGTGAAGATCTCTGTACCAAGGGCAGCAGGTCACAGTCAGAGAGCCAACTGCAGATCAAACTGCTGGAGCTTTGGGCCATATTCCTGGATGTCCAAGCCTTCTGTCACCACCTATAGCACCAGTCAGTGCTGGTAGAAACAGATAAATAGGTGGTGATGTTCTACATGAATAAGCAGGAAGGCACAGAGTTGTATACCCTCTGCTAGGAGGCAGTGGCTCTTTGCTCCTTTGCGCTCCGCAATGGGATACTCCTGCAGATGGTGTATCTGCCGGGCCAGCTCAACGCCCTAGCAGACAAGCTGAGCAGTGTCCTCCACCTGCATGAGTGGAAGCTGGACCCATGGTGGCCTCTCAGCTCTTCTGGCTCTGGGGAATTTCACTGATGGACCTCTTCACAAGACCGGCCAACACTCAGCTGCTCCACTTCTGCTCCCGCCAACCGTACCCCTCTCGGGTGGAAATGGATGCCTTCCTTATCCCATGGACAGAGGGCTTTCTCCAGGACCAAGCAGGAATTCAGTCCTCACATATGGGTAACGTCGGCGCCGACGGACCCCTCGTGCGGAGCATTTCCCCAGCTTTCAAAGAAAGCCTTTGGGAATGCAGCACGCATGCGCGGTCCCCTTCCTGCCCAAGGGTGCCATCTTGCTCAGTCTTCTTTTTTCTGCAGAGCCCGACGGACGTATGTCGTTGTCACCCGGTAAAAAGTTGATTTTCCTGCGTGGATTCGTGGTTTTGCCAGGTTCAACGCCGGTTCCCCTTCCCTCCTGGGCCTGGTACACCGGTATCGAGCCCGGAGCTAAGTTTTTTGGTTTTTGTCCTTCGTGACTAGCGCTCCCGCTTTTTTTCTCTTTTTCACTGGCAGTCTGGTCTTCTGACCTTGCAGGAGTCCTTTTTCCCCCCAATGGCTGCCAGCGAGTTCAAGAAGTGTGATCAGTGTAAGAAGCTGATGTCTCTCACCGACACACATGACTGCTGCCTCCGGTTCCTCGGGCCCGACCATGACCCGCTGGTCTGTGTCCTGTGCGGCAAAATGTCCTCTAAGGCGCTGAGGAGCCATCAACATCAGCTTGAAAGACTCTTTTCTGACTCCACATCCGGCCGGGCCTGGACTTCGTCAGAGGCCTCAACATCTCGGGAGTCCGATCCTGAGCGCCGTCGAGGTTCCTCTGAAAGGGGTCTCCTTCGAGGGAATACAGAAGGAAGAAGAAACCCACGAGGGCAGTGTCAGTAGACGCTTTTGGCTCCTCGAGGGCCAGGTCGCATAGCCCCGACCGCCGTCCCGGGTCCTCAGAGTCGGCCTGCTAAGTTGCATCAAGTGGAGCCGGAGTCCCCGAGTCACGTGAGTGCTGTTGTCCTCATAGACTCCCTTCCGGGGGAGCCGATGTCAGGCCCAACGCCATCGGGGCCTGAGTCGGGGGCTGCTGAGATGCCGGTTGACGGCCTTGGACAGCAGCTTGGCTGCCTTCATGGAGCAGCAGTGGGTACTGATTGCCGGTTTGACCGGTGCATCTGCCCTGACCACCAGGACCCTTCGTCCAAGTCGACCCCGGAGGCCGAGCCGATCCTTGAGTCGATGCGGTCTTGAGTCGATCCTCGGCCAAGGACCCCCTCGGCCTCCTGCTCGGGGCCGAGATCGTCAACGCCGGTGCCCTCGGTGTCGGGGCGGATGGCATCGGTGTCCGCCCGGCTGGACTGCTCGATTCCTCTTCGGAGGGGTCAGAGTGGGAGATGGAGGACGAGGAGTCCCCGGATACTTTCTGGATCCAGTGCGTCCCATCGGACTCACCGGAGTCTGAGCCTCGTAGATGGTCCCCACCAGAGGACACCCGGTTCTCGGACTTCATGCGGAACATGGCCAAAGCCTTGGCCTTCCCCGCGGATCCCGAGGAGGAGCCTCGAGCCAAAGAGCTCGAGGCCCTCCAGTATGACTCTCTGCCTAAGGAGGCGTTTACTGTACCGGTTCCTCCGATGCTGGAACGGCTGCTCTTCTGCATGGGGGCCAATTCCATTTATCGAATCCGTAAGAGCCCTGGGTTCCAGAAGACACAGCTACCGCACCACTCCATGGTTGTGGAATCGGCCATGCATCGTCTGAAGAGTCAGAAGATGCACTCCTTGGTGCCCCCCAGCCGGGAGGCCCGGAACCTGGATGCCCTCGGTAGAAAGTGCTTCCAGGGCTCTATGCTGGCGTGCCGTGTCCAGACTTACCAGCTGTACATGGGCATGTACCTTTGGGACTTGGCAAAGGAGATTGCCGGGTTCTCAGCTAGCCTCTCCGAGGAACCTTTGCAGAGATTTAAGTCTTTGTCATCTGGAATTCGAGAGTGCTCAAAGTTTATCTCTCGAGTAGCCTATGATGCCTTCGAGGCTTTGGCCCGAGTAGCCGCGGCTGGCATCGGTGCATGCTGTAAGGCCTACAGTCATCGGACCTCGAGCCATGGGTACAGCACAAGTTGTTCAATGTCCCTAGCCGTGGTGCGAACCTTTTTGGCAAACCCATGGCTGAAAAGGCTGCAGAACTCGAGTCTGAGACTCTCACCAGGACAAGGCTGTCCAGGAAAACTTCTGCCCCTTCTCAGAAGAAGAAGGGCTCGGGGAAAAAGCCATTTTACCCGAGGAAGGCTACTGCCTATAAATCCTACCCTCATTTTCAGGCCTCTGCAGCTCCCCATGAGGGTCAGCAGGCCAAGGGGCAGGGACATGGGCCCCGTAGGCAGAAAACCTCCAAGCCATCAGTTCCGGCTCCTGCACAGCAGGGAGCGGGGTTTTGACTCCCATTGCATAGCCTCTCCTCCTCAACTGGCTCCTCTCAGCAGAGAAGGCCAGCTGACACTGTATGCCCACAGGTGGTCAACCGTAACAGGGGATACCTGGGTTCTGAGCATAGTCCAAAATGGCTATTTGCTCCACTTCAACCAGCTACCCCCCTCCTATTTTCCAGGGGAGCCTCCAAGACTCCCTCTTCACAGGAACCTCCTCCTTCAGGAGTTGGCAAGTCTTCTAAAGGAGCAGGCGGTGGAACCGGTGCCTCACCACCTGAGAGGCAAAGGCTTCTATTCAAGGTACTTTCTGGTACCAAAAAGGACAGGAGGCCTCGGGCCCATCCTAGACTTGCGAAATCTCAACAAGTTCCTGGAGAGGGAAAAGTTCAAGATGCTTACCCTTGGGATACTGCTGCCCTACCTCCAGCAGGGAGATTGGCTATGCTCCTTAGACCTAAAGGATGCTTATACTCACATCCTCATTCATCCAGACCACAGACAATATCTCAGATTTCTAGTGGGAGGAAATCATTTTCAGTACAGGGTACTTCCCTTTGGCCTAACCTCCGCTCCCAGGGCTTTCACCAAGTGCCTGGCAGTGGTGGCGGCTTATCTCAGAAACCAGGGCATCTTTGTCTTCCCATACCTGGACGACTGGCTCATCAGGGGTCAGTCTCCACAGGAGACCAGAAAAGCCACCCTTCGCACTGTATCTCTTCTCCAGCATCTAGGCTTTGTCATAAACTTCGCAAAGTCCACTTTGCTCCCCTCACAGAACATAGAGTTCATAGTTGCAAGACTAGATACCCTTCAGGCAAAGGCTTATTTGCCAGAGGAGATGGCCCACAGACTGATAGCGTTGGCCAATCAGTTCCAGAGCGGTTATCTGGTCTACGCCAGAAACTTCCTAAAGCTCTTGGGCCACATGGCATCCACGATCCATGTAACTCCGAATGCCCACCTGCACATGCAACCTGCTCAGTGGTGCCTCAGAGCTCAGTGGGTGCAAGCCACAGGCGACTTGAAAGACAAGATAAGGGTGTCAAAACTGCTGACAGCCTCCCTACGGTGGTGGCTACATCTCCCAAACCTGGTCCAGAGGGTGCCTTTTCAGGCGCCTCCCCACATACAGGTGCTGACAACCGATGCTTCCCTTCAGGGCTGGGGTGCACATTGCCAGGGGGCTTGCAATCAGGGCCTCTGGTCTCCTGGGGAGTCCACACAGCAGATCAATCTATTGGAGTTGCGAGCTATTCGCTTAGCTCTACAAACTTTCTCTCATGTCCTCTCTCACCAGTCTGTCTTAGTTCAGTCAGACAATCAAATGGCGATGTTCTACGTGAACAAGAAAGGGGGCACAGGCTCCAAGCTTCTGTGTCGGGAGGCACAGGCCCTGTGCTCCTTGGCAATCAAACACAACATATTTCTCAAGGCAGTTTACTTGCCTGGCCAGGAAAATTGCCTGGCAGACAGATTGAGCAGGATTCTACAGCCTCACGAATGGCAGTTGAATCCTCTGGTGGTCCAAGGGATCTTTCTAAGATGGGGTCTTCCAACCATCGATCTCTTTGCGAGTCCACTGAGCCGTCAGCTACCCAGGTTCTGTTCCAGTCAACCGCATCCTCTGCGAATAGCAGCAGATGCATTTCTAATCTCTTGGTCTACAGGCCTACTGTATGCGTTTCCTCCCACGCCTCTAGTGCCCCTAACCTTGTTCAAGGTTCTTCAAGACAAGGCCTCAGTGATTCTGGTAGCCCCTTGATGGCCGAGGCAGCCGTGGTTTCCACTCCTTCTGCAGTTGGCGGTAGACACTCTGCTCCCTCTGGGGGTGCATCACGACCTCCTGTCTCAGGACCAGGGATCTCTCCTAGTTCTAGCCCTCTTACCTCTGCCTGAGGAGGTGGAAGAGGTGGTTTTAGCCTCTAGGAAGCAATCCACCCGGAAATCTTATGCCCTCAAGTGGCATAGGTTCTCCACCTGGTATGCTCAGCGCCAGGAGGATCCTTTTTCGTGCCTGGTTCCAGTGGTGCTACAGTACCTGCTCCACCTTTCGGACCTAGGCGTTAAATCCAACTCTGTTCGGGTCCACCTCAGTGCTCTATCGGCACACCACTCACAGGTAGAGGGCCAATCTCTGTCGGGCCACCCCTTGGTGTCCCGTTTCCTCAGAGGCCTGCTTCTGCTCAAGCCTCCGATCCGTCCACCAGCCCCTGAGTGGGATTTAAATGTGGTCTTGCAACAACTTACTTGCCCACTGTTTGAGCCAATGGCTTCCTGTCCTTTACACTTCCTTTCCTGGAAGGCTTTGTTCTTGGTGGCTCTTACCTCAGCCAGGCGTGTGACTGAACTACAAGCTCTGGTTTCTGATAGACCATACACACGGTTCTATAAGAACAGGGTGGTCTTGCGGACTCACCCTAAGTTCCTTCCGAAGGTTGTCTCCTCCTTCTACCTCAATCAGGAGGTGGTTCTTCCAACATTCTTCCCCAGGCCGCATGCCAGCCGGGCTGAAACAGTCCTGCATACCCTGGACTGTAGAAGGGCGTTGTCCTTTTACATAGACCGTACGCAGGGACATCGAAGGGCTGCTCAGCTCTTCGTATCTTTTGACCCTAATAAACTGGGGTTGCCTGTCTCCAAGCGTACGTTGTCCCTTTGGGTAGTGGATTGTATCGCCTGGGCCGGCCTCTCCTTGCAGGGTCGAGTCACGGCCCACCGTATCAGGGCAAATGTCGCGTCAGTAGCCCACCTCCGCTCTGTTCCATTGGCAGACATCTGCCGGGCCGCTACCTGGTTTTCAAGCCAGACTTTTGCGGCTCACTACTGCCTCGAGAGGGAGTCCCGTAGGGACAGTGCTTTCGGACAGGCAGTACTCCGTAATTTCTTTGAGGTTTAGGCAACTCCTACCCTCCGGCCCTTGTGTTGGGCTACCGTAAGGGGGCGTTCTTAGAAAGGATTGTTTCACGGATGCTGACGCTTTAGAGGGAGCTTATTTTTCAGCTTGGGTTCCCGGTAGCCTTTAGCTGGGGAGTCCCATATGTGAGGACTGACTTCCTGCTTGGTCCTGGAGAAAGAGTAGTTACTCACCTGTAACAGGTGTTCTCCAGGAGCAGCAGCAATCAGTCCTCATGACCCTCCCTCCTCCCCTTGGAGTTGCAGTCATATGATTCATTTTGTTATTTTTGTTGTCTTTTAGCTATGTCATCAGACTGAGCAAGATGGCACCCTTGGGCGGGAAGGGGACTGCGCATGCGCGCTGCATTCCCAAAGGCTTTCTTTGAAAGCTGGGGAAATGCTCTGCACGAGGGCTCCATCGGCACCGATGTCACCCATATATGAGGACTGATTCCTGCTGCTCCTGGAGAACACCTGTTACAGGTGAGTAACTACTCTTTTTCTATGCCTTCCCGCCCACACTGCTGATTGCCAAGACCTTTTCTCAAGGCTCAGCATAACGGGGCGTCGCTGATACTTGTTGCCCCCCGGTGGCCTAGGCAACCATGGTTCCCACTGCTCCTCCATTTGTCCGAAGCCCCCAGTCCCCCTGTGGAATGCCACAGGGTTACTGTCGCAAGAGGAGGGCTCCCTCCTACACCCCAACCTGGGGTCCCTGGCTTGGCTGCTGAAAGGATAGCCTTGGCCCCATTCAGCCTTAGGGGAGGTCCTCCTGGCCTCTCGTAGGGTCTCTATGAGACGAGTCTACACCTTCAAATGGTGAAGATTCTCAGTGTGGTGCACGGAACAGCAAGTAACCCGTTCTCATGCTTTGTGCAGTTTGTACTGCAGTATTTGCTCCACCTGTAGCAGGCAGGATTAAAGTCAGGGTGCACCTGGGTGCTCTAGCGGTACACCACCACCTTATGGAGGGCAAGCCCATCTCTGTCCAACCCCTCGTGACTCGCTTCTTGCGGGGCCTCTTGTTATCTAAGCCCCCCATCCGCCCTCCAGTGGCAGAGTTAGACCTCAATGTGGCCCCTGGCTACCCTCCACCTGTGGTACCTCTCATGGAAGGTCATCTTCCTAGTGGCGTTCACGTCCGCTCATAGGGAAAGCGAGCTTCAGGTATTAGTGGCGGATCCACCATACACAAGATTCTGTAAGAAAAGGGTGGTGCTCTGCATGAACCCCAAGTTTCTTTCTAAGTTGGTGTCCCCCTTCCAACTCAGTCAGGAGGTAGTGCTCCCTGCCTTCTTTTGGCAGCCTCATGCCAACCAGGTGGAGACTGTACTGCTTATCCTGGACTGTAAGAGGGCCCTGTCCTTCTACCTTCAATGTACCCAGGGCTACCACAAAGCCTCTCAGCTTTTTGTCTCCTTTGAACCCAGTCGGCTGGGAGAGGCGATGACTAAGTGAACTCTATCCACTTGGTGGCAGAATGCATGGCACTTATGAGCAGGCTGGGCTCTCGCTGGAGTTCCGGGTCACAGCGCACAGCATCTGGGCCATGGCGGCATCTGTGGCAAACCTGCATTCTGTCCCTCTGTCAGACATCTGCTGGGCCACTACCTGGTTTTCAGTCCACACTTTTGCAGCTCATTACTGCCTAGAGAGTCCCAACAGGACAACACCTTTGGCCAGGCTGTACGCCATCATCTGGTCAGGGTGTAGGCACCAGAGTGTTCAGGCTACCACAGCTCACATTTTCCTGCTCACAGCTCACATTTTCCTGGTCATCTGTGGCATTTCTACAGGTTTTTTTGGTAGCCTGTAGCTAGGTAGTCCCATATGTGAGGACTGACTTCCTGCTTGTTCCCAGAGAAAGTGCAGTTACTCACCTGCAACAGGTGTTCTCTGGGGATAGCAGGAGTCATTCCTCACAACCCTCCCTCGTCCCCGTGGAGTTGCTTCTTATCATTTTTGCCGTCTTTAGCTATGTTATTTGACTGAGGCAAGATGGCACCTTTGGGGGGAAGGGGACCACACATGCGTGGTGCTTCTCCCAAAAACTTTCTTGAAAGCTGGGGAGAAGCTTCTGTGCTGAGCTCCATCAGCGTCGACGTCACCAATATGTGAGGACTGATTCCTGTTGTTCCCGGAGAAGATCTGTTACAGGTGAGTAACTACGCTTTATAATTCATTTCTCAGGGGATTGATATATACTGATAGTGTCAAATTTAGACAAGTGCTCATACATAAGACCTGTCGGGCTGTTCCCCATTGAAGTTTTCATGTTCAAACAGGAACAAATGTTTCTAAATCTTTGTTCATCAAAAACAATAGTTTTACTTTAGAGTGTAATTATCTCGACCTTACCGTCTATAATTTGTTCAGAATCAGTGCTAATTTCAATCTCTGATTTTTCACTGGTCGCATCCCATTTTTTAATGATGGTAGGGCAATAGAGCCTGATACCTCCCATGGATCTGTGTCACTGTACCTTTTTAAATGCTGTATTTTCTCCTGCTTACTTTGTTATTATTTTCTACATAGGTCTTGTCCGCTTGGGATTTACAAGGATACTGCTTTGTTATAGTTTGTGTGCATTGTATCCTTTCATATTTGGAACCCTTGATGTCTTATGCATATACTCTTTCCAGACAGAATAGAACTTTTGTGCATTTTTATTTCTGTAAACTGATTGTACACATCAATGTCTTTATCTCTGTTCATGCTCTTCTTCCATTGTATCTTGTGAAATGATTTCGATAAGCTTTTTAATCATTTTATATTCCTGAGTACCTTTTATTTATTTATATTTTATTCATTATGTTTGACCTCATCTTACCTGGAGTATTAGAGTTTTATTTATTCAGGATGGCATTTGCTCACACAATTATCTTTTAGTGTATTTTAGTGTTTTAAATGTTTCTAAGTTTTACATTTCATGGTTTACAGTATATATAATTTATTTATGTCTTAGTGCCTAATTAACCCCTGACAAAGGCAATGCTGAAACATGGCAGTGTCGGGTTAGGCTCCTTGTACACCAGGATCAAGATAGTCTTAATAAAGAATTTCTGTTTGTATCTACATCATGCTCCGGAATGGTTTTTGTACTACCAAAGGTATGGTACAGCTTAGGTGGCATTCCATATCTACAGCGAGCAGGGGTGGGGGGGGGGGGTGTTGTTGAGTGAGTGAATGCATGTTCTCATAGAGAGAGAGGGGTAAGGGGTGGTGGATGGCTAGTTAGGGGAGGGCGCTTGGGATATACTGAAAATTGCTATACAGTTTTACTGCTAGATTGCTGTTTTTCTCTACAATACTGGTTTGGACGTGTTTATGTATTATGCTGATATTTTCCTTAGTTTTTTGGTGTGTTCTGCACTGGCTTGTGAATTTTTCTCTGTGTGGAATTTAATAAATATATTCATAAAAAACAAACACTCATTTGTAGCCGTCTATTGCTCCCTCCCCTCCTGCTCTGCTCAGCTTCTCAGAGTGTAAGCTCATCAGGCAAGGACTTGTACCTGAATACTTATTTATTTATTATTTATTACAATTTCTTATATACCGCACTATTGTCAGCGCGGTTTACATACAACAAAATGACCATAACAAACTGCTTGGCTTCACATAGAACAGGAGTAACAACTTGGATAACATGTTTTGCTTTACAGAGAACAGGAGTAACAACTTGGATAACACGGGGGATGCAAACTGAACTAATTACATATGTACAATGAGATTGAGTGCTGAGAGTTTAGGGTGTTACATGTGTACAGTAGGGTTGAGATGTTATCTTGAGGAGGTAAGAGGAGAGGCAATTAGGTAGGGGTTAGGTTGATCTGGTAGTACTGTGTAAATAAATGGAATTTGAGAGCCTTTCTGAATTGTGTTAGGTCAGTAATTGCACGGATGCCTGGTGGTAATGCGTTCCAACATTTTGGGGCATAGATACTGAATGCCCTGTTAGATGTTGCGATTGTGTACTTTGTTGAAGCCTTTGGGATTAATAGTGCATTTGTAGATAGGGATCTCCTTGTTCTGTTGGGAGGAATGGGTTGGATGATATCGGTTAATGAAGGGGAGGTGATGCCATGGATGGATTTGAAAGTGAGTAACAAAGATTTGAATATAAGCCTTCCTTGAATGGGGAGCCAATGCAGCTGTATTAGGATAGGCGTTATATGGTTGCATCTTGCTGCTCCCACTAAGACTCTGGCTGCGGCATTCATGGCAAGTTGCAACGGGTTGAGTGTTGATTGAGGGAGACCTTGAAGAATAGCGTTGGCGAAGTCAAAGTGTGGTAAGATCAGGGATTGGTATATTGTCCGGAAGTCTTCAGGGTTTAGAAGGGATTGCAGGTGTCTAAGGGACCGGATTTTGAAATATATGGCTCTGACTATGTTGGATATATGGGTTTTCATATCTAAATGTTGATCGAGGGTGACTCCTAAGTACCGAATGGTTGATTTGGTTTGGAGCTCAGCCTCATTGACCTTTATATGAGGTGGAGGGCAGAAACTCTGGTCTCTGGTGATGAATAGCACCTCAGTCTTTTTGTGTTGTATCTTAAGATTTTGGGACAGAAGCCATTCGGAGACTGCGTTGAAACATTCAATCAGTGGTGAAAGGTCCATTTGCTCTGTGAAGAATGGCATGAAGAGGAGGATGTCATCAGCGTAAATTAGACAGTCGACCTTGAATGATCCGATTATGTTGAAAATGGGTTGCATGTAAATGTTAAATAAAAGAGAAGATAGGGAAGATCCTTGTGGGACGCCCTGTCTTTGATGGAAGGGTTCGGAAGATCCTGATCCTGATTTTATATGTTGCCATCTGTCTTCAAGGTATGACCTGCACCACTCGAGGGCGATGCCATTTATGCCCTTTTCTTTTAGTCGTTCTACTAGCAGACCATGGTGTACAGAGTCAAAGGCTGCCGCGATGTCTATGAAGATGAGAGCGAAAACTTGACGGATGTTGTCGATACCTGTGATGATTTTATTGACTTATCACCATTGTAAGGATCTAGATATCTCCAACAGCACTATAGAACTGATAGGATGGGCTAAGCAGCTCAGAGAATGAGCATGTCATCTCTGATGACATCAGTGTTCTTAGGCAGCTGGCACCACCCACCAACCCCAGTAAACTCAGTCTCCAGGAAGCTGGAGAGAGCTGATCCCAGAGTCTGGGCTCATTGAAAGGACAACTAAGGAACATTTTTTGGGTTGTAATTTTCCATTGCTAGCAAGAATACAGGGCTTTGGATAGTCTGCTAAGTTGTGGCTGTTTTCAATCAATAATGGCTGTATTAAAAAAAACAAAAAAAAGAATAATACAGAGAGGGGATTGCACAACCACCTGTTCCCAGGGTGAAGGGGAAGAAGCGGCTTTCAGGCATCGGCAGACAAGCGGATCCTGAACCCGCATCGGGTAAGGAGCCGTGAGTGGAAAGGCAGTGCGGCCCTCTGATCAAAGCCTACTTCAGTATTCCAGCTCAGGTGGACACCAGTGGCAAGGGCTGAACTCTGAGTGGAGCAGTGGCCAGTTCATTCAGTCTCCTGGTGCAGGCACAAAGGGTTTCTTTGGCCCAGGAAGAGGTAAGCCCTTCAATTTTGGTGTTTTTGAGGCTAAATGAGTATGCTCTGTCAAGACAGAGACCGCTTAGGTGACGATTCGAACCCCATTTTAGACAGTGCGGGAAACGGTGCATTTTTCAGCGAAGGCCTCAGTGTGGAAATCAGAAGAGGGGAAAGCAGGCTTCTGATGCAAGGGGCGTTTTCCATCACACTTTTTTGTTTTTCTATTTTCCCATCCAGCTGGGGGCGTCTCAGAACAGCTTGATTTATGTTTAAGGAGAACTTCAGGAAAAAAAATATATTTTTTTGCCTATTGCCTACATTTGCATCCCCTGCATTTGGGAAAGGTTGGGGGAGTCTTACCTTCCTCTGTATTGCAAGATGCCATCCAAAGTCACATGTTTGCATGCTGCACAAAACAAAGCACTGTCTTGGCCGTGGGATTTTATCATGGTTGCGAGGAAGAGTCGCGCTCTGCAGAAGAAGGCTTCCAGGAAAGAGTGGAGTGGACGGGAGCCTCTTAAGGACCTGATGGGGTCCTGCAAGATGCTGGGGCTACGGGGGTACTGCTGCAGCACCAGGAGTCCCAGCTGTAATGGAAGAGCCTGATGGAGGGGTCCTGCCCCTGCTCAAGCAGGCAGACAGGGAGTGTTTGACCTCTCGGCCTTCTACTTCCCAAGCAGCACATCAGAGCAGTGTGCAAGCAGGTTTGTTTTTCTCTGCAGTTTGTGCCGCTTATGCATCAGGTCTTTTGCATGAAGCGGCAAGGAGCAGAACCCTCTAGGGTACTGGAAAGAGAAGATTGACAGAGGTGCCAGTTGGTGAGGAGCCAGCAGTTTGTAAACAGAGACTGGAAGACCCCTGGGTGGGCCTTGGGGACAAGGTGGACCTGGGGGTCGAGCCAGGGGAACTAAAAGAAGGAGAAATTCTGCAAGAGGAATCTCACATTGTATGCATCTTTCGCTGGAAGGAGCTGCCGGCTCTCATCTCACAACCCTTAAAACCACTAAATATGCCGGCAGGAGTTTCCCAGGGCAAAGATCCTTTAGAGGATCCACTGTTTCAGACCATCTGCAAAACACGGTTAGTGTTTCTTCTGCATAGGGTAATTAAGCAGATGATACAGGATGAAGACAACAGAGGTGTGAAGATTGGTGGAAGACTCATCAACAACCTTCGCTATGCTGATGATACCACATTACTGGCAGAAAGCGAAGATGATCTGAAACATTTGCTTCTCACAATCAAAGAACATAGTCTCAAAATGGGCCTGCACCTTAATGTAAAGAAGACAAAGATCATGACAACTGGCATAATCAACAGGTTCATCGTCGAAGGAGAAGAAATTGAAATCGTGAATAACTTTAACCTACTTGGATCAACTATCAATAAAGAAGCAACAAGCAGTCAAGAAATCAGACGACGCATTGCTCTTGGCAGAATGGCTATGAAAGACCTAGATAAGATTTTCAAGAGCAGAGATGTCTCTCTCCATACAAAGATTCGACTTGTTCAAGCCATGGTATTTTCAATAACATCATATGGATGTGAAAGCTGGACAGTGAAAAAGATAGACAGGAAGAAAATTGATGCCTTTGAATTATGGTGCTGGCGGCGAATACTGTGTATACCATGGACTGCCTGAAGAACAAACCAGTCTGTACTAGAGAAGATCAAACCTAAGCTTTCTTTAGAAGCTCAGATGACAAGACTTCAACTTTCATACTTTGGACACATCATGCGGAGAGAAAGATCATTAGAGAAAGACATCATGCTTGGCAAGATAGAAGGTCAACGCAAAAGAGGAAGGCCAGCAATGAGATGGATCGATACAATAACAGCAGCTACGGGTACCAGTCTGTCAACAATGAGCCGCCTGACTGAAGACCGAACACAATTTAGGATAGCTATCCAGAGGGTCGCCATGAGTCGACTCCGACTCGACGGCACTTAACAACAACAACAACAGGATGAATGGTATGCTCCGGAGGATGCCCTAAAGAGTATGCAGATGATGGCCAAACTCCTGGAGCAGGAAAGAGAGATTCTGCACTCACCGAAGGTGGATGCGGCAGTGTCGGCAGTTACTAAGAAGACAACCATACCGAAGGAAGGTAGCTCCACTCCAAAAGATGTGCAAGACCGAAATTTGGAGTCGTTACTGAAACAGGCATGTGACATAAATGCAGGCATCGGTCTGTGTTTCATTTGTAGTTAGGGCCTGTTTGTTCTGGATACAGGGCATTCTGGAAAATACTGGTGAGGGGCAGCCCCTGCCTCCGGAGGTGGCATAGTTGGAGTCTGCCTATTTGGTGGATGCTTTTTATGACTTAATTAGGGGTCTCAAAAGTATGGCCTCAGTTGTGGCCACACGATGTTACCTGTGTTTGCAAAATTGGGCGGCAGATGTTTTCTCTAAGTCATGTCTGAGCAAGCTTCCTTTTAAGGGGAAGTTATTGTTTGGTGAAGCCTTGGATAAGTTAATTAAGGACTTTGGGAACTATAAAGGGTGCAGGCTCCCGGAGGATAAGCAGAAGCCAGGGTGGTTTGCAATACCACCGAGAGTCCATCCTCGGGATTTCCACCATTTCCACACAGTGCGTTTTGTACCCTATCAGAGTGGGTTTTGCGGCCCGCAGGTGTCAGGCTTTCGCAGTTTCAAGGATCAGGCTTTGGTTTTTACTCCTTCACCACAACAGCACCCAAAAAGCCATAGTGAAATGAGGGAGGCCTGGCTGGAGGTTGTTCCCATGGGAGGTCAGCTGCGGGACTTTTATCCGGCCTGGGCCCACATCACTTCCGACCAGTGGGTCTTGGAAGTCATCCGAGAAGGGTACGCACTGGAGTATGCCCATTCTCTAGCAGATGCCTTCGTAAGGTCACCCTACAGGGCGGCGGACAAGATCAAGATAGTGTGGGACACCTTCCAGCAACTCAGGCAGTTGTAGGCCATAGTGGTGGTCCCCAAAAACCAGTGCAGCTATGGTTGATACTCCATCTATTTCGTAGTCTCCAAAAAAAAGGGACTTTTTGGCCTATCTTAGTTCTCAAGCGGGTAAATCACTGTCTACACATACCCCACTTTCACACGGAGACCCTCCGGTTGGTCATAGTGGCCGTTCAGGAAGATGAATTTCTGACCTCTCTCGACTTGACATAGGCCTACTTGAAAATTCTAATTCACCCAGAGCATCAACAAAACCTATGGTTTGCAGTACCAGTGGGGCATTTCCAGTTCAGGGTGTTGCCCTTCTGCTTCGCAACGGCTCCATGGACGTTCACCAAGGTTATGGTAGTGGCTCTGCATCAAGAGGGCATTTTGGTGCATCCATGCTTGGATAATTGGCTTATCAGAGCAAAGTCTGCAGAAGAGAGCGAAAGGGCCACGGCGAGAGCCATCGGGTTTCTACAGGAGCTTGGCTGGGTAGTCAATTTCACAAAAAGTCGATGTGTGCCATCCCAGGACCTGGTGTATTTGGGGGCTCATTTCCAGATGGATGCAGGCAGAGTGTTCCTGCCGGTGTAGAGGGTGCAGGTGTTGCAGCAGCAGGTTCGGCAATTCCTGAGGATGTGAATTCCTACAGCTTCGCATTATTTGCAACTCCTAGAAACCATGGCAGTGTCCATCGAGTTGGTCCTGTGGCCGAGCCCACATGAAATCTTTGCAGAGAGCCATGCTGCAAAGGTGGATGGCACAGCGTCACCTCTTTACACACCTGTTGCATTGTCCACGGGTGACGTGGGTAGCACTCTGTTGGTGATTGAGGCTGGAGCAGTTGTTAGTTGGCATGCCGCTGGACACCCGCCTGGAACCTGTTGATGATAAATACCAGCCTCTTGGGCTGGGAGGCCCATTGTTAGAATTGGATAGTGCAGGGCAGTTGGTCCACAGAACAGCAGTGGTGGTCCATCAACCGCCTAGAGATGAGAGCTGTGCTCCTGACACTGAAGGAGTTTTGCAGCCTCTTGCATGGACAAGCAGTGCGAGTGTTCTCAGACAATGCCACTAAGGTGGCTTATATCAACTGACAAGGAGGCAGAAGCAGTCTGCAGCTCGAGAGTGAGATAGGCAGGTGCTCTTGGCAGCTCATGTTGCAGGAACAGAGAACGTGATGGCCGACTATCTCAGTCATTTTTGTCTGGATCCCTGGGAGTGGTCCCTCAGCAACCTTGCTTTCGCATGTCTGAGTCTGGAGGATATTTGAGGCTTGGTGCCAGGAGCATAGCTGTTGACTTCTGTCAGCATCAGTGTCAGACGTTCTGTTCTTTTTACAGGCCGGGTTGGAAAAGGGACTGGCCTGTAGTTCTCTGTGGGTGCAAGTGGCAGTGGTTACCTGTTAACGCAGTAGAGTCCAAGGTGTTTTGGGAGCTCATCCAGATGTGATCCGTTTCCTTAGTGCCATTAACCTTTTCCAGGGCGAGCCCAAAACTCTTGGGATCCAAAATTCTGACTAAATATTCCTATCAAATGATATATAATACATGACCATAGCAGAAGGAAAATCACTATTAGAACATATTGAATAAGACAGGTACAATTTTCCTGAAATATGCAAAAATTAACCCGGCTGCAGAATGTGGATTAAAATTTTAAAGTAGGCCTTCAAAGGGTTAAGCAGGTGCGGCTTCCTGTGAGGGCGGTGGTTCCCCCTTGGGACCTTAATCTAATATTGACGACTCTGACAGCAGAGCTTTTTGAACCACTGGGGGCATGTATGCTAAAGGATTTGACGTTGAAGACCATCTTTCTGTTGGCTAACTGTTCCGCGAGGAGAATATTGGAACTATTGGCACTGTCGTGCCGGGAACCTTCCCTTTCCTTCTCTAAAGAAAAGGTGGTCTTGTGGCCCGTATCTTCTTTTCTGCCCAAGGTGCTCTCAACTTTTTATGTTAATCAGCCGATTTCTCTACCAGTTTTCGCTGGGACGGAAGAGGCTCAGTAGGAGCCAGTGATGTTCCTCTTGGACATCCAGAGGACTCTGGCGTTACCTGAAGAGGATGACACCATTTCAAAAGTCAGACCAGTTGTTCCTTCTGTTTGGAGGATCGCGTAAGGGAGAACTGGCTTCCAAAGCCTCTATGTCTAGATGGGTTAGAGATGTCATTTCTTTTGCTTATCTGCTTTGGCGCAAGCAGTTGCCAATGGGCCTTTGGGAACATTCCACAAGGGTGTAGGCAGCTTCATGGACCATGGTTAGCTTGGTTCCCCCGGTGGATATGTGCAGGACAGCCACCTGGGCGTTCCTGCATACCTTTGTGAAGCATTACCGTTTGGATGTGCAGGGGAAGGGAGATGCAAGTTTTGATGTGACAGTCTTTAAGGCCAGGCTTGCAGGTCCCTCCTGAATTTAGTACTGCTCTGTACATCCCAGATGTTGATACTGCACTGGAGGGACGATAAGGAAGGTGAAATTAGCCCTTATCTGCTAATTAGCTCTCCTTGAGGACCTCCAGTGTAGTTCCAGACCCTCCCAAATCTTGGGGCGGTTGCATTCCCAGACGATACAGAGGTATTATAATATCCTTTGTTTTATTTTCCATTCCTTTCCTTATGATTCCTAGCATTCTATTTGCTTTCTTGGCTTGTGCTGCACACTGGGCAGAGGGTTTCAATGTATTATCCACGATGACGCCTAGATCTTTTTCCTGGGTGATGGTTTCTAAGGTGGTACCATGTATTGTGTAACCATAGTTTGGGTTGTTTTTGCCTAGGTGCATAACTTTGCTCTTGTCCACATTAAATTTCATCTGCCAGTCTTTCAATTTTTCAAGGCCTTCTTGCAATTTTTCACAATTCTCATGTGTTTTAACAACTTTGAATTATTCTGTGTCATCTGCAAATTTGGTCACTTCACTTGTTTTTCCTATTTCCAGATTATTTATTAATATGTTAAAAAGCAGCTGGCCGAGCACAAATCCATGTGGTACTCTGCTATTCACCTTTCTCCACTGAGAAAATTGCCATTTAGCCCTACTCTCTGCTTTCTACCTTTTAACCACTTCGTGATCCACAATAATACACTGCCTCCAATCCCAGACTTTTTAATCTCACCAAAAGTTTCTCATGAGGCACCTTGTCAAAGACTTTCTGAAAATCCAGATATACTGTATCAACCGGCTCTATCTACCTGTTTGTCTACCTGTTTATTTACACCTACAGAAAATATAATAGATTACTAAAACAAGACCTTCCGTGGCTAAATCCATTTTGGCTTTCTCCCATTAAGCCATGGCTATGTACATGTTCAGTAGTTTTATTCCTTATAATGGTTTCTACCATTTTGCCTGGTACTGATGTCAGGCTCACCGATCTGTAGTTTCCCGGATCATCCTGGAACCCTTTTTAAAAACTGGAGTTACATTTGCCACTCTCCAGTCCTCAGGTACTACAGATGGTGTGGTAGGCGACGGCCTATGATCCATGCTAATTGAACTAAGCAGACAGGCCTGAGCAGCTTGACCTGTAACTGAAGCCTGTAGTTAGGCCCAGAGGAATGAAAACCCCCCTGAATGATGACACCATAGAATTGAAACTTAACTCAGTTTAACTGAACATAGCTAAGCAGAAACGAAACTTAGAAAATAAAGAAAAACAAGTTTAATTGGTACTGATAAGGTGTGCTATGCTTCTATGGAATTAATTAACTCTGCAGAGAGCAAGGTCACAGTGCCTCTGCTTCCCATATGTTTTAACAAGCTCAGCGACCTTGGAGGAGAGAAGTAACAAGTTGGAGACACTGACCATTGTAATTGGGACTAGAAGGGGGGCAACCAGGTGCTGGGCCCAGACCAGAGTCCCGATTGGGTAGCCATATCAGTACCGGGACCAATGGATGGGTGAGAGGGGTACTGGGACCAATGAAAAGTTTGCCTATGCTTAGAATGGACAAGAAAGCTATAAAAGTTGTTGTTTTACTAGAAGCCATTGCTCAGCCATTTTGAAATTGCTTATTGCTTGAGCCATGTGCACATTAAACTGGCTTGGATCCTTGAAAAGACTCCTGGATTTATTTATTGCATGCTTATCTGCTGCTACATTCTTGGTGCGTTGGCCGAGAAGTGCGAGTGGTGGATAGTGTTCAAGTGAATAAATCCACGTAATTCGCCTTGAGGTTTGGTCCAGTTGGAACCATGCCAATCCGACGCAGGGGAATTTCCCTGGGCCCACCGATCCTCTTGTATCGGAGGGAGTTCTGCCTGGCCTCGGCAGGCACTGAGTCCAGCTGGCCAACACTTCCGACCCGGGGGAGTCCAGGATCCCACTCAGAAGCTTGGGAACCAGATCTGGTAAGTATAGTTTTGAAAACCTGTCTAGACAGATGAGTTAGAACTGCAGTTTGCAAACTTTGGTAAGACTTAAGTCTTTGTTTGAAAATCCTTGCATGAGTATTCGCTAGGTACAGCTGTTATAGAGGATCATGATTCAGCCTGGTCAGAGCAGACAGGACTGGGTTTTTGGTATGTCTAGACAGAAATAGAAAGAGCAGTACTGCCAGTGGAACTTGGAATTTGTAATCTCGAGATATTGGGAATTGGTAAGAGAGCTCTCAAGGAAGGGCCGAGTAACCCCGCATGGGAATTCGCCGGGTGAAACCCTCATCCTTTTTGTAATTGGGAAAAAGACTAGTCAGAATAGATAGAAAGGAATGCATTCTAAGATACGTTGCTAGCATGATTGTGTGAATGAAGTGTGAATGAAAGGTCTGGCAGCACGGACCAAGCAGAGTGGACTCTGGACTAGCGCAGTTCCTAGTCGGGTGACTGCGTCTAGGTCGCGAAACGGATGAAGCGTTTGGTGTATTGTCCGTCCTGTGTATTTGATTTTTGCTATCTGTTGAAACTGCGAGTTTCCCTTTTGTTATATATGTGAGATTATTCTGTTGAGTAATTTGTGACAGTTCACTGATTAAGAAATTGTATTAATAGAGCAGAATGAAGACCCAAAACACCTACAGTCATTTTTAGAAATCAAAAAGCTGGTCTGACCCAGTTAGTTTTTCTACTGCAGTGTGAAAAACTGACAGGGGGCGTGTCTGAAGGAAAGAATGTCTAGTGTCGTCTTTCTAATCTTGTGCAGGCTTAAACCTCAATGCTGGTAGTTTGTGCTTATTTCAGGCAAATTGTACCTGTTTTATTTAATATGTTTTTGTTCCTTCTGCTGTGGTTATGTAATATATATTATTTATTTATCATTTAATAAGAATGTTTAGTCAGGATTGTGGGTCCCGATAGTTTTTGGGTTTAGCCTGAAAAGGATTAAGTTTGTATTAATCCCTTATGGGTTGCGGACCAAGTGAGAGGAATTTCTGTCGGCTGTATGTTCAAATTTTCAGTAAGCACTGAAACAGTTTAAATAGGAAATGATAAAGGACTGTTTTTGTTTTTCCTTTGATCTACAAAGTAATTAGATCACGACTTAACATTGATTTAAATTGTTTTTTTTCTGGCATCTCTGTCCATGTGAATGAGAAGTCTCTTCATTTAATCGAAGCGTGATGAATTTATAATTAGTTTTTTCTCTGGTTTCACTAGCTCTGTTTAACCAAAAGTTTTAAAAACAAAGTTTATCTTTTTATGAATGAGTATAAGTCATTTGAATGCATGCTTCCCCTCTGTGCTGGTTACTAATGAACAAATCAGTTAGCTTTTCTGTATTTAAAAAAAAAAAGGAAAGGTGTACTGTATTTTATGAAAAATATCCGGAATGTCTTTTAAATATTTGCTTCCTGAACTAAAAAATAATTTCTTTTGCAGAGACATGCTGACAGATAGCTATAGTTCTCTCTATAAGAAGCATAATGGATGTATGTGCTCAATCTAAGTGTTTCCTGCCTGCCCTATGTTTACAGAAATAATAAGTGTCTTTTCAAGTATGATCAAGAATTTCAGTAAGGGATTTACTGAAGATTATGAAATGTCTCTGTCCCAATCAGGATTTTGCCCCAGAATTTCTAGATATCCTGTCTCGTCTCTCTCTCTCTCTCTGTAAGTAGTTCAGTTCAGAGTGCTTAAGGGGGGGATGGAGCCCAGTCCACCGATGATGTCAAACCCCCCCCCCCCCCGGTGGGCGTGAACTAATGTGCCCACAGCAGAGAAGTGGATCCTTAAAAAAAAAAAAATCAACCTCCTGGATAGAGCATTGCTAGGAGAAACAGAATCCAGGAGAGGGGGGGGGGACTACAGATTCCCAAGTAGTTTGCTAGCCACCTCTGCAACAGGGGAATGTCCACCCCCTCCGGACTAGAAGTGAAAGTCAGCTGACCAGACTTGTTTAGAACTGAAAAAAAAAAACTGCATTATACACTGAGAAGTTTTAGGACTTGATTGAACTAATGAACGGAAATTGCAAAGAACTGGATGAATTTGCGGGCATAATGGTTAAATGAAAGTTAATCAGAGGGTGTGTGAATTGTGAAAATAAATGTAACAGAGAAAGTGAATGATATTTTAGTTGAATGATGTGAGGAGGTTATCTTAATCGAAGGAACAGAGGAAGTGAAAAACTGGGTGTGAGTACGCCCATTATAGAAAAAGAAGGACATTAGAGAAGTGAATGCCCGTATCTTGACTCCACCCCAGGAGGGAGTACTTGATTGTAGAATCATAGACAGAATAAAACCAAGCACAGTGTTTCAGCACGAGAGTGAAGCAGCTATAGCGTGAGTGGCAGCCGAAGAGGGCTACAGCATGGATGAAGACTAGGCCAGACCGGACTCTCCAGTTTCCCTGGGTCCCCAGGAGTCAGTCTGAAAAATAGGGGACCAATATATGGACTTTTATGGGGGATACAGGAGCAGAATACTAAAGCCAGTAGCCCCTGTGTTTTTCTCGCAAAGCCTTTTCTGCAGAACCACATGTGTGAACTAGAAAAAAAATAATAATAATAATGTACCAGTTCCTGTATATGCCTGAATGCCCTATTCCATTTTTGGGCCGAGACCTGCTTGCAAAGCTTCAAGCACAGATATCCTCTGTTGAAGGAAGAAAAAAATGAAACTCAAAATCTGCTGGCCTGATGGTGTTAACTGTCCCCAAGAAGAAGAATGGCGGTTCTATTCACCTGCATCCAAAGCAACAAGCTGTACACTTACCAACCTCATAGCCCCACCTGGAGGATGGGCAGAAGATAATCCACCTGGCCTAGCGAAGAACATAGCCCCTGCCATTGTCACCCTCAAGCCAGTCAAGAAGCCTGGGACAGGTGATTACCGCCCAGTGCAGGATCTAAGAAGAATGAATGATGCAGCTGAAACTATACAACCAGTGGTACCAAAATCCTTATATTCTCTTGGAACTGATCTCTGCTGAAGCTATACATTTCATCATTCTGGACTTAAAAAGATGTTTTTTTCTGCATACGCTTAGCCCAAGACCCCACTACAAGGAGGCGGGGCCAACTCATCTGGACAAGATTACCTCAAGAATTCAAGAACTCGCCTCACTCAGCAAAAGATTTGACAAGTTATCCAGAAACTCAAGAAAAAAAAAAAGAAAAAATTCTACTTCAATATGTGGACAACTTGCTCATAACCACCAACTCAGAAAGTGAATGTCCACCAGCCACCAGTGAACTCTTGCACCTTTTTAATGAGGCTGGATACAAAGTCTCAAGAGCCAAAGCATAATTATGTCAAACAAGTTAAATACCTAGGATTCCAGTTGTCCAGCGGAATTCGACGCCTGGAACCCTTACCAGAACGCAAAGCAGCTGTATGCAGTATTCCTACTCCAACCACCAGGAGGCAAGTGAGAGCCTTCTTGGGTGCCACAGGGTACTGTTGTATATGGATCCCCAATTTTGCGCTGCTAGCAAAACCATTGTATCACATTGTATCAAGCTACCAAAGGAATGAAAAAGTCTCCATTGGAATGGGGACTTGAATAGGAATGCAGTCTTTTGATCTTTGAAAACCGCTCTGATGTTATCACCAGTTCTGGGTCTACCCGATGTCCAGAAAACCTTGCAGTCTCTATGTTCATGAGTCGCAAGGAAATGTTCTGGGAGTGTTGACTCAATCTCTTGGACCTTATTTGAGAAGCTGTTACAGCTACAGCCTTCCTAGTAAGCAAAAACTAAAAGAAAAATCCCTTTGAGACAGGATCTTCAAGTTACTGTACCACACTCTGTTCTAACCAATATGAAATACAAAGGAAATTACTAGCTAACAAATCTATGAATGTTGAAATATTAGAGTATGTTGTGTGAAAACCCCAGATACAACTGAAGGGTCAGTCAAGCTTTCCATCCTGCTATGTTATCAGTTAGTCTTGATCCCCTGATCATGACTGTTTAGAAATTATGGACACTGTATTCTCAAGCCACCTGGATTTGACTGATGTCCCTCTGGAGAACCCTGAACAGACTTTCTTTGTGGCTGAAGGCAGTTTCATCATCAATGGACATTGTTGTGCTAGATATGCAGTGATGACCCCTGATTTGGTAGTTGAGTCCTCAGCCCTGGCCCCAGAAACTTCACCACAGAAAGCTGAACTGATAGTCCTCACTAGAGCACTAACAATAGGAAAAGAGCCCTGTCTAAATGTGTACCCAGATTTCAAGTATACCCTTACAACCTTGCATGCATATGGGGCCCTGTACAAAGAATGAGGGTGGATAACCTTAGGAAGCAAGTCCATTAAGTATAGCCCCAAGATATTGATATTAATAGATACATACTGCCTATAGATCTCAGAATTTAGGAAAAGTAGAATGTGTGAATAGAACCCTGAAATCTCAGTTGTCTAAACTTTGCCAAGAGGTTTACCTGAAGTGGCCCCAGGTTCTTCCCATAGCCCTTCTTAGGATATACTTAGCCCCTGCCAAGTCTTTAGGAGTTTCCCTTTTTGAGATTCTGTATGGGCAACCCCTGCCTATTGTATAGGAAATAAAAGGAGATATGAGACAGATAGGATCTGAAATTATTAGACATGAACTATTGGTTTTAAGTTCTGTTTTGCAGAAGTCTTCATACCTGAGTACAAAATCGATTACTCATCAATTTGCCTGCACCCCTGCATCCTTTCAAGCCTGGAGTCTCGGTGTGGATCAAAGAGTGGAGAAAGATACTGTTAGCCCTGCATTGGAGAGGACCCTATGTCGTCATCCTGTCAACAACTCCAACTGCAGTAAAAGTCGCAGAATTTGAACCTTGGACCCATCATAATCAAGTGAAGCCAGCAGCTGCTCTTGAACCTGATCACTGGACTACTGTACAGCATCCTGAGACTCCATTGCACCTCACCCTACGACAACAACCACGGACCTAAGACTTATTGGTCCCTCAGAAACTGCGCTATTTCAAGACTGTTTGTTTATCTGAAGGTAAGCCTCGCATCTGAAAAAAACTGCAATCATCAGAAAGAGACTGTGTTGTGTCAAGAAATTGAATCTTCTAAGAGACTGTGTTTAAATACTCTGAAAAGACTGTTTTGATCTCCTAAAGAGTGAACTGCTCTAAGGAAGCAATAATAGCCTAAGAGACTATGCTATGATATTTTAAGAAATTGAGACATCCCAGAGGACAGTGATACTTTGGAATCTACAGCCCTACTCCTGCCAAAAAGCTGGTAGGTCTACGTACGGCAGAAGCTTGAGGATCTACAATCAACCCTACATTTGTTATCTGTTGTGGAAGTCGACAGTTCCACCAATTTTCCAGAGACTATGCCCATTATGAATTATTATTATTGCTTTATTTTGGCAGCAGCCTTGGAGTGCTTTGAAATGACTTTTGCCTTATCTCCCTGGGCAGCCTGTATAAGTACAACATGAACTGGACCGAAGGTCACTCAGACCTTGATTTATCATTCTCCCTATACTTGCATTGGTATACTCTCCAATCCAAAAGTTGTTCTAGATCTTGACTTTCTACAAGGCTATGCAAGCCACCGTTGCAATTCCTCATACCACCACCAGAACTTGTTTCTTGAACTTGCTGGAGCAATAGCATCTAGTCTCCACACTTCTGACTGTTTCTATTGTGGAGGAACTAAGATGGGAGATCAGTGGCCCTGGGAGACGCAAGAACTGAACTATTCTATCCTATACAATCAGACTGATTTACATAATACTACTAGTGAGTGGGTATTGGCCCACCCCATTGTTGACAGTTTGTGTTTTGTTCGGACTGGACCACAATCTACTACGAAGGATGGACAGCTGGTCTGTCTAAATCAGAAGCTTTACGACAGCACAACAAAGATGCAACCGAACCTTCTAATCCTTTAGTTCTTTTTCCCACTCTTGCCAAACTATGGACTTTGACTATCTGCCTGTTGCTCCCTTGTTTCTTGCCATTTTGCTTGCAAATGATAACTTCAGTTATTAATAACACTGTAGAGCGTAAGACAGCTACAAAGATATTAGCTATGTGAACTTACTACCCTATACCACAGAGTGATACCTTTACCTAGTATTATGTGATTTGATTCTCACACCTTATTAACATGCGGGTGAGAATAATCAAAGGGGGGAATGTGGTAGGCGACGGCCTATGATCCATGCTAATTGAACTAAGCAGACAGGCCTGAGCAGCTTGACCTGTAACTGAAGCCTGTAGTTAGGCCCAGAGGAATGAAAACCCCCCTGAATGATGACACCATAGAATTGAAACTTAACTCAGTTTAACTGAACATAGCTAAGCAGAAACGAAACTTAGAAAATAAAGAAAAACAAGTTTAATTGGTACTGATAAGGTGTGCTATGCTTCTATGGAATTAATTAACTCTGCAGAGAGCAAGGTCACAGTGCCTCTGCTTCCCATATGTTTTAACAAGCTCAGCGACCTTGGAGGAGAGAAGTAACAAGTTGGAGACACTGACCATTGTAATTGGGACTAGAAGGGGGGCAACCAGGTGCTGGGCCCAGACCAGAGTCCCGATTGGGTAGCCATATCAGTACCGGGACCAATGGATGGGTGAGAGGGGTACTGGGACCAATGAAAAGTTTGCCTATGCTTAGAATGGACAAGAAAGCTATAAAAGTTGTTGTTTTACTAGAAGCCATTGCTCAGCCATTTTGAAATTGCTTATTGCTTGAGCCATGTGCACATTAAACTGGCTTGGATCCTTGAAAAGACTCCTGGATTTATTTATTGCATGCTTATCTGCTGCTACAATGGTACTAATAGTAGATCTGCAATCTCATATTTGATAAAGACAAATAGATATGTATTTGTCTTTATAACATATTAGTACAAATCCTTTAGAAATATTGCCTAGATAATGTCATTTACAGTACACGTGCTTGGGAGCAGGCCTAAATATTAGCATGTAAAATTGTATACACACATGAGTGTTTTATAAAATATGAGGGGATAGTCAGCAGTTGTGGCTAGCCATTCTAACATGGCTAATCATCACTGTTGAAGCAAAGACTTGGATATTCAATTCCGGGATTTTATCCGGCCACCGGCATAGAATATTTGGGTCAGCTGGATAGCAAAGAAGCTAACTGGGCAGCAGTGATATTCAGCCATTGCCCAGTTAGCTTTGGTGGTGAAAGTTATGCCACTGTTTTTGGGGCCTAATGTTTGCCACTTTGCAATAATCAGGCAGCTGATCAATATCACCGCTGTATGATTATCACTGGGTACCGCCCCCAGAATGCCCCTATTCTAGCTAGCTAACACTGCAGTGCAGTGGCAGCACCTGAGGATATTCAGCAGGTCAGCAGCTCTGCTAATCACGTTAATCACTTTGAATAAACCCCTTATGTATTTAAAATTGTGACTCTACCCATGTTCCACCCAAACTCCTCCGCTGAGCATGCCTACTGTACAAATATGTGTCTGCACTGCGTTTACTTTTAGGCATAACCTAGTTTTAAATGAAGCCTTTTACACACCATGAATTGGTATTTTACACACAGAAATGGTTTATAGGATTATCTTCGAAATGTGGCTAAAAGTATGTATGGTGTGGAACTCCAATTATACTTTTAGCTGACCGAAATACTTTGGTGCAGTAGTCAACAGAACATGATTACATCCATGTAAATATCTTTTAAAATTCTCTAAAGGTTTATCATGTGTGGCCCTGCTTGTAGTGACTGATTAAAGCTGTAAAATTATTCATGTTCCAGGGTCTTTTAAATGACTGCCAGTTGCATGGCCATGATGTGATGATGATGGTCTGTTTTTTCAAATGGCCATATTTACACAACCTTGTCATCAAATGACTGACACAAGCCCCATTCTAAACATGGCAGACTAACTCATGATAATTTGAACTTTTTTAACAGTTTGGCTCTAATTATATTTTCTAGTTTATACCAAAGTGATATTGCTGCTGCCGCACAGCATGGCCTCTTTCTACCTCAATAGATATAACTGATGTTACCAGATTTTTTTTGCTGGCAAATCTGGGACACTTCTCTGAAGGATTGGAGGGGGGAGGAGGGGAGAGGAGTCATAACCTTGCCTTCCTCCACACATCCATCCTATGACAGCAACAATATCACTTCCAAGAAAACTAATTGACAAAGAAATAGAAATAGTGATGCATTTTCCCCTTACTGTGCAAAATATAAATCTACAGTAATTGATGTAAATTCTAAAAACGGACATATTCAAATTACTAAATTGAAAATACATATTTTTTTTCCTTCCCCTCTTCCCCCATTGCTATAACTGGGACAGGAGGCTGCCAAACAGGTGGGAATCGGGGACATAGCTCTAAAATCGGGGACAATACCTAAAAATCGGGGACATCTGGTAACCTTAGATCTAATATTAAGATAAATCTGTAGATTAAAATATACACAACTTCATAGGGGAAGCAAAACATTTTAAAAGGGCAATGGTTGTAGGCCCTATTTTTTTTGTGACAGAATGCTCTTCATAAATATTCAGTTATATTAGAAAAGAAGAAATAAGACTTGGAATAAGACAGAAGAGGAAGCAATAGTGCCACATAAGACTGAAAATGTTTTTAGTCTTTGCTCTATTGTTTGTTTTCTCTTTGCTCTAGAAACCAAAGAAGCATCGTCTAAGTGCCACTGTCCTATGCCAGCAAAGCTTCTGCTGGCCATTATGGTTCTTCTACTTCTCGCAATCCTCGCCTTTGCCATTGGTCTGGGTGGTGAGTCAGTCATTATTTATTCAGTTTCCATATATTCAATCACAAGCTTGTAGCAGCGAAGTGCACGCAATGAAGTCAGCTGCAGGATCCAAGCCAATTTATTGTGCACAGGCTCAGACAGCGAGTGCATCCAAAAGTGACTGAGCAATGGAGTACAGAAGCAAATTCCTTATATACAATTTTTACAGTTTGATACAGGCAAACTTTCTATTGGTCCCAACGCCCCTTGCACCTGTCCAATCGGGGACCCTCTCTGGGCCTAGCTCCTTGCTCCCCCTGCTCAGACAATTCTAACAAAGGCACAGTCTTAGACATAGATACATTTCTACTTTAAGGCCATTTCTAGCTCAGAGAATGCAGGAACATGTCTGTCATCAGCATAGAGGAATTAATATAGGCATTATGCGAACGTTTCAAAAACAGTTTTAAAACCAGTCAAAAGCAGTTTCTCTAACTCTGGTTCTTCTCAGCACTAGTCTCAGGTGGGGGTTGGGGTCTAGGCCTAGTTTACAGGCCATAGCCTACCACATTCCCCCCTTTGATTATTCTCAACCCGACTAAAAGGAGGGTGAGAAATTAATCACATATCAGACTCTTGTTAAACTAATGCTCTCATCTTGGGGTATAGCCTGATACTGCCAGATGGCGAACACTCTGGCTGCTGCCTTACATTCTACCGTACTATCAATAATGGAGGTAAACATTTGCATACAAAGAGGCAGAAAACATGGGAGAAGCATGCACATAGCTATCATTACAAGAACTGCAAACATAAAAGTCTTTATTCCACCTAGGCCTGAAAATAGGGTTCCAGACCATCCACTGAGGTCAAGGCCATTCCAAGTCTGGAATGGTACATATGCATGCCTGCGCATATTGTCAGCTATTTCTTCAACGACCTGACCTTGATCATCAATTTGCAAACAGCAGTTAGTGAAATTAAACTTACCACACACACCACCCTCAGATGCTAGTAAATAATCAAGTGCTAAGCGGTTCTGGTAAATAGCTGTATGCATTTCGGTACTCTGCTTTGCCAAAAGAATTAATGCTCTACTGGTTTCATTGGTCATGATTTCTACAACAGCTTGTAAGCGTATAATACGATTCAACATATAAATAGGAGTGCGGTATCCCCAGGTCCCGTCTTGTGCCCAAGTGGCTGGGCCATAATATGAGATAATTCGCTCAGGGGGCCACTCATCACCCTCCCACTTATCGCATTGTCCAATCTTGAGGGTGCTGCGCTTCCGTCGACCATTGTAGATGGGGAAGCCTAACTGCTCCCCTTGAGAAAGTGGGATAAGGAAGAATGAAGGTCGTATTGTTCCCAAGACACGTGCCCCTCCCCAGCTGGTAGGGAGTCGGGCATATGCTCGAGCGCCACAAATCCAATATAGCCCAGGAGGGGCTTCCCAAGTGTTGGTCAGGGTGAGGTTAGTCCATAGCTTGGCCAGATGAGGGAAAGAGATCAAAGGGTTGGGAGTTTCTGTAGCATTAACACCTGACCACCAGGATGTCTTCTTTGTGGTGGCATTATAAATTCGTTGGCTCAAGCAAATCAGTTGTCCCACCGGTATGGTGAACTGTGGTCCCATTCGGACGAAACAGAGACGGCCGACGATGGTGTTGGCCAGCACCCATTCACTAGCAGTCTTGTTCAGGGCGGTCTGGTTATAGGGGATGGAGTAGTTAAGTTCTCTTGCTTCCCAGGGCCACTGGTCTCCCATCTTGGTTCCGCCACAGAAGAAACAGTTAGAAATGTGGAGACTTGAGGCCACAGCTCCAGCTAGCTCAATGAATAAATTCTGTGTAATCTGGGGAAGTTCTATCTCCGTCTGCATTGCTTCATAGAAGGTATGGTGTATTTGATAAGGTGAGGAAATGCGGGTCTTGGTGTTAAGTTGTATATGCAGGAAGGTTCCAGGGTCCACTCCCCTTCCCGCTATACGTAAGCCAAATCCATATCCTGGCTTCCATTGGCTAGGGTTAAAGACAAGGAGCTTCATGGGATTACAGGTACCTTTCAGGCACTTAAGGGGGGTCAGCAGTGGCAGTCTCTCCAAATTCGCTCGACGTTGATCTCCATCTTGCCCCTGAGGTGCATCAGTCCAGGTGGCATAGTATACGCACTCCCACTTGGGGCAAAAGTAGGCGTCTTCAGATGCTTCAACATAAGTAGTAGGGGCACGTGTTCCGGTACATATTCCCCACCGGTAGGCTCCTTCGGGACACATGTATTTCTCATCATGGTAGTAAATTCGCTCATTGTCAACAGATCCACAGCTATAGTAGCCATTTCTGTTGATGGCCTCACAGGCATCAAAGTAAAGAGGGGCCGGTTTAGTGGGATCTGCGAGCTGTCGTGTAGCATTCAAGAGGGCTCCATCCTCGTTGTTCCATCGTAACTCCAGAACATGGTATGAGGGGTTCTGTCGAGGGTTAAAACAAGTTCTCACGTTGCCTTTTGTACAGATACTTAATTCTGTACCATTATATACACACCGGCTAGTCATGCCAGTGCAGGTGTAAAAGGAGTGATAGAGCAAAGTTTGGGTAACGTTTGTTCCGACTCGGGTAGTGGTGATACAGGCCGCGCAGGGAGGTAAAGCAAAAGTCATTTTAAGGGACCCCAGGGTTACCGCAGACAGGAGTAGGGTTGTAGATTCCTCAAGTTTCTGCCGTACGTAGACCTGCCAGCTTCCGGCTGGGTGGCAGGAGTAGGGCTGTAGACTCTCACAGCTGTGGTTGTCATCGTAGCGTGAGTCGCAATGATGACGCTGGATGGGTGGTTGAAGTCCAGGGACGAAGTTCGGTGGTCGCCGCTGGTTTTACTCGACTGTGATGGATCCAAGGTTCCAGTTCTGCAACTTTGACGGCTGTAGGGGTTGACAAGATGATGACATAGGGTCCTCTCCAATGAGGTGCTAGCGGTGCGTTTCTCCACTCCTTGATCCACACCGAAGTTCCAGGCTTATAGGGATGCAGAGGTTCGGTCAGGTTGATTGCACCCATGCATGGAGATTCTGCAAAACAGAACCTAGAACCACTAGTTCTTGTCTGGTGATTTCAGACCCAATTTGACTCATATCCCATTTTATCCCTTGAACAATGGGTGGAGGTCGCCCATATAAGACTTCAAAAGGGGAAACACCTAATGACTTGGTGTGGGCTGAATGTATCCTGAGGAGGGCTATAGGAAGAGACTGGGGCCATTTCAAGTGAGCTTCCTGACAGAGTTTGGACAGCTGGGCCTTCAGGGTCTGATTCATTTGCTCTACTTTTCCTGAACTTTGGGGTCTATAAGCTGTGTGTAACTTCCACTGCACTTGTAGGGCTTGGGCCAGCTGCTGGGTTACTTGGGATACAAATGAGGGCCCATTGTCTGATCCTATAACTAATGGTATACCAAACCGGGGAATGATTTCATGGAGCAGAACTTTGGTAACTTCCCTGGCTTTCTCAGTTCTGGTGGGGAAAGCCTCCACCCATCCAGAGAACGTACAAACCAGGACTAACAGGTAATGGTATCCATTCGCTCGTGGCATTTCTGCAAAGACCACCTGGATATTTCCCATGGGGGTGACTCCTACTGACTGGACTCTTGGGGGTAGGTTAGGACCCTGCCGGGCATTGTTCTTGGCACAGGTTAAACATCTTCGGGCTACTGAGGCTGTCAGGGGTCCTAATAGTGAGATGCAAAAGTGAGGTTTGAGCGCTTTTTCCATCGCAGTTTTCCCATAATGTGTGGCTTGGTGGAAAGCTTGGACAAAGGCAGGACCTAATGTTTCAGGGATCACAGTTGGGCCAGGAGGAAGACTACCTGTTGGCGGTGGTAGCACTATCCACCCGTTCTCTAATAACACTCCTCCTTCTGTTTGGCAATAATAGTCCAGCTCTTTGGAAGTGTATCGAGGGGTCCATGCATTGAGGGGTACTGGGAATATGGCTGCCTGGACCGTAGTACTGGAGGTAGGAGCTTGTTGTGTGGTGGCCGCTTCTCGAGCCGCAGTGTCAGCAAATCTATTTCCTCGTGAAACTTCTCCTTCCCCTACCTGATGACCTCGGCAATGCATTACTGCAACTTGTTTGGGGGCCCATACAGCATCTAACAATGTCAATATCTCAGGGCCGTACTTGATGGACTTGCCTCCCGAGGTTATTAACCCACGTTCCTTGTACAGGGCCCCATGTGCATGCAATGTTGTGAAGCACAAAAACTCACTCCATCAAAAACAATTGTAATCTGCAGGAAAATCTTAAGAAAACTTGTTTGTCAAAACAAAAACAAGGTCTCAGCATATACGGGCATATAGTGAAACAGGTCCAAAATGTCCAGACCGTAAACACACTAACAGGGCCCAATTACATCAATGACCTTGGAAAATACTACAGGCAGCCAGCTTCATCCATAGATAAGCACATAAATACTTAAAGTGTAAAAACCACTTAGCTGTAACAATAGCTGTAACACTAGTGCTTGAATCCGGATAGCCAGCTACCGTCCCCGACGTTCTTACAAAGAGCCCTCAAACGTTTCACGAGCAGTCTCGCTTTCTCAAGGGATACTGAAATACAAACACAAACACAACATATCTTAATCTGCCTCACCACAGATAACCAATATCTAAAATTAAAAGCATAAAAATCAACACCCAAACAGCAAACCACTGACCTGCCAGCTAATCATCAACAATGCTGTGCAGAAAACGCCGCCCATGCGCACTCTAATGCTACACCCTCCTTTTAAAGGGAGTCCCCACGAATGACGTACGGGGATGCCTACACTGAAACTCCATCCCCAACTCAAACACACACCGCCCAATCAATACGGAGATTCAGTCCCTCCGGGGCCACAGTGTGCAATTTATGTATCCATCTTTGTTCACACACCAACAGTGTCTGTTCTCTGCTCCTGCCTTCCCATCCAGATAAGACATGATCTAAACAAAAACACCGCAAGTCACAGAAATGATGTTGAAATTCCAAAAAATGCTGAACCAAAGGAGCCTCCCACACAGCACATTTAAGTCTACTCTTGTTTTCTAACATTCTCTTCCGAAACGGTCGACACGTACTACCCACATACAACAGCTGGCACGGACATTGAATCCCATACACTACAAAAGAAGAATCACAGGAAGTCCAATGCTCAAGCTTGTACTGAACATGATGATATTCAAAATGGGAGATCATACAAGAGACCTCACAAATCGAGCAGTGTCCGCAAATATTATGACCACCGCCGGTCAACCCGCCCCCTGGCATGGACCTCAGGCTTGGCGGGCACAATAATTCCCGCAAATTTTTTTGACGTTGCCACACACATCAGACCGCTTGATTTTCTAACCCCGGGATAGTGTGTACCACCCCTATGTGTTTCCGGACGATGTGTTGGATATTAAAACTAAAGGGGGAGTACTTAGAAATAAAATTCACATGCTCCTCCCCCCCCAACCGGGCATTTTTATTCCGAGGTACCAACAATAAAGAGCGATTATTATACAGAGCCCTCTTGTATGCGTCCCGAACCACCCGCGATGGATAACCCCTGGCCAAAAAGCCCTGGGCCAGAACTTTGGACTTGCTCTTAAAGTCAAAAAGATCCGAGCAGTTCCTACGGTAGCGAATAAATTTGGAAAAAGGAAGACTGTTCCGAAGACCCTGCGTATGTGCACTAGAATAGTGCAGCAATGTGTTACGATCCGTGGGTTTCCGATGTACTGACGTCATCCACCCATGCCCACGTTTACGTACCACAACATCCAAAAACACCATCTCCTCAAAGCTGGAAACACTAGTAAACTGTATGTTGGCTTCACAGCCATTCAGCCACTGCACAAACGTCTGGAACTCCGCGGCCGAACCGCGCCAGAGAACAAAAATGTCATCAATGAATCTACACCACAAACAAATGTGTGTGGAAAACGGGGATTGAGCCACCCACTTCTCCTCATACTTCCCCATATAGAGGTTAGCCACCGAAGGGGCGCAGGTTGCGCCCATTGTGACACCAACCAACTGATGATACAGGGCATCTTCAAACTGGAAATAATTATCATGAATGGCCAGCTGAACCAGCCGCCTGACAAACAAAACCATCTCAGGAGCCAAATCACCCCTCTGCTGCAAGCACTCCTCAACCACAACTACTGCATCTGCCTGGGGGATCGAGGTATATAATGAGGCAACATCCAGAGTGGCTAACAGAATGTCAGGAGAGCTAGCCAAAACTGAATGATTCTCTAAGATGTTTAAAAAATGCATAGTGTCCCTAATGTAAGCTGGAATCTCCAATAGAAAAGGTCTCAAAAAAGAATCTGTAAATACAGAAAGGGGTTCCAGCACCGTGCCCCTAGTGGACACGATGGGACGACCCGGCGGTTGCTGTAAATTTTTATGCACTTTAGGTAGCAAATAAAACTTAGCTATTGAAGGGCTTTGAACATTCAAAAAAGAGTATTCTTTTTTTGAAATTAATTTGGAAGTGAGAGCTGTAGTAGTGAGATCCTGAATGCTCTTTTGCAGATCAGTGGTGGGGTCTGCAGACAAAACCTCATAAGTAACAGTGTCAGAAAGTTGGCGACGTGCTTCCTGCAGATAATCCTCTCGAGCCACACCACCACTGCACCCCCCTTATCAGCATTACGAATTACCAGATTGGAATTAGCCCTCAGATCAGCAAGTGCTTTCTTTTCAGCCTGAGATAAAGTTGAAAAATATTTTTTTGAATGGGATGTTTCCAGGAGCTCGACGTCATGCAAAACAAGCTGTTTAAAAATCAGCAAAGCAGGAGGTAACTGTCCAGGTGGGTTCCACATTGACTTCAAAGGCAATGGAACACAATTAAGATTGTGAGGATCAATTTCCCCAGCACCCCTCGGACGTGTTGAAAAAAAGAACTTCAAATGCAATTTCCGAATCAAGCATTCTAGATCAAATTGAAACTGAAAAGAGTCAAACATTGTCATGGGCACATAGGAAAGGCCTTTCTCAAGGACTCTGCACTGAGCATCAGTCAAAACCGTAGAAGATAAGTTAATGACAAGAGATGAGGAATGAATAACAGAGGCTGTTTGAGGAGAGGGGCCAGCTATTGGCCCCCTACTCGTCCTTTGGACCTCTCTCGAGTGCCTCCTTTCTTGTCGAGAGTCCCACCATTGTCCAAAAAAATACTCTGAGCAGACTTGCTTGAATCACCAGTAGAGGAATCATCTGAGGAACGATCGAATTCAATATGTTTTTTCTGTTTCCTCTGCAACTTCCGACCCGGATTGAGCCAGGGATAGACATATCCGGAGGTATAATCCTCATAGTCACGCTTCAATTTTTTAGCCTTCGCTGCTCTGACTTCATCACGTAATTGGGCCAATTGCTTAGCCAGATCTTCACTGTGGGTCTTAAAACTTAGAGCAGTATCTTTAGACTTAAGTTCAGCCAACAATTCTTCGGCTTCTTTGTTTAGCGCCTTCAAACTTGCTTTCGCCGTATCTATCACAAGAACCATTAAGTCCAAAGAGCATTTGTTCAAGATACAGGTACACTTGCCCATAAACACCGAATCAGAAGCAAACAAGCGTAGCTCTTTGTAAACTCGAAGCCCCCGGGGAATGTGCTGGCGACGGACATATTCAAGCAGAGAAAGACGGTGGAGCTCAGAACGAACAATGCGTTACTGCAAACTTAGCAATTTGTCCCAGCTGGCAGAAGCCTCAGCGGACTCAGATCCCTGTAAACCAAAAGGGGTCTGTTCTGTGCATAACTTTGAGATGTGTTCACTAGAGAAACTAAAAATTTCTTTCCAAGATGATGACTGACCTTTGTCATGAGGTAGACAGCACAGACCCTGAAATATTAAGAAATAATAGGAAAGAAGAGCTTACCTTACAGCCACATGTGCAGTTGCAGCATTCACAGTGCAGAGAGGCAGGGGAAAAGAAAACAAACTTTCCACATGGTTTTAGTGAGGCAGTAAGAATTGAGGGTTCCAATCAGGCTCACCTGGACCCAGACTCACGTTCTACGTTAGTTGAGCAGAGAGATAAAAACAGGTGGGAAATCCCACAGAGACAGAAAGAGAAGAGGTGGAAGGAGAAGGAGAAGGAGAGAGAAGGGAAGCTGGAGCCTGGATTAGGGCTGGAGCAGGAGTTTGATTGTGAGGAGGAAAGCAGAGACCAAAGGAAGTCTGACTGCAGTTCCAGGCAGGCTTGGAGAGAAGGTGAGAACAGAACTCCCAAGCAGTTACAGAAAGACACGTTGCCTTGGAGAACCAGGGCTGAAGAAAGGCAGGCTGATAAACCCAGGAGAGCTAAGAAAGACAGTAGCAAAGTCTTCCCAGCCAGAGGGGTCCTCATACCGAGGCAAACAGCCCAGCCAACAGAAGGCAGAGGTCACATCCAGGGAAGCTCACTGAAGGCAGGAAGTGAGTTTCCTTCAGCCAAGCAAAGAAGAGCAGGTTGCAGGGCAGAGAGAAAGCCTTGGCTAGAGGCAGAGGAGTGTGAAACCATCTTCTCCACAGGAAAAGATAAGTACCCTATCTTTTGTGAAGGGAGAGAAGGGGGTCTCCGTGGGAAAAGCCAGGCTTACAACAAGCTAGTGAACTCTTATTGGCCTAAGCCGTGGGAAGAAATCCCCAGCACAGCTCCTGCTATCTGGGACACCCAAAAGCAGCTCCAACTTGCAGCAACTGAGGTTTCCCCAGGGCAAGATTTGGAGAGCAGTTTCACAGGGGCTCAGTGTCCATACACAGGACCAGGTCCTGGCCCTATGCAGTGGGAGAGCTATAGCACGGAAAACATCCCTGAGCCCATGGAATGTGCTTTATGTGTGGCTGATAACATAGAGTCTCTCTGTTAAGAAGAGGAGCAAGAAAGAAAGTGTATTTCTGTACATTGGAAATGTGATGGACTATTACTTGCTGGAAAGAAGCATAATTATTATTTGTTAAGCATCCTCTACACCGGTGAAGCAACCGTTCTTTTATGTTGTCCTTATTCTATGACATCCACAAGGGAAAGGGAATAAAACCCAACCTTAATTTCACTCTGGTCACGACTACAGTGTCCTTATTTCCACAACTCAAGGCTATACCCGGGTCTAGGCAACCGCCTAGGACCGGCGTAGTCTCACAAATGGCGTAGTTCTTGGATGTCAGGAAAAGAGGACACCGTACAAGAGGGACGGAGTCACCAGCGCCAGAGGACACAACCAGGACGGCGGTGGAACCACGCCCAGACAATTCACAGGATCGGGAGCAGTCAAGGACCTTCTCAAGGCCAGAATCACCACCTAACTCAGGTAATAGTATCTGGGTACAGCCAGGGTGGGATTCTGAGGAGGTATCTGAGGGACTGAAAGTCCTAGTCTGGTAGCATAGAGAAAAAAAAAAAAAAAAGGGAGGTTCCGCACTTGGTTTTTTTCTTCTCTGATTATTGCAGGTTGTCAGCATGGAGACTCCAGCGGATATCCTGAAGTGGATGGGGCTCCAGTTTGAGAAGCAACGCAAACTTGCCCAGCAGTGCCAAGAACAAGCCCTAGCCGCCATGCAGATACAGCAAAAGCCGCTGACGGACTTGTTGCAGGTGGTACTGCAGGAGCGGCAAGCCAAGAAGAAAACCGAAGGACACTTTGGTGGGGTAGGCCCACAGACATGTGGAATTTTGTCTTTTGGACAGTGGTCAGGAAAAGACAATATAGACGATTTTCTTGAAGCCTTTGAGCGTGTAGCTCGTGGTGCAGGCTAGCCCGAGCAACAATGGGCGGTTCGCCTAGCTACCTCCCTGACGGGAGAATCCCTGGCGGCATACAAGGCTATGCCAGCCGCCCAGGCTAATGAGTATACTAATGTGAAAGCAGCCATACGGGATAGGCTAGGCCTGTCACCTATGGTATACCGTAGGATGTTGAGAGCTACCAAAATCCAACAAGGTGAAACTCCGAAGGCATTAGGCCAACGGATTCGTAGCCTAGTATGGAAGTGGCTCATGCCAGAAGGGAAGACAATAGAGCACATTTTAGATATGCTTGTGTTAGAGCAGTTCTTTGAAGCTGTGCCAGCTGAGGTAAGGTCATTCCTCACTCTACAGAATTGCCAGACGACAGACGAGGCTGCTCTCCTAATGGAAAGATTCATTGAGGCTCAGATAGCCCGTGGACCGCAGGGAGAAGCGAGCGACTCGCGTGGCATGGCAAACTCTGGTAGAGTAATGAAGGACAGAGTGTAACTAGCAATGCACAAAAACTCACTCCATCAAAAACAATTGTAATCTGCAGGAAAATCTTAAGAAAACTTGTTTGTCAAAACAAAAACAAGGTCTCAGCATATACGGGCATATAGTGAAACAGGTCCAAAATGTCCAGACCGTAAACACACTAACAGGGCCCAATTACATCAATGACCTTGGAAAATACTACAGGCAGCCAGCTTCATCCGTAGATAAGCACATAAATACTTAAAGTGTAAAAACCACTTAGCTGTAACAATAGCTGTAACACTAGTGCTTGTTTGTCAGGCGGCTGGTTCAGCTGGCCATTCATGATAATTATTTCCAGTTTGAAGATGCCCTGTATCATCATTTGGTTGGTGTCGCAATGGGCGCAACCTGCGCCCCTTCGGTGGCTAACCTCTATATGGTATGAGGAGAAGTGGGTGGCTCAATCCCCGTTTTCCACACACATTTGTTTGTGGTGTAGATTCATTGATGACATTTTTGTTCTCTGGTGCGATTCAGCCGCAGAGTTCCAGACGTTTGTGCAGTGGCTGGATGGCTGTGAAGCCAACATACAGTTTACTAGTGTTTCCAGCTTTGAGGAGATGGTGTTTTTGGATGTTGTGGTACGTAAACGTGAGCATGGGTGGATGACGTCAGTACATCGGAAACCCATGGATCGTAACACATTGCTGCACTATTCTAGTGCACATCCGCAGGGTCTTCGGAACAGTCTTCCTTTTTCCAAATTTATTCGCTACCGTAGGAACTGCTCGGATCTTTTTGACTTTAAGAGCAAGTCCAAAGTTCTGGCCCATGGCTTTTTGGCCAGGGGTTATCCATCGCGGGTGGTTCGGGACGCATACAAGAGGGCTCTGTATAATAATCGCTCTTTATTGTTGGTACCTCGGAATAAAAATGCCCGGTTGGGGGGGGAGGAGCATGTGAATTTTATTTCTAAGTACTCCCCCTTTAGTTTTAATATCCAACACATCGTCCGGAAACACATAGGGGTGGTACACACTATCCCGGGGTTAGAAAATCAAGCGGTCTGATGTGTGTGGCAACGTCAAAAAAATTTGCGGGAATTATTGTGCCCGCCAAGCCTGAGGTCCATGCCAGGGGGCGGGTTGACCGGCGGTGGTCATAATATTTGCGGACACTGCTCGATTTGTGAGGTCTCTTGTATGATCTCCCATTTTGAATATCATCATGTTCAGTACAAGCTTGAGCATTGGACTTCCTGTGATTCTTCTTTTGTAGTGTATGGGATTCAATGTCCGTGCCAGCTGTTGTATGTGGGTAGTACGTGTCGACCGTTTCGGAAGAGAATGTTAGAAAACAAGAATAGACTTAAATGTGCTGTGTGGGAGGCTCCTTTGGTTCAGCATTTTTTGGAATTTCAACATCATTTCTGTGACTTGCGGTGTTTTTGTTTAGATCATGTCTTATCTGGATGGGAAGGCAGGAGCAGAGAACAGACACTGTTGGTGTGTGAGCAAAGATGGATACATAAATTGCACACTGTGGCCCCGGAGGGACTGAATCTCCGTATTGATTGGGCGGTGTGTGTTTGAGTTGGGGGTGGAGTTTCAGTGTAGGCATCCCCGTACGTCATTCGTGGGGACTCCCTTTAAAAGGAGGGTGTAGCATTAGAGTGCGCATGGGCGGCGTTTTCTGCACAGCATTGTTGATGATTAGCTGGCAGGTCAGTGGTTTGCTGTTTGGGTGTTGATTTTTATGCTTTTAATTTTAGATATTGGTTATCTGTGGTGAGGCAGATTAAGATATGTTGTGTTTGTGTTTGTATTTCAGTATCCCCTGAGAAAGCGAGACTGCTCGTGAAACGTTTGAGGGCTCTTTGTAAGAACGTCGGGGACGGTAGCTGCCTATCCGGATTCAAGCACTAGTGTTACAGCTATTGTTACAGCTAAGTGGTTTTTACACTTTAAGTATTTATGTGCTTATCTATGGATGAAGCTGGCTGCCTGTAGTATTTTCCAAGGTCATTGATGTAATTGGGCCCTGTTAGTGTGTTTACAGTCTGGACATTTTGGACCTGTTTCACTATATGCCCGTATATGCTGAGACCTTGTTTTTGTTTTGACAAACAAGTTTTCTTAAGATTTTCCTGCAGATTACAATTGTTTTTGATGGAGTGAGTTTTTGTGCATTGCAATGTTGTGAAAGCATATTTAGAATCTGTGTATACATTTAAGTGGAGCCCTGTCCCTATTATCAGTGCCCTAGTGAGGGCTATCAGTTCAGCTCTTTGCGTTGAGGTTCCCGGGGCCAAAGCTGATGACTCTACTACCATGTCCAGGGTCACCACTGCATAGCCAGCACATCTTCGTCCATTGATGACAAGGCTACTTCCATCCACAAAGAAAGTTCGTTCATGGTCATTTAATGGGACATCAGTTAGATCAGGGCAACTTGAGAAGACAGTGTCCATAACTTCCAAGCAATCATGGTCCGGTGGGCCTGGACCAATTGGTAACAGCGTAGCAGGGTTCAAAGCTTGACTGACAATCAACTGCAATCGGGGGTTTTCACATAACATACTCTGATACTTCAGCATCCGTGAATTCGTAAACCAGTAGTTTCCTTTGTGTTCCATAAGAGTTAAGACAGAGTGTGGTACTGTAACTTGGAGGTTCTGACCCAGAGTGAGCTTGTCGGCCTCACCTGCCAGGAGGGCTGTAGCTGCAACGGCTCTTAGGCAAGGTGGCCATCCTTTTGCTGCTTTGATAGGTAAGCCACTGGTCGCTGCCAGGATCCAAGGGATTGAGTCAATACTCCCACAGCATTTCCACTTGACTCATGTACGTAGAGGCAAAATGGTTTTTGTACATCTGGCAGGCCTAAGGCTGGTAATGACATCAGGGCTGCTTTCAGCGCTCGGAATGCTGCATTCTGCTCTGGTCCCCACTCCAAGGGGGATCGCTCCGTACCTTTGGTGGCCTGGTACAATGGCTTTGCCATCAACGCAAAGTTGGGTATCCATATTCGACAATAGCCTGCAGCTCCCAGGAAGGCCCTAACCTGCTTCCTAGTGGTGGGGGTAGGGATGCGACACACTGCTTCCTTCCGTTCTGATCCCAATCTCTGGATCCCTTTGGACAGATGGAATCCCAGATATTTTACTTTGGTTTGGCACAACTGCGCTTTGGCTCTGGAGACCTTGTATCCAGCTTCATTCAGTAGGTGCAAGAGATCACTGGTGGCGTTCACACATTCGATTTTGGAGTTGGTGGCTACTAGTAGGTCATCTACATATTGAAGGAGAACTCTCTCCCCTGGAGTCACAGGGTAACTTGAAAGATCTTGATTGAGGGCAGCACTGAAGAGAGTAGGTGAGTTCTTGAATCCTTGAGGTAACCGAGTCCAAGTAAGTTGGCCTCGCCTTCCTGTGGTTGGGTCCTCCCATTCAAATGCAAACAGAAGTTGACTGGTTGGTGCTAAACGTATGCAGAAAAAGGCATCCTTTAAATCCAAGACGGTGAAGTGAGTAGCCTCAGCGGGAATTAGTCCCAGGAGAGTATATGGGTTTGGTACTACTGGATGTATGGTTTCAACTGCATTATTTACTCGTCTCAAGTCCTGCACTGGGCGGTAGTCACCTGTCCCAGGCGTCTTAACTGGGAGGAGGGGGGTATTCCAGGGCGATTGGCACTCTTTGAGAAGTCCGTACTTCAGTAATTTCATTAGATGACAGTGAATTTCTTCAATCGCCGGTCGCGGGAGAGGATATTGTCTCACGTGCACTGGTCTACTCCTGGCTTGAGGGTGACAAGCACAGGGGCAATATTCTTCGCTAGGCCAGAAGGATTATCCTCCACCCAGACCTCGGGCGGAGCTGAGATTCTGGTGGGGATACAGGGACTGGCTGCCTTGGTCGGAGATGCACTATAGAACCGCCATTCTTCTTCCCGGGGGACAGTAAGCACCATCAGGCCAGCAGATTTCGAGTTCACAGTCATTTCCATCTTTCCTCCTTCAACAAAGGATATCTGCGCCTGGAGCTTGGCAAGCATATCTCGGCCCAAAAGAGGGATTGGGCACTCGGGCATGTATAGAAACTGGTGTGTTATCTTCCGTCCCCCTAGTTCACAAGTGCGGTTCTGCAAGAAAGGCTTTGTGGCCCTAACTCCTGTAGCTCCGACAATGGTAGTAGATCGAGAAGATAGAGGGGCCACTGGTTTTGCTACTACTGAATGTTCTGCCCCCGTATCCACCATAAAGTCCATATATTGGTCCCCAATCTTTAAACTGACCATAGGCTCCTGGGGACCTAGGGGAAACTTGGAGCCCGGTCTGGCCTAGTCTTCATCCATGCCGTAACCCTCTTCGGCTGCCACTCCCTCTATAGCTGCTTCTTCCTGCTGGAACTGTGTGCGATTCATTCCTCCCCTATGCTGGAATCTTCCCCCTGCTCTCCTCATGCTCCCTCCTCCCCTCCAGGAGGCGGAGTCAAGGTATGGGCATTCATTCTTCCAATGTCCTTCTTCCTTACAGTGGGCGCACTGATTTGCGCCCAATGGGGACCGACTATCTCCTCGGCCCCTTCCACGTCCTCGAGTCCTTTGGTTAGAGAAACTTCCTCCACGTCGTTCAACTAAAGCTGCAGCAAGGAACTCAGCTTTCTTCTTCATTTTACGTTCACTTTCCTTCTGACGTTCTTGATCACGATTCACAAACACCTTCTGAGCAACTTCCATTAACTGGGCTGCATTCATGCCCGCAAATCCTTCCAACTTCTGCAGTTTCCGTTTTATGTCTCCCTGGGACTGACTCACAAAGGCTGCATTCACCATGCGCAAATTTTCTTGGGCCGCTGGGTCATATGGGGTATAAAGTCTGTAAGCTTCAGATAAGCGCTCATAAAAGGCTGCTGGGCTCTCATCTGGATGCTGGAGGACTTCAGCTACTTTTCCGATGTTCATGGCCCTCTGGCCTCCTCTCTTCAGGCCCTGCAGTAGGGCCTGGCGGAGCCAGGTAAGGGCCGTCGCCCCGGTTGCACTGTTTGGATTCCACTTGGGATCGTCATTTGGGAAATCCACCGTGGCTGCTTGCCAGGGATCTAGGCCTGTGTCTTCCACAGGATTTTCTTCTAACCATCGGGTGGCTGCCTGCACAATCTGTGCTTGTTCTTCGGTAGTGAAAAGGGTAGACAGGAGCTGGCGGCAATCAGACCAGGTACGCTGATGGGTTTGCATGATGCTAGACATTAACTCTGTTAATTCTTGGGGCTTCGCAGTGTAGGACGCATAATGAGTCTTCCAATTCAATAAATCTGTGGTGGAGAAGGGCATGTAAACAAGACTGGTGGGCCCCACCACAACCTAGTCCCGATCATTAAGGATAGGTAGCCCCGGGAACTGGTGTAACGGCATAACGTGACTATCTTTCTGACTTCTATTGTATTTCTGAGGGCGTAATGTAACTTAGTTTGCTGGAATTTGGCTCCTCTGCTCCGATCTCTAGCAACAGGTGACCCTGGACTGGCAACAGAATCCCTGCTTGCTGTATCATCGGTGGACTGTGGCTCTTCCGAGTCACTCAGGCCAGAGCTGGGGCTTCCGCTCGGGTGGGGGTGCGTCTCCTCTGGGTGTGGAGGGGGCGGGAGGACCAGAGGCAAGTTGGGAGGAGTGGATCCTCCCGCACCAGGCTCTGCTCGGTGCTGTGGCGGAGCCGAGTGGACTGGCCTATAAAGGAACTGGAGCGGATAGGTTGGTATTTCTGGCGATTCTGGGGCTGAATAGACAGGCAGCTTTTCTCCTTCAAACTTACGGGCCCCCCTTGTGGTCACTACCATTATCCTACACTGTTCCTCGTGGCAGCGCTTCATCCAGGAGGGCTCTTTTTCACAAATGTTTAACCAGGAATCTATATAGGGGAATTGGTCGGGGTGTTCTCTACGTACAATCTGATGTACTCGGGATATAATTCTAACATCAAAAGTACCACCAGGGGCCACTCGGTGACCAGCACCGGCCACTCCCTATCACAAAGTATTCCTAATCGGGACGGAGACATTTTTACTCCATAATCACCGTCAAAACCCTTCTTAAAATTCTTGATCATACATTTTAGTGGAGTTTGCGTGGACTCCGCCCCTCCCATAATGACGTACACAACAACAGACAGTAGGGTGGGTAGTATGGCTGCAGGTAAGGGGTCCGTACAGCCCTAGGAACAAATAGGGAGACAAACACCAACCGCTTCCTCCTTTTCGCGACCTGGGCGCAGTCGCCCGGCCAGGAACTGCGCTATTCAGGAGTCCGCTGTCAAGTGGTCTATGTTTCAAGACCTCTCATTCACGCACACACAACCGAACATGCTAGCAAGACGTTTTCCCAAATTTTCCCAGGCCCTATCTAACTAACCAAGAGCAGCCGGTCTCGCGCATACTCATGCAAGACTTTACTCAGACTGCTAACAAACCAAGAAAAGGGCAGTAGTTTGGGCCTCACGCATACTCATGCAAGGCTTACTCGGACGTGCCCTGAGAGGTGATTAGACTCTCGGTACCTTTTACCAAATCAGTCTCGCGCATACTCATGCAAGACTTACCCAAACCTAACTGACTAAGGAACAAGAAAATTTCTACTCACCGGATCCGGTACCAGATACAGAACCAGCTCTTGGGTTGAATCCTGGACTCCCCTCGGGTTCGGAGGTGTTGGCCGGTCGGGCCCAGTAATCCGCCGAGGCAAGGCGGAACCCTCTCCGATACAAGAGGACTGGTGGAGCCTGAGGTTTCCCCTGCGGTCGGACAGACACGTTCCTAACCGGGCCAAACCTTGAGGTGGTAATACGTGGTATATTCACTTGAATACCATCCACTACTCGCACATTCCCGGCCAATGCACCAAGAATATGTAGCAGCGAAGTGCACGCAATGAATAAAACCAGGAGTCAGCTGTAGGATCCAAGCCAATTTATTGTGCACAGGCTCAGACAGTGAGTGCATCCAAAAGTGACTGAGCAATGGAGTACAGAAGCAAATTCCTTATATATAATTTTTACAGTTTGATACAGGCAAACTTTCTATTGGTCCCAACGTCCCTTGCACCTGTCCAATAGGGGACCCTCTCTGGGCCTAGCTCCTTGCTCCCCCTGCTCAGACAATTCTAACAAAGGCACAGTCTTAGACATAGATACATTTCTACTTCAAGGCCATTTCTAGCTCAGAGAATGCAGGAACATGTCTGTCATCAGCATAGAGGAATTAATAAAGGCATTATGCGAACGTTTCAAAAACAGTTTTAAAACCAGTCAAAAGCAGTTTCTCTAACTCTGGTTCTTCTCAGCACTAGTCTCAGGTGGGGGGGCCTAGGCCGTTTACAGGCCATAGCCTACCACAAGCTCAGTGACATACCAAGGGCGGGGCACTGGGTGCGGCCTGCCCCGGGTGCCAGTCGGGACGGTGTGTACCCCTGGCAGGCCCACGGAAGCAGCATGGCAACAAGCTTACCCTAAAGCTGGCTTGCTGCCATGCTGTCTCCGTGGGCCCGCTGCTCTCCTCTCCTGGCCAAAGTCTTGTGAATCGCAAAACCTCGACTGGGAAAGGAGAGCAGCAGGCCCACAGAGACAGTGTGGCAAGCCAACTTTAGGGTAAGTTTGTTTTCTGCGCTGCCTCTGGGAGGTGGGAGGGTGACACAGAGGGGTGCCAGCTGCATGGGGAGAGGGAGGGTGGCCAGGAATGTTACTGAGTAAGCTACTGAACTTCCTTGTTGGTGTTTCTTCATATGTTCTTATTACTGATTCTGAGCATATCCAGGTCACTTAGCCATACTTGCCTACGCAACCAAAGACACATTTCAGCTGTCATCCATAGAGCGTGACAGGATATTACACTTCCTTCAAGACAGTCCCATTTTCCCTCACTATACTCCATATTTCTGGGTGGTTGAGCACACAAAATCCTTTTTTCAGTTCAAATCCATTTTCCCTCCACTTACATTTCAATCACATGGTCCCACAGCAATCCAAATAGCCACTGCCAGTGTATCAATCACTCAACAACTGACCTCCTAGAAGAAATGAATGAGGCATATTTACTAAGTGCGGCAGGTAACATTTGGCAAATGCACATTTAGCATACATATTTACCGCAGAGGGTGCATAGCGGGTGGTAGATGCAGGGGGCATGGTGTGTCAATATTGTGGTAGTTGTGAACGCACAGTCATAGCACATGTGCATAGTGAATGCATTTGCAACATGTGCCCTGCAATTGTAAGCTACAACTGTGTTATTAGGAGTCACTGGCCTAAAAAAACACTGCAAACAGTAATAAATGTGCCTCAACCCCACTTAAAGTGTAACAGGCCAGTGCAGAATAGAGAGGGATGATGACTGAGAATAGGCACAAGTGGCTGCATAGCTCAGAGCAATGAGGGCTAAGTACAAGAGGGCGGTGCATGCAAATTGGGAAAGGAAGCACATGCAGCGGAGTCTGTGTTGTGTCCCTAACTGTGGGAAAGAGTGCAGGGTGTTCACAGTGTCCAGCATGTGGAACAGCTATATGTACCACTCTTACCATTTGGCATCCAGGGTGCCTGTTCACCTAGGGCAGGCTGTAGGGAACATAGTACAAGGTATGCTGGTGTGTGGGGGGAGAGAATCCTCCTTTCATTCACTCTTCTCATATGGCTTGGACAGCATTCTAGCCATTGCAGAGTGTGTTCTCCATGTGGGGGGAGGGGGTATTACAGACAGTGCATCTGGATGCTAAACACAATGAGTCAATGAGCACACAGATATGTGGGGAGTGGGGGGAAGGAGGGAGCACATGCTCTGGTCAACCTGCCAGCTAGAAACTCCACCACATGGGGTCCACAGGGTTAGGAAGCACCCCCATAGGCCTCCATATAGGACACCTACCCTTGTGGCCTGACATCAGCAAGGGAGGAGTGGGAAGCATTCTACATTGGACACCCATGCTTCCCCCACCCCCCTCCAACACTGGGAAGAGCTCTGGGAGAACACCAGAATGCAAAACCAAGAGGCCCCAGACTGAGAACCTCAGTTGTCAAGGAACTAAAGACCCACAGGATCTTAGAAGCTTAAAAGAGCTCCCCAGGTTTATGAAATATCTCATCCATGGGCATGGGGGCCAGGGAGGGAAAAATTGTTCAGTGAGATACAACAAAGCTATATTCCATGCAAGAAATGCTAAGTAGCTGCTCAGAGATAGTAAGCTTCAGCCATATCCTCCCAAGATTAGGGTGAAGGACCATTTGCCACAGTAACATGGCCCCCCGAGGTGAATATATGTACTGCTATATGCCATCCAGACAGGGAAGGTAGGAGTTGGAGAGCACCTTTTGATGCCAAACCACTTTATAGTCAATATGTTGAACACTTCATTTGCATGCCCCCCCCCGGCTCTGCTGCCTCCAACTCTGGCTATGTGACCATTACTGGCTGAAACACACAGACCCTATCTCTTGACATCTCCACACCACAAAACACCAGCAGCCCTCTGCCAACTATCCAGTGCATATGCAGACGTAAGACAGCTGTTGATGTTTCTGTGGATGTTTGCCCACTGACCCAGAAGGGTCGTTTCTGATCTGTGGGCTCTGGTTTTGTGGCTGTCAGGCTTAACAGAATGCCTAGACAGGTCCCTAGGTATTGCTCTAACATTGCCTATCTTCCCTTTATTATTTTAAGTGTTTGCCTTGTTTCTGCCCTTCAAATTTCCTAACACTTGCTTATGAACCATGCATTCAAGATGTACTAGCAAGGTGGGTGCAGCTGCCACCTGATCAAAAGCAGGCAGTAATTGCACCCGAGCTAGTGCTGTCTTTGTGCTGCTTGCATTAGAGTGGCCACATCAGCCACACGATGCACTGCCGCCCACCAACTTGGATTTAATGGCAATTACAGAACATGGTTCACAGAAAACCATGACTGGAATGTAACTATACCAGGCTATACTTTATTCAGAAAGGACAGGGTTGGAAGAAAGGGAGGAGGAGTGGCACTATATGTAAAAAAATAATATTAAAGCTTTGGAATTACAGAGCTTAAAAGGGAGAGAGGAGGCATTGTGGGTTAAACTAGAAAGAGGGAAAGAGAAATCTATTTGCATTGGAGTGATATACAGACCTCCCTCACAAGAGGAAGAGGTGGACAGAGAGTTAATTGAAGACATACGCAGCATTGCTAGGAAAGGGGAAGTGCTACTGATAGGGGATTTCAATATGCCAGATGTTGATTGGCACATTCCTGCTGCAGTATCATCTAGAAGTAAGGAGATCCTGGATTCTCTACAGGGAGAACTATTCAGGCAATTGGTAACAGACCCCACACGTGAAGGGGCCATACTGGACTTGGTGCTTACCAATGGTGAAAGTGTTTCTGATGTTATAGTGGGAGATCAATTTGCATCCAGTGATCACCAGATGGTGTGGCTTAGTATTAGGACTAGGGCTGTTAGAATCCATTCAAAAGTGAGGGTCTTAGACTTTAGGAAAACTAACTTTGCCAAGATGGGCCAATACCTCAGGGAGTCGTTAGCGGGATGGGAACAGCTGGGGGATGTAGAAAAACAATGGGCAAAACTGAAAGGAGATATTTTAAAGGCAACCAACCTTTTTGTTAAAATGGTAAATAAAGGTAAAAGGAAAATGAGGCCGCTATGGCTTTAAAAAGAAGTAGCTGAAAAGGTGAAGAAAAAGAGGAAGGCCTTCATGAAATACAAGAGAAGCTTGCTGTGGAAGCAAAAACACGTAATAAAGACTTTTTCAAGTACACTGGTAGAAAAAAACCTGTGAGACAGTCAGTTGGTCCATTAGATGATAGAGGGGTTAACGGGGCACTAAGAGGTGACAAGGCGATAGCGGAGAGACTGAATGAATTCTTTGCTTGGATCTTTACTGAAGAAGATGTAGGGATGTTTCCCCAGGACCAAGCAGGAGGTCAGTCCTCACATATGCGTGTCATCAGCGCCGATGAAGCCCCAGCGGAGCATTTCCCCTGCTTTCTATGAAAGCCTTTGGGAATGCAGGCACGCATGCGCAGTTCCCTTCCCGCCTAAAGATGCCATCTTACCTCAGTCTCTTTTTTTCCGAGAAGCCCACCGGACGTGTTTCCTGTCATCCCGGATAAAAGTTGATTTTTTTCGGCGATATTCGCTATTTTTTCTCCCGGTTCGATGCCGGTTCCCCTCCCGCCGGGTTCGGTACACCGGTATCGAGCCCGATTCTTCTTTTTCGGTTTTTGCCCTTCATGGCTGGCATTCGCGCCCTTTTTTGATTTTTCCCTGGAAGGCCAGTCCTTTGACCTCGCGGGGACTCTTTTTTCCCTGATGGCTTCCAGCAGTTTCAAGAAGTGTGATCGGTGTAAGAAATTAATGTCTTTCACCGACACACACGACTGCTGCCTTCGGTGCCTCGGCTCTGATCATGACCCTAAGTCGTGTGGGCCATGTGGGAAGATGTCTTCCAAGGCACTCCGAAGTCGCCAGCAGCAGAAAGAAAGGCTTTTCTCGGACTCAGCCTCCGGCCGGGCCCGGACCTCGTCTGAGGCCTCGACATTTCGGGATTCGGATCCCGAGTGCCGTCGTGGCTCCTCGGACAGGGGGTCCCCCGATGGGGAACGAAAGAGGAAGAAGTGGCTCACGAGGGCGTCATCGGAAGAGGTCCCTGGCTCCTCGAGGGCCAGGTCTAAGACCCCCGATCGTCGCCCCGGGCCCGTGGAACAAGAGAAGCCTGCCAAAGTTCCTCGCGTGGAGCCGGAGTCTGCTGGACACGTAAGCCCTGTAGTCCTCGAGGACTCTCCTCCCAGGGAGCCGACGTCGGTGGCTGCTGCATCTCCCGAGCTGAGTCTCAGGATGACAGCCTTGGAGAGCAGATTGTCTGCCTTCATGGAGCAGCAGCGGGCACTGATGGCCAGCCTGTCTGGCACATCTGTCCCGACCACCGGGACATCGACTTCGAAGTCGACCCCGGAGACCGAGCCGATACTCGAGACCATGAAAGCTCGAGGTCGACCTCGGTCGCGGTCTCCCTCGACCTCCCGTTCGGGACCAAGAGCGTTGACGCCGGTGCTTCCGGCGTCGGGGCGGGTGCTCCAGGGCCCCACGGGGTCAGACCCTGACTCCTCGTCGGACGAGTCCGCCTGGGAGACGGAGGATGAGGAGTCCCCCGATACGTTCAAGACTCGGTGCGTCCCATCGGACTCATCGCAGTCTGAGCCCCGGAGTAGATCCCCTCTGGAGGATACTTGGTTCTCGGAGTTTGTCCGGGATATGGCCACTGCCTTGGCTATTCCGGCGGACCCCGAGGAAGAGCCTCGAGCTGAAGAGCTCGAGGCCCTGCAGTATGACTCTCCTCCGAAGGAGGCCTTCACTGTCCCGGTTCCTCCGATGCTGGAACGGCTCCTCTTCCGGATGTGGGAGGCACCGGCCTCGGCGCCGGTTCTCAGCAAGTGAGTCGACTCGATCTATCAACTCCGGAAGAGCCCTGGCTTTCAGAAGGCACAGCTACCACACCATTCCATGGTTGTGGAATCGGCCATGCATCGTCTGAAGAGTCAGAAGATGCACTCTGCGGTGCCTCCCAGCAGGGAGGCCCGGAACCTCGATGGCGTCGGTAGAAAGTGCTTTCAGGGCTCGATGCTTGCTTGCTGTGTCCAGTTTTACCAGCTGTACATGGGCATGTACTTGCGGGACCTGGCCAAGGAGTTGGCCGGGTTCTCTGCTGGTCTCTCCGGGGAACCCTTGCAGAGATTCAAGTCCTTGTCCTCGGGGATTCGGGACTGCTCGAAGTTCATGTCCTGCGCCTCCTACGATGGCTTCGAGGCTTTGGCCCGAGTTGCGGCAGCCGGCATCGCGGCTCGACGCCAGGCATGGCTGCAGTCATCGGACCTCGAGCCATGGGTTCAGGACAAGTTGGTCGATATCCCTTGCCGAAGTGAAAACCTTTTTGGCAAGCCCATGACCGAGAAGGCCGCCCAGCTCGAAACAGAGCACCTTACACGGACAAGGCTGTCTAGGAAGACCTCTGCCCCTTCTCATAAGAAGAAGGGCTCGGGTAAAAAGCCCTTTTACCTGAGGAAGGGCACTGCCTACAAACAGTACCCTCAGTATTAGGCTGCCGAAGCTGCACCCCAGGGTCAGCAAGCCAAGGGGCAGGGTAATGGGCCCCATAGGCAGAGGACCCCCAAGCCTCTGGCCCCTGCTCCCACTCAGCAGGGTGGGGGGTTTTGACTCCTTGAGCGTAGCCTCTCCGTCCCTGCTATCCCAACCCTACACAGGAGGTCGCCTCGCCCTCTTTGCCCACCAGTGGCCCCTCATCACCGGGGACAACTGGGTGTTGGACATAGTCCACAGGGGCTATGCACTACATTTTCTCCAACTGCCTCCCCCATACTTTCCAGGGGAGCCTCCAAGGCCTTCCCTGCACACAGACCTTCTCCTTCAGGAACTTCAAAGTCTGTTGGTGGACAGGGCGGTGGAACCTGTGCCTCCCCACTTGCAAGGTCGAGGGTTCTACTCCAGGTATTTCCTGGTACCCAAAAGAACCGGTGGCCTTCAACCTATTCTGGATCTCAGGAACCTAAACAAGTTCCTAGAGAAAGAAAAGTTCAAGATGCTTACTCTTGGAACACTTCTGCCCTACTTCCAGCAGGGAGATTGGCTATGCTCCTTAGATGTAAAGGATGCGTACACTCACATCCTCATTCATCCAGACCAATTTTTAAAAAGGGCTCCAGGGGTGATCCGGGAAACTACAGACCGGTGAGCCTGACGTCAGTACCAGGAAAAATGGTAGAAACCATCATACAGAACAAAATTGCTGAACATGTAGATAGTCATGGCTTAATGGGAGGCAGCCAACATGGCTTTAGACAAGGAAGATCTTGTCTTACTAATCTGTTATGTTTTTTTGAAGGTGTGAATAAACAGGTAGACAAAGGTGAGTCGGTTGATATAGTGTATTTGGACTTTCAGAAAGTCTCTGACAAGGTCCCTCATCAGAGACTTCTGGCAAAACTAAAGAGTCATGGGATAAGAGGCAGTGTACTATTATGGATCAGGAACTGGTTAAAATTTAGAAAGCAGAGGGTAGGACTAAATGGCCAATCTTCCCAATGGAGAAAGGTGAATAGTGGTGTACCTCAGGGATCTGTGCTAGGTCCGCTGCATTTTGACATATTCATAAAATGACCTGGAAAAGGGAATAATGAGTGAGGTTATCAAATCTGCAGAAGACACAAAACTATTTAAAGTGGTTAAAACCCATGAGGATTGTGGAAAATTGCAAGAGAATCTTGATAAATTGGAAGACTGGGCATCAAAATGGCAGATGAAATTTAATGTGGACAAGTGTAAAGTTATGCACCTAGGGAAGAACAACCCAAACTATGGTTACACGATGCAAGGTTCCACATTAGGAACCACCATCCAGGAAAAAGATTTAGGCATCATTGTGGACAACATGTTAAAACCCTCTGCCTAGTGTGCAGCGGCAGCCAAGAGAGCAAATATAATGCTAGGTATCATAAGGAAAGGAATGGAAAATAAAACAAAGGATGTTATAATGCCTCTGTATCGTTCCATGATGAGACCACACCTTGAATATTGTGTGCAATTCTGGTCGCCTTATCTTAAAAAGGATATAGCTTTATTAGAAAACGTTCAGAGAAGAGCCACCAAAATGGTAAAGGGGATGGAATATATCCCTATGAAGAAAGGCTAAAAAGGTTAGGGCTCTTTAACCTGGAAAAGAGACGGCTGAGGGGAGATATGATAGAAGTCTATAACGTAATGAACAGAGTGGAATGGGTAAATGTAGATCGATTGTTTATTTTATCAGAATATAGGAAGACTAGGAGACATGCAATGAAGCTACAGGGTAGCTATTTAAGACAAATAAGAGAAAATATTTTTTCACTCAACGTATAATCAAACTCTGGAATTTGTTACCAGAGGATGTAGTAAAGGCTGTTAATGTAGCTGGGTTTAAAAAAGGTTTGGACAAGTTCCTGGAGGAAAAGACAATAAAACATTATTAAAAAGGGACCCAGGATATCAATGCTTGACCCAATACAAGCATTGTGGAACCTGTGTCTTTTGGGGAAACTGCTACATATGTATGACCTAGATTGGCCACTGTTGGAAACAGGATACTGGGCTTGATGGACCTTGGTCTGACCCAGTATGGCATATCTTATGTTCTTAGAGAGGAAGACAGGCATCTATATTTGGAAAAACAGAGAAGCTAGCAAAGTAGCCAGGAAAGCAAAGATTCAAAAAGAAGAGGCAATAGCCAATGCAATAAAATGGGGGGATAAGACATTTTTCAGATATGTTAGTGAGAAGAGGAAGGGCAAAAGTGGTATTGTCAGACTCAAGGGTGAAGGGGAGGAATATATAGAAGCTGATGAGGATAAAGCAGAATTGCTTAACAAATATTTATGTTCTGTGTTCATAGATGAAGAACCAGGAACAGGACCAGAAGCAAGGGGCATCTTGAACAATTTTCAGAAGACTATGTTCATGAGAAACTAGCTAAACTTAAAGTAGACAAAGCAATGGGACCAGATGGGATACACCCTAGAATATTGAGGGAACTTGGGGATATTCTAGCAGCTGCACTGACTGACCTTTTCAATGCCTCGTTGGAATCGGGAGTGGTGCCAAAGGACTGGAGAGAGGCTCATATGGTCCCTTACACAAAAGCGGAAGTAAGGATGTGGTTGAAAACTACAGGCCGGTTAGTTTAACTTCGGTGGTGAATAAATTAATGGAAATGCTGCTGAAAGAGAAAATAGTGAGGTTCTGGAGTCCAGCAGAATACAGGATCCGAGGCAGCATGGATTCACCAGAGGCAGGTCTTGTCAGACAAATGTGATTGATTTCTTTGGGTGACCAGGGAATTGGACCGAGGGAGAGCCCTCAATGTGGTGTATTTAGATGTCAGTAAAGCCTTTGACACCGTTCCTCACAGGCGACTTATAACAAACTGAGCACCCTAGGGATGGATCCTAAAGTTACTGCTTGGGTTAGAAATTGGTTGAGTGGGAGCCGACAAAGAGTACAGGTTAATGGAGCTCACTCTGAGGAGAAGGAAGTTACCAGTGGTGTGCCCCAGGGATCTGTCCTTGGTCCGATTGTTTTTAACATCTTTTTTAGTGATATAGCGGAAGGACTGTCGGGTAAGGTTTGCCTCTTTGCGGATGATACCAAAATCTGCAATAGATTGGACACCCAGGAAGGTGTAGATAACATGAGGAGGGATCTAGCTAAGCTTGAAGAATGGTCTAGAATTTGGCAGCTGGGATTTAATGTTAAAAAATGTAAGATCATGCATTAGGGCTGCAGCAATCCAAGGGAGCGATATAGTATAGGTGATGAAATACTTTTGTTCACTAAAGAAGAGCGGGACCTAGGCGTAGTTGTGTCTGATGATCTTAAAGTAGCTACACAGGTAGAAAAGGCGACAGCAAAAGCTAGAAGGATGCTTGGGTGCATACGGAGATGAATGGCTAGCAGAAAAAAGGAGGTGATAGTGCCTCTGTATAAGTCCTTGGTGCGACCTCATTTGAAGTATAGTGTGCAGTTCTGGAGATCGCACCTTCAAAAGGATATAAACAGGATAGAGTCGGTACAGAGGTTGGCTACTAAAATGGTTAGTGGTCTTCATTATAAAGCATATGAGGACAGACTTAAGGATCTTAATATGTACACCTTAGAGGAAAGGCGGGATAGAGGTGATATGATTGAGATGTTTGAATACCTCCATGGCATAAATGCACAGGGGGAGCCTCTTTCGATTGAAAGCAAGCTCTGCTACGAGGGGACATGGGATGAGCATGAAAGGGAATAGATTCAGAAGTGATATGCGGAAATATTTCTTTATGGAAAGAGTGGTGGATCTGCGGAATAGTCTCACAGTGGAGGTGGTAGAGATGAGGACAGTATCTGAATTAAAAAAAGCATGGGACAAACACAGAGGATCTGTAAAGGAAAAAAGGGGACTGTTGTAGTTGTTGATATAGAAGGACAGACTAGATAGGCCATGTGGTCTTTTTCTGTCGTCATTTTTCTCTGTTTTTCCGCTTTAACCCGGCCTAATTGCACACTGCTTGGGTACTACAGCATTTTTAGCACAGTCGCTTTTTGGTTATGTGCTCCCAGGTATCGAGCAGGCAAAACATGCATTAGACCCAGCACTAAACCTTCTACTCCCTGCTACTGCACTTTAGTAAACATATCCCTATATTTGTTAGTGTGCATTCTTTTCATTAGCAGGTTTCTACATCTTTTTCCAAATGTGCCCTCTGCCACAAGACGTTCTTGCATCACTTCAGCAATAACACCCTTCAGTGGAATTCCTTTGGCTGTACATAGTGAGAGGTTAAACATTTTCTGTTTGCTAAAGAATTTTATCCCATTTGTGTCTGTGGGTGTTCTTTATTTATTTTATTTAACATTTCTTATATACTGCTTTTCATGATATCAAGGCGGTTTACATTGAAGAAACTGAAATTACATTGAACAGGGCATTATAACTTAGAGATAACTATTCTACAGGGAACATGGGCAATGGAGGGTTGAGTGGCTTGCCCAAGACCACAAGGAGCACCTGTGGGACTAGAAACACCAGTCCTTCCGGCCCAAGGTTGTTGTCTTCTAGTGGGATTTGAATTCCTGACCTTCTGGCCTAAGGTAATTTGCCCCAACCACTAGGCCACTCCTTCCTCATCTTGATTATAATGGCAACCCTACCAGTTGCATTTTGTTCCTGTTCCATGCCTCTGGAAACTAGTTTATCAACGTGCCAGCAAGAGTCCCATTTTGCCTTCCTGTTGTCAGATGCCCCCTTCTTCCAATTTTCTCGTATCCCCTGTTCCTTTACCTTTCATCAAAGGTTTATTCCTCTTACCACCCACTGACAGCGTTGGGGAGAGGCTACAGTGCCAGTGCAAGCGGATAAGGCATCCTAGGCAAATCTCATTCCTTTATGCCTTCCCCGCCCCCTCACTTTGTGCCTTCCCTGCCTCTCAAGTTACCTTCAAGCCTTCAAGTTTTGGCGCCGCAGGGCTGTTTGCTTCTGCTGCTGTCCAACATCTGATGCCGACTTCCTGAGCAGACAGGAAGTCAGCATCAAGAGTTGCAGAGAGTGGAAGCAAACAGCCCGAGGTGCCGAGGTTTGAAGGTAAGCAGGCTGTTTCAAGCCATTGTTGCCACTGTCAGTTCTGGAGAGGGGCAACAGCAGTGGCAATGGGCACCCCTGAAAGCCTGGCACTCTAGGCAACAGTCTAGTTCATCTAATGGTAGTGCTGGCCCTGAGAGTCTGATGTTCCCTATTTCAACCAAGTCATGTATTTCTATACAGTAACTACATGAAATCTTCCACTCATATGAACATATTTAGAGGTTTCAAGGTGTCTGTTCATATGAAAATGATTCCTTTTATAAGATTAGTTTCTATGTGAGGGTCTTTCAACATGAATGGATTAAGGAATCTCCAGGAACAAGCAGGAATATAGTCTTCACATATGGGTGACATTGGGTACCGATGGAGCCTGCCCTGGAAGCTCCCCAGCTACCAATAGGAAAGCATTTGGGAGCATTCCACTGCGCCTGCACTACTGCCTTCTTGCTCTCCCAACTCCCTCTCCTCAGTTTTTCTTTTTCCGCGGAGCCAACCGGAGAAAAGAACTTTAAAACGTTTCTTAAAACCGCTTCTGCTTCTTCACACCAGTATTGCTCGATTCCGGTATCATTTTTCTTTTATTTTTACTTTCAAATTCCTTTTCTTTAAAAAAAATTGGTTTTTTTACTTCAGGGCCTCGTGCCCACCATCCTTATGATAGAAAAACCCTTGAGTGGTTTCAAAAAATGCACCAAATGCTCCAGCACTATTTCGGTAACAGATAAACATGATTGATGTCTGAAATGCCTTGGTCTTGACCATATACCCCAAGACTGCTCCCTCTGTAAACAGATGATGAAGAGGGGCCTAAGGAACCGGGCCAAAAAGTTTGGAGAACTCTTTCCATTGGACTCGATGTCACTGGCCTCCACTTCCTCTAGAGCATCCTCATGCTCTCATGGTTCCAAACACTCGAAAGAGTCGAGACACTCGGAGAAGAAGACCAAAACACCCACGTCGCCTTCAAAACCTTCCAAAGACATAGTAACATAGCATATGATGGCAAATAAAGACCAGTATGATCCATCTAGTCTGCCACCAAGGTGGCAAGAGTAGTTGCACTTGCCGCTCCGTGCAGGTCACCACTCCCCATGCCTTTGTTTGGGGGTGTACCCACCGCTCCGTGTAGGTCCAAGGTAAAGCTTTGAGAATCCTCAGAGAAGACTCAGGAATTGAGGGAGAGACCCCGCTCTAAGCACCGGGACTTTTCCAGGACCTCTTCTGACTCCGGCCATTGGCCCAGGCATCCCCAGCGGGAGGACTTGTCCTCCAAAGCCTTAGTGGGGAATCGGGAGGCACCTGAGGCCTCGGTCTCTGGAGAGCCCCTGATGTCTTGCTCTGGTACGGTGGCGCCCAGCCCCATTCTTTCATTGGAGCAGACGCAGGCAACCTCCTTCGATCAGCGGTTGCTGTCCTTGGATAGGACTTCGGCAACTCTCCTCGCAGCTTCAGTTCCTCTTACACTGACAGCTGCAGGACTGCAACCCAGAACATTGACATCAATGACTCCATCGATTCCGGTTCAGGCTTTGGCATCAGTACTGCCTTCAGCACTGATGCACTCCACATTGAGAACTGAAGCCTCAGTACCAACAATGGTATCGGTATCGGTACAGAAATCTCATGGACTACCTCAGGTGTAGGCCCCGAGGACATTGAGGAACATTGACACCATTCATGCCATTGTTGGCATCGTCGATACTCAGTGGTGTCAGCTTGGATACCTCCGATTCCGACCACCGTTCTGAAAGCCTCGCCTCCATCCATCAGTACTTGGCGGAAATCCCCTTCTGAAGACATGTCATTTCAGGAACTCATCCGAGACATGGCGGCGGGCATATCAATTCTGGCATCATCGGATCCGGAACTGAGAGAAGAGGAACTGGAGATACTCCAGTATCCCATAGCCCCAAAGGAGGCTGCAATACTCTTGGTACATCAGATCCTGCACAACCTGATGCTCCAGATGTGGGAAACTCCTCTGACAGTTTCCCCAATTAGCCATCGACTGTATATCATGTACAGGGTACCAGAGTGTCCTGGTTTCCAGAAACCACAGCTTCCACACCACTCTATGGTGGTTGAATCAGCGATGCGTCTCATCAAAAGTGGCAAAAAACACTCCTCCATACCTCCGGGAAGGGAATCCAGGAATCTCGATTCCTTTGCCCGCCGGAGCGATATGCAGAAATATTTCTTTATGGAAAGAGTGGCAGATCCGTGGAATAGTCTCCCAGTGGAGGTGGTAGAGATGAGGACAGTATCTGAATTCAAAAAAGCATGGGACAAACACAGAGGGTCTCTAAAGGAAAAAAGGGGACTGTTGTAGTTGTTGATATGGAAGGATGTTTTGCTAAGTGAACAGGGTGCAGAAATAAAGGCCAACACACTTTGAAATAAAGATAAGCAGTTTATTTATAAAATAAAGAAAAGATAACTTGAAAGCAAGTAGTGCACTTATTTACCTATAATTAATTAGAAAAGATAGCTAGAAAGCAAGAAATTACAGGAGAATGATGCATCACCGACAGAGTTATGAACTTCATCTCATGCCACACTTTGACTAAATGGATCCCATATTCAGCCAGGCAGGAGAGACTTCTCAATCGGGAGACTTTCCAGGCAATGCACGTGCTTGTTCCATGGAGGAGATCCCTTCCCTTCCTCCCCGGCTGAAAAAGGCACCCATTTTATCCTGATGCAAGAACAACCAGTAATTTTCCATCAGGTGACACACACATAGAACAGGATCAGCTGTCCATTAAACATAATCAAGACGCTGGCCAGACGCCTGAGAATGCTCAAGGGAGGGCATTTCCCATCCCATGGTTCCGAAGCCCAGAACCCCGTCGGATGACCTTCACTTTATTTTGTATACATTTACCAGGTGCACCAGTATCTCTCTGTACTAAGACTCGCTATTAGAAATTTCACATGGTTCTATCAAAACTGTTATGCACAGGGCCGGATTTACCTATACGCCATGTACGCCATGGCGTAGGGCCCACAGCCGGCAGGGGCCCACAAAAAAAGAACAAGTTCATTTTTTTTAAATACAATTTTAAAAAAAACCTGGTGGCTGCCGCCGCGGGGCCCCCTCTGCTGCCGTGGCAGCACCGACTGACCCGCGGGGGCCCCGTCTACAAGCTGAAGCCGTCGGTTCGGTTCGTTCCTCCCTCCCTCCCTCCCTCCGTGCAGGCTGCAGGCTGTGAGAGACGCGAAAGGAGAGTGTCTCCTCGCGTCTCTGTTAAGCCCGCAGGGGCTGATGGGAAATTTCCCATCAGCCCCTGCGGGCTTAACAGAGATGCGAGGAGACGCTCTCCCTTCGCGTCTCTCACAGCCTGCAGCCTGCACGGAGGGAGAGAGGGAGGGAGGAACGAACCGAACCGACGGCTTCAGCTTGTAGACGGGGCCCCCGCGGGTCAGTCTGTGCTGCCGCGGCAGCAGAGGGGGCCCCGCGGCGGCAGCCACCAGGTTTTTTTTTTAAAATTAAATTTTACTTTAGGCCGACGAGGGGGGGGGGGTAGGACGGGTAATGGGCTATGGGGGGGGGGGGTAGGACTGGTAATGGGCTATTGGGGGGGCTGGGGCTGGAAATGGGCTGGGGGGGTAGGGCTGGTAATGGGCTATGGGGGGGGGGGTAGGACTGGTAATGGGCTATTGGGGGGGCTGGGGCTGGAAATGGGCTGGGGGGGTTAAGGCTAGAGGTGGGCTGATGGGGTTAGGACTGGTAATGGACTGTGGGCTGTTGTGGGGGCTTAGAAATGGCAATGGGCTGTGTGGGGGGTTAAGACTGGTAATGGGATGTGGGCTGATGGGGGCTGTCTGGTAATGGGCTATGGAGGGGCTAGGACTGGAAATGGGCTGGGGGGTTAAGACTGGAGGTGGGCTGATGGGGTTAGGACTGGTAATGGGCTGTTGGGGGGGGTTAGAACTGGTAATGGGCTTTGGGGGGGGTTAAGACTGGTAATGGGCTGTGGGCTGATGGGGGTTGTCTGGTAATGGGCTATGGGGGGCTAGGACTGGAAATGGGCTGGGGGGTTAAAACTGGAGGTGGGATGATGGGGTTAGGACTGGTAATGGGCTGTGGGCTGATGGGGGGGGTAGGACTGGCAATGGACTATGGGGGGCTGACTGGAAATGGGTTGATGGGGTTAGGACTGGAAGTGGGCTGATGGGGGGGTTAGGACTGGTAATGGGTTATAGGGGGGGCTTAAACTGAAAATGGGGTGATGGGTTAAGGACTGTAAGTGGGTTGATGGGGGGCTAGGACTGGTATTGGGTTGGGGGGTTGCTAGGACTGGAAATGGGCTGATGGATGGCTAGGACTGGAAATGGGCTGATGCAGGGACTAGAAGGGAATGGATGCTGGGTGAGGCTGGAACTAGAAGGGAGCTGATGTTGGGGGAGGATTAGAATGGGATGGGGCTGGAAGAGTAAAATGGAGAAGGGAAAAATATTTTGTGTGGGAGGGATAAAAAATCTACAATTGGCCGGGTATTGGGAGAGTAAGTGGGGATTGAGGATGGAGGGGTAAAATTTGAGTGGATGAAATAGGAATGAGGAAAGAGCAAAAGGAGAAAGATTAGTATGTTAAAGCAGATGTAGAGAGAGAATGGAAAAAAATCTAGAAGAGAGAAGAAAGGACAAATGGACAGCAGACGATGGAGAGTTAGCAGAAGACACGAAGAAACCAGAAGAAAGTGGCTGGAGCAATTGCAGCTGAAAAAAATGCACAAAAGGTAGAAAAATATCTCTTTATTTTGAATTTATTAATTGGAATATGTCAGCTCTGGTAAATGTGCATCATTAACGTCTGCGCTTTGTTTAGTACAAGAGCAAATTAATGTATAGTTTTATTTCTACAGTGTTGTACATTCCAAGTTTGGCTTTTGGGATTCCCAGTTTAATTATTGTCTTCCTGTTTCTAAATTGTGATTACTTGTTTGGTGATGGTCTATGTTCTGCATGTGTAACTGAGCTGAGGTGTTCTGTTTATATAATTCCTATTTGACATTGCCACTTGTTCTCTTTCCCCAGTAGGTCATGTATTGTTGTTCTCTGAAATGTATTGGTTTAATATTTGCAGTGTTGCCTTTTGATTGGTAGAGTATGGTGCTTTGTGAGTCCTGGTAGTGCTGTTAGGATACGGCGGGTTTACTATGGGTTCTAAATGGGCAGTGTTTGTAGTAGTTCCTAATGTGTCTGGCAGTTGGCACTGGATTATAGTAATGTAGAAATCTTTTAGTCTTTCTTTATCCATACACTCATTAAGAGGCACGTTTACTAAAAGTTAGTATATGGTAACATTATGCAAATATTTATGCAAATGAGGCCCTTATGCAAATGAGGCCCCGCACCCCCCTTGGGCCGCCCCTGCTGGGGGCCCACAATTTTTGTTGGCGTAGGGCCTCACTCAAGGTAAATCCGGCCCTGGTTATGCAAGAAGATAATTTTCACAAAATTGTACAGGAATCTCTCTCTTCCATAAAACTGAGGTTCAATTAACCCCTAACTCACTACTGATGCATGATCAGTGGTCAACTTTAATTCATTTGTACTACAAAGGACAGACTAGATAGGCCTTGTGGTCTTTTTCTGTCATCATTTTTCTATGTTTCTTCCAAGCATCGATTCTAGCCAACAGGATTAACTCTTCCATCCTCTATATGTGGATGTTCCTCAAGGAGCTCAACAAAGACTGGGAAGATTTCCTTCCATTCCTTCCAGATGAAAAGAGACCTGCTTTCCAAGCTGTACTGGCACATAGCCAAAATGTGTCAAAGTTTGTGAATAGGATGGCATTCGATGCCTTTAAGTCCACCTGTAGGGCTTCTTCGATTGCCATCGGTGCAAGGTGGTTAGCTTGGCTCCTGGAATCTGACCTGGAACAATGGGTTCAGGACAAACTGGGCAATATCCCCTGCACTGGGGAGAACCTTTTCAGAAAGAACTGGAGGGAGAAGGCTGGAGAGCAGAAAAACTGCTGACCATACTAAGAAGAAGACAGCAGCCAATAAACCCTTCTACCCAAAGAAAATAAAGTTCTACCCCTCCTATTCCCAACCACCTTATCAGACTCAGCAGAAACAGCAGGGCCCAAAGCAGGCAAAAAAGCCCAGATTAGCCAAGCTACAACCAGCCACCCAAGCACCAACGATGCCTAGTTTTTAACTCCCACATAGGGAGCACAGTCAGTCTTCTCCTGCAGACTCTGGATCCCATCACCATACCAGGGAGAATTTGCCATTTTGCACATTGATGGCAGTCTGTCACCAAAAGGGTTACCAGCTAAATTTCCAGGAACTTCCCCCTCACCACTTCAGGGGAGAATTCTCCATGCAACCTTCCTGGATGCCCTGCTCAAGCAGGAAATTCACAATCCTTTCCCAAGGAGCCATAGAAGCAGTACCTCCAGACCAACAGCTCAAAGGTTTCTACTCCCCCTACTTCCTCATTCCAAAGAAATCAGGAACTACAGGCCCATTTTCACCCTCAGAGAACTAAACAAATTCCTCGTCAAAGACAAATTCAAAATGATCTCTCTGGGAACCCTCCTTCCCTACCTACAGGAACACGACTGGCTGTGTTCCCTAGACCTCAAAGAAGCCTACACTCACATTCTAATTCATCCAGACTACAGACAGTATCTTCGTTTCACCTGTCAGGTCACCCATTATCAATACAGGGTCCTTCCCTTCGGCCTTGCATCTGCACCAAGGATCTTCACAAAGTACATGGCTGCAGTGGCAACATATCTTCGAAGCAACAAAATCTTTGTCTTCCCTTACTCAGATGACTGGCTAATAAAGGCAGACTCCCCTGGAGAACTCTACTCAGCTCCTCAACAAACTCTGGCACTGTTGCAGTATCTAGAATTTGTAATAAACTTCCCAAAATCCCAACTCGCTCCAACCCAAAGGTTAGAATTCATAGGAGCAGTACTGGACACTCACCAATCCAGAGCCTTCCTCCCTATGGACCACATGAGCAGGTTGGTGGATCTAGCCACCCACATATGTCAGCAACAGACTGCCACGGCTCGAGGCTTTCTGTGCCTCTTGGGCCATATGGCATCCACAGTACATGTGGTCCCTTACGCGAGACTACACATGTGAATGACACAATGGACTCTCTCAACCCAGTGGACCCAAGCTACGGGGAATCTACGGGACATCATACAAATAACATGCGCTCTGGCCGAGTCACTCCTCTGCTGGTGCACCCCAACAAACCTTCTCGTAGGATCACCTTTTCGGATGCCCCAGCCTCAACATACTCTGACTATAGATGCATCGAAGCTTGGTTGCTGAGCCCATCTGGATTCCGTCTCCACGCAAGGCCTGTGGACAGCTCAGGAATCCCTCAAATAAATCAACCTTCTCGAACTTCAAGCAGTAACGAATGCTCTCTGAGTTTTTCAGTACCAACTTGTCAACAGTCACATTCTGATCAGGATAGACAATAAGGTGGCAATATTCTATATCAACAAATAAGGAGGGATGAACTCTTTCCCTCTCTGCAGAGAAGCCTTTCCCCCATACCCCTGATCCCAAAGACCCTCCTCAAACTACAAGCAGACAAGGGATCTATGATTCTCATTGCCCCTCATTGGCCCCGTCAGCTTTGGTTTCCCCTCCTGTTTTGGCTGACCCAGACTCCTCCAATTCCATTGGGATCCAAGCCAGGTCTTCTGTCCCAGGACAACAGAACACTCCTCCACCTCAACCTGCACTCCCTCTGGTTGACAGCCTGGATGCTGATAGGATGATATTTCAACATCTACCACTTTCGACAGCCGTAAAAGATGTCCTCCTTTCTTCCAGAAAGCCCTCCACTGGGAGGACATAGTCTTTCAAATGGCATAGATGCGCAACTTGGTGCTCCCAAAATAATCACAATCTCTTTGAAGCATCAGTACCAGCATTTCTTCAATACCTGTTACATTTGTCCACTCTTGAACTCAAAACAAATTCAGTACGGGTGCATCTCAGTGCTATTTCAGCTTTTCATAAACCTGTGGATGGTCAACCCATCTCTATAATTCCTCTAGTGGCACGTTTCATGAGGGGTCTCCTCCTTACCACCCCTTTGACCACCCCCTGTCGTGTGGGATCTTAACATGGTATTAGCCCAACTACTCAAACCTCCGTTTGAGCCCTTAGCAACGACACACCTGTGGTACTTATCTTGGAAAGTTTTATTCCTTATCACCTTGACCTCAGTCAGGCGCATCAGTGAACTGCAGACTTTAGTGGCGCATCCACCTTATATGAGCTTCCATCATGACAAAGTCATCCTTTGCACACATCCCCACTTTCTACCAAAAGTGGTATCTCCTTTCCACATAGTTCAATGACTATCACTCATTGTAAATAGTTACCCCAGTTACCCAAGTTTTTGTTCCTGTTCCATGTAAAAAACAGATAATATGTATCTTATCTGATGTTTTATTGTTCTTTGTAAACCGCGCTGATTATAAATAGTGCGGTATATAAGAGATGTTAAATAAATAAATAAATCAGTCAGTAATCCTTCCGGTATTCTTTCCAAGACCTCATGTATCTCGTGCAGAGGCAACCTTACACACACTTGACTGCAAGAGGGCTCTAGCCTTCTATCTCCAAAGGACACAAGATATTAGAAAGTCCTCCCAATTGTTTGTTTATTTATTTATTTATTTTATTTAGTAAACATTTGTATACCGCTGCTTCCTACGATCAGCAGCGGTTTACTTTACAGAATCATAATGTATCGTACAATACAGTGATTTTTAAGATACACATTTTGATTGAGCAATGATTTACATAACACAGGAAATAGTGATTAGATACTTTGTACATTGAATTGGGGCTCACAAATCTAAAAATACATTTGATTGTAGGTGCGTGGGAGGGGCGTAAAATATACATATATACAAGATTACATACCGGTAATCCATATGCTGAGGGTATTCCGAATGCCATCATGGCAGGCAAAAGTGAACTCGTTGAGGTAAGGTGTCGCACTTAGGTCAGGTTGTAGTGAGCCTGAAATAAGTGGGTTTTGAGTTTCCTTCTGAATTCACTCAAGTTATTTGTCAGTCGTAACTCGTGTGGGAGTTGGTTCCAGTGGATTGGTGCTGTATTTGTGAATGCTCTATTGCTTGTTTCTGCTTTGACAGATCTTATGCTGATCGGGACACAGAGAGTGTTGAGATTTATGGTTCTTCTGTTCCTGTTGTGCGGTTGCATAGTGATTAGGTTGTCAAGGTAGGAGGGTGCAATGTTGTGAATGAGCTTAAACGTTGTTATGAGTAGTTTGAAGATGATGCGGGCGGCTACCGGGAGCCAATGCAGTTCTATTAGCACTGGTGTTATGTGATCAGTGACGCTTTTTTCCTTTGTCCTTTGATTCTAATCACCTTGGACTTCCTGTAACAAATAGTATGCTTTCTAGATGGATAGCGGATTGTATTTCTTTTGCCTATGACAAAGCAGGACTTACCCTTACTGGGTACGCTACTGCTCACGGTGTCCGAGCCATGGCAACATCAGTGGCCAGCCTACGTTCAGTAGCCATCGACGAGATTTGCCGGGCTGCAACATGGTCCTCCATCCATACTTCCGCTGCCCACTACTGCTTGGACAAGGACTCCTGGCGGGATGCGGCATTTGGCCAGACGGTCCTTCAACATCTCTTTGGAGCATAGGAACAACTCCTACCCCCACCCCACTATTCTTGCCAGATCCCCTTTGGGGGGGAAGTCTAGGTTCAGATGGCTTTGTCCGACTTTCTGAACCGGTCCAACTCTTCAGAGATCTGGGAGCTAGGGAGTCCCATATGTGAAGACTACATTAGAACATAAGAAATGCCATACTGGGTCAGACCAAGGTCCATCAAGTCCAGTATCCTGTTTCCATCAGTGGCCAATCTAGGTCATAAGTCCCTAGCAGTCTCCCCAAAAGACACAGATTCCTCACTGCTTGTATTGGGTCAAACAGCGATATCCTGGGTCCCTTTTAATAATGGTTTATGGACCTTTCCTCCAGGAACTTGTCCAAACCTTTTTAAACCCAGCTACACTAACAGCTTTTACTACATTCTCCAGTAACAAATTCCAGAGTATGATTACACGTTGAGTGAAAAAATATTTTCTCTTATTAGTCTTAAAAAGGTTACCCTGTAGCTTTATTGCATGTCCTCTAGTCTTTTATATTTTAAACAATCGATCTATGTTTACCCGTTCTATTCCATTCATTAATTTATAGACTTCTATCATATCTCCTCTCAGCCATCTCTTTTCCAGGTTGAAGAGCCCTAACCTTTTTAGCCTCTCTTCATAGGAGTATCCTTCCATCCCCTTTACCATTTTGGTGGCTCTTCTCTGTACCTTTTTCTAATAATGCTATATCCTTTTTAAGATACGGCAACCAGAATTGCACACAATAATCAAGGTGCAGTCGTACCATGGAACGATACAGAGGCCTTATAATATGCTTTGTTTTATTTTCCATTCCTTTGCTTATAATACCTAGCATTCTATTTGCTCTCTTGGCCGCCACTGCACACTGGGCAGAGAGTTTTAACATGTTATCCACGATGATGCCTAAATCTTTTTCTTGGGTGGTGGTTCCCAATATGGAACCTTGCATCATGTAACCATAGTTTGGGTTGTTCTTTCCAAGGTGCATATTTGCACTTGTCCACATTAAATTTCATCTGCCATTTGGATGCCCAGTCTTCCAATTGTAAGAAAACAGAACCTTTTACACAATAACAGACTCCTCAGTGAGGCAGAGTTATTTTAATTACATTCTTGCAAGATAGGGTGAAATGCTTGACTGAGCATTCACACCTATGCTCTGTTTCACGGTTCTTTTATAGTATACTATGTCCTCGCCCACTTCCATCATGTCCATAATTCATTGGTTAATACTTATACACCTGTATCAGGCTACGTGTTATTAGCCACGTAGTCTCTCTTCCCAGAATACAGACATACAGTAAAGGAAGTCAGAAAATCATTACATACTACACTATGTCCTCGCCCTCCTCCAGCATGTCTATCACTCATTGGTTAATATTTGTCTCAGTCCACTTCTTTGTACTTCCACACCTGTGACAGGCTACGTATTACTAGACACATAGTCTATCCTTCCAGGATGCAGCCATACAACAAAGGGAGTCAGAAAGTCATTACATACAAAATTATATTTCAGAATGGTGAATGAATGGAATACAAGAATTCTATTACATTGTAAAAATAACATATCACACTTGTTTATATCAAACCCCTCCCTCTTTATTTTTAAAGTTTTCTTGTTACTTTTTACATTTACTCTACAGTTCCATAGGAAGCTTCTAATTTAGATAACATCCTTCCTGACTCTATCTCTTCCTCTTTATTGTCCATTAATAACAGTGCACCTTTGTGCACTGGAGATGATACAATCATTTGCTTAGTGCTTGCCGTTTCTATCAATCTTTGAGTTAGCCCTCCTATACACTGTATTATGCAACACCCCACTGTAATTAATACTCCAATTACAACAAGTACAAAGGTAAATATAGATACTACCACCCCTTTCCACTTCCCAAACCATGACTCCAACCATCCAGTGAGAGAGGTATCCGTACCTGAATTTTCTGTCAATTCCTCTGCCATGGTAGTTAGTCCTCGCAGGGCTTTAGTGATAGTACCATCAGGGGATGTTATTGGGGATGAACGTACATTCCCCCCCCCCCCAACATTACACACACATCCCCTTTTTCAGCCACCATAATATCTAAAATCATTCGGTTCTCCCAGGCCATTCTGCTAGTGGTGTCCAATTGTTCTGCGATCCCCTTCATTGCATCCTGGGTATAATTGATAAACCGCTGTTGGTTATAATATATAATTTACTCATTCTACATTTTGTTAATCATGATTACCTCTAACAGGGATTTGAATCCAGCTGCAATCTGGTTTCATGCTTTATACTCATCCGGAACTCCCCGAGGGACTCCTATTGCGTCTATATATATCCTGTCTTCAAATGAGGCTCCCAAAGTACTACTCCTTTTCCTTTGTATTTGCCACTTGTCCTGTTCTGTGAATACCAAGGTGAAAGGAACTGGCAATTGAAATATTGCACATGTTCCCGACCATAGGTTAGGCAATGTTGGTCTCAACGTCCGCCCTCCACAGTACCACCACAGGTCTGCCCTATCGATTACCAGGTTGGAGTAATCCTTCTCTTCTCCTTCCATCCCTGTTATTTTTAAGCTTAGAACGCAGATATTCAGTTCCCCCACTTCTCTTGTGTAGTTCTTCCCCCGCCTGATGAGACAGGTGGAGTGATTTCCAAACACTGCTGAAAATGTGGGGTGAACTTTTACCTCCTTCAAGTCTGTAGGGGGAAAGAGCAAATTCAATGACTTGCAACTTTCATTTCCCCAAGTTGTTTTTTTCCTGATACAGAGGTATGAGGCATCTTACTCCATCGGGATCTGTATCCCACCTCAAAGGTAAGGGCACAACCTGTGCAATGGGCCTCCCGGAGGCACATGCGTAGCAATTGCTACGGTTGAGACTTCCTACGGTATATTTAACCCATTCCACCCAGGCGTTCACATCCCCATAACCCGTTTCCACCTCTAGAGTGTCCCTCAAATCTTTAATCTCCACTATTTTGACTGCGTTAGGGTCCTTATTAGGTTCAAAAGATATGCTGGGGAACGGTGTGGAGACCTGAGTCTGATTCTTGAGAGGTATTCTTATCCTCAATCTTCCTAGGGGATCTTGCCCACTAACGTCTATTCCTAGTCTATAGGTCCCATCCAGCAAGTCATCCCTTCCAGAGAAGGTGACCACGATGGGGTTGCAACTTCCTGGGTTACATTGCTAAATGCTGTGTTTCTTTATCATTGTTATTTTCTTTTGAACTGGGTGTCTCTTCCCCTCTGGGGAGACCCAGCCTCCATCCTCGGTGGTCCACCAAACTTGTGACCACCCGTAACAGGGCATCCCATACACAAGTGTCTAGGCAGTCTCTGGACACATATACTAATGACTATTTCCCCACAACTTTTCATAGTATCCCCATCACAATTTATCACTTGGCAGGCATCATATTCTAGGCTCACTGGTCCCTCTCCCTCTGGTACGGTTACAGTAAATATGTTAGGGTACACCCTTCCCCATCGTGTCTGTGTTTGTATTTGTTCATCCGTCCATCCCTTTCCCTGTCCTAGATCCCATGTCATTCCCCTTAACAGAGAAAGTGATCCCCCCCCCATCATAGCAACATCATCCACTTTTCTTTGTCCATGTTATAATTTTTATTAGTCCTTTTTAACCAACTCCTCTACTGTTCTTCTGTTTTTCCTTGTTATTTTCAGGCGCAGAGGGTCATTAGTTCCCTGGACCTTCCATTGTTCGTCTGAAGGAGCTTCGACAGGACCTTTAATTTGTGTATAATGAGTCCAACCTTTTTCCGCAGTTCTTACAGCAGTCTCAGTACTCAGTAAGACCTGGAACGGGCCTTCCCAGTCTGGTTGTAATTTGGACTCCTTTCAGGATTTTATCAAGACCCACTGTCCTGGTTTGAGACCGTGAACTGCAAACTCCATTGAGGGTGTTTGTGCCAACAGTCCTTTATTCCTGAGAACAGATAAAGAAGAGGACAGCCCAAATATATATTCTTTAAGAAACTTATCTTTAGTTTCAAACTGGGGAGGCTCCTTTAATTGTCCCATATAGGGTAATCCGAATAACATTTCATAGGGAGACAATCCTAAACCTTTCCGAGGTGCTGTTCGGATTCTTAACAATGCTAAGGGCAAACACTTAGTCCAAGGTAATTTTGTTTCTAACATCAATTTGGCTAACTACTTCTTTATAGTCTGATTCATGCGTTCCACTCTCCCTGAGGAGGGTGGATGCCATGGAGTATGGAAATCCCAGGATACTCCCAGAGTTTCCATTATGTTTTGCAATACCTTGGCTGTGAAGTGACTTCCCTGGTCCGCGCCAGTGACCTATCATCCCATATCTTGGAATGATTTGTTCCAAAACTATTTTTTGCTAGTCCTATTGCTGTGGCAGTTACCATGGGATATGCCTCCGTCCATCTCGTCAAATGGTCCACTATTACCAAAAGGTACTTCACCTGCCCAACCAAGGGCAACTCAGTGAAATCAACCTGTATACTTTGGAATGGACGAAGACCAGGATCTATGCCTCCCTGAGGTTGTTTCCTAAGGGCCTTTTTGTTTATTTTCTTACAGGTTATATACCCCTCACACACTTGCTTAGCTACTGTGTATATTCCCATACACCCCATCCATAATTTCTCTCATTGTTTATTTGTTTACCATCTGCTTGCCATTGGGTAAAACCCATTTTCCCCCTTCTGTTTCTACTGCCCCTATATCTTCGAGTTTTCATTTTTCCCTTTAAGTAAATAAGAACATAAGATATGCTATACTGGGTCAGACCGAGGTCCATCAAGCCCAGTATCCTGTTTCCAACAGTGGCCAATCTAGGTCATAAGTACCTAGCAGTCTCCCCCAAAGACACAGGTTCCTCAATGCTTCCTCAATGCTTCCTAAATCACGCTGTAATTTTTGGAATTTGTCTTTGATCTGACAATCTCCGTTACATAATCAAACCGCTCCTGATCGCTGGAAGTAGCGGTATACAAATATATGCTAAATAAATAAATAAATAAATGCTTGTATTGGATCAAGCAATGATATCCTGGGTCCCTTTTAATAATGGTTTATGGACCTTTCCTCCAGGAACTTGTCTAAATGTTTTTTAAACCCAGCTACACTAAGAGCATTTACAACATCCTCTGTGTAATAAATTCCAGAGTTTGATTACATGTTGAATGAAAAAAATATTTTCTCTTATTATTCTTAAATAAGTTACCCTGTAGATTCATTACATGTCCCCTAGTCTTTTTATATTCTGATGACGTAAACAATCGATCTACGTTTACCCGTTCCACTCCATTCATTAATTTATAGACCCCTATTGTATCTCCCCTCAGCCGTCTCTTTTCCATGTTGAAGAGCCCTAACCTTTTTAGCCTCTCTTCATAGGAGTATCCTTCCATCCCCTTTACCATTTTGATGGCTCTTCTCTGCACCTTTTCTAATAATGCTATATCCTGTTTAAGATACAGGGATTTGCTGCCTGACTCCCTATTTCTGGGGTTAAATTTTATATAGGGGTTAAGTCTTCCCCTAAGGCAGCTCCCTTAGCAGTCTCATCTGCTAATCTATTTTTCTTTGGCTTCAAAAGAATTCCCTGCTTAATGATCGTTTTCATGCATCACTGCTATTTCTTTTTCGCAGGAGCTAACACTTGCTGAATTAATTAATCTTTTTCACCATTTACATATAAGTTAAGGATTTGACAAAACCACCCTTTGTCTGTGCCAAATTTCAGCCAGAAAACTGCAGCTAGCTTTATTCTTTTTTCCATGTAACACAGCAATTCTTAAAACACGTCTTTGCTTTATCCTTATTCTTAATGTGTTCATTAATCTAGTAATACCGACATTCTCCCTAATTGACTGTCTGGAGGAATGTCCCCGGGGTCTTTATTCCTGACCCCATCCTTACTCGAGTTTCCTTTAGAATTCCTAATCCCATCGAGACTTGTTTCACCAATGTGCTTTTCACTTCGTCTTTCTCCAGCCGCACTCCTCATGGATGTGTCGGAACTGCGGATTGAGACTCCGCACTCACTTCGTGTCTAGCATACGTCTCATACACACAACAATCTGTCTCGATACCCAACCACCAAGGCAATACTTTACAGTCTTGTTTCTTACCTTGGTCCGTGCACGGAATTACTTGGTTGATATGTTTGTCCCTGTTTAATACCTGGTCTGCTTCACTGAGTCTGTATTGCTTTTTCCTTCATGGTCTCGGAATTCTGCTGTCAGTACACTGTTGGAGCCCCCCCATTGCTGATGCACAAGGCCGTTGAACTGAACGGGACGCGTCTCCCCATCCTCAGCAGCGGTGGTCTCCTCCAGCGATGACACAATCCTGGACATGAGCCCCCAATCTGTAAGAAAATATAACTTTTTACACAATAACAGACTCCTCGGTGAGGCAGTTATTTTAATTACATTCTTGCAAGAAAGGGTGAAATGCTTGACTGAGCATTCACACCTATCCTCTGTTTCACGGTTCTTTTATAGTACACTATGTCCTCGCCCACTTCCAGCATGTCCATAATTCATTGGTTAATACTTACACACCTGTATCAGGCTACATGTTATTAGTCACATAGTCTCTCTTCCCAGAATGCAGACATACAGGAAGTCAGAAAATAATTGCATACTGCACTATGTCCTCGCCCTCCTCCAGCATGTCTATCACTCATTGGTTAGTACTTTTCTCACTCCACTTCTTTGTACTTCCACACCTGTGATAGGCTACGTATTACTAGCCAGGTAGTCTCTCCTTCCAGGATGCAGGCATACAACAAAGAGTCAGAAAGTCATTATATACAAAATTATATTGCAGAATGGTGAATGAATGGAATACAAGAATTATATTACATTGTAAAAATAACAAATCACACTTGTTTATATCACAATTTATCAAGATCCTCTTGCAATTTTCCACAATCCTCTTGGGTTTTAACAACTTTAAATAGTTTTGTGTCATCTGCAAATTTGATAACCTTATTCCCTTTTCCAGGTCATTTATGAATATGTCAAAAAGCAGCGGACCCAGCACAGATCCCTGGGGTACTCCACTATTCACCTTTTTCCATTGGGAAAATTGGCCATTTAGCCCTACCCTCTGCTTTCTATCTTTTAACCAGTTCCTGATCCACAATAGTACACTGCCTCCTATCCCATGACATTTTAGTTTTGCCAAAAGTCTCTGATGAGGGACTTTGTCAAAGGCTTTCCGAAAGTCCAGATACACTCTATCAACCGACTAACTTTTGTCTACTTGTTTATTCACACCTTCAAAAAAACATAACAGATTAGTAAGACAAGATCTTCCTTGTCTAAAGTCATGTTGGCTGTCTCCCATTAAGCCATGACTATCTACATGCTGAGTAATTTTGTTCTTTATTATGGTTTCTACCATTTTTCCCGGTACTGATGTCAGGCTCACCAGTTTGTAATTTCCCGGATCACCCCTGGAACCCTTTTTAAAAATTGGCATTACATTGGCGATCCTCCAATCTTCCTGCTTTTTCCTGGAGAAAGTAAGTTACTGACCTGTAACAGGTGATCTCCAGGAACAGCAGGAATTTTGTCTTTACAACCCACCCTCCTCCCCTTGGAATTGTAGGTTTGTTTTTTTGCTTTTGTTTTTCACTCCTTCTTTTCAGCTACAAACTCAACTGAGGAGAGGGAGTTGGGAGAGGGAGAAAGCAGTAATGCAGGCGCAGTGGATTACTTCCAAAGGCTTTCCTATTGGTAGCCAGGGAGCTTCCCGCACGAGCTCCGTTGGTACCAAATGTCACCCATATATGAAGACTAAATTACTAATGTTCCCGGAGATCACCTGCTACAGGTGAATAACTACTGTCATGAGGCGTGTGTCAATAAAGATGAATGTTTGAAAAGAAATCCTGTTTCTTTTAAGGAACTAGGTGTGCAATTACCCCCAGGCACAGCTAGAGGGAGCAGGAACAGACATTCGGGAGTTAATGAGCCTAGGAACTCTGATGACTTGCACCTGGAAAGGAATCCGGAAGTCATACCAAGCAGTTTGCTTTATAAATCAGAACAGAATGCTTCTGGGGTAGAGAAGGAAGAGGAGAAGAAGGAAAGCCACCGAGAGAGAGCTGAGAGGCACCTAGAGAAGGAGCAAGAGAAGGCTGAGAGCCATCAAGAGAGGACTGAGAAGAACCTGAGTGGGAACACACTTCACAAGGTTGGGAGCCAGGAGGCCCAAACTGACCCTGCTGCACAAGGGAAGTTTGCTAGAGCCAGCTCTAAGGTGAGAGTGTCTGCCACGCCCTGTTCTTTCAGTCTGCCTGAATCCAGAACAGAGAGACGGAAGCCAGGAACCAGGGAGAAGGGTTCTGAGAAGAGCTTACAATCTCTGAAGGATTATTACCAAGTTTTACCAGGTCAGAGAGGAAACACTTTTATGGACAGCTGGAGTTCTTACCTAGAGAGAGAGGAGAATCCAGGACAAGTTTTACTCCACTGCCTAGAAGCACAGCTGTATCCAACGCTGGCAGGCAGAGGCTCAGTTACCAAAGGAGAGTGGCTGGAAGAGAATACACTGGTGATTCCAACTCATCTAAAACCAGGTATGAAACATTAACCAATGACTGTGAATATTGTGCTCCTAAAGGCTCTGCTAAAACCCGTGCCCCTTATGAGAGGGGAAAGAAACCAGATTGTTTCAGTAAAATTCCTGCAGCCTTAAGAACCCCTGGCTATGGGAAGCCAGACTCCAGAGTCCTAACCTACAAAGCTGGGTCAGACAGGGACAGTGAATATTCCTCTACTGAGTATAGCGAAGGGGAGTCCATGGAGATTGAATACCCAAATACTGTTCCCTTATCTCTACCCGAGCTTATGGAATGTGACTGGTGTACAGCCTCAGCTCCAGAGTCTGTATGCTCTGTATAGTGAAGAAGAATGAATGAAATGTAAGTGCTGTTTCTTGTACTGAAATTCCGGTAGTAAAACCCGCCTTAGTTGCGAAGCAACAATTAAGCAACCATTGTAAATACTGGTACCTTTTGACACAAAGGACTTTCTGTTTCATGGATTATCTCTTATGTTGAACCTTTGCATTAACCAGGGAATAAAAGCCTTATTTCCCTCCACCTGGTCTCATTAATGAGTGCTCCTAGGTAGTTGGAATCTGTGAGGTCACTTCTCTCAACTACGCCGAGTGAACTTACATTCCCTTGACTGCCTAGCATAATCTTTGCCCGGGGTCACCCCAACAGTAATAAGGCGTAGACGGGGGCGCCCCGCGACACTACACTTTCTTTGGAGTCCAGGATTCTATGGGGTATTGAGTTTGTAACCTGATGTAAAAAAAGAAGAAATTAGACCTTACCTGCTAATTGTCTTTCCTTGAGTTCTCTCTGGGCCAGTCCAGAACCAATGGGTAGTCAAATCTCCCTCCTCTAGCAGCTGAGGACTGAATACTAATTCTTGTTGCTAGGATACCTAGCCCTCCCCTGGTGACAGGAATCAGTCTGAACGTACCAAGCAGATAAAAAAATAAGAAACGAATAGCAGAACTATGGAAACCCCGAAGGATGGAAGAGTGTCCCAGGAGATCGTGCAAAAGCACGGGTTCATGCAACAGTGACAACACATGCTGACAGCCGCGGCAGCGGCGCTGTGCGACTGTGTCTGTTTGCAGAATCTCTTTTTGTTTTGATTTGTCTTTTGGGTTTTTTTTTTTTGTTTGTTTGTTTTAGTATTGTTTAGCTTTATGGTATTCACTATAGATCAACCCCAAAAGACCGCCATGCTGTACTACTTGAGAAACAACCGAAAACCAACTGGGCGGGGTCTGGACTGGCCCGGAGAGAACTCAAGGAAAGACAATTAGCAGGTAAGGTCTAATTTCTTCTTCCTAATCGTCTCTCCGGGCCAGTCCAGAACCAATGGGTAGTACCAAAGCAGTATCTAACCCTGGGAGGGACCTGTGAGCCCCGCTACTATGGCCGAAGCACCCACACAAGCATCTCTACGCGCGAACACATCCAGACGATAATGACGGGAGAAAGAATGAAGAGAAGACCAGGATGCAGCTCTACAAATATCCACCGGCGGAACTAAGGCCGATTCCGCCCACGAGGCCGCCTGACCTCTGGTAGAGTGAGCCCGAAGACCGACTGGAACGGCCTTGCCCCTGGTCTCATAGGCGACACGAATGGCTTGTTTCACCCAACGTGCAATAGAGGCTTTTGAGGCCGCTTGGCCTTTGGACGGTCCCCCGAAAAGCACAAACAACCTATCGGATTTACGAAAGGACTCAGTCTCCCGAAGGTACCGACGGAGCACGCGACCCATATCCAAACGTCGGAGAGAACGATCCACAGAAGCCTCTGTCCCCGAGACCACGAAGGTGGGCAGGGAAACCGATTGATTCAGATGAAAAGCGGACACCACCTTGGGCAGAAAAGACGGAACCGGACGCAAGACCACCTTCTCAGCCGAGAACTGCAGAAACGGAGGCCGACAAGAAAGAGCCTGCAAATCGGAAATGCGTCTCGCGGAACACAGGGCTACCAAAAAAGCCGTCTTCCAAGTCAATTCTCTGATGGAACTAGCCGCCCGCGGCTCAAAAGGAGCGCCGGTCAGCACCTCCAATACCATATTCAGATCCCAAGGAGGAACAGCCGGACGAACGGGTGGTCGCAGATGCCTGGCCGCTCGGAGAAAACGCAGAATGTCCGGATGCAATGAAAGACGAACACCACGCACGGCACCCCGGAAAACTGCCAGTGCCGCCAACTGCACTCTCAAGGTGCTGAGAGCAAGACCCTTCTCCAAACCGCATTGCAGAAAAGCGAGAATATCGGGAATGGAAGAGTTACGTGCTCTCAAGGCGCGATCCTCGCACCATGCCTCAAAAACGCGCCACACCCGAATGTACGCCAAAGATGTGGAACGTCGGCGAGATTGCAGCAACGTAGCAATCACTGCTGCCGAATAACCTTTGCGGCGCAACCGTTGCCTCTCAATAGCCATGCCGTAAGCAAGAACCGATCCGCCTGCGGCATAGGAACGGGACCCTGCAGCCGCAAGTCCACCCGAGCCGGCAATCGCCAGGGCGGCTCCACCAGGAGCTTCCGCAGATCGGCGTACCAAGGACGCCTGGGCCAATCCGGAGCAATCAGGATCACCGGACCCCCGTGCGTGGCGATTCTCCGAATGACCCTGCCGACCAAGGGCCATGGAGGAAACACATACAGGAGCTGATCCTGCGGCCACGGCTGAACCAGGCCGTCGAGGCCCTCCGACATGTGCTCCCTGCACCGGCTGTAAAAGCGCTGCGCCTTCGCATTGCGAAGAGTGGCCATGAGATCGAGAACGGGCTGACCCCAACGAAGGGTTATCTCGTGAAACACTTCCGCGTTGAGCTCCCATTCTCCTGGATCCAGCACATTGCGGCTGAGATAATCCGCCTGTATATTGTCTTTGCCAGCCACGTGAGACGCCGAGAGCGCCAGAAGGTGCACCTCTGCCCAGTGAAACAACCGCTGGCTCTCCTCCAGGAGATGGAGACTTCCCGTTCCGCCTTGCCGATTGATGTAGGAGACGGTCACAAGATTGTCGGAAAAGATGCGCACCGGCTGGCCCTCGAGCAGTGCTGCAAACTCTACCAGCGCCAGATACACTGTTCGCAATTCCAAGCGATTGATGGACCACAGACTCTCCTCCGGCGACCAGGAGCCCTGCGCAATGTGCGTCAAACAATGCGCTCCCCAGCCGGAGAGACTGGCATCTGTCGTGACCAAAATCCACTCCGGAAGCGCCAGGGGAACGCCGGCGACAAGATGGTCCGGAACCAACCACCACTGAAGGCTGAGCCGCACGTTTTCGGGGCAGGCTAAGCGACGGGAAAGAGGATGCCGTTGCGGAGACCACCGCGAAAGCAGCGCCTGTTGAAGCGGACGCATGTGCGCCCGAGCCCAAGGCACCAGGTCCAATGCCGCCGCCATCAGGCCCAGCAACTGCAAGTACTTCCACGCCGTTGGCGCTCGAACCCGCAAGAACGCTGCCACGTGAGAGAGAAGTTTGCGAACCCTCTCCGGAGGCAAGAGAACCAGACCCCTGTCCGTGGCGAAATGTGCCCCCAGGTACGGGAGCTGCTGCACCGGCTCCAGTCGACTCTTTGCCTGGTTGATGATCCAGCCAAGACTCTCGAGACAGGAAACCACACGCCGGGTCGCCCTGACCGACTCTGCGCGCGACGACGCCCGAATCAGCCAGTCGTCCAGGTAAGGGTGGACGAGCACACCTTCTCTGCGAAGAGCCGCCGCCACCACCACCATCACTTTCGTGAAAGTGCGCGGTGCTGTCGCCAACCCGAACGGCAACGCTCGGAACTGAAAATGACCCATCGGAACCGCGAACCGGAGAAAACGCTGCTGATCCGGTCTGATCGGAATGTGAAGGTAGGCCTCTGTCAAATCGATGGAAGAGAGAAACTCCCCCGGACGCACGGAACTGATCACTGAGCGTAAGGTTTCCATACGGAAATGAGAGACCCGCAACCGCCGGTTCACATGCTTCAAATCCAGAATTGGCCGGAAAGTGCCCTCCTTTTTGGGCACCACAAAATAAATCGAGTATCGACCGAAGCCGCACTGGTCTGGAGGGACGGGCACGACGGCTCGGAGCCGCAGTAAACGTAGCAACGTCTCGCGGACCGCCGCTCGCTTGGCGCTCGGACCACACGGAGAAAATAGAAATGCGTCCGCCAGCGGACCAGCGAATTCGAGAGCATAGCCCTCGCGGATAATTTGCAGAACCCACTGGTCGGTTGTAATGGCGGTCCAAGCGGAGAGAAACTCCTGCAATCGACCTCCAATTGGAATCTCCGCTTGGACCTGCCGCACGTCATTGCGGCTTTTTAAGGGCCGCTGGAGCGGCGCCGAAGTAACCCCTTGCGGAACCTCTAGCGCCTCGAAAGGACTGTCCCCGGGACTGAAACCGGCCCCGCTGATAAGGGGCAAAACGCGCTCCCCGAAAACGGCGAAACTCACGCCCCTGACCCCTAGAAAAGGAGCTCGGCTTAGTCGCCCGAGGGCGATCTTCGGGAAGCCGACCCCCTTTGGAGTCCCCCAAATCCTTCACAATCTTTTCCAGTGCCTCTCCAAAGAGAAGTTTGCCCTTGTATGGAAGCTTACTGAGCCGGGCTTTTGAAGACACATCTGCCGACCAGTTACGTAGCCAGAGAAACCGACGGGCTGCGACCATGGAGGCCATAGACTTTGCGGAAATGCGAACTAAATCGTAGAAGTTATCTGCCAGATACGCCGCCGCAGATTCGAGCTTAGCTCCCTCTGTGGAAGAAGAAGCTTCCCCTGCAGGACCGGAAGCCAACTGACTCCAGCGAATAGCCGCTCTAGAGACATAAGCGCCACAGACGGACGCTTGCAGCGCCAGGGCGCTAGCCTCAAAGGCTTGCTTTAAAAGCCCCTCGAGACGACGGTCCTGAACATCCTTAAGGGCCGCTGCCCCCTCCACAGGAATGGTGGTCTTCTTGGTGACCGCCGAAACCAGCGCATCAACCTTGGGCATACGGAGGAGCTCTCGTTCCTCCTGAGGCAGCGGATACAAACGCGCCATTGCCCGAGCCCCGCGCAACGACGCTTCCGGACATTCCCACTCAGATTCTATCATTTGTTTGATGACTCTGTGCAGTGGAAAACATTTTTGCTCGGCCCTGAACCCCTGCAATAAGGGATCCTCTAAAGGTTCCTGAGGGGCTGCTGGAGGAAGGATACTGAGGGCCAAGAGCGACTGCGCAATCAGCGCAGGCAACTCTTCCCTCCTAAAAACTCGAAAAACATTAGGGTCCTCTCCTGGCCCTAACTCCCCTTCCTCCAAATCCGCAGGCCAGGAATCCATGCCGGAGTCTGACAATAGCTCCCCCTCCTCGGGCCCCACGGCGTCCATTGCCGCCAGAGAAAAATCATCTCTAGTCTCTCTCGGAGCCGAGAAAACAGGAAGCCCTTCATTACGCTGAGACCGACCAGAGACCCCCTCTGGAGCTGCTAGCGATTCCGCTACTAAGGGAGCAGGAGACTGCCCCTTTTTAAGTAAATAGGCCCGATGAAACGCCAGGATAAACTCCGGGCACAGCAGCGGATCCATGGCCTCAGGCAAGGCTGGGAGCGCTGGGACTACGGGCTGCTCCTGCACCGCCATACAATGGCGCGATTTTACTTTCTTTTTGCCAGGTTTCACCAGCGGGCGCGCGGGAGCGGAGGGCTCTGCTAAAATGGCCGCCGTTCCCGCGCTTTCCCCCCCGGCCTGCATCTTCGCTGTTTGCTCCCCGAACTGCTCCGGCATAGCTCCCTAGACCCGCAGCGCCGAAATCAACCCCAGGCAGAGAACCCCTGCAGACTCAACCCCCTCTGCAGCTTCTCTGCGCCGAAAAGCACCCGCGGGACACAAGCCGCGAAACACGCCGGGAAAAGAAAGCGCCGCGACCAAATACCTGAGAGAGCTGCCGGTCCGGGAGGAACAGACGCTACCCAAGACCCGCAGCCAGCGGCTCAGAGAAGCGAAGGCAACACCACCGGGAACAGTAGCTGGGGCCCCCAGGCCTGTTCCCAACTAGGCGGGAGACTAGAGAAGCGGAGACAGGCTCTGTCTCATTCCCTACATCGAGCACACAGCTCGCAGACACCAAAAGCAGCAAATAGCTAGCAAAGGAGCAATGCTAAAACCCTGCTAGGGTAAAGCAAGCAGCCCTCTGAGAAACTCTTCCATGAAAACAAAAAAGAGGACCTAAAGTACAGAACTTGGTGGGGAGTCAAATCTTCACACCTCCAGCTCAGCTGCTGAGGACATTAAGACTGATTCCTGTCACCAGGGGAGGGCTAGGTATCCTAGCAACAAGAATTAGTATTCAGTCCTCAGCTGCTAGAGGAGGGAGATTTGACTACCCATTGGTTCTGGACTGGCCCGGAGAGACGATTAGGAAATAAACAATAATAAAATAAAATTTTACCTCTGCGCTGCTATCTGGGCTGGGAGGAGGCTGGGTATTTCTCTTACTCTCCGTGGAAACAGGGAATGAAAAATTGTAGCAGTATTTTTCAAAAAATGAAAAATGGCCTCAGAGTTCCAGAATTTCTATGGAGTGTAGCCTGCATTGTTTTTATTTGCCCCGCGGCTGTGGGGAAGAGAGAAGAGGCGCTACATTTTTTTAAATTTAAAAACAAATGTCTTGGAGGCCTGGGCTGCTAGGAAGCAGCTGTGATTGAAAAATAAATAAATAACTAAATTGAAGCTGGGCTGCCAGAAGCTGTAGTGAAGCCGGGAAACACAGAGAGCAGAGAGACATTGGGCTGCAGAAGCAGCTAAAGAAACTGCCCAGCAGGTGGTTTTTCTTTTAATATGTGAGGGAGAGCTATGGAGGACTGTAGGGCAGGCCTCCATGCAGCCGTGAATGCCATGGCTGATGATGGGGTCTGGCCTGCAGTCCCAAAGGAGTGCCAGAGGTGGTGTAAGCTTTGATCTTGGAGCCATGAATAACCGCAGCTGTCTCTGATCAAAGTCAGTGAAGACTGGAAAGCATTGGGGAAGCCAGTGGTTATCGCGCCTCTCCCCAATGTGTGCGAGGAGGTCTAATTCAGGCCGCAAAGACTCCGGAGCCCTTGGGCAAGGTTTGCAGTTGCATAGGGGACCAGAAAACGTCCCCGATGGTGGGAAAAGGGCCAGGAGGGCCCAAAAAGAGGGGAGGGGCCATCGGAAAGCCCCAAATAGAAGAAGGGGCTATTGGAAAGTCCTGAGAGAAATGAAGCAAGGCAGGAAGCCTTGGAAAAGGCTTCAGTCTTGGGGGTGGATTTATCTTCTTGCCTTACTGCCTTTAACTTTACGTTTCCTAGTCATCATAAATATACAACTCACTTTACCTTCCCCTTACTAATCCAAAACTCAAAGTCCACCAGCACACTCCTCACGCACCTTAGTGCTCCTAAGGGGCTCACAAGGGACAGATATGCCCCTTGTTGCAAGCCCCCAGCCACGTGCCAACAGCTGCGCGCTTCGGGAGATACAGAATTTATAGGTCCCCCAGAGAGAGCAGTGGTAACCGTGACAATGCCGGGCTGCAGGCAGACACACAGATGATTCCCTCAGCAGCAGGCAGCACAGAAAATAGCTCCAAACATAGTAGCTCACCAGCTCTGATTTTATAGGTCCCCTGGGAGAGCAGTGGTAACCGCGGCGATGCCGGGCTGCAGCCAGACACACAGATGATTCCCTCAGTGGCAGGCAGCACAGAAAACAACTCTCATTGAGTTCTTTTCTAACCCTCCTAAATCCTCCTTAACCCTTTCCTACCATTTTAAGTTCATATTTCTCTTCTTTAACCCTTTTTTCCCATTTTAGGGCAGAACTGATTTTAAATAAATTAAAATTCCTACTAGAGCCTTCCTTCCCCTTCCTACAACTCTCCCAGATCTCTTCCTCCCCTTTCCCCTTCTTAAAATGTATATTTTAATTTTCCATCATTCTTTAGTTAGTTAGTCAGGGACCAGGTCATTTTAAGACTGGCTCCTCCCCTTCTTGTCAATCACTCCACAGGCCCAAAGCCTCTCCACCCATCCTCCCCTTTACCAAGGCCTCCACATTGCCTCATTTCTTTCAGGACTTCCCAATAGCCCCTTCTTTTATTCGGGGCTTTGCAATGACCCCTCCCTCATTTTGGGCCTTTCTGGCCCTTTTCCCACCATCGGGGACATTTCCTGGCCCCCCTTCAACTCCGGGCCTTGCTCCGAAGCTAGTTTAATTAAAAAATAATACTGCTGCCATTTTTCATTCCCGCATTGCCGCGGAGAGTAAGAGAAACGTCCGGCCTCCTCCCAGCCCAGATAGCAGCCCTCAGGTAAAACTTTATTTTATTATTACTATTTTCTTTTTGCATCAAGTCACATTACTCCCATGCTCTATGCTTACTGTTCCATTCACGTAAATACAGTTTACCCTTGTTCTTCACATGATCCTGTCTGGACACCCTTTAAGCTTGAGTTCTGGGCAACTTCTGCTTCCACCTTCCTTAATTCATCACTTAGGGATGCTCTGATAGGCTGCCTGTGCCTCATCTTTGCTGTGTCTCCTGATCTTGGTCTTTCCCTGATTCTTTTCTGGCCAGGAACTTTTGTATAAATATCTCCTCGACATCTATGTTATATCTGTCCCTCTGCAGTCCTCTTCAGACATTGCTTCCACTCTTATTCTGGTCCCTTTCCTTTTCAAGGGTTCTGGAAGGCCCAGCAATTGTGGGTGAAATTCTGTTCCTCCCTCTTTCAGAGTTTTGCTGCAGAACACACTTTTTTTGTTTCTCTTTTTTTCTCACCTTCAGTTTTACTTGCAGGTATTTGCCTTCTGTTCTTCCATCTCCTTCTTTTCTTTTGGTACATCTGGGCCATTTGGCTTTTTTGTCTGTAGGGTTTGGGGAATATAAATCTGCCACAGTGATTTGTAATGGGTATAGATTGTGAAAGGAAAATATCATATATGTACAAATCTGTGTTTGTTTCTTCATATTCAGTACAATACAGCTGTCCAGGGCAGTTTCAATGCCAATCATCCCTGAAATGTATTATGAAATCTGCAAGGTGTGACGGGGTCTTCAACTGTCCAGAAGGGGAGGATGAGTACAGATGTGGTAATTTATTCTCTTTATCATTACAGGATTTTTTGTATATGTTTCATGGCAATGAAGTTAAAAATTCAGGCAGTAATTATTCTATATCTAAGAACTGCAAATTAGCCAAGAGAAAGAAGGCATTTAGGGCCCGATGTTCAGCAGTGGCAACAAGCACCGCTACAGCGGTTAGCTGCGGTAGCTGAACCTTAAACCAAGGCCCTAGTATTGAATATCTGGGTTGCACGGATTGCCAGGAAGCTAACTGGGCAGCAGCAATATTCAGTAAACAAATGCTCAGTAATACAGTCTGAAATTCACAATTTTGGCAATTGTTGTTTATTTATCATGAGGTGATCAAACAACTGGTGGCTTCACAGATCAATTTTACACCACCTTAATTTAAGGAGTCCCAGTACAGAAATTTCTGGGATTTATAGTCTACGGGCCCGATATTTGAAAGACATTTACACAGTTTACAGACCTGGTAGACAAAGGTGAGTTGGTTGATATAGTGTATCTGGACTTTCAGAAAGCCTTTGACAAGGTCCCTCATCAGAGACTTTTGACAAAACTAAAAAAGTCATGGGATAGGAGGTGATATACTATTGTGAATCAGGAACTGGTTAAAAGGTAGAAAGCAGAGCGGTAGGGCTAAATGGCCAATTTTCCCAATGGAAAAGGTGAATAGTGGAGTACCCCAGGGATCTGTGCTGGGTCCGCTGTTTTTTGACATATTCATAAATGACCTGGAAAAGGGAATAACAAGTGAGATTATCAAATTTGCAGATGACACAAAACTATTTAAAGTTGTTAAAACCCAAGAGGATTGTGGAAAATTGCAAGAGGATCTTGATAAATTGGAAGACTGGGCATCCAAATAGCAGATGAAATTTAATGTGGACACATGCAAAGTTATGCACCTAGGAAAGAACAACCCAAACTATGGTTACATGATGCAAAGTTCCACATTGGTAACCACCACCCAGGAAAAAGATTTAGGCGTCATCGTGGATAACATGTTAAAACCCTCCGCTCAGTGTGCAGGGGCGTCCAAGATAGCAAATAGAATGCTAGGTATCATAAGGAAAGGAATGGAAAATAAAAGGATTTTATAATGCCTCTGAATCGTTCCATTGTGCGACCGCACCTTGAATATTGTGTGCAATTCTGGTCGCCATATCTTAAAAAGGATATAGCATTATTAGAAAAGGCACAGAGAAGAGCCACCAAAATGGTAAAGGGGATGGAAGGCTACTATGAAGAGAGGCTAAAAAGGTTAGGGCTCTTCAACCTGGAAAAGTCGACTGAGGGGAGATATGATAGAGGTCTATAAATTAATAAATGGAGTGGAGCGGGTAAACGTAGATCGATTGTTTATGTCATCAGAATATAAAAAGACTAGAGGACATGCAATGAAGCTACAGGGTAACCTATTTAAAACTACTAAGAGAAAATATTTTTTCACTCAGCGTGTAATCAAACTCTGGAATTTGTTACTGGAGGATGTAGTAAGAGCTGTTAGTGTAGCTGGGTTTAAAAAAGGTTTGGACAAGTTCTTGGAGGAAAGGTCCATAAACCATTATTAAAAGGGACCTGGGATATCACTGCTTGACCCAATACAAGCATTGAGGAACCTGTGTCTTTTGGGAAACTGCTAGGTAGTTGTGACCTGGATTGGCCACTGTTGGAAACAGGATACTGGGCTTGATGGACTTTGGTCTGACCCAGTATGGCATATCATATGTTTTTATGTTATGTTCTTATGATTAATGCTTCTGTTTTCTTGAGGTTGATCTTGAGGTTGTTGTCTTGGAGCCAACTGGAGATGTCAGTGAAGCAATACTGTGCTTTTGTGGGATTTGTGGTGGATATTGGTCCATACAGCATGATATCATCAGCATATATGTGGAAATTGATGATGTGTGATCATATTATTGAGCAGAGTGGTTTTAGGTAAATGTTGAAGAGTAGCACTGACAGTGCTAAGCCCTGGGGTATTCCTTGGGTTTGCCGATAGAGGGCTGAGGTGCCAGAGCTTGTTCGGATTTGCTGAAATCAGTCTGTCAAGTAGGACTGGAACCATTGGAAAAACATATTCTGTATGCTGGATGCTTGTAGACGGTGGAGGAGGATGTTATGGGAGACTGTGTCAAATGCTGCCAAGATATCTAGAAAGATGAGTGTGTATTCAGCGTGTTTGATTTGAATTCCTTTTATCAGTGTACTCATTAATGAGACCATGAATATTTCAACTCCGTGGCACGGACAGAAACTGTGTTGTTGTGGGTCTAGTAGGTTGTTCCGGTCTATGTGGTCCTGGAGTTATTGCTGTACTTCTCAATGATCTTAGCTGCGAATGGCAGGCTTGCGATAGGTCTGAAAGAGGCTGTGTCCATTGGGTTGAGTTCAGGCTTTTTGAGCGTGGGGCAGATGATGGACATCTTGAGGCTGGCAGGCATCTGTCCTTGTTGGAGAGATTCCTTTGCGATGGTAGTGAGTGCCAGGCTTAGTTCGTGCTGACCGGGCATGGATCAAGGGGGGGGGGGGTGGTGGTGTGATGATGGTTTTGATCCTTTCATTGCTAATCGGTGTGAACGTTCACCATTCACTAATGGGGGTTGTTTGGTGCTGGTTTTGCATTGGAGTGTGTGGGGCATTGGGATTTGAGTGGAGCTGTTTGTATTGTGCAGCAAGCAGTTGGGAGGGAATATTTGGGAGTAGAATGGTTTGGCTAGGGGATTTGATTAGTTGCTTGACTAGGTCGAATAATAATTCACTTGGGCGATTGAGTGCTGTGTCGAGTCATTTTGAGTGGTAGGATCTTCTTGTGTTGTCAGTTTCGATGCAATAGTTGTCCATTTCCTCCATATATCTCGTTCTGTCTGTTTCGAGTTTAGATTTTCTCCATTTTCTTTCTAGTTTTCTAAGTTGTGATTTTAGTTTTCAGAGGGTGGAGGTGTACCAGCGTGTTTTTGTTGGTTTCTTCTTCCTTATTTGGGGGGTTATAGTTGGTTCTGCTGCTTTAGCTGTTGTGTTGTTCCATTGTTGGCTAGTGTGCTGGGGTCAGAGAGGTCGGATTGTATGTGTGGTAAGACATGATTGAGAAAGTTGTCTTTGTTGAATGGTTTGAGTCTTTTCTTGGGTTGGGTGTCATCCGTAGTTGTACGGGTTTGATTGGGAGTAGTGAAGGTGATGAGATTGTGGTCCTTCCAAGGTACAGGTGTGGTCTTGGGGGGGGGGGGGATTGTGTTCTGTGCAGATGGTTTGGGAGCTGAGGAAGACTAGATCAAGGATGTTACCCTATCACCAGGAACAAGCAGGAATGCAGTCTTCACATATGGGTATCGTCGGCACTGCTCCCCAGCGTCTTATAGGAAAGCTTTTGGGAGCATTCCACTGCACCTGCGTTGCTGCCTTCCGGCCTTTCCAACTCACCCTCTTCAGTGTTTCATTTTCTGTGAAGCCGACAGGCTGCATTCCCTGTCACCACAGAAAATTTACTTTTTTGTGGTCGCGTCTGCCTTCCCGTCGACGCTGACACCAGTACTATTTCTGCTACCGACACCCATGACTGGTGTCTTAAATGTTTGGGCCCAGACCATTCTCCATTGGAGTGTCTCCTCTGCAGAAAGATGACTAAGAGGGGTCTGCAGAATAGAGCTGCAAAACTCGGCACCCTTTTTGCCTCAGATGCAGTGTCCATTGCATCGACATCGTCCAGGGCTTCATCTTCCTCCCATGGATCTCAGGTAACCAAACCCGGGTCTTCCTCGAAGACTGGCTGGTCCTCAAAGGGTAGATCTCCTTCTAAGCATCGAGATGCTTCTAGCATTGCTCTCGAGGAGAATACACTGGCCAAACAACCCCGGCGGGAGGTTATCAGGGTCCCAAGATATTCCCGAGGTGTCCATCTCCGGAGAGCTCTTGGTGCCATGTTCCGGGGTCGTGGCCCGCTCTGCCGGTACCAACACCCAGACATCGGCATGCTCCATGGATCAACGTATCCTAGCCATTGAACGGAGTCTTGCGGCCTTGCTAGCAGCATCAGTACCACTAAAGCTGCTGCAATCGGTTCCGCAGTCATCGGTACCGATACTGGTACCAGATGTATTTGAATCTACCGTTGCACCGCTCTCCATGCTACCACCCATGTCGGACCTAGAATCGGTGTCCGGCATAGAAGGTCCAGTATCGAGGCATTCCGATGCCGACTTCGATCGGTACCGTCGACAGGCAGTGCGGGAGCACACGGCCCCTTGATACTTGAGTCTTCCGATTCAGATTCTTCTGATGACTCCATCGGTACCAGAGAGGTTCTTCCGGAGGATCCCTCTCCTTCCCTGCAATGCCGGATGTCTCCTCCGGAGGACATGTCTTTCAAGACTTTATACGGGATGTGGCCCGGGGCCTCTCAATCACCGTGACCCCCGAGAAGGAACCGAGAGCTGAAGAACTTGAAATTCTTCAGTATCCTGCAGCCCCTAAAAAGGCCACAACCCTTCCCATACATCGTATTTTGCATGACCTCATGCTTAGGATGTGGGAGACACCTTTCTCTCCACATTCTCGAAGACTGGATACAATGTACCAGGTACCACAGTGTCCCGGGTTCCAAAAAAGTCAGTTACCGCACTATTCCATGGTTGTGGAATCGGCAATGCGTCAAATTAAAAGTGCTAAGACAAATTCATCTAATCCTCCGGGCTGTGAGGTGAGAACTCTCGATCCCTTTGGTCATCGATGTTTTCAGGTCTTTATGTTATCGGCCAGAATAAGTTCATACATACTCTACATGGGTATGTTTCTTCGGGAGGTTACTAAAGATTTGGAACTAATGAACATAAGAACATAAGATATGCCATACTGGGTCAGACCAAGGTCCATCAAGCCCAGTATTCTGTTTCCAACAGTGGCCAATCTAGGTCATATGTACTTAGCAGTTTCCCCAAGGGACACAGGTTCCACAATGCTTGTATTGGTTCAAGCATTGATATCCTGGGTCCCTTCTTAATAATGGTTTATGGTCCTTTCCTCCAGGAACTTGTCCAAACCTTTTTTAAACCCAGCTACACTAACAGCCTTTACTACATCCTCCAGTAACAAATTCCAGAGTTTGATTACATGTTGAGTGAAAAAATATTTTCTTTTATTAGTCTTAAATAGTTTACCCTGTAGCTTCATTGCATGTCCCCTAGTCTTTCTATATTCTGATAAGGTAAACAATCGATCTACTTTTATCCGTTCCACTCCGTTCATTAATTTATAGACTTCTATCATATCTCCCCTCAGCCGTCTCTTTTCCAGGTTAAAGAGCCCTAACCTTTTTAGCCTTTCTTCATAGGAGTATCCTTCCATCCCCTTTACCATTTTGGTGGCTCTTCTCTGAACCTTTTCTAAAATCGCTATATCCTTTTTAAGATACGGCGACCAGAATTGCACACAATATTCAAGGTGCGGTCTCACCATGGAACGATATAGAGGCATTATAATATCTTTTGTTTTATTTTATTTATTTATTTATTTAGTACATATTTGTATACCGCTGCTTCCAGCGATCAGTAGCGGTTTGATTACATGTATGAATTTGTCAATCATGACAGGAATTTTTGCGGTATACACACATTGGTTTGAAGGGAGAAGCACAGCACACGGTGAAGGACTTACAGAGAGTAATCGGAATATACATATGCACATATTTACATATTTACATAACTGCAACAATGCTTCATTGGGAGGAAACATTTTACCCCTGGACTATATCAGATTGTATTGGCACTGGAGAAGATGTGTCTTGAGTTTCTTTCTGAAATCCATAAGGTCTTTGATTGCTCTTAGCTCTGGTGGTAGTTGGTTCCAGAGGGCAGGGGCCGAGTAGGAGTATGCTCGTTGGCTAGTACTGGTTGTTACAGATCTGATATCGGGGGGAACGTGGAGTATGTTTGAGTGGAATGTTCGCCTGCTTCTGTTGGGAGGTTGCGTGCTGATAAGGGTGGAGAGAAAGGATGGCGCAATGTTATGTATAAGCTTGAAGGTGGTTATTAGTATTTTATATTTTATCCGGGCTGCAATGGGGAGCCAGTGTAGCTCGATTAATACAGGTGTAATGAGATCAGTAAGGTTTTTTTTCATGATGACCCTAGCTGCTACATTTTGGGCCATCTGGAGGATGTTGAGGGTTTTCTTTGGAAGGCCCTGTAAGATGGCGTTGCAGTAGTCGAGGTGTGGAATGATTAGTGCTTGCGCAACAGACCTGAAATCGTGAGGTTCAAGGATGTTCCGTAGAGGTTGTAGGACTCTAAGTTTGTGGAAATGGCCTTGTTGGTTTTGCGGAGGTGCTTTTCCATCTTTAGATTGCTGTCAAGCGTTACACCCAGATATTTTATTTCAGTCTTCGTGTTGTATATATTGTTACACAGGGTGACTGACGCAGGAGGGTCAAAGTTTGGTTTTCTGGAGATATACATCACCTCAGTCTTTTTATTTTCCATTCCTTTCCTTATCATACCTAGCATTCTATTTGCTCTCTTGGCCGCTGCTGCACACTGGGCCGAGGGTTTTAATATGGTATCCACAATGACGCCTAAATCTTTTTCCTGGGTGGTGGTTCCTAATGTGGAACCTTGCATCGTGTAACCATAGTTTGGGTTGTTCTTCCCTAGGTGCATAACCTTGCACTTGTCCACATTAAATTTCATCTGCCATTTTGATGCCCAGTCTTCCAATTTATCAAGATCCTCTTGCAATTTTTCACAATCCTTTTGGGTTTTAACAACTTTAAATAGTTTTGTGTCATCCGCAAATTTGATAACGTCACTCGTTATTCCACTTTCCAGGTCATTTATGAATATGTCAAAAAGCAGCGGACCCAGCACAGATCCCTGGGATACACCACTATTCACCTTTCTCCATTGGGAAAATTGGCCATTTAGCCCAACCCTCTGCTTTCTATCTTTTAACCAGTTCCTGATCCACAATAGTACACTGCCTCCTATCCCATGACTCTTTAGTTTTGCCAAAAATCTCTGATGAGGGACCTTGTCAAAGGCTTTCTGAAAGTCCAGATACACAATATCAACCGACTCACCTTTGTCCACCTGATTATTCACTCCTTCAAAAAAACATAACACATTAGTAATACAAGATCTTCCTTGTCTAAAGCCATGTTGGCTGTCTCCCATTAGGTCATGACTATCTACATGCTGAGTAATTTTATTCTTTATGATGGTTTCTACCATTTTTCCCGGTACTGATGTCAGGCTCACCGGTCTGTAGTTTCCTGGATCACCCCTGATACCCTTTTTAAAAATTGGTGTGACATTGGCTATCCTCCAATCTTCAGGTATTAGAGATGATTTTAATGATAGTTCACAGATTACTAATAGCAGGTCTGCAATCTCGTATTTCAGTTCTTTCAACACCTTTGGATGTATACCATCCGGCCCAGGTGATTTGCTACTCTTCAGCTTATCTAATAGTTGTAATACATCTTCCCGATGTATTGATATTTCCTTCAATTCTTCTGCAACTTTAAATACCACTTCAGTCATGGGTAACATCCCTACATCTTCCTCAGTAAAGACTGAAGCAAAGAATTCATTCAGTCTCTCCGCTATCGCCTTGTCGCTTCTTAGTGCTCCTTTAACCCCTTTATCATCTAATGGACCAACTGACTCTCTCACAGGTTTTTTGCTACGAATGTACTTGAAAAGGTCTTTACTTCGTGTTTTTGCTTCCGCAGCAAGCTTCTTCTCAAATTCTCCCTTTGCCTGCCTTGCCAGTGCTTGTGCTGTTTCCAGTGCTTGTGCTGTTTCCAGGTTTCGTCGTTTGGCTCTTTTTTCCATTTCCTGAAAGATGCTTTTTAGGCAACAACAGCCTCTCTGACCTCACCTTTAAACCATGCTGGCAGTTTTTTGGACTTCCTTCCACTTTTCTTAAAGCGTGGAAAACAGCTGGTCTGGGCTTCCAAGATAGTATTTTTCTACAACAGCCAAGCCTGATGTACGTCTTTAACCTTTGCAACTGCTCCTTTTAGTTTTTTCTTAACTGTTTTCCTCATTTTATCATAGTCTCCCTTTCGAAAGTTAAAAGGTAGTACTGTGGATTTCCTTACTATCCCTCCTCCACTAATTAAATCAAAGGCAATCATGCTATGATCACTATTGCCAAGTGGCCCAAACAACCTTATCTCTTGCACTAGATCTGGTGTTCCATTAAGGATTTGGTCTAATATGGCTTCCCCTCTGGTCCGTTCATGAACCAGCTGCTCCAAGAAGCAGTCATTTATTTCATCTAGGAACCTTATCTACCTAGCATGTCCTGACGTGACACTGACCCAGTCGATACCGGGGTAGTTGAAATCACCCATTATTATTACTGCGCTGTAACATTTGTTAGCTTCTTTGATTTCTTTGAGCATTTTATCATCCATTTGGTCATTCTGGCCAGGCGCTCGATAGTACACCCCCACTGCCATTGCCTTCCCCCTTTTACATGGAATTTCAAGCCATATAGATTCTACAGCAGATTTTGTTTCCTGCAAAACTTTAATCCTTTCTGACTCAATGCCCTCTCTAACATAGAGAGCAACCCCTCCACCAATTTGATCAGCTCTATCATTACGATATAGTTTGTACCCAGGTATCACAGTGTCCCACTGGTTGTCCTCCTTCCACCATGTCTTTGATATTCCAATCATATCTAACCTTTCATTTAGTGCTATATATTCTAACTCTCCCATCTTATTTTTTAGACTTCTAGCATTTGCATACAAGCATTTTAGAGAATGTATTTTATTCATATTAATTTGGCTATTGTTAGACATGGGTAATTTGGGATCTTTAAGCTCTGTCTGCTCCATACTTGAGGGCATTTGGGCTACTTTACTCTTTTGTGGAACCTCTCTGCTTTTGGTAGTATCCTTCAAAGATACATTCTTCCGAACCATCCGCTCTTGGGCGACTGTCGGCTTTCCCCTAATATCTAGCTTAAAAGCTGCTCTATCTCCTTTTTAAAAGTTAATGCCAGCAGCCTGGTTCCATCCCTGTTAAGGTGAAGCCCATCCCTTCAGAAGAGCCCCTCCTTTCCCCAGAATGTTCCCCAGTTCCTAACAAATCCAAAACCCTCATCTCTGCACCATTGTCTCATCCACGCATTGAGACTCCGGAGCTCTGCCTGTCTTTTGGGTCCTGCGCGTGGAACAGGAAGCATTTCGGAGAATGCTACCCTGGAAGTTCTGGATTTCAACTTCCTACCTAAAAGCCTAAATTTAGCCTCCAGAACCTCCCTACCACATTTTCCTATGTCATTGGTACCGACATGTACCAAGACAGCAGACTCCTCCCCAGCACTATCTAAGACCTTATCTAGGTGGTGCGTGAGGTCTGCTACCTTCGCACCAGGCAGGCATGTTACCAGGCGATCCTCACGTCCACCAGCCACCCAGCTATCTACATGCCTAATGATCGAATCACCAACTATAACGGCTGTCCTAACCATTCCCTCATGGGCACATGGCCCTGGAGAAACTTCCTGGGTGCGAGAGGGTTTTACATCACCTGGAGGACAGGTCCTAGTTACGGGATCACTTCCTGCCACACCAGGGTGATGCTCTCCTGTCACGTGACCTCTCTCCTCCATGGCAACAGGGATGCTGCCAGACTGGAGGTGGGACTTCAGGACTATATCCCTGTAGGTCTCGTCTATGTACCTCTCTGTCTGTCTTATGCTTTCCAAGTCTGCTACTTTAGCCTCTAGAGAACGGACTCGTTCCCTGAGAGCAAAGAGCTCCTTGCACCTAGTGCACACGTAAGACCTTTCACCAACTGGGAGAAAATCATACATGTGACACTCAATGCAAAAGACTGGAAAGCCCCCATCCCGCTGCTGGACTGCTGTCTGCATCTTAGTTTTAAGTTTGTGTTTAGATCTAAGTTCTTTACTTACTAAGGGTTGCTATGGATATTTCTACTAATAAAACTGTACCTAATACGTGTAATATACCTTGTTCACCTGAAGCTTAACTAATCTCAGGTCCTTAGTGTTTGACTGATTTTGGTAATGAGCTTCACCTGAGAGCACCTCCTGTCTTTTAAGATGTGTAAGTACCTATAAAGCTACGATTATCCCAGGGGTGGGTGGGTGTGGGGAAGGAGGGAGGGAAATAACACTTAGTAAAAGAGGGCTGCTACACAGTACCCTGTCTTGTGCTGCTGAGGTAAGCTATATTCTGATTTGATTTAAATTATAGCTCTTAGCTGCTGCTAGGCTCTAACCTCTTATGAAATTTAAACTACAAGCTCTCTGCTGGGTTCTAAATTTAACAAGAAAGCTCTTTTCTGTGTTTTAAATTTAAGCTAAAAATACTTTGCTGTTACTAGGCCCTGAGCGACTATTAAATTTAAACTACAAGCTCTCTGCTGGGTATGAAATGTAACCAGAAAGGTCTCCTCTGTGTTTTAAAACTAAAAGTAATTTTCTGATGCTAGGCCCTGAGTGACTATTAAATGTAAACTACAAGCTCTCTGCTGGGTTCCAAATGTAACTAGAAAGCTCTCTTCTGTGTTTTAAATTTAAACTAAAAGTACTTTGCTGTTACTAGGCCCTGACTATTAAATTTAAACTACAAGCTCTCTGCTGGGTATGAAATGTAACCAGAAAGTTCTCCTCTGTGTTTTAAATTTAAACTTAAACTGCTGCTACTAGGCCCTGACTGATTTAACAAAAATAGTGGATTCACAGATTAATTAGCTTTAATACAAAGAATTCCTTTTAGAAAATTACCAGAAGTATATACTCGCAGTTGCAGATCTCTCTCCAGAAGTAACAGTCCCTTTTTCTAGTCCTTCATGGCTCCTCTTCTCCCTGATGACAAGAGGGCTGATTTCCTTACACTTGTTAAACATGCCCAGAATGTTTCTAAGTTCATGAACAGGGCAACCTTTGATTGTTTCAAATGTATCAGCAGGACTTCCGCTATTTCCATCGGTGCACGTCGGATTGCTTGGTTATAAGCATCTGATTTAGAGCAGTGGGTGCAAGATAAGCTGGGGAATATTCCCTGCATGGGAGAAAACCTCTTTGATAAGGATTGGCAGGACAAAGCTTCTCAACTTGATTCTGAGAACACTACTTTAAATAGGCTCTCAAGGACCACTGCCAACCCAGCTAAGAAAAAGACGGTTAAGAAACTCTTTTTCAACAAGAAAAAGAAATTCTATCCTTCTTATACCCATACTGTCCATTGCCCGGTCCATGCTTCCCGAAAAGGGCAACAGCAGCCGAAACAGCAAAGAAAGGCTCAAGTCCTCAGAGCTCAACCAGCTCAGCAGACACAGCCTCCACAAGGTCTTTGACTCCTTCCTAGAGAACCTAGTCATCCTACCTCTAAGAATTCCAGAGCCACTCAACATTCCAGGCAGACTGTGTTACTTTGCCAAGAGGTGGCAGCAGATAACATCAGAGCACTGGACTCTCTCCATAGTGACAGAGGGATACAAACTTCATTTCCACAGTTTGTCCCCTCCCTCCACTCCAAGAAAGTTCAGTTCTCGACCCCCCCCTCACCACTCTCTTATGTCAAGATGTTACCTCACTCCTTGCTCATAGTGCAATAGAGGAGGTACCCCTTTCTCAACAAGGCTTGGGCTTTTACTCCCCCTACTTCCTTATACCAAAGAAAACAGGAGGGTACAGGCCCATACTGGACCTCAGGGAGTTAAACAAGTTCCTGTTCCGAGAGAAATTCAAAATGATCTCTCTCAGAACACTTCTCCCTTACATCCAGAGTCAGGATTGGCTATGTTCTCTAGACCTAAAGAACGCATATACACACATCCTTATTCATGCAGAACACAGGATGTTTCTTCGATTCCTCTTCAAGAAAGACATTACCAGTACAGGGTTCTACCCTTTGGCCTGGCTTCCGCCCCAAGAGTCTTTGCAAAACGCATGGCAGTAGTAGCAGCATTTCTAAGGACTCTAGGCATATTTGTCTTCCCCTACTTAGATGACTGGCTGTTCCGAGCATCAACAGCTCCAGAGGCCAGCTCTGCTCTTTCCTGCACGATGCAACTTCTTCAATATCTGGGATTGGTCATAAACCTCCCAAAGTTCCATCTTAGCCCTAGTCAATCCCTAGAATTCCTAGGAGCTCTTCTAGAAATGCGGCAGTCAAGGGCTTTCCTGCCACAGCTCCACTGTGCTCGAATAATTCAACTGGCTTCTCAAGCAGCTATGAAAACTGTCTTGACTGCTTGAGAAATGCTTCAGTTGCTCAGTCATATGGCATCCACTGTACATGTGGTCCCCTATGCTCGACTAGATATGCGAGCAGCCCAGTGGACCCTAGCCTCTCAGTGGACTCAGGCGTCAGGTCGTCTTGGGGACAAAATCAGAAACTCGGCATGCCTCATTTCGTCCGTTCAGTGGTGGCAAATCGCTAGAAAACCTACTCGTAGGGTCACCTTTTCAGCAGCCACTGCACCAAACTACCTTGACGACAGATGCGTCCAAGTTGGGTTGGGGAGCTCATCTGGACAAACTCTGCACTCAAGGTCTCTGGACCCAGCAGGAGACTTGTCTTCACATAAACCTACTAGAACTCAGAGCCATTTTCTACGCTCTTCGAGTATTACAGGACTATCTGCGCTACAAGACAGTTCTTGTCCAGATGGACAATCAGGTAGCCATGTTCTATGTGAACAAGCAGGGTGAAACAGGTTCTTAGGCATTGTGCAATGAAGCTCTACATCTATGGTCCTTTGCAAGAGGCCTTCAGATTCACCTACTAGTGGTGTATCTCCCAGGCAAACAGAATCTCCTAGCAGACAAACTCAGCCGAGTACTGCTGCCACAAGAGTGGTCTCTTCATTCAGAGCAAATTGCTCAAATCTTTCGGATCTGCGGAACTCCAGATATAGACCTATTTGCAAGTCCTCAGAATGCCAAACTTTCCAGATTCTGTTACAGAATTCCTGCTCAGAACAGTCAGGCAATGGATGCTTTCCACCTCCACTGGGGTCAGGACTTCCTATATGCCTACCCACCCATTCCCCGCATTCCCAAGACTCTGTTCAAGCTTCAGAGAGACAGGGGCCATATGATCCTCATAGCCCCACGCTGGCCACGACAGATGTGGTATCCACTGCTTCTACGTCTCTCTCAAGCCAAATCACTGGAGTTGGGATGTGCTCCAGATCTTCTATCCCAGGAGAACGGGACTCTTCTGCTCCCCAACCCTCAGTCCTTGCACCTGATGGTGTGGCTGCTGAGAGTTTAGAACTACACGACATCAACCTCTCTCAACAGGTTAAGGATATCCTTTTGGCCTCCAGGAAACCTTCCACTAGGCGTGCTTATGCTTTTAAGTGGAGAAGGTTCTCTATCTGGTGTTCAGAGAAGGAACTGATATCTGATATGTTTTTTTGAAGGTGTGAATAAACAGGTAGACAAAGGTGAGTCGGTTGATATAGTGTATCTGGACTTTCAGAAAGCCTTTGACAAGATCCCTCATCAGAGACTTTTGGCAAAACTAAAAAGTCATGGGATAGGAGGCAGTGTACTATTGTGGATCGGGAACTGGTTAAAAGATAGAAAGCAGAGAGTAGGGCTAAATGGCCAATTTTCCCAATGGAAAAAGATGAATAGTGGAGTACCCCAGGGATCTGTACAGGGTCCGCTACTTTTTGACATATTCATAAATGACCTGGAAAAGGGAATAACTAGTGAGGTTATGAAATTTGCAGACGACACAAAACTGTTTTAAGTTGTTAAAACCCAAGAGGACTGTGGAAAACTGCGGGAGGATCTGGATAAATTGGAAGACTGGGCATCCAAATCGCAGATGAAATTTAATGTGGACAAGTGCAAAGTTTTGCACCTAGGAAAGAACAACCCACATTATGGTTACACAATGCAAGGTTCCACATTGGGAACCACCACCCAGGAAAAAGATTTAGGAGTCATCGTGGATAACATGTTAAAACCCTCTGCCCAGTGTGCAGCGGCAGCCAAGAAAGCAAATAGAATGCTAGGTATCATAAGAAAAGGAATGGAAAATAAAACAAAGGATATTATAATGCCTCTGTATCATTCCATGGTACGACCGCACCATGAATATTGTGTGCAATTCTGGTCACCGTATCTTAAAAAGGATATAGTGTTATTAGAAAAGATACAGAGAAGAGCCACCAAAATGGTAAAGGGGATGGAAGACTACTCCTATGAAGAGAGGCTACAAAGGTTAGGGCTCTTCAACCTGGAAAAGAGACGGCTGAGGGGAGATATGATAGAGGTCTATAAATTAATGAATGGAGTGGAATGGGTAAACGTAGATCGATTGTTTACGCTATCAGAATATAGAAAGACTAGGGGACATGTAATGAATCTACAGGGTAAACTATTTAAACAAATAAGAGAAAATATTTTTTCACGCAACGTGTAATCAAACTCTGGAATTTGTTACCGGAGGATGTAGTAAGAGCTGTTAGTGTAGCTGGGTTTAAAAAAGGTTTGGACAAGTTCCTGGAGGAAAGGTCCATAAACCATTATTAAAAAGGGACCCAGGATATCAGTGCTTGACCCAATACAAGCATTGTGGAACCTGTGTCTCTTGGGGATACTGCTAGGTACGTATGACCTAGATTGGCCACTGTTGGAAACAGGATACTGGGCTTGATGGACATTGGTCTGACCCAGTATGGCATATCTTATGTTCTTTTTTTTTTTTTTTAATGCTTTATTTTCGTTTTATAACAACAAAGGAAAGGAAGACATACAGCTAAAAGACAAATACATGCATAGAATGTGATACATACACCAAAGTAACCCCTGCCACCCCCCTCCCCCCTGCTTCTTCTCTAGAAACTAATCATTCCCGAAAACGGGCGTGTACTGACATTATTGTGGTACAAAACCTACCGGTGATCTGAAACATGAGGAATATACATTAAACAGACATGTCGGAGCAATGAGCAGATTGTACATAATCATTGAGCATCTGCCATTTAGACAAGCGAGAGTAAGTTTGGATATGGGGAATAGCTCTCCGAGATATCTGCTCATATTTACTATATAAGCAGACGAGGTTCCACCATTCATTGGCAGTAATTCGAGAGCTATCCTTCCAATTCCTCGTGATTAAACATATGGCTATACCCAGCATGAAATCAAGGAGAAAGCAACCCTTCTTAGGAAGAGAGGGGACCTCCGCCACTGAGCGGAGTCCCACAATCTTCCAAGAAAGAGGCTCGTGGAGGTGTAAGATGGATTGAATACGACCCCAGACTCGCCCCCAGTAAACCTGCAGTTGAGGACATTCATAAAGAACATGAGCGAGGGTTCCCACAGCAGTATGGCAAGACCAACACTGGTCCCTAGCAGTTGTGTTCCATTTGGCTATTCTTTCTGGAGTATAAAAGCATCTATGTGCAAAAAAGAAGAGAGTTTGGGTAACAGAGGCAGATCGGAAACCCGCACTACTTTGCTCCAGAAAACGCTCCATTGCACAGGGGTTAAAGTGGTTTGCAGTTCGCGTTCCCAGGCTTGTTGAGCTCTACAAGTAGCAGTATCGGTACCCTGACATAATAATTTATAAAAGTTAGAGGCTACCCCATGTGTACTACTAATAGAGTGAATTAGTTCTAATAGCCCGTCCTCAGTAGGGGCAGAGGGCGGCAGGATTTGAGCACTTTTGAGGCAGTGTTGAAGCTGCATCAATTGAAAGTAATGTTTCGCTGGTAACGCAAATTCCTTTTGTAAATCAGAAAAGGTCTTCCAACGAGCTGCAGAGAAGAGTTGTTGGGGTGTCCAGATCCCCCTAGAGTACCAGGGTTTCCATGCGATCGTTTTATTTAGGACTCGAATTCTGGGGTTATTCCACAGCGGGAGTCCGTCCTGAGGACATACGTTTGGGCCCAGTGACAGAATGAGAGTGTTAAAGGCCGCAAGAGTATCGACAATCATTGGGGGATGACGGGTGTCTACTTGATGGGACATACCGGGGAGATGGATCAACGGAATTGGGCTACTTAGCTCCTCTTCAATGTCAAGCCAAACTGGTCTGTTGTCTGTTGGGGCAGCTAGCCATCGGGCACCTTGTTTAAGTAGGAAAGCTTGATGATATCTAAGAAAATCAGGAAAGCGGGTACCCCCTAGTTCCTTCGCAGACTGTAGTTTTTGTTTAGCTACCCTTGGTGGTTTTCCCTGCCAGAGATAACGGACGAGAAGGCCCTCAATGTCTTTGTAGGTGTGTAGCGGGAGAAAGCAGGGCAGCATTTCTAAAATATAGTTCACTTTGGGGACTATCATCATTTTCACGGTTTTCTAGGCGGCCCCACCATGTAAGGGATAAGGGAGACCAACGATTTGTGAGCTCACGGACTTTGGAGACTACCTCCTTGGCATTAAAACTAATAGTGTCTTCTAAAGGAGAACAGTAGTGGACGCCAAGATATTTCACCATGCGGGATTGCCAAAGGAAAGGAAAGGCCTGCATGTCAGCCTCATGTACCCAGCGGTTCAGTGGGAATGCTACAGATTTGGTCCAGTTTATTTTATAGCCCGATAATTGCGAGTATCCATCAATCAGGTCCAAGACAGCTGGGACCGAATCAAGGGATACGAAGAGCATAAGGTCATCTGCATATGCAGAGAGTTTAATCTCTCTGTGACTGAAGGGGACACCTCGAATACGTGCGGACTGTCTAATAAGGAGGGCGAGGGGCTCAAGAGCTAGATCAAAGAGCATTGGTGATAGGGGGCAACCTTGACGCGTGCCTCTTTGGAGATTAAAAGGCCGAGACTTAATGGCATTTACACAAATACTGGCGACGGGTTGAGAATACATGACTTGGAGGTATCGAAGGAAGCCCTCTCCAAAGCCATACCATCGGAGAACTGCAAATAAGAAGGGCCATTCTAGGCGATCAAAGGCTTTTTCAGCATCTAGGGAAAGACCCACCCATGGGTGGTCTAAATTGGCAGCACTGGATAGCACATGGCACAAGGTCCGAGCATTGTCAGCGGTGGAGCGGCCGGGTATAAAACCGCATTGGTCGGGATGGACTAAAGTGGCCATCCTATCAGATAGCCGGGTGGCCAAGATCGTTGCGAAGATCTTATAATCGGCATTAAGTAGGGAGATTGGACGGTAGTTGGCGGTTAGCAGCGGGTCTCTGCCTTCTTTCTCAAAAACTACCACGTTAGCTGCAGAAAAGGATCCCAAAGAGGATGTATCTACCGCAAGGGCAGTAAAGTAAAGTTTTAAGTAGGGAACTAAATCTGCACTGAACGTTCTGTAGAATTCTGTCGGGAGACCATCAGGCCCCGCGGCTCGACCCGAGGCTGTTCGTTTTAGGGCAGAATGGATCTCTGAAGTAGAGAAGGGTTCATCCAGCGCATCCCTATCAGCTTCAGAAAGGGTCGGCCGCTGAATACCAGAAAACAAGCGCTCGAAGGTCTCGGATGAGAACTCACATTCAGATTGATATAGACGGGTATAGAAATCCCGAAAGAGTTCTACGATATCGGAGTCTGTGGTCAGTATGCCCCCTCCCTGTGGGGCGCGAAGGGCCGCTACGCGTTTGGCTTCTTTTTGACCTTTCAAGGCGTTGGCTAAAAGTCGACCGGCTCGGTTGCTTTCACGGTAGTATGTCCCTTGTTGAAGTGCAATACTCTGAGAAGCTGCAGTTGAAAGGATTGCATTATATTGAAAACGGAGACGCTGTAAGCGAACGAAGACGCATGGATCAGTACGTGAAGTTAGAACTCGTTCGCCTGCTTTGATTTGTTGGTCTAATATAAGGAGCTGCTGTTTGCGTTGTTTCCGCAGGCGAATTTGATAACTAGTGATCGTTGCACGAATGGCCGCTTTAAAACCCTCCCACCAAGCCCAATTTGCAGTGTCCTGGGGTAAATTAAAGTGAAAGTAATCTTGTATGGCTGCTCGAATTTCTAACTGGAACTCTGGTTGAGTTAATAGGGCTCTATCAAAGAACCAGGCCCCCGAATTCCCTTGGAGCGCAGTGGTATGTAATTGAAAAGAAATAGCAGCGTGATCTGAGATATGTTGGGAGTGAATCTTTGCAGTGTCCACCTGAGGAACTAACAGTTTTGATATTAGAAAGAAATCTATGCGAGACTGGGATTTATGAGGGGAAGAGAAGAAGGTAAAGTCAAGCTCATTGGGGTGTAGTAACCTCCATAGATCGACTAAAGCAAGATCTTTGATCATAGAGGTAAGCGTGGTGTGACTCTTGGGGGGACCACTCGTCCTAGGCGGCTGTTTGTCAATCAGGGGATCAAGAACTAAATTGAAATCCCCCCCAATTATCAATGAAGTATTAGCAGAGGCCTGCGCAACCTGAGCAATGGTAGCAAAAAAGGTAGGGTCATCTACATTAGGAGCATAAAGGCATATACATGTAACTTCAAGGTTACCTATCTTGAGGTGAGCCCTAGACCATCTGCCTGTTGTATCTGAGCTAGTCGCAATAATAGTAGCATGCAGAGATTTCCTAACCAGTATGGCAACCCCACATTTCTTAGAAACAGCTGGGGAATAGGCGGCCACCATGTAAGGTTTAATATTGAGTTTAAGAGTTTCCTTCGAATTTAAATGCGTTTCTTGGAGGAAAATCAGGTCCGCAGCTTCATGACTTAGATAGCTCAGGATTTTCTTCCGTTTTATCGGATTATTGATGCCTTTTACGTTCAATGATAAAATCTTACATGGTGCCATCAATCGGTAATAGACATTTTAGGTAAGGGCGCTTGAAAACATACAACATAAGCAGACTCTGTACAACAATGACATAATCACCGAGTATGCTGGCTAATACACCCCATATTGAAAAGCATGTACCAAAGTAACTTAGAGAAGAAGCAAAACCCCCTATGAATATGGCGACCATATGTCTGCGGGAGGAGGCCCTAGAGAGGAGGATAGAAACATGAAAAAAAAAGGAAAGAAACACCAGAGTCCATAATCAACACTGTCTCTGATATTCATCGAGGCTACTCTGGGTAGATGGAATCGGGTCACAAATATCATCAAAATAAGGCAACAAACCGCCCTCGACAGACTCTTTGCTGAACCGTGGCAAATCCAAGATGGCAGGTACAGCGGATATGAGAACACTGGTAGGAAAACTCTGGAAGTCAGCGCATCAAGTCGGCTTCTTTAGCATCCAAAAACTCCGCTAGTAGATCAGGGTCCTCAAATGTTCTTGTCTGATTGTGAAGCGTGACTCGGAGCTTGGCCGGGTACATCAGGCCATAGCGTGCTTGTAGTTGTTGAAGCCTCGGCCGAAATTCCAGAAAGCGCTTTCGGCGGTCGACCGTGGGTTTAGCCAAGTCAGGATAGAAGGAGACCTTGTGGCTCTCAAACTCCATATGCCCCTTTGCCCGAGAGGCGCTGAGAATTTGCTCCACATGTTGATATCTCAAAAGTCGAAAGATGATAGGCCGCGGGGTCTTCCTGTTGAGCGTTATGTTTGTGGGTACACGATGAGCGCGATCGATCTCCAATTCTTTGGTAAAGGTGATCTGGAGCAGAGAAGGGAGGATTTTATATAAAAACTCCTTCATGTCTCCCGATTCCGCTCCCTCCGGTATGCCCACTAGTCGCAGGTTGTTGCGGCGCGCTCTATTATTGCCATCTTCCACTTCTTTCTGCAAGGCCCGCACCTGACGTTCAACTTTGTCAAGTTTAGATAGCCGGACCACATGGGAGTCTAATATGCTCTCCATTTTGTCCTGACGCGAGGAGAGCCCCTCTAGCCTGCCTTGCAATACACCAAGGTCTTCCCGCAGCGCTCGGAGTGCTTCCCCGTTTGACTGCACGAGGTCTTTAACCCCTCTGATCTCTGCAAGGATTTCCTGCTGCATTTCGGGGCCCTCGCGTAGAGCCAGCCCCTTCTGCGGGGACGGGGGTTCAGTTTTGGAGCGTTTGCCGTGAGAAGCCGCTGGAGATCCAAATTCCAGGCGCGTAGGTTTGGTCCCCGCCATCTCACCAGTGTGCCCCGGTAAGATCAGAGCAAAAATTCAAGTATGTCCGGTGTTAATTCAGGATTCTGAGTAGGCCTCTCGGGAGCCTCAGCGTTATGCGACCATCCCGCTGGACATCGGGCTCCGCCCCCCATATCTTATGTTCTTATGAACTTAATCCTTTTTCATTTCCAGTAGAGGCATTACTGGAGTATCTCCTCCACCTCTCATCCTCTGGACTTAAAACTAATTCAGTAAGGGTCCATCTTAGTGTCATTGTGGCTTTCCACACACTCTTTGCTGGCCAACCTGTCTCCTCTCAGCCGCTTGTAGCGCATTTTATGAGTAGTCTACTCTTAAATAAGCCTTCCATTAAGCCACCACCTGTGGCATGGGATTTAAATCTTGTCCTTGGACAGCTTATGAAGCCGCCCTTCGAACCCTTTGCCACTACATCCCTGAAATTTCTTTCTTGGAAGATGATCTTCCTAATTGCCCTCACTTCTGCAAGACGCATTAGTGAGCTACAAGCCTTAGTGACTGACCTCTTACACAAGGTTCCACCATGATAAGGTAGTCTGTAGGACTCATCCTCACTTTATGCCAAAGGTGGTTTTGCCCTTTTATTTGAACCGGTTGGTTTACCTTCCTGTCTTAATCCCTAAGCCTCGTGCCTCTAGTGCAGAAAGGAATCTTCACACTCTAGATTGTAAATGGGCTTTAGCCTTTTACCTTCAGAGGACTAGGCAGCAAAGAAAAGCTTCACAGCTTTTTGTTGCCTTTGATTCTAGTCACCTGGGTTTACCAGTTTCCAAGAGAACACTCTTCAAGTGGATTGCAGACTGCTTATCCTTTACCTATGAGGATAAGGGACTTTCTCTCGAAGGTCATGTCACAACTCACAATAACAATGGCTGCCTGTATGGCCAACCTTCGCTCGGTGTTGTCCATCTATCCAAGAAAGGTCGACGCGTCTTCAGTAGTAGACTGGCTAATCTACTGAAGAGGCTTTAAACTAGATTCGTTGGGGATAGGTGAAGAAAGCCCCCAGGTAATTGAAAGCCCCCAGGAAAGTGAAACATTAAATACCTTTATGGAAATGGGTAAAAGGGATAACATATGGAAAGCAGTATGTATAAATGCCCGTAACATGGGAAATAAGATCCCAGATGTTGAAGCTTTGGTGGGAGTGGCTGACTTGGATTTAGTGGCAGTTACAGTAACATGGTTCACACAAAACCATGACTGGGATGTAACTATACCAGGCTTTACTTTATTCAGAAAGGACAGGGTAGGAAGAAAGGGAGGAGGAGTGGCACTATATGTAAAAAATAATATTAAAGCTTTGGAATTACAGAGTTTAAAAGGGAGAGAGGAGGCACTGTGGGTTAAACTAGAAAGAGGGAAAGAGAAATCTATTTGCATTGGCGTGATATACAGACCTCCCTCACAAGAGGAAGAGGTGGACAGAGAGTTAATTGAAGACATACACAGCATTGCTAGGAATCGGGAACTGCTACTGATAGAGGATTTCAATATGCCAGATGTTGATTGGCACATTCCTGCTGCAGTATCATCTAGAAGTAAGGAGATCCTGGATTCTCTACAGGGAGAACTATTCAGGCAATTGGTAACAGACCCCATACGTGAAGGGGCCATACTGGACTTAGTGCTTACCAATGGTGAAAGTGTTTCTGATGTTATAGTGGGAGATCATTTTGTATCCAGTGATCACCAGATGGTGTGGTTCAGTATTAGGGCTAGGGCTGATAGAATACATTCAAAAGCGAGGGTCTTAGACTGTAGGAAAACTAACTTTGCCAAGATGGGCCAATACCTCAGGGAGTCGTTGGCGGGATGGGAACAGCAGGGGGATGTAGAAAAACAGTTGGCAAAACTGAAATGGGATATTTTTGTTAAAATGGTAAATAAAGGTAAAAGGAAAAGGAGACCATTATGGCTTTTAAAAGAAGTAGCTGAAAAGGTGAAGAAAAAGAGGGAGGGCTTCATGAAATACAAGAGATCATAGAGAGAGGAAGACAGGCATCAATATTTGGAAAAACTTAGACAGGCATCTATATTTGGAAAAACTTACAGAAGCTAGCAAAATAGTCTTGAAAGCAAAGATTCAAAAAGAGGAGGAAATAGCTAATGCAATAAAAAGGGGGGGATAAGACATTTTTCAGATATGTTAGTGAGAAGAGGAAGGGCAAAAGTGGTATTGTAAGACTCAAGGGTGAAGGGGAGGAATATGTAGAAGCTGATAAGGATAAAGCAGAATTGCTTAACAAATATTTCTGTTCTGTGTCACAGATGAAGAACCAGGAACAGGACCTCAAAAAACACCCACAAACAGGAACAGAAGCGAGGGGCATCTTGAACAATTTTCAGAAGACTGTGTTCATGAGAAACTAGCTAAACTTAAAGTAGACAAAGCGATGGGACCAGATGGGATACACCCTAGAATACTGAGGGAACTTGGGGATGTTCCAGCAGCTCCACTGACTGACCTTTTCAATGCCTCGTTGGAGTCGAGAGTGGTGCCAAAGGACTGGAGAGAGGCTCATGTGGTGCCTTTACACAAAAGTGGAAGTAAGGATGTGGTTGAAAACTACAGGCCGGTTAGTTTAACTTCGGTGGTGTCTAAATTATTGGAAACGCTGTTGAAAGAGAAAATAGGATCCGAGGCAGCAGGATCCGAGGCAGCATGGATTCACCAGAGGCAGGTCTTGTCAGACAAAACTGATTGATTTCTTTGACTGGGTGACCAGGAAGTTGGACCGAGGGAGAGCCCTTGATGTGGTGTATTTAGATTTCAGTAAAGCCTTTGACACCGTTCCTCACAGGTGACTTATAAACAAACTGAGCACCCTAGGGATGGATCCTAAAGTTACTGCTTGGGTTAGAAATTGGTTAAGTGGGAGGCGCCAAAGAGTACAGGTAAATGGAGCTCACTCTGAGGAGAAGGAAGTTACCAGTGATGTGTCCCAGGGATCTGTCCTTGGTCCGATTCTTTTTAACATCTTTGTTAGTGATATAGCGGAAGGGCTGTCGGGTAAGGTTTGCCTCTTTGCGGATGATACCAAAATCTGCAATAGAGTAGACACCCAGGAAGATGTAGATAACACGAGGAAGGATCTAGATAAGCTTAAAGAATGGTCTAGAATTTGGCAGCTGGGATTTAATGTTAAAAAATGCAAGGTCATGCATTTGGGCTGCAGCAATTCAAGGGAGTGATGTAGTCTAGGTTGTGAAGTACTTTTGTCCACTAAAGAAGAGCGGGACCTAGGCGTGATTGTGTCTGATGATCTTAAAGTAGCTAAACAGGTAGAAAAGGCGACAGAAAAAGATGTAAGGATGCTTGGGTGCTTACGGAGAGGAATGGCTAGCAGAAAAAAGGAGTAATAGTGCCTCTATATAAGTCCTTGGTGCACCCTCATTTGGAGTATAGTGTGCAATTCTGGAGACCGCACCTTCAAAAGGATATAAACAGGATGGAGTCGGTACAGAGGGTGGCTACTAAAATGGTTAGGGGTCTTCATTATGAAGCATATGAGGACAGACTTAAGGATATTAATATGTACACCTTAGAGAGAAGGCAGGATAGAGGTGATATGAATGAGATGTTTAAATACCTCTATGGCATAAATGCACAGGGAGAGAGCCTCTTTCGATTGAAAGCAAGTTCTGCTATGAGGGGACATGGGATGAGGTTGAAGGGGATAGATTCAGGAGTGATATGCGGAAAAATTTCATAATGGAAAGAGTGGTGCATGCGTCGAATAGTCTCCCAGTGGAGGTGGTAGAGATGAGGACAGTATCTGACCTCAAAAAATAAGAATATAAGTTATGCCATACTGGGTCAGCCCAAGGTCCATCAAGCCCAGTATCCAACAGTGGCCAATCTTGGTCATACGTACCTAGCAGTTTCCCCAAAAGACACAGGTTCCACAATGCTTGTAGTGGGTCAAGCATTGATATCCTGGGTCCCTTCTTAATAATGGTTTATGGACCGTTCCTCCAGCAACTAGTCCAAACCTTTTTTAAACCCAGCTACACTAACAGCCTTTACTACATCCTCCGGTAACAAATTCCAGAGTTTGATTACACGTTGAGTGAAAAATATTTTCTTTTATTAGCCTTAACTAGTTTACCCTGTAGCTTCATTGTATGTCCCCTAGTCTTTCTATATTCTGATAATGTAAACAATCGATCTACGTTTACCCGTTCCACTCCGTTCATTAATTTATAGACTTCTATCATATCTCCCCTCAGCCGTCTCTTTTCCAGGTTAAAGAGCCCTAACTTTTTGAGCCTTTCTTCAAAGGAGTATCCTTCCATCCCCTTTACCATTTCGGTGTCTCTTCTCTGTACCTTTTCTAATAACGCTATATCCTTTTTAAGATACGGTGACCAGAATTGCACTCAATATTCAAGGTGCGGTCTGACCGTGGAACGATATAGAGGCATTATAATATCTGTTGTTTTATTTTCCATTCCTTTCCTTATTATACCTAGCATTCTATTTGCTCTCTTAGCTGCTTCACACTGGGCCGAGGGTTTTAACATGTTATCCACAATGGCACCTAAATCTTTTTCCTGGGTGGTGGTTCCTAATGTGGAACCTTGCATTGTGTAACCATAGTTTTGGTTGTTCTTCCCTAGGTGCATAACTTTGCACTTGTCCACATTAAATTTCATCTGCCATTTTGATGCCCAGTCTTCCAATTTATCAAGATCCTCTTGCAATTTTCCACAATCCTCTTGGGCTTTAACAACTTTAAATAGTTTTGTGTCATCTGCAAATTTGATAACCTCACTCGTTATTCCCTTTTCCATGTCATTTATGAATATGTCAAAAAGCAGCAGACCCAGCACAGATCCGTGGGGTACACCACTATTCACCTTTCTCCATTGGGAGACTTGTCCAATTAGCCCTACCCTCTGCTTTCTGTCTTTTAACCAGTTCCTGATCCACAATAGTACACTGCCTCCTATCCCATGACTTTTTAGTTTTGCCAAAAGTCTCTGATGAGGGACCTTGTCAAAGGTTTTCTGAAAGTCCAGTTACACTATATCAACCGACTCACCTTTGTCCACCTGTTTATTCACACCTTCAAAAAAACATAACAGATTAGTAAGACAAGATCTTCCTTGTCTAAAGCCATTTTGGCTGTCTCCCATTAGGCCATGACTATTGTGGTGATGCACATGCAGCAGAGCCCTTTAAAACTGAAAAAAAAGAGGTTTTTTTTCAGAAACGGGGGATGTGCTCACCAAAACATAGCTCCCAGGTAGAAAGAGAAACTAAAGCACACACTAGCAGGGCTAGCCTGAAGCCACACCCAGCCTCTAGAATAGTTGCAGGCAGAGAGAGGGTGGGGCCAGGGAAGGAAACAAGCCACAGAACATTTAAGCTGCGTCACACAGGAAGTGAGGCAGAACAGGGTTTCCCAGCAGAACCGGCAGAACAAGGAAGAGAACCAGTTGAATCAGCAGAGCAAGCAGGACGTGCTCAGGCACAAGAAGGACTGCAGAGAGAGACTGCCAGAGGGCAGGAAAGACTGCAGGCCAGAAGCCAGGAGGAGAGGCAGAGAGTCCAGAGAGACCAGGGGAAGAGGCAGCATTACAAGGCTGTGAGACCTGGTGGTTCAAAGGGGACCAGCCACAACCCCCAAGGCAAGTGTCAAGGTTGTGGGCAAGAAAGGAGCTGGGGAAGAAGTCAGGACTATACGTCTGATTCTGAAGGCAGCAGCTCAAGTCCTGGGCCCTTGAACAGACAACACAGAAAGTCTGATAAAAGGAGGGTTTCTGCCAGCCAAACAACTCATATATTCCCTGAGGTGGAATTGTTAAGGGAGAGAAGGGCAAGAGGTTCTGACCCAGTTAAAAGGGGGAGCCAGAATCTAAAATGGGGAAAGCTTTTTAAACTTTTAAAAGAAGTGCAGCAGAGTGTGCCAGAAGTTGCCCCAAGCCCTGAGCTTTATAATTCACCGGAGGAAATGGAAGTGGAGCTTTATCCAGACAGTCCAGTGTCTTCAGCAGAGTCAATGGAGTGTGGACTTTGTGTGAGCAATGTTTAATGCTTTTATGGAAGGCTGTATGATACAGGTTAAGAAGATAACATATGTGCTGGTGTCAATGAATGCCTAGGAGATGGGCAGACAAGAAGATAGAAACCTCGTGTTTAAAAGCAGCCAGTTTTACCACTGCTAAAGCCCAGTTAAGAAGGCTATTGGTTTTAAACTAAGAGGCAGCACATGGCTGGTATCCTAATCTGCAGCAGCTGAGAATGTGAATTCAAAACTGTCTTACTGAAGTTTTGTTGAACTGTGCACTTAACAGTATTTTGCTGGTTTTGTTAAATGGAAGAAGGCAAAGTTAACAAGAGTGGAGAAAACTACTTGGAGAGTTTTTGCTAAGAAAGTTACTGGAGAAAGTATCCTATTTTTGGTTATATTTTTGGTTTGCCTTATCATGGTCATTTGTCAAAAATTGATTCTACGAAGAAAACAATAAAAAGCAATTTATTTTTACAAATTGTCCTGTGTCCTCATCCACTCGTACTGCTTACAAAGCAGGCCACAACTACACAAAAAGAGTGATGACCGGCGCACCCCACTAGGCAGCCGCCTAGACAGACGGGCGCCGCCACAGGTGGCGTAGTAAGTTGGATTTTTTCGCTGGAATCAAGTGGGCACGCCAGAGAGGCAGTCCGGACCAAAGGCGAAGGAGAGACATCCCCAGGAACAGCCGAGTCGACCCCAGGTCTGCGGAGCAGAAGGGAAAATCCGGAGTGGCGGTGGAGCTGGATTCCGGATCAACGGAGTTGACAAAGTGAGACTCTGCACCAGAACCAGGTAACCCGTAGGCTGGAGGGTTAATCTGGACAGCACTGGTGTAAGAGGGTGGCTGTTGGGAAATAATCACCAAGGCAGGGGAAAAGAGAAGAAGTCCGCACTTGGTGTTTGTGTCTTTTGTTCTCTCCACAGGAAAACAGAACCATGGAGTCACGCGACATCCTGGACTGGGCGGCTGGCCAGATAGCCAGACAGCAGGAGTTGTCCGCACAGAGCCTGGAGCAGGCAAAGGTGTTGTTCCAGTTGCAGCAAGCACCACTCATTGAGGCGATGTCCAGCTGGCTTGCAGCCCAAGGAAAGAAAGAAGATGCTGCCGGGACTGTGCCAGGTGCAGGGGCAGGTTTTCAGGGCTGGGACTGGCCAGGTACTGGGACTTTCTCGGGTGGGCGCCTCACGAAAGATGACGATGTGGATGATCACATCGAGGCTTTCGAGAGAATAGCTCTCTTAGCCAGATGGCCAAAAGAGCAGTGGGCACTAAGGTTCGCTGCTTCTCTCACAGGCGAAGCCTTAGCGGCCTACAGAGCTATGCCTGCTAGTCTAATTAAGAGTTATGAGGATGTAAAGCAAGCTGTGAAAGATCGCTTAGGTTTAAATCCGGCGGTCTATCGCAGGCAACTGTGCTCATGTAAGTTGAGGTCAGGTGAGACACCTCAGGCATTATATCACCGTTGAAAAACCTGGTATACAAGTGGCTGATGCCAGAAGTAAAGGATATAGAGTCTATTTTAGATACGATAATCCTTGAGCAATATATGGAGTCTGTACCAAGCAGCGTGCAAACCTTCCTAGTACTCCAAAGTTGCAAAGACACTCGGGAAGCCATTGCAATGACTGACCGCTTTCTGGAGGCTAATAAATTAAGCCCAGAGAAAGAGGGTGTTTTTAAAAAGGACAAAATGGAGTCTCTAGAAAGGAAGGCCAAGCTTGAGGGATTTGCAGACGAAAATGTAAAGATGTATAGAGGATACAATATGCATAGGAAATGTTTCTCGTGTGGAGAAGCTGGTCATTTAAAGAGGGACTGTAGAGCCAAAAAGGCCTTGATAACAACCCAGCACAGAGATGCAGGAGAAGGGTTCCTGTTAAGAGTGGAGGTAGAAGGGATACCAACGGAGGCATTATTGGACTCAGGCACAGACCAATCCATGATTTCCCAGAGGCTCTGGCAGCAAATAGAGGTGAAAGACAAACTCTCGCCACTGACCTCTGGGAATCATATTAGGATACGCTGTGTCCATGGCGCCGCTTCTACCTACCCCATACAGTCTGTGGTAATAGAGGGAGTAGGTCTGAAAAAACAGATGGAGGTGGCCATAGTACCCAAGCTTCCACACGAGGTAGTCCTGGGCCGTGACTGGCCACAGTTCAGAAAAGGTTTAGCTGAAGAGTTGCAGGGCGAAGCCAACCAACCAGCTACCTTTTCACAGGCAGGTAATTTAGCCAGGGAGAAAACCTTACCCCAGATAGGAAAGGTTGCTGACCCCAGGCTAAGAGGAAATAGGGCTGCTGAAGATAACGCAGCCAGGGAGAAAGCCTTACCCCAGTTAGGAAAGGTTGCTGACCCCAGGCTAAAGGAAAGTAAAAAAGGTATGATCACTACCCGTACAGGTGATAGGCCCTTAGAGAAAGAAGGTAGCCCTCAGAAAGACCCTAGGTCAGGGAAATCTTTTCAGGGAGAATTGAGTGCCCCCTCAAAAAACATTCCCAGGAAGGGAAGAGCCAGCTTTCTACCCGCTCCTTTGTTTGGAACCACGGGTAAACAGGGAGGGAAGAAAGAGCCCCAGAGGGAAAAATTTGACCCAAAGCCTAAGTTCATACTTAGAGTCTGTAGGACCACCCCGGAGGCTAAGGTGCCTAAACGGGCGACAGAACGGGCTGCAGGGGTTGATCTCTGCAGTGCTGTGGACACTGTCGTACCACGACAGGGGAAGGCCCTAGTGGAGACGGGCATCCAGGTGGAAATACCGCCTGGCTGTTATGGCCGAATTGCCCCTCGGTCAGGGATGGCTCTTAAAAATTTTATTGATGTGGGGGCAGGGGTCATTGATCCGGATTATCGGGGATCCATAAAAGTACTCTTATTTAATTTTGCATGGGAGGATTTCAGGGTGAGTGTGGGGGATCGCATTGCCCAATTTATTTGTGAGCGGGTAGGGTTCCCACCCATAGAGGAGGTGGATGAGTTATCCCCTACTGCCCGGGGTTCGGGTGGCTTTGGCTCTACAGGAAAGGCCGAGATGAAGGGTTTGACTGCCAGTTGTGTGGAGAGGGAAGAGGAGGACTTAGGCCCACAGCTCGTGGATGGTAAAGCAGAGCAGGTACTCAGGATGGGAGAGGATCTCTCATGGGCTCAGCGGGAGGCAATGTCCACATTGCTGAGTGGGTTCTCGGATGTCCTTACCCCTTTACCAGGGGAGACAAACCTGGTGGCACACGAGATAGTCACCCCGTATGGCGAAGTAGTCCGCCCCATATGGCGAAGTAGTCCGCCAACGTCCCTACAGACTCCCTGAGGCAAAGCATGCGGAGGTCATAAGGCAGGTCCAGGAAATGTTGAGGTTGAGGATAATCGAGGAGTCTAAAAGCCCCTGGAACAACCCAATAGTTTTAGTGCCAAAACCTGATGGATCATTACGTTTTTGTATTGATTTTCGTAAGGTAAATGACATCTCCAGGTTTGACACCTACCCTATGCCTCGAATAGAGGAACTTTTGGATTGGTTAGGCCGAGCCACTTACTTAACCACATTAGACATGACCAAAGGGTATTGGCAGATTCCCCTCACCCGGGAATCTCGCCAAAAGACCGCATTTAGTTCTCCAATTGGACTATTCCAATTTCGCCGGATGCCCTTTGGTCTTCATGGGGCCGCAGCGACGTGTCAGCGGTTAATTGACATGGTCCTCCGCCCACACCAGTCTTATGCGACAGCGTATATGGATGACATCGTCATCCATAGCTCGCGGTGGGATGATCATTTGGTTCGGGTCAAGGCTGTATTGGAGGCGATGAGGCGGGCAGGCCTCACGCTCAACCCAGCTAAGTGTATGTTTGGCGCGACTGAAGTAAAATATTTGGGTCACTTAGTCGGCCATGGTATAGTAAAGCCGCTCTTGGATAAAGTAGAGAGCGTTAAGACGTTCCCGAAGCCGCAGACGAAGAAGCAACTTCGGAGCTTTTTGGGTCTAATCGGCTATTACCGCCGTTTTATCCTGCATTTCGCGACTGAGAGTGCAGCTCTTACCGAGATGCGTAAAAAGAATGCCCCTACACAGTTGCAGTGGTCTGGGATCGCGGAACAGGCCTTTAAAGTATTGAAGGAAAAGTTGTGTGAGGCACCGGATTTGCGCAGGGTGGATTTTAACCAACCTTTTATCGTTCAAACCGATGCTTCGGAAACGGGCCTTGGAGCAGTGATGTCCCAGAAACACGAGGGGACGGAACATCCCGTGATGTTTTTAAGCCGTAAGCTTACCCCTCCGGAGAGAAAGTATTCGACAATCGAGTGCGAATGCCTTGCAATAAGGTGGGCTGTGATGGCCTTGCGTTTTTATTTAACCGGACGGAGGTTTCTGTTGGTAACTGATCACGCCCCGTTACAGTGGTTAAACAAAATGAAGGACAGTAATGCACGTTTGACGCGCTGGTATATGGCCCTCCAGGAGTTTGATTTTCGAATACAGCATAGGGCCGGGAAGCTCCATACCAACGCGGATGCCTTGTCTAGGATTACCAGCTGTGCGCGGGTTGTGGCGCCAGCCGGTAATAGCTTAAGGGGAGGATATGTGGTGATGCACATGCAGCAGAGCCCTTTAAAACTGAAAAAAAAAGAGTTTTATTTTCAGAAACGGGGGATGGGCTCACCAAAACATAGCTCCCAGGTAGAAAGAGAAACTAAAGCACACACTAGCAGGGCTAGCCTGAAGCCACACCCAGCCTCTACAATAGTTGCAGGCAGAGAGAGGGTGGGGCCAGGGAAGGAAACAAGCCACAGAACATTTAAGCTGCGTCACACAGGAAGTGAGGCAGAACAGGGTTTCCCAGCAGAACCGGCAGAACAAGGAAGAGAACCAGCTGAATCAGCAGAGCAAGCAGGACGTGCTCAGGCACAGGAAGGACTGCAGAGAGAGACTGCCAGAGGGCAGGAAAGACTGCAGGCCAGAAGCCAGGAGGAGAGGCAGAGAGTCCAGAGAGACCAGGGGAAGAGGCAGCATTACAAGGCTGTGAGACCTGGTGGTTCAAAGGGGACCAGCCACAACTCCCAAGGCAAGTGTCAAGGTTGTGGGCAAGAAAGGAGCTGGGGAAGAAGTCAGGACTATACGTCTGATTCTGAAGGCAGCAGCTCAAGTCCTGGGCCCTTGAACAGACAACACAGAAAGTCTGATAAAAGGAGGGTTTCTGCCAGCCAAACAACTCATATATTCCCTGAGGTGGAGTTGTTAAGGGAGAGAAGGGCAAGAGGTTCTGACCCAGTTAAAAGGGGGAGCCAGAATCTAAAATGGGGAAAGCTTTTTAAACTTTTAAAAGAAGTGCAGCAGAGTGTGCCAGAAGTTGCCCCAAGCCCTGAGCTTTATAATTCACCGGAGGAAATGGAAGTGGAGCTTTATCCAGACAGTCCAGTGTCTTCAGCAGAGTCAATGGAGTGTGGACTTTGTGTGAGCAATGTTTAATGCTTTTATGGAAGGCTGTATGATACAGGTTAAGAAGATAACATATGTGCTGGTGTCAATGAATGCCTAGGAGAAGGGCAGACAAGAAGATAGAAACCTCGTGTTTAAAAGCAGCCAGTTTTACCACTGCTAAAGCCCAGTTAAGAAGGCTATTGGTTTTAAACCAGGGGTCTCAAACACGCGGCCCGCGAGAGAACGTTGTGCGGCCCGCGACGGCTTCTGCTGCTGCTGCCGTTGCCGCCGTGGCAACGGCAGAATCGACGGTCAATTTAAAAAAAAAAAAAAAATGGCTTCTGCTGCTCAAGCAGCAAAATCAGCTGTCCTGCGGCCCCTTCCTCTCTGCCCGGAGATCCCCGAGAGTGCTCCATCAGCGGGTGCTTTTCAAGCCGCGAAGAGAGTATTTCCCTCTCGCGAGGCTTGAAAAGTGACTAGGTTTAAGCCGCGCGAGAGGGAAATACTCTCTTCGCGGCTTAAAAAGCACGCCGCAGATGAAGCACACTCAGGGCTCTCCGCGCAGAGGGGAAGGGGCCGCGGGACAGCTGATTTTCTGCTGCAGCAGCAGCAGAAGCCAGGTTTTTTTAAATTTACCTGGGGGGGGGTGTAGGACTGGAAATGGGCTATTGGCAGGGGGGGGGGGGTGTAGGACTGGAAATGGGCTATTGGCAGGGGGGGGGGGTTATTACTGGAAATGGGCTATTGGCAGGGTGGGGTTATGACTGGAGATGGGCTATTGGCAGGGGGGGGTTATGACTGGAAATGGGCTATTGGCAGGGGGGGGGTTATGACTGGAAATGGGCTATTGGCAGGGGGGGGGTTATGACTGGAGATGGGCTATTGGCACGGGGGGTTATCACTGGAGATGGGCTATAGGCAGGGGGGGGTTATGACTGGAGATGGGCTATTGGCAGGGGGGTTATGACTGGTAATGGGCTATGGTGGGGGCTAGGACTGGAAATGGGCAGGTGGGGGTTATGAAGGACTGGAGGTGGGCTGATGGGGGGAGTTAGGACTGGTAATGAGCTATGGAGGGGCTGACTGAAATGGGGTAATGGGGGTTAGGGCTGGAAGTGGGCTATTGGCAGGGGGGGTTATGACTGGTAATGGGCTATGGGGGGGGGTAAGACTGAAAATGGGGTGATGGGGGGTAAAACTGGAAGTGCGCTATGGGGAGGTTAGGACTGGTAATGGGCTATGGGGGGTCTAGGACTGGTAATGGGCTGGGGGGGTTGCTAGGACTGGAAATGGGCTGAGTGGAAGGGGGGCTTGAACTGCAAATGGCTGATGGGGAGGGGGGCTTGGAATGGATATGGGCTGTGAGGGGAGGGAGCTAGGATTGGAAATGGGCTGATGGGGGGCTAGGATTGGAAATGGGCTGATGGTGAGGCTAGGATAGGACTGGAAATGGACTAATGGGGGGACTAGAAGGGAGCGGATGCTGGGTGGGGCTGGAACTAGAAGGGAGCTGATGTTGGGGGAGGATTAGAATGGGATGGAGCTGGGAAAGTGAAATGGAGAGGGGAAAAATATTTTGTCTGGGAGAGAAGACAAATCTACAATTGGCCAGGTATTGGGAGAGTAAGTGGGGATTGAGGATGGAGGGGTAAAATTTGAGTGGATGAAATAGGAATGAGGAAAGAGAAAAAGGAGAAAGATTAGTATGTTAAAGCAGATGTAGAGAGAGAATGGAAAAAAAAACTAGGAGAGAAGAAAGGGCAAATGGACAGCAGACGATGGAGAGTTAGCAGAAGACATGAAGAAACCAGAAGAAAGTGGCTGGAACAATTGCAACTGAAAAAAATGCACAAAAGGTAGAAAAATATCTCTTTATTTTGAATTTATTAACTGGAATATGTCAGCTCTGGGAAATGTGCATCATTAATGTTTGCGCTTTGTTTAGTACAAGAGGAAATTAATTTATAGTTTTATTTCTACAGTGTTGTTGTACATTCCAAGTTTGGCTTTTGGGGTTCCCAGTTTAATTATTGTCTTCTTGTTTCTAAATCTTTTAGTCTTTCTTTATCCATACTCATTAAAGAGGCATGTTTACTAAAAGTTAGTGTATGGTAACATTATGCAAATATTTATGCAAATGAGGCCCCTTATGCAAATGAGGCCCGCGTCTTATGCGGCCCCCGGGTTACTTTACAAGTCCTCATTTGGCCCTCAAAGCAATTTGAGTTTGAGACCCCTGTTTTAAACTAAGAGGCAGCACATGGCTGGTATCCTAATCTGCAGCAGCTGAGAATGTGAATTCAAAACTGTCTTACTGAAGTTTTGTTGAACTGTGCACTTAACAGTATTTTGCTGGTTTTGTTAAATGGAAGAAGGCAAAGTTAACAAGAGTGGAGAAAACTACTTGGAGAGTTTTTGCTAAGAAAGTTACTGGAGAAAGTATCCTATTTTTGGTTTGCCTTATCATGGTCATTTGTCAAAAATTGATTCTACGAAGAAAACAATAAAAAGCAATTTATTTTTACAAATTGTCCTGTGTCCTCATCCACTCGTACTGCTTACAAAGCAGGCCACAACTACACAAAAAGAGTGATGACCGGCGCACCCCACTAGGCAGCCGCCTAGACGGACGGGCGCCGCCACACTATCTACATGCTGAGTAATTTTGTTCTTTATGATGGTTTCTACCATTTTTCCCAGTACTGACGTCAGGCTCACTGGTCTGTAGTTTCACGGATCACCCCTGGAACCCTTTTTAAAAATTGGCGTTACATTGGCCATCCTCCAATCTTCAGGAATTACAGATGATTTTAATGAAAGTTCCCAGATTACTAATAGCAGGTCTGCAATCTCATATTTTAGTTCTTTCAACACCCTTGGATGTATACCATCCGGCCCAGGTGATTTGCTACTCTTCATTTTATCTAATAGTTGTAAGACATCTTTCCGATGTATCGATATTTCCTTCAACTCTTCCGCACCTTTAAATACCACTTAAGTCATGGGTAACATCCCTACATCTTCCTCAGTAAAGGCCGAAGCAAAGAATTCATTCAGTCTCTCCGCTATCGCCTTGTCGCCTCTTAGTGCCTCTTTAACCCCTTTATCATCTAATGGACCAACTGACTCTCTCACAGGTTTTTTGCTATGAATGTACTTGAAAAAGTCTTTTGTGTTTTTGCTTTCGCAGCAAGCTTCTTCTCAAATTCTCCCTTTGCCTGCCTTATCAATGCCTTGCAATTGACTTGCCAGTGCTTTTGCTGTTTCCAGGTTTCATCGTTTGGCTCTTTTTTCCATTTCCTGAAAGATGCTTTTTTGGCAACAACAGCCTCTCTGACCTCACCTTTAAACCATGCTGGCAGTTCTTTGGACTTCCTTCCGCTTTTCTTAAAGCGTGGAATACAGCTGGTCTGGGCTTCCAAGATAGTATTTTTCAACAACACCCAAGCTTGATGTAAGTCTTTAACCTTTGCAACTGCTCCTTTTAGTTTTTTCTTAACTATTTTCCTCATTTTATCATAGTCTCCCTTTCGAAAGTTAAAAGGTAGTACTGTGGATTTCCTTACTATCCCTCCTCCACTAATTAAATCAAATGTGATCATGCTATGATCACTGTTGCCAAGTGGCCCCAACACCCTTATCTATTGCACTAGATCTGGTGTTCCACTAAGTACTAGGTCTAATATGGCTTCCCCTCTGGTCGGTTCATGAACCAGCTGCTCCAAGAAGCAGTTATTTATTTCAACTAGGAACTTTATCTCCCTAGCATGTCCTGCTGTGACACTGACCCAGTCGATACCGGGGTAATTGAAATCACCTATTATTATTACTGCGCTGTAACTTTTGTTAGCTTCCTTGATTTCTTTGAGCATTTCATCATGCATTTGTTCATTCTGGCCAGGCGGTCGATAGTACACCCCCACTGCTATCGCCTTCCCCTTTTTACATGGAATTTCAATCCATAGAGATTCTACAGCAAATTTTGTTTCCTGCAAAACTTTAATCCTTTCTGACTCAATGCCCTCTCTAACATAGAGCGCAACCCCTCCACCAATTTGATCAGCTCTATCATTACGATATAGTTTGTACCCAGGTATCACAGTGTCCCACTAGTTTTCCTCCTTCCACCATGTCTCTGAGATACCGATCATATCTAACCTCTTATTTAGTGCTATATATTCTAACTCTCCCATCTTATTTTTTAGACTTCTAGCATTTGCATACAAGCATTTTAAAGATTGTATTTTATTCATAATAATCTGGCTATTGGTAGGCATGGGTAATTTATTTATTTTTTTTTTTATTTATATTTTCTTATATACCGCGCTATTTTCCATCAGTGCTGTTTACATGGAACATTTTACATACACATTTCAAATGACTTGATTTGTGTTTACAAATAACAGGAATAGGAACTTGGAAAGAAACAGGGGTAACTATTTACATCTGTACAATGCAAATTTGGGATCTTTAAGCTCTGTCTGATCTATACTCGAGGGCATTTGGGCTACTTTACTCTTTTTTGGAAGCTCTCTGCTTTTGGTAGTATCCTTCAAGGATGCATTCTTCCAAACCATGCGCTCTTGGGCGACTGTCGGCTTTCCCCTGTTATCTAGCTGCACTATCTCCTTTTAGAGGTTAAGCCAGCAGCCTGGTTCCATCCCGGTTAAGGTGAAGCCCATCCCTTCGGAAGAGCCCCTCCTTTGCCCAGAATGTTCCCCATTTCCTAACAAATCCAAAACCCTTATCTCTGCACCATTGTCTCATCCATGCATTGAGACTCCAGAGCTCTGCCTGCCTTCTGGGTCCTGCGTGGGGAACGGGAAGCATTTCAGTGAACGCTACCCTGGAAATTCTGGATTTCAACTTCCTACGTAAAAGCCTAAATTTAGCCTCCAGAACCTCTCTACCACATTTTCCTATGTCATTGGTACCGACATGTACCAAGACAGCAGACTCCTCCCCAGCACTATCTAAGACCTTATCTAGGTGGCGCGTGAGGTCCACTACCTTCGCACCAGGCAGGCATGTTTCCAGGCGATCCTCACGTCCACCAGCCACCCAGCTATCTACATGCCTAATGATCGAATCACCAACTATAACGGCTGTCCTAACCCTTCTCTCATGGGCACATGGCCCTGGAGAAACCTCCTCGGTGCGAGAGGGTTTTACATCACATGGAGGACAGATCCTAGTTACAGGATCACTTCCTGCCACACCAGGGTGATGCTCTCCTGTCACGTGACCTCTCTCCTCCATGGCAACAGGGATGCTGCCAGACTGGAGGTGGGACTTCAGGCCTATATCCCTGTAGGTCTCGTCTATGTACCTCTCTGTCTGTCTTATGCTTTCCAAGTCTGCTACTTTAGCCTCTAGAGAACGGACTCGTTCCCTGAGAGCAAAGAGCTCCTTGCACCTAGTGCACATGTAAGACCTCTCACCAACTGGGAGAAAATCATACATGTGACACTCAATGCAAAAGACTGGAAAGCCCCCATCTTGCTGCTGGACTGCTGCTGCTAGTTTTAAGCTTGTGTTTAGATCTTTAAGTTCTTTACTTACCAAGGGTTTCTATGGATACTTATACTAATAAATCTGTAACTAATATGCTTAATATACCTTGTTCACCTGAAGCTTAATTAATCTCAGGTCCTTAGTGTATGACTGATTTGGATAACGAGCTTCACCTGAGAGTACCTCCTTTCTTTTAAGATGTGTAAGTACCTATAAAGCTATGATTATCCCAGGGGTGGGTGGGTGTTTTGGAGGGAGAGAGGGAAATAACACTTATTAAAAGAGGGCTGCTACACTGTACCCTGTCTTGTGCTGCTGAGGTAAGATGTGACCAACTTCCTGGGTGATTAACAGTCCTTGCTTGGATAGAAGGAGTCTTTCAAAATGGCCTTTTGACCTGCCACCTGGTGTTAACACCTATTGAAAATGTTTTACAGGTCTCTTGTCCCCTAGGTAGAAGGCCTATTTGTAAAGGTCTCTAGAAGACTTTATTTGTTGCTCAAAGAGTACTGACCCTGTTTTGCCTTTTATGCTAAGTTATATTCTGATTTGATTTAAATTACAGCTCTTTGCTGCTGCTAGGCTCTGACTTATTATGAAATTTAAACTACAAGCTCTCTGCTGGGTTCTAAATTTAACCAGAAAGCTCTCTTCTGTGTTTTAAATTTAAACTAAAAGTACTTTGCGGATACTAGGCCCTGAGTGACTATTAAATTTAAACTACAAGCTCTCTGCTGAGTATGAAATGTAACCAGAAAGTTCTCTTCTGTGTTTTAAATTTAAACTTAAACTGTTGCTACTAGGCCCTGACTGATTTAACAAAAAACACTGGGTTCACAGATTAATTAGCTTTAATACAAAGAAGTCCTTTTAGAAAATTCCCAGAAGTATATACTCACAATTGCAGATCTCTCTCCAGAAGTAGCAGTCCCTTTTTCTAGTCCTTCAAGAGAAACACAGAGGATCTCTAAAGGAAAAAAGGGGACAGTTGTAGTTGTTGCGGTATAGAAGGACAGACTAGATAGGCCATGTGGTCTTTTTTTGTCATCATTTTTCTATGTTTCTATCTGCAAAGCAGCCACTTGGTCCTCTGTCCATACTTTTGCGGTCCATTACTGCTTGGACAAGGACTCCCGTTGGGATGCCTCGTTTGGCCAGGTTGTTCTCCAGCATCTCTTTCAGACTTAGAAGAACTCCTACCCCACGTCCCGGGTTTCGATACCAGAGATCCTTGGGAGGAAACATGACCCACTTCAGCCTGTGTTTCACTGCTATATCTGGGGTCATCTCCCTGGCATCTTTAATCTAGGGAGTTCCATATGTGAAGACTACAGTTCCGCTTGTTCCTGGAGATAGCGTAGTTACTCACCTGTAACAGGTGATCTCCGGGAACAGCAGGAATTGAGTCTTCACAACCCACCCACCTCCCCTAGGAGTTGTATCTCTGTCTCTCTCTCCATTTTTTCTTTCCTTCTCTCCTTTTGTCTCAGCTACAAACCCAGCTGAAGAGAGAGAGTTGGAAAGGCAGGAAGGCAGCAGTGCAGGCGCAGTGGGATGCTCCCAAAAGCTTTCCTATAGGACTCGATTTCAGTGACTTCTACTTCATTGAGGGCATCAACTTCCTCTCATGGGGCTCAGGTTTCTTCATAGTCCAAACATAAAGAAGGTAAAAGTCTCTGGCCACTCCCAGGTCATTGGCATTGGCATTGAAGACCAGAGATAAATCTCAGCATAAGTTTGCTTGCCGATGCAGATTAGCCAACCAAACAGCCCTGGCGGGATGATCTGTCCTCCAAAGCACAAGAGCGGCTCCGTAACTTTCCCAAGGAATCAACCTCTGGAGAGCTAGGTTCCATGTTCTGGGATGATGGCTCAGAGTCCCATGGCCATTGGCCATCTCCCATGCTGGCTCTCAAAAGGAGTTTAGTCTAGAAACGTGGAATACTAAGGAAAATAACTAATTTATTATATCACCATATAGAGGATCAAACCCCAAGGACCCCGACACAGGCCGTGTTTCCTAAAAACTTCCTCAGGAGTATATTGGCATGCTCTATGATTAAATCAGCTCATGTGTGATATCCTTTGTGAGCTCAGGATTCAGTAACAGCTTCTTCAGGAATCAGTTGCAGTTTCTTCAATTTCTTGTCGCTTGACTCGCCGCATTGGTAAATCATATGGCGAGTCAAGCGACAAGAAATTGAAGAAACTGCTACTGATTCCTGAAGAAACTTACTGAATCCTGAGCTCACAAAGGATATCACACATGAGCTGATTTAATCATACAGCACGCCAATATACCCCTGAGGAGGTTTTTACGAAACACGGCCTGTGTCGGGTCCTTGGCGTTTGATCCTCTATATGGTGATATAATAAATTAGTTCTTGTCCTTGGTATTCCACTTTTCTAGACTGGGTTTCTTTGGTACATTTGTTTTTTGCTGTTTTTTGGTGGTCTTGAAAGGAATTTGGCAGCACTCCTGGTAGTCTCGGTACCAATAATATTGAGAGCTCTAGGAGTGCAGGCTTCGGCACCGAGCCTACAGTCAGGTATATCGGTTCCACTGCCAGCCCTCAAACTGGCATCGATTGAACCCCTGAGGGCGATACCTTTGTTGGAACCTAAGAACCCCGGTATCCAACAGACTCAAACCCACATGGCTCTCGGTTCCAATACCTCCAAGCATCGGCATCGACCTTCGCAGTCCATAAAGCATCAAGGTTGAACCCGTCGATACTTTGACTTCTTACCAGACTCTGAATCTAGCTCTTCAGATTCTGAAGAGGGATCACTTGATTCCCAAGAACTTTGAGACATCCCTTCAGAACCTTCGCCGCCTACAGCGTCGGTTCCCATCAGAAGTTATGGATTTTCAGTACTTCAAACACGACATAGCATCATAGTAGCCTCAGAAAGGGAGTCAAGGACAGAGGAATTGGAGATACTCCAATACCTCCCATGCCCAAGGAGGTGGCTGCATTACTGGTGCATCGGATCCTACAGGATCTTATGCTCTGCATGTGGGAGGCCTCACTCACTGTTCCACCTCTCAGCAAGAGGATCAACACCATGTACCGAGTACCAGAGTGTCCAAGCTTCCAAAAAGCTCAGCTCTCCCACCACCCAATGGTGGTGGAATCGGCGATGCGCCAAATAAAGAGCTCTAAGAACCTTTCATCCATGCCACCTGGCAGAGGCTTGAGGACACGATGCCTTTGGGCATTGGTGCTTCCAAGCATGCATGTTGGCCTCCAGAATAAAGTCTTACATGCTGTATATGGGCATGTTTCTGAAGGATGTCACCAGGGATTATCAGCTTCACTTTGAAACCTTACCCCCCATCAGCTTCATAGGGGATTATCCCACACAACCCCTTCAAAGCAGTCTCTTAAAAGAAGAGTTGACCACCCTATTGTCCCTGGGTGCTATAGAAAGAGTTCCTCCTCCTCAAGAAAGGATGGGTTCCTACTCTCCATATTTTCTCATTCCAAAGAAAACAGGAGGATTCGGTCCCATTTTGGATCTCAGAGACCTACACAAGTTCATGGTCCGAGAAAAATTCAAAATGATTTCTCTAGAAACTCTTCTACCATACCTTCAGAGATATGATTGGCTATGCTCTCTAGACCTAAAAGAGGCATATATGCATTTACTGATCATCCCTCGCACAGACAGTATCCACGCTTCATGTTTTAAGGAAACCATTATCAATACCGGGTTCTCCCCTTTGGTCTAGTCTCTGCCCCAAGAGTCTTCACAAAATGCATGGCAGTAGTTGCTGCCTACCTATGCACTTTGGGGGTATTTGTCTCTCCTTACTTAAACAATTGGTTGATCAGGGGAGACTCCCCTCAAGAGGTAAGACTTTCCTTTCACCGCACCATCATGGTGCTCTAACACCTGGGCTTTGTCATAAACTTCTGAAATTCTCACCTCACTCCATTCCAACAACTGGAGTTCATCGGAGTGCTCTTAGACACTCAGCAGACCTGAGCTTTCCTTCCACAGGAAGGAAAGCTCACCGAGCTGGCAAAGAGTTTGCAAAAGTAAAGCCAAGTAACAGCTCGAAAGATGCTAAGGCTATTAGGACACATGGCCTCCACAGTCCATGTTGTCCCCTACGCTTGATTACACATGCGACAAGTGCAGTGGACTCTATCTTCTCAAAGGATGCAAGGACCCCTCAAATGATCAGGTCTCTTCAGTGGTGGTGTTCTCCATAAAACCTTCTCATCAGGTCACCTTTTCAGATGTCTCCACTGTGATGCACCCCAACAACAGATGCTTCCAAGCTGGGTTGGGGGGTGCATCTGAACAACCTGACCACACAGGGGCTCTGGACACCACAGGAATCTGCCCTGAAGACCAACCTGTTTGAATTACAAGTACTGACAAATGCTCTTTGAGTTTTTCAACTCCAACTTTCGGGGCAATCTGTTCTAGTCAGGACAGACAACCAAGTTGGCCATTACATGAAAAGACAAGGGGGGGATGGGGTTCCATCCCCTCTGTAAGGAAGCACTTCACCTGTGGTCCTTTGCCATCTCCCACCACATACACCTCAGAGCGGTGTACCTCCCCAGTGAACTCGATGTCCTTGCAGACAAGCTAATCTGTATCCTTCATCCATATGAGTGGACCTTGTATTGGGAGATGGTTGTTTGGATCTTCCAGATGTGGGGAACCCCATTTATTGATATTTTTGCCACTCCAGAAAACAAACAGCTTCCACTCTTCTGCTCCAGGGTTCCGCTGCTGTACCGATAGGCCCCGGACACCTTCCTTCTACATTGGGGACAGGGACTGCTGTACGTATTCCCACCTAGCCCCTTGATACACAAAATGCTTTTCAAGCTACAGGCCGACATGGGCTCGATGATTCTCATAGTTCCCTTTTGGCCCCATTAGCCGTGGTTTCCTCTGCTTCTTTGCCTTGCCGACTCAACCTCTCAGCCTGGGATGTGCGTCCAAGCTCCTCTCTCATGCTCCTCCATCTTAATCTTCACTCTGTATGCCTGATAGCATGGCTGCTGAAGGGCTAGAGCTCACTGACCTCAATCTGCCAAAGGCGGTAAAGATTCCACCAGGCGATCTTATGTCTTCAAGTGGTGTAGGTTTGCTCTCTGGTGCTTCCCAAAGGACATTGACCATTTTTCTTGCCAGGTGTAGTCCTTTCTGCAAAATCTCCTCCACCTATCCTTAACAGGTCTTAAAACTAACTCATTCATTCAGACAAGACAAAGAAACAGACAACATAAATACCTGATGTCAAGCAGAGAGTGTTAGGTGGTCAAAGGCAGAGGAGAATAGCCGTGTTTTAAGGAGTGATTTGAATTTGATGTAATTTTTTTCTAGTCGGAGAGGCGTAGGAAGAGAATTCCACAAAGCAGGTACAAGGAAGAAAAAGACTGAATGGGGGGTGGACTGTAGATGAGCACGGGATGGTGAAGGAAGGTGGAGACAGTTGATGTGTTCCGAGCGAAGGCTGTGTGTAGGGATGTGAAATTGCAGGAGGTCTGCCAAATTGTAGATAGCTTGGTGAACCAAAATAAGAATTTTGTAATGGATACAAAAATCAACAGGGAGCCAATGGAGCTGAATTAGAAGAGGGGTAACATAGTCTCAATGGGAGGAGTGGGTGATAATTCGAACTGCTGTATTTTGTATTAATTGGAGTCGGTGGAGCTGGGTGTGAGTAATACCAGTGAGAACAGAATTACAGAAATCTAAATGAGACATGACCAGGGATAGAAGAAGAGTGGTTAGCGCCTGGGGGGCTGAGGAAAGGACAGATTGATTGAATTTCATGAAGAAAATAGTAGGATTTCTTTGCAAGCTGGGAGATGTGGTCCTTGAAAGATAAATCAGAATCAAGAAGTGCCCCTAGATAACAAAAAGAGGACACTAGAGGAACGGGAGAATCAGCAAGAAATTGGGCTATTGGGGAGCAGGAGCTGATATTTTAGCCAAATTCAGATGGAGACAATTTGTGGTTAGCCAATCAGCAACTAGGGAGAGACAAGTGTTAAGAGGGGATGGGTCTGGCTGTAAGGGGTTGGTGTGATGGAGTATTACAATATCATCAGCATAATAATAGGCTGACAACTCAGACTTTTGGATGAGAAGGGCAAGTGGAGCAAGAAAGACAGTGAATAAAAGGGGTGCCAATACTGAGCCCTGAGGGACACCACAGCGGAGAAGAACTGGTTCAGAAGAAGAGGAGGGGGTAGAGGTTGAGATAACCATGCAAGACCTGGAGAAAAGGAAGGAATGAAACCACCGATAGACTGAGTCCCGAAGACCAGCATCAGCATACGGGAAAAGAGAATCGAGTGATCCACGTGATCAAACGCCACCAAGAGATCCAAAGATACTGCCACAGAAACATCACCGCGATCATGTGCAGTGTGAAATTCATTGAGAAATGCAAGTAGGACTGTTTCAATGCTATGGCCAGGATGGAATCTGGATTGGCGGGGGTGAAGGAAGTGAGTGGAGTTGAGATGATGTGAGAGTTAGGCAAAGACAGCTTTTTCAAGAATTTTAGAGAGAAAGGGGAGATTGAGATCAGGCGATAGTGTGCTGGAACGAGAGGATCAAGGGATGGCTTTTTCAGCAGACCAGGGCATGTTTCAAGAGATTAGCAAAGGTTCCAGAGGAAAGACTAGCATTGAACATGGCAAGAATGGGGGGGGCAATAGGGCAAGGGAGGGTTCAAGAAGCCATGGAGAAGGTATTGGATCAAGGGAACAGGTTGCCTTACATGATGTAGAAATGGATTTTATAACTTCCGATGTTGTAAGAGGATGAAATGTGGCCCAAATGTGGGAGAGGGGGGAGAGAAGGGGGAGAGGATGGAGGAGTGGAGGATAACAGAGGGGGACAGGATGGTAGTGAGGATCAAAGATCAAGAATTTTGGTAGCGAAAAAGGAGGCCAGTTGGGAGGGGCTGAAGAGGAACTGGAGGGGTATTGGGTTGGAGTGCAGTGAGAGATCTGAGAATAGAATAAAGCTGGAGGGATGGGTTGGAAGCAGACGAAATGATTTTGGAGAAGGATGTTTGTTTAGCTTGATGAATGCAAGAATGGTATTGGAGATGGTGTTTCTTGAAATATTGTAGAGCTGCAGGAGAGTGAGATTTCTTTCAGAGACATTCTGCAAGTCAAAGATGGGAAAGAAGAAGGCAAAGCCCAGGGTGGTACCAGGGCTGATGGGAACAGTGATGTGATGGTTGGGGCTGCAAAGGGACTAATTGGTCAAGGGCGGAGGAAATATTTGCAGTCCACTGAGAAACCTGCGAGTTAGGGGGAGAGAGAGAGTAAGTCATCTGGGAGAAATTGGTCAGCTGCAGGAAAAGGTTGGAGGGTAAGAGAAGTGATGCGATGGGTTAGATGGGTGGGAATCTGGTAAGGGGTAGCAGTAAGAACTGGAGCAGTATCACTGGGTGCTGGGGGCCCTAAGCGAGAGAGCAGACAAAGATGGTCAGTCCAAGATAGAGGCCTGGTAAGGAGATTGGAGGGCAGGAGAGAGTTTTCACCAGATCTAGAATATGGCCAACTACATGGTTTGGCGAGGTCACTTGCTGTATGAGGGATAGGTCATGAAGAATAGTAAAATAATGTTCTCTGGAGGAGGAGAGTGTTCAGAATGAATGTTGAAATCACCTAGGATCACCAGATGAGGGAACTGAAGTGGCAGGTCAGAAATGGTCAACAAGAAAGCATCCCAAAGATGAGGTCAGAGGGACGGAGGGGAGTAAATCACCAGGAAATAAACCGCAGGAGAGGTCTGCAGGCACAAGAGGAGGGATTCCGAATAATGTAGTGAGGGGGAGGTAATCAGAGTGAGTTTGAAAGAGGAGCGGTATAGTGCAGCAACTCCTACACCAATGTGATCAATGCGGGGGACAGAAATGGCGGAGAAACCCATAGGGAGACATCGGGCAAGGAGAGGTTCCTCTCCATCCTTAAGCCAAGTTTCAGATAGAAAAAGAAGATCTAGGGATTCCTGGAGGATGAGATCTTGTATTAGTAGGGTTTTGGCTGTCAGTGAGCGGCAGTTAACAAGACCTAATTTAAGCGGAGGAGGATGTGGAGGAGGTTGTTGGACAGGTTGGGGCGAGTAGGAGGTTGAGAGGCATGGGAGGAGATTAGCAGGATTCCGTGTTGTGAGGCCTTTAGGCATAGGGTTTTGAAAAGCAGAGCAGGGGTGATTCCCTCATAGAACGGGCATGGCTGTCATGAGAAAGCAAGCTGAAACAGCAGATCTAAGCAGACCTTTGAAGGTAAGAAGAGAGGAACTACTTACCCAAACTGGAGTGAAATTGTCAGCTAGCAGTGAAAAGCTGGGAGAATGTGCAAACAGGGATGCAGCCACTGTAGAGTGTTCTATGTTAACACCTACGCCACCCTAAGGAGCGCACCCACGTTGCGCGCTGCGTCAGCGATGAATGCCACTGGCACTTGATCTTTATAGCATGGGTCTTGGTGCTGGTTACCTGGTGGAACGCGGCTCCGTCACTTTCTGGAGGGGAGGAGCCAGTAGATGGTGATTGGCAGTTAACCTGGTGGAACGTGACTGTATCTTTCTCATTACCCTCAATTCAGCTCGCCGCATCAGTGAACTGCAGGCTCTGGAGGCGGAACCACCCTATACTCGGTTCCACCATGACAAGGTGGTTCTGCGTTCCCATCCACATTTCCTTCAGAAGATAGTCTCCTTCTTCCATCTAAGCCAGTCAGTAATCCTCCTGATTTTCTTCCCTAGACCACATGTGTCTCAGGCTGAAGCAGTATCCATTGAGGAGATCTGTCAGGCAGCTATGTGGTCTTCCATTTGCTGCACACTACTGTCTAGACAGAAACTCCCATCGGGATGTTGTTTTTGGCCAAGCTGTACTCCAGCACCTCTTTGGGACTTAAACTCAACTCTTACCCTCCGTCCTGGACTTCTACAAGAGACCAGAGTATAATTGGGGGAGTATTGCTTCATGGAATCGACTCCAATGGCCTGCAACTCTTCCAGACTCTTCGGCTGCAAGCTTTTGGCCTCAGTCAGGGATTACTGCTCTCCTCCCCCATACCAGTCTGGTTCCTGGGAGCTAGTAAGTCCTATATGTGAAGACTGCACTCCTGCTTGTTCCTAGAGATAGCGTAGTTACTCACTGTAACAGGTGTTCTTTGGGAACAGTAGGAATCAGTCTTCACATCCCGCCCTTCTCTCCTAGGAGATGTAAGGACCTTTTATTTTAATATATTATTTTTCTCAACTACAAACTCAACTGAGGAGAAGAATTGGGAAGGTGGATAGGCAGGCATGCAGGCAAAGTGGATTGCTCCCAAAGGCTTTCCTATTGGATGCTGGAGGACGGTCCGTCGCGGACTCTGTCATTGCTGACGTCACCCATATGTGAAGATTGATTCCTGCTGTTCCTGGAGATCACCTCTTACAGGTGAGTAAATGTTCCTTTTTATTTGTTCCTTGCTGCCCAAACACCCCCTAAAGACCATTTTTTAATTTGTAAAACTTTAAAATTGAAGGTTTTTTTATATTGGTTTTCTCCTGAGGTAAGCCACACCTCCCAAGCCCGCCTCCAACTCAACGCTGCTAATCGCAGCTTAAATAAACATTTTAACATTTTTTAGTTTTGGCTATTTTCAGCACATTTTTAGGGAGCCTGGCCCCTTTAAGGCTAGTTCCTCCCCCTGTGACCTCGCTTGCTGGCCATCTTTGTTTTCATTTAGGCCATTTGCTTATGGACAAGCTCTGCTCAGTGTGTTCAGACATCCCAGGGAGTCTTCCAGTTTGCCACAGGAGTCTTTGTGGTCCATGCTAGAAAAGGCAGGGCACAACAATTTGGTAGTCTCCAGAGATCCCTGCTTCCTCTACCCTAGCAGTTCAAGGGGTTCTTCTCCTTCCCAGGCTGAGAATGCCTCCCCCCCCCTCTTGCTCCCTCTGCAGCCCAGCATTTCAGAGACCTCAGGGGGTTCAGTTCTGGAATCGGACGCCTTTATGGGAGCTCTGGAAGTCTGCTCCTCCTTTGACCCAGGCATGGGGGCCCACGGTGGGCCCCTTCTCCACTAGGGCCCCGTCTAATCCCTCTTGCAAAGCAAAGACACACTCAGGGGACCAACTCCCTACTCCTGGTTTAGGGTGTCTTCATAAGGAAATCTCTTGGGCTGCCAATGAATGGCTGGAAGAGCAGGATAATCTATCTGGTGACAGCCCAAAATCTTCGACCGTGAGGATGGGGAATGGTCCTCCTCTGATGATCAGGCCAAAGATCATGAGGAGATTTGAGATATTTGTTTGTTCCGCAAAAAAGAGCTTTCTGCCTTGATCACGCAAGTCATAGAAGCCTTGTGCCTTTTTTATCCAACAGGTCAGGCTGCTGCCCCAGCTCCGCCTCAAGCAGATTCTATTCTGCGGGGCATCTGATAGCCCTCGAAGGCCTTTCCGTTCCCTCAGGAACTGCAACAGATGGTCTCCCTCGAATGGGATTTATCAGATGCGTCCCTCTGCACAGCCAGGCGGTTGGTCCATCATTACCTTTGGTTACCTGAGCACGTAGATCAATGGTTCAGATACCCAAAGGTGGGGGGTCAGCTTGCCCTATTTGCTGGCGAGTGGGAGGAAATAACACCGATAAATGGGTTGTCAACATCGTCTACGATGGCTATGTGCTCAAGTGCTCCAAGCCCATCCCGGACGCCTTTGTGATTTCCCCTGTGGGTTTGGGCCTCAAGCACGCGGCCATACAAACCACGCTACAGCACCTATTGCACCTTCAGGCCATTTGTTTGGTGCTGCCATCAGAGGGGGGTTCCGGCCATTATGCCACTTACTTTATTGTTCCAAAGAATGGATCCTTTTGGTCCGTTCTGGACCTCAAGTGGGTCAATTGATCGCTCCTGGTAGTTCATTTCTGCATGGAAACCCTTCAATCCATCATGCTAGCAGTTTTCAGGGGGGAGTTCTTGGCTTCTTTCGACCTTGCAGAGGCTTACTTCAACATCCTGATCCGACTGGATCAACAGTGCTTCCTGCGTTTTGCAGTGCTCGGGTGCCATTTCCACTTCTGCGCACTGGTGTTAAGCCTGACAACGGCACCCTGTACTTTCTCAAAGGTTATGGTGGTCATCACAGCAGCCTTGCGGAAACAAGGAATCAACGTTCACCCCTACCTGGACAACTAGCTTATCAGAGCAAAGTCACAGACAGAAGCCTTCAATGCTGTGTCACGTGTAGTAGCATTCCTTGAGCACCTGGGCTGGGTGGTCAATCATGCCAACAGCTGTCTACAACCCTCACAAACCCTGGAGTTCCTGGGTGCCCTCTCTGATACACGTCTGGGATGGGTCTTTCTTATGATGGACCGGTTTCGGAGGTTTACTGGGATGCTTCCTTCCACCAGGTCTCTGAGATGCCAATCATATCTAACCTTTCATTTAGTGCTATATATTCTAGCTCTCCCATCTTATTTTTTAGACTTCTAGAATTTGCATAAAGGCATTTCAGAGGTTGTATTTTGTTCATGTTAACAATCTTGTTGAAATTCTCCACCCAGTGAGCAGCAGCAGCCAAGAAAACAAATAGAATGCTAGAAATCCTAAGGAAAGAAATGGAGAATAAACCCAAGGATATTATAATGCCTCTGTATCATTCTGCACCTTGAATATTGTGTGCAATCCTGATCGCCATATCTTAGAAAAGGTACAGAGAAGAGCTACCAAAATTGTAAAGGGGATGGAAGGATACCCCTATGAGGAAAGGATTAAAAGGTTAGGGCTTTTCGACTTGGAAAAAAGACTACTAATGGAAGATATGATAGAGGTCTATAAATTAATTAATGGAATGGAATGGGTCAACATGGATCGGTTGTTTACGCCATCAAAAAGTAGAAAGACTAGGGGACATGCAATGAAGCTACAACATAACCCATTTAAGACTAATAAGAGAAAATATATTTTCACTCAACGTGTAATCAAACTCTGGAATTCGTTACTGGAGGATGTAGAAAAAGCTGTTAGTGTAGCTGGGTTTAAATAAGGTTTGGACAAATTTCTGGAATTAAGGTCCATAAACCATTATTAAAGAGGACCCAGGAAATCCACTGCTTGCCCCGGGACAAGCATTGTGGAACCTGTGTGACTTTTTGGGAACCTGCCATATATTTGTGACCTGAATTGGCCACTTTTGGAAACAGGATAGTGGGCTTGATGGACCTTAATCTGACCCAGTATGGCATTTCTTATGTTCTTAGGTAAGGTGGAGGAAATTATCAGATAACCAAGTGGAGATGCTGGAGAGACAGGCTTTGAGGAGAGTAAAATCAGGAGTGAATGGGTTAGTATGGCAAAGCAAGATGATATCGTCAGCATAGTAGTGTGCAGAGATGCCATATTAAAGAGGGACAGAGCCAGGGGCAATAAAGCGAGAGAAGGGGAGGGAAGCCAAGATGAAGGAATGGGATCAACCAGACTGGTAGTTTTCTGAGAAGACACTATGGTTTTGAGTAACTCGGCGGTGGTAATTTAATGAAAAGTGAACCAGATATGTGAAAGAAAGGGTCTGGGAGAAGGGAGCTCCTCGATGCGGTCAGGGGAAACAGATGATGAGGGGGGAGAAAGAGATACTTGGGGGCAGAGAGGCAGAGGAGGAGGGCAATTTGTGAAGGTGGAGTGGAGAGATAGGACTTTGTTCTGGAACTAATGAGTGAGAAGATGGGGAGATGGACTGGTATCTGAGGGGACAGACCAAGTGACATTGGTTGGCTTGGAAAGAGTAGACAGGACCGAGTAAAGATAGCGAGTGGAATTTGCAGTGGAGGAGATAAGATCAGAATAGAAAGATTTTTTGTCAGTATGGATCACGGAGCGATAGAGACGGTGGAGCTGCTTAAACTGCTGAAGGGAATTTGAACAGGGGTACTTCCTCCAGAGGCACTCTGCCCTTTGGAGGTGGCGGCGATAGAGATGAAGGCCATGGTGAAACCAGGGATGATTCTGCTTTGGAGGGTGCTTACGGGGGCGGAAAGAGTCAATGCTGTCAAGAGATGTGGATAATATAGAGTGCCAGAGTTGTGCCTGAGTATCAATTGAAAGGATTAAGAAATCTGATGAAAGGATATTGTTAGAGGAAGGGAAGAGCTTGAGAGTATCAGTGGAAATAGTTCGATTGAAGGATAGATGTAAGGATCCTGAAGAGTGATTGAAGAAGGAGGAAGATGAAATAGGATGAAAATGGAGCTGAAAGACAATGCACAGGTGATCAGACCAGGGGACCGGAAGGGATGTAAATGAGGAGATGGCTGAACATAAAGGTGGAGAGGAGAGAACAAGATCAAGGATATGGCCAACAGTGTGAGTGGGAAAGGATACATGCTGAACAAGTGAAAGATCAGAAAATAGTTGGATAAGGGATTTGTCATGGGGCTTAAGAGGGGAAGCAAAGTAAGCATTAAAATCACCCAAGATAAGAAGATGTGGGCATAGTCCCTTTAGAATCAGTGCGGTTTACATGTATACTAACAGGTACTTTTTATTTCCTTGTCCCTAAAGGGCTCACAATCTAAGTGTACCTGAGGCAATGGAGGATTAAGTGGCTTGCCCAAGGCCACAAGGATTGGCCATGGGACTGGAGAACCCAGTGGGAATTGTCCCCATGTGGGAATTGAACCCCTGGCCTTCTGGCCTGAGTTAACCTGTACCAACCACTGAGCCACTCCTCCCTCTAACTTTTGCTTTATTTTCCATTCCTTTCCTTATGATACCTAGCATTCTATTTGCTCTCTTGGCCGCCGCTGCACACTGGGCCGAGGGTTTTAACACGTTATCCACAATGACGCCTAAATCTTTTTCCTGGGTGGTGGTTTCTAATGTGGAACCTTGCATCGTGTAACCATAGTTTGGGTTGTTCTTCCCTAGGTGCATAACTTTGCACTTGTCCACATTAAATTTCATCTGGCCATTTTGATGCCCAGTCTTCCAATTTATCAAGATCCTCTTGCAATTTTCCACAATCCTCTTGGGTTTTAACAACTTTAGATAGTTTTGTGTCATCTGCAAATTTGATAACCTCACTCGTTATTCCACTTTCTAGGTCATTTATGAATATGTCAAAAAGCAGCGGACCCAGCACAGATCCCTGGGGTACACTACTATTCACCTTTCTCCATTGGGAAAATTGGCCATTTAGCCCTACCCTCTGCTTTCTATCTTTTAACCAGTTCCTGATCTACAATAGTACACTGCCTCCTATCTCATGACTCTTTAGTTTTGCCAAAAGTCTCTGATGAGGGCCTTGTCAAAGGTTTTCTGAAAGTTCAGATACACTATATCAACCGACTCACCTTTGTCCGCCTGTTTATTCACACCTTCAAAAAAAAAAAACAGATTAGTAAGTCAAGATCTTCCATGTCTAAAGCCATGTTGGCTGTCTCCGATTAGGTCATGACCAATGTTCCCTCTAATTTTCTGTAGGCTGTGTGCGCATAAAATATCAGCTGTGCAGCTTTTGAAGGAAGGTTAAATTTTGGTGCGCCACATAACGACACTCAGAGTTATATACTTTAAAATTTGTCTACACGTCAGAATATAGTATGTACACCACATTGATTGCACTAGAAAATATTGTAGAACTTGTGAAAACCATAAATACACAACAAATTTTCAATTTTAAGAACGTCTGTGTTGTTTGCTATCAGAATCAGAACCATAATTTTTGTGCGCTCTGTTGTAAAGTATGTGCGCTCACTTGGCAAGGTGTGTGCGCGCGCACACGCGCACAGCTTAGTCATGACCACTGTTCCCTCTATCTACATGCTGAGTAATTTTGTTCTTTATGATGGTTTCTACCATTTTTCCCGGTACTGACGTCAGGCTCACTGGTCTGTAGTTTCCCGGATCACCCCTGGAAACCTTTTTAAAAACTGGTGTTACATTGGCGATCCTCCAATCTTCAGGTATTACAGATGATTTTAATGAAAGTTCACAGATTACTAATAGAAGGTCTGCAATCTTATATTCCAGTTCTTTGAACACCCTTGGATGTGTACCATCCGTTCCAGGTGATTTGCTACTCTTCAGTTTATCTAATAGTTGTAATACATCTTCATGATGTATCGATATTTCCTTCAATTCTTCCGCACCTTTAAATACCACTTCAGTCATGGATAATATCCCTAGATCCTCCTCAGTAAAGACCGAAGCAAAGAATTCATTCAGTCTCTCTGCTATCGCCTTGTCGCCTCTTGCAAAATGCAATGTGTGCCTTTGAGTCAGTCCTGACTCCTGGTGACCCAGAAGCTCCTGGGTTTTCTTGGCAATGTCACTGGAGGTAGATTGTCAGGCCTTTCTTCTGAGGCAATAGAGGGTTAAGTGACTTGCCCATGGCCACAGGAAGTGCTAGTAGGAATTGAACCCTATTTGCTTGGTTACTAAGCCAGTGCTCTAACCACTAGGCTACATCTTCCACTCCCTCTTAGTGTCCCTTTAACCCCTCTATCATCTAATGGACCAACTGACTCTCACAGGTTTTTTGCTACGAATGTACTTGAAAAAGTCCTCATTTCACGTTTTTGCTTCCGCAGCAAGCTTCTTCTCAAATTCTCCCTTTGCCTACCTTATCAATGCCTTGCATTTGACTTGCCAGTGCTTGTGCTGTTTCCAGGTTTCGTCATTTGGCTCTTTTTTCCATTTCCTGAAAGATGCTTTTTTGGCAACAACAGCCTCTCTGACCTCACCTTTAAACCATGCTGGCAGTTTTTTGGATTTCCTTCCACTTTTCTTAAAGCATGGAATACAGCTGCTCTGGGCTTCCAAGATAGTATTTTTCAACAACACCCAAGCTTGATGTAAGTCTTTAACCTTTGCAACTGCTCCTTTTAGTTTTTTCTTAACTATTTTCCTCATTTTATCATAGTCTCTCTTTTGAAAGTTAAAAGGTAGTACTATGGATTTCCTTACTATCCCTCCTCCACTAATTAAATCAAACGCGATCGTGCTATGATCACTATTGCCAAGTGGCCCCCAACACCCTTATCTCTTGCACTAGATCTGGTGTTCCACTAAGTACTAGGTCTAATATGGCTTCCCCTCTGGTCGGTTCATGAACTAACTGCTCCAAGAAGCAGTCATTTATTTCATCTAGGAACTTTATCTCCCTAGCATGCCCTGCCGTGACACTGACCCAGTCGATACCGGGGTAATTGAAATCACCCATTATTATTACTGCGCTGTAGCTTTGTTAGCTTCCTTGATTTCTTTGAGCATTTCATCATACATTTGTTCATTCTGGCCAGGCGGTCGATAGTACACCCCCACTGCCATCACCTTCCCCTTTTTACATGGAATTTCAATCCATAGAGATTCTACAGCAAATTTTGTTTCCTGCAAAACTTTAATCCTTTCTGACTCAATGCCCTCTCTAACATAGAGCGCAACCCCTGCACGAATTTGATCAGCTCTATCATTACGATATAGTTTGTACCCAGATATCACAGTGTCCCACTGGTTGTCCTCCTTCCACCATGTCTCTGAGATATTCCAATCATATCTAACCTCTCATTTAGTGCTATATATTCTAACTCTCCCATCTTATTTTTCAGACTTCTAGCATTTGCATACAAGCATTTTAGAGACTGTATTTTATTCATAATAATCTGGCTATTGGTAGGCATGGGTGATTTGGGATCTTTAAGCTCTGTCTGATTCATATTCGAGGGCATTTGGGCTACTTTACTCTTTTTTGGAACCTCTCTACTTTTGGTAGTATCCTTCAAGGATACATTCTTCCGAACCATGCGCTCTTTGGCAACTGTCGGCTTTCCCCTATTATCTAGTTTAAAAGCTGCTCTATCTCCTTTTTAAAGGTTAATGCCAGCAGCCTAGTTCCATCCCGGTTAAGGTAAAGCCCATCCCTTCGGAAGAGCCCCTCCTGTCCCCAGAATGTTCCCCAGTTCCTTATTAAAAGAGGGCTGCTGCACAGTACCCTGTCCTGTGCTGCTGAGGTAAGCTGTGACCAACTTCCTGGATGATTAACAGTCCTTGCTTGGATAGAAGGAGTCTTTCAAAATGGCCTTTTGACCTGCCACCTGGTGTTAACACCTATTGAAAAAGTTTTACAAGTCTCTTGCCCCCTAGGTAGAAGGCCTCTGTGTAAAGCTCTCTAGAAGACTTTATTTGTTGCTCAAAGAGTACTGACCCTGTTTTGCCTTTTATGCTAAGTTATATTCTGATTTGAATTAAATTACAGCTCTTTGCTGCTGCTAGGCTCTGACTTATTGTGAAATTTAAACTACAAGCTCTCTGCTGGGTTCTAAATTTAACCAGAAAGCTCTCTTCTATGTTTTAAATTTAAATTAAAAGTACTTTGCTGATACTAGGCCCCAAGTGAGGATTAAATTTAAACTACAAGCTCTCTGCTGGGTATCAAATGTAACCAGAAAGTTCTTTTCTGTGTTTTAAATTTAAACTTAAACTGCTGCTACTAGGCCCTGACTGATTTAACAAAAAACACTGGGTTCACAGATTAATTAGCTTTAATACAAAGAAGTCCTTTCAGAAAATTCCCAGAAGTATATACTCACAATTGCAGATCTCTCTCCAGAAGTAGTAGTCCCTTTTTCTAGTCCTTCAAGACTGAGAAAGGAAAGAAGCACTGACTAACTTAAAGAGATGGGAAGGCATGCAGTCAGTGGGAGCAGTGGTGGATCGAGAATTAGCTGTGACATGGGAAAGCTCACTGTAGGTGGGAATTTTGAAAGCTGAGAACTTTAAGAAAGGAGTACAGGAAAGGGAAGAGGAAGAAGAGACAGGGACGGATGAAGAGTCAGAACGAGAGGAAGGCAAGGTAGACTGGATATCTAATATTTTCTGCTGAAAGGTGAAGGCAAAATCCTGCAGCTGAAGAGGAGAACGATCCATAGAAGCCTCAGGGGGATCAGTAAGAAGTTGCAAGAGATGAAGTAGTATCTTTATGGATCAGTGAGGAACAGTAGGATCTCTTAGCCACAAGAAGAGCTGTATGGTAGTAGGAAGAAGCATATTTAAAAGAGGAAAGCGCAGAAGCTGAGTGAAACTTGCATCTGATATTTTAACTGGTGAATCTGATGCTTAAGAAGATGTATGCCAGAGTGACACCACGGGTGGGAAGAGCGGGTAGAAGAGGAAACAGAGTTCTAGGGGCAATTAGTTCAAAAGCAGCTGAAACAGCATTAGGATCTGGTCATTGGGATGCGAGGAATCAAAGTGAATGGCAAATGGCGGATAATTTGAAATGAAAAGATTGGGCCCGATATTGGACAAGGTGGCGATGGAGGCCCTACTCGGCCAAATATACCTGGTCAGCAAAAGAGCAGGAATCATCAGTCAGGTGGTGCCCACACGGGCAATCTCTGGAAATGCGGTCAAAAAATATATGGCGTCAGGCGCTTAGCACGCCAAAGATGGACAAGCGTATGGAGCCAATTATGGAGTACATGTGTAAGAAACACTTGCTCCCACATAAGAGCTCTGGGAGCAAGCGGCCAACAGAATCCCTGTGCAGATGAACAGGGACGCACATGGGACAAAACCGTGTGGCGACATTCCGGAACCTGTGTAGCAGTGACAACACCATCAGGTAAAGCCCGGCTGGCTGCCTGCCTGTTCATAAGTCCCCTGTGGCTGAGCTGATAGATAGTAGGATTATGGCATCAAGGAGGATGGCAAACTTTAGCCCAGATGAGGCAGAGGCCCTTGCACTGTCCGTACTGAAGTACGAGAGGGTGCTTTACCCATGGGGGAGCCAGAGACTGAACCTAAGGTTGTACATGGCCATCTGGAGGGGGATACAGCTCCAATTGTGCAGGTGAGGAGACATGAAGGGGCAGGGAGCACAGGGGGGAGGGGCTGAACACCAGGCCATGGCAGACACTCTTGCAAATGCACACGTGTGTCAGCATTTGCAGACAGTGTCACGCCACCACCACTCGCCTCTAGGTTAGAGGGGCGTGGATTATTGAAGGAACTTTCTGCTGCATGCTTTTTCAGCTTTTCTTTTAAACTATTTCCCTGCAATGCCCTCTGGGAAATGTAGTCCTTATTCAGCTGTATGAGTGCACCATGCAGAAAGCTGTAGTCAGGCTCAAGTAGGTAAGGCAAATGACAGAAATTTATTATTTTTATATACACAATGGTTCGATCATACCACACATAGGATTGTTGGTTCAGGACTCTTGGAAGCAAAAATTGTCCAAAACAAATCCAACACAAAATGCAGTTTTAAAGGTTCTCTCTATTGTAGGATACACAGTCTTTACCAGCAAGACTATTGTATTCCCTTCTTAGCCTTGCTGGCTAAAGCACCAAACAAAAAGCACATTTAAAGTCTGTGGTAAACTTCCCCTTTATAAACACAAGGGAAACACAGCCACCCTGCTTGTGGAATAAGGGTACCTTTTTCCTGGATAACCTTCTTTCAGGACTGGCTTGCCTTCCCTACGTTCCCAGGTTTATAGCTTGGCACAAGGAACAGGGTAGCGTTCTCCGAAATGCTTCCTGTTCCACGCGCAGGACCCAAAAGACAGGCAGAGCTCCGGAGTCTCAATGCGTGGATGAGACAATGGTGCAGAGATGAGGGGTTTGGATTTGATAGGAACTGGGGAACATTCTGGGGAAAGGAGGGGCTCTTCCGAAGGGATGGGCTTCACCTTAACCGGGATGGAACCAGGCTGCTGGCATTAACCTTTAAAAACGAGATAGAGCAGCTTTTAAACTAGATAATAGGGGAAAGCCGACAGTCGCCCAAGAATGCATGGTTCGGAAGAATGTATCCTTGAAGGATACTACAAAAAGCAGAGAGGTTCCAAAAAAGAGTAAAGTAGCCCAAATGCCCTCGAGTATGGAGCAGACAGAGCTTAAAGATCCCAAATTACCCATGTCTACCAATAGCCAAATTAATATGAATAAAATACAGTCTCTAAAATGCTTGTATGCAAATGCTAGAAGTCTACAAAACAAGATGGGAGAGTTAGAATATATAGCACTAAACGAGAGGTTAGATATGATTGGAATATCAGAGACATGGTGGAAGGAGGACAACCAGTGGGACACTGTGATACCTGGGTACAAACTATATCATAATGATAGAGCTGATCAAATTGGTGGAGGGGTTGCGCTCTATGTTAGAGAGGGCATTGAGTCAGAAAGGATTAAAGTTTTGCAAGAAACAAAATTTGCTGTAGAATCTCTATGGATTGAAATTCCATGTAAAAAGGGGAAGGCGATGGCAGTGGGGGTGTACTATCGTCCGCCTGGCCAGAATGAACAAATGGATGATGAAATGCTCAAAGAAATCAAGGAAGCTAACAAAAGTTACAGCGCAGTAATAATAATGGGTGATTTCAATTACCCCGGTATCGACTGGGTCAGTGTCACGTCAGGACATGCTAGGGAGATAAAGTTCCTAGATGGAATAAATGACTGCTTCTTGGAGCAGCTGGTTCATGAACCGACCAGAGGGGAAGCAATATTAGACCTAGTCCTTAGTGGAACACCAGATGTAGTGCAAGAGATAAGGGTGTTGGGGCCACTTGGTAATAGTGATCATAGCATGATCACCTTTGATTTAATTAGTGGAGGAGGGATAGTAAGGAAATCCACAGTACTACCCTTTAACTTTCGAAAGGGAGACTATGATAAAATGAGGAAAACAGTTAAGAAAAAACTAAAAGGAGCAGTTGCAAAGGTTAAAGACGTACATCAAGCTTGGGTGTTGTTGAAAAATACTATCTTGGAAGCCCAGACCAGCTGTATTCCACGCTTTAAGAAAAGCATGGTTTAAAGGTGAGGTCAGAGAGGCTGTTGTTGCCAAAAAAGCATATTTCAGGAAATGGAAAAGAGAGCCAAACGATGAAACCTGGAAACAGCACAAGCACTGGCAAGTCAAATGCAAGGCATTGATAAGGCAGGCAAAGAGAGAATTTGAGAAGAAGCTTGCTGCGGAAGCAAAAACGCGAAATAAAGACCTTTTCAAGTACATTCGTAGCAAAAAACCTGTGAGAGAGTCAGTTGGTCCATTAGATGATAAAGGGGTTAAAGGAGCACTAAGAGGCGACAAGGCGATAGCGGAGAGACTGAATGAATTCTTTGCTTCGGTCTTTACTGAGGAAGATGTAGGGATGTTACCCATGACTGAAGTGGTATTTAAAGGTGTGGAAGAATTGAAGGAAATATCGATACATCGGGAAGATGTCTTACAACTATTAGATAAACTGAAGAGTGGCAAATCACCTGGGCCGGATGGTATACATCCAAGGGTGTTGAAAGAACTGAAATTTGAGATTGCAGACCTGCTATCAGTAATCTGTGAACTATCATTAAAATCATCTCTAATACCTGAGGATTGGAGGATCGCCAATGTAACACCAATTTTTAAAAAGGGTTCCAGGGGTGATCCGGGAAACTACAGACCGGTGAGCCTGACATCAGTACCGGAAAAATGGTAGAAACCATCATAAAGAATAAAATTACTCAGCATGTAGATAGTCATGACCTAATGGGAGACAGCCAACATGGCTTTAGACAAGGAAGATCTTGTCTTACTAATCTGTTATGTTTTTTTGAAGGAGTGAATAAACAGGTGGACAAAGGTGAGATTGTGTATCTGGACTTTCAGAAAGCCTTTGACAAGGTCCCTCATGAGAGACTTTTGGCAAAACTAAAGAGTCATGGGATAGGAGGCAGTGTACTATTGTAGATCAGGAACTGGTTAAAAGATAGAAAGCAGAGGGTAGGGCTAAATGGCCAATTTTCCCAATGGAGAAAGGTGAATAGTGGTGTACCCCAGGGATCTGTGCTGGGTCCGCTGCTTTTTGACATATTCATAAATGACCTGGAAAGTGGAATAACGAGTGAGGTTATCAAATTTGCAGATGACACAAAACTATTTAAAGTTGTTAAAACCCAGGAGGATTGTGGAAAATTGCAAGAGGATCTTGATAAATTGGAAGACTGGGCATCAAAATGGCAGATGAAATTTAATGTGGAGAAGTACAAGGTTATGCACCTAGGGAAGAACAACCCAAACTATGGTTACACGATGCAAGGTTCCACATTAGGAACCACCACCCAGGAAAAAGATTTAGGCGTCATTGTGGATACCATGTTAAAACCCTCGGCCCAGTGTGCAGCGGCGGCCAAGAGAGCAAATAGAATGCTAGGTATGATAAGGAAAGGAATGGAAAATAAAACAAAAGATATTATAATGCCTCTATATCGTTCCATGGTGAGACCGCACCTTGAATATTGTGTGCAATTCTGGTCGCCGTATCTTAAAAAGGATATAGCGATTTTAGAAAAGGTTCAGAGAAGAGCCACCAAAATGGTAAAGGGGATGGAAGGATACTCCTATGAAGAAAGGCTAAAAAGGTTGGGGCTCTTTAACCTGGAAAAGAGACGGCTGAGGGGAGATATGATAGAAGTCTATAAATTTAATGAACGGAGTGGAACGGGCAAACGTAGATCGATTGTTTACCTTATCAGAATATAGAAAGACTAGGGGACATGCAATGAAGCTACAGGGTAAACTATTTAAGACTAATAAAAGAAAATATTTTTTCACTCAACGTGTAATCAAACTCTGTAATTTGTTACCGGAGGATGTAGTAAAGGCTTTTAGTGTAGCTGGGTTTAAAAAAGGTTTGGACAAGTTCCTGGAGGAAAGGTCCATAAACCATTATTAAGAAGGGACCCAGGATATCAATGCTTGAACCAATACAAGCATTGTGGAACCTGTGTCCCTTGGGGAAACTGCTAGGTACGTATGACCTAGATTGGCCACTATTGGAAACAGAATACAGGGCTTGATGGACCTTGGTCTGACCCAGTATGGCATATCTTATGTTCTTATGTTCTAACAGTCCATGGGAGTGTCCTCCTCAATCAGCTTCACCTCAGGCTCTCCCAGCTGCATAGGCTCTGACTCCCAGTCCTGCTCAGCATGCTCAGCTAACAGCCTCCAGGGGGATCTTGGAGTCTCTCTTGTTCCTGGCTCCAAACTCTCCTGCAGCCGTGCTACATGCCAAATAGCACTCTCTCCAGCTGGAAGCTCCGTTCCTCTGCTCTTCTCAGCCTGGCTTCCTGCTTCTCCTCTCCTCCTTTCCTCTCACCCCCTAAGTCATACCCTGCTCTGGGTTTATACTTCCAGGGCTCTAGCTCCAACCCCTCCCTACTCAGGTGACGGCAATCAGCCTGACTCCGGATACCCGAGTGCCTGGAGCATTCACTGCCTAAGGGGTTCTGAGCCTTGTATCCTCTCCCCTTCATTCCACTAGGGGGAACATGAAATGTGGTCCACGTGGAAGTTTTCTGATTCCTGTAGGTGTTTATGGCTTTCCTACCCTGATTTGGTAAAAGGGGGCCCTTTACTAGGGTGAATTCCCTGTCTCTTTGTCCTCCCTTGGACTCTGGATAGGCCTCCTTGCCACAACAGTGATTGGGGACCAGGCACAGGGCTGAGCCACAACCAATCTGAGATGAACAGGAGCCAGTGAGGTGCCATACCACACAAAGTAAAACCCTGCCAACTCCAGAGGGCCACAGCAAAAGCCATGCCCAGACCCAGGATCTGTGGAAGCTGTAGCTCCCCCTGGTGGAGGGAGGAGTGGCCTAGTGGTTGGGGCAAGTTACCTCGGCCAGAAGGTTGGGGGTTCAAATCCCACTAGAGGACAGGAACCTTGGGCCGAAAGGACTGGGGTTTTTAGTCCCACAGGTCTCCTTGTGGTCTTGGGCAAGCCACTTAACCCTCCATTGTCCATGTTCCCTGTAAGTATTAGTGTATGTGTCTCATATCCCCTCATGTAAAATTTATCCCCCAATTGTGTTGGGACCACTTTCCTTGAAGGATAAGGTGGTATACAAAACTGTCTAAATAAATAAATGGCAGCAAACCACATGGCAGACACAGCAGAGCCATGGGCTAGCACATTGGGAGCTGTGCAGGGCAGTGGTGCCCAAAGAGTAGGTGCCAGCTGAGGCAGCTGGCCCAGGCATGCAGACCCCCCCAGCAGCTGTGACACCAGCACTGGAGGTAGCAGGGGTCATGGTAGCATGCACAAATGTGGTGGCTGTATGATGCAGTCAATAGATAAAGCTCCACTGCCCCTCCCCCCATGAAGCACTGACCCTCACCATGTAGCATGGTACAACAGCCAAACAGTGAGCAGCATATCAGAGCAAGGAAAGGGGGAGGATGAAGGATGTGCAAACTAGGGACCAGAGGGGTGAGTAGAGGTGGATGTAGGGCTGAGATGCTGATGGAGGTGGTGGCACAGGGCACATGGCATGGGCCCAGAGGTGGCATTGGGCAGGAGACCAGTACCTGCAGCTGGTGATATGTAGCACATGCACCCCTCACAGGATACACATGGAAAAGCCCCATCTGCCCAGATTGGCAGGCCCCCAGGCACCAGTGGGATACCGGAAACATAGAAACATGACAACAGAAAAAGACCACATGGCCTATCTAGTCTGTCCTTCCATATCAACAACTACAACAGTCCCCTTTTTACCTTTAGAGATCCTCTGTGTTTCTCCCATGCTTTTGTGAATTCAGTTACTGTCCTTATCTCTACCACCTCCACTGGGAGACTATTCCATGGATCTACCACTCTTTCCGTAAAGAAATATTTCCGCATATCACTCCTGAATCTATCCCCCTTCACCCTCATCCCATGCACAATAGGTGTGTTCAGAATGTACAGCTGACTCCATATGTACCCCGATCTCTTGTTCACAGTGACCATGGTGTACAGCGAACTCTAGAGGCCCTAAAGTGCCGCTTCAGAACAATCCGGCGCAAGCAGCCTAATCTATTCCAGCTCCTACGAGAGCAGTTGGCAGCTGAAGCAGCTCAGTGAGGCACACGGGGGAACGCGGTGGTCACAGGGAGTGCCAGGCATGATTGTGCATAGAATGCATTCAGACTAGGCAGTGCGAGACTGCCTACAGTCCATGGTAGGGATGTACTGGGTGGGGACTGGCTGCCCCAGAGTGCCACAAAGTATGGTGCACACCTGCCAGCCCCCCAAAAACAAGTTGCACAGACACCAGACTGTGACACCACATGGGATGGCGTTACAGGGGCCCAGGTCACCAGCAGTGCACACAGATGTGCACCATGCAGCCGCCCACACAGCTCCCTGTGGGAGGACCCCCTGCATGACATGGGGTCACCAAACACAGCAAGGCATATCTGTGGGAATACCATGCCGGCTGCAGGGGGGCAGAGGGGAGGGGCTGCATGTGGCATGTGCCATGCATGTAAGTCATCCCCAGTGCCGTCCCTGTCCGAAATCATGGCCAATGTTCAGGTGCACATGTAACCTCCCCCCCTACCTCTCTCTGCACAGCTAGTGCCGCGGATTCCCCAGATACAGCTGGTCCTCCATGAGTACCACCACCGAGCACAGTGCATCCACTGGAACAGCAGGCCAAACATCCATCCCACAGTAGCACATCCTCCAGTGAGGAGGAGGAGGGGACAAACAGAACCAAGCAAGAGGACAACAGAAGGGAAGGCACAGCGCCGCTGTGCACGGGTATAGCACGGTGGCGTGCTACCTGTTCACATGTTGCACTGCCAACACTACAGGCTGTGCATGGTTTTATGTTGTTACCGGGTAGTGTGTCGTACTGCCCATACACAGATAGCACTTGTTGGGTCACTGTATGGCTATGGTGGTGTACAGCGGTGTTCCCTGACATGGATTTTTGATGCTACAGTGCACAGGATCTTACACAGGTACCGGATATGGGGTTGGACAGGGTGTGGCATGCTTGGGTGTCATAACCACTTATGTGTGAAATGCTCTACATGGCTACAGAAGGGGGAGTGGCCTAGTGGTTGGGGCAAGTTACCTCAGGCCAGAGGGCCAGGGGTTCAAATCCTGCTAGTGGACAGTAATCTTGGACTGGAAGGACTGGGGTCTTTAGTCCCACAGGTGCTCTTTGTGGCCACTTAACCCTCCATTACCTCAGGTACAAAAGCATAGATTGTGAGCCCTTTGGGGACAAGGGAAATATATATACAGTACCTGAATGTACACCACCTTGACTGGTGGAAAAGCAATATATAAGCCTAGTTAAATAAATAAATATTGCACTGCTCTGGCTCAAAGGGCCAAAGTGCACCAGGAAGGCCAACTTTATACCCACTGAGACCTCCATGGCCCTGGAGCTCATCATTCGGCATTAGTCAAGGTGGTTTACATTGAATGCAACTGTTTACATTGTAACAAGGTGGTTTACATTCAACTCAATAACTTGTATACATTTTAACATCATAGAAATGGTGGGGATGAACATCAGGTGGGGAGCTTCACAAATAATCTTTAACAGTATGTTTCATAACTTATTTACAAGTGTAACTTATTTACAGTATGGGGTCATGCTTTGTGTTCATGCAGTATTGTTCTTTATTGATTGTTTGGTGCCTGAGTGGAAGGACTGTCCATATTATTCTATGTGATACTGCCAAGGTTTTCAATAAACAAGAAAGTCTTCAATTTTTTTCCTGAAGTCCTTGGTATCCCTTGTGTTTCTGATATCCTCAGGTAAGGGAGTTCCATAAGTTTGATGCATAAAGTGATAAAGTCCTGTTGGAAGTGGTCTTAATTTTGGAGAATTCAGTTGGAGTAGCTAGTGTGTTTTTGTAGTTTGTTCTCATTGGGCGGCTTTCGGGATATCTTATTAGGTCTTAAAGTGACTCAGCTGATTTGTTTTGCAGTATTTTGAATATATTGTTGCTTTGAATCTTGCATGACTCTTTATTGGGATCATAAACCAATTGAAACTTACATTTAAGGGAACAGACATTTAAGAGACCCAGTGACAAGCTGCGGGAAAGAGATGGAGAGGAACATGTGGAAACACGAAGAGCAGGGGAGAAGGGGATAGGAGTTAAGTATCTTACCAGAGGATGAGCAGGATGAGCAATATCATGAAAAAATGGGTCACAGGTATTCCAAAAACAGGGAGCAGTGACTATCCATGCAGAGATCCAAAAGAAAGGAAAGCTGTAACATAAAAAGAACCACGGGAACATTAACGGCACCCGAGAGGGGCGAACGAAGAAACGCACAAAGGAACATGACATGCTCCTTTGTTGAGCTCCTTCAGTGCACGACACAGTACATGATGCAGTTCGCGCCATGGGAAGAAGGGTGAGCTTTAAAACTAAGAGGGCAGGATGTCACTTCCTAGAGAGCAGGGCAAGGGGGTGGAGCTAAGGAAGCCGCAAATCAGCACTCAGGGGGCACAGAAGCAGTGAATCAGCAGCAAAACCAGAGAGCAGGGCAAGGGTGCGGAGATAAGGCAGCCATGAATCAGCACACAGGGGGCACAGAAGCAGAGAATCAGCAGCAAAACCAGAGAGCAGGGCAAGGGGGGCAGAGCTAAGGCAGCTGCGAATCAGCACACAGGGCACATCAGAGCTTACAATCTAATCAAGATGAAAAAACATTGCAAAACTGGGAACTAGAGTATGGCAAGATACACATAAGTAGTGGACAAGAGAATGAGGAGCATCAGGATCCAAAAGCAGCCTCAAAGAGGTGGCTCTTCAGCCTGGGCTTGAATAGTGCTAGAAAATGAACCCGATGCACTAACAGCAAGGTGGAATGAACAAGTTTGGAGTTGGCAGTGGCAGAGAAGGGCCCAGATAAAAAAGATCTGAGGAGTGAAGTTCCTAAGGAGGAGTGTAGTGTGAGATAAGAGAGGAAAGGTAGCGAGGAGCCGCCGAATGAAGGCAGTTGTAGGTAAGTAGGAGAAGTTTGAACTGGATGTGGAAATGGATAGGGAGCCAGTGAAGTGACTTGAGAAGAGGGGTTACATGAGCATAGCGACAATGGCAGAAGATAAGACGAGCAGCTGAGTTTTGAACAGATTGAAGGGGAGAAAGATAATCCACCTTGACCTCGGTGGATGCTTCAAGTACAAAGTACAAAGATTCCTATGACTTTCTCGCGCTCCAATCTTACCCCTCCTCTTGCTCCTGGAAGGTTGAGCAATCGTCAGATTGAGCGACTCAGTCATTTCACATTAAATGTCAGCTCACTGCACCAGGCACTTTTCAGACTTACATAAGCACGTTTCAGATTTATATCAGTACTTTTTCAGACTTACATCAGCTGTCCTTGCTGGCCAATCTGTTGTTATTGAAGTTGTAAAAAAATACCTTTACTCATGGGATTAAACATAAAAACAATTAATGAATCCTGCCTTAAAGATGTGTAATCTCAACCAGTTCTTTTCACAGGTTTGCTATAAGTGCACTACTACTACTGTAAGTGATTTTAACAGAAAATAATTTTTTTTTAACCACTAAAACAAAATTATCCCTTCGAGTTTTCACTTGGAAATCTATCACAAGGTACGTCACAAACTGAATAAAAATCAGTTGGGTTATAGAACGCAGTTCTAAGCAAATTATCTAAAGCAGCCCAAGTAGGACATGATCTATTATACTGACGCAACACAGTTTGAAAAAAATTTATAGCACTATGTAGTTGAATACATTTCTCTCTATACGTCAGAAAACACTTATTCAGACCCTTTTCAATATCATCAACAAGTTTACTAGAAATTCCTAATTCCTTTGTAGCAGAAATATTATTTCTTAATGTTTCCTCTAAGGAATCTATGATACGTACAGTACATTTCGTTTCACGACTAAGAAGATCATTCATTTCTCTGAGTTGGGACACATTGCAAGTCCCAAAATTCGTGATCTGTGTATTTCCCAATATTCTTAACTTATCTCTTATCTCATATTTTAATTTCGCTGAACGAGTGACTATCTTCCCTTCAGAAACTACATAAGTCTCAGAACAAACAAGGGAAGACGACGGAAATACACCTGGAACACTTCCAGCTTCAATTGCATCATACTCTGGAGAAAAAAAATGACTGGGACTTTCTCTGCCCAGATATTACCACCAAACTTTTTCTCCTGTGGTTCACTCGTCTTATCAATATTCACTAATCCAAACAATTCATTCTTCAATTTATGTGCCATTTGCTGCCACCACCCAAACACTAGCCCTTCACGAGCATTGCATATTCTGTGTTGAGTCTGCAAAGCACATTTCAGATAACAAAGCTTATCTACAGAAAATGTTCCTCCCAAAGGAAATCGTAACAACACATTATTATTAGTCAGTGCATGCCAGTGCACAATGTAACTAGTAGCCCTATTTCCATATTGTTCACGCATACAATAAGAAGGGCTACCTTTCTGAAGAGCTAAACTCATAGCGTCAACATGCCATTCACACAATTGAGACCACACCTGTTCACCTAACAGATTGCTCATTGCTGGCACCAGATAATACTCACAAACACCTTCCCTCCTTGTCAGGAATGTTGAAATCTGTAGATGAGTCACGGCACCAACTGAAGAGCTTACTCTAACTCTCTCCTCACCAGTAACCTCACTGGGCTCTTGAAGCTACAAAGAACTACATTCACAAACAATGGGAAGGTTATCAAATAGTCAATAAAATACACACACAGTTCTATAGAAAAATACACCAAAGCTTTGTGGAGAGAAAATGAGAGAAGCACGTTCTCCCTGTTTACTCTAACTTCTCAGCCATGGTTCACTTTATTTATAAGACTTTTGTAGATGATACAGCATAATTTCACTTTATCATTATACGTCATGTATGTTTATCATATTGTAGGTCAACTTATTCGGTGTGGGTCTATGTGGAGCCATAAATGGAGTCCAAGACATAATTGTTTACTTTACATGGCCATTATAAGGAGGAATACAGGATTCCAAGATATAGAATGACCTAATTGACATAATTGTTTACTGCTAATACCTCTTGATATCTACTAATTACTAACCCTGAGAGTATTTTAGCCAATAACCCTGAGACTGCTATCTGGTATCCCTGAGACAGAGAGGCTGGGGTACAACCTGCCCTTTCTTTATTTATGTAAACCTTCACCTAGTAAGCTAATATATATGAAGTTTTATTTCTAAGCAAGGTTCTGAACAAAATTAACTCTTTCTCAGATTTATTCAGTCTAATAGTATATGGTACCCCATACTAATATATATGCTTTCAAAAATCTGCTGTAGAATCTATATGGATTGAAATTCCATATAAAAGGGGGAAGGCAATGGCAGTGGGGGTGTACTATTGAGCACCTGGCCAGAATGACCAAATGGATGATAAAATGCTCAAAGAAATCAAGGAAGCTAACAAAAGTTACAGCGCAGTAATAATAATGGGTGATTTCAATTACCCCGGTATCGACTGGGTCAGTGTCACGTCAGGACATGCTAGGGAGATAAAGTTCCTAGATGAAATAAATGACTGCTTCTTGGAGCAGCTGGTTCATGAACCGACCAGAGGGGAAGCCATATTAGACCTAGTCCTTAGTGGAACACCAGATCTAGTGCAAGAGATAAGGGTGTTGGGGCCACTTGGCAATAGTGATCATAGCATGATCGCCTTTGATTTAATTAGTGGAGGAGGGATAGTAAGGAAATCCACAGTACTACCTTTTAACTTTCGAAAGGGAGACTATGATAAAATGAGGAAAACAGTTAAGAAAAAACTAAAAGGAGCAGTTGCGAAGGTTAAAGACGTACATCAAGCTTGGGTGTTGTTGAAAAATACTATCTTAGAAGCCCAGACCAGCTGTATTCCACGCTTTTAAGAAAAGTGGAAGGAAGTCCAAAAAACTGCCAGCATGGTTTAAAGGTGAGGTCAGAGAGGCTGTTGTTGCCAAAAAAGCATCTTTCAGGAAATGGAAAAAAGAGCCAAACGACGAAACCTGGAAACAGCACAAGCACTGGCAAGTCAAATGCAAGGCATTGATAAGACAGGCAAAGAGAGAATTTGAGAAGAAGCTTGCTGCGGAAGCAAAAACGTGAAATAAAGACCTTTTCAAGTACATTCGTAGCAAAAAACCTGTGAGAGAGTCAGTTGGTCCATTAGATGATAAAGGGGTTAAAGGAGCACTAAGAGGCGACAAGGCGATAGCGGAGAGACTGAATGAATTCTTTGCTTCGGTCTTTACTGAGGAAGATGTAGGGATGTTACCCATGACTGAAGTGGTATTTAAAGGTGCGGAAGAATTGAAGGAAATATCGATATATCGGGAAGATGTCTTACAACTATTAGATAAACTGAAGAGTAGCAAATCACCTGGGCCGGATGGTATACATCCAAGGGTGTTGAAAGAACTGAAATATGAGATTGCAGAACTGCTATCTGAACTATCATTAAAATCATCTCTAATACCTGAAGATTGGAGGATCGCCAATGTAACACCAATTTTTAAAAAGGGTTCCAGGGGTGATCCAGGAAACTACAGACCGGTGAGCCTGACGTCAGTACCGGGAAAAATGGTAGAAACCATCATAAAGAATAAAATTACTCAGCATGTAGATAGTTACAACCTAATGGGAGACAGCCAACATGACTTTAGACAAGGAAGATCTTGTCTTACTAATCTGTTATGTTTTTTTGAAGGAGTGAATAAACAGGTGGACAAAGGTGAGTCAGTTGATATTGTGTATCTGGACTTTCATAAAGCCTTTGACAAGGTCCCTCATCAGAGACTTTTGGCAAAACTAAAGAGTCATGGGATAGGAGGCAGTGTACAATTGTGGATCAGGAACTGGTTAAAAGATAGAAAGCAGAGGGTAGGGCTAAATGGCCAATTTTCCCAATGGAGAAAGGTGAATAGTGGTGTACCCCAGGGATCTGTGCTGGGTCCGCTGCTTTTTGACATATTCATAAATGATCTGGAAAGTGGAATAACGAGTGAGGTTATCAAATTTGCAGATGACACAAAACTATTTAAAGTTGTTAAAACCCAAGAGGATTGTGAAAAATTGCAAGAGGATCTTGATAAATTGGATGACTGGGCATCAAAATGGCAGATGAAATTTAATGTGGACAAGTGCAAGGTTATGCACCTAGGGAAGAACAACCCAAACTATGGTTACACGATGCAAGGTTCCACATTAGGAACCACCACCCAGGAAAAAGATTTAGGCGTCATTGTGGATACCATGTTAAAACCCTCGGCCCAGTGTGCAGCGGCGGCCAAGAGAGCAAATAGAATGCTAGGTATGATAAGGAAAGGAATGGAAAATAAAACAAAAGATATTATAATGCCTCTATATCGTTCCATGGTGAGACCGCACCTTGAATATTGTGTGCAATTCTGGTCGCCGTATCTTAAAAAGGATATAGCGATTTTAGAAAAGGTACAGAGAAGAGCCACCAAAATGGTAAAGGGGATGGAAGGATACTCCTATGAAGAAAGGCTAAAAAGGTTAGGACTCTTTAACCTGGAAAAGAGACGGCTGAGGGGAGATATGATAGAAGTCTATAAATTAATGAACGGAGTGGAACGGGCAAACGTAGATCGATTGTTTACCTTATCAGAATATAGAAAGACTAGGGGACATGCAATGAAGCTACAGGGTAAATTATTTAAGACTAATAAAAGAAAATATTTTTTCACTCAACGTGTAATCAAACTCTGGAATTTGTTACCGGAGGATGTAGTAAAGGCTGTTAGTGTAGCTGGGTTTAAAAAAGGTTTGGACAAGTTCCTGGAGGAAAGGTCCATAAACCATTATTAAGAAGTGACCGAAGATATCAATGCTTGACCCAGTACAAGCATTGTGGAACTTGTGTCTCTTGGGGAAACTGCTAGGTACATATGACCTAGATTGGCCACTGTTGGAAACAGAATACTGGGCTTGATGGACCTTGGTCTGACCCAGTATGGCATATCTTATGTTCTTATGTTCTTATGACAACAGTACTATGCTCTAGCTTGTTTTTGGGGTTTCTTGCTGACTCCCCTGCTTTCCTTCTTCCTCTGTAATGGCACTGCCTCTATGTCACCTTGGAGGTGGTTGAATGAAATGTGTCGTTAATTGTGATATTTTCCTCTCCCTTGAGCTTTTATGTGATACTTCTTTGTGATGGTTGGTAGAATGTCTTTTTATGTAGGTTTTCACATGTTATATTTCTTTGTTGTAAGTCAATTTTGGTGTTATACCTTGGATCTATAATTTGAGTTTAACTTATTATGGGTTCATGTTTTGATTATTTATTTATTCATTTATGTAATTTAGATGATTATGGTTTAGGTAGTCACATGCCTTAATTTTGGATGATTTTTGCTGATGTTGTTATATTGTATTTATGCTTTATAGTTTTTATTTATTTATTGATGCATTTATATGCAGTCACACATTTTCATATTGTATTTATGTTGTTAAGATTTGTCTAAGATGGCTTCTTGTTAATTACATTTTAAGTTCAGTTTTTATACCTTTATTTATTTATTTACTGATTTAATTCCTTGTATTTCATTTGTGCTCCTCTTTTTATGTTAATATTTGTAGCATGATCACGCTGAAATACCCCTGAGGAATGCATTGCTGAAACACGGCCTGTGTTGGGTATCCGGCTAGTGCTTCTCCCGTGTACCCCTAGTGAATGAATTCTTCAATAAAGTACTTTTTCCTACCACGCACAGACTGGGTTTTTTTTTAGTTTTATGTGGTATTTGCCTTTTGGTTGGATTCTCCAGTTGGGGGCAGGTTTCGCCTCTTTTTCAGGATTGGGCCAGGTCACCAAGGTTCGCTGGGTGCCAGACACCATTCAGTATGGCTCTGTCCTGAAATGCAAAGAGTCAATCCTGGATGCTTTCATCATCTAACTTTGTGGTTCTGCAAACAAAAGGGCTGTTGTGCTGATCACTTTGGACAAGTTGTTATTCCTGAAGGCAGTGATGCCTTCCACCAGGTGTTCGGGGTAAGGGCAGGTATTCCATATATTTCATGGTGCTGAAAGGAATGGATCATTCTGGCCCATTCTGTACCTCAAGGGTGTGAATGAGCACTTGTGTGTCCTGCGCTTCCAGATGGAAACTTTGTGATTCATGTCTCAAGAAATGCACATCTCTGGATTGGCCAAGGCTTATTTTTATATCCCGATCTGGAAGGATCACCAAGGTATTTGCTTTTGCCGTGTTTGGCTCTCACTTTCAGTTCACCGCCCTTCCATTTGGACTCTCCACTGTTCCAAGGATATTCTCCAAGGTCATGGCAGTGGTCCAGGCTGCGGCAATATGGTGCCAAGGGATTTGTGTGCACCCATATCTGGACGACTAGCTTGTCTGAGTCTGTTCTCTTTCAGAGGTGTCTCAGGTAGCAATTTGAGTGGTGTCCTTGACTGGATGATCAAACTCTGCCCTGCACCCTGGTTTGCTCAGGCTGTTACCTGTCTTAAGTTGTCTTTTCTCAGTTTGTCTATATTTATATTTATGTCTTTTTAATTAGTGTGTCTCTTAGCTGCTTTCTGTAATTCTGTTCAGCTTTTCTGCCATCTTCTGCTGGCTGTTCTTTGCTCCTTTTCTACTTTCTTTATCTCTCCCACCCATCCCTATGTTAATATTCTCTTAAAGCTGTCGGGTGCTTGTTACTAGTATAACGCACAGGTGCACTCTAGTCCTCTGAGATTTCTCTCCTGCCTATTCATCATTCATCTCCTTGAACTTCTACTTCCCCCTCCATCTCATTCCAATGGCTCCACATCACTTTTTTTTCTATTGTTGACACTTCCTAATTTTCTCCTCTTGTTCCAACGATCTCAAGCCCCTACTCCTTACCACCCCATCTCACCATCCTCACCTCTCCTTTCATCTTGTCTTCTACCCTGTCGTATGCTCTTCAGCTTCACCATCTTTTTCCTCTCAGTTCAGCCAACCCTGGTCCCCCTAGACTTTTTTCTCAGTCCCAGGGCAGATAGACATCAAACCCCTCAAATCTTATTCCTATCCCTCTCCCTTCCCCGTCCTCTCTCCCCTTCTCATGTGCCTCGTGGAATGCACACTCCATCACTAATAAACTTGCCTTCATTCATAACCTCTTTTATCTCTAATACTCTGCATCTTCTTGCTGCTCTAACTAAGAACTGGTTTCTTCTCAAAGATTCTACTTTAGCTGCTGCCCTCTTTCATGATGGGCAGCAGCTCCAATATGACTCACTCCATTGGGTGTGTCTGTCAATTTCAACCCTTCCTTCTGCCCCAGTATCACTTTTTCCTTCCTTTGAAGTCCACTTCATCCACCTCTTTACTCCACTATCTCTTCGGATTGCTGTCATTTATCAACCCCCTGATAAGTCCACCTCTATTTTTCTCACTGACTTTGACTTGTGGCTGTCCCTGTTTATGGATGCATCTTCCCTCTGCCATCCTCACTTATCCTTGGAGATTTTAACATTCATGTTGATAACCCCTCTGACCCTCATGCCTTAAAGCTCCTTTTCTTTACTACCTCATTCAATCTCCAGCTATGCTCTACTGTCCCTCTCACCAGCTTGGCCTTGACCTTGTCTTCTCTAACTGCTTGCCCTCAAATTTCTGCACCTCAGTTCTTCCCTTATTTGACCATTACCTGCTAAGCTTCACTCTTTATCACTCCCCACCTCACTCTCACCAAATCTCTTCCAACATCTTTAGAAATCTTCACGCTATTGACCCATCAACTCTCTCCACTGCTGTTTCACCATCTCTTTCCTCCACTATGTCATCTAAGTCCATTGATGAAGCCATTCCTTCCTATAACACTGTACCCTCCCCTGCTCTGGATGCTCTTGCTTTTCCCACTTCACATCCTGTGAGGTATCCCGTACCTCAGCCCTGGCTATCCTCTAAAACCTGCTACCTACATTCCTGTGACCACTCAGTTCAAATCCCATACCCTTGTGGACTTCCTACATTTCAAATTCATTCTTACCTCCTTCAAGTCTTCCATAGTACTGACTAGCTCTCTTGCCTCTGATCCTCAACGTCTCTTTACAACTCTCAACTCTCTCCTCAAAGTGCCTTCACCTCCAACCCCTCCTTCCCTTTCTATCCACTCCTTGGCTGATTACTTCCATGACAAAGTCCACAAGATTACTCAAATTCCACCTAGGGTCATCTCCATTCCCCCTTTCCACTCTTCACTCCCAAATTCTTCCCTCAACCTTTGTCATCCTCTCCTCCTTTTCTAAGATCATTGAGGAAGAAACCACACATCTTCTCTCCTCCTCTAAACTTACTACCTTCTCCTCTAATCCTATTCCCACACATCTACTAACCTCCATCTCCTCCACTGTTGTCCCTTCCATCTGTCGTATCCTCAACCTATCACTTTCCACTGCAACTGTTCCTGCAGCCTTTAAGCATGCTGTGGTCACACCTCTCCTCAAGAAACCATCCCTTGATCCTACCTGTGCTTCTAATTAGTGACCCATGTCTTTTCTCCCCTTTATTCCTAAACTATTTGAACATGCAGTTCACTGCCACTGCCTTGACTTTCTCGCCTCTCAGTTCTTTCTGCATCCACAGCAATCTGGTTTTCATTCTCTATATTCTACTGAAATGGCTCTTGCCAAAAAGTCTCCAATGACTTGTTCCTCACTAAATCCAAGAGCTTTTACTTGATCCTCATCCTTCTTGACCTTTCTGCTGCTTTTGACACTGTTGATCACCATCTTCTCCTTGATACTCTATCCTTGCTTGGATTGGGAGGTTCTGTCCTGTCCTGGTTTCTTCCTATCTCTCCCATTGCACTTTTACTGTATGTTCTGGTGGGTCCTAGTCTACTGATATCCTACTTTCAGTCAGTGTACCCCAGAGCTCTATCTTAGGACCTCTCCTTTTCTCTCTCGACACTCAGTCCTTTCTCTATGCTGATGACTTCAAGATCTACCACTCTGCACGTGAAATTTCTCTGGGAATTTAGTCCCACATTTCTGCTTTATTATCTGATGTTAGTACCTGGATGTCTCATTACCATCTGAAATTGAAAATGGTCAAAACTGAGCTTCTTATCTCCCCCCAAGCCTACCTCACTCTTCCTCTTTTCTCTATTTCCTCTGAGTTTCATCAGCTCACAACCTTGGGGTCATCTTTGACTCTACCCTCTCCTTTTCCACACACTCCCAATAGATAGCTAAAGCCTGTCGCTTATTTCTCTATAATATTGGCAAAATTCATCACGTCCGTTCTGAACACATTACTAAGATCCTTATCCATTCTCTAGTCACCTCCTGTCTATACTATTGCAACCTCCTCTTCGTTGGTCTTCCTCTGAATTATCTCTCCCCACTTCAGCTTGTTCAAAACTGAGCTGCATGGCTATTCTCCCACCGGTGTTGCTATGCTCTTGTCATCCCTCTTCTCAAGTCACTTCATTGGCTCTCTATCCATTTTTGCATCCAATTCAAACTTCTACTACAGACCTATAAGTGTCTTAATTCGGCTGTTCCTCACTACCTTTCCTCTCTCATCTCTTCTTACACCCCACCACGGGAACTCCGCTCTTCTGGCAGATCCCTTCTATTTGTGCCCTTTTCTTCTATTGCCAACTCCAGACTTCACTCTTTCTACTTTGCCTGGACAAACTACCTGAATCAATATGTCTGGCTTCATCTGTGGCCCTGTTCAAATCCAGGCTAAACTTCTTGGAGACTGCTTTTGGATCCTGATCTTCCTAGTCGCCTCTTCACTTCTTATGTGTTTCTTTACCATTCCCCTACATACATCCTAGTTCCTAGTTGTGTTTTCTGTCTTGACTAGACTGTAAGAACCTGATATCCTTCTACGACTGCTATGCACAGCCCACAATCCCGCAGAAGCTATCCAAGCAGTGGTGATATTGAGCTGCTGCCCGGTTAGCTCCCATGGGTAAAGATAGGCACAGAAAAAGCTGGTCTATCTTTTAACTGTGGGTACAAACTAGGCAGCAATCCAATATCACCGCTGCCTGGTTAGCGACTGGTGCCACCCCTAGAACGCCCATGACTTGCCCCGATGCTAAGCGGTTAACATTGGGATGTGTAGCAGAGATAATCGGGGATATTCAGCGGCACAATCCATGTTTGTGCTTCTGAATAACCTGCTCAGCAGCATTTACATTATTTACAGGTCTGTAAACCATGTAAATGCCTTTGAATATTGGGCCCTAAACTCTTATGAGCAAGGACTGTCTCTTACATGTCTCTCTACAGTGCTACGTACGCATTGTAGCGCTGTACAAATGCCTTTGAATATTGGGCTCTAAGCTCTTATGAGCAAGGACTGTCTCTTATATGTCTCTCTACAGCTCTTATGCCTTGTAGCGCTATACAAATAATAAGTAATAGTAGTAGTAGCCTTGCAATTCATCTTGAAATGAACATTAAACAAGTTCTTTAAACTTAATAGGTATAAAATTGTGTTGGTAAAAGTATCCCTATTCCCCTAGAAACTTTAAATAAGTAAACTATTTAAATAGCTAAACAAATCTTTAAAACTAAGATGCAGGCAGCAGTACAGTAGCAAAGATGGGGGCTATCCAGTCTTTTGCATTGAGTGTCACATGTATGATTTTCTCCCAGTTGGAGAGAGGTCTTATGAGTGCACTAGGTGCAAAGAACTCTTTGCTCTCAGAGAACAAGTCTGATCTTTGGAGGCTAGAGTAGCAGAGAGAGAGATATATAGATGAGAACTACTGGGACATATTAGTGAAGTCCTATCTTCAGTCTGGCATCCTCTCTGTTGCCATGTAGGAGACTAGTCACATGAAAGGACAGCATCACTTAGGTGTGGCAGGAAGTAATCTTATAGTTAGGACTTGTCCTCCAGGAGATGCAAAACCCTCTTGCATTGAGGAGGTTTCTCCAGGGCTTTGTGTCCATGAGGGAAGGACTGTTATAGTTGGTGATTTGATTATTAGGCATGAAGATAGCTGGGTGCCTGTGGACATGAGGTTCACCTGGTAACTTGCCTAACTGATGCTGTGATGTAGAGACCCCTACGGAGCCCATGGAAATAGAGAGAAAGGAAGATTCCACCTTTAAAACTGACAGGCAGCTAGAACACATGCTCACTGTTTACAAAGAAAAGGTAAACAGAGAAAGACAGGAGCTGAGCTGACACACCCAAGCTCTGACGTAGCAGCAAGCCTGGAGCTTGATCAATCACACCTGTTCAGGTTGAGAGCAGAGCCAAGCCCAGGGGAACAGAATTATAGCTCCCAGGAAGGAGAGAGGAGAAGCAGTAGAGAAAGGAAGCTTCAGAGGAGGCTGGAGTGCAGGCTGGAGGGGTAATTGCAGTTCAGACGGCAGTTGGAGCCGTGGCAGCAGAGAAAGTTGGAGTTGTGGCAGAGAGGGAAAAGAAGCCACACAAGGAAGGAAAGGAGGAGAAAGAGGAGTCCTGGACAGCAAAGACAGGAGAGAGGAGAGACCTCCGGTAAGATGGGCTTGGAGAGGCTCAGAAACTCCTGAGAGTTGGATACCGGGTAAAGAAACTACCTACAGGTCTGGGAGAAAAGCCAGCAGACTAGGAGGAGGGAAGGCACGCCCTGTGACCAGGAACTGGCTGGAATGGAGAGAGCAGGGAGCCCTTCAGTCAGAAGGAAGCCTTCAGAGTTTACACAGGTGGGAGCCCAGCACAAAAGTATTTCCTCTTAGCTGCCAAGAATTACAGGAGAGCCAAAGAAGAAACTCCAGAGCAACAGGTATTTTAAACCCGGGCTGTTTTGAGTTGTGGAAAGGGCAAACACCTGAGTTTACAGAGGGAAGTTATCTTAAATCCCATAGTAACAGTTTGCAGACAAACGCTGTTAGTCCTGAGACAGAAGATATGCAAATAGACTCTAATGTTGATGAAGTAGCAGATATGCAAATGGATTGCACGCTTTGTTTGGCTGACAACATTGAGTCACTGTGTTAAACCTTGAAGTAAAAGTGCTGAGAAACAGCAAAGAAATAGGAACTATTTTTCTTTGCTGTGAGAAGCCGTTTTGTTCTCCATTTTTGTACTTGCAACGAGCACTGCATGTTTTGGAACCAGAGAGTGAATAAGCAATTACCTTAGTTATTGTATATAAGCCTCATGCTAAATTCTTGGAGACTGTCCTATTTTTGTTCTGCACCAAAGTTTTATTTGTGAGGGGAATAAATCATTGTCATTTTGCCTTAAACACTCGGACTAGAAACATAGAAACATGATGACAGAAAAAGACCACATGGCCTATCTAGTCTGTCCTTCCATAACAACAACTACAACAGTCCACTTTTTACCTTTAGAGAGCCTCTGTGTTGGTCCCATGCTTTTTTGAATTCAGTTACTGTCCTCATCTCTACCACCTCCACTGGGAGACTATTCCATGGATCCACTACTCTTTCCGTAAAGAAATATTTCCGCATATCACTCCTGAATCTATCTCCCTTCACCCTCATCCCATGTCCCCTCGTAGCAGAACTTGCTTTCAATTGAAAGAGGCTCTCTCCCTGAACATTTATGCCACGGAGGTATTTAAACATCTCAAGTCATATCACCTCTATCCCGCCTTTCCTCTAAGTTGTACATATTAAGATCCTTAAGTCTGTCCTCATATGCTTTATAATGAAGCCCATTAATCATTTTAGTAGCAACCCTCTGCACCGACTCCATCCTGTTCACATCCTTTTGAAGGTGCGGTCTCCAGAATTGCACACCATACTCCAAATGAGGTCGCACCAAAAACTTATACAGAGGCATTATCACCTCCTTTTTTCTGCTAGCCATTCCTCTCCGTATGCACCCAAGCATCCTTCTAGCTTTTGCCATCGACTTTTCTACCTGTTTAGCTACTTTAAGATCATCAGACACAACCGCGCCTAGGTCCCGCTCTTCTTTAGTGAACAAAAGTACTTCACCTCCTATACTGTATTGCTCCCTTGGATTGCTGCAGCCCAAATGCATGACCTTACATTTTTTAACATTAAATCCCAGCTGCCAAATTCTAGACAATTCTTCAAGCTTAGCTAGATCCCTCCTCATGTTATCTACACCTTCCTGGGTGTCTACTCTATTGCAGATTTTGGTATCATCTGCAAAGAGGCAAACCTTACCCGACAGCCCTTCCGCTATATCACTAACAAAGATGTTAAAAAGAATCGGACCAAGGACAGATCCCTGGGGCACACCACTGGTAACATCCTTATCCTCAGAGTGAGCTCCATTTACTTGTACTCTTTGTCGCCTCCCACCCAACCAATTTCTAACCCAACAGTAACTTTAGGGTCCATCCCTAGGGTGCTCAGTTTGTTTATAAGTCTCCTGTGAGGAACAGTGTCAAAGGCTTTACTGAAATCTAAATACACAACATCTAGGACTCTCCCTTGGTCCAACTCCCAGGTCACCCAGTCAAAGAAATCAATCAGATTTGTCTGACAAGACCTGCCTCTGGTGAATCCATGCTGCCTCGGATCCTGTAATCTGCTGGACTCCAGAAACCTCACTATTTTCTCTTTTAGCAGTGTTTCCAATAATTTACTCACCACCAAAGTTAAACTAACCGGCCTGTAGTTTTCAACCACATCCTTACTTCCGCTTTTGTGTAAAGGCACACTACAGGCACACTACAATTGCTTCTTTATCAGAGAGCTGGAAAAGGGACTACAACGCCCAAGAGGCCTTGCAAAAGCCACAGCTGTAGTTTCACTTTCTGAATAGAGGATTATCATGGCAGACCAACACTCTGCGCCCTAGGCGGAGGGCTGGCCACGTGGTGACCATGCGAAGGTAGCAAACTCACGCCACCTAGATAAGGTATTAGTTATTGCTGGGGAGGAGCCTGCTGTCTTGGTACACTTTAATATCAATGACATATGAAAGTGTGGGAGGGAGGTTCAGGAAGCCAATTTAGGCTTTTAGGTAGAAAGTTGAAATCCAGAATTCCTGTTCCACATGCAGGAGCCAAGAGGCAGGCAGAGTTCTGGAGTCTCAATGTGTGGATGAGATGATGGTACAAGGAAGAGGGTTTTGGATTTGTTAGGAACTGGGCAACATTCTGAGGATGAGAGAGGTTTTTCCAAAAGTATGGAATCAGGCTACTAGCGTTAACCTTTTTTTTAATTTTTTTTATTAATTATATAATTAGTACAACAACCAGCTATAAAGTACAAGTCAATCACATAAGAAATTACGTAAATGATTACAAAGAGTACAAGGAAAATTATAATGATACAGCCCACATCGCTGGGACCTAAGTGCGATTATAAAAAGAAAAAAAAGAAAAGAAAACAAGGCTTTAAGAAAAGGCCTACATCTATTTTTATTTATTTATTTTATTTACATTCTCTTATATACCGCGCTATTCTGCATCAGTGCGGTTTACATTGAACAAACTGAAATTACATTGAACAGGGCATTGAACTTGGAGATAACTATTTTACAGGGAATATGGGCTATGGAGGGTTAAGTGGCTTGCCCAAGACCACAAGGAGCACCTGTGGGACTAGAAACCCCAGTCCTTCTGGCCCAAGGTTGCTGTCCTCTAGTGGGAATTGAACCCCCGACCTTCCGGCCTGAAGTACCTTGCCCCAACCACTAGGCCACTCCTCCACTCCAGGGAGGCATAATTAATTATTCATCCCCTTCTACCTAAACCATGCCCTGTCTGTCAGTAATAAATTGCTCAAGATGTACAACATCTGAAAAAACATACGTTGCACTATTATAATTCACAATACATTTATAAGGGAATCGGAGAAAGAATGTGGCACCCAACTTAAGAACACGAGGCCTTAAAGCTAAAAAAAGCCTCCTTCTAAGTTGGGTGCTACGTGAGACATCCGGGAAAATATGAACTCTATGCCCACAAAAAACTGTTAATTTATACTTAAAGAAAGCTTTGAGTATACGCTGTTTACACTCCAAGGATCTCAATGTAACAATTAATGTAGAGCGAGAGTTAATTACCTCAGCAGAGTCTTCCAGAAAAGCTGTTAAATCTGAAATGGAGGGCTCAAGCACATCAAGCTCTCCTTCAGCATTCTCATTTCGTTTAAAGCGTGAAATATAATATAAATGAGACACTTCAATAGGATCAACAATAAGCAATACTTCTTTCAGGTATTTCTCAAACAAAATTTTAGGAGCAAGAAGAGAAGTATAGGGAAAATTCAGAAGTCGCAGATTATAGGCACGTAAGGAATTTTCAAAAGCTTCTAACTTAGTATATGCATAATCAGGGAATCCTTAATACCGGCCACATTAGTGGATTGCATCAAGGAAAACTGTGACTCTAATCTAACGACAGCTGCATCTACCAAAGAAACCTTTTCATCTAACTGCTGAAAAGTCTAAACAGCATCTTGCGAAAAATCGCATAACGAACTTAAAGTAGAAGATAATTTAACATCAATACCCTGCAAAGTAGCCCAGAGATCCTAAAGTTATCTCCTTGTCAGGCAGCAAAGGTGGGAGGCCAAAAGCAGCACCCTCCTTTACTAGCCGAACCGGCTGAGGCAAAGTAACCAAAACCTTAGAATCAGAAGCTATTCTTACCGAGTCTAAACATTTCCCCGAAGACAACAGAGAAACTGAGACAGCTGGGCAGGAAGGAGGGGTCCGCCCTCCAGAACTGAGGGAGGCACCCTCAGGGGAAGACTGCGCTACCGGGCGAGAAAAATGCTTGTCAAGGGGGCCTACAAAAGGTCCGCTATCCGCGGGCGTACCCTCCACCCGCCCCGCTTTTGCTTTCCTTTTCCTCATGCCAAACTTTTAAAAAAGAACCAAGTAGCAAAGGACACAGTACATACAGAAGCGTCTTCCACCTCAGTGACGCCGAAGGGGCGCCAAAGGGGCGTGTCCTGCCCCTTTGTACACGCCCCTTCGGATCACGCTCCGCGGACACGCTCCGCGGTCAAAACTACAAAAAACTATATTCAATTAGGGTCCTCGCTGGCTAGAGATGGCCCCACGCTGCCTGTCCACAGCTAAGGGGGAGGCAAGCGTCTCAGCAAGGCACCGTCAGTGGCAGTTCCCGGGGCACACGAGCAGGCCCCCTACACCTCCAACTCGATCACACCAGGTCCACTGGGCAAAACGGCAGAGCAGCTTTTATCCTCACCAGGATCCTCGCTGGCTAGAGATGGCCCCACGCTGCCTGTCCACAGCTAAGGGGGAGGCAAGCGTCTCAGCAAGGCACCGTCAGTGGCAGTTCCCGGGGCACACGAGCAGGCCTCTTACACCTCCGACTCGATCACACCAGGTCCACTGGGCAAAACGGCAGAGCAGCTTTTATCCTCACCAGGGTCCTCGCTGGCTAGAGATGGCCCCACGCTGCCTGTCCACAGCTAAGGGGGAGGCAAGCGTCTCAGCAAGGCACCGTCAGTGGCAGTTTCCGGGGCACACGAGCAGGCCCCCTACACCTCCGACTCGATCACACCAGGTCCCCTAGCTTTAACCTTTAAAAAGGAGATAGAGCAGCTTTTAAACTAGATAATAAGGGAAAGCCTACAGTCGCCCAAGAACACATGGTTCGGAATGATGTATCCTTGAAAGATACTAAAAAAAAGAGGGAAGTTAGGGCATCCTGATTGAGAGGTTCCAATAAAGGTAAAAATAACCCAGATGCCTTTAAATAAATAGAAGACAGAGCTGAACAAAATTGTTAATATGAACAAAATACAACCTCTGAAATGCCTTTTTGAAAATGCTAGAAGTCTAAAAAATATGATGGGAGAATTAGAATATATAGCACTAAATGAAAGGTTAGACATAATTGGCATCTCAGAGATCTAGTGGAAGGAGGACAACCAATGGAATACTGTGATACCTAGGTACAAATTATATAACTTTCATACTTTGGACACATCATGCGAAGATCGAGATCATTAGAGAAAGACATCATGCCTGGCAAGGTAGATGGTCAATGCAAAAGGGGAAGGCCAGCAATGAGATGGGTCAATACAATAACAGCAGCTATGGGTGCCACTCTGTCAATGAGCTGTCTGACTGAAGACCGAACACAGTTTAGGACAACTATCCAGAGGGTCGCCATGAGTTGACACCAACTCAATGGCACTTAACAATAATAACAATAGGGTAGATCAAATTAGTGGAAAGGTTGCGCTCTATGTTAGAGAGGGCATTGAGTCAAACAGGATAAAAGTTTTGCAGGAAACAAAATACACTGTAGAATCTCTATGGACAGAAATTCCATGCAAAAAAGAGAAGGCAATGGAAGTGGGGGTGTACTACTATCCACCTGGCCAAAATGAACAGATGGATTATGAAATGCTAAAAGAAATCAGGGAAGCTAACAAAAGTTACAACACAATAATGGGTGATTTCAATTACCCTGGTATCAACTGGGTCAATGTCACAGCAGGATAAGTTAAGGAGATAAAGTTTCTAGATGAAATAAATAACTGTTTCATGGAGAAACTGGTTAATGAACTAACACAAGGGGAAGCTATTTTAGATCTAGTCCTTTATGGAACACAGAATCTGGTGCAAGAGATAATAATGTTGGGGCCACTTGGCAATAGTGATCATAACATGATCACATTTGATTTAATAAATGGAGGGAGGATAGCAAGGAAATCTACAGCACTAGTTTTTAACTTTTAAAAGGGAGACTATGATAAAATTAGGAAAGAAAAAACTGAAAGGAGCAGCTACAAAGGTTATGGATTTACATCAAGTATGGGCATTGTTTAAAAATACCATCTTGGAAGTACAGACCAGATGTATTCCACACTTTAAGAAAGGTAGAAGAAAGGCCAAATGACTGCTGGCATGATTTAAAGGTGATACGAGATAGGCTGTTGTAGCAAAAAAATGATCTTTCAGGAAATGAGAAAAGGAGACAAATAACAAAAACAGGAAACAACATAAGCACTGCTAAGTTAGATATAAGACATTGATAAGGCAAGGAAAGAGAGAATTTGAAAAGAAGCTTGTCATGGAAACAAAAATGCAAAATAAAAGTCATTGTCAAGTACATTCATAGCAAAAAACCTGTGAGAGAGTCAGTTGGACCATTAGATGACAGAGGGATAAAGGGACACTAAAGGAAAACAAGGCCATAGTGAAGAGAATAAATAAATTCTTTGCTTTGGTCTTTATGAAGAAGATTTAGGGAAGATCCTCATGCCTGAAATTATATTTAAAAGCGATGTATCGGAAGAAATGAAACAAATCTCAATAAACTGAGAAGATGTATTACAGTTATTTGATAAACTAAAGAGTAGCGAATCTCCTGGACTAGATGGTATACATCCAAGGGTGCTGAAAGAACTGAAATTTGAGATTGCAGACCTGTTATTAGTAATCTATGAACTATCATTAAAATCATCTGTAGTACCTGAAGACTGGAGAATGACCACTGTAACACCAATTTTTGAGAAGGCTTCCAGGGATGATCCAGGTAACTACAGACCGGTGAGCCTGACATCAGTGTTGGACAAAATGGTAGAAACTATTAAAAAGAATAAAATTACTGAACCTGTAGATAGTTGTGGTTTAATGGGAGAAAACCAACATGGATTTAGCCAAGGAAAGTCTTGTCTTACTAATCTGTTATATTATCTTGAAGATGGGAATAAATAGGTAGCTAAAGGTAGGCTGGTTGATATAGTGTATCTGGATTTTCTGAAAGCCTTTGCTAAGGTCTCTCATGAGAGACTCTTGACGAAATTAAAAGTCATGGGATTGGAGGCTGTGTACTAGTGTGGATCAGGAACTGATAAAGATAAGAACATAAGAATTTAAGAACATAAGATATGCCATACTGGGTTAGACCAAGGTCCATCAAGCCCAGTATCCTGTTTCCAACAGTGGCCAATCTAGTTCATAAGTACCTAGCAGTTTCCCCAAAAGACACAAGCTCCACAATGCTTGTAGTGGTTCAAGCAGTGATATCCTGGGTCCCTTTTAATAATGGTTTATGGACCTTTCCTCTAGGAACTTGTCCAAACCTTTTTTAAACCTAGCTACACTAACAGCTTTTACTACATCCTCCGGTAACAAATTCCAGAGTTTGATTACACGTTGAGTGAAAAAATATTTTCTCTTATTAGTCTTAAATAGTTTACTCTGTAGCTTCATTTCATGTCCCCTAGTCTTTCTGTATTCTGATGATGAAAACAGAGAGTAGGGCTAAATGGCCTATATTCTCTTTGGAGAAAGGTGGAGTACCCCTGGGATCTGTACTGGGCTCTCTGCTTTTTAACATATTCATAAAGGACCTGGAAATGGGAATAATGAGTGAGGTGATCAAGTTTGCAGATGACACAAAATTATTCAAAGATGTTAACACACAAGAAGACTGTGAAAAATTGCAAGAGGACCTTGAGAAACTGGGAGACTGGGCTTCCAAATTGCTGATGCAATTTAATGTGGGCTAATGCAAAATTATGCACTTAGGGAAGAACAACCCAAACTACGGTTACACGATGCAGGGTTCCACTTTTGGAATCACCACCCAGGAAAAGGATTTAGGCATCATCATAGATAATATGTTGAAATATTCTGCCCAGTGTGCAGTGACGGCCAAGAAAGCAGAGTGCTAGGGATCATAAGGAAAGGAATGGAGAATAAAACCAAGGATATCACTATACTGTAATGCCTCTGTATCGTTTCATGGTGCGACCACACCTTGAATATTGTGTGCAATTCTGGTCCCCATATCTTAAAAAGGACATAGCAGAATTAGAAAAGGTACAGGGAATGGAAGAATACCCTTACAAGGAAAGGCTTAAAATGTTAGGGCTCTTCAATTTGGAAAAAAGACGGCTGAGGGGAGATGTGATAGAGGTCTATAAAATAATGAATAGAGTGAAACAGGTAAACATTTTTTATTTATTTTATTAATAGATTCTTTTATACCACTTCATCTATAAATCAAAGCGGTTTACATAGAACACGAACATATGATATACAAGAACTGTATTAACAGGCATTGAACCTATAGATGTTGTTAACAGTTAGGGAGCTCAGGGGATGGTTTACATAACAAGGAAGGTAATAAAGGACTTGGGAGAAATGTAAAATACTTGATGCTCCATGTGATTCTTTGAAGTGTTCTATGAATAGCTATGTTTTAATTGCTTATGGAAAGTTACGAGGTCGAGTATACTCCTTATTCTTTCGGGGAGGGCATTCCATATAATAGGAGCATGATGTGAGAATGCTCTTTTGCAGGTTGATTGGTTGCTTCTTGTGCATTCAGGGGCTAAGATTAGGGTGTTCTGTGTGGTGGCTCTTCTGTTTTTGCTACTTGGTACAGTTTGGACGAGTGATGTACGGATAAATTGTGGAGAATTTTGAATGTATTTATAATGACCTTAAATCTGATTGTGCGTGGAATGGGAAGCCAGTGAAGATGCCTCAGGATTAGGGTGATGTGTTCAGATCTTGTGACTTCCTAGATGATTCGAGCAGCTATGTTTTGTGCCATTTGGAGTCTGTATTAAGCATACTTAGGTAGACCCTGGAGGATGCTTTTACAAAATCGAAATGTGGGAAGATCATTGCTTGTAAGACTCTGCGGAAGTCTTGTGGTATGAGGAGAGGCCATAGATGTTAGGGTGTTCTCATTTTGTTGTATATGGATTTTGTTGTGTTGCTGATGTGCGTGGTTAGACTTATTTTATTTTATTATTAGTATTTAGCTCAGGCCTTTCCAGGAGAAGATCACTGTGTGTTATATTGTACCTGAATGTACCCCTGTCCCCAAAGAGCTCACAATCTAAGTTGTTGGTCCAAAGTAATCCTGAGGTAGCGTACTTCTTGTTTAATTTCCAGGGTTGCTTTATTGACTTCTAGTGTTGGTGGAGGGATGAAGTTCTTATCTCTGATTATGAAAAGAATCTCTGTTTTCTTGTAATTTATGAACAGGTTGTTTATTGCTAACCACTTTTCAAATTCATTAAAGCATTTTACTAACTGAATATAGGCTGGATTAGCTGTGTTATATGGTAAGTACATCATAATATCATCTGCATAAATGTGGTAATGAACCCTCTGTTGTTGGAAGATGTTGCAGATAGATTGAGGGTATATGTTAAATAGCAATGCTGATAGGGCTGAGCCTTGATGGACATCTTCCTGTTGTTGGTATGGTTTGGATTTACTTGATCCTGTTTTGACCTGTTGTGTTCGGTCTGTTAAGTATGATTTAAACCAACTAAATGCTGTGCTTTGAATTCTAATTTCTTGTAGGCTTGAAAGTAGTGTTATAGTGGATGGAGTCAAATACTGCCACAATGTCTAAGAATATCAGAATAAAGCCTTGCTTTGGCTTATTTATGCCTCTTATGAGGTTGTCCATAAGTGATGTAAGCAGTGTTTCTACCCATGAGCTGGTTTGAACCCATACTGATGTGGATCAATTGGGGCGTATTTATCAATGTACTCCTGAAGCTAGTGTTGTATTACCTTTTCTATTACTTTTGCTTTGAAAGGGAAGCTGGAGTTTGGTCTGCATGAGTTTGGGTCCTATCTGTCTAGTGTGGAGTTCTTCAAAAGTGGGCGAATAGAGGATTTCTTGAGTTGCCTGGGCATATATCCTTGAGGTAGTGAAGTTGTACTATTCTGAAAAGAAAAGGTGATAATTCAACCTTAGCTGTTTTGACCGAACTTACTGGGCATGGATCAAGAGACGATGAGGTAGTGTTCAGGTTGCTGATGACATCTTCCAAGTATTCTTTGGAGATGCTAGGGAATGATTGCCATATTGTAGTTGTGTTGCTGTTGCTTCTATGTGGTAGTGCTATGGGGCTATGGTTAGTGAGTCTCTTCTGATAGCAGTTGGCTAAAGTTTGTGGGCTGGGAATGCCCTGTGCTGCGTTAGTGTTGGAGCTCTAACTAAAGATTTAACTATTTCAAAACATAAATCAGTTGTTTATTCCTCAAAAAGCAGAAAGACTAGGGGACATGCAATTAAGCTACAACGTACCGCATTTAAGACTAATTGGAGAAAATATTTTTTCAGTCAATGCATAAGCAAACTCTGTAATTCGTTACAGGAGGATGTAGTAAAAGCTGTTAGTGTAGCTGGCTTTAAAAAGGTTTGGATAAGTTCCTGGAGGGAAGTCCATTTTTTAAAATGCCTTTAAGTAAAGCTGACTCCTGGCGACCCAGCAGCTCCTGGGTTTTCTTGGCAAGGTATGACCAGAAGTAGATTGCCAAGCTTTTTCTTCTGAGGCAATGGAGGGTAAAGTGACTGAGGACCAGGGAAATCCACTGTTTATCCTGGGATAAGCAATGTGGAATCTATGTACCTTTTGGGGACCTGACAGGTGCTTGTGACCTGAATTGGTCGCTGCTGGAAATAAGATATGCCATACTGGATCAGACCAAAGGTTCACCAAGCCAAGTATCCTATGTTCTTATGTACACCCCTGGAAACTCACTAATTGCACCCTTGTGCTACCTCCTCCAACACAGTGCTCTATGCTGTATGAGATGCAGACACCCATGGGTATAGACTATCATACTCAGTGACATGGACACCAATACTTTGACCCACACAACTGTCCAGTCACGCTTCTCCACTCCTGCACACCAATATACACAGGTGCACATGCATTCCAACTGCCATGGCTGGAGCAAACACAGGTGAGAATGGTAGTACACAGAGAAGAGGGGAAACAGTGCAATGTGCTGCCGGGTTGTGGTGGGGTAGTGAATGGGGGCCTGGCCCTCAGAAGGGGTGTGTGTGTGTGGGGCTAAAAATAGGTGGTTGCTGGGAATATGGGCACAGTAACGGATAGCTGGGGAGCATGGAGGGGACACTTGAGTTCACATAACACAGTACTCAGACAAGGATGAAGAGCAGACTCTTCTCTCTCGACATCATGCTCCTCCAAACACAATCACATTCGCAATTACCATGAACAACAAAGTCCCCTACCTATTTATTATATATAGCTGTTTTAGGCCAGGACATCTGTTGGGCCCAGACATTCTGAACACTATGCAAAATATATCTTGGATGTGCGGGCCCTGACTTCGCCCTAGTCATAGAAACATAGAAACATGACAATAGAAAAAGACCACATGGCCTATCTAGTCTATCCTTCCATGTCAACCACTACAACAGTCCCCTTTTCCTTTAGAGATCCTCTGTGTTTGTCCCATGCTTCTATGAATTCAGATACTGTCCTCATCTCTACCATCTCCATTGGGAGACTATTCCATGGATCAACCACTCTACGAATGACCTAGATTGGCCACTGTTGGAAACTGGATACTGGGCTTGATGGACCTTGGTCTGACCCAGTATGGCATATCTTATGTTCTTATGTTCTCTTTCCATAAAGAAATATTTCCGCATATCACTCCTGAATCTATCACCTTTCACCCTCATTCCATGTCCCCTCATAGCAGAGCTTGCTTTCAATCAAAAGAGGCTCTCCACCTGTGCATTTATGCCTTGGAGGTATTTAAACATCTCGATCATATCATCTCTATCCCGCCTTTCCTCTAAGGTGTACATATTAAGATCCTTAAGTCTGTCCTCATATGCTTTATAATGAAGAGAACTAACTATATTAGTAGCTATCCTCTGTACTAACGCCAGTCTGTTTATATCCTTTTGAAGGTGTGGTCTCCAGAATTGCACACAATACTCCAAATGAGGTTGCACCAAAGACTTATACAGAGGCTCTATCACCTCCTTTCTTCTGCTGGCCATTCCTCTCCCTATGCACCCAAGCATCCTTCTAGCTTTTGCTGTCGCCTTTTCTACCTGTCTAGCTACTTTAAGATCATGAGACACAACCACGCCTAGGTTCCGCTCTTCTTTAGTGGACAAAAGTACTCAATTCCTTATACTATATTGCTCCTTTGGATTGCTGCAGCCTAAATGCACTTTCTTGCATTTTTTAACATTAAATGTCAGCTGCCAAATTCTGGACAATGCTTCAAGCTTAGCTAGATCCCTCCTCATGTTATCTATACCTTCCTGGGTGTCTACTCTTGCAGATTTTGGTATCATCCGCAAAGAGGCAAACCTTACCCAACAGTCCTTCCGCTATATCACTAACAAAGATGTTAAAAAGAATCAGACCAAGGACAGATTCCTGGGGCACACCACTGGTAACCTCTTTCTCCTCAGGGTGAGCTCCATTTACTTGTACCATTTGTCGCCTCCCATTCAACCAATTTCTAACCCAAGCAGTAACGTTAGGGTCCATCCCTAGGGTGCTCAGTTTGTTTATAAGTCACCTGTGAGGAACGGTGTCAAAGGCTTTAATGAAATCTAAATACACGACATCTAGGACTCTCCCTTGGTCCAACTCCCTGGTCACCCAGTCAAAGAAATCAATCAGATTTGTCTGACAAGACCTGCCTCTGGTGAATCCATGCTGCCTCGGATCCTGTAATCCGCTGGACTCCAGAAACCTCACTATTTTTTCTTTCAGCTGCGCTTCCAATAATTTAATCACCACCGAAGTTAAACTAACCGGCCTGTAGTTTTCAACCACATCCTTACTTTCGCTTTTATGTAAAGGCACCACATGAGCCTCTCTCCAGTCCTTTGGCACCACTCCCGACTCCAACGAGGCATTGCAAAGGTCAGTCAGTGGAGTTGCTAGAACGTCCCCAAGTTCCCTCAGTATTCTACGGTGTATCCCATCCGGTCCCATCACTTTGTCTACTTTAAGTTGAGCTAGTTTCTCACGAACACAGTCTTCTGAAAATTGTTCAAGATGTCCCTCGCTTCTGTTCCTATTTGTGGGTGTTTTCTGAGGTCCTGCTCCTGGTTCTTCATCTGTGAACACAGAACAGAAATATTTGTTAAGCAATTCCGCTTTATCCTCATCAGCTTCTACATATTTCTTCACTTCACCCTTGAGTGTGACAATACCACTTTTGCTCTTCCTCTTCTCACTAACATATTTGAAAAATGTCTTATCCCCCCATTTTATTGCATTGGCTATTTCCTCCTCCTTTTTGAGTCTTTGCTTTCCTGACTATTTTGCTAGCTTCTCTAAGTTATTCCAATTATAGATTTTATTTATTTATTTATTTAACATTTCTTATATACCGCCTTTCCTGATATCAAGGCGGTTTACATTGAACAAACTGAAATTACATTAAACAGGGCATTATAACTATTTTACAGGGAACATGGGCAATGGAGAGTTAAGTGGCTTGCCCACGACCACAAGGAGCCTCTCTTCCTCCCTGACATGCCCATCCTGGGACGCCCTGACTTGGATGTGCCATCCATGGGAAGGTTCAGATTTGCATGGCTCTGAAATTGCCATTTGTGCGTCCCTGCCTTTCCTTCAACCACCTCGGCCTCTTGGGATGTCCCACACACGTTCATGTCTTCTGAAATAATCCCCCATGAGGAAATGGGCATCAAATATTTAACTTTGCTTTGAGTATATGTACACCTGTTCTGCCTGCAAGTAAAAATCTGTTGAAGGCGCTTTGAGTTTATTTGTTTTGCATGAATGTTGCTGCTCTTTGCTAGCCCCCAGAAACTTCTGCCCAGGGCAATCACCTAGTCATGCCTATGTGCTTGGGCCAGGCCTGAACGCAACTGCAGAGATGAAGGTGTTGAACTGTTAGCCTTTATTTGCACTATATCTTAGTTCTACGGTATAAGATATACTCAGGTGTAACACCTGATTTCCTTCCTATCTGATGACCAAGCATGGGACCCCATGCCCCTTTGCTATGAAAACAGTAAGATCTCTTGGCTGCTTCTCTGATGGTTAATTTGAAGTTATATCAATTATGGTATAGATATCATTGTATTAAAAGCCTTCTAAGCATTTCTGTTTTTGTTAGGTGAGCTGGATAAACATTAATGAGTTTCTGAACAGAATCCTGGGCCATATTCTAACCATGTTCCCTAACTCGTTGTCTACTTGTAATATCAGTCAGGCTGAGTGGAAAGAATTCCGTTCTTCAAGTATTCACATCTGGCTCCTGGAGGACTGTCTGTTCAGATGACTGGAAAGTAATGTATGGAAATATGACATGCAAACAGCTGGGATTTCCAAGGTAAGGAAGGACTGAAGATTGCCTAATAGTACAGAACAAGAAGGAAGGTAGGCAACATGTTGAAAAGTATGGGAAACTGCATGGAGGGAGATTGTTTACCTACTTCCTGTGGGTTCCTAGCTCTGACAGTGTGCTTTTGTTGTGCTGACAGTCTTTGAGGCATGGAGATTATTTATTTATATTCTCTTATATACCATGATATTCTGCATCAGTGTGGTTTACATTGAACAAACTGAAATTACATTGAACAGGGGCATTATAACTTGGAGATAACTATTTTACAGGGAACATGGGCTGTGGAGGGTTAAATGGCTTGCCCAAGACCACAAGGAGCACCTGTGGGACTAGAAACCCCAGTCCTTCTGGCCCAAGGTTGCTGTCCTCTAGTGGGATTTGAACCCCTGACCTTCTGGCCTGAAGTACCTTGCCCCAACCACTAGGCCACTCCTCCACTCCAAATACAATAAGAATTGTATTTGAATTCAAGAAAACATGGGACTGTATAGAGGATCTCTGAGGGAGAGGTAGGGATTTGATCTTAATAGTTCTAATGGATAGATAGAGTGGATAGGCCTCAGTGGCATTCCAAGGATGTTGGGCTCCCGGAGCGGACGCACCTGGAGTGGATGCGCCCCCCGCACTGACATTGCCCCCCCCCACGATGATGCTTACCCCCTACCCCACTATTGGGACCTCAGAGAGGAGGCACATGCAACAAGCATACCTTTGCTGGCTTGCCACACTGCCTCCTCTCTAGGTCCGGTGGCTGTTTCCACCCATAAAGTCTCATGAGAACAGCTGCACCAGGAGACTTTGCCAGATGGAAACAGCCACCAGGCCTAGAGAGGAGGCAGCATGGCAAGCCTTCAAAAGGTATGCTTGCCTCCTCTGTTAGGGCCTGGAAGCGTCACCCCCCTCCTGGCCGGGACCTAGGATGGGCCACACCAACTGCCCGTCCTTGGTACTTCACTGATAGAAAATGATGGCCTATGTTTCTGTGTTTCATGGTAGAAGGTAGAGGGTGACTTCTCCACAGACAAACAGGGGATATGCAGGCACAGTCCATGGTGCTGTCCCCGATGGCTGTAGTGTGCCGGGCTCTCCCCCAGTTTAGAGAAGTCTATTGGACTTCTCCAAGCATGCACAATATGTGGTGACCTCCACTCCCACCTAAATCAGTTTTTTCCTCTACCGCAGACTGGCTCGCCACAGCTCTCCCCCATCCGATGTTACCTCGGTGTTTGTTCATTTACTTTTACCGCTGAAGCAGGTTTTTTTCATCGGGATAGTTCTGTTTTTGTGTACAATCGTCAGCTCTGGCCCCACGGGCTGTTTTTTTATTTTACTTTTGTTTTTAAAAACCGGCAGCTGCAGGTTTTACTTTAGGTTTCAGAACACAAACTTTGAAAATTAGAAGAACATCACTGACGGGACACACAGCAGACTATTAAGCTGCCTCTAGCCTCTCAATCTTTCATATATTTCTACGCATCCCAAGGTGGTTTTTCTTTTTTCAACTCTTCATGTCAGCACAGCAGCATACAGTGAAGCCCTGCCCTATCGGACCCCGACCAGGCATGATTGGGGCTCTCAAGGGCAGCCGTGTGTCTGGAGGCAGACTTCCTACCGGCACCGGCGTCTTCACAGCCTATCCAAAGCCTGCATACCCAGGCTGGGGGCTCCACTCCTTCACTTCCTCAACTTCTCACAGTGATTTTAGATAAGGACTCAGCAAGAGGTAAGGTAAAGCCTAAGACTACGCATATCAAAAACCCTGTTAATGGAAAAGGCTCAGCAGGTAAGGCTGCCAAGTGCCGTTACCTACCTGACCCCTCGGAGTCAGGACAGCCCTCTCGGAAAACCCAGAGGCAGAATGTTCCCACTCTGCCTGATCATCTACAGTCAGCACCGACCACAAGTCCTAACTCCCTTTCGCTGCTTTGGAAGTTTGTTCAGGATAGTGCAGTCATCCTTAGTGCTGCCCCTGAAAATCTCAAGGTTACTGCCCACAGTACAGCTATGGACACACCCATGGATCCTAGGCATCACAGATACCCACGATCGCCCTCTGTAATAGTATAGCGAACACCTACACCATTAGAAGATGACACTGTGAAAAAGTGAAGAAAAAGAGGGAGACCTTCATGAAATACAAGAGATCACAGAGAGAGGAAGACAGGCATCTGTATTTGGAAAAACTTAGAGAAGCTAGCAAAGTAGTCAAGAAGGCAAAGATTCAAAAGGAGGAGGAAATAGCCAATGCAATAAAATGGGGGGATAAGACATTTTTCAGATATATTAGTGAGAAGAGGAAGGGCAAAAGTGGTATTGTCAGACTCAAGGGTGTAGGGGGGAATATGTAGAAGCTGATAAGGATAAAGCGGAATTGCCTAACAAATATTTTTGTTCTGTGTTCACAGATGAAGAACCAGGAGCAGGACCTCAGAAAACACCCACAAATAGGAACAGAAGCGAGGGACATCTTGAACAATTTTCAGAAGACTGTGTTCGTGAGAAACTAGCTCAACTTAAAGTAGACAAAGCGATGGGACCGGATGGGATACACCCTAGAATACTGAGGGAACTTGGGGACGTTCTAGCTACTCCACTGACTGACCTTTTCAATGCCTCGTTGGAGTCGGGAGTGGTGCCAAAGGACTGGAGAGAAGCTCATGTGGTGCCTTTATACAAAAGCGGAAGTAAGGATGTGGTTGAAAACTACAGGCCGGTTAGTTTAACTTCGGTGGTGAGTAAATTATTGGAAACGCTGCTGAAAGAGAAAATAGTGAGGTTTCTGGAGTCCAGCGGATTACAGGATCTGAGGCAGCATGGATTCACCAGAGGCAGGTCTTGTCAGACAAATCTGATTGATTTCTTTGACTGGGTGACCAGGGAGTTGGACCGAGGGAGAGCTCTAGATGTGATGTATTTAGATTTCAGTAAAGCCTTTGACACTGTTCCTCACAGGCGACTTATAAACAAACTGAGCACCCTAGGGATGGACCCTAAAGTTACTGCTTGGGTTAGAAATTGGTTGGGTGGGAGGCGACAAAGAGAACAAGTAAATGGAGCTCACTCTGAGGAGAAGGATGTTACCAGTGGTGTGCCCCAGGGATCTGTCCTTGGTCCGATTCTTTTTAACATCTTTGTTAGTGATATAGCGGAAGGGCTGTCGGGTAAGGTTTGCTTCTTTGCAGATGATACCAAAATCTGCAATAGAGGCAAACCCAGGAAGGTGTAGATAACATGAGGAGGGATCTAGCTAAGCTTGAAGAATGGTCTAGAATTTGGCAGCTGGGATTAAATGTTAAAAAATGTAAGGTCATGCATTTGGGCTGCAGCAATCCAAGGGAGCAATACAGTATAGGAGGTGAAGTACTTATGTCCACTAAAGAAGAGCGGGACCTAGGCGTGGTTGTGTCTGATGATCTTAAAGTAGCTAAACAGGTAGAAAAGGCGACGGCAAAAGCTAGAAGGATGCTTGGGTGCATATGGAGAGGAATGGCTAGCAGAAAAAAGGAGGTGATAATGCCTCTGTATAAGTCTTTGGTGCGACCTCATTTGGAGTATAGTGTGCAATTCTGGAGACCGCACCTTCAAAAGGATGTGAACAGGATGGAGTCGGTGCAGAGGGTGGCTACTAAAATGATTAGTGGGCTTCATTATAAAGCATATGAGGACAGACTTAAGGATCTTAATATGTACACCTTAGAGGAAAGGCGGGATAGAGGTGATATGATTGAGATGTTTAAATACCTCTGTGTCATAAATGTTCAGGGAGAGAGCCTCTTTCAATTGAAAGCAAGATCTGCTACGAGGGGACATGGGATGAGGGTGAAGGGAGATAGATTCAGGAGTGATATGCGGAAATATTTCTTTACGGAAAGAGTAGTGGATCCGTGGAATAGTCTCCCAGTGGAGGTGGTGGAGATGAGGACAGTAACTGAATTCAAAAAAGCATGGGACCAACACAGAGGATCTCTAAAGGTAAAAAGTGGGCTGTTGTAGTTGTTGATATGGAAGGACAGACTAGATAGGCCATGTGGTCTTTTTCTGTCATCATGTTTCTATGTTTCTATGTGACACCTGTTCGCTGCTCAGTGTCCCTTACTCTCATACTAGCAGTAGGGTGAATATTTACAGCTTCCAGTGCATCTAAGCAAGTTTTAGCCCTACCAGTTCATTGAATCCTTCAAGACTTACAATCCCCCATCTGGAAGAATTCTACCTCCCGGTGACTGGATCTCAAATAGAAGGTACTATCAGCGCCACGATTTGTTTACTAGCCTCATCAATCAGTGGTCTCCGAAACAATCCTAAAAAAAGTCAGAGACTTCCAAATCAACCTTCCAGACACCACCAGGTAAAGAACAGAAAACACTAGATGTGGTCTGTCAAAAGACCTATCAGAGTAGCCTTCTTGCCATGAGGGTTCTGGCCTATCAACTTTAGATCCTGCATTACCACCACGATCTCCTCTTACAGCTGGATGACTCTTAAGCCTAGTCAGTAGAAGACCAATCTCGATCTCTCACTAATATACATTAGTCTCTATATCATATCATTTGTACTACATATGATGCCTTTGACTCCATGGCACATGCTGCTGCCGCGGCTATTTCAGCCAGATGCACAGCTTGGCTCTGGGTATCTGTACACTGGGAGGACCTTTATGATCATCTTGCAGATGCACCATGTCAGGGAGATAGCCTTTTTGGATTTAAAGTACAAGAAAAAGTCTCAGAAGTTAAAGACCAGGGGCCCGATATTCGAAATGCATTCAACAGCACCTACATAGTTAGTACCATTGAATAGCCCTGTCTATGTCACCTACGTACCCCGATGCTATCTGGTCAGCTTTGGGACGTGTCGGGGGCATTATGGGGTGAAGCGGATGTGGGGAGTACCAATAACCGAGTAGCAGCAATATTGCACTGCTACCCAGTTAGCGATCCATGAATAACTAGGCAAGCTTTTGGTTCGCCTAGATTTAGCTGCGGATGCTAACCGGTAGTGGTGCAATATTGCCACTACCTGGTTAGCCTCTACCTGGTTAGCCTCGGTGGCTCCAGGACTTGTGTGGTGACCCCAGGTATTCAGTGCCATTGCCGTGGCATTGAATATCCCGGGTTAGGAGTTGGTGTGCAGGGCTATGCGCCGACATGAATATCGGGCCCCATTTGTCAGGGATTGGCTGCACATCTAGTGAAGCCGGCTTCACAACTCAGAACCTCCCAGCTGCCTCAGTATTGTCAAGCATAACATTATCAGTACTTCTAGCAGTTTTATTCCCACCAGAAATATCAGCCGTATTCCAAGCAGCCATCACAGCGTCCTGCTGCATCAGCTTACCCACAACGCTCTCGACAGCGTGATAGGAAGCAATCCTCTAACCCAACTCCTGCCCCCAAACCGACTGCCAGTTTTTAACCAACTACCGGTAGCGGGCAGGATTCAGCACTTCAGGAGGCCTGGTATTCCATAACTATGGATTGGTGGGTACTCAGTATCATCGAAAGGGGTTACAGAATCAACTTTTTGAAACTTCCACCCCCGCATCACAACATTCCCATGCCTTCAATTCAACATTTGTACATCCTGAAACAGGAAGTTCTCCAGGACCAAGCAGGAAGTCAGTCCTCACATATGGGTGACGTCAGTGCCGACGGAGCCCTCGTGCGGAGCATTTCCCCAGCTTTCATAGAAAGCCTTTGGGAATGCAGTGTGCATGCGCGGTCCCCTTCCCGCCCAAGGGTGCCATCTTGCTCAGTCTTCTTTTTTCAGCGGAGCCCGACGGACGTGTGTTGTTGTCACCTGGTAAAAAGTTGATTTTCCTGTGTGTTTTTGCCCGGTTCGACGCCGGTTCCCCTTCCCGCCTGGGCCTGGTACACCGGTATCGAGCCCGGAGCTAAGTTTTTCCGTTTTTCTCCTTCGTGACTAGCGTTTCCGCTTTTTTTTTTCTTTTTCACTGGCAGTCCGTTCTTTAGACCTTGCAGGGGTCCTTTTTCCCCCGATGGCTGTCAGTGGGTTCAAGAAGTGTGATCGGTGTAAGAAGCTGATGTCTCTCACCGACACACATGATTGCTGCCTCCGGTGCCTCGGGCCCCGACCATGACCCAGTGGTCTGTGTCCCGTGTGGCAAAATGTCCTCTAAGGCACTGAGGAGCTGTCAACATCAGCGTGAAAGACTTTTCTGACTCCACGTCCGGCCGGACCCGGACTTCGTCAGAGGCCTCGACATCTCGGGAGTCCGACCCCGAGCGCCGTCGAGGCTCCTCTGAAAGGGGGTCTCCTTCGAGGGAACACAGAAGGAAGAAGAAACCCAAGAGAGCGGCGTCGGTGGATGCTCTTGGCTCCTCGATGGCCAGGTCGCATAGCCCTGACCGCCGTCCCGGGTCCTCGGAGTCGGAGAGGCCTGCCAAGTTGCCTCGAGTGGAGCCGGAGTCCCCAAGTCATGTGAGTGCTGTTGACCTCGTAGACACCCCTCCGGGGGAGACGCCATCGGGGCCCGAGTCGTGGGCTGCTGAGTCTCCTGAGCTGAGTCTCAGGTTGACGGCCTTGGAGAGCAGCTTGGCTACCTTCATGGAGCAGCAGCGGGTACTGATCGCCGGTTTCACTGGTGTATCTGCCCCGACCACCGGGACCTCGACGTCCAAGTTGACCCCGGAGGCCAAGCCGATCCTCCAGTCGATCCTCAGCCAAGGTCCCCCTCGGCCTCCTGCTCGGGGCCGAGGTCATTGACGCTGGTGCCCTTGGCATCGGGGCGGATGGCATCGGTGCCCACCCGGCCGGAGCCGCTCTATTCCTCCTTGGAGGGGTTAGAGTGGGAGACGTAGGACGAGGAGTCCCCGGATACTTTCCGGACCCGGTGTGTCCCATCGGACTCACTGGAGTCCGAGCCTCGGAGACGGTCCCCACCGGAGGACACCCGGTTCTCGGACTTCGTGTGGGACATGGCCAAAGCCTTGGCCTTCCCCGCAGATCCCAAGGAGGAGCCTCGAGCCGAAGAGCTTGAGGCCCTCCAGTATGACTCTCCGCCTAAGGAAGCCTTTACTGTACCGGTTTCTCCGATGCTGGAACGGCTGCTCTTTCTCATGTGGGAGGCACCGGCTTCGGCGCCGATTCTCAGCAGATGGGTCGATTCCATTTATCGAGTCCGTAAGAGCCCTGTTTTCCAGAAGGCACAGCTACCGCACCATTCCATGGTTGTGGAATCGGCCATGCATCGTCCGAAGAGTCAGAAGATGCACTCCTCGGTGCCCCCCAGCCGGGAGGTCAAGAACCTGGATGCCCTTGGTAGAAAGTGCTTCCAGGGCTCTATGCTGGCGTGCCATGTCCAGACTTACCAGCTGTACATGGACATGTACCTTCGGGACCTGGCAAAGGAGACTGCTGTCCTCTCCGAGGAACCTTTGCAGAGGTTTTAGTCTTTGTCATCGGGGATTCGAGAGTGCTCAAAGTTTATCTCTCGAGCAGCCTATGATGGCTTTGAGGCTTCGGCCCGAGTAGTCACGGCCAGCATCGGTGCACACCGTCAGGCATGGCTACAGTCATCGGACCTCGAACCATGGGTACAGGACAAGTTGGTCGATATCCCCTGCCGAGGTGAGAAACTTTTTGGCAAACCCATGGCTGAAAAGGCTGCAGAACTCGAGTCTGTGACTCTCACCAGGACAAGGCTGTCCAGGAAAACTTCTGCCCCTTCTCAGATGAAGAAGGGCTCTTGGAAAAAGCCCTTTTACCCAAGGAAGGCTACTGCCTACAAATCCTACCCTCATTTTCAGGCCTCTGCAGCTCCCCATCAGGGTCAGCAGGCCAAGGGGCAGGGACATGGGCCCCGTAGGCAGAAAACCCCCAAGCCATCAGTTCCGGCTCCTGCACAGCAGGGAGCGGGGTTTTGACTCCCATTGCATAGCCTCTCCTCCTCAGCTGGCTCCTCTCAGCACAGGAGGCCGGCTGACACTGTATGCCCACAGGTGGTCAATCATAACAGGGGATACCTGGGTGCTGAGCATAGTCCAAAATGGCTATTTGCTCCACTTCAACCAGTTACCCCCTCCTATTTTCCAGGGGAGCCTCCAAGACTCCCTCTTCACAGGAACTTACTCCTTCAGGAATTGACAACTCTTCTAAAGGAGCAGGCGGTGGAACCGGTGCCTCACCACCTGAGAGGCCAAGGCTTCTATTCAAGGTACTTTCTGGTACCAAAAAGGACAGGAGGCCTCAGGCCCATCCCAGACTTGCGAAATCTCAACAAGTTCCTGGAGAGGGAAAAGTTCAAGATGCTTACCCTTGGGATACTGCTGCCCTATCTCCAGCAGGAAGATTGGCTATGCTACTTAGACTTAAAGGATGCTTATATTCATATCCTCATTCATCCAGACCACAGACAATATCTCAGATTTGTAGTGGGAGGAAATCATTTTCAGTACAGGGTACTTCCCTTTGGCCTAACCTTCGCTCCCAGGGTTTTCACCAAGTGCCTGGCGGTGGTGGCGGCCTATCTCAGAAACCAGGGCATCTTTGTCTTCCCATACCTGGACGACTGGCTCATCAGGGGTCAGTCTCCACAGGAGACCAGAAAAGCCACCCTTTGCACTGTATCTCTCCTCCAGCATCTAGGCTTTGTCATAAACTTCACAAAGTCCACTTTGCTCCCCTCACAGAACATAGAATTCATAGGGGCAAGGCTAGATACCCTTCAGGCAAAGGCTTATTTGCCAGAGGACAGGGCCCACAGACTGATAGCATTGGCCAATCAGTTCCAGAGCGGTTATCTGGTCTCCACCAGAAACTTGCTAAAGCTCTTGGGCCACATGGCATCCATAGTCCGAATGCCCGCCTGCACATGCGACCTGCTCAGTGGTGCCTCAGAGCTCAATGGGCGCAAGCCACAGGCGATTTGAAAGACAAGATAAGGGTGTCCAAACTGCTGACAGCCTCCCTACGGTGGTGGCTGCATCTCCCAAACCTGGTCCAGGGGGTGCCTTTTCAGGCGCCTCCCCACACACAGGTGCTGACAACCAATGCTTCCCTTCAGGGCTGGGGTGCACATTGCCAGAGGGCTTGCACTCAGGGCCTCTGGTCCCCTGTGGAGTCCACACAGAAGATCAATCTATTGGAGTTGCGAGCTATCCGCTTAGCTCTACAAACTTTCTCTCATGTCCTCTCTCACCAGTCTGTCTTAGTTGAGACAGACAATCAAGTGGCGATGTTCTACGTGAACAAGCAAAGGGGCACAGGCTCCAAGCTTCTGTATCGGGAGGCACAGGCCCTGTGCTCCTTGGCAATCAAACACAACATGTTTCTCAAGGCAGTTTACCTGCCTGGCCAGGAAAATTGCCTGGCAGACAGATTGAGCAGGATTCTACAGCCTCACGAATGGCAGTTGAATCCTCTGGTGGTCCAAGGGATCTTTCTAAGATGGGGTCTTTCCACCATCAATCTCTTTGCGAGTCCACTGAACCATCAGCTACCCAGGTTCTGTTCCAGACACCCGCAACCTCTGCGAATAGCAGCAGATGCCTTTCTAATCTCTTGGTCTACGGGCCTACTGTATGCGTTTCCTCCCATGCCTCTAGTGGCCCGAACCTTGTTCAAGGTTCTTCAGGACAAGGCCTCGGTGATTCTGGTAGCCCCCAGATGGCCGAGGCAGCCGTGGTTTCCACTCCTTCTGCAGTTGGCGGTGGACACTCTACTCCCTCTGGGGGTGCTTCACGACCTCCTGTCTCAGGACCAGGGATCTCTCCTGCACCCCAACCTCAAATCCCTCAACCTAATGGCCTGGCTGCTGAAGGGGTAGTTCTAGCCCTATTACTTCTGCCTAAGGCGGTGGAAGAGGTGGTTTTGGCCTCTAGGATGCAATCCACCCGGAAATCTTATGCCCTCAAGTGGCGTAGGTTCTCCACCTGGTGTGCTCAGCGCCAGGAGGATCCTTTTTCATGCCTGGTTCCAGTGGTGCTGCAGTACCTGCTCCACCTTTCGGACCTAGGTCTTAAATCCAACTCTGTTCGGGTCCACCTCAGTGCTCTATCGACACACCACTCACAGGTAGAGGGCCAGTCTCTGTCGGGCTACCCCTTGGTATCTCGTTTCCTCAGAGGCCTGCTTCTGCTCAAGCCTCCAATCCGTCCACCAGCCCCTGAGTGGGATTTAAATGTGGTCTTGCAACAACTTACTTGCCCACCGTTTGAGCCGATGACTACCTGTCCTTTACACTTCCTTTCCTGGAAGGCCTTGTTCTTTGTGGCTGTTACCTCGGCCAGGCGTGTGAGTGAACTACAAGCTCTGCTTTCTGATAGACCGTACACACGGTTCTTTAAGAACAGGGTGGTCTTGCGGACTCACCCTAAGTTCCTTCCGAAGGTTGTCTCCTCCTTCCACCTCAATCAGGAGGTGGTTCTTCCAACATTCTTCCCCAGGCTGCATGCCAGCCGGGCTGAAACAGTCCTGCATACCCTGGACTTTAGAAGGGCGTTGTCCTTTTACATAGACCGTACACAGGGGCATCGAAGGGCTGCTCAGCTCTTCGTATCTTTTGACCCTAATAAACTGGGGTTGCCTGTCTCCAAGCGTACGTTGTCCCTTTGGGTAGCGGATTGTATCGCCTGGGCATACAGGGCAGCTGGCCTCTCCTTGCAGGGTCAAGTCACGGCCTACCGTGTCAGGGCAAAGGCCGCGTCAGTAGCCCACCTCCGCTCTGTTCCGTTGCAGACATCTGCCGGGCCGCTACCTGGTCTTCAAGCCAGACTTTTGCGGCTCACTACTGCCTCGAGAGGGAGTCGCGTAGGGTCAGTGCTTTCAGACAGGTGGTACTCCATAATCTCTTTGAGGTTTAAGGAACTCCTACCCTCCGGCCCTTGTGTTGGGCTACCGTATGGGGGCGTTCTCAGAAAGGATTCTTTCACAGATGCTGACACTCTAGAGCTTATTTTTCAGCTTATTTTTCAGCTTTAGCTGGGGAGTCCCATATGTGAGGACTGACTTCCTGCTTGGTCCTGGAGAAAGAGTAGTTACTCACCTGTAACAGGTGTTCTCCAGGAGCAGCAGGAATCAGTCCTCACGACCCTCCCTCCTCCCCTTGGAGTTGCAATCATATGATTCATTTTGTTATTTTTTCTGTCTTTTAGCTATGTCATCAGACTGAGCAAAATGGCACCCTTGGGTGGGAAGGGGACCGTGCATGCGCGCTGCATTCCCAAAGGCTTTCTATGAAAGCTGGGGAAATGCTCCGCATGAGGGCTCCGTCGGCGCCGACATCTCCCATATGTGAGGACTGATTCCTGCTGCTCCTGGAGAACACCTGTTACAGGTGAGTAACTACTCTTTACTGAACTTTTATGCAATCAAGCCATCGAAATAGTTCCCCATGACCATCGCGACCAGGGGTTCTACTTGCGTTTCATCCTGATTCCAAAAAGGACTGGAGGCTTACGTCCCATCCTAGTTCTTTGGGACCTCAATTGTTACATCAAAAAAAAGAAATTCAAAATGACATCCCTCGGTACAATCCTCCCTCTACTCAGTCAAAACAACTGGCTGGCCTCTCTGAACCTGAAGAATGCCTACAATCACATTCCAATTCATCCTTTACATTGGAAGTACCTTTGTTTCAAGTTCAAAAAACAACACTATGAATACAGGGTACTCTCTTTTGGTCTTTCTGCTGCGCTCTGTGTATTCACAAAATGCCTGTCTGAGCCACATGATCCAAAATGCCTGTCTGAGCCACATGATCCATCGCCCTCCTTCAAGCTACGGGCTTTGTAATAAACGAACAAAAATCTCAGCTAATGCTTAAACAAAAGCTCTATTTCATTGGGGCCCACATAAGCACACTGAAGGGCCCCAACAACAGGCTCCAATTCCTGCCACTCCTCAGCAGCAGGATACTTCACCTTCGATCTATGACTGCTTGCACCCTGCTTCAATTACTGGGTCACATGTCAGCCTCAGTACATGTGGTACCATTTGCAAGACTTTACATGTGACCTCTTCAGTGGCACTTCAGAACACACTGGGAATCAACATACACAAACCCTACAGACAAAAATATCCCATCGTCTACAAAAACAAAATCTCAACCTTTACAACAGTTTACGCTGGTGGACTGCCACATCGCACCTATCATTGGGTTGCTTGTTCTAGTCACCTCAATCTTAACTCATTATATGGATGCATCCACCTATGGCTGGGGTGGATGATTTCAATGGAGTGGAGGAGTAGCCTAGTGGTTAGAACACTGGCTTGGTAACCAAGCAACCAGGGTTCAATTCCCACTAGCACTCCTTGGGGCCTTGGGCAAGTCACTTAACCCTCCATTGCCTTGGAAGAATGGCCTGGCAATCTACTTCCAGTCACACTGCCAAGAAAACCCAGGAGCTTCTGGGTTGCCAGGAGTCAGCATTGACTTGAAGGCATGCATTGCATGGTTGGGGGGCACACCTACTTCACCTTTCCATGAAAGAACCTTGGTCACCATGAGAGCACTCCCTTCACATCAAAGTCTTGGAGCTTCAGGCAGCACACTATGCTTTACAGGTCTTCAGATGCTAGGTCTGCAACAAAATCCTGTTGATACAAGCAGACAATCAGGTATCCATGCTCTATATCAACAAGTAAGGCAGAGTAGGTTCCCTTCATCTGTGTCACAAAGTCACATGCCTCTGGCTCTTTGTCCTCTCAATAAGCATTTCACTCAGAGCAAACCACTTACTGGGAGAACAAAATCAATTAGTGGACTTGTGAAGTCAGGGCCTGCACTCTCATGAATGATCCCTCGACCCTTCTGTAGTCCACATGTTCTTCACACAGTGAAGCATTCCAGAGATAGATCTCTTCACCACCGCCAATGCAAGCTCTTCTGCTGCATAAGACCAAGCTGTCTCTGATGGGCACACAATACCTTTGCCATTCCTTGAACTCACTGGCTCTGTTATGCTTTTCCTCCATTTCCACACATCGGTTGAGTTCTCCTTAAGATCTGCCAGAATGAAGTGTCACTCATCCTCATAGCTCCTCAATGGCCTTGACAGGCATGGTTTCCTCACTTCCTTGCCATGACAATACAGGGTCCGCAACCTCTGGGCATGAATCCTTTTCTTCTCACACAACATCAAAGCACCTTGCTCCATCCCAACCTTCACAGCCTCTCATTAGCAGCTTGTAGGATCCAAGTACCTCAGCAATAGTGTCCTTCTTCCTGATGGAGGTGCTAGAAGTGATTACTGCCTCAAGAAAACTGATTATTCTGATATCCTACTGACGTAAATAGTCCTACTTCATCCAATGGGCAAAGGAGCACCATCAGAGCTGTGTTAACTATCCTCTGAGGAACATCCTTGCCTACCTGCTGCATCTCTCTAACTCTGGCCTGCAAACTACGTCCATCCGTTATCATCTCTCCACTATAGTGGCTTCCCATGCCCCAGTGGACGGCAAGCCCATCTCAGTTCATCTGCTTACTTCAAGGATTATGAAGGCCCTCATGAATACCAAACCTCCCATCAAACCACCTCTCCTGGCATGGGACCTCAATGTAGTCTTAGCTGAACTCATGAAAGCTCCCTTTGAACCCTTTGAGACAGCTTCTCTAAAGCACCTTACCTGGAAAACTGTTTTCCTTGTGGCAATAACCTCTGCACAGAGAATCATTGAACTTCAAGCACTTGTTCACTATCCTTCATTTACACAGCTTCTTCATAACAAAGTATTCTGAAGGATACATTCTAAGTTCCTTCTGAAGGTTGTCTCAGACTTTCATTTGAACCAGTCCATTGCACTTCTTGCCTTTTTTTCCTGATTTCAAACTAGACTTACCAGAACAATACCTCCATATCTTGGACTGCAAACATGCTTTACTTTCTTACCAAAGATTTGAGGTCTTTCTCACAACCTTTTGTCACTTTCAATCCGAATCAACCCTGGATGGCCAGCTTCAAAATATATTGTTTCATCCTGGGTCTCAAACTGTATCTCCTGCTATGCCCAAGCTCATTTACTAGCCCCAGGTCGAGTTGGGCCCCATCAATTATGTGCAACTGCAACCACTGTAGCCAGTTTAGCTGCAGTCTGCACCCTGATATCTGCAGAGCAGCTGCATGGACGTCAATTCATATGTTTACTTGACACTACAGCTTGGCTTATTCAACAGGAAGGGACTCAGCTTTTGGACAGGAAGTCCTCCGAAATCTGTTTGCCTCTTGTTCTTACTTCACCTTCCGACCATCATAGCTTGTAGCCTGGCTGCACATACTTTCTTGAACCTCTCCTTTTCTCTCTCTATACCCATTCCCTCGATGCTCTCATCTCTTCCCATGGCTTTCAGATGATTCTGACATCTATATCTCTTCACCTGATATTTCTCCTACACTCCAAACTGGTATCTCTAATTGTCTGACGTTGCTGCCTGGATGTCTCTATGCCGTCTAAAATTGAACATAGATAAAACCAAATTCCTTATCTTTCCTCTTAAGTCCTTTTCCCTCTCTCCTCCATTCTCCATCACTGTTGATAATACTTTTGTTCTACCAGTCTCTTCTGCCTGTAACCTTGGTGTCATTTTTGACTCCTCGCTTTCCTTCTCCTCACACATTCAGTGGATTGCTAAAACCTGTCTTTTCTTTCTGTATAACATTAGCAAAATTAACCCCTTCCTCTCAGATAATTAACACCACTAAAATCCTTATTTACTCCTTAGTCACTTCCCATCTTGAATACTGCAACCTTCTCCTTGCTGGTCTACCTCAGTGTCATCTCTTTACTCTTCAATCTGTCTAGAACTCTGCTGCGTGGCTTATCTTCCTCCAGTCACATTACATTCACATAACCCCTCTTTTCAAATCACTTCACTGGCTCCCCTTTAGTTTCCGCATCCAATTCAAATGACTTCTCTTAACCTAGAAATGCATTCACTCATTGCCTCCTATTATCTTTCCTCTCTCTCTACCTACACCCCTCCTTGTGATCTCCGCTTTTCCTCTCTCTGTTCCCTTCTCTTCTAATGCTATCTCTAGATTTCAGTCCTTTCACCTTGTTGCCCCTTATGCCTGGAATAAGCTTCCTCTGTCCCTACGTCAAGTCTCCTCTCTCACCTCTTTCAAATCACTGCTTAAGACCTACCTCTTTGAGGCCACTTTTGATTCCTAATCTTTGTTCCCTTGTGTTTCCCCTCCCTTTGACCTTATGCTTCCTTACAATCTAGAAAACAAACCGACTACAGTATAAGCTCTATGAGCAGGGACAGTCTTTTTATGTTTATGTTTATTAAAACTTTATATACCACCCAATACGGTTAGCATCTGGGTGGTTCACAATACATAAAATCAGATTAAAAAGAGAGCTGCGAAAGGAGAATCAGAGAGAGAACGCCATAAAATGTATATGTCTGTACAGTGCTGCATACGCTCTGTAGTGCTTAATAAAAGATTATTATTATTAATAATAATAATAATAATATGCAGCTCTCAGCTCTGGACTCACCATGGAGTGTACCTGCATATCCCCTTCTTGTCTGTGGATAAAGTGGAGTTTCTTACCTGTAACTGGGGTTCTCCATAGATAACAGGAGTATGCAGCCACACTCACCTGCCCGCCGCCCCCCAAAAACAAAAAGCCAACGAGGAAGCAGGCAAATATTTTGAAGAAAGAAGGAAACTTATTTATTTTTTTTGTAATTTACTCAAGTCCAATCCCATTGTATATATGTTCCTTTTTGAAGTTGTATATAAGTTTATTTTTGGATCTAATGTTCTGCAGCTCTCAACAGAAGTGATTTAGGTGGGAGCAACGGTCACCACATACTTTGCATGCTTCGAGAAGTCCAAAAGACTTCTCTAGCTGGGGGAGAGCCCGGCACACTAGCACCATAGGGGCGGCACCATGGAGTCTGGTTGCATATCCCTGTTCTTGCCGGAGAACCCTCATTACAGATAAGCAATTCTATCACTGCTATGGTTACATTAAATTTTACCAGAGGAAGGATAGGTCTTTCTCACATCTCTTTGTTCCAGAAGGCTGCCCCACTCCCCAACAAAGCTTTTGTGAAATGAACATGTTCCCATCCATAAATCTTTATTCATAGGGAAGGGATGGTATGTGGAGTTGAGATGGCAGAACTGAAGATGAGTGCTAAGGAGAAAATAAATTGTTCTAAAAGAAATTAACGATAAGTCCTAGTCCCATTAGAGAGTCAAACCTGAGCATGTTCTGAAATCCCTGTATTTCTTATCTGCAGCTATGTGAACTCCGGATCTCTGCCTCTAGTAATGGTAGAGGAGGAATTTCAAAGGCATTTTGTTTCTGTTGCACAAGCATCACCATCGCTGGGTCATATAACACTTATCCATCAGGTCATATTTTTACGGTAAGCTTCATATCAGTTTAGCAAAGATGGTAAAGTAAGGATACCACGAAAAACTAGTTGAATCTGAGTAACAAGATCACATGCAGGACACAATGGAAATACTCTTATTCACATTTTCTTTGGTTTTGTTTTGATATGTTATGATTTGTTGTACTTGTATACTGCCTCCCTCAAATAAAAATTTGACCTGAAACAGTTCTAATCAAAATACATCCAAAATACAAAAAAGCAAAATTATGAATATAACTTTAATATATAAATACATTCTTAAATTAGTACATAATAACTAATAACTCTTACACTGTTTCATAATAATAATGGGCACAATATTCAAAGGCATTTACACGGTATGTAGACCTATAAACCATGTAAATGCCACTTAGAGGGATATTCAGCAGCACTAAGGCAGTTAGTGCTGCTATCTGCGGGTTCAGCTGCTACATGCCCCAATGCTAACAGTGTAGCATCTGGGCATGTCGTGGGCATTCCAGGGCAGAGAGGAGGCGGCACCTGTCGCAAACCGGGTAGCGCCAGTATTGAACCACTGCCTGTTTAGCAACCTGTGGATAAAGATAGGCCAGCTTTTCCCACGACTATCTTTACCAGTCGGAACTAACTGGACAGTGGCAATATAGAGCCGCTTCCCAGTTAGCTTCTGCACCATGTGGCAGAACTGGATATTCAGTACTGGTGGTCGGATATGGCCCCAGCATTGAGTATCCGGGGTTAAGGTTCAGTGACAACAGCTATGCGCTTCAGTAGTGCTAGTTGCTGCCTCTGAATATCAGGCCAGTAATAATATAAAACAGTAAATGCAGTAATAAAATCTGAAATACATCTCTAGCATATAAATAAAGGGGGTATATAAAAAAGCATTTACACGCTTTGCAGACTGTGCAAATGCCGTTCTGCAAGATATTCAGCAGCACTAACATGGTTAGTGCCTCTGAATATCTGTTGATGCTGCCGCTACACACCCTGATGCTAACTGGTTAGCATTGGGGTGTGCTGGAGGCATTACTGGGTGGCACCCATCGCTTAACCAGCCAGACAGTATTGAGCTGCTGCACAGTTTTGATACACATGGCAAAAGTCAGGTTCAGGAAACCCTGGCCTATCTTTTGTCACAGAAGCTAACCGGTCAGCAGTTGAATATTGCAATATCCAGGTTTAAAAGTCAGCACTGGTGGCTAGCTGATTTAGCAGAGCTAGCCACTGGCACTGAATATTGGGCTCCATATATATAACAATTAAGAACCATAGAACAAATTGCCAGGACCAGATGGTATTCCCCCCAGAGTCTTCAAAGAGCTTAAACATGAAATTGCTACCTGTTAATAGTAATCTGTAACCTGTTCAAAATGGCCATGATATCTGAGTGTGGCTAAAGTAAGTGATTTTCAAAAAGGGTTCAGGGTTGATCTGGTAAGCTACAAATCAGTGAACCTGATGCTGGTGGTAAACAAAATGGGTAAAACTATACTAAAAAACAAAATTACTGATCATATAGACAGACATGGTTTATTGGGAATGAGTCATTCTCCAGGACCAAGCAGGAAGTCAGTCCTCACATATGGGTGACATCGACGTCGATGGAGCCCTTGCGGAGTATTTCCCCAGCTTTCCAAGAAAGCCTTTGGGAATGCAGGCACGCATGTGCAGTACCCTTTCCGCCTAAAGGTGCCATCTTGCTCAGTCTCTCTTTTTCCGTGAAGCCCATCGGACGTATGTTCTAGTCCTCCCGGAAAATAGTTGGATTTTTTCGCGATTCCTTCGCTATTTTTTCTCCAGTTCGACGCCGGTTCCCCTCCCACCGTGTTCGGTACACCGGTATCGAGCCCGCTCTTCTTTTTTCGGTTTTTGCCCTTCGTGGCTGGCGTTCTCGCCCTTTTTTTCTTTTTCCCTGGAAGGCCAGTCCTTTGACCTCGTGGGGACTCTTTTTTCCCCGAAGGCTTCCAGTGGTTTCAAAAAGTGTGATCGGTGCAAGAAACTAATGTCTCTCACCGACACACACGACTGCTGCCTTCGGTGCCTGGGTCCTGACCACGATCCTAAGATCATTGGACCTTGTGGAAAGATGTCTTCCAAGGCGCTTCGAAGTCGTCAGCACCAAAAGGAAAGGCTTTTCTCTGACTCGGCCTCCGGCCGGGCCCGGACCTCATCTGAGGCCTCGACATCTCAGGAATCGGATCCCGAGCACCGTCGGGGCTCCTCGGACAGGGGGTCCCCCAACCGGGAACAAAAGAGGAAGAAGCGGCTCGCGAGGGCGTTGTCGGAAGAGGTCCCTGGCTCCTCGAGAGCTAGGTCTCAGACCCCCAACCGTCGCCCCGGGCCCGTGGAACAGGAGAAGCCGCCAAAACTACCTCGTGTGGAGCCGGAGTCTGCTGGACACGTAAGTCCTGTAATCCTCGTGGACTCTCCTCCCAGAGAGCTGACGTCGGGCCTGGCGCCGCTGGGGCCCGAGTCAGTGGCTGCTGAGTCTCCTGAGCTGGGTCTCAGGCTGACAGCCTTGGAGTGCAGATTGTCTGCTTTCATGGAACAGCAGCGGGCACTGATGGCCAGCCTGTCTGGTGCATCTGCCCCGACCACCGGAACATCGACATCGAAGTCGACCCCGGAGACCGAGCCGATACTCGAGACCATGAAGGCTCGAGGTTGACCTCGGTCACGGTCTCCCTCGACCTCCCGTTCGGGACCGAGGGCGTCAACGCCGGTGCCTTCGGCGTTGGGGCGGGTGCTCACAGGTCCCTTGCGGTCGGACCCCGATTCCTCATCGGACGAGCCTGCCTGGGAGACGGAGGACGAGGAGTCCCCCGACACCTTCAGGACTCGGTGCATCCCGTCAGACTCACTGCAGTCTCAGCCCCGGAGTAGATCCCCTCCGGAGGATACCCGGTTCTCGGAGTTCGTCCGGGATATGGCCACTGCATTGACTATCCCTGCGGACCCCGAGGAGGAGCCTTGAGCTGAGGAGCTCGAGGCCCTACAGTATGACTCTCCTCCGAAGGAGGCCTTTACTGTTCCGGTTCCTCCGATGCTGGAACGGCTCCTCTTCCGGATGTGGGAGGCACTGGCCTCGGCACCGGTTCTAAGCAAGCGGGTCGATTCTATCTATCGACTCCGGAAGAGCCCTGGCTTTCAGAAGGCGCAGCTGCCACACCATTCCATGGTGGTGGAATTGACCATGCATCGCCTGAAAAGTCAGAAGATGCACTCCGCGGTGCCCCCTGGCAGGGAGGCCCGGAACCTGGATGGTTTTGGTAGAAAGTGCTTCCAGGGCTCGATGCTTGCTTGCCGTGTCCAGTCTTACCAGCTGTACATGGGAATGTACTTGCGGGACCTGGTCAAGGAGCTGGCCGGGTTCTCTGCTGGTCTCTCCGGGGAACCCTTGCAGAGGTTGAAGTCCTTGTCCTCGGGGATCCGGGAATGCTCCAAGTTTATGTCCCGCGCTGCCTACGATGGCTTCGAGGCTTCGGCCCGTGTTGCTGAAGCCGGCATTGCGGCTTGACGCCAGGCATGGCTGCAGTCATTGGACCTCAAGCCATTGGTTCAGGACAAGTTGGTCGATGTCCCTTGCCGAGCTGAGAACCTTTTTGGCAAGCCCGTGACCGAGAAGGCCGCACAGCTCGAAACCGAGCACCTCACGAGGACAAGACTTCTGCCCCTTCTCACAAAAAGAAGGGCTCGGGTAAAAAGCCCTTTTACCCGAGGAAGGGCACTGCCTACAAACAGTACCCACAGTACCAGGCCTCCCAGGCTCCCCCTCAGGGTCAGCAGGCCAACATAAGAACATAAGAACATAAGATATGCCATACTGGGTCAGACCTAGGTCCATCAAGCCCAGTATTCTGTTTCCAACAGTGGCCAAACTAGGTCATATGTACCTAGCAGTTTCCCCAAGAGACACAAGTTCCACAATGCTTGTACTGGGTCAAGCATTGATATCTTCGGTCACTTCTTAATAATGGTTTATGGACCTTTCCTCCAGGAACTTGTCCAAACCTTTTTTAAACCCAGCTACACTAACAGCCTTTACTACATCCTCCGGTAACAAATTCCAGAGTTTGATTACACGTTGAGTGAAAAAATATTTTCTTTTATTGGTCTTAAATAGTTTACCCTGTAGCTTCATTGCATGTCCCCTAGTCTTTCTATATTCTGATAACGTAAACAATCGATCTACGTTTACCCGTTCCATTCCATTCATAATTGATAGACTTCTATCATATCTCCCCTCAGCCGTCTCTTTTCCAGTTTAAAGAGCCCTAACCTTTTTAGCCTTTCTTCATAGGAGTATCAGCCTTTCTTCATAGGAGTAGGGGCAGGGTAATGGGCCCCGTAGGCAGAGGACTCCCAAGCCTCCGGCCCCTGCTCCCACTCAGCAGGGTGGGGGATTTTGACTCCTTAGGCATAGCCTGTCCGTTCCTGTTCTCCCAACCCTGCACAGGAGGTCGCCTCGTCCTGTTTGCCCACAAGTGGCCACTCATCACTGGAGACAGTTGGGTGCTAAGCATAGTCCACAAGGGCTATCTGCTACACTTCCAACAGCTGCCTCCTCCATACTTTCCAGGGGAGCCTCCAAGGCCTCCCCTGTACACAGATCTTCTCCATCAGGAGCTCCAAGGTCTGTTGGTGGACAGGGCAGTGGAGCGTGTGCCTCCCCACCTACAAGGTCAAGGGTTCTACTCCAGGTATTTCCTTATACCCAAAAGAACTGGTGGCCTTCGGCCTATTCTAGACCTCAGAAATCTCAACAAATTCCTAGAGAAGGAAAAGTTCAAGATGCTTACTCTTGGAACACTTCTGCAGGGAGATTGGCTATGCTCCTTAGATCTAAAGGATGCGTACACTCACATCCTCATTCATCCAGACCACAGAAAGTACCTCAGGTTCATTGTGGGAGGAAACCATTATCAGTACAGAGTACTGCCTTTTGGCCTCATCTCCACTCCCAAGGTCTTTACCAAATGCCTGGCAGTGGTGGTGGCCTACCTTAGAAATCAGGGAATCTTTGTCTTCCCCTATCTGGACGACTGGCTCATCAGGGGTCAGACGTGCCAGGAGGCCAGACAAGCCACCCTCAGAACTATTGCTCTTCTTCAAAGCCTGGGGTTTGTAATAAACTTCGCAAAGTCCACTTTGCTCCCCTCCCAGAACTTGGAGTTCATAGGGGCAAGGTTGGACTCTCTGCTGGCAAAGGCGTTCTTGCCAGAAGACAGAGCCCAAAGACTGATAAACTTAGCAAACCAGTTTCTCAGCAGGTCACTGGTCTCCGCCAGACTCTGCCTGAGGCTTCTTGGCCACATGGCTTCGACAGTACATGTGACCCCCAATGCCAGGCTCCATATGAGGCCTGCACAGTGGTGCCTTCGGACTCAGTGGTCACAGGCCACAGGCAGCCTCAGAGACAGGATAAGGGTGTCCAGACAATTTCTGAACTCCCTCTGCTGGTGGCTGCACCCACCCAATCTACTGCAAGGGGTGCCTTTTCAGATTCCTGGGTTCACAGTGGTGTTGACCACGGATGCCTCCCTGCGGGGCTGGGGAGCTCATTGTCTAGGCAAGTGCACCCAGGGCCTGTGGTCTCCTTGGGAAGCCGCACAGCAAATCAATCTACTGGAGCTCAGGGCTATTCGGTTAGCCCTCAAGACTTTCTCTCCAACCCTGGCTCATCAGTCTGTCCTAGTTCAAACAGACAACCAGGTAGCAATGTTTTATGTGAACAAGCAGGGCGGAACTGGGTCCAGGCTCCTTTGTCAGGAAGCGCAGGACCTTTGCTTGTTTGCTCTCAGGCACAACATGCTCCTCAAGGCTGTGTATCTACCTGGCCAGGAAAACGACCTAGCCGACAGGTTGAGCATTCTGTAGCTCCACAAGTGGCAGCTCCATCCTTTGGTGGTTCAGAAGATTTTCCTGAAATAGGGACTTCCATCCATAGATCTGTTTGCCAGTCCACTGAACAAACAGCTGCCAAAGTTCTGCTCCTGGCAACCACATCCTCTGCGGATAGCAGCAGATGCTTTTCTGATTCCCTGGTCTCAGGGCATCCTGTATGCGTTTCCTCCCACGCCCTTGGTGGCCCGAACTCTGTTCAAGATTCTTCAGGACAAGACCTCGGTCCTGCTGGTGGCTCCCAGGTGGCCGAGACAGCCTTGGTTTCCACTTCTGCTTCAGCTGGCAGTGGATCCCCCACTGCCTCTGGGGTTGCAACCCGACCTTCTCTCTCAGGATCAGGGTTCCCTTCTGCACCCCAATCTCAAAGCTCTCAATTTGATGGCCTGGAGGCTGCAAGGGTAGTTTTGGCTCCCTGGGGCCTACCTCAGGAAGTTGAGGAGGTTGTCCTAGCCTCTAAGAAAAAGTCCACTAGGAAAACCTATGCTCTCAAATGGAAAAGGTTTTCTGTGTGGTACGTACAGAGGATCCTTTCTCCTGTACTGTACCAGTAGTGCTTCAGTACTTACTGCACTTATCAAATCCGGCACTTAAGTCCAATTCTGTTCGGGTCCACCTCTCAGCTCTAGCAGCTCACCACTCACTGGTGGAAGGACATTCTCTGTCGGTTCACCCCTTGGTGTCCCGGTTTCTCAGAGGCTTGCTTTTGCTCAGGCCTCCAATCCGTCCTCCTGCTCCTGAGTGGGAGTTGAATGTGGTCTTGCAGCAACTGACTCGCCCACCTTTTGAGCCGATGGCTACTTGCCCTCTACGCTTCCTGTCCTGGAAGACACTCTTCTTGATAGCCCTAACCTCGGCCAGGCGAGTGAGTGAGCTTCAGGCCCTGGTCTGTGACAGGCCTTACACCCGCTTCTATAGGAACAGGGTAGTCCTTAGGACACATCCAAAGTTCCTCCCAAAGTTGTCTCCTCCTTCCACCTTAACCAAGAGGTGGTTCTTCCAACATTCTTCCCTAGGCCTCATGCAAGCCAGGCTGAAGCAGTTCTGCATACCCTGGACTGTAGGAGGGCCTTATCCTTCTATCTTGACTGTACGCAGGGATATAGAAGGGCTACTCAGCTCTTCATATCTTTTGACCCTAATAATTTGGGGTTAGCTGTGTCCAAGCATACCTTGTCCATCTGGGTGGCTGACTGTATCACCTGGGCTTACAAGGCGGCTGACCTTCCTTTGCAGGGTCGGGTCACGGACCATCGTGTCAGGGCAATGGCTACCTCAGTGGCTCACCTCCGCTCTGTACCGTTGGTGGACATCTGCAGGGCTGCAACTTGGTCCTCAAGCCAGACCTTTGCGGCCCATTACTGTCTGGAAAGGGAGTCCCGTAGGACAGTGCTTTTGGCTAGGCAGTACTCCGGAATCTCTTTGAGGTTTAGGCAACTCCTGCCCTCCAGCCCTCCATTGAGCTACTGGTGGAGGTTCTGTCAGTGAAAAGCCTTTCTTTGCTGCTGGGAGTTCTCTTGTTCAGCCTGGGTTCCTTGGTAGCCCAGAGCTAGGGAGTCACCCATATGTGAGGACTGACTTCCTGCTTGGTCCTGGAGAAAGAGGTAACAGGTGTTCTCCAGGAGCAGCAGGAATCAGTCCTCACAACCCTCCCTCCTCCCCTGGGAAGTTGCAGTTGTACATAGTTTATTTTTACATTTTTGTGTGCTGTTTTTAGCTATGTCATTTGACTGAGCAAGATGGCACCTTTAGGCGGGAAGGGAACCGCGCATGCGTGCCTGCATTCCCAAAGGCTTTCTTGGAAAGCTGGGGAAATGCTCCGCAAGGGCTCCATCGACGTCGATGTCACCCATATGTGAGGACTGATTCCTGCTGCTCCTGGAGAACACCTGTTACAGGTGAGTAATTACTCTATATGGGTTCAACAAAGCCAAGTCTTGCCTTACCAGTTTATTAGATTTTTTTTTTAATGTGTAAACAAACAAATGGATAATGGAGAGCAGTTGATATACTATAATTGGGATTTTCAGAAGGCATTTGAGAGATATTCTTTAGGAAATGAAAGAGCCAGAGATTAGGAGACCATGGACTTGTGTGGAATGCAAACAGACTATACAACAGGAAATAGAGTAGGACTAAATAATCAGTTATCCACATGGATAGAGTTTAACAGTGAAGTACCCCAAGGAGCTGGTCTCCTCCAGCAGAGATCCAGATAGTTGGCAATCAGCAATAATCTTAGTAGCATTGCCCTTGATAATAGTGCCCATCTTTACTTAGGGATCCTACCTAATACTCCTCGACAGTGACAGATTTTTCATAAACGGAATCACCCTGCTGGGTATGGGACTCTATCAGATGCCTCAACCAGTCTTGGCATGCATTGGCCTTTATATAGCACCATCTTTGGTGAACTCCGTGCCAGCTAATTTTGTTCTCCTGATCTAGTAAGAAGCCCAATGAACAATGAGTCTTATATCAGCTGATCCATCTCTCTCTGAGCAATGACCTCAGTCAATGGTCTGCATTATTAAGTTATAAAGCTTAGTTTGCAGCCTCTGATGTGTGATGGGCACTGTCCAGGACAGTCCTTTGAGCCATTAAGTTCAATAAAATTGCCTTTATTCAACAGAGACTTCCTCAGCATTGCCACTAATGAGCATTGCTGTTTTTATCTATCTATTTATTTTTTTTATTTATTTTTATTTATTTATTTATCTATTTCTTCTATACCGCCCCTTCCAGAGATCAGGGGCGGTTTACATGGAACAAGTAAACATTTGTATACTGCTGTATTCATTACATGGAACAGAGATTTTTAACTTTATACAGATAATAGATACTATATTACATGGAACAGAGATTTCTAACTTTATACAGAATAACAGTGCATTAAACTGTCGGAACTATTTACATTTTGTATACTTTTATAAATTCCTGTGTTATAATATTGAGCAGAATTTTCTAATTTTTTACAGGTAGTGAGGCGAGGAACTACCGAAACTATTACAATGATTATTTACCAAAAGGTTATATACAATGAATTACAGGGTGAAGCATTCGTTAGTCATGTGTGAGTGGTGGAATTTATTTCCATTTTTTTTTTTTTATTCGTGTGTTTTTTGGGATGTCTGTGGTGGGTGTCTGTGGTGGGTGTCTGTGTGTGGTTGGTTGAGTGAGATTTTAGGGCTTTGTGTTTGTGGGTCTGGGGATGCTGTGTGGATGGAGTTGGGGGTAGGGGATTTCAAAGTGTTTGGAGAATAGGTATGTTTTGAGTTCCTTCCTAAATTGGGTGAGGTCTTTTATGATACGAAGGTCTATTGGGAGGTCATTCCAGAGTATGGGGGCAGTGAATGTGAAGGCCCTGGTGCTGGTGGATTTTTTAGTTTTCTTGAATGATTTTGGTATTTCAAGTGAGTGTGCTGCATTTAGTCTGCGAGCTCTTGATTCAGATGGTGCATGTAATAGTGTGGTTAGATATGAGGGGGCGATGTCGTTCAGGAGCTTGAATGTGGTTAGGAGAATTTTGTATCTGATTCTGCTGTTTATAGGGAGCCAATGCAGTTCTAGCATTATAGGGGTTACATGGTCTGCTAGGTGGGCTTTAGTGACTACTTTTGCACAGATGTTCTGGGCTCTTTGAAGTAGGTATGTACTTTTTTGTGGTAGGCCAATTAGGAGACTATTACAATAGTCAAAGTGGGGGGTGATGAGTGTGTTAACAACTGATCTAAAGTCATGGGTGTCAAGAAGGGGCCTTAGGTGTTGTATGGTTTTGAGTTTGTAGAATATGGTTTTGACTGTCTGTTTTATGTGTGGTAGCATGGTGAGTGTATGGTCGATTATTACACCTAGGTATTTTACCTCTTTTTTGACAGGTATAGTCGTATTGTTGATTGAGATTGATGTTGGGTAAGTGTCCTCAGTCACGGGTGATCTTGTTACGAACATTGCTTTGGTTTTTTTGAGGTTGATGCTGAGGTAGTTAGTTTCCATCCAAGAGGTGGTCTCAGCCATGCATTCGGATAGGGCATCGTAGGTAGGGTTTTTGGTGGTTATGGGGAGAGCAAGCATGATGTCGTCAGCATAGATAAAGTGACTAATCCTGTGTTTTCTGAATATTTTTGTAATGGGTTGGAGGTACAGGTTGAAAAGGAGGGCAGAAAGGGCAGATCCCTGGGGTATTCCTTGTCCTTGGGGGAAGGTTTCTGATACTTCCTGGTCTATTTGAACACGTATTAGTCTGTGTGTGATGTAAGACTTAAACCATTTGAGGACAGTCCCACCTATTCCTAGGTTTTCTAGTCTATTGATCAGAGTAAGGTGGTTGATGTTGTCAAAGGCGGCAGAAATGTCTATGAAAAGGAGTAGGAAGCCTTGACTGTTGTCATCAGTGCCTTTGATGAGGAAGTCTATCAGTGTAATTAGGAGGGTTTCTACACCGTGGAAGGGGCGGAAACCAAACTGGTGTGAATCTAGGGGTTTGTGCTCATCAATATGGTCTTGTAATTGTAATTGGACGGTTTTTTTCTATTATTTTAGCTATAAATGGAATGCTGGCTATCGGTCTGTAAGAGTTTGGGTCTTTTGGGTCAAGTTTATTGTTTTTTATTATTGGGCGGAGCGTAGTGAGTTTTAGGGCATTGGGCATTATGCCCTGATCAAGGGATTGATTCACCATGTGTTGAATGTTTTCAGCGAGTTCTTCCTTTGTACATTTGATCCATGACACAGGACATGGATCGAGTGGGGAAGTTGTGGTGTTGATAAGTGTTATGATCTTAAGGAGGTGTTTTTGATCTATCGTGTGAAAGGAAGTCCAGGTGTTATTAGATTCAGTGTTTGGAGGTAGTATCGTTGGTATGGTGTTAAGTTTGCACTTTAGTTTTTCTGAAAAGTGGGTTGCTAAGGTTTGTATGCTTATTGCTGATTGTTTTGGCTCTTGGTTTTTAGTTTTTGTCAAAGTTTTTACGATTGCGAATAGTTCTCTGGGGCGGTTGATAGCCATATTTATTACTTTGGAGTGGTAGTTCCTCTTTGACTTGTTAATTGCATTTTTGTAATTGTTGAGGGTGTTCATATATTGGGATTTATTTTCGTCAGATTTAGTTTTCCTCCATTTCTTTTCTTGTTTCCTCAGTTGTTTTTTTAGATTTGCTAGTTCTTTCGTGAACCATTTTTCTGTCTTTTTTATTTGTTTATGCATGGCGTGTGTGGGGGCAGCTGCTTTCTGGACTGTTAGATTCCAATGGTTTACAGTGGAGTCGATGTCTGGGAGGTTTGTGTTGAGTATGGGTAATACTTTGTCAAGGAAATTATCTTTGTCAAAGCGTGCAAAGCGTGATATATGGGGTGAGGAGTTTGTCGTATTCGGTGTTGCTTGAGCTGGGAGGTGGAGTGTAATAAGGTGATGGTCGGACCATGGTACTTCTGTTATAGTTGGAGGGGTATGTTGATGGTGGTTATTAAGAGAGGAGGGGAGAAAGATGAGATCTAAAGTGTTGCCTTTTATGTGGGTAGGGGCATGTATTATCTGAGTGTAACCCATTTGGGTCATAGCGTCCATGAAGTTGTCTGATTGGGAACTGTTCAGAGAAGGGAGATTCAAATCACCTAGGATTATGAGTGGTTTGTTTGGTGATGCTGTGCATGCAAGTTCAAGGATGGGGGAGAGGTTTTTTTGGTCAGTTGATGGGGGTCTATATATGAGTGTGAGTGCAAGGGCTCTATTTTCTATATTGATAATGTCTATTCCATCTATATTATTTAAGCATGTTAAGGTGAATTGTAGGTCTTTTTTGGTGAATATGAGAGCGCCACCTCCTCTTTTTGCATCCCGATGGCAGCTGAATGTATCATATTGATGTGTGTTTAGCTGGTTTAGTAGTACGGTGTCTGTGGGAGTGAGCCATGTCTCAGTAATGCAAATGATGTCAGGGTTTTTGTCTTTTATCATGTCGTTGATGATTGGTATTTTATTACGTATGGATCTCACGTTTATTAAGATGAGCTTTGTTTGGGTGTCTATGTTGGTTGTGTTGTTACTTAAACCACTGTGTGGCTGGTGTTTTATTTGGATGAGTCTGCGATGGTGTCTGTCTGAGTCATGGCGTGAATAATTATTGTGGGTGTGTGTAAAAGTTGAACAGTGTGGTGTGTTTTGGTGAGGATTGTGGATAGTGATGATGTTATATGGATTTCGGTAATGATTATGTATGATTGGGATATTATTGTAGGGGTTATGATTGGTTTTGTATGAATAGATGTGTTGAGATAGGAGAGTTATTAGAATGAGAATGAGTGTGAGGTTTATCTGTCTTATGGGAGACATTGTGTATATTTAACATTTATATAGCGCTTCAGTGTATGAAGCACTGTACATACATGAAGAAGAGACAGTCCCTGCTTATCAGAGCTCACAATCTAGTCAAGAAAATCACAAAATACAAATACAATCAAGTAAGACAAAGTATACAATAACAAGAAGAGCAAAAACAAGAATCAAGAACAGAAAGCAATAGAGAAGAGATGGGTTTTCAATCTGGACTTGGGATTGAATTAGGACACACACCAAAGGAGGGGGTGTAGCCATCATCGCTAAAGCCAACCTCCACCTCAGAATCCTTTCATCAGAATCCACGAATGAAGCTGATCTCCTCACCCTCACCAATAAACACCTCTCAGTATGCCTAATCTACTGGGCACCTACCAAGACCACTAACCTACCAAGGATACTACAATTCATATCAGAAAGCACCTGTTCAGCAAAGGAACAAATCATCCTAGGAGACTTCAACCTCCCATCGCTGCAAGATGAACAAGCAACAACCTTCCACACCGCCATGACTGCGATGGGTCTAGTCCAGATCGTACAAGAACCCACCCATGAAAAAGGCAACACTCTAGACCTCATATTCCTAAGCGCCACGACTGCCACCCGAGGAAACAAACCACAGATTTCAACAGTACGCTGGTCTGACCACCACCTCATCACCATATCATATACACACCAACATAGGACCAACAAAGAAGACGGTAGCCACATAAGAAGATTTAAAACATTTAACAAAGAGGACTTCTTAGCACAAACTCTACCCAATCTACAAGCAAATTCCAGTAACATCAACGAACTAATACACAATTGGAATGTCACGATCTCCGCAGCATCCGAAGCATCAGCAAACAAAGCCCCCACCAGACCTCCTTCCACAAAAGCCAGATGGTTCACCCCCAGTCTTCGGAAACTAAAAACAAAACTCAGAAGAACTGAAAGAAAATGGAGAAAAAACAAAGACAAAAACGACAAAACAAAATATTTAAATGAACTCAATGCGTATCACCACGAGACTGACAAAGCAAAGAAAATTTACCTCATGAAAATCATAAACACCTCCATAAACAAACCACGTGAACGTTTTCGGATTGTCAAACAACTGACAAAAGCACCCCAAAACTCGGACCAACTACCGAAGATCCCACCAGAGCTACTGGCCCGACAATACAAACAACTACAACCTCCACAGAACTCGCAACAGAACTCACAGCTGAATAGTGAGACAACCACAACAGACCTCCATCCTAACCTACACAATGACTGGACCACATTCAAAGAAACCTCACCAGATGAAATATCAACCACCATTACATGCCTCAACACCACCACTTCTCCGCTAGACCCATGCCCCACCGACTGGATAAAGAAAACTAGAAACAAACTGAGCATACCACTAGCTCATATCGTCAAGGAATCCTTCTCCCAAGGACGCATGCCAGATGCTCTCAAAACCACAATCATCCGACCATCAATAAAAAAGCAAAACCTGGACCCACTAGACCCAGCATCTTACAGACCCATAGCAAGTCTACCCTTCACTGCCAAGATAATCGAGAAGATCGTCCAGCAGCAACTACAGGAACACCTTGATCTCAACAACATACTGGATCCACAACAACACGGATTCCGCCCTCTACATGGAGTTGAGACCCTCATGACCACACTGATGAACACTCTCCTCATAGGAACGCAAGAAAAACACTCTGGATATGCCATGATCTTCCTTGACATATCTGCAGCTTTTGACACCATCTCCCACAACATCCTCATACACAGACTACGGACAATTGGGATCAAAGACACAGTGGTTCCAATCATACCTAACTAACAGAGAGCAACTAATCCGCACCAGCAACTCGACATCCCCCCCATTCCAGCAACACCAAGGAGTCCCCCAAGGATCCACACTATCAGCCATGCTATTCAACATTTACCTCCAACCACTCTGCTCAGTCATACGCACTCACAACATCAGCTTTCACATTTACGCTGATGATATCATGCTCTATGCCCCCATTACAACCACGAACCCAACAAACACCCACCTATCAACATGCTTCACAGAGGTGTCCAACTGGTTACAAGCAAACAACCTATCCATCAACATAAAGAAGACAGAAGCCCTCATAGTCACAAAAGACCCGGACTTTACACCACCTACACACCTCAACATAGGTACCACAAACATTCAAATACAACCACAAATAAGGTACCTGGGTATTATTATCGACCAAGCTCTCACCTTAAAGCAACAAATCACCAAAACCTCCGGAACTATATTCCACAAAGCAAGGACAGTCCAACGTCTCAGACCCCTCAAGACATCAAGACTTCCGAACTGTAATGCAAGCCATGACGCTCCCACATCTGGACTACTGTAATATATTATACCATGGCCTTCCAGCCACACAGACGAACCCCCTCCGAACAGCATTGAACACCACAGCGAGAATCATTCAGGGAGCAAAGAAGACCGACCACATCACCCCGATTTTGAAAGACCTACACATACTCCCCCTCGAAGCAAGGACTAAATACAAAGCCATCCTACTCACCCACAAAGCCATACATCAAACACGAAACTCCCAACTTCACACCCTACTGTCTCGACCAGCTCATGGCAGAACTACCAGACAAGCCTCCAGCAACTCCCTCACCATCCCTCACAAAAGAACCAAATGCTCGCAACAGACCTGCAATCGAGCCTTTGAACTGTATGCTCCATCCTTATGGAACTCTCTACCGAACTGTCTCCGAAACAACACCGATCTACTATCTTTTAGAAAACAGCTGAAAACCATCCTGTTTCAGGAATACCTCAACATGACCCCCACCAAAAAAGCAAAATAACCTCTGATCTCACCCACCATGACCACCTACTCAAACTATACTAACCCGACCATGTCCAAAATCTGTCAAAGTCCAATGTCTGTCCTATGTCTTATGTTGAAATCATCAATGTAGCCTCCCCGGTGATGGCCCCACCCTTATACGTAAATTCCCCCCCCCTTTTTATGTAACGCTGCTTTGACCCGGTGAAAAGCGGGATACAAATACAGCTAAATAAATAAATAAAAATAAATAAATAAATAAATAAATAAATTAGCAGTTCGAGTGGAGGGCATAGATAGATGAAGGCTGTTCGAAGAGCGAAGAACGCGAGAGGGTATGTAAGGAGAGATAAGAGATGATAGGTAGGGGGGGGGGGATGAAGAGTGAATACATTTATAGGTCAAGAGGAGGAGTCTGAATTGGATCCGGAAGGGACTTGAGAAGAGGAATGATATGAGAAAAACGATGCTGGCGGAAAATTAGTCGAGCAGCAGAATGTTGAATAGATTGAAGGGGAAAGAGATGGTTCGCGGGAAGGCCAGCAAGGAGAATATTGCAGTAATCAAGACGGGAGGTGATTAAGCAGTGGACAATCATTTTAGTAGTGTCATCAGAAAGGAAGGGGCGAATTTTGTTGATGTTATAAAGGAAGAAACGGCAAGTCTTAGCTACGAATTGGATATGAGTGGAGAAAGAGAGAGAGGAGTCAAAGATAACACCCATGTTACTGGCCGAAGAGACAGGAAGGATTAAAGAGTTATCCACACAGACTGAGAAAGGGGGTAGAGGAGGGGAGGCATTGGGGGGAAAGATAAGGAGTTCAGTCTTAGCCATATTTAATTTCAAGCGGTGGTGAGACATCCAAGTAGCAATGTCTGAAAGGCAAACAGCGATCTTGTCATGGATTGCTGGAGAGATATCAGGCGAAGAGAGGTAGATTTGAGAGTCATCAGCATAGGGATGGTAATGAAAGCCATGGGAAAAGATAAGAGCATCAAGAGACTGGATATAGAGAGAGAAGAGGAGCGGTCCCAGGACAGAACCCTGGGGAACACCAACTGGAAGCGGGGTGGCAGAGGAGGAGGAGCCACCAGAACACACACTAAAAGAGCGATGGGAGAGATAAGAGGAGAACCAAGACAGAACAGAGCCTCTAAAGCTGAGTGATGACAGGGTGGTAAGAAGGTGGTTGTGGTCAACAGTGTCAAAAGCAGCAGAGAGAAGGATGAGGACAGAATAAAGACCTTTGGATTTTGCTAGGAACAAGTCATTTGATACTTTAGTGAGAGTTGTTTCGGTGGAGTGCAAGGGACGGAAGCCAGACTGTAAAGGATCAAGAAGGGCATGAGATGAAAGGAAATCGAGACAGCAAAGGTAGACAGCACGCTCAAGTAGTTTAGAGATAAAGGGAAGGAGAGAGATGGGTCAATAGTTAGATGGACAGGTAGGATCGAGTGAGGGTTTCTTGAGGAGGGGTGTGACTATGGCATGCTTGAAGTCAGTAGGGAAGGTAGCAGTGGAGAGGGATAGGTTGAGGATATGAGAAATGGAAGGGACAACAGAGGATGAGATGAGGCATAAGAGACGGGTGGGGATGGGGTCGGAGGAGCAGGTGGTGGGTTTGGAGGAAGAAAGAAGGAGTGCTGTTTCATCATCAGAGACCACAGGGAAGGAGGAGAGGGTAGCAGAAGTTAGTGGGGAGAGATGGGAGAAAGGTGAGGTAGAAGGGGTAATGGGGAAATGGAGGGTAATCTTATGGATTTTATCATGGAAGAAATCAGCTAGTGTTTGGGCAGGAAGAGAGGGAGGAATCAGCGTTGGAGGCACATTGAGGAGAGAATTGAGAGTATTAAAGAGACGACGAGGATCAGAGGTGAGAGAGTTAGTCAGATGGGTGAAGTAGGCTTGTTTGGCAAGTGCTATGGCTGATTGGAATGAGAAAAGCATGAATTTAAAGTGAAGAAGGTCAGCACGGCAGTGGGATTTAAGCCCAAGACGCTCAGCAGAGCAGGTACAGGAACGCAAATATCGGGTAGTGGGTGTGAGCCAGGGCTGGGGAGAAGAATGCCTTACAGGGCTTGAGGTAAGGGGAGCAAGAGTATCCAGGGTAGAGGAGAGTGCAATACTATAGGATGTCACAGCCTCATCAACGGATTTGGATAACAGAGTGGAGGAAAGGGGTGAAGAAATAGAGGAGGAGAGGGCTAAGGGATCAATAGCAAGAAAGTTTTTGAATAGATTAGTGGAGACAGGACGAGGCTGAGATGGGGGATGATGAATAAGAAAACTTAACTTTTATGCCTCAATACCAGTGAATGGATGCTACCACTCAGTGTAAGCAACTGCCCAACACAGAATGATAAACCTGGTCTATACCTAAGAGAGTGATGACTATTGATATACCCTTAGTGCTATCAGCATTGACAAGTGTTTAACTGCCCCTAAGGGAACCAACATCTACAAGTGGTGGCCTTCTCCAGTGTCTTTGTCATAGACAACTTCCATTTGAACCAGTGCTGGCCTACTTCAAGAGCTGTGCCAAATGAAGGCCTTTATCTAACACTATCAGCAGAGAAGACTGGCTCTAACTAATATGCTGATCTCTACCTGAAATTACCAGGGGCGATGAGCATTGGATCTAGTCTAGAGCTGTGTGCTAGCCTTAACCTTACACACCCAGGAATGACAAACACTGGCCTTAATCTAGTGCAAAGAACTAAGAAAATGCAGTATACCCCATAAACAAAGGTAGAGGAATGACCAAAATGTTTAATATGAAACTAATCTAATATGCAGTTACTTTCATAAAAATCATATATTTACAATAATAATCAAATAAAACCCAACATGGCCATGTTTGGCAGTGGCCTTCTTCAAGAGTATAAAAATAGAATATGTCTGTATATAATAGGAGACTGGTGATTAATGAAAAGCAGAAGTGACTGTATTACTTATTAAAAATCTAATGTGTGTTATTTCTCAAGCATCTGATACTAATGGCAGGCAGATTAAGTTAAATGTTAAAATTCATAACAAGAAAATATTGTTAAGTCTCTATGCCCCTACTTCAGACTTTCCTGAATTCTTTCAGGACATTATGGCAAAAGTAATTTCTTCAGCGGAGTTTCCTAATATTGTTACCACTCAGGATTTCAGAAGTGAATTTTCAACTTGCTTTTATTTATTTTACAATTAATGTAAACTAGAAAAAAAGCATAAATTCAAGTTGGTAACTGCAGTAGAAGCAAGATCCTTGGAAACTAATAGATTCCATTATTATACACTTAGTGCCCGATATTGAATTATGATGGCTATGTGCCGCTACGGTGCACTGACTTGACGGTACTAAAAAAAAAAAAAATGTCTGACACTAGAGACATTGGGGGGATATTCAATACAATTAACATGGTTAACAGATTTGCTAGCATTGAGGCATTCTGGGGGGTAGAGCAGGAGAAGCACTACTGGTTAACCACCTAAAGTTAGGACAAAAATGGCTGTCCTAAATTTAGGTGGTTTTGCAATCCGGCCAGCGGTATGTTGGATGTGAAATGAAACATCCTAATTCTGCCCTGCATCTGTTGCAGTTCTTATATTTTTATGATTATTCTTGTTTTTTTGTAGTTATGTTGCTCTCTGCTTTGAATAGTCTGGAAGAGGAATTTGCAAAAATTTATTTATTTAAAATCTTTTCTATACCGTGCTCTTTATTATCAGTGCGGTTTACAATTAACAATTCTCGAACAGTCAAGGCAGAATTACCTTGTGCTTACATTGAACAGGAGCGGTAACTTGGAGTTGTAACTGGGTGAACTATTTACATTAGACCATCAAAAGATGTGTCGAGGTGACTATTTAAATGTTAGATGTTAGACCCAATCCTCGTGGTTAGGACTGGGTCTTATCGGTTGTTTACAGTAAGCGTTATAGCATATATATCAACACATATTAATTGTTACAGTTTAGGTATAGGTAGTATTCATAGTATTACTATCACCGATCTGTTTATTGAACATCAATGGATGGGTTTGAGACTAGGTTTGTCCTAGTTTGTTTGTGATGTGTTGGGCGCTGCTTGAGTGGATTGGGGTGTGGGAGATTGGAGAAGTGTCGTTTGGTTGCGAGAAGTGTAGAAAAAATAGGTGATGCTTGAGGGCTTTCCTGAATTGTATAAGGTCTCTAATCGATCTGATACTATGTGGGAGGTTGTTCCAGCACTTTGGGGCATAGAAAGCGAAGGCTGTATTCCTAGTAGCTTGTGTACATTTAGTAGATTCCATGGGGATAATCAGTGTGTTGGTGGTTACTGTCCTTCTCGACCTGTTGTTGGGGGTGGGGGTAAGGAGGACCGTGAGGGATCGAGGGGGATATCTTGTTGATGGCTTTGAAAGTGAGCAGTAGTGCCTTGTATGTGAGCCTGCAGTTTATCGGTAGCCAGTGAAGGTCCTTAAGGATGGGAGTGATGTGGTTTCTTCTGGATACTCCACAGAGAACGTGGGCAGTAGCATTCATCGCGAGTTGTAACGGGTTGAGGGTGCTTTTGGGGAGGCCATGCAAAATGATGGTCTCATAGTCGAAATGTGGTGTTACCAGCGCCTGGAATATTGTTCGGAAATCATTGGGAGCCAACATAGGTCTTAGGTGCCTTAGTGTCTTGATTTTATTTTATATAGACCTGGTGGTGTTGTTTATGTGCATTTTGAAGTTGAGGCATTGGTCAAGCGTAATGCCGAGGTAGCGTATCGTGGGTTTACTTGGGAACTCTGAATCTCTCACCTTTAAAGTCGCGGGAGGAGAAAGGTTTTTGTTCTTTGTGATAAACAGGACCTCAATTTTCTTGAAATTTATTTATTTACATTCTCTTATATACTGTGCTATTCTGCATCAGTGCAGTTTACATTGAACAAATCGAAATTACATTGAACAGGGCATTATAACTTGGAGATAACTATTTTACAGGGAACATGGGCTAAGGAGGGTTAAGTGGCTTGCCCAAGACCACAAGGAGCACCTGTGGGACTAGAAACCCCAGTCCTTCCAGCCCAAGGTTGCTGTCCTCTAGTGGGATTTGAACCCCCGACCTGCCGGCCTGAAGTACCTTGCCCCAACCACTCCTCCACTCCATTTATATGGAGGTTCTGGGCTTGAAGCCAGTCGGTGATTGCATTAAAGCATTCCACTAGAGCGGTAAGGTCGGGGTGCATGACTTTGATTGGTGCAAACAGCAGGACATCATCTGCGTAGATCAGGCTGGAGATTTTGAATGAACAGATGGTTTTGCATATAGGCTGCATGTAAATGTTAAAGAGTAGTGCGGACAGAGGAGCCTTGGGGTACCCCCTGATGTTGCTGAAATGGTTCGGAAGTGTTGGATCCCATCCGTACCTGTTGCCATCCGTCCGCTAGGTAGGATTTACACCAATCCCAAGCCAAGCCCTATATTCCCTTCTCATGGAGGCGAGTAAGGAGCTGATCATTGATATTTGCATTGATATTTACTTTAGCAAATGAGGGAAATTAACTGTGATGTTTCTATGATGTTTTTTTGCTTTCTACACTATTCTTGTGTGTTTATAAACTGCAATAAATTAAAAAAAAAATTCAGAGGTATGTACCTATTAACTACAGCCATACCTACCTGAATGAGCCTGATCTTATCTGCTTTTAGTGTATGTTCTGGTGGATCCTCCTCTACTGCTATCCTGCTGTCAGTTGTTGTTCCCCGGACTTTGTCTTGGGACCTTTCCTTTTCTTTCTCTACACTCAGTCTCTTGGTGCACTCATCTTCTCCCATGGTTTTTAGTACAACCTCTATGCCAATGACTCCCAGATCTACTTCTCTGCACCTGAAATCTCTACGGATCTCTGCCTACTTATCTGACATTAGTGCCTGGATGTCTCACCACCATCTGTAATTGAACATGGCCAAAACTGAGCTCCTTATCTTTCCCCCTAAGCTCACCTCCCCCTTCCTCCTTTCTCTATTCCCTCCCTGTTTTCTGGGCTCACAACCTTGGGGTCATCTTTGACTCCTCCCTCTCCTTCTCCACACACATCCAACAGACAGATAAACCTGTCACTTCTTTCTCTATAACATTGATTAAAATCATCCCTTCCTTTCTGAACACACTACTAAGATTCTCATCCATTCTCTTGTCACCTACTGCAACCTCCTCTTCACTGGTCTTTCTCTGAATTATATCTCCCCGCTTCAATCTGTTCAAAACTCAGCTGCACGGCTAATGTTCTGCCAGTGTCACTATGTTCATGTCACCCTTCTCCTCAAGTCACTTCATTGGCTCCCTATTAGTTTCCTCATCCAGTTCAAACTTCTACTACTGATCCATAAGTGCCTTCATTTGGCTGCTCCTACCCACCATTCCTCTCTTATCTCTCCCTACACCTCTCCTTGGGATCTCCGCTCTTCTGGCAGATCTCTTCTATCTGTGCCTTTCTCTTCCACTGCCAACTCCAGACTTTGATCTTTCTATCTTGCTGCTCCTTATGCCTGGAACAAACTACCTGTTGATACATCGGGCTTCATCTGTAACCCTGTTCAATTTCAAGCTAAAAACTCACTTCTTTGAGATTGCTTTTGGATCCTGAGCCCCATAGTCTTCTGTTCACCTCCTATGTGTTTCCTTTTTTATTTATTTTATTTATTTGTATTTAGCTCATGCCTTTCCAGTAGTAGCTCAAGGCAAGTTACATTCAGGTACCTAGGTATTTCCCTGTCCCCTAGATATATCCTAGTTCCTACTTGTTATGTTGTCTGTCTTGACTGTTGTTTTATCTTTCTTGACTAGACTATAAGCTCTTATGAGCATGGACAGTCTCTTAGATGTCTCTGTACAGCTTTGCGCATGCCTTGTGGCACTGTACAAATAAGTAGTAGTAGTAGAAATTAAGCAGGGTTGGCCCTGATTAGTACTTGAATGGAAGATCATCTTGGAATACCTTCTTCTATTGCTGTTTGACTTTGAGATCATCTTGGAATATCAAGTGTTGTAGGCTTACTAGGAGGCCATCTTGGAATACAAGGTGTTGTAGGTTTCCTATATGGAAGGAAGGCCTGACAATTTATTTATTTATTTTATTTGGCTACGTTTAGATCTCCAGGAACAAGTATGAATGTAGTCTTCACATACGGGTGATGTCGGTACCGATGGAGCCTGCGCAGGAACACTCCCCAGCGTCCAATAGGAAAACCTTTGGGAGCATCCCACTGTGCCTGCGTAGCTGCCTTTCCAGCTCTCCTTCCTCAGTTCTTCGTTTTCCGTGGAGCTGACAAGAAGCAATTCCTGTCACCGCAGAAAATTTGTCCTTTCTTATTTTTTGTTGTCGCTACTGCCTTCCTGTCGAAGCTGGTACCGACCCCCATCAATGCTTGCTTTCTTTCTTCTTCTTCTTCTTCAAAAAAAGTCTTCTGTGAGGGAAAGAATTATTTCTTTCTTTCAGGCGCATCGATGCCATCTTAGGCTTAGGCGTCCCCTTTTGTCACTGACAAAATGGAAAAACCATCCAGTAGTTTTAAGAAGTGTTCCAAATGTGGCAGTACCATTTTGGCCACAGACACCCATGACTGGTGCCTAAAATCCTTAGGACCGGATCATCAACCATCAGAATGCTCCCTTTGTAGGAAGATAACAAAGAGAGACCTACAGAATCGAACTGCAAAGCTGGGCACCCTCTTTACCTCCGATGCATTGTCTTTAGCATCTACATCATTGAGAGCTTAATCTTTCTCCCAAGGATCTCAGGTATCAAAACCTAAATCTTCATCGAAGACTGGCCAACCCTCCAAGGGTAGATCTCCTTCTAAGCATCAAGATGCCTTGGGCGTTACCGTGGAGGGGGACACACTGGCCAAACAACCCCGGCGGGAGGACCTCCCCTCCAAAGCCTTTATTGTGTCCCAGGATGCTCCCGAGGCCTCCACCTTCGGAGAGCTCCTGGTGCCATGCTCAGGGATCGTGGCCCGTAATTCCAGTACCAATACCCAAGCATCGGCAAGCTCCATGGATCAGCATATCCTAGCCATCAAGTGGAACTTAGCAGCCTTACTGGCGGCCTCGGTACCAGTAAAACCCTTACAATCGATTCCACAGGTACCAGTACCGCCTCTGGTACCGATACAACCTGCATCAACTTTTTTGCCGCTTCCCATGCTACCACCCATGCCGGCTCTCAAATCCATTTCCGGTATTTAGGTTCCGGCACTGTAAGCCTCAGCTACCGGTGTTGATCGGTACCGAGGATGTGCAGAGCGGGAACACCCTGCCTGTCGATACTTTGAGTCTTCGGATTCCAATTCATTGGATGAGTCGGTCTACACCCGGGACATGAGAGCTGTCCCAGAAGATCCATCTCTGTCTCCTCAACATCGCATGCCCCTCCAGAGGACGTTTCTTTTCAAAACTTTATTTGTGATGTTGCTTGGGGTCTGTCCATAACAGTGACATTGGAGAAGGAGCCTAGGGCTGAAGAACTTGAAATTCTTCAATACCCTACAGCCCCGAAGGAGGCTGCTCCACTCTCTATCCATTGTATAATTCACGACCTTATGCTTCCTATGTGGGAGACACCCCTTACCATCTCTCCTCATACCCGACGACTCGATACCATATACCGGGTACTGGAGTCTCCTGGTTTTAAAAAGATGCAATTGCCGCACCATTCCATGGTGGTGGAATCGGCAGTGCGTTGAATAAAGAGTGCTAAGACACATTTCTTGAACCCTCCAGGTAGGGCATCGAGAACCCTAGATGCCTTTGGTCAACGTTGTTTTCAGACCTCTATGTTATCGGCCAGGATCAGTTCCTACATACTCTATATGGGTATGTTCCTTAGAGAGGTGGCTAAGGATTTGGAGTTATTGCCTCCTCTTTTTCCCAGTGACAAAAGAGAAGATTATCTTACCCTTGTAAAGCAAGCTCAGAATGTTTCAAAGTTTGTTAACAGGGCAACTTTTGACTGTTTTGAGTGCATCAGCAGAACTTCATCCATCTGCATCGGTGCACGCAGGATTGCTTGGCTCCAAGAATCGGATATTGAACAATGGGTTCAAAATAAGCTGGGTAATATCCCTTGCACAGGTGAAAACCTTTTTGGAAAGTATTGGCAGGACAAGGCCTCTCAGTTAGAATCCGAGAACACCACTCTTAATAGGCTATCTAGATCTACTGCCAACCCAGCTAGGAAAAAAGCAGCGAAGAAAGCTTTTTTCAATAAGAAGAAGTACTATCCTTCTTACACTCCTGCTGTACAGTGTCAACACCATGCTCCTCAGAAGGGGCAGCAGCCATCAAAGCAGCAAAAGAAGGCTCAGACTCCTAAGGCACAGCCACCCCAGCCTCCTCAGTATCTTTGACTCCAGAAAGCAAGAACATAGCCGATCTGCCTCTGGAGATTCCAGATCCTGTCCATATCCCCGACAAACTCTGTCACTTTGCCCACAGGTGGCATCTTATCACATCAGAGCAGTAGATATTGTCCATAGTACGGGAAGGGTACAAGCTTCATCTATGAACTCTCCCTCCCCCTCCCCCCCGGACTACCCCAAGAGAGTTCCGGTAGCCATGTTCTACTTGAACAAGCAGGGCAGAACAGGCTCCTGGACCCTCTGCAGCGAGGTCCTGCATCTGTGGTCTTTTGCCATACAGCATCGCATTCACCTGCATGCGATGTATCTTCTGGGCAAACACAATGTCTTGGTGGACAAACTGAATCGAGTCCTTCTACCCCATGAGTGGTCTCTCAATGCAGACAAAATTGCTCACATAGAAACATAGTAAATGATGGCAGATAAAGACCAGCATGGTCCATCCAGTCTGCCCAGCAAATTGTCTTCACATTTTTCAGATCTGGGGAATCCCGGAGATAGACCTGTTTGCAAGTCCTCAGAATGCCAAGCTTTCTTGCTTCTGCTCCAGGACTCCTACACCGGACAGCAAGCAGGTGGATGCTTTTCATCTCCACTGGGGTCAAGGCTTCCTATATGCCTTCCCTCCCATTCCCCTCATTCACAAGACTTTTCAAACTCCAGAGAGACAGGGGCTACATGATACTCATAGCCCCATGCTGGCCACAACAACCGTGGTATTCTCTTCTTCTACGTCTGTCTCGGACTCAACCCATAGATCTGGTGTCTGCTCCAGATCTCCTCTCTCAGGAGGAGGGGACATTGCTCCATTCCAATCCGCAATCCCTCCATCTCACCACATGGCTGCTGAGGGCTTAGCCTTCCAGGATGTTATCTTTTCCCAGAAGGTTAAGGACATTCTCTTGGCTTCTAGGAAGCCATCCACCAGGCACTCCTATGCCTGCAAGTGGTGTAGATTTGCTATCTGGTGTTCTGAAAGGGATCATAACCCCTTCTCAGCTCCGGTGGAGGCATTACTTGAGTATCTGATCCACCTATTTTCTTCTGGACTCAAAACCAATTCAGTAAGAGTACAATTAAGTGCAATTGTGGCTTCTCACATGCCCTTAGATGGCCAGCCCATCTCTTCTCAACCGCTTATAGCATGCTTCATGAGGGGTCTTCTATTAACCAAACCTCCCATTAAACCCCCTCCAGTGGCATGGGATCTTATTGTTGTTTTAGGACAGCTTCTTAAGCCACCCTTTGAACCTCTAGCCACTACCTCACTGAAGTTTCTCATGTGGAAGGTCACCTTCCTTATTGCCCTCACTTCAGCAAGATGCATTAGTGAGCTCCAGGCTTTGGTGGCTGATCCTCCTTATACATGATTCCACCATGATAAGGTAATCCTTAGGACTCATCCTCACTTTATGCCAAAGGTGGTCTCTCCCTTCCATTTAAACCTATCTGTCTACCTTCCTATCTTTTTCCCTAGACCTCATTCCTCTAGGGCAGATGCAACCCATCACACTCTAGATTGCAAACGTGCCTTGGCTTTTTGTCTCCAGAGAACCCGAGAGCACAGAAAAGCTTCCCAACTTTTCATCTCCTTTAAATCAAGTCACCTAGGCTTGCCAGTATCCAAACAAACTCTTTCCAGGTGGATAGCAGACTGCATCTCCTTTGCTTATGAAAAGGCAGGACTCTCTCTTGAGAGTCACGTATAATGTTCGGGCCATGTCTGCCTCTATGGCAAACCTATGCTCTTTAGCAACCCCGCCCCCTCTTACCGCCCTTCTTTCCTCTTCCCCCATTCCCGTTGTCTCATCCTTGTTTCCTTAGATGTGCATGGGATTTAGCATTGGTAAATGCTTGAAATAACTGAGTTTAAATATATAATGTAAAGTGTCAACTTTGATGCAGAAATCCATTTCTAGATGCATATGATGGTATTATTAGCCAATAAAAGTATAACTAATATGACTCAAGCCTGAATGTCTAATCCCCCCCCCCCCCCCCATGTTAACTTTGGGCACCTCCAAAATGAGTTCTGGCTATGCCACTGCTCCAGAGATTTTAACTCAACTTACCTCAACCCATACTAGCCCCATCCCACTTTAATCTCTCCAAACAGTTGAGTCACTGAATGCCTACAGCCTTGGGGTTTGAGCCCATGCATGCCCCACCTATGCCTACTTTTAGCTTCTACATTTAGGAGAGACTGGGAGGAGTATGTGGAAGCAGAATATATGTTTCGATTTAACACTGTATGGTGGAGAATATGTATGTTTGAGGAGTGAAGATAGAACTGAGGATCACGGAGGGATCAAGAGTTCAATTGCATCCTGGATTACTACTAATAAATTAATTTTTGATACTGCTAAGACTCAGGCAATGTGTAATACAGGCAGATCAACCACACTTAGCCTTTGTCATCAGCTAACTGGTAACCCCAGGGACGGCTCTATAAGGAGGTGGAATGAGGCGGCGCCCTCAGGTGGCAAACATTTGGTGGTGGCAAAAAATGCCCCCAAAACAGCCACCTCACTCTGCCTTCAGATTTAAAAAAAGAAAAGAGATGGACAAGCTGTTGCCACTGCTCTAGCTGTGGCTCCTGTGTCCTACAGAGCCGCGGCTGTGATAGTGCTAATAATTTAAAATTAAAACAAAACTAGTGCAGACTCTTCTGGCCCTATGGAACCCCTGCTGCTGCGTCCCACTCTAGAGTCACTTCCTTTTGGAGGCGGGAAGCAGTAGCAGGGGTTACACTGGGCCGGAAGGCTCTGTGCCGGTTTTGTTTTAATTTTAAATTATTGCCGCTGAGGGACACAGGAGCTATGGTTGACAGGGGAAGGAGTGGGGCAGGAAGAGAGCTTACATGAGGGGAAGGAGATGGCTGGAAGGGAGCTGACAGAGGGGGAAAGAGATGGCTGGAAGGGAGCTGACATGGGGTGAAAGAAGGGGCTGGAAGGGAACTGACACAGGGGAAGGAGATGGTTGGAAGGGAACTGACAAGAGGGGGAAAGAGGGGGCTGGAAGGGAGCTGACACTCTGTGGATAACTCTGTACTCCTTCCTGTTTCCTCAGCCCGCAATCTGGGGGTTGTCTTTGACTCCTCTCTCTCTTTCTCCTCACATATCCATCTGATAGCTAAGACTTGCTGTTTCTTTCTCTAACACATCAGCAAAATCCACCCTTTCCTTTCTGAACACACTACTAAAATGCTTATCCACTCCTTAATCACCTCCCGTCTTGACTACTGTAACCTGCTCCTTGCTGGTATATTAAACGTATTAGGTACAGTTTTATTGGTATAACTATCCATAGCAACCCTTAGGAAGTAAAGAGCTTAAAGATCTAAACAAAAACTTAAAACTAAGATGCAGACAGCAGTCCAGCAGCGAGATGGGGGCTTTCCAGTCTTTTGCATTGAGTGTCACATGTATGATTTTCTCCCAGTTGGTGAGAGGTCTTACGTGTGCACTAGGTGCAAGGAGCTCTTTGCTCTCAGGGAATGAGTCCGTTCTCTAGAGGCTAGAGTAGCAGACTTGGAAAACATAAGAAAGACAGAGAAGTACATAGACGAGACCTACAGGGATATAGTCCTGAAGTCCCACCTCCAGTCTAGCAGCATCCCTGTTGCCACGGAGGAGAGAGGTCACGTGACAGGAGAGCATCACCCTGGTGTGGCAGGAAGTGATTCTGTAACTAGGACCTGTCCTCCAGGTGATGTAAAACCCTCCTGCACTGAGGAAGTTTCTCCAGGGCCATGTGCCCATGAGGGAAGGGTTAGGACAGCCGTTATAGTTGGTGATTCGATCATTAGGCATGTAGATAGCTGGGTGGCTGGTGGACGTGAGGATCGCCTGGTAACATGCCTGCCTGGTGCGAAGGTAGCGGACCTCACACACCACCTAGATAAGGTCTTAGATAGTGCTGGGGAGGAGTCTGCTGTCTTGGTACATGTCAGTACCAATGACATAGGAAAATGTGATAGGGAGGTTCTGGAGGCTAAATTTAGGCTTTTAGGTAGGAAGTTGAAATCCAGAACTTCCAGGGTAGCGTTCTCCGAAAGGCTTCCCCTTCCACATGCAGGACCCAAGAGGCAGGCAGAGCTCTGGAGTCTCAATGCGTGGATGAGACAATGGTGCAGAGATGAGGGTTTTGGATTTGTTAGGAACTGGGGAACATTCTGGGGAAAGGAGGCGCTCTTCCGAAGGGATGGGCTTCACCTTAACCGGGATGGAACCAGGCTGCTGGCATTAACCTTTCAAAAAGGAGATAGAGCAGCTTTTAAACTAGATAATAGGGGAAAGCCAACAGTCGCCCAAGAGCAGATGGTTCGGAAGAATGTATCCTTGAAGGATACTACCAAAAGCGAGAGGTTCCAAAAAAAGAGTAAAGTAGCCCAAATGCCCTCGAGTATGGAGAACAAAGAGCTTAAAGATCCCAAATTACCCATGTCTACCAATAGCCAAATTAATATGAATAAAATACAATCTCTAAAATGCTTGTTTGCAAATGCTACAAGTCTAAAAAATAAGATGGGAGAGTTAGAATATATAGTACTAAATGAGAGGTTAGATATGATTGGAATATCAGAGACATGGTGGAAGGAGGACAACCAGTGGGACACTGTGATACCTGGGTACAAACTATATCGTAATGATAGAGCTGATCAAATTGGTGGAGGGGTTGCGCTCTATGTTAGAGAGGGCATTGAGTCAGAAAGGATTAAAGTTTTGCAGGAAACAAAATTTGCTGTAGAATCTCTATGGATTGAAATTAAATGTAAAAAGGGGAAGGCAATGGCAGTGGGGGTGTACTATTGACCGCCTGGCCAGAATGAACAAATGGATGATGAAATGCTCAAAGAAATCAAGGAAGCTAACAAAAGTTAAAGCGCAGTAATAATAATGGGTGATTTCAATTACCCCGGTATTGACTGGGTCAGTGTCACGGCAGGACATGCTAGGGAGATAAAGTTCCTAGATGACATAAATGACTGCTTCTTGGAGCAGCTGGTTCATGAACTGACCAGAGGGGAAGCCATATTAGACCTAGTCCTTAGTGGAACACCAGATCTAGTGCAAGAGATAAGGGCTTTGGGGCCACTTGGCAATAGTGATCATAGCATGATCGCCTTTGATTTAATTAGTGGAGGAGGGATAGTAAGGACATCCACAGTACTACCTTTTAACTTTTGAAAGGGAGACTATGATAAAATGAGGAGAATAGTTAAGAAAAAACTAAAAGGAGCAGTTGCAAAGGTTAAAGACTTACATCAAGCTTGAGTGTTGTTGAAAAATACTATCTTGGAAGCCCAGACCAGCTGTATTCCATGCTTTAAGAAAAAAGTGGAAGGAAGACCAAAAAACTGCCAGCATGGTTTAAAGGGGAGGTTAGAGAGGCTGTTGTTGCCAAAAAAACATCTTTCAGGAAATGGAAAAAAGAGCCAAACGACGAAACCTGGTAACAGTACAAGCACTGGCAAGTCAAATGCAAGGCATTGATAAGGCAGGCAAAGGGAGAATTTGAGAAGAAGCTTGCTGCGGAAGCAGAAACGCGAAATAAAGATTTTTTCAAGTACATTCGTAGCAAAAAACCTGTGAGAGAGTCAGTTGGTCCATTAGATGATAGAGGAATTAAAGGGGCACTAAGAGGAGACAAGGCGATAGTGGAGAGACTGAATGGATTCTTTGCTTCGGTCTTTACTGAGGAAGATGTAGGGATGTTACCCATGACTGAAGTGGTATTTAAAGATGCAGAAGAATTGAAGGAAATATCGATACATCGGGACGATGTATGACAACTATTAGATAAACTGAAGAGTAGCAAATCACCTGGGCCGGATGGTATACATCCAAGGGTGTTGAAAGAACTAAAATATGAGATTGCAGACCTGCTATTATTAATCTGTGAACTTTCATTAAAATCATCTGTAATACCTGAAGATTAGAGGATCGCCAATGTAACGCCAATTTTTAAAAAGGATTCCAGGGGTGATCCGGGAAACTACAGACCGGTGAGCCTCACATCAGTACCGGGAAAAATGGTAGAAACCATCATAAAGAATAAAATTACTCAGCATGTAGTTAGTCATGGCCTAATGGGAGACAGCCAACATGACTTTAGACAAGGAAGATCTTGTCTTACTAATCTATTATGTTTTTTTGAAAGTGTGAACAAACAAGTGGACAAAGGTGAGTCGGTTGATGTAGTGTATCTGGACTTTTAGAAAGCCTTTGACAAGGTCCCTCATCAGAGACTTTTGACAAAACTAAAGAGTCATGGGATAGGAGGCAGTGTACTACTGTGGATCAAGAACTGGTTAAAAGATAGAAAGCAGAGGGTTGGGCTAAATGGCCAATTTTCCCAATGGACAAAGGTGAATAGTGGTGTACCCCAGGGATCTGTGCTGGGTCCGCTGCTTTTTGACATATTCACAAATGACCTGAAAAGTGGAATAACGAGTGAGGTTATCAAATTTGCAGATGACACAAAACTATTTAAAGTTGTTAAAACCCAAGAGGATTGTGGAAAATTGCAAGAGGATTTTGATAAATTGGAAGACTGGGCATCAAAATGGCAGATGAAATTTAATGTGGACATGTGAAAAGTTATGGACCTAGGGAAAAACAACCCAAACTATGGTTACATGATGCAAGGTTCCACATTAGGAACCACCACCCAGGAAAAAGATTTAGGCGTCATTGTGGACAGCATGTTAAAACCCTCAGCCCAGTGTGCAGCGGCGGCCAAGAGAGCAAATAGAATGCTAGGTATGATAAGGAAAGGAATGGAAAATAAAACAAAAGATATTATAATGCTTCTATATTGTTCCATGGTGAGACCGCACCTTGAATATTGTGTGCAATTCTGGTCGCCATATCTAAAAAAGGATATAGCGTTATTGGAAAAGGTTCAGAGAAGAGCCACCAAAATGGTAAAGGGGATGGAAGGATACTCCTATGATGAAAGGCTAAAAAGGTTAGGGCTCTTTAACCTGAAAAAGAGACGGCTGAGGGAAGATATGATAGAGGTCTATAAATTAATGAACGGAGTGGAACGGGTAAACGTAGATTGATTGTTTACATTATCAAAATATAGAAAGACTAGGGGACATGCAATGAAGCTACAGGGTAAACTATTTAAGACTAATAAAAAAAAATATTTCTTCACTCAACGTGTAATCAAACTCGAATTTGTTACCGGAGGATGTAGTAAAAGCTGTTAGTATAGCTGGGTTTAAAAAAGGTTTGGACAAGTTCCTGGAGGAAAGGTCCATAAACCATTATTTAAGAAGGGACCCAGGATATCAATGCTTGACCCAGTACAAGCATTGCGGAACCTGTGTCTTTTGGAGAGACTACTAGGTACGTATGACCTAGATTGACCACTGCTGGAAACAGGATACTGGGCTTGATGGACCTTGGTCTGACCCTGTATGGCATATCTTATGTTCTTATGGTCTCCCTTTGAATCATCTCTCTCCCCTTCAATCTGTTCAACACTCTGCTGTGTGGCTAATCTTCCGCCAGCCTCGTCATGCCCATATTACTACTCCTCTTCTCAAGTCACTTCATTGGCTCCCTATCCGTTTTCGCATCCAGTTTAAACTTCTCCTGCTGACCTATAAATGCATTCACTCTGCGGCTCCTCACTACCTTTCTTCTCTTATCTCTCCTTACAACCCTCCTCGGGAACTCCGCTCTTCTAGCAAACTGCTTCTATCTGTGCCCTTCTCTTCTACTGCTAACTCCAGACTTCCCTCCTTTCACCTTGCTATGCCTTACGCCTGGAACAAACTACCTGTGTCTGTACACCAGGCATCTTCTCTAACCCTCTTCAGATCCAGGCTGAAAACTCACCTCTTCACTGCAGCTTTTGGATCTTGACTCACCTGATCTCCTTTTTCTTTCCCTTGCTTTGTCCCTGCCTACACCTTCTGTGTTTGTCTTGACTAGATTGTAAGCTCTGATGAGCAGGGATTGTCTCCTACATGTCTGTGCAGCACTGCGTACGACTCGTAGCGCTATATAAATGCTCAGTAGTAGTAGTAGTAGTAGACTGGAAGGGGGCTGACATGTAGGGGTGGGAGCTGACAGAGGGGGGAAAGAGATGGCTGGAAGGGAGCTGACATGGGGAGAAGAAGATGGCTGGAAGGGAACTGACAGAAGAAGAAAGAGGGAGCTGGAAGGGAACTGACACAGGGGAAGGAAATGGTTGGAAGGGAACTGACAGAGGGGGAAAGAGGGGGCTGGAAGGGAACTGACACCTGGAAATGGTACTGTAGGAGGATTGGAGGGAGCTGACATGTGGGGATGGCATTGGAAGGGGGATGGACAGAGGGTAGGGTGACTGGAAAGGTGCTGACATGGGGGGTGGGGGGGGGGGGGGTGGCAGCACTGGGAGTGGAATTGAGCTGATACCTGGAATGGTATTTGGACTTTAAGGGCTGGACTGGAAGGGAATGGACACCAGTGGCAGTGCTGGGAATGCAAAGGAGTAGACATTTGAAGGTTCTGGGAGGGGAGGACTGGAAAGGGAGCTGACACTGGAGAGGGTTACTGGGACTGGAAATAGGCTGATTGAAGGAAGTGAAGAAAACAAAAGAAGAGACAAGAAATGGCAGATGGAGACAATAGAAAGAGAGCTAATAGAAGGCACTGGAAAGAAGAAGCCTCAGATCAGGACAAGATGATCAGAGAATAAAATGGTCAGACAACAAAGGTAGGAAAAATATTTTTTTTTTCAATTTAGTGATTGGACATTGCACTATCTTTATATTTTATAGAGTATGGGGAACAACATCTCTTATTTATCTGGTGTTGCAGTGCATGCGGAGTCTGGCTTCTTGGGGTTTCGGTTTAATTTTTTCTACATATTTTTATTTTTACTTTAGGTTCTCATCACTTATTCTGTACTCAGTGAAAGTCTATTCTGAGTGTGTGACTGAGGCTGTGTGTTCTGTTAACATGGAGTTTGTATGCAGGGATCTGTACTGTAGTAATTTGCCTTGTTCAGCTTTTCAAATAGGTGTTAGATGTTCTAGGGCCTGCTGTAGTATTTATAGTGCTGCTTTTTTCTGGGTATGCACCTTTTGGAAGTGTATGCTGGCATATATAGAGATCGGGGAGAGCGGCAGCAGCAGTTACAAGCTCGGGGAGTTGAGCGGGAGCTCCTCCTCACTTCTCCACGAACTGCCAATCATCTGCCTCAGAACGGCAATTAAACCGCTGCACCGGAGGCACGCCCGCGCCTTGTGGGCCCATGCCTGAGGGCCTCGCAAGAGGGCCCTTTGGCGTGGCCCTTAGGCGTAGGACCGTGCGGGACCGAGTAACTGCTGCTATAGGCTCATTCTATATGCTTATTCTGTTCAGCGGTATGCTTTTTGTAGTTAATGTAATGTAAGTTATGTACTGTGTTCCCTGTTTGTATTCCTAGTGTTTTGCTGTGATGCAATGATAATGCAATGTATGTTTCCTTTACCTTTGTTTAACTCTGTGCTCTATTAATCGCTTTGATTGAAGGAAAAGGCGGGATACAAAACTTGTTAAATAAATAAATATATGGTATGGTAGATTTGGCCTTGTAGATCTTTGTTGACTTTTGTAGGGTTTTATATTAGTTCCAATATGCCTGCTACTGGAGAATGTTTGTTGTTAGTGAGATGACCAGAATCAGAAATATTTTTTTAATATATTGAGTTCTATGAGTGAATGTCCTACTTCTGCTCTGCACACATTCGTGAGAGAGAGATTTCTGTGGATGTAGAATATATATTCAAAAAGAAAAAGTGAGAACCATAATGCAGTTTATAGCAGAATAAAATGAATTATAATTTGGTGTTATAAACTGTGCTGTGGTTCTCACTTTTTATTTTAGTTCCTTGGTGTGCATTTGCATTTCCTTTGTTTTTTATGGAATATATATTTACATAAACACCATGCTGGTCCAGTACGCAGTTTCAGGAGTTATGTTGTGGTTGCAAAGCCCTTCTTGATGTTTATGTTGGAGTGGGAGGTGTTGTGTTGGGTTCACAGTCCCTCTTGTTTTTCAGAGGGTGGGAAGTGCTGTGTTAGGGGTGCCAAGAGGCTCTTGTTTTTGTGGAAGTGGGAGATGTTGCTTGGGTGCTGTTGAGCCCATTTTGTTTGGCATATTTAGCAGCACATTTCCTAGGCTCTGCCCTGGTAACATATGGGCATAAACCAAAAGAAATTCCATACTGGGTCAGACGCTCTATGTTAGAGAGGGCATAGAGTCAGAAAGGATTAAAGTTTTGCAGGAAACAAAATTTGCTGTAGAATCTCTATGGACTGAAATTCCTTGTAAAAAGGGGAAGGCAATGGCAGTGGGGGTGTACTATCGACCGCCTGGCCAGAATGAACAAATGTATGATGAAATGCTCAAAGAAATCAAGGAAGCTAACAAAGCTACAGCGCAGTAATAATAATGGGTGATTTCAATTACCCCAGTATCGACTGGGTCAGTGTCACGGCAGGGCATGCTAGGGAGATAAAGTTCCTAGATGAAATAAATGACTGCTTCTTGGAGCAGCTGGTTCATGAACCGACCCGAGGGGAAGCCATATTAGACCTAGTCCTTAGTGAAACACCAGATCTAATGCAAGAGATAAGGGTGTTGGGGCCACTTGGCAATAGTGATCATAGCATGATCGCCTTTGTTTTAATTAGTGGAGGAGGGATAGTAAGGAAATCCACAGTACTACCTTTTAACTTTCGAAAGGGAGACTATGATAAAATGAGGAAAACAGTTAAGAAAAAACTAAAAGGAGCAGTTGCAAAGGTTAAAGACTTACATCAATCTTGGGTGTTGTTGAAAAAACCTATCTTGGAAGCCCAGACCAGCTGTATTCCACGCTTTAAGAAAAGTGGAAGGAAGTCCAAAAAACTGCCAGCATGGTTTAAAGGTGAAGTCAGAGAGGCTGTTGCCAAAAAAGCATCTTTCAGGAAATGGAAAAAAGAGCCAAACGACGAAACCTGGAAACAGCACAAGCACTGGCAAGTCAAATGCAAGGCACTGATAAGGCAGGCAAAGGGAGAATTTGAGAAGAAGCTTGCTGTGGAAGCAAAAACACAAAATAAAGACTTTTTCAAGTACATTCGTAGCAAAAAGCCTGTGAGAGAGTCAGTTGGTCCATTAGATGATAGAGGGGTTAAAGGGGCACTAAGAGGTGACAAGGCGATAGCGGAGAGACTGAATGAATTCTTTGCTTCGGTCTTTAATGAGGAAGATGTAGGGATGTTACCCATGACTGAAGTGGTATTTAAAGGTGCGGAAGAATTGAAGGAAATATCGATACATCGGGAAGATGTATTACAACTATTAGATAAACTGAAGAGAAGCAAATCACCTGGGCCGGATGGTATACATCTAAGGGTGTTAAAAGAATTGAAATATGAGATTGCAGACCTGCTATTAGTAATCTGTGAACTATCATTAAAATCATCTCTAATACCTGAAGATTGGAGGATCGCCAATGTAACACCAATTTTTAAAAAAGGTTCCGGGGGCAATCCGGGAAACTACAGACCGGTGAGCCTGATGTCAGTACCGGGAAAAATGGTAGAAACCATCATAAAAAATAAAATTACTCAGCATGTAAATAATCATGGCCTAATGGGAGACAGCCAACATGGCTTTAGATAAGGAAGATCTTGTCTTACTAATCTGTTATGTTTTTTTGAAGGTGTGAATAAACGGGCGGACAAAGGTGAGTCAGTTGATATAGTGTATCTGGACTTTCAGAAAGCCTTTGACAAGGTCCCTCATCAGAGACGTTTGGCAAAACTAAAGAGTCATGGGATAGGAGGCAGTGTACTACTGTGGATCAGGAACTGGTTAAAAGATAGAAAGCAGAGGGTAGGGCTAAATGGCCAATTTTCCCAATGGAGAAAGGTGAATAGTGGTGTACCCCAGGGATCTGTGCTGGGTTCGCTGCTTTTTGACATATTCATAAATGACCTGGAAAGTGGAATAACGAGTGAGATTATCAAATTTGCAGATGACACAAAACTATTTAAAGTTGTTAAAACCCAAGAGGATTGTGGAAAATTGCAAGAGGATCTTGATAAATTGGAAGACTGGGCATCAGAGTGGCAGATGAAATTTAATGTGGACAAGTGCAAAGTTATGCACCTAGGGAAGAACAACCCAAACTATGGTTACACGATGCAAGGTTCCACATTAGGAACCACCACCCAGGAAAAAGATTTCTCCAGGACCAAGCAGGAAGTCAGTCCTCACATATGGGTGACATCGACGACGATGGAGCCCTTGCGGAGCATTTCCCCAGCTTTCCAAGAAAGCCTTTCGGAATGCAGGCATGCATGCGCGGTTCCCTTCCCGCCTAAAGGTGCCATCTTGCCGAGTCTCTCTTTTTCCGTGAAGCCCATCGGACGTGTGTCCTAGTCCTCCCGGAAAATAGTTGGATTATTTCGCGATTCCTTCGCTATTTGTTCTCCGGTTCGATGCCGGTTCCCCTCCCGCCGGGTTCGGTACACCAGTATCGAGCCTGCTCTTATTTTTTTGGTTTTTACCCTTCGTGGCTGGCGTTCGCCCCCTGTTTTTCTTTTTCCCTGGCAGGCCGGTCCTTTGTCCTCGCGGGGACTCTTTTTTCCCCGATGGCTTCCAGTGGTTTCAAAAAGTGTGATCGGTGTAAGAAGCTAATGTCTCTCACCGACACAAACGACTGCTGCCTTCGGTGCCTAGGTCCTGACCACGATCCTGTGGACCATGTGGAAAGATGTCTTCCAAGGCGCTTCGAAGTCGTCAGCACCAAAAGGAAAGGCTTTTCTCCGACTCGGCCTCCAGCCGAGCCCGGACCTCGTCTGAGGCCTTGACATCTCGGGAGTCGGATCCCAAGCACCGCCAGGGCTCCTCGGACAGGGGGTCCCCTACCGGGAACGAAAGAGGAAGAAGCAGCTCGCGAGGTCGTCGTCAGAAAAGGTCCCTAGCTCCTCGAGAGCTAGGTCTCAGACTCCCGACCGTCGCCCCGGGCCCGTGGAACAGGAGAAGCCGCCAAAAGTACCTAGTGTGGAGCCGGAGTCTGCTGGACACGTAAGCCCTGTAGTTCTCGTGGACTCTCCTCCCAGAGAGCCGACGTCGGGCCCGGCGCCACTGGGGCCTGAGTCGGTGGCTGCTGAGTCTCCTGAGTTGGGTCTCAGGCTGACAGCCTTGGAGTGCGGACTGTCTGCCTTCATGGAACAGCAGCGGGCACTGATGGCCAGCCTGTCTGGCGCATCTGCCCTGACCACCGGGACATCGACGTCGACCCTGGAGACCGAGCCGATACTCGAGACCATGAAGGCTCGAGTTCGACCTCAGTCGCGGTCTCCCTCGACCTCCCATCGGGGCGGGTGCTCACAGGCCCCACGAGGTCGGACCCCGATTCCTCATCGGACGAGTCCGCCTGGGAGACGGAGGATGAGGAGTCCCCCGACACCTTCAGGACTTGGTGCGTCCCGTCGGACTCACTGCAGTCTGAGCCCCGGAGTAGATCCCCTCCGGAGGACACCCGGTTCTCGGAGTTCATCCGGGATATGGCCACAGAGTTGGCTATCCCTGCGGACCCCGAGGAGGAGCCTCGAGCCGAGGAGCTCGAGGCCCTACAGTATGGCTCTCCTCCGAAGGAGGCCTTTACTGTTCCGGTTCCTCCGATGCTGGAACGGCTCCTTTTCCGGATGTGGGAGGCACCGGCCTCGGCGCCGGTTCTACACAGGCGGGTCGATTCTATCTATCGACTCCGGAAGAGCCCTGGCTTTCAGAAGGCGCAGCTGCCACACCATTCCATGGTGATGGAATTGACCATGCATCGCCTGAAAAGTCAGAAGATGCACTCCGCGGTGCCCCCTGGCAGGGAGGCCCGGAACCTGGATGGTTTTGGCAGAAAGTGCTTCCAGGGCTCGATGCTTGCTTGCCGTGTCCAGTCTTACCAGCTGTACATGGGCATGTACTTGCGGGACCTGGCCAAGGAGCTGGCCGGGTTCTCTGCTGGTCTCTCCGGGGAACTCTTGCAGAGGTTCAAGTCCTTGTCCTTGGGGATAAACGTAGATCGATTGTTTACGTTTTCAGAATATAGAAAGACTAGGGGACATGCAATGAAACTACAAGGTAAACTATTTAAGACTAATAAAAGAAAATATTTTTTCACTCAACGTGTAATCAAACTCTGGAATTTGTTACCGGAGGATGTAGTAAAAGCTGTTAGTGTAGCTGGGTTTAAAAAAGGTTTGGACAAGTTCCTGAAGGAAAGGTCCATAAACCATTATTAAGAAGGGACCCAGGATATCAATGCTTGACCCAGTACAAGCATTGTGGAACCTGTGTCTTTTGGGGAAACTGCTAGGTACGTATGACCTAGATTGGCCACTGTTGGAAACAGGATACTGGTCTTGATGGACCTTGGTCTGACCCAGTATGACATATCTTATGTTCTTATGTAGACTAAGGTCCATCAAGCCCAGTACGAGCATTGTGGAACCTGTGTCTTTTGGGGAAACTGCTAAGTACTTGTGACCTAGATTAACTGTTGGAAACAGGATACTGGGCTTGATGGACCTTGGTCTGATCCAGTATGGCATATCTTATGTTCTTATAAGCCCAGTATCCTGTTTCCAACAGTGGCCAATTCAGGTCACAAGTACCTGGCAGGTTCCTAAAAAGGCACACAGGTTCCACAATGCTCGTCCCGCGGTAAGCAGTGGATTTCCCGGGCCCTCTTTAATAATAGTTTATGGACCTTTCCTCCAGGAACTTGTCCAAATCTTTTTTAAACCCAACTACACTAACAGCTTTTACTACATCCTCTGGTAACTAATTCCAGAGTTTGATTACGCAGGGTCATAGGCTAACTGCAAGGATGCAGTTATAGCCCCCTGCAGTTACCGCATTTCAGTGTGGCAAAACAGCTGCTGGTGCAACTAAGGGCACCCATTGAGGTGGCATTAGTTGCACTTACTCTACTTGCGCTGAGCCATTATGTTAGTTTGTGCTGACAATGCAGATGCCTGTGTGTGAGAATTCTTTCTCGTGCCTTACTCTGCAGCAAAATATAATTTTGGGAAAGAAATCCTGTAAACCTAATAGTAATGGGTAAAAGCATTTTTTGACTACATGTGTCTGTTTTTAGTTTGTACTGATATATTCCCTATATGGTGAATATCTTTCTCTGTTCTGCATATGTGTGACTGAGGCTACATGTTCTGATAGCATGGAGTTTTTATGTAGGGAACTGTACTAATCCGGCTTGTTCAGTTTTCTGAATAGGAATGTAGATATTCTAGGACCCACAGCAATATTTATGGCGCTGCCCTTTTCTGGGTATTCTCCATGTTATGTGAGTTTTGGAAGTTAGTGCTGTTTTGGATAGTAGATTTGCTCTATGGGTCCTGTACTCTGGGTTCTTGGTGAGGTCAACTGTATGATGCTGGTTTGGGGGGGGGGGGTTTCTGAAATATGTATTGTTTTTAAGATTTGCAGTTTTGCATTCCTTATGCTGCCAGTCTGAAATTTAAAATATTTTGTCAGTTCAGATTCAAGGAAATTTCAAATTATAAGGGAATGTCTCAGTTTAATTTTGTTTAGTAGTGTGATAGCTTCATTGCTTTTGAGTTCCGGACTTCTTCAGCTCTAGCACAATCCAATTCAGCATTTGAATTCATTGCTACTAGTATTAGTTTATCTCATTATATATCTTCCCTCCCAGGGGCGGCTCAAGGAAATCTGCTGCCTGAGGCGAAGTCTGAAATGGTGCCCCCCCCCCACCTTAGAGGGGGCAGGGCTTTTTCAGAAATCCAATCAGAGACTGAACCAAACCAAAAAGCCGATTAGATTATATGGAGGAACTGCAAAATGTTTGCACACAGGGCCGTATTGAGCTGCAATCGCACCCTGTCAACTTGCAGCTCAGGCGCATGCCCCCCCCTCTCCCCCCATACCTCCGTCCAGTGCTACCTGCTCTTTCCCTGCTGTTGCTGCCCTCTGTTTTTTGTCATGGTGGCTCCGGCAGCAGGGAAACAGCAGGCAGCCCTGGACGGAGGTATGGGCAGGAGGAGGGGGGCATGCGCCTGATCTGAAAGGCATCAGCACTTTAAGCAGATCTGTCTCTCCCTACTCTGACATCGCGTCGGAGGAGGGAGGAACCAGACCTGCTTAAAGTGCTGCGAAAAGGCTTGGGGCGTGCATTTTGGCTGCCTGCTATTGTCCTGACAGCAGCGGCAGGGTAAAAGCAGACAGCCGAAATGTGCCCCCCCAAGCCTTTCCAACCTGTGCGGCTGCACCGCTTGCACAGGTCTAGGTACGGTCCTGTTTGCACATCAAGGAACTAAAAGACAGCAAGAACCAACAGCACAATTTATAAAACTAAATTATAACTCATTTTTATTTTGTTATAAACTGCGCTATGGCTCTTGCTTTTTCAACATATATTTTGCATTCACAGTAGGTACAGAGCAGAACCAGGACATTCACCCACAGAACTCAATATTTAAAAAAAATATATATCTGATTCTGATCATCTCACTAACAGCAACAACTGCCACTATTCTCCAGTATCAGGCATATTGTGAACTAATACAAAACCCTACAACAAAGAGCAAACTTACCATACCATACCATATCAGCACAAACTCCCAAAACTCATATAACGAGACCATCCAAAAAAGCGTCACTGTAAATACTACATTAGGCCCTGGAACATCCATAAACCTATTTGAAAAGCTGAACAAGTCAAATTACTACAGTATAGTATAGATCTTTATGTACAAACTCCATGTTAACAGAACACCTGACCTCAGTCACACACTCACAACATCGACCCTCACCAAGTACAGAATAAGTAGCCACAATCTAAAGTAAAAATAAAAATATGTAGACAAAATTTAAATTGAAACCCCAAGAAGCCAGAGTCCACATGCAGTGCAACATCAGATAAACAAGAGATGCAGTTCCCCAATACTGTGTAAAATATAAAAATAACACAAAGTCCAATCACTAAAATGAAATAAAATTATTTTTTCTACCTTTGTTGTCTGACCATTTTATTCTCTGATCATGCTGGTCCTGATCTGAGGCTTCTGCTGTCCTGTCTTCTCTTAGCTCTCTTTCTGTGGTCTCTGGTCCATCTGCCATTTCTTATCTCTTCTTTTGTTTTCTTCACTTCCTTCCATCAGCCCATTTCCAGTTCCAGTAACCCTCCCCAATATCAGCCCCCTTTCCAGTCCTCCCCTCCTAGTACCTTCCAATGTCAACTGCCTTGCATTCCCACGAATGCTACTGATGTCCATTCCCTTCCATTCCCCCTCCCTCCCCACTGTCCAGCACCTTCTAGTCCAAATACCATCCCAGATATCAGTTTACGTCCACTATCAGTGCCACCCCCCCAGTCAGCTCCCTTTCAGTTGCCCTACCCTCTGTCCATCCCCCTTCCAGTGCCATTCGCATGTCAGCTCCCTTCCAGCCTCCTCCCCATTACCCAGCCACCTACCACTCCCATCCCCAAGTGTCAGCTCCCTTCCAGTCCCCCTTTAATACATCCCAGGTGTCAGCTCCTTTCCAGCCCCCTCCTTCCCCCATGTCAGCTCCCTTCCTGCCCCCTCCTTCCCCTGGCAGACCCTCTCTTTATCCGCTCCCTTCCAGTCCTATTCTACCATCCTCCCGCATCAGCCCATTTGTAGCCCTAGCCCCTAGTTTTCTTCCAGGGCCAGCAGCACTCTCTCCCCTCCCCCATTAGCCTGATTCCAGTCCCAGCCCATTTCCAGTCCTATCCCCCTTATCAGCCCACTCTAGTCCTAGCCCTCCATCTGCCCATTACCAGTCCTAACCCCGCCCAATAAGTCCATTTCCTGTCCTAGCCTCCCTAATCAGCCCATTTCTAGGCCTAACCCCACCAATCAGCCCATTACCAGTCCTAGTCCCCCCTCCCGATCAGCCCATTTCCAGTTCTAACCCCCCATCAGCCCATTTCCAGTCTTAGCCACCCCCAATAGCCCATTACCAACCCTAGCCCTCCCTCCCGATCATCCCATTTTCAGTTCTAACCCCCCATAGCCCATTACCAGTCCTAACCCCCCCATCAGTTCATTTCCAGTCCTAGCCACCCCCGAAAGCCCATTACCAGCCCTAGCCCTCCCTCCAGATCAACCCATTTCCAGTCCCAGCCCCCTATAGCCCATTACCAGTTCTAACCCCCCCAATCAGCCACCTTCCAGTCCTAACCCCCCCCAATCTGACCATTTCCAGTCACAGCCTCCCCCACCCCAGGGAAATTGAAATTAAAATAAACTTGCTGCTGAAGCCGAAGCTGAAGCTGCTGCCAGGAAGTGCCCCGTGGCCGCTCCAGCAGAGCCCTCCTCTCTTCCGCCGGCTTTACACAGCCGCGAAGGGAGAGTTTCCCTTTCTCATGGCTCTGTTAAGCCCGGCAACGCTGATGGGAAATGGCATTTCCTGTTTCCCATCAGCACCAGCGGGCTTAGCAGAGCTGCGAGAAAGGGAAACTCTCCCTTTGCAGCTCTGTAAAGCTGGCAGCGCTGAGGGAGAGGAGAGGGCTCTTCCTTTGCGGCTGCGGGGCACTTCCTGGCAGCGGCTCTTCCATCGGATTTTATTTTTTTTTCGAAGGCGGAGTGAGGCGGCTCTTTTGAGGGCATTTCTGCTGCCCCCAAAAGTTTGCCGCCTGAGGCCACCGCCTCACTCTGCCTAATTATAGAGCCGCCTCTGTTCCCTCCTCATCAATAATCTGGTCATAGCAAAATAAATCTGATGTGCAGATACTTATAATGGTTTGATTGGGGGAGGGGGCTGTATAAGTAGCTTTTCATTAAGCAAATGTAATGTTTTATTATGTTTGTTTTATTATAACATCTGCTTTATTAAATTGCATGTATATGTTTGGAAGCCACTTAGGATTTTAGATTGGTGGCATATACATTTTAAACAATATATACTACATTTATGCAAATGAAGCTGCAATGAATCGCCGCACATGACTCTGCATCATCCTTATGCTGCCCTTGGGGGGAATTAGGTGGGGGGGGGGCGGGTACTGGGAGGTGGAGGAAAGCAGAAACCTCAGATTAGGACCAGCATGATCAGAGAATAAAATGGTCAGACAACAAAGGTAGAAGAGAATTTTATTTTCAATTTAATGATCACACTTGGTGCTATCTTTATATTTTATACTGTGCATGGATATGCATCTCTTTCTATTTCTCAGGTATTGCATTGTATGTAGAATCTGATTTTTTAGGATTGCAGTTTAGTTGTTATCTACATATGGGTTTTTTTTTAGGTTATGGTCACTTATTCTGTACTTGGTGAAGGTCTATGTTCTGAGTGTGTGAGCAAGACTAGTTGTTCTGTTAACATTGAGTTTGTATGTAGGAATCTGTACTGTAGTAATCTGAATTGTTCAGCTTTTCAAATAGGTATTGGATGTTCCAGGACCTACTGCAGTATTTATAGTGATACTTTTTTTGGATGTGCTCCTTATGTGAGTTTTGGAAGTTGGTGCTGATATGTTATGTCATGGTAGATTTACTTTATAGATCCTCACTGACTTTGTTATAGGGTTTTGAATTAGTTCACAATATGCCTTGTAATGGAGAATATTTGTTAGTGAGATGATCAGAATCTGATTTTTTTAAAGATATTGAGTTCTGTGGGTGAATGTCCTAGTTCTGCTCTGCACCCACTGTTGAGGGAGGTGGTTCTGTGGATATAAAATATTTGTTCAAAAAGAAAAAGTAGGAACCATAACGCAGTTTATACCAACAAAATAAAAATGAGTTATAATTTAGTTTTATAAAATGTACTGTGGTTTAGCTTATTCTTTTAGTCCCTTGGTGTTCAAACACCTTGCATTTTCTCCATATTATCTAATCAGCTTTTTGGTTTGGTTCAGTCCCTGACTGGAGTTTCGAGAAAGCCCCCCAACTATTGGGGTGGGGGGGGCACCATTTAATCACTCACCTCAGGCAACAGATTGCCTTGAGCCAGCCATGGGTAGCCCTATTTTCTTAGTCAGCTCTTTAAAGATCCTGAGTTATCATTTAGATCCTATGCTCAGTTTTGAGACTCGGTAAAATGTCATAGTGCCTAAAAGAGGAGTTGGCAAAGTGGGAGGAAATAAGGGAAGTGAAATTGCAGTGGACTAAACTAAAAGAGGCAATAAAAGGGGCAACAGATATATATGTAAGGAAAGTAAATAAAAACTAGATGAAAAGGAAATCAATATGGTTCTCCAATGAACTGACTGCACAAATAAAGGCAAAAAACACACCTTTCACAAAATTCAGAAGATTGCAAACAGAGGAACACAGAAAAGAATACAGGATAAAGCTAAAAAAGAGAAAGAGAGAAATAAGGATAGCAAAAGCAAAGGTGGAAGAAATGATGGCTAAAGATGTGAAGCGTGGAGACAAACCTTTTTCAGGTATATTCAGGAGAACAGGAAGATCAGAGGTGGAATTGCAAGACTCAAAAGTGCAGAGGACAGATTCATGAAAAGTGACATTGAAAAAGTGAAAATTCTAAACAAATACTTCTGTTCTGTATTCACTAAAGAAAATCCTGGAGAAGGAATACTTATGATTGACAAATATACAAATAGGAATGGAGTAGATACCACACCATTCATAGAAGATGTTTTTGAACAGCTTGAAAAATAAAGTGGACAAAGCCATGGGACTAGATGGGATACATCCCAGGATACTAAAAGAGCTCAGAGAGGTTCTGGCAGGGCCTTTAAAGAATGTTTTTAATAGATGCTTGGAGGTTCCGCATGACTGGAGAAGGGCTGATGTGGTACCTCTTCACAAAAGTTGTAATAGGAAAGAGGTGACAAACTATAGGACGGTAAGCCTTATTTCAGTGGCAGGAAAAGTAACAGAGGTGCTCCTGAAAGAAAGAATAGTGGACTTTCTAGAAACCAATGGGTTGCATGATCCAAGGCAACATGGTTTTACCAAAGGACGATCTTGCCAAACAACTTCAAGTAAGTTCTTTGACTGGGTGATCTACCTAGATTTCAGCAAAACCTTTAATACTGTTCCTCATAGGAGGTTTATCAATAAACTGAGCAGCCTGGGGATGGATCCCGAAGTGGTGAACTGGATCAGAAATTGGTTGACTGACAGATGACAGAAGGTGGTGGTAAACAGAACTCACTGGGAAGAATGCAAGATGAGTAGTGGTGTGCCCCAGGGATCGGTCCTGGAACCAGTACTCTTCAATGTATTTGTGAGTGATATTGCTGAAGGACTGAAAGGAAAAATCTGCCTTGTTGCAGATGACATGAACATTTGTAACAGAGTAGACTCCTCTGAGGGTGTGGACAACATCAGGAAAGATCTACAAAAGCTGGAAGAACAGTCTAATGCTTGTTAGTTAAGATTTAATGCAAAGAAGTACAGAGTCATGCACTTGGGATGCAGAAATCCAAGGGAAGTGTATACAATAGGGGGCAAGAGGTTGGTGTGCATAAACCAGGAGGAGGACTTCGGAGTGTATAGAAACATTGAAACATGATGGCAGAAAGACCACATGGCCTATCTTGCCTGCCCTTCCACATCTACTACAGTAGTCCCCTTTTTTCCTTTAGAGATCTTCTGTGTATAGAAACAGAGCGTGATTGTTTCTGAGGATCTCAAGCTGGCGAAACAATGTGACAAGGCAGTGGCCAAAGCCAGAAGGATGCTGGGTTGCATAAAGAGAGGAATAAACAGCAGAAAGGAGGAGACATTAATGCCCTTGTAAAAGTCGTTGATGAGGCCATATCTTACAAAGCAAATAAAAATACTTGAAACGATTCAGAGGAAGGCAACCAAATGATTTAGAGCCTGCACAGAAAATGTATGAGAAGAGACTTAAAGATCTAAATATGTATACCCTAGATGAGAGGAGGGACAGGAGAGATATGATACCCTTTAAGTATTTAAATGTCTGTTTTAATGAACAAACCATTTTCAAAGAAGGGTAAGCTGTAATACTAGAGGGCATAAAATGAAGCTGCAAGGAGGTAAAATTATAAGCATTGTCAGGAAATACTTTCTCACTGAAAGGGTGGTGGATACTTGGAATGCCCTCCCAATGGAGGTGGTGGTGGCAAATACAGTGACAGAATTCAAAATGGCATGGGACAGACACAGTGGATCCCTTTATGAACATTCCTGATTGCATCAGAGGGAGAATATGTTGAAGGCAGCATTGTGTGGAATTCTCACTCAAGGAGCTGTATTCAGATCTGCCCCACAAGCCTGATCCAGATCGGGGGTCATATGAATGCATGCAGGGTGATGCAGTAAATACATCTCTATAACACCCTATCTGTCACTTCAGAGCAGTGGTCACTTAACCGTAGTTCAGGAGAGGTACAGACTTCATCTGCAAGCTCTGCCCCCCCCTCCAAATTCAAGGGGGAGTATCAAACTCAACCCCCTCCCAAGAGGTGTTGCTGTCCTTGCATTGTACCATAACAGTACTACAACACTTGGGATTTGTCATAAACTTTCTAAAATCTCATCTCACTCCAATTCAAAGGCTAGGGTTCATTGGAGCCCTGCTAGACACCCAACAGTCCAGGGCATTTCTGCCTCAGCTCTGTTGTACTCGTCTAGTAGAACTAGCGTCCCAGACATTCTTAAGAGACTATCTGACAGCCTGAGAGATTCTGCAGCTCCTTGGGCACATGGCCTCTACAATGCATGTCGTCCCACTCTGGCCTCCCAATGGATGCAGGCCTCAGGCCGTCTTGGGGACAGGATCCAAGTCACTGCCTGCTTAACCACATCCCTTCAGTGATGGGCTCTCCAGAAAATCTGCTCATAGGGTTACATTTTCAGATGCCTCCATGTCAATGCACCTTAACAACAGATGCTTCCAAGCAGGGTTGGGGAGCCCATCTGGGCAACCTAACTACACACGGACTCTGGACGGTGCAGGAGTCACAACTCCAGATCAATCTCCTGGAACTTCAGGCTATCTTCAATACCCTCCAGGCATTCCAACACCACCTCACAGCGCAACAGATCCTCAACAGGACGGACAATCAGGTTGTCATGTTCTATGTGAACAAGCAGGAGGGAACAAGCTCTTGGTTCCTCTGCAAGGAGACAGTCCATCTCTGGTCCTTTGCCATTGTGCATCAGAAACACCTCCAAGCAGGAAAATCCAATGTCTTGGCAGACAGACCGAACCGCATCCTTCTTCTCCACAAACGGTCTCTCCATCCGGACACAGTGTCCTACATCTTCCAGACCTGGGGAACTCCAGTCATAGATCTGTTCATGACTCCATAGAATGCCAAGCTTCCTCATTTCTGCACAAGGACTCCCACATCCCCAACCAAAAGGTGGGTGCCTTCCACCTGCACCAGGGTCAGGGTCTGCTTTGTGCGCTCCCTCCCACACCCCTTATTCCCAAGACACTTTTCAAGCTTCAATTCGACAGGGGCTCCATGATTCTCATAGCCCCTCACTGGTTGCAGCACCATGGTTTCCGCTGCTACTACGTCTGACTTAGACTCATCCTCTCTGATTGGGATACATGCCGGATCTCCTCTCTCAGGACAACAGCTCACTACTCCATCCCTATATCCGCTTCCACCATGACAAAGTAGTCCTTCGGACTCACCCACACTTTATTTCAAAGGTGTTGTCTCCCTTCCATTTAAACCAGTCAATTTACCTTCTTTTTTTCTTTCCTAAGCCGCATGCGTCTAGAACTGAAGCAACCCTGTGCACTCTTGACTGCAAGCATGCATTGGCTTTTAACCTCCAAAGGACTCAGGATCATCATAAAGCCTCACAGTTGTTCATCTTTTTTGCCCCAGCCATCTGGGATTACCTGTTTCTAAGCATATGCTCTCCAGATGGATAGCAGACTGCATTTCATTTGCCTATGACAAAGCAGGACTCTCCCTGGAAGGGCATGTCACTGCTCACAATGTTTAAGCCATGGCCACCTCGATGACAAACTTAGTCAGTAGCCATCGATGAAATTTGCAAAGCAGCAATTTGGTCTTCTGTCCATACCTTTGCTGCGCATTTTCAACATTGTGAAGTCCCTGATGAAGGAGCCATCCCCCTCCCAACCAGCCCTGCTACACCCTCAGGAATTCGCAGACCACCTACAAGCCAAATCCAGCCAAGCCAACACCACCACGACCCAAAACCCAGATCCCAAGCAACACCACCTAACACCATTGACAGCTTTCACACCTCCATCCACGAGAAGCATGGAGGACACCATCACATCTATCAACAGCACCACAGCCCCCAATGACCCCTGCCCAGCATTCTGGATAAGATCACTGCGCGCAGAATTCAGCCCATTCCTAACCAAGATCATGGACCTATCCTTTTCAACTGGGGCGTTCCCACCGGCTCTAAAACCAACCTCCATCCGGCCCCTTCTCTAAAACAACAAGCTTGACCCAAAAAAGGCAGAATCCTATCGACCAATCTCTAGTATTCCCCTACTGGCCAAGATAATAGAGAAGGACATACAACGCCAAATCCAACACCATATCGAGACTGCTGCCCCACTTGACCCATGTCAGCACAGCTTCAGAGAATCACATGGCGTTGAGACCCTCCTCACCACTCTACTCAGCACCTTAATCACGTACCCTATCTAATCTCATCCACATCCCGCTCCTCCCTCCTTCCGCCCTCCCTCATTCATCCCACAATCACTCATCCATAGATATCAACTCCAACCCTACCCCCAAAAATAATCCCTCATATAACCTACCCGATACCACCAATTTACCCCTCATTTCATTTCCCCTCCCTCTTGTCCCTCTTGGAGAGCACACACACCCAGACATACCCACCCACACCCTGCTCCCTCTAAATCTCAGTATTACCCTAGAAATAGACCCCCACGCTACTCTGATAAGAAATCCACACGTAACTTATCCAACTTTATCCATATCCCTCTCCTCCCCCCTCCACTCTCCCGTTTTCATGCACCCTATGGAATGCATGCTCAGTCATTAAAAAAAACCCCTTTTATTCACAACTTTTTATCTCTAATGCCCTACACCTTCTTGCCTTGACCGAGACCAGGCTCCCCCAGACAACACCGCATCCATTGCCTCTCTCTGCTATGGGGGCTACCAGTTCTCCCATACACCTCAATCTACTGGTCGTGGTGGTGGTGTTGGCCTTCTACTCTCTCCCTCCTGCCAATTCCAACCCCTCCTGCCACTCCAATCACATTCCCTCCTCTCTTTTGAAGTCCACTCCATTCGTCTCCTCACACCACTTCCCCTCCGAGTAGCTGTTATTTATCGCCCACCCGACAAATCCAAATCAACCTTCCTTACCGACTTTGACTCCTGGCTTTCTGCCTTTATGGATTCCTCCTCCCCCACTCTTATTCTTGGCGATTTCAACATTCATATCGACAACCCCTCCGACCCCCATGCCTCAAAGTTCCTCGCTCTTACCTCCTCGTTCAACCTCCAACTTTGCTCCACTGCCCCCACACATCTACATGGCCACTGCCTTGACCTAATACTCTTCTCCAATTCCTCTCCCTCAAACATCCGCAAATCAATCCTTCCCTCATCTGACCATCACCTCTTAACATTTACTCTTCAGCTTCTGCCGTCCCAACCTCGTCCTATCTCCTCCGACCTATTTAGAAACCTTCATAATATTGATCCCCTGACTCTCTCCTCCACCATTTCTCCATCTCTTTCCTCCTTTTTATCCTCCAAGTCCGTCAATGAGGCATTATCTTCATACAATGCTACACTATCCTCAGCCCTTGACACTCTTGCCCCTCCCACCCCACGTCCTGTCAAACGATTTACTCCCCAGTCCTGGCTTTCACCCACAATCCATTACCTTATCTCAGCATGTCTCTTCACCCACTCATGTTGCGGGTCACATTCTTGATTTAGTCATTTCCCCACTATCTTCTCCGTATTTCATTTCCTCTCCCTCCGCAGTTCCCATACCCTGGTCGGATCATTTCTACCTCCTGTTCACCTTTCAGCCCCCCCCGCCCCCCGCTCCTCCTCTCCTTTCTCCACCCGCCCGTCCTTCCCTGTGTCTTAACCCGTCCACCCTGCAAGCCTTCTCCGCTGCTCTCCATCCTCCCCCGTGCGATTTCTCTTCCCTTTTGCCCTCTTCCCAGGTTACAATTTGGAATTCTGAGCTGTCACGCACCCTTGACCAAGTTGCCCCTACCAAGCTTTTCAAACCCCGGCGCCGTACTCACCAGTCATGGTACCACACTGGGCTTTCCCTACTCCGCTCTCATTTACGGAGAGCCGAGCGACTTTGGCGCAAGGCCCCCTCTGCATCATCTTATCAAAAATTCAAATCCTGCCATGCTTACTACCGGTCTGCTATTCATCAGGCAAAATGTTCTTTTTACTCCTCCTCAATCATAGCTGCCCCAAACAGATCTCGTCAGCTTTTCACTACATTGAACACTCTCTCTCGCCTGCAGTCTTCTTCTGCTCAGGACTCTCTTCTCCCCGAAAAGGCCCCTAGCCCCACCTCCCTGGCGACATTCTTTTCCTCCAAAATCCAGGATTTCCGTTCCTCTCTCCCTCATTGCCCCAAAGCTTTGATGTCACCCCCTCCTGTCTCTCCCCCATCCTTTCCATGCCTCTCCCACACTTGGTCCACTTTCTCTCCCATCACATCCCCAGAATTGCTTCAATTACTGTCTACTACCCGTAAAACTACCTATGATCTGGATCCTATTCCTTCTTCTTGGTTCTCTGAACCTCCCGTTACACTACTCCAACCCCTTCTGACTATCATTAATTCTAGCTTGTCATCTGGTCTCTTCCCTACCCCCTGGAAACATGCCACAGTCCGCCCTCTCTTAAAACAACCTACCCTTGATCCTTCCGTCCCTGATCACTATCGCCCAGTCTCCAATCTCCCTTTCTCTTCCAAATTCTTGGAGAAGGTAGTATTCTCACAGCTTTCTCATTACCTTGCCTCTACACTTTTCTTTCACCCCAGGCAATCCGGATTTAGATCCGGATTTAGTGTTGAGACCACAATTACAGCTGTCTTAAATGAAATTCATACTTCTCATGACCAAGGCAACATCACTCTAGCGGTATCACTTGATCTCTCCGCAGCGTTTGACCTGGTGGATCACGCCCTTCTCCTCTCTCGCCTTAGGGATGCGGGCATTCGTGGTTTGGTGTATCACTGGTTTCATTCGTTTCTATGTCATCGGTCTTTTGCTGTTTCCTCCACCCTTTCTTCCTCCGATCGCTTTCCACTCCCCTGTGGTGTCCCTCAGGGATCAATTCTGGCTCCCTTATTGTTTAATGTCTTTCTTGCCCCCTTGGCCCTACTCATCCAGCAATCCGGGATTTCGAGCTACTTCTACGCTGATGATATTTTTCTGTTGCATCACACTTCGTCATCTCACCCTGATATATCACCTTTAGAAGACTGTCTGTCCACTATTTCTTCTTGGCTCTCTTCCAATTGTCTGGTACTCAATGTTAAAAAGACTGCTGCAATTTGGTTCCCGCACACCTCTCCTACTCCTTCACTTGCCCCATCTCTCGCAGGCTCCATCATTACTTTAGTCCCTAAGCTTCGCTACCTTGGAGTATTCCTTGATAGCGTCCTTAGTTTTCATGACCATATTTCTCACATCTCTCGGTGCTCTTTTCTGCGTCTCCGACAAATTCGTGCTATTCGTCCCTTCTTGTCCATTCAGGCCATCACCACTCTTCTTCTCTCTTTGATCATCACCAGATTAGACTTCTGCAATACTATTTTTGCCGGACTCCCCCAATATCAAAAACGCCGTCTCCAATTGATTCAAAATACAGCTGCTTGCATGATCCTCCACGCTTCGCCCCGCGACCATGTCACCCCTCTGCTGCACTGGTTGCCAATTGACTTCCGGATATCCTTTAAGGTCCTCACCTTAACCCATAGAGCCATTTATCTCTCTACACCTGCCTACCTTTCGTTTCTACTGACTTACCATACTCCCTCACGCAGTCTTCGGTCCATCATATTAACCGCCTTCACCTTCCAGCACCCTCCAAAGCTCATCTGCAATCTACCAGGAAATCGGCATTCTACTATTTAGGACCCTCTCTCTGGAACTCCCTTCCCACCAACCTCCGTACAGAAGAATCATATCCCAAATTCCGTTCTCTCCTCAAGACTCATCTATTCTCCCTAGCTTTCCCCCCCTGAATTTCATTTCTTTGTCTCCTGTCTTTTGGTCTACCTGCTTGTTCTGTCTTTACTTTCTTCTCTTTCTATCATTTATTGTAATTTCTCTTTTCTCTTTCTATAATTATTAATTTTATTTTGTAAACCGCCCCGATGTTATGGGGGGTGGTATATTAAGTGTGAAATAAAAAATAAACAAACAATAAACCTATGCATCTGTGCTCGTTCTGCCGAATGAGCTTGGTCCAAATCCCGCTCCCTGGAAGACCTTCTACACTTCAAATTCATGCTTGGCTCCTTACAGTCAGCCTTAGCACTTGCCAAACAAGATGACTACATCCATCTGACCAACTCCCTTGCCTCTGATCCTCGCTGTCTCTTTAATACCCTCAATTCTCTCCTCAAGGTCCCCCGCCCCCGATCCCGCCTTCCCTTTCTGCCCAAACCCTAGCTGACTACTTCCACGACAAAATCCACATGATTACCCTCCAATTCCCTACCCCCTCATCTACCTCCCCTCCTCCCCAATTCTCCTCCCCCATCCATACTCCCCTTGCCACCCTCTCCTCCTTCCCTCCAATCTCTGAAGAAGAAACCACACTCCTTCTTTCCTCCTCCAAACCCACCACCTGTTCATCAGACCCTATCCCCACCCATCTCCTACGTTCCATCTCCCTCACCATTGTCCCCTCCATCACTCATATCGTCAACCTTTCACTCTCCACTGCAACTGTTCCCGTTGACTTCAAACATGCTGTTGTCACACCCCTCCTCAAGAAACCCTCACTTGATCCCACACATGACCTAACTATTGACCCTTCTCCCTCCTTCCCTTTATATCCAAACTACTAGAACGAGTAGTCCACCGTTGCTGCCTCGACTTCCTCACCTCCCAGGCCCTCCTGGACCCACTACAATCCGGCCTCCATCCTCTACACTCCACTGAAACGGCACTCATAAAAGTCACCAATGACCTGTTCCTGGCTAAATCTAAGGGCCTTTATTCTATCCTTATCCTTCTTGACCTTTCTGCTGCCTTTGACACCGTTGGTCACAACCTTCTCCTCACCACCCTCTCCTCGCTTGGCTTCAAGGACTCCGTACTATCCTGGTTTTCCTCCTACTTCTCCCATCACTCATTCAGTGTATGCTCTGGTGGCTTCTCCTCCTCCCCTACCCCGCTCCATGTAGGTGTACCCCAGGAATCTGTCTTGGGCACCCTCCTCTTCTCTCTCTATACCCAAGGCCTTGGCGTGCTTATCTCCTCCCATGGCTTTCAGTGCCATCTCTGTGCCGATGACTCCCAAATCTACCTCTCTACACCCAATATTTCTCCGGCAACCCAGTCCAAGATCTCTGCCTGTCTTTCGGACATCGCTGCCTGGATGTCTCATCGCCGACTGAAACTGAACATGGCCAAGACTGAACTCCTTGTCTTTCCACCCAACTCCTCCCCCCCACTTCCCCCTCTCTCAATCCATGTGGATGGATCTACTGTCCTTCCTGTTCTCTCGGCCCGCAATCTAGGGGTCATCTTTGACACCTCTCTCTCCTTCTCCGCTCATATCCAGCTTGTAGCTAAGACCTACCGCTTCTTTCTCTACAACATCAGCAAAATCCGCCCCTTCCTCTCTGAACACACTACCAAAATGCTTATCCACTCCTTAATCTCCTCTCGCCTCGATTACTGCAGCCTACTCCTCGTTGGTCTCCCCGTGAGCCACCTCCTTCCCTTTCAATCTATACAAAATCACACTGCTCAACTAATCTTCTGCCTGCCTCGCCATGCCCACATTACTCCTCTTCTCAGGTCGCTTCACTGGCTCCCTGTCCAATTCCACATCCAATTCATGCTTCTCCTATTGACCTATAAATGCATTCACTCTATGGCCCCTCAATACCTCTTATCTCTTATCTCTCCCTACGTCCCCTCTTGAAATTTGCGCTCCGCTAACAAATTACTACTATCAATGCCTTTCACCCACACCGCAAACTCCTGACTGCGCTCCTTTCACTTTGCTGCACCATACGCCTGGAACAGCCTACCTGCGTCTGTGTGCCAGGCATCCTCCCTGGCCCTCTTCAAATCCAGTTTGAAGACCCACCTCTTCACCGTTGCATTCAGATCCTGACTCCATCCTCATATTACCCTAACCCTCATCAACGTTTATGACCAAACTATAGACCTAACTGTACCACACCGTACCTTGCGCAGAACTGACTAATGCTCTGTACTGTTCTAACTAGATTGTAAGCTCCGATGAGCATGACTCTGATGGGCAGGGACTGTTTCTTGTATGTTGGCTACCTCTTGTAGGTTAGCTGTGCAGCACTGCATGCATGGTACTTTATAAGTGCTGAATAGTAGTAGTAGTAGTAGTAGAGATCGACTACATCAGTAGAGGTTACGCGCTAATCTTCATGGACATTGCCGCCGCATTCGACTCAGTCAACCATGAGCTGCTCCTATCACGTCTCCAAGGGAAGGGAATACAAGGCTCAGCCTTGAGTTGATGCAAGTCATACCTGACAGACAGATGGCAGCAGGTAAGAACAGGTTCTGGGACCTGCAAGCCATTTCAACAAATGCAAGGGGTCCCCCAAGGGTCATCACTCTCAGTCCTACTCTTCAATATATACATGCAGCCCATTTGTTCAATCATCTGTTCCTTCAATGTCTCATGTCTAGTGTACACCGACGATGTACTACTCTTCACGCCATTCTCAATCAACCAACCTGATTTCTCAATGCTAACAAAATGCTTTGATGCTGTCATGGACTGGCTCCACACACAAAGCCTAAGGATTAATTTTAAGAAAACGGACATCCTCTTCATCACCAGGAATCACTCCTTCACCCCTCCCACATCAAAAAGAGTAAGAGACGCTGAGCTCATGAGCAAGCCCACCATCCACTACTTGGGTATCACCCTAGACCAGCAGCTCGACATGAAGGCACACATAAGCAACACCATCAGAGCAATCTATCACAAGATACGAGCAATCTGCCACCTACGACCCCTACTGGATCCAGACGATTTCCGGACGATTTTTCAAGCATTGGTAACCCCCCTCTTTGACTATGCCAACGCTATTCTGCAGGGACTCCCCAAGAACCCCCTGCAACTAGCAATGAACGCCGCCGCCCGCATCCTGCATGGAGCCTCCAGAAGGGACCACATAACTCCAATCCTGAAACACCTCCATTGGCTGCCGATCCACTGCAGACTCACCTTCAAAGTACTACTAATGACTTTCAAGGCCATCAACAAACAATCCTCCGCCTCCCTCATGGTCCTCATCCTCCCCATCCCTCCAAACAGGTCCAAGAGGTCATTCGCTGAAAACACACTCGTAATATCTAGCGCAACAACAAAATATTCCCAGGCAGCAAAGAACAGAGCATTTGTATTTTACGCATCTATGCTCTGGAATGCCCTCCCAACCACCATCTGAGCTATAACCGACCTCGCCCAATTCCAGAAGGCACTAAAGCACCATCTTTTCCTCCTACATTACTCCCTGTCCAGTGAAACATCACAACCCAGCCTATCCTTCACCCACCACAAGGACACCACCAGCACGCCCAGGACATGCTGACGCACCTACAGTCTGAATACGACTGCACAAACCTGTAAATAATTATCTAAAGTGTATATAGTTCAGAGTGTGTCGTGTCCACAGCCATAACTGTGGTATGCCTGTGCACAAACAGCTCTGTTGTATATAGTTACCCTGTTAAACCCAAGTTGTAATACCTGTTCTCTGTAATATGCATTGCATGTTCCACTGCATTGTACAAATTGTTGTTACCTGTAAACTGCACTGATTTTAAAGAGCGCAGTATAGAAATAATATATATAAATAAATAAATAATTGTCTGGACAAGGACTCCCATTGGGATGTCATGTTTGGTCAGGCTGTTTTCCAGCACCTCTTTCAGACTTAGATGCAAATCCTAACCTCTGTCCCAGACTTTGAAGATACCAGTGATCCATGTGGGATCCATGACCTCATCATTCCTGCTCCAAGACCTCTACCGGTTCTGAGGTCACTTCATCTGGCATCTGGGAGCTAGGCAATCCCATATGTGAAGACTACATTCCTGTTTGTTTCTGAAGATGGCATAGTTACTCATCAGGTGATCTCCAGGAACAGCAGGAATTTAGTCTTCACAACCTGCCCTCCTCCCCTAGGAGTTGTAGGGTTTTCTCTTACTCTCCTTTTCTCAGCTACAAACTCAACTGAAAAGAGGGAGTTCAGAAGGCGGGAAGGCAGCAACGCAGGCGCAGTGGAGTGCTCCCAAAGGCTTTCCTATTGGACGCTGAGGAGCATTCCCACGCAGGCTCCATTGGTACCAACATCAGCCATACGTGAAGACTAAATCCTGCTGTTTCCAGAGATCACCTGTTACAGATGAGCAACTACGCTTTCTTGGCCACCGCTGCACACTGGGCGGAGGGTTTCAACATATTATCCATGATGACACCTAAATCTTTTTCCTGGATGGTGGTTTCTAATGTGGAATCTTGCATCCTAACGTAGAACCTTGAAGCCTGATATCTGTATATTTTTTGAAAATACACGGTTAGGCTAATTATGCATTTAGCAGCACACTACTAATTGTCTTTGAATATCATTCTGAAAGGGCATAATCATTCATATTGAACACTCCTAGACTTAACAATAAAACTATCCCAACAGATGCAAAGCCAGAAGTAGGGTGTCTCACTTTACATCTCAACATACAAAAATTCTATTCAAATTCTAGTCTCACATCAGTGACAACACCACTAACTCCCTCCAGAGCTAGACATTGTGCATCATAATACACAACCCTGCAAATGGACACTCAACACCAGCATTAAGAACTCAAATTACACCAACCCTACCTATGAAAACTCAGCACTGAAAATATTCTAGAAAACCAGTATCCCCCAGTTGGAAAAGAGAACAAGTGGAATTACTACAGATTTCTAGAGAGAACTTACATGTTAACTGAATCCCTTATGTCAGTTTCACATGAAAAACACAGACCATCACCAATTAAAGAATAAGAAATGACAAAAGACAAAAATTGAAATGGAAAACCCCAAAATCAGACACTGAACTGTGAAACATGAAAGAAAGATAACCAAAAATGAATTTCCTCCTATCATGAACTATAAGAAATGCACATGTTCAAAGCTATCATATTTCATTCTCTAAAAACGGACACTCTTTTGTACCTACTGTACGTACCTTGTCTGATCATCTTATTTTTCCAGTTGGGCTGGTCACAGTCTCTTTTCTACTTCCTCTTGTTGGGATGTTTGAAAGCCAATTGTTCCCAGTCTAACTTTGTCCTTTCTCTTTCTCTCTTCCGTTCTCCCTGTGTCCAGCAACTCTCCCCTTCTCTCCTGCTGTCTTGTGTGTCCCCCTCTCTCACCATCTAGTGCCCTCCTCTTTTATCATCCTATCTCCTCCATGTCCAGCATACCCTTCTCTCCCCCACCCCATGTCCAGCATCTACCCTCTACCTGCTCCATTTTGTGTCCAGCATCTGCCCTCCATCCCTACCCTGTGTCCATCCTCTGCGCACTGTTTCCTGTACCCCAATCCTATGTCTAGTATCTGCCTTTCTTCCCCTTATAGCCCCTACCCTATGTCCAGTCTTACTATCCACCCCTCTATTCCATGTCCATCTGCTCTCCACTTTTTATGCCACTAGCCCGTGTCCAGTATCTGCTCCTCCACCCTATATCAACAATCTGCCCTCACCCATGTCCAGCCTCTGTTCTGAACCTCATGTTCAACACCTGCCCTCCATCCCTCTACCCCACCTTGTATCCACCATGTGTCCTCTATCCTGTTATGTCCCCCACCCTGGTCTACCCCTCCACTATATGTCCAGTATCTTCCATCCACTCCGTCATTGCCCTGCTTATCCCTTTCAGCCATTCCCCCCAATCCCTCTTCGTGTTCTGCATCTCCCTTCCAGCCTCTCCCCCATCTCTTTCTGTGTCATGCATCCCCCTTCCAGCCTCTCTCTATTCCCTTTTGTGTCTGACATCTCCCTTCCAGCCTCTCCCCCATCCCCTTAAATGTCCTGCATCTCCCTTCCAGCTTCTCTCCCCATCCTCTTTCTTATCCTGCATCTCCCTTCCAGCCTCTCCCCCATCTCCTTTCATGTCCTGCATCTCCCTTCCAGCCTCTACCCCATCCCCTTCTGTGTCCTGCATCTTCCTTCCATTCTCTCCCTCCATTCTCCTTCATGTCCTGCATCTTCTTTCCATCCATTCTCTCCCTGAGCCCCCCCCCACACTTTGCTGGTGCCGCTGCTTATCCTATGATTCCAGCAGCGGTGGACCATAGACTTGAAACACACAAAAAAAAAAGCACGGATCTTTGCGACTCCACACTTGGAAGGCCTACAAATGCCAAACCCCTCTGATGCAAATGCTTCAGAAGGAGCAGGTATTTGCATTCCTTCCAAGTGCAGTCGCGAAGACCTGCACTTTTTTTTTTTAAAGTGTTTCAAGTCTAAGGTCTTCCACTACTGCGATCACAGGAAAAGCAACAGCAGCAGTGGCGGACCTTACATTTGAAACACTCAAAAAAAAAAGTGTGGTTCTTTGTGACTTCACGCTTCGAAGGAATGCAAATGTCGCCCCTTCTGATGTATCGTTTGCATCAGAGGAGGGACAATTGTAGCCTATTTTTCCTCTTTGCTCCTGTGTTCTTATTTACTCCAGTTTAAGTACTGAGTTGCCTCTATTTTCCTTTAGATGCTCTGTTTGTTAGTGTTGCTTTTCTTGCTTCTTGTGCATCACCTCTAGAGCTACTATCAGTCTTAGTGAGATGCCAGCTACATATGCAAAATAATAATTTTTATTCAAGCAACAATTTAGCAGAACAAATATTATACCAGTGTCTGAAAGACAAAAGAAGCAAGGAGTTAAAGCTGCTGTATTTGTGCTTCAGACATAATATATCTCACACAAAAATTTTAAAACATTTTTCAGCAATAGCTTTATATAAATTAATTTGGAAATATACATTGCAAACACATTCATGGATCTTAAAATTTCTGAAGGGTTCCTTGTTATCCCTAACACTGTAAACCACCAAACAGTCTCCTTTTCTTGCGACACTCTTCATGTAAATAGTTTCCCCTGTTATCCAGGTTCTACTTCCTGTTAATTATAAGACCAGACATATGTAATTTTGTCGGATGTTTCTGTTCCATGTAAACCGCGCTGATGTCAAATAGTGCGGTATATAAGAAATGTTAATAAATAAATAAATAATAACAGAATAGTCTAGAGTCACCCATTTCAAATTTTGAGATAGATCCACTATAAAATGTTGGAATATTTAAAAAGTATCTGATACGGATGGCTATGCCATTGCACTTTTTGAGAGCTTTTGATTCCTACCTTATTCTCAGCTTGAGTTTACTATGATGGTTATTTTAGAAATCCTATTTGTGATTTGGATTGTATAAAAATGGGCATAGAGACATCCACAGCATGGAGACTTCTCCAAAGGCATTTTAGAAGCTGGGTCTGTAGACATCCCCAACATGTCCACGTTTGTGAATTCGTGCCTGAACTTGCAAGTGCCTGCTCTTTTTTTTTTAAGATGTTCTGTCTTGGGCATCTCAGATTGCACTTGGACATCACTTATAAAATGTCACTACCCGTCAGTTTTGTCTTCTAATAACTATTGCCAGCTCACTATCAGTCCCTGCTTACTGAATAGTTTTCTGTTCCACGTGCTTTCATGGTGGACATTTTTTTGAAAATAGTACAAGTGCGATATACTGTAGAGGCTCTTTTACTAAAATATGATAGATTTTTGCATTTAATACATGTTTAGTTCTAAAACTAGTATGTGTTAAGTGCAAAGCCTCTGCGGTAACTCTTGGGGTTCATTCTGTAGAGAAAGACAGTTAATAAGGAGGAAAGTGAGGGAACGGCATTTATTTACTCTCAAAGTGATCATGCGTGTCAGAATAACACAATACAGGTATTATTTATTTTATTTATTCATTTATTTAACAACTTTTATATACCGCGCTATTTGTTATCAGTGCGGTTCACATATAACAAGGGTGCACAGTCAGAAAACTGTTCTGTGCTTACATTGTAACAGGAGTTTCAGCTTGGAGCAACAGGGTAACTATAAACATATGTACAAAAATACAATTAGATTAGGTTAGTATATACAAGAAGGGCTAAGGCAAGCTCAAAATACTCATGACAGGGTAAGGTTTGTGGATATTGGTGTGTGGGTGAGCAGCGGCGGGGTGGATGCTTGAGCAAAGTGAAGTAGGAAAATGTAGTGTTTGATTGCCTTACGGAACTGAATAAGGTCTTTGATGGATCTAATTTCTGGTGGAAGTTCGTTCCAACATTTAGGGGCGTAGAAGGCGAAGGTTCTTTACCTGGTTGTCTGGGTGCACTTGATGGACTCTTTGGGGATGATCAAGGTGTTGTCGGTTACTGACCTTCTAATTCTGTTTTTCGGGGTGAGGGTGATAAGGTCACTGATTGTCGTGGGGGCTAGGTTATTGATAATCTTGAAGATAATGAGAAGGACTTTGTATGTTAACCTGCAATGGATTGGTAGCCAGTGGAGTTCCTTAAGTATCGGGGTGATATGGTCTGATCTTGCTAAACCACAGAGAACACGTGCAGCCTCATTCATAGCGAGTTGCAGCGGATTAAGGGTGTTCTTGGGGAGTCCATACAGGGCGAGATTTGCGTAATCAAAGTGTGGTAGGATGAGGGCCTGAAAAATGGTCCTGAAGTCATTATGAGGTAACATGGGCCTGAGGTGCCTTAGCGTTCTAATTTTATTGTAGACAGATCTGGTGGTGTTTCGTATGTGCTCCTTAAAGTCGAAATGCTGGTCCAGAGTAATCCCTAGGTAGCGAATGGAAGGTTTACTGGGTAATTCCGCATCTCTTACTCTTAGGGAAGATGGAGGTGAGAAATCTTTGTTCCTTGATATGAACAGAACTTCCGTCTTCTTAAAGTTTATGCAGAGATTTTGAGATGATAGCCAGTCAGTGATGCCATTGAAGCAATTAATGAGGCTGGAGAAGTCTGGTTGTTTGATTTTGAAAGGAGTAAACAGAAGGACGTCATCTGCATAGATTAGAGTAGAGAGATTGAAGGAGCGTATGATGTCACATATCGGCTGCATGTAGACATTGAACAGCAGCGCGGATAAAGAAGAGCCCTGTGGAACACCTTGGTGTTGGTGCAGATGTGGTAGAACCAACTCTGACATGCTGCCAACGATCCGATAGATAAGACCTACACCATTCCCAGGCGAGGCCATGGATGCCCTTCTCTTGGAGACGAGTGAGAAATTGAATGTGATTAACAGAGTCAAAGGCAGCAGAGATATCTAGGAAAATGAGAGCAAAGCCATTATCAACCTTGTCCAATCCTCTATTCAAAGCGTTGGTTAGGGTGGTGAGGAGAGTTTCTACGCCGTGAGACTCCCTGAATCCGTGTTGACAGGGGTCGAGAGGTGACACCTCGTCAATGTGGTGTTGAATCTGCCGCTGGACAACCTTCTCTATTATCTTGGATAATAGAGGTATACTTGAGATTGGGCGGTATGAGTCAGTCTTCAGTGGGTCAAGTCTGTTATTCTTCAGAAGTGGTCTTATTGATGTTTGTTTGAGGAATGCGGGAAAAGAGCCTGTTGCAAAGGAAAGTCCAATGATGTTGATTAGAATTGGACTAAGATCAACTCGCAGAGTTCTGACCCAGTATGCTGGGCAGGGGTCGCTTGGAGCTGTAGAGGTGTTGATGATGGCGATGATATCTTGGATGTTTTTCTCTGTTGGAGTTGTGAACATTGTGATAGGTGGAAGTGAGGTGTGCACATAGCAGGGAATGGTAACTGAAACTGTGTTGGTTATGGAAGTTTTCGATTGGAGGTAGTCAGCATATGACTGGGGGGAAATAGGCTCGGGCTGGGTAGGTGCTGGTTCCTTAGTTAGAGATTTTGCTAAGCTGAACAGGTCTCTAGGTTTGTTTAGAGAGCGGAGAAGGAGTTTGGCATGGTATTCGCTCATTCTGAGGTATATGGTTTCGTGGTGGAATTTAAGGTTGGTTAGGTATGTTGCTTTGTCAATTTCGGAGCGGGATCTTCTCCATTTCCTTTCGGGTTTCCTAAGGGAGAGAAGCGATGACCGAAGATCTGCTGTAAACCACGGGGCTGGATGTCTCCTTCTTTTAGATCTCTTGGGGTCTAATTGTTTATCTATGGCTGGTAGATGAGCAAATGTTTTCAGCGTGACGTTCCAGTTGGTGATTGCTTCATCAAGGTCAGGAGACATTGGTTTGAGCTTAGGTAAGACGAGTTTAACGAACTCTTCTTTATCAAGTGGTCTGAAGTGAGAAGTAGTTCTGGATTCAGTACTGGAGTCATTGGAGGAGAGATGAGTAAGATGGGCGGGTATCTGGAACGTGATTAGTTTGTGATCCGACCAAGGGATGGGGGTGATATCCATGTTTAGGTTGGCCTTCTGGCTGGCAGCAGAGTGGGGAGCGAAAATTAGGTCCAGCGGATTTCCTTTAAGATGGGTGGAGATGTTCACTATTTGCTCAAACCCAAGTGTTTGCATAGCTTCTAGGAAGGTGTCTGCTTGGGTGGCCTGCAGGGAGGGTAAGTTGAAGTCTCCGAGAAGCCAGTTGGGGTTGCGAGGGTTAGTTGGGTTGCAGGCTAGGTCAATAAAGGTAGAGATGACCTCAGGTGGAGAAGTGGGGGATCTATAAATGAGGTTTATGGTGATATCTTTATTGGCAATGGTGATTATGTCCGCTTGTATGGTGCTCTTGGCTGTGAGTAGTTGAAATCCAAGTTCGGTTTTTGCAAGGATAAAAACTCCACCACCTTTCCGGTTGGCCCTGTGGCAGGTATGAATGGAGAGGTTGGGGGGGATTAGTTGGTTTATGAGGGCTGTATCAGTGTCCTTGAGCCATGATTCCGTCACCATGAGGAGATCCAGGCCATGGACAGCTATCAGGTCAGGGATGACCGGCCATTTCTTGCGAACTGAGCGTGAGTTTACCAGGGCACATTTCAGGAAACGTTGCGTTTCTGGTTTCTGTTTGGGGTTGTCCGGATGATTGAGGGCCACGTACAGTAGGTGTGAGTGACGAGAGTGGTGTGGGGGGCTGGTATCAGGGTGGAAGGGGTTAGAATGATTCCTCTTGCCCAGGTAGGGTAGGGTAGTGATGTGGTACTTTCTGGCAGAGAGGGCTACTGAGTGTTGCAAGGTGTTTGCTAGGAGGATTATGGAGGAAAGGGTAAGTAGTGGAAGGGCCATGGTGGCTTGGTGGCTGCTGTGTGGCCTTGAAGTGTGAGGGTGGAGGTGCAGCTTATTTATGCTGATGCTAGATAGTGTGTAAGAGGACGTGTCGCCACTTGGGACAAATTACAGTGAAGACAGCGTTTGAGGGAGATAGAATAAGGACCTAAAAGGAGGTTGTATGAATAACACTGCAGTAAATGGAGATGCTTACATAGTATCACGAAGTGGTAATTATCATGTAATAATATTGCTTAGAGACAAACTTAGGGACAGCAAAGGCTTAACACAAGGAGGGATAACACTGTAGTGTATGGAACCTCAAGTATCAATTCTCATATAACAATATTATTAGCAATGACCTCCAGAACAGACAGACACTATAGAACAAAGTTACTGAGAGTAACACAGGAGAGAGTTGAGAGGAGTTGAGATTGTGCAGCTAACAGGGCCTTTCACGCCCCGCCTAAGGGCCACGCCAAAGGGCCCTCTGGCGAGGCCCTCAGGCGTGGGTCCACCAGGCGCGGGACCGCCTGACGGCAGCTGTTCTTAAGTGCCGGCTGGCTCCTCCTCCGTCTCCCACAGCCCCGATTGGGCTGGAGAACCCCAAGCGGGAAAGCTGGCAGGCCCGCTCGGGTTGCTTGACCCTGATCGGGGGAGCAGAAGATGGCTGCAGTTTCCGGGCTGTCCCGCCGACGGCGGCTGGCTCCTCCTCCGTCTCCCACAGCCCCGATTGGGCTGGAGAACCCCGAGCGGGAAAGCTGGCAGGCCCGCTCGTGTTGCTCGACCCCGATCGGGGAAGCAGAAGATGGCTGCTGTTTCCGGGCTGTCCCGCCGACGGCGGCTGTTCTTAAGTGCCGGCTGGCTCCTCCTCCGTCTCCCACAGCCCCGATTGGGCTGGAGAACCCCGAGCGGGAAAGCTGGCAGGCCCACTCGGGTTGCTTGACTCCGATCGGGGGAGCAGAAGATGGCTGCTGTTTCCGGGCTGTCCCGCCGATGGCGGCTGTTCTTAAGTGCCGGCTGGCTCCTCCTCCAGAAGAGAATGAAATTGAAGAGTTCTATGATCAAGTACAAGCTGAAATTGACAGAACATGCAAACAGAATATCCTGATAGTCATGGGTGACTGGAACACAAAAGTTGGCAACAAAGAAGGTGGCAAAGTAGTTGGAAAATATGAACTTGGCAACAGAAATGAAGCTGGAGAAAGACTGATAGAATTCTGCAAGACCAACGATCTATTCATCTCAAACACCTTCTTCCAGCAACACAAGCGGCGACTGTACACATGGACTTCACCCAATGGATTGTATATAAATCAAATTGACTACATCTGTGGAAGTCAATGATGGAAAAGCTCTATAACATCAACAAAGACAAAACCTGGAGCTGACTGTGGTACAGATCATCAACTACTAGTATGCAAACTCAAGCTAAAGTTGAAAAAGAGCAAACCACTCATGATTGCAGCAAAATATGACCTTGAGAATATACCACTGGAATTTAAAGACTGCCTGCAAAATCGATTTGCTGCTTTAGATACAAATGACAGAGCTCCAGAAGAGTTATGGAATGACATCAAGAAGGTTGTGTTGGAAGAAAACGAGAAGTCTCTACAAAAGGTGAAAAAGAAAAAACGGCCAAAATGGATGACGGAAGAAACTCTGAAAATTGCCCAGAAACACGGAGAAGCTAAAGCCAGAGGAGAAAGAAAGACAATCACAGAACTCAACAGAGATTTCCAACGTGCAGCAAGACAGGACAAGGAAAAGTACTACAATGACGCATGCAAGGAAATAGAAGCAGAAACTATTAGAAACATAGAAACATAGAAATATGATGACAGAAAAAGACCACATGGCCTATCTAGTCTGTCCTTCCATAACCTAGTTTGGTCTTAAACTCAAGAGTAAATTTGCAGTTAAGCCAGAAATATGTATTTTACTCAATATCAATTGCTGAATTTCCAGATAAAAGCAGATGATAATAAATTATAAAAATCAATTAACATACACACGTTTTTTGAACAGCGGGTCTCAGATTCACATGGAGTTTTTCAGTGACAATGGCAAAAGCCAGTAACTACTCCCGATATACATCAACGACCCTTTTTGTTTTTTGAACGTGTGTTTTTTTCCAAGCGTTTTGAAATAACTTATCCAAGATGCATTTTATAAAACAGAAGTTAGGCTTATCTTAAAAGTGTTGTATCCCAACGCCTACTTCAGCGCCATCGCGTTTCACGGATATGTTCCGTTTCTTCAGGGGCTAAATAAGCCTATGCTTTGTGTGTATTCGACTATCTGGAACAAAAAAGCAATAAAAATATACCCACATTCCAATCAGCAAATGTTTTCATTCAGCAAACAGGCGGATCATATTCAGATATGTGAAGACCCCGCTCACCTCATTCATGCGCCCTGAATGCAACTGCTGCAAAGGATCAGGAAAACGCCGCGCATGCGGTCTGAAAACCAGGGGAGTGTCTATATATAGTTCGTGTGACTGTGTTGTTTATCAATGGAATTATAGCCAACATCAGATGCATAGAGTCCAATCAATTTGGGTGTTAAGCCCACCGGGAATAACTGTCTGCAGTTTAAAGATCCATCGTTGTTCTTTGTAAATAAGGGTTTGATCCAAAGTTTTATCCCCCATTGCCTTATTAACTTTTTCAATGCAGAAACAACGAAGGTCAGTAAAAGTATGGTGGTGAGTCAAACAATGAGCTACCATGGGAGCGGTAAGAGTTTTACATTTAAGTCTACTGCGATGTTCTCCTAAACGAATTCGGAATGGACGCATAGTTTTCCCAATATACATCAGTGAGCAGGGGCAGCGGATCGCATATATTACTTGCGAAGTTTGACAATTAGTAGAATGCTGCAGAAAGTATTTAGCCCCTGAAGAAACGGAACATATCCGTGAAACGCGATGGCGCTGAAGTAGGCGTTGGGATACAACACTTTTAAGATAAGCCTAACTTCTGTTTTATAAAATGCATCTTGGATAAGTTATTTCAAAACGCTTGGAAAAAAACACACGTTCAAAAAACAAAAAGGGTCGTTGATGTATATCGGGAGTAGTTACTGGCTTTTGCCATTGTCACTGAAAAACTCCATGTGAATCTGAGACCCGCTGTTCAAAAAACGTGTGTATGTTAATTGATTTTTATAATTTATTATCATCTGCTTTTATCTGGAAATTCAGCAATTGATATTGAGTAAAATACATATTTCTGTCCTTCCATAACAACTACAAAAGTCCCCTTTTTACCTTTAGAGATCCTCTGTGTTTGTCCCATACTTTTCTGAATTCAGTTAATGTCCTCATCTCTACCACCTCCACTGGGAGACTATTCCACAGATCCACTACTCTTTCTGTAAAGAAATATTTCCGCATATCACTCCTGAATCTATCCCTCTTCACCCTCATCCCATGTCCCCTCGTAGCAGAACTTGCCTTCAATTGAAAGAGGCTCTCTCCCTGAACATTTATGCCACGGAGGTATTTAAACATCTCAATCATATCACCTCTATCCCGCCTTTCCTCTAAGGTGTACATATTAAGATCCTTCTGTCTGTCCTCATATGCTTTATAATGAACACCACTAATCATTTTAGTAGCCACCCTCTGCACAAACTCCATCCTGTTCACATCCTTTTGAAGGTGCGGTCTCCAGAATTACACACTATACTCCAAATGAGGTCGCACCAAAGACTTATACAGAGGCATTATCACCTCCTTTTTTCTTCTAGCCATTCCTCTCCGTATGCACCCAAGCATCCTTTTAGCTTTTGCTGTCGACTTTTCTACCTGTTTAGCTACTTTAAGATCATCAGACACAACCACGCCTAGGTCCCGCTCTTCTTTAGTGGACAAAAGTACTTCACACCCTATACTATATTGCTCCCTTGGATTGCTGCAGCCCAAATGCATGACCTTACATTTTTTAACATTAAATCCCAGCTGCCAAATTCTAGACCATTCTTCAAGCTTAGCTGATCCCTCCTCATGTTATCTACACCTTCCTGGGTGTCTACTCTATTGCAGATTTTGGTATCATCCGCAAAGAGGCAAACCGTACCCGACAGCTCTTCCGCTATATCACTAACAAAGATGTTAAAAAGAATCGGACCAAGGACAGATCCCTGGGGCACACCACTGGTAACATCCTTCTCCTCAGAGTGAGCCCCATTTACTTGTACTCTTTGTCGCCTCCCACCCAACCTATTTCTTACCCAAGCAGTAACTTTAGGGTCCATCCCTAGGGTGCTCAGTTTGTTTATAAGTCGCCTGTGAGGAACAGTGTCAAAGGCTTTACTGAAATCTAAATACACCACATCTAGAGCTCTCCCTCGGTCCAACTCCTTGGTCACCCAGTCAAAGAAATCAATCAAATTTGTCTGACAAGACCTGCCTCTGGTGAATCCATGCTGCCTCGGATCCTGTAATCTGCTGGACTCCAGAAACCTCACTATTTTCTCTTTCAGCAGCGTTTCCAATAATTTACTCACCACCGAAGTTAAACTAACCGGCCTGTAGATGTATGTATGTGGATTTATGATGCAACAAGTATATATTTTTTAGGGATGCACAATATGTATTTATTCTTATGCCTATGTTCTTGGCTCACTATGTGTTTATCTCTTCTTGTTGCCCAATTTCACTTGCTTTTCCATTACTGCATTTTCTTTTGGTTGCTTTTTTATTTACATTTGTGCATTACCTGACGAGTTGAAATATGGCTATGCCAAATCAGACTATAGTTTTTAGTTGCGTGCAGCAAATTAGTTTATTACAATTAATTGCATTTTGCATTGTATTAAGCTTATTATTTCCATCGGCATATCAAAAAGTTTTAACATTATTATTCTTTTCTCCAATTCACACAGATTGAGGAGAGCTTTCAGCTTTTTTGTGTGTTGTTGCTACACCTTGTGGTAATGTATTTTTTATTATGTTCTGTTATGTCAAATGTTCTTATTATAGGTAAATTGTAACTAGCTGCGCACTTTTATGCAATTTCCTTTAAAAAAGGCAATTTCTTCTTTGTTTCAATTATCTGTTTTTATTTTTTATCTCTGGATGTGTCTTTTTAATCTGTATACTTAAGAGCTCTTATGCTCCCTACATGATTTACTGTGTGGTAAACAATTGTATATGTTTTAATATGTATGTATGTTTTATTTTATTTTGTTTTTAGACCCCTGAAGAAGGCCTCAGGCTGAAACATTTTAGTTGGGTCCTTCAATAAAGTGTTTTGCATATTACCATACTTGTGTGTAGGCCTAGTTCTTGGTTTCCGCTTCTGGTTTGGCTTGCCCTTGCGGATACCTCCTTCTCCTGCGTTTTGCTTTCATACCATACATCTTCACTGGAAGGCTTCTAATCCCGCTACTGTATCGTTCCAAAAAAGATGGGTGGCTTCCAAATCATCTTAGATCTGTGGGATCTCAACCATTTCCTAGTTCAGGAGAAATTTAAGATGGCATCCCTTGGAATGCTGCTGCCGTACCTCCAACGGGAAGATTTACTATGCTTCTTGGATCTGAAAGATGCCTACACCTACATCCTGATCCACCCCTGGTACCGGCAGTATCTCTGATTCATCATTGGAGGGTGTCACTACCAGTACAGAGTTACATAACATAAGAACATAAGGTCCATCAAGCCCAGTATCCTGTTTCCAACAGTGGCCAATCTAGGTCATACGTACCTAGCAGTTTCCCCCAAAAGACACATGTTCCACAATGCTTGTATTGGGTCAAGCATTGATATCCTGGGTCCCTTCTTAATAATGGTTTATGGACCTTTCCTCCAGGAACTTGTCCAGACCTTTTTTAAACCCAGCTACACTAAGTCTTTACTACATCCTCTGGTAACAAATTCCAGAGTTTGATTACACGTTGAGTGAAAAAATATTTTCTTTTATTAGTCTTAAATAGTTTACCCTGCAACTTCATTGCATGACCCCTAGTCTTTCTATATTCTGATAATGTAAACAATTGATCTATGTTTACCCATTCCACTCTTCATTAATTTATAGACTTCAATCATATCTCCCCTCAGCTGTCTCTTTTCCAGGTTAAAGAGCCCTAACCTTTTTAGCCTTTCTTCATAGGAGATCCTTCCATCCCCTTTACCATTTTGGTGGCTCTTCTCTGAACCTTTTCTAATAACGCTATATCCTTTTTAAGATACGGCGACCAGAATTGCACACAATATTCAAGGTGTGGTCTCACCATGGTTCCAGCACCGCAAGCCTCAGCTACCGGTTTTGATCGGTACTGAGTTCATGCCCATCGATACTTTGAGTCTTCGGATTCTATTTCATCGGATGATGAATCAGTTGATACCCGGGGCATGAGAACTATCCCGGAAGACCCATCTCTGTCTTCGCAACATCGCATGTCCCCTCCAGAGGATATATCTTTTCAAGACTTTATTTGTGATGTTGCTAGGGGTCTTTCCATAACCGTGACATTGGAGAAAGAGCCTAGGGACGAAGAACTATGCTCCCTATCCATCAGATATTTCACGACTTTATGCTTCGTATGTGGGAGAACCCCTTACCATCTCTCCCCATACCCAGCGACTCGATACCATGTATTGGGTACTGGAGTGTCCCAGTTTCCAAAAGACCCAATTGCCGCACCATTCAATGGTGGTGGAATTGGCAGTGGGTCAAATAAAGAGTGCTAAGACACATTCCTCAAATCCTCCTGGTAGGGAATCGAGAACCCTCGACTCCTTTGGTCGACGTTGTTTCCAGGCTTCCATGTTATCAGCCAAGATCAGTGCCTACATACTCTATATGGGTATGTTCCATAGAGATGTGGCTATGGATTTGGCGTTAATGGCTCCTCTTCTCTCCGATGACAAGAGAGCAGATTACCTCATGTTTCTAAGTTTGTTTCTCCAGGACCAAGCAGGAAGTCAGTCCTCACATATCGGTGATGTCGGCACCAATGGAGCCCCCATGAGGAGCATTTCCCCAGCTTTCAAAGAAAGCCTTTGGGAATGCAGCGCGCATGCGCGGTCCCCTTCCCGCCCAAGGGTGCCATCTTGCTCAGTCTTCTTTTTTCCACAGAGCCCAACGCAAGTGTGTCGTAGTCACCAGTTAAAAAGTTGATTTTTTCGGTGTGGATCCGTGTATATTTTTTCTCGGTTCGACGCCGGTTCCCTTTCCCGCCTGGGCCCGGTATACCGGTATCAAGCCCGGATTTCATTTTTCGTTTTTTTGTCCTTAGAGACTAGTGTTCGCGCCATTTTTTCATTTTTCCCTGGCAGCCCAGACTTTTGACCTTGCAGGGGCTCTTTTTCCCCCGATGGCTGCCAGCAGGTTTAAGAAGTGTGATCAGTGTAAGAAACTGATGTCTCTCACCGACACACATGACTGCTGCCTCCGGTGCCTTGGACCCGGCCATGACCCACTGGTCTGTGTCCCGTGTGGCAAAATGTCCTCCAAGGCATTGAGGAGCCGGCAGCATCAATGCAAAAGGATCTTCTCTGATTCCACGTCCGGTCGAGCCCAGACTTCATCAGAGGCATCGACGTCTCGGGAGTCCGACCCCAAGCGTCGTCGGGGCTCCTCTGAGAAGAGGTCTCCTTTGCGGGAGCACCGCAGGAAGAAGAAACCCACGAGGGCGGCGTCGGTGGACGCTCTTGGCTCCTTGAGGGCTAGGTCGCATAGCCCCGACCGCCGTCCCGGGTCTTCGGAGTCAGAGAGGCCTGCTAAACAACCTCGTGTAGAGATGGAGGCCCCGGGTCACGTGAGTACTGTAGTCCTCGTGGACTCTCCTCCGGGGGAGCCAACGTCGGGCCCGACGCCGTCGGGGCTCGAGTCGGAGGCTGCTGGGTCTCCTGAGCTCGGACTCAGGTTGACGGCCTTGGAGAGCAGTTTGGCTGCCTTCAAGGAACAGCAGCGGGTACTGATCGCCGGTCTCACCGGTGCATCTGCCCCGACCACCGGGACCTTGACGTCCAAGTTGACCCCGGAGGCCGAGCCAATCCTCGAGTCCATGAGATCTCGAGTTGATCCTCGGGACCGAGGTCAGCGACGCCGGTGCCCTCGGCATCGGGGCGGATGACATCGGTGCCCACCCGACCGGAGCCACTCGACTCCTCCTCGGAGGGGTCGGGATGGGAAACGGAGGACGAGGAGTCCCCGGACACTTTTCGGACCTGGTGCATCCCTTCAGACTCACCAGAGTCTGAACCTCGGAGAAGGTCCCCCCCCCGGAGGATACCCGGTTCTCGAATTTCGTGAGGGACATGGCCAAGGCCCTGGCCTTCCCTGCGGACCCCGAGGAGGAGCCTCGAGCCAAGGAGCTCGAGGCCCTGCAGTATGACTCTCCCCCCAAGGAGGCCTTTACTGTACCGGTTCCTCCGATGCTGGAACGGTTGCTCTTCCGCATGTGGGAGGTGCCGGTCTCGTTGCCGGTTCTTAGCAAGCGGGTCAATTCCATTTATCGAGTCTGCAAGAGCCCTGGGTTCCAGAAAGCACAGCTGCCGCACCACTCCATGGTTGTGGAATCGGCCATGCATCATCAGAAGATACACTCCTCGGTGCCTCCAGGCAGGGAGGCCCGGAACCTGGATGCCCTCGGTAGAAAGTGCTTCCAGGGCTCTATGCTTGCTTGCCGTATCCAAACTTACCAGCTGTACATGGGCATGTACCTTCGAGACCTGGCAAAGGAGATTGCCGGGTTCTCTGCTGGTCTCTCCAAGGAACCTTTGCAGAGGTTCACATCTTTGTCAACTGGTATCTGAGAGTGCTCGAAGTTTATGTCTCCAGCAGCTTATAATGGTTTCGAGGCTTCGGCCCGAGTAGCCACAGCCGGCATCAGTGCACGCCATCAGGCCTGGCTACAGTCATTGGACCTCGATCCATGGGTGCAGGGCAAGTTGGTCGATGTCCCTTGCCGAGGTGAAAACCTCTTTGGTAAGCCTTGGCTGAAAAGGCTGCAGAACTCGAGTCCGAGACTCTCACCAGGACAAGGTTGCCCAGAAAGACCTCTGCCCCTTTTCAAAAGAAGAAGGGCTCGGGGAAAAAGTCCTTTTACCCGAGGAAGTCATCTGCCTACAAATCTTACCCTCAATACCAGGCCTCCACAGCTCCCCAACAGGGTCAGCAGGCCAAGGGGCAGGGACATGGGCCCCATAGGCAGAAAACCCCCAAGCCACCAGCTCCAGCTCCTGCACAGCAGGGAGCGGGGTTTTGACTCCAGTGGCATAGCCTCTCCTCCTCAGCTGGCCCCTCTCAGCACAGGAGGCCGGCTGACCCTGTACGCCCACAGGTGGTCAGCCATAACTGGGGATACCTGGGTGCTCAGCATAGTCCAAAAGGGCTATTTGCTCTACTTCGACCTGTTACCCCCATCCTACTTTCCAGGAGAGCCTCCAAGACTCCCTCTGTAAAGGGACTTACTCCTTCAGGAGTTGACATGTCTTCTAAAGGAGCAGGCGGTGGAACCGGTGCCCCACCACCTGAGAGGGCAAGGCTTCTATTCCAGGTACTTTCTGGTACCAAAAAGGACAGGAGGCCTTGACTTGCAAAATCTCAACAAGTTCCTGGTGAGGGAAAAGTTCAAGATGCTTACCCTTGGAATACTGCTGCCCTACCTCCAGCAGGGAGATTGGCTATGCTCCTTAGACCTAAAGGATGCTTATACTCACATCCTCATTCATCCAGACCACAGACAATATCTCAGATTTGTAGTGGGAGGATATCATTTTCAGTACAGAGTGCTTCCCTTTGGCCTAATCTCCGCACCCAGGGTTTTTACCAAATGCCTGGCGGTGGTAACGGCCTATCTCAGAGTCCAGGGCGTATTTGTTTTTCCATACATGGACGACTGGCTCATCAGGGGTCAGTCTCCACAGGAAACCAGACAGGCCACCCTCCACACTGTCTGCCTTCTACAGGCCGCACTCCGGCCTCTTCAAGAGCTCCCTCCCGGCGTGGTCGGAGCAGGCCGGAGCACCCCACCTGATCCCATCGCCCAATCCGGGCACAGGAAGCCCCCTTAAAGCCAGCGACTTCAGGGCGCGCGGCCCCTTGCTCCGCACTCCGGCCTCTTCAAGAGCTCCCTCCCGGCGTGGTCGGAGCAGGCCGGAGCACCCCACCTGATCCCATCGCCCAATCCGGGCACAGGAAGCCCCCTTAAAGCCAGCGACTTCAGGGCGCGCGGCCCCTTGCTCCGCACTCCGGCCTCTTCAAGAGCTCCCTCCCGGCGTGGTCGGAGCAGGCCGGAGCACCCCACCTGATCCCATCGCCCAATCCGGGCACAGGAAGCCTCCTTAAAGCCAGCGACTTCAGGGCGCGCGGCCCTTTGCTCCGCACTCCGACCTCTTCAAGAGCTCCCTCCCGGCGTGGTCGGAGCAGGCCGGAGCACCCCACCTGATCCCATCGCCCAATCCGGGCACAGGAAGCCCCCTTAAAGCCAGCGACTTCAGGGCGCGCGGCCCTTTGCTCCGCACTCCGGCCTCTTCAAGAGCTCCCTCCCGGCGTGGTCGGAGCAGGCCGGAGCACCCCACCTGATCCCATCGCCCAATCCGGGCACAGGAAGCCCCCTTAAAGCCAGCGACTTCAGGGCGCGCGGCCCCTTGCTCCGCACTCCGGCCTCTTCAAGAGCTCCCTCCCGGCGTGGTCGGAGCAGGCCGGAGCACCCCACCTGATCCCATCGCCCAATCCGGGCACAGGAAGCCCCCTTAAAGCCAGCGACTTCAGGGCGCGCGGCCCTTTGCTCCGCACTCCGGCCTCTTCAAGAGCTCCCTCCCGGCGTGGTCGGAGCAGGCCGGAGCACCCCACCTGATCCCATCGCCCAATCCGGGCACAGGAAGCCCCCTTAAAGCCAGCGACTTCAGGGCGCGCGGCCCTTTGCTCTGCACTCCGGCCTCTTCAAGAGCTCCCTCCCGGCGTGGTCGGAGCAGGCCGGAGCACCCCACCTGATCCCATCGCCCAATCCGGGCACAGGAAGCCCCCTTAAAGCCAGCGACTTCAGGGCGCGCGGCCCCTTGCTCCGCACTCCGGCCTCTTCAAGAGCTCCCTCCCGGCGTGGTCGGAGCAGGCCGGAGCACCCCACCTGATCCCATCGCCCAATCCGGGCACAGGAAGCCCCCTTAAAGCCAGCGACTTCAGGGCGCGCGGCCCTTTGCTCCGCACTCCGGCCTCTTCAAGAGCTCCCTCCCGGCGTGGTCGGAGCAGGCCGGAGCACCCCACCTGATCCCATCGCCCAATCCGGGCACAGGAAGCCCCCTTAAAGCCAGCGACTTCAGGGCGCGCAGCCCTTTGCTCCGCACTCCGGCCTCTTCAAGAGCTCCCTCCCGGCGTGGTCGGAGCAGGCCGGAGCACCCCACCTGATCCCATCGCCCAATCCGGGCACAGGAAGCCCCCTTAAAGCCAGCGACTTCAGGGCGCGCGGCCCTTTGCTCCGCACTCCGGCCTCTTCAAGAGCTCCCTCCCGGCGTGGTCGGAGCAGGCCGGAGCACCCCACCTGATCCCATCGCCTTGCGAGCCCGCGCCTGAGGGCCTCGCCAGAGGGCCCTTTGGCGTGGCCCTTAGGCAGTGGAACCTGGGCAGTGGAACTCACATATCTACAGTTGCAAGAACCTTCCCCATAAATGGCTTTCTAACCTGAACTGCAAGTATTAAATAAAGACTTTAAATGTTGTATAAACACCTGTAACCAATGCTGATAAAAATTACCGTAGTCTTAACTACTGCACTAGACTTAAACCCAATGGTACCAAGCTATGATAGCTATGCTATTTTAGTCAGTAATTCACACCTTCATTGCACAGTGTTATACCTACTACTGTTGTCAGTAATTCCATTGCACAGTGTTATACCTACTACTGTTGTCAGTAATTCCATTGCACAGTGTTATACCTACTTCTGTTGTCAGTAATTCCATTGCACAGTGTTATACCTACTACTGTTGTCAGTAATTCCATTGCACAGTGTTATACCTACTACTGTTGTCAGTAATTCCAATGCTCCTGAATTAGAGTCATATTAATACTGTTATTAATACTGTTGCCAGTACCTACATTTACATTGACCTGAGATTGAATTCACACTGTTGCAAATACCATTTCTACTAATCTGTGTTAGATAGAATACTGTTGCCAGTAAACCAACCACACTGTACTAGGGAAACTTTCACTATAGATAACAATTCTATGTCAGTTAACTGAATCAGACTCAGCTTTGCTTCAACTCATCAGAACCACTTCACTGAGTCATACTTTAATACTGTTGACAGTAACTACTGTCTACCACTGTTGACAATAACTCACTTAAATGTGCTTGAATCTGTCCACTACCCCTAAACCCACCTTCTACCAACTGCCCTAAACCTAACATCTACTGAAACTGACTGTTCACTAATAGAAATTAAACTTACTGCTATTACTTCCCCTCCTAATCGTCCTCTGTATAAACAAACAATGACCGCTCCCACCAAAATGCTGAACACACAACCCTGTCACCTAAGACTACTCAGCACCTGCGCCATATTACTAACACTAATTGCCCTTACACACAGTCTATACACCAAGCACTCAAAGCCAATCCCAATCATACAAAGTTTTACCCGCCTTCAAACTCTACCAGCACATACACCAAACTGGACTAGTACAAAAGTGAACCATAACCGTCTTATACACATAAAACCTACTGTATATTACCAACTAAATTCCCTGCCAAATAATAAAAACAAGTCAATTTATCTTGTATCCTCACAAACGCTAGATCCATGAAAAATAAACTCCCTATCTTCACTGACCTATTAACTGATAATAAACCTGACATACTCTGTGTCACTGAAACATGGCTTGCTGACTCTGATGTAGTCTATTTAAACCAACTAGATAAGAATGCCTACGATATCTTTCATACACATAGAAACAATAAAAAAGGGGCGGAGTGCTTGTAATGACTAAAAAAGAACTAAAAGCCAAACAACACTCCTCAGACATCATTAACAACATTGACACCCTCACTATAAAGATTGATAACATTAAAATATGCCTGATATACAGACCACCCGACCACAAAACAGAAAATATGGATGTCCTGATAGAATTTCTCAGCTCTTCCACTGACCAATGTCCTATAATGATGTTAGGAGACTTTAACCTCCCGTCCCTTCCCACAACATACTCAACACTCTTTCTTGAGACTGTGCAAGACATAGGTTTTCACCAAATCATCAATAAAAAGACCCATTCCAAAGGAGGAACCTTAGATCTTATTCTCCTCCCAGAAGTACTCCATAAACTTTATAAGCCGGAATCCCTAAAATGTACGCCGATCCCTTGGTCAGACCACCACCTGATTAATTTTAATATTACACCTACAGAATCTATTAATAAACACAGCAAACAAGAACATCTACCCCCTAGATTCAAAAGATTCAGTGCAGAAGATTTCCTAGACCAGACCATCCCTTATCTCTCCTCAACACCTACAAATCTCGATGAGGCCTTCTCAAACTGGCATAAAACAATCTCAAATGCTGCAGAAAATAAACAATCAAACAAGAAGAACACCCGTCATAGAACTGATAACGCCCCATGGTTTAATAACTCATTAAAAACTATGAAAAGAACACTCAGGAAAATAGAACTAAAGTGGCGCAAAACAAAATCCCCCTCACTTAACGAACTCTACAGTACTTATCTCAAAAACTACAAAGATGCCACCGATAATGCTAAGAAAAATTTTCACTCCTCTATCCTAAATAAATCAATAAACAGACCTAGAGAACTGTTCTCAATTGTCCAAAACCTAACCAAAAACACACACAACTCAAGTCAAGAAACCAATGACATATCTCCCCAAACATTAGCAAATTATTACACATACAAATCAAAGATAAATAATAGCTTATCAATTCCTCAAGACATCCCTTACCAACCTCCACTAGAAACATGGAACAATTTCTTCCCTATAACAAAAGAGACTCTTAAGAATATTATGGTACATCTAAACACCACTACATCACACCTTGACCCCTGCCCAGTAAACTGGATAAAGAACACCCTCCCATCTCTAGCCCCTTTCATAATACCACTAATTAATCTATCCCTAAAACAAGGCTATCTCCCGTCCGCTCTAAAGCATGCATTAATTAGACCCATACTAAAAAACAATACATTGGATAAAACCTCACCAAAATCCTATAGACCTATCTCCAGTATACCATTCATGGCAAAACTTGTAGAAAAAGTAGTCCAGATGCAAACACAAGATTACATCGACACATCAGCTCCCCTTGATGACCAACAATATGGCTTCCGTCCTGGTCACGGAGTAGATACTCTTTTAACAGCCCTCCTAGACACACTAGTAAGAGGAATAGACACCCCCAAGAATGCTTTCCTACTTCTGTTCCTAGACATATCAGCGGCTTTTGACAGTGTTCATCACACCCTAATGCTCCATAGGCTCACACAAATCGGTGCCAACACAACAGTCCTTAAATGGTTTACCTCATATCTTTCAAACAGATCCCAAACTGTTAGGATCAACAATAAAACCTCCAACACATACAAGCAGGAAATAGGACTCCCTCAAGGCTCTGCACTATCAGCTCTATTATTTAACATATATATACAACCGATCTGCAATATCTTTAAAAAGTTCAAAATCCATTACCACATATATGCAGACGACATTATGTTGTATATACCATTCACTATTCCTATGATCCCCCTCCAACTCTTAACAGACTGTTTCAACGAGTTAACAACTTGGTTAGAAGACCACAATCTTTTTATCAACCATTCCAAAACAGACATATTAATTGTAACAAGGAACAAATCCTTTTCCCCCCCTACCCACATTACACTCCAGAATCATGACATCTCCATAAAAAACGAAATAAAATACCTAGGGGTGTTACTCGACACCCAACTTAGTATGACCACACATATCAGAAGCACAACAAAGAAAATATACTATAAACTCAAAGTGCTAAAACAACTACGCCCTCTAGTCCATCTGCAAGATTTCATAAGTATTATTCAAGCCATTATCACCCCACATTTCGACTTCGCCAACCTCGCTCTACTAGGCACAACAAACCAAAACATCAGAAAACTCCAACTGGCGCAAAATGCCGCAGCCAGAACTATAACGAAAGCTCATCCCTTCGAGCACATAACACCATACCTGGCCAAACTACACTGGCTCCCCATTCATTGTAGAGTAAACTACAAACTAATAATAACTACTTTTAAAGCACTAAATAATACCGCCCCAGAAACGCTAAATAAACTTATCATCAAAGACACACCCCACAGCGCTTATAGAAGAAGCAATGCCAATAAACTAAGAATACCAAAAGAATTCACAAAGTCCACGAAGACAACAAATAAAAAGGCATTCTCCCATGCAGCCCCCATGCTCTGGAACTCACTACCAGAAGACATCCGATCCATAACTGATATCAAAGACCTACGCAAAAACTTAAAAACACACCTATTTACCTCCTACTATGGCACGCTAAATAACTCCCAACAAGACGAAAAAGGATAAGCCAGACAATACATACAGACCAGCACCCCAAGACTTAAACACATCTAGACTCCACTACCGCTTACACCGCTGAACTCCTCCTTCCACGCCTGTACATAGTTATGTGTACATAGTTACTAATGAAAGTTCAAATGTTAAAAAGTTAAATGTAATATGTACTTAGATTAGGTTATAGTTCTATTGTTCTATGTAAAAAACAGAAATGTCACTCTGTTTCTTTAATTGTTCTATGTAAACCGCACCTGATCTTCGGAAGGTTGCGGTATATAAAAATTTGTTAAATAAAATAAATAAAATAAAATAAAATCTGGGTTTTGTCATAAACTTCGCAAAGTCCACTTTGCACCCCTCACAGAACACAGAGTTCATAGGAGCAAGACTGGATACCCTTCAGGCGAAGGCTTATCTACCTGTAGACAGGGCCCACAGACTGATGGACTTGGCCAGACAGTTCCACAGCAATTCTCTGGTTTCCGCCAGGCAATTCCTGAGACTATTGGGCCACATGGCATCCAAGGTCCATGTTACTCCAAATGCCCGTCTGCACATGAGGCCTGCTTAGTGGGGCCTCAGAACTCAGTGGCTACAAGCCACAGGACGCATGAGCGACAAAGTAAGGGTGTCCAAACTGCTGGCTGCCTCCCTGCAATGGTGGCTGCATCTCCCGACTTTAGTGCACGGAGTGCCTTTTCAGCCACCACCACATACACAAGTAGTGACAAGAGATGCTTCTCTTCAGGGTTGGGGTGCACATTGCCAGGGGGCATGCACCCAAGGCCTCTGGTCTCCTTGGGAGGCCGCACAGCAGATCAACCTCTTGGAGCTCAGAGCTATCCGCTTGGCTCTCCCAAGTTTCTCTCATGCCCTCTCTCACCAGTCTGTTCTGGTTCAGACAATCAAGTCGCCATGTTCTATGTGAACAAACAAGGAGGCACAGGATCTCGACTTCTGTGTCAGGAGGCTCAAGCCCTGTGCTCATGGGCAGTCCAACAGGGCATACTTCTCAAGGCGGTTTATCTGCCCGGCCAAGAGAATTACCTGGCAGATAGGTTGTGCAGGATTCTGCAGCCACCCAAGTGGCAGTTGAATCCTCTGGTGCTCCAGAGGGTCTTCCTAAGATGGGGTCTTCCAACCATCAATCTCTTTGCCAGTCCGCTCAACCGTCAGCTACCCAGGTTCTGCTCCAGACAACCGCATCCTCTGAGAATAGCAGCAGATGCGTTTCTAATCTCTTGGTCTACGAGCCTACTGTATGTGTTTCCTCCCATGCCTCTGGTATCCCGAACCGTTTTCAAGGTGCTTCGGGACAAGGCCTCGGTGATCCTAGTAGTCCCCAGATGGCCGAGGCAACCGTGGTTTCCACTCCTTCTGCAGTTGGCTGTGGACACTCCACTTCCTCTGGGGGTGCAACCTGTTCTCCTATCTCAGTATCAGGGATCTCTCCTGCACGCCAACCTCCAGTCCCTCAATTTGATGGCCTTGATGCTGAAAGGGTAGTTCTAGCTCCCTTACTACTACCTAGGGAAGTGGAGAAAGTGGTCTTGGCGTCTAGGAGGCACTCCACTAGAAAATCTTATGCCCTCAAGTGGCGTAGGTTCTCCACCTGGTGTGCTCAGCACAAGGAGGATCCGTTTTCGTGCCTGGTGCCAGTGGTGCTACAATATTTGCTTCCCCTGTCCGACCTGGGCCTTAAATCCAACTCTGTTCGGGTCCACCTCAATGCTGTGTCAGCGCATCACTCACCGGTGGAAGGTCAGTCTCTGTCAGGCCATCCTTTAGTGGCCCGCTTCCTCAGAGGCCTCCCTTTGCTCAAGCCTCCGATTTGTCCACTAGCACACCTGAGTGGGATTTGAATGTGGTCTTGCAACAACTTACTTGCCCACCATTTGAGCCTATGGCTTCTTGTCCTTTACACTTTCTTTCCTGGAAGGCGTTGTTTTTGGTAGCTCTTACCTCAGCCAGGCGAGTCAGTGAGCTGCAAGCTCTGGTCTCAGAGCCACCATACACAAGGTTCTATAGGAACAGGGTGGTCTTATGGACGCACCCAAAAGTTCCTTCCTAAGGTTGCCTCCTCCTTCCATCTCAATCAGGAGGTGGTTCTTCTGACTTTCTTTGCCAGACCGCATGCCAGCCGGGCTGAAATGGTCCTGCATACCCTGGACTATAGGAGGGCGTTGTCCTTCTACCTTGACCGTACGCAGGGACATCGAAGGGCTGTTCAGCTCTTCGTATCTTTTGACCCTAATAAGCTGGGGTTACCTGTCTCGAAGCGTACCTTGTCCATCTGGGTGGCAGACTGTATCGCCTGGGCGTACAGGGCAGCCGGCCTCTCCTTGCAGGGTCGAGTCATGGCCCACCGTGTCAGGGCGAAGGCTGCGTCAGTAGCTCATCTCTGCTCTGTTCCGTTGGCAGACATCTGCCGGGCCGCTACCTGGTCTTCAAGTCAGACTTTTGCGGTCCACTACTGTCTTGAGAGGGAGTCCCGCTGGGACAGTGCTTTTGGACAGGTGGTACTCTGTAATCTCTTTGAGGTATAGGCAACTCCTACCCTCCCTGGGGCTCTAGAGGGAGCTCATTGTTCAGCCTTGGGTCCCCGGTAGCCTGAAGCTGGGGAGTCCCATATGTGAGGACTGACTTCCTGCTTGGTCCTGGAGAAAGAGTAGTTACTCACCTGTAACAGGTGTTCTCCAGGAGCAGCAGGATTCAGTCCTCACAACCATCCATCCTCCCCTTGGAGTTGCAGTCATATGATTCATTTTGTTATTTTTGCTGTCTTTTAGCTATGTCATCAGACTGAGCAAGATGGCACCCTTGGGCGGGAAGGGGACCGCGCATGCGCGCTGCATTCCCAAAGGCTTTCTTTGAAAGCTGGGGAAATGCTCCGCATGGGGGTTCCGTTGGCGCCGACGTCACCCATATGTGAGGACTGATTCCTGCTGCTCCTGGAGAACACCTGTTACAGGTGAGTAACTACTCTTACTAGAGCAACCTTTGACTGTTTTGAGTGCATCAACAGGACTTCATCCATCTGCATCGGTGCACGCAGGATTGCTTGGCTTCAAGCATCGGATCTTGAACAATGGGTTCAAGATAAGCTGGGTAATATCCCTTGTACCGGTGAAAACCTGTTCGGCAAGGATTGTGAAGACAAAGCCTCTCAGTTAGAATCTGAGAACACTATCCTCAATAGGCTATCTAGATCTACTTCCAACCCAGCTAGGAAAAAAAGCAGCAAAGAAAGCTTTTATTCAATAATAATCAGAAGTACTATACTTCTTATACTCCTGCTGTTCAGTGTCAGCCTCATGCTCCTCATAAGGGGCAGCAACCACCAAAGCAGGAAAAAGAAGGCTAAGTCACAGCCATCTAAGCAGACCCAGCCTCTTCAGGGTCTTTGACTCCTTTCTAGAGAACATAGCAGCTCTGCCTCTGGAGATTCCAGATGCCTTCCACATAGCTGGCAAATTCTGTCACTTTGCACACAGGTGGCATCTTATCACATCAGAGCAGTGGACTTTGTCCATAGTATGGGAGGGGTACAAGCTTCATTTACAAAGTCTACCCCCTCCCCCCGAACTCCTCCAAGAGAGTTCCATTCTCAACCTCCCCTCTCTGCTCTGTTGCTCCAAGAGGTCACCTCCCTTCTCTTGCAGGGTGCAATAGAGGAGGTTCCACCATTCCAACAGGGAATGGGCTTTTTTTCTTCATACTTCCTCATTCCAAAGAAAACAGGAAGGTACAGGCCCATTCTGGACCTCAGAGAACTGAACAAGTACCTACTAAGGGAGAAGTTCAAAATGATCTCCCTAGGAACCCTTTTCCCCTATCTCCAGAGTCAGGATTGGCTCTGTTCTCTAGATCTAAAGGAAGCATACACTCACATACTTATTCATTCACTTCATGTTTCAAGGGAGACAATTATCAATACAGAGTCCTGCCTTTCGGCCTCACTTCTGCCCCAAGAGTCTTCATAAAATGCATGGTGGTAGTGGCTGCATTCCTAAGGACTCCCTTACTTAGACAACTGGCTCATTCAAGCAAGCACCTCTCTAGAGGCCAGCCTATCCCTCTCACGTACCACGCAGGTACTACAAAACTTGAGATTTGTGATAAATCTTCCAAAGTCCAAACTCGTCCCCTCTCAAACTTTAGAGTTTATAGGGGCTCTCCTAGACACTCAGCAATCAAAGGCATTTCTGCCCCAACTCTGCTGTGCTCAACTCAATCAGTTAGCATCTCAGGAACACCTCAAAAACTTTCTCACCGCTCAAGAAATGCTACAGCTTCTGGGCCATGTGGCATCAATGGTGCATGTTGTTCCATATGCTCATCTACATATGTGCATAGCACAATAGACACTTTGCATCCCAGTGGTCTCAGGCTGTAGGTCGTCTGGGAGACAAAATAGCAGTCTCTACCCTCCTAATCTCATCTCTCTAGTGGTGGCAATCCCCAAAAGACCACCTGGTAGGGTTACCATTTCAGATGCCAGCACATCAATGTACCCTGACATGGATGCGTCCAGATTGGGCTGGAGAGCTCATCTGGACACTCTCTCCATTCAGGGACTCTGGTCTCATCAGGAGTCACAACTCCACATAAATCTGCTGGAATTCAGAGCCATTCACAATGCTCTCAAAGTGCTCCAGGACCATCTTCGAGACCGCACAATTCTAGTTCAGACAGACAATCAAGTAGCTATGTTCTACTTGAACAAGCAGGGCAGAACAGACTCTTGGACCCACCACAGCGAGGCTCTACATCTGTGGTCCTTTGCAATACAGCATCAGATTTACCTGCATGCGGTGTATCTTCCAGGCAACCACAATGTCTTAGCAGACAAACTAAACCAAGTCCTTCTCCCCAACGAGTGGTCTCTTATGCAGACAAAGTCTTTCACATTTTTCAAATCTGGGAGACCCCAGAGATAAACCTGTTTGCAAGTCTTTAGAATGCCAAGCTTCCTCATTTCTGCACCAGGACTCCTGCACTCCACAGCCAGCAAGTGGATGCTTTTCACCTCCACTGGAGTCAGGGCTTCCTATATGCCTTCCCTCCCATTCCCCTAATTCCCAAGACTCTTTTCAAACTTCAGAGAAACAAGGGCTGCATGATACTCATAGCCCCATGCTAGCTTTTGGGGAGACTGCTAGGTACCTATGCCCTAGATTGGCCACTGTTGGAAACAGGATACTGAGCTGATGGACTTTGGTCTGACCCAGTATGGCATATCTTATGTTCTTATGTTCTACATCTGTCTCAGGCTCCATCCCAATCTGCAGTCCCTCCATCTCACAGCATGGCTGCTGAGGGCATAGCTGTCCAGGATATTAACCTTTCCCAGGAGGTTAAGGACAATCCTCATAGCTTCTAGGAAGCCATCCACCAGGTGCTCCTACACCTTCAAGTGGTGTAGATTTTCTCTCTGGTGTTCTCAGAGGGATCTTAACCCCTTCTCAGCTCTGGTAGCAGTATTACTTGAGTATCTCCCCCACCTTTCTTCTTCTGGACTCAAAACCAATTCGGTAAGAGTACATCTAAGTGCAATTGCGGCCTCTCACATGCCCTTAGATGGCCAGCCCATCTCTTCTCAGCTGCTAGTGAATGCTTCATGAGGGGTCTTCTATTAATTTAACTTCCCATTAAGCACCCTCCAGTGGCATGGGACCTTAATGTTGTTCTAGGACAGCTTCTCAAGCCACCCTTTGAACTTCTAGCTACGACGTCACTGAAGTTTCTCACCTGGAAGGTCATCTTCCTTATTGCAATCACTTTAGCTAGACGCATTAGTGAGCTCCAGGCTTTGGTGGCTGACCCTCCTTATACACGATTCCACCATGATAAGGTTGTCCTTAGGACTCATCCTCACTTTATGCCGAAGGTGGTCTCACCTTTCCATTTAAACCAGTCAGTCTATCTTTCTGTATTTTTCCCTAGACCTCATTCCTCTAGAGCAGAGGCAACTCTTCACACTCTGGACTGCAAACATGCCTTAGCTTTTTATCTCCAGTGAACTTGAGGGCATCGAAAAGCTTCCCAGCTTTTCATTTCCTTTGACTCAAGTCACCTTGACTTGCTAGTATCCAAATGAACTCTCTCTAAATGTATAACTGACTGCATCACTTTTGCCTATGAAAAGGCAGGACTTTCTCTCGAGGATCATGTCACTGCCCATAATGTTCGAGCCATTGCTGCCTCTAGGGCAAATCTATGCTCTGTAGCTATTGACAAGACATGCAAGCAGCAACTTGGTCTTCGGTCCACACTTTTGCTGCTCACTACTGCCTAGACAAGGACTCCTGCAGGGATGCCTTGTTTGGCCAAGCAGTTCTCCAGCATCTTTTTCAGACTTAGAGCAACTCCTACCCTCTGTCCTGGGTTTCGATACCAGACATTCTTGGAGGACACATGACCTCTCTAGGCATATCTGTGCATCCACAGCTGACCCTGAGGACATCTCTCTAGCATCTCCTAGCTAGGGGAGTCCCATATGTGAAGACTACATTCCTGCTTGTTCCTGGAAATAGCGTAGTTACTCGCCTGTAACAGGTGATCTCCGGGAACAGTAGGAATTTAGTCTTCACAACCCACCATCCTCCCCTAGGAGTTGTAGGTCTCTTCTCTTTCTCTCCTTTTATCTCAGCTACAAACTCAACTGAGGCGTAAGAGCTGGAAAGGCGGGAAGGCAGCTACGCAGGTGCAGTGGGATGCTCCCAAAGGCTTTCCTATTGGACGCTGGGGAGCGTTCCCGTGTGGACTCCGTCGGTACCGACATCATCCATATGTGAAGACTAAATTCCTGCTGTTCCCGGAAATCACCTGTTACAGGTGAGTAACTATGCTTTATCTATAAGCTTGTCCAGCTTTCTCCATTTCTACCTGTCTCCTACTTATCCTCATAACTTTTTGCAACTTCCTAGTCTATGTCTTTTGAGGCACGGCTAACATTTAATCCATTACCTATTTCTTCTCTGTGCTGAAGCTGTATCCAGAATTCTCCATTTTCCTCTCCCTGCTTGAATCTCCTTGAGCGAATACCCCCTCTTCCTGTTTTTCTTTCCCATCTGTGCTGATTTCTCTCTCAGCATAAGTTTGGGCACATTTACCTGCCAGCTTGTGAGTCCTGTGTGTCCATTGATATATTTATTCTATCACTGTTAGTGTGCTGTTTATTTATCTGTAGGCTTGTCCAGCTTTCTCCATTCCTACTTGTCTCCTACTTATCCTTATAACTTTTTGCAACTTCCTAGTTTCTGTCTTTTGAGGCAAAGCTAATGATTAATCCACTACCTATTTCTTCTCTGTTCTGGTTTTATATCCAGCATTCTCCATTTTCCTCCTCCTGCTTGAATCTCCCTGAGTGATAACCCCCTCCCCAACACTCGAGCTTTGCTTAACCCCCTTCTCCTTTTTTTTCATTTCCTATGTGTGCTGATTTCTCTCTCTGTCTCAGCATAGAGAAGCTGCTTACCTACTTTGCAGCCGGTTTGGGCACATTTATCTTCCAGCTTGTGAGTCCTGTGGGTCCATTGATAGAATAAATATATCACTGTTAGTGTGTTGTTTATCTGTCTCTACCACTGTGTTTGTGCTATTTATTTATCTGTAAACTTGTCCAGCTTTCTTCATTCCTACCTGTTTCCTACTTATTCTCATAACTTTTTGCAATTTTCTACTCTCTGTCTTTTGAGGCAAAGCTAACATTTAATCCACTAGCTATTTCTTCTTTGTGCTGATGTTGTATCCAGCATTCTCCATTTCCCTCCCCCTGCTTGAATCTCCCTGAGTAATTAACCCTCCTCCCCGCTTTGGGAGAAACTTCTGGTGGGTGCCAAGGACAACCTTGTCGTGGAAGAACTGCATAGATAGAAAGTGGTGCTCTAGTGCCTGGAGCTCGCCAAGCTATCTGGCTAAAATTATGGTTATGAGAAAAATCATTTTCCAGGTGAGATGTTTGAGCAACTTGGATATGAGTTCAGACAGGATGACATTGATGTCCTAGGCTGGCATGGGAGGCCGGATGGGCGGGTTGGTGTGCATGAGGCCCTTCATGAATTGGGCAACAACTGGGTGCACTGAGACAGGGTGTCCATCAACTGGGTCACGTGAAGCGGCGATGGCAGAAAGATGGTTGTTTTGAAGGCCAGGGTGGGTGTAGGGGGTATGAGAGTATCTGTCCCACTAAGCATTGGACAGGTTCTTGGCTGTTGGATGAAACCCAGTGAGCAAAATGAGACCACTTGTGCTGGTAGGAACATTGAGTGGAGGGCCGAAGTGAGGCAGAGAGCACTGTGGGATCCCAGTGCCCAGAATCCCCCATGCTATGACGGAAAGGCTCTGGAGGTTGAGATGGAAGAGATGGCCCTGATGCTGGTTGAGGAGGCCTGGCTGTGCTCCCAGGGACATGGGGGGCTCCTGCAGGAGTGCCAGCAGAAGAGGGAACCAGAGCGGCCAAGGCCAGGATGACTGACACCTTGTCTTTTGTGATCTTCAGAAAGACTCACGTGATGGACGGGAATGGGGGAAAGACATACAGAAGGCCCTGGGACCAGTCCAGTGAGAAAACATTTGGCGTTTGGCGCTGTGGGCATGGCCAGACAGAGCAGAAGGCTAGACTTTTGGCATTGTCCGCAGAGGCAAACAGGTCCATAACTGGTTTGCCCCACACAGAGAAGATGTAGCAAAGGATCTCGGTATTGAGAGACGATTCGTGTGGATCCAGTTGACGACGACGGCAAGTTGGTTCTGAGTTCCTGGGAGGTAGGTGGTCTGTAAGATGGCCCCAGTGAACAGGGCAAAGTTCCAGAGCTGTGTGGCCTTGCGGAAAAGGTGTTGTAAGCCCGTCCCTCCCTGATTGTTAATATAGAAAATGGAGACTTGGTAGTTCGTATGTATAAGTACTAGTTGATGACATATGTGGTCGGCAAAAACTTTGAGTGCGTAGTATACCACTTGCAGCTCCAGTATATTGATGTGTAGGGTGCCCTCTTGGGGGAACAACATTCCCTGAGTGGAAAGGTGAAGCAGGTGGGCCGCCCACCCTTACCCTTACCCATTGTCAGGGTGATTTGAGGAGGGGTGCTTGAAAGAGGCAGCCCACTGAGATGTTGGTCGAGCACATCCACCAATGAAGACTGTCTAGGAGAGTGGCTCTGTGTGGACCCTCCAGAGAAATTTGAGCATGCAGAAGTTGAGTGTGTTGGCACCAGTTGAGTCTGAGGTGCCACTGCAGTGGCTGCATATGCAAGCGTTCAAAGGGAACATCATGCATAGCAGCAGCCATGTGCCCCAGTAACCTCAGAAGCCAGCAGGCTGATGTCATGTGGTGAAGCCACAGTGGAGTAGAGATACTGTAAGACTTGAGTCTGCAATTCGAGGAAGAATGCTTGGGCCTGTAGAGCATCCATGTATGCCCTGATGAAATTACATAAGAACATAGAAGAACATAAGATATGCCATACTGGGTCAATCCAAGGTCCATCAAGCCCAGTATTCTGTTTCCAACAGTGGCCAATCTAGGTCATATGTACTGTGGTGAAGAGCGCCCTCCTGTGGCTATGGAGAGCGATGAAAATCCTGAAGTGCAACAGGATTTATGCCAGATTGACAGTGCTGGAAAGAAAGAGAGACTTCGTTCTGCTGAGCTGAGCATGGATACCAGCCCAGGGGAGGAGTCGTGCAGTCCTGATTGGGCACACCCAGTGCTTGGAAGGGGCGTGTCTAGAAGAGAACCTGGTTTTAAACCGGAGTATGGCTTTGCTATGGGGGAGAAGGAGAAGGAGAAGGGGAAGAAGAAGAGAAGGAGCCCAGGGAATGGTCAGAGTACCGTGAGCACTCAGAGGAGCAGCAGTCAGAGAGAGAAGGCTAGCAGCCAAGGACTGAGCCGAAGCAGTAGAAGAAGACCTGCAAGAATCTGTTCAGAGGCAATAAATGGAAGTCCTGAGGAAAGTGGACCTAGCCCTGGAATAGACACCTGGAGGAAGGCAGAGCCCTGGGAGAGGAAGCCTTCACGGCAGGCAAGAGAGAAAAAGAACTCATTCTGGGAATTACAGCTTGGCCCAGAGAGGCACGGGAACTCTCATAGCTGGAGGACGTCTGAGCCACCTAGAATAAGAGGGGCTTGGCAACCAGTAAGCGATTTGCCAAAGAGTTTCCAGAGTGAAGGTAAACCCAACTCTCCTATATTTGAAACCTTAACAAAAGAGCCTAAGAGTTACTCTGATTCACTTAACCTGAGAGAGGAAAAGGGAAACAGCCTTAATCAAGAGGGAAGTTTAATAACTGATAACAATTCCTTATCTAGCAGACAACAGGCTGAATTGCTTCTCCAGGATTTTAAAGAGTTTTTAAAGCTAAAAGCAAACAGACAGCCAGTATTGCAGGAAGCTAATAATTCTATACAGTCTGAGGAATTAATGCAGGATAATTCTGACTTACCTGATTGTGAGAGCATGGACTGTACTATTTGTTGTGTGGAAATACCAAACTGAAGAAAACTGATTATGCCGTGTATGAGTTGAATACTACGGAGCTGTTTTGCTGCCATGCTAGGAAAGCTTTAATTACCTGCACCTGAAGTGCCCCAGCACTGTGAACGTAACAGTGTATGAAAAGAGGCTGCATTTAAAGTGAATGACCTCTTGGGGCAGAGCTGAGTAAACTGCTTAGAAGTAAAGCTGAATTTCTACTTTAAGTTGACTTTATACCTGAGTTCTTTCTGTTCGTGTTAAAGCACCTGTTTTGTTCATATTTCTGAATTTGTCATGCGATGGAAGAATAACCTTAACCATAATAAAAATACTTGCAAATAAGCCTTACCGTCTCTGGCGCACAACTACACTTTATTTCTGAGTGAAAGGAGCAGAAAAACTACAGTACCCAGCATTCCAGGGGAATAGGTTTTAAACTCCTTCCTCACGAGGCAATAGGCCCCCCTCCTGTCTTTAGCCCTAAGGCGGGGCAGGAGCGCCGCAAGTGGCTACGTGGCAGGATCATCCCACGCATGCGCAAGGTGCCGCGCAGAAGAAAGCTACAGGAAAGCAACTGCCAAGAAAGACCCCGGCTGCAGACCATCCTGAAGGGAAGGAAAGAGTCACAGCATCGGAGGACCACTGGCTGCAACGTGATTGTGAAAGTGTGAAGCAACACCTGAGCCAGGTAATAAGTGTCCACCTGGGAAAGGTTAAGGATACAGGGCTAAGGGGTGATTGCTAGCAAGTTGAAAAAAAAAAAAAAAAAAAGGAAAGTATTTTTTTTAAAGTGTAAGGTACCGCACTTGGTTTTTTTTCTGTGTGTTTGTCTTCACAGGAGTTGAAGATGTCTCTGGATCCAGCGGAGGTGTTCAAGTGGATGGCCACTCAACTGGAGAGACAGAGGGACTTAAGTTTGGAGTTCGAAGAAAAAAATGCTGCTGCCCTGCAGGCTCAGCAGCAACCCCTATTGGACATGCTGCAAGCTTGGGTAGCTGAGCAGAAGAAGCCACCAGAGATACCATCCGCTCCCCCAGATTTTTCTACTACAGCTGCGCTTAGTTTAAACGCAGGGACAATGTTTAATTTTGGCCAGTTGAAGGACAATGAGGATGTAGATAACTTCATTGAATGTTTTGAGAGAGTGGCACAGTTAAGTGCATGGCCAAAAGAATGTTGGGCCATTAGGTTTGCGGCATCCCTTACGGGTGAAGCAATGGCTGCCTATAGGAGTATGCCACCGGAACTTGCTGGAAATTATGAGGAGGTGAAAAGAGCGGTCAGGGAAAGGCTAGGCCTTACACCGCTAGCCTACCATAATCTCCTGCGAGCGGTAAGATTAAAACAGGATGAGACCCCGAAAGCCTTAGCTTATAGAATACGCATGTTGTTAAACAAGTGGCTTAATCCAGGGGGTAGATCCAAAGAAGCTATAATGGATAGTCTTGTTGTAGAGCAATATATGAATGCTGTACCTACTGAAATAAGAACCTTCCTGATTCTGCAGAGCTGCAAGACCCCACAGGAGGCAGTAGACCTCACAGAACGCTTCTTAGAGGCCAAAGTAATGGCTCATGAAGGCAGTAGTGCTTTAAAGGGGGCAGCAATACCCGAATCAGAAAGGAGGTGGGAATTTAAAAATGAAGCAAGCAAAATGGGTATGCCAACCATGAAGGCTAGGATTCCGCCTAGGAAATGTTTCAAATGTGGGCGAGAAGGGCATGTGCAGAAGAATTGTTTTAAAACTGCCTTAGTAGCAGTAAATGCACAAAAGACCCGAGAAGGATTTCTCATTGAGGTAGAGGTGCAGGGAATTGCCACCACCGCGTTACTTGATTCTGGCGCGGAGCAGACAATGCTCTCCAAGGCGCTGTGGCAGCAAGTCCAAGCATCGGGGGTAGCAATTCAGCCTGTCCACAATGTGAAAATCCGCTGTGTTCACGGAGGTACTTCACTATACCCCGTGTACAACCTTCAAGTGAAAGCGCTAGGTGTGGTTAGGAAAGTTCCCATTGCAGTAGTGCCCAAGCTTCCAAACCCTATGGTTTTAGGAAGGGATTGGCCCCATTTTTATAGGGAAATGAGACAAGGCCTAACCCCTAAGGGAGCCCTGGTAGCTACAAGAGCCCAAGCTAAGGACTCAGAGAATGGAGAAGATCCTACTGATGAAGCCTTTGGAAGTCTTCCTTCACATGAGGATCTGATAGCCGCACCAGAAGGAAAGGTGAAGAAAACGAAAGCGCAGAAGTGTAATGAGAGACAGGATCGTTCTCAGCATAGGGCAGAAACTCAGGCTGGCCAGGAATTGCCCTGGGTGCCAGAAGAACTAGTTGGGAAATTTCCAACATTCCCCAACGAGCAACTAGCTGACCCTGCCTTAAGTCAGGCGTTTAAATGGGCCCAGAGTGATAGGGATACCCTACCCAGGTTTTTTCTGGATACCGGAATTCTGTATAGAGAGAGCAAGGATCCCTATACGGGCGACACGCGCAAACAGGTGGTGGTGCCTGCAACCTTCAAAAACTTAGTTTTGAGGCTGGCCCACGACCATCCGGTCGGAGGACACAAGGGCATCCGAAGCACGTTGGACCAGATCCTGGCGAGGTTCTATTGGCCGGGTGTTTTCAAAGAAACAGCGAGGTTCTGCGAAGCCTGTCCAACATGCCAGCGGGTCTCTGCCATCCATCCGAAAGAAGTTCCAATGATATCAACCCCGGTTATTACAGAACCCATCCATAGAATGGCTATGGACATTGTTGGTCCTTTAATCAAGACACCGCGGGGGTTTCAATATATTTTAGTGGTCATTGACCAAGCAACACGGTTTCCTTGGGCCATGCCACTACGTACTATATCAGCTAAGGCCGTGGCGGCTGAACTTATAAAACTGTTTTGCGAGGTTGGCTTCCCTCGCGAAGTTCTGACAGATAGGGGAAGCAATTTCCTTTCTAAGTATTTAGCCCAAGTTTGGGAAGCGTTTGACATCCGCCATATCAAGACCTCAGCCTATCATCCACAAAGCAATGGGCTAGTGGAAAGACAAAATCAGACTATTAAAAGAATGCTGCGCCGCAGTCTGGAAGGAAATATGGCCAACTGGGATACTATGCTCCCATTCATCCTCTATGCTTCAGGGAGAGGAAGCAGTCGTCCCTAGGGACAGCGCCATATGAGCTAATGTATGGTCGATCACCCCGTGGGGTATTGGATATCCTGAAAGAACAGTGGGTAGAGCACGACGTACATGAAGTGGGAGTACCTGAATTCCTAAAGGATCTAAAAGGTCGCTTACGCCGCACCACACAAGTGGCAGAAGTCAATCTAAGACACAATCAGCGACGACAGAAGACTTATTATGACCAAGGCACACGGCCGCGCCAGTTAGCCGTGGGAGACAAGGTCATAGTGATGGTGGCAGGCCCAGACCCGAAATTTGAGAGCCAATGGAAAGGCCCATGTACGGTGGTCCGGCCAGTGGGTCCAGTATCTTATCTTGTGGAGAATAAGAGAGGACGCCAACAAGTGTACCACATCAACCTTTTGAAGCCTTGGCACAATAGGACAGCCCTAGCTCAGGTAGCCACCGTTGTGCAAGACATAAAAGTGGTAGAAAAGACACAGATCAGCTCCAGATCCCTGAGTGGAATCATGTGCTGTGCCTCTGGTCAGAAGCCAGCCCGTGATATCTTAAGGGGGGGGGGGGGGGATCTGTGGTGAAGAGCGCCCTCCTGTGGCTATGGAGAGCGATGAAAATCCTGAAGTGCAACAGGATTTATGCCAGATTGACAGTGCTGGAAAGAAAGAGAGACTTCGTTCTGCTGAGCTGAGCATGGATACCAGCCCAGGGGAGGAGTCGTGCAGTCCTGATTGGGCACACCCAGTGCTTGGAAGGGGCGTGTCTAGAAGAGAACCTGGTTTTAAACCGGAGTATGGCTTTGCTATGGGGGAGAAGGAGAAGGAGAAGGGGAAGAAGAAGAGAAGGAGCCCAGGGAACGGTCAGAGTACCGTGAGCAGTCAGAGGAGCAGCAGTCAGAGAGAGAAGGCTAGCAGCCAAGGACTGAGCCGAAGCAGTAGAAGAAGACCTGCAAGAATCTGTTCAGAGGCAATAAATGGAAGTCCTGAGGAAAGTGGACCTAGCCCTGGAATAGACACCTGGAGGAAGGCAGAGCCCTGGGAGAGGAAGCCTTCATGGCAGGCAAGAGAGAAAAAGAACTCATTCTGGGAATTACAGCTTGGCCCAGAGAGGCACGGGAACTCTCATAGCTGGAGGACGTCTGAGCCACCTAGGATAAGAGGGGCTTGGCAACCAGTAAGCGATTTGCCAAAGAGTTTCCAGAGTAAAGGTAAACCCAACTCTCCTATATTTGAAACCTTAACAAAAGAGCCTAAGAGTTACTCTGATTCACTTAACCTGAGAGAGGAAAAGGGAAACAGCCTTAATCAAGAGGGAAGTTTAATAACTGATAACAATTCCTTATCTAGCAGACAACAGGCTGAATTGCTTCTCCAGGATTTAAAAGAGTTTTTAAAGCTAAAAGCAAACAGACAGCCGGTATTGCAGGAAGCCAATAATTCTATACAGTCTGAGGAATTAATGCAGGATAATTCTGACTTACCTGACTGTGAGAGCATGGACTGTACTATTTGTTGTGTGGAAATACCAAACTGAAGAAAACTGGTTATGCCGTGTATGAGTTGAATACTACAGAGCTGTTTTGCTGCCATGCTAGGAAAGCTTTAATTACCTGCACCTGAAGTGCCCCAGCACTGTGAACGTAACAGTGTATGAAAAGAGGCTGCATTTAAAGTGAATGACCTCTTGGGGCAGAGTTGAGTAAACTGCTTAGAAGTAAAGCTGAATTTCTACTTTAAGTTGACTTTATACCTGAGTTCTTTCTGTTCGTGTTAAAGCACCTGTTTTGTTCATATTTCTGAAATTGTCATGCGATGGAAGAATAACCTTAACCATAATAAAAATACTTGCAAATAAGCCTTACCGTCTCTGGCGCACAACTACACTTTATTTCGGAGTGAAAGGAGCAGAAAAATTACAGTACCCAGCATTCCAGGGGAATAGGTTTTAAACTCCTTCCTCACAAGGCAATAGGCCCCGCTCCTGTCTTTAGCACTAAGGCGGGGCAGGAGCGCCGCAGTACCTAGCAGTTTCCCCAAGAGACACAAGTTCCACAATGCTTGTACTGGGTCAAGCATTGATATCTTCGGTCACTTCTTAATAATGGTTTATGGACCTTTCCTCCAGGAACTTGTCCAAACCTTTTTTAAACCCAGCTACACTAACAGCCTTTACTACATCCTCCGGTAACAAATTCCAGAGTTTGATTACACGTTGAGTGAAAAAATATTTTCTTTTATTAGTCTTAGTTTACCCTGTAGCTTCATTGCATGTCCCCTAGTCTTTCTATATTCTGATAAGGTAAACAATCGATCTACGTTTACCCGTTCCACTCCGTTCATTAATTTATAGACTTCTATCATATCTCCCCTCAGCCGTCTTTTTCCAGGTTAAAGAGCCCTAACCTTTTTAGCCTTTCTTCATAGGAGTATCCTTCCATCCCCTTTACCATTTTGGTGGCTCTTCTCTGTACCTTTTCTAAAATCGCTATATCCTTTTTAAGATACGGCGACCAGAATTGCAAACAATATTCAAGGTGCGGTCTCACCATGGAACGATATAGAGGCATTATAATATCTTTTGTTTTATTTTCCATTCCTTTCCTTATCATACCTAGCATTCTATTTGCTCTCTTGGCCGCCGCTGCACACTGGGCCGAGCGTTTTAACATGGTATCCACAATGACGCCTAAATCTTTTTCCTGGGTGGTGGTTCCTAATGTGGAACCTTGCATTGTGTAACCATAGTTTGGGTTGTTCTTCCCTAGGTGCATAACCTTGCACTTGTCCACATTAAATTTCATCTGCCATTTTGATGCCCAGTCTTCCAATTTATCAAGATCCTCTTGCAATTTTTCACAATCCTCTTGGGTTTTAACAACTTTAAATAGTTTTGTGTCATCTGCAAATTTGATAACCTCACTCGTTATTCCACTTTCCAGGTCATTTATGAATATGTCAAAAAGCAGCGGACCCAGCACAGATCCCTGGGGTACACCACTAGTCACCTTCCTCCATTGGGAAAATTGGCCATTTAGCCCTACCCTCTGCTTTCTATCTTTTAACCAGTTCCTGATCCACAATAGTACACTGCCTCCTATCCCATGACTCTTTAGTTTTGCCAAAAGTCTCTGATGAGGGACCTTGTCAAAGGCTTTCTGAAAGTCCAGATACACAATATCAACCGACTCACCTTTGTCCACCTGTTTATTCACTCCTTCAAAAAAACATAACAGATTAATAAGACAAGATCTTCCTTGTCTAAAGCCATGTTGGCTGTCTCCCATTAGGTTGTGACTATCTACATGCTGAGTAATTTTATTCTTTATGATGGTTTCTGCCATTTTTCCCGGTACTGACGTCAGGCTCACCGGTCTGTAGTTTCCCGGATCACCCCTGGAACCCTTTTTAAAAATTGGTGTTACATTGGCGATCCTCCAATCTTCAGGTATTAGAGATGATTTTAATGATAGTTCACAGATTACTGATAGCAGTTCTGCAATCTCATATTGCAGTTCTTTCAACACCCTTGGATGTATACCATCTGGCCCAGGTGATTTGCTACTCTTCAGTTTATCTAATAGTTGTAAGACATCTTCCCGATGTATCGATATTTCCTTCAATTCTTCCGCACCTTTAAATACCACTTCAGTCATGGGTAACATCCCTACATCTTCCTCGGTAAAGACCGAAGCAAAGAATTCATTCAGTCTCTCCGCTATCGCCTTGTCGCCTCTTAGTGCTCCTTTAACCCCTTTATCATCTAATGGACCAACTGACTCTCTCACAGGTTTTTTGCTACGAATGTACTTGAAAAGGTCTTTATTTCGTGTTTTTGCTTCCGCAGCAAGCTTCTTCTCAAATTCTCTCTTTGCCTGCCTTATCAATGTCTTGCATTTGATTTGCCAGTGCTTGTGCTGTTTCCAGGTTTCGTCGTTTGGCTCTTTTTTCCATTTCCTGAAAGATGCTTTTTTGGCAACAACAGCCTCTCTGACCTCACCTTTAAACCATGCTGGCTGTTTTTTGGACTTCCTTCCACTTTTCTTAAAGCATGGAATACAGCTGGTCTGGGCTTCCAAGATAGTATTTTTCAACAACACCCAAGCTTGATGTACGTCTTTAACCTTCGCAACTGCTCCTTTTAGTTTTTTCTTAACTGTTTTCCTCATTTTATCATAGTCTCCCTTTCGAAAGTTAAAAAGTAGTACTGTGGATTTCCTTACTATCCCTCCTCCACTAATTAAATCAAAGGCAATCATGTTATGATCACTATTACCAAGTGGCCCCAACACCCTTATCTCTTGCACTAGATCTGGTGTTCCACTAAGGACTAGGTCTAATATGGCTTCCCCTCGGGTCGGTTCATGAACCAACTGCTCCAAGAAGCAGTCATTTATTTCATCTAGGATCTTTATCTCCCTAGCATGTCCTGACGTGACACTGACCCAGTCGATACCGGGGTAATTGAAATCAGCCATTATTATTACTGCGCTGTAACTTTTGTTAGCTTCCTTGATTTCTTTGAGCATTTCATCATCCATTTGGTCATTCTGGCCAGGTGCTCGATAGTACACCCCCACTGCCATCGCCTTCCCCCTTTCATATGGAATTTCAATCCATATAGATTCTACAGCAGATTTTGTTTCTTGCAAAACTTTAATCCTTTCTGAGTCAATGCCCTCTCTATCATAGAGCGCAACCCCTCCACCAATTTGATCAGCTCTATCATTACGATATAGTTTGTACCCAGGTATCACAGTGTCCCACTGGTTGTCCTCCTTCCACCATGTCTCTGATATTCCAATCATATCTAACCTTTCATTTAGTGCTATATATTCTAACTCTCCCATCTTATTCTTTAGACTTCTAGCATTTGCATACAAGCATTTTAGAGAATGTATTTTATTCATGTTAATTTGGCTATTGTTAGACATGGGTAAATTGGGATCTTTAAGCTCTGTCTGCTCCATACTCGAGGGCATTTGGGCTACTTTACTCTTTTGTGGAACCTCTCTGCTTTTGGTAGTATCCTTCAAGGAAACATTCTTCCGAACCATCCGCTCTTGGGCGACTGTCGGCTTTCCCCTAATATCTAGTTTAAAAGCTGCCCTATCTCCTTTTTAAAGGTTAATGCCAGCAGCCTGGTTCCATCCCGGTTAAGGTGAAGCCCATCCCTTCGGAAGAGCCCCTCTTTTCCCCAGAATGTTCCCCAGTTCCTAACAAATCCAAAACCATCTCTGCACCATTGTTTCATCCACGCATTGAGACTCCGGAGCTCTGCCTGCCTTTTGGGTCCTGCGCGTGGAACAGGAAGCATTTCGGAGAATGCTACCCTGGAAGTTCTGGATTTCAACTTCCTACCTAAAAGCCTAAATTTTGCCTCCAGAACCTCCCTATCACATTTTCCTATGTCATTGGTACCGACATGTACCAAGACAGCAGACTCCTCCCCAGCACTATCTAAGACCTTATCTAGGTGGCGCTTGAGGTCCGCTACCTTCGCACCAGGCAGACATGTTACCAGGCGATCCTCACGTCCACCAGCCACCCAGCTATCTACATGCCTAATGATCGAATCACCAACTATAACGGCTGTCCTAACCCTTCCCTCATGGGCACACACTCTATTTGGGAGTGCTACATGCCTTGAGAATGGACTGGAAATCACGCCCCTCCCTGCCATGTTTCCCCTTCTATGTTTAGCTGTGCTACCACTGATTCCTGCGGGGGAGGGGGTGGCACAGCTGAGCTCAGTGGCAGGCCATGTGCTTCAGCACACATGGCCTGGTGCTTTTGACCCCCCTTCAGACATAACTTCGGGAATTCAGAAGCGGCAGGCCAAATTGAGGGTCTGCTGAGGAGTGGGCTCGGACTTTCGGTATTCAAGATGAAGCTGAGGGTCTGCAGAGTGGCGCAGGTGTCCTGCACAGCTTGAGTGGTGGTAGCTTGACTGATGCCAGAGATGATCCAGTTGTCGAGGTAGGGGTAGATGCAATGACCTTGATGCCGCAGATGCATGACTACCACTGCCAGGCACTTGGTGAAAATGTGGGAGGCGGACTAAAGTTCAAATGGGAGGACTTTGCACTGAGAGTGCTGATCAACAAAGGTGAAGCAAAGGAACTTACAGCAGAGGGGATGGATGGGAATATGGGTGTAAGCATCTTTAAGTCTAGAGAGGCAAGCCAATCGCGATGACTGAGCAGGGGAATTATAGTGCTCAAGGAATGCATCTTGAACTTTTCTTGCTTAATGAAGAGTTTAAGGTGACAGAGGTTCAGGATCAGACAAAGGCCTCCGTTTTTTGGGGGGATGAGGAAGAAGCAAGAATAAAACCCTCAACCTCTTTTGCTGGCTTTGAGGAGAAGCTGAGTTATCTCCTTTGCCAGGAGGGGCACATGATGGTCCGGGAGGCGGTTGGAGTCAGGTGGAGCGAGGAACCAGAGCCTGTACTGGACAATGGAGAGAACCCAGCAGTCAGAGATGATGGATTGCAATGCCTCTGTGAAGTAACGGACGTGTTTCCCCACTGGCAGGTAATCAAAAGGTGGGTTTGGGAAGGGTGGTTTGAGGAAGGGGCTGAGGCATCCATTCACGTTGGTGAGCCTGTTGCAGGTTTGTCTGACCTTGGGACCACGGTGGAAGCTATCATGGATAGGGCTGGTACTGCCACTGCGGGTAGAACTGGTAGTGATAGGGGCAGTGGTAGGTAGGTAGAGAGGTGTGCAGCGGGTGGAGGAAGGTGTTTCTGCCAGCTGAGCCGTCAACTCTTGGATGGTGGAGGACTGATCCTTTACCTCTGAGATGGCCTCTTGAATCTTGGACCCAAAGAGGCTATTGCCCAGGCAGGTTGCGTCTGCTAGGCAGTCATGGAGGTCCTCCCAGAGTCCAGAAACACATAGCCATGGCTGCAGATTGGGCCACCAATTCCTAGATGTCGTACATGGCACGGATAATTTATTTATTTATTTTTATTTTATTTAACAGGTTTATATACCGCTTTATCATTTCAATCAAAGCGGTTTGCATTGAAACTTAAACTTGGTAATGTACATTAAACAGGAACATTGATAACTTGGATTTGGATTTGGATAATTTTGATAAAGTGTTATAAGGACTCATGCAAATCTGTGGCTAGCTGGGCTGGGTCCACTGAGGCAGAGTCCTTCTTCTGAAGGAGGAGATCATGATGATAATGCAGCATGTGGAGCTGATGAGCCAAAATGTGCATGGCAAGGGTGCTGCTCTGGTACGATTTCTGACCTACTGCATCTAAGGTGTGATGCCCTTTTCCAGGGGGAGTTTGAGACAGTGGCTTGGTACTTTTAGACTTTTTAAGGGCAGCCGCTGATACGACCGATAGTAGGATTTGGAAGCCCGGTGCCAGGAGGACCTTGTACCTCAGGTCAAGCTGGCAGGATGCCAGATAGAGGCTTGGAGGTCTTGGAGCACCTGCGGGACTGGGAGTGTGGGAATCTCTTTGGGAGTGCTACATGCCTTGAGAATGGACTGGAAATCACGCCCCTCCCTGCCATGTTTCCCCTTCTATGTTTAGCCGTGCTACCACTGATTCCTGCGGGGGAGGGGGTGGCACAGCTGAGCTCAGTGGCAGGCCATGTGCTTCAGCACACATGGCCTGCTGCTTTTGACCCCCCTTCAGACATAACTTCGGGAATTCAGAAGCGGCAGGCCATGTGTGCCAAAGTACATGGCCTGTCACCGAGCTTAGCCATCCTCCCCCCCTGCTACCGGAATTGGCAGTAGTGCGGCACAGCTCAGCACAGGGGTGTGGAGAAAGGCAGCATGGCTTGGTGCAAGAGGAGGGCAGCAGGCCATCTGTGCCAAAGCACATGACCTGCCACCCACCGAGATTTGCTGCCCTAGGTGGCCGCTTAGTGGACAGGCCGGCCCTGCCACTTCATTCTCTGCAGTGATGTAAGTTACAATAAAGGGCCCCAAGCAAAATTTTGCTAAGGGCCTGACGGCAAACTTACTTCATTGTGTTTGCTGTGCTGTCTCCACTCTTGAAAGTTTGAAGCAGGCCTGGCAAGGAACAGCTGCCAAGCTCGCAGCAGATTTACAAGAGTGGAGCATGAGCAGCAAATATTATAAGGTAAGTTTGCTGCACTAATGCCACCGTCACTGTATGGGCCTCCTTTCTGCCCAGGCCCCTCCGCATTCCGGGGGCTACTTGGGCAGAATTTACATCACTGATTCTCTGTTATTCTCTTAGAGTCATGATTCCTATGCTTTTCAGGCACAATGATGTTTTAGTGTTACAGAGTTTGCAATGGATGTGTCGTATTACCTTATTGTGCTTTCTGTATAGACATTTTCTACCATCAGAACTTCTCAGCCAGCTTTGAGGTGAGTCACAGTTGAGTGAAATGAGTGAAACTCCATGTAGCTCCGATTTGTTAATCAGAGCAAGTAGGCTGCTCTCTCAGATTCCTGGATAAATGCATATGTGAGTAGGGTACAGTTCACCCATGGAACGATGATGAGTGTGACCAGGTGATGTGGCAAGGAAATTTTGGCAAGCCTGTAAAGTCCAGTTTGAGTTCCAGGGTTCTGTTAATTGATAATTCATTTTTGTTTTATAGTCATTAGAAACATAGAAGAAACATAGAAAAATGACAACAGAAAAAGACCACATGGCCTATCTAGTCTGTCCTTCCATATCGACAACTACAACAGTCCCCTTTTTTCCTTTAGAGATCCTCTGTGTTTTTCCCATGCTTTTTTGAATTCAAATACTGTCCTCATCTCTACCACCTCCACTGGGAAACTATTCCATGGATCCACCACTCTTTCCGTAAAGAAATATTTCCGCACATCACTCCTGTACTTGCTGTCACCTTTCACCCTCAACCCATGTCCCCTCCTAGCAGAACTTGCTTTCAATCGAAAGAGGCTCTCCCCCTGTGCATTTATGCCACGGAGGTATTTAAACACCTCACTCATATCACCTCTATCCTGCCTTTCCTCTAAGGTGAACATATTAAGATCCTTAAGTCTGTCCTCATATGCTTTTTAATGAAGACCACTAACCATTTTAGTAGCCATCCTCTGTACTGACTCCATCCTGTTTATATCCTTTTGAAGGTGTGGTCTTCAGAATTGTACACAATATTCCAAATGAGGTCACACCAAAGACTTATACAGAGGCACTATCACCTCCTTTTTTCTGCTAGCCATTCCTCTCCGTATACACCCAAGCATCCTTCTAGTTTTTGCTGTCACCTTTTCTACCTGTTTAGCTACTTTAAGATCATCAGATACAACTATGCCTAGGTCCCTCTCTTCTTTAGTGAACAAAAGTATTTCACCCCCTATACTATATTGCTCTCTTGGATTGCTGCAGCCCAAATGCATGACCTTACATTTTTTAACATTAAATCCCAGCTGCCAAATTCGAGACCATTCTTCAAGCTTAGCTAGATCCCTCCTCATGTTATCTACACCTTCCTGGGTGTCTACTCTATTGCAGATTTTGGTATCATCCACAAAGAGGCAAACCTTACCCGACAGCCCTTCCACTATATCACTAACAAAGATGTTAAAAAGAATCAGACCAAGGACAGATCCCTGGGGCAAACTACTGGTAACCTTCTCCTCAGAGCGAGCTCCATTTACCTGTACTCTTTGTCACCTCCCACTCAACCAATTTCTAACCCAAGCAGAAACTTTCTGGTCCAATCCCTAGGGTGCTCAGTTTGTTTATAAGTCGCCTGTGAGGAACAGTGTCAAAGGCTTTACTGAAATCTAAATACACCACATCTAGGGCTCTCCCTCGGTCCAACTCCCTGGTTACTCAGTCAAAGAAATCAATCAGATTTGTCTGACAAGACCTGCTTCTGGTGAATCCATGCTGCCTCGGATCCTGTAATCCGCTGGACTCCAGAAACCTCACTATTTTCTCTTTCAGCAGCGTTTCCAATAATTTACTCACCACCGAAGTTAAACTAACTGGCCTGTAGTTTTCAACCACATCCTTACTTCCGCTTTTGTGTAAAGGCACCACATGAGCCTCTCTCCAGTCCTTTGGCATTAGGATGATTGTGTTATTAAGGAGAATTTAGTGGGTACTAAAATTGTAGTAATCTTAACTTTTGAGCATATTTGTTTATCTTTATTATATACAAACATAGAAACAGAGAAAAATGACAACAGAAAAAGACCACATGGCCTATCTAGTCTGTCCTTCCATATCAACAACAGTCCCCTTTTTTCCTTTAGAGATCCTCTGTGATTGTCCCATGCTTTTTTGAATATAGATACTGTCCTTAACTCTACCTCCTGCACTGGGGTCCCATTAATTGTTTGTATTGCAGTGTATAATTTTGGTACTCTTTTTGATATATTTGTGGTTGGTAGCAAGAAAGCTCCTCTGTGCCCATGAGATAATTGACTAGAACCACTGTATGCTGAGATTGTATATCCCTAGAGCTGAAGGAGGGCTAGACCTTTAGGGCTGGTACCCAGGGCCTGTTCTAAAACACTGTGGTCTGTTCAGACACCAAAAGCCCAAACCCAAGATGGATTCCTGATACAAATAATTTCTGCTGTGTTCAAGCTTCAAACCTGCTGACTTCAAGCAGTTGCCTGCCAAGTATTATGTGCACATACAGAGAAGCTATTGTTCCAAGAGATGACTACGTGCAAAAGAACTCGCTCCTGAGGCCATCTACAGACCTCAAAGACTTTAGAAAACAGCTAAAAACCATGCTGTTCATAGAACACTATGGACACATCACATAACCTAAGAGAATGTATAACAGCACATATTGCTGCCTGTACAGATAATGTTTTACTGCACCACTGTATATAGCCCACACTGTACATAGCTCAAACCATTCTAGCATGCAACACACCACACCTTGTACATAGCTCACCCCAATCTAGCACACGATACAACACACACTCAACTAAATTGCACCCTCACTGCATGATTAACACACTCACTTTACCCGATTGTTTGCTGTGATACCACCTTGATTAATATGATAAGGCGGTTTAAAAATACTGTTAAATAAAATAAATAAATAAATCTCATCCAGAGTCTGTTCTACTGCTCCTAACATTTGCAACAATGTATGAACCTGCATGCCATCATTTTTCTCTCACCATGAACCTTAGTCTGAAGAATGACTACCTGATAACTGCTGCCTGATTTGCTGAAGGATGTCTCACAGTATCCGATCACCATGCTGTGACGAGGAATTCAGGACTAGGAATTATACACTGGGCACAGAGGGATGCAGGCACTTTTAGTCTCACTTTCTACTTTCTGCCACGCTCTGTCATGCAGTCATCAGCCCTCCTGCCTGTCTGTATCCAACTGGAAAGTCAGACAGTGTGCAAGGTCAAGGACTAACCTCGGGAAGGAGTTTCTCCCACAGACCTGAGACTTTGTGTTATCACACGGCTCTCCTGAGCAGCTGACATTGTACAGCTCAGCCAGCACTTCAGGACCACATGCCATTCCAGAGACTGTCTCGGACCCAGCCATGTCCTCCTGGCAAAGCTAAGGTCCTGGTCTTAATTCTCCTGGGGTGGGCCTACAGTACATAGCCCTGACCACTGACCCCTAACCACAGATATTCAATGTTGCAGCGATGGCATTGAATATCCAGGTTTGGCGCACAAAGCAAACCTCTGCAGAGCCTAACCAGGTAGTGGCAATATTGCACTGCTACCTTGTTAGCATCCACAGCTAAAACTAGGTGAGCTAAAAGCTGGCCTAGTTTTAGCTACAGGCTGCTAAACGGGTAGCGCGATATTGCATCACGGCTAAAACTAGGAATATTGCCGCTGCCTGTTTAACGGCAGTCTCCACTTCAGCTCTGTCCCAGATAGCATTGTGGCATGTGACTTCTCATAGCTGGCTGTGAAGTTCTGATGGCAGCAAAGTTCTGTACAGAAAGGCACAATAAAGTAACATACCTCATCTATTGGAAACTATAAACACTTCAGCATCACTGTGCCTGAAAAGTATTTGGGATCCTAACCCTAAGAGAATTACAGAGAATAAAGATGTTATGATCACCTGGAATACTCCCATTCCGACAAATAAAAAGCTAGATGCAAGGAAGCCAGACATAGTGATAAAGGAGAAGAACATCAGTACAGCATTGAGAGGGAGAAGATCTTCAAATACCAAGAAATGCAGTCAGAGACTAAGAAAATGCAACAGAAAGATACCAAGTTATTTCCCATCATGTTGGGTGCCACAAACTTGATTAAGAAGAATTTCCAAGCACACCTTTGCAAATTAGCCATACATGTTACATCTTACAAACTCCAGAAGGAGGTTTCTTTGGCATGATGCAAGTACTACGCTGAGCAATAGCAGTAAATTTGAGAGGCTGCCCCCAAAGACCACAGACATCCATTACAGTAATAACTTGTTTAACTTTGAAACATAAACATGTATAATACACTCCAAATAACTTGTTCCTCTCATTTTTGCTTTATGGACTTCCAAAGGAGCTCTCCATTTGCCCCACCACCCGCTTCCCCCAAAGCCTTAAAGATACCAGCCTCTGGACTTCTCCCCATCCCAAAAATCTAAGAGAAGATAAGGATGACAAAGAAAGAGAAAAGCAAAATATATAAAAGAAACAAACCCCTCCCTGCCCTCTCCAAAAATAATCATATAATCCATAGTGAGAGTCCAATAGCAGCCAGTACTGTTCCAGCCAACCTCAAAGCCAAAAAACAATGGTTAGTTACAGCTCTCAAACGAGAGAAACATCTTGCTCATAGTCCTCCCAACAGAGACAGTTGCCTGGGCAAGGTAAGCAAAACAGCAGTGGCACTGCCAATTGTAGCTTAAAATTCAATCTTTGAGATCCTCTCCAGTGCCAATGGCACATTCACCTCTTGACATTCCATATCACGGTTTCACACTGATCCACTCACCAAATCCTCCAGTGCGGTCTGGTTGGCGTTTCTTTCCAATATCTCCTCCATATGCCCTGATTTTGCTGTTATTTCCAAACTCCTCACCATAGACTTTTGTTGGGCTCATTCTGCTCTGCACTCTGTACTGGTGCTCCAGTAGTTGCGGATCTCAATGCCCCAAATACTTTTCCAGTACAGCTGGTGATTGAAAGAACTTGCACACCCCATTTTCCATTAGGGTGAGTTATGCAATGTACCGGATTGTGACTTTAATTTCTTTCTGTGCTGAGTCCCTCCCTATACTGGCTCCCAGATCAGGATAGATGAAAATATTCAAATTTTGTACTCCACATTTCCTGTTTTACGGGATTCATGAATAATGTGCTCTCTATTCTGGATCTGCAATAACTTTACCATGAAGGCACATGGCCTGCTGCTTGCCTCGGTGCATGGCTGCATTTCATGGTGTGCCCATTTAATTTCATATGGCTTAGAAGAGGGGCATTCAGGAAAGCAGACCTTGAACAGTTCTTATCAGGGATCTGCACCCTCCTCTCTTTCTGGAACCACGAATATCCAGACATTAGACTATCTCTCTTTTCATGGTCCTCAACCTTCTCTTGCAGCCCTCCAACTTGCTTTTGTAATCAGCAACCTTGCCATTCAGGCTCATCTGGCGATCTTTCAAATGCCTTATTTGTTCTTCCGCCGTGTCAAGCCATGAGCCCACCACTTCAAATTTCTCCTCAATTTTACTTAAGACTCTCACCACTATCTCCTTTTTGGATTCTGAAATCTCCCAGAGCACCATCACCTGGTTTGCTTCACCGACTTCTCCACCTTCCTTGTGTGTACTTGCAGCTGACAAGGCCGGTGATGGTGTCTGTGATGTTGTGGAAGAGGTCTGTTCTGTTGCTCGGGCTTTTGCTGCATACATCTCCTTAATAATTTTTGAAGCTTTTGGTCATGGGGCTTTCAGCATTTGGGTGCTATGTTTATGGGCTAAAAGTCACCTGAGAACCTTTAATTTTGGGAGACAGTCAAGAGCTGCTTTTACTCATATCCGCTCTTCATGCTTACCAAATCGGAAGTCCACATATATATATTATTTAGTCCTCACCTACCTCCTTTGCCAGTTCTTGGTCCTCCACTACTTTAGTGTGTATTTCTTTGTTACTTAACCCATTTAAATTCCTGTTATTCTTCAAATTCAGATTTCCAGCAGTGAACATTAAAGGTGAGGTCAGAGAGGCTGTTGCTGCCAAAAAAGCATCTTTCAGGAAATGGAAAAAAGAGCCAAACGACGAAAACTGGAAACAGCACAAACACTGGCAAGTTAAATGCAAAGCATTGATAAGGCAGGCAAAGCGAGAATTTGGGAAGGAACTTGCTACGGAAGCAAAAACACGAAATAAAGACTTTTTCAAGTACATTCGTAGCAAAAGGCCTGTGAGAGAGTCAATTGGACCATTAGATGATAGAGGGGTAAAAGGGGCAGTAAGAGGAGACAAGGCGATAGCAGAGAGACTGAATGAATTCTTTGCTTCGGTCTTTACTGAGGAAGATGTAGGGATGTTACCCAAGACTGACGTGGTATTTAAAGGTGATACTGCAGAGGAATTGAGAGAAATATCGCTACACTGGGAAGATGTATTACAACTATTTGATAAACTGAATAGTAGCAAATCACCTGGACCGGATGGTATACATCCAAAAGTGTTGAAAGAACTGAAATATGAGATTGCAGACCTGCTATTAGTAATCTGTGAACTTTCATTAAAATCATCTGTAATACCTGAAGATTGGAGGGTCGCCAATGTAACGCCAATTTTTAAAAAGGGTTCAAGGGGTGATCCGGGAAATTACAGACCGGTAAGCCTGACGTCAGTACCGGGGAAGATGGTAGAAACCATCATAAAGAATAAAATTACGCAGCATGTAGATAGTCATGGCCTAATGGGAGACAGCCAACATGGCTTTAGACAAGGAAGATCTTGTCTTACTAATCTGATATGTTTTTTTGAAGGTGTGAATAAACAGGTAGACAAAGGTGAGTCGGTTGATATAGTGTATCTGGACTTTCAGAAAGCCTTTGACAAGGTTCCTCATCAGAGACTTTTGGCAAAACTAAAAAGTCATGATATAGGAGGCAATGTACTATTGTGGATCAGGAACTGGTTAAAAGATAGAAAGCAGAGGGTAGGGCTAAATGGCCAATTTTCCCAATGGAAAAAGGTGAATAGTGGAGTACCCCAGGGATTTGTACTCGGTCCACTACTTTTAGACATATTCATAAATGACCTGGAAAAGGGAATAACTACTGAGGTTATCAGATTTGCAGATGACACAAAACTGTTTAAAGTTGTTAAAACCCAAGAGGACTGTAGAAAACTGCAGGAGGATCTGGATAAATTGGTAGACTGGGCATCCAAATGGCAGATGAAATTTAATGTGGACAAGTGCAAAGTTATGCACCTAGGAAAGAACAACCCACACTATGGTTACACGATGCAAGGTTCCACATTGGGAACCACCACCCAGGAAAAAGATTTAGGAGTCATCGTGGATAACATGTTAAAACCCTCCGCCCAGTGTGCAGCGGCAGCCAAGAAAGCAAATAGAATGCTAGGTATCATAAGGAAAGGAATGGAAAATAAAACAAAGGATATTATAATGCCTCTGACGACCGCACCTTGAATATTGTGTGCAATTCTGGTCGCCGTTATCTTAAAAAGGATATAGCGTTATTAGAAAAGGTACAGAGAAGAGCTACCAAAATGGTAAAGGGAATGGAAGGCTACTCCAATGAAGAGAGGCTACAAAGGTTAGGGCTCTTCAACATGGAAAAGAGACGGCTGAGGGGAGATATGATAGAGGTCTATAAATTAATGAATGGAGTTGAACGGGTAAACGTAGATCGATTGTTTACGCTACCAGAATATAGAAAGACTAGGGGACATGTAATGAAGCTACAGGGTAAACTATTTAAGACAAATAAGAGAAAATATTTTTTCACTCAACGTGTAATCAAACTCTGGAATTTGTTACTGGAGGATGTAGTAAGAGCTGTTAGTGTAGCTGGGTTTAAAAAAGGTTTGGACAAGTTCCTGGAGGAAAGGTCCATAAACCATTATTAAAAAGGGACCCAGGATATCAATGCTTGGCCCAATACAAGCATTGTGGAACCTGTGTCTTTTAGGGATACTGCTAGGTACGTATGACCTATTTTGGCCACTGTTGGAAACAGGACACTGGGCTTGATGGACGTTGGTCTGACCCAGTATGGCATATCTTATGTTCTTATGTTCTTAACTTATTCTTCAGACCTGGACTCCCTGCTGTGATTCTGCTAATCTCTAGGAACAAGCAGGAATGCAGTCTTCACATATGGTTGACGTTGGCACTGATGAAGCCCGCACAGGAACGCTTCCCAGCATTCAATAGGAAAGCCTTTGGGAGCACTCAACTGTGCCTTTGTGCCTGCCTTCCTAACTCTTCTCCTCAGTTCTTCAATTCACACGGAGCCAGCAGGTCGTACAGTCCTGTCACCACAGAAAAACATTTCCTTTTTTGATGAAATATCATGCTTCTGCCTTCCTGTCAATGCCAGTTCTTTCAGATCCGACACTGGTCCCGATAAAATTTTCTTTTTCAGTTGTAAATTTTCTTTTTCATTTTTTCTTTTATTTTCCTGTGGTTTGCACCGCTAACTAGGCCTTTAGGCCTCCATAATCTTTTCTTCATTCTTGAAGAACACTTTTGAAACTTGGGAAAACCAACTTGTGGTTTTAAGAAACGTACCAAGTGTGCTGGTACCATATTAGTCACCGATGAACATGACTGGTGCCTAAAATATTTGGGCCCTGATGGTCTACCAAATTCTTGTCCTTTATGCCAGCAAATGACAGAGAAACCTAAAGAACAGAGCCAGACAGTATGGATCACTGTTTGCCCTGGACTCGATTTCAGTGGCTTCCATGTCATCGAGGACATCGGCCTCCTCTCATGGGTCTCAGGTCTTTTCAATTCCAAACATTTATTTATTTATTTATTTAACTGTATTTATATCCCGCTTTTCACCGGGTCAAAGCGGTGGAACATATAACATGGGGGGGGGGGGGGAATCAAATGTGGGGGGGGGGGCCATCACCGGGGGCTCAACATTGATGATTTGGGATGAACATAGAGACTGACAAGATAGCATAGTTACTGGTTTGGACTTCTTGGAGAGGAATAGGGGGGGGGGAATAAAAGTATGTCTCTGGTTTCTACTAAGTCATTGTCATCATTATCAAAGACTGATACCGAGACTAGAGGAAAATCCCAGCATAAGCATTGAGACTCCCCTAGGGATGCTTCTGATGCAGACCCGCCAACCAAACAGTCCTGGCATGAGGACCTGTCCTCCAAAGCACAAGAGGGGCTCTGGGAAGCTCCTGAAGAATCGACCTCTGGAGAACTACTGTTTCTATGCTCTGGAATGGTGACTCAAAGCCCCATTGGTGATTCCACCCAGCAATTAGCCATCTCCCTCGACCAGCGCATGCTGGCTCTCGAAAGGAGTTTGGCCATACTCTTGGCAGCCTCGGTACCGATAGTATCGACAGCTCCAACAGTGCAGACTTCAGCACCCTGCCTACAGCCAAGTGTATCAGCCTTGATGTCGGCCCTTGAACCAACATCGTTGGAACTCCCAAGGCCGATGCCGCCACTGGAATCGATTGATACCCCCATTACCCAACAGGCTCAAACTACTATGACTCCTGAGACTCAAAGACACTTGATGCTTTTGGGAGTTGATGCTTTCAGGCATGCATGTTGGCCTCCAGAATAAACGTTTACATGCTGTACATGGGCATGTTTTGAAAGGATGTCACCAGGGATCTGGAGATGTGCGACCCCATGCTTCCTGATGATAAATGGAGTGCATTCCAGACACTCATCAAGTAAGGCCAAAATACTTCTAAATTTATTATAAGGGCCTCTTTTGATGCCTTTAAATCAACAAGCAGAGCTTCAGCAGTCTGCACTGGGGCTCGTAGGATGGCCTGGTTACAGGTATCAGATCTTAAACAGTGGGTTCAGGACAAGTTGGCCAATATCCCAAGTATGGAAGAAAACCTTTTTGAGAAAGATTGGAGAGAAAAATTCAGGGAGATTGAGACAGATGATCTCACCCTCAAACACCTTTCCAGAAAGACAGTTGACCCCTTCAAAAGGAAGACTCTTCCCAAGAAATCTTTCTATTGTAAGAAGAGATATTATCCTTTCTAACCACCTTCAGCTGCCTACCAACCTCAGCATCCTCAACAGCGGCAGCAGGGCTCTCACCAACCCAAAAAGCCCACGGCTCCTAAGCCTCATCCAGCTGTACAGGCACAACCTGCGCCTATTTTTTGACGCCTGCCAATCTGCTTCTGGAGGGTCCTCATCCTCTACACATAGCAGGCAGACTCTGTTCCTATGCCCACAGGTGGCACCTCATAACTTCAGAACAATGTCCAAAGAGGGTATCTGCTTCACTTCGAAACCCTACCACTCATCAGCTTCACGGGGGGCTATCCCACTCATCCCCTTCAAAGCACTCTCTTAAGAGAAGAGGCAACCACCCTGTTGTCCTAGGGTGCCATAGAAAAAGTTCCTCCTCCTCAAGAAAGGATGGGCTTCTACTCTCCATATATTCTCATCCCAAAGAAAACAGGAGGAGTCAGGCCCATCTTGGATCTCAGAGACCTAAACAAGTTCTTGGTCCAAGAAAAATTCAAAATGATTTCCCTGGGAACTCTTCTTCCATACCTCCAGAGACACATTTGTTTATGTTCTCTAGACCCAAATGATGCTTACATGCATTTAATGACACAGACAGTATCTGTGCTTCATGTTTCAAGGAAACCATTACCAATACCGGGTGCTACCTTTCGGCTTAGCCGCTGCACTGCATGGCAGTAGTAGCTGCCTATCTTTGCACTTTGAAGGTCTTCGTTTTCCCTTACTTAGACGACTGGCTAATCAGGGGACACTTCCCTAAGGAGGTAAAACTCTCCCTTCATTGCACCATTACGGTGCTCCAACATCTTGGATTCGTCTTAAACGTCCCAAAGTCTCACTTTGCTCCAACCCAATGTCTGGAATTCATTGGAGCATTCTTAGACACTCAACAGGCTCGAGCTTTCCTTCCACATGATCGCTGTGCCCACCTCATTATGCTGGCAAAAGGAATGCAGCAGCAAAGCCATGTAACAACTCTAGAGATGCTATGTCTGGAACACATGGCCTCCAAGGTCCATGTCATTGCCTATGCTTGATTACACATGCGACAAGCCCAGTGGACACTCTTCTCAATGAATGCAAAGGGGCATCTTGGGGACAAGATCCACATCATATTTCAACTCATCAAGTCTCTTCAGTGGTGGTGTTCTCCACTGAACCTACTCGGTGGGTTACATTTTCAGATGCTTCCACCTCAATGCATCCTGATGACAGACGCTTCCAAGCTGGGTTGAGGGGGGGGGGGGCGCATGTGAACAACCTGACCACACAGGGACTGTGGACACCACAGGAATCTGCCCTGCAGATCAACCTCCTAGAACTACGAGCACTGACAAATGCTCTTCAGGTTTTTCAACCCCAACTTATGGATAACATTCCTTAGTAGGGACCCAACAAGCAGGTTGTCATTTTCTATGTGAACAAACGGGGGGTGGACAGGTCCCATCCCTTATGCAAGGAAGCGCTTCACCTGTGGTCCTTTGCCATCGCACACTGCATTCACCTTAGAGCGGTGTACTCCCGGGTGAACTCAATGTCCTTGCGGACAGGCTAAGCTGTATCCTTTGTCCACATGAATAGATCTTGCATCGGGAGGTGGCTGCTTGGATCTTCCAAATGTGGGGAACCCCACTCATTGATTTTTTTTGCCACTCCGCAGAACACGCAACTTCATCTCTTCTGCTATAGGTTTCAATTGCTGCACCAATAGGTTTTGTTCGCCTTTCTTCTCCACTGGGGACAGGGTCTGTTCTATGCATTTCCTCTCATCCCCTTGATACCCAAAATGCTGTTCAAGTTACAGGCCAAGAGGGGCTCCATGATCCTCATACCCCCCTTTTGGCCTCAACCATGGTTTCTGCTGCTTCTTCACCTTGCGCAGACTCAACCTCTCAGCCTCGGATGTACACCCAAACTCCTCTCTCAGGACTGAGGGATGCTCCTCCATCCCAGTCTTCACTCCTTATGCCTCACAGCATGGCTGCTGAAGGGCTCGTGCTCGCTGACATCGACCTGCCACAGGAGGTCAAAGATATCCTTGTATCACGCAAGGATCCACTAGGCGATCTTATGCCTTCAAGTGGCATAGGTTTGCCCTCTGGTGCTCTCCAAAGGGCAGTGACCCCTTTTCTTGCCAGATGGAGTCCTTTCCACAATATCTCCTCCACTTATCCTTGGTAGGTCTTAAAACTAGCTCAGTGAGAGTTCACTTTAGCGCCATTGTGGCCTCTCACAAACCCTATTCCTCACACCCCTTAGTAGCACACTTCATGGGGGGGTCTCCTACTGTCCCAGCCACCCATTAAGGCACCTCCAATGGCCTGGGACCTCAATGTGGTTATCGCTCAACTTCTAAAGCCTCCACTTCACTGAGGTTTCTATCATTACTGTCACGTCAGCTCGCCGCATCAGTGAACTGCAGGCTCTGGTGGCGGATCCACCCTATACCAGATTCTACCATGACAAAGTGGTTCTGTGGCCCCATCCACATTTCCTTCCAAAGGTTATTGCTTCCTTCCATCTAAATCATTCGATCATTCTACTGATTTTCTTCCCGAGACCACATGCGTCTCGGGCTGAAGCAGTGCTACACAGCTTAGACTGCAAGCGAGCGCTGGCTTACTAGTTGTATAGAACTAAGGATCACAGAAAATCCTCTGAATTATTCTTTTCCTTTGATCCCAGTCACCTTGGACTACCTGTGACAAAATGGACTCTATCGAGATGGAAAGCAGATTGCATTTCTTTTGCTTATGCACAAGTAGGACTCTCTCTGGAGTGTCACATCACTGCTCATAATGTGCGGGCTATGGCAACCTCCATAGCCAATCTCTGTTCAGTAACTATTGAGGAGATCTGTCAGGCAGCTACCTGGTCCTCCATCCATACTTTTATTGCACACTATTGCTTACACAGGGACTCCCATCGGGACGCTGTCTGTGGCCAAGCTGTACTCCAGCACCTCTTTGGGACTTAAGCTCAACTCCTACTTCCTGTTGCATCACACTTCCTCATCTCACCCTGATATATCACCTTTAGAAGATTGTCTGTCCACTATTTCTTCTTGGCTTTCCTCCAATTGGTGCTCATTGTTAAAAAGACTGCTGCAATTTGGTTCCCGCACACTTCTCCTACTCCTTCACTTGCTCCATCTCTCGCAGGTTCTGCCATCACTTTAGTCCCTAAGCTTCGCTACCTTGGGGTGTTCCTTGATAGCGCCCTTAGTTTTCATGACCATATCTCTCACATTTCTCGGTGCTCTTTTCTACATCTCCGACAAATTCGTGCCCTTCGTCCCTTCTTGTCCGTTCAGGCCCTCATTACTCTTCTCCTTTCTTTGGTCATCACCAGATTAGACTTTTGCAATACTATTTTCGCTGGACTCCCCCAATGTCAAAAACGCCGTCTTCAATTGATTCAAAATACAGCTGCTCGCATGATCCTCCACGCTTCCCCTCGTGACCATGTCACCCCTCTGCTGCATCACCTGCATTGGTTACCACTTGACTTCCGGATATCCTTTAAGGTCTTCACCTTAACTCATAAAGCCATTTATCGCTCTACACCTGCCTACCTCTCGGACTTACTGACTTACCATACCCCCTCACGCAGTCTTCGGTCCATTCATATTAACCGCCTTCACCTTCCAGCACCCTCCAAAGCTCATCTGCAATCTACCAGGAAATCGGCATTCTACTATTTAGGACCCTCTCTCTGGAACTCCCTCCCCACCAACCTCCGTACAGAAGAATCCTATCCCAAATTCTGTTCTCTTCTTAAGACTCATCTTTTCTCCCTAGCTTTTCCCCCCTAAATTTTCTTTCCCTGTTTTCTGCCTTTGGACTGTCTGTTTATTCTGTCTTTACTTTCCTCCCTTCTATCATTTAATGTAATTTCTTTTTCTCTTTTTATAACTATTGATTTTGTTTGTAAACCGCCTCGATGTTATGGGCGGCGGTATATTAAATGTGAAATAAACAATAAACAATACTCTCCATCCCGAACATTACAAGCAACCAGACTATCATTAGGGGTGGTATAACCTCCTGGAATTGAGTCCAACAGGCCACATCATCTCCACACTCTTTGTCTCTAAACCTTAGCCTAAGGGATGACACTGCTTCCACCACCCCCCTCTCCCCCCATGCCAGTCTGCTTCCTAGGAGCTAGTGAGTCTCATATGTGAAGACTTCATTCCTGGAGATAGCGTAGTTACTCACCTGTAACAGGTGTTCTCTGGGAAAAGCAGGAATCAATCTTCATATATGGGTGATGTCGGCACTGACAGAACCTGCACGGGAACGCTCCCTAGCTTCCAATAAGAAAGCCTTTGGGAACACTCCACTGTGCCTGCATGTCTGCCCTCCCACCTCCCTAACTTCTCTTCTCAATTGAGGACGACGTGTATGTCTTTGTCATGGAGAGTGTTGGAGGCTGTATGTGTGTGTGTCTGTGTGTCCTGAGGAGTGTTGGGCCAGGGCTTTATATGTTAATATCTCTCAGTGACTGTGTGTTTATGTGAAACAGCACACTTACTGTGTGACAAAGCGACACATTTCTCCATCCTTCATTTGCACAGTCATACATATCTGGGTTTGTGTGTGTGTAAAAGAAGAGTTCACTATATACATGTCTCTCTCTTCAGATAGTGGGTATGTGGTGTGCCGGTGGGGTGTCTGTGTGTTTGTGCATGTGGTGGTGGTGAGATCCCTGCCTCTGTGTATATGTGTGGTGTGAGTGTGGGATTCCTGGGTGTATTCACGTCATGTGGATCGTGCCATTATGTTTGTGTGTGTGTGTATGCTGCGGGGGTAGCAAGCATGTTTGTGTGGTGTGGGGGTGGAGTGCCTGGATAACTTCTGGTGGGGTTGGAGGTAGAGGCTTCACCTTTTAGAATTTATTCATTGTGCTCTTTTCTGCCTTCTCTTCAAAATCTCCAACCCTTGCAATTGTACACAACTAGCTGCAGACTTTCTCCTGCTGCCTTCTCCTAACTCTGTTCCCTTCCCAGCCTCTGTCCCTTTCTCCCTCCCCCTAGCATTCTCACACCTTGCCATCCATTTCTTTCCCCCTATCTTACTTTCCCAAACCCACTATGCCTTTAAATTTATCCCTTCTAGTGCTTCTCTGGGCCCCAGCTTCTCCTCTTCTTTCAGTGCTCTTAGGTGCAATCACGTCCTTCTCCTCTTCGACCCATGGGGACAGCTTGTTCCATGAGCACTGATCATCACTATGCTACTGGATGCGATCTCGGCCTTCTTCAATGCTCACAGGAACAGCCTGTGTTGCAGGCAGAAGAAAAGAATACTGTGATTGCGGAGAGCAGTGCAATGTTGCTCAGCCTGTCCTATGGGTCGAAGAACAGGACACCACTGTGCTGTTGGCTGTGATTTTCTTCTTCGACCTGCAGGATAGGCTGTTCCCATAGGTACTGAACACCATTGCGCAATTGCGGCTGCAATGTTGACGCAGTAGCCTTGCACTCTAATGCCTCCCTGCCGTGCTTACCTGGCTTACCATGTAGCGCTGGCCCTGCATCTAATGGTTCTTCTTACCTCTTCCTTGGATTTTGGAGAGTTCCCTATCCCAGGGTTCCTCTTACTGATAAGAATCATGAATGTTTCTCATTAATGGTTGATAAGTCTACTCAAGATTCAGTCCAAAACTTCAAGAACTCTCCTGATTGGTATACATCAAAGTATAAGGGTGTATTGGGTTATATACTGCTTTCCATCTTTTGGAAAACTATGCAAAAAATAGGCCACCTTGTACTAATTCTACTGTAGCAAGCTTCCTAAAAATAAATGCTTTGATCAAATATTTGTGTATTTCTGTGTTAAAAATATGTATTTTTTTATATATCTGTAGTCGGCAGGTCACAGCTGTGTTGTGTATGTTGTCATCTATGCTCCTTTGTCTAGGAAATATGGTACATCTAAGAACATTTCATGTTTTAACCAGTAAAACAAGATGACAGGCAGTGTGAATAATGTGAATATATGGCCTACCTTTAGGGCTATGCCGTATCCTTAGAAATGCTTCAGAAAGTATGCTTTTTGTGATTTTCTGGTAAATATAATGGATGAAGATGCCACCTAACTAATGGCATTATGATCAGTGCTGTTAAGTAACTGACCTGTGCATGGAAAAGTAAAAGAAATTTGATATGTGAGCTAACACATCTGTTTTTTTTTTATTATAGAGACCAGTGTGCTTCTGGCAGTGTTACCACTTTAAAATGTGTGGGTGAGTATTCAGGCAAAAATGATATAGGGCGAAAATATTATTAGCATGGAAGAACAAATAGATTTTGGGAGATGAATAGGACAAAGTAAACGTTCAACCTGAGTGGGAATTATTTTTTTACTTATGCAGTGAACTCTCCACTGTGCATTACAAATCTAGTAATGAAAGAAGCATGGGTTGCAAACAAATCCCATAATGTACTGGGACATAAAAATAAAAAAATAAAACTAGCCAAAAAGTTTAAGGTTACTAGATGTCTCCGAATTTTGGGGATTGTCCTCGATTTTGAAGTAGTGTTCCAGCTTCCAAGGATTATAAATACCACCTGTCCCTGATTTCTATGCCTCTGATGCAGTCTTCTCGATTCTGGTAGGAGAAGATGTAAAATTAACTTCTTTTGTGAAAAAGAGGAGGAATTTTTGAAAAATATAGAATATTTAGCTATATGTATAAAAGAAATTTTATGCATTTCTGTATATATGTGCATTTATAACATAAAGGGCTGCTACTGTCTTCTTTTAAACTTTTGAAATTATGGAATGCTATTTAGACTGGTCATTTCAAGATATATGGGAGATAGATGCCTGAGGGAAGACCTCTGCCCTTGCCAGCCCAGCCCAGCCCAGATTTGTTCTCCAAAACCACCCTATAAAAGTCTCGCTAATTTTGCTAAGTGTCTCAGCAGCCAAATAGTTGGCTGTTTAAAATCTGACTGGGAGACTTTTGAACCATATCTGACTATTCTGAGATTGAAATGGAGAAACATAAAAAACTATGGCAGATAAAGATCATATAGCCTATCCAGTCTGCCCATCTACTATTATTACTATTTTATTTATTTAACATTTTTTTATATACTGCTTTTCAGTTTTTCAAAGCGGTTTACAGTAAAACATAACATTGGTTTACATAGAATGTTACAATTGCAACTATTTACATTTAACAGTTTTGATTTTCATGCGTGTTACAATGTAATCTTGCAACATTTTATAACTATTTACAAAGACCTTAATATTTAATTAGAGCGGTAACCTGTCATTGGTATATCTGTTGGGTTGCAGTTTTGTTGTTAGGGTGTGTATTATCTATGGTGTTGAAATATTCTGTGAATAGGCAGGTTTTTAGATATTTGGATACTATTATTAATCATTTATATAGCGTTACAAGGCATACGCAGTGCTGTACAAGAAATATAGAAGACGGGCCCTGCTTGTTAGAGCTTACAATCTAATCAAAACAGACAGTACAATATAAGAGAAACAAGGGGTTCAAATAAGGAAAGGAGACACAAGGAGAACAAGGGCATTAGGATCCAAAAGCAGCCTTAAAGAGGTGAGCTTTTGGCATGGATTTGAAAAGGGGGAGAGATGAGACTTGACGTATAGATTCAGGAAGCTTGTTCCAAGCATGAAGGGCAGTAGGGTGAAAAGATTGAGGTCTGGAGGTGGCAGTGGAAGAAAGGGGCATAGAGAGAAGAAAGCCAGAAGAAGAGCGAAGTTCACGAGGTGGGGTATAGGGAGAAAGGAAAGAGGAAAGGTAGTGAGGAGCAGTAGGGTGAATGCATTTATAAGTCAGAAGGAGAAGTTTGAATTGGATACGGAAATAGAAGGGGAGCCAATGAAGTGATTTCAAAAGAGGGGTGGACTGGCAGAAGATTAGCTGCAGAGCAGAATTCTGAATAGATTGAAGAGATGACACTGAAGGAGACCAGCAAGGAGGAGATTGCAATAGTCAAGACGGGAGGTGACCAAAGAGTGGATAAAAGTTGTAATAGTGTGTTCAGAGAGGAAGGGGCGAAGTTTGTTAATTTTATAGAGAAAGAAACGCCAGGTTTTAGCTCTCTGTTGGATATGTGTGGAGAAGGAGAGGGAGTAGTCAAAGATGACCCCAAGGTTGCGGGCCGAAGAAACAGGAAGTAGAAGAATGTTATCAGAGATAGAAAAAGGAGCGATGAGGGTTTAGGGGGAAAATAAGAAGTTCAGTCTTGGCCATGTTCAATTTTAGACAGCGGTGAGATATTTGGGCAGCGATGTCAGATAAGCAGGCAGAGCTACAGACTTGGAGAGTAAGAGAAATGTCAGGTGTAGATAGATTTGAGTCATCAGCATAAAAACAATACTGAAAACAATGGGAAGAGATGAGGTCACCAAAGGACTGGGTATAGAGAGAGAAAAGGAGAAGGCCCAGAACAGATCTGTGGGGTACACCAACTGAGAGAAGGATGGCAGTAGAGGAGGATCCATCAGAACAAACACTGAAAATGTGATGGGAGAGATAAGAGAATCAGGACAGCAAAGACCCCCTAAAATCAAAAGAGGACAAAGCGTTAAGGAGAAGGATGTGGTCAACAATATCAAATGCAGCAGAACTGAGTAAAAGACCTTTGGACTTAGCCAGGAACAAGTCACTGGAGACCTTGGCAAGAGCCATTTTCAGTAGAATGAAAGGGATGAAAACCAGAATGAAGTAAATCTAGGAGGGTACGAGAGGACAGAAATTCAAGGCAGTGGCCGAAAACTGCACGTTCCATAAGCTTGGAAATGAAGGGAAGGAGGGAGATGGGTCGATAACTGGAAGGACAAATAGGGTCAATAGGGTCAAGTGAAGATTTCTTGAGGTGAGGTGTAATCACAGCATGCTTGAAGGCTGCAGGGAAGGTTGCAATGGACAGGGAAAGTTGTAGTGGAGAGTGAAAGGTTGAAAATATGTGAAATGGAAGGGATGATGGAGGTGGAGATGGAGAAAAGGAGATGGGCGGGGATAGGATCAGAGGAACAGGTTGTGAGTTTAGAGCAGGAAAGAAGAGAGGTTTCCTCATCGGAAAACTTAGAAAAGGATGAAAGAGTAATAGAGGTTGAGGGGAAAAGTTTGTATTGAAGAGGGGGAAGAGGGAATGAAAATGATTTAGTGGTGAATTGGCATGTAATTCTTAAGGATTTTGTCATGGAAATAGTTGACAGAAAGAGAAGGAGGGATTGGAGGCGGAGGCACCTTTAGAAACATGACGACAGAAAAAGACTACATAGTCTATCTAGTCTGTCCTTCCATATCAACCACTACAACATTCCCCTTTTTTTCGTTTAGAGATCCGCTAAGTTTGTCCCATGCTTTTTGAATTCAGATACTGTCCTCATCTCTACCACCTCTACCACCTCCACTGGGAGACTATTCCATGGATCCACCACTCTTTCCGTAAAGAAATATTTCTGCATATCACTGCTGAATCTATCTCCTTTCACCCTCATCCCATGTTCCCTCGTAGGAGAGCTTGCTTTCAATCAAAAGAGGCTCTCCTCCTGTGCATTTATGCCACAGAGGTATTTAAACGCCTCAATCATATCACCTCTATCCCGCCTTTCCTCTAAGACAGGGGTCACCAACCTCCAGAGGGCCGCGGGCCGCACAGCCGACTACCGGGAGCCTCGCGGGCCGCACCCCCCTTCTCCCCGCCCCCGCGAAAAAAACAACAAACGCAAAATTATGAAAACAATGGCTGATCACCTTTATTGAATTTAATGAGATGGCTGATGATTCATGCTAGCAGACAAACGCTTAAAGTCTGGCTTCACAGATGACACTGACAGGAGAAGGGACGCTTGCAGGTGGTCGTCGGTGAGCTGCGAGAGCGTGGATGACTTTATCAATTTCATTCGGCTGAACAGCTGTTCGCAGCAGTAGGTTGAGCCGAAGAGAGCAGCGACCTTGCGTGCGTTGGCGGCCATGGACGGGTGGGTGGCCGCCTGTGTCTTCCAAAATGCGACAGGGCCCATAGCCATGAAGCGTGACTTCTGTGCGTCGTCACACTGCAGTTCGATCAAGTCCATTTGAAGGTCAGAGGGCACGTCGGTGGGGTTCATCTCGAAGGGGGCACTGAAGAGGGCAAAGTCTTGTGAGTGCTTGGTGAAGTCTTGGAAACGAGCCTCAAACTCTGTCTTGAGATGACGGATGGTGGATGCGTAATGGCGAGCAGCAGCAGCCGAAGGCGTCAGTGCAGCGAGCTGCGCAAAGTGTGCGAAGTTGCGTGCTTGCAGCTGCTTTTCCCACAGCATTAGCTTCACTTGAAAGGCCTTGACCTTGGCGACCATGTCTAAGACGAGGAGTTCTTTGCCTTGCAGTTGGGTGTTGAGCTGATTCATGTGAGCTGTCAGGTCGACAAGGAACGCTAAATCCTGGCACCACTGAGGATCGCGCAGCTGCGGGAAGTCGAATCCCTTGGCTTCGAGGAAAGACGCCAGCTCCTCTCTCAGCTCGTAGGCACGCTCAAGCATCTTCCCACGGCTGAGCCAACGCACCTCGCAGTAGTACAGCAGATCGCCATACTGTGCGTCAGCCTCTGCGAGCAAGTCCTTGAACTGGCGATGATTCAATGCGTGCGACAGCACCAAGTTCACAGCCTTCACAATGACCGACATGACCTCAGCGATGGTTGCAGACTTGGCACAAAGGGCTTCTTGGTGGACGATGCAGTGCAATGTCTTGATATCCTGTTTGTGGCCGAGGTCGCGCACGTGCTTCACAAGAAGCGAGGCAAAGCCGTTCTTCTTCCCCAACATGGTAGGGGCGCCGTCAGTGGTGACACCACACAGACGCGACAAGTCAAGTTCAAAGTCCTTGATCCAGGAGAGCACAGCTGCCAACACATCAGCGCCAGTGGTGGTTCCGCTCATCGGCACAAGCTGAGCGAACTCCTCGATGACGTCGAAGGAGTCTGTGACGCCACGGAAGTAGATCGCCAGCTGAGCGATATCCTTCACATCTGTCGACTCATCCAAGGCAATCGCGAAGTGCTGACAGTCACGGAAGCGCTGCTTCAAGGTGCCCAAGACGTCGTCCTTCATATCTTCGACGCGGCGAGTGAGGGTCGGAGCAGACAGGCTGACCTTCTCGAAGACCGCCTTCTTCTCAGGGCACACTTCGTCGGCGATGGCGAGTACACAGTCCTTTACGAATTCGCCATCGGTGAAGGGCTTGAGACGAGTTGCGGCGAGGTAGGCAACGCGGTAGCTAGCTGTGGTGTTGCTGGCGGCTGCAGTCTGGGCGGCTGTCACGCTCTTCACAAAGAGAGCGGACTGGCGTTGGAGCGCAGACGACACGCGGGTAAACTCCTGCTTCTTCTTGACTGCATCCATCTTGGCGTACTCTGGGTGGACGGACTCGAAGTGGCGCTTCACATTGTAGTCCTTCAGAACGCCAACGGTCTTCTGACAGATGACACACAACGCACGATCCTTGTGCAGCGTGAAGAAGAGCTTGTTCCACTCAGGGTTGAAGCCGCGGTTCTCATCGCTGAGCTTGCGCTTCTTGTTCATGGGGGAAGCCATGGGGAAAAAAGAGAACAGGAATTCTATCGATAGCTGCAAAAACATAATCAAAGTTTAAGCCTTATTGCTGATTGGTCCTCTAATTTATTTATTTATTTAATTTATTTAACTGTATTTATATCCCGCTTTTCACCGGGTGTAACACATAACAAAGGAGGTGGTGGTGGTTTGTGGGGTCAGTGGTGCAGGTTGGTGTGCAAGGTGAGTGTGTCTGGGCAGAGGGGTTGCAGGGTTTGGCTGAGTGGGGGTGGAGGATTAGGAGGGGTGTTAGGAGATAGATGGGGGCTAGGAGTGGTGGCATACTGTGTGTTGTTGTCGTTGTTGGGTCAGCACCTCTTCTCCGCCTTTGGAGCCCTTTGTTTCTCCCTTATCCCTTCCCCCAGTTGGGAAAGAAGTACAATAAGTAGGACACAGTCAGTAAGCGCATTCATTACAGTACAATGCCAGAGAAAAACCACTAAGTGACCCTGTTACTAAAGCATATCATAACAGCACTACCAGGACTCACAAAGCATCAGACCCTACCTATCAAAAGGCAACACTGCAAATATTAAATCAATACATTTCAGAGAACAATACATGACCTACTGGGAAAAGAGAACAAGTAGCAATGTCAAATAGGAATTACACAGAATACCTCAGCACTGTAGAAATAAAACTATAAATTAATTTCTTGTACTAAAGCACAGAACTGGTAATGTGCTGTGGGCTGGGGGTCAGAACTGGTAATGTGCTGACCCCCCCCAGCACATTACCAGTTCTAAACCCCCCCGCCCACAGCACATTACCAGTTCTGACCCCCCCCCAGCCCACAGCACATTACCAGTTCTGACCCCCAGCCCACAGCACATTACCAGTTCTGACACCCCCCCCCCAGCCCACAGCACATTACCAGTTCTGACCCCCAGCCCACAGCACATTACCAGTTCTGACACCCCCCCCCAGCCCCACAGCACATTACCAGTTCTGACCCCCAGCCCACAGCACATTACCAGTTCTGACACCCCCCCCCGCCCACAGCACATTACCAGTTCTGACCCCCAGCCCACAGCACATTACAAGTTCTTACACCCCCCCCCCATCATCATCAGCCGCGGCAAAAATCGCATGTCCCGCAGGGCCCCCCCCTGCCCGGCAGAGCCAGCCCTCCCTCCCTCGCTGCCTGTTTGCTTCCCTGCCTGCCTCAGTCCCTCTCCTCTTCGGCTTAGAACCGCGAAGGGAGAGTTCCTCCCTCGCGATTCTATTAAGCCGGCTGAGGCTTATGGGAAATTTCCCCTCTGCCCCCTCGAGCTTAACAGAGTCGCGAGGGAGAAGCTCTCCCTTCGCGGCTCTGAAAGCCGAAGAGGAGGCAGGGCTGGCTTAATTCCGGGTGCTGGGCAGACTGCTTCCTTACCTGCCGCGGAGAGCTGTGCACCCTGGCGATCCTCCAAAGCGCGTGGTGCCTCGTGGCTGCTCAGACTGCTTTTGGGCCCGGCCCCCCCCCCCTCCTTCTTCTCCTCCTCCTCCTGCCTGTCGCTGATTGGTGGAGGGCAGGCTCGTGACTCGGTCATGTGAGCAGACCGACACCACGCACCCCGGGAATCATGCTGAAAGAGAATAGCAAAATTAAAACCCTGATCTACAGTGTGTGGCGGGCCGCACGCAATGTATATAGTGGTAGAGCCTCGCGGGCCGCACGAAGGGACCTCGTGGGCCGCAGGTTGGTGACCCCTGCTCTAAGATGTACATATTAAGATCCTTAAGTCTGCCAACATATGCTTTATAATGAAGGCCACTAACCATTTTAGTAGCCACCCTCTGTACCGACTCCATTCAGTTTGTTCAATGTAAACCGCACTGATGCAGAATAGTGCGGTATATAAGAGAATGTAAATAAATAAATAAAATAAATTTATATCCTTTTGAAGGTGCAGTCTCCAGAAGTGCACACGATACTCCAAATGAGGTCGCACCAAAGACATATACAGAGGCACTATCACCTTCTTTCTTCTGCTGGCCATTCCTCTCCCTATGCACCCAAGCATCCTTTAAGCTTTTGCTGTCTCCTTTTCTACCTGTTTAGTTACTTTAAGATCATCAGACACAATCACGCCTAGGTCACTCTGTTCTTTAGTGGACAAAAGTATATTCACTCCCTTTACTATATTGCTCCCTTGGATTGCTGCAGCCCAAATGCATGACCTTTCATTTTTTAACATTAAATCTCAGCTGCCAAATTCTAGACCATTCTTCAAGCTTAATTAGACCCCTCCTCTTGTTTTTTACACCTTCCTGGGTGTCTATTGCAGATTTTGGTATCATCCTCAAAGAGGCAAACCTTACCCGACAGCTCTTCCGCTATATCACTAACCAAGATTTTAAAAAAAATCGGACCAAGGACAGATCCCTGGGGCACACCACTGGTAACCTCCTTCTCCTCAGAGTGAGCTCCATTTACCTGTACCCTTTGTTGTCTCCCACTCAACCAATTTTTAACCCAAGCAGTAACTTTAGGTCCATCCCTAGGGTGCTCAGTTTGTTTATAATTTGCCTATGAGGAAAGTCGTCAAAGGCTTTACTGAAATCTAAATACACCACATCTAGTGCTCTCCCTCAGTCCAACTCCCTGGTCACCCAGTCAAAAAAATCAATCAGATTTGTCTGACAAGATCTGCCTCTGGTGAATTCATGCTGCTTCTGATCCTGTAATCCGCTAGACTCCAGAAACCTCACTATTTTCTCTTTCAGCAGCGCTTACAATAATTTACTCACCACCGAAGTTAAACTAACCAGCCTATAGTTTTCAACCACATCGTTACTTCTGCTTTTGTCCTTCGTCACCACTCCCGACTCCAACGAGGCTTTGAAAAGGTCAGTCAGTGGAGCTGCTAGAACGTCCCCCTCAGTATTCTAGGGTGTATCCCATCCGGTCCCATTGCTTTGTCTACTTTAGGTTTGGCTAGCTTCTCATGAACACAGTCTTCTGACAATTGTTCAAGATGCCCCTCACTTCTGTTCCTGTTTGTGGGTGTTTTCTGAGGTCCTGCTCCTGGTAACTTCATCTGTGAACACAGAACAGAAATATGTGTTAAGCAATTCCACTTTATCCTCATCAGCTTCTACATATTCCTCCCCTTCACCCTTGAGTCTGACAATACCACTTTTGCCCTTCCTCTTCTCAGTAACATAACTGAAAAATGTCTTATCCTCCCATTTTACTGCATTGGCTATTTTCTCCTATTTTGAATCGTTGCTTTCCTGACTACTTTGCTAGCTTCTCTAAGTTTTTCAAAATATAGATGCCTGTTTCCCTCTCTCTGTGATCTCTTGTATTTCATGAAGGCCTCCCTCTTTTTCTTCACTTTTTAAGCTACTTCTTCAGAAAATCATAGTGGTCTCCTTTTCTTTTTATTTACCATTTTAACAAAAAGGTTGGTTGCCATTAAAATATCCCCTTTCAGTTTTGCCCACTGTTTTTCTACACCCTCCAGCTTTTCCCATCCCGCTAACAACTCCCTGAGGTATTGGCCCATCTTGTTAAAGTTAGTTTTCCTACAGTCTAAGACCCTCGCTTTGGAATGGATTTTAACAGCCCTAGTCCTAATACTGAACCACACCATCTGGTGATCACTGGATGCAAAATTATCTCCCACTATAACATCAGAAACACTTTCACCATTGGTAAGCACCAAGTCCAGTATAGCCCCTTCACATGTGGGTTCTGTTAACAGTTGCCTGAATAGTTCTCCCTATAGAAAGTCCAGGATCTCCTTACTACTAGATGGTAATGCAGCAAGAATGTGCCAGTCAGCATCTGGCATATTGAAATCCCCTATCAGTAGCACTTCCCCTTTCCTTGCAATGCCATGTATGTCTTCAATTAACTCTCCGTCCACATCTTCCTCCTGTGAGAGAGGTCTGTATATCTCACCAATGCAAATATATTTCTCTTTCCCTCTTTCTAGTTTAACCCACAGTGCCTCTTCTCTCCCCTTTAAGCTCTGTAGTTTCAAAGCTTTAATATCATTTTTTGTATATATATAGTGCCTCCCCTTCTTCCTACCCTGTTCTTTCTGAATAAAGTATAGCCTGGTATAGTTACATCCCAGTCATGGTTTTCTGTGAACCATGTTTCTGTAACTGCCACTAAATCCAAGTCAACCTCTCCCATTAAAGCTTCAACATCTGGGATCTTATTTCTCATGCTACGGGCATTTATACACACCGCTTTCCATATGTTGTTCCTTTTACACTTTTAGATTTAATTAGTGGAGAAGGGATGGTAAGGAAATCCACATTACTATCTTTTAACTTTCGAAAGGGAGACTATGTTAAAATGAGGAAAATAGTTAAGAAAAAAATAAAAGGAGCAGTTGCAAAGGTTAAAGACTTACATCAAGCTTGGGTGTTGTTTAAAAATACTATCATGGAAGCCCAGACCAGCTGTATTCCACGCTTTAAGAAAAGTGGAAGGAAGTCCAAAAAACTGCCAGCATGGTTTAAAGGTGAGGTCAGAGGCTGTTGCCAAAAAAGCATCTTTCGGGAAATGGAAAAAAAGAGCCAAATGATGAAAACTGGAAACAGCACAAGCACTGGCAAGTTAAATGCAAGGCATTGATAAGGCAGGCAAAGGGAGAATTTCAGAAGAAGCTTGCTGCGGAAGGAAAAACACGTAATAAAGACTTTTTCAAATACATTTGTAGCAAAAAATCTGTGAGTCAGTTGGTCCATTAGATGATAGAGGGGTTAAAGGGGCAATAAGAGGCGACAAGGCGATAGCGGAGAGACTGAATGAATTCTTTGCTTCAGTCTTTACTGAGGAAGATGTAGGGATGTTACCCATGACTGAAGTGGTATTTAAAGGTGCGGAAGAATTGAAGGAAATATCGATACATCGGGAAGATGTATTATAACTATTACATAAACTGAAGAGTAGCAAATCACCTGGACCGGATGATATAAATCCAAGGGTGTTGAAAGAACTGAAATATGAGATTGCAGACCTGCTATTAATAATCTGTGAACTAATCATTAAAATAATCTGTAATACTTGAAGATTGGAGGATGGCCAACTTAATGCCAATTTTTAAAAAGGGTTCTGGGGTGATCCGGGAAAAGACAGACCGGTGAGCCTGATGTCAGTACTGGGAAAAATGGTAGAAACCATCATAAAGAGCAAAATTGCTGAACATGTAGGTAGTCATGGCTTAATGGGAGACAGCCAACATGGCTTTAGACAAGGAAGATCTTGTTTTACTAATCTGTTATTTTTTTTGAAGGTGTGAATAAACAGGTAGACAAAGGTGAGTCGGTTGATATAGAGTATTTGGACTTTCAGAAAGCCTGTGACAAGGTCCCTCATCAGAGACTTTTGGTAAAACTAAAGAGTCATGGAATAGGAGGCAGTGTACTATTGTGGATCAGGAACTGGTTAAAAGATAGAAAGCAGAGGGTAGGGCTAAATGGCCAATTTTCCCAATGGATAAAGGTGAATAGTGGTGTACCCCAGGGATCTGTGCTGGATCTGCTGCTTTTGACATTCATAAATGACCTGGAAAAGGGAATAACGAGTGAGGTTATCAAATTTGCAGATGACACAAAACTATTTAAAGTTGTTAAAACCCATGAGGATTGTGGAAAATTGCAAGAGGATCTTGATAAATTGGAAGACTGGGCATCAAAATGGCAGATGAAATTTAATGTGGACAAGTGCAAAGTTATGCACCTAGGGAAGAACAACCCAAACTATGTTTACACGATGCAAGGTTCCACATTAGGAACCACCACCCAGGAAAAAGATTTAGGTATCATTGTGGACAACATGTTAAAACCCTCCGCCCAGTGTGCAGCGGCAGGGAAGAGAGCAAATTGAATGCTAGATATCATAAGGAAAGGAATGGAAAATAAAACAAAGGATATTATAATGCCTCTGTATCATTCCATGGTGCGACCACACCTTGAATATTGTGTGCAATTCTGGTTGCCATATCTTAAAAAGGATATAGCATTATTAGAAAAGGTTCAGAGAAGAGCCACCAAAATGGTAAAAGGGATGGAAGGATACCCCTATGAAGAAAGTTAAAAAGGTTAGGGCTCTTTAACCTGGAAAAGAGACAGCTGAGGGGGAGATATGATAGAAGTCTATAAATTAATGAGCGGAGTGGAATGGGTAAACGTAGATCGATTGTTTACATTATCAGAATATAGAAAGACTAGGGGACATGCAATGAAGCTACAGGGTAAACTATTTAAGAGAAATAAGAGAAATTATTTTTTCACTCAACGTGTAATAAAACTCGAATTTGTTAGCGGAGGATGTAGTAAAGGCTGTTAGTGTAGCTGGGTTTATAAAAGGTTTGGACAAGTTCCTGGAGGAAAGGTCCTTAAACCATTATTAAAAAGGGACCCGGGATATCAATGCTTGACCCAATACAAGCATTGTGGAACCTGTGTCTTTTGGGGAAACTGCTAGGTATGTATGACCTAGATTGGCTACTGTTGGAAATAGGATAGTGGGCTTGATGGACCTTGGTCTGACCCAGTATGGCATATCTTATGTTCTTATGTTCTTACCCATTTCCATAAAGGTATTTAATGTTTCACTTACCTGGGGGCTTTCTTCACCCATCCCCAATGAATTTAGTTTAAAGCCCTCTTCAGTAGATTAGCAAGCCTGCTACTGAAGACATGTCAACCTTTCTTGGACAGATGGACACTATCTCTGCTGTGTAACCCTTGGAAAAGCATCCCATGGTCCAGGAAACCAAAACGCTCTTGATGACACAATCCAAGCAGCCATGCATTCATCTCCAGGATGCAAGCTTCTCTGCCTTGGCCTTTACCCTCAACAGGGAGGATTGAAGAGAACACCACCTGTGCCCCTCTGTCCCAGAGCCATGAAGTCACTTTTGATATGCTCAGAGGGATACCTGGCAGTATCGTTTGTGCCTTCATGGATTAGCAACATTGGGTAATAGTCAGTAGGTTTGATGAGTTTCGGCAAACTCTCCGTAACATCTCGGATTTTGGCACCTGGCAGACAGCATACCTCTCTGGACATCAAGTCTGGTTGGCAGATGGATGCCTCAGTACCCCTCAGAAGAGAGACACCAACCACCACTTTCCTTTGCTTCCTTGTGATCACTGATTCTGCAACTTTGGGGTGCTCGAGCTCTGTTTCTTCCCTTTCCAGGGATGCTTTCACCTCCTCCACTTCCAGGGCTACATAATGGCTCTTCAATTCAAGGGCTGGAGAAGTTGGATTGGTGATTCTGCAGGCCCTGGTGACTTCTGTCCAACCTTCATCATTCTCTAGGTTCCCATCTTCTCCTCTGCTGGAGAGCTTGGATGTTGCAAGAAGCATTTCATCAATGTATTTCTTACTCTCTTGAATGCTTCTCAGCCTCACTACCTCCTCTCCACTTGTGTCCTGAGTCAGCATGCAGCCACCCTGCTCATGGAACTGGTACTTCAAGTAGCATTGGGACCTCTGTTTGCACAGATGCAAAAGCTGTAATGGGGGCAACAGCTTTGGTGATATGATTTTTCCCAGCCATTGTTCAGTCGGTGGAGCTTAGGTATCTTTTAAAGCAAAAGAGAGAGACATACCAAAGTATCAGCTGGTTTCCCAGCTGTCCTTTCAGATAAAAAGCAGTTAAATCTCTTTAAGTGTGTTCAAAATGTGCTGTTCCAAGTCCCTGTGTGTAGTTAATTGGGGAGGTGCCCTTTAAAGCAAGGCTGCTCACTAGGGGTGGATGGGAGTTGGGGGGTAGGGAGGGAACTAACACCTGATTAGGTGTCAGTAGCTTCAAAGAGCTGAGAAAGATACTAAAGCAGATTTTAAACCTACCCCACTAAAGAAAATATTTCCCCTTTTAAACTAAAGCACTAAAAAAAATGTAACTTTGTTTTGAAAATGTATTAAAACCCTTTTAAGAGCTCCCAGGCAGAGAAGTGTAATTTAAAAAGCCACAAACTCTTTGCTTTGCTTGAAGAGAGTTGAGATTTGAAAAAGAGACGGCAGGGGTCAGAAACAAGAGAGCCAGTGAAATGGATAATATAGTTTTTCTTGGTGAGAGCAATGGCAGACTTGAAGGAAGTAGGTATGAATCTGAAGTGAAGAAAGTCAGAAAGGGAATGGAATTTGAGCCAATTGCGCACCACTGAGTGGGCACGGGAGTGTAGGTAGTAGGTAGTTGAAGTTAGCTTGGGCTGAGGTGAAGTGCACCTCAAGGGACATGGTGTGGGCATAGCAAGAGTATCCAGAGCAGAGGAGAGAGCAGTATTATAGGAATCTATAGCCTCATCAACAGATTTAGAGGACAAAGTGGAAGAAAGTGGTGATGAGACGTAGCAGAAAAAGTCAGTGGATCGATAGCATGAAGATTCCTAAAAAGGTAGGAGGAGACTGGGCAAGATTAAGGCGGGAAGTGATGAAGAGTGAAGCTTAATTGGTGGTCAGATAAGGGACGATCTGAGGTATGGAAATTAGAGGGTAAACAATTAGAAAAGAAAACAAGGCCAAGGCAGTGACTGTGGTGATAAGTGTGGGCAGAAAAGCAAAGCTGGAGGTTGTATGAGGAGGTAAGGGAAAGGAACTTAGATGCTTAGCGATCAGAAAGGTTATCAATATGAAAATTAAAGTCACCAAGAATAAGGGAGAGGGAAGAAGAATCCAGAAATAAGGAAAGCTATGAGTCAAAATCAGTGAGAAAGGTAGAAATGGACTTGTCATGGGGTCTATAGAAAACAGCAATCTGGAGAGGTAGGGGATTAAAAAGACTGATGGAGTGGACTTCAAAAGAGGAAAAGGAGTGAAACTGAGGTAGAAGGGGGGGGGGGGTTGAAATTGGCAAAAAAGAGAAAGCAGAAACTTGACACCAACACCGTGGCCAGTGGCATGAAGAGTGTGGGAGAATTGGTAGCTGCTGTGACAGAGGGCAATGACCGAAGCAGTGTCATCAGGCAGGAGCCAGGTCTCAGTAAGAGCTAGAAGATGGAAAGCGTGAGAGATAAAGAGATCATAGGTCAAGAGAAGTTTATTAGAAATGGAATGAACATTCCATAAGGCACATGAGAAGGAGAGAGAGGAAGGGGAAAGGAGAGGGATATGGATGAGATTAGGGCGGTAGAGAGGAACTAATATGGGAGTGAGAGAAAAGTGAAGGTGGGCTGGGGTTGGGATTAATATCACCGGAAGACAGAAGGAAAAGAGTGTGAGGGAGAGAGGAGATGGCACGGCAGAAACAAGGATAGTAACACAGCAACATAGTAACATAGGACAGCATTTTCAAAGGCATTTACATGGGTAACCGCCCCAGTTACCCATGTAAATGCCTTATCCGGGATTTTCCAAAGGCACCTACACGGGTAGTGTCTTTGGAAAATCCTGGGTAAGTTCCTAATGCGCCCAGATGCTATGGGGGCCATTCAATGGCACGAATAGCAGGGATGGAGGTCCGGATTGAAGGCCTAGATGGGGGTGACAGAGGGTGTGTCTGAGGCGGAGTGTGGACAGGGCATTACCCCGGACGTACAGGACCTTATTCCATTGCAGAGATGGAATAAGTCCCTCTAGACCAGTGGTTCTCAACCTTTTTTGTACCGTGACCCCTTTTACCGTTGGTCAACTTGTGGTGACCCCCAATGATAAAATCAAATGCGTCTCTCTTCCTTTACCGTTAACGCATTGTCGCTGTAATCATTTGTTGAATTATTAATATATTATAGGCCTTTGCAATATGTTTTTATTTATAAAATACTTATTTAAATAATCAAAACAACAAGTAACAATATTTGATTTCAAAATTATGATGATTTTGTAGTCAAATCACTAATATGAAATAAAATTATTTTTTCTACCTTTGTTGTCTGACCAATTTATTCTCTGATCATGCTGGTCCCGATCTGAGGCTTCTGCTTTCCTGTCTTCTCTTAGCTCTCTTTCTGTGGTCTATGGTCCATCTGCCAGTTCTTATCTCTTTTGTTTTCTTCACTTCTTTCCATCAGCCTATTTCCAGTCCCAGTAACCCTCCCCAGTATCAGCCCCTTTCCAGTCCTCACTCCCAGTACCTTCCAATGTCAACTTGCATTCCCATGACTGCCACTGGTGTCCATTCCCTTCCAGTCCCCCTCCTTCCCCACTGATCAGTCCCTTCTAGTACAAATACCATGGCAGCCCCTCTCAGATCCACTCCCTTTCAGTTCCATGCTCCCATCCCCTTGTATCAGCCCACTTGTAGCCTTAGCCCCCAGTTTTCTCCCAGGGTCAGCAGCTCTATCCTCCCCTCCCCACAATCAGCCCATTCCCAGTCAAAGCCCCCTAATCAGCTCACTTCTAGTGCTAATCCCCCTCAACCCCATTACCAGTCCTACCCCCCCTAATCAGCCCAATACCAGTCCTACCCCCCATCAGCTCATTTCCAGTGCTAGTCCCCCCCCTCAACCCCATTACCAGTGCTAGGCTCCCCTAATCAGCCCATTTCCAGTCCTAACCTCACTGATCAGCTCATTTCCAATGCTAGGCTACCCTAATCCGCCCATTACCAGTCCTACCCCCCCCCTTGATAAGTCCATTCCCAGTCCTAGCCTTCCCTAATCAACCCATTACCATTCGTAGCCCCCCCATCTGCCCATTACCAGTGCTAGCACCCCCATCAGCCCATTATAATCCTAACCCGCACTGTCTCTCGCCTCTGTCCAGCATTTATCCCGTCTGTCCAGTATGTCCCCATGTCTCTCCCCTTTGTCCATGCCAGCCTACTCCCTCCATGTCAGCCCACCTCCCTCCATCCATCCATATCAGCCCCCTCCCTCCCTCCCTCCCTCCATGTCAGCCCCAATCCTTCCATCCGTCCATGTCAGCCCCCCTCCCTCCATCCATCCCTCCATGTCAGCCCCCATCCTTCCATCCGTCAATGTCAGCCCCCCTCCCTCCCTCCCTCCATCCATCCATATCAGCCCCCATCCCTCCCTCCCTCCCTCCCTGTCAGGCCCCTCCCTCCCTCCCTCCATCCATCAATATCAGCCCCCATCCCTCCCTCCCTCCCTCCCTGTCAGCCCCCTCCCTCCCTCCCTCCCTCCTTGTAAGCCCCCCTCCCTCCATCCATCCCTCCATGTCAGCCCCCATCCTTCCATCCGTCCATGTCAGCCCCCCTCCCTCCCTCCCCTCCCTCCATCCATCCATATCAGCCCCCATCCCTCCCTCCCTCCCTGTCAGCCCCCTCCCTCCCTCCCTCCCTCCATCCATCCATCATCCATATCAGCCCCCATCCCTCCCTCCCTCCCTCCCTGTCAGGCCCCTCCCTCCCTCCCTCCCTCCATCCATCCATATCACCCCCATCCCTCCCTCCTCCCTGTCAGCCCCCTCCCTCCCTCCCTCCCTCCCTGTCAGCCCCCATCCTTCCATCCGTCCATGTCAGCCCCCTTCCCTCCAGCCATCCCACCATGTCAGCCCCCATCCTTCCATCCGTCCATGTCAGCCCCCTCCCTCCCTCCCTCCCTCCCTCCCTCCATCCATCCATATCAGCCCCCATCCCTCCCTCCCTCCCTGTCAGCCCCCTCCCTCCATCCATCCATATCAGCCCCCATCCCTCCCTCCCTCCCTGTCAGCTCCCTCCCTCCCTGTCAGCCCCCATCCTTCCATCTGTCCATGTCAGCCCCCTCCCTCCATCCATCCATCCATCCATCCATCCATATCAGCCCCCTCCCTCCATGTCAGCCCCATCCTTCCATCTGTCCATGTCAGCCCCCCTCCCTCCCTCCCTCCATGTCAGCCCCATCCTTCCATCTGTCCATGTCAGCCCCCTTCATCCATCCATCCATCCATATCAGCCCCCTCCCTCCATGTCAGCCCCCATCCTTCCATCTGTCCATGTCAGCCCCCTCCCTTCCATCCCTCCCTCCATGTCAGCCCCATCCTTCCATCTGTCCATGTAAGCCCCCCTCCCTCCATGTCAGCACCCCTCTGTCGATGTCAGCCGTGTTGCAGGTTGTCTGCCTCCCTTCTAATGCAGCCGCGGCTCTCTGCCTCTTAGGGAACCGCGGCTGTACCTGTAAAATCATTGCGGAGCCCTTCCTGTCTCGATGGGCTCCATGCAGCATTGTCCCGCCTCCAAAGGAAGTTGTTTACCACTTCCTTTGGAGGCGGGACAATGCTGCACGGAGCCCGTCGAGACAGGAAGGGCTCCGCAACGATTTTACAAGTACAGCCGCGGTTCCCTAAAAGGCAGGGAGCCGCGGCTGCAGAAGAAGGCGGTGAGTTTGCCGGAGTTTGCTGCTGCCGAGAAGCGGACTCGGCAGCGGCAGCAACTTGTGCACATCTTAATTTTTTTTTTTAAACTTGGTGGAGGCTAAGCGACCCCCGCTAAATCCTGTGGCGACCCCCGTTGGGGTCGCGACCCACAGGTTGAGAACCGCTGCTCTAGACATTGGGGGATCCTATTGCTGGGCTTGGCTAAGAAGGTAGAGGGGTGCAGTAAGTTCCCCACAGCTGGATCCTGGAAATGGGAGGCTGGATCGAAGGTCTGGATGCGGGGAAAAGAATATCCACGGTGGCCAGCATTTGCAGCTCCTGAATGCAGCTGCGGTGCCATGGCAACGGGACATCATAGCACTGTGGCTCCATTCAGAAGCCTGACTGATGTAACCGGGGATCTGCTGGGTGTGCAGGCTGACCAGAATTGGAACCTGGCCTGCACGTTCAGGCCATAGACCCGATTCTGATCCCATGGGCACGACTAGCCCCTGCAGGATCAGAATCGGGTCTACCTTTGCGCATTCTGCTTCTGGTCGGCCGCACAAGGAGTTGGACGACCAGGTCGGAATATGCCTCCACGTGATTAGCATCGGGGCGTGTTAAGGGCATTCCAGGGTGGAGAGGGGGCAGAAGAAAGGGCTAAATGGGTAGCAGCTATTTTCAATGGGCTACCTGTTTCACTTCAGCGGCTCCGGGTACATCCAGCAAAACCCAGATTTTCACTTCCATCCCCGCAAAAGTGAAAATCCGGGTTAAGGGGATAGCCTGCCTAGATGAAAAATCGGGCCCATAGTATATGACAGCAGATAAAGACCATCATGGTCCATCTAGTCTGCCCAGCAAGATGGCAAGAATAGGTGCACCTGCCACTCCGTGCAGGTCCCCACTATTTGTTGAGATAGCAGAGATAGTTGAGGTCATTTTGATTTTATCCTGTTGCTATAAAGGGATCCACTGTGTCTGTCCCATGCCATTTTGAATTCTGTCACTGTATTTGCCCCATCATGTCCATCGGCAGGGCATTCCAAGCATCCTCTACCCTTTCAGTGAAAAAGTATTTCCTGACATTTCCTTTCAGTTTACCCCCTTGCAGCTTCATGTTATGCGCTCTAGTTTTGCAGCTTCCCTGTCTTTGAAGAAGGTTTGTGTGTTCATTAATACTCTAAGTATATAAAGGTCTGTATCATAACTCCCCTGCCCCTCCTCTCCTCTAAATATTTAGGTCTTCAAGTCTCTTCTCATATGTCTTCTGGCGCAGGCTCCATCTCATTTTGGTTGCCTTCCTCTGAACCCAGTCTTTTTATATCCTTTGCGAGATACGGTCTCCAAAACGGAACACAATATTTCAAGTGAGGCCTCACCAGTCATTTGTACAGTCACTGGTGAGGCACCACTGTACCTCCTCCTTTCTGCTGGTAATTCCTCTCTGTATGCAACCCAGCATCTTTCTGGCTTTGGCCACTGCCTTGTCACACTGTTTCGTCATCTTGAGATCCTCAGAAACAGTCAATCCGAGATCCTTCTCCTTGTCCGTGCACACCAACCTCTCGTCCCCTATCACATATAATTCCCTTGGATTTCTGCATCCCAAGTGCCTGACACTGCACTTCTTCACATTAAATCTTAACTGCCAAGCATTTGACCATTCTTCCAGCTTTAGCAGATCTTTCCATTCAGTCCTTCAGCAATATCACTTACATACATTGAACAAGACCGATACCTGGGGCACACCACTAATCACCTTCCATTTGCCATCACCTTCTGTGTCAGTCAACCAACTTCTAATCCATTTCACCACCTTGGGACCCATCCCCAGGCTGTTCAGCTTATTGATAAGCCTCCTATGAGGAGCATTATCAAAGGTTTTGCTGAAATCTAGGTAGATCACATTCGTCACATGCCCTTGATCTAGTTCTCTGGTCACCCATTTAAAACACTCAATCAGATCTGTTTGGCATGAACTTCCTTTAGTAAAACCATGTTGCCTCGGATCATGCAACCTATTGGTTTCGAGAAAGTCCACTATTCTCTCTTTCAGGATGCCTCCATTACCTTTCTTGCCACTGAGGTAAGGCTTAATAGCCTATAGTTTGCTACTTCTTCCCTATTATCACTTTTGTGACGGAGATACCATATCAGCCCTTCTCCAGTCCTGCGGAACTTATCCTGTCTCCAAGGATCTATTAAAAACATCCTTTAAAGTCCCAGCCATAACCTCTCTGAGCTCTTAAAGTATCCTGGAATGTATCCCATCTGGTCCCATGGCCTTGTCCACTTTCAGTTTTGCAAGCTGTACAACACATCTTCTGTGAATGGTGTAGTATCTACTCCATTCCCATTTGTATATTTGTCAATCACAGGTAGTCTTTCTCCAGGATTTTCTTTAGTTAAAATAGAATAGACGTATTTGTTTAGCATGTTCGCTTTTTCAATGTTACTTTTCACGAATCCATTCTTGGCACATTTGAGTCTTGAAATTCCACCTCTGATCTTCCTCTTCTCCCAAATGTACTTTTAAAAAGTTTTGTCATCACGCTTTAGATCTTTAGCCATCTTTTCTACTGCCTTTGATTTTGCTTTCCTTATTTCTCTTTTTGTCTCTTAGCTTTATCCTGTATTCTTTTTTGTGTTCCTCTGTTTGTGAGCTTCTGAATTTTGTGTAAGCTGTGTTTTTTGCCTTTACTTGTGCAGCCACTTCTTTGGAGAACCAAATAGGTTTCCTTTTTCTCTTGTTTTTATTTACTTTTCTTACATATATATCTGTTGCCCCTTTTTATTGCCTTCTTTAGTTTAGCTCACTGCAATTCTACTTTCCTTACCTCCTTCCATCCTCCCAACTCCTCCTTAAGGCACTTGGCCATTTTACTGAAGTCATTGTTTTTGAAGTCTAGGACTTTGAGCTTGCTGTGATTGAACTCTGCCTTGACTTTTATCTCAAACCACACCGTTTGATGATCGTTGCTGCTCACATGGGCACCCACGCGGACATCCAACATGCTATCTCCGTTGGTGAGTACTAAATTCAGCATCAAACTTTCCCTGGCCGGTTCCATCACCATTTGTCTAAGCAATGCGTCTTGGAAGGCATCCACAATTTTTTTTACTTCTTTCTAGATTTGCAGAAGGAATACTCCAATCCACATTGGGTAAATTAAAGTCACCCAAGATGATCACTTCCCCCTTCATGGTTACCTTTCTTTTAGGAAGGAGAGGGATGAATGAGAAGAAAAAGGTGAAGCTCAAGAGCTGAGGAGAGAGTGAAGGACAAAATGGGCAAGGAAATGGGGAAAGGGGAGAGAGATGAAAGGGAAGGGTGTGGGTTTAGGTTGATGGAATGAGGGAAGAATCAGAAAAAGGAACAAAAAGTGATGTAGAGCCATAAGAAGGGAGGAGAAAGTATAATTAGGAGAAAGGAGAGATGACAAGAACTACTAAATTCTGTAATCCCTATCTCCAGGAACTATCAGGAATGTAGTCTTCACATATCGGTGACGTCGGCACCGACGGACCCTGCGCGGGAACGCTCCCCAGCATCCTATACAAAAGCTTTTGGGAGCATCCCACTGTACCTGCACTGCTGCCTTCCCACCTTTCCAACTCTCCCTCCTCAGTTTTTCGTTTTCTGTGGAGCCGACAGGAAAATCACTGCAGAAAATCATCTTCTTCTGTGGTTGCCTTCCTGTTGACACTAGCACCGGTATCGTCAGTGTCTCTTTTCTTTTTTCTATTTTCTTAAAAAAAAAAAAAAAAGAGTTTTCTTTGAGGGTCTCTAGGCGCTTAGGCATCATTTTGGGCCTTAGACCCCTTTATTCCTTAAAATGGAGAAACCAACTAGTGGTTTCAAAAAGTGTTCCAAATTCAGCAGTACCACTTCTGCTACCGACACCCATGACTGGTGTCTTAAATGTTTCGGACCAGACCATTCACAGTCGGAATGTCTCCTTTCCAGAAAGATGACAAAGAGGGACCTGCAGAACAGAGCTGCGAAACTCGGCACCTTCTTTGCCTTGGATGCAATATCCGTGGCATTGACATCGTCCAGGGCTTCATCTTCCTCCCATGGATCTCAGGTAACGAAACCCAAGTCTTCTCCAGGACCAAGCAGGAAGTCAGTCCTCACATATGGGTGACGTCGGCGCTTGACGAAGCCCTCGTGCGGAGCATTTCCCCAGCTTTCAAAGAAAGCCTTTAGGAATGCAGCGCACATGCACGGTCCCCTTCCTGCCCAAGAAAGGTCAACACATCTGTCCAAGAAAGGTCAACACATCTTTGGTAGTAGACTGGCTAATCTACTGAAGAGGGCTTTAAACTAGATTCGTTGGGGATGGGTGAAGAAAGCCCCCAGGTAAGTGAAAGCCCCCAGGTAAGTGATACATTAAATACCTTTATGGAAATGGGTAACAGGGGTAACATATGGAAAGCAGTGTGTATTAATGCCCGTAGCATGGGAAATAAGATCTCTGAAGTTGAAGCTTTGGTGGGAGTGGCTGACTTAGATTTAGTGGCAGTTACAGAAACATGGTTCACAGAAAACCATGACTGGGATGTAACTATACCTGGCTATACTTTATTCAGAAAGGACAGGGTAGGAAGAAGGGGAGGAGGAGTAGCACTATATGTAAAAACTACTATTAAAGCTTTGGAATTACAGAGCTTAAAAGGGAGAGAGGAGGCATTGTGGGTTAAACTAGAAAGAGGGAAAGAGAAATCTATTTGCATTGGTGTGATATACAGACCTCCCTCACAAGAGGAAGAGGTGGACAGAGAGTTAATTGAAGACATACGCAGCATTGCTAGGAAAGGGGAAGTGCTACTGCTAGGAGATTTCAATATGCCAGATGTTGATTGGCACATTCCTGCTGCAGTATCATCTAGGAGTAAGGAGATCCTGGATTCTCTACAGGGAGAACTATTCAGGCAATTGGTAACAGACCCCACACGTGAAGGGGCCATACTGGACTTGGTTCTTACCAATGGTGAAAGTGTTTCTGATGTTGTAGTGGGAGATCATTTTGCATCCAGTGATCACCAGATGGTGTGGTTCAGTATTAGGACTAGGGCTGTTAGAATCCATTCCAAGGTAAAGATCTTAGACTTTAGGAAGACTAACTATGCGAAGATGGGCCAATACCTCAGGGAGTCATTAGTGGGATGGGAACAGCTGGGGGATGTAGAACAACAGTGGGCAAAACTGAAAGGGGGTATTTTAAAGGCAACCAACCTTTTTGTTAAAATGGTAAATAAAGGCAAAAGGAACAGGAGACCGCTATGGTTTTCGAAGGAAGTAGCTGAAAAAGTGAAGAAAAAGAGGGAGGCCTTCATGAAATACAAGAGATCACAGAGAAAGGAAGACAGGCATCTGTATTTGGAAAAACTTAGAGAAGCTAGCAAAGTAGTCAAGAAGGCAAAGATTCAAAAGGAGGAGGAAATAGCCAATGCAATAAAATGGGGAGATAAGACATTTTTCAGATATATTAGTGAGAAGAGGAAGGGCAAAAGTGGTATTGTCAGACTCAAGGGTACAGGGGGGGAATATGTAGAAGCTGATAAGGATAAAGCGGAATTGCTTAACAAATATTTTTGTTCTGTGTTCAGAGATGAAGAACCAGGAGCAGGACCTCAGAAAACACCCACAAATAAGAACAGAAGCGAGGGACATCTTGAACAATTTTCAGAAGACTGTGTTCGTGAGAAACTAGCTCAACTTAAAGTAGACAAAGCGATGGGACCGGATGGGATACACCCTAGAATACTGAGGGAACTTGGGGACGTTCTAGCAACTCCACTGACTGACCTTTTCAATGCCTCGTTGGAGTCGGGAGTGGTGCCAAAGGACTGGAGAGAGGCTCATGTGGTGCCTTTACACAAAAGCGGAAGTAAGGATGTGGTTGAAAACTACAGGCCGGTTAGTTTAACTTCAGTGGTGAGTAAATTAATGGAAACGCTGTTGAAAGAGAAAATAGTGAGGTTTCTGGAGTCCAGCGGATTACAGGATCCGAGGCAGCATGGATTCACCAGAGGCAGGTCTTGTCAGACAAATCTGATTGATTTCTTTGACTGGGTGACCAGGGAGTTGGACCGAGGGAGAGCTCTAGATGTGGTGTATTTAGATTTCAGTAAAGCCTTTGACACTGTTCCTCACAGGCGACTTATAAACAAACTGAGCACCCTAGGGATGGACCCTAAAGTTACTGCTTGGGTTAGAAATTGGTTGGGTGGGAGGCGACAAAGAGTACAAGTAAATGGAGCTCACTCTGAGGAGAAGGATGTTACCAGTGGTGTGCCCCAGGGATCTGTCCTTGGTCCGATTCTTTTTAACATCTTTGTTAGTGATATAGCGGAAGGGCTGTCGGGTAAGGTTTGCCTCTTTGCGGATGATACCAAAATCTGCAATAAAGTAGACACCCAGGAAGGTGTAGATAACATGAGGAGGGATCTAGCTAAGCTTGAAGAATGGTCTAGAATTTGGCAGCTGGGATTTAATGTTAAAAAATGTAAGGTCATGCATTTGGGCTGCAGCAATCCAAGGGAGCAATACAGCATAGGAGGTGAAGTACTTTGTCCACTAAAGAAGAGCGGGACCTAGGCGTAGTTGTGTCCGATGATCTTAAAGTAGCTAAACAGGTAGAAAAGGCGACGGCAAAAGCTAGAAGGATGCTTGGGTGCATACGGAGAGGAATGGCTAGCAGAAAAAAGGAGGTGATAATGCCTCTGTATAAGTCTTTGGTGCGACCTCATTTGGAGTATGGTGTGCAATTCTGGAGACCGCACCTTCAAAAGGATGTGAACAGGATGGAGTCAGTGCAGAGGGTTGCTACTAAGATGATTAGTAGTCTTCATTATAAAGCATATGAGGACAGACTTAAGGATCTTAATATGTACACCTTAGAGGAAAGGCGGGATAGAGGTGATATGATTGAGATGTTTAAATACCTCCGTGGCATAAATGTTCAGGGAGAGAGCCTCTTTCAATTGAAAGCAAGTTCTGCGACGAGGGGACATGGGATGAGGGTGAAGGGAGATAGATTCAGGAGTGATATGCGGAAATATTTCTTTACGGAAAGAGTAGTGGATCCGTGGAATAGTCTCCCAGTGGAGGTGGTAGAGATGAGGACAGTAACTGAATTCAAAAAAGCATGGGACCAACACAGAGGATCTCTAAAGGTAAAAAGTGGACTGTTGTAGTTGTTGTTATGGAAGGACAGACTAGATGGGCCTTGTGGTCTTTTTCTGTCATCATGTTTCTATGTTTCTATGTTTCTAAGGGTGCCATCTTGCTCAGTCTTCTTTTTTCCGCGGAGCCCGACGGACGTGTGTCTTAGTCACCTGGTTAAAAGTTGATTTTTCCTTCGAAGATTCGTGGTTTTTTGCCGATTCGACGCTGGTTCCCCTTCCCGCCTGGGCACGGTACACCGGTATTGAGCCCAGAGCTACTTTTTCGTTTTTTGTCCTTCGCGACTAGTGTTCACGCTTTTTTCTTTTTCACTAGCAGCCCGGTCTTTTGACCTTGCAGGGGCCCTTTTTCCCCCGATGGCTGCCAGTGGGTTCAAGAAGTGTGATCGGTGTAAGAAACTGATGTCTCTCACCGACACACACGGATGCTGCCTCCGGTGCCTCAGGCCTGATCATGACCCAATGATCCAAGTCGACCCCGGAGGCTGAGCCGATCCTCGAGTCAATGCGGTCTCGAGTCGATCCTCGGCTAAGGTCTCCCTCGGCATCCCGTATGGGGCCAAGGTTGTTGACGCTGGTACCCTCGGCGTCGGGGCGGATGGCATCGGTGCCTGCCCGACCGAAGCCGCTCAATTCCTCCTCGGAGGGGTCAGGGTGGGAGACGGAGGACGAGGAGTCCCCGGACACTTTCCGGACCCGGTGTGTCCCATCGGACTCACCGGAGTCTGAGCCTTGGAGAAGGTCCCCCCCCGTAGGATACCTGGTTCTCGGACTTCGTGAGGGACATGGCCAAGGCCTTGGCCTTTCCCGCGGATCCCGAGGCCCTCCAGTATGACTCTCCACCGAAGGAGGCCTTTACTGTACCGGTTCCTCCGATGCTGTAACAGCTGCTCTTCCGTATGTGGGAGGCACCGGCCTCGGCGCCGGTTCTCAGCAAACGGGACGATTCCATTTATCGAGTCCGTAAAAGCCCTGGGTTCCAGAAGGCACAGCTACCGCACCACTCCATGGTTGTGGAATCGGCCATGCATCGTCTGAAGAGTCAGAAGATGCACTCCTCGGTGCCCCCCGGCAGGGAGACCCGGAACCTGGATGCCCTCGGTAGAAAGTGCTTCCAGGGCTCTATGCTGGCTTGCCGTGTCCAGACTTACCAGTTGTACATGGGCATGTACCTCTGAGACCTGGCAAAGGAGATTACCGGGTTCTCTGCTGGCCTCTCCGAGGAACTTTTGCAGAGGTTCAAGGCCTTGTCATCGGGGATTTGGGAGTGCTGAAAGTTTCTCTCGAGCAGCCTATGATGGCTTCGAGGCTTCGGCCCGAGTAGCAGCGGCCGGCATCGGTGCACGCCGTCAGGCCTGGCTACAGTCATCGGACCTCGAGCCATGGGTCCAGGACAAGTTGGTTGATGTCCCTTGCCGGGGTGAGAACCTCTTTGGCAAACCCATGGCTGAAAAGGCTGCAGAAATCAAGACTGAGACTCTCACCAGGACAAGGCTGTCCAGGAAGACTTCTGCCCCTTCTCAGAAGAAGGGCTCGGGGAAAAAGCCCTTTTACCTGAGGAAGGCCTCTGCCTACAAATCTTACCCACAATTCCAGGCCTCTACAGCTCCCCAACAGGGTCAGCAGGCCAAGGGGCAGGGACATGGGCCCCGTAGACAGAAAACCCCCAAGCCACCAGCTCCGGCTCCTGCACAGCAGGGAGCGGGGTTTTGACTCCTACTGCATAGCCTCTCCCCCACAGCTGGCTCCACTCAGCACAGGAGGCCGGCTGACACTGTATGCCCACAGATGGTCAGCTATAACAGGGGATACCTGGGTACTGAGCATAGTTCAAAAGGGCTACTTGCTCCACTTCAACCAGTTACCTCCCTCATATTTTCCAGGGGAGCCTCCAAGACTCCCTCTTCACAGGAACCTCCTCCTTCAGGAGTTGGCAAGTCTTCAAAAGTAGCAGACGGTGGAACCAGTGCCTCACCACCTGAAAGGGCAAGGCTTCTATTCCAGGTACTTTCTGGTACCAAAAAGGACAGGAGGCCTCAGGTCCATCCTAGACTTACGAAATCTCAACATGTTCCTGGAGAGGGATAAGTTCAAGATGCTTACTCTTGGAATACTGCTGCCCTACCTCCAGCAGGGAGATTGGCTATGCTCCTTAGACCTAAAGGATGCTTATACTCACATCCTCATTCATCCAGACCACAGACAATATCTCAGATTTGTAGTGGGAGGAAATCATTTTTAGTACAGAGTACTTCCCTTTGGCCTAACCTCCGACCCAGGGTTTTCACCAAATGCCTGGTGGTGGTGGCGGCCTATCTCAGAAACCAGGTCATCTTTGTCTTTCCATACTTGGACGACAAGCTCATCAGGGGTCAGTCTCCACAGGAGGCCAGACAAGCCACTCTTCGCACTGTCTCTCTCCTCCAGCACCTGGGCTTCGTCATAATCTTCGCAAAGTCCACTTTGCTCCCCTCACAGGACATAGAGTTCATAGGGGCAAGGTTGGATGCCTTACAAGCAATGGCTTATTTGCCTGGGAACAGGGCTCACAGACTGATGGCTCTGGCCCAGCAGTTTCACAGTAGATCTCTGGTCTCTGTCAGACATTTCCTGAGGCTTTTGGGCCACATGGCATCCATGGTCCATGTAACTCCAAATGCTCGTCTGTATATGCGGCCTGCTCAATGGCGCCTCGGAGCTCAGTGGATACAGGCCACAGGGGACTTAAGAGACAGAGTAAGAGTGTCCAAGCTACTAGCGGCCTCCCTGCAGTGGTGGCTGCATCTCCCGAACCTGATCAAAGGGGGTGCCTTTCCAGGCACCACCACACACAGAGGTGCTGACGACCGATGCTTCTCTTCAAGGTTGGGGTGCACATTGCCAGGGGGCATGCACTCAGGGCCTCTGGTCCCCTTGGGAGGCCACACAGCAGATCAATCTGTTGGAGTTGTGAGCTATTTGGTTAGCTCTACAAACTTTCTCTCATGCCCTCTCTCACCAGTCTGTATTGATTCAGACGGACAACCAAGTAGCAATGTTCTATGTGAACAAACAGGGAGGCACAGGATCCAGAACTTGTGTGTCAGGAAGCACAGACCCTGTGCTCCTTTGCAGTCAAGCACGGCATGTTTCTCAAGGCAGTTTATCTACCTGGCCAAGAGAATTACCTGGCAGACAGGTTGAGCAGGATTCTACAGCCTCACGAATGGCATTTGAATCCCCTAGTGGTCCAGCAGATCTTCCTAAAATAGGGTCTTCCGACCATCGATCTCTTTGCCAGTCCACTGAACCGTCAGCTGCCCAGGTTCTGTTCCAGACAACCGCATCCTCTGCGATTGGCAGCAGATGCCTTCCTAATCTCTTGGTCTGCGGGCCTGCTGTATGCGTTTCCTCCAACGCCTCTAGTGGCCCGAACCCTACTCAAGGTTCTTCGGGACAGGGCCTCGCTGATCCTGGTAGCCCCCAGATGGCCGAGGCAACCGTGGTTTCCACTCCTTCTGCAATTGGCGGTGGACACTCCACTCCCTCTAGGGGTGCAACCCGATCTCCTGTCTCAGGATCAGGGATCTCTTCTGCACCCCAACCTCCAGTCTCTCCATTTGATGGCCTGGCTGCTGAAAGGGTAGTTCTAGCCCCCTTACTTCTACCTAGGGAAATGGAGGAGGTGATTTTGGCCTCTAGGAGGCAATCCACCCGGAAATCTTATGCCCTCAAGTGGCATAGGTTCTCCACCTGGTGTGCTCAGCCCCAAGAGGATCCGTTTTTGTGCCTGGTACCAGTGGTACTGCAGTATCTGCTTCACCTGTCTGACCTAGGCCTTAAATCCAACTCTGTTCGCATCCACCTCAGTGCTCTGTCAGCGCACCACTCGCCGGTGGAGGGCCAGTCTGTCGGTCCACCCCTTAGTGGCCCGCTTCCTCAGAGGCCTGCTTCTGCTCAAGCCTCCGATTCGTCCACCAGCCCCTGAGTGGGATTTGAACGTGGTCTTGCAACAACTTACTCGCCCACCGTTTGAGCCAATGGCTACCTGTCATTTACGCTTCCTTTCCTGGAAGGCGTTGTTCTTGGTGGCTCTTACCTCGGCCAGGCGTGTGAGTGAACTACAGACTCTGGTTTCTGATAGACCGTACACACGGTTTTATAGGAACAGGGTGGTCTTACGGACTCATCCTAAGTTCCTTCCTAAGGTTGTCTCCTCCTTCCACCTCAATCAGGAGGTGGTTCTTCCGACCTTTTCCAGGCCGCATGCCAGCCGGGCTGAGATGGTCTTGCATACTCTGGACTGTAGGAGGGCGTTGTCCTTCTACCTTGACCGTACGCAGGGGCATCGAAGGGCTGTTCAGCTCTTCGTCTCTTTTGACCCTAATAAGCAGGGGTTACCTTTGTCCAAGCGTACCCTGTCCATTTGGGTAACAGACTGTATCGCCTGGGCGTACAGGGCAGCCGGCCTCTCCTTGCAGAGTCGAGTCACGGCCCACCGTGTCAGGGCGAAGGCTGCGTCAGTAGCTCATCTCCGCTCTGTTCCGTTGGCAGAGATCTGCCGGGCTGCTACTTGGTCTTCAAGCCAGACTTTTGCGGCCCATTATTGCCTCGAGAGGGAGTCCCGAAGGGACAGTGCTTTCGGACAGGCGGTACTCCATAATCTCTTTGAGGTTTAGGCAACTCCTACCCTCCGGCCCTTGTGTTGGACTACCGTTCGGGGGCGTTCTCAGAGAAGATTCTTATCACGCATGCTGAGGCTCTAGAGGGAGCTTATTTTTCAGCTTTAATTTAATTTAATTAATTAACAGATTTTTTATATACCGCTCCTTCCATTGATCAGATGCGGTTTACATGGAACAACAGTAAACAGGGAGAGCTGTTTTTACAGATAACAAGTTGGAACTTACATTTAACAATTAACAAATTGTGAACTATGTACAAAGGAACAGAATTACACTATATACAGAGTTATTTGTTATTCATTTGTCATCTAAACATTGTTGTAGGGCTTCAGTACTTCATTCCTTTTCTGGAAAAGTTATATTAGCTGGAATAGGACTATCCTTTATCTAGCTGAGAGGTGAGAGGTGAATTCGTCAAGGATCCATAGTGCATTGTGAATAAGTGTGTTTTAAGTTTTTTCCTAAACTCCATGATTTCGGGTAAGGATCTTAATTCTGATGGGATTGTGTTCCACAGTATGGGGGCTGCATGGGAGAAGGCTTTCTTGTTTGTGGTTTTTTTGGCCTTTATAAATTCTTTTGGTGTTAATTTGTTTAACTGGTCTCTCCTTTGAAGATTATGAGTGGGCTCTATTTTGATGAGGTTATTTATAGTCAGGGGTGCTGTTTTATTTAGGGCTTTGTAGGTGGTTAAAAGAGTTTTATAATCTATTCGGCTTTGAATCGGGAGCCAGTGTAAATATTCTAAAATAGGGGTTATATGTTGGAAAGGTGGGGCCTTCGTAATGGTCTTGGCTGCCGCGTTTTGTGCTAATTGGAGTTTTTTCAAGGTCTGTTTTGTTACACCTAGTAGGATTTGATTTGCAAAGTCGAAATGGGGGGTTATTATCGCTTGTATAATTTGTTGAAAATCTTGTAGGTGCATTAGGGGGCGGAGTTGCTTTAAAATTTTAAGTTAAACATTTTTTTTGTTATGTTTCTTATGTGTGTGTCCATGCTGAGGTGTTTGTCTAGTATTACGCCTAAGTAACGTACTTCAGTTTTTAGTTTGATATCGTTATTCAGCAATGTGATATGTGCGGGGGGAATGAACGTTGTGTTTTTAGTTACTATTAGGGCTTCTGTTTTTGAGTGATTGATGTATAGGTTGTTTTCATTTAGCCAAGTGTTTATTTCATTGAGGCATTTGTTAATGAGTTGTATAGGGATATTCGGTATTTTGAATGGGACATACATCATAATGTCGTCCTCATATAGGTGATAGTGGACATTAAATTTTTTAAAGATGTTACAGATGTGTTTTAAGTATATGTTAAATAGTAGCACTGACAGTGCTGAACCTTGTGGGAGGCCTAGTTCTTGATTATATGTTTTTGAAGTAAGGTTACCGATTTGTACCGTTTGAGTTCGGTCAATTAGGTAAGAGGTAAACCATTCTAGAACTTTGGAGCTTTGGGTTCTCGGTAGCCTAGAGCTAGGGAGTCCCATATGTGAGGACTGACTTCCTGCTTGGTTCTGGAGAAAGAGTAGTTACTCACCTGTAATAGGTGTTCTCCAGGAGCAGCAGGAATTTATTTATTTTCTCCTATATACCGCGCTATTCTGCATCAGTGCGGTTTACATTGAACAAACTGAAATTACATTGAACAGGGCATTATAACTTGGAGATAACTATTTTACAGGGAACATGGGCTATGGAGGGTTAAGTGGCTTGCCCAAGACTACAAGGAGCACCTGTGGGACTAGAAACTCCAGTCCTTCTGGCCCAAGGTTGCTGTCCTCTAGTGGGATTTGAACCCCCGACGTACCTTGCCCCAACCACTAGGCCACTCCTCCACTTCTTTCAACCCTCCCTCCTCCCCTTGGAGTTGCAGTCATATTTCATTTTGTTTTTTTTGCTCTCTTTTAGCTATGTCATCAGACTGAGCAAGATAGCACCCTTGGGTGGGAAGGGGACCGCACATGCGTGCTGCATTCTCAAAGGCTTTCTTTGAAAGCTGGGGAAATGCTCCGCACGAGGGCTCCGTCGGCGCCGATGTCACCCATATGTGAGGACTGATTCCTGCTGCTCCTGGAGAACACCTGTTACAGGTGAGTAACTACTCTTTCTTCGAAGACTGGTCAGTCCTCAAAGGGTAGAGCTCCTTCTAAGCATCGAGATGCTTCAAGTGTTGCCCTAGAGGAGAATACACTGACCAAACAGCCCCGGCGGGAGGTCCTTGCTTCCAAAGCATTATCGGAGTCCTAAGATGTTCCTGAGGCATCCACCTCTGGAGAGCTCTTGGTGCCATGTTCTGGGGTCGTGGCCCGCTGTTCAGGTACCAATACCCAGGCATTGGCTGGTTCAATGGATCAACATATCCTAGCCATTGAGCAGAGTCTTGCGGCTATGCTGGCGGTTTCGGTACCAAGAGTCTGGTATAGAACACCTATTACAGGTGAGTAACTACTCTTTCTCCAGAACCAAGCAGGAAGTCAGTCCTCACATATGGGACTCCCTAGCTCTAGGCTACCGAGAACCCAAAGCTCCAAAGTTCTAGAATGGTTTACCGAGGCATTCCGATGCTGATTTCGATCTGTACCGTCGACAGGCCGGGTGGGAGCACCCGGTCCGTCGATACTTCGAGTCTTACGATTCCGATTCTTCCGATGAATCAATCGGTACTGGAGAGGCTCTTCCAGAAGATCCTTCTCCTTCCCCACAATGCTGATGTCTTCTCCGGAGGACATGTCTTTTCAAAACTTTATATGGGATGTGGCTCGGGGCCTCTCTATTATGGTGACCTCCGAGAAGGAATCGAGAGCTGAAGAACTTGAAATTCTTCAGTATCCGGCAACCCCTAAGGAGGCTGTTACCTTACCCATTCATCGGATATTGCATGACCTCATGCTTAGGATGTGGGAAACACCTTTAACGGTGTCTCCACATTCCCAAAGACTCTATACCATGTACCGGGCACCGCAGTGTCCCGGTTTCCAGAAGACGCAGTTACCGCACTATTCCATGGTTGTGGAATCAGCAATACGTCAAATTAAAAGTGCTAAGACAAATTCATCTAATCCTCCGGGCTGTGAGGCGAGAACTCTCGATGCCTTCGGTTGTCGATGTTTTCAGGCCTCCATGTTGTCGGCCAGAATAAGTTCATACATACTCTACATGGGTATGTTTCTTCGTGAGGTGACTAGGGATTTGGAACTTATGGCTCCTCTTCTCCCACATGACAAGAGGGCTGATTTCCTGACACTTGTTAAACATGCCCAGAATGTTTCCAAGTTCATGAACAGGACAACCTTTGATTGTTTTGAGTGTATTAGCAGGATGTTTGCTATTTCCATCAGTGCACATCAGATTGCTTGGTTACAAGCATCTGATTTAGAGCAGTGGGTGCAAGATAAGCTGGGGAATATTCCTTGTATGGAAGAAAACCTCTTTGGCAAGGATTGGCAAGACAAAGCTTCTCAGCTTGAGTCCGAGAACACTACCTTAAATAGACTCTCTAGGACCACTGCCAACCCAGCTAAGAAAAAGACAGTTAAGAAGCCCTTTTTCAACAAGAAAAAGTTTTATCCTTCTTACACCCATGCTGTCCACTGTCCGGTCCATGCTTCCCAGAAGGGATAACAACAACCAAAGCAACAAAGGAAGGCTCAGGCCCCCAAAGCTCAACCAGCTCAGCAGACCCAGCCTCCACAAGGTCTTTGACTTCCTGCTAGAGAACTTAGCTATCCTACCCCTGGAAATTCCAGAGCCAGTCAACATCCCAGGCAGACTGTGTTACTTTGCCAAAAGATGGCACCAGATAACATCAGAACATTGGACTTTCTCCATAGTGACAGAGGGGTACAAACTTCACTTCCAAAGTATGCCCCCTCCCTCCACTCCAAGAGAGTTCAACTCTCGGCCCCCTCTTACCACTCTTTTGTGCCAGGAAGTTACCACCATTCTCACTCAAGGTGTGATAGAGGAAGTGCCACTTTCCTAACAAGGCCTGGGTTTCTACTCCCCCTACTTCCTTATACCAAAGAAAACAGGAGGATACAGGGCCATTCTGGACCTCCGAGAATTAAACACGTATCTGCTCCAAGAGAAATTCAAAATGATCTCTGTCGGAACACTTCTCCCTTACATCCAGAGTCAGGATTGGCTATATTCTGTAGACCTAAAGGATGCATATACACATATCCTTATCCACACAGAACACAGGAGGTTTCTTTGATTCCTCTTTCAGGGAAGACATTACCAGTACAGGGTTCTACCCTTCGGCCTGACTTCTGCCCCAAGAGTCTTCACAAAATGCATGGCAATAGTAGCAGCATTTCTAAGAACTCTAGGGATATTTGTCTTCTTAGACGACTGGCTCATCCGAGCATCATCAGCTCCAGAGGCCAGCTTTGCTCTCTCCTGCACAGTGCAGGTTCTTCAACATTTGGGGCTTATAATAAATCTTCCAAAATCCCAACTCACCCCTTCTCAAACCTCAGAGTTCATAGGAGCTCTTCTAGACACGCAGCAGTCCAGGACTTTTCTGCCACAAGTATGCTGCGCTCGAATAGTTCAACTAGCTTCTCAAACAGCTATGAAGACTTCCCTAACTGCTCGAGAAATGCTTCAGTTCCTCAGTCATATGGCTTCCACTGTACATGTGGTTCCCTATGCTCATCTACACATGTGTGCAGCTCATTGGAACCTAGCTTCGCAGTGGACTCAGGCATCAGGTTGTCTAGGGGACAAAATCAGGAACACTGCACTCCTCATTTCATCCCTCCAATGGTGGCAATCACCAGAAAACCTACTCGTAGGCTCACCTTTTCAGAAGCCACCACACCAGTCCACCCTGATGATGGATGTGTCCAAATTGGATTGGGGAGCTCATCTGTACAATCTTTCCACTCAGGGTCTTTGGACTCAGCAGGAGGCTCGGCTTCACAGAAACCTGCTAGACCTCAGAGCCATCTTCAATGCTCTCAGAGTGTTCCAGGACTACATGCACTCCAAAACGGTTCTAGTCCAGATGGACAATCAGGTAGCCATGTTCTATGTGGAGAAGCAGGGTGGAACAGGTTCTCAGGCATTGTGCAACGAAGTGATACACCTATGGTCCTTTGCCATATGCCTTCAGATCCACCTACTAGCGGTGTATCTCCCTGGCAAACAGAATCTCTTGGCAGACAAACTCAGTCGCGTACTACTGCCATACGAATAGTCTCTCCATTCAGAGCAAATTGCTCAAATCTTTCAAATCCGGGGAACCCCAGATATAGATCTGTTTGCAAGTCCTCAGAATGCCAAACTTCCCCGCTTCTGTTCCAGAATTCCTGCTCATAACAGTCAGGCAATGGATGCTTTCCACCTCCACTGGTGTCAGGACTTCCTATATCTCAAAAATGTCACGCACTCGTTCAATGAAACATATAGGAATTTCTCTAAAATGAATTCTCTTCTTTTTCAACACAGCACCAGTAATAAGTCTGTCGGAAGGTCTCAGACTATGAACGGCACTAATTTATCAACGACCTCCGAACAGACGCTGTTCATACCAGAGCTCATAAGTATGACATCTATTACTCAAAAAACTAATGTACTTTCTTCTATGTTTTATGTTGAAAATATGTTACTTCCGTTCTCAATGCTTAAGGCTCACGGTCCTGGTAATACACTCTTACGATCCCGACGCTCTCCCCTGGCGCCTCCGTAGCGTTTCTCCTTAACGGGTTCTTCAGGGGATCGGTTTTTAACCCTCCTGTGCTCAAACAATACATAAAATTAGAATCCCTCCCTAAAAATACAAAACTCCCTCTTACCCTTCTAAAAACTCTGAAATTATACAGAAACACACATACCTAATACTCACATTGATGCTGCCCACGTCTAAACTCTAAAACACCACGGTTCTCAAGCTGGGTGTTATTTAAATCTCCAAGCCATAAAAACGCCGCGCATGTGGTGTTCTCCCTACAAATTGGCTTTAAAGAGTCAACAAAACATGACGTAGATCTGCTCCACCCCTGTGGCTTTCCCATAGGGTAGATCTTTAAAAGGCCACTGCCCACGGCAGCTTAGACCCTCTTGCTTACACCTACTGAACATTAAACTATCTATGTTTACAAACAGATCAACTTCATCACTGCCCAAACCCACCTATACTAATTACCTAAGTTTCTATCCACAGAATAAAAGTTGCCATCAATATATTACCTCGTCACACCACTAGAACGTAAAAAAGAAAAGATATGGGAAACTTAGATCCCCCACTAGGGTGTCTCAAACACACGCTGCCCAGTCTATCATCGCATTCAATCCATTAGGCTTAACCGAATCCAATTTATAGATCCACCTTTGCTCCCGCTGAATTAATGCTTGATCATGGGTCCTATCTGCATAACCGCGCTCTACCTTATCTACACAAAAGCAACCAAGCTGTTCAAAATGGTGCCCCTCCTCTACATAATGCTGAACCAATGGGGCTGCCAATACTTTACAGTGTAATTTACTTCTATGTTCTCTCATACGCACCCGATATAGTTTGTACCCAAGTATCACAGTGTCACACTGGTTGTCCTCCTTCCACCGTGTCTCTGAGATACCAATCATATCTAACCTCTCATTTAGTTCTATATATTCTAACTCTCCCATCTTATTTTTTAGATTTCTAGCACTTGCATACAAGCATTTTAGAGGCTGTATATTATTCATATTAATCTGGTTATTGGTAGGCAGGGGTAATTTGGAAACTTTAAGCTCTGTCTGCTCTGTACTTAAGAACATTTGGGTTACTTTTGTCTTTATTGGAACCTCTTTGTCGATATGCTCTAACTTAAATCTTTTGCTTGTATCTTTCAAGGATACATTGTTCCGAACCATGCGCTCTTGGGTGACTGTCGGCTTTCCCCTATTATCTAGTTTAAAAGCTGCTCTGTCTCCTTTTTAAAAGTTAATGTCAGCAGCCTGGTTCCATCCCCGTTAAGGTGGAGCCCATCCCTTTGGAAAAGCCCCTCCTTTCCACAGAATGTTGCCCAGTTCCTAAAATATCCAAAGCCCTCTTTCTTGCACCATCGTCTCATCCACATAGTGAGACTGTGGAGCTTTGCCTGCTTTTGGGGTCCTGTGCATGGAACGGGAAGCATTTCGGAGAATGCTACCCTGGAAGTTCTGGATTTCAACTTCATACCTAAAATCCTAAATTTGAAATCTAGAACCTCCCTACCACACTTTTCTATGTCATTGATACTAACATGTACCAAGACAGCAGACTTCTCCCTAGCACTATCTAAGACCATGTCTAGGTGGCACATGAGGTCCACTAACTTTGTACCAGGCAGGCATGTTACCAGGTGATCCTCATGTCCACCAACCACCTACATGCCTAATGATCGAATCACCAACTACAACGGCTGTCCTAACCCTTCCTTCGTGGGCACATGGCCCTGGAGAAACGTCCTCGGTGCAGGAGGATTTTACATCACCTGGAGGACAGGTCCTAGCTACAGGGTCACTTCCTGCCACATCAGGGTGATATTCTCTTGTCACCTGACTTCTCTTCTCCATGGCAACAGGGATACTGCCAGACTTTATTTGATATACTGCATATCTGAAACAACCTATATGGTTTACAATAAAAAGACTACACACATCAGAAAGGAACACCAATTTGTGCACAGGAAAGGACATCGAGAAAGCTTAGCACTGCAAAACATAAAACAGACAAACAAAAAGGTTGTTGGGGTTCAGAGCTTATCACATAGATGGGCTCAAAAAGATTAGTCTTAAGCGCTTTCTGAAAAGTTTTAAAATCTAATGTCAGTCTTACATGAGCTGGTAGACAGTTCTGTAAGGATGGGGCCTCAGTAACAAACGCCGACTTTGAAATAGATTGAAATTAACAGTTGACGGAGTTAGATCATACCTTGAATCCTTTTTAAAAATTGGCGTTGCATTGGCCACTCTCCATTCCTCAGGTACTAAAGATGATTTTACGGATAATTCACAGATTACTAAAAGCAGTTTTGCAATATTATATTTCAGTTCTTTCTCTACCCTGGGATGTATGCCATGTGAACTAGGTTATTTGCTACTAATAGGTGTATTACATCTTCCTGATTTATTGATATTTGTTTCAATTCCTGTGATACATCACCTTTAAATATTATTTCAGGCATAGGTAAGTTTCATACATATTCTTCAGTAAAGATCGAAGTAAAGAATGTATTCACTCTCTCTGCTATGGCCGTGTCCTCTCTTAGAGTCCCTTTTACCCCTCTGTCATCTAATGGTCCTACTAGCATTCCGAGCCCGAGAGTCATCAAGGTTCCTTGGAGAGGGGGATCTCCCTTGCGGGAACACCGAAGGAAGAAGTCCTCGAATCCCAGGGCCTCTTGCGGAGCCCGAGTGCCGGCCGGGATCTTCAGAGATGGAAAGCCCGGAAAAGGTTCCTCGCCGGGAGATGGATCAGCCGAGGCAGGTAACAACTGTCCTCATCGAGGACTCCCCCCCCCCCCCCGGGGGACCCAACCTGATGGATGCGGAGCCTTCTGGACTCGAATCCAGAATGGTGGCTTTGGAGCGCAGTGTGTCTGCCTTCATGGAGCAGCAGCGGGTGCTGATTGCTGTTCTGTCCGGTTCTTCTGCTCCGACCACTGTGCCATCGACATTGAAGTCGATCCTCGAGGCCATTCGGACTTGAGTCGATCCTCGGCCAAGGTCCCTCTCGGCCTCCCGTTCAGGACCGAAGTCGTCACCGTCGAGCCTCCCAGCATCAGGCCAGTCAGTGCCGGGGCCCTCGATGTCAGAGCCCATCGATTCCTCCTCGGAGGCATCGGGGTGGGAAACGGAGGAGGAGTAGTCCCCGGACACCTGTTGGCACAGGGATGTTCTGTCCAATTCTGTCAGAGAAGGTTCCCTCCAGAGGACATGAGGTTCTTGGACTTCATGAGGGATATGTCCAAGGCTTTGGTGTTCCCCACGGAGTCCGAGAAGGATCCTCGAGCCGATGAGCTTGAGATCCTGCAGTATGAGGCCCCCCTTCGGGAGGCCCTTACTGTACCCGTGCCACCGATCCTGGAACAACTGATGCTCCGTATGTGGGAGACACCGGTGTCGACGCCGGATATCAGCAAACGGATCGACTCAATGTATCGAGTCCGCCAGAGCCCTGGCTTTCAAAAGTCACAGCTGCCGCACAATTCCACGGTTGTGGAATCGGCCATGCGCAGGCTGAAGAGCCAGAAGATGCACTCCTCGCTGCCTCCTGGCAGGGAGGCCTGCAACTTGGATGCCCTCGGCAGAAAGTGCTTCCAGGGTTCAATGCTGACTTGTCGGATCCAGGCCTACCAGCTGTACATGTGCATGTACCTGAGGGACCAGGTGAAGGAACTCGCCGGGTTCTCGGCTGGTCTCTCTGAGGGGCCTTTGCAGTGCTTCAGGAGTCTGTCCACCGCCGTCCGTGAGTGCTCGAAGTTTATGTCTTGAGCGGGCTATGATGGGTTTGAGTCGGCGGCCCGTGTAGCCGCGGCGGGCACCGGTGCACGCCGCCAGGCATGGCTACAGTCGTCGGAACACAAACAATGGGTTCAGGACAAGTTGGTCGATGTCCCTTGCCAAGGGGAGAACCTCTTTGGCAAACCCATGACTGACAAGGCCGCAGAACTGGAGACCGAGTACATGACGAGGACAAGGCTCTCCAAGAAGACCCCTGCCCCTTCTCACAAGAAGGGCTCGGGTAAAAAACCCTTTTACCCGAGGAAGGGTGCTGCTTACCGAAGCTACCCCCATTTTCAGATCTCCCTGGCTCCCCAACAGGGGCAGCAGGCCAAGGGACAGGGGCTTGTACTGCGTAAGCAGAAAGACCCCAAACACCAGGCACCGGCTCCGGCCCAGCCTGGCAGTGGCTTTTGACTCTTACAGCATGGCCCCTCTTCCCACAGACGACAGGCAGTGCACAGGAGGCAGGCTTGCCCTGTATGCCCACAGGTGGACAGCCATTACCACCGATGTCTGGGTCTTACAGATAGTCCAAGAGGGCTACCTCCTTCACCTAGCCCAGATGCCTCCCCCTTACTTCCCGGGAGAGCCCCTCAGGTCTCCCCTTCACCGGGACCTTCTTTTGAAGGAGTTGGTGGGTCTTCTCGAGGATCAGGCGGTAGAACCGGTGCCCTACCACCTGCAGGGCAAGGGCTTCTATTCCCGGTAATTTCTGGTACCAAAGAGAACAGGAGGTCTCAGACCCATCCTCGACCTGCGCAACTTAAACAAGTTCCTGGTGAGGGAGAAGTTTAAGATGCTCTCCCTTGGAATATTGCTGCCTTACCTCCACCAGGGAGACTGGCTATGCTCCTTAGACCTAAAAGATGCGTATACACACATCCTAATACACCCAGACCACAGGCAGTATCTGCACTTTGTGGTAGGGGGCAATCACTACCAGTACAGGGTACTTCCCTTTGGCCTGGCATCGGCCCCCAGGGTATTCACAAAATTTCTGACTGTGGTGGCCGCTTTTCTCAGACTCCAAGGAGTCTTTATCTTCCCCTACTTGGACGACTGGCTCATCAGAGGCTCTTCAGCCAGCGAGGCCCACCAGGCCACATCTTGCACCATCCAGGTGCTCTAGCATCTGGGGTTTGTAATCAATTACCCTAAGTCCAGCCTTGCTCCCACTCAGCAACTAGAGTTCATTGGGGCCAGACTCGACACCCTTCAGGCAAGGGCCTACCTGCCTGCAGACAGGGCAAGCAGGCTTCTGGCCCTGGCACGTCAAGTGAGTCGCAGATCTGCAGTGTCAGCAAGACAGTTTCTGCACCTCCTCGGGCACATGGCTTCCACAGTCCATGTGACACCAGACGCCTGCCTCCACATGTGAACTGCTCAGTGGTGCCTCAGAGACCAGTGGTCCCAGGCCACAGGTTGTCTCAGGGACAAAGTCACAGTGTCCAGGCGGCTAGTACAGTCCCTGGACTGGAGGCTTCACCCACTCCACTCGGAGGCGGGGGTGCCTTTCCAGACTCCTCTGCACACAAGGATCCTGACCACGGATGCATCCCTGCTGGGCTGGGGAGCCCATTGCCAGGGGTTCTGTACTCAGGGAGTGTGGTCCCCAAACGAGAGAGCACAACAGATCAATTTCTTGGAGCTCCGTGCCATCTGCCTGGCTCTACAAGTTTTCTGGCAGGTCCTGGCCCATGAACCTGTCTTGGTACAGACAGACAACCAGGTGGCCATGTTCTATGTGAACAAGCAGGGTGGCATGGGGTCTGCCTTCTCTGTCAAGAAACACTGGATCTGTGCTCGTTTGCAGCCCGGCATGGCATGCATCTGCGGGCCGTCTACCTGCCAGGCCAGGACAACTGCTTGGCCGACAGAATAAGCAGGATTCTCCACCTCATGAGTGGCAGCTGGACCGGGGAGTAGTCCTATGGCTTTTCCAGGCCTGGGGATGGCCAGTGATGGATTTGTTTGTGAGTCCAGACAATCATCAGTTGCCCCGGTTCTGCTCCAGGCAGCCCCACCCAAACAGGGTGGCCGCCAATGCTTTTCTGATATCATGGTCAGTTGGCCTCCTGTATGCGTTTCCTCCGACGCCTCTGGTGGCCAAGACTCTTTTCAAGATCTTCCAGGACAAGGCCCCAGTCATTCTGGTAGCCCCGAAGTGGCCGAGGCAACCCTGGTTTCTGCTTCTACTTCAGCTAGCGGTGGAGGCTCCCATCCCCCTGGGGTCCTTCCCAAGCCTCCTATCTCAGGAGGGAGGCACTCTCCTGCATCCCAACCTCAGCTCCCTCAACCGAATGGCATGGCTGCTGAAAGGGTAATGCTCACTCCTCTCCTCCTCCTAAAGGATGTTGAGGAGAACTTGCTGGCCTCACAGAGGCCCTCAACTAGGAGGACCTATGCCTTGAAGTGGCGTAGGTTTGCATTGTGGTGCGAGAGGGCAGGGTGTGGATCCCTTCTCCTGCCAGGTTGGGGTGGTTCTACAGTACCTTCTCCACCTTTCGGATTTGGGCCTCACATCCAACTCTGTCAGAGTGCACCTTAGTGCCCTTGCAGCAAACCACTTCCTGGTGGAGAAGCCCCTCTCTGCCCATCCCTTGGTTTCTCGATTCTTGAGAGGCCTGCTTCTTCTGAAGCCTCCGGCTCGCCCTCCGGCGACTGAGTGGGATCTCAATGTGGTTTTAGGGCAGCTTACTCAGCCGCCCTTTGAGCCGATGGCGACCTGCCATCTGCGCTACCTTTCTTGGAAGGTGGTTTTCTTGGTGGCCCTCACGTCAGCTTGATGAGTGAGTGAGCTTCAGGCCCTCGTGTTAGACAGGCCTTACACCAGGTTCTATCGGAACCGGGTGGTGCTTCGCACGCACCCCACGTTCCTTCCGAAAGTGGTCTCATTCCACCTCAACCAGGAGATGGTGCTGCCTACCTTTTTTCCCAGGCTGCATGCCAGTCGGGCAGAGACAGTACTGCATACCCTGGACTGTAAGAGGACGTTGGCCTTCTATATTCAGCGCACGCAGGGCCATAGAAGGGCTTCTCAGCTCTTCGTATCCTATGACGCCAGTAAGCTTGGGATGGCTGTTTCCAAGTGTACGCTGTCCACCTGGGTAGCAGACTGCATTGCATGGACATACAGGGCAGCCAAGCTTCCGTTGGAGGGTCATGTCACAGCCCATCAGATCAGGGCCAGGGCGGCATCAGTGGCACATTTCCGTTCTGTCCACTGGCAGACATCTGCTGGGCCGCCACCTGGTTTTCAGGTTAGACTTTTGCAACCCATTACTGCCTGTATAGGGAGTCCCGACGGGACAGTGCTTTCGGCCAGGCTGTACTCCGTAACCTTTTTGAGGTCTAGGCAACTCCTGCCCTCCGACCCTTCTGTGTCAGGTTACCAGAGTGCTGTTCTCTTAGTTAGATTCCTATTGTGGCTGCTAGCGGCTCTTGTAGAGGGAGCCTATTTTTCAGCTGTTGGTTCTCGGTAGCCTATAGCTGGGGAGTCCCATATGTGAGGGCTGACTTCCTGCTTGTTCCTGGTGAAAGCGTAGTTACTCACCTGTAACAGGTGTTCTCCGGGGACAGCAGGAATCAGTCCTCACGACCCTCCCTCCTCCCCTTGGAGTTGCAGTCTTATTATTATTTGTATTCTTTTGCCATCTTTTTAGCTATGTCATTTGACTGAGCAAGATGGTACCCTTGGGCGGGAAGGGGACCGTGCATGCGTGATGCAATTCCCAAAGGCTTTCTCTGAAAGCTGGGGATTTGCTCCGCATGAGGGCTCTGTTGACGCCTACGTCACCCATATGTGAGGACTGATTCCTGCTGTCCCCAGAGAACACCTGTTATAGGTGAGTAACTACGCTTTGCCTGCCTTATCAATGCCTTGCATTTAACTTGCCATTACTTATGCTGTTTCTTTTTTTTAGCATTTGGCTCTTCTTTTTCATTTTCTGAAGGATTTTCTCTTAGCTGTAACAGCCTCTTTGACTTCACTTTTAAGCTGAGCTGGCTGTCGTTTGACCTTCCTTCCACCTTTCTTAAAGCGTGGAATATATCTGGTTTTGGCTTCGAAGACAGTAAATTTAAATTATGCCCATGCCTGATTTAAACTCTTCACCTTTGCAGTTGCTTCTCTTCTTAACAATTTTCCTCATTTTAACAGTCTCCTTTTTGAAAATTAAATGCTATTGCATTGAATTTTCTTGTTATCCTCTCTCTATTTATTAAATCAAATGTAATCATGGTATGATCACTCTTGCCAAGTAGCCCAGACACAGTTACCTTTCGCACTAGATCATGAATTCCACTATGCATTAGATCTAAAACAGCTTTGCCTCATCCTGAACCAGCTGCTCCATGGAGCAGTCATTTATTTCTTCTAGAAACTTTATCTTCCTAGCATGGCCTGATGTAAAATTGAGCCAGTCAATACTGGGGTAATTGAAATCTCCCATTAGTACTATATTATAAACTTTTCAGCCTTCTCTAATATCTTTTAGCATTTCATCATCTGTCTGTTCATTCTGGCTAGATGGACAGTAGTACACCCCCACTGCTATTCTCTTCCCTTTTTTACATGGAATTTCTATCCATAAAGATTATACAGTGTATTTTGTTTCCTGTAAAACCTTTATCCTGTATGACTCAATGTTCTTTTTAACATATAGTACCACCCCTCCACCTATGCGATCTATCCTGTCATTGTGATATAGTTTGTATCCTGGTAGCACAGTGTCCCATTTTTAATCCTCCTTCCACCAGGTCTGTGAGATATCTGAAATCTAATTAGCCCCCTTCCCTACACAGTCACATATCACTTCTCTTCTCCAATCAAGATCTTTCCTCATAGATCTTCTATCCAAGAATGGATCTGCCACCCAGTTAAAATCCCCTGTGATCACCACGGGAGCTGAAGGGTCTGCTACTACACTGACAGCCAATGTTTCATTCTCCACAACTCCCTAAGAACCCCCACTTAGTGCTACTCTGGCTTCCACACCGCCTTCTTTTCCACAAAAGAGACATTTTTAAAATTGTCACCCCAGCTTTATGAGAGACTGTGGCTGAAGCAGAATAAAAACATCTCACCCAATCTCTTTTAAGTTTATCATGCTCCAACATATTTAAGTGTTTCTTGCAATAGGGCTTTCATAACCTCTTGCTTGCACAATGAACTGAGCGCCTCCTTTCACTTAAATGGGAATCCTATCCCAGCCGTATGCCAGGATACTATTACATTCTGAGCCATACTAACTCATTAACATTGCACTCTCACATGTATACAATACATCATTATTCTCCCTATCCCGACAATGACCCACTTGCACTCACATACCCGGCCTCTTAACACCTCAAACAAATCTCCCAATAACCTGAACTATCCCAGTTCACCTTCTCCTTCCATCATCCGTCTACCTCTATTGACCTATTAGCATGGGCCTCAGCCATGTCAGCACTACCGGGCAGGATCAGGGGGCTGGGCGGTGGGCGCTCATCCTCGGGTCCCTGCCGACTGGGAGTGAGGCAGTAGCAGCCCAAAGAAAAATCAAGGAATGGTGCCGTCGCCCAAACCTAGCATGCTACAGTTCTGAAAGCTCACACTTACCTGCCCCCACCATTATCCTGTACCTCTCCTCCACTGAAACACGCAGCCTGTCCATTCTACTCTCATTGGGACACACTCTGCTGCGTGAGGCATTACAAATACATTCAATTAATAAAGCACAAGAATTATAGAAAATCTAGCTGGCTCCGCAATCACTGCAACGATGACAGCAGAGAGGAGTGAGTGACTCTACACGTGGATGACCTCAAAGACCAAATGATCACCCTCGGACTGGCTGAGTACCACGCCACTGTGTCCGAGGCCAACTCCCCTGGCACCTCTGTGCTGCAGCTCAGTGCTTCTGACCCACCTATAAGGTGTGCTTCTCCCTTTTGGTCCCTGCCTTCTTTAAGCGACAGAGAGAACCATCACCACTGTCTACTGGGGCCTTTACCATGTGGTAGGCCTCAACAGCCTACTTGTCCATCTGCTGCCCCTGCTGTGGCCTACACCATCTGAAGAACCCATGACTGATCCCATAGCCAGCCTGAGAGAGAATAGTCTCCCTCCCTGAAGTCTAGTACAATCTTAGTCGACCTTTGATGCCAGTTTTTTGAATATCAGGAAACTAACTGAATCATGAGCAGTTCAGTTTGCCCATGAAAAGAACATAAATTTACTGATATTTACAAATATTTTCAGAAAGAATAGCCTCCTGCCCTGAGGTCCATTTCTGCCTATCTTGGTCTTCCAATTTTTAACTAATTTTGATTTGTTACTTGTTATTTTACACATTTACTAATTTGTTTTCTTACCTCTCCTTTCTGTTTGATAGTTCCTCACCCTCCTACACAGCCACTTCTTTAAAGTGGATTTTACCACCTTTCTCCCCAGCTGCTCCTTATCCCTTGATCTTTCTCACACCAATCCTTCAATCATTTCCTCTCTTCTGCTTTCCTCTTCATCTCTTTTTATGGTTCCACATCTTTTTTTCTTGCTATTATTGACACTTCCTAACCTTCTCCCCTCATACCATCATCTTCAAACCCCCCCTCCTCATCACCCTCTCTCTACCTTCCCCATTTCTTCTCCCATCTTGTCTTCCACCCTTTCTTCAGCTCTTGAACTTTACCTTTTTCTTCCTCTTATTCATCCCTCTCCTTTGTCTCAGAATGAACCTCATCCTCGCTTCCACCAATCCATCTCCTCTCTGCCTCTCACTTTTCTGCTCCTTCTACTTCTATCATCCGAGACATTAATCCCAACCCTGGCCTCCCTAGATTTTTCTCTCACACCCAAGATACTTCAGGCCCGATAATGAGTTGGGCAAGTTACATGCCCCTATGGCGCAATGCCCTGCCTGCCAACCCTTAACCACAGATATTCAATGCCAGGTTTATATGCGACCCCGGCATTGAATATCCGGAGATTGCCATACATGCCACAAGCCACAGATCCTAACCGGGCAGCATGCAATATCGCTGCTGCTCGGTTAGTGAATGTCCGCTCTGCCCTGGAACACCCCCAACATGCCCTGATGCTAACCAGATAGCATCAGGGCGCATAGGGGAGTTAGAAGGGAATATTCAATGGCACTAACCATGTAAATGCTGTTGAATATCCCCATTTAAGGCATTTACATTGTTTGCTGGGCTGTAAACCTTTTGAAAATCAGGCACTTCCTCTCTCATCCACACCAGTCTTATTCATGTTCCTCTCCTTTTCCCCTCCTCTCTCCCTTTCTCATGTGCCTTATGGAATGCTCATTTCATATCTAATAAACTTCCCTTTACCCACAATATCTTCATCTCTAATGCTTTCGATCTTCTATCTCTCACTGAGACATGGCTTCTCCCTGATGACACTGCTTCGGTCACTGCCCTCTGTCATGGTGGCTACCAATTCTCCCACACTCCTTGTGCCACTGGCCATGGTGGTGGTGTTGGGTTTCCGCTTTCTCCTTCCTGCCAATTTCAACCCCTCCTTCCATCTCAGTCTCGCTCCTTTGAAGTCCATTCCATCTGCTGTATTAATCCTTTACCACTCTAATTCTCCTCACTACCTTTCCTTTTTCATCCCTGCCTACACCCTTCCTCGTGAACTCTGTTCTTCCACTGGCCTGCTTCTCTCTATGCCCTTTTCTTCCACTCCAGACTTCGATCCTTACACCTTGCTGATCCTTTTGCCTGGAATAAACTACCTGATTCTGTACTACTACTACTGAGCATTTGTAAAGCACTACCAGTCATACGCAGCGCTGCACAGACATGTAAGAGACAGTCCCTTTCCATCAGAGCTTACAATCTAGTCAAGACAAAACACAAGACAAAACACGGAAGGTGTAAGCAGGGATAGAACTAAGGGAAAGAAAAGGGAAAGAAGGAGGTCAGGTGAATCAAAATCCAAAAGCAGCAGCGAAGAGGTGAGTTTTCAATTTGGATTTGAAGAGGGTTAGAGAGGGTTCCTGGCGTACAGACACAGGTAGTTTGTTCCAGGCATAAGGTGCAGCAAGGTGAAAGGAGCAAAGTCTGGAGTTAGCAGTAGAAGAGAAGGGCATAGATAGAAGTAGTTTTCTAGAAGAGCGGAGTTCCCGAGGGGGGGGGGGGGTGTAAGGAGAGATAAGAGAAGAAAGGTACTGAGGAGCCACAGAGTGAATGCATTTATAGGTCAGCAGGAGAAGTTTGAACTGGATGTGGAAATAGATAGGGATCCAATGAAGTGACTTGAGAAGAGGAGTAATATGGGCATGATGAGGCTGGTGGAAGATTAGTCGCGCAGCAGAGTGTTGAACAGATTGAAGGGGCAAGAGATGATTCAAAGTGTAGACTCTATAACCCGTGGGGTCTGGATCCCACACACACAAAATACCTGGGTTCTTATCTTCCAGTACTCCTCAACAGGAAATAAAGACACGACACAATTAATTAATCAATCAATTGCTATTGAGCTCTTTAGGGAAGAGACACACCGAGTCTAATTTGACTATTCCAACATGCCTCTTCAAAGATGGTTCCGAAGAGCTTAGCTTTTATTAGGTGATATCAGCTGATTCAGTTAATCTTTAATTAACATCTGGTACTTTCCAAATTCCACGTGTACATCAATTTTGCCAACATAGACAATATTATTTATACAAAAAGCAGAAGTTATATCTTATAATTACATTCATTAAATCCAGTAGGTGTCGCTGTGCTGTTAAAAGCTAATTAGTTACTCATTATATTCTGCTGATTTCTAGTAAACTAAATCCGTTATATTTACTAAGTGGCTTAGAGTCAATTTCACAAGAGTAGGGCAACCTGCCCCAGAAACTGCTTAGCCTATCCTCTTGCAGGATGAACAGCCTCACCCTTTGTTCTATTTAATTAAGGAACTTCAATCTGACCTAATATCTGCTTGGTACACAGACTGTTTGCAAAAGCGCAAATGCTTCTAATTTCCCAACTTAATGTCTAGCTGAAAGCAGAAGTGTTTTTTTAAAGGGATAGTTTTAAATGCAATCTTGACCTGTACTTCTGTTAGGCCTATACTGAACTAGATTACTATACTTTTGTGTCATGTATGGTTTCATGTGTAGCTGACTTTGGTTTTATTCCAATCGAGATTATTGAGCCTGATCTGCTGTCTGTTCCTGAATCTGAGTCTGAGTCTGACATTTCCAAATCTGCATATCCAGGATAAATCATAGGTGTATAGACTTGCTTGTCAGCAGTGCTTTCATCTACTTCACTGATTACATCCAACTTACATTTGGGGCCTAGCTGGGGTAGGCCACGCCCACACAAAGGGAGACCAGCAAGGAGTAGGTTACATTAGTCAAGACGGGAGGTGATTAAGGAGTGGATAAGCTTTTTAGTAGTGTGTTCAGAAAGGAAAGGGCGGATTTTGCTAATGTTATAGAGAAAGAAATGGCAGGTCTTAGCTACGAGCTGGATATGTGTGGAGAAAGAGAGAAAGGAGTCAAAGACAACCCCCAGATTGCAGGCCGAGGAAACAGGAAGGAGTACAGAGTTATCCACAGAGACTGAGAAAGGAGGAGGAGGAGGGGAGGTTTTAGGAGGATAGATGAGAAGTTCAGTCTTGGCCATGGACATCCCAGGCTGTACGTCAGGCTTCTTCGCTCCCCCTTTTCAAATCCATGCTAATGGCTCACCTCTTTGAGGTTGCTTTTGGATCCTGATCCATTATTTTCTTTATGTCTCCTTACCTTCCCCCTTTGTACCCTTATTCTCATGTATTGTTTTATGTGTTTTGGTTAGATTGTAAGCTCTGATGAGCAGGGACTGTCTTTTTTTATATGTATCTGTACAGTGCTGTATATGCCTTGTAGCTCAATATAAGCGATTAATAGTAGTAGTATTAGTCCAAAACAAAGTTAAGAAGAAACTTGTGTTATGTGGCAGATAACACATATCAACAGCAACGTTTACCAGTCCTCGCTTCCACTTCTACCCTGCTTTTTCACTTCTCAAAATTATTACTCCCCCATCATCACTCTCTTCAACCCCAGGCATTTAACTCCTCCCATCACCATAGCGCCAGTCAAAATTTCAGCCCAAACCAGTTATAAGCATCAACTTAAGTAACCCCATCTCCTCCAGTTCCCACTCAGTACATATCCTGAAGATGTCCCATTTGAGCCATAGCCTTTCAGGGCCACTGCTTAACGTGATGGGCCCGATTTTCAAAGGCATTTACGCGGTTAACAGCCCATGTTAACTATGTAAATCCCTTAATCAGGGATTTTCAAAGGCATCTACACTGCTAGTGCCTTTGAAAATCTCAGATTAAGTCCCCTACGCGCCCTGATGCTATCCGGTTAGCATCAGGGCGTGTTGGGGGCATTTCGGAATGGAGCCGAGACAGGGAATGCTGCTAACCGGGTAGAAGCGATTTTGGATGCTGCCTAGTTAGTGCTCTAAGCCTTAAAGATAGGCAAGGGTTTTCTTCGCCTATGTTTAAGGTGCTGGGGCTAACTGGGCAGCATCCAAAATTGCTGCTACCTGGTTAGGCTTGGCAGCTTTCCGGCTGTGCGGCGAACCCCGGCTTCTTAGTTCTCTCACCGCGGAAGTGAAAATCTGGGGTTAAGGGTTCACAGGCAAGGTACGTGGCAACTGAAAATCGGGCCCTTCATCTCTAAGTCAGAGTACTCAGTCAAACATCTGAATCACAAACTCTAGCAATGAGGATTTCAGAAGAATGTCACAAACTAAAGCTCTCTGCCATTTCAGCAGCAGAGCTGGCATTGATCTCTTGAAGACATCAGTTCCCTTTCTTAACCAATTCTGTCTCCTATGGAACCAAATGTAACCTGCCTTTATTGACCAATGATCAATATATAAATATCAGTGATCACATGGGAGCCAGATGTTTAGGGCTACATATGGTTTTAGATTACCCTAAAGCATTGCCTTCAGGATCTCCTACCTGAATGTGTGTACAGGGTCGGCCCTAGAGTTGGTAAAGATCTGCACTATTTGTTAAACCCAAGAGGATTGTGGAAAATTGCAAGAGGATCTTGATAAATTGGAAGACTGGGCATCCAAATGGCAGATGAAATTTAATGTGGACAAGTGCAAAGTTATGCACCTAGGAAAGAACAACCCAAACTATGGTTACACGATGCAAGGTTCCACATTGGGAACCACCATCCAGGAAAAAGATTTAGGCGTCATTATGGATAACATGTTAAAACCCTCTGCCCAGTGTGCAGAGGCAGCCAAGAGAGCAAATAGAATGCTAGATATCATAAGGAAAGGAATGGAAAATAGAACAAAGGATATTATAATGCCTCTGTTTCGTTCCATGGTGCAACCACACTTTGAATATTGTGTGCAATTCTGGTCACCGTATCTTAAAAAGGATATAGCGTTATTAGAAAAGATACAGAGAAGAGCCACCAAAATGGTAAAGGGGATGGAAGGATACTCTTATGAAGAGAGGCTAAAAAGGTTAGGGCTCTTCAACCTGGAAAAGAAATGGCTGAGGGGAGTCCGGGGAGGAGCCTCGAGCTGAAGAGCTCGAGATCCTCCAGTATGAGTTCCCCCTCAGGAAGCCCTTACTGTACCAGTACCTCCAATCCTGGAATGGCTGATACTCCGCATGTGGGAGACACTGGCGTCAGCGCCAGTGATCAGCAGGCAGATCGATTCGATGTATCGAGTCCGCAAGAGTTCTGGGTTCCAAAAAGCACAACTGCTTCACAACTCCATGGTTATGGAATCGGCCATGCGCCGGCTCAAGAGCTAGAAGACGCACTCCTCGGTGCCTCCTGGCAGGGATGCCTGCAACTTGGATGCCCTCGGCAGGAAGTGCTACCAGGGTTCTATGCTGACATGTCGGATCCAGGCATGCCAGCTGTACATGGGCATGTACCTGCGGGATCTGGCAAAGGAGATCGCCGTGTTCTTGGCTGATCTCTCCGAGGGACCTTTGCAGCGCTTCAAGACACTGTACACTGGAGTCCGTGAGTGCTCAAAGTTCATTACTCGAGCGGCATATGACGGATTTGAGGCGTCGGCCCGGGTAGCTGCAGCTGGCATTGGTGCATGCCGCCAGGCATGGCTACAGACATCAGACCTAGAACAATGGGATCAGGACAAGTTGGTCGATGTCCCATGCCATGGTGAGAACCTCTTCGGCAAACCCATGACCGAAAAGGCTGCTGAAATCGAGTCCGAGTACATGACCAGGACACAGCTCTTGAAGAAGACTTCTGCCCCTTCTAAAAAGAAGGGCTCGGGTAAGAAGCCCTTTTTTCCGAGGAAGGGTGCTGCTTACTGAAGCTACCCCCCATTTCAGGCCTCCCCGGCTCCCCAACAATGGCAGCAGGCCAAGGGACAGGGGCATGGCCCACGTAAGCAGAAAGCCCCCAAACCCCAGGCATCGGCTCCGGCCCAGCCTGGTCGTGGCTTTTGACTCTCAAGGCATAGCCCTTCTCACCACAGGAGAACGGCAATGCAAAGGGGGAAGGCTTGCCCTGTATGCCCACAGGTGGCTGGCCATCACCACAGACACCTGGGTTCTTCAGATAATCCATCAAGGCTATCTGCTCCATTTGACCCAGGTACCTCCCCCTTACTTTCCAGGAGAGCCTTTCAGGTCTCCCCTTCACCGGGACCTTCTTCTGAAGGAGTTAGCAGGTCTTCTCGAGGATCAGGTGGTAGAACCGGTGCCCCACCACCTACAGGGCAAGGGCTTCTATTCCAGGTGCTTCCTGATACCAAAAAGGACAGGAGGCCTAAGACCCATCCTCGACCTGCGCAACTTAAACAAATTCCTGGTAAGGGAGACGTTCAAAATGCTCTCCCTTGGAATATTGCTGCCTTATGTTTATGTTTATGTTTATTTGAATTTGATATACCGCTCAGGCCGAAGCATTAGAGCGGTTTACAATAATATATAATTTGTGGAAATATGAAAGGAACGCCATTTGTAAGATAGGAAAGAGTAGAGGACAGAAACAGTCAAAAGGATAGACAAAGAAAAGAAAGGGAACAGCAGGTTACCATAATATAAGCGTATGACAATCCAGACCACATATTCAATGCTCATTTCAGGACAAACGCCATGGACCAACGCCTAAGGGCCATGCCAAAGGGCTCTCTGGCGAGGCCCTCAGGCGCGGGCCCGCCGGTGGAATGGCGGTTTAAAAGCCGATGGAGTGGGCAGTCTCTGTGGAGGGAGGTGGAGCTCCCGCTCTCACCTCTGATACTGGCTGCTGCTCTCCCCTCACAGAACACACTGGCTATGCTCCTTAGACCTAAAAGATGCGTATACACACATCCTAATTCATCCAGACCACAGACAATACCTACCCTTTGTGGTAGGGGGAAACCACTATCATAGAAACATAGAAATATGACAGCAGAAAAAGACCACATGGCCTATCTAGTCTGTCCTTCCATATCAACAACTACAACAGTCCCCTTTTATCCTTTAGAGATCAGTACAGAGTGCTTCCCTTTTGGCCTGGCCTCCACCCCCCAGGGTATTCACAAAGTGCCTGGAGGTGGTGGCCGCCTTCCTCAGAATACAAGGAGTTTTTGTCTTCCCCTACCTAGACGACTCGCTCATCAGAGCCACGTCAGCCATGGAGGTCCAAAAGGCCACATCTCGGACCATTCAGGTGCTTCAGCATCTAGGGTTTGTAATCAATTACCCCAAGTCTACCTAAGGCCCACTCAGCAACTAGAGTTCATTGGGGTCAGACTAGATACCCTTCAGGCAAGGACTTACCTGCCAGTGGACAGTGCACAGAGACCTCTGGCCCTAGCACATCAAGTGAGTCGCAGGTCCCACAATTCAGCAGGACACTTCCTGTGCCTACTCGGCCACATGGCCAGTCCATGTGACACCAAATGCCCGTCTCCACATGCGAACAGCTCAGTGGTGCCTCAGGAACCAGTGGACACAGGCCACAGGCAGACTCCGGGACAGTCCAAAAGACTGGTGCAGTCCTTGGCCTGGTGGCTTCAACCGAAACACTTGGAGGCAGGGGTGACCTTCCAGGCTCATCAACACACGAGGATCTTGACTATGGATGCATATTTGCTAGGCTGGGGAGCCCATTGCTAGGGACTTTGCACTCAAGGCGCGTGGTATCTATACGAGAGCACACAACAGATCAATTTCCTGGAACTTTTGTGCCATTCGCCTAGCTCTACGAGCCTTTTGTCATACTTTGGCTCATCAATCTGTCTTGATACAAACAGACAACCAAGTAGCGATGTTCTCTGTGAACAAGCAGGGAGTCACGGTGTCCCGCATTCTGTGTCAGGAAACTCTAGACCTGTGCTCCTTTGTAGTCCGGCACGACATGCATCTGAAAGCAGTTTATCTGCCAGGCCAGGAAAATTACTTAGCCAACAGGCTAAGCATTCTCTCCAGCCCCATGAATGGCAGCTGGGTATGAATATGGCCCAATGGCTCTTTCAGACCTGGAGACAGCCGACACTGGATTTGTTTGTGAACCCACAGAACTACCAGTTGTCCCGGTTTTGCTCCAGACAGCCACATCCAAACAGGGTGGCTGCCGATGCCTTTCCCATCTTGTGGTCTGTGGGCCTCCTGTATGCATTTCCTCTGACACCTCTGGTGGCCAAGACCCTTTTCAAAATTCTCCCGGACAAGGCCTCGGTCATTCTGGTAGCCCCCAGATGGCCGAGGCAACCCTGGTTTCCACTTCTATTTCAACTAGCAGTGGAAGCCCCCATCCCTCTGGGATTCTATCCCAATATCCTGTCTCAGGAGGGGGGCACTCTTCTGCACCCCAGCCTCATCTCCCTCAACTTGATGGCATGGCTGTTGAAAGGGTAGTTCTCGCACCATTCCTCCTTCCCAGAAAGGTGGAAGAAGTTTTGCTGGCCTCAAGGAGGCAGTCAACTAGACGGACCTATGCTTTTAAGTGGCATAGGTTTGGGGTGTGGTGCGAACAGCAGAAAGAAAATCCTTTCTCCTGCCAGGTTGCAGTGGTACTGCAGTATCTTCTGCATCTTTCGGATTTGGGCCTTAAGTCTAACGCTGTCAGAGTTCACTTCAATGCCCTGGCTGCACACCACTTTCCAGTGGAAGGAAAGCTTCTTTCTGCACATCTTTGGTGTCCAAGTTCCTGTCAGGCCTATTTCTACTGAAGCCCCCGGTTTGCCCTCTGGCAACTGAGTGGGATTTGAATTTGTTCTTAGGACAGCTTACTCGTCCGCCATTTGAGCCGATGGCAACCTGCTATCTACACTACCTTTCTTGGAAGGTAGTTTTCTTGGTGGCACTCACCTTGGCTCGGCGAGTGAGTGAGCTTCAAGCTCTGGCGTCCGATAGGCCTTATACAAGGTTCTATAGGAACAGAGTGGTGCTCCGCACTCACCTCAAGTTCCTTCCGAAGGTGGTCTCTTTGTTCCACTTCAACCAGGAGGTAGTACTGCCTACCTTCTTTCCCAGGCCGCATGCCATTCGGGCAGAGACAGTTCTGCTTACCCTGGACTGTAAGAGAGCGTTGGCCTTCTACATTCAGCGTACGCAAGGCCATAAATGGCTTCTCAGCTCTTCGTATCCTATGACCCCAGTAAACTGGGAATGGCCGTCTCCAAACGTATGTTGTCCACCTGGGTAGCAGACTGTATTGCTTGGGCATCCAGGGCGGCCGATCTTCCGTTGCAGGGTCATGTTACAGCCCACCGGGTCAGGGCTATGGCGGCATCAGTGGCTCATTTCCGCTCTGTTCTGCTGGCAGACATCTGCCGGGCTCCCACCTGGTCTTTGGGTCAGACTTTCGCAACCCATTACTGCCTGGATAGTGAGTCCCAAGAGACAGTACTTTCGGCCAGGCTGTACTCCGTAACCTTTTTGAGGTCTAGGCTACCGGAGTGTTACTCTCTGTTAGATTCCTATTGTGGCTGCTTGCGGCTCTTGTAGAGGGAGCCTATGTTTCAGCTGTGGGTTCTTGGTAGCCTATAGCTGGGTAGTCCTATATGTGAGGGCTGACTTCCTGCTTGTTCCTGGAGAAAGCGTAGTTACTCACCTGTAACAGGTGTTCTCCAGGGACAGCAGAAATCAGTCCTCACAACACTCTCTCCTCCCCTTGGAGTTGCAGTCCTACTATTATTATTATTTTGTTCCTTTTGCCGTCTTTTTAGCTATGTCACTTGACTGAGCAAGATGGCACCCTTGGGCGGGAAGGGGACTATGTATGTGTGATGCAATTCCCAAAAGCTTTCTTAGAAAGCTGGGGATTTGCTCTGCACGAGGGCTCCGTTGGTGCCAGTGTCACCCATATGTGAGGACTGATTCCTGCTGTCCCTGGAGAACACCTGATTTCCAGGAACAAGCAGGAATGTAGTCTTCACATATGGGTATCGTCGGCACCGACGGAGCCTGCGCGGGAACGCTCCCCAGCGTCCAATTAGAAAGCTTTTGGGAGCATCCCACAGCGTCTGTGTGCTGCCTTCCCACCTTTCCCAACTGTCTCTCTCCAGTTCTTCGTTTTCCGCGGAGCCAGCAGGTCGTTTTTCCTGTCACCGCAGAAATTATCCCATCTTTTTCATTCTTTTTTGTGGTAGCGTCTGCCTTCCTCGACGCTATACCGGTACCGCCGATTCTTTCTTTCTTTCTCTAAAAAAAAAAAAAAAAAAAAATTTTGTAATCTTTTTTCTGGATTTTCCAGTCTTTTTTCTCTCAGGTGCCACGTTCCATTTTGGGCACTAGGCCCAACTTTTCATTCAGAATGGAAAAACCCGCCTCGGGTTTTAAAAAAGTATTCTAAGTGTGGCGGTACCATCTCCGTCACCAACACCTACGAGTGGTGCCTTAAATGTTTAGGTCCTGACCACTACATCTCGGAGTATGTTGCCTGTGGGATGATGTCGAAGAGGGGTCGGCAAAACCGAGCTGCTAAGCTTACCACCCTTTTTCCCTCCGATGCAGCATCCGTGGCATCGACGTCTTCCAGGGCTTCGTCTTCCTCCCATGGATCTCAGGTAACCAAACATAAATCTGGCCGGTCCTCAAAGGGTAGATCTCCTTCCAAGCATCAAGATGCCTCTGGCGTTGCCCTTGAGGGACTTGTACCGGCAAAATTACCCCGGCGGGAGGCTTCGGCTTCCAAAGCACTAACGGGGCTCCAGGATGTTGTCGAGGCCTCAACCTCGGCAGAACTACTGGTGCCATGCTCTGGGGTACCGGCCGCTTCGTCCGGTACCGATACCCAGGCATCGGCAGCATCAATAGACCAGAGGTTCTTGGCTATTGAATGCAGTCTGGCGGCTCTCCTTGCGGCTTCAGTGCCTTCGGGACCGCTTCAGACGGTTCAACCAGTATCGACACCGGTTCCAGCACCGATATCGGTACCAGTATCGACAGCATCGACATCGGCGACTGTGTTACCGACACCGAGTCATGCTGTTTCCTCCAGTATCGACAGGTCGGCACCAGACCCCTCCGGTACCGACTTCGATCAGTACCGGTATCGTGCTTTCCAAGAGCACCCGGACAGGAGATATTTTGAATCTTCAGATGATTCTGAGGATTCTGACAGCTCTGTCGATACCGGAGCACTTCTCTCTGAAGAGCCTTCCTCTCCTAAACGTAGGATGTCTCCTCCAGAGGATATATCCTTCCAGGATTTCATCCGGGAGGTGGCTAGAGGTCTTTCCATCACAGTGGCTCCTGAAATAGAACCCAGAGCAAAGGAGTTGGAGATTTTACAATATCCTAAAGCTCCCAAGGAGGCAGCTACTTTGCCTATTCATGAGATCTTGCATGATCTCATGTTAAGAATGTGGGAAACCCCTCTTACCACCTCTCCCCATTCTCGTAGGCTTAATACCATGTATCGAGTACCTCCTTGTCCTGGATTTCAAAAAACTCAGTTACCACACCACTCCATGGTGGTGGAATCAGCTATGAGAAGGATCAAGAGTGCAAAGAGACATGCATCTAATCCTCCGGACATGAATGTAGGACTCTTGATGCCTTTGGGCGTCGAACCTTCCAGGCTTCTATGCTTTCTGCCAGGATTAGTTCCTACATCTTATACATGGGCATGTTCCTTAAGTAGATTACAGGAGATCTAGAGCTTATGAGCCCTCTCCTTCCTGATGATAAGAGGCAAGATTATCTTACACTTTTCAAACATGCCCAAGATGTTTCCAAGTTCGTTAATCGTGCAGCTTTTGACTGCTTTGAGTGCATAAGCAGAGCCTCTGCCATTGCCATAGGTGCTCGTAGGATTGCCTGGCTCCAGGCATCTGACTTAGAACTCTGGGTACAGGACAAATTGGGGAAAATCTCTTTTGGCAAAAATTGGCAAGAGAGAGCTAATGAGCTGGATGCTGATAACACCACTTTGGATAGACTTTCCAAAGATACAGCTGATCCTGCAAGGATAAAATCCTACAAGAAACCATTCTTCTCTAAAAAGAAGAGGTTTTACCCCTCCTATACCCAGCAGGGACATTCTACAGGTCAGTCTGCCCAAAAGGGACATCAACCACCAAAACAAAGGAAAACAAAGTCTGCTAAGCCTCAACCAGCCCAACAAACTCAGCCTCCACAGGGGCTTTGACTCCCATCTAGAGAACTTGGCCTTCCTGGCCCTCAACGGGCCAGAGCCCTCCACCATTCCAGGAAGGTTATGTCATTTTGCTCCCAGATGGAAGCAGATAACAGCAGAAGAATGGACTCTCTCCATTGTAAAGGAGGGGTACAAGCTTCATTTCCTCAGCATGCCCCCTCCTACAGTTCTAAGAGGGTTCAATTCTCAGTCTTCACTCGAGAATCAGTTAGGTCAAGAGGTCAATTTACTTCTTGCCCATGGGGCAATAGAAGACATAACCATTTCCCAACAGGGTACAGGGGTTTACTCCCCCTATTTCCTTGTTCCAAAGAAAACAGAGGGACACAGAGCCATTTTAGACCTCAGAGAATTGAACAAATTCCTGTTCAAAGAGAAGTTCAAGATGATTTCTCTAGGAACTCTTCTGCCATACCTTCAGAGTCAGGATTGGCTTTGTTTAGATCTCAAGGATGCGTACACCCATGTTCTCATCAATCCAACTCACCGAAGATTCCTTTGGTTTCTATTTCAGGGGAAGCACTACCAGTACAGGGTTCTTCCTTTTGGCCTGGCCTCAGTACCAAGGGTGTTTACGAAATGCATGGCTGTAGTGGCAGCATTTCTTCGCACTCTAGGAATATTTGTCTTCCCCTACTTAGACGACTGGCTCATTCGAGCCCCATCAGAATCAGAGGCCAGAATTTCTCTATCTTGCACAATGCATATACTTCAGTATTTGGGCCTGGTCATAAACATCCCAAAATCCAACCTAACTCCCACTCAGTTTCTAGAGTTTATAGGAGCTATGCTGGATACCAGGAAAGCAAGGGCCTATCTTCCACAGCCCCGCTGCCTTCGCATTGTGCAGTTAGCTTCCCAAGCAGTGTTAAAAACTCATCTCACTGCTCGGGAAATGTTACAATTGCTAGGCTACATGGCATCTACCGTGCATGTGGTTCCCTATGCTCGCCTCCATATGAGAGCAGCCCAATGGACTCTATCCACTCAGTGGACTCAAGCATCAGGCTGCCTATCAGACAAAATAGCAAACTCAAGACGCCTTATTTTGTCCCTACAATGGTGGCAATCAACCCAAAACCTGTTGGTGGGGTCCCCTTTCCAACAGCCCCCACCCCAGGTCACTCTAACAACAGATGCCTCACAGGTGGGTTGGGGAGCTCACCTGCAAGATCTCTCTACCCAAGGCACCTGGACTCCACAGGAGACCCATCTACACATCAATCTCTTGGAACTCAGAGCAATCTTCCTTGCTCTTCGAGTGTTCCACACCAAGCTGAGCTACAAGACAGTCCTAATTCAGACGGACAATCAAGTAGCTATGTTCTTTCTGAACAAGCAGGAAGGAACAGGCTCTCTGTCGCTTTGCAACGAAGCTTTGCGACTATGGGCCCTCGCCAGAGAGCATCAGATTCATCTCCTTGCGGTGTATCTGCTAGACATTCAAAACTCCTGGGCAGACAGACTCAGTCGAGTTCTGCTTCCACACGAGTGGTCTCTTCGTGCGGACCAGGTAGCAAAATTTTTCAAATTTGGGGAACTCCTGACATAGACCTATTTCCTCCTCCATTGGGATCCCCACTCTCTGCATCTCAGGGCCTGGTTGCTGAGAGCCTAGACCTTCATGGTCTTAACCTGTCTCAACAAGTAAAAGATATCCTTTATGCTTCTAGGAAGCCTTCCACAAGACGCTCTTATGCTTTCAAGTGGAAGAGGTTTTCCATATGGTGTTCGCAGAAGGGTCTTAACCCCATGGCGATACCTCTGGAATCATTATTAGAATATCTCCTTCATTTATCTCCTTCATTTATCTCTGTCTCTCCTTCATTTATCTCCTTCATTATCCGCCCGCGCCTGAGGGCCTCGCCAGAGGGCCTCGCCAGAGGGCCCTTTGGCGTGGCCCTTAGGTAGTTGGCCCACATTGGAATCTCTCCACGCAACAGCTCCTGAATGACATCTCTCTCCAGATATCTATTACTTCTGCTACAAGCCGCAAGTATTACCACTACCATTTGGCTTTGTAACTATTGTCCTTCAGTACTTACATCAACAGAAATCTGCTACCACACTTGCAAGTTACTTGCCACTTTGTCACTAGTACTTTTTAGCACTCTACTTACCAATACTTGCTACCCCTGATTCAGGGATTCGCTATTGCTAATACCTGCTAAGCTGTCTGCACTGTTTTCCAGTACCTACTACTATTGTTTTGCCTGTATAAGGTCACTATTATCCACCGCTAGTACTGTTGTCAGCATCCAGCTACCTGTCAGCAGTAATCTGATACTATTCCTGCTACTATTGTTGCCAGTATAGTGATATCTTTGCCTTTGCTAGTCCTGTCACCAGCATCCTAACACTATTTTCAGCAGTTTATCGACAATACCGCCAATAACTCCTAATTTCCAACATGGCCTTCTCCCTACTCAACATTTCTAGTCTCTACCTACTAGCCAGTATCGTGCAAAACACATTAGCATTCTCACCTGACTATAAATGCAACCACATCCCTATCTTACACAGCCTAGGAAGAAAAAACCACTCCAATCCTCACCACACATTCACACATTCACACATCTACACCACGTTAGACATTCACACCTACTCTATGTATCTATTAATGGTCCTACCACCTACAAACCTGAACCCACTCTAAGACCTAGTAGTCTGAGATGTGCTTTTATCAACTCACGATCAGTTCGTAAAAAATGGCCAGTGATAGCAGACCTTATCACTAATCTGAATCTTGACATCTTAATGGTCACAGAATCCTGGCTCTCCGACACAGATGCGGTCATCATGAACCAACTTATTCCCCCTGACTTTTCCATATACACATGCCATAGAACCAACCGGAGAGGAGGTGGAGTCTTTATCTTAGTTAGAACTAATCTCCAGTTCCAGCTGGGTTCCTCCAGGAGTCTCATGCACATGGACATGGTGAGCATATCTAATAAGCACATCAGCATTAATCTCATATACAGAGACCCCTCCTCCCCCCCAGAGGACCTTTCTAATATAATAGATATGGCCTGCAACCCAGAAAGCCCAGGCAAACCCAACTGGTTAATTGGTGACTTTAACCTCACTTCCCTGCAACCTACACACTCTAACACTTTCCTTGACGCTATGGCTGACCTTAACTATGTACAGTTGGTTAACGCTCCCACACACCGCAAGGGAAACACTCTCAATCTCATCTTTGCCCCCCAGTCAGCATCAAACCACAGTTCCAACCTTTCATCCACTCCTGTTCCATGGTCAGACCACAACTTAATCACTTTCCTAATCCCCTCTCAACAACATCAAACTCCAACCACCCACACAAACACAGATCCCGCAGGAAAGGGATTCCGTTTCAAGCCCCTGGACAGGGATCAGTTTATCAACAACACCATTCCAGCACTTCATCAACCTGCTCTTAATCTGGAAGATATGATCCAGACATGGAACACTACTCTGAAAGCCTGTTCACAACTACCTTCCTCAAATATAACACCTGCCTCCAACCGCCCATCGAAGAACAGGATACCAGCTCCATGGTACTCGGCTGAGTTACGGTCATCTCTTCAACTTCTTAGGAAGCATGAAAGAAAATGGCATCGTTCCCGTTCCTCATCGGACCAAACGACTTACAACAACCACCTAAAGCATCACCGCGAGCTTATATCCAAAAAGAGGAGAGAACACCATACTGAACTTCTTCTCCGATCGATTAATAAACCACGTGACCTTTTTAACATTGTTAAATCCTTAACCAAGGTAACAGCTCCTCCTCAGACAGTACCAATTCAACCTCAACGCTATGCAAGTTACCTCCAGTCCAAAATACTTAAAACAAATGCTGCCTCAATCCCCACTCCTAATCTCATCTCTCATTCACAGCCTCCACTTACAGAATTCATCCCTCCAGCAGAAAAATATCTCTGACCTTATTGCTTCAATCAACACCACCACAGCACCAAACGATCCATGTCCAGCTTACTGGATCAGGACGATGCGTTCTGAACTCAGCCCTATTCTAGCTCGTATCATGAAGCTCTCTTTCTCATCTGGATCATTCCCGTCAACACTTCAACAAACGTCTATACGCCCTCTCCTAAAAAACAACCGACTTGACCCAACTATGACAGACTCATACCGGCCAATCTCAAGCATACCCCTTCTAGCCAAACTCATTGAGAAGGTGGTCCAAATGCAGCTGCAGCAGCATATTGATATATCAGCCCCCCTCGATCCCTGCCAGCACGGATTCCGTGAAGCCCATGGTGTAGAAACCCTTCTTACCATACTTTCCAATACAATATCCAGAGGTATAGACGGGTTTGTACTCATTTTCCTCGATATAGCTGCTGCCTTCGATTCTGTTAACCACGAACTGCTCCTTGCCAGACTCCAGGAGAAAGGAATTCAGGGATTGGCCTGGGAGTGGTGTAAATCTTATCTAACCGACCGCTGGCAACATGTTCAGATAGGATATTCAACATCGGAGCCTTTCCACCAACAGCAGGGAGTTCCCCAAGGCTCATCCCTATCGGCTCTACTCTTCAATATTTATATGCAACCAATTTGCAATATCATCCGCTCATTCAATGTATCCAGCCTTATCTACGCAGACGACGTCCTACTCTTCACCCTATTCAAAATCATGCGTCCTGACTTCTCCCCACTAGTCAAGTGTTTCAACGCAATCACCGACTGGCTCCTATCTGAGAATCTAAGGATAAACTTCAAGAAAACCGAGGTCTTATTCATCTCTAGGAACAAGAGCTTCTCCCCCCCCCCACTACCTTCAAGGTGCGAGATGCAGATCTCCCATGTAAATCTGCGATTCGTTACCTGGGCATCACACTTGACAATCATTTTGACTTCAAAGAACACATAAAGAACACCACCAAGTCCATCTACAATAAAATCATGACATTAAGGCACCTAAGAACACTACTAGCCCCGGACGACTTCAGAACTATTTTCCAGATGCTCGTAATTCCACATTTCGACTATGCAAACATCATCCTGCATGGTCTCCCTAAGAGCACCCTCAACCCTCTTCAGATGGCCATGAATGCAGCAGCTCGCATTCTCTGCGGCATCTCCAGAAATGATCACATCACGCCCATACTTATGGAATTACACTGGCTACCGCTGCACAGCAGACTCTCCTACAAGACACTACTCCTAACCTTTAAAGCAATTAACCTGTTATCTCCTTCACCCCTCTCCGCTCTCCTCACCATCACCCCCAATAACAGGTTGAGAAGGTCAGCAGCCTCCAACACGCTTACTGTACCCCTTGAATCTACAAAATGCAATCATTCAACCAGGAACAGATCCTTTGCATTCTACGCCCCGAGATGCTGGAACGACCTCCCCTCACACATTCGATCAATTAGCGACCTTTCACAATTTAGAAAAGCCCTAAAGCATCACTTATTTCACCTTCATTTTGCCCATCCTAACCCTACACAACCACCCATCACACCTCAACTCTTTCACCCAAACTCTGCCTCTCCCACAACCTGACTTTGATGAAGCCCACAATAGCTCACCATGTCAGGCTTACTTCACAGACCTCTTAATCAAATAACCACTGCATTATGAATACTAGCTTGTAATATAAACTGTAAATAGTTTCCAATAACCTTGTTATTGATGTGTATATAGTTTCCCTGTTTTTCAGACCAAGTTTAGCTATCCTGTTACAATGTAAGCATTATGATCTCCTGTTCTGATGCAAAGTTTTTTGTTATCTGTAAACCGCACTGATGCTGAAAAGCGTGGTATATAAGAGTGAATAAATAAATAAATAAATAAATAAATCTAATGCAGGGCTTAAGACTAACTCAGTAAGAGTCCATTTAATTGCTATTTCAGCTTCTTTCAAGCTTTTAAATGGACAACCTATTTCCTCTCATCCTCTCATAGCGAGATTTATGAGGGGCCTTCTTTTAACTAAGCCTCCCATTAGGCCACCACCGGTGGCATGGGACCTAAACCGCCTTTTGAACCTCTAGCTACTACCTCCTTGAAAATCCTTTCCTGGAAGGTTGTCTTTCTCATTGCAATCACATCAGCACGTCACATTAGTGAGTTGCAAGCATTAGTGGCTGATCCTCCTTATGAGGTTCCATCATGATAAGGTAGTCCTTAGGACTCATCCACACTTTATGCCAAAGGTGGTCTCACCTTTTCATTTAAACCAAGCAGTTTACCTGCCTGTATTTTTCCCAAGGCCTCATGCTTCAAATGCAGAAAGGAATCTTCATACTTTGGACTGTAAAAGAGCACTTGCTTTTTACTTACAAAGGACACAGCAACATAGAAAGTCCTCTCAACTCTTTGTTGCTTTTGATCCTTCTCATTTGGGAACATTGTCCAATTGGATTGCACAGTGTATTTCTTTTACCTATCAGAGTAAGAACCTTTCTCTGGAAGGCCATGTCACAGCTCACAATGTGAGAGCCATGGCAGCCTCAATGGCTCATTTACACTCTGTGTCTATCGACGACATCTGTCGAGCAGCTACTTGGGCCTCGGTTCATACCTTCACAGCCCATTACTGCTTAGACAAGGACTCCCGCTGGGATGCCTTGTTTGGTCAGGCTGTTCTACAACACCTGTTCCATACTTAATCAACTCCTACCCACCATTCCCGGTAGGATGCCAGAGATCCATGGGGGGAAGTGGTGCCCTTTCACAGGGACACACAACTTCTGGGGTCTCTCCCTGGCATCTGTAGCTAGGGAGTCCCCATATGTGAAGACTACATTCCTGCTTGTTCCTGGAGATAGCATAGTTACTCACCTGTAACAGGTGATCTCCGAGAACAGCAGGAATTTAGTCTTCACAACCCACCCACCTCCCCTAGGAGTCGTATCTCTCTTTTCTTTTCTTTCCCTCTCTCTCTCTTTGTCTCAGCTTTAAAACTCAACTGGAGAGAGGCAGTTGGGAAAAGCGGGAAGGCAGCACGCAGGCGCTGTGGGATGCTCCCAAAAGCCTAATTGGACGTTAGGGAGCGTTCCCGCGCAGGCTCCATCGGTGCCGACAATACCCATATGTGAAGACTAAATTTCTGCTGTTCCCAGAGATCACCTGCTACAGGTGAGTAACTATGCTTTACAGTTGAGTAACTATGCTTTATGGCCTTTGGCATTAATCAGACCTCTCACCTGTGGAAATTGGAGGCTCGGAGGTGAGGGTTGCAAAACACACACATGTGTCCTCCCTGCTCACTCCAGCAAAATCAGCGGGTGTCATGTTGTGAGGTAAGTGTAGAGGAAGGCTGTGTGGATGGGCCTTGACGATGGCATAACTGGGAATGCATTACAGCATCACAGCCACAGGTTGCAACTACAGTACTTACTGAAAACTAACTTTCTGCTTGTAAATGGTGCCTCACACAGTATTTGAGGTTGCTGTATAGCTGACCTGCAGCATGTCATATGCACAGCCATAAAGCCTGGGCACCACATGCATGCATAGTGCATTGCTGCAGCTCACACTCCTCTGGAGACACACACATGCACATAACCCTGCTGTCCAAAAATGGTGCAGGTTGGTATTCTTACCTGACTCTTAGGCCTCCTTTGATGCTTCACCATTGTCAACACCTACTGAGTATGCAGGCACTATTAGCACACTCTGCAATGCTCAGGCACTTTCAATGCCTGTTCATTGTGCAGATACTATTAGCATTCTCTGCAGTTTCTCATTGTGGCAGCTGAGTGTATGAACTCATGCTGGATGAAATATTGAAGTTGCACAGGCTGATACAGTTCTGGAAACATAGGATAAAGTTAATACATCTGGACATACCATTCCTGATCCACAGACTGGTTGTGAGCCTGTGTCCCTTCTCTCATACACAAACTGGCCATATGTTTGGAGCTGCAGAGCAGTTTTGTGGCTTCATCAATCCATGGATATATATGTGGCCATTGTCAGGATGCATGAGGGCATGAGTTGGGGTATGCCTATGTCTGCTTAATTCTCTGCAGGCTCTGTACCATACTTATCTGACAAGGTTTGTTCGGCAGGTGTGTGAGAGAACAATCTTGTTAGGTCTGTATGTTGTACTGCCTTGCTATGCTGCTGGTTCAACTAACATTCATGTCGTATATATGGTATCTGTCCAGTCAAAGGATCAGGCCATGATACATGAACACGTACATTCCAGACCATGAGTGTCCTAGCAGAATGACGGACATTCCAATTTCCTGAGGTGTGCTTGTGGTGCAGTCATGGAATAATCTCATATTTTGCAGACCACAAAACTACTTCAGATTCACATGTGGCTCAGATGGTTGTAACTGCCTGAGAACTTACTTATAGAAGAGTCACTGGTTCATGAATAGATTATGGTCATCGTTTGGCAGGTGAGGGGGCAGAGTCATCATTTTTCCTCTGATATGGGCTATCATATTGCATAGTATTCCTGCCTCAGCAGCATATTTTTCCCCCAACATGCACATATCCACTTAATATGTGCAAGTGGGGGGCGTCCTGATACCAGGGCCAGCCCATCCACTTGGCAAAATAGCCGGGTGCCAGGGTCCACCGATCATGATGGACAGCATGCGGGCCAATCCCTTTCTTCCTGCCATCATGGCACAGCCACCGCTTCAGTGCTGCAGGTGGCCTTATTGAAGTTGCACACATGCAGCTAGTCATACCATGCCATTCCTGCCCCCTTCCACCGGGGCATGTGGGCACGTGTGCTGCTGCCTTAGACCTCAGAAAGGAGGAATCGCCATGTCCACTGCTGTACCTGTTGCTGACAGTGGCAACTGCAGCGTTGTACCTGACACACAGGGCTGGGACACAGATTTAGTCTGCAGCAGGTTGCAGCCACTGTGACTGCCACCCCCACCTCACATAATGTTGACATAGCAGCATAGTGGTAGTGTTGGCGGCGTGACTCCATTTTACTGAGGTAGCATGTACTGTATGTGTGTTGCCAGAGTCATCACAGATGTACACTATAGGCAGCATCCTTGTCAGCCTAGTGGCCCAGCCAGGCCCACCTCATCACCCATGTGACACTTCCTTTGTCAATTTGGCACCAGCAACAGAGTGCCCTTTATTAATAGGAGACCAGTTTCTACATGTTAATCCAGGATTTTCAGAGCTTTCCTCAGCGTTAATCACTCATGGGTGCCGATAACTCCTATTGACACCACCTTTGTTTCCTTAATTCTCCTTGGTAAACGTACCCCATAGTTTCATGTTCTGTGTAGTTTGCAGGTTTGTTTCATTTTAATAAATGTTCATTCCTTATCATCACTCCAGGCCAGTCCAGTTACTCTTGGGGTTTCTCCCTCCAACAGCAGCTGTGGACTGAGCATGTCAGGATTCTCAATATCAGTATAAGGGCTCCCTCTACTGTCCTTGAATCCAGTCTCTAAGCAATGTTCCCTCTAATTTTCTGTAGGCTGTGTGCGCATAAAATATCAGCTGTGTGCAGCTTTTGAAGGAAGGTTAAATTTTGTGCGCCACATAACGACACTCGGAGTTATATACTTTAAAATTTGACTACACGTCAGAATACAGTATGTACACCACATTGATTTTAATCAAATTAAATGAAAATAGACGATTCCTAAATGAAGCAGGAAATTTCTAGTATTTACAATCATAACTTTTAAATTTTAAGATGTCTGTGTTGTTTTCTGTCAGAATCAGAGCCATAATTTTTGTGCGCTCTGTTGTAAAGTATGTGCGCTCGCTCGGCGAGGTGTGTGCGCGTGCACACGCGCACAGCTTAGAGGGAACAGTGTCTCTAAGTCCTCAGCAGCTGTGGAGGAGTCCCTGCATGGTGTACCACTCTGGGAAGGATGACGGGTGTAGGAGTTTAGGGAAGAAAGGAATACCAAAAACAATAAGAGAAAAGGATAAATCAGATGTTTCAGAAGGCATCAGTACCTAGGTGGCTGGGAGTACTCTATCCCCAGATAGGGGAGTGGAGTGAAGGTTGGTGCTGTCATCTTGCAGGCCGTGGTGTCCAGGCCCTGGCTGGGTGTAGGACATTCCGGGGAGTCAAATACCTGGAAGCCCCAGGTACCTTTCCCCTCCCAGCCGAGAACAAGCATGGTGGCTAGCAGCGTGTCCAGGGCTGTTCCCCTGTCAGTGCTCTGTTTTTCTCTCGCTCGCAGGCTCCTTCATCCCTCACCTCCCTTTGTTGGTGTCTTGTGTGATTAGGCGGGAAGCAGACCTCCTTCGGGTTCCTTGCTGGCTAACGGGTAGGTTGTGGGGGGGATTCTCTTGCTGGTCAGGGCAAAGTCAGCACCACAGTGGTACTGGGCTTCCCTTTGTTCTCGGTATCAGTGCCCGGTCGATGTGCTGACAGTGTCTTGGCAGCTTCAAGGTAGCAGAGACAGGCCTTTGCCGTTCTTGCGGTCAGATCGGGAGGGAATTGGAAAGTGTCCAGTTAGAAGGAGTTATGGAGGAAGGTGAGGCCACATCGCAGAGTTTGGCTCGGCCCGCAGTTTTGATGGGAACCACAGCCATTTTGTCCACAGCTTGTCTCCTTCTCCAGCTCAGCAAAACAGGAGAAGAATGCTGCAAAGCTAAAAGGGAGCAGATCATTGGTAAAAGAGGCAGGGGAGCAGCCTGAGCCGTTTGGGGCAGTCTTCTCTCTGGACTTTATTTTATCTCTACACAAGCATATGTTTTAAAGAGAAAGCAGGCAGAAACTAGTGGAGCCAAGTTAAAGGTCCTGCATCACAGCCACAGGAGTCCCCACAAACGGAGGAACCTTTTAGCAAGGGTTTCCCCCTCCAAGAGGCTTAGGGGAGAACCTGACACCTGGCTGGGTCAGGACTCTCCCCAGTCACCCATACCAGAGGACCCAGTGGAAGGGCCCTCGAATTTCTGGGGTGAGATGGGGATCACTGACTAGGGCAATGGGGAGATTCTGTCTGGAGAGGACCCCAATGTCTTTAGAGCTTTCCATGGAGAAGAGCTGGCTGCATTGATCATCCATTCCTTGGCGGCCCTAAATATTGACACCGTCAGTGGCAGTGGAGGAGCCCCTGGAAGATCCACTGCTGCAGGGGTTCAGAGGGGCTCAAGCTTGCTTCCCGGTCCACAGGGTGATTAAGAGAATGATTGAATTGGAATGGGAATTCCCAGACGCTAGCCTGAGGAGGGGTAAAGTGATGGGTCGCTTGTACTCCATACTGCAGGAGGAACAAGAGCTGCTCCAAATGCTCAAGGTGGATTCCTTAGTTTCAGCAGTCACAAAAAAGACCACCATCCTGGGGGAAAGTGGAGCAGCCTTGAAGGACCTTCAGGACTAGAGGATGGAGTCTCTCCTGAAGCAGGCCTTTGATTCCAATGCCTTTGGCCTTCAGTCAGCCATTTGTGATGCCTAGGTGTCTAGGGCTTCCATCCATTGGCTCCAATGACTTTCCCCAGTTGACTTGGAGGGACAGGGGTCCCTGGAAGGGACCAAGCTGGAGTTGGCTTCAACCTTTCTTGCAGATGCCTTCTAGTTCTTGATCAGGGTAACATCCAAAGCCATTGCACTCCTGATTGCGGCATACCTTATTCCTTTGGCTCTGGAATAAGTCGGCGGACGCAGCCTCCAACTCTCGGTTCAGTAAGCTCCCTGATAAAAGCAAGCTGCTTATTGGAGAGACGGACCTTGGAGGGACCAAGGGAGGTCATTTGCCAGAGGATATGCCGAAGGGTCCCAATCAGGGACCACCCCTGTGAGGGCAGCCACAGGAGTTTAGATGCTTCAGGGCTAGCTGCTTTACCCCATATCAGAGGGGACATTACGAGACATGGGGTCAGCCCTTTCTGGGGCTCTATGGTTCCAACCAGGGAGGCTATTTGACCTCACAGGCTGCGGATGATACCAAAATCTGCAATAGAGTAGACACCCAGGAAGGTGTAGATAACATGAAGAGGGATCTAGCTAACCTTGAAGAATGGTCTAGAATTTGGCAGCTGGGATTTAATGTTAAAAAATGCAAGGTCATGCATTTGGGCAGCAGCAATCCAAGGCAGCAATATAGTGTAGGGGGTGAAGCACTTTTGTTCACTAAAGAAGAGCGGGACCTAGGCGTGGTTGTGTTTGATGATCTTAAAGTGGCTAGAAAAGGCGACAGCAAAAGCTAGAAGGATGCTTTGGTGCATACGGAGAGGAATGGCTAGCAGAAAAAAGGAGGTGATAGTGCCTCTGTGCGACCTCATTTGGAGTACTGTGTGCAATTTTGGAGACCGCACCTTCAAAAGGATATAAACAGGATGGAGTTAGTACAGAGGGTGGCTACTAAAATGGTTAATGGTCTTCATTAGAAAGCATATGTGGACAGACTTAAGGATCTTAATATGTACAGATTAGAGGAAAGGCGGGATAGAGGTGATATGATTGAGACATTTAAATACCGCCGTGGCATAAATGCACAGGGTGAGAGACTCTTTCGATTGAAAGCAAGTACTGCTACAAGGGGACATGGGGTGAGGGTGAAAGCAGATAGATTCAGGAGTGATATGCGGAAATATTTCTTTACGGAAAGAGTGGTGGATCCTTGGAATAGTCTCTCAGTGGAGGTGGTAGAGATGAGGACAGTATCTGAATTCAAAAAAGCATGGGACAAACACAGAGGATCTCTAAAGGAAAAAAAGGGAACTGTTGTAGTTGTTGAAATGGAAGGACAGACTAGATAGGCCATGTGGTCTTTTCTGTCATTATTTTTCTATGTTTCTCTGCTTCTCAATGAAGCCAGGGTGTCCAAGCGGAGATGGTGATAGTAGACAGGTTGCAACAGTTTTACACTGCCTGGGCCACGATATCTATGGACCAGTGGGTCTTGGAGATCATCCGAGAGGGATACACGCTCAAGTTTGCACGTCCTCTCTCCGACTCTCTTGTCCGCTCTCCCTGCAAAGCACTTGAGAAGGCGAAGGTAGTACAGGATACCCTTTGATGTCTACTTTGGCTGCAGGCTATAGTGCTGGTGCTGCGAGATCAGTGTGGCTTACGTCAATACTCCATCTATTTCATGGTTCCCAAGAAGGAGAGGTAATTTTGGCCCATCATTGACCTTAAGCATGTGAACCATGCACTGCGGGTTACACATTTCAGAATGGAGACCTTCCGGTCCATCATCTTGGTGATGCAACAGGGAGAGTTCCTGTCCTCTCTGAACCTCATGGAGCCCGAACTACACATCCCGATTCACCAGGACCATCAGCGGTTCCTGTGTTCTGCCTTCCGGGCAGGGAATTTTCAGTTTTGGGCCCTCCTGTTAGGGGTGACCATGGCTCTGTGCACCTTCACAAAGGTCATGGTGGTGGTGGCAGCAGCCCTGTGCAAGGAGGGGATCTTGGTACACCCCCTACCTGGATGATTGGCTCATAAGGTCAAAGTCCAAGGCCGAGGGGATCTTGCCCAAGTGCAGGGTGGTACAGCTCCTAGAGAGTTTGGGCTGGGTAGTCAATCCGGCCAAGAATCGGCTTCAGTCAGTCCAGTGCCTAGTGTATCTGGGGACACAGTTCGACACCCAAGAGGGAGTGGTCTATCTGCCCAAAGATCGGGTACGGAAGTTGCAGGGTCAGGCCTGGAGCTTTTTGCGCATGAAGGCGTGGAAAAGCTTAGCTTGGTGGCTGCATCTGATTCACCTAGTGGCATTTCTTCCACTGGAACAGCCGCAGTGGGTCTTGCTCATCATGTATGCCAGTCTCTCTGGATGGGGACTGCATTGTTTGGGCCAGGCGTCTCAGGGGTGCTGGTCCCAGGAGGAGAGTGCCTGGTCGATCAATCGTTTGGAGATCTGAGCGGTGTTCCGTGCTCTCCTGACATTCTCGTTCAGCATAGCTGAGAAGGCAATTCAGGTGTGCTCCAACACCGTGACCACAGGGGGACAGGGGAAGTGCGACCCTGGTGAAGGAAAGTCAGTTCTTGCGACAGTGGGCAGAAGAGAATCTGCTGGCCCTTTCCGCTGCACATGTGGGGTGCAAGGGCAATGTGCAAGCAGACTTCCTCAGACACTACTGGCTTGACCCGGGCGAATGGGAATTGAATGCGGTGGTATTTCACAACATTATGATGTGGCGGGGGCAACCCCTAGTGGATCTCATGGCAAAGATGGACAACGCCAAGGCGAGCCGTGTCTTCAGCAGGCGAAGCGAACCCATATCCAAGGGACTCAATATGCTAGCACAGCCATGGCTCACAGGCGCTCTTCTGTACGTCTTTCCACCATGGGCCCTCATAAGTTGTCTCTTGCAATGGATAGAGGTGCACAATGGGCTAGTGATCCTCATTGCTCCAGATTGGCCTCGGAGGCCCCGTTATGCAGATTTAACCCGCCTGCTGGCAGACCGGCCCTGGCCGTTGTCAGTCAGGATGAATCTGCTCTTGCAGGGCCCAGTGCTAATGCTGCAAGTGGATCAGTTCTCGCTTACAGCCTGGCTCTTGAGAGGGCATGGCTAAAATGGCGGGGCTTTGCTGCCTCTGTGATTGCAACATTGTTGAGGACTCGGAAGTGATCAACTCCCATCGCATACATGCAAATTTGGTGGATTTTTGAGGATTGGTGCGCTTTTGGGGAGGTACATCTCCTGTCTTGTTCCATGCCACAAACCTTGCTCTTTTTTCAGGATGGACTCGAGAAGGGTCTGCCGCTCACCTCCTTGAGAGTGTAGGTGGTGGCTCTTTTGTGCTACAGGGGAACGATACAGGGGAAACTGATGACAGGACACCCAGATGTGGTCCAACTTCTCAAGGCCATGCAAAATATCCGATCTCCACTTTGGAAGGTGATGCCTCCGTGGGATCTTACACAGTCCTTACCGGGTTAACACAGGCACCCTTTAAGCCACTCTCAAGGGTGTCATTGAAGGAACTTACTCTCAGGAAGGTTTTTCCAGAGGAAATCTGCTCGGCTGAGTTTAAAAAAGGTTTCGACAAGTTCCTGGAGGATAGGTCCATAAACCATTATTAAAGTGGACCCAGAATATCCATTGCTTGCCCCAATGCAAGCATTGTGGAACCTGTGTCTTTTGGGGAAAATGCTAGGTACTTGTGACCTAGATTGGCCATTTTTGGAAGTAGGATACTGGGCTTGATGGACCTTGGTCTGATCCAGTATGGCTTATCTTATGTTCTTTATCTCAGAGCTTCAGGCTCTTTCGTGTAGGGAACGTTTTCTGGTGATCACCAAGAAGAAGGTGATTTAAGAACATAAGAACATAAGATATGCCATACTGGGTCAGACCAAGGTCCATCAAGCCCAGTATTCTGTTTCCAACAGTGGCCAATCTAGGTCATATGTACCTAGCAGTATCCCCAAGAGACACAAGTTCCACAATGCTTGTACTGGGTCAAGCATTGATATCTTCGGTCACTTCTTAATAATGGTTTATGGACATTTCCTCCAGGAACTTGTCCAAACCTTTTTTAAACCCAGCTACACTAACAGCCTTTACTACATCCTCCGGTAACAAATTCCAGAGTTTGATTATACGTTGAGTGAAAAAATATTTTCTTTTATTAGTCTTAAATAGTTTACCCTGTAGCTTCATTGCATGTCTCCTAGTCTTTCTATATTCTGATAAGGTAAACAATCGATCTACGTTTACCCGTTCCACTCCGTTCATTAATTTATAGACTTCTATCATATCTCCCCTCAGCCGTCTCTTTTCCAGGTTAAAGAGCCCTAACCTTTTTAGCCTTTCTTCATAGGAGTATACTTCCATCCCCTTTACCATTTTGGTGGCTCTTCTCTGTACCTTTTCTAAAATCGCTATATCCTTTTTAAGATACGGCGACCAGAATTGCACACAATATTCAAGGAGCGGTTTCACCATGGAACGATATAGAGGCATTATAATATCTTTTGTTTTATTTTCCATTCCTTTCCTTATCATACCTAGCATTCTATTTGCTCTCTTGGCCGCCGCTGCACACTGGGCCGAGGGTTTTAACAGGGTATCCACAATGACGCCTAAATCTTTTTCCTAGGTGGTGGTTCCTAATGTGGAACCTTGCATCGTGTAACCATAGTTTGGGTTGTTCTTCCCTAGGTGCATAACCTTGCACTTGTCCACATTAAATTTCATCTGCCATTTTGATGCCCAGTCTTCCAATTTATCAAGATCCTCTTGCAATTTTTCACAATCCTCTTGGGTTTTAAAAACTTTAAATAGTTTTGTGTCATCTGCAAATTTGATAACCTCACTCGTTATTCCATTTTCCAGGTCATTTATGAATATGTCAAAAAGCAGCGGACCCAGCACAGATCCCTGGGGTACACCACTATTCACCTTTCTCCATTGGGAAAATTGGCCATTTAGCCCTACCCTCTGCTTTCTATCTTTTAACCAGTTCCTGATCCACAATAGTACACTGCCTCCTATCCCCTGACTCTTTAGTTTTGCCAAAAGTCTCTGATGAGGGACCTTGTCAAAGGCTTTCTGAAAGTCCATATACACAATATCAACTGACTCACCTTTGTCCACCTGTTTATTCACTCCTTCAAAAAAACATAACAGATTAGTAAGACAAGATCTTACTTGTCTAAAGCCATATTGGCTGTCTCCCATTAGGTTGTGACTATCTACATGCTGAGTAATTTTATTCTTTATGGTGGTTTCTACCATTTTTCCCGGTACTGACGTCAGGCTCACCGGTCTGTAGTTTCCCTGATCACCCCTGGAACCCTTTTTAAAAATTGGTGTTACATTGGCGATCCTCCAATCTTCAGGTATTAGAGATGATTTTAATGATAGTTCACAGATTACTGATAGCAGTTCTGCAATCTCATATTTCAGTTCTTTCAACACCCTTGGATGTATACCATCCGGCCCAGGTGATTTGCTACTCTTCAGTTTATCTAATAGTTGTAAGACATCTTCCCGATGTATCGATATTTCCTACAATTCTTCCGCACCTTTAAATACCACTTCAGTCATGGGTAACATCCCTACATCTTCCTCAGTAAAGACCGAAGCAATGAATTCATTCAGTCTCTCCGCTATCGCCTTGTCACCTCTTAGTGCTCCTTTAACCCCTTTATCATCTAATGGACCAACTGACTCTCTCACAGGTTTTTTGCTACGAATGTACTTGAAAAGGTCTTTATTTCGCGTTTTTGCTTCCGCAGCAAGCTTCTTCTCAAATTCTCTCTTTGCCTGCCTTATCAATGCCTTGCATTTGACTTGCCAGTGCTTGTGTTGTTTCCAGGTTTCGTCGTTTGGCTCTTTTTTCCATTTCCTGAAAGATGCTTTTTTGGCAAACACAGCCTCTCTGACCTCACCTTTAAACCATGCTGGCAGTGTTTTGGACTTCCTTCCACTTTTCTTAAAGCGTGGAATACAGCTGGTCTGGGCTTCCAAGATAGTATTTTTCAACAACATCCAAGCTTGATATACGTCTTTAACCTTCGCAACTGCTCCTTTTAGTTTTTTCTTAACTGTTTTCCTCATTTTATCATAGTCTCCCTTTCGAAAGTTAAAAGGTAGTACTGTGGATTTCCTTACTATCCCTCCTCCACTAATTAAATCAAAGGCGATCATGCTATGATCACTATTGCCAAGTGGCCCCAACACCCTTATCTCTTGCACTAGATCTGGTGTTCCACTAAGGACTAGGTCTAATATGGCTTCCCCTCTGGTCGGTTCGTGAACCAGCTGCTCCAAGAAGCAGTCATTTATTTCATCTAGGAACTTTATCTCCCTAGCATGTCCTGACGTGAAACTGACCCAGTCGATACCAGGGTAATTGAAATCACCCATTATTATTACTGCGCTGTAACGTTTGTTAGCTTCCTTGATTTCTTTGAGCATTTCATCATCCATTTGGTCATTCTGGCCATGTGCTCGATAGTACACCCCCACTGCCATCGCCTTCCCCCTTTTATATGGAATTTCAATCCATATAGATTCTACAGCAGATTTTGTTTCCTGCAAAACTTTAATCCTTTCTGACTCAATGCCCTCTCTAACATAGAGCGCAACCCCTCCACCAATTTGATAAGCTCTATCATTACGATATAGTTTGTACCCAGGTATCACAGTGTCTCACTGGTTGTCCTCCTTCCTCCATGTCTCTGATATTCCAATCATATCTAACCTTTCATTTAGTGCTATATATTCTAACTCTCCCATCTTATTCTTTAGACTTCTAGCATTTGCATAAAAGCATTTTAGAGAATGTATTTTGTTCATGTTAATTTGGCTATTGTTAGACATGGGTAAATTGGGATCTTTAAGCTCTGTCTGCTCCATACTTGAGGGCATTTGGGCTACTTTACTCTTTTGTGGAACCTCTCTGCTTTTGGTAGTATCCTTCAAGGATACATTCTTCCGAACCATCCGCTCTTGGGCGACTGTCGGCTTTCCCCTAATATCTAGTTTAAAAGCTGCTCTATCTCCTTTTTAAAGGTTAATGCCAGCAGCCTGGTTCCATCCCGGTTGAGGTGAAGCCCATCCCTTCGGAAGAGCCCCTCCTTTCCCCAGAATGTTCCCCAGTTCCTAACAAATCCAAAACCCTCATCTCTGCACCATTATCTCATCCACGCATTGAGACTCCGGAGCTCTGCCTGCCTTTTGGGTCCTGCGCGTGGAACAGGAAGCATTTCGGAGAATGCTACCCTGGAAGTTCTGGATTTCAACTTCCTACCTAAAAGCCTAAATTTTGCCTCCAGAACCTCCCTACCACATTTTCCTATGTCATTGGTACCGACATGTACCAAGACAGCAGACTCCTCCCCAGCACTATCTAAGACCTTATCTAGGTGGCGCGTGAGATCCGCTACCTTCGCACCAGGCAGACATGTTACCAGGCGATCCTCACGTCCACCAGCCACCCCAGCTATCTACATGCCTAATGATCAAATCACCAACTATAACGGCTGTCCTAACCCTTCCCTCATGGGCACATGGCCCTTGAGAAACTTCCTCGGTGTGAGAGGGTTTTACATCACCTGGAGGACAGGTCCTAGTTACAGGATCACTTCCTGCCACACCAGGGTGATGCTCTCCTAACACGTGACCTCTCTCCTCCATGGCAACAGGGGTGCTGCTAGACTGGAGGTGGGACTTCAGGACTATATCCCTGTAGGTCTCGTCTATGTACCTCTCTGTCTGTCTTATGTTGTCCAAGTCTGCTACTTTAGCCTCTAGAGAACGGACTTGTTCCCTGAGAGAAAAGAGCTCCTTGCACCTAGTGCACACGTAAGACCTCTCACCAACTGGGAGTAAATCATACAGGTGACACTCAATGCAAAAGACTGGAAAGTCCCCTTCCCGCTGCTGGACTGCTGTCTGCATCTTAGTTTTAAGTTTGTGTCTAGATCTTTAAGTTCTTACTTACTAGGGGTTGCTATGGATATTTATACCAATAAAACTGTACCTAATACGTTTAATATACCTTGTTCACCTGAAGCTTAATTAATCTCAAGTCCTTAGTGTATGACTGATTTGGGTAATGAGCTTCACCTGAAAGCACCTCCTGTCTTTTAAGATGTGTAAGTACCTATAAAGCTATGAATATCCCAGGGGAGGGTGGGTGTGGGTAGGGAGGGAGGGAAATAACACTTATTAAAAGAGGGCTGCTACACAGTACCCTGTCTTGTGCTGCTGAGGTAAGCTAAAGTCTGATTTGATTTAAATTATAGCTCTTAGCTGCTGCTAGGCTCTAACTTCTTATGAAATTTAAACTACAAGCTCTCTGCTGGGTATTAAATTTAACCAGAAAGCTCTCTTCTGTGTGTTAAATTTAAACTAAAAGTACTTTGCTGTTACTTGGCCCTGAGTGACTATTAAATTTAAACTACAAGCTTTCTGCTGGGTATGAAATGTAACCAGAAAGCTCTCCTCTGTGTTTTAAATTCAAACTTTAATTGCTGCTGCTAGGCCCTAACTGATCCAACAAAAAACAGTGGGTTCACAGATTAAGTAGCTTTAATACAAAGAATTCTTTTTAGAAAATTACCAGAAGTATATACTCACAGTTGCAGATTTCTCTCCAGAAGTAACAGTCCCCTTTTCTAGTCCTTTTGAGGCCAATGCCCTCCTTCTTGCCGAAGGTAGTTCCTATGTTCCACTTGAATCATTTGGTGTCTCTGACAGCCTTTCCTGAGCTTGGTGCTTTGGTGGAGGACTGTCAGCTGCATCTCCTGGATGTGTGCAGAGTGCTGCGCCAATAACTCCAGAGAATGGAGTCCCTCAGACAGTCAGATCATCTGTTTCTGTTGTTTGGAAGGCCTTGCAGTGGGGAAGCAGCTTCTAAGGCCTCTATAGCCTGATGGGTAAAGCAAGTTATTAAATCTGCTTACAAGTTTCACGGGAAAGGTCCTCCTGCAGGCTCCGAGGCTCCCTCTACTAGTGCGCAAGGGGCCACCTGAGTGGAGTATAGTTTGGTACCATCCATGGAGATCTGCAAAGTGGCAACGTGGTTATCCCTGCATACCTTTTCAAGCAGCCAGCGATGTGAGGTTTGGAACGTCAGTGTTACAGGCCAGTCTCGTGGGTCCCTCCCATGTTTAGATACTGCTCTGGTACAGCCCAAGAGTAACTGGACTGGCCTGATTGACGATAAGGAAGGTTAAATTAGATCTTACCTGCTAATTGTATTTCCTTGAGTCACTCCAGGCCAGTCCAGGACCCATCCAGGATGGTTGGAGTTGTTATCCACTAGCCATTTTATTCTAAGCGAAGGTGTCAGCAGTGAAGTCAGTATAATCGGTACAGGAGTATCCTGTATAGTGGTACTTGGTGAATTTAGCAAGTCTGCCCTATTGCCATGTCATGCCTTCACTCCGTAGCTTGGAGATAGTATATAGTTTCGGAAAGTCACTTGGTCTTCAGGTGCCTTCCATGAGTTTAAGAACATAAGATATGCCATACTGGGTCAGACCAAGGTCCATCAAGCCCAGTATCCTGTTTCCAACAGTGGCCAATCTAGGTCATACGTACCTAGCAGTTTCCCCAAAAGACACAGGTTCCACAATGCATGTATTGGGTCAAGCATTGATATCCTGGGTCCCTTCTTAATAATGGTTTATGGACCTTTCCTCCAGGAACTTGTCCAAACCTTTTTTAAACCCAGCTACACTAACAGCCTTTACTACATTCTCCGGTAACAAATTCCAGAGTTTGTTTACATGTTGAGTGAAAAAAATGTTTTCTTTTATTAGTCTTAAATAGTTTACCCTGTAGCTTCATTGCATGTCCCCTAGTCATTCTATATTCTGATAACATAAACAATCAATCTACGTTTACCCGTTCCACTCCATTCATTAATTTATAGACCTCTATCATATCTCCCCTCAGCCATCTCTTTTCCAGGTTGAAGAGCCCTAACCTTTGTAGCCTCTCCTCATAGGAGTAGCCTTCCATCCCCTTTACCATTTTGAGGGCTCTTCTCTGAACCATTTTTAATAACGCTATATCCTTTTTAAGATACGGCGACAAGAATTGCACACAATATTCAAGGTGCGGTCTCACCATGGAGTGATATAGAGGCATTATAATATCCTTTGTTTTATTTTCCATTTCTTTCCTTATGATACCTAGCATCCTATTTGCTTTCTTGACCGCCGCTGCACATTGGGCCAAGGGTTTTAACATGTTATCCACAATGACGCCTAAATCTTTTTCCTGGGTGGTGGTTCCTAATGTGGAACCTTGCATCGTGTAACCATAGTGCATAACTTGTCCACATTAAATTTCATCTGCCATTTTGATGCCCATTCTTCCAATTTAACAAGATCCTCTTGCAATTTTCCACAATCCTCTTTGGTTTTAACAACTTTAAATAGTTTTGTGTCATCTGCAAATCTGATAACCTCACTCGTTATTCCCGTTTCCAGGTCATTTATGAATATGTCAAAAAGCAACGGACCCAGCACAGATCCCTGAGGTACACCACTATTCACCTTTCTCCATGGGAAAATTGGCCATCTAGCCCTACCCTCTGCTTTCTATCTTTTAACCAGTTCCTGATCCAAAGTAGTACACTGCCTCCTATCCCATGACTCTTTAGTTTTGTCAAAAGTCTCTGATGATGGACCTTGTCAAAGGCTTTCTGAAAGTCCAAATACACTATATCAACCGACTCACCTTTGTCTACCTGTTTATTCACACCTTCAAAAAAACATAACAGATTAGTAAGACAAGATCTTCCTTATCTAAAGCCATGTTGGCTGTCTCCCATTAAGCGATGACTATCTACATGTTCAGCAATTTTGTTCTTTATGATGGTTTCTACCATTTTTCCTGGTACTGATGTCAGGCTTACCGGTCTGTAGTTTCCCGGATCACCCCTGGAACCCTTTTTAAAAATTGGTGTTAGGTTCGCCATCCTCCAATCTTCAGGTATTACAGATGATTTTAATGATAGTTCACAGATTACTAATTGCAGGTCTGCAATCTCATATTTCAGTTCTTTCAACACCCTTGGATGTATATCATCCGGCCCAGGTGATTTGCTACTCTTCAGTTTATCTAATGGTTGTAAAACATCTTCCCGATGTATCAATATTCCCTTCAATTCTTCCACACCTTTAAATACCACTTCAGTCATGGGTAACATCCCTACATCTTCCTCAGTAAAGGCCGAAGCAAAGAATTAATTCAGTCTCTCTGCTATGGCCTTGTCGCCTCTTAGTGCCTCTTTAACCTCTCTATCATCTAATGGATCAACTGACTCACAGGTTTTTGCTACGAATGTACTTGAAAAAGATTTTATTACGTGTTTTTTCTTCCGCAGCAAGCTTCTTCTCAAATTCTCCCTTTGCCTACCTTATCAATGCCTTGCATTTAACATGCCAGTGTGTGTGCTGTTTCCAGTTTTCGTCATTTGGCTCTTTTTTCCATTTCCTGAAAGATGCCTTTTTGGCACCAACAGCCTCTCTGACCTTACCTTTAAACCATGCTGGCAGTTTTTTGGACTTCCTTCCACTTTTCTTAAAGAGTGGCATACAGCTGGTCTGGGCTTCCAAGATAGTATTTTTCAACACCACCCAAGCTTGATGGTTTATGGTTTTAGGCATTTGATATACCGCCCTTTACTTATGCATCATAGTGGTTTACATGTATACTAACAGGTACTTTTTTTATTCCCTTGTCCCTGAAGGGCTCACAATCTAAGTGTACCTGAGGCAATGGAGGGTTAAGTGGCTTGCCCAAGGCCACAAGGAGCAGCCATGGGACTAGAGACCTCAGTCCCTCCGGCCTGAGTTTACTTGTCCCCATGTGGGAATTGAACCCCCGTCCCTCCGGCCTGAGGTAACCTGTCCCAACCACTGAGTCACTCCTCCCTCCAACAATGATGATGTAAGTCTTTCACCTTTGCAACTGCTCCTTTTAGTTTTTTCTTAAATATTTTCCTCATTTTATCATAGTCTCCCTTTCAAAAGTTAAAAGGTAGTATTGTGGATTTCCTTACCATCCCTCCTCCATTAATTAGGTCAAACGTGATCATGCTATGATCACTATTGCCAAGTGTCACCAACAACCTTATCTCTTGCACCAGATCAGGTGTTCCACTAAGGACTAGGTCCAATATGGCTTCCCCTCTGGTTGGTTCATGAACCAGCTGCTCCAAGAAGCAATCATTTATTTCATCTTGGAACTTTATCTCCCTACCATGTCCTGCCATGACACTGACCCAGTCGATACCGGGGTAATTGAAATCACCCATTATTATTACTGTGCCATAACGTTTGTTAGCTTCTTTGATTTCTTTGAGCATTTCATCATCCATTCTGGCCAGGCGGTCGATAGTACATCCCCACTGCCGTTGCCTTCCCCTTTTTACATGGAATTTCAATCCACAGAGATTCTACAGCAAATTTTGTTTCCTACAAAACTTTAATCCTTTCTGACTCAATGCCCTTTCTAACATAGAGGGCAACCCCTCTACCAATTTTATCAGCTCTATCATTACGATATAGTTTGTACCCAGGTATAGTTCGTTCTGACTGTATTTTTGTGTTTGTTCTGACTGTATTTCTTAAAAAGAAAAACAACAACAAAGAAAACAAAAGAAAGGGGAAGTAGAGACTTAGCATGAGTGTTGTCAAGTTCATCGACGTCTGGCCTTTCTAGGAGGTGACAGGGGTTCTCGGCGTTGGAGTGGTCTGCTTTGTTAGTTGGAGACAGGACTGGAGGGCAGTTGAGGGATCCCTTATTCAAGTGTTGAGAATCCTGACATGCTCAGTCCCTAGCTGCTGTTGGAGGGAGAAAACCCAAGAGTAACTGGACTGGCTTGGAGTGACTCAAGGAAAGACAATTAGCAGGTAAGATCTAATTTTGCCTTTTGTTTCATTTTGTTTTTATAAATTTTCATTGCAGGGCACTTTTGTTAAATAAAAAGGTAGCTGTGGCTCTAGCCAGGCTGCTCTTAAACTCTTGTGTTATTGGTGATTTTTCTTCCTGTTTCCTGGTTGGCCCAAAGATTGTCAGATCTGGAGCTCTATGGAAAATGCTAACTGGATTTTTGTTTTGTCTTTATCTTTATCTTTATTGTGCACTTGATATACCGCCCTAGGGCTTTCCCATCGGAGCGGTTTACAATATTAATAAAACAAAATAAAGGCATAAGAGGATGAAAAGGAACACCAGAGTTGTGATAGGACAGCAGAGAGAATAGAAGAAAGAACAAGAGTAACAGAGATGCCTCAGGATTGGAAAGGGATGGACAGGTTGGAGGGCTCTTGCTGAGAGTTTTTATGAGGGAGGTCAAAGGCAGCATGGAAGAGATGTGTTTTTATTTATTTATTTAACAGTTTTTACATACCGTCCTTCTTCAATTCAGGATGTTTTACAGAGAACATAGGGTGACAGTGTGTTTCAACTGATTTCTTTTACTGTTTTTGCTGTTTTTATCAGTGTTTTGAATTTGGTAAATGAAGTTTGGGAGCGTAGCGCAGGGGGCAGGGAATTTCATAGTACAGGATTTAGGTAGACGAGAACTGATTTACGGGTTTGTTCCAGGAGTGTTTTGGTGGCTGCGGGGAGGAACTAGGCAGTTGACATGAAGAGCTTTGAGAAGACGGTGAGTGGTATGAAACTGGAGCAGATTAGAGAGATACTGTGGAGTCCCGGTGTACAAAGTTTTGTGAACAAGAGTAATAATTTTGTAGTCAATACGAGAGGGAGCCAGTGCAGGTGGATGAGTAGTGGCTTAATGGATCACGCTGTGAAGAGTGAGTGAGGATGTGTGCAGCGTTATTTGTAGGAGCTGGAGCCGATGGAGCTGGTAACAAGAAAGTCCTGTGAGTGCAACATTGCAATAATCTAATCTAGATATGACCAGTGAAAAGATAAGAGTCGTGAGGGAGGGTACTGTAAGAAAAGAGAGGACAGCTGAATCTATTGATACCTGCTGTAGAGATTTACTCCTCAGATTTTTCTTTTGCTATGTTCTTGTTCCAGAAATTCCATGAAACTATGCCTAAGTATATTATCAGAGATATTTACCAAGCCTACTCTAGATCTTGGTTGATTATCACTAATTGGAGAATGCCTTCTGAAAATCTAGATACACCTATATTGACCATATCACCCTTATCAACAAACATTTATACCTCATATAAAATAGAATTCTAGGCTATATCACTGGTCAGAAAGGTCCCAGAGATCCAGTGAGATGATCTAATTTTTGTATGCAACAGTGATTTATGTGGGAGACAAGAGTGTGTGCTCTGCTGCTCCCATTTGTTTGAGAGTATAGTCTGTCCCAAGGAGACTCCTGCTGTGCTGAAAGAGTGGGAAACTGCTATAAATTCTTGTTGGAGATGTTATGCAAAAATCAGTAGTTTTTGTTTTGACCCAACAGTTTATACCTGCTTCTTTATAATTCCAGCTCAGTTGGAGCTAGCTGCCATCTGATGTTATAAGCCTTTATTTGCAACTACCTTGGGATCTTTTACCTTATTTTACCCTCTTTCCTACGATGTTTAGTCTGGATCATTGCAGCAGTGATCTTGGGACAGGAGCCATGCACTGCTTCCAGAAATCTTAATTATGGTCCCTGAATCTTACCAGTAGGTGACTGTTGAACAATGACTACAACTCCATCTCTTTGGGGAACTGTGAATGCTGCATTTGTAGCTGACCCAGGAAATGGAAGACCTGCCTCAGGAATCAAACTGGGTCCTTCTGCACTACCATTAAGCTACAGAGCTGCTGAAAATCACATAGTGGATCCGCAGGGGAGCTATCATCAGCTATATAACAAAGGGGATTTATCTTTGTGTTACAACAAACCTAACAGTCATCGACTCTGTAAGTTGTGCTCCTTTCCACTCCTAGTCCATAGAGCCATCTCTGACGAGCTCCATAAATAAAATCCATTTATGGATGGGACTAACCCTTCTGTAACAATCCTTTTCTGGGATAAAGAATCACATGATGTGTAATGACTGGGATTAGGTATTTGAATTAACTGATTAGATTAAGTGCACTGGAGAATTTTGATTCAGTCTTGGATGAGATATTCATATGATGTAGCCTTATTCCATCATAACTAACAGCAAAAGGTGTTAAAGGCTCCTATAATGAGTCATCGATGCAATGTCCTAGTTCAGTCCATTTGTAGACTATAATATATGAATATTTAAATAATTCATTGCTGTATTTTTTACATTACTTTAAAAGGTCTAGTAAAATCATTTTCCTTTCTACTAATATGAAACCCCAAATGACACAAAAGCTGTTAGAGGTAGCTCAGAAATCTCACACATTTACACATTGTCTTTCTGTTTTCTCACAGTGTGTGGTAGTAGACCCAGATTTACGACACGCATAGTTGGTGGAAATGCATCATCTGAAGGACAGTGGCCATGGCAGGCCAGTCTTCACTTTCAAGGAATTCATTTGTGTGGAGGATCCCTGATAACCCCTCAGTGGATTATAACAGCTGCTCATTGTGTTAATGAGTAAGTATCTTTTGATATTCTCATCTTAGATTTCTCTCCAGGGTACCATTTATCATAAAGTGAGAATGGTAATCGCTGGAATACAGCAGCACAGGTTCATACCCCAGGCTAATTGAATATTGTTCTTATAGCCCATTTTATAAAAAGCAGCGCTAATGGTGACAAACATGGCAATAGGTGTTTTATAGGTGTTTATAAATGTTTATACATTCTAGGACAGGAGGTTGCTGCAGTTCCCAGTGCAGTTCAGATATGGGTTAGGGGGTGCAGTTGGAATGTCTGTGACTCATTAATGATGGTCTCTCACAGATGCATTATGTCCTCCTTATGTAAAGATTTTGTAGGGTTAGGACTGGAAAGATAGAGTGAAAATAGAGGAGGTTTATAGGAGGCATACCCATTCCCCAGTAAAAGTCCTGATAAAATATACTGGGGGAATGGAGAGAGTTACCTCTGGAACCAGAATGAGATAATATCACATACTGAATTGACATTGCTAGGGCAGGATAAGTGCTTCTAGCTGAATAAATGGCACTGACTGGGGCTAGCCAGTGATTTTCAGTGGCACTATCTGGCTAGTGCCACTGAAAATCATTTTGACTGCTGTGGCACTAGACAGATAGTGCCAGTGTGGTCTGTGGGCAGAATGGTGAATTATCTACTATACATATAACTATCTGCCAAGCTTGCAAAAAATCCCAATGTGTGCCTTCAAGTCAGTCCTGACTCCTGGCGACCCAGAAGCTCCTGGGTTTTCTTGGCAGTGTCACTGGAAGTAGATTGCCAAGCCTTTCTTCCGAGGCAATGGAGGGTTGAGTGACTTGCCCAAGGCCACAAGGAGTGCTAGTGGGAATTGAATTCTGGTTGCTTGGTTACCAAGCCAGTGTTCTAACCACTAGGCTACTCCTCCACTCCTCTGCCAAGCTTAAGGCAGCAAAAAGGCTGTCTTGAGTTATCTGGATAGCAGTGCTGAATATTGCCACTATCCAAATTATGCTGCTGGTCACCATTCATACTGAATATTCGGTGTTGGCCATTATCCAAGTATTGGTGCTAAATATCCATATTTGTTTTAACTGCTGTAACCAGCATTTAAAAAAAATGCCAGCTGCAGTGGTTGAATAGTGATTCCATATGTTTTCAGGTTGAAAGAATATTATAGAATCCCAATTATAGAAAAATGATAGAAATATTAAAAAAGAATAAGAAATCAAAAAGCCTTGATTGCATAAGTCTTCACATCCTTTGCCATAGCAAACCCAAATTAGCTCTATTTCCAACAACTGCCTCAACAAGGCTCATAGTAAGTTAAATGGAGTCCACCTGTGTCTATTCATAGGAACTCAGCTGAATAAAATACTCCTGGATGAAAAATCATGCTATTTTTGTAGTATGAAATGAATTTGAAGCAAAGATCTAACCATGCCAAACATGGAGCTGCCAAAAAAAGTCTCCAGGATAATGGTTTCACAGATACAGATTGGGAAAAGCCTATAAGAAAATTTCAGTGCGTTTGAACATCCCTTAGGGCACTGCCAGGTCCTTCATTGTAAAGTAGATAGTTTGGCATCACCAACATACTGTTACGATCAAAATGGTCCTCTGGCCTGTAGCAGTTTCCTTAACTCCTGAAGAAGGTCTCTGTGAGGCCTAAAATTCCATTTCATTTTGATATGTTAGTGCCAAACATACAAAGGCAGAAAAAAATGACTTTGGAGGCCTAAAGATGAAGGTGAGGAATATGTGGAGTCTGATGAGAAAAAAGCAGAATTACTTAATAAATATATCTGTTTGGTGTTCACTGAAGAAGGGCTGGAAATGGAAATGAGGTAGGTCTTGAGGCAATTTCAGACGTAGCTGTTCGAGAGCAGCTAGTAGTGACGGGGCCAAGTGGGATATATCTAAGGGCATTAAGGGAACTTATGGAAGTTCTGGCTGCTTCCTTAGAGTCAGGAATAGTTTAAGGACAGGAGATGATGGATGTAGGTCATCTCCACAAAAATGACTAATCAGATTTCAGTTGTTAAAATAGATGCAGTTTCTGGAATCCAGTGGATTACAGTAGGGACGAAAGTCACACTAGACCTTGGACTTTGGGATGAGGGCCACATTAGACCTTTCTGATGATTAGAAGGATGGGGATGTTTGTGGAGCGGAGTGGGTCCCTCCTCCCCCTCACTAAAAAAAAAATGTAGTTTCTTCAGGCTCTGTAACAGTAGTTTGGGGACAAATGGCATCTCTCCCTTTCTCTCTTCCTTCCCTCCCTTTCCTTCCTCCAAAGGTTTAGAATCTCTCCCTATCTCTTTCCTCCATCCCCATGGCCTGCATCTGATCTCTCAAACCATTACCCTCTAGTTCAGCATCTCTCCTTCCTCCGCCCTTCTCCTTCCTTATAGTGTCTCCTCAGCCCCCCTCACCGCTTGCAGTCCAGCACCTCTCTCTTCCCTCTTTCCCACTATAGTCCTCCCATTTGCCTTAAATCCAGAAATGTTGCCAGCAGTGGCAGTAATTTACAAATGTTATGTTTCGCTGGCTGGGAACCTCTCCTCTGCCATGTCCTGCCCCTGTTGTAAACAGAAAGTTGTTGTTATGGAAGGACAGACTAGATAGGCCATGTGGTCTTTTTCTGTCATCATGTTTCTATGTTTCTATAAAGGTTTCTATGTTTCTAAACAACAGTGATACTCCTGGATTTAAGGCAATGGGAGGACTGCAGGAGGAAGTAGTAAGTGAGAGGTGCTGGACTGCAGGAAATGGTGTGGGCCAGGTGAAAGGAAGTGGCATGAGGAATTTCCAGTGGTGGGAGTCAGAAGAAATGATCATATTTGTCCCACTGGCCATAGTTTGGGACCCCTGGACTACAGGATTCAAGGCTGCATAGTTTTACCAGAGATAGGTCATCTAAGATGAATCTGACTAATTTCTTTGATTGGGTGGCCTGAGAGCTGGATTAGGGGTAAGAACTAGGTGAGGTATACTTGGAATTTAGCAAAACCTTTGACACAAGCCATATGGTCTTTTTCAGCCATCATTTTCTCTTTTTCTTTATTTAAAAGAACGACAGAGGTATCTTTCTGAGACTGGGGAAACAATTTCAAGATTACTCCACAGATATGACCTGGATGAGAGTATTAGCAGGAATGAAGCCAGAGCTGAAAAAAAGCCATCTAGTGATCAATTATATAAAAAGCAGCCTATATTTATATGCAAACAACTTAAAAAAATTATCTTTCATGTGTGTCATATAGTGTTTGCATGTGTAAGAAGGTTTTGTGGCCGATGAGACCAAAGTAGAACATTTTGGTCTCAGTGCTAAGTGATAATGCGTGGCATAAAGCAAACACAGCACATCACCCTACTGATGCCATTTCTATGGTAAAGCATGGGGGGTAGCATTATATTGTAGAGATGCTATCAAAAATTTGAGTGGCAACACACAAAGCATTAAAAAGGATAAAAAATATCAAATATGGCTGTGTTTTAGCTGGACACTTGAATCAGGAATAAAATATTCCAATAAATACATTTATGAGATTGTTAAAGCCACCACAAGCTGTGTTTCATATGCCTGCAATGACGTGAGGAATAATTTTATAAAGAGTTTCCTGCATGAAGACCTTTTTTTAACAAGTGAAAAAGACCTTTTATAAAATAGTGTGCCATGTGCAGGCATTCCTGGGTTTATGATCTGGGCATTTGGATGCTACCAGAGTCGAATATTATAGCCTATTTTATAAAGGGACATGGATGCCTATGTTATCTTTATAAAATAGGCGTGAAAGGATTTCTCATATAGACTTCGTGTTGTTAAACAAGACCCCTAAAATACAGATGTTCAGAACTATTGCACTTAATGTGACATACATAGCTTTCTGATATTACAGTAATATAAATTGGGTATAAACAGACACATATGACTCACTTACACATCATAGGTTATTTATTTTATTTTATTTAGTTGTTTTTTATACCGCTTTATCAAGAATCAAAGCGGTTTACAGGGAACAATTACATTTACAGTGAACAGTAAACACAACTAAAGTATTGAATTACATTTCCATAAAGGGTAAAATTTGTAGAAACTTATTTATTATTATTATTATTATTATTATTATTATTATTATTACTAAGCATTTATAAAGCACTGCAACATACGAAGCGCTGTACAAACATAAAAAAAGACAGTCCCTACTGTCACCCAGCGTCGGACCCCACAGGTTAAGGCAGGGTACTACACTGAGGCCTTATCTTGAACTGGCCAGAAAAAGGATATAGAAAGCCTTGCTATGCTCTCTGGGAGCTGTAGTTCTCATAGACTAGCCAAGAAATGAGTTGCGGACGCGTGGTAAGGCTCAAAGACAGGATTTTATTCCCCTTCTGGGAGGATTCTTTTTGTAATGAAAAGCAAGGCAGATAAACCAACTTCGGGTACAAAAATAAAGAGACAAAATGAGAACAAAACTGCTTCTTTTTTCAGCTTCTTTACACCAAATGAAAAGGTATTTTAAACAGTCCTTTTTCCAACAAACATAAACCCTTTCTCTGTTACTTCCACAGTTAGAAAGTTTCACAGCTCCTTTAACACAGAGAGGAGATCTCGTCTGCAATTGTGAGCGTACAATCCATGTATTCAACAGTGGGTTGGTCCCCCTGCACTTCACACTGCATGTCCTCACTCTCTGTTGCAAACAGTCTCTCTTTCAAATAGCTAGACGTGTTATTTAGCAGTCTCTCCCTATCACAAAGAGACTTCTTTTCTTCCTCTGTTAATGTCTGTGAAAAACAATTACCGTATTCACTAGAGTTCCTTTCTTGAGAGCCCTTCAAATGCTGCCAATCATATGGGAAGTTCCTGCATTCAATTCTCTTTCTATTAGAGGTAATAAGCTTACCTTCTGGCTCTCTCAGCTTAGAGTTCCTCGGTACAGCTGAAGCTACCGGAGTGGAACAGGACGGCAATTCCTTACAGGTTTTCCCTTTTTGCTTTTCCCCAGGTACAAAACTGTCTTCAGGACAGAAGACTTTATCCTTTTTGTCCCTGTAGCCTGGGTAATTGGCTTTTCCAGCCTGTCTCAGCCTGGCTTTAAAACTGCCTTCTCTGTTACCTTTTGTATAAGCGTTACTGTGTTCAAAGGTATCTGTGCACTGCCTTCTATGGCAGACTCCTGGGTTTTCTCTCTCAGCCTTGGAGCTAAACCTTTCGGTTCTCCCAGCCCTCTCAGTGGCTCCGCTCCAACCCAGACTTCCAGCAGAATGTCCTGGGCTCCTGGGGTACTCTGCCCTTTCAAAGTTCCTTGACTTCTCAGGAGTTTCTGCAGTTGCTGCTCTCTCTGCCTCTCTGCTAATTCCTGTAACTCCTGGGACTTCTCTGGCTTCCAGGATTTCTGTTGCTTCTGCTCTCTCAGCTCCGTCTAACCCGAACCTGAACTTGCACTCGCCCTTTCCTCTAATTCCAGGTGAGTGAGGTTTATCCACGTGTGTCTCAACCCCGCCTCCTTTCAGCTGCTCCTCATTCCCTAATGATTCCTGAGCCTTCCTGCAGCTTGGGCGTGTTCTCAGAGCTCGAGACCTGGTTTGTTTATGTTGCCTATAGCAACTCCCTGTCATGTGCTTGTCTGAAGTGTCAGTGTCAGATCCACTATCTGTATTTCTACTTATTTCCATGGGCTCTGCTAGATCCTCTTCATGACACTACCCGTTAGAGCTCACAATCTAGTCAAGACAAAATATGAAATAAATTAGATAATACAAATAACAATTAACAAGACAAGAATAAATGTTTATGGAGAGAACAAGAAAGGACGAGTTAGGAACAAAAAGCAATAGTGAAGAAATCGCAAACATATTTACAGTGAGATTTTGTGAAACATATATGCTATATGTAATAATCCCAGATGGCACAGGATATCATTCAACTGCAAATATGTAAAGCTTGTATGGAAACAGAAAGCATGGCTAATAGCTCTTTTATAAATCAGGAAAAATTGAAAGTTAAAAAAGAGGTAGGAGTGACAAATGATAAATACAAATGTCAAAATGCTCAAATTGAAAACTTCTCAGAATTAATTAAAAATAAGGAGTGTGGAGGGCGCTAGTGAGCCCGCTGCTAAATGGCTGCTCCTTAGTGTAGCTCCGTCCCGGGCTCCCCAAATTCTTCAGCTAACACCCGCATTTCTATGGCATTGCTCCCCCGAGCCTTCAGAATTGACCCCGGGAGAGTCGGGCAATTCTAAGTGCACCTTCCAGTGCGGCTCGGAGTGCAGCGGCAAGGTAAACCACCAGGAGCCAGTCCTTGCCATACCCGGCTCTGCTGTCCTGCTCCTGACTGCTGCCGGTGCCCCGGTGTACCCCCTGTGCTCCGGGACCGGGCTGAAGGGCTCTCTCCACATTGCATAGCAGACCGATGTTCTAACCTCACAGTGCATCGAGGAACGGAGCTCCTTGGAAACCGCGTGTGTGTCCTGACGCTGAGCACTGCAGTGCAGAGGGAATTGGTGCTCCGGTGCTGCTGCTATCGCTGCCGCGAGAGTTGCTACATCTTCCTGGCGATTGTGCTGTCTCAGGGCTGCAGAAGAGGTGAGAGTGCTTGGTGCCCCGCAAAATAGAGCTTACCGGGAGGCTGCGGGGGCCTGGATTAAAGTGGCTGCCATAGCCACGTGGTGTTGGAACGCACAGGGTTCTTTGCGTTCCACCAAGAGCAATAAGTTAAAGCAGTCACGTGGGCGCTGCCCAGCGAATCACCTACTCTCTACCAGAATTGTAGAAGAAAAACCCCGGATGTCTATAATTCCTGCACCTTGCTGTATTGTGTGAGGCTGGAGCTCCCTCTGCTGACCACGAGTGGGATTGTTCAGATTTTTCAGCTTGCTTACAGCATCTGCCTGCTTTTTTTGTAACTGCTCACTGCCTATCCTTGGAGTGCTGGTCCGCTATCTATCCCATGGCTACTAAGGCTAAAAACTCTGAAGCCCGAGAGGGCATACGCTCATCCCAAAGACTGCAGGGCAAAAGTGGTGTCCCGACTAGTCCAACCAGTAAACACCTCTCAGGGGGTTCTGATGATGAGACTGTGAGTGAAAGTGAATTGGACCCTACCATGCTGTCCTCGCATGCCCTGCTTCAGCGTGAACTTCGTTGGGGCTTTGCGGATTTGGCAGGCGAATTTCGCTCCATGCGCGAAGAGGTGATGAACACCATTGCGAAACTCTGGGGTGAAATGAAAGATCTTGGAGCGCGAGTGGAGGAGGTTGAGACAAAAGTTGCGGATCACGATAGTGCCATGGTGGATTTACAATGTGCTCTTGACAGACAGCGGGCGCAAGCCATGGAGCTCACTTATAAAATTGATGACATTGAAAACCGCTCCCGTCGCAACAATGTGCGTTTCCGGGGAATACCGGAACCGGCGGGGGGCGGTGAAGACCTCCCGGTAGTCCTCAAAAATTTGATTGCTGAACTGCTCCCAGGGGAGGAGCTGGCAGCTCATGGGTCTGAAATGGAAGTGGAGCGAATGCATCGGGCTCTGGGAAAGCCTCCTAACAACCAGCCCCGAGATGTCATTGCGCGATTCTTGCGCTATACTGATGCTGATCTTCTTATACGCCGGGGCCGGGAGAAAAAAGTGATCCGATTTCAAGAAGCAACAGTAACTGTATATCAGGACCTCTCGGCGTTTACACTGGCCCGTCGGAGGGAGATGAAACCAGTAACGATGGTCCTGAACAACAAAGGGATTCGCTACTCCTGGGCCTTCCCGTTTCGGATAAATTTCCTCCTGGGCAATAAAAAGATTTCCGCTAAAGACCATACAGAGGCCTGGAGAGCTCTCCGCCAGGCGGGTCTGGTCGAAGATAATGCGCTGCCTCAACTCCCGACCCCTAAGCCTCAACACTCGAAGTGGACCCGGGTGGGAAAGCCTACTTGATATACCCCGGAGTTGAAGCGCCTATTTTTTCTGATTGAGAAACTTTGCTCAAGGATTCTGTGCTTTCATGGCCACATTTGAATGGCCAGTTTTGAGAGTTTTGCTGTTCTCCCGGTCTGCTCCCGTTGGGCTGCAAGGGTTCTGGGTATATACCTACTGCCCCATGCGGGTAATGAGGGGTATGTTGATGCTGTGTGAATTCTGTTAAAGGGGTAATCCGGGCTAGACACTCTGTTGATGGGCTATGTATGGGGGAAATGATCTGATTTGCAATGCTTGTAGTTTGGCTATGTGGGGGCCCGGGCGGAGTTTAGTTTGGGGTCAGTTTACCGTGTCCTGTTTTTTCTTTAACAGGTGGGAGGTACTGACGGGGGGGTGGGGTGGGGGGGGAGGCTTTAATATTTTCTTTTCGGGATATGGAGTACGAAGGCGGGGAGGGGGGGGTGAATCTCTACAACTAGCCTGGTGGTTTCATGATGATGGCGTTTTATGCTGGAGAGCACTGCAACTCCTACAAGAGTCGTGGGGGAAACATGTTGTGGGCCAGAGGGGAAGCAAAGGACGGGGGGAGTGTGGTGGTTGAACAACAATGGTGCGCTTGATTTCCTTGAATGTTAAGGGTCTTAACTCCCCTCGAAAGCGATCTTTGCTGTTCTCGGAGCTGAGGACCCTGAGGGGGGACATTGTCTTTTTGCAGGAGACGCATCTCCGAGCTAGCAAACAGGGGTGGTTAAAGCGTAATCCTTATACTGAGGTGTGGGTTGCTTCGGATGTGCATGGGCGAAAGAAACGCGGGGTGGCCTTCTTATTTCATCACAGCTTGTCCCTACAGGTGGAAGAGGTTAAGCGAGATACCTTGGGACGGTGGCTTTTTGCGAATATATGCTTGGAAGGTCACATGTTAACCTTAGCTAACATATATGCACCAAATGAGGGGCAGGGATCTTTCTTTACACGACTGAAGGCCTTGCTCGCTGAATTTGCGAAAGGCCCCATTATACTCGGTGGGGACTGTAATGCCCATTTGGTGCCCCATTTGGATTCTACGAGTAGTGGTGGGAGGGGGCTGAACGGGCCCCGTAAGGCCTTGCAAAACCTTTTGAAAGAACTGGGCTTGTGCGATGTGTGGAGAGATACCCATGAGAGGGAGAGAAGCTACACCTATTTTTCTCCTGTCCATCAGGTGCACACCCGCATAGATTATTTTTTGTTGGATCAGTGCCTGATGGACGGGAGGGTGGAGGCTGGTCATGGGGAGCTGACTTGGTCGGACCATGCCCTGTGCTGGCTCTCCCTCCTGGCGGATGTGTACAGTGACCGCCAATGGCTCTGGAGGCTTGATGTGCGATTCCTTCGGCGGCAGTGCGCTGTACAGGACCACGGCCGTTTTATAACTGATTTTTTTGAGCTAAACGACTCTGGGGAGGTGCCGCTTCCCATTGTTTGGGACGCTTTCAAGGCCACAGCTCGGGGCCAACTTATGGCAGAAATGGCCCGCACGCGGAGGGCCTGGAGACGGGAATATTGTCATTTAGTGGGAGAATCTTCCCGGTTGCACTTAGAGCACGCCCAGACTGGATCGAAGCGGGTCTTACGGCAATGGCGGGCTGTCCAGGCTAACCTAGATGCATGCTCACAAAGAGAGTTAGACAATAAGCGCCGGAAACTGCGTCAAACATTCTACGAGCAGGGGAACAAGACAGGTCGCTATTTAGCCTTGCAGCTTCGGCAGCAGCAATCGGGGCGGGTGGTCCGCGAGCTTCACGACTCTGGGGGACAGAAGAAGGTGATCTCTCAAGAGATACGTGAAGTCTTTGCTACTTTTTTGGAATGGTTATATAAAGCCGAACCTTTTGATTTGGCCCACGCACAGGGCTTCTTACGGAAAATCATCTTGCCCCAGTTGACTAACCCTGATCGGGAGCAATTAGACTCTGAACTTACGGTGGAGGAGGTGGAGCTCGCAATCCGGCGGTTGAAAACGGGGGGAGCGCCGGGTAATGATGGCTTCCCTGCGGAGTACTATAAAAAATTTTGTGTGCAATTAGTGCCTACGCTGGTAGTACTCTTCAATGAGGTCCTGAGGGGGGCGCCTCTGCCTCCATCTCAGCGTGAAGCTTTGATAGTCATGATCCCTAAGCCAGGTAAACCCCTGCATGACGCGGCCTCGTATCGTCCCATTTCCCTCTTAAATACGGATGTCAAAATACTTGCTTCTGTGTTGGCTGCGCGGTTTAACCGGGTTCTTCCTACTCTGATACATCCTGACCAGTTTGGGTTTGTACCGGGGCGCCAGGCGGCAGATAATATTCGGCGAATGCTGCAGGTTATCCACGTAGGTCAGAAAGATTCGCAGCCAACCCTGGTGATGGGGGTTGATGCCGAAAAGGCCTTTGATCGTGTCAGTTGGGGTTATCTTTGGTGTGTGTTGGATTCGTTGGGCTTTGGTCCTAATTTCATACGCTGGGTTCATAGCTTATATCAGGACCCCCAGGCATGTGTTCGGGCTAATGGGGGTCAATCCAGAACTTTCTCACTGGAAAGGGGCACTCGTCAAGGCTGTCCTGTCGCTGCTGTTGTTCGCACTAGTGATGGAAACCTTGGCACAGAGCTTTCGCGAACATTCGGGAATGGGGGGCGTTTGTGTGGGCCCCGCAGAGTACCGGATCGCGCTCTTCGCGGATGATATCATATTATCTTTGGTGAATCCCTCCGTGTCTCTTACTGCCGCTATGCAGCTTTTTGACACCTTTTCCCAGGTATCTGGATTTAAAATCAACTATACGAAATCTGAAATTCTGAATGTGGGGGTCTCGGAAGCGGTCTGTACGGAGCTTCGTGCTGCCTACCCCTTCCGGTGGGTGTCGGGTGCTCTGCGATATTTAGGGGTGAATCTGACAGTGGACCGGACGGCCCTTTTTAAGGCTAATTATGAGCCGCTGCTCCGGCAAGTCCGGCACGATCTGGAAACCTGGAATAGGTTAATGTTATCCTGGTTTGGGCGTATTGCAGTGGTAAAGATGGTGGTCGTTCCCCGGTTTTTGTACCTCTTTCAGATTCTCCCTATCTCGTTGGCCCAGGGATTATTGGCCACCTGGCAAACCCTGCTTATGAAATTTATCTGGCAGTACCGTCGACCGCGTCTGCCACGTCAGCTTCTTTATGCTCGATCACGCATTGGGGGTATGGGGGTTCCTAATCTTCACTGGTACTATGCGGCAGCGCAGTGTTGCGCCGGGGTGGAGTGGATGATCGCGGATAGCTCCAAGCGCTGGGTGCAACTGGAAATGACTATCGCAGGGGGGGCGGGTTTGGGGGACCGGCTGTGGCTTGGTCCCAAACTGCGAAGTGGTCAGCGTTTAAGCAATCCCTACATTTTACATACCCTTCACTGTTGGGACCAATTCTTTCGGCCTCGTGGGACGGACCTCACTCCTTTGGCGCCTATAGTAGATAATGCTTCCTTTCCCCCGGGATTGGTTGATCCGACGTTCCGGATGTGGGGTCATAAGGGCCTTAGCCGTGTAGGACAACTGTTTGACGAGGGTAAGTTGCAAACGTTTCAAAGGCTCCGGGAGGAATTTGACCTTCCAGATAGTCAGCTCTTCCAATATACGCAGGTGGCCCATTGGGTTCAGACTAGAGCCGTTCGGCCACACGTGGCCCGAGTGCTGACAGATTTGGAGCGTTTTTGCGAGGGGTGCACCACCACCAAAGGTCTAATAGCTGCCTTGTATGCTCAGCTGCAGGCACAGCAACCACGCTTTGTCAAGCATAGAGCAAATTGGAATACTGACTTGAATCTTTTGTACTCTGAGCAACAGTGGGAACAGGTGGAGGGTAGACTGTGGAAGAGCTCGGTGGCAGTTAATGTCTGTGAAACTAATTATAAATTATTATATAGGTGGTACATGACTCCTGTGCGGATTGCTAGCGTTTATCCCGGGGTTTCGGATCTGTGTTGGCGGCGATGTGGGCAGAAGGGGGCTCTGGAGCACATCTGGTGGTCCTGCCCTCGCACTCAAGTCTTTTGGAGGGGGATTCAAACTCGCTTACAGCAGCTTATTGGGGTGAGCATTCCCTGGGATCCAGGTATCTTTCTATTTGGGGTTGCTGTGCCCGGGGCGCGCAGCCCCCAACTGGCTTTGCTTCGCAATGGTCTGAATGCGGCTCGTATGTCGCTAGCTTCTGTTTGGAAGCAGGCTCTCCTGCCGTCTTTTTCTGTCTGGTTGGACCGGCTGTGGGACACATATACAATGGAGCGTGGGGTAGCTGCTGGGAGGATGCGACTACCACGTTTTGAGCAGGTGTGGGAACCCTTTGTCCTTCGTTATGGCACCTGATTGCTTAAGGCCGTGGCCTGTCCTCGAAAGTAGTGGGTGACATGTGTTGCTGCAGGATGCTTGTCGGCGGCATCGCCTTTTGCTTTCAGTTCACTGAATGACTGGCGTAGTCTCTCTTTTTATGGGCTGGTATGGAGATTCATGGGGGGGGGGCGGGAGAGATCAGATGGGGGGCTTGGGTGTGGGAGGGGAAATTGGAAGGTGGGGGGGTGGATGTTTTCTTTCTTCTTGGGGGGGTTATCTGTGGCTTGCAGTAGGGTGGGAGGGGGTTGGGGGATACGGGAAGGGGGACAAGTGTAATGGGATAATAAAAACAAAAAAATCTAAAAACAAAAGAAGGCGTTTTGTTGGCTAGCCTTGTGATTTTTGTTAGTGACTTTAGCTTTGTTCTCTTTTGATATTGTATTATGCCTATGATGTCGGTTCCTAATGTATTTTATGCCTGCCTTTCAATAAAAAAAAAAAAAATAAGGAGTGTGTTTGAAATACAAATTCTGAAGTTGTAAAAACTTAGGGACTGATATTTAGCGGTGGCAGCTAGGTGCTTTTAAAGCACCTAGCCACCACCACTTTATCTAAACCAGATATTCGGCACTGAAACTTCTGACACTGAATATCCAGTTTCAGTGGACAGCACCTTTGCTATCAGATCAGTAGTGACATTTACCTCTAACCAGATAGCAAAAACTAGGTAGGTGGTTGGGAGCCCTAGCCATAAGCAGCTATAGGGGAATGGCTAAGGGAAGTCAGATTTCCCTTGAATCCTTAGTTCTTGGGAGCCACCTTAAATGAAAACAACTCAGGCAGCCCACGCAGCAGGGTGTAGCCCAGGTAAGGGAACATAAAATAAATAAAAGCAGTGTAGGAACTGTAATGAGGAGAGACCCCAGGAAAAAGGAACTGCAGTCTTCAAGATCCTGTCTGGTTGGGATGGGAAGCCCTATGGCACTGGAATGAGATGGGCCACATGGGTCCTGGCCCTACCAATATTTCTCTGCCATGATCATGGCCAAGACTTCTGTCTTCCCACAGTAGATTGGATCCCCGCGGGCAGAACAGGAGGGGTCTTTGCTGTGATCGTGTCCAGGAAGGCAGCTGGCTGCCTGCAAGGAACCCAACCCCATGAGCAGAAGAGAACTGCTATCATGGCAAAGATCTCTCCTATTCTGCCCAGGGCAGCAGTCAGCGCCATTTACCAAGCCCAGGAGCAAGTCTCAGCCCTTATGGAGCTCTTGCAGGCCCCACGACTCTTCTTCCTCTAGAGATGGAGCTTCCTGCCCACCCCAGTGACAGTTGGGGTTCCCATTCCAATGTGCCTCCAGTGAGCAGCAGGCTGTACTTGTTTCACCCATCGATCATTGGTTGCTCAACATCATTCAGTTTGGCTACATTCTCGAGTAGGTGGAGCCCATTCAGACAATGTTTGTGGTTTCTCCATGCAGTTCTGTGGCAAAGAAGGCCACTTTCAGGGCCCCTCTGGAAAGGCTTCTCCATCTCCAGGCCATTGTTTCCATTCCCCCCATCATCAGAGGGGCAAGGGTCCTCTTGGGGATTTTGGTGAACTAAGGCTGCTGTTTTGTACCCCAAAGATATAAGATTGATCTCGCACTGCTCCAAACAGACTCAGACACTTGGAAGGAAATGAGATCTTTATTATGCCCATCAGTTACGATCTTAGCCAAAAAGCAAAATGCAGGATTATTTTCTTAGCAATACAGTTTTCCTGAGTTAGAGGGTAGAAGACAAAGAGAACAGAAGCTGAGCAACCAGATTCTCTGTATGAATTGTGTTTGTCTCACCCGAATGATACCAATTCCTGTCCTCTTATACATTAATTCAACCTGTCATCTAGTTTCGGTTGGGACTATATTCCTATTGGTCAGGTTCTAGCTCTGTTTCCTGTACAAGCACTTTCAAATTATGGCAGTTTTTGTTATCACTTCCTTTCCAGCTTGTCTTTACTTTGTTTCTACCCCCCTTTTCCTCCCCATGTCTAGTCTGTGGTGGGCATATTTTCTGTTTCTGCATATCTCATACTTGGCCCACTGCCAGGACTGTGCTTTCTGAAATCTGCCCAGTAACAAGACAATGGCCACATTTAGTTAGGTGCTTGCTGCAGGTCTACTTCCAGTTAGGCCACAGGATTGCTTTAGGATATGGTATGAAGTGGACTTCAATCTACTTCATCCCAACAGTCCGTACTCTATTTACTTTGTGGTGCCCAAGAAGGGCCTGCTCCTTCAGATCTTTTCTGGATTTGAAAGGGGTCAATGCCTCCCTCTGGGTTTTTCATTTTTGAATGGAAATCCTGAGATCGATCATCCAAGGCGTTCAGAAAGGAGAGTTCCTTGCTTTGCTTAATCTGGTAGAGGCCTACTTTCACACTGCGATACAGGAGGATCAACAGCATTTCCTGTGGTTTGCCATTCTGAGGGGGGGCTATCAATTCTGTGCTCTGCTGTTCAGTCTAGCTAGGGCACTCAGGACCTTTTCCATGGTTATGATGATTGTTGTAGCAGCCCTTTGTCAAGAGGGCATCTATGTGCACCAGTACCTTGCTCACTGGCTTATTCGAGCCAAGTCACCATCTGAGGCTTTCCAGGTTATGACCCTAGCAGTATAGTTTCTGGAACAACTAGACTGGGTGGTAAAGTGTCACCTCACCCTCTATAAGCTTCTAGAGTATCTTGGGGCACTTTTCGACACTCAGGTTGTGTCTTCCTGACAGCTGAAAGACACTAAGTTGTTGGTTCAGTTGTCTGCTTTTTGGAGGCAGAGATCTTGCATGGTTTTGGATTACCTTCAACTGCTGGGAATAATGGTGGCTACCATTCATCTTATGCTTTGGGATTAGGATCGCATGCATCCACTTGAGAGAGCTCCTCAATCTTAGTGGTCCTCTCTTTCACAGAAATACAATGTCAGGCTGCCCTTTCTTCTGGTGGTGTCTCTCAGTTTACTGTGGTGGTCTCGTCCCTCCAGTCTGATGAGGGGCATACCGGTGAATAGTCCACTCTGGATGCTGTTAACATTGGATGCACCTGGTAGGCTGAGGGGCTCACTGTCTGGGCCAGACAACTCAAGGGTGCTGGAACAGGCAGAAAGCAGATTAGCTTATCAGTCACCCGCAGAACTAAATCATTTGTTTAACCCTCTGGGAGTTTCATCGCCTTCTCTAGAATTGGGCATTAAGAGTGGACAATGCTATGGCTATGTATACCGCTCAGTTCTGGAGAAGGCGATGAAACTGTCAGAGGGCTAAGCAATTGAGTCTCTTGTTCCTTTGGATGGTGTGCCATCTTCTAATTCTCTTGGTGCAGTACATTGCAGATGTTGAAAATGTTGAAGTGGACTATCTCAGTCGCCACACTCTCTAACCAGAGAAGTGGGAGTTGGCGCCATCAGCATTCCACTGCATTTAGGAAAGGAAATTATAAGGCAAGTAAAATCTCACCTTAAGCAAATTAGCTGAAGTTAGCTGACTCAAAGTAGAGCTATGAAATTTTTAAATGTGTACTGCTTCATTTGAAATATTTTTTTTACTGAGAGTGCACGGGCACTTGTAATAGATGGCTGGAAGGAAAAGCTTGATTGAAATACTGTAAACTGGAGCCAGCCAGCTTAAAGAGTAAAGCTACTGTGTTTCTACCTGTGTGTGAGAACTACTACTATGATCATGGAAACAGAACCCCCACTAGCTTACAGGAAGCAGTAGAAGCTCAGAGTAAGGGGTGGTGGCTGGTATGTCTGTGCCTCCTGTGTTATAAGAGAAGGTAAAGACTGTTTTGAAAACCAGGTTCGAAAGCTTGAAGAAGTTGCTATATGAACTGATTACTTGACTGTTAGAGAGACAGGGCCAGATATTCAGCGGTGGTGGCGACTCGGGATTATAGCGGCTAGCTATTGCTGTTGAACCCTAGACTAGATATTCAATGCCAGGGCCATATCTGGCCACTAGCATTGAATATCCAGGTCAGCTGGATAGCCAGGAAGCTAACCGTGCAGCTGCAATATTCAGTGAAAGTTAGGCCAGCCTTTACTGCACCTGACTTTCACTACGGAGGGACAACCAGTCAGTGACCAACGTCCATCAAGCCCAGTATCCTGTTTTCAACAGTGACCAATCCAGGTCACAAGTACTTGGCAGGTTCCCAAGGAGGCACTCAGGTTCCACAATGCTTGATCCGGGGCAAGCAGTGGATTTCCAGGGTCCTCTTTATTAATGGTTTATGGACCTTTCCTGAAGGAACTTGTCCAAACCTTTTTTAAACCCAGCTTCACTAACAGTTTGTACTACATCCTCAAGTAACAAATTCCAGAGTTTGATTACACGTTGAGTAAAAAAATATTTTCTCTTATTAGCCTTAAATGGTTTACCTTATAGCTTCATTCCTCTAGTCTTTGTACTTTTTGATGGAGTAAAAAGTAAACAATTGATCTACATTTATCCGTTCATTCATTTATTTATAGACCTCTATCATATATTTTATTTATTTATTTAGACAGATTTGTATACCGCCTTATCCTTCAATCAAAGCGGTCACAACACAATCGGGGGATACATTTAACACACGGGGATATGAGACACATACACTAATACTTACAGGGAACATGGGCAATGGAGGGTTAAATGGCTTACGCAAGACCACAAGGAGCATCTGTGGGACTAGAAACCCCAGTCCTTCCGGCCCAAGGTTGCTGTCCTCTAGTGGGATTTGAACCCCCGACCTTCCGGCCTGAAGTACCTTGCCCCAACCACTAGGCTACTCCTCCCTCCATATACCTTCTATATACCTCCTCAGCAGTCTCTTTTGCAAGTTGAAGAGCCCCAACCTTTTAAGCCACTCCTCATAGGGGTATCCTTCCATTCCCTTTACCATTTTTGTCATTCTTTTTTGTACCTTTTCTAATTCAGCTATATCCTTTTTAAGATATAGCGACCAGAATTGCACACAATATTGAAGGTGTGGTCGCACCATGGAACGATACAGAGGCATTATAATATCCTTTGTTTTATTCTCCATTCCCTTCCTAATGATTCCTAGCATTCTATTTGCTTGCTTGGCCACCGCTGCACACTGGGCAGAGGGTTTCAACATATTATCCACAATGACACCTAAATCTTTTTCCTGGGTCTTGATTTCTAAGGTGGTACCTTGCATCGTGGGTTGTTCTTTCCTAGGTGCATAACTTTCATCTGCCAGTCCATTCTTCCAATTTTTCAAGGTCCTCTTGCAATTTTTCACAATCCTCTTGCGTTTTAGCAATTTTAAATAATTTTGTGTCATCTGCAAATTTGATCACCTCACTCATTATTCCTATTTCCAGGTAATTTATGAATATGTTAAAAAGCAGTGGGCCCAGCACAGATTCCTGGGGTACGCCACTATTCACCTTTTCTCCATTGAAAAAATTGGCCATTTAGCCCTTTACTCGCTGCTTTCTGTCTTTTAACCTGTTCCTGATCCACAATACTATATTGTCTCCAATCCCATGACATTTTATTTTTGCGAAGAGTCTCTCCTGAGGGACCTTGTCAAAGGCTTTCTGAAAATCCAGATATACTGTTTCAGTCAGCTCAACTTTGTCTACCTGTTTATTCACACCTTCAAAAAATATAACAGATTAGTAAGACAAGACTTTCCTTGGCTAAATCCATGTTGGCTTTCTCCCATTAAACCATGGCTATCTACATGTTCAGTAATTTTATTCTTTATAATGGTTTCTACCATTTTGCTCAGTGCTGACATCTCTCACTGGTCTGTAGTTTCTCAAATCACCCCTGGAACCCTTATACAAAATTGACGTTACATTGTCCACTCTCCAGTCCTCAGGTACTACAGATGATTTTAATGATAGTTCACAGTTTACTAATAGTAGGTCTGCAATCTCATATTTCAGTTGTTTCAACTACTACTGCTACTACTACTGAGCATTTGTATAACACTACAAGATGTACGCAGTGCTGACACCCTTGGATGTATACCATCCAGTCCAGGTGATTTGCTACTCTTGAATTTATCAAACAGTTGTAATACATCCCCCCAGTTTATTGATATTTCTTTCAATTCTTATGCTACATCACCTTTATATAGCATTTCAGGCACGGGTAACTTCCCTACATCTTCTTCAATAAAGACCGAAGCAAAGAATTCATTCAGTCTTTCTGTTATGGCCCTGTCTTCCCTTAGTGCCCCTTTTACTCCTCTATCGTCCGGTGCTCCAACTGACTCTCTCACAGGTTTTTTGCTATGAATGTACTTGAAAAAGATTTTATTATGCATTTTTACTTCCACAGCAAGCTGCTTTTCAAATTCTCTCTTTGCCTTGCCAATGCTTATGATGTTTCCTGTGTTCGTCATTAGGCTCCTTTTTTCCATTTCCTGAAGGTTGTTTTTTTTGCAACAACAGCTCTCTCTGACTTCAGCTTTAAACCATGCTGGCAGTTTTTTGGCCTTCCTTCCACTTTTCTTAAAGCATGGAATACATCTGGTCTTGGATTCCAAGATAGCACTTTTAAACAGCGCCCATGTTTGATGTAAATGTTTAACCTTTGCAGCTGAGACGTTCATGATGTTATCCCTTGGAACATTGCTGCCCTATCCCCAGCAGGAAGATTAGCTATGCTCCTTATATCTAAAAGATGACTTTGTCATCTGCGGACATCACTATCAATACAGGATGCTACCTTTTGGACTAACGTCCGCCAAAGGGTTTTCACAAAATGTCTGGCGGTTGTGGCCGCTTTTCTTCGGGTACAGGGCATCTTTGTCTTCCCCTATCTGGATGACTGGTTGATCAGAGGTGGGATACTGGATGAGGTCCATCTATCTGCACAATGTACCATCCAGGTGCTAGAGCAGCTGAGTTTTGTCATGACCTACCCAAAGTCCTACCTGCGACCCACTCAATGCCTTGAGTTCATTGGGGCTCTCCTTGATACCACAGCAGCCAGAGCCTTCCTTCCTTCAGACCGGGTCCAATGCCTTGTCGCTCTGGCCCAGGATGTCCAACATTACTCAGCAGTCTCGCTCGCCAAATGCTTTTCCACTTGGGCCACATGACCTCCACAGTCCATGTAACCCCATCTGCCCAGTTTTAGATGCGGCAGGTGCAATGGACGCTTTGTACACAGTAGCATTAGGCAACGTACCGTCTCATTGACTGGGTCAGGGTAACTTTGCCACTGAAGGACTCCCTTTCCTGGTGGCAACAGCCAACTCATCTTCTTGCGGGTTTTCCTAACTCACCAGCGTGTATTGACCATAGATTTTATTTATTTATTTATTTTATTTACATTCTCTTATATACCGCGCTATTCTGCATCAGTGCGGTTTACATTGAACAAATTGAAATTACATTGAACAGGGCATTATAACTTGGAGATAACTATTTTACAGGGAACATGGGCTATGGAGGGTTAAGTGGCTTGCCCAAGACCACAAGGAGCACCTGTGGGACTAGAAACCCAAGTCCTTCCAGCCCAAGGTTGCTGTCCTCTAGTGGGATTTGAACCCCCGACCTTCCGGCCTGAAGTACCTTGCCCCAACCACTAGGCCACTCCTCCACTCCACTCTCGATGGCCTACTTACTCAGGGACTCTGGACAATGGGGGAGAGTCTTCATCACATCAACTTCCTTGAGTTCAGGGTGGTTGCAAATGCCCTTCGAGTTTTCCAGCAAAAGCTGTCCAACAAGGTAGTCTTCATCCAGACGGTTAACCAAGTGGCAATGTTCTACATCAGCAAGCAGGGCAGCACGGGCTCATACTTTCTCTGCTGGGAAGCTATTTGACTCTGGAGATTTGGCAGCAAACATGGCATGCTTCTCCAGGCAGTCTACCTCCCGGGTCAGGACAACACCTTGGTGGACAGGCTTAGCAGAGTGTTGCAGCTGCATGAGTAGACTGTCAATCCACAAGTAGCCTGCAACATCTTCCAGAAGTGGGGCCATGGACCTTTTTGTCACTCCTCACAATGCACAGCTATTGCTGTTCTGCTCCAGAGTTCCCTGTCACAATCAGGTGGCCTCCGATGTGTTCCTCCTGAACTGGAGCAGGGCCTTGCTTTATGCTTAGCTACCAACTCCCTTGGTAGCCAAGAACTTTTCAAGGTCCAAACTGATTGGGGCACCATGATACTCATTGCCCCATGCTGGCCCAGGCAACCGTGGTACCCCCTGTTGCTTCACCTCTCCCAGGTACCTCCTCCTCACCTCGGCCTTGCCCTTGATCTGCTCTCTCAGGAAGAGGGACCTTCCTCCATCCCAGCATCAAGTCCCTAACCCTTACGGCTTGGATGCTGAGAGGTTAGCTCTTGCTCAGTTTCACCTGCCTAGGAATGTGGAGGATATTCTCCTCGCATCCCGCAGGACCCTACCAGACTTGCTTATGCCTTCAAATGGTGCAGATTCTTTGCCTGGAGTATGGGCAGAGCCCTTAACCCTTTCTCCTGCTCAGTGAAGTAGGTTCTAGTGTACCTTCCACACCTTTCAGACTGGCTTGAATTTTAACTCAGTTTCGGTGCATCTTAGTGCTCTAGCGACCCACCATCACTCGATAAATGGTAGGTCACTTTCCACTCACCCTCTCATTGCCCTCTTCATGTGGGGCCTCTTGCTTTCGCGTCCACCTATCCAATCACCACTGGTGGTGTGGGACCTTCACGTGGTCCTCGGACAGCTCCTCACTTCATTTTTTGAGCCACTTGCCACCTGCCCTGTAAAGTTTCTGTCTCTGAAGGTCATTTTCTTAGTGGCACTTACTTTGGCACGCAGAGTTAACTGTAGGAGCTGGTGGTATATGCACTCTATACCAGGTTCTACAAAAACAGGGTGGTCCTCCACACTCATTTTAAGTTTCTTTCTAAGGTGGTTTTGCCTTTTCATCTCAACCAGTCAGTGGTATGTCCATTTTCTTTCCCAGGTCTCATGTGAACAGAGTAGAGGCCTCTCTCTATACCCTGGATTATAAAGAGGGCATTGCCTTTCTATCTGGAATGAATGAAAGCCCATCACCGTTCCTCCCAGTTCTTTGTTTTGTATGATCCAAACAGGTTGGGCATGGCAGGTTCTAAACACACCCTTTCCATTTGTGCTCCTGACTGCATCTCCTTTGCCTATGCCCAGGCTGGACTTTCCTTAGAGTGCCATGTCACTCTGCAGTGTCCATGCCATGGCAGCCCTGTGGCTAATCAGCATTTGGTCTCCTTGCTGGAGATCTGTAGGACTGTAACGTGGTCTTCTGTCCACACTTCCGCAGCCCATTACTGCTTGGATGCAGATTCCTGGCATGACAGCACCTTTGGTGAAACTGTACTCTGGCATTTCTTTAGGAATTAATGCAACTCCTTCCCTCCAGCCCTTCTGTCTGTCCAGGCTACCAGAGAGTTGTTTCTTTTGCTTGATGCTGGATCCATATGTCAACTCTCAGAACCTTTCAGTGTTTTTCCACTGTTCTTCATGGTTTGGTTTATCTCCAGGAACAAGCAAGAATGTAGTCTTCACATATGGGTAACGTCGGTGTCGGCATCGACTGAGCCCACACAGGAATGCTCACAAGCATCCAATAGGAAAGCCTTTGGGAGCACTCCACTGCACCTGCGTTCCTGCCTTTCCGCCTTCTCAACTCCTCTCAGGAATTCTTCATTTTCCACAGAGCTAGTAGGATGTGTCGTCCTGTTACCACCAAAAAAACGTCATCTTTTTGGTGTGGAACATCGTGCTTCTGCCTTCTCGTCGACGCCGGTCCATTGAAATTACACTGGTTCCGATAATTCTTATTTATTTTACATTTTACATTTTTCTTTTTCTTTTTTCTTTAACGCGGTTTTCACCACTAAACTAAGCCTTTAGGCCTCCATAGCCTTATCTTTAATCTTGAAGACAACTTTTTTGAGGCATGGAAAAGCCAACTAGTTGTTTTAAAAAAGTGTACCAAGTGTGCTGGTACCATATCAGTCACTGATAAACATGACTGGTGTCTAAAATGTTTGGGGCCTGAACATCAACCCAGTTCTTGTCCTTTGTGCTAACAAATGCCAAAGAGTGGCCTAAAGAACCGAGCCAGACAATACGGATCATTGTTCGCCTCGAACAATGTCAGTGTCTTTTACTTCTTTGAGAGCATCAACTTCCTCTCATAGGTTTCAGGTTTCTTCAAGGTCCAAACATAAAAGTACCTAAACAAATTCATGGTCTGAGAAAAATTCAAAATGATTTCTCTTGGAACTCTTATCCCCAGAGACACGATTGGCTATGTTCTCTAGACTTAAAAGAGGCGTACATGCATTTACTGATCCATCCTTTGCACAGACAGTATCTGCACTTCATGTTTCAAGGAAGCCACTATCAATACTGGGTTCTCCCCTTTGGTCTAGCCTATTGCCCAAGAATCTTCACAAAATGCATGGCAGTAGTTGCTGCCTACCTATACACCTTGGGGGTATTTATCTTCCCTTACTTAGATGACTGGCTGAACAGGGGAGACTCCCCTCAGGAGGTAAGACCCTCCCTTCATTGCACCATCACAGTGCTCCAACACCTGGGATTTGTCATAAATTTTGTTCTCTGCTATGGTTATTAGGACACATGGCCTCCACGGTCCATGTTGTCCCCTACACTTGACAAGCGCATATGACTCTCTATTCTCAGTGGGCACAAGCAAAGGGGCATCTCAGAGACAAGATCCACATCACCCTTCAACTAATCAAGTCCTTCAGTAGTGGCGTACTCCACAGAACCTACTCGTCGGGTCACCTTTTCAGATACCTCCACCTCAATGCACCCTGACGCTTCCAAGGTGGGCTGGGGAGTGCATCTGAACAACCTAACTATACAGAAACTGTGGAAACAACTGGAATCTGCCTTGCAGATCAACCTCCTAGAACTACGGGCACTGACAAATGCTCTTTGGGTTTTTCAACATCAGCTTTTGGGGCAACCTATTCTAGTCAAGACGGACAACCAAGTTGCCATGTTCTATGTGAACAAATGGGGGGGGGGGGGCAGGGTCCCATCCCCTCTGCAAGGATGCGCTTTGCTTGTGGTCCTTTGCCATCTCATACCACATTTACCTTCTGGGTGAACTCAATGTCCTTGTGGATAAGCCAAGCCGTATTCTTCGTCCACACGAATGGACCTTACATCGGAAGATGGCTGCTTGGATCTTCCGAATGTGGGGAACCTCATTCATAGATCTTTTTGCCACTCCACAAATCACACAGTTTCCACTCTTCTGCTCCAGAGTTCCGTCGCTGCACCGATATGCTCCGGATGCCTTCCTTCTACATTGGGAACAGAGACTGCTCTATGCATTCCCACCCATCCCTTTTCAAGCCCCCTTTTGGCCTCATCAACTGTGGTTTCCTCTGCTTCTTCGCCTTGGCAGACATAACCCCTCAGCCTGGGATTTGCACCAAAACGTCTCTCTCAGTTTCTCAGGACGCTCCTCCATCCCAATCTTCTCTCCCTGAGCCTGACAGCATGGCTGCTGAAGGGATAGCGCTTGTTGACCTCAATCTGCCACAGGCAGTCAAAGATGTTCTCCTTGCATCATACAAAGATTCCACCAGGTGATCTTATGCCTTGTGGTGGCATAGGTTTGCCCTCTATTGTTCCCCAAAGGACATTGACCACTTTTCTTGCCCAGTGGAGTCCCTTCTACAATATCTCTTCCACATATCCTCAACAGATCTTAAAACTAACTTAGTGAGAAATCGCCTTAGTGCCATTGCGTCTTCTTACAAACTGCTGGATGGACAGCCTATCTCCTCATACCCCTTAGTAGTACACTTCATGCGGGGGTCTCCTGCTGTCCAAGCCACTCATTAAGCCACCTCCGGTGGCCTGGAATCTCAATGTGGTTCTCGTTCAACTTCTAAAGCCTCCTTTTGAGCCTTTAGTCACCACTTCACTGAAGTTTCTATCTTGGAAGGTAATCTTCCTCATTGCCCTCATGTCAGCTTGCTGCATCAGTGAATTACAGGCTGTGGTGGTGGATCTGCCCTATACCCGGTTCCACCACAACAAGGTGATTCTGCGTATCCATCCGCATTTCCTTCTGAAGGCAGTCTCCTCCTCCTATCTGAACCAGTCGGTAATCCTCCCAATTTTCTTCCCGAGACCACATTCGTGTCGGGCTGAAGTAGCAATACACACTTTAGACTGCAAGTGAGCGCTGGCTTTACTACTTTGATAGAACTAAAAATCACAGAAGATCCTCTCAATTATTAATTTCCTTTGATCCCAGTCACCTAGGCCTACTGCTGACGAAACATACTCTATCCATATGGATAGCAGATTGCATTTCTTTTGCTTATGCAAAAACAGGACTTTCTTTGGAGGGTCATATCACTTCTCATAATGTGCGGGCTTTGGCAACCTCTGTAGCCAATCTCCATTCCATACCCATTGAGGAGATCTGTATGGAAGCTACCTGGTCCTCCATTAATACTTTTGCTGCACACTATTGTCTGGACAGAGACTCCCATTGGGATGCTGTCTTTGGCCAAGCTGTACTCCAGCACCTCTTTGGAACTTAAACGCAACTCCTACCCTCCATTCTGGACTTCTGTAAGAGACCAGACTATTATCAAGGGAGTATCGCCTCCTGGAATCGAGTCCAATGGCCCACAACTCTTCCAGACTCTTCAACTACAAGCTTTTGGCCTCAGGGATCACACTGCTCCATTCTAGTCTGGTACCTGGGAGCTAGTGAGTGCTATATGTGACGACTGCATTCCTGCTTGTTCCTGGAGATAGCGTAGTTACTCACCTGTAAAAGATGATCTCCAGGAACAGCAGGAATCAGTCTTCATAACCTGTCCGCCTCCCCTAGGAGTTGTAGGGTCGGTTTATTTTTTTCTCTTTCTCTCAGTCACAAACTCAGCTGAGGAGAGGAGTTGGGAAGGCGGGAAGGCAGGCACACAGACGCAGTGGAGTGCTCCCAAAGGCTTTCCTATTAGAAGCTGGGGAGCGTTCCCGTGTGAGCTCCGTCAGTGCCGATATATCCATATGTGAAGACCAATTCCTGCTTTTCCCAATCACCTGTTACAGGTAACTATGCTTTCTGGTTGCCCGTTGGCAATTTACAGGTTTTTTCGGTATGGGAGTCCCATAAGTGAGGAATGATGTTTTTCTTGGTCCTGGAGAAAGCGTGGCTATTCACCTGTAACAGGTATTCTCTGGGAGCAGCAGGAATTAGCCCTCACTACCCTCCCTCCTCTCTATGGAGTTGTTTTTACTTTTTGGATTGATTAAGCTATGTCATCATACTGAGGTAAGATGGCCCCATTCGGGTGGGAAAGCAATCGTGCATGCATGCTGGATCTTCCAAAGGCTTTCTGTGAAAGCTGGGGACAGTTCCTGCGCAAGAGCTCCATTGGTGATGTCACCCATAAGTGAAGACTGATTCCTGCTGCTCTCAGAGAACACCTGTTATAGGTGAATAACCACGCTAAACATTTCAAGCAAAGGTAAGAGTTTGTGGCTTTTTAAATCAGTGCTCTCTTCCTGGGAGCTCTTAAAATGGTTTTGGTACATTATTAAAACAAAGTTACATTCTTTTTGGTGCTTTAGTTTAAAAGGAGAAATATTTTCTTTAGTGGGGTAGGTTTAAAACTCTGCTTTAGTATCTTTCTCAGCTTTTTGAAGCTACTGACACCTAATCAGGTGTTAGTTCCCTCCCTACCCCCCAACTCCCACCCACCCCTAGTGAGCAATCTTGCTTTATAGGGCACCTCCCCAATTAACTACACACAGGGACTTGGAACAGCACATTTTGAACATACTTAAAGAGATTTAACTGCTTTTTCTCTGAAAGGACAGCTGGGAAACCAGCTGATACTTTGGTAGATCTCTCTCTTTTGTTTTAACAGATACCTAAACTCCATGAACTGAACAATGGCTAGGAAAATCATATCACTAAAGCTGTTGCCCCCATTACAGCTTCTGCCTCTGTCCAGACAGAGGTCCCAATGCCAGTTGAAGGACTGGTTCCATGTGCAGGGTGCCTGCATGCTGAGGCTCTCAGGAAATAAGTGGAGGAACTCAGAGAGTAGGTGGCGAGGCTGAGGAGCATTCAACAGTGAGAAGTACATAGATGAGATGCAACATCTAAGCTCTCCAGCAGAGGAGAAGATGGGTGCTTATAGAATGATGAAGGTTGGACAAAAGTCACCAGGGCCTGCAGAATCACCAATCCAACTTCTCCAGCCCTTGAACTGAAGAACCATTATGCAGCCCTGGAAGTGGAGGAGGTGAAAGCATCCCTGGAAAGGGAAGAACCAGAGCTCGAGCACCCAAAAAGTTGCAGAATCAGTGATCACAAGGAAGCGAAGGGTAGTGGTGGTTGGAGGCTCTCTTCTGAGGGGTACTGAGGCATTCATCTGCTGACCAGACTTGATGTCCAGAGAGGTATGCTGTCTGCCAGGTGCCAAAATCAGAGATGTTATGGCGAGTTTGCCGAGATTCATCAAGCCCACTGACTATTACCGAATGTTGCTAATCCATGAAGGCACAAATGATATTGTCAGGTATCCCTCTGAGCTTGTCAAAAGTGACTTCATGGCTCTCGGACGGAGGATGAAGCAGATAGGTGCATAGGTGGTGTTCTCCTCAATCCTCCCTGTGTGTAAAGACCAAGGCAGAGAAGCTCACATCCTGGAGATGAATGCATGGCTGCGTGGATGGTGTCATCAATAGCATTTTGGTTTCCTGGACCATGGGATGCTGTTCCGAGGGTTGCAGAGCAGAGATGGTGTCCAAGAAAGGTCAACATGCCTTCAGTAGCAGACTGGCTAATCTATTGAAGAGGGCTTTAAGCTAGATTCATTGGGGATGGGTGAAGAAAGCCCCCAGGTAAGTGAAACATTAAATACCTTTATGGAAATGGATAAAAGGGGCAACATATGGAAAGCGGTATATATAAATGCCCGTAGCATGGGAAATAAGATCCCAGATGTTGATGTTTTAATAGGAGTGGCTGACTTGGATTTAGTGGCAGTTACAGAAACATGGTTCACAGAAAACCATGACTGGGATTTAACTATATCAGGCTATCCTTTATTCAGAAAGGACAGGGTAGGAAGAAGGGGAGGAGGAGTGGCACTATATGTAAAAAATAATATTAAAGCTTTGGAATTACACAGCTTAAAAGGGAGAGAGAAGGCACTGTGGGTTAAACTAGAAAGAGGGAAAAATAAATCTATTTGCATTGGTGTAATATACAGACCTCCCTCACAAGATGAAAAGGTGGATGGAGAGTTGTGGAGGGAGGAGTGGCCTAATGATTGGGGCAAGTTACTTCAGGCTGGAAGGTCAGGGGTTCAAATCCCACTAGAGGACAGCAACCTTGGGCTGGAAGGACTGGGGTTTCTAGTCCCACAGGTGCTCCTTGTGGTCTTCGGCAAGCCACTTAACCCTCCATTGCCCATGTTCCCTGCAAGAATTAGTGTATGTGTCTCATATCCCCTCGTGTTAAATGTATCCCCCAATTGTGTTGTGACCACTTTGATTGAAGGATAAGTTGGTATACAAAACTGTCTAAATAAATAAATAAATAAAATTGAAGACATACGCAGCATTGCTAGAAATGGGGAAGTGCTACTGATAGGGGATTTCAATATGTCAGATGTGGTTTGGCACAGTCCTCCTGCAGTATCATTAGAAGTAAGGAGATCCGGGATTCTCTACAGGGAGAATTATTCAGGCAATTGGTAACAGACCCCACCCATGAAGGGGCCATACCGGACTTGGTGCTTATCAATGGTGAAAATGTTTCTGATGTTATAGTGGGAGATCATTTTGTATCCAGTGATCATCAGTTGGTGTGGTTCAGTAATAGGACTAGGGCTAATAGAATCCATTCAAAAGCGAGGGTCTTAGACTTTAGGAAAACTATCTTTGCCAAGATGGGCCAATACCTCAGGGAGTCGTTAGCAGGATGGGAACAGCTGGGGGATGTAGAAAAACAGTGGGCAAAACAGAAAGGGGATATTTTAAGGGCAACCAACCTTTTTGTTAAAATGGTAAATAAAGGTAAAAGGAAAAGGAGACCGCTATGGCTTTCGAAAGAAGTAGCTGTAAAGGTGAAGAAAAAGAGGGAGGCCTTCATTGAATACACGAGATCACAGAGCGAGGAAGACAGGCATCTATATTTTGAAAAGAGAAGCTGGCAAAGTAGTCAGGAAAGAGAAAATAGTGAGGTTTCTGGAGTCCAGTGGATTACAGGATCCGAGGCAGCATGGATTCATCAGAGGCAGGTCTTGTCAAACAAATTGATTTCTTTGACTGGGTGACCAGTGAGTTGGACCGAGGGAGAGCACTAGATGTGGTGTATTTAGATTTCAGTAAAGCCTTTGACACCATTCCTCACAGGCGACTTATAAACAAACTGAGCACCCGAGGGATGGACCCTAAAGTTGCTGCTTGGGTTAGACATTGGTTGAGTGGGAAGCGACAAAGGGTACAGGTAAATGGGGCTCGCTCTGAAGAGAAGGAAGTTACCAGTGGTGTGCCCCTTGATCTGTCCTTGGTCCGATTCTTTTTAACATCTTTGTTAGTGATATAGCGGAAGGGCTGTCGGGTAAGGTTTGCCTCTTTGTGGATGATACCAAAATCTGCAATAGGTGTAGATAACATGAGGAGGATCTAGCTAAGCTTGAAGAATGGTCTAGAATTTGGCAGCTGGGATTTAATGTTAAAAAATGTAAGGTCATGCATTTGGGCTGCAGCAATCCAAGGGAGCAATATAGTATAGGGGGTGAAGTACTTTTGTCCACTAAAGAAGAGCGGGACCTCGGTGTGGTTGTGTCAGATGATCTTAAAGTAGCTAAACAGGTAGAAAAGGCGACAGCAAAAGCTAGAAGGATGCTTGGGTGCATAGGGAGAGGAATGGCTATCAGAAAAAAGGAGGTGATAGTGCCTCTGTATAAGTCTTTGGTGCCACCTCATTTGGAGTATAGTGTGCAATTCTGGTGACCGTACCTTCTAAAGGATATAAAGAGGATGGAGTCAGTACAGAGGGTGGCTACTAAAATGGTTAGTGGTCTTCATTATAAAGCATATGAGGACAGACTTAAGGATCTGAATATGTACACCTTAGAGGTAAGGTGGGATAGAGGTGATGTGATTGAGAAGTTTAAATACCTCTAGGGAATAAATGCATAGGGGGAGAGCCTCTTTCGATTGAAAGCAAGTTCTGCTATGAGGGGACACGGGATGAGGGTGAAAGGGGATAGATATGCGGAAATATTTCTTTATGGAAAGAGTGGTGGATCTGTGGAATAGTCTCCCAGTGGAGGTGGTAAAGATGAGGACAGTATCGGAATTCAAAAAAGCATGGGACAAACACAGAGGATCTCTAAAGGAAAAAAAGGGGACTGTTCTAGTTGTTGATATGGAAGATCAGACTAGATAGGCCATGTGGTCTTTTTCTGTCGTCATTTTTTTATGTTTCTATGTTTCTATCATATCCTCAGAGACACTTGCCCTTAACATTTTTCTTACCACTATGTTGAGCCCTGTTTGCCACACAAGCTTAAGCCATCATTCGCCCTACTGCAGATGATGACATAGGGACTGGCTCCATGGGTGCTGTCTTACCTCTGTTGTATGCAATGCCAGTGCAAGTGTATTGGGTGTCCTAGGTGAACCTTTAGCCTTATGCCCCTTCCCCAGATTACACAGCAGCTCTCCCAAAACAATCCTATGCAATTGCAAATTGGACATTATTGGGGCGGAGGGGGCAGGGGTATATTCAAAAGGATTAAAGCTGTTAGCAGACCTGAATATTTCCTCCTAATGCCGCAGCATGTCCTAACACTGACCGCATAGCATTGGGACGTTCCAGGAGAGGTGCTTGACTTAACTGGTCAGTAGCGATATTCAGCTGCTGGCCATTTAAGTTAAACTGGTTAATATTAGGACATAAAAGGCTGACCTAACTTTATCTAGTTTAGCTATCCGGCCAGTAGCTGAATATCGCTGCTGCCCAGTTAGCTAAACTTCTAAATGGACAAACCTGATATTCACTGCTGGTGGCTGGATATGACCCCGGCATTGAATATTTATTTAGACAGATTTGTATGCCACCTTATCCTTCAATCAAGGTGGTCACGTCACATCACAATTGGAAGGTTACATTTAACATTAGGGTGCGTGTAAACTTTTAGACAGTACGATTACTTATCGGCATTTAGACAGTACAATTGAAGGTAACATTTAATATGAGGGTATTTAATAACGCGGTATGATAAACTTGTGTGTGTGGATAGGATGGGTGCATGCTTGGTTGGCGGCGGAAGAAGTGTTTCAGTTTGGGTATGGGATGTTGCCTGGATGCTCATATGTTTCTATAAATAAAATTGTTTTGAGGTCTTTGCAGAAGTCTGTGAAGTCATCTAATGCCCTCAGGCTTGTTGGGAGGGAGTTCCATTGTGTGGATACCAGTAGTGATGGTGCTCTTTTTGAAGTTGTTTGTTTGGTTTTGTGATAGCCTGCAGGTGTGCCGATCATGTTATCATTATTGGTTCTTCTTGGTCTGTTGCTGATATCCCTTGTTATAACGTTTTGGAGTACGTCTGCTGTGAGATGGTGAATGACTTTGAAGATGATCATGATTGTTTTGTATTTAGCTCTTGCCACCATTGGGAGCCAGTGCAGTTGTTGTAGGATGGGAGTGATGTGCTCAGTCTTTGGTGTGTCTGTAACGATGCATGCCGTGGTGTTTTGCACCATCTGTAGTGGGTGGCGTGTCTGCTGAGGAAGGCCTTGATATAGTGAGTTTCCATAATCAAGCAGTGGTGTAATGAGTGCTTGACACACTGGTCCTGACGGAGCATTGGTTTGATTTGTCTGATTGTTTTCAATCGTTGATAGGCCTTGTTTGCGGTTTTGGTGATGTGGGATTTCAGGTTCAGATCTCTGTCCAGTGTGATGCCCAGATACTTAACTTCTTCTTTGACTACTATGTGTTTGTCGAGGATGCTGATAGTTTGTGGAGGTATGAAGGTGGGGTTCCTGGTGATGAACATTGCCTCAGTTTTATCGTAGTTGACCGTTAAGTTGTTGGCTATGAGCCAGTCATTCATGTCTTCGAGGCATTTGGTTATTGTTGTGGTGTTTAGTGCTAGTAGGTTGATTAGAGCGTACACCATGATGTCGTCAGCATAAATGTGATAGTGAAGTTTGTGGTGCTTGATGATGTTGCATATGGGCTGTATGTAGATGTTAAAGAGCATTGATGATAGAGCTGAGCCCTGAGGTATTCCCTGCGTGACGGGGAATTGTAGTGATTTCGTTTGATCACATTTGACTTGTTGCATTCGCCCTTCCAAGTATGATGTAAACCATTTCAGGGTGTTCTTGCATAGTCCTATCTGTTGTAAGCGTTGCAATAGCTTGGTGTGGGACACAGTGTCGAAGGCTGCCGAGATGTCCATGAATACTAGCAGGAAGCCATTTTTTATGTTGTCCATGCCTCTCAAGAGATTGTCAAAGAGGAAGGTGAGTAGTGTTTCCACGCCGTGTTGGGGCTTAAATCCATGCTGATGTATGTCCAGTGGAGCATTTATATCAATATGGTCCTGAAGTTGCTTTTGCACTGCCTTTTCCACAATTTTAGCAAAGAATGGCAGGCTGGAGATGGGACGGTACGATTTTGGTTCAGAGGGGCTCAGATTGCTACTTTTTAAGTATTGGTCGTATCATTGCATGCTTTAGGGGTTGCGGCATGTATCCTTGTTGGAGTGAATCTTTGACGATTTTTTGAATGTGGTGAGAGAGTTCGCTTTTTTTAGCTTTGAGCCATGTCACTGGGCATGGGTCTGATGGTGAAGTTGTTGTCTTTAGTCCAGATATAATGTCTTCTACTTGCTGCTTTGTTGGTATGTTGAAGCTCTCCCATGTTAGATATTGCTTTTTTATCATGTGTTCTTTTGTTTGTGGTGTAGTAGAACATATTTGGTTAGTGTTTTTTGACTTCATGTCTGCATATTTTTGTGGGTCAAGATGGTGGGTGCTTTGTTGCGAGTCATCCTTGGTGAGCTTTTGGACAATGCTAAAGAGTTCTCTTGGCCTATTAGTAGATTTCATGATTAGGTTGGTATGGTGTTGCTGTTTACGCTCATTTATTAGATTGTTATATTCCCGTTGTTTGTCTCTGTATTGGGTTAGGAGGTTGTGTGATTTGTTCCGTCTCCATTTTCTTTCCAGTCTTCTGAGTGTGCGTTTGCAACTCTTATTTCATGTAAGTACCATGGGCCGTTGGATCTCTTGCGTGTTTGTAGTTCTTTGATGGCTGGGGCAGATGCTGCGTTGGATATTATTTTGTTCCATTCTTCTATGTTAAGGTCAAGGGTGTCATGTTCCTGTTGAAGTTGTGGAGTGATTTTGTTTATGAATGAGTCTCTGTTAAATGTTTATATATCCCGGTCTAATTTAAAAGGGCGATGACCAGCCGCTGTCATTAAATATCAGCCCCCATACTTTTAAATATTAATATTATCCTTCAAGCACAAGATTGGCAGATGCAAACTATAACATTCTTTTTACTTCCTCTGCCTCAGTCTTTTCCTCATTGTTTTGGGATAAGGAGTCATATCACTATGGCAAGAGCTTAAACACAGCAGCATGCAACCAATGGGGACGCAGAAGTAAATGCAGTTAATCCACAGGAAGCCACTAAATAAAAACAGTAATTATTTAGTGGCTTGCTGTGAAGGATCTCTGTTTGCTTCTGAATCACCATTGGCTGCATGCTGTAGGGGAGCTCATATTTTTGCACAGGAACCTCCTGTGGTGGAGCTCTGTTTGCACAGACTTTATTTAGTGCATATTATGTTTAAATAGTGCTCACTATATTTGAATAATGTGCACTATATCCAAATAGTGTGCTCAAACGACATATAGGTCATGTTTATAAAAGCATGATAGCCAGTAATATGGGGTTTAGCGTGCAAATAGCACGCATCCTGGCCCTAACATAGCCAGGAGAACACAGTAACAAAGCATCTGTGATAAAAATCCTATGCTACCAGAGCACTGTGAATAAAGGCAGGGCTAGGATAGAGTTGGGGCAGACAATGGGTGGGAACAGTCACATGCAGCTAGTGTGGCCGTGCTAGTGGCAATGCAGATCATGAAAGATGCCACTAGTACGGGTGCAAATAACACCAGCTTCTAGTCAAGCACTAGTCACACTCGCTGTATTAGTGCAGTCTGAACAGACGGTACAGACATGATCCCCATACAGAGAACAGATAAGACATCCATGGCTGGTACTGTTCCAAGGCAAATTCATGCAGTTGCCTAGCACAGTGGCAACTGGGGGGCATCAATGTGCAGCGGTAGGACAGCAAAACAAATGACCCTGACAGCCCCAACAACTAGAAACATCAGCAGAGGACTGTACTCACTGGAAGACTGTTCACACATATACCTACAAAGCAATGGTAGACCGGAAAGTATAATGTTAAACCTGATCATCCAATGTCTACATACACTCGGGCTAAGAGGTACCACCCTAAACTGGTTCAGGTCATATCTATCACAGCCACAACTCCAAGAAGAAATGAGCACTGAAAGATCAACTCCATACATGCAACACTAAGGAATCCCACAAGGGTCTGCACTATCCTCCTTAAGAACATAAGAACATAAGACATGCCATACTGGGTCAAACCGAGGTCCATCAAGCCCAGTATCCTGTTTCCAACAGTGGCCAATCTAGGTCCTACGTACCTAGCAATATCCCCAAAAGACACAGGTTCCATAATGCTTGTACTGGGTCAAGCATTGATATCCTGGGTCCCTTTTTAATAGTGGTTTATGGACCTTTCCTCCAGGAACTTGTCCAAACCTTTTTTAAACCCAGCTATACTAACAGCCCTTACTACATCCTCCGGTAACAGATTCCAGAGTTTGATTACACGTTGAGTGAAAAAATATTTTCTCTTATTTGTCTTAAATAGTTTACCCTGTAGCTTCATTACATGTCCCCTAGTCTTTCTATATTCTGATAGCGTAAACAATTGATCCACGTTTATCCGTTCCACTCCATTCATTAATTTATAGACCTCTATCATATCTCCCCTCAGCCGTCTCTTTTCCAGGTTAAAGAGCCCTAACCTTTTTAGCCTCTCTTCATAGTAGTAGCCTTCCATCCCCTTCACCAATTTGGTGGCTCTTCTCTGTACTTTTTCTAATAACGCTATGTCCTTTTTAAGATACGGCGACCAGAATTGCACACAATATTCAAGGTGCGGTCGTACCATGGAGCGATACAGAGGCATTATAATATCCTTTGTTTTATTCTCCATCCCTTTCTTTATGATACCTAGCATTCTATTTGCTTTCTTGGCCGCCGCTGCACACTGGGCGGAGGGTTTTAACATGTTATCCACGATGACTCCTAAGTCCTTTTCCTGGGTGGTGGTTTCTAATGTGGAGCCTTGCATCGTGTAACTATAGTGTGGGTTGTTCTTTCCTAGGTGCATAACTTTGCATTTGTCCACATTAAATTTCATCTGCCATTTGGATGCCCAGTCTTCCAATTTATCCAGATCCTCCTGCAGATTTCCACAATCCTCTTGGGTTTTAACAACTTTAAACAGTTTTGTGTCATCTGCAAATTTGATAACCTCACTAGTTATTCCCTTTTCCAGGTCATTTATGAATATGTCAAAAAGTAGCGGACCCAGTACAGATCCCTGGGGTACTCCACTATTCACTTTTTTCCATTGGGAATATTGGCCATTTAGCCCTACCCTCTGCTTTCTATCTTTTAACCAGTTCCCGATCCACAATAGTACACTGCCTCCTATCCCATGACTTTTTAGCTTTGCCAAAAGTCTCTGATGGGGGACCTTGTCAAAAGCTTTCTGGAAGTCCAGATACACTATATCAACCGACTCACCTTTGTCTACCTGTTTATGCACACCTTCAAAGAAACATATCAGATTAGTAAGACAAGATCTTCCTTGTCTAAAGCCATGTTGGCTGTCTCCCATTAGGCCATGACTATCTACATGTTGTGTAATTTTGTTCTTTATGATGGTTTCTACCATTTTCCCTGGTACTGACGTCAGGCTCACCGGTCTGTAATTTCCCGGGTCACCCCTGGAACCTTTTTTAAAAATTGGTGTTACGTTGGCGACCCTCCAATCTTCAGGTATTACAGATGATTTTAATGAAAGTTCACAGATTACCAATAGCAGGTCTGCAATCTCATATTTCAGTTCTTTCAACACTCTGGGATGTATACTATCCGGTCCAGGTGATTTGCTACTATTCAGTTTATCAAATAGTTGTAATATATCTTCCCGGTGTAGTGATATTTCTCTCAATTCCTCTGCAGTATCACCTTTAAATACCACTTCAGTCATGGGTAACATCCCTACATCTTCCTCAGTAAAGACCGAAGCAAAGAATTCATTCAGTCTCTCTGCTATAGCCTTATCTCCTCTTGCTGCCCCTTTTACCCCTCTATCATCTAACGGTCCAATTGACTCTCTCACAGGCCTTTTGCTACGAATGTACTTGAAAAAGTCTTTATTTTGTGTTTTTGCTTCCGTAGCAAGTTTCTTCTCAAATTCCCGCTTTGCCTGCCTTATCAATGCTTTGCATTTAACTTGCCAGTGCTTGTGTTGTTTCCAGTTTTCATCATTTGGCTCTTTTTTCCATTTCCTGAAGGTTGCTTTTTTGGCAGCAACAGCCTCTCTGACCTCACCTTTAAACCATGCTGGCAGTTTTTTGGACTTTCTTCCACTCTTCTTAATGCGTGGAATACAGCTGGTCTGGGCTTCGAGGATAGTATTTTTAAATAACACCCAAGCTTGCTGTAAGTCTTTAACCTTTGGAACCGCTCCTTTTAGTTTTTTCCTAACTATATTCCTCATTCTATCATAGTCTCCCTTTTGAAAGTTAAAAGGTAATACTGTGGATTCCTTTACTATCTGTCCTCCACTAATTAAATCAAACATGATCATACTATGATCACTATTGCCAAGTGGTCCCAACACCCTTATTTCTTGCACCAAATCTGGCGTTCCACTAAGGATTAGGTCCAGTATGGCTTCCCCTCTGGTCAGTTCATGAACCAGTTGCTCCAAGAAGCAGTCATTTATTCCATCTAGAAACTTTATCTCTTTAGCTTGTCCTGCCGTGACACTGACCCAGTCGATACCGGGGTAATTGAAATCACCCATTATTACTACACTGTTGTGACTTTTGTTAGCTTCCTTGATTTCTTTGAGCATTTCATCATCCATTTGTTCATTCTGGCCAGGCGGTCGATAGTATACTCCCACTGCCATCGCCTTCCCCTTCATAAATGGGATTTCAATCCATAGAGATTCTACAGCAAATTTTGTTCCCTGCAAAACTTTAATCCTTTCTGACTCAATGCCCTCTCTAACATAGAGCGCAACCCCTCCACCAATTTGATCAGCTCTATCATTACGATATAGTTTGTATCCAGATATCACAGTGTCCCACTGGTTATCCTCCTTCCACCATGTCTCTGAGAGTGCAATCATATCTAACCTCTCATTTAGTGCTATATATTCTAACTCTCCCATCTTATTGTTTAGACTTCTAGCATTGGCATACAAGCATTTTAGAGACTGTATTTTATTCATGTTAATCTGGCTATTGGTAGGCAGGGGTAATTTGGAATCTTTATGCTCTGTCTGCTCCTTACTCAAGGGCATTTGGGCTACTATACCCCCTTTTGGAACCTCACTGCTTTTGGTAGTATCCTTCAAGGATACCTTTGTCCGAACCATGCGCTCCTGGGTGACTGTCAGCTTTCCCCTATTTTCTAGTTTAAAAGCTTCTCTATCTCTTTTTTAGTATTTAATCTTTTTATTTATTGTAAATAGTTTACATATTAGACAGCATACATTTTGATTCCATTGTAAGAAGCTAACATATTGAAACATTATAGACAATATACACTTTAAGATAACTTAAAAAGCATACATATTGAAACAATGTAAACAGCATACATATTAACAATGTAAAACATATTTTATTTTTCTCCCCTTCCTCCCCCTTTATCCACCACCCCCATCCCATACTCCCTCCCATTCCTTACCTTTATCCCCTTCCCCCCCATATACCACCACCCCCATCCCATACTCCCATACTCCCTCCCATTCCTTACCTTTATCCCCCCCTCCCACTCAATAATAATTCATTAAAAAAAAAGTCAATTAATACATTATAATTTCCCCTTCTCCTTCCTGCACCTTCACCCTTTTACACTTTCCCCTTCCAATCCCCATCCTCCCTACTAAACCAATTCTAACCTAACCCTTATGTAATTCTAACTTAGCCAATTTAAATTGTTAAAATATCATTCCTTGCCCTTGCTGAAACCCCATCAAGATAAGGAGACCAAACATTTAAAAAATAAGCTCTTTTACGCACATGTTTCCTAGTAGATACTCCTTCCCATAAAATCAATTGATGTAATACGTTTCTCCACTCCCAAAATTCTGGACCTTTAGGATCTCTCCAATTCCGAAGTATACATTGTTTAGCAAGCAGACAACATTTCCTCACTAAATGTCTATTCCCTGATAATGAAAGCCCTAAAGAATCTGGAACATCAAGAATTGCAAACCCTGGAGTCAAAATTAAAGATTGCCTCAATATACCACTTAGAAATTTTTGAATATTAATCCAAAATTTCTTCACACATATACAAGTCCAGAACATATGCCCCAAATGTGCCTTCTCCATTCTACACCTTGGGCATTCACTACATTGAGCAAAGCCCCCTCTCCATGCTCTATATGGTGATATGTAAGCACGTTCTATTATCTTAAATTGCATTTCACGTAATTTTGCCCCCGCTATTTGTCTAGGAATACACCCAATGGCCTTTTCCCAGGCAAACCTTTCAAGATTGATTCCTAATTCTTTTCCCCAATGCAAACTCAAATGGTCAAAATTCTTGACATGAACTAAATTAAATAAAGCCTTATTATATTCTGCTACAGTTATCCTTTCCTTGTCCTTCAACGTAAACCAATCTTCCAATTTTCTAAAATTTTCTGATCTCAAACCAATTCTCCTATCAGCTATGGAAATCAAATAATATTTTAAATGTAGATATGCATAAAAATGCCCCTGAGACAAACCATAACTTCTTTTTAATTCACTAAATGGTTTAAGTACACCCTCTTCATTAATTACTTGATACAGCAGAAAAAGACCCTTTTTCTCCCAACCTTTAAATAAAATTGACTTTGTACTCAGATGAAAGTCAATATTACCCTGCAGTGGCAAATAACCTGAAATTTCACTTGAAACACCCAATATTTCACAAAGCTTCTTCCAACTCCATCGAACCCCCTGCCATAATATATTACTTTTAAATACTTTAGGAAACTTCATGCTCGATACATGTAACATTGACCGAAGAGAATAAGGAGCAACTAATGCTGATTCAAAATCATAAGGAGTATAAACCGAAGTACCACCTATCCAATCACGTACGTGACGAAGTAAACAACCCATATTATATAATTCTATACAAGGTAACCCCATACCACCTTGTTGCCATGAACCATACAAACGATCAATTCTTAATCTTGGATGTTTCCCTCTCCAAAAAAATCGCTGCAACAATCTCTCTAATTTCTGCACATCCTGTCTTAAAAGTCGCAACGGAATTAATTGTAAAATATACAAAATTTTTGGAAAAATCATCATCTTATATGCAGCTATCCTACCACCTAATGAAAGTGGCAAAGGTGTCCAAACCTGTAATTTATTTTGTATATCTCGCATCAAAGGCCTAACATTCTGCCTATACAAATGGCTCGGATTTTTAGGCAACCAAATTCCTAAATACTTAAATTTGTTAATAGCCCATTTTAATGGAAACTCATCACCCCATTTTCTCTGTAACCCCCCATTAATATCCAAAGCTTCTGATTTAGTCATATTCAATCTTAAACCAGCAATTTCCCCAAATCGTCTAATCATATCTAGAAGTCTTTTTAAAGATTCACAAGGATTTAACAACATGACTAATAAATCATCTGCAAAAGCAGAAATCTTAAATATACATGTCCCAACTTTCACTCCTTGTATTTCATCACAAGCATAAATCAATCTCAGTAAAGGATCCAAAGAAAGCACAAACAACAATGGTGATAAAGGACAACCCTGTCTAGTTCCACGTGTAATATAAAAATTATTTGTAATCTGTCCATTAACTCCTATTACTGCATTTGGTTTATAATACAAAGCACTAATTCCTTTTATATATCTTTCACCTATGCCATAGGTTTTTAATATTTCAAATAAATATTTCCATTCTACTCTATCAAAAGCTTTTTCTGCATCAAAACTTACCAATAAAGATGGGACATCCATTTTTCTAACCCAGCTCAATGCTCCTAATATTTTCTTACATTCTTTGAAGGGTACCGTTCTCTCACAAATCCAGTCTGACAATCATGTAATAAAATAGGCAGATAACCTGCCAACCGATCTGCTAAAATCTTCGCAAACAATTTTAGATCACAATTCATTAACGAAATTGGTCGATATGACTCAACCTCAGTTACATCTTTACCAGGTTTAGGCAGAACCACAATGTGAGCAAGATTATTATTATTTAAAAACTCCCTCATTCATCCACCTATTAAATAAGGTCACTAACACTGGTGTAATCTGAACTTGCAGCAATTTATAATATTCTGCTCTAAGACCATCTAATCCTGGAGCTTTATATCTTGTGGCATTATCAATTTTACTTTGTATTTCATCCGCTGTTATAGGAGCTTCCAATTGCATTTGCTGAACCTTTGTAAGATGCGGTAAATGTATTTTTTCCAAAAACTTTTTAATATTTTCATTGGAAACATCTTCTCCCCTATATAACTTTGTATAATAATTTACAAAAATTCTCCCTATATCCGCACTATTTTTACATATTACTCCTTTATCTTTCAAAAGTGGAACAAATCTGGATCCCTTACTTCGTGCCAAACAACGAGCTAAAAGTTTCCCCGACTTATCCCCATATTGATATAAATGATGTTTATAATATAACAGAGATTTTTTAGCTATTTGTTGTAATAAAGTATTTAAAGTTGCTTGAGTAGCAAGTAACTGCTCTTTGTTGAAGTTATTAGGTTTATTAGCCAGGAGCCTACGTTCTCTACAAATTTGTTTCTCCAATCTAAGAATCCTAAAAGCAAGCATTCTTCTCCTTCGAGCTATATAAGAAATTATGTCTCCTCTCAAAACAGCCTTTGAAGCCTCCCAAAATAACTCTGGATCATTTTTATGCTTCCCATTAAAATAATCATAATCATTCCATTTTGTTATTAAAAAATCCTTGAAATTAGTATCATAACATATCTCGAGTGGTAAGCGCCAAAAACCTTTACTACTACCATGCTGACTTCCTATCCAATCTACCCACACAGGAGCATGATCTGAAATTTCATATGGACCAATGACTGCGTCCACCATATTTGGAAACAATATTTCAGAAACTAGTATTGCATCAAGGCGCGCACTAGTACCATGTGCTCTAGACATGTGTGTAAAATCTCGTTCAGTCGGATGAAGAACTCTCCAAACATCAATAAGCCTACATCTCTGAATGAATCTCTTTAAAAGTTTTATGATACTAAGACGATTACTCCCGCACCTACCTGACACATCCATTTGTTCATCAAAGACACCATTCCAGTCCCCTCCTAATATAATAGGAGACTCAGGTAACTTATCAATTTCTGCCATTAAATCTATAAAAAATTTGGATCAGGCACATTAGGGGCATATACACTGCCTAACAGCAACTTATGTCCATTTAAATTCCCTTGCACTAAGACAAATCTCCCTTCAGGATCCACTACCATCCTATCCTTCTGGAAGCCTATTCCCGTCTTAATTAATATAGCTACCCCTCTTTTCCTTCCCTTTGCAGAAGCCCCATAAATTAACTCAATACCTTTTTTCTTTAATCGAACCAGATCTTCTATAGACTGGTGAGTCTCTTGTAACAAAACAACATCCGCTTTATGTCTTCTTATTGCTAATAGAATTTTGTTTCGCTTAAAGGGGCTTGTAAGACCACACACGTTCCATGAGAGAACTCTCATCCTCCTGATAAGATCATTAAGCAAATATTTAAATTTAACTTAATCATATATTCAAATTTAGAAGTGTCCCCCCAGCCTAGGACCCCTCTTACAGCTATTACCAATACTTGAAATTCTCTCTTCTTAATAGTAAATTGGCTTTCTATATAAACTATAATAATAATATAATAGTAATAACATATAATAAACCCCCTATTTTCCCTTCCCCATCCCATTTCCTCCCTCCCACCCACAGTTTCACCAAACCCTTTATTACCCATTAACCTTCAGATCTCTTCTTCTCCTCCTACAGCCATCGTAGTGCAAATCCTAATTCAATTCCACTCTACTGAACTATCTTGCAATTTTATTTCCCAACCAATATCCAAGTTATATATATTTTCCAAAAATAAACCAATAACATCACCAACATTTAGGAAAATAATCATCACACATTAAAACTTAAGACTTTATCCCTCTATGCATAACCTGAACTAATAAAATAATCCATTAAATCTCTTTTTTTTTTTTAAATTAAATTAAATATTATAATGATCAGCTAATATCTTTCCTGCCAGCAATGTTATCATGTAACCATTTTTGTGCCTCCTCTGGTGATTCCATTAATACAGCTTTTCCATTATAAAAAATCCGCAACCGTGCTGGATACTGTAACATAAATTTCAAATTTGATGACACCAATTGCTGACAAATATTAGCATATGTTTTTCTCTTTAAACTTAGCTGAATAGAGTAATCTTGAAAAATTTGTATACGAACCCCCTCAAACATCAGAGACCCTTTCGCTCGAGCTGCCCTTAAAACTCTATCTTTGTTTTGAGAATTTATAAACCGGACCATAACTATTCTTGGTCTTGTATCATCAGGCCGAGGTCTACCTAGTCTATGTATACGTTCTAATATTAAATGATTACTGCCTTCATTTAAATTTAAGAACTTCAGTATACCAAAAAATAATCATTAAGCTCAACATCCTTTACAGTTTCAGGTATACCAATTATACGAAGATTTTTCCTACGACTACGATTTTCTAAATCATCTATTTTCAAACCCTGTGTACTGATTGTCTCTTGAAGAGAAGCGATTTTATTATTTGCACTAAGCAGATCATCCTCCAACATTGAAATACGTTCCTCAGCTACTTGTATCCTTATTCCCATTAACTCCAATTGTTTACTAATTCCATCTAGTTTGCCTGTAATTCCATCTAAACTACCACTCAATGCATTGACCACTGCATTAGACACATCATCTGTATTCACCAATGAAGAATGACTAGCATGCATCTTTGATGTAGTTGTTAAATTAATTTCTCTTTTCTCACGTTCACGACGAGCAGTTTTCATTTTAAAAAGAAATTAACACACGTTACTTAATATAGTTTGCACCTTTAAATCACTTTAGCCTAAAAAATAAAATAAAATCAGAAGTGCAAACTCATTACCATATTTTCACTACTCCTCAAAACTTGTATAAAGATAACAAACTTTAATATCCAAAAAATTATACACTAAAGTATTTTATATATTAATGTTTGCCATCTTCTTTTCACTTCATTTACAAATTTTCAAAAATTTAAGTACTTTGCTATAAATTTGCAAATATTATAATCTTAAAAATTATTAACTGCTGTAATTACAAATTTCAGATTCCTGTCACAAATTAGTCATTATTCAGAAGGTGATCACAATTGGAAATAAAAACCCTCCTCCACAATTTTTCTCTCAGTCAGATGAAAAGCAAATCTCTAATAGATAACCACAGAGTAATTCTCTCAGTTTCAGTCACCAGAGTTTGAATACAATTAAAAAGCAGATCTTAGATAAAAACCTACAGCACAAGTCTTTTTTAGACATTAAAGTATAGTCACAGTTGAAATGCAGAACTTAGATAATGAACTGCAACACAAATCTCCTCAGGGTGTTTTTTACAGATATAAAGCAAATCTTGGAGAAAAAAAAACCTTACAGCACAAGTCACTATTCTACACGAGATTTCAGAACAACAATTGAGGTTGTCAAAATGCAATCTCTGCTGAAAAACACACAGATACTTCTCTCAATTCACAGATCTTTCTCTCAATTGAAGCTGTTAAAATGTGGTCTCCGATGCAAAACAGCAGTCTTTGAAGTACGATCCCAGATCTTTCTCTCAATTGAAGCTGTTATCTCCTTTGAAAAACAATTCTCCGATGCAAAACAGCAGCACAAATATACAAATCCTTCTCTCAGTCTTTGAAGTACGATCGCAGATCTTTCTCTCAATTGAAGCTGTTATCTCCTTTGAAAAACAATTCTCCAATGCAAAACAGCAGCACAAATATACAGACCCTTCACTCAGTCTTTGAAGTACGATCGCAGATCTTTCTCTCAATTGAAGCTGTTATCTCCTTTGAAAAACAATTCTCCAATGCAAAACAGCAGCACAAATATACAGACCCTTCTCTCAGTCTTTGAAGTACGATCGCAGATCTTTCTCTCAATTGAAGCTGTTATGTCCTTTGAAAAACAGTTCTCCGATGAAAAACAGCAGCACAAATCTACAAATCCTTCTCTCAGTCTTTGAAGTGCGATCCCAGATCTTTCTCTCAATTGAAGTTGTTAAAAAGTGATCTCCGCTGAAAAACAGATCTCAGATGAAAAAAAAACCCAGCAGCACAAATATACAAATCTTTCTCTCAGACTTTGAAATGCGATCGCAATTCTCTCTCTTATTTGAAGCTGTCAAAATTCCAATGCCGTTAAAAAAACAGATCTCAGATGGAAAAAAGCAGCACATTACTTTTTCTTAGCTGAAGCTATCAAAATGCGATTACAGATGAAAGAAAGCAACACATCCTTTCTTTTTTTTTATTCAGTCAAAATTTCCGAAGCACTTTGTTACTTTTCATGCCCAGAATCAAAGGGAGTTGAAAACAGTGATCAAAGGGAGTTGAAAACAGTGCCGCACTAGCTTAAATGAAGAAACATTCTAATGCCAACTGTCAGAATATGCAATATCTTCAGGTCTCAAAAAAATAACGTACTAGCAACCCTTTTCATTATCCTCTGTTTGCCAAACTCCACTTCATCAGCTCATCAATTAAACTTAGTTGATATAATTGCCTGATTCCGTTTCTATTTTCACTTCGCACAAAGCAGAACCGTCATCTGAAACTCAGCAAAGCTGTCAAACTGCGATCACAGCCACGGAACTACAGCACCTTTCTTCCTCGCGTTTCCTCTAATCCACGGAACTACAGCACCTCAAATATTGCGGGACACCTTCTTAATTTTCTGTGCCGTTGGCTAAACAGCAGAGGGAATTGAACACGGAGCTACACTAATCTGCGGCCATTTCCTCCGAGCTCTAGAACGCTCCTCCTCCTCTATCTCTTTTTTAAAGGTTAATGCCAGCAGTCTGGTCCCATCCTGATTAAGGTGAAGCCCATCCCTTCGGAAGAGCCCCCCCTTTCCCCAGAATGTTATCCAGTTCCTAACAAATCCAAAACCCTCATCCTTGCACCATTGTCTCATCCACGCATTGAGACTCCGGAGCTCTGCCTGTCTTTTGGGTCCTGCACGTGGAACAGGAAGCATTTCGGAGAACGCTATCCTGGAAGTTCTGGATTTCAACTTCCTACCTAAAAGCTTAAATTTAGCCTCCAGAACATCCCTACCACATTTTCCTATGTCATTGGTACCAACATGTACCAAGACAGCAGACTCCTCCCCAGCACTATCTACGATCCTATCTAGGCGGTGCGTGAGGTCTGCTACCTTCGCACCAGGCAGGCATGTTACCAGGCGATCCTCACGTCCACCAGCCACCCAACTATCTATATTCCTAATGATTGAATCACCGACTATAACAGCTGTCCTGACCCTCCCCTCATGGGCACATGGCCCTGGAGAAACGCCCTCGGTGCGAGAGGGTTTTACATCACCTGGAGGACAGGTCCTAGTTACAGGATCACTTCCTGCCACACCAGGGTGATGCTCTCCTGTCACATGACCTCTCTCCTCCATGGCAACAGGGATGCTGCCAGACTGGAGGTGGGACTTCAGGACTATATCCCTGAAGGTCACGTCCATGTACTTCTCTGTCTTTCTTATGTCTTCCAGGTCTGCTACTCTAGCCTCTAGAGAACGGACTCGTTCCCTGAGAGCAAAGAGTTCTTTGCACTTAGTGCATACGTAAGATCTCTCACCAACTGGGAGAAAATCATACATGTGACACTCAATGCAAAAGACCAGAGAACCCCCATCTCGCTGCTGGACTTCTGTCTGCATCTTAGTTTAAAGCTTGTGTTTAGATCTTTTAAATTCTGTATATAATAAGGATTGGTGTAGATGCTTATACCAATAAAAGTGTATCTAATACCCCTAATACACCTTGTGTACCTAAAGCTTAATTAATTAATCTCAGGTCCTCTGTGTGTGACTGATTTGGATAATGAGCTGCACCTGAGAGCAGCCCCTTTCCTCTAAGATGTGCAAGTACCTATAAAACTACAATTACCCCAGGGGTGGGTGGGTGCTGGGGAGGGAGGGAGGGAGATAAGTCCTATTAAAGAGGGCAGTTACAAGGTACCCTGTCCTGGACCCTCAGCAGGGGGGGAGGGTGGCAGGGGGCTACCACACAAAGCCCAGTTAGTTGAGAGAGGCAAGGTAAATTACAGCTGAAAACAGCTGAACTAGCACTAAGACAAACAATAAATAATTAAATAAACAGTTAGACAAACAATAAATAGTTAAATAAACAGCTAGAACTCACAGCAAAGTTTCTCAGGAGGCAAAATCCACTTTTCTAGCAGAGCACTGTAAAAAGCACTGCTCCTCTCTGATCAGAAGCAGCAACTAAAAACAGACTATGCACACGTGGAGAAAACAGGAAGAAGGCTACACAGTACCTCAGCAACGGGGGGGGGAGGGGAGGATTCACTCAAGCAGGCTAGGGCAGGAAAAGTTTAAACACACAGCAGGGTCTGGGGAGAGAGATTTAATTTAAAATGAACAGTTAACCTGGCTACCACACAAAGCCCAGTTAGTTGAGAGAGGCAAGGTAAATTACAGCTGAACTTACTGAAATTACAGCTTATTGTTCAACATTTTTCTGCAACCAATCTGTGCAATTATGAAGACCCATAACTTACTATACCATGTGTACGTGGATGATGCTATGTTGTATTTTCCAATCAACACCACTAACCCAACCATTTCCCACATAAAGAAATGCTTCATATCCATTACACATCGGCTTGCAAAACATAATATGGCTGTAAATCACAAAAAACTGACATCCTATACATAACAAGGGACACCGGCTTCACCTCACCTCCCCACATAATTATTGCTGAAGCTCAGTTGCAGGTCAAATCTGAAATACGCTACCGAAGAGTCACCCTAGATTAATACCTCATTTTAGCCCCCCACATAAGCAATACTACCAGAAGCATCTACTACAAGCTCAAAACAGTTCAACATCATAGACCACTCCTGGATCCACTTAACCTCTGAACAGTTCTACAGGCACTCACCTTCCCCCACTTCAATTATTGTAGCCTCATACTTTAAGGCCTCCCTAAATCTGCAATCCACCCACTCCAATTAGCCATGAATACTGCAGCACACATTCTCTGCAACGCCCCAAGAATGGAACACATAACTCTATTTCTCAAGCAACTGCACTGGCTACCCATTGCTGAAAGGATCAAATACAAACCTATACTCACAATCTTCAAAGTTTCCCATGGCCTGTCCTCCACCCACCTCCAATCCTTGTTAAAGAGGACACCCAACACTCTTAACACTCTTTATTCACCAACACTCAATGCCAAGACCAACTGCATAACACCAAAGAGGGCCTTCTCCCCCTTTGCACTGCCTATGGAATGCAATTCTAGACAGTCTCTATGCCACGAATGACCTGACAGAATTCAGAAAAAACATGAAGATGCACCTGTTCTTCAAGTACTTCCCTAATGATAATACATAACCCATAACCCCTGGTGAACTAAGAGCTGCCCGTGGATACCTCTTCCCCCATCTTCTCCCTCCCTCCCTCTGTCCCCCTCCCCATACCCTTCCCTCTCTGGAAACTGTTACTCTGAGATGTTCACACAAATGTTTAAAGTTTACTGTTACGCAATTTATCTTTAACTTCTTATTCCTGTTCCTATGTTTATTGTTCCATGTAACGCTACCTCAGGCCATGTTTCATGTAAACCGCTTAGAATCTCAGATTTGGCAATATATAAGCAAGCTAAATAAATAAGTAAAGGTCTGCATATACAGGGTGGCCCAAAAAAAGTGAGAACATCTCGTAGCATATAATTTATTTAAAAATTCAAAAAGACAGATGTAAACGATTGACTAATTTAAAAAAAAAGATGGCGACCGGAAAATGTCAAAATAAAGATGTTATATAGCTAAAAAAGGTAAATAAGTAAACTATTTAAGCTTTTAATTTACGAGATGTTCTCACTTTTTTTGGGCCACCCTGTATACTAGCAAGATGTGAGAGGGCAGCTGCTGTGATGAGCTGGGAAAGCGTTTGGAGATAGAGTATGTGCCCTGCGAATCAACCAAATTCGGTCACTCAATCAGGTTTGGAGATGACTGAACACAGTTGGAGGAGGGGGCATGCAAATGAGGTGTTGCAGCTACTGGCAAAATGTGCAGTCTAGCCACCACCTCCCCTGCATGAAGGACCACATATCAGTGCATACATGCACCTGGGAAGCCTTGCAGGTGTCATGGGCTCTGTTTCCAGGGGACACATGACTTCTCTCCCTGACCATAAGTGGGCATGTCTGTGGCCTGCTGGATCAGAGCATAGACTTATATTGAAGCCACTTAAAGAAGACAAGCTCCATTGTAGCTCCCTGGTTAGTGTTACCCCTGCCACCAATCATGCATGTTTCAAAGGCGGTCAGCTGTTCTTCCTACCTGGAGGGCACACATGGACTGTAGAGTTTTGGGGCCCATGGTTTGCTGCAGGTGAGGTGGGAGTGATACGCCCAAATGAGTAAATCACAGTGTGGGCCAGGGTATAGCAATAGGCAGGAGAATACATGACTGAACATGATGGATATATGCTGATGGATTGGCTGAAAGATGGATGGGGGTAGATGAAAGTGCTGTATGGCCTTGCTGTCCAATGTGACCTCAAAAATGCAGGTAACCTCAGTTGTAGTATTCATGAAATATAGTTGCCGTGCCACAGGGAAGGGTTAATACCCTCCATTTAGGTTTCATAGCTGTCTCAGCTGTTCTAACCACCATACAATTCTCCTGACACATATGCATATAACTACTGCACAAGTAAGGAGACTATGATCCAAAAACATAAAAGCCATAAATCTGTACAAGCTGCCTGCAAACGCAAAGTGCTATTGGACAGATAAGGTCTACACACATGGAAATCTATTCTGATGAGGATGTTGAGGTCCGGGAAAAACATACAAGATGTGAACATGCACAACTAAGACAGTATGCCGGGTGTACAGGAATAGATGTATACGCAAACACAGAATACGTGCCAGAGCATATACATGAATAAACATGCAAAACACAATGTGCGTCCACACAGCAGACACGTATAAACAAGACATGTACTGTATGCTCGGATTGAGGTCCAAGTGGGTGGCTGAAAACATCCAGACCTGCACTGTGGCCCACGTGCAGCAGTAAACAAGATAGAGTGATCCCCCACTCTCCCTCAGGCAATCACATAGCAGAAGTTGGAAAATGGCCACACGGCATCCAAACTTTTCAGAGGCGGAGACACGCCTGCTCTGCAGGCTAGTCCTGGAAGAGGAGACAGTCCTGCTCCTCATGGGGCATAGAAGGCCAGTCCTTGCTGCAGCACGCAGGGACTGAGAGCACATCAGGACCTTCCTAGTGCAGTAAGTAGGGAAAGCAGAAAGTTGGCAGACATGTAAACAATAGGGAGGGACAGAGAGTGAATTAAAAAGGAGGGGTGGTGGGGAAGCTAGGCAAGGGCAGGAACATGAACAGTGCAGAGTCAGGGGAGCAGAACCAAAGCAAAGTGAGGGAGGGTGAGGACAATGTGCCTCAGAGAAGAGTATGCAGGTGAAGCAGGTACCAAGGAGAAATGACCCCATAGGGAAACATAGAAAAACACACATACACACAAACAAACAAACAAACAACAATGTCCCTGTGGAATGTGGAATGCTGAGGAGGAAATATCACCATGAGGCAGAGAATGGGAGAAACCACAAGGAAAGAGCACCGTGAAGCACAGCAACCAACCCACAGAGATGTGACAGTGTAGCAACATCCCAGAACATGCCATGCCAAACTGTGCAAATGGAAGATGGTACAGCACAGGCCAGAATGGCAACAGAACAGTGCCACAGGCAAGGGAGGGCAAGGTGAAGGGACAGCACAAAATAAGCAGAGCAGGTGGGGATGGAGCCCAAGGCCCCTAGCACCCAGGCCACTGTCCAAAGCACCATGCCAGAGCCCCAACAGGCAGGCTGCAGTGGCCAGTCACAGGCACAGGGCAATATTTATTTATTTATGATTTCTTCTATACCGCACTATTTATCATCAGCGCGGTTTACAGGTAACCAAAGTTGTACAATGTAAACATTGACATTACAAAGAACAGGGAACTTAAACATGGAGAACGGGTGAACTATATACACTACGTACAAATTAGAACTTAAACAAGGAGAACGGGTGAACTATATACACTATGTACAAATTAGAATAATGGTCGACATGTTTGTCTTTTAGGGACAGGTTGACGTGGGGATAGTTTAAAATGCAGTGATTATGGCATGGGGTATGTTACTCTGTGGGAGTCGCAATGGCTCAGGATAAGGAGGGTTAGGTGATGTTGTCAGTAATGGAGAAGTGTTGTAAAAAGAGATAGTGTTCGATTCACTTCCTGAACTGGGGGAGGTTGGTTATGGCACGGACATCTGAAGGGAGGGAGTTCCAGCAGGAAGGTGCGTAAAGAGCAAAAGCATGCTTACTCATTGTCTTTGAGCACTTGGTGATGGTTTTTGGTAAAAGTAAGGTGTTGCAGGCTATTGATCTTCTTGCTCTGTTAGGGGGGGGTGGGGTGTACAAGGTCTGAGAGGGAGGTGGATGTGCATCTGTTAATTGCTTTGAATGTCATTGTTAGTGCCTTGAAGGTGATCCTGCAGTGGACAGGGAGCCAGTGCAGATCCTTTAAAATGGGGGTAATATGGTCTCCTCTTGACGCTCTGTAGAGGGTTCTGGCTGCGGTATTCATCGCGAGCTGCAGGGGTTTGAGTGAGCTCTTTGGGAGGCTGATAAGAGTGGAGTTGGCGTAATCAAAATGAGGCAGTATTAGGGCTTGAAAAACAGTTCTGAAGTCGTTTGGTTCCAGAATCTGTTTCATCTGTTGTAGGATCCGAACTTTGTGGTAGATTGCCTTAACGGTATTGCTTATCTGGGCGTGCATGTCAAGGCGCTGGTCGATTATTATACCCAGGTATCGAATCGTCTTCTTGGAGATGAGTTCGGCATTGCGAACCTTGAGTGATGGGGGTGGGGAGAACGTCTGGTCTCTGCTGATAAAGAGAACCTCCGTCTTCTTGAAATTTATTTTGAGTTTTTGAGTTTGTAACCAGTCTGTGACAGTGTCAAAACATGCTGAGAGTTGGGAGAGGTCTGGTTGATCTGTGGATATTGGGGTGAACATTAGGACATCATCAGCATATACTAGACAGTTGATATTGAATGACCGGATAAGGTTGCATATCGGTTGCATATAGATATTGAACAATAAGGCTGAAAGTGATGATCCTTGTGGAACCCCTTTCTCTTGTGAGAAAGGATCGGATATAGATGGACCAGAGCATACATATTGCAGTCTATTGTTGAGATATGAGGCGCACCAGGCGAGTGCATTTCCGTGGACACCCTTATCTGCAAGGCGGGATAAGAGTAGCTTGTGGCTGACCGAGTCAAAAGCAGCTGCGATGTCAAGAAAGATGAGCGCAAAGCCTTGTCTGATGTTGTCAAGCCCCATGGTTAGTGTGTTAAATAAGGTTGTCAGCAATGTTTCCACTCCATGTGACTCTCTGAATCTGTGCTGGCAAGAGTCAAGGGGAGCATTTGTCTCTATGTGATGAGTCAACTGCTGTTGGACTATTTTTTCCATGATTTTGGCGAGGAGAGGGATGCTCGATATTGGCCTGTAGGATTCCATCTTTGCGGGGTCAAGCTTATTGTTTTTTAGCAGCGGTCTTATTGATGTTTGCTTTAGGTTCTGAGGGAATGTGCCGGAGAGGAATGATGTGCCTATTAGTTTGGCCAAAAAAGGACTAAGTTCGGTCCGAAGAGATTTTATCCAGTGCGCAGGACATGGGTCATCTGGTGCCGTGGTGGTGTTTATAGTCGTGATGGTGTTTTGGATATCCTTCGCATTTTGGGGGAGAGAAGGAGGTAATGATATGTTGATTATCTGCTGAGCTTGATGGGAGGGAGGGGGTGGAGGTGGAGATATGTTGGGTATCTAGGGACAATGGTAAGGAGGATGGGGATAAGATTGATGGGGAGGTGGATGAAATGGGGAGTATAGATGATTGGCCTGATGGCGAAGATCTTGCGGGAGTGGTAGATTGACTTGTTTTGGCTCATAAATAATCTGCATATTCCTGTGGGTGCGGGAGGTTAGATTGGCAGGGTTAAGGTTCTTTTGATAAGGTTTTGACAATATTGAAGAGCTCATGTGGTTTGTTCATTGAGCGTTGTAGGATCCCTGCGTAGTATTGCTTCATTTTTGAGGACACAGCTGTTCTGTGGGTATCCAGGTGGGTGGTGTATGCGTCATAGGTTTCAGTTGTCCGAGATCGGCGCCAACATTTCTCAAGCTGTCGAAGTCGGCGAAGGGATGCCGTTAGATCAGGTGAATACCAGGGTGCCTTCTTTCTTTTGCCAGATGTCTTGTTGCTAGAAGGTGTGTCAATTACAGCATTTAGACTCTGGTTCCACAAGGATAGCATGTCATTCAGGTTTGTTCGGGTGGTTCTAGAAGAGGCTGTGCTCTTTCAAGGATCTCTTCTTTGATGAAAGGAAGGTAGCGCTTAGAAGTAGTAGCAAGTGGTTCATTTGAGATATGGGGGTTATTGGTCACGGAGTGAGAGGGCAATGAGAATCTAATTAGACTATGGTCAGGCCATGGCACTGAGCTTATTGAAAGTTTGAACTTGTGTGTGGAGAGTGTGGCTACTTGTGGTGCAAATATAAGATCAAGCATGTTTCCCTTGATATGGGTGGAGGAGTCGACCATTTGGGTATAGCCTAGTGCTTTAAGGGCGTCGAGGAAGGCCTCGGCTTGGGTAACTTGAAGGGCAGGGAGGTTGAAATCCCCCAACAACCAGTTTGCCTTACGTGGTTTGCTTGGGTTGCAGGCAAGGTCAATGATTAAGGAGAGGTCATCTGGTACTGGGGAAGGAGCCCTGTATAATAGGTTGATGGTGCAGTGTTTGTTAGCTATGGAGATGTAATCAAGGTGAGGGGTGCTATTGGAAGTAATTAGTTGAAATCGTAGGTTGTCTTTGGTCAGGATAAGAGTTCCTCCACCTCTTCGGTCGGATCTGTGACATGAGTGGATAGAGAAGTTAGGGGGCACAAATTTATGGAAGAGAACAACATCCCGTCTCTACCCATCACTTATTCTACCCTCTTCCTTGAATCCATACATGACATAGGCTTCCACCAAATTATTACTACAAAAACTCATAACAAAGGAGGAACCTTAGACCTTATCTTCCTCCCAGAAGTAATCCATAAACTTTTCAATCCTGAATCCTTACAGTGTACGCCGATCCCATGGTCAGACCACTACCTGATTAAGTTTAACCTTAAACACACCGACTCAAATAACAAAAATAGTCAACAAAAGCCCCCACTCCCTAGATTTAAAAACTTTAATGCTGAAGATTTCCTGGATCAAACAATCCCTTACCTCTCATCATCACCTTCCAACCTTGATGAAGCTATTTCATCCTGGCATAAGATAATCTCGAAAGCAGCAGCATATAATCAACCAAACAAGAACACACATCCTAGAACTGGTAATGCACCTTGGTTTAACAATACTTTGAAATTTATGAAAAGAACTCTCAGGAAAATTGAACTAAAATGGCGAAAAACCAAATCTATAACATATAATGAACTATATCATACCCACCTCAAAAACTACAAAGACGCCACAGACAGCGCCAAAAAAACCTTTCACTCAACTGTCCTAAATAAATCTATAAACAGACCAAGGGAATATTCTCAATTGTCCAAAACCTAACCAAAAACACATACAACTCCAGTCATGAAGCCAATGACATATCCCCCCAAACCTTAGCAAATCACTACATAAATAAATCAAAAATAAAGAATATCTCACCAATTATACCAATTACACAAACCATATACTGCCAACCCCTGCCAGATTCTTGGAATCATTTCTACCCCATAAATAAGGAGACCCTTAAGAACATAATGTCGAACCTAAATACTACAACTTCTCACCTTGATCCCTGCCCCATAAATTGGATAAAGAACACTCTTCCAACAATATCTCCTTTTATTCTCCCATTAATTAACCTCTCACTAAATCAAGGCTACCTCCCGCCCACACTAAAACACGCACAAATCAGACCCATTTTAAAAAATAATACACTGGACAAAACTTCACCGAACTCATATAGACCCATTTCTAGCATACCATTTATGGCCAAACTCATAGAAAAAGTAGTCCAAACACAAACGCAGGAATACATCGACACCTCAGCTCCCCTGGATGACCAACAATATGGCTTTCGCCCTGGACATGGAGTAGACACTCTTTTAACTGTACTCCTAGACACTCTAGTAAGAGGAATAGACAGCCCCAAAAATGCATTCCCACTACTTTTTCTAGACATTTCTGCAGCATTTGACAGTGTCCACCATACACTAATGCTCAATAGGCTCAGTCAAATAGGTGCCACCTCATTAGTTCTCAAATGGTTCACTTCATATCTATCCAACAGAACCCAAACTGTCAGGATCAACACTCAAACCTCCAACACATACAAACAGGAAATTGGCCTCCCCCGAGGTTCTGCCCTCTCTGCACTCCTATTTAATATATATATATACAACCAATTTGTAACATCTTTAAAAAATTCAAAATCCACTATCACATATACGCAGACGACATCATGTTATACATTCCTTTCACAATCCCAACACTTCCACTTCAGCTATTAACTAACTGCTTCAAGGAACTAACAACTTGGCTAGAAGACCACAACCTGTTTATCAACCATTCCAAAACTGACATACTGATTGTAACAAAAAACAAATCTTACACACCCCCTACCCACATTACACTCCAGAAACATGACAGCCACATAAAAAATGAAATAAAATACCTAGGGGTGATACTTGACACACACCTTAGTATGAACACCCATAACAACCAAGAAAATATACTTTAAACTCAAAGTATTAAAACAATTACGCCCTCTAGTACACCTGCAAGACTTCCTAAGCATCATTCAAGCCATTATCACACCACATTTTGACTTTGCCAACCTCTCTCTACTAGGCACCACTAACCAAAATATTAAAAGGCTCCAATTAGCCCAAAACGCTGCAGCCAGAACTATAATGAAGGTACACCCTTTTGAACACATATCACCTTACCTAGCCAAACTACACTGGCTCCCGATTCAATGTAGAATAGACTATAAATTAATAATTACCACATTCAAGGCATTAAATAACACTGCCCCAGCCACCCTTAATAAGCTACTCACTAAAGACACAGTCCACTCTGCACATAGAAGAAGCAACGCTAATAAATTAAAGATCCCAAAAGAATTCACTAAGACCAAAAAAATGACCAATAAAAAAGCATTTTCCCACGCTGCTCCCATGCTCTGGAACTCGCTACCAGAAGAAATCAGAGCCTCAAATGACCTTAAAACCCTGCGCAAAACATTAAAACCCTACCTCTTTATCTCTCACTACGGCCCACTGGCAAACTCCCAATACCAAAATGAAAAGGGGTAACCCATATACACATTGAAACCAACTTCGTAACTACCTTATGATATTATGACCTTTGACCCCGTCTTTGATATAACTACCCACAATGTTGACCTTGTCTCTACTATCTGTATATAGTTAAATGTACATAATTCTACAAAGTTAAAAGTTTTAAGTTTCAATTGTTAATGTATATAGTTCACTCTATGTTCATTGTAAAAAACAGAACTGTTGTTCTGTTCCCCTATTCTGTTATATGTAAACCGCACCTGATCACTGGAAGGTTGCGGTATATAAAAGTTTGTTAAATAAATAAATAAATAAATAAATCTGAGGCTGACATCCAAGTCTCCGCAATGCATAGGATGTCAAGATCGTGAGTCGATAGCATTTCTGTTATGGCAGGCCATTTCTTTCGGATGGAATGGGCGTTTATGAGAGCACATTTAAGGTCGGAAGGTGGGGTGGGTGTCTCCTGCTGAGGGGGGTAGGATTGTTGGAGGGTGACATAGATGAGGTGAGGGTACAGCTTATGTTGTGGTCTCTCTGTCTGGTGGTGAGGGGGTGCATGGTATCTTCTCCATGAACCTTGTAGAATTAAGATGGGGTTATGGGAGGGGGTAAGGGCTTGAGCGCTGTGCATCAGCGCAAGTACCATGCAGCAGCAGGCAAGGGTGTATGAGAGTGTGGTTGTGGTGGGAGGAAGCATTATGGCTGAGTGTTGCCTGTGTTCTGTTACTGTTGGGTGGGGCTGGTGTAGCAGTTGGTCTTTCTTAAGTTTAAGCTTATAGCTTGACAATGTGCAGTGTGGTTGCGCAGAACATCAACGGATACTTGAAACAATGTAGCAATGAGCATATAACAATGTGACAGTAAAATGGTAAAACAGAAACAACTATCTGTAACAGTATAGCAGTAAGCATGAGACAATAGAATAGCAATGATGTGATAGGACCGTATCAAAGCTGTGTAGGAATTTAGCAATGGGTAAATAATAACGTAGCAATGAGATGGAAATACTACATATGATTACATACACTGGTGTTTGCATATAAAGCTTGAATATAGATCATATCAGAAATCTGAAACCCAAGCTGTTAGCATATGTTGTACCAGATGGTGTGAGTTAATACTTGCATTTTGGGCCTGTGGGCTTGCAGTTTCGTTCTCTGGTCGCTTCTGTGTTTGTTTGCTAGTATGTGGCCTCCGGTTGGGCCTCCGCCTAAGGGCCACGCCAAAGGGCCCTCTGGCGAGGCCCTCAGGTGCGGGCACGCCAGGCGCGGGTGCGCCTGATAGTGCTGCTTTTAAAGTTGCCTCCAGCTGCCCCAATTGGGCAGATCTCCTCGGGGCAGCAATAGACAGCAAGAGCACAGAGCACAGACCAGAAAGCAGCTGCAAACCCCCAATTGCCCTGACACCCTGCTGTGACCAAAGACCGGTGCTGGAAGAGGGCACAGAAGCAGCAGTACAGCAGAGCTGGGAGGAGAAAACACAACACACCCCTGTGCAGAAGTGATGGTCACAACTGTCATGAGTGCAGGTGGAAGGAGAGCATACAGGCAGTGGCAGAGGAAGGAGGAAACGGAGACACTCATGTAGTGCACCGCTGTTTGTGTCCACAGACATTTCTGCATCATGAAGGACACAGAGGCATACCATGTGTGCTACCGGGCAATCTGGTGCACCCGGCCCTGTCTGCTGAACCGCAGCTGCCAGCAGCTGCAGCGGGAGCAGGTTAGTATTAAGGAACTGAGAGAACATAGGTGCCATGACACCTTACCTGCCCCAGAGTAACCCAGACCATATACTGCAGGGGAGACTGCATACACACAGAGGGACACTCTGTTGTGTGTGACCCGGCCACTGTGCATCTGACAGGAACCAGATGCACAGAGGTAGATGAAAATCTGATTGCCCAGGGCATGCCTAGCCCCTGCAGGATCAGAAACGCATCTAGACCTGCATGTCCCAGAGTCCCATTGGCCCGCACGTACCAGCCCCTGCCCGACTGGGCCAGCCAGGCCTCTGGGTGAAGCCATGATGCCGTGGTGGCCGGATGACATGGCACCGCGGCTCAAGTCATGGGACATGATGCCTGGCTGCCGATCAGAGTGTCCAGTCCATGCAACCTGACCCCCAATCAGGCCACCACGGTCGACAGGCTGGGGGGAATCCTATGCACCCCTCACCCATCTGGTACTGGCCGACCCTTCCGACCTCCAATGTCCAGGGGGATGTAGACCACATCTGAGTCAGGATATGCCCTCTGTCCAGTCGGCTGGCCCCAGAAATACAGGGCCAGCCAAAGAGATTGCCCTGTATGTCATGGTCCATGGACAGCCCATCAGCTGCCCCAATTCCACTTCTGCACCACCCTGTCATGCTCCTGTCGATGCCTCCCTCTACAGACTCCTTATCTGTATGGGGAAGCATTCATCAGGGATGGCAAGGGGGGCGAATAGCAGGGATGGAAGTCCCAAAGGGGCGCCCATTCCTACTATCTGCGTGTTGGAAGAGACCCCATAATGCGGCTGTGACATGTATGTCATGCACCCCCAAGTACTGCCACTGATGCATGCACCTTATATCCCTCATAGCCATCCTGGTGGAGGACACCCCACCCCCTGCACCAGAGGCCGAGGAAGGAGGTAAAGGATGATGACAAGGAAGCTGCAGAGGAGATGGCCAGAGAGGTGCGGGGACAGCTGTGGACATGGGCAGGTACGTGCCATGGCCCTACCCCAAGCAGCCCAGGAACAGAATCCACTGGAGCCACTACAACTACAACCACAGACAGCCCCATAGTGCTATCCAGCTCTCCCCTTCAGGGTAGAGCGAGGAGAAGAGGGTCACTTTGACTCTCTCAATGGTATCCAGTTCCCTTGAGGTGGAGGGGCAGGATAGCCCACTGGGGGACATGGTTCCATGCCAGCGAGACAGCATGGGCTTAGGGAGGTGAGCTGGGGGCCACCTGGCTGGGTGCCCCTGAGGAGGCAGAGTGTGCCATGGAGACAGACTCCTTTGAGGAGGGTGAACTGCGTGATATGCCACCCAGTGCGGATTGGTGGCAGAAGGAGGTGGGGGCCAAAGTGGGGCTGTCAGAGATGTCAGCATGGCTAGGAGTGGGTAGGGCACAGCAGGAGTGAGTGGCTGTGAGCAGGGGGAGGTGAGGGAGGATGTGTGTGAGTAGGGGTAGAAGGGAGAGATAGCAGTGCGCAGGCAGGAGAGCACCATGATGGGAGTGACCATGGGGAGGGAGGAGGACTGGAGGTGGGCAGGGCCTGGGCAGGGAGGGGGAGGGGTACACAGGAGTGGGTGGGCATGGGGAGGAGGGTGGGGATGTGAGTGACTTGTGTGCTGGTGCCATGGACTGGGGCTGCACAATGCATCACAGAATGCTGTAGCAGGCAGTGTAACCACACAGAACCCCACTGCCACAGAAGGGCCCAGGCTCCAGGGCCATGCTGCTCATATGGGGCCCCTGGAGCTCCTTGTACAGCACCCGCAGGGCATCCATGGTAACCTCCAGGTCCTGTACCATGAGGTACACTGACTCACCAAGACACTTATATCCTCATCAGGCCCCCTGGGTCATGGACGTCGTGCCCTGTAGGCCACAGTGGACATGTGGACTGTGCAGTGGCCAGACAGATCTGTCACAGGGCAGGGGCAACACATGTATGCCAATAAAGTGTTTTACAATCAACCGCTGGTCTCAATGTCTATCCTTATTGTTGGTCCGAGTGGGTGCCCTAGGATGTAGGGGGTGTTGCCCAGGTAGTGCACACACAGGGGGCTAGATGCGCAGCTTGGCAGGTGCCCCCAGGTGGGATGGGTCCCCTGGGCCCTGTACCTGTAACAGCCACCTGCCAAGGTTGCATGTTCTGGGCAGATCCTGTCTGCCCCCCGTCCCACGCCCACTCCCCACTAACCCAACCACCCTAGTGGGCAGGAGGTCCAGGTGTGCTGCCATACCCCTCTGGTATGCTGCACCATGTGCCTGCTGTGGAGCCATATTGTTATCTACCTCGTCCTCTGGCACGGCTTATGCCACATCAGGCTTTGGCTGCCTCCTGCGAAGGGCATAGTTGTGCCGCATGCAGCAGGTCAGGAACGTCCTGCACATCTTGGAGGGTTTGGTCCAGGCATCTGAAATGGCATGTCTGCCAGTATGCCCGGTTATACTGCTGCTCCTCTGGTGTGAGTGGCCTGATGAATAGGGTCATCAGCCAGTGGCAAAGTGGGCAGCCTCTGTCATCTACAGGCTTGGGGGAGACAAACAGGGTCAGTAGGTCCCTGATAGGTGGTGATGGTTGTTCTGATGTGCCAGCTACCCATGCCATCTGCCTCCCTTCCTGTCCAAGCTCTGGTCCACCCCCTGTATGCAGGCCCTTGTGCGTTGGTGTTGGCCACCATGAGACCTATATGTCACATGAGGGAAGGGGTGGGTACCTGTGGGCTGGGGTAGCCACTATTGGCACTAGGGTATCAGGATCTGCTGGTCCCCGGTCTGACCCATAGCAGCAGATCATACATCCCTATGTTCCCAGCCCCCGCCCACCCTGGCCAACATGCATGTGTACCCCACCAGTGCCAGGCTATGCATGCCCATGCAGGGCAGTGTACCCATGCCATACATCCACCCAATGGCATTGAACATGCTGTGCTGCCATGCCGTCATCACCATACCCACTTGTCACAGATTTGTGGCCCTCCATGAAGACATGCAGTGGTGGTGGTGGTGCGTCTGGGACACTGGCCATTGGTATGTGCCCCACACCCATGCACCTCTCCATGGCCAACATGCACATGGCGACCCTGACCCCTGTGCAGCAAGGTGACCTGTATGCATATGTGCAAACCCCGTGTTAGCTATACTTACCCAACAGCCAGCCGCCAGTGATGGCACCACCCTCAAAGGCCTCAGGTATCCCAGACTGGGCCAGGATGTAGGCATCGTGGCATGCCCCAGGAAAGTGTGCAGGACATCGGTGATCAGTATGTCGGCATCGTAGGTGATCATTGAATGGTAGGCCTTTTGGTTCCAATATGCAGCATCATGGCAGCACGGGGGACAGAGAGCCACATGTGTGCAGTCAACTGTACCCAGGATAGCCGGAAAACCATCTGTCTCATGGAACCACAGCATGACATGCCGCTGCTGGTGTGGCGCATGTGGGAAGGTAATATACTGTGCAGCATGCACCACAAGGGCATCCAGGACACTGGTGATGCATTGTGACACTGCTGTTTGGCTAAGACCCATGGTCGTTGCCAGCACCGGCTGGAAGGAGCCAGTCCCCAGGAAGGCAAGTGCTGTAAGCACTGTCACATGGATGGGAACTGTGTCCTGTCTGAGTGCGCATGGTGTGGAAGAGTGGCCTAGTGGTTGGGGCAAGGTACCTCAGGCCGGAAGGTCGGGGGTTCAAATCCCACTAGAGGACAGCAACCTTGGGCCGGAAGGACTGGGGTTTCTAGTTCCACAGTTGCTCCTTGTGGTCTTGGGCAAGCCACTTAACCCTCCATAGCCCATGTTCCCTGTAAAATAGTTATCCCCAAGTTATAATGCCCTGTTCAATGTAATTTCAGTTTGTTCAATGTAAACCGCACTGATGCAGAATAGCGCAGTATATAAGAGAATGTAAATAAATAAAAATAAATAAATAAATGGTACTAGGTCTGCCTGCAGCTACAGGCACAGGTCATGGATAGAAACATAGAAACATGATGACAGAAAAAGACCACATGGCCTATCTAGTCTGTCCTTCCATATCAACAACTACAACAGTCCACTATTTACCTTTAGAGATCCTCTGTGTTGGTCCCATGCTTTTTTGAATTCAGTTACTGTCCTCATCTCTACCACCTCCACTGGGAGACTATTCCATGGATCCACTACTCTTTCTTTAAAGAAATATTTCCGCATATCACTCCTGAATCTATCTCCCTTCACCCTCATCCCATATCCCCTCGTAGCAGAACTTGCTTTCAATTGAAAGAGGCTCTCTCCCTGAACATTTATGCCAAGGAGGTATTTAAACATCTCAATCATATCACCTCTATCCCGCCTTTCCTCTAAGGTGTACATATTAAGATCCTTAAGTCTATCCTCATATGCTTTATAATGAAGCCCACTAATCATTTTAGTAGCCACCCTCTGCACCGACTCCATCCTGTTCACATCCTTTTGAAGGTGCGGTCTCCAGAATTGCACACTGTACTCCAAATGAGGTCGCACCAAAGACTTATACAGAGGCATTATCACCTCCTTTTTTCTGCTAGCCATTCCTCTCCGTATGCACCCAAGCATCCTTCTAGCTTTTACCATTCGCCTTTTCTACCTGTTTAGCTACTTTAAGATCATCAGACACAACCATGCCTAGGTCCCGCTCTTCCTTAGTGGACAAAAGTACTTCACCTCCTATACTGTATTGCTCCCTTGGATTGCTGCAGCCCAAATGCATGACCTTACATTTTTTAACATTAAATCCCAGCTGCCAAATTCTAGACCATTCTTCAAGCTTAGCTAGATCCCTCCTCATGTTATCTACACCTTCCTGGGTGTCTACTCTATTGCAGATTTTGGTATCATCTGCAAAGAGGCAAACCTTAGCCGACAGCCCTTCCGCTATATCACTAACAAAGATGTAAAAAGAATCGGACCAAGGACAGATCCCTGGGGCACACCACTGGTAACATCCTTCTCCTCAGAGTGAGCTCCATTTACTTGTACTCTTTGTCGCCTCCCACCCAACCAATTTCTAACCCAAGCAGTAATTTTAGGGTCCATCCCTAGGGTGCTCAGTTTGATTATTAATCGCCTGTGAGGAACAGTGTCAAAGGCTTTACTGAAATCTAAATACACCACATCTAGAGCTCTCCCTCGGTGCAACTCCCTTGTCACCCAGTCAAAGAAATCAATCAGATTTGTCTGACAAGACCTGCCTCTGGTGAATCCATGCTGCCTCGGATCCTGTAATCTGCTGGACTCCAGAAACCTCACTATTTTCTCTTTCAGCAGCGTTTCCAATAATTTACTCACCACCGAAGTTTATTTATTTATTTATTTATTTAGACAGTTTTGTATACCGCCTTATCCTTCAATCAAAGCGGTCACAACACAATTGGGGGATACATTTAACACGCGGGGATATGAAACACATTCACTAATACTTACAGGGAACATGGGCAATGGAGGGTTAAGTGGCTTGCCCAAGACCACAAGGAGCATCTGTGGGACTAGAAACCCCAGTCCTTCCGGCCCAAGGTTGCTGTCCTCTAGTGGGATTTGAACCCCCGACCTTCCGGCCTGAAGTACCGTGCCCCAACCACTAGGCTACTCCTCCCTCGAAGTTAAACTAACCGGCCTGTAGTTTTCAACCACATCCTTACTTCCGCTTTTGTGTAAAGGCCCCACATGAGCCTCTCTCCAGTCCTTTGGCACCACTCCCGACTCCAACGAGGCATTGAAAAGGTCAGTCTGTGGAGTTGCTAGAACGTCCCCAAGTTCCCTCAGTATTCTAGAGTGTATCCCATCCGGTCCCATCGCTTTGTCTACTTTAAGTTGAGCTAGTTTCTCACGAACACAGTCTTCTGAAAATTGTTCAAGATGTCCCTCGCTTCTGTTCTTATTTGTGGGTGTTTTCTGAGGTCCTGCTCCTGGTTCTTCATCTGTGAACACAGAACAAAAATATTTGTTAAGCAATTCCGCTTTATCCTTATCAGCTTCCACATATTCCCCCCTGCACCCTTGAGTCTGACAATACCACTTTTGCCCTTCCTCTTCTCACTAATATGTTTGAAAAATGTCTTATCCCCCCATTTTATTGCATTGGCTATTTCCTCCTCCTTTTGAATCTTCTTGACTACTTTGCTAGCTTCTCTAAGTTTTTCCAAATACAGATGCCTGTCTTCCTCTCTCTGTGATCTCTTGTATTTCATGAAGGCCTCCCTCTTTTTCTTCACTTTTTCAGCTACTTCCTTCAAAAACCATAGCAGTCTCCTTTTCCTTTTGCCTTTATTTACCATTTTAACAAAAAGGTTGGTTGCCCTTAAAATACCCCCTTTCAGTTTTGCCCACTGTTTTTCTACATCCCCCAGCTGTTCCCATCCCACTAACAGCCCTAGTCCTAATACTGAACCACAACATCTGGTGATCACTGGATGCAAAATGATCTCCCACTACAACATCAGAAACACTTTCACCATTGGTAAGCACCAAGTCCAGTATGGCCCCTTCACGTGTGGGGTCTGTTACCAATTGCCTGAATAGTTCTCCCTGTAGAGAATCCAGGATCTCCTTACTTCTAGATGATACTGCAGCAGGAATGTGCCAATCAACATCTGGCATATTGAAATCTCCTATCAGTAGCACTTCCCCTTTCCTAGCAATGCTGCGTATGTCTTCAAGTAACTCTCTGTCCACCTCTTCCTCTTGTGAGGGAGGTCTGTATATCACACCAATGCAAATAGATTTCTCTTTCCCTCTTTCTAGTTTAACCCACAATGCCTCCTCTCTCCCTTTTAAGCTCTGTAATTCCAAAGCTTTAATAGTAGTTTTTACATATAGTGCCACTCCTCCTCCCCTTCGTCCTACCCTGTCCTTTCTGAATAAAGTACAGCCAGGTATAGTTACATCCCAGTCATGGTTTTCTGTGAACCATGTTTCTGTAACTGCCACTAAATCCAAGTCAGCCACTCCCACCAAAGCTTCAACTTCATGGATCTTATTTCCCATGCTTCGGGCATTAATACACACTGCTTTCCATATGTTACCCCTGTTACCCATTTCCATAAAGGTATTTAATGTATCACCTACCTGGGGTCTTTCACTTAACTGGGGGCTTTCTTCACCCATCCCCAATGAATCTAGTTTAAAGCCCTCTTCAGTAGATTAGCCAGTCTACTACCGAAGATGCGTTGACCTTTCTTGGACAGATGGATGCCATCTCTGCTCTGCAACCCTTGGAACAGCATCTCATGGTCTAGGAAACCAAAACGCTCTCGATGACACCATCCACGCAGTCATGCATTCATCTCCAGGATGCGAGCCTCTCTGCCTTGGCCTTTACCCTCAACAGGGAGGATTGAAGAGAACACCACCTATGCAACTAACTGCTTCACCCTCTGTCCCAGAGCCATGAAGTCACTTTTGATACGTTCCGAGGTATACCTGTCAGTATCATTTGTTCCAACATGGATTAGCAACATTGGGTAATAGTCAGTGGGCTTGATGAGTCTCGGCAAACTCTCCGTAACATCTTGGATTTTGGCACCAGGCAGACAGCATACCTCTCTGGACATCAAGTCTGGTCGGCAGATGGATGCCTCAGTACCCCTCAGAAGAGAGTCTCCAACCACCACTACCCTTCGTTTCCTTCTGGTCACTTATTCTGCAACTTTGGGGTACTTGAACTCTGGTTCTTCCCTTTCCAGGGATGCTTTCACCTCCTCCACTTCCAGGGCTGCATAATGGTTCTTCAATTCAAGGGCTGGAGAAGTTGGATTGGTGATTTTGCAGGCCCTGGTGACTTGTGTCCAACCATCGACATTCTGTTGGCACCCATCTTCTCCTGTGCTGGAGAGCTTGGTTGCTGCAAAAAGCATCTCATCAATGTACTTCTCACTGTCTTGAATGCTCCTCAGCCTCGCCACCTCCTCTCTGAGTTCCTCCACTTATTTCCTCAGAGCTTCAGCATGCAGGCACCCTGCACATGGAACCAGTCCTTCAACTGGCATTAGGACCTCTGTCTGGACCAAGGCAGAAGCTGTAACGGGGGCAACAGCTTTAGCAATACGATTTTTCCCAGCCATTGTTCTGTTCGTGGAGCTTAGGTATCTGTTAAAGCAAAAGAGAAAGATCTACCAAGTACCAGCCGGTTTTGCAGCTGTCCTTTCAGAGAAAAAGCAGTTAAATCTCTTTAATTATATTCAAAATGTGCTGGTCCAATTCTCTGTGATTTGTTAAAGGGGGAGGTGCCCTTTAAAGGAAGACTGCTCACTAGGGGTGGGTGGGAGTCGGGGTGGGTAGGGAGGGAACTAACTCCTGAATAGGTGTTTAGCAGTTTCTAAACCCGAGGAGGTTACTGGAGTTCAGCAACCTACTGTGCTCAAGGAAAGTTCCCCTAAAGCACCAAAAAGAAAGTAACCTTGCTTTAAAAAATATACAAAAAACCCTTTTAAGACCTCCCAGTCAGAGAGCTAGCAATGTAATATAATAAAACAAACAAACAAACCCTCAAATCCTTACTGTTTGTTGATCTGTGGAGCCCTGGTTAGGAAAGCCTCAACAGGGCAGGGCACTGGATCCTTTTATGCAGGCTTCAACTGCACTCAGGAAACAGGCCCACTAACTCCTGACTAGGTGTTAGCAGTTTCTAAATCTGAGGAGGTTACTGGAGTTCAGCAACCTACTGTGCTCAAGGAAAGTTCCCCTAAAGCACCAAAAAGAAAGTAACCTTGCTTTAAAAAATATACAAAAAACCCTTTTAAGAGCTCCCAGTCAGAGAGCTAGCAATGTAATATAATAAAACAAACAAACCCTCAAATCCTTACTGTTTGTTGATCTGTGGAGCCCTGGTTAGGAAAGCCTCAACAGGGCAGGGCACTGGAGCCTTTTATGCAGGCTTCAACTTCACTCAGGAAACAGGCCCACTAACTCCTGATTAGGTGTTAGCAGTTTCTAAACCCGAGGAGGTTACTGGAGTTCAGCAACCTACTGTGCTCAAGGAAAGTTCCCCTAAAGCACCAAAAAGAAAGTAACCTTGCTTTAAAAAATATACAAAAAACCCTTTTAAGAGCTCCCAGTCAGGGAGCTAGCAATGTAATATAATAAAACAAACAAACCCTCAAATCCTTACTGTTTGTTGATCTGTGGAGCCCTGGTTAGGAAAGCCTCAACAGGGCAGGACACTGGAGCCTTTTATGCAGGCTTCAACTGCACTCAGGAAACAGGCCCACTTACTCCTGATTAGGTGTTAGCAGTTTCTAAACCTGAGGAGGTTACTGGAGTTCAGCAACCTACTGTGCTCAAGGAAAGTTCCCCTAAAGCAACAAAAAGAAAGTAACCTTGCTTTAAAAAATATACAAAAAACCCTTTTAAGAGCTCCCAGTCAGAGAGCTAGCAATGGATGGCTGCATGGTCAAACCTGTAGCGAGCCACGCAGAGCTCATCACTCAGGCCTAGGTACTGGCAGTGTAGCCTGGGTTATGCTTGGATATGGTTGTTTTCATCTGCCCTTCCGGCGCTCCCATTCTACACATGCAAGCAGGGCCATCACAAGCCATGTGCATGTCTCCTCCCTCTGTATCTCATGTCTGGCGGCAACAGTGTTTCGCTCCTGTGGGGGGGAGCAGCATCTATATTTGTATAGATGTGGGGCCCACCACCAATGGTGAATGTCCGGCATGGCCGGGCGCCAACACATCTGGGCCAGCTGGTGCTATACCCACCCCAGCTCCAGCACATACTGGGTGATCCTACAGCCACCTGCTATCCACATACCCTTTATCTTTATCTTTATTTCACACTTGCTATACCGCCCATGCCATGGCATTAGGGCGGTTTACAATAAAAACATTAATGCTGCAAGAAAAAAGAAAAGAACACCAATTATGTGATAGGACAGCAGTAGAAGATACAGTAGCAGCTAGTGTAGAAAATAAGGAGTGAGAAAGAGAGGCTAATGAGGGCTGGTATTGAGGATGTAATAGGCTTGTTGAAACAGATGAGTTTTGAGAAGTGTCTTGAATTTCTGGTAGGAAGTTTCAAGATGGAGCGAAGATGGTAGTGCTAAGTGCAGAGTGAAGGGCTAAGAGAGAAAAATGCAGCGTGACAGGTTAGTTCTAGATGAGCCTGAGAAGGGGATGGAAGGACAAGCCGATTTGCATGTAGTGACCGGAGCTGACGGTAGGGAGTATGCAGTGCTATGAGATCGGCTATATACTGAGGAGTGGAGTTATAAATAGCTTTATGGGTCAGGATCAAAAACTTATACTGGATTCTGTAGCGGAGGGGCAACCAATGAAGACGTATTAGGAGAGGAGTAATATGATCAGAGCGCCTTGCATGAGTAATGAGACGAGTGGTTGTACTTTGCACTAACTATAAACATTGAAGTTGATAGAGCGGCAAGTTGGCAAGGGCCACATTGCAGTAGTCCAATGCTAACAGCAGGGTAGTAAGTGAGGAAGGTGGCAACAAAGGACGGACTGCTCTAATCTGATGGAGTGCGCAGAAGGACCGGCAAATGAGTGTGGACACATGCTCATGAAAGGACCCCAACCCAGGCCTGAGGGGCACAGGGGCAGATAGGGGTGACTCCCCTGTACACCCTCATCTTCCCAGCCTGTCCCTGGCCAACCGCCATTCACCATCCGGTGGGGCAATCACCCATGCAGGTCACCTACCCAGACACCCTTGGGGCCCACCCTGTATATCATTGATCCATGCGGTGCACCCACTGCACACCTGCCCCACCCGCAGGCCACACCCACCCACATACAGCCTATGTCTCACATCAGCAATGTGTGGCCTATGTTTTATGCCCCCTTTCACCATCCCCCCTCCTGCAGCACTGCCACAGCCCCTATTGGGTGCTATGCATCCATCGCCTCACAGATCCCTGTCTACATCTCCACAGGATGCCCTAACTGTCATCCAGGAGGGGCACTGTCATACCGTATTGGCATGGCCCTGGCAGACATTGTGCACTAGTCACACATGGCACCTATCTGTGTGTGGTCTCTGGGTTGTGGAATCTGAAGAGGTTGTCTACTGGTCAAGATATTGCCTTGGTAATGGCAATGATATGGATATGGATATGACCATTGAAAGGGTGACGCCGAACCGTGGACATGCTTTATACCTGTAGGGCACATCTAGACGTCGCTGTACATAGATACTTAGACATCTGTACATAGATACTTAGACATCTGTACATCTACACATCCTTCCATGCACAAACGTGGACCGCATTCTGTGCGCTAGTACATCTACACTGCTACATGTCTATCTGCTGCAAAATGTACATCACATCTTTGATCATGCCCCCGTGTCTTAGACATCTTCTCGGCCTCGCTGTGTCGATTTGGAAACGTTCCCGGGTGGCTACATCTGTGTTTTGGGGCTTCCCTGTGCAGCTGTGTGGTTGGCAATGGCCCTGGAGGTCTCAGCACGAAAGCACAACTTTGGCAATGGCAAACTGATCCTCCTCATGACTTTGCTGCCCTGATGAGCACAGAGGAGTGCAAGCTGAGTGCCTACGAGCGTCAGCGGTGGTGGCTGGCCATCTGTCGATGGCTCAATTCCATATACCACAACAACTGTGAGATTAAGGACCTTAAGCAGAAGTGGAGGCAGGTGCACCGGGATACATGTGCAAAGGCACGCAGTGCAGGTCCAGATGGGCAGGAGTCACAACTGACTGACCTAGAGAGGCGGTTCCTGGCATCAGTTGAGACTGCTACATTGGAGGGCGTCAGTGACCTGGACACCACAAGGATGGCAGGGGACAGGGGTATGTGCATGTTCTGGTTTCCAGCTCTTATGACCTCTCTCAGCACCCTGCATCTCTGGTATTGCGCCACCTCCTCACCTCCCACTGCACCTTTCACATATCACCCATCAGGGTGTTCTTTGATCACTCATGGACATGTCACGCATCCACCTTCCCCTCTGCTACCTCTGTGGGGGGCACTGTGGTGCATGTCTTGGTCCCTGCTGTGCCCACACATCTGCACTGCTGTGTTTCTGGATCCTTCTCCCTGTACCTCTACACACATGTGTGTGTGTGCACGCACGCACTGGCTGCATGTATCCATAATGGTTTGCTCGGTCTTGCTTCTCCCAACAGGTGCTGATGCCATTGCGGGTTCCAGCACTGCTCCCCTGCCAGCGATGCCACCAGCCACTCTACTGCTGCCCCAGTCACCTGCACAGACTGCAGACTCTGTGGCGCTAGCAGAGGCAGACATGTCGCACCCAGCCAGCCCTAGTGACTTGGCCACCGGCCTGCTGATACAGATGGGGACAGGGATACCATATCAGAGGGTCAGGAGGGCCAGGCCCCACTGTCACCAGAGCCACCACGGCAACAGGGTGAAGATGTGCACAGGAAGTGCCCATGGCAATGCACATCTGTGCTGTTGGTGCAGTGTGCCCAGCGCCTGCTCACCCGCAATGAGGCTCATTCATGGCATGCACACATGAAGCTGGAGATTCTTCACCAGAGTATCTCACTCCAGGAGCAGCAGCTGGCCCTCCTGGAGTGACAGCTGACCCTCCAGGAGTGGCAGCTGGCTGCAACAGCCTGGCTTGATGCCTCCATTGGCTACATTGGGGCAAACATTGTAACCCTTGTCAACCAGCTTGGCAGGTCGCAGGATGCTCCTGACTCCATCCTCACCCCTAGGCTACCATCTGTGGCCACCAGGCCTATCTCATTACCTCTGCCAATGTCCACTGCTGCTGTAGTACCTGCCCACAGTCCTGTGCCTGCAGCCATGCCTTCTGCCAGCAGAGTGGCCACATATGTCACTGCACGGGTGGCATCAACTAGGGGGTGCAATGGATGTGGCTGCAGGTGTGTGCTCACACTGGGTGGGGTTTGTGGAGAGTGGATGGGGTGTAGTGTTATGGGCTGTAGTGGATCACATGGGTCTGTGGTGTGGACAGTTTTTTCTGGGAGTGTCACATGGGTGGGAGTTCATGTGCAGGGTGACATGGTTTGTGCAGGCCTCTATAAGTGCTGAATGCTCTGTATCTTTGTATGTCTGCTATCTGCACCTCAGTACACAATTTGGTTCTTCATCTGCCTATCTCTGTGTCTCCTTTGGCAGCATTCCCCAGGGACATGCTCATGTGTCTGTTGCCATGGTGCCTGCGCCTTGCCTGTGTGCTGCTCATATTTTCTCTATCTCCTGCCCTTATTCCATGTTTCTGCTAGTCTAATTTTCACATCTAGCCTCTGGCTCTGGCACGTACACGGCCATGCACAGAATACGCTTTGGACATTGATGTCATAGGACATGCCTCCGACACGCCCCTTTCCTGGATGTTCAGGGTTACACATCCATCTGGCCTGTGCGCCTACATTGTTCCCATTTTAGAATATGGATTTTGACATCTACATCGTGTGGACATCTATGCGCCTTATTCGTGGTTACTCGCATGATGTTACACACCTGGCATCCATTCATGTGTCTGAACTGATGAGCTTCTAATATTGCACATATGGAGCAAGTTAGGATGTGGGATGTTCTGTGCAGGTCGGCATCCCAGGAGTGTGACATTTATTTATTTATTTATTTATTTTATTTATTACATTTTCTTTTATACCGCGCTATTTAAGATCAGTGCGGTTTACAATAAAACATTGAATCTACACATCTCAGTTTAGTGATTTGTGCTTATGTACTGCATATATGTGATGTATGTACTGCATATATGTGATGGAGCAAATGATGTTCATTCACAGTTATCATGACAGTTTCCAATCATATACAACTCATGTGTCATGCATCTACGGGGTCAAGTGGAATGACCTTTTTGTAGGGTGGTACAGCAGAGGCAATAATGTCATCTGTTGGATGACTATGATTGCAATGTGTATGCTTGCAGAGCCAATGTGCATAACACATAAAAACGAATAATACTAACAACAATGTATGTCCTCAAGTCAACACTGATTCATGGTGACCCATCAGCTCCTGGGGTCTCTTGGTAGTGTGATCAAAAATATATTGGCAGGCCTTACATCAGAGGTAATGGAGGGTGAAGTCACTTTCCCAAGGTCACATGTGGGATTTGAATTCTGGTTTGTTCCTTATTGAACCAGTGCTCTAAGCATTCAGCTACAGCTCCACATATTTCTTTGTAGTACCCTCTAGAATACACCAGTCTACAGGCCTTTACCTGCATTGGCTTAAGTCCCAGACATCATACAACCTGGCAGACACAGTCTGAGAAAGTAGTAAACCACACCTAGGGCCTGCTTGCAGTGGTACACATGCAGTATGGACCGCACTGGACACTCAGTACCGTAGCTGCATAACAGACGCACAGCAGCAATAGTGATCTCCTATGCAAAGACAGAGCCACCTGTGAGGGCAAGATACTTTTCCCTCCACAGTACTCTACTTCCTAAGCCAAACAACCTTAACACACAGAGATCCGCTGGGCTGCAGTGTTGCAGTACGTATGCAGGGGATGCATTCCCTTGTGACCTGCTATATACTACCTTTGCACATACACCAAATGCAAATCTCAGTCATTACTCATGAGGTCCATTCCAGACCACCCTGCCCTCTCTGGGGGGCCATTCACACTTGCTCCCTCATTACACATGAGATGTAGGTACTGGGCAATGCTCCAGTGATCAGGGTCACCACTATGGCTGCAATGTGGGCTATGTGAGCAGGTATTAGATAGCCCCTTTATTTCCCAGGATGTACCTCACCATGAGGGCACCTATACGTTACTTTTTACCCAGTGGAGAATGCAGCGATCCAACACATCAGCTGTGGAAAGTGCAATAATGTCATGTGCTTCATAGACATAACAGCTGCCACATGTGCAAATGACCTTTTCCACCGTCTACCCTAAATGAGAGGAAGGGGACACATTACCTGGTCCCCAGACCAAGCACTAGAGTAGGTGGTCTCTCCAGGTTCTGGAGCAGATCTTTTCTATTGCCAGAATACTGCAGGTGTTGAATGAGGTATGTCATGCTAAATGTTTTGTACTCCATGAAGCTGTAGCATATTGGAGTAGCATATTCTATCTGGCCCTTCCATCCGAGGACCAGGGACTCTTATGTAGCAGCAAGATGTAATGCTCTCAGCTTAGGCAGCTGTTTCCAAGGAAACTGAATGCAATTAGTGGTACCTAGGCAGACGGGGTGGGGGGGGGGGGGTTCTGATACCAACCAGCACAGTCTGCCAAAACCATAGCCACCAGCAGGTTACAGGTAGTGCTGGAAAGTAGCTCTTTCCTCATTCAGAGAAATCAATTCAGCTAGATCCAACACAGTCAGCCTGCAGATATCATGGCACAGTGGACTGTGTCAGATTGGCTAGTTACCACCCACTGCAGGTATACATAGCCACAATGAGGATCTTGGCTCTGTACAAACAGTATGGACAACCAGCAGCCTGGCCAGTGACTGAAGTGCCATACCCCCCCCCCCCAAACCCCTCCCCCCCCAGAACCCTTATCACAGCAGTTTAACATAAGAACATAAGATATGCCATATTGGGTCAGACCAAGGTCCATCAAGCCCCGTATCCTCTTTCCAACAGTGGCAAATCTAGGTAACAGGTACCTAGCAGTTTCCCCAAAAGAAACAGGTTCCACTCACCTTTGCCTATCTGTTTATTCATACCTTCATAAAGACATACCAGATTAGTAAGACAAGACCTTCCTTGGATAAAGTCATGTTGGCTATCTCCCATTAAGCCATTACTATCTACATGTAATCAAGCACCACATTTCAGCAAACAGCCTGCACACCCTCATTCATCCAGACACCAGCACCCGCCCGAGAAGAAGAGGAACCTCCAACAGAGTCAATACACCAAAAGACTTCAGAAAAACACGAAAGGACACCACAGAGAGAGCCCTCTCCCTGGCAGCCCCAACCATCTGGAACTCCCTCCCAGATGATCTGAGATCGACAACGGACCTCAAAGACTTCCGCAAACAGCTGAAGACAACTCTGTTCATAGAACATTATGGACACATCACGTAATCAACAAAGCCTGATCAACAAAGACCCCGACGAGAGATTATAAGACACCGACAAGAGATTGTATATCGGCACAGGATCTAGCTCAAGCCCTATCTGGACTGTACCTTGTATGATAGAAATTGCTGTATTATAGCGCATACTGTACATAGCTCACCCTAATCTAGAATCCCCCTCCTCACACACACCTCACACCACTGCCCCCTCACACTATTCCCCTGCATGATCCCCCCCCGCACTCTACTCCCCCCACACTGCATGACCCCCCCAGCACCTCATCTGATTGTTTTGTTGTGACACCGCCTTGATTTTTAGGATAAGACGGTTTAGAAATACTTTTAAATAAATAAATAAAAATAAATAAATGTTCAGTAATTTGGTTCTTTATGATGGTTTCTACCATTTTTCCCAGTACAGATGTCAGGCTCACTGGTCTGTAGTTTCCCGGATCACCCCTGATCTCACCTTTAAACTATGCTGGCAGTTTTTTGACCTTCCTTCCACTTTTCTTAAAGCGTGAAATACAGCTAGTCTGAGCTTCCAAGATAGTATTTTTAAATAACACCAGTGCTTGATGTAAATCTTTATCCTTTGCAACTGTTCCTTTTAGTTTTTTCATAACTGCTTTCCTCATTTTATCATAGTCTCCCTTTTCAAAGTTAAAAGGTAATAATGTATATTTCCCAGCCATCCTTCTTTAATTTATCAAATCAAATGTGATCATGCTATGATTACTATTGCCAAGTGGCCCCAACACCCTTATCTCTTGTACCAGATCCTGCATGCCACTAAGGACCAGGTCCAAAATGGCTTCCCCTCTGGTCTGTTCATGTATTAATGGTGTCTTAACCCTTCCATCGTGGGTCCTTGGCCCTGGAGAATCCTCTTCAGTGCGAGAGGGTTTTATATCACCTGGAGGACAGGTCCTAGCTATAGGATCACTTCCTGCCACACCAGGGTGATGCTGTCCTGTCACGTGATCTCTCTCCTCCATGGCAACAGGGATGCTGCCAGACTGGAAGTGGGATTTCATTACTACATCCCTGTAGGTCTCGTCTATGTACCTCTGTCTTCCTTATGTTCTCCAAGTCTGCTACTCTAGCCTCCAGAGATCGGACTCATTCCCTGAGAGCAAAATGCTCCTTGCACTTAGTGCACACGTAAGACCCCTCACCTTCTGGGTTAAAATCATACATGTGACACTCAATGCAAAAGACTGGAAAGCCCCCATATCGCTGCTGAACTGTTGTCTGCATCTTAGTTTTAAGGTTGTGTTTAGGTATTTAAGTTGTTTACTTACTTAGGTTTGCTGGGGATGCTTATACTAATAAAACTATACCTAATACATTTAATGGACTTTGTTTATCTCAAGATTAATTAATCTCGGGTCCTTAATGTATGCCTGATGAGGATATACAGTTGCACCTGATAGTGATTATGGCATCTCCTTCCCTTTAAGAGGTTTAAACACCTATAAAGCTACGATTATCCCAGGGGTGGGTGGGATTCGGGGAGGGAGGGAGGGAAAGAAGACTTATTAAAAGCTGGCTGCTACATAGTCCCCTGTCCTGTGCTTCTAAGTTAATTTGTGAGCAATTTCATGGTTGATTCATACAGACCTTGCTTTGATAGAGGGAGTCTTTCAAAATGCCCCTTTGATCTATCACTTGGCTTTAACACCTATTTAAGACAATTTCACTGATTTCTTGCCCCCTGTCTAGAAGACTTCTTTGTAAAGATTTCTAGAAGCAATTTATTGTTCAAAGAATACTGACCCTAAGCTATACTCTGATTTGATTTCAATTAAAGCTCTTTGCTGATACTAGGCCCTGACTGAGTATTAAATTTAAACTAGAAGCTCTCTGCTAGGTTTTAAATTTAACTGAAAGCCCTCTGCTGGGTTTTAAATTTAAACTGAAAGCTCTCTGCTGGTTTCTGAATTTAAATTGAAAGCTCTCTGCTGGGTTTTAAACTTAAACTGAAAGCTACCTGTTGAGTTTTTAATTTAACTAAAAGCTCTTTGCTGATACTAGGTCCTAACTGATTTAACAAATACACTGGATTCTGATTTACACAAATTAGTCAGCTTTAATCTAAAGAATTCCTTTTTTCCCCAAAATTTTGAAAAATTCCAAGAAGTAAATACTTACTATTGCGGATCTCTCTCCAAAAGTAGCAATCCCTTTCTGTAGTCCTTCAAGTTTAATCCTACATATCACTGTATGGATTCATAGCCATAACATGGTGACAGTGAGGATGGCCTCTCAGCATGAACAGCTGTGTGCAATCAGGCCATGCTCGCACCGGACCCATGTTTTGATGGCTCAGCTGTTTACCTAACTTCTGACTCATGTACATCCATTGCAACCTGCTCTTTTGTAGACAGTACCCAGAACCCTCTGCTCCTCCTTTGTGTACCCATTATGTTTGAACATAGGGACAGATAATAAAATGCCAAGAGCACTGGCAAGTGGCCCAGAGAGAGGCCACTGGAGTGCATGGGCCACTGGAGTGCATGTTGGCTCACAGTGGCCTATGTACGTCTGTCACATACCAGAGGACTATATCCCCCTATACAGCTTTTGATAGTGAGCATTGAACATAGTGGCATGCTCGCAGCCATGGATACTGCAAAAATGGCCAGTGCAGCATACATGGTCTTCCATGCTTTATACGCAGTTCCACCCCCCACCAAGAGCATTTAGAAGAATGGCTGGATGGACATGGGGTTAGATGTTAGTACAGTTGCTGGTTACACATACGCTGCCATCCACAGCCTCTGTGTACTCTAACAATATCCTTGTGGCTGTCCCACTCGGCACCCATGGAGAGTGGGTGAGGCTGGCATGCAGGGCCTCTGATATGAAACTTGCAGAGACTGGGTAGGCCCTCAGAGCTTCTATGCGTCAGAAAAGAACCTCTGGCTGGCAATGCCACCTACCAGGGGCACATTCAAAACAGGTATGGGACTGTTCCCCCCCACCTCCACCCCAGTATTCACCTCCAGGCACTGTTTTCCCACATGGTGCCAGGTGATGCAGAGACCAACATGACATCCTGTGGCACATTCTTCCTGCTGGAATTGTGCACGCACCATTCAGAGGTCAGTGTCCGACTGTCACAATCAGGCAAACTAATGCATATCATCTCTGTAAAATAAGGCTGGTTGTAGTTATGGATCGAGGAGTAGCCTAGTGGTTAGAGCACTGGCTTGGTAACCAAGCAACCAGGGTTTGATTCCCACTAGCACTCCTTGTGGCCTTGGGCAAGTCACTTAACCCTCCATTGCCTCGGAAGAAAGGCCTGGCAATCTACTTCCGGTGACACTGCCAAGAAAACCCAGGAGCTTCTGGGTCGCCAGGAGTCAGGACTGACTCGAAGGCACACATTGCATTTGTAGTTATGGCGTGGTACACAATGTCATGCTGACTGCTGTGGTCACTGATTAGTAGACAATGTTGAGATAATGTACAATTTTTGCAGATGTGCCTAACACGGACACCTGTATGTGCATACTGTGCATGGAGCTAAGAGACCCCCAGATTGCACTCTATGACTTCAGCTTAGGACAAGAGCAAGGTGCATGCAGCTACATGGCAGAATCTTTTCTGTCTAATCAACTCAGTGACTCCATTGTAATTCACAGAGGCCAGTCTTCCACGTGAGCCTAGCTTCCAATAGATTGCAGCTGCCCCAAGTGGGCTGACAGTGTTGCTGTGGATACAGCTATTATGGCATTTACCATTAATCAGGCCTTTCAGCTGTGCAGCCAAGTGTGTCCTGAGGACTGGAGACTCAGTCAGAGGTTAGGTTTGCTGCACACACACACATGTGATGGAGCTCTCCCTAGTAAGACTGTTTCCCCCCCCCCCCCCCAATTCACTCCAGACGATATGGGAGCTGTACAACAGTGCTATGTTGGAAGGTAAGTGTAGGGGCATGCTGTGGGGTTGGGCATTGATGATGCTTTAACTGGGAATGCATTTGAGTGTCACAGCTTTGGGGACAAGATGTGTAAAGGAACAGTTAGTCAACCAGTGACTCCCACAGGTTGCAACTACTTACTGAAGGCAAATCTTCTGCCCATAAATGGAGTTGCAGAATATCTGACTGTGCAGCATGTTGTATGCACAGCCATAAAGCCTGGGCATCACACGCATGCACACTGCATTGCTAATGCTCACAGTCCTCTGGATACACCTACACCCACATACACATGAACCCATTGTCCAAAAGAGGTGTAAGTTGGCCCAGCGGGTTCAAGAAGTGTGATTTGGTGTAAGAAGCTGGTGTCTCTCACCGACACACATGACTGCTGCCTCCGGTGCCTCGGGCCCGGCCATGACCCGGTGGTCTGTGTCCTGTGCGGCAAAATGTCCTCTAAGGCGCTAAGGAGCCGTCAACATCAGCGTGAAAGACTCTTCTGACTCCGCGTCCGGCTGGACCCGGACTTTGTCAGAGGCCTCGACATCTCGGGAGTCCACCCCCGAGCACTGTCGAGGCTCCTCTGAAAGGGGGTCTCCTTCGAGGGGTGGATGCTCTTGGCTCCTTGAGGGCCAGGTCGCATAGCCCCAACCGCCGTCCCGGGTCCTCAGAGTCGGAGATGCCTGCCAAGTTGCCTCGAGTGGAGCCGGAGTCCCCGAGTCACGTGAGTGCTGTTGTCCTCGTAGACTCCCCTCCGGGGGAGCCGACGTCGGGGGCTGCTGAGTCTCCTGAGCTGAGTTTCAGGTTGATGGCCTTGGAGAGCAGCTTGGCTGCCTTCATGGAGCAGCAGCGGGTACTGATCGCCGGTTTGACCGGTGCATCTGCCCCGACCACCGGGACCTCGACATCCAAGTCGACCCCGGAGGCCGAGCCGATCCTCGAGCCGATGCGGTCTCGAGTCGATCCTCGGCCAAGGTCCCCCTCGGCCTCCCGCTCAGGCCGAGGTCGTCAATGCTGGTGCTCTCGGCATCGGGGCAGATGGCATCGGTGCCCGCCTGGCCGGAGCCACTCGATTCCTCCTCGGAGGGGTCAGAGTGAGAGACGGAGGACGAGGAGTCCCCGGATACTTTCCGGACCCGGTGCGTCCCATCGGACTCACTGGAGTCCGAGCCACGGAGACGGTCCCCACCACTGTTCCCTCTAAGCTGTGCGCGTGTGCGCGTGCACACACCTTGCCGAGCGAGCGCACATACTTTACAACAGAGCGCACAAAAATTACGGTTCTGATTCTGATAGAAAACAACACAGACGTCTTAAAATTTAAAAGTTGTTATGTATTTACGGTTTTCACAAATTCTACAATGTTTTCTAGTGCAATCAATGTGGTGTACATACTGTATTCTGATGTGTAGTCAAATTTTAAAGTATATAACTTCGAGTGTCATTATGTGGCGCACAAAAATTTAGCCTTCCTTCAAAAGCTGCACAGCTGATGTTTTATGCGCACACAGCCTACAGAAAATTAGAGAGAACATTGGTCCCCACTGGAGGATACTCGGTTCTTGGACTTCGTGCGGGACATGGCCAAAGCCTTAGACTTCCCCGCGGATCCCGAGGAGGAGCCTCGAGCCAAAGAGCTCGAGGCCCTCCAGTATGACTCTCCACCTAAGGAGGCCTTTACTGTACCGGTTCCTCCGATGCTGGAACGGCTGCTCTTCCACATGTGGGAGGCACCGGCCTCGGCGCTGGTTCTCAGCAGATGGGTCAATTCCATTTATTGAGTCCGTAAGAGCCCTGGGTTCCAGAAGGCACAGCTACCGCACCACTCCATGGTTGTGGAATCCGCCATGCATCGTCTGAAGAGTCAGAAGATGCACTCCTTGGTGCCTCCTGGCCGGGAGGCCCGGAACCTGGATGCCCTCGGTAGAAAGTGCTTCCAGGGCTCTATGCTGGCGTGCCGTGTCCAGACTTACCAGCTGTATATGGGCATGTACCTTCGGGACCTGGCAAAGGAGATTGCCAGGTTCTCAGCTGGCCTCTCCGAGGAACCTTTGCAGAGGTTTAAGTCTTTGTCATCTGGGATTCGAGAGTGCTCTAAGTTTATCTGTCGAGCAGCCTATGATGGCTTCGAGGCTTCGGCCCGAGTAGCAGCGGCCGGCATCGGTGCACGCCGTCAGGCCTGGCTACAGTCATCGGACCTCGAGCCATGGGTACAGGACAAGTTTGGTCGATGTCCCCTGCAGAGGTGAAAACCTTTTTGGCAAACTCATGGCTGAAAAGGCTGCAGAACTCGAGTCTGAGACTCTCACCAGGACAAGGCTGTCCAGGAAAACTTCTGCCCCTTCTCAGAAGAAGAAGGGCTCGGGGAAAAAGCCCTTTTCCCAGAGGAAGGCTACTGCCTACAAATCCTACCCTCATTTTCAGGCCTCTGCAGCTCCCCATCAGGGTCAGCAGGCCAAGGGGCAGGGACATGGGCCCCGTAGGCAGAAAACCCCCAAGCCATCAGCTCCGGCTCCTGCACAGCAGGGAGCGGGGCTTTGACTCCCATTGCATAGCCTCTCCTCCTCAGCTGGCTCCTCTCAGCACAGGAGGCTGGCTGACACTGTATGCCCACAGGTGGTCAACCATAACAGGGGATACCTGGGTGCTGAGCAGAGTCCAAAATGGCTATTTGCTCCACTTCAACCAGTTACCCCCCTCCTATTTTCCAGGGGAGCCTCCAAGACTCCCGCTTCACAGGAACCTCCTTCAGGAGTTGGCAAGTCTTCTAAAGGAGCAGACGGTAGAACCGGTGCCTCACCACCTGAGAGGCCAAGGCCTTCTATTCAAGGTACTTTCTGGTACCAGAAAGGACAGGAGGCCTCAGGCACATCTTAGACTTGCGAAATCTCAACAAGTTCCTGGAGAGGGAAAAGTTCAAGAGTCTTACCCTTGGGATACTGCTTCCCTAGCTCCAGCAGGGAGATTGGCTATGCTCCTTAGACCTAAAGGATGCTTATACTCACATCCTCATTCATCCAGACCACCGACAATATCTCAGATTTGTTGTGGGAGGAAATCATTTTCAGTACAGGGTATTTCCCTTTGGCCTAACCTCCGCTCCCAGGGTTTTCACCAAGTGCCTGGCGGTGGTGGCGGCCTATCTCAGAAACCAGGGCATCTTTGTCTTCCCATACCAAGGGAGCAATACAGTATAGGAGGTGAAGTACTTTTGTCCACTAAAGAAGAGCGGGACCTAGGCGTGGTTGTGTCTGATGATCTTAAAGTAGCTAAACAGGTAGAAAAGGCGACGGCAAAAGCTAGAAGGATGCTTGGGTGCATACGGAGAGGAATGGCTAGCAGAAAAAAGGAGGTGATAATGCCTCTGTATAAGTCTTTGGTGCAACCTCATTTGGAGTATAGTGTGCAATTCTGGAGACCTCACCTTCAAAAGGATGTGAACAGGATGGAGTCGGTGCAGAGGGTGGCTACTAAAATGATTAGTGGGCTTCATTATAAAGCATATGAGGACAGACTTAAGGATCTTAATATGTACACCTTAGAGGAAAGGCGGGATAGAGGTGATATGATTGAGATGTTTAAATACCTCCGTGGCATAAATGTTCAGGGAGAGAGCCTCTTTCAATGAAAGCAAGTTCTGCTACGAGGGGACATGGGATGAGGGTGAAGGGAGATAGATTCAGGAGTGATATGCGGAAATATTTCTTTACGGAAAGAGTAGTGGATCCATGGAATAGTCTCCCAGTGGAGGTGCTAGAGATGAGGACAGTAACTGAATTCAAAAAAGCATGGGACCAACACAGAGGATCTCTAAAGGTAAAATGTGGACTGTTGTAGTTGTTGATATGGAAGGACAGACTAGATAGGCCATGTGGTCTTTTTCTGTCATCATGTTTCTATGTTTCTATACCTGGACGACTGGCTCATCGGGAGTCAGTCTCCACAGGAGACCAGGCAAGCCACCCTTCGCACTGTATCTCTTCTCTAGCATCTAGGCTTTGTCATAAACTTCGCAAAGTCCACTTTGCTCCCCTCACAGAACATAGAGTTCATAGGGGGAAGACTAGATACCCTTCAAGCAAAGGCTTATTTGCCCGAGGACAGGGCCCACAGACTGATAGCGTTGGCCAATCAGTTCCAGAGCGATTCTCTGGTCTCTGCCAGAAACTTCCTAAAGCTCTTGGGCCACATGGCATCCACGGTCCATGTAACTCCGAATGTCCGCCTGCACATGTGACCTGCTCAAGGGTGCCTCAGAGCTCAGTGGGTGCAAGCCACAGGTGACTTGAAAGACAAGATAAGGGTGTCCAAACTGCTGACAGGCTCCCTATGGTGGTGACTGCATCTCCCAAACCTGGTCCAGGGGGTGCCTTTTCAGGCGCCTCCCCACACACAGGTGCTGACAATGGATGCTTCCCTTCAGGGCTGGGGTGCACATTGCCAGGGGGGTTGCACTCAGGGCCTCTGGTCTCCTGGGGAGTCCACACAGCAGATCAATCTATTGGAGTTGCGAGCTATCCGCTTAGCTCTACAGACTTTCTCTCATGTCCTCTCTCACCAGTCTGTCTTAGTTCAGACAATCAGGTGGCAATGTTCTATGTGAACAAGCAAGGGGGCACAGGCTCCAAACTTCTGTGTCGGAAGGCACACGCCCTGTGCTCCTTGGCAATCAAACACATGTTTGTCAAGGCAGTTTACCTGCCTGGCCAGGAAAATTGCCTGGCAGACAGATTGAGCAGGATTCTACAGCCTCACGAATGGCAGTTGAATCCTCTGGTGGTCCGAAAGATCTTTCTAAGATGGGGTCTTCCAACCATCGATCTCTTTGCGAGTCCACTGAACCGTCAGCTACCCAGGTTCTGTTCCAGACAACCGCATCCTCTGCGAATAGCAGCAGATGCTTTTCTAATCTCTTGGTCTACGGGCCTACTGTATGCGTTTCCTCCCACGCCTCTAGTGGCCCGAACCTTGTTCAAGGTTCTTCAGGACAAGGCCTCGGTGATTCTGGTAGCCCCCAGATGGCCAAGGCAGCCATGGTTTCCACTCCTTCTACAGTTGGCAGTGGACACTCCACTCCCTCCACTCCACTCCCATCACGACCTCCTGTCTCAGGACCAAGTATCCCTCCTGCACCCCAACCTCAAATCCCTCAACTTGATGGCCTGTCTGCTGAAAGGGTAGTTCTAGCCACCTTACTTTTGCATAAGGAGGTGGAAGAGGTGGTTTTGGCCTCTAGGAGCACGTTTCTTCTATTGTTCAGCGTTCATTCTATACACTACGTCGACTTCGTGCCATCCGGCCTTTCCTTTCTTTCTCTTCTCTGACAACACTTCTTCTTTCTCTTGTGGTTTCTCGGTTAGACTATTGCAACGCTTCCTTGGCTGGCCTTCCTCTTTCTCAGCTTCGTCGTCTTCAACTAGTTCACCATACTGCTGCTCGTCTTCTGTCCAATTCTTCTCGTTCTGCTCATATCACTCCTCTTCTTATTCGTCTACACTGGTTGCCTATTCCTTTCCGTATTCAATATAAGGTTTTGGTTTTTGTTCACAGGGCTCTGCACACTGGTGTTCCTCTATCTTTCTGATCTGGTGCACTTTCATTGTTCCTCTAGAGCACTTCGGGCGATTCACGCTAATCGTCTTTTTCTTCCACCACCTTCTAGAGCTCATCTTGAATCAACTCGCTCTTCTGCTTTTTTCTTTCTCGGTCCTCGTCTTTGGAATTCTCTCCCTCTTGCTCTACGCCTAGAATCGTCCTTTAGTTCTTTTAAGACTTCTCTCAAAACTCACCTCTTCTGTACCGCTTTTGATCTCCCCTCCCCTCCTTCCCACAGCTGATTGGTCCCCATCTCTTTTTTTTTTTTCCTATCCTATTCTTTGCTATCTCTTTATGAATTAATTGGCGTTCCTCTCTGTTTCTTCAGTAGCCTCATTTTATTGTACACCGCTGTATGCCTTCTGGTTTAGGCGGTATAAAAAGTTTTTAATAAAGATAAAAGATAAAGATAAAGATCCACCCGGAAATCTTATGCCCTCAAGTGTCGTAGGTTCTCCACCTGGTGTGCTCAGTGCCAGGAGGATCCTTTTTCATGCCTGATTCCAGTGGTGCTGCAGTACCTGCTCCACCTCTCGGACCAAGGCATTAAATCCAACTCTGTTCGGGTCCACCTCAGTGCTCTATCGGCACACCACTCACAGGTAGGGGGGCAATCTCTGTCGGGCCACACCTTGGTGTCCCGTTTCCTCAGAGGCCTGCTTCTGCTCAAGCCTCCTATCTGTCCACCAGCCCCTGAGTGAGATTTAAATGTGGTCTTGCAACAACTTACTTGCCCACCATTTGAGCCGATGACTACCTGTCCTTTACGCTTCCTTTCCTGGAAGGCGTTGTTCTTGGTGGCTCTTACCTCGGCCAGGCGTGTGAGTGAACTACAAGCTCTGGTATCTGATAGACCGTACACACGGTTCTATAAGAACAGGGTGGTCTTGCGGACTCATCCTAAGTTCCTTCCGAAGGTTGTCTCCTCCTTCCACCTCAATCAGGAGGTGGTTCTTCCAACATTCTTCCCCAGGCCGCATGCCAGCCGGGCTGAAACAGTCCTGCATACTCTGGACTGTAGAAGGGCGTTGTCCTTTTACTTAGACCGTACGCAGGGGCATCGAAGGGCTGCTCAGCTCTTCGTATCTTTTGATTCTAATAAACTGGGGTTGCCTGTCTCCAAGCGTACGTTGTCCCTTTGGGTAGCGGATTGTATCGCCTGGGCATACAGGACAGCCGGCCTCTCCTTGCAGGGTCGAGTCACGGCCCACCGTGTCAGGGCAAAGGCCACGTCAGTAGCCCACCTCCGCTCTGTTCCGTTGGCAGACATCTGCCGGGCCGCCACCTGGTCTTCAAGCCAGACTTTTGTGGCTCACTACTGCCTCGAGAGGGAGTCCTGTAGGGACAGTGCTTTCGGACAGGCGGTACTCCTTAATCTCTTTGAGGTTTAGGCAACTCCTACCCTCCGGCCCTTGTGTTGGGCTACCGTATGGGGGCGTTCTCAGAAAGGATTCTTTCACGGATGCTGACGCTCTAGAGGGAGCTTATTTTTCAGCTTGGGTTCCCAGTAGCCTTTAGCTGGGGAGTCCCATATGTGAAGACTGACTTCCTGCTTGGTCCTGGAGAAAGAGTAGTTACTCACCTGTAACAGGTGTTCTCCAGGAGCAGCAGGAAGCAGTCCTCACGACCCTCCCTCCTCCCCTTGGAGTTGCAGTCATATGATTCATTTTGTTATTTTTGCTGTCTTTTAGCTATGTCATCAGACTGAGCAAGATGGCACCCTTGGGCGGGAAGGGGACCGCGCATGCGCGCTGCATTCCCAGAGGCTTTCTTTGAAAGCTGGGGAAATGCTCCGCATTAGGGCTCCGTCGGTGCCGATGTCACCCATATGTGAGGACTGATTCCTGCTGCTCCTGGAGAACACCTGTTACAGGTGAGTAACTACTCTCTCCACGCACTCTATGCCCCTTCTCTGCCCCTGTTCCCCTTAGCCACCAGCAGCGCTTTTGCACCCGTTATGGCAGCGGTATCGGCAGTTTCCGTCGCACTAACTGCTACTGTGTGCCGATAGCGGCCGGTTGCTCCCTTAGCACCATTTAATAATCATACCCCTTTATTTCTAACCAAATGTAAATTTATGAGCTCTCCCTGCAATGTCTTTTCCTTCCCTTTATTAAAATCTTGCTAAGGAATTTGTTTGAGGTTTAAACAGTCTATCCATCTATGAGAACAACAGTAAGTACAACTACTATGTGCCCTCAGCACATTACCACCCTTACAGGAGGGGGTGGAACTGAAGTCTGTTACTCTAGGCAGACTCTAAGTCTGCCTAGTGTTTGGGCAGCTATATTATTATTAAGGTGGGTTGGGTTATCCCTTAAGGAGAATCAGGGTTTTTTCCAATGTACACCTTCAGTCTAATTGACTTCTATGATGCTCAAAGTTGAAGACATCAACCTATCTTTTAAATTCTTATCTCTTGAATATACCATTACAAAATTTTGTTCAATGAAGCATGCACATCTTTTTATAATATGCCAATATTTCTTTAGAATGTATTTGACTCCATTGGTTAGACTAGAAAACTGTAATACTCATCATACAAGATGAGGCATAAATCTCACTTTTGTAGCAACATTCTTCTAAACGATTGGAGAAAGGGGTCTTCCGCAGAGAATACAGTAGGTAAAAGCGGAAGCCAAGGACCACGGCTAAACACAGTAGGGGTGTTCAAAAGACTTTATTAGCAGACTGTGTTTGGCCGTGGTCCTTGGCTTCCGCTTTTACCTGCAACATTCTTCTAAGACAAACAGGCAAAAACTGCATCATCCCACTGTGCAAAGACACTTATCCTAAAGAACTCAGAGATGTTCTTGTTGAAACGTCTCCTACTGACCTATAAGTGTATTCATTCTGCAGCTCCTCACTATCTTTCATCTTTTATCTCTTCCTATACCCTTCCTTGGGAACTCCGCTCTTCTGGCAGATCCCTTTTATCTGTGCCCTTCTTTGCCACTGACAGCTCTAGATTGCGTTCATTCCAACTTGCTGCTCCATATGCCTGGAACAAACTACTCGAGTCAGTACATCAGGCTCCATTCTTGCCCATTCAAATCCAGGCTAAAACCCCACCTCTTCAAGGCTGCATTTGTATCATGATCAGCACCTTTGTGTTTTTTTATCATTCCCCCAGACTGTCCGCAGTTGTATTGTCTGTCTTGATTAGATTTTAATCTCTGATAAGTAGGGGCTGTCTCTAACATGTATATATACAGTGCTACATACACTTTGTAGCACTATACAAATGATACTGTAAGAAGTAGTGATAGTAGTAGTAAAAGAGGCTTCAACTAACTATTGAGACAAAGGTCATCAAGACTTCTTTCTTAATCTTATTTTTTGAATAATTCTGTAATTCTTATTTCACTTTTCAAATGCAGATTATGTTGTGTAAATCGGCGAAACAAATTCCAACTTTAATGTATTTTCAATTGTATTTTTAGATAACAAAATATTAAAAATGTACTAGTGTGTGAAACTTTTTCAAGGTACTGTATTATCATTTATAGAGTTGTGCTCCCTGAGGTAATCTTAAAAGGGACAGTGGTGTTCTATTTACTTTATATATTTATTGAATTTCCAAAAGTTACATAATGCAACCTTGTTAAAGAGAAAGAGGCAGAGATAAATCATAAGGCATAGGGATATTACATCATACTCCTTTAAAGAAACACAGAAACAGCCCATTAGCCCACTAGAAGGGAAGCAATACACAAATTAAAAGCAATACAAAAGCAGATACATTTAACAGCACAGGGTATGAGATCCAAATCTAAACCGATAAGAGCTCTAGAATCACTAGAAAGCCCCCCCCCCCCCCGCCCCCCGAGCGGTTTCACCTGCAGCAGAGTGTGCTACTGGGAGCCTGGAAGTTAAAAATGATGAAAGTTGTTGCGGTTCTAAGAACACATAACTATTCCCATCCAATTTAACTAAGCATTTACAGCAGAACCACAAAAAGAATAGTCCTCCCAGCTTAGTAATGGCAAGCTTCAGCAATAGGAATTGCTGTCTCCTTTTCTGCATTACACGGGAAACATCGGGAAACATCCTCACTCTACAGTCTAAAAACTGGGGAGTTCCACCATGAAAAAACATCTTCAATAGCCAATCTTTATCTGGTTCCACTGCTAATATCATCAGTAATGTAGCAGCTATCGGAGGCTCAGAGACTGACCTCTCAAGTAAGGCTGTAAGATTCAGACTATCCGAGGACATCTTAGGCTTCACTTTCGCTATAGGCAGATAGAAAACTCTGGCAACAGGGGGAATAAAATCAGGAGAAATTCTTAAAACCTCAGTCAAAAATTTATTGAACAATTCAAGCACTGGAATCATAGAAATTTTAGAGAAATTCAAGTCTAAGATTACGCCATCTATTAGTGTTTTCCAGTGCCTCCAATTTCTGATGAACAATTCCAGAATCCTTCATAAATGCCAATTGTGCAGAGGATGACTGTACCATCCTGTCCTGCAAAGAAGACACTTACTCTTCAGATCCACTATCTCCTCAACATGTTCAACCAGCTTTTGGGCATTATGAGCAAGAAAAGCAGCAACAGAACATAACTGGCCAGAGAGAAACTGTTCCAATGAAGATAAGCCATCTGAGATAGATTCAAAATTAAAAGTCTTGTGTTTTACCAATGCCATCCGTGAAGTCGAGGGAAATACATTCAAAGAACCAACATTACCTACAGAGACCAAGCCCACTACTCTGGACTATTATACCATGGGGAATTTCACGTCGGAACCTCCGCACACACCAGATGAGGGCTCCAAGACTAGGGACTTCTCCCCAACCTGGGAAGCAGGCCGCAGAGGCAAAACACGGACTTCTTCCTGCAGTACAGATCCAGCTGTACCTGTGGCACACACGAACGCTGGTTGCTTCGGAGGTACTCGGCATTCCACACTTAGCGATGTTTCCTGTTTCAGGGTGAGTGGCAGATCCTCTCCCACCTCCACTGCACCAATCGGATGCTCTAGAATCTCTTCCACACCCATGGGCCAAACAAAAGCAACCATTGGCCTACCCAACTTCGGATCACCGGTGGGAGCCAGTTGCTTGGCCTCCTTCTTCCTGGAAGAATGCGGCACAAGGTAAAGCAAAAGAAAGAGACCACAATGTGCACCTGCTCAGGCAAGCCTAGCAGCCGCCATCTTGCATCCCCTCAACGTCAGCATTTAACGCCACAATTTGGCCAGTGGTATTCTAATTCCTGCACCCACCTTCCGATCCTTCCCAGAAAGATCCTTCCTCCCAATAATAGGTCCCCCAACATACCCCTCCAACAGACACTCCACTATTTCTCTGAAACTGACCTCCTACCATCCAAAAGGCCTCCTCCTCCTTAAAGAGACCTCTTGGAAATACTGGTGTTATCCTTGCTGTTTAACAATTGAGGACAGGAGCAATCCCCATTTGCTCTTCCTCCATAGGATGCTGGCATTGATAAAGAAGAATTTCCAAGCACATCTTGACAAACTACCAATACATTTAACATCTTATGATCTCCAGTAGGAGGCTCTCTTTGACATGATGCAAGTACTGCACCGAGCCTTAGCAGTGAATTTGAGTGACTGAGATCATACTCCCCATGAGGTGAGGTTCACACCTGTCATGGTATGCACAAAACTAACCCGTTTGGAGAAACTGCCTTGGCAGACTCTATTACTATGCTCACAGGTGGCACCTCATAACATCAGAGCAGTGAACACCCCAGATTGTCCAAAGGGGTTATCAGCTTCACTTCGAAACCTTGCCCCCAAACAGCTTTACAAGGGATTATCCCACACAACCCCTTGAAAGCACTCTCTTAAAAGAAGAGGTGACCACCTTGTTCTTCCAGAGTGCCATAGAAAGAGCTCCTCCTCCTCAAGAAGGGATGGACTCCTACTCTCCATATTTTCTCATTCCAAAAAAATAGGAGGATTCAGGCCCATATTTGATCTCAAAGATCTAAACAAATTCAAAATGATTTCTCTAGGAAATCTTCTAACATATCTCCAGAGATACAATTGGCTATGTTCTCTAGACCTAAAAGAGGCGTACATGCATTTACTGATCCATCCCTCACACTGACACTTCATGTTTCAGGAAGACCATTATCAATATCGGGGCCCCCCCTTCGGTTTAGCCTCTGCCCCAAGAATCTTTACAAAATGCATGGAAGTAGTCGCTGCCTACATATGCACCTAGGGGGTGTATGTCTTCCCTTACTTAGACGACAGGCTGATCAGGGGAGTCTCCCCTCAAGCGATAAGGCTCTCACTTCATCGCACCATCACGGTCCTCCAATACCTGGGCTTTGTTATAAACTTCCTAAAGTCTTACCTTGCTCCAACCCAATGACTGGAGTTCATTAGCTTTGAAGGCCTACTTTAAATTTTTAATCCACATTCTGCAGCCGGGTTAATTTTTGCATATTTCAGGGAAATTGTACCCGTCTTATTCAATATGTTCTAATAGTGATTTTCCTTCTGCTATGGTCATGTATTATATACCATTTGATAGGAATATTTAGTCAGAATTTTGGATCCCGAGAGTTTTGGGCTTGGCCTGGAAAGGGTTAGAGTGCTCTTAGACATTCAACAAGCCCGAGCTTTCCTTCCACAGGATCGCTGTGCCGACCTGACCGAGGAGGCAAATAGCATGCAAAGGCAAAGCTGGGTAACAGCTCTAGAAATGCTATTGCTCTTAGGACACATGGCCTCCATGGTCTATGTCATCCCCTACACTCAATTACACATGCGACAAATACAATGGACTCTGTCTTCTCAGTGAACGCAAGCAAAGTGGTGTCTGAGACAAGATCCACATCTCCCCGCAACTGATCAAATCACTTCAGTGGTGGTGTTCTCCATAGAACCTTCTCATTTGATCACCTTTTCAGATGCCTCCACCTCAATGTACCCTGACAATGGATGCTTTCAAGCTGGGTTGAAAAGCACATCTGAACTATCTAACCACACAGGGACTATGGACACAACAGGAATCTGCCTTGCAGATCAACCTCCTAGAACTACGGGCATTGACAAATGCTCTTTGGGTTTTTCAACCCCAACTTTCAACCCCAACTTTCAGGGCAACCTATTCTAGTCAAGACAGACAATGAAGTTGCCATGTTCTACGTGAACAAATAGTGGGGGATGGGATTCCGTCCCCTCTGTGAGAAAGCTCTCGCCTGTGGTCCCTTGCCATTTCAAACCACATAGTCTTGAAGGACTAGAAAGGGGGACTGTTACTTCTGGAGAGAAATCTGCAACTGTGAGTATATACTTCTGGTAATTTTCTAAAAATAATTCTTTGTATTAAAGCTACTTAATCTGTGAACCCACTGTTGTTTGTTGGATCAGTTAGGGCCTAGTAGCAGCAATTAAAGTTTGAATTTAAAACACAGAGGAGAGCTTTCTGGTTACATTTCATACCCAGCAGAGAGCTTGTAGTTTAAATGTAATAGTCACTCAGGGCCAAGTAACAGCAAAGTACTTTTAGTTTAAATTTAACACACAGAAGAGAGCTTTCTGGTTAAATTTAGTACCCAGCAGAGAGCTTGTAGTTTAAATTTCATAAGAAGTTAGAGCCTAGCAGCAGCTAAGAGCTATAATTTAAATCAAATCAGAATTTAGCTTACCTCAGCAGCACAAGACAGGGTACTGTGTAGCAGCCCTCTTTTAATAAGTGTTATTTCCCTACACCCCTGGGATAATCATAGCTTTATAGGTACTTACACATCTTAAAAGACAGGAGGTGCTTTCAGGTGAAGCTCATTACCCAAATCAGTCATACACTAAGAACCTGAGATTAATTAAGCTTCAGGTGAACAAGGTATATTAAACGTATTAGGTACAGTTTTATTGGTATAAATACCCATAGCAACCCCTAGTAAGTAAGAACTTAAAGATCTAGACACAAACTTAAAACTAAGATGCAGAAAGCAGTCCAGCAGCGGGATGGGGGCTTTCCAGTCTTTTGCATTGAGTGTCACATGTATGATTTTCTCCCAGTAGGTGAGAGGTCTTACGTGTGCACTAGGTGCAAGGAGCTCTTTTCTCTCAGGGAACAAGTCCGTTCTCTAGAGGCTAAAGTAGCAGACTTGGAAAACATAAGACAGACAGAGAGGTACATAGACGAGACCTACAGGGATATAGTCCTGAAGTCCCACCTCAAGTCTGGCAGCACCCCTGTTGCCATGGAGGAGAGAGGTCACGTGAGAGGAGATCATCACCCTGGTGTGGCAGGAAGTGATCCTGTAACTAGGACCTGTCCTCCAGGTGATGTAAAACCCTCTTGCACCGAGGAAGTTTCTCCAGGACCATGTGCCCATGAGGGAAGGGTTAGGACAGCCGTTATAGTTGGTGATTCGATCATTAGGCATGTAGATAGCTGGGTGGCTGGTGGACGTGAGGATCGCCTGGTAACATACCTGCCTGGTGCGAAGGTAGTGGACCTCACGCGCCACCTAGATAATGTCTTAGATAGTGCTGGGGAGGAGTCTGCTGTCTTGGTACATGTCGGTACCAATGACATAGGAAAATGAGGTAGGGAGGTTCTGGAGGCAAAATTTAGGCTTTTAGGTAGGAAGTTGAAATCCAGAACTCCCAGGGTAGCATTCTCCGAAATGCTTCCTGTTCCACGCGCAGGACCCAAAAGGCAGGCAGAGCTCCGGAGTCTCAATGCATGGATGAGACAATGGTGCAGAGATGAGGGTTTTGGATTTGTTAGGAACTGGGGAACATTCTGGGGAAAGGAGGGGCTCTTCCGAAGGGATGGGCTTCACCTTAACCGGGATGGAACCAGGCTGCTGGCATTAACCTTTAAAAAGGAGATAGAGCAGCTTTTAAACTAGATATTAGGGGAAAGCCGACAGTCGCCCAAGAGCGGATGGTTCGGAAGAATGTATCCTTGAAGGATACTACCAAAAGCAGAGAGGTTCCACAAAAGAGTAAAGTAGCCCAAATGTCCTCAAGTATGGAGCAGACAGAGCTTAAAGATCCCAATTTACCCATGTCTAACAATAGCCAAATTAACATGAATAAAATACATTCTCTAAAATGCTTGTATGCAAATGCTAGAAGTCTAAAGAATAAGATGGGAGAGTTAGAATATATAGCACTAAATGAAAGGTTAGATATGATTGGAATATCAGAGACATGGTGGAAGGAGGACAACCAGTGGGACACTGTGATACCTGGGTACAAACCATATCGTAATGATAGAGCTGATCAAATTGGTGGAGGGGTTGCGCTCTATGTTAGAGAGGGCATTGACTCAGAAAGGATTAAAGTTTTGCAGGAAACAAAATCTGCTGTAGAATCTATATGGATTGAAATTCCATATAAAAGGGGGAAGGCAATGGCAGTGGGGGTGTACTATCGAGCACCTGGACAGAATGACCAAATGGATGATGAAATGCTCAAAGAAATCAAGGAAGCTAACAAAAGTTACAGCACAGTAATAATAATGGGTGATTTCAATTACCCTGGTATCGACTGGGTCAGTGTCACGTCAGGACATGCTAGGGAGATAAAGTTCCTAGATGAAATAAATGACTGCTTCTTGGAGCAGCTGGTTCATGAACTGACCAGAGAGGAAGCCATATTAGACCTAGTCCTTAGTGGAACACCAGATCTAGTGCAAGAGATAAGGGTGTTGGGGCCACTTGGCAATAGTGATCATAGCATGATCGCCTTTGATTTAATTAGTGGAGGAGGGATAGTAAGGAAATCCACAGTACTACCTTTTAACTTTCGAAAGGGAGACTATGATAAAATGAGGAGAACAGTTAAGAAAAAACTAAAAGGAGCAGCTGCGAAGGTTAAAGACGTACATCAAGCTTGGGTGTTGTTGAAAAATACTATCTTGGAAGCCCAGACCAGCTATATTCCACCCTTTAAGAAAAGTGGAAGGAAGTCCAAAAAACTGCCAGCATGGTTTAAAGGTGAGGTCAGAGAGGCGGCTGTTGCCAAAAAAGCATCTTTCAGGAAATGGAAAAAAGAGCCAAACGATGAAACCTGGAAACAGCACAAGCACTGGCAAGTCAAATGCAAGGCATTGATAAGGCAGGCAAAGAGAGAATTTGAGAAGAAGCTTGCTGCGGAAGCAAAAACGCGAAATAAAGACCTTTTCAAGTACATTCGTAGCAAAAAACCTGTGAGAAAGTCAGTTGGTCCATTAGATGATAAAGGGGTTAAAGGAGCACTAAGAGGCGACAAGGCGATAGCGGAGAGACTGAATGAATTCTTTGCTTTGGTCTTTACTGAGGAAGATGTAGGGATGTTGCCCATGACTGAAGTGGTATTTAAAGGTGTGGAAGAATTGAAGGAAATATCGATACATTGGGAAGATGTCTTACAACTATTAGATAAACTGAAGAGTAGCAAATCACCTGGGCCAGATGGTATACATCCAAGGGTGTTGAAAGAACTGAAATATGAGATTGCAGAACTGCTATCAGTAATCTGTGAACTATCATTAAAATCATCTCTAATACCTGAAGATTGGAGGATCGCCAATGTAACACCAATTTTTAAAAAGGGTTCCAGGGGTGATCCGGGAAACTACAGACCGGTGAGCCTGACGTCAGTACCGGGAAAAATGGTGGAAACCATCATAAAGAATAAAATTACTCAGCATGTAGATAGTCACAACCTAATGGGAGACAGCCAACATGACTTTAGACAAGGAAGATCTTGTCTTACTAATCTGTTATGTTTTTTTGAAGGAGTGAATAAACAGGTGGACAAAGGTGAGTCGGTTGATATTGTGTATCTGGACTTTCAGAAAGCCTTTGACAAGGTCCCTCATCAGAGACTTTTGGCAAAACTAAAGAGTCATGGGATAGGAGGCAGTGTACTATTGTGGATCAGGAACTGGTTAAAATATAGAAAGCAGAGGGTAGGGCTAAATGGCCAATTTTCCCAATGGAGAAAGGTGAATAGTGGTGTACCCCAGGGATCTGTGCTGGGTCCGCTGCTTTTTGACGTATTCATAAATGACCTGGAAAGTGGAATAACGAGTGAGGTTATCAAATTTGCAGATGACACAAAACTATTTAAAGTTGTTAAAACCCAAGAGGATTGTGAAAAATTGCAAGAGGATCTTGATAAATTGGAAGACTGGGCATCAAAATGGCAGATGAAATTTAATGTGGACAAGTGCAAGGTTATGCACCTAGGGAAGAACAACCCAAACTATGGTTACACGATGCAAGGTTCCACATTAGGAACCACCACCCAGGAAAAAGATTTAGGCGTCATTGTGGATACCATGTTAAAACCCTCGGCCCAGTGTGCAGCGGAGGCCAAGAGAGCAAATAGAATGCTAGGTATGATAAGGAAAGGAATGGAAAATAAAACAAAAGATATTATAATGCCTCTATATCGTTCCATGGTGAGACCGCACCTTGAATATTGTGTGCAATTCTGGTCGCTGTATCTTAAAAAGGATATAGCGATTTTAGAAAAGGTACAGAGAAGAGCCACCAAAATGGTAAAGGGGATGGAAGGATACTCCTATGAAGAAAGGCTAAAAAGGTTAGGGCTCTTTAACCTGGAAAAGAGACGGCTGAGGGGAGATATGATAGAAGTCTATAAATTAATGAATGGAGTGGAACGGGTAAACGTAGATCGATTGTTTACCTTATCAGAATATAGAAAGACTAGGGGACATGCAATGAAGCTACAGGGTAAACTATTTAAGACTAATAAAAGAAAATATTTTTTCACTCAACGTGTAATCAAACTCTGGAATTTGTTACCGGAGGATGTAGTAAAGGCTGTTAGTGTAGCTGGGTTTAAAAAAGGTTTGGACAAGTTCCTGGAGGAAAGGTCCATAAACCATTATTAAGAAGTGACCGAAGATATCAATGCTTGACCCAGTACAAGCATTGTGGAACTTGTGTCTCTTGGGGAAACTGCTAGGTACATATGACCTAGATTGGCCACTGTTGGAAACAGAATACTGGGCTAGATGGACCTTGGTCTGACCCAGTATGGCATATCTTATGTTCTTATGTTCTTACGCCTCAGAGCAGTGTTTCTCCCAGGCAAACTTAATGTCCTTGTGGACAGGCAAAGCCGTGTCCATCCACACGAATGGACCTTGCATTGGGAGATGGCTACTTGGATCTTCCAAATATGGGGAATCCCACACATAGATCTTTTTGCCACTCCGCAAAACACAGAGCTTCCATTCTTCTGCTCCGGGCTTCTGTCGCTGCACCATCAGGCCCAGGATGCCTTCTTTCTATATTGGGGACAGGGACTGCTCTTCACATTCCCACTGATTCCCTTGATACAAAAACGCTTCTCAAGCTACAGGCTACAAGTGGCCCTTTAAGCGGCGTGCTCCTGCTCCTGCTGGAGCCATCACCTCACGCCACCGGGAGATCAAAAGGCAAGCGGCCATTTAAGCGGCATGCTCCTGCTCCTGCCGGAGCCATCACCTCACGCCGCCGGGAGATCAAAGGGCAAGCGGCCCTTTAAGCGGCATGCTCCTGCTCCTGCCGGAGCCATCATCTCACGCTGCCGGGAGATCAAAGGGCAAGCAGCCCTTTAAGCGTTGTGCTCCTGCCGGCGTGCCTGCGCCTGAGGGCCTCGCCAGAGGGCCCTTTGGCTTGGCCCTTAGGCGCGGGCTTGTCAGGCGCTCTGGTGTGGGCCATCCATCCTGCTCCTGCAATACACCGCAGCCCCCTGGATCTGAGTAAGCACGATTGCTCCTCCACCCATTGCCTGCATAGAACTGTTATCCACTGCCTGCTTAGAACTGCTATCATAGCCTGCGTAGAACTGTTATCCACTGCCTGCTTAGAATTGCTACCATTGCCTGCGTAGAACTGCTATCCATTGTTGCGCAGATCTGTTACCCACTGCCTGCTTAGAACTGTTACTATTGCCTGCGTAGAACTGTTTCCCATTGCTGCTTGAACTGCTACCATTGCCTGTGTAGAACTGCTATCCATTGTTGCGCAGAACTGTTACCCGCTGCCTGCTTAGAACTGTTATTATTGCCTGCTTAGAACTGCTATCCATTGTTGCTTAGAACTGTTACCCACTGCCTGCGTAGTACTGCTATCCATTGTTTGCTCAGACCTTGCTGACCTTGCTGCCCATTACCATGGCCCCACATCTCATTGTCATTCTCTTCCTCTTCCTCCCCAATTGCCTCCCCTCCTATCAACATCCTCCCTCCTCTTCCCCCTACGCTCTCCCTACCCTCCTCACTTCTCCCTCCACTTTGCCCCTAGCCTAGCACCCACTCTGGAGCCTCTCCACACTATTCCTCGCATTCAACCTGCCCCCCTCTCCTCACGTCTCCCTCTGTTCTGCCCCCTAGCCTAGCACCTACTCTTGAGCTTCTTCACAACATCCCCCGCATTCAGCCAGCCCCCCTCTCTCTTAGGCAACCCCATCCTCGCTTCCGCCATACTATCTCCACTTTACCTCGCTCCCTAATACTCATTCTCCTTCTCTCATCAGGTAACATCAACCCCAACCCTGCCCCCCCCGACTTCTCTCCCACACTAAAGAAAGTTCCTTACGTACCCTATCTAATCTCATCCACATCCTGCTCCTCCCTCCTTCCGCCCTCCCCCATTCATCCCACAGTCACTCAACCATTGACTTCAGCTCCAACCCTACCCCCAAATATAATCCCCCACATAACCTATCTGATGCCATCAATTTATCCCTCACTTCCCCTCCCTCATGTCCCTCTTGGAGAGCTCATACACCCAGACATACCCACCCACACCCTACTCCCTCTAAATCTTGGTACTACCCTAGAAATAGACCCCCATGCTACTTTGATAAGAAATCTCGGTACTACCCCAGAAATAGACCCCCATGCTACTCTGATAAGAAATCCACACGTAACTTATCCAATCTTATCCATATCCCTCTCCTCCCCCCCTCCGCTCTCCCGTTTACTTGCGCCTTATGGAACGCATGCTCAGTCATTAAAAAAACTACTTTTATTCACGATCTCTTCATCTCTAATGCCCTACACCTTCTTGCCCTGACCGAGACCTGGCTTCCCCCAGATGACACCGCATCCATTGCCTCTCTCTGCTATGGGGGCTACCTATTCTCCCATACACCTCAATCTACTGGCCGCAGTGGTGGCGTTGGCCTCCTACTCTCCCCCTCCTGCCAATTCCAACCCCTGCCACTCCAATCACACTCCCCCCCTTCTTTGAAGTCCACTCCATTCGCCTCTTCACACTACTTCCCCTTCATGTAGCTGTTATCTATCGCCCACCCGACAACTCCAAATCAACCTTCCTCACCGACTTCGACTCCTGGCTTTCTGCCTTTATGGATCCCTCCTCCCCCATTCTTATTCTTGGCGATTTCAGCATTCACGTGGACAACCCCTCTGTCCCCCATGCCTCAAAGTTCCTCACTCTTACCTCCTCGTTCGACCTCCAACTCTGCCTCACTGCCCCCACACACCTACATGGCCACTGCCTTGACCTAATACTCTTCTCCAATTCCACTCCTTCAAACTTCCATAAATCATTCCTTCCCTCATCTGACTATCACCTACTAACATTTACTCTTCAGCTCCCGCCATCCCAACCTCGTCCTATCTCCTCCGACCTATTTAGAAACCTTCATAATATTAATCCCCTGACTCTGTCCTCCACTTTATTTATTTATTTATTTATTTATCTATTTCTTCTATACCGCCCCTTCCAGAGATCAGGGGCGGTTTACATGGAACAATTTAACAGTTTTGTATACGTTCGTATAACATTACATTGAACAAGAACTTTTTAACTTTTTACATATAACAGAACAGTAAATTATTAAAACTATTTACAAGGTGTATATCTTGATCAGAAGTTTCTAACTTTTTACAGGGAATAGGCAGCGAGCTGACATTTCTATTTACAGGTGTTATTTACAAAAAGGTTAGGATACAGTGTAGTGAATTCACTATTCAAGTGTGTGTGTCCACCATTTCTCCATCTCTTTCCTCCATTTTACACTCCGAGTCCATCGATGAAACATTATCAGCATTCAATGCTACACTATCCTCAGCCCTTGACACTCTTGCCCCTCTCATCTCACGTCCTGTAAAACGATCTACTCCCCAACCCTGGCTTTCACCCACAATCCGCTATCTACGTATCTGTGCCCATTCTGCCGAATGAGCCTGGTCCAAATCCTACTCCCTGGAAGACCTTCTTCACTTCAAATTCATGCTTGGTTCCTTCCAGTCAGCCTTAGCACTTGCCAAACAAGATTACTATATCCATCTGACTAATTCCCTTGTCTCTGATCCTTGCCGTCTCTTTAACACCCTCAATTCTCTCCTCAAGGTCCCCCCGCCCCCAATCCCGCCCTCCCTCTCTGCCCAAACCCTAGCTGACTATTTCCATGACAAAATTCTCAAAATTACCCTCCAATTTCCTACCCCCTCATCTACCTCCCTTCCCCCCCATTTCTCCTCTCCCATCCATACTCCCCCCTGCTACCCTCTCCTCCTTCCCCTGATCTCTGGAGAAGAAACCGCAGTTCTTCTTTCCTCCTCCAAACCCACCACCTGTTCATCAGACCCTATCCCCACCCATCTCCTACGTTCCATCTCCCTCACCATTGTCCCCTCCATCACTCATATCCTCAACCTCTCACTCTCCACTGCAACTATCCCTGCTGACTTCAAACATGCTGTTGTCACACCCCTCCTCAAGAAACCCTCACTTGATCCCACATGCCCTTCTAACTATCGGCTCATCTCCCTCCTTCCCTTCATATCCAAATTATTAGAACGAGCAGTCCACCGTTGCTGCCTCGACTTCCTCACCTCCCAGGCCCTCTTGGACCCACTACAATCAGACGTCCGTCCCCTACACGCCTCTGAAACGGCACTCACAAAAGTCACCAATGACCTGTTCCTGGCTAAATCTAAGGGCCTCTATTTTATCCTCATCCTTCTTGACCTTTCTGCTGCCTTTGACACCATTGACCATGACCTTCTCCTCACCACCCTCTCCTCGCTTGGCTTCAAGGACTCTGTACTATTCTGGTTCTCCTCCTACCTCTCCCATCGCTCATTCAGTGTATGATCTGGTGGCTTCTCATCCTCCCCTACCCCACTCCATGTAGGTGTACCCCAGGGATCTGTCTTGGGCCCCCTCCTTTTCTCTCTCTATACCCAAGGCCTTGGCGCGCTTATCTCTTCCCATGGCTTTCAGTACCATCTTTATGCCGATGACTTCCAAATCTACCTTGCTACACCTGATATTTCTCCGGTAACCCAGTCCAAGATCTCTGCTTGTCTTTCGGACATCGCTGCCTGGATGTCTTATTGCCGATTGAAACTGAACATGGCCAAGATTGAACTCCTTGTCTTTCCACCCAACTCCTCCCCCCCACGTCCCCCTCTCTCAGTCCATGTGGATGGATCTACTATCCTTCCTGTTCCCTCGGCCCGCAATCTAGGGGTCATCTTCAACAGCTCTCTCTCCTTCTCCACTCATATCCAGCTTATAGCTAAGATCTGCCGCCTTTTCCTCTACAACATTAGCAAGATCCGCTCCTTCATCTCTGAACATACTACCAAAACGCTTATCCACTCCTTGATCTCCTTCTCACCTCGATTACTGCAACCTACTTCTCGCTGGTCTCCCCGTGAGCCACCTCCTTCCCCTCCAATCTATACAAAATCACGCTGCTCGACTAATCTTCTGCCAGCCTCGCCATGCCCACATTACTCCTCTCCTCAAGTCACTTCACTGGCTCCCTGTCCAATTCCGCATCCAATTCAAGCTTCTCTTGCTGACCTATAAATGCTTTCACTCTATGGCCCCTCAATACCTCATATCTCTCATCTCTCCCTATGTCCCCTCACGAAACTAACAAATCGCTTCCTTCAATGCCTTTCACCCGCACCGCAAACTCCCGATTGTGCTCCTTTCACCTTGCTGCCCCTCATGCTTGGAATAGTCTTCCTGCGTCTATGCGCCAGGCACCCTCCCTGGCTCTCTTCAAATCCAGGTTGAAGACCCACCTCTTCACCATTGCTTTCAGATCCTAACTTCCATCCTCATCCTACCCTAACCCCCATTAACGTCTATGACCAAACTACTGACCAAACCGTACCTTGTGCAGAACTGACTATTGCTGTACCTTGCGCAGAACTAACATAAGAACATAAGATATGCCATACTGGGTCAGACCAAGGTCCATCAAGCCCAGTATCCTGTTTCCAACAGTGGCCAATCTAGGTCATAAGTACCTTTCCTCCAGGAACTTGTCCAAACCTTTTTTAAACCCAGCTACACTAACAGCCTTTACTACATCTTCCGGTAACAAATTCCAGAGTTTGATTACATGTTGAGTGAAGAAATATTTTCTTTTATTAGTTTTAAATAGTTTACCCTGTTGCTTCATTGCATGTCCCCTAGTCTTCCTATATTCTGATAATGTAAACAGTCGATCTACGTTTACCCATTCCACTCCGTTCATTAATTTATAGACTTCTATCATATCTCCCCTCAGCCGTCTCTTTTCCAGGTTAAAGAGCCCTAACCTTTTTAGCCTTTCTTCATAGGAGTATCCTTCCATCCCCTTTACCATTTTGGTGGCTCTTGGTGACTAATGCTCTATACTGTTCTAACTTATGTTTTTTTCTAACTAGATTGTAAGCTCCGATGAGCTTGACTCTGACGGGCAGGGACTGTCTCTTGCATGTTGGCTACCTCTTGTAGGTCAGCTGTGCAGCGCTGCGTGCGTGGCGCTTTACAAGTGCTGAATAGTAGTAGTAGTAGTAGGCTGACAGGGGTTCATGATCCTTATAGCCCCATTTTGGCCTCGATAACCCTGATTTTCTCTGCTTCTTCGACTTGTTTAGACACAACCTCTCAGTCTGGGATCTGCACCCGACCTCCTCTTTCAGGACAACAGACCATCCTCCATCCCAGTCTTCACTCCCTACAGGTTAAGGTCAGCGAGCCATGCTGTTAGACCTGCCATAAGCGGTCAAAAGTGTCCTCCTTGCATCACACAAAGATTCCACCAGGCAATCTTATGCTTTCAAGTTGCGTAGGTTTGCGCTCTAGTGCTCCACAAAGGACATTGACCCCTTTTCTTGCCTGCTGGAGTCCCTTCTGGAATATCTCTTCCACGTATCCTTAACAGGTCTTCAAAATAAGGGCCCAATATTCGAAGACATAGGCACATGCTACACATGTAAAGGCCGGCTTTACTCGTGTAAAACAGCCATAACCATGTAAACCACATATTTAACAAGGCAGCTTGAATCGCTGATGCCCAGCTACCTGCACAGCACCAGGGGCCAAAGCCTGGGGCGGAACGGGAACATGTCACGGTGAAACCCATGTAAAGTGGATTTACAAAACCCATGTGTGTCTACATTGGACGTCACTAACTTCGTAGCCTTAAGCGATGACACCTGTGCATACGACCGCTGATTGTGAGCCGCTAACCCGTATAGTGGCAGAAAAGGGCATAGTAGAGCGAAGGGTGTGTGAGCAGGCCTGCACCCAAACCATACAGACGTAAAGTGCCGCACATGGTGATCCAAAGGTGGAGACGTGCATGCCGTGCCTGGGCACAGCGGAGTATCCGACAGTCAGTGCATACCCAGCAGCAGGCAGTGGCCCAGCATCCGAGATGCAGGAGCCGTGCTCCACATGTACACAAGCCCAGGGTAAGCTACCTGCAACTGACAGAGGAGGAGGTTTAGCAGAGAAACAGGCTGGATGGGGCAACATTAATCGAGTTGTGTGCTGCATACTCAGCGTGGACCTGGAGCCCTCCACATCCAGAAGCCAGGCCCTGCCGGTGACCATGATAGAAACATAGAAACATGACGACAGAAAAAGACCACAAGGCCCATCTAGTCTGTCCTTCCATAACAACAACTACAACAGTCCACTTTTTACCTTTAGAGATCTTCTGTGTTGGTCCCATGCTTTTTTGAATTCAGTTACTGTCCTCATCTCCACCACCTCCACTGGGAGACTATTCCACGGATCCACTACTCTTTCCGTAAAGAAATATTTCCGCAGATCACTCCTGAATCTATCTCCCTTCACCCTCATCCCATGTCCCCTCGTAGCAGAACTTGCTTTCAATTGAAAGAGGCTCTCTCCCTGAACATTTATGCCATGGAGGTATTTAAACATCTCAATCATATCACCTCTATCCCGCCTTTCCTCTAAGGTGTACATATTAAGATCCTTAAGTCTGTCCTCATATGCTTTATAATGAAGCCCATTAATCATTTTAGTAGCAACCCTCTGCACCGACTCCATCCTGTTCACATCCTTTTGAAGGTGCGGTCTCCAGAATTGCACACCATACTCCAAATGAGGTCGCACCAAAGACTTATATAGAGGCATTATCACCTCCTTTTTTCTGCTAGCCATTCCTCTCCGTATGCACCCAAGCATCCTTCTAGCTTTTGCCGTCGCCTTTTCTACCTGTTTAGCTACTTTAAGATCATCAGACACAACCACGCCTAGGTCCCGCTCTTCTTTAGTGGACAAAAGTACTTCACCTCCTATACTGTATTGCTCCCTTGGATTGCTGCAGCCCAAATGCATGACCTTACATTTTTTAACATTAAATCCCAGCTGCCAAATTCTAGACCATTCTTCAAGCTTAGCTAGATCCCTCCTCATGTTATCTACACCTTCCTGGGTGTCTACTCTATTGCAGATTTTGGTATCATCCGCAAAGAGGCAAACCTTACCCGACAGCCCTTCCGCTATATCACTAACAAAGATGTTAAAAAGAATCGGACCAAGGACAGATCCCTGGGGCACACCACTGGTAACATCCTTCTCCTCAGAGTGAGCTCCATTTACTTGTACTCTTTGTCGCCTCCCACCCAACCAATTTCTAACCCAAGCAGTAACTTTAGGGTCCATCCCTAGGGTGCTCAGTTTGTTTATAAGTCGCCTGTGAGGAACAGTGTCAAAGGCTTTACTGAAATCTAAATACACCACATCTAGAGCTCTCCCTCGGTCCAACTCCCTGGTCACCCAGTCAAAGAAATCAATCAGATTTGTCTGACAAGACCTGCCTCTGGTGAATCCATGCTGCCTCGGATCCTGTAATCCACCGGACTCCAGAAACCTCACTATTTTCTCTTTCAGCAGCGTTTCCAATAATTTACTCACCACTGAAGTTAAACTAACCGGCCTGTAGTTTTCAACCACATCCTTACTTCCGCTTTTGTGTAAAGGCACCACATGAGCCTCTCTCCAATGATGGTGACCATTGCCCTAGGATTCCTTGCAATTAGCAGCTTCCAGCATGTGATACGGGTGACTGTTTGAATCATGCAGGCCACTGCCAGCCACTGCATCGGAACATTCACCAGGGCCCTGCTGCGGAGGATGTGCCATTCATAGCCCTCCCCTGGATACAGCAGAAGCGGCAGGAGATCATGCAGGCGTTCTACAGTGTTTCTGGTTTCCCATCGGCGTTTAGATGTATAGACTGCACTCACATTGCACTGTGGGCACCATGGCTGGAGCAGAGGGCATATCGGAACAGGCATGGGTACACATCGAAGAACATGCAGGTCGTTGTGGATGCCAACATGAACTTCACTGATGTGTGCACATGCTACCAAGAGTCCTGCCATGATGTGTTTGTCCTTGCACAGTCCAGCCTGGGACAGGCAGCAGCCGGGGGGTCAGCTTGGAGATGCGTAGTTACACACCAAATTCAAAATTCTACTTAACATATTTAAAATATTAATCAAACTATCCCTAGACATACTACAACCGCTAATAAGAAAGGACCCAGAAAGCAGAATAAAAAGAACAACACATAAAAATCTTCTTCTCATCCCAAACACAAAATATGCAACAGAGCATTCACCATTTACGCACCAACAATATAGAATGCTCCATGAGAAAACCTGAGAGCCATAACAGACATATGGGACTTTACAAGAGCATTAAAACACATCTCTTCAAGGATCATTGTGGACTGACATAATGGCAATCACCTTATGGTCATACACCATACATCACTAAATATGCCTGTGATAGAATAACTAATTGCTGTAAGACTCCAAGTTAAGCCTTTCATAATGAAAGTTACACTATTAGCATACAAGTTAAAACTCCCTGTTATAATGTATTGTATGTTATATGTGAGTTGAAATGTAAACCGCTTTGAATCTATGATAAGGCGGCATAAAACCCCCCCCCCAATAAATAAATAAATAACTCGGTAAGAGTTGACCTTAGTGCCATTTTGGTCTCTCACAGACCACTGGATGGACAGCCCATCTCCTCACATCCCTTAGTAGCATGCTTCTTAGCCTCCCATTAAGCCACCTCCAGTGGCCTAGGATCTCAATGTGGTTCTTGTTCAACTTCTAAAGCCTTCATTTGAGACTTTAGCCACCACTTCACTGAAGTTTCTATCTTGGAAGGTACTCTTATTGCCCTCACATTAGCTCACTGCATGAATGAACTGCAGGCTGTGGTGGCAGATCCACCCTATACCCGGTTCCACCACGACAAGATGGTTCAGCATACCCATCCGCATTTCCTTCCAAAGGTAGTCTCCTCCTTTCATATGAACCATTCAGTTATCCTACCAATTTTCTTCCTTAAACCGCATGCTTCTTGAGCTGAAGCAACACTACACACCTTAGACTGCAAGTGAACGCTGGCTTACTATGTGGATAGAATGAAGGATCACAGAAGACTCTCTCAAATATTCATCTCATATGCTTCTAGTCATCTAGGCTTACAGGTGATGAAATGTACTTTATCCATACTGATAGCACATTGCCTCTTATGCACAGACAGGATTCTCTTTGGAGGGTCATGTCACTACTCTTAATGTGCAGGCTATGGCAACTTCCGTAGACAATCTCCATTCAGTATCCATTGAAATCTGTTGGGCAGCTACCTGGTCCTCTATTTTCTGGACAGAGACTCCCGTCGGGATGCTGTCTTTGGCCAAGCTGTACTCCAGCACCTCTTTGGGACTTAAACTCAACTCTTACCCTCCATCCTGGACTTCTGTAAGAGGCCAGACTATTATTGGATGAGTTTTGCCTCCTGGAATCAAGTCCAATGGCCCATAACTATTCCAGACTCTTCAGCTACAAGCTTTTGGCCTCAGGGATCACTGCTCTCCCCCATACCAGTCTGGAGCCTGGGAGCTAGTGAGTCCCATATGTGAAGACTGTATTCCTGAATGTTCCTGGAGATAGCGTAGTTACTCACCTGTAACAAGTGAACTCCAGGAACAGCAGGAATCAGTCTTCACAACCTGCCTTCCTCCCCTAGGAGTTGTAGGATTTGTTAATTTTTTTTGTCTTCCTCTCAGCTACAAATGGAACTGAGGAGAGGAGTTGGGAAGGCGGGAAGGCAGTCGCATAGGTACATGTGGGAAACGCCATTGGGGCCAATGGGTGACTATATGTGCATGTCTGCATATTTTCATGTCCTGCACATGCAAATTACACATATACATTTCATGTGGACAGCAAAACATGTGTGCACACCTGTGCCATGCACATATCCTGTGAAGCCGTGTCCATGCACATCTGGTGCACGTGTATGCCTGAAAAAACAATAGTCCACGCTAGGAGATCACAAATATGTCTGACACCTGACAGCTCCTACTTCTGGTCTAGCTAGGCACAGACCAAGAAAAATATGAATGATATTTAAACTCAAGGGAAAAACCAAATCAAAACAAAAACTAAAAGCCTCCTTAAACCAAAACCTTTAAGGGGAACCATTAACGGAGCTAGCCCTCTCTCCAGTTGGTCCATGTTAGAAGCAGGCTTTCCAATCAATACTTTCATTCATGCCATATAGCTCAAGTGTTCCAAGCTGAAAAATCCAGCGTTGCTCTCTCTGTAAGAGTGCTCGGTCAATATTACATCCTAACAGAGATGGAACTCAGGGATCGATCACCAAACAGCGGGGATCAGAAAAAGAGTACCCGACTTGCAGACAACACTTAAGAAGAGGAGCCTCCTCTATCTGGTGCTCAATTAGCCTGGTTCTTAGCTGGCACCGGGTCTTACTAACATACGCAAGATGGCAGGAGCAAAAAAGTATACACACATCATGAGAACTACAACATGTAGTGGCTTGCCGAAGATGGTAAGTGGTGCCTGAATAGGCACCAATCAGACTACACAGGCATAACAGACTGCCTCAACAACATGTCCACATGGCTGCACGACAACAACCTGACCATAAATTACAACAAGACAGAAGCACTCCTCATCACACGAAACAACAGCTTCAGCCCTCAATCAAAGTCAACAACGCAACCATACCGTTAAAGGATGAGGTGCAATATCTCGGAGTAACACTCGATAGAAGGCTAAACTTCCAATCACACATCAGCAGAACCACCAAAAACGCTTACTTCAAAATGAGAATAGTTAGACGCCTCAAACCACTCCTCACACACGAACACTTCCACACAGTCTGCCAAGCTCTAATAACCCCCATACTCGATTTCTGCAACCCAATCTATACCGGCATGTCAAAGCAATCGCTCAGACCACTACAAATGGCCCAAAACACGGCTGCACGAATCATAGCTGGTGCATCCAAACAAGACCACATCACCCCCATACTAAGAGAACTGCACTGGCTCCCAATCAGCTCACATATCAGATACAAGACAATCCTAAACATATTCAGGATCAAACACAAGAACTCTGCACTCAGCCTCATACCCCTCATACAACCGGACACCAGCACAAGACCCAGAAGAAGAGCCACAGCAGATACAATCAACACGCCAAAAGACTACACAAAGACATGCAAGTACACCACACGAAGGGCGCTATCAATGGCAGCACCTGGAATGTGGAATGCTCTCCCGGATGATCTGCGAGCCACAGAAGACACAAAGGACTTTAGGAAACAACTAAAGACTCATATATTCCTGGAGCACTACGGCCCGAACATATTTTGAGACCTTCAACCATGGACTAACAACTTCCCCGCATGCTCCTCGCACAATCTCTGTATAAAGCTCATGATGTAAATAGCGCACACTAATCATCACACACACATCACTGTACATTTATGCACACCTTAAACCCCAATACAATTCAATTGATTGTTTGCTGTGTAACCGCCTTGATTAAAGGAGAAGGCGGGATAGAAATACCATTAAATACAAAAAATAAATAAATAAAATGTGATTCTCCTAACATGACAGAGCACAAGGAAGAAGTCCCACAGGTTCTGTGGCCTAGCATAGAAACTTTCAAGGAGATGGAATTTGTTGCAAAAGAAGAACATAAAATCTCTTTCACGTTTCGGCTCCTTGTATGAACCATCCGAGATCTAGGATCCTGCAAACCTGAAACTAGCTGTACTGTATAAAAATGACATTGAATGATTCTAGTTAATCTGCCACTCAGTGGACTATATCGAGTGACAAAATATATGAACTTCTTTTCTGAAGAGGAGCCAGTTTTACGAGGATGGAGAAGCCATGACCAGTCATTGAACCGGGCCCGTTGTCGTGCTTTACGGACAAGATGTTCAGGATATCCATGCTGCCAAAAAGCTTGTTCCAACAAAGTTCCTTGTTCGTGAAACTGAGACACTGAGGAACAATTGTACCAAGGTGGATGAGCACTAGAATAATGCAAAAACAAAGGCCTCGACATTGGTTTCCAATATACAGAAGTACAAAACTGATCTAAAAATGAGATCAAATGATGATGAAAAGTTATAGAGAACTTAATGTGTGGATCACAGCCATTCAGCCAATGGTGAAATACTTGTAATTGCTCACTTGAACCATTCCATAACAAAAATATGTCATCAATGTTCCTTACCAAGGTATAAATGTTAGAGGAAAAAGAACAGCTAGACAACCGCTTGGCTTCAAATTCCGCCATATAGAAGTTAGCTATGGAGTGGGCCATTGTGGCTTCCACTACCATTCCGGCCACCTGCTCATAGAGTTACTTCAAAAAGAAAGAGGTTTTTTTTGTCATAGCAAGATGAGTGAGATGAACTATGAAATCAATAAATTCACTACTCAAGTCTCCTCTTTTAGATAATTTAGTATGAACCACTTGCAATGCACTGTCTTGAGGGATACTCGTATACAGAGATACCACATTGAGCATCCCGAGCAGACAGCCAGATGGAGAACCTTCATCATTAAGAGAGGACAAAAACTGTAGAAATTGAGCAGTGTCACGCTAATATAAGGAAATCGTGATCAGCAATGGACTCCAAAAGGAGTTCACAAACATAGATAGTGGCTCCAACATAGAACCATGAGATGAAACAATTGGACACCCCAGGGGGCAAAGTGGAATAACGAGTGAGGTAATCAAATTTACAGATGACAAAAAATTATTCAAAGTTGTTAAAACCCAAGAAGACTGTGAAAAATTTCAAGAAGATCTTTATAAATTGGAAGACTAGACATTCAAATGGCAGATGAAATTTAATGTGGACAAGTGCAAAGTTATGCACTTAGGAAAGAATAAACCAAACTATGGTTACACAATACAATGTTCCACATTAGGAACCACCACCCAAGAAAAAGATTTAGAAGTCATTGTGGATAACATCTTGAAATTCTCTGCCCAGTGTGCATTGGTGGCCAAGAAAGCAAATAGAATACAAGGTATCATAAGGAAAGGAATGGAGACTAAAACAAATGATATTATAATGCCTCTGTATCGTTTCATGGTGCCTTGAATATTGCGTGCAATTCTGGTTGCTGTATCTTAAAAAGGATATAGCAGCATTAGAAAAGGTACAGAGAAGAGCCACCAAAATGGTAAAGGAGATGGAAGGATACCCCTATGAAGAGAGACTAAAAAGGTTAGGGCTCTTCAACCTGGAAAAGAGATGGCTGAGGGGAGATATGATCCAACTAGAAGCAAGACGTCACGTCAGAAACAGTTCACAGTTGGGAAACGTGAGGTAACCAAGGATAGAACCAAATGTTTGTGTATAAAGGAGGCTTTTATTTACAGTACCATTGGATGCTGCCCACCCGACACAGGTCGTGTTTCGTTTAATAAAATTTCATCAGGGGTAAGGGGCAACTAAAAACAAAAACATCCAATAAATACATACAAAAAACACATTCAAAAAACATGACATTAATATATGCATTAAAATCAAACTAATAAATCATTAAAACATAACAATAAATAACTATATAAATGCTATATAAATAATTAAAACTAAATAAAACTGTTGGAATGCTATATAAATAAAACATAAAAGATTAAAAGAAGACAGGATGCTCACCCATATTAAACTATCAAAATCACCAAGAACACCAAGAAGAAGAGGAAAACAATCTGTGGGAAAAGTAAAAACGTATGCCCTACACATATATAACTTGTGTAAATTAATCATTAACTAAAAACATCAAATAACTACATAAATGTGCCAAAAAGCCGAATCCTTAAAAGTGATGCCATAAGATTCCCCAAGCCTATGCACTATCTAAAAAGACATACTCACTGGCAATCCTCTAAGGCAGTGTTTCCCAACCCAGTCCTATGGGGCACACCGGCCAGTCAGGTTTTCGGGATATCCCTAATGACTATGCATAAGATATATATGCATTAGAGATATCCTGCCAACCTGACTGGTTTGTGGCCCTCTAGGGCTGGATTTGGAGACCCCTGCCTTACACCTCTGTCATTTAAGATTGTGAGTGGGCAAGGTGCAGATGTCCTAGACATCGAAAGGGTATATAGAATGTGACACATTCCTCCTCGATTCTCACCACCACCAAAAAGTTGTCTAATAGACAATATTTTGGTGGTGGTGAGAAGTGAGGAGGAATGTGACACATTCTATATACCTTTTTGATGTCTTGGACATCTGCACCTTGCCCACTCACAATCTTAGATGACAGAGGTGTTAGGCAGGGGTCTCCAAATCCAGCTCTGGAGGGCCACAAACCAGTCAGGTTGGCAGGATATCTCTAATGCATATATATCTCATGCATAGTCATTAGGGATATCCCGAAAACCTGACTGGCCGGTGTGCCCCATAGGACTGGGTTGGGAAACACTGCTCTAAGGGACCAAAATTAAAAAGTCTCCTCTTGGCCCGCAAATAAATCTGATTAAAAAAAAAAGGGGCATATCATCACAATGAAAAGAATAAAAAAATAAATAAAACCAACCAAAAGAAATATATTAAAAACGTGCTTACACGGTACAATCAGCCGAAACCGGCTGCACTACGGGCCACAGGCGCTACAATTGGAAATGTGCCAAACACCTCGTATGCACCGCAGGATAGCTGAAAATAAAAACATCATGATTTAAAGACATGAAACGGGCGAAAAATAAAAACCACGTGGAGGCACCCAAGTAGGACTTACCACCATATGACACTCGTCTCACATATTAGCCAAACTTCCACAAGAAATGTGTAACATTGTACCACCGCACCGTTCACTAATGCATAAAAGACGCCGGCGCATGTGCAATTAAAAGAAGACCCAAAAAAGGGGAGGGACCAAAAAATGACGTCAGCCCCAGAGGCATACCCAATACCAACATGAATGAAAGAATGAAAAAACCCCGATCTTCACTCGTAAACCAAATATAAAATATAGCATCGTTGTCCTGCCAAACGTGAACTGTCACACATAACCACCTAAAAACGTCTATATAAAAAAATATATATACTGGAACTTAAATAGCTGTTACTCTTATATAAACGAAACAAAAAATATCTTCCTTTATTGAACAAGACAAACAAGTAACTCTACTGAAAAAGGGGGGGGGGGAGGGAATGCATACAAAATTACTCATACCAAATCTAAATATACTACGGTATCAACACCAGCCTATATTAAGCAAGACAAACGAATACTAACTCCTTTAAAAAGGGTAATTCATATAAAAGAGTAATTCATATAAAAATACTCATACCAAATCATAAATAAATAAATAAAATGCGGAACCCATACCAGCCTATTGCAAATCACATAAAGTGACATAAATACCAGACATTGGGGGATCAGACCACAAAATATTAAAAACATAAATACAAAAAAACATCACTCATAACTGGAACATAAAACACTGTGTAAAAACTAATGTACACAACCTGGAACACACCAAAAATCCTATATATTTCTATTTCATAAAAAGACCGAAAAAGCTTGTTCAGAGTTGAGACCATTGGGCGTCATAGAGTCTAACATAAAAATATATCTCTGTTCCAATTGCAATATGGTTTTATTGATGTCACCACCTCTCCAATTCATCACAACTTTCTTGATAACAAAGAACTTAATGTCCGAAATCTTATGTGCCTGTTGAATCCAATGTTCAACTAAAGGTTTCTCCATGTTGCCTCTCATGATCGCACTCCTGTGCTCTATTATCCTGGTACGGACGCAACGAATAGTCTTGCCTACATAAATTTTTCTGCATGGACATTGTATAACATATATGACGTGAGACGTCTCACAATTAGAATAGTCATTGAGCAAAAATTTCTTATGCGAAACAGGATGGACAAATTGCTTGATGGACAGTGCATGCACGCACACCGAACACCGACCACACTGATAATGGCCTTTGACTCTTGGAAGAAAGGACCGTTCCGTGAGGGCGGAAGGGACTAGTAGATTCTTCAAATTAACATTTCGCTTACGTGCTATTGTAAGTGGAATATCTTCAAAGCCTTCCAAAGATTGAACCAGATGCCACTCTTTTTTTTTTAATGATCCTAGTGATATCACGTGAAAGCGTAGTGTACAATAATGGGCAAACCATTCCTACATCCCTACTCTGCTGTTTAGGAGTGAGCAAGGATTCCCGTTCAGACAACCGTGCTCTTGCATATGCTTCTGAAATGTACTTGGAGGGATAATTCCTTCCCTGGAATCTATGTTCCATATCATGGGCATGAAGCTCAAAATCCCTGTTCTTGGTGCAAATCCTTTTGGCCCGGAGAAATTGGCCTATTGGTAAGTTCCTTTTCAGAGCCGGGTTATGAAAACTGTTGAAATGTAGAAGAGTGTTACGGTCTGTGGATTTCCTGTATAGAGATGTGATCAAACACTTGTTCTCAACCTGGATCAAAAGGTCCAAATAAGGGATACGTAAAAAGTCGTATGTAAGTTGAAATCTCAGATTATTATCTAGACCATTGATCCAAACATTAAACTGAGACAGAATCTCCTCCGACCCTTTCCACAAAATGAAAACATCATCTATATAACGAACCCATAATGTGATATTTCCTTTATAGGGACTATCTTTAATAAATTTTTCTTCGAACTCAAACACATAAAGGTTGGCAATGTCGGGGGCCATGGATGAGCCCATAGCGACTCCCTTGATCTGCTGATAGAACAACTCCCTAAAACAAAAGAAATTCTCACAAAGGGCGATCTTAGCCAACTCCAACAAAAAATATGTAGGGATACGTCTATTCGTGATTCTCCTAGATAAATACTTCTCAAGAATAAGTAAGGCCTCAGCTTGTGGGACATTCGTGTAAAGGGATTCCACATCCATGGTTACCAAAATAACATTAGAATCCAAATCTTGAATAGTATTTAAAATCTCAATAACATGGGATGAGTCCCTAACATAAGACCACATTGAGGTTATATATGGTCGTAAGAAAAAATCTAAAGATTTTGATATGGGCTCTAAAAGGGAACCAATTGCAGCAACAATAGGCCTTCCAGGAGGCGATATAAGGGACTTGTGAATCTTCGGAAGGACATAGATGGTGGGTGTTATTGGTGATGAAACAGTCAAAAATTCCTTTTCTTTCTTCGTTATATAGCCTATCTCGAAGGCAGTTTGAACTAAATTGTCTACCCTGTTTTTCAAACCTACTGTCGGATCATCCATCAAACGAACATAAAATGTACGATCCTTTAATTGTCGTTCTATTTCATCAATGTACGCTTGCTTATTCATCAACACAACAGCCCCACCTTTGTCTGCTGGTTTAATAATAATAGTGTTATTTCGTTGCAAGGATGTAATGGCATCTCTTTCGCCCTTAGAGAGATTACTATATGGAGAGGTAAAATTGGTACAGACCTGATGAACGCCTCGTAATACTGTTCTCTCAAAAGCAATAATTAATGGGTCGGTGGGTGCAGTGGGGCACCAAGTGGACTTCTTACTAATGACTGAAATATCTGACAAACTAGCCGGATGTGTATTAAAGTAATGTTTAATCCGCACTTTTCGGAAAAATTTGTAAAGATCCAAATTAATCTCAAACCTATCGGGATTCCTGGTGGGGACGAAAGACAACCCTTTATTTAGCAGGGATTCTTCATCTGCAGACAATTGGTAATCAGAGATATTGATGACATTATTAGAAAGTATTCCTCCCTAGTTTGGTCGAACCTAATTCCAAAAACCTCTGCCTCGTCCCCGCCCACGTCCCCTGTTCGCTAGAAAGGGGGCTGGATGAAATGCACGATCTTGATAAAATTGCCGATGTTGATTGTAAAACCGTGGTGGACCCTGCCCCCTCCCCTGCTCCCAGGGTGGGGGAGCCAGGTCGTGTGCTTTGTCCTGTCGGAAGGTCTTCGACTGATCCTGATTTACGGGTGGCATAAGATCCCGTGACCATCCCTGGCCACCTCCCTTCCAATACTTGTCCATATTAAAAAAAAGGGAATTCTTAGGGGCGTGATCAACCCTCTCCGGAGACTTCCTTGTGGAAAACAAGGAAGAAGAAGGATTAAAACCCTCCACAGATTCACTTCTACTCCTCTTCTTCTTGGGTTCAGGGGAAAGGGGTTCCATAGCAATACTCTCTTTACGATCAAAAGGGGAAGGTTTTTTCTTAATCCATATTCTATCACTATCCAATTTCTTGCTCCAGTGGTAGACATAACCCACTTTGTAGTCCTCTTCGTCTCGTTTAAACTTATCAACTTTTTTATCTTTGATCTCTTTTTTAAAAAGTTGAATGTTGCGCTCATGATCTTCATATACTTTATCAAAATGCTTGTCCTGATCCTTAAGGTTCCCTATTTTGATATCTAAATCACTCTTAAAGAGCTCAGATTTTTTATTGGCTGTGGAAATCAGTAAAATCATCAGATCAAGGGAACATTTATTTAAAATAGCGTTCCAACATTTAATAAAACCCTCATTACGGTATAGGCCTGGAGCCTTATTTATTCTCAAACCTCTAGGAATAATCTTAGCTTTACAGCATTCTAAGAGGTATGACGCATGGACCTCTTCTCTGACCATCTTCTGTGTCAACAGGACCACTTCTTCCCATTGAATAGAGGTATCATCATCATCTTTTTTATCGTGATCTATTAAGGGTTCCTGCGATGTAAACTTTTCAAGTGCGTCATCTCCAAAACTTAAGATGTCCTTCCAAGGGGAGAACATGCTGGATAATATAGTCCAACTAGAAGCAAGACGTCACGTCAGAAACAGTTCACAGTTGTGAAACGTGAGGTAACCAAGGATAGAACCAAATGTTTGTGTATAAAAGAGGCTTTTATTTACAGTACCATTGGATGCTGCCCACCCACGTTTTTAGGTGGTTATGTAAGCGGCGTCCCTGCTCCGAGGGAGCCGCTTCAGGCCAGCCCGCCCCCAACAACACTCCTGCCCAATCGGGGCAGTGGGAGTCCCGACCGGGCAGCTCCTGACTCCTCATAAGCGGCGTCCCTGCTCTGAGGGAGCCGCTTCAGGCCAGCCCGCCCCCAACAACACTCCTGCCCAATCGGGGCAGTGGGAGTCCCGACCGGGCAGCTCCTGACTCCTCATAAGCGGCGTCCCTACGGGGCGTGCCCGCGCCTGGCGGGCCTGCGCCTGAGGGCCTCACCAGAGGGCCCTTTGGCGTGGCCCTTAGGCGCGGCACAGAGGCGCAAACGACTCCACTAAACCAACAGGAACGCCACAGCAAAATCAGCAAAAGAACAACAGGAAGCACCACGATCCAATACAGCAGCATTCCAATACAACAGCGATCCACTACAACACCAAAGACACAACAAAAGCAACCAATGACCTCACAGCTCCCTGCAATCAATACCGAAGCCCAGCCTGGTCCCCAAACATCAGGTACCTTCACCAATCATGCCACCTTTCCTAGCCCCCATCTACCTCCTCTTGACCCTCTGCCCCCTCCCCCAATGCACTCAACAATCTACTCTGGCCCACTCAACCCACACTCACACACAAACCGAAACAAACTCACCCACAGGCTCAGCACACATCCACTCACATCACCAACCCCCCACACCATCTCCACATCACCATCTGTCTAATCAATGCACGCTCTGTTAGAAACAAATACCACATGCTCCATGACCTAATCACAACTGAGCAGATAGACATCCTATGCATAACAGAAACCTGGCTGACCGACACTGACACAGTACTAATGAACCAACTAGCCCCAGAAGGATACACCCTCCATCACCGCTCCTGAGAACACGCCAAAGGAGGCGGTGTCGCCATCATAGCAAGAACCGACCTTCACTTCAGGACCCATTCCTCAGAAACCACCACTGAAGCTGATCTCCTTACCCTCACCAACAAACACCTCTCAATATGTTTAATCTACCGAGCACCCACCGCAACCTCTGACCTACCAAGATTACTACAACACATATCAGAAAGCACCAGCTCGACCAAGGATCAAATCATCCTAGGAGACTTCAATCTCCCATCGCTTCAGGAAGATCATGCAACGACCTTCCACACCGCTATGACTGCAATGGATCTGGTACAGATTATAAAAGAACCCACCCACGAAAAAGGCAACACACTGGACCTCGTCTTCCTCAACTCCACAACCACCGCCACAGCAACAGACCCACGGATCTCGCCAGTACCTTGGTCCGACCACCACCTCATCACCTTATCCTACACGTACCAACATAAGACCAACAAGGATGATAACCACCACATAAGACGATTTAAACCATTTAACAAAAAGGACTTCTTAGACCAAATTCTACCCAAATTACAAACGAACTCCAATGACATCAATGACCTCATAGACAACTGGAATACTACGATCTCCACTGCGTCTGAAGCTCCAACAAACACAACCACCACCCGGCCCCTTTCCACAAGGGCTAGATGGTATACTCCCAGTCTCCGAAAGCTAAAAACAAAACTAAGGAGAACTGAAAGAAAATGGAGAAAAACCAACAACAAAAATGGCAAAATAATATACCTATACGAACTCAACGCCTATCACTATGAGACTGACAAAGCAAAGAAAATTTACCACATGAAAATCATCAACACCTCCATAAACAAACCTCGTGAGCTCTTCCAGATAATCAAAAAACTGACAAAAACACCACACAACTCTGACCAACTACCGCAGATTGCACCAGAACTACTAGCCCATCAATACAAACAACTACAACGACCACAAAGCCCACAGCTAACCTCACAGTCAACCACAGAGAACCTCCACCCCAACCTGCACAGTGACTGGTCCACCTTCAAAGAAACATCAACAGAAGAACTTTCAACCACTATCGCCTGCCTCCACACCACCACCTCCCCGCTGGACCCATGCCCCACTGACTGGATAAAGAAATCAAAAAATGAACTGAGCACACCATTAACCCGCATCGTCAACGAATCCTTCTCCAGAGGACACATGCCAGACGCCCTCAAAACCACGATCATCCGACCTTCCTTGAAAAAGCAAAACCTAGATCCTCTCAACCCTGCATCCTATAGACCCATAGCAAGTCTACCTTTCACAGCCAAAGTAATTGAGAAGATCGTCCAGCAGCAGCTTCAGGAACACCTGGATATTAACAACATACTCGACCCTCAACAACACGGCTTCCGCCCGCTACATGGAGTTGAGACCCTCATGACCACGCTGATGAACACCCTCCTCACAGGAATCCAAAACAGACACTCCGGATACGCCATGATCTTCCTCGATATATCTGCAGCCTTTGACACCATCTCCCACAACATCCTCATACACAGACTACAGACTATCGGGATCAAGGACAACATGCTGAAATGGTTTCAATCCTACCTAACAAACAGACAACAACTAATCCGCACCAGCGCCTCAACCTCCCCCAATTTCCAGCAACACCAGGGAGTACCCCAAGGATCCACACTGTCAGCCATGCTCTTCAATATTTACCTCCAGCCACTCTGCACACTCATACGCACACATAATGTCAGCTTCCACATCTACGCTGATGATATCATGCTCTACGCCCCCATTACAACCACAAACCCAACAAACACCCACCTATCAGCATGCTTCACCGCAGTCTCTAACTGGTTACAAACAAACAACCTATCCGTCAACATAAAGAAAACTGAAGCCCTCATAGTCACAAAGGACCCTAACTTCACACCACCCACACACCTCAACATAGGAACTACAAGCATCCAAATACGACCACAGATAAGATACCTGGGCATTATTATTGAGCAAGCCCTCACCTTAAAGCAACAGATCACTAAAACCTCCGGAACTATATTCCATAAGGCAAAAACAGTGCAACGTCTCAGACCCCTCCTGGAACATCAAGACTTCCGAACAGTGATGCAAGCCATGACACTCCCACATCTGGACTACTGCAACATAATCTACCATGGACCTCCAGCCACACACACCAACCCCCTCCGAACTGCATTGAACACCACTGCGAGAATCATTCAGAGCGCAAAGAAAACCGACTATATCACCCCAATACTGAAAGAACTACACATTCTCCCCCTTGAAGCACGGACAAAATACAAAGCCATCCTTCTCACCCACAAAGCTATCCATCAAACGCAGGACTCCCAGCTTCGCACCCTACTAGCACGCCCAGCCCACGGCAGATCTACTAGACAAGCCTCCAGCGTTTCCCTCACCATCCCCCACAAAAGAACCAAATGCTCGCAACGGACCTGCAACCGAGCCTTTGAGCTTTATGCTCCATCTTTATGGAACTCTCTACCGAGCTATCTCAGAAACAATACCAACCTTCTATCCTTCAGAAAACAGCTAAAAACCATCCTTTTCCAGGAATACTTCAACTCGACCCCCACCGAAAAACCCACAAACCACTGAGCTCACCCACAATGAGCCCCTAACTCAAAACTACCATGTCTATGTCCCATGTCTGTCCTTTGTCCAAAGTCTGTCCTATGTCAAAATCATCAATGTTGCCTCCCCGGTGATGGCCCCACCCTTATACTTAATTCCCCCACCCCTATGTAACACCGCTTTGACTCGGTGAAAAGCGGTATATAAATACAGCTAAATAAATAAAAATAAATAAATAAAAATTATGTGTGACGGTTCACATTTGGCCGGACAACGATGCTATATTTTATATTTGCTTTACGAGTGAAGATCGGGGTTTTTTCATTCTTTCATTCATGTTGGTATTGGGTATGCCTCTGGGGCTTTCGTCATTTTTTGGTCCCTCCCCTTTTTTGGGTCTTCTTTTAATTGCACATGCGCCGGCGTCTTTTATGCATGAACGGTGCGGTGTGGTGGTAAAATGTTACACAGTTCTTGTGGAAGTTTGGCTAATATGTGAGACGAGTGTCATATGGTGGTAAGTCCTACTTGGGTGCCTCCACGTGGTTTTTATTTTTCGCCGTTTCATGTCTTTAAATCATTATGTTTTTATTTTCAGCTATCCTGCGGTGCATACGAGGTGTTTGGCACATTTCCAATTGTAGCGCCTGTGGCCCGTAGTGCAGCCGGTTTCGGCTGATTGTACCGTGTAAGCACGTTTTTAATATATTTCTTTTGGTTGGTTTTATTTATTTTTTTATTCTTTTCATTGTGATGATATGCCCCTTTTTTTTTGATTCAGATTTATTTGCGGGCCAAGAGGAGACTTTTTAATTTTGGTCCCTTAGAGGATTGCCAGTGAGTATGTCTTTTTAGATAGTGCATAGGCTTGGGGAATCTTATGGCATCACTTTTAAGGATTCGGCTTTTGGGCACATTTATGTAGTTATTTGATGTTTTTGGTTAATGATTAATTTACACAAGTTATATATGTGTAGGGCATACGTTTTTACTTTTCCCACAGATCGTTTTCATCTTCTTCTTGGTGGTGATTTTGATAGTTTAATATGGGTGAGCATCCTGTCTTCTTTTAATCTTTTATGTTTTATTTATATAGCGTTCCAACAGTTTTATTTAGTTTTAATTATTTATATAGTATTTATATAGTTATTTATTGTTATGTTTTAATGATTTATTAGTTTGATTTTAATGCATATATTAATGTCATGTTTTTTGAATGTGTTTTTTGTATGTATTTATTGGATGTTTTTGTTTTTAGTTGCCCCTTACCCCTGATGAAGTTTTATTAAACGAAACACGGCCTGTGTCGGGTGGGCAGCATCCAATGGTACTGTAAATAAAAGCCTCTTTTATACACAAACATTTGGTTCTATCCTTGGTTACCTCATGAGGGGAGATATGATACAGGTCTATAAATTAATGGATGGAGTGGAACGGGTAAACGTAGATCGATTGTTTATGCCATCAAAATGTAGAAAGACTAGGAGACATGCAATGGAGCTACAGTGTAACCCATATAACACTACTTAGAGAAAATATTTTTTCACTCAACACGTAATCAAACTGTGGAATTTGTTACTGGAGGATGTAGTGTAGCTGTTAGTTTAACTTGGTTTAAAAAAAGGTTTGGACAAGTTCCTGGAGGAAATGTCCATAACCCATTATTAAAGGGGACCTGGGAAATCCATTGCTTGTCCCAATACAATCATTGTGGAACCTGTGTCTTCTGGGGAAACTGCCAGGTACTTGTGATCTAGATTGGCCACTGTTGGAAACAGGATACTGGGCTTCAGGGACCTTGGTCTGACCCATTATGGCATATCTTATGTTCTTATGTTCTTAAATGGGTCTTTATGGATCTTGGGCAAAATAAAAAATTGGGAAATCCTAGGATAAGGCACATTAAGAAACAAAAGTTCTTTTCGGTTAATAAACTTGTTATCTAAAGCTTGCATTGTAAGTGGGAAGTAGGATCTTGAGAAAGCGGTAAATACGTATTACAATCAGAAAGCTGTCATAAGACTTTATGACAGTATGAAGCATGGTCCCAAACAACAACCGCTTCTCCCTTGTCTGCATTATGGATAGGATACCCCTACCCATAATGTAGACAAGCTCTGTTCCCTGTAAAATAGTTCTCTCCAAGTTATAATACCCTGTTCAATGTAATTTCAGTTTGTTCAATGTAGACCTTCTTGATATCATGAAAGGCGGTATATAAGAAATGTTAAATAAATAAAATAGCTGGAGTAGCGCCTCCCTTTCTACAGGGGAAAGAGTCGATAGACTTTTATGCACTGGAGACTGTTCCATTTTTACTAGATCTCGTAGAACAAGTTCTTTGAACCAATGAATGGCTGGAGGTGGTGGAGTAGATGGAAACCAAGTTGAGCAAAATGGTAAAGAAACTCAATTAATGGATCCTTGGTCTAATTCAGCTGAAGTGTCAGAAGAAGCTCCTGCTGAAAAAAAAATACCTTAACATGAAGTTTGTGTATAAATTTCTCTAAATCCAGACGTACATTAAGAGTCATGCTGAACTTAAGAAACATAAGAGAGACCATTTTTCAGATCTAGAAATTGGGCATCAGTAAGAGATTTGGATGACAGATTAACAAGACATCTTGCTCCACTAACCCCTGTAACCTCGTCCATGGGCATCTGGAATTGTCCATCTATTTCCAGCAGCCTCAGCCTCTGCGCTTCCTCAGAGGCTTGCCAAGCTTGAAAAACTCTTCCCCTTCTGATGCACAAAGATCGGAGGTTCCTGACTCTTCTGCCAAATTACAGGAGACAAATTTTGGTTTCTTCTGAGCAGGATCATCCAGGGGTAAACATAGCCCTGCTTGTAATCTGATTCATCCCAACTAAGCATAGAGCATTTAAATTTTATCGATTCAGCCCGTAAGCTGTCCATTTGAGTTTGTAGCTTTTGAAGTTGCACAGCATATGTTTCTGCATTCTTAATGGTCTTAGGCATTGCCTTCTTCACTTCAAACTCCTCTTGGGTCTTATCAAGAAAAAATTCGGTGGTGTTGACTGTTAACATTATCAAATCAAGCACACACTTATTGAGAATCTTGTTCCAATCATCTACAAAGGCAGCATCTTCTGCAAATAACTGCAGTTCTTTTCTAATCCTCAGTCCGCATGGAATGTGCTGATGTCTGATATATTTGAGCAGAGTCGCATGATGCAATTCAGAATGAATTAAGCACTTCCATGTGTGCATAAGTGAAGCCCAGGAGGTGTTGTCAGTATCCTCTGCTGGTGACTCGAAAATGTTGGACTTTTTAAGGATCTCCTGAATCTGTCCTTCAAAGAGGGAAAGCCTTTCTTGCCACAAAGGAGGATTAGACAACATAGTTCAAATTCTTCTCACAGTGCAGATGAAAACTATACTAGAACAAATGGATTCTACTCAAAAATGCATAACATAGTAACATAACATAGTAAATAACGGTAGTCTGCCCATTAGATAGTTAAGTTTATTTTGATTTTATCCTGTTGCTGTAAAGGGATCTATTGTGTCTGTTCCATGCCATTTTAAATTCTGTCACTGTATTTGCCCCCACCACTTCCATCGGGAGGGCATTCCAAGCATCCACCACCCTTTCAATAAAAAAGTATTTCCTGACATTGCCTTTCAATTTACCCCCTTGCAGCTTCATGTTATGCCCTCTAGTTTTACAGCCTATCAAGCAAGACCTTCATATCAAATAAGAGGAAAAAGACCTCAGTTACTCATGGAGTAAAAAATAACAAACTCCAATGAGTGTAGCAATCCAGAACTTAACCCTTTCAGACCGTATGTACACTATAATGGACGTCATGTTTATTCATTGAATTCCATGTATATATATATATGGTGTCTGTGAAAAAAATTCAGGTCTGAAAGGGTTAAGAAACCCAGAAGAAACTGCTGAAACATACATCACTGGTCAGAGAAAAAACCTCTTAAAAACTAAATAGAAAGCTTAGTTGACAATGGCAAATAATCATTAAATCTGCACAGTGTGCTCTTGCATCATCCGGCATGAAAATGTAACATAGCAGTAGTTTGACAGTAATAGAAAATATCAAAGGCTTAAATACAGCTGCTGTCCGAGCAATAACTTAGCAGTAGTAAATTTGCTTGACTGCAGTAGAAGATATCCAGGGCTTGCATATACAATGGAAACGCTATGGGAAGGACTGGCCTCATTGAATCGCTCTATGAATAGACTTTGTGGGACGTTTCAGTCTGAACTTAATGTGGTTAGAGATTCATCTGATTCTTTATCTAGGGCTCATGAAGAGCAAGTTAGTAGGGTTAATACCCTAGAGAAGGAGGTGGGGGAGGTGCGTAACTTGCTTCATGCCCAGCTGAAGGATAGTACTGTGGCTGCTAGGAAAATGGAGTACCTGGAAAACCAGGTCCGGCGTTGCAATCTCCGGTTCCTGAGTTTTCCCAGGTCTCCAATACTATCAGCGGTTGAGATGCTGCGGAAGTATTTTAGGGAGGTTTTAAAAATCTCCCCGGAGCAGTATCCCCCCTTGACTAGGGCTCAGTACTTATCCTTGGGTAGTGGAAGTGGAGGAGGTGAGGCCTCCCCCGTTTATCCCGGTTTGGGGGATCTCACGGGTCTCCTTGAGAGTTCCTTGGAGATTGCAGTGGAAAGAACTACCCTCCTTGCCACATTTGCCTTAGAGACAGATAAAGTTTTTATTCTTAAAATGTATTTCCGAAATGCTAATGAAGAGTTTATGGGTTCAAGAGTTAGGGTATTTCCTGATTTATCACGTATTACTCAAATGAGAAGGAAAGAGTTTTTGGCTCTTCGCACTAGGACTTTGGCCCTGGGTGCTTCCTTCCAACTTAAATTTCCTGTTAAATGTTATGTTAATTTTAAACAAAAGATGTATTTGTTCTTTGACCCTAAGCAGCTGTTAGCGTTTTTGGAACTTAGGGAAAGAAGCGATATTGAGGCTGTTTCACCTTCTCATACAGCTGACGTATGAGTCTCCCATTCGCCTGTTATGATTATTTGTGTAATGGCTAAGATTTCTGTGTCATTATTTTCTATGTTTCCTAGTACTCCCCTATTTCTTAAATTTTGGGGTCTAAAATGGGAAAGATGAGTAGGTGATAGTTTATTTCCTTTTGAAAAATTTGGTGGTTGTTTCCATTTTTCTGTTTCATTCATGGATATTGTGTGGATGTTCAAGATTTATTAAACTTATAAATAAAAAGTTTAATAAAAAAAGAAGATATCCAGGGCTTAAGCAAAGCCATTCTCCAACACCAGGTGTTTCACCAAACAAGGCTTCATCAGAGAGTATGAATCTTCACATACAGGCTTATTCCATCCCGGACATACACCCCTTCTGTACGTCCAGTTTCACCGGACGTACAGAGTGGGTTGTGATTCTGATCCCGCGGGGCACTATAGCCCCGCGGGATCAGAATTGCGATCAGTCCTGTACATGCAGGCCAGTACAGCGATTCAGCCCAGCCTGCATGTACTGGAAAAGCCCGACTAACTCATTGGGGCTTTTGAATGGAGCAGCGGACCATGGTGTCCGGTTGCCATGGCACCACGGAACTATTTAAAAGCTGTGATGCTGGCCGCTGGACTTCAAAGGAGATTTCCCCACAGCCCGACCCCCGATCTGGCCTCCTAAGGCCAGGGTTGAGCTGCGGGGAATGTCCTTGGGCCCACCCTGCCCCATCTGTGGCCCAGGCCCAAAAAAAAATCGTCCAGGGAAGTTATTCTACCTCCGAGGTGGAATAACGTCCCTGCACAAGTCACCAGCCCTGGACGTACAGGGTCAACATTAGAATCAGACCTGTACTCCCGCCCTCATCAAACTTCCCCTCACCACTGGCTGGGAGGTTGGACGCTAGCGGGGGAGGCACGAATAGCAGGGATGGACATTCGTGGCACAGAATCGGACCCATAGCCCATGAGTCATGCAAACCTGTCAATAAACAAAAATGATCAGCATAGGCACTTCCATATCAGGGGAACAGTGCCTTAAAAAGTTAGAAACATATCTTGCCAAGTCCAAAAATCAAAAAGAAGATCAAAAATAAAATCAAAACCAGAAAAAGAAAGAAAAAGAAAAAGAAAACAGAAACTTACAGCCTGCAATAGGGTAAAGAGCGTATCAGTGTGTCGGGAAAATCTACCAGTTAAAAAATGCCAAGCATGCGCTATATAAACTCAATGTAGTGACATAGGTGGAACTCAGTGTAGTGACATGAAGAGAACCCCAAGTTAAACACAGGCTGAACAGCTGGCCACAGACCAAGAAAAATATGAATGATACTTAAATTCAAGGAAAAAAAAAAACAACAAAAACTAAAAGCCTCTTTAAACCAAAACCCTTAAGGGGGACCCTTAAAGGAGCCAGCCCTCTCTCCAGTTGGTCCATGTTAGAAGCAGGCTTTCCAGTCATTACTTTCATTCATTCCATATAGCTCAAGTGTTCCAGGCTGAAAAATCCAGTGTTGCTCTCTCCGTAAGAGTGCTTGGTCAATATTACATCCTAACAGAGAAGGAACTATCTGACCGATCATCAAACATGGAGATCAGAAAAAAGTGCTCGACTTGCAGACAATGCTTAACAAGAGGACCCCCCTCTATTCGGTGCTTCAGTTTACTACGATGCTCATTTAGTCTGGTTCTTAGCTGGCACTGGGTCTTGCCAACATACGCAAGATGGCAGGAACAAAAAAGTATATATACACAACATGAGAACTACCACATGTAGTGACATGCCGAAGATGGTAAGTGGTACCAGAATAGGTAAATGTGATTCTCCGAACATGACAGAGCACAATGTGACAAGGCAGAGCTGTCAGAGCGCAAGAAAAAGGGTTTTAAACACACTTTTTACTCTGAACCTGCCATAGATACAGGGCAAGAGAGGGTTAAAACCTCAGCACACAAAGTTGCAGGGCAGGAGAGATGTGAAAGGGAGCCACACCCTAGCTCTAGGCTGACAGGGAGAGCTAGCCTATCAGGGAAAGGGGTGGACTCTCGCCTGATTGGACAAACCAGTCCTCATAACCAGGAAGTGGTAGTTGCAGAGGAAGAACAGGAGGAGGAGGAGAACGAGGAGCTACACAGGCAACAGAAGCTGCAGGAACGGAGAAAGCAAAGTAGAGATTTACCTTTGGCACAGCCAGGAGAAAGGGACTCCAAGGAAGCAGATACAGCTTTGGAGTCAGGCATTCTTTTCAGAGAGACAGAGAGAGCCTTGAATTCCCAAAGAGGCAGAGCTCGGAGCAAGAGGGACCAGGTGGGAACCAATTACTTGGACGGTTGCCAGCCACCTTGCACAGAGGAAGCCACGTCTCGGGGAAAACAGCTGGAAGTCCTCCCAGGAAGGAATAGCCCTCAAGCAAAGCCAAAGCAGGTCAGAAAAGCTTATAAGTCTTTTAAACAAAGTATAGAGTCTTTGTCTGAAAGGGACAGAAGCATTTCTGCTGATAGTTTCCCTGGGAATAGACAGACAAGAGAGAAACTGGGTGGAAGGGAAATCCCAGTGTATGAAAGACAAACGTTGCCTCACAGCAGAGAACGTGTCAGAACCTGCAAGCTAGAGGCTAGCACAGGTGCACCTCAGCATGCTCTTAATTGGCAGCAGCGTGACACAAGCCTAGATACAGATTCTGATGAACAGGAGATATTAAGAGTGCCTGTAAAGCCTAGTCAGAAGAGATATGTACCTCCTCACCAGAGGATAAGACCCGGGCAAGACAAGGAAGAAAGAAATCCTTATGCTCAGCTCTTTAAGAAGGTTAATAAACAGATATCCCTGCAAGAGCGCAGGACAGTTAGAGAGAAGGGAGATAAGCAGTTACAAAGTCTCCTCAAACACCTAAGAGCACTAGACTCGAGTAAGCCTTATATTCAAGAAGCTCCAGTTAGTGAAGAGGAACCGATGCAAACTGATATTCCATTATCCTATAGTAGTGGCTCTGAAATGGAATGTGGTATCTGTCAAAGAGACTTTTAATGAACAGCTTAAACATATGCAATATTTTAAGGCTGTTATAAAAGTGTTTTAGAGATTGGAGTTTAAATGCAGACAAGAAGTTTGTCTGACTGCCAATCCTATTTAAGTGCATAATTCTAAGAGAAAGCTTCAGGAAACATAGATGTCTTCTGGGAGAAGTTTTACACAGAAGAAGCATTAAGCTCATGGAAGAAGCTTCAGTTTACTTGGAGGCTAGAAGAGAATTACCCATGTAAATGTGGACCAGAAAAACCACAGCTTTGGAAGTTCTTTATTGAATGTCTTATGTGAGAAAGAGTATCGCTGTTAAGAAGAATATAGATGTTCTGGAAAGTGAAATGCAATAAGAGAAGCTGATCTTTGATTTACCTGTTATTTATTTATTTATTTATTTATTTTTCTTATATACCGCGCTCATAAATCAGTGCGGTTTACACATGAACAAATATAAACACAATGGTACAAACAGCATTGGTTTTTTACAATGAACAAGGTAAATAAACTTGGTAAAACATGGTAATTATATACCCTGAGAAGTATCAGGAAGGCTGTTATACCGGACTTTATCTGTTATGTTTTGATATCCTTTGACCTCTGTTTCGGGGGGAAGAAAACCTGCTGGGAACAATAAACCTATTGTTTACCCTCAACCTACTTTGGCTGTGATCACTGGGCTACAACTACACAAGCACATCCAGGGAACAGCGATAACAGAGTAACATATGCTGTGCCCCCTCTCTTTACTGCCACCATACTGGGGTAGGCGAGGGAGGGGTGTCACAACAAGCAATAGGTCCCACAGGCTCTATGGCCTGGTGTAGAAACTTTCAAGTATATGGAATCTGTTGCAAAAGAAGAACATAAAAGCTCTTTCAAGTTCCTGTTCCTTGTATGAACCATGACCAGTCATTGAACTGGGCCCATTGTCGTGCTTTACGGACAAGATGTTCAGGATATCCACACTGCAAAAACGAGTAGACTGTCCTTCAATCAAGGTGGATGAGCACTAGAATAATGCAAAAACGAAGGCCTCGACATCGGTTTCTGATATACAGAAGTACAAAATTGATTATCATGCAATTTGACCAAAACATCCAAAAACGAGATCGACCCCCTGTACCCCCTCACCTCACACTTGGCCCTATGCGCAGGTGTCCCCCATCTAACTGTGCAACCCCAGACAATCGGCCCTGAATATCCAGGGTCGCATCCCTGCCTACCATTTGCCCTCGTTCCTCACATGTCCCACCCCTCCTGCCCACGAACAGAGCTGCCCGCACAAGTGGCCTGTACATGCGGGAAGCTCTGCAACTGTAGGAGAGATCCAGCATTTAAGTGGGTCTGGACAACCAGATCGGACACCCAGACCCATTAAACGGACATCGGAATGACCCCCACAGCTTCCAATCTTCTGCTCCAGGCTTCCGTCCCTGTATCGAAAGGCCCCGGACACCTTCCTTCTTCACTGATAATCCAAAATGCTGTTCAAGCTACAGGCCAACAAGGGCTCCATGATACTCATAGCCCCTTTTTGGCCCCTTCAACCATGGTTTCTTCTGCTTCTTCACCTTGTGCAGTTTTTTATTTATTTATTTATTTAACAGGACTTGTATACCGCTTTTTCCTAAAATCAAAGCAGTTCACAATGAAGTTCAAAATCTTACAATAAACAGGGAAGAAGAAAACAGGGATTAAATTAAATAAACTTATTTACAAAACTAACTATATGAACATAAAAGGAAATAAAAGGGGAGAACAACAAAATTAGTAATAAAATGGGTAATCATGTGATATCACCAAAAAGTTCAGAGTAGAGTGTTGTCTTCAGGTTCGTTTTAAAATCCTTAGCATCAGTGATGACTCTGAGATAGTCAGGGAGTAAATTTCAAAGGGAAGGAGCAGCTAATGAAATAGCTCCTCTTGATGTTATTTGCTTGGCTTTTAGGGATTGCTAAGATGTAACTTTTGGATTGCCTTCTGGGTCTGTTATTTGAATCAATAGTGATGAAAGATTTAAGAATAGCTGCAGTAGAGTCATGTATGATTTTAAAGATGATCAGAATAGACATATTTAATACGGGATATGATAGGCAGCCAGTGAAGTAGGTTCAGAAGGGGGGTGACATGGTCTCCTCTAGAAGTCCCAGTTAAGATGCGTGCTGCAGTATTCTCTACCATTTGCAGAGGGCAGATTGATTGTTTGGATAGTCCAAGGTAAATAGAGTTACAGCAGTCGAAAGATGGTGTTGTCTGGAAAACAGCACGGAAGTGATCATAGTTAAGCAGAGGTTTCAATCTTTTGAGGATATGCATTTTATAATAGGCTGATTTGGCTGTTTAATTGATATGAGAGCATAAGTTTAGATTACCATCAAGCATATTTCCAAGATATTTCACCTCAGGTTTTACAGGTATAGTGATGTTATTCATAAGTATTGACCTTGGGGGAGAAAAACATGTATTGCGAGTCACAAAGAGAGCTTCAGTCTTACTGTAGTTAATATTTAGGTTGTTATCCGATAACCAAGTAGTAATGTCATCCAGACAGAAGTAATTAATGAATAGTCCGGATTATCAAGGTTTATAGGACTGTAGACCATTATATCATCAGCATAAAGACTGTAGAAGATTTTGTGTTTTTTGATTATATTGCAGATAGGCTGAATGTAGATATTAAATAAAAGTGCTGACAGTGAAGAACCTTGTGGAACACCTTGACTAGATAGGAATGGTGAAGAATTATTTCCAGATTTTATGAGTTGGTGTCTGTTACGGTAGGAGTGGTACCATTGTATTGTATTTCCAAGAAGCCCTAAGTCATTTAGTCTGCTTAGTAAGATGTTATGTGATGTGGTGTCAAAAGCTGAGGATATATCTAAGAAGATTAGAAGAAACCCATTCTTGTTATTGTCTATTCCTTTTCTAAGGTCATCAAACAGGTGAATGAGGAGTGTTTCAACACTATGATTTGGTCAAAAGCCATGCTGGTGAGGGTCAAGAGAAGCATGTATGTCAAGATGGTCTTGTAGTTGAAGTTGTACTACTTTCTCTATGATCTTTGTAAGGAAAGGAAGATTCAACCTCTCATACTCGGATGTGTGCCCTTACTCCTCTCTCAGGACAAGGGACGATCCTCCATCCCAACCTTCACTTCCTTCACTTCACAGCATGGCTGCTGAAGGGATAGTGTTTGCTGACCTTAAGCTGCCACAGGAGGTCAAGGATATCCTTTTTGCATCATGCAAGCAGTCCACCAGGTGATCTTATTTATTTTATTTATTTATTTTATTTGTGCATTTTTTTATACCGCTCCTTCCAGAGATCAGGAGCGGTTTACAGAGAACATGTCAAAAACATTAACATTAAAATTGAAATTAAGTTATGCCTTCAGGTGGTGAAGGTTTGTCCTCTAGTGATCCCCAAAGGGGATTGAACCCTTTGCCTCCCCAGTGGAATCCCTTTTACAATATCCACTCCAATTGTCCTTGACAAGTCTTAGGTCTACTCTGTAAGAGTCCATCTTCGTGCCATTGAGGTTTATCACGAACCACTGGGCGGACAGCCTATCTCCTCACACCCCTTAGTAGCACACTTCATATGGGGTCTCCTACTGTCCAAGCCACCCATTAAACCATCTCCAGTGGCCTGGGACCTCAACATTGTTCTCACTCAACTTCTAAAGCCTCCTTTTGAGCCTTTAGCCATCACTTCATTGAAGTTATTGTCTTGGAAGATAATCTTCCTTATTGCTGTCACGTCAGCTCACCTCATCAGCGAGCTACAGGCTCTGGTGGCAGATCCTCCATATAACCGGTTCCACCATGACAAGGTGGTCCTCTGTACCCATCCACACTTCTTTCCGAAGGTGATCTCTTCCTTCTATCTCTACGTTAGTAATCCTACCAATTTTCTTCCCGAGGCCACTCGGGCTGAAACAACGCTCCACACCTTAGACTGCAAGCGAGCGCTGGCTTACTACTTGGATAGAATTCAGGAAATCCTCTCAATAATTCATTTCCTTTGATCCCAGTCACCTTGGCCTACCAGTGACAAAATGAACCCTATCAATATGGATAGCAGATCGCATTTCGTTTGCTTATGCACAGGCAGGACTCTCCCTGGAGAATCACGTCACCGCACATAATGTGTGGGCTTTGGCAATCTCTGTAGCCATCCTCCATTCAGTCTCCATTGTAGAGATCTGTTGGGCAGCTACTTGGTCCTCCATTCATACTTTTGCTACACATTATTGTCTGGACAGGGACTCCCGTTGGGATGCTGTCTTTGGACAAGCTGTACTCCAGCACCTCTTTGAGACTTAAGCACAACTCCTACCCCCGTCCCGGACTTCTACAAGAGACCTGACTGTCATTAGAGGGGGTATAGCCTCCCAGAATTGAGTCCAACAGGACACATCATGTCCACACTCTTCGACTCTTAGCCTCAAGGATCACACTGCTCTGGACCCCATGCCACTCTGCTACCTGGACGCTTGTGCATCTCATATGTGAAGATTGCATTCCTGCTTGTTCCTGGAGATAGCATACTTACTAACCTGTAACAGGTGATCTCTGGGAAGACCAGGAATCAGTCTTCACAACCCGCCCTCCTTCTCTAGGAGTTGTAGGGTTGTTTTATTTTTTTCTCTTCCTCTCAACTACATAATCATCTGAGGACAGGAGTTGGGAAGGAGGAAGGGAGATGTGCAGACTCAATGGAGTGCTTCAAAAAGCTTTCCTAGTGGACACTGGAGAGCATTCTTGCACGAAATCCGTTGGTGCTGATGTCACCCATATGTGAAGACTGATTTTTGCTGTTGCTGGAGATCACCTGTTACAGGTGAGTAACTATGTTCTTTGTGTGCAGATATTTAGCCTTCAGTTAACTGTTTGTTAATATAATAACTTGTTAGCTGTATCTAAAATCAGTTCTTTGAGTTCCCTTTGATAGTTGTATTTATAATTAGTTTTATTGTGTTTCCTTTGTTCCATGTACAGTGCTCTTGCATATTGTTTAGTTTGCTGTAAACCGCTTTGATTCATTGATAAGGTGGCATAAAAACCCCCCAACAAATAAATAAATTAGGCATATAAATAGCTGGGTGGCTGGTGAATGTGAGGATTGCCTGGTTACCTGCCTGTGTAGTGTGAAGGTTTTAGAAAGTGCTGGAGAGGATCCTGCTGTCTTGGTACATGTTGGTAGTGATGACATATGAAAGCATGGAAGGGAAGCTCCAGAAGCTAAATTTGGGCTTTTAGGTAGGAACTTGAAATCCAGAATTTCTAGAGTAGCATTCTCAGAAATTCTTCCTGTTCCACATGCAGGACTCCAATGCATGGATGAGATGATGGTGCAAGGAATAAGGTTTTGGATTTATTAGGAAATGGGCAACATTCTGGGAAAGGGGGATCTTTTCTGAAGGGATGGACACCATCTTAATCAGGGTTGAACCAGGCTGCTGGAAAATGCAATGCAATGTGTGCCTTCAAGCCAATGCTGACTCCTGGGTTTTCCTGGTAGCATAACCAGAAATAGATTACCAGGCTTTCCTTCTGAGGCAATGGAGGGTTAAGTGGTTTGCCCAAGGTCACAAGGAGTGCTAGTGGGAATTGAACCCTGAGTTGCTTGGTTACCAAGCCAATGTTCTAACTACTAGGCTACTCCTCCACTCCAAGCTGCTGGCATTAACCTTTAAAAAGAAGATAGAGCAGCTTTTAAACTGGATAATGGGGGAAAAGCCGATAGTCACCGAAGAGCATATGGTTCGGAAGAATGTGTCTTTGAAGGATACTAGCAAAACAGGGAAGTCAGGGCATCCTGATAGAGGTTCCAATAGGTGGAAGTAAGATGGCGGCAGGAAGTGTTGCCAGAGTGTAGGCGCATTTCTTTTGGTTGTGCTGTACCGGAGCGGTGTTTCGTGGCCATTGATATGGACCAAAGAAAATGAAAACAGGAGTACCTATCCTCGGGTCCTTCTGCGGTAAGCTCCATGGGACAGAAAACCCTGGACTCTTGTGATTTTTCCTCCGGTGCCATTCATAAATGACCTGGAAATGGGAATAACGAGTGAGGTAATCAAATTTGCAGATGACACAAAATTATTTGAAGTTGTTGAAATACAAGAGGATTGTGAAAAATTGCAAGAGGACCTTGATAGATTGGAAGACTGGACGTTCAAACGGCAGTGGACAACTGCTAAGTTATGCACCTAGAAAAGAACAACCGAAACTATGGTTACATGATGCAAGGTTCCACTTTAGGAACCACCACCCAAGAAAACGATTTAGGCGTCATCGTGGATAGAATGTTGAAACTCTCTGCCCAGTGTGCAACGGCAGCGATGAAAGCAAATAGAATGCTAGGAATCATAAGGAAAGGCATAGAGAATAAAACAAAGGATATTATAATGCCTCTGTATCATTCCATGGTGCGACCACACCTTGAATGTTGTGTGCAATTCTGGTTACCATATCTTAAAAAGGATATAGAGGAATTAGAAAAGATACAGAGAAGAGCCACCAAAATGGTAAAGGGGATAGAAGGATACCCTCATGAGGACAGATTTCAAAGGTTAGGGTTCTTCAACCTGGAAAAGAGACAACTGAGATATGATAGAGGTCTATAAATTCATGAATGGAGTGGAACAGGTAAACATAGATCTGTTGTTTATACTATCAAAAAATAGAAAGACTAGGGGACATGAAATGACGCTATAGTACAACCTGTTTAAGACTAATACGAGAAAATATTTTTTCATTCAATGCATAATCAAACTCTGGAATTTGTTACCGGAGGATGTGGAAAAAGCTGTTAGTGTAGCTGGGTTTTAAAAAGATTTGGACAGGTTCCTGAAGGAAAGATCCATAAAATGAGGACCCGGGAAATCTACTGCTTGGCCCAGGACAAGCATTGTGGAACCTGTGTGCTTTTTGGGGACCACTAGGTACTTATGACCTGGACTGGCCACTGTTGAAACAGGATACTGGGCTTGATGGACCTTTGTCTGACCCTGTATAGCATATCTTAGAGCCGTATTTTGCCAGACTTGCAAGTTGATATTTGAAATGTCTGTTTTCTTATCTTTGTTAGGTGGTAATGTGTAAAGACAGATTTGCCTTGTTTTGTTTCACTCTCGGGTCTTAAGGTAATTTCTGCATTTTCTGTATTTGAGACTGCATCTTGGTTTCCAGATAAGAGGTGCATTTTGTTTCGAAAACTTTCCTGTCAGTTTAATAAAAAAAAAAAAAAACAAAGTTGGAGTGCTGTGATTTTTGTACATGCTGATTTTTATTTTGGTTTTAGTAATCCTTAGTTTAATGATTTCGCTGATGATATGAGATTTCCAGCTCGGGTATTTCTTTTTAAATTAATTGGCGTGCTCCGTTAAATGATATTATTGGTATTCAATGCATTGTACTTATTGTCCTCATAAATGAGATGATTGTTGTAAAAATGTTTTGAAGGAATAATTTTCGTACCATAGGAAGTTTAGTTATATGCTAATTAGGACATACGGAATGAGCAAAAATAAATGTATATCTTTTACTTGCAGTTCATTTAAAGATAGCAATAAGTTGAAATTTCTAGAAGTTTTAGTCTGTAAGGATATATCAGTATGGTAAAAAAGTTTATAAAGGTATATATTTATGGTAGCTTTCTATAGTGGAATTTTGATTGGTTCAGAGATCACATGATTGACAAAATCATTGACTCTTTAAGAAGGCTGCCCTTGTAGCAATATGTGACATTAAGAAATAACTTTCATCTGTGTGTCGTGGAAACATTCTTAAAACAGCTATAAGCTGACATTTTTGTTTATCATGGAAAACCATTGGCAGTCTTAAAGAATATTATCTGATTCACGCTATTGAAGAAATATGAATTTTGATAATACTATCATGATGACATGATGACTGAAATTGCTGTTTTATAATAGGAATTTAATTTAAAAAAAAAAGTGGAACCAGGAAATAAATAAATTCTTATCCAGTGAATTCTATAAAACTTGATCAAGTAAAAATCCTTAGAGGCAGATGACTGATGAAATATATTTTTAAACTAAATGAAGCTCATATTAGTGTTGGAAATAAGAATACGATTACTTTCCTTTTTAAATCTGCTTCACTGAGTTTTGTTTCATTCCTCTCCTGACTTATCTTTGTAATGCTGTTCTTTTTTCTTTTCTTTTATATTTGTTTGCTTCTTTTCTATGAAGGTGGTCTAATGATGTAAAGTAATGCATTAGGGGCATGATTACTAAAAGGCGCTAAGTGTGCAGCATTTGTGAGTGATAAACAGCACTGTTAAAGGTCCCAACGTGTGTTAAAGGATGGGATGGGGAGTAGGCGTTCTGGCGATAAGGTGCTAGCTGCCCATTAGCGGGCAATGTGGATATCCAGCGTTAAGAGCACAAAATATGCATATTAATGCCTGCTAAGGTCAGTTGCCATGAGGGAGCCTTTCTGCAAGTCATATTTTAACTGCTGGAAGGGAGCAAATGAATATGTCACATCCATATGTCCCTGATGTGTGAGACAGTGCGTGAAAGGACAATGTGGGAGCCAGGTGGACAGTACAATAAGGGTGCACATGTAATCCATGGTGATGATGGGGGGTGGTATAGGAGTGAGTTGAAGTGTGCCATAGAGTAGCCACCATGGCTATGATGTAGGCATAGAATGAATGCCAGGACAGCAGTGGTAACCTGCATATCAGCTGCAGGTGAAGTGGGAATGATATGCCCCAGTGAGTAAAATGCCACAGTGTGGGCCATGGTATAGCAGGTGGCAGGAGAATACATGACTGAACATGATCGATATATGCTGATGGATGGGCCAAAGGATGGATGGTGGTAGTTGAGAGTGCTGTATGGCCTTGCTGTCCCAATGTGACCTAACAAATGCAGGTAACCTCAGTTTTACTGTGTGTGAAATACAGTTGCCGGGCCACAGGGAAGGACTAATACCATCTGTTTAGGTTTCACAGCTGTCTCAACCACCATACAATCACCCTGACACATATGCATATAATCGCTGTACAAGTAAGGAGGCTATGATCCAAAGACATAAAAGCCATACATCTGTAGAAGTTGCATGCAAACGCAAGTGCTCTTGGACAGATAAGGTTTACAAATATGCTGTCTGGTGGGACAAGGTCACTTGCATGATATTACATACCTAGCATCCACTCATGTTTCTGAACTTATGTGTCTCTAACATTGCCCAAATGGGGCAAGTAAGGATGTGAGATGATCTGTGCAGGTAGGTATCCCAGGAGTGTCACGTGCCTACATGTACTGCATATATGTGATGGAGCAAATGATGTTCATTCACAGTTATCATGAGAGTTTCCAATCATGTAAAACTCATATGTCATGCATCTACAGGGTCAAGTGGAATGACCCTTTGCAATGTGCTGCAATAGAGGCAATAAAGTCATAATGTTGGATGATTATGACTGCATGTGCATGCTTGCAGAACCAATGTGCTGAACACATAAAAAAGAAAAATACTAAACAACATGTGCCCTTCAGTCATTACTGATTCCTTATGACCCTGGGATCTCTTCGTAGTGTGATCAGAAATATATTGGCAGGCCTTACATCACAGGTAATGGAGGATGAAGTGACTTTCCCAAGATCATAAGTGAGATTTGAACTCTGCTCTGTTTTTTACTGAACTAATGCACTAACCATTCAGCTACAGCTCCACATACTTCTCTACAGCACTCTCTAGAATACACCAGTCTACAGGCCCCTGCCTGCAAAGGCCTAAACCCTGGACATCATACAACCTGGCAGGCACATTCTGAGAAAGTTGTAAACCACACCTAGGGCATGCCTGCAGCGATACACATGCAGTACAGACTGCACTGGACACTCAGCATTGCAGTTGCATAAAAACAAAGTAGCAATGGTAATCTCCTGTGCAAAGATCGAGCCACCTGTTTGGCAAGATACCCTTCCCTCCACAGTACCGTACCTCCGAAGCCAAACAACATTCGCACACAGAGTTCCGCTGGACTACAGTGTTGCAGTAATCTCTGAGGCAACACATATGCAGGGTGTGAATTCCCTTGTGACCTACTGTATATTACAAGATAGGTATGTTTGCACATACATCAAATTCAACCTGTCATGACTCATGAGGTCCATCCCAGATTATCCTGCCCTTTCTGGGGAGCCATGCATACTTACTCCCTCATCATACAAGACATGCAGGTACTGGGCATTGCTCCAGTGATTCAGGTCGCCTTTATGACTGTAATGTGGGCTATGAATGCCGGTATTGGTTAGCCCCTTTATTATCCAGGATGCATCTCACCATCTGAGCACCTATATGGTACTTTTACCCAATGGAGAATGCAGCGATCCATCACATAAGCCATAGAATGTGCAGTAAAGATGTGTGCTTCATGGACCTAAAAGCTGCCACATGTGCAAATGACCTTTTCCACTGTCCACTCTGAATGAAAGGAAGGGCACATATCACCAAAGGAAGGGCACATATCACCTGTTCCCCAGAACAAGCACTGCAATAGGAGGTATTTCATGCTAAATGCTTTTTACCCTGTGCAACTGCAGAATGTTGGAGTAGGATATCCAATCTGGCCCTTGTGTCCTGCCCCCCCCCCTCCCCTGTGGCCAGGGACTCTTATGTAGCAACATATAATGCTAGGTCTCAGGCAATTGTTTCTAAGAACCCTGAATGCAGTAAGTGTTACTTAGGCAGAAAGGGGGATACTGACACCAACCAGTGCAAAACCATAGTCACCAACATGTTACAGAGCCTCTGGCTGGCATGCCACCTACTAGGGGCACTTTCAAGGCATGTGTGAGACTGTTCCACCCCAACTCTACCCCAGTGTTCACCTCCAGGCACTCCCTTCCCACATTGTGCCAGGCGATGCAGAGACCAACTTGACATCCTATGTCACATTGCTCCTGCTGGAATTGTGCAAGCACCATGCAGAGGTCAGTGTTCCACTGTCAAATTCAGGCAAAACAATGCATACCATCTCTGTAAACATAAGGCTGGTTGTGGTTATCAAGTGGCAGACAATGTCATGCTGACTGCTGTGGTCACTGATAAGAACATAAGATATGCCATACTGGGTCAGACCAAGCTCCATCAAGCCCAGTATCCTGTTTCCAACAGTGGCCAATCTAGGTTACAAGTACCTAGCAGTTTCCCCAAAAGACACAGGTTCCACAATGCTTGTATATTCTGGGTCCACTTTAATAATGGTTTATGGATCTCCAGAAACTTGTCCAAACCTTTCATAATGGTTTATGGACCTCCAGAAACTCGTCCAAACCTTTTTTAAACATGGCTATACTAACAGCTTTTACTACATTCTCCGGTAGCAAATTCCACAGTTTGATTATGCGTTGAGTGAAAAAATATTTTCTTTTATTAGTCTTAAATAGTTTACCCTGTAGCTTCATTGCATGCGCTCTAGTCTTTCTATATTTTGATGGTGTAAACAATCGATCTACGTTTACCCATTCCACTCCATTCGTTAATTTATAGACCTCTATCATATCTCACCTCAGCCGTCTCTTTTCCAGGTTGATGAGCCCTAACATTTTTAGCCTCTCTTCATACGGGTATCCTTCCATCCCTTTACCATTTTGGTGGCTCTTCTCTGAACCTTTTCTAATATCGCTATATCCTTTTTAAGATACGGAGACCAGAATTGCACACAATATTCAAGGTGCGGTCTCACCATGGAACTATATAGAGGCATTATTATATCTTTTGTTTTATTTTCCATTCCTTTCCTTATGATACCTAGCATTCTATTTGCTCTCTTGGCTGCCGCAGCACACTGGGCCGAGGGTTTTAACATGTTAGCCACAATGACGCCTAAATCTTTTTGAGAAGTACCTTTTCTAATAACGCTATATCCTTTTTAAGAAACGGCGACCAGAACTGCACACAATACTCAAGGTGCTGTCGCACCATGGAACGATACAGAGGCATTAGAATATCCTTTATTTTAGTCCCCATTACTTTCCTTATGAAACGTAGCATTCTGTTTGCTTTCTTGGCCACCATTGCACACTGGGCAGAGAATTTCAAGATGTTATTCATAATGACGCCTAAATCTTTTTCTTGGGTGATGATTCCTAATATGGAACCTTCCATCGTGTAACCATAGTTTGGGTTTTTCTCTCCTAGGTGTATAGCTTTGCACTTGTCCACATTAAATTTCATCTGCCATTTGGATGCCTCTTGCAATTTTCCACAATCCTCATGGGTTTTAATAACTTTGAATAGTTTTGTGTCATCTGCAAATTTGATTACCTCGCTCGTTATTCCCATTTCCAGGTCATTTATGAATATGTTAAAATGCAGCGGACCCAGCACAGATCCCTGGGGTACTCCACTATTCACCTTTCTCCATTGGGAAAATTGGCCATTTAGCCCTACCCTCTGCTTTCTATCTTTTAACCAGTTCCTGATCCACAATAGTACACTGCCTCCTATCCCATGACTTTTTAATTTTGTCAAAGGTCTCTCATGAGGGACCTTGTCGAAGGCTTTCTGAAAGTCCAGATACACTATATCAACCGACTCACCTTTGTCTACCTGTTTATTGACAACTTCAAAAATACATAACAGATTAGTAAGACAAGATCTTCCTTGTCTAAAGCCATGTTGGCTGTCTCCCATTAAACCATGACTATCTACATGTTCAGTAATTTTGTTCCGGTACTGACGTCAGTCTTACTGGTCTGTAGTTTCCTGGATCACCCCTGGAACCCTTTTTAAAAATAGGCATTACATTGGCGATCTTCCAATCTTCAGGTATTACAGATGATTTTAATGATAGTTCAAAGATTACTAATAGCAGGTCTATAATCTCATATTTTAGTTCTTTCAACACCCTTGGATGTATACCATCTGATCCAGGTGATTTGCTACTCTTCAGTTTATCAAATAGTTGTAATACATCTTCCCCGTGTATCGATATTTCTTTCAATTCTTCCACAACATCTCCTTTAAATACCATTTCAGTCATGGGTATCATTCCTACATCTTCCTCAGTAAAGACTGAAGCAAAGAATTTATTCAGTCTCTCCGCTATGGCCTTGTCCCCTCTTAGTGCCCCTTTTACCTCTCTATCATCTAATTATGCAACTGACTCTCTTACAGGTTTTTTGCTATGAATGTACTTGAAAAAGTCATTATTATGCATTTTTGCTTCTACAGCAAGCTCCTTCTCAAATTCTCTCTTTGCCTGCCTTATCAATGCCTTGCATCTAACTTGCCAGTGCTTATGTTGTTTCCAGTTTTCATCATTTGGCTCCTTTTTCCATTTCCTGAAAGATGCTTTTTTTGGCAACAACAGCCTCTCTGACCTCACCTTTAAACCATACTGGCAGTTTTTTGGACTTCCTTTCACTTTTCTTAAAGCATGGAATACAGCTGGTCTGGGCTTCCAAGATAGTGTTTTTCAACAACAACCAAGCTTGATGTAAATCTTTAACCTTTGCAACTGCTCCTTTTAGTTTTTCCTTAACTATTTTCCTCATTTAATCATAGTCTCCCTTTTGAAAGTTAAAAGGTAGTACTGTGCATTTCCTTAAACTCCCTCCTCCATTTATTAAATCAAATGCTATCATGCTATGATCACTATTGCCAAGTGGCCCCAACACCCTTATCTCTTGCACCCAATATGGTGTTCCACTAAGGACTAGGTTCTTTGTTCGGTTCATGAACCAGCTGCTCCAAGAAGCAGTTATTTATTTCATCTAGAAACGTTATCTCCCTAGCATGTCCTGCCGTGACACTGACCTAGTCAATACCGGGGTAATTGAAATCACCCATTATTATTACTGTGTTGTAAGTTTTGTTAGCTTCCCTGATTTCTTTGAGCATTTCATCATCCATTTGTTCATTCTAGCCAGGTGGTCGATAGTACACCCCCACTGCATTTGCCTTCCCTTTCCCTTTCCCCTTTTTATATGGAATTTCAATCCATTGAGATTCTACAGTGAATTTTGTTTCCTACAAAACTTTAATCCTTTGTGATTCAATGCCCTCTCTAACATAGAGCGCAACCCTTTCACCAATTGGTCTGCTCTATCATTATGATATAGTTTGTATTCAGATGTCACAGTTTCCCACTGGTTGTCTTCTTTCCATCATGTCTCTCAGATACCATTCATATCTAACTTCTCATTTAGTGCTATATATTCTAACTCTCCCATCTTATTATTTAGACTTCTAGCATTTGCATAGAGGCTGTATTTTATTCATATTAATATGGCTATTGGTAGGCAGGAGTAATTTGGAATCTTTAAGTTCTTTCGGCTCTGTACTCTTGAAGGACTAGAAAAAGGGACTGCTACTTCTGGAAAGAGATCTGCAATTATGAGTATATACTTCTGGGAATTTTCTGAAAGGACTTCTTTGTATTAAAGCTAATTAATCTGTGAACCCAGTGTTTTTTGTTAAATCAGTCAGGGCCTAGTAGCAGCAGTTTAAGTTTAAATTTAAAACACAGAAGAAAACTTTCTGGTTACATTCCATACCCAGCAGAGAGCTTGTAGTTTAATTTAAATAGCCACTCAGGGCCTAGTATCAGCAACATACTTTTAGTTTAAATTTAAAACACAAAAGAGAGCTTTCTGGTTAACTTGGAACCCAGCAGAGAGCTTGTAGTTTAAATTTAATAGTCACTCAGGGCCTAGCATCAGCAAAGCTCTCCAGATCAACCAACAGTAAGGATTTAAGGGTTTGTTTTATTATATTAAGTTGTTAGCTCTCTGACTGGGAGCTCTTAAAAGGGTTTTTTGTACATCTTTAAAGCAAGGTTACTTTTTTTGGTGCTTTAGTGGGACTTTCCTTGAGCACAGTAGGTGGTTGAACTCCAGTAACCTCCTCAGCTTTGGGAACTGCTAACACCTAATCAGGAGTTAGTGGGCCTGATTTCCTGAGAGCAGCTGAGGGCCTGTATAAAAGGCTCCAGTGCCCTGCCCTATTCAGGCTTTCCTACAGAAGCGCTCCAGATCAACCAACAGTAAGGATTTAAGGGTTTGTTTTATTATATTAAGTTGTTAGCTCTCTGACTGGGAGCTCTTAAAAGGGTTTTTTGTACATTTTTAAAGCAAGGTTACTTTTTTTGGTGCTTTAGTGGGACTTTCCTTAAGCACAGTAGGTGGTTGAACTCCAGTAACCTCCTCAGCTTTGGGAACTGCTAACACCTAATCAGGTGTTAGTTCCCTCCCTACCCACCCGACTCCCACCCACCCCTAGCGAGTAGTCTTGCTTTATAGGGCACCTCCCCATTTGACAAAGCACAGAGAATTGGACCAGCACATTTTGAATATAATTAAGGAGATTTAACTGCTTTTTCTCTGAAAGGACAGCTGGGAAACCGGCTGGTACTTGGTAGATCTCTCTCTTTTGCTTTAACAAATACCTAAGCTCCACGAACAGAACAATGGCTGGGAAAAATCGTATCGCTAAAGGTGTTGCCCCCGTTACAGCTTCTCCCTCGGTCCAGACAGAGGTCCTAATGCCAGTTGAAGGACCGGTTCCATGTGCAGGGTGCTTGCATGCTGAAGCTCTGAGGAAACAAGTGGAGGAACTCAGAGAGGAGGTGGCGAGGCTGAGGAGCATTCAAAACAGTGAGAAGTACATTGATGAGATGCTTCTTGCAGCAACCAAGCTCTCCAGCAGAGGAGAAGATGGATGCCAACAGAATGTCGATGGTTGGACACAAGTCACCAGGGCCTGCAAAATCACCAATCCAACTTCTCCAGCCCTTGAATTGAAGAACCATTATGCAGCCCTGGAAGTGGAGGAGGTGAAAGCATCCCTGGAAAGGGAAGAACCAGAGCTCAAGTACCCCAAAGCTGCAGAATCAGTAACCACAAGGAAAAAAAGGGTACTGGGGGTTGGAGACTCTCTTCTGAGGGGTACTGAGGCATCCATCTGCCGACCAGACTTGATGTCCAGAGAGGTATGCTGTCTGCCTGGTGCCAAAATCCAAGATGTTACGGAGAGTTTGCCGAGACTCATCAAGCCCACTGACTATTACCCAATGTTGCTAATCCATGTTGGAACAAATGATACTGCCAGGTATACCTCAGAATGTATCAAAAGTGACTTCATGGCTCTGGGACAGAGGGTGAAGCAGTTAGATGCACAGGTGGTGTTCTCTTCAATCCTCCCTGTTGAGGGTAAAGGCCAAGGCAGAGAGGCTCGCATCCTGGAGATGAATGCATGGCTGCGTGGATGGTGTCATCGAGAGCGTTTTGGTTTCCTAGACCATGGGATGCTGTTCCAAGGGTTGCAGAGCAGAGATGGCATCCATCTGTCCAAGAAAGGTCAAAGCATCTTCAGTAGTAGACTGGCTAATCTACTGAAGAGGGCTTTAAACTAGATTCGTTGGGGATTCGTGAAGAAAGCCCCCAGGTAAGTGAAAGTACCCAGGTAGGTGATACATTAAATAACTTTATGGAAATGGGTAACAGGGGTAACATATGGAAAGCAGTGTGTATAAATGCTCGTAGCAAGGGAAATAAGATCCCTGATGTTGAAGCTTTGGTGGGAGTGGCTGACTTGGATTTAGTGGCAGTTACAGAAACATGGTTCACAGAAAACCATGATTGGGATGTAACTATACCTGGCTATACTTTATTCAGAAAGGACAGGGTAGGAAGTAGGGGAGGAGGAGTGGCACTATATGTAAAAACTACTATTAATGCTTTGGAATTACAGAGCTTAAAAGGGAGAGGGGAGGCATTGTGGGTTAAACTAGAAAGAGGGAAAGAGAAATCTATTACATTGGTGTGATATACAGACCTCCCTCACAAGAGGAAGAGGTGGACGGAGAGTTAATTGAAGACATGTGCAGCATTGCTAGGAAAGTGGAAGTGCTACTGATAGGAGATTTCAATATGCCAGATGTTGAATGGCACATTCCTGCTGCAGTATCATCTAGAAGTAAGGAGATCCTGGATTCTCTACAGGGAGAACTATTCAGGCAATTGGTAACAGAACCCACACGTGAAGGGGCCATACTGGTCTTGGTGCTTACCAATGGTGAAAGTGTTTCTGATGTTGTAGTTGGAGATCATTTTGCATCCAGTGATCACCAGATGGTGTGGTTCAGTATTAGGACTAGGGCTGTTAGAATCCATTCAAAGGCGAGGATCTTAGACTTTAGGAAGACTAACTTTGCGAAGATGGGCCAATACCTCAGGGAGTCGTTAAAGAATTAGCTGAAAAAGTGAAGGAAAAGAGGGAGGCCTTCATGAAATACAAGAGATCACAGAGAGAGGAAGACAGGCATCTGTATTTGGAAAAACTTAGAGAAGCTAGCAAAGTAGTCAAGAAGGCAAAGATTCAAAAGGAGGAGGAAATAGCCAATGCAATAAAATGGGGAGATAAGACATTTTTCAGATATATTAGTGAGAAGAGGAAGGGGAAGAGTGGTATTGTCAGACTCAAGGGTGCCGGGGAGGAATATGTAGACGCTGATAAGGATAAAGCGGAATTTCTTAACAAATATTTTTGTTCTGTGTTCACAGATGAAGAACCAGGAGCAGGACCTCAGAAAACACCCACAAATAGGAACAGAAGCAAAGGACATCTTGAACAATTTTCAAAAGACTGTGTTCGTGAGAAACTATCTCAACTTAAAGTAGACAAAGCGATGGGATCGGATGGGATACACCCGAGAATATTGAGGGAACTTGGGGACGTTCTAGCAGCTCCACTGACTGGCCTTTTCAATGCCTCATTGGAGTCGGGAGTGGTGCCAAAGGACTGGAGAGAGGCTCATGTGGTGCCTTTACACAAAAGCGGAAGTAAGGCTGTGGTTGAAAACTACAGGTCGGTTAGTTTAACTTCGGTGGTGAGTAAATTATTGGAAACTCTGCTGAAAGAGAAAATAATGAGGTTTCTGGAGTCCAGCAGATTACAGGATCCGAGGCAGCATGGATTCACCAGAGGCAGGTCTTGTCAGACAAATCTGATTGATTTCTTTGACTGGGTGACCAGGGAGTTGGACCGAGGGAGAGCCCTAGATGTGGTGTATTTAGATTTCAGTAAAGCCTTTGACACTGTTCCTCACAGGTGACTTATAAACAAACTGAGCACCCTAGGGATGGACCCTAAAGTTACTGCTTGGGTTAGAAATTGGTTGGGTGGGAGGCGACAAAGAGTACAAGTAAATGGAGCTCACTCTGAGGAGAAAGATGTTATCAGTGGTGTGCCCCAGGGATCTGTCCTTGGTCCGATTCTTTTTAACATCTTTGTTAGTGATATAGCAGAAGGGCTTTCAGGTAAGGTTTGCCTCTTTGCGGATGATACCAAAATCTGCAATAGAGTAGACACCCAGGAAGGGGTAGATAACATGAGGAGGGATCTAGCTAAGCTTGAAGAATGGTCTAGAATTTGGCAGCTGGGATTTTTGGCAGCTGGGATTTCAGTCAGCTTCTCCATCCATCGCTCCACTACCCCGAAGCCCTTTTGCTCCTCCTCCACACCTCCCCTCCCATGCATGTGCTCCTTATTTATTCCCCCCCTGCTCTTCGCGTTGAGCTTTGGGATTCCCTTGTTTTGACCATCACTGACCTCTCTCTCGCTCTCCCCCATCTACTTATTGCCGGGGATTTCAACTTATACTTGGACTCGCCCACTTCAGCTAGGGATCTCTCCTTCATCTCTCTCTTACAAGATTTATCCCTCATACAACATGTTCCCTTCCCCACCCATCAGGCCGGGCACACCCTGGACCTACTCCTAACATCCTCCTCTTCCTCTCTTGCACTATCCAACCTTTCCTCTGTGCCTCTCCCTTGGACAGACCATGTCTGCCTCTCTGTTTTATGCTCTCACTCACGGGGGCCCCACTCTCCCTCCTCCTCTTCTTTCTCCTCTTCTACTCCTCTTTCTACCCTTCCTCCTCCGCGGCTCTCCCGTGCCCTTGGAGCGCTGATTGTTCAGTCCCTCGCTGCATTAAATATCGTGCCACCTTCATTGTAACAGGAGCCTCTGGAGGATCCCTTATTGCAAGGCTTTAAGTCAGAACAGCGCTGCTTCCCTATCTACAGAGTGATTAAGCAAATGATAGAGTCTGAGTGGGAGTGCCCGGAGGCTAGCTTAAGGGGTGGGCGTTCGATTGCACGCCTTTACCCGGTCCCTCAGGAGGAGAGGGAATTGTTGCGGATGCCTAAGGTCGACGCGCTTGTGTCAGCAGTTACGAAGAAGACCACAATTCCGGTAGAAGGGGGTGCAGCCCTGAAGGATGTTCAGGATCGGAAGTTAGAGGCGTTTCTGAAACAGGCTTTTGATGCTAATGCTCTAGCTTTACAAGCATCTGTTTGCAGAGCGTTTGTGTCCAGGGCCGCTATTCGCTGGATTCAGGGGGAGCAGTCCGCCTTGAAGCAGGAGGATTCGCCTCCAGAGGGTGCTAAGCTAGAATCGGCAGCTGCTTACCTAGCGGACGCTTTTTATGATTTGATCAGGATTTCGGCAAAGTCCATGGCTTCAGTCATAGCGGCTCGGAGGTTTCTTTGGTTGCGGAACTGGGCGCCTTAGTAAGCTTCCATATAAAGGCAAATTGCTTTTTGGGGAAGCGTTGGAAAAGATTGTGAAAACTTTAGGTGACTCAAAAGGGGGTTGTCTTCCGGAGGATAAGCCTAGAGGGGCTAAGACAAGTATTATGCAGAGAGGGCACAGTAGAGAGATTCATAGATTTCGAGGTTCTAGATTTGTGCCTTACCAAAGGGGTCGATTTCCTTCCAGGGGTCAGTCCTTTCGAGGAGCCAGGGGTTTTGGCAGAGGATTCTTCAGTGCTCAGCAAACCCCTTCTAAGACACCACAATGAAGGGAGGCTGGCCCAGGCGGAGATTCCGGTAGGAGGACGTTTGCAGGGGTTTCTCTCCGTCTGGGCCGCCATAACCTCCGATCTCTGGGTGTTAGAGATCATCCGCGACGGCTATGCTCTGGCGTTCGCTGCTCCGTTAGCAGATGCCTTTGTGTTCTCTCCCTGCGGTCCTCGTGCAAAGAGCCGAGTGGTCGCAGACACCCTTCAGCGCTTATTGGATCTGCGGGTGGTGGTTCCAGTTCCTCTAGACCAATGCGGTGCAGGTCGATACTCGATTTACTTTGTGGTGCCCAAGAAGGAGGGATCGTTTCGTCCGATTCTGGATCTCAAACACGTAAACCGTTGCTTGCGGGTGCCACATTTTCGAATGGAGACCCTACGTTCGGTAATTCGAGCGGTGAGGCCGGGAGAGTGGCTCTCTTCAATAGATCTCACGGAGGCTTACCTGCACATTCCGATTCAACCGGAGCATCAGTGGTTTCTGTGGTTTGCAGTCCCCATGGGGCATTTTCAGTTTCGGGTGTTGCTGTTTGGTCTGGCGACTGCTCCTTGCACCTTCACCAAAGTTATGGTAGTGGTAGCGGTGGCTCTTCGCAAAGAGGGAATTCAAGTCCATCACTACCTGGACGATTGCTAATCCATGCGAGTTCTCGAGAGGAGTCGGCCGCGGCGACGGCTCGGGTTGTGCAGTTCCTGGAACACCTCGGTTGGGTCATCAACCGAGCGAAGAGTCAGCTACTCCCAGTGCAACGGTTGATTTACCTCGGGGCCGTATTCGACACAAAGAGAGGGATGGTTCTTCTTCCGCTGGACAGGGGGCAGAAGCTGATAGCTCAAGTGGACGCTTTCCTTCAGCTACCGGCCCCAACAGCGTGGAGGTATCTACAGTTGTTGGGGTCCATGGCTGCGGCCTTGGATCTGGTACCTTGGGCCAGGGCGCACATGCGTCCTCTGCAGCACGTCTTGCTCTCCAGATGGTCTCCGCAACTTCACCCTCTCTCACAAAGGCTGCACTGTCGGGAGGAAGTCCGACTCAGTCTTCATTGGTGGCGGCTTCTGGCTCATCTTCACGCAGGAGTGCCTCTGCAGGAACCGGAGTGGATTTTAGTCACGACGGATGCCAGTCTTTCCGGTTGGGGAGCTCATTGTCTGTCCCAAGTAGCGCAGGGAACCTGGTCGGTAGCAGAGGGCAGGTGGTCTATCAATCGTCTGGAACTGAAAGCGGTTCGTTTGGCGCTTCTGCATTTCTCGGATCTTCTCACAGGGCGAGCAGTTTGGGTGTTTTCCGACAATATGGTAGCGGTGGCCTACATCAACAAGCAGGGCGGCACAGGCTGTGCTCCGTTGCTTCAGGAGAGCCGGGTCCTGCTACAGTGGGCGGAGTTGCATCTTTCTGTGCTTTCGGTGGCTCATGTAGCAGGGAAGGACAATGTTCAGGCTGATTTTCTCAGTCGGCATCGCCTGGATCCCGGAGAGTGGGAACTGAACTGGGCGATTTTCCACGCGATAACAATTCGTTGGGGTCAGCCGGTTATGGACCTCATGGCGACCCTGTCCAATGCCAAAGCGTTTTGATTTTTCAGCAGACGCAGGGAACACATGTCGGAGGGCCTGGACGGTTTGGTACAGCCCTGGCCGGAAGAGCAGCTTCTGTACGTGTTTCCTCCTTGGCCATTAATAGGAAGAGTCATTTGGAGAATATCGGTTTACAGAGGCAAGGCGATTCTCATTGCTCCGGATTGGCCCAGGCGTCCTTGGTATGCGGAACTGGTGCGGTTGCTAGTAGCTCCTCCTTGGAGGTTGCCCTCTCGAATCAACCTCTTAAGTCAGGGGCCAATTCTGATGCCACAGGTGGATTGATTCTTGCTTACGGCTTGGCTCTTGAAAGGGAGCAATTGCGGCGTAGAGGGTACTCGGGCCTGTGATCGCTACGATGTTAAAGTCCAGGAGACATTCAACGTCCTTAGCATACATAAGGGTGTGGCGCATTTTTGAAGCGTGGTCTAGAGAAAGGGGAGTCTCTCCCCACTCCGCCGGCTTACCGGATGTCCTAGCATTTCTTCAAGGAGGCCTAGAAAAGGGTTTAGCCCTAAACACTGTCCAAGTGCACTTAGCAGCCTTGGTGTGTTTTCGGGGCCGAGTGCAAGGCTGTTCTCTCGCGTCGCATCCGGATGTGCAGAGGTTTCTACGAGCGGCTAAGAATATTCGTCCGCCTCGTCGTCTTGTTGTGCCTCCATGGGATTTGAATTTGGTGCTCGAAGCCTTAACAGATCCGCCCTTTGAGTCGGAGCTGCCCAGCAGCCTGCGGGAGTTTTCTTGGAAAACGGCTTTTCTGGTTGCCCTGTGCTCTGCTAGGAGGGTTTCAGATTTGCAGGCGCTTTCCTGCAGAGAGCTGTATCTTCATTTTTCGGAGGAAAAGGTAGTTCTATGGCCCGTTCCCTCGTATCTGCCGAAAGTGGTTTCAGGTTTTCATATGAATCAGACCGTTTTGCTTCCTACCTTTCAGTCGCAGAGCGGCAATAAACTAGACCGAGCGCTTCGGAGATTGGATTTGGGGCGCGTTCTTCGGAAATATCTTCATCATACAAAGTTGTTTCGGAGGTCTGATCGGTTATTTGTGCTGTTTGGGGGACCTCGCAAGGGTCTAGCGGCTACCAAAGCTTCTATCGCTCGCTGGGTAAAACAAGCGATAGCTAGAGCTTATGAGGCAAAGGGCAGGATGCCTCCGCGAGAGCTCAGGGCACATTCGACTAGAGCGCAAGCGGCGTCTTGGGCTGAGATGAGTTTGATTCCGCCAGCGGATATCTGTTGGGCGGCGGCCTGGTCCTCTCTGCATACTTTCACAAAGCATTACCGATTAGATGTGCAGGCGTGTGCGGATGCTGAGGTGGGGGCCTCGGCCATTATAGCAGGGCTCGCAGGACCCTCCCCAGTTTAGGTACTGCTTTGGTACTGCCAAACTGTACCTGGACTGGCCCGGAGAGACAAAGAGGAAGGAAAAATTAGACCTTACCTGCTAATTGTCTTTCCTTGAGTTCTCTCCGGGCCAGTCCAGGTCCCACCCCAGTGATCTGCAAGCTGTTTTTTTCATGGGGAGTCTCTTCGTGCGTTCGTCTTTTCAGTACAGTTTTTCGCGGGCGTCCATGATTGCAGATGACGATCGAGTTTTGGAAGAGGATATTGGAGAGTTCTAGCTAACTGGGGGGGACTCTTCATACTTAAAAGGATCAGGAGCAGCCCTACTACAGTTTTTGCATAGGGGCGTGCTTCTGGGCAAGGTAAAGCAGGGTTGCCAGTTGTTTCTTAAAGTTTTAGAAGTTTAGGCTTGTTTGCACTACATAGGGGCGAGTTGGTTATGTTCATCCGCTGCTTTGACAATAGGTAACTGACTTTCAAACACCAGAGGGAGCTATTGCATCTGTTAACAAAAGTTTCAGCATTCAGTCCTCAGCTGCTAGAGGGGATTGACTACCCCAACTGTACCAGGACTGGCCCAGAGAGAACTCAAGGAAAGACAATTAGCAGGTAAGGTCTAATTTTTCCTTTTAATAAGTGATATTTCCCTCCCTCCCCAACACCTACCCACCCCTGGGATAATCGTAGCTTTATATAGGTACTTACACATCTTAAAGGAAAGGAGGTGCTCTCAGGTGAAGCTCGTTATCCAAATAAGTCATACATTAAGGACCTGAGATTAATTAAGCTTCAGGTGAACAAGGCATATTAAACATATTAGGTACAGTTTATTAGTATAAATATCCATAGCAACCCTTAGTAAGTAAAGAACTTAAAGATCAAATACAAGCTTAAAACTAAGATGCAGACAGCAGTCCAGCAGCAAGATGGGGGCTTTCCAGTCTTTTGCATTGAGTGTCACGTGTATGATTTTCTCCCAGTTGGTGAGAGGTCTTACGTGGGCACAAGGTGCAAGGAGCTCTTTTCTTTCAGGGAACGAGTCCGTTCTCTAGAGGCTAGAGTAGCAGACTTGGAAAACATAAGAAAGACAGAGAGGTACATAGACGAGACCTACAGGGATATAGTCCTAAAGTCCCACCTCCAGTCTGGCAGCATCCCTGTTGCTATGGAGGAGAGAGGTCACGTGACAGGAGAGCATCACCCTGGTGTGGCAGGAAGTGATCCTGTAACTAGGAAGTGTCCTCCAGGTGATGTAAAGCCCTCTGGCACCGAGGAAGTTTCTCCAGGGCCATGTGCCCATGAGGGAAGGGTTAGGAAAGCCATTATAGTTGGTGATTTGATCATTAGGCATGTAGATAGCTGGGTGACTGGTGGACATGAGGATGGCCTGGTAACATGCCTGCCTGGTGCGAAGGTAGCGAACCTCACGCGCCACCTAGATAAGGTCTTAGATAGTGCTGGGGAGGAGTCTGCTGTTTTGATACATGGCAGTACCAATGACATAGGAAAATGTGGTAGGGAGGTTCTGGAGGCTAAATTTAGGCTTTTAGGTAGGAAGTTGAAATCCAGAACTTCCAGGGTAGCGTTCTCCGAAATACTTCCAGTTCCACGCGCAGGACCCAAAAGGCAGGCAGAGCTCTGGAGCCTCAATGTGGATGAGACAATGGTGCAGATATGAGGGTTTTGGATTTGTTAGGAACTGGGGAACGTTCTGGGGAAAGGAGGGGCTCTTCCGAAGGGTTGGGCTTTACCTTAACCAGGATGGAACCAGGCTGCTGGCATTAACCTTTAAAAAGGAGATAGAGCAGTTTTTAAACTAGATAATAGGGGAAAGCCGACAATCGTCCAAGAGCGAATGGTTCGGAAGAATATATCCTTGAAGGATACTACCAAAAGCAGAGAGGTTCCAAAAAAGAGTAAAGTAGCCCAAATGCCCTCGAGTATGGAGCAGACAGAACTTAAAGATCCCAAATTACCAATGTCTACCAATAGCCGGATTAATATGAATAAAATTAGTCTCTAAAATGCTTGTATGCAAATGCTAGAAGTCTAAAAAATAAGATGGGAGCGTTAGAATATATAGCACTAAATGAGAGGTTAGATATGATTGGAATATCAGAGACATGGTGGAAGGAGGACAACCAGTGGGACACTGTGATACCTGGGTACAAACTACATCGTAATGATAGAGCTGATCAAATTGGTGGAGGGGTTGCGCTCTATGTTAGAGAGGGCATTGAGTCAGAAAGGATTAAAGTTTTGCAGGAAAAATTTGCTGTAGAATCTCTGTGGATTGAAATTCCATGTAAAATGGGGAAGGCGATGGCAGTGGGGGTGTACTGTCAACCGCCTGGCCAGAATGAACAAATGGATGATGAAATGCTCAAAGAAATCAAGGAAGCTAACAAAAGTTACAGCGCAGTAATAATAATGGGTGATTTCAATTACCCCGGTATTGACTGGGTCAGTGTCATGGCAGGACATGCTAGGTAGATAAAGTTCCTAGATGAAATAAATGACTGCTTCTTGGAGCAGCTGGTTCATGAACCGAACAGAGGGGAAGCCATATTGGACCTAGTCCTTAGTGGAGCACCAGATCTAGTGCAAGAGATAAGGGTCTTGGGGCCATTTGGCAATAGTGATCATAGCATGATCGTGTTTGATTTAATTAGTGGAGGAGGGATAGTAAGGAAATCCACAGTACTACCTTTTATCTTTCAAAAGTGAGACTATGATAAAATGAGGAAAATAGTTAAAAAAAAACCTAAAAGGAGCAGTTGCAAATGTTTAAGACTTACATCAAGCTTGGGTGGTGTTGAAAAATACTATTTTGGAAACCCAGACCAGCTGTATTCCACGCTTTAAGAAAAGTGGAAGGAAGTCCAAAAAACTGCCAGCATGGTTTAAAGGTGAGGTCAGAGAGGCTGTTGTTGCCAAAACAGCATCTTTCAAGAAATGGAAAAAAGAGCCAAAAGATGAAACAGTGAAACAGCACAAGCACTGGCAAGTCAAATGCAAGGCATTGATAAGGCAGGCAAAGGGAGAATTTGAGAAGAAGCTTGCTGTGATAGCAAAAACATGAAATAAAGACTTTTTCAAGTATATTCGTAGCAAAAAACCTGTGAGAGAAGCAGTTGGTCCATTAGATGATAGAGGGGTTAAAGGGGCACTAAGAGGCGACAAGGCGATAGCGGAGAGACTGCTTCGGTCTTTACTGAGGAAGATGTAGGGATGTTACACATGACTGAAGTGGTATTTAAATTTGCGGAAGAATTGAAGGAAATATCGATACATCGGGAAGATGTATTACAACTATTAGATAAACTGAAGAGTAGCAAATCACCTGGGCCGGATGGTATACATCCAAGGGTGTTGAAAGAACTGAAATATGAGATTGCAGACCTGCTATTAGTAATCTGTGAACTATCATTAAAATCATCTCTAATACCTGAAGATTGGAAGACTGCCAATGTAATGCCAATTTTTAAAAAGGGTTCCAGAGGTGATCCAGGAAACTACAGACCGGTGAGCCTGCCGTCAGTACCAGGAAAAATGGTTGAAACCATCATAAAGAACAAAATTACTCAGCATGTAGATAGTCATGGCCTAATGGGAGATAGCCAACATGGCTTTAGAGAAAGAAGATCTTGTCTTACTAATTTGTTATATTTTTTTGAAGGTGTGAATAAACAGGTGGACAAAGATGAGTCGGTTGATATACCCGTTATGCCACGGAGGTATTTAAACATCTCCATCATATCTTCTCTATCCTGCCTTTCCTCTAAAGTATACATATTAAGATCTTTGGGCCTGATATTCAAAAGACATTTACATGGTTTAAAGCCCAATAAACCAAGTAAATGCCTTAGCTGGGGATATTCAATGGCATCTACATAGAAACATAGAAAAATGGTGGCAGAAAAAGACCACATGGCCTATCTTGTCTGCCCTTCCATATCATAGAAACATAGAAACATGATGACAGAAAAAGACCACATGGCCTATCTAGTCTGTCCTTCCATAACAACAACTACAACAGTCCACTTTTTACCTTTAGAGATCCTCTGTGTTGGTCCCATGCTTTTTTGAATTCAGTTACTGTCCTCATCTCTACCACCTCCACTGGGAGACTATTCCATGGATCCACTAGTCTTTCTGTAAAGAAATATTTCCGCATATCACTCCTGAATCTATCTCCCTTCACACTCATCCCATGTCCCCTCGTAGCAGAACTTGCTTTCAATTGAAAGAGGCTCTCTCCCTGAACATTTATACCACGGAGGTATTTAAACATCTCAATCATATCACCTCTATCCCGCCTTTCCTCTAAGGTGTACATATTAAGATCCTTAAGTCTGTCCTCATATGCTTTATAATGAAGCCCATTAATCATTTTAGTAGCAACTCTCTGCACCGACTCCATCCTGTTCACATCCTTTTGAAGGTGCGGTCTCCAGAATTGCACACCATACTCCAAATGAGGTCGCACCAAAGACTTATACAGAGGCATTATCACCTCCTTTTTTCTGCTAGCCATTCCTCTCCGTATTCACCCAAGCATCCTTCTAGCGTTTGCCGTCGCCTTTTCTACCTGTTTAGCTACTTTAAGATCATCAGACACAACCACGCCTAGGTCCCGCTCTTCTTTAGTGGACAAACGTACTTCACCTCCTATACTGTATTGCTCCCTTGGATTGCTGCAGCCCAAATGCATGACCTTACATTTTTTGACATTAAATCCCAGCTGCCAAATTCTAGACCATTCTTCAAGCTTAGTTAAATCCCTCCTCATGTTATCTACACCTTCCTGGGTGTCTACTCTATTGCAGATTTTGGTATCATCCGCAAAGAGGCAAACCTTACCCGACAGCCCTTCCGCTATATCACTAACAAAGATGTTAAAAAGAATCAGACCAAGGACAGATCCCTGGGGCACATCACTGGTAACATCCTTCTCCTCAGAGTGAGCTCCATTTACTTGTACTCTTTGTCGCCTCCCACCCAACCAATTTCTAACCCAAGCAGTAACTTTAGAGTCCATCCCTAGGGTGCTCAGTTTGTTTATAAGTCACCTGTGAGGAAAAGTGTCAAAGGCTTTACTGAAATCTAAATACACCACATCTAGAGCTCTCCCTCGGTCCAACTCCCTGGTCACCCAGTCAAAGAAATCAGTCAGATTTGTCTGACAAGACCTGCCTCTGAAGAATCCATGCTGCCTCGGATCCTGTAATCCGCTGGACTCCAGAAACCTCACTATTTTCTCTTTCAGCAGCGTTTCCAATAATTTACTCACCACTGAAGTTAAACTAACCGGCCTGTAGTTTTCAACCACATCCTTACTTCCGCTTTTGTGTAAAGGCACCACATGAGCCTCTCTCCAGTCCTTTGGCACCACTCCTGACTCCAACGAGGCATTGAAAAGGTCAGTCAGTGGAGTTGCTAGAACGTCCCCAAGTTCCCTCAGTATTCTAGGGTGTATCCCATCCGGTCCCATCGCTTTGTCTACTTTAAGTTGAGCTAGTTTCTCACGAACACAGTCTTCTGAAAATTGTTCAAGATGTCCCTCGCTTCTGTTCTTATTTGTGGGTGTTTTCTGAGGTCCAGCTCCTGGTTCTTCATCTGTGAACACAGAACAAAAATATTTGTTAAGCAATTCCGCTTTATCCTTATCAGCTTCTACATATTCCCCCCTGCACCTTTGAGTCTGACAATACCACTTTTGCCCTTCCTCTTCTCACTAATATATCTGAAAAATGTCTTATCCCCCCATTTTATTGCATTGGCTATTTCCTCCTCCTTTTGAATCTTTGCCTTCTTGACTACTTTGCTAGCTTCTCTAAGTTTTTCCAAATACAGATGCCTGTCTTCCTCTCTCTGTGATCTCTTGTATTTCATGAAGGCCTCCCTCTTTTTCTTCACTTTTTCAGCTACTTCCTTCGAGAACCATAGCGATCTCCTGTTCCTTTTGCCTTTATTTACCATTTTAACAAAAAGGTTGGTTGCCCTTAAAATACCCCCTTTCAGTTTTGCCCACTGTTTTTCTACATCCCCCAGCTGTTCCCATCCCACTAACGACTCCCTGAGGTAATGACCCATCTTCGCAAAGTTAGTCTTCCTAAAGTCTAAGATCCTCACCGTGGAATGGATTCTAACAGCCCTAGTCCTAATACTGAACCAAACCATCTGGTGATCACTGGATGCAAAATGATCTCCCACTACAACATCAGAAACACTTTCACCATTGGTAAGCACCAAGTCCAGTATGGCCCCTTCACGTGTGGGGTCTGTTACCAATTGCCTGAATAGCTCTCCCTGTAGAGAATCCAGGATCTCCTTACTTCTAGATGATACTGCAGCAGGAATGTGCCAATCAACATCTGGCATATTGAAATCTCCTATCAGTAGCACTTCCCCTTTCCTAGCAATGCTGCGTATGTCTTCAATTAACTCTCTGTCCACCTCTTCCTCTTGTGAGGGAGGTCTGTATATCACACCAATGCAAATAGAGTTCTCTTTCCCTCTTTCTAGTTTAACCCACAATGCCTCCTCTCTCCCTTTTAAACTCTGTAATTCCAAAGCTTTAATAGTAGTTTTTACATATAGTGCCACTCCTGCTCCCCTTCTTCCTACCCTGTCCTTTCTGAATAAAGTATAGCCAGGTATAGTTACATCCCAGTCATGGTTTTCTGTGAACCATGTTTCTGTAACTGCCACTAAATCCAAGTCAGCCACTCCCACCAAAGCTTCAACATCAGGGATCTTATTTCCCATGCTACGGGCATTAATACACACTGCTTTCCATATGTTACCCCTGTTACCCATTTCCATAAAGGTATTTAATGTATCACCTACCTGGGGGCTTTCACTTACCTGGGGACTTTCTTCACCCATCCCCAACGAATCTAGTTTAAAGCCCTCTTCAGTAGATTAGCCAGTCTACTACCGAAGATGCGTTGACCTTTCTTGGACAGATGGATGCCATCTCTTCTCTGCAACCCTTGGAACAGCATCCCATGGTCTAGGAAACCAAAACGCTCTTGATGACACCATCCACGCAGCCATGCATTCATCTCCAGGATGCGAGCCTCTCTGCCTTGGCCTTTACCCTCAACAGGGAGGATTGAAGAGAACACTACCTGTGCACCTAACTGCTTCACCCTCTGTCCCAGAGCCATGAAGTCACTTTTGATACGTTCCGAGGTATACCTGGCAGTATCATTTGTTCCAATATGGATTAGCAACATTGGGTAATAGTCAGTGGGCTTGATGAGACTCGGCAAACTCTTCGTAACATCTTGGATTTCGGCACCAGGCAGACAGCATACCTCTCTGGACATCAAGTCTGGTCGGCAGATGGATGCCTCAGTACCCCTCAGAAGAGAGTCTCCAACCACCACTACCCTTCGTTTCCTTCTGGTTACTGATTCTGCAACTTTGGGGTACTTGAACTCTGGTTCTTCCCTTTCCAGGGATGCTTTCACCTCCTCCACTTCCAGGGCTGCATAATGGTTCTTCAATTCAAGGGCTGGAGAAGTTGGATTGGTGATTTTGCAGGCCCTGGTGACTTGTGTCCAACCATCGACATTCTGTTGGCATCCATCTTCTCCTGTGCTGGAGAGCTTGGTTGCTGCAAGAAGCATCTCATCAATGTACTTCTCACTATCTTGAATGCTCCTCAGCCTCACCACCTCCTCTCTGAGTTCCTCCACTTGTTTCCTCAGAGCTTCAGCATGCAGGCACCCTGCACATGGAACCGGTCCTTCAACTGGCATTAGGACCTCTGTCTGGACCGAGGCAGAAGCTGTAACGGGGGCAACAGCTTTAGCGATATGATTTTTCCCAGCCATTGTTCTGTTCGTGGAGCTTAGGTATCTGTTAAAGCAAAAGAGAGAGATCTACCAAGTACCAGCCGGTTTCGCAGCGGTCCTTTCAGAGAAAAAGCAGTTAAATCTCTTTAATTATATTCAAAATGTGCTGGTCCAATTCTCTGTGATTTGTTAAAGGGGGAGATGCCCTATATCAACTACAATACTCCCATTTTTATGCTTTTTTGAATTCAGATACTGTCTTCATGTTCACCACCTGCACTGGGAAACTATTCCACGCATCTACCACTCTTTCAGTAAAGAAATATTTCTACATATTATTCCTGAATCTATCCACTTTCACTCTATTATGTCCCCTCGTAGCAGAGCTTGCCTTCAATTGAAAGAGACCCTCCTCTAACAATTTTAGTAGCCATCCTCTGCACCGACTCCAACCTGCTTATATCCTTTTGAAGATGCGGTCTCCAGAATTGCACACAATACTCCAAATGAGGTCACACCAGAGACTTATGCAGAGGCATTATCACCTCCTTTTTTCTGCTGGCCATTCCTCTCCCTATACACCCAAGCATCCTTCTGGTTCTTGCAGTCGCCTTTTCTACCTGTTTAGTTACTTTAAGATAATCAGACACAATTACTTTAAGGTCCTGCTCTTCTTTTGAGGACTGAAGTACCTCATCCCCTACACTGTACTGCTCCTTTGGATTTTTGCAGCCTAAATGCGTGACCCTGGATTTTTTAGCATTAAATTTCAGTTGCCAAATTCTAGACCATTCTTCAAGCTTAGCTAGATCCCTCCTCATGTTATCGACTCCTTTCTATGTCTCTACTGTATTGCAGATTTTGGTATAATCCGCAAACAAGAAAACCTTACCCGATAGTCCTTCCACTATATCACTAACAAAGAAGTTAAACAGAATCGTTCCAAGGACAGATCCTTGCGGCACACCACTGGCAATCTTCTCCTCAGAGTGAGCTCCATTTATCTGTACCCCGCGCAGGACACAATGGCCAGATGGGATATGCTACTCCAACATGCTGCAGTTGCACAGGGTAAAAAGCATTTAGCATGACACCACCACTATTCTAGCAGTAGATTAGATCTGCCCTGTAGCCTGGAGAAACCAGGTGATGTGTGCCCTTCCTCTCATTCAGAGTGGACAGCGGAAAAGGTCATTTGCACATGTGGCAGCTGTTATGTCCATGAAGCACACATCGTTACTGCACATTCCATGGCTGATGTGATGGATCGCTGCATTCTCCATTCGGTAAAAAGTAGCATATAGGTGCTCAGATTCTGAGGTTCTTGTTGTTGTTAAGTGCCGTCGGGTTGGTGTCATCTCATGGTGAACCTCTAGATAGTTGTCCTAAATTGTGTTCAGTCTTCAGTCAGGCGGCTCATTGTTGACAGACTGGCACCCATAGCTGCTGTTATTGTATCGATCCATCTCATTGCTGGCCTTCCTCTATTGTGTTGACTGTCTACCTTGCCAAGCATAATATCTTTCTCTAATGATCTCTCTGTTCGCATGATGTGTCCAAAGTATGTCAAAGTCTTGTCATCTGAGCTTCTAAAGAAAACTTAAGTTTGATCTCCTCTAGTACTGACTGGTTTGGCAGTCCATGGTATATGCAGTATTCGCCACCAGCACCAAAGGCATCAATTTTCTTCCTGTCTATCTTTTTCACTGTCCAACCTTCGCATCCATATGATGTTATTGAAAATACCATGGCTTGAAAGAGTCGAATCTTTGTATAGAGAGAGACATCTCTGCTCTTGAAAATTTTGTCTAGGTCCTTCATAGACATTCTGCCAAGAGCAATGCATCGTCTGATTTCTTGATTGCTTGTTGCTTTTTTATTGATAGTTGATCCAAGTAGGTTAAAGTTGTTCACTATTTCAATGTTTTTTCCATCAATGGTGAAGTTATTCATTTTGCCAGTTGTCATGATCTTTGTCTTCTTTACATTAAGGTGCAGGCCCATTTTAAGACTATGGGGGATGTTTACTAAAGTGCGGTAAACGTGACTAACGCGCGTTATACGATGTTAACGACCGTAAGTGCTGTATAACGTGCGTACCGACGCACTAACGACTGTTAACGTCATACTACGCGCGTTAACCGTAGTTAACAATCGTAAAGCTCCGCGGCGCGTTAAAACAGCGCAGAAGGTGGAGAGTGGGCGGAGAGAAGGGGTCAATGGGCGGAGAGTGGGCGGGGAGAGGCTCCCCTCATACTAACGCGCTGAATTTCAGAGCTCAATTCCAACGCGAATGAAAACCTGTCGTTAAAGGCATTTAAAGGGAAGAGAAACCATTTACGTCAGCAATGTACAGAAAAACCGGGGAAACCCACAAAACGTGAGCAGTGTGATACATGTGCACAGAACAAAATTTCACATAAAACGTTAAAAATGACCACAAGAAACATTTTAAAAAGCATAATTCAGCTGGGCAACAGTGATATCAATGGGCAACAAGGAACAACACTCCCTGGAAAGCACCAAAATAAAAAGAAATGATGTGTGGAAGGGTCTACGCTCCGCAGACCCTTTCAAAGAGCATTACATTGTAATAGAGCTGTCCTGGGCGTGTGGTGTAATGTTTCCCAATGATATCATTGTTGCCCAGCTTGGTTATGGGTGTGTGCCCCTTTTCTGAGGTCTTTTCTGAGGTTTATGTGCACCTTTGTCTGCATACAAGGTAAATGAGGCCACAGTAAACCTGTTGCAGAGCAGGGTTTCTGACTCGTCAGGCCGGTTTAACTAACTCCAGGGACTGCACTGTCTCTGTGGCCACAGTGTGCTGCAACAGACACAGCCAGTGCCTGTAAGACCAGAGGGTCACAGGTTCAAATCCCAGCTGGGGCTCCTGCCAACCCAGTCCCCATAGTTTTACCCACCACTAAACAGTGATAGTAAAGACCCTCCTTTATTGCAGAGAACATACGCATGGCCTATATTTTACCACACCAAACACAGACACCAGAAACAGGCACATTACCTAAAGCAGAGTCCCGCAAATGCAGTCCTGGAGGGCCCCACACCATTCCGGCTTCATGCTGCCTCTAATAAAGATGCCTGTGCTGCATAGCTATGCACCACCCCCATGGTATGCAGATGTAGCTCATGCATATTTATGAGGGACAGCATGAAAACCCGAACAGTGTTTGGAACACCAGGACTGGAGTTGGGGAACTCTGCCGTAAAGCAGCAGCCAACAGGGCCACACACCCACCCACAGGCCCCATTGGCCAATTCCTCCTGGAGAGGCAAGACATTGGGCCCTGCCTGTATCTCCCAATACTAGCAGTTGCATACCTTAGCAATGCCACCCTACACCTGGGTATATGGTACAGAGCTATCAAACGTTCCCTATGATAACTGGCAGATATCAATTCCTACGTTAAGCACAGTTTGCTCATTGAGCTCCACCATAACAATCATTCTGATGTCTGCGGTGTTTGCTGCAGGTCTGGTCTCTGACAGTGTTCACCACCCTGGGGAGTGACCCCCCCAACAGCCTTGTGTACCATATCCATGCCTGTACTATGCCCATGACTGGTGTGGTGGGTATGGCTGCTGACCACCTCTATAGTAGCACAATGCTGGCATAGGTGTGGGGGTGGCTGTCTGTCTATCCAGTGTGTGGTGACTGCAAACACCTTCCACAGCCCACACTGCCAGCAATGTTGCCAGTATTGGGCTGCCAACGTGCATAATGAGGAGCAAGGTACCATGGGTATAGGCCGGACAGGGTGGCCTGGCCAGGGTGCATCTGCACAGGGCATAGGGCAGTGACAGGCACATTGTAGTGCCTGGCCACCACCTACACAGACAGGGTGACCTCAGTATATCCTGCTGAGAGATCACTCTCACCCTGACTGTGCAGTGACCACAGCATGGCTAGGCACTCCCATAGTGCTATCTAGTATTTCTCTCATGTGATAAATATGGGTTTCCTTTTGGGGCCCAGTCACTGATGTATCTGCTTGCTGTGTATGCTGACATCCCAGTTCTGGGTGCAGGCATCTCCACTGGGCACTAGCAGACTGTTTGCAGCTGGTAGGTGTTGTGATGGAGTGGCTTGCAGGGTGCAGTGACTGATGGCTTGCACCAGGGGAATATCAGATAGTGGTGGGGTGCAGCATACCATATCCAGGCCTAATGTCTGTCTGCTATTGTGTTATGGCTGTGTACAGAGCTGCATTGACTGCCCTGTGGGGTGTCTGTTCCTCAGCAGGACTAGGGTTAATGTTCCCCTCAACCGCCACCTTTGCAGGGAGGTAGACTGTGGATCTTTTGATGGGAGACCCTGTTTGCCACCCTCAGCCCTGGGGGAGGGGGGTGGTGGTGCATGGGGGCTACACCTGACTGAAACAGACAGAGATGTCCAAGGTGGTCCTGCAGAACCTACCTATCTCACACAGTAACACTGCTTTGGACCTGCGCCATGGCCTCTTTCAGCCATGGACGGTGCTGTGGACCTGGTGCTGGGCGCCTCACTGCACCCTCAGGGTGAGCACAGTACCCGCACAATGTGACGGTGTGTAGCTACTCTGTGCCAGTACAACACACGGTCAGTACCCCCTACCAGGCCGAGGTGCTGTGGGGGTGCACATTGTCAGTTCCCCCTACCAGGCCGAGGTGCTGTGGGGGTGCACATGGTCAGTTCCCCCTACCAGGCCGAGGTGCTGTGGGGGTGCATTCCCCATGGTGTGTATCTGTGGACAGCTGATTTGCATGTGCAGTGCATCATGGGTGTGACTGGCACAATCCAACCCTGTGAAACCCCAGCACCTGCTCACAGGCTCTGATAAACCATAGGCCATCACACGTACGTCTGCTAGCATAATGCATAGGTACAAGACACCCTACAGAGTCAGTAAAATAAGATGCCCACACTGGTAAAAACACACGTACCCACGCACGTAAAAACACACGTACCCACGCACGATTGTACGCGCGCAGCTACGCACGGGGCTACGCACGTACCAATGCACGCAACCTCGCACACACCAACGTACGTGGCTAGGCACACTCCGAGGGTGTTTTTCTGACACCAATACTCAGCGTAACGAAAAACATGCCTCCTCTTTCCCTCTGTAATGTACAGGGTGATGCCTGGGACAGCCTTCTGCGTTAGGCACACTGGGGACTTGAACCCATGCTGCCTGTAACAGCGGTCAGTACCGTAACCATTGTGCTACAGCTCTGTTTCAGTGCTTTGTGTCTGTACGTCTTCTTACGTTTAACGCGCAGTGATGCGCCACGGTGCCCGGTAACGCTCGTTAATTTTTTTAACGCGCGCTAGTGGTGACGATGTACCACCCATGTCCTTATTTGGGGTTTCTGTTACTACCGCGGCTCCTAACGCGAATTGCACTAACGCAGTTTAGTAAACATACCCCTATGTTACTTGATCTTGAGAAGCAAATGTTTCAGATCATCTTCACTTTTAGCCAGTAATGTGGTATCATCAGCATAGCGAAGATTGTTGATGATTCTTCCACCAATCTTCACACCTCTGTTGTCTTCATACAATCCTGCTTCTCTGATGATTTGTTCTGCATATAGATTAAACAGGCAGGGGCGGCCCAAGGGGGGTGCGGGGCCATGTGCGGAGACTCGGTGCAGGGCCTCATTTGCATAAATATTTGCATAATGTTACAATACACTAACTTTTAGTAAACATGTCTCTTAATGAGTGTATGGATAAAGAAAGACTAAACGATTTCTACATTACTATAATCCAGTGCCAACCGCCAGGCACATTAGGAACTACTTCAAACGCTGCCCATTTAGAACCCATAGCAAACCCGCCGTATCCTGACAGCATTACCAGGACTCACAAAGCACCATACCCTACCTATCAAAAGGTAGCACTGCAAATATTAAATCAATACATTTCAGAGAATACTGGGGAAAAAGAACAAGTGGCAATGTCAAATAGGAATTATATAAACAGAATACCTCAGCTCAAGTTACACATGCAGAAGATAGACCATCACCAAACAAGGAATCATAATTTAGAAACAGGAAGGCAATAATTAAACTGGGAACCCCAAAAGCCAAACTTGGAATGTACAACAACACTGTAGAAATAAAACTATAAATTAATTTCCTCTTGTACCAAACAAAGCGCAGACGTTAATGATGCACATTTCCCAGAGCTTTCATATTCCAGTTAATAAATTCAAAATAAAGAGATATCTTTCTACCTTTTGTGCATTTTTTTTTCAGTTGCAATTGCTCCAGCCACTTTCTTCTAGTTTCTTCATGTTTTCTGCTAACTCTCCATCGTCTGCTGTCCATTTGTCCTTTCTTCTCTCTTCTAGTTATTTTTCCATTCTCTCTCTCTTCATCTGCTTTAACATACTAATCTTTCTCCTTTTGCTCTTTCCTCATTCCTATTTCATCCACTCAAATTTTACCCCTCCATCCTCAATCCCCACTTACTCTCCCAATACCCGGCCAATTGTAGATTTTTCATCCCTCCCACACAAAATATTTTTCCCCTCTCCATTTTACTCTCGCAGCCCCATCCCATTCTAATCCTCCCCCAACATCAGCTCCCTTTTAGTTCCAGCCTCACCCAGCATCGATTCCCTTCTAGTCCCTGCATCAGCCCATTTCCAGTCCTAGCTCCCCCATCCATTTCCAGTCCGAGTCCCTTCATCAGCTCATTTCCAATCCTAGCCCCCCTTCAGCCCATTTCTAGTCATTTCCTAGCCCCACCATCAGCCCATGTCAAATCCTAGCTCCCCTCCACTCAGCCCAATTCCAGTCCAAGCCCCCCCATGAGTCCATTTCAATCCAAGCCCCCACCACAGCCCATTTCCAATCTTAGCTCCCCCCAACAGCCCATTTCCAGTCCTATCCTAGCTGCTCCATCAGCCCATTTCCAGTCCTAGCTCCCTTCCCTCACAGCCCTTCCATTCCAAGCCCCCTCTCCATCAGCTATTTGCAGTTCAAGCCCCCCTTCCACTCAGCCCATTTCCATTCCAAGTCCCCGTCCCCATCAGCTATTTGCAGTTCAAGCCTCCCCTTCCACTCAGCCCATTTCCAGTCCTTGCAACCCCCCAACCCATTACCAGTCCTAGCCCTCCATCAACCCACTTCCAGTCCTAACCCCACATCACCCCATTTTCAGTTTAAGCCCCCCCTATAACCCATTACCAGTCCTAACCCCCCATCAGCCCATTTCCAATCAGCCCCCCATAGCCCATTGCCAGTCCTAACCCCCCGTCAGCCCACAGCCCATTACCAGTCCTAACCCCATCAGCCCACCTCAAGTTCTAACCCCTCCCCATCAGCCCATTTCCTGTCCTAGCCCCCCATAGCCCATTACCAGTCCTAATCCCCCCATAGCCCATTACCAGTCCTAACGCCCCATCACCCCATTTCCAGGCAGGCTCCATCAGCCCACAGCCCATTACCAGTCTTAACCCCCCCATAGCCCATTACCAGTCCTAACCCCCCCCAACAGCCCATAGCCCATTACCAGTCCTAACCCCATCAGCCCACCTCAAGTCCTAACCCCTCAACATCAGCCCATTTCCTGTCCTAGCCCCCCCCATAGCCCATTACCAGTCCTAACCCCCCATCAGCCCACAGCCCATTACCAGTCTTAATCCCCCATAGCCCATTACCAGTCCTAACCCCCCAACAGCCCACCTCTCCTAACCCCTCCCCATCAGCCCATTTCTTATCCTAGCTCCCCATAGCCCATTACCAGTCCTAACCCCCCCAACAGCCCAAAGCCCACTACCAGTCCTAACCCAAACAGCCCACCTCCAGTCTTAACCCCCCATCAGCCCATTTCGAGTCCTAGCCCCCCCCATAGCCCATTACCAGTCCTAACCCCCTCCCATCAACCCACAGCCCACCTCAAGTCAGGTCCTAACCCCCTACATAGCCCATTACCAGTCCTAACCCCCCCACATCGGCTCAGAAAAATTAAAAAAAAAAAAAGCTGGCTGCTGATGCTGCCGCCATGGCAGCGGGAGAATGGAGTGTCCCGCAGGGCCCCCTCTGCCCGGCTTTCAGATTCGCGAAGGGAGAGTGTCTCCCTCGCGTCTCTGTTAAGCCTGCATGGGCAGATGGGAAATTTCCCATCAGCCCCGAAATTTCCCATCTGCCCCTTCAGGCTTAACAGAGACGCGAGGGAGACACTCTCCCTTCACGAATCTGAAAGCCAGGCAGAGGGGCTCAGCCGGGCAGAGGGGGCCCCGCGGGACACTCCATTTTGCTGCTGTTGCGGCGGCAGCGGCAGCGGCAGCAGCCAGCTTTTGTTTTTTTATTTAATTTTTTAAAAAGCAGAATGTTCTTTGCGTGGGGCCCCCTGAAATGCGGGGCCCTGTGCAAAAAACATTCTTGCTCTATGGACGGGCCGGCCCTGTAAACAGGTAGGGGGAAAGTAAGCAGCCTTGTCATACATCTTTGCTGATTTTAAACCATTCTGTTTCTCCTTGTTCCATTCGAACTGTTGCTCCTTGATGAATGTACAGATTGTGCAAGAGAACATAGAAACATAGAAACATAGAAACATGATGACAGAAAAAGACCACAAGGCCCATCTAGTCTGTCCTTCCATAACAACAACTACAACAGTCCACTTTTTACCTTTAGAGATCCTCTGTGTTGGTCCCATGCTTTTTTGAATTCAGTTACTGTCCTCATCTCTACCACCTCCACTGGGAGACTATTCCACGGATCCACTACTCTTTCCGTAAAGAAATATTTCCGCATATCAACAATACTTGCAATTCAGGTAGTTCTTGTTCCAGGTATGGTTGTAGTCTCTGTTGAATAATCTTCAGTAGAATCTTTATGGCATGTGGGATCAAAGAGATTGTGCGATAATTTCCACACTCAGTTGGATAATACCGGCACACATAGCCCACATTGCAGCCATAATGGCGACCCAAATCATTGAAGGATTGCCCAGTACCTGCATGTCTTGTATAGTGTGCATAGCTCCTCGGAGGGGCAGGATGGTCTGGGATGGACCTCATGAGGTTTGCATTTGGTGTATGTGAAAACATACTTGTAGTATACAGTAGGTCACAATGGAATGCACACCCTGCATATGTGCTGCCTCAGAGATTACTGCAACACTGTAGCCCAGCGAACCTCTGTGTGCAAATGTTGTTTGGCTTCAGAGGTACACTACTGTGGAGGGAAGGGTATCTTGCCCTCACAGGTGGCTCGGTCTTTGCACAGGAGATTATTATTGTTACTGTGTGTCTGTTATGCAACTGCAGGGCTGAGTTTCCAGTGCAGTCCATACTGCATGTGTATCGCTGCAGGCATGCCCTAGGTGTGGTTTACAACTTTCTCAGAACATGCCTGCCAGGTTGTATGATGTCTAGGGTTTAGGCTATTGCAGATAGAGGCCTGTAGACTGGTATAAGATCATAAGATATGCCATACTGGATCAGACCAAGGTCCATCAAGCCCAGTATTCTGTTTCGAACAGTGGCCAATCTAGGTCATATGTACCGAGCAGTTTATTTTAGAGAGTACTATAGAAAAGCATGTGGAGGTGGAACTGAAGCTGAATGGTTAATACACTAGTTCAGTAAAAACACAGAACAGGGTTCAAATCCTACTTGTGATCTTGGGAAAGTCCCTTCATCCTCCATTACCTGTGATGTATGGCCTGCCAATATATTTCCATCTGTCCAAGAAAGGTCGAAACATCTTCAGTAGTAGACTGGCTGAATCTACTGAAGAGGGCTTTAAACAAGATTCGTTGGGGATGGATGTTGAAAGCCCCCAGGTAAATGAAACATTAAATATCTTTATGGAAATGGGTAAAATGGGTAACATATGGAAAGTAGTGTGTATAAATGCCCATAGCATGGGAAATAAGATCCCTGATGTTGAAGCTTTAGTGGGAGTGGCTGACTTGGATTTAGTGGCAGTTGCAGAAACATGGTTCACAGAAAACCATCACTGGGATGTAACTATACCAGGCTATACTTTATTCAGAAAGGACAGGGTAGGAAGAAGGGGAGGAGGAGTGACACTATATGTAAAAAATAATATTGAAGATTTGGAATTTCAGAGCTTAAAAGGGAGAGAGGAGGCACAGTGGGTTAACTAGAAAGAGAGAAAGAGAAATCTATTTATATTGGTATGATCTACAGACCTCCCTCACAAGAGGAAGAGGTGGACAGACAGTTGAAGACATATGCAGTATTGCTAGGAAAGGGGAAGTACCACTGATAGGGGATTACAATAAGCCAGATGTTGATTGCCACATTTCTGCTGCAGTATCATCTAAAAGTAAGGAGATTATGGATTCTCTACAAGGAGAACTATTCAAGCAATTGGTAACAGACCCTACACGTGAAGGGGCCATACTGGACTTGGTGCTTACCAATGGTGAAAGTGTTTCTGATGTTATAGTGGGAGATCATTTTGCATCCAGTGATCACGAGATGGTGTGGTTCAGTATTAGGACTAGGACTGTTAGAATCCATTTAAAATTGAGGGTCTTAGACTGTAGGAAAACTAATTTTGCTAAGATGGGCCAATACCTCAGGGAGTTGTTAACGGGATGGGAACAGCTGAGGGATGTAGAAAAACAGTGGCAAAACTGAAAGGGGATGTTTTAAGGGTAACCAATCTTTTTGCTAAAATGGTAAATAAAGGTAAAAGGAAAAGGAGACCGCTAAGGCTTTCGAAAGAAGTAGCTGAAAAGGGAAGAAAAAGAGGGAGGCCTTCATGAAATACAAGAGATCACAGAGAGAGGAAGACAGTCATCTATATTTGGGAAAACTTAGAGAAGCTAGCAAAGTAGTCAGAAAAGCAAAGATTCAAAAAGAGGAGGAAATAGCCAATGCAATAAAATGGGGAGATAAGAAAATTTTCAGATATGTTAATGAGAAGAGGAAGAGCAAAAGTGGTATTGTCAGACTCAAGGGTGAAGAGGAGGAATATGTAGAAGCTGATGAGGATAAAGCGGAATTGATTAACAAATATTTCTGTTCTGTGTTCACAGATGAAGAACCAGGAACAGGACTTCAGAAAACATCAAGGAACAGAAACAGAAGCGAGGGGCATCTTGAACAATTTTCAGAAGACTGTGTTTGTGAGAAACTAGCTAAACGTAAAGTAGACAAAGTGATGGGACCGGATGTGATACACCCTAGAATACTGAGGGATGTTCTAGCAGCTCCACTGACTGACCTTTTCAATGCCTTGTTGGAGTCGGAGTGGTACCTAAGGACTGGAGAGAGGCTCATGTGGTGCCTTTACACAAAAGCGGAAGTAAGGATGTGGTTGAAAACTACAGGCCGGTTAGTTTAACTTCGATGGTGAGTAAATTATTGGAAACGCTGCTGAAAGAGAAAATAGTGAGGTTTCTGGAGTCCAGCGGATTACAGGATCCGAGGCAGCATGGATTCGCCAGAGGCAGGTCTTGTCAGACAAATCTGATTGATTTCTTTGACTGGGTGACCAGGGAGTTGGACCGAGGGAAAGCCCTAGATGTGGTGTATTTAGATTACAGCAAAGCCTTTGATACTGTTCCTCCAGGCGACCTATAAACAAAGTGAGCACCTAGGGATGGACCATAAAGTTACTGCTTGGGTTAGAAATTGGTTGAGTGGTATTCGACAAAGGGTACAGGTAAATGGAGCTCACTCTGAGGAGAAGTAAGTTACCAGTGATGTGCCCCAGGGATCTGTCCTTGGTCCGATTGTTTTTAACATCTTTGTTAGTGATATAGCGGAAGGGCTGTCGGGTAAGGTTTGCCTCTTTGTGGATGATACCAAAATCTGCAATAGAATAGACACCCAGGAAGGTGTAGATAACATAAGGAGGGATCTAGCTAAGCTTGAAGAATGGTCTAGAATTTGGCAGTTGGGATTTAATGTTAAAAAATGCAAAGTCGTGCATTTGGACTGCAGCAATCCAAGGGAGCGATATAGTATAGGGGATGAAGTACTTTTGTCCACTAAAGAAGAGCGGGACCTAGGCGTGGTTGTGTCTGAAGATCTTAGAGTAGCTAAACAGGTAGAAAAGGCGACAGCAAAAGCTAGAAGGATGCTTGGGTGCATAGAGAGAGGAATGAGTAGCAGAAAAAAGGAGGTGATAGCGCCTCTGTATAAGTCTTTGGTGCGACCTCTTTTGGAGTATTGTGTGCAATTCTGGAGACCACACCTTCAAAAGGATATAAACAGGATGGAGTCAGTACAGAGTGTGGCTACTAAAATGGTTAGTGGTCTTCATTATAAAGCATATGAGGACAGACTTAAGGATCTTAATATGTACACCTTAGAGGAAAGGCGGGATAGAGGTGTTATGATTGAGACGTTTAAATACCTCCGTGGCATAAATGCACAGGAGGAGAGCCTCTTTCGATTGAAAGCATGTTCTGCTACGAGGGGACATGGGATGAGGGTGAAGGGATAGATTCAGGAGTGATATGCGGAAATAGTTCTTTACGGAAAGAACTGTGGATCCGTGGAATAGTCTCCCAGTGGAGGTGGTAGAGATGAGGACAGTATCTGAATTCAAAAAAGCATGGGACAAATACAGAGGATCTCTAAAGGAAAAAAAAGGGGTCTGTTGTAGTTGTTGATATGGAAGGGCAGACTAGATAGGCCATGTGGTCTTTTTCTGTCATCATTTTTCGATGTTTCTATTTCTGATCACACTACCAAGAGATCCAAGGATCTGCAGGGTCATCAGGAATCAGTATTGACTGGAGGGCACAATGTTACTAGAATTATTCTTTTTTATGTGTTCAGCACATTGGTTCTGCAAGCATGCACATTGCAATCATAATCATCCGACAGTTTGACTTTATTGCCTCTATTGCAGCACATTGCAAAGGGTCTTTGACCCTGTAGATGCATGACATATGAGTTTTATATGATTGAAAACTTTCATGAGAACTGTGAATGAGCATCATTTGCTCCATCACATATATTCAGTACATGCAGGCACGTGACACTCCTGGGATGCCCACCTGCACAGACCACCCCACATCCTTACTTGCTCCATTTGGGTAATATTAGAGACACAAGTTCAGAGCCACGAGTGGACGCCAGGTGTGTAGCATCATGCAAGTGATCTTGTTCCACGAGACAGCATATTTGTATTTATTTTATTTATTTATTTATTTAGTAAGCACTTGTATACCGCTGCTTCCTACGATCAGCAGCGGTTTACTTTACAGAATCATAATGTATCGTACAATACAGTGAGATTTTTTAGATTTACATTTCGATTAGGCAATGATTTACATAACACAGGAGAATCAATTGGATACAATATACATTTGATTGGGGCACACAGATTTACATAACATAGGAGAATCAGTTGGATACAATATACATTTGATTGGGGCACACAGATCTGGATATACATTTGATTGCAATAGCGTGGGAGGGGCCCAAAATATACAATTTATACATGATTACCTGCCAGTATGCCAATTGCCGTCGTGGCAGGCAAAAGTCATCTGGTTGAGGTAGAGTATCGCACTTAGGTTAGGTTGTAGTGGGTCTGAAATAAATGGGTTTTAAGTTTCCGTCTAAATTCACTCAAGTTGTTTGTGAGTCTCAACTCGTGTGGGAGCTGGTTCCAGTGGATTGGTGCTGCATATGTGAATGCCCTATTGCTTGTTTCTGCTTTGACAGTTCTTATGCTGGTCGGAACACATAGAGCGTTGAGATTCATGGTTCTTCTGTTTCTGTTGTGTGGTTGAATAGCGATTAGGTTATCGAGGTATGATGGTGCGATGTTATGGATGAGTTTAAACGTTGTTATGAGAAGTTTGAAGATGATGCGGGCGGCCAACGGGAGCCAATGTAGTTCCATTAGTACTGGGGTTATGTGGTCTGTGACTTTCTTTTCCATGATGACTCTTGCAGCGACATTTTGAGCCATTTGCAAGATGCTTAGGGTGTTCTTCGGAAGCCCTTGCAGAATGGCGTTGCAGTAGTCCAGGTGGGGAATAATGAGAGCTTGTGCAACAGTCCTAAAATCAGATTTTTCGAGGATATTGTGAAGCGGTTGCAGAACTTTCAGTTTATAAAAAATGGCTCGGTTAATTGCTCGGAGGTGTTTATCCATCCTAAGGTTGCAGTCCAGCAGGACTCCTAGATATTTTATTACAGGTTTTGTTTGATATATGTTTTTGTTAAGGGTGACTGTGGTGGGTGGAATGAAGTTTGTTTTCTTGGAGATAAACATGACCTCTGTTTTCTTGTGGTTTATCGACATGTTGTTTTGTTGGAGCCATGATTGGAGCATGTCAAGGCATTCTTCTAGTGGAGTGAAGTCTGGTTGTGTTATGTCAAGTTGTGTATATAGCATCACATCGTCGGCATAGATGTGGTAATTGATGTTGCACTTCCGAAAGATCTCGCAGACCGGCTTTATATACAAATTGAATAAGAGAGATGATAAGGCAGACCCTTGAGGAATCCCCTGGGTTTGTGGGAAGGCCTCAGCTTTATCATTGTTGAACTGAACTTGTTGCATCCTATTGGTTATATATGATGCAAACCATTTTAGTGGGGTCCCTGCTATTCCTATGGAGGCAAGACGGTTTAAGAGGTTGTGAAAAAATGCAGCGCATACGGGAGGGGAGTCACCACTCCCTATTTAAACCTCCCCCCTGTCAATCTATTGATGGTTTGAAAATCCGCCCTTAAATGACGTCAACCAAACCGCTATATCACTGAATGCATAATTCAAATGCTATCATTCAATGAAATGAATCTCTTTTACCTTCTTATAGCTACTCATCATCAGCTTTCCCTGAAGCTATTCAATCTAAAACCAAAGAGTTTTTTTATATACTATCCTACGGTACCTACCTATATACACAGGGAAAGGCAAATACCATCTGTTTAGGTTTCACAGGTGTCTCAGTTGTCTTAACCACCATAAAATCACCCTAACCACAAGAGAGAAATTGTTTGGAAATGATCCAGACCCTTTGTTGTTAAAATTGAGTGATTTTCATTTTGAATTTTGGACAATAGAAGACACTCAGAGAAACAGACCATTAATAGTTGTTTCCCTGTGGCCCGGTAACTATATTTCATAAACAGTAAAACTGAGGATACCTGCATTTTTGAGGTCATATTGGGGCAGCAAGGCCATACAGCACTCTCATCTACCCACATCCACCCTTCAACCCATCCATCAGCATATATCCATCATGTTCAGTCATGTATTCTCCTGCCAGCTGCTATACTATGACCCACGCTCATCCTATGTCCCTTGTAGCAGAGCTTGCTTTTATTAAAAAGAGGCATTCCTCCTGTGCATTTATGCCACAGAGGCATTTAAAGGTCTGTCATATCTCCTCTATCCCACCTTTCCTCCAAAGTATACATATTAAGATTTTTGTCTGTCCTCATATGCTTTGTAACAAAGACCACTAACCATTTTAGTAGTCACCCTCTGCACCAACTCCATCCTGTTTATATCCTTTGGAAGATGTGGTCTCCAGAGTTGCACACAATACTTCAAATGAGGTCGCACCAAAGACTATCACCTTTTTTCTGCTGACCATTTCCCTCCTTATGCACCCAAACATCCTTCGCTGTCATCTTTTCTACCTGTTTAGCTACTTTAAGATTGCCACGGTCCCGTTCTTCTTTCGTGAACAGGTACTTCACCCCCTACACTGTATCGCTCCTTTAGTTTTTTGCAGCCCAAATGCATGACCTACATTTTTTAGCATTAAATCTCAGCTGCCAAATTCTAGATCATTCTTCAAGCTTAGCTAGATCTCTCCTCATGTTATCTGCTCCTTCCTGGGTGGCTACAATATTGCAGATTTTGATATCATCTGCAAAGATGCAAACTTATCCGACAGCCCTTCTGCAATATCATTAACAAAGATGTTAAAAAGAATTGGACCAAGGACAGATCCCTATGACACACTACTGGTAACCTCCTTCTCCTCAGAGTGAGTGCCATTTTATTTATTTAACAGGTTTTATATATCGCTTTATCATTTCAATTAAAGCAGTTCACATTGAAACTTAAACTTGGTAATGTACATTAAACAGGGACATTGATAACTTGGATTTTACTCAGGCAATGGAGGGTTAAGTGACTTGCCCAAGGCCACAAGGAGTGCTAGTGAGAATTGAATCCTGGTCTCGGGGTTCCCAAGCCAATGTTTTTAACCATTAGGCTACTTCTCCACTCCTGTACACTCTGTTGCCTCCCACTCAACCAATTTCTAACCCTATCAGTAACTTTAGGGTCCATCCCTAGGGTGCTCAGTTTGATTATAAGTCACCTGTGCAGAACGGTGTCAAAGGCTTTACTGAAATCTAAGTACACCACATCTAGGGCTCTCCCTTGGTCCATCTCCCTGGTCACCCAAAGAAATCAATCAGATCTGTCTGACAAGACCTGTTTCTGAGAAAATCCATGCTTCCTCCGATGCTGTAATCCATTGGACTACAGAAATCTCACTATTTTCTCTTTTAGCAGCGTTTCCAATAATTTACTCACCACTGAGGTTAAACTAACCGGCCTATAGTTTTCAACCACATCCTTACTTCTGCTTTTGTGTAAAGGGAGCACATGTGCCTCTCTCCAGTCTTCTGGCACCACTCCTGACTCCAAAGACGTATTGAAAAAGTCAGTCAATGGAGCTGCTAGAACGTCCCCGGGTTCCTTCAGTATACTCTGATGCAACCCATTCGGTCCCATCGCTTTTTCTACTTTTAATTTAGCTAGTTCCTCATGAACAGTCTTCTGGAAATTGTTCGAGATCCCTATCACTTCTGTTCATGTTTGTGGGTGTTGTCTGAGGTCCTTCTCCTGGCCTTTCATCTGTGAACACAGAACAGAAATATTTGTTAAGCAATTCTTCTGTATCTTCCTCAGCTTCTACATATTCTTCTCCTTCACCCCTGAGTCTGACAATACCACTTTTGCCCTTTCTCCTCTCACTGCCAAATCTGAAAAATGTCTTATCCCCCCATTTTATTGCATTGGCTATTTCTTCTTTTTGTACCTTTACTTTCCTGACTACTTTGCTAGCTTCTCTAAGTTTTTCCAAATATAGATGCCTGTCTTTCTCTCTCTGTGATCGCTTGTATTTCTTGAAGACTTCCCTCTTTTTCTTCACCTTTTCAGCTACTTCTTTTGAGAACCATAGCAGCTTCCATTTCCTTTTGCCTTTACTTACCTTTCTAACAAAGAGGTCGGTTGCCCTTAAAACATCCCCTTTCAGTTTTGCCTACTGTTTTCTACATATCCAGCTGTTCCTATCCCGCTAATGATTCCTTGAGGTATTGGCCCAGCTTGGCAAAATTAATTTTCTTAAAGTCTAAGGGTCCGATATTCGAAAGGCATTTCCACGGTTTACAGACAAGTAAATTGTGTAAGTGTCTTAAACAGGGATATTCAATGGCATCTAGACAGTTAGTGCCGTTGAATATCCCCTACTAAGTCCCTTATCCAGTTAGAATTGGGGGCATGAGCAGGGGCAGACAATGGAGCTAACCGTGCAGCAGCGATATTGGATGCTGCCTGGTTAGCAATCTGCACCTTAAAGGTAGGTGAGGGAACCCTTCACCTATCTTTAAGGTGCTGGAGCTAATCAGGTAGCATCCAATATTGCTGCTGCCTAGTTAGCTTCGGCGGCTTCTGTGTTTTGCAGCGATCACTGGATATTCAATGCTGTTGCCGCGGCATTGAATATTCGGTTTAGAGGATGGTGGGAGGGCTATGCTTCCTCGTGGTCACTAATTCTGCAACTTTGGGGTGCTCGAGCTCTGGTTCTTCTCTTTCCTGGGATGCTTTCACCTCTTTCATTTCCAGGACTGCACAATGGTTTTTGAATTCTAGCACTGGAGTTGGATTGATGATTCTGCAGGCCCTGGTGACTCATGTCCAACTTTCGTCATTCTGTAGGCACCCATCTTCCCCTCTTTTGGAGAACTTGGATGTTTCAAGAAGCATTTCTTCAATGTCCTTCTCATTGGCTTGAATGTTCCTCAGCCTCGCCACCTGTTCTCTGAGCTCCTCCACTTGTTTTCTGAGAGCTTCAGCATACAGACATCTTGCACATGGAACTGGTCCTTCAACTGGCATTGGGATCTCTGTCTAGACATAGGCAGAAGCTGTAATGGGGGCAATATCTTTGGCAATACGATTTTTCCCAGCCGTTGCTCATTTGGTGGAGCTTTGGTACCTTGCTTGCATCTGAATCCCTGTTTATGTTTACAGTAGCTCTGCACAGTTAAAGGGCATGATTTCTTTCTTGCTAGTTGAACAGCAAGCTTTATGAGAAGTTTCTTTTAAAACTAAAAAGTTAAGTAAAGCATGAGTTTTGCTAATTCCTGTATACAGGGTGGCCCAAAAAAAGTGAGAACATTTCGTAGCATATAAGTTATTTAAAAATTCAAAAAGACAGATGTAAACGATTGACAAATTTTTTAAAAAAAGATGGCGACTGGAAATGATGAATTGATGAATTTTTATTTCAGTATAGTTTCTGAACCAATATTGTGTACTTTCCTTCCTAAAGCACATAAAACATTTGAACAATTGAGCACATATTGCTAGAAATGAACTAAAAGTCAAGGTGTATCCATAATTTTGGTCACTACTGTATAAAGATTTCTTCCAACCAGCAAGATGAAGTTCACCTATGGAGCAGATGTGCTACCTAGGACTCTGAAGCAAAGTGAAGCAAAAGGCGTCCCCCCACAATGGCAGAAGATTTCTATATTTAATTTAATGTAATTTATTTATTTATCTATTTATTTATTTATTTATTTCAGACATGGACATGTTTTGTAGTGATTCAAAGAGGGAACTGTTGATAGGGACTTGAAGTGGGGTACCAGGGCCATCTGAAAGAGTTAATATAACATGTGAACAATAGCTCTGATTATTTCTGTCAGTATTACAAGGGAGTGCTTATGAATAAGAGAGAGACACTCAAGGTTACATCTTGCAAGACAGAGAGCTTTTGGTTTGAGTAAGCTGGGCAATATGTCTATGCTTTGACCTCAAACACAGATAAACAAAGCTTGACGTAGAAACAAAATTGCACCATGTAGCAGTATTTTTCTTAATAAATACAGTAAAATGCTATGGCCTAGCTCGAGTAGCAACCATGGGAACCTGCACAAGAATGCACACCTGTGAATTCCTCACTTAAGCTTGTCATACTGTTTTATATAACTCTCTGTGTATGCGTGCTTCCTTATTTGAATTTAGAGAATTGAAATCAAAGAGCTGAGGTTAAATTTTGTTACCTGGTCAGGAGTAGCACAGGCAAAGAAGAGGAACAGAGAACAGGATAGAATTCAGGATAGAAACAAAGGGTAGCTCAGGAGACACCTACGAGACATAGGTGACAGTCTGGTAATGGACTCGTGAGTATAGCTCCTCCAATCATCAACACCAGATGCAGTTCTGAAAGACAGCAAAGTCCAGTGCTTACTCATGATTTATAGCAGTTGTAAATTGGCACATTCAAAAAATCAACCCTGCATATCATCAGTCTATGTGAAATACGACATGGACATGCAAATGCCGATAATGCCCGAGCCATACCCTGAAGTGTCCCTGGAACACGTTCTTGAAAAACATGTGGAGATCGACTTGTCCAGCACAAAAATCTGGATCTCGCGGGCTTTCTAAAATCTCATTTTCCACGTGGACAAAGCTTTGGCATTTTACTGCTGCTTCATCCCCATTTAAAATGCAAATTGGGGTTCTAAAATAACTGCTATGGACTAACCTGAGGATTGTTCTCTTCTGGAAAAGGAATATGAAATTTTCAGTAACTTGCAGCTCATAGTCAATGTAATTTCAGCAAACAGTGAATATGGCTGTAATCCATGGTGAAGTATGTATGCTGAACTGCAACCAGTTTTATAAGGACTGAACTCTTGAGTAATAGGAAAATGATCTCCTTGCATTATCTGGTTATCATTTATCAGAAATTTTCTGTTTTTTTCAGGTTGTATTTTCCTGCCTTATGGGGTATTCAGGTTGGAACTGTGAACCAACTCAACACCCAAGTTACTTTGAACAATGTGGAAAAAATTATATACCATCACAAATATAAATCTAGCTCAATGGAAAATGACATAGCACTTATGAAGCTGACTTCACCTCTCAAATTCAATGGTAGACATTCATGACTCTTTCATTTATTCATGTGGCTTTTGCTTCTTCTGTAAAAATGCTTTATTGACACTGTACAAACATGAGAGGTCTATGCTGAGCTTGAACCTACAGTTACCAACTGGCTTCATTTTGTTAGTCCAGGTTTTATCTTATCCGATACATGAAGGTGTAGTTCTATTTTATTTATAGAAATAAGAACTTCAAGCCCATACATAAAATAGTGTGAGACCAGGCTTGGAAGCCTGTCCTGAAAAAACAAAATGCAGCCAGCCAATGACCCACTTGTTGGAAGGATCTTAACTAATGACCCACTTGTTGGAAGGATCTTAACTAAATTTAACAGTAGACTTGTGAAAGTCTCCCCCATTTAGTGGGATTCTCCCACTTTGGATATCCATCTCTGGTTTACTTCATGGGAACTGGAAATTTCTGTCATATGAGAGAGATTACAATATATTCTAAGCTGGTTTCTGAAGTTGCCTCTTCTTCCTCTACTTGTTTCTGATTTGAACAGGGACCATAGAGATAAAGGAAGGAGGGGCTCAATGGTAAATTACAGTACTGGATATTCTTAACTGGGTGAAAAAAAAAACAAATCCCATCCAGTATACAGACACTACACAATACAGGTTTTGAATTCAGCACCATACAGTTCAACTACTTCAAAACTGTCACTTACAAAGTTGAGTGAGGGCAATAACATATTTATCAGTGAACCTGCCTACACTATCAATGTCTCAGCCCATATATTAATCTAGAAAAGGCCATCTTATTGTAAGCTGTTTAAAAATATGAGTTAGTGTGGCAAATTGTGACTGTTACTCAACCTACCAGTTTAATCATTGCTCAGCTGTAATATCCATTGTGACTATAATACATTCTTAGGTGAACTTCGATCTGCTTTGTAAGAAATTCTTTAGTTTCCAGTGTAAACTTTACCATCAGATACAATACACACAATGGGTTTGATGATGGTGATTTGGTCTTCTGCAGTGGCAGTGCAAGGACTGGAGGTGCCCTTGGTGGCCCTCTCCATCCAGCTGCCTCCTGCATCCATTGCTGCTGCCGAAACCGCAACACAGCACTTACCTACAATCTCTGGAGCTGTATCATGGTTTCACTCTTGCCCAATTTGCCGCTTCAGCCCCCCTCTGGTGCAGATTTATGGTTTTATATAGTTGGGAATTCTGCAGCCAAGGAGGGATGAAGCGGCAGATTAGGCAAGAATGAAACCACGATGCAGCTCCAGAAACTGTGTAAGTGCTGTGTGGCAGTTTCAGGGCCATTGCCCATCAGTGAGGCACCAATGATACTCTATCATTTCAACAAATGCTGGGGTGCTTATTTATTTATTTGTTTATTTATATTTAGCTTATGCTTAAACAAAAATAGTTCAAAGCGAGTTACATTCAAGTACACTAGATAATCTCCAGGAACAAATAGGAATGCAGTCTTCACATATGGGTACCGTCAGCACCCATGGAGCCTGCATGGAAACACTCCCCAGCTACCAATAGGAAAGCTTTTGGGAGCACTCCACTGCGCCTGTGTGTCTGCCTTCCTGTCATCCCAACTCCTCTTCTCAGTTCTTCATTTTCTGCAGAGCCAGCAGGATGCATCGTTCCTGTCATCGCTGAATAACTTTTCTTTTTTGGTATAGCATCATGCTTCTGCCTTCCCGTCGTTATCGCTTCCATCGAATCTGATAGAGGTCCTGATAAATCTTTCTTTTTTAATTTTTCTTTTCTTTATTTTTCTTTTCGGTTTTCACTGCCATTCTAGGCCTCTAGGCCTCCATAGCCTTCTCGAGGATGTTTTTTTTTTTTAAGGCATCGATAAACCAGTTACTGCTTTTAAAAAATGTATCAAATGCTCCGGTACTATTTCAAATGTATCAAATGTTCCGGTACTATTTTAGTAACCGATAAACATGACTGATGTTTAAAATGTTTGCGACCTGATCATCAGCCTACAGAGGCTGCTACATCATATTCTGCAGGATCTAATGCTCTGCATGTGGGAGGCCCCGCTCATGGTTCCGCCTGTCAGTAAGAGACTCAATACCATGTACCAAGTACCAGAGTGCCCAGGTTTTCAAAAATCTCAGCTCCCACACCACTCCATAGTGCTGAAATCAGTGATGTGCCAAATTAAGAGCTCTAAGAATCATTCATCCATGCCACCTGGCAGAGATTCCAGGACACTCATTGCCTTTGGGCGAAAATGCTTCTAGGCATGCATGTTAGCTTCCAGAATAAACTCTTACCTCATATACATGGGCATGTTTCTGAAGGATGTTAGCAGGGATCTGGAAAATTTCACTCTTCTTCTTCCTGATGATAAGAAGGGTGCTTTTCAGATATTCATCAAGCAAAGCCAGAACACTTCCAAGTTTCTCATCTCTCTTTTGATGCCTTTGAATCAACAAGTAGAGCTTCAGCAGTCTGCATTGGAGCTCATAGGATGGCCTTATTACAGGCATCCAACCATGAACAATGAGTTCAAGATAATTTAGCCAGTATCACATGTACTGGGGAAAACCTTTTTGGCAAGTAATGGAGGGAGAAGGCAGAGGAGATCAAAATAGATGATCTCACCCTAAAACGCCTTTCCAGGAAAACAGCTGAACTCTCCAAAACAAAAACTTCCCAAGAAATCTTTCTATGCTAAAAAGAAGAGATACTATCCTTCTTATCAACCTTCTGCTGCCTATGAACAACAACTTCCACAGCAGAAACAACAAGGTCCTAGACAACCCAGGAAGCAAAAGGCTCCTAAGCCTCAACTAGCCGGCCAGCCACAACCTGTGCCTGGTTTTTGACTTTCTCCTAGAGAGCATTGCCAATCTGCCTCTGGAAGGGCCCCCAGCCCCTCTACATAGCAGGCAGACTTTACCATTATGCCCATAGGTGGCACCTCATAGCATCAGAGCAGTGGACACTCCAGATTGTCCAAAGGGGTTATCAGTTTCACTTCAAAACCTTACCCCATCAACTTCACAGGGGATTATCCCACAGAACCCCTTCAAAGCACTCTCTTGAGTTGACCACCCTGTTGTCCCAAGGTGCCATAGAAAGAGTTCCTCCCACTCAAGAAAAGATGGGCTTCTACTCTCCATATTTTCTCATTCCAAAGAAAATAAGAGGATTCAGGCCCATCTTAGATCTCAGAGACCTAAACAAGTTTCTGGTTTGAGAAAAATTCAAAATGATTTCCCTAGGAACTCTTCTACCATACCTCCAGAGATACGATTGGCTATGTTCTCTAGACCTCAAAGAGGCTTACATGCATATACTGATACATCCTTCCTACAGACAATATCTGCACTTCATGTTTCAGGGAAACCATTATCAATACAGGGTTCTCCCCTTTGGACTAGCCTCTGCTCCAAGGGTCTTCATCAAATGCATGGCAGTAGTTACTGGCTATCTACGTACCTTGGGCATATTCATTTTCCCTTACTTAGATGATTGGCTAATCAGGGGAGACTACTCTCAAGAGGTAAAACTCTCCATCACACCATCATGGTGCTCCAACACCACAGCTTTATCATAAACTTCCCAAAGTCTCATCTCACTCCAACCCAATGACTGGCGTTCATTGGAGCATTCTTAGATACCCAACAGGCCCGGTCTTTCCTTCCACAAGATCACTGTGCCCACCTCAGAGCAACTGCAAAAGCAGACCCACATCACAGCTTGAGAGATGTTATAGGTTACACGGCCTCCACAGTTCATGTGGTCCCTTACGCTCGATTGCACATGCAACAAGCACATTGGACTGTCTTCCCAATGGAAACAAGTGAAGGGCCGACTAAGAGACAAGATGCACATCACCCCTTAACTGATCAAGTCCCTTCAGTGGTAGTGTTCCTCTCAAAACATTCTTATTGGGTAACCTTTTCAGATGCCCCCACCTTGATTTACGCTGATGATGGATGCTTCCAAGCTGGGTTGTGGAGCGCTTCTCAACAACTTAACCACACAGGAACTGTGGACACAACAGGAATCTGCCATGCATATCAACTTGCTAGAACTACGAGCACTTACAAATGTTCTTCAGGTTTTTCAACCCCAACTTTTGGGGTAACTTGTTGTGGTCAGAATGGATAATCAGGTTGCCATGTTCTACGTGAACAAGCAGGGAAGGATGGGGTCCCGTCCATTCTGCAAGGAAGCGCTTCGCCTGTGGTCCACCATATCACACCAGATTTACCTCAGAGCTGTGTACTTCTCAGGCGAACTCAATGTCCTTGTGGACAGGCCAAGCTGTATCATTTGTCCACATGAATGGACCTTACACTAGGAGATGGCTGCTCGGATCTTCTAAATGTGGGAAACCACACTCATAGATCTTTTTGCAACTCTACAAAATGCACAGCTTCCTCCCTTCTGGGTTTTGGATTTGCTAGGAACTGGGCAACTTTCTGGGGAAGGGAGGGGCTGTTCTGAAGGGATGGGCTTCACCTTAACTGGGATGGAGCCAGACTGCTGGCATTAACATTTAAAAAGGAGATAGAGCAACTTTTAAACTAGAGAATAGGGGAAAGTCGACAGTTGCCCAAGAGCACATGGTTTGGAAGAATGTATCCTTGAAGGATACTAGCGAAAGAGGGAAGTTAGGACATCCTAACGGACAGGTTCCAATAAAGATAAAAGAAACCCAGATGCCCTTGAGTAAAGAGCTGAAAGATTCCAAATTACCCCTATCAACTGATAACCAGAATAATATGAATAAAATACAACCTCTAAAATGCCTGTATGCACATGCTAGAACTCTAAAACATAGGATGGGAGAGTTAGAATATATAGCTCTAAATTAAGGTTAGATATGATTGGTATCTCAGAGACCTGGTGGAAGAACAACCAATGGGACACTGTGATAGCTAGATACAAACTATATCTCAATGATAGAGTGCAACCCCTCCTCTAATTGGATCTACTTTATGTTAGAGAGGGCATTAAGTCACCTAAGATTAAAATTTTGCAGGAAATAAAAAACAATGTAGAATCTCTATGGATAGAAATTCCATGTAAAAAGGGGAAAGCAATGGCAGTGATGGTGTACTACCGATCGCCTGACCAGAATGAACAGATGGATGATGAAATGCTGAAAGAAATCAGGGAAGCTCACAAAATTTACAACACAGTAATGATGGGTGATTTCAATTTCCTGGGTAACAATTGGGTTAGCGTCACAGCAGGACATGCTAAGGAGATAAAGTTTCTAGATGAAATAAATGACTGCTTTTTTGGAGCAGCTGATTCATGAACTGACTAGAGGTGAAGCTACTTTGGACCTAGTCCCTAGTGGCATGCAGGATCTGGTGCAAGAGATAAGGGTGTTGGGGCCACTTGGCAATAAAGATCATAGCATGATCACATTTGATTTGATAAATGAAAGAAGGATGACAAGGAAATCTACAGTACTACCATTTAACTTTCAAAAGGGAGACTATGATAGAATGAGGAAAATAGATAAGAAAAGACTAAAAGGAACAGCTGCAAAGGTTAAAGTACTACCTTGGAAGTTCAGATGAATTCCACAGTTTAATAACCCTTTCCAGGCCGAGCCCAAAACTCTCGAAATCCAAAATTCTGACTAAATATTCCTATCAAATGGTATATAATACATGACCATAGCAGAAGGAAAATCACTATTAGAACATATTGAATAAGATGGGTACAATTTTCCTGAAATATGCAAAAATTAACCCGGCTGCAGAATATGGATTAAAATTTTAAAGTAAGCCTTCAAAGGGTTAAGAAAAGTGGAAGGAAGGCCAAAAAAATGGTAGCATGGTTTAAAGGTGAGGTCAGTGAAGCTGTTATAGTCAAAATAGCTTCTTTCAGGAAATGGAAAAAGGAGCCAAATGACGAAAATGGGAAGCAACAAAATATTGGCAAGTTAGATGCAAGGCATTGCTGAGGCAGGCAAAGATAGAATTTGACTAAAAGCTAGCCATGGAAGCAAAAATCCAAAAGAAAAACTTTTTCAAGTACAATTGTAGCAAAAAGCCTATGAGAGAGTCAGTTGCTCCATTGGATGATAGAGGGGACAAAAGGGTACTAAGTGAGGACAAGGCCATAGTGGAGAGACTGAATGAATTCTTTCCTTTGGTCTTTACTGAAGAAGATGTAGAGAATTTACCCCTGCCTGAAATGGTATATAAAGATCATGTATCGGAAGAATTGAAAGAAATATCGATAAACCGGGAAGATGTGTTAAGACTATTTGATAAATTGAAGAGTAGCAAATCACCTGGACAGGATGGTATACATCTGGGAGCATTGGAAGAACTGAAATATGAGATTGCAGAACTACTATTAGTAATCTGTGAACTATTATTAAAATCATCTATAGTACCCGAAGAGTGGAGAATGGCCAGTGTAACGCCAATATTTAAAAAGGGTTCCAGTGGTGATCCAGGAAACTACAGATCAGTAAGTCTGATGTCAATACCATTGCAAGAATATAAAGCGGTCTTCTCAGAGTATACAATTAAATTAGACTCAGTATAAATACTCTATTGTAACTTGATGTCAATATTTAAAAGAAATTTCTACAATGTAACAAAACTTATATTGCCAGTCAATCTTCTTCAAATGAAAAGCATAAAAACTCTCCTTAATTTTCTAACGGTAGTCTCAGAACCAGAGGGCACTCTACACCACACGCTCTGTGGAAAAAGAGTATTACCTCATTCACATCAACGACTACCAGGAGACCACTTCTCCTTTTTTCTTGTTTTTTTTAAATTATTTATGTGATAAAAAATGATGCCAGCAAATAAAGATATACCACCAAGGTTCCTCTGCCTCGTGAAATTTCTTTAAAGTGATATATAGTAGGCTTATCTTAGTTTTGTGGACAAGTTCATGTTCCAAGGACAAGATGGCGTTTTTTCTGTCATGAAAGTACTTTGAGAGACGTGGGCAGCATTTCACAGTGAGTACTTCCTATTTAGGCGATATATTTTTTGGCTTTTGTAATTCCAATTGTTTTTAAATGAAAGGGGTCCTTCATAGGATGATTTTTTCCAGTTTCTTATTCAATTTTCACACGAGTCACTATTAAAAGTGGGCTAAACAAGCACATGAAAATTTGCAATGCCATTCTAAATTTCTTTACAGATTCTCCTGAAGAACCTCCAAGAAGGAGAGAAACACTAATACGGCGCCCTGGGAAGGCGTAGAGAAACAATTATTGGTCTGAGAAATGACTATCCGTTTGGCTTGGAACATGAACTTGTCCACAAAACTAAGATAAGCCTACTATATATCACTTTAAAGAAATTTCACGAGGCAGAGGAACCTTGGTGGTATATCTTTATTTGCTGGCATCATTTTTTATCACATAAATAATTTAAAAAAAACAAGAAAAAAGGAGAAGTGGTCTCCTGGTAGTCGTTGATGTGAATGAGGTAATACTCTTTTTCCACAGAGCGTGTGGTGTAGAGTGCCCTCTGGTTCTGAGACTACCGTTAGAAAATTAAGGAGAGTTTTTATGCTTTTCATTTGAAGAAGATTGACTGGCAATATAAGTTTTGTTACATTGTAGAAATTTCTTTTAAATATTGACATCAAGTTACAATAGAGTATTTATACTGATGTCAATACCAGGCAAAATGGTAGAAACCATTATAAAAAATAAAATTACTGATCATATATATAGTCATGGTTTAATGGGAGAAAGCCAACATGGATTTAGCCAAGGAAAGTCTTGTCTTACTAATCTGTTATATTCTTTTGAAGGTGTAAATAAACAGGTAGACAAAGGCGAGCTGGTTGATATAGTATATCTGGATTTTCAGAAAGCCTTTGACATGAGAGACTCTTGGCAAAATTAAAAAGTCAGGGGATTGGAGGCAGTGTAGTATTGTGGATCAGGAATTGGTTAAAAGAGAGAAAGCAGAGAGTAAGGCTAAATGGCCAATTTTCTCAGTGGAAAAAGTAAATAGTGGAGTACTGCAGGGAACTGTGCTGAGCCCACTGCTTTATAGCATATTCATAAATGACCTGGAAATGGGAATGATGAGTGAGGTGATCAAATTTGCAGATGACACAAAATTATTCAAAGTTGTTAAAACCCAAGAGGATTGTGAAAAATTGCAAGATGACTCTGGAGAGTAAAAAAAAGCAGGAAGGAGGGCACAGAAGATAACAGAATTGATAGAAAGGTACATTTCCAGGGAGAAAATGCATTCTAGATCACAGTGGTATATTTTTCCTTGGACCCTCCAGATAGTGTCCACAGACTGAGATATGCACAGTCAGCTGTCTACAGCCCACTATGTATCCGGCACACCAACTGATTAATGATTTGCTGTTCTGTCTCCCCCTGTGGGTGATTGGGACTATCCCCTTTGCATCTGACTGATGACCCCCATACTGCACCCCAGCAGCACAGCACAGCACCGGTACAACTGTGCACACTGGATCACATGGGGTATCAGAGTGAACCTTCAGCCAGCCGAAGTGCCAGATCCACTGCCTGGACCAGTCCGGGGGGAGCTATTCTAAAGGCCTCGCAAGGTATGCAAGATCACCATGGCATGCTGCATGCTCCATACCTTTACCCTGTGGTGCAGGCAGCCACTGCCTGATGAGTTAGAGCCAGCCATGGATGATGGGGATGAGCCTGATACCGGCACAAATGCGCATGTGGGTGCACCATCCAGATGGAGGGTAGTAGTGCATGCTAGCCTTGTCCAGGCACACATTACCTGACAGCCTGGTACATATGTACCCTACCCATAACAGCAAATGCACATGCCAGCGAGTGGGGAGGGGATGGGGTATGTGCCATTGCTGCCAAGAGTCTGTGCATATCTGCAAGATCTAAACATGGCCTGTTTGGCCAGGCTATGCTCCTGTGTATCATGCACATTGCTTGCCTATGACAGTGCTCACAGCAGTAGCCTTCTGGTATGTGGGCTGCCTCTAAATTCAGGGGTGGTGGGTTCAGGACCCACCCCACCAATATTTTTGCTGGCATTTGCCAGGTGTGCAGTGTCTGCCCAGCCATGTAACGTGCCCCCTGTAACCTGTATATGGCATGAAATGAGTTCATGGGCATTCACTGATGTTGCCCTGCGTGAGTGCCCCTATGTCTGGACATGGGCATCCATGCCATGGCACCCATGGTTGCTGTATTACGAAGGCACAGATCACATGGTCCACCTGTCCCTTGGCCATCCGTCACCTACCCATTGCCCGTTGCAGGTGGCGCACACCTGTGGACTGGCATGGGGGCATGGGACAGGCGCATGGTGTGCCACATACACATGGTACCCCCATCACATCACCATCCATCCGCCCTGGGCTTCGCCACCCTCGTGGGCCACTGGCTATGCTGCTGTCACATGTTCATGGCTCCCCTGTGGCCCCTCCCCATTCCCCCTGGGCATTTGCACCATCTCCTGCTACTATGGTGGCCAGTCTACCTGGCTATGTGCCTCAGATGTGCATTGGCTACCATTTACGTGTGGCGTGACACATGTCCAGCGCCATTGGTGGCCAGGGTTGCTTTGGCTGACAGACACATAGGCACACAAGCCATAACATTTTATTTTCCCAGCCAACATGTATGGGCAAATAATGCCCCCACACACTGGCCAACAGGTGTGCCCCCTGGCACCCAACCCCCACCCTTGCCACATCTATAGGGCTATTAACAGTGGCAGCTAGTCCGCCCTTGTGGCTGTTACTGCACCAGCAGCCACTGGTGCAGACTTTGATGCTTAGTGCTACTGCTGTCCCTGGGTGCCTCCCAGATGGCTTAGTCCCCTCAGTGCCCCACAGGGTTGCCTGCTGTGTGACTGGGTGGTGGTGTGGGGGGCTGCAGATGGGCCTCCAACAGCAGGCACAGGACCCTGAGCTTGCCCCTCAGGCCCCACACCTCACCTCTGAGAACCTCCACATGGCATGAGAGGTATGAGAGAGGCCTGCAAAGCAGTGCAAGGCTGCATGCCAGCATGCTCTTCAGGCGGGCCAGAGCTGGCATGTCCTCGGGGCCTCCAACTGCCTCCTGGGCCCCCTTATTAGGTCCTATATCAGATAAGGGTGGATTATGTGGCCCACAACATGGGCATTCAGCTCCCAAATGGTCATGGACGATGCATCACCTCCCTCATTGACATGATCAGCACTGCCACTGCCTCCTGGCAACCCCAGCTTCCATAACCTGGGCCCCCTACTGCCTCCTCACCATCTGTGTCCCCCTCCAGCTGCACTGTCACATCCCTCCATGCTCCCCTGCTCAGATCCCCCATCCACTCTACCCACCCACCCTCGCTCGCACCCACACCCTGACTCCCCTCCATGCACACACCTTGGCTCCCCCACTCCTGCCATTTACATACCCCCACATGCTCCCCTTGCATGCACGCCAAGCCCTCTCTTTCGCTACCCCCTCCTACCACTCACACACCCCCACATGCTCCCCCTGCATGCAAACAGACACCTCACCCTCACCACGACCCTCTAACCAATCACCATCCTGCATGCACTAAACCAGGGGTGGGCAACTCATGTCCTGGAGAGCCGCAGATCAGTCATGTTTTCATGATGTCCCTAATGAATATTCATGGGCTTATTTCCATACAATGGAAGGCAGTGGATGCAAATAGATCTCATGAATATTCATTAGGGGCATCATGAAAACCTGACTGGTCTGTGGCTCTCCAGGACTGGAGTTGCCCACCCCTGCACTAAACCACCACACCCTCACCACCCCTGCCTGGTCCCTCAGTCTGTGTCGCTACAGCCTCACCCAACACACTCCATGGGGCCTCCACAGATGCCCGCCCTGCCACATCACATGCCCCCTCCACCAGGGGTTGGAGGATGAGGTTCCAAAGGTCGCCCCCTGTCTCCAGGGCTTAAGAACATAAGATATGCCATACTGGATCAGACCAAGGTCCATCAAGCCCAGTATCCTGTTTCCAACAGTGGCCAATCTAGGTCATAAGTACCTAGCAGTTTCCCCAAAAGACACAGGTTCCACAATGCTTGCATTCAGTCGAGCATTGATATTCCATGTTCCTTTTAATAATGGTTTATGGATCTTTCCTCTAGGAACTTGTCCAAACCTTTTTTAAACCCAGCTACATTAACAGCTTTTACTACATCCTCCAGTAACAAATTCCAGAGTGTGATTACATGTTGAATGAAAAAATATTTTCTCTTATTACTCTTAAATAGGTTACCCTGTAGCTTCATTGCATGTCCCCTAGCCTTTCTATATTCTGATGATGGAAACAATCGATCTACGTTTACCTGTTCCACTCCATTCATTAATTTATACACCTCTATCATATCTCCCCTCAACCGTCTCTTTACCAGATTGAAGAGCTCTAACCTTTTTAGCCTCTCTTCATAGGGGTATCTTTCCATCCCCTTTACCATTTTGGTGGCTCTTCTCTGTACCTTCTCTAATGACGCTATATCCTTTTTAAGATATGGTGACCAGAATTGCACACAATATTCAAGGTGCGGTCGCACCATGGAACGAAACAGAGGCATTATAATATCCTTTGTTTTATTTTCCATTCCTTTCCTTATGATACCTAGCATTCTATTTGCTCTCTTGGCCACTGCTGCACATTGGGCGGAGGGTTTTAACTTGTTATTCATGATGACGCCTAAATCTTTTTCCTGGGTGGTGGTCCCTAATGTGGAACCTTGCATCGTGTAGCTATAGTTTGGGTTGTTCTTTCCTAGGTGCATAACTTTGCACTTATCCACATTAAATTTCATCTGCCATTTGAACGTCCAGTCTTCCAATTTATCAAGGTCCTCTTGCAATTTTTCACAATCCTCATGGGTTTTTTACAACTTTGAATAATTTTGTCTCATCTGCAAATTTGATTTCCTCACACGTTATTCCCATTTCCATGTCATTTATGAATATGTTAAAAAGCAGTGGACCCAGCACAGATCTCTTGGGTACTCCACTATTCACCTTTTTCCATTGGGAAAATTGGCCATTTAGTCTTACTCTCTGCTTTCTATCTTTTAACCAGTTCCTGAGCCACAATAGTACACTGCCTCCTGTCCTATGACTTTTTAATTTTGCCAAGAGTCTCTCATGAGGGGACCTTGTCAATGGCTTTCTGAAAGTTCAGATACACTATATCAACCGACTCACCTTTGTCTACCTGTTTGTTCACACCTTCAAAAAAACATAATACGTAGATTAGTGAGACAAGATCTTCCTTGGCTAAAGCCATGTTGGCTGTCTCCCATTAAGCCATGACAATTTATATGTTCAGTAATTTTGTTCTTTCTAATGGTTTCTACCGTTTTTCCCGGTACTGACGTCAGGCTCACTAGCCTGTAGTTTCCCGGATCACCCCTGGAACCTTTTAAAAAATTGTCTTTACATTGGCCATCCTCCATTCTTCAGGTATTTTAGATGATTTTAATGATAGTAAACGCCACACCCCATGGGTAAAACGTGCATCTCCTAGGCTGGCAGTCACAGCCAACAACGTGTTAATGCACAGTGGACATTACTAACACTGTGCTATTGCAGCTGCAGCAGCCTGCCCATGTATCAATCCTCCTCATTCCCTGTGGGGCACTGCCTAGGCCCAGCGCACACCTGTATGGGGTTCCAAATTGTAAATATCAACATGTATGTCAGGACATACTACCATCACATGGCATATCGCATTCTGGGGCAGTCTTGTTGATTTCCAGTGATCATCTGTACAGACCTGCCTTCAGTGACTTCTGGTGGACATTCATCCTTACTAGTACCTGCTCAACAGCACACTGTGCATCATGGGCATGCATTAGTGCTGTTTGCAATGTTGGGTACCCCTATTATGCGGGACCCTTCTCTTTGCCACCCTTCTCTTTGGCCATTTGGCTGTGGTGGGCCATCTCTGACTTTGCTTGCCTCGTCACACTGACAACTGGTAACCCTGTGCTCATCCATACAGTCCAGGTACTGGCCAGGCTTTCATGTCTCACTTGCACTGCTGCTGCCCAAACCAGCTCTCCCCATGTACCCCTTAGACCACACACACACAACCTGTCTCACTTTCTGTGACAACAACATGATTCCACAGGGGGGTGCCCAGTACCTGTACATATCATCTATGACATGACATACGCGCATGTGTTATCAGGGCTACATATCTGCTCTCCATTTCAAACCCCAAAGGGTCTCCTTTCCCTGTTCACATCCATACTCTTCCTGACTCTGAAGTCCCATCTATATACCTAATTTTGTTGGCATCCCATGGATTGTCTCCTTTTGCACATACAGCACATAGGTGCATGGCATGATAGGACACTGGTATTCTTCGTTCTATTGCTGCACATCTGTTTAGTTATATAGAAACATGAAAGCAGAAAAAGACCACATGGCCTATCTAGTCTGCCCTTCCATATCACCCACTACCAGAGTTCCCTTTTTTCCTTTAGAGAGCCTCTGTCTTTGTCCCATGCTTTTTTGAATTTAGATACTGTCCTCATCTCTACCACCTCCACTGGGAGACTATTCCATGCATCTACCACTCTTTCTGTAAAGAAATATTTCCGCATATTACTACTAAGTCTGTCCCCTTTAACCCTCATCCTATGTCCCCTCGTAGTAGTGCTTCCTCAAAAGAGGCTCTCTTCCTGTGCCATGGAGGTATTTAAACATCTCAATCATATCATCTCTGTGCCGCCTTTCCTCTAAACTATAAAATATTAAGGTCGTTAAGTAAACCATTAACCATTTTAGTAGCCACCCTCTGTACCGACTCCAATCTGTTTATATCCTTTTGAAGATGCGGTCTTCAGAATTGCATACAATACTCCAAATGAGGTCGCACCAAAGACTTATACAGAGGCATAATCACCTCCTTTCATCTGCTGGCCATTCCTTTCCTTAGGCACCCAAGAATCCTTCTAGCTTTCGCGGTCACCTTTTCTACCTGTATAGCTATTTTGAGATCATCAGACACAATCACGCTTAGGTCCCGTTCTTCTTTCTTGGACAGAAGTACGTCACCCTCTATACAGTACCATTCCCTTGGATTGTTGCAGCTCAAATGCATGACCTTACATTTTTTAGCATTAAATCTCAGCTGCCAAATTCTAGACCATTCTTCAAGCTTGGCTAGATCCCTCCTCATGTTATCTACACCTTCCTGGGTGTCTACTCTGTTGCAGATTTTGGTATCATCTGCAAAGAGGCAAACCTTACCCGACAGCCGTTCCAGAATATCACTAACAAAGATGTTAAAAAGAAATGGAGCAAGGACAGATCCCTGAAGCACTCCACTGCTAACCTCCTTCTACTCAGAGTGAACTCCATTTACCTGTACGCTTTGTCGTCTCCCACTCAACTAATTTCTAACCCAAGCATTAAATTTAGGGTCCATCACAAGAGTGCTTAGTTTGTTTATAAGTTGCCTGTGCAGAACAATGTCAAATGCTTTATTGAAATCTAATTACACCACATTTAGGGCTCTCTCTCAGTCCAGCTCCCTGGTCACCCAAAGAAATCAATCAAATTTGTCTGATAAGATCTGCGCCTGGTGAATCCATGCTGCCTCGGATCCTGCCATCTGTTGGACTCCAGAAACCTCACTATTTTCTATTTCAGCAGCATTTCCAATAATTTACTATCAACCGAGGTTAAACTAGCCAGCCTGTAGTTTTCAACCACATCCTTACTACTGATTTTTGTGTAAAGGGACCACATGTGCCTCTCTCCAGTCCTCTGGCACCACCCCCGACTCCAAACAGGCATTGAAAAGGTAGGTCAGTGGAGCTGCTAGAACCTCTCCAAGTTCCTTCAGTATTCTTGGATGTATCCCATCTGCTTCCATTACTTTGTCCAAATTAGTTCAGCTAGTTCCTCATGAACACAGTCCTCTGAAAAACATTTGAGATGCCCCTTGCTTTTCTTCCTATTTGTGGATGTTGTCTGAGGTCCTGCTCCTGGCCCTTCATCTGTGAACACAGAACATAAATATTTGTTAAGCAATTCCGCTTTATCCTCATCAGCTTCTACATATTCCTCCCCTTCACCCTTGAGTCTGACAATACCACTTTTGCCCTTCCTCTTCTCACTAACATATCTGAAAAATGTCTTATCCCTCCATTTTATTGCATTGGCTATTTCCTCCTCTTTTTGAATCTTTGCTTTCCTGACTACTTTGCTAGCTTCTCTAAGTTTTTCCAAATATAAATACCTGTCTTCCTCTCTATGGGATCTCTTGTATTTCATGAAGGCCACCCTCCTTTTCTTCACCTTTTCAGATATTTCTTTTGAAAGCCATAGTGATCTCCTTTTCCTTTTACCTTTATTTACCATTTTAACAAAAAGGTTGGTTGCCCTTAAAATATCCCCTTTCAGTTTTCGCCACTGTTTTTCTACATCCCCCAGCTGTTCCCAACCCGCTAACGACTCCCTGAGGTATTGGCCCATCTTGGCAAAGTTAGTCTTCTTAAAGTCTAAGACCCTCACCTTTGAATGGATTCTAACAGCTCTAGTCCTAATACTGAACCACACCATCTGGCGATTACTGGATGCAAAATGATCTCCCACTATAACATCAGAAGCACTTTCACCATTGGTAAGCACCAAGTCCAGTTTGGCCCCTTCACGTGTGGGATCTGTTACCAATTGCCTGAATAGTTCTCCCTGTAGAGAATCCAGGATCTCTTTACTTCTAGATGATGCTGCAGCAGGAATGTGCCAATCAACATCTGGCATATTGAAATCGCCCATCAGTAGCACTTCCCCTTTCATAGCAATGCTGCGTATGTCTTCAATTAACTCTCTGTCCACCTCTTCCTCTTGTGAGGGAGGTCTGTATATCATGCCAATGCAAATGGATTTTTCTTTTCCTCTTTCTAGTTTAACCCATACTGCCTTTTCTCTCCCTTTTAAGCTCTGTATTTCCATAGCTTTAATATTATTTTACACATAGTGCCACTCCTCCTCCCCTTCTTCCTACCCTGTCTTTTCTGAATAATGTATAGCCTGGTATAGTTATATCCCAGGGAGGAGGAGTGGCCTAGTGGTTGGGGCAAGGTACCACAAGCCAGAATGTCAGTGGTTCAAATCCCACTAGAGGACAGCAACCTTGGGCCGGAAGGACTGGGATTTCTATTCCCACAGGTGCTCCTTGTGGTCTTGGGCAAGCCACTTAACCCTCCATTGCCCATGTTCCCTGTAAGTATTAGTGTATGTGTCTCATATCCCCTCGTGTTAAATGTATCCCCCAACCACTTTGACCCAGTGAAAAGCATGATATAAATGCAGCTAAATAAATAAATAAAATAAATCATGGTTTTCCATGAACCATATCTCTGTAACTGCCACTAAATCCAAGTCAGCTTCTCCCATTAAAGCCTCCACATCTATTTGGATCTTATTTCCCATGCTACGGGCATTTATACATTCTGCTTTCCAGATGTTGCCCCTTTAAATTATTTCTATAGAGGTATTTAATGTTTTATTTCCCCGGGGGCTTTCTTCACCCATCTCTAATGAATTTAGTTTAAAGCCCTCTTCAATAGGTTAGCCAGTCTGCTACTAAAGACATGTTGACCCTTCTTTGACAGATGGAAACCATCTCTGCCCTGCATCATCCCATTGTCCAGGAAACCAAATCGCTCTCAATGACACCATCCATGCAACCATGCCTGCCCTGGCCTTTACCCTCAACAGGGAGGATTGAAGAGAACATCACCTGCACCCCTATCTGCTTCACTCTCTTTCCCAGAGCCATGAAGTCACTCTTGATATGCTCAGAGGGATACCTGACAGTATTATTTATGCTGACATGAATGAGCAACATTGGGTAATAGTCAGTAGGCTTGAAGAGTCTCAGCAAACTCTCCATAACATCTTGGATTTTGGCACCTGGCAGACAGCATACCTCTCTGGACATCAAATCTGGTCAGCAGATGGATGCCTCAATACCTCTCAGAAGAGAGTCACCAACCACCACTACCCTTCACTTCCTAGTGGTCACCGATTCAGCAACTTTGGGGTGCTCGAGCTCTGGTTCTTCTCTTTCCTGAGATGCCTTCACCTCCTCCACTTCCAGGGCTGCATAATGATTCTTTAATTCAAGGGCTTGAGGAGTTGGATTGGTGATTCTGCAGGCCCTGGTGACTCATGTTCAACCTTGGTCCTTCTGTAGGCTCCCATCCCCACCTCTGCTGGAGAGCTTGGACGTTTCAAGAAGCATCTCATCAATTTACCTCTCACTGTCTTGAGTGCTCCTTAGCCTTGCCACCTCTTCTATGAACTCCTCCACCTGTTTTCTGAGAGCTTCAGCATGTAGGCATCCTGCATATGGAACTGGTTCTTCAACTGGCATTGGGATCGCTGTCTGGACAGAGATAGAATCTGTAACAGGGGCAACAGCTTTGGCAATACGATTTTTCTCAGCCATTGTTCAATTGGTGGAGCTTTGGTACCTTGCTTTGAAATGGAGAGACCCTTTTAGGAATGCCTTGGAAGATTCTGAAGATATTTATGCAGTCCTTATTTCTTTCACAGGCTAATCAGGTCCACTTGATGAGGTGTGAGTGGCTTCAAAGAGCTTGCTTTGAAATGGAGAGACCCTGTTAGTTATGTTTCTTTGCCCTACAATGGTCCCTCAGTTCTGCTCCCTGTACCTTCTGCATGCATCTTGTATTTGTCTTGTCTGCAGTGGCTCCACTTCAGACCCAACCTGTCACATCCATTCATCTCTATGGGATGCATTGCAGGGCAGAGCTGAATTTTTTTCTAAGTCAGAGCTTTATACCTGATTTCAACAGATCTAATGTAGACGTTTCCGGATTACACCTCATACGTACACGACCCTTTCAGGAATAAGCTTTCTTCGTCTTGGCAGCTCACCATGTCCCTGTTCTACCCACTCTTGCCCATGTTCTTAACACCCCGTGCAAACGCCCAGGACGTGCATGTCAGCAGTGTTGCGGAATATAGTGGGGGATGTATTCCCCACCTACATTCCCCGCTGCACATGGACAGCCCTTATTCATGTTCTAGAATGAGGGCCATAGGCAACTGGGGCAATAGATGGAATAACAAGAGGCTGTACTGTGCTGATGCACTTTATCTCTCTGTGGCAGGAAAAATGATCCTAAGTGAAAATTCAGGCAATATGTGGACAAGCATTTAAACTAGGGAATGGGGGTGATGGATGGGAAGAAACATCATTCCCATCAAGAACTAGTAATAGTCGGTAAAAACAATGAAATCAAACAATACCAAGTGCCATATGGCAGTGGTTGAAAATGTAGCCATGTAAGGTGCAGGTTGCAGGGCTGCACGTCCCAGCGGGACGTGCAGCCCCACAAGCCCTTTGGGCCCGATTCCCCCTTTGGCTCCCCCCCCATATGACCTGAGCATCAAAGGAATAAGCAGCATACAACTTGGCAATTGGGCCCCGGAATCCCTCCTGGGGCCGGGGCCGGGTGCAGGGGGTCTCTGCCGCCCGATCCAGGCCACAGCAGGCCAGCGGTGGGTCGGGTAGTGGGTAGAAAGGGAGGCCGAGTTCACCACTTTGGGACCCATCCCTAAGCTGTTGTTTATTGATAAGCCTCCTATGAGCAACAGTATCAAAGGCTTTGCTGAAATCCAGGTAGATGACATTCAATGCATGCCCTTGATCTAGTTCTCTGGTCACCCAGTCAAAGAACTCAATCAGATTTGTTTGGCCAGATCGTCCTTTGGTAAAATCATGTTGCCTCAAATCATGCAACCTGTTGGTTTCAAGAAAGTCCACTATTCGCTCTTTCAGGAGTGCCTCCATTACTTTTCCCACCACTGAGATAAGTCTTACTGGCCTGTAATTTATCACTTCTTCCTTGTTACCATCAGCCCTTCTCCAGTCCTGTGGAACTTCTCCTGTCTCCAAGGATCTATTAAAAACATCCTTTAACGGCCCTGCAAGAACCTCTCTGAGCTCTTTCAGTATCCTGGGATGTATTCCATCCAGTCCCATGGCCTTGTCCACTTTCAGTTTTGCAAGCTATTCTAACACATCATCTTTCATGAATGGTGTGGCATCTACTCCATTCCCATTTGTATATTTGGGAATCACAGGTGGTCCTTCTTCAGGATTTTCTTTAGTAAAAACAGAGCAGAAGTATTTGTTTAGCATTTTCTCTTTTTCAATGTCACTTTCCAGAAATCTGTTCCTGCAACTCCACCTCTGATTTTCCTCCTTTCCCGAATATACCTGAAGAAACTTTTGTCGCCACACTTCACATCTTTAGCCATCTTTTCTTCTGCCTTTGATTTTGCTATCCTTATTTCTCTTTTTGTCTCTTTTAGTTTGATCCTGTATTCCTTTCTGTGTTCCCCTGTTTGCGAACCTCTGAATTTTGTGAAAGCTGTGTTTTTTACATTTTTTAGTGCAGCCACTTCTTTGGAGAACCAAATAGGTTTCCTTTTCCTTTTGTTTTTATTTACTTTCCTTACATATTTATCTGTTGCCCCTTTTATTGCCTCCTGTAGTTTATCCCATTGTTATTCCACTTCCCTTATCCCCTCCCCCCCTGCCCTCCTTCAAATACTTGGCCATTTTACTGAAGTCGTGTTTTTGAATTCTAGGACTTTGAGCTTGCTGTGATTAGACTCCACCTTGGCTTTTATCTCAAACCACACTGTGTGATGATCGCTGCTGCTCACATGGGCACCCACCCGGATATTCGACAGACTATCTCCGTTGGTGAGCACTAAATCCAGCATCGAGCTTTCCCTGGTCGGTTCCATTACCATTTGTCTAAGTAAAGTATCTTGGAAAGCATCCACATTTTTTTTTCTTTCCAGATTTGTGGAAGGAAAACTTCAATCCACATCGGGTAGATTAAAGTCATCCAGTATGATCACTTCCTCCTTCATGGCTATCTTTGCAGTATCAATAATCAATTTGCTATCTATTTCTTCAGTTTGAGTTGGAGGCCTGTAGACTACACTAGTACCATTTACACGTGTACTTTGGGTGGTCGCTATTCTATAAGTGCGCACGTAAGTTTGAGCATATCATACTTTCGTTGTGGGCAGAGCACAAATTTATTCATGTAGCTTATAAAATACTATAACTTATTCCTGAGAAATCTAGTCATAGGCATGTACACCTGCCATAGGTGTAAGTGCTCTTGCCCAGTTTATGCACATTTTTTCACCAATTATGCCCCTAATATTATAAAATTATTTATATTATATTATTTATATTTTAAAGCAAAATACAAGCATATTTTACTTTCTAAAATAGGTGCAATATATGTGTGTGACAGTATGCATTAAACTAGGCAACCCTTACAAAATTACACTCTTAAAGTTAACTATTGTCCAATCGGTTTTGTATATAAGTTATGAGAATAATTCTATAAGGGTCACTTAGTACAAGATTCAACAAATTTTTTTAAGGTCTAGGAGCCAGCCAAAAAACCTAGAAGCCAGACTTAGAAATGATGAATTATTTATTTGTGTGCATTCATAAATCACCCATCCAACAGATGCTCAGCAAACTAATTATTATAACCACAGTTTAAATATAAAAACATGTTAACAGAAGCAGGTGAGAGAGATGTGATAAAACTACATTTTGAACAGATATTAGTGAGCAATGATAGTTTATTGGGTGGCATGTGTGGAATAGACTGAAGTAGTGTAATGGGAAAGATAAGGAGGGAATGGATAAGAGTTTTGGTAGTGTATTCAGAAAATGAGAAATTATGATTCAATTCACCCACTGTAGCAGCCAGAGCATTACCCGCAGATCCATCCCAGTGTGGTAGCCAAGACCTATAGACTAGGCCATAAGCCTGAACCTGAAAAATGTCAGGCCTCAGAACCAAGAAAACAAAATAGCGGAGCCTGGACTGATATATTGAACCTTGTTTGAACCTGGGGCGTAATAAACAAGGTTCAATATATCAGTCCAGGGGCGTAATAAACAAGGTTCAATATATCAGTCCAGGCTCCGCTATTTTGTTTTCTTCTATATTGTGCGGATCCTTAGCTCCTTTTTTGGTACTAGGCCTCAGAACCAAGCCTGGATTTCAGTAGTGCTGAGACATAAAATTAAAAGACAGAATTGAATATTGCTTTAGAATGAAATGCTGCTATAGCAAAGTTTGCACAAAGTGAATACAATGCCTGTATGTTAAATCGTTACTCCAGAATTGTTACTTACACATTTTAGGAGCTAGATATGACCTTGATGAAGGAAAGTAACCAGGTTTGAACCAAGCCATTGTTCAGCTAGCTGGAAAAAGCAGAGCAAAGGGCATAGATCCTGATTGGTCAAATTCAGGGAAATGTCAGACCAATAGAAAGTTTGTAGAAATTAGCATAAGACCAATAGAATGTTTTCATGTATCAAAATGTTTTGGCTGTATAAAATGAACATGTTTCCGCTAAAGCGGGGCTCTGTCACTTTTAGACTGCCTTGTATACAATAAACTGGCTTGAACCTTGATAAAGACTCCTGGTATAATTGGTTTGGTGGCATTCCGCCGCTACACCAGCAGCTTCAGCCTCTCACCATTACCCACCTCCAGCAGCCATAGCATCAGGATTTGATTTTCTCCTTCACTCCATGCATCTGTCCAGCAGACTTGGTCTCTCTCCATTGCCTATCCACCCTTCCCTAGCATCCGCAATCTCTTTCCATTACCCATACACCAACACCAGCAGCCTCAGCCTCTCTCCATCGCTGGCCTTCCCACCAACTTCAACAGCTGCAGTCCGCCTCTCACCCATTCACCCTCCTACTCATCCCAACAATAGCCTCTTTCAAACTCCCTCTTTTTCTACCCCCCCCCCCACCCAAAAGAAGCGGCTTCTTTCAAATTCCTGTCATTATTACTACCCAAAAGATTGGTGATCCTGACCTAGATGCTCTTTTTTGGCCCCAAATTACTCTATGCGAGTGCCAATGCTGCTGCTGTTCACCTATAGACATAGATATCTCTACCTTACCACTGATGCTTCTGTGACATGTAGGTTGATGACTTCACTGCCTTTCCAGAGTGCAGGCTAATGACACCACTATCTTTCTGACATATGGGCTGATGATACCACTGCCTTCATCCACTGAGGAAAATGTGCTGGAGTTGCCAATCATGTGCCTTTTCCACAGGTCCTGACACTGCTGCCCTTCATATGCTCTACACCAGAGATCAAGGCATTAGGTCTGATTTTCTAATTGCCACGGCAACCTGGCATCTGGGGTTTGTTGAACGCATGTTGTGGAATGTATGTTGTCACATGCATATTTGGCACCTATTCTATATAGTATATGTATGCACGTACTTTACTTTATAGAATAGGGACATATGTGGTGAGATACACATGCCAAATCTAGGTTTGACCACTTACACCAACCTTAGACTTGGTGTAAATGCTTGTGAGTAGATTTGTTAAAAATGTGTGTATAGTATTCTATAACTTACATGCATAAATTTGTGCTCCACTTATGCTTTGCCCAACTCTACCCCCATGCTTGCCCACTCTGAAACTATGTGCTATTGCCTTGATGCCTGCAGTTACAGCATAGTGTCTGCCTAAACTACGTGCATAAATCCTCATCCCTACTCAGAGGTAATTGAAATAGGTGACTTATGCTTGTAGATGATGTGTAATTTTATGTGGCTTATTATAGAATTACCTTCTATATGTCTAAGTGGTGCCACTGCCAGAATGCCCCAAATCCTACCTCCTTTCTGAATGGTTAATTTGGGATCTATACTATTTATATATCCTGTTCTGCCTCAGTAATTTTTTTAAATAAAAGCACTTGTGCAGCTGGTGCCATTGTTGGTTATTTAAGTGCTTTTGAATATTGACCCATACAAATACTGATCCAATGCGTTACATAGCATTGTGTTAGGTAGCAAGCTCCTCTTTGAGTCAGTACTAAAACAATATCCCAGTACAGTGCTGGGGGATGCTCTCCTGTTTGTGCCAGCATTGATCCAGTGCTCCAATGTGATGTTAAGGGCACATTCTTCTGAGATTCAGTATTGACCTGTTTCAGCATATGTTAGGAACATTTTACTCTCCAAGCCAGTACTAGATGAATATCCCCGCATGATGTTAAGGAACACTCTTTTCTCTAAGCCAGTGTTGATTCAATGCCCCAGCATAGTGTCACAGGCAGCAGGTTGCTTGAGAGTGCTGTTTGTTGGGTGAGGCATAAAGATCAAATCCGTTGTGGACAGTTAAAGATCCCATGGCACTTTTCACAAAGGGATGCTAAATTTTAAAATGAACTCCATCTGGTGCCTGCAAAGTACATCTTGTAGAAACAACACAATTAGACACTGAATGCTGTCTCATTTCTAATAGATACCTCTTATTAAATTATAACTCACTTTGGAAAGATGCACTAAACAAATGTGTTTGCTATCATTGAAGGACTAACTGAAAATTAGTGACTGAGCCTCAAGCAAATTTTTTTTATGTATATGCAGGTTTTATTCAACCAATCTGCCTGCCAAATTATGGTGAGGTGTTCCCAGAAGGGAAAGTCTGCTGGATAACAGGATGGGGAGCAACCGAGGAAGGAGGTGAGAACATTAAAATCAACATGCACGCAAACATATCAACACACTAACAAAATAAATGACAACAGGTAAAGATCAAAATAGTCTATCCAGTCTGCCCAGTAGAAATTTGTCCAGTTTAGGTAGATACACATATAAGATCCTTTATCAACCCAATATCACCTCTCTCCTTTCACAAGTCTTTTGTTTATCCTGTCACCCCTTTTTTGAACACTGTCTTCTGCATCTGTCTGGCATACCCAAAATGTGCCAAAATGATGACCAGTGAGCAGTCACATCGACCAGTGACCAGTGAGCAGTCACATCGATCAAATGTGATATAGAAAATAACAGGGTTTTGGTGTGCTCGGTAAGAGAATGCTGGCTCAGCGTTCCTGCATGTGTGGAGCTATCGGGGGCAAGCCAACCAATTGGGTCAGTCTGCTGCCTGACATGTCATCAGCTAGCATCCAGCAGAAAGCCTTTTAACAGTGTACAGCCACTCCATACACCAGGTGTTGGTGTGATTGGTGAGAGAGTGCTGGCTCAGCGTTCCTGCAGGAAATACTTTTTTCACTGAAAAGATGGTGGATGCTTTGAATGCCCTCCCGATGGAAGTGGTGCGGGCAAACACAGTGACAGAATTCAAAATGGCATGGGACAGACATAGTAGATCCCTTTATAGCAACAGGATAAAATCAAAATAAGCATAACTATCCCTTATATCTGAACAAATAAGGGTGACCTACACGGAGTGGCAGGTGCATCTACTCTTGATGGGCAGACTAGATGGACCATACTGGTCTTTTTATCTGCTGTCATATACTATGTTACTATGGGTGGAGCTACTGGGGGCAAGCCGACCAATTGGGACAGTCTGCTGCCAGGCATGTCATGAGCTAGCGCCCAGCAGGAACCCTTTTAACAGCATGAAGCCACTCCGTACACCAGGTGTTGATGATCTCGGTGAGAGAGTGCTGGCTCAGCGTTCCTGCATGTGTGGAGCTACCAAGGGCAAGCCAACCAATTGGGACATTCTGCTTTTTGGTGTGTCATCAGCTAGTGCCCAGCAAGAAGCCTTTTAACAGTGTGCAGCCACTCCGTGGCTCGCGGTTGCATGCCCAAAGGGGCACAGGACCAAAGGGGCTTATCCCCTTTGGTGCCCCTTCGGTGCCTAGTTGGGGACAAGAGGGGCCCTGAGTTTAGCTGCAAGGGATGCCACATGTTTCTGGGAAAAGGAAGGCCAAGATAAAGATGAAGCCTGTTTCAGTGGATGCGTCTACTGCTATGGTTATTAAAGGCCCAATGGATAAGGATGTTCAGTCTACATCAAAGGTAACTGTGTTATGTTTTCCTAATCTTGATTCTTCCTTGTTGGACCTATTGGTGGTGTCCCTCAGTTCTACAGCATGGTCACCTCCTCCAAATTCTGGATCTCTGCTGACTCGCTTCTCCCCTTAATGGACATGGCTAGGGCTTTGAGAACAGCCCCGTTTGAAAGTTCCCTGCAGTCTTTACCAGATTTTGTAGGTTTACAATTGCTTCCTCTTCAGAGATCTGACTTATCCTTGACTGTTGGTTCTGCAACTATTACTGAGATGACTCCGGGGGATATTTGGCTAGAGGTGTCTAGAACAAACTCTCTGTTGCAAGATTTTTTTGATCAGACTGTTGCTTTTCTGAAAGGGTAGTTGAAAAATCTTGATTGGTTGATGAATCTCTGGTGGCCACTAACCGGAGTCTCAACAGGCTGGAGGGTGAGGTTGTGACCCTCCAGTCTGCTGGGTCATTGGGGCTCCAGGATTCCTACATTTTATATAAGCAGGTAGAGTCTCTGGAGAATGTAATGAGAGCTCAGAATTTCTGACTGTTAAATTTTCCACAGCTATGTTTGTTATCCCCTTTGATATTGTTTCATAGATACTGTAAAGAAGTGTTAATGATTCCTGAACCTGAAAACATTATGTTATCTAAGTTGTATTATATTCCAGTTCGTTCATCTGCACAGGAAGCACAGGATCTCCAGAGAGATGAATTGTCCACCTCTGTAGATCTGACGGCTTTTTTAGAGTTGTTGGTGGATGTGATTTCTACTTGTGCCACCTTAATAGTCACAATTGCCTCAGAGCCGGATAAACCCTCAATCTTGCATTTATACTTTCAGAAGAAAGGATCTTTATTTTTGTGGTCAAAAAGTAATTTTGTTTCCTGATGTGTCTCAGGCAACACAGGTTCGAGGGAGGTCCTTCCTTCAATTAAAACTTCATGTTCTTGCTGTTGGAGACAAGTTTTCCTTGGAAGTGTCAGGTTTGTTTTAACAATGTTAGTATGTTTACACAGACCCTTTTCATTTAAGTTCTCTATTAGATAGCAGATAGGGCTGAAGTCAGTTGGAGGTAATTCTTTCTTTTATTTTGTTGGTAATATGTTATTGGGAGGCGGGCCATAATATTATAAAAGTAGTGTTTTCACTCTTCTTAACTTGGCTTACCAATTCTCCATGCCATGGACAATAAATAATGGTTCTGTATTTCCTTGATTTACCCATGTGTTGGGTTATTACCTTGGTGTAATTGGGATTATTTTCTGTCTTTTTGTTTGTACAAATAGTATTCCAAGTCATACTGCTAGACCAGTCCAGACAAATGGGTTATGCACCCCTGCCAGCAGATCTTGGAGACATTCCACCAGAGCTCTGATAGGGTGGAGTCTGGTGATATACAGCTACCCCTAGGGGTCTCTGTCAGTATTTCTCTGTCTCCAGCAGATCTGGATGCTTTTTTGTTTTACTCCTTCAAAATTCATCTTTAGATTCTGGGATTCCCTTGATTCCTTCTATTCCCTGTTGTTGCCAGATTAATTCTCTAGGCACCAGGGATAGGTTTTCCAGCTGATCCCCTGTTTACAGTGGAGATCGCTGATGAGAAGGCTCCCCAGCACTAGTCCTGTGAGCTAGTTCGCTGGATGATAACCCTCCTAAAATCTAGTCCCTGGGGCTAATTTTAGTGGTGAGGCAGCTGGCTGTGGTCTGTGCAGCGGTTTGTGGCTTCCCTGCACCATCGGTATTGTGAGTACAGCTCCTGTCTCTCTCCGCTCAGTACCTGCAGCTCCGTGGCAGCCCGATTTTCATTGGTGCCATTTTTGGTGAATTTCTGTGTTTTTCTGGTGTGGACAGCGTTCCCCTGCCCTCCCTCACGCTTTTCTGGGTTTATTTGAATTTTCGGGGGTTTAAATTCTTATTTTTTGCTCCTTTTGTTTTGCCGGCGGCCATTTTGAATCGCCGAAAACCTCCGTTTTCTGGCGGGAAGCCAGCTTGCTCTCCTCTGCTTATATTTTTCATGGCAGCTTTCCTACTGCTCATTTTTCCCAGCGATTACTAGCTGGAGGTTGGGAGAGTTGTCTTTCCTGTGGTTTAAAAAAATATATAAATAAATAAATAAATAAAATAAGAACAGGGACATCGATTTTCAGCAGTGTGAGGGCAGCTTTCCTGTCTTGTGCTGCTGGGCAAGCTTTATCTTTCATTATGCCTTCTTCGGGCCAACTCTGCCTGGGGTGTCAGAAAAAGCACAAGGACCTCCAGAATCACCTGTGCACTGCTTGCTTGTCTCACCCGGGTGAGTCTTCGGCTGCTGTCTTGCCTTCAGACCCTTCAGTTTTTCCTCTGCCTATTGTGGATGGCCAGCTGCCTTCCCTGCTGCCTGTGGAGCCACGGGCAGCTTCTCCCGCAGCCTCTCAGATTCCAGCGCTGTCCACGCCGGCAGTGCTGCCATCTGAGGAACATCTCCTCTCCCTTTTTCGCCAGGCATGGTCTCTATGGCGAGTGGAGTCTGCGGCGACGGGGACTGCGCAGCTGCCAGTAGCTCCGGGGAGCACCTCTGTGCCTTCTGCAGGCATGCAGAAACAGCCTGCTACAGGACATAAAAGGTCCCGCTCCCTCAGGGCGTCTCAATTTCTTCCTGAGGAGGTTTTCAGTTGCCCTGAGGACAGGGCGTCCGAAGAGGACTCTGCGGCTTCATCGGATCGGGAGGAAGGTGAATATCCGCCCTCGGATTCGTCCTTGCCTACCCAGGACGATTCCCAAGACATTCGGCTTTTCCGGAAGGAAGAGTTGTCTGCCCTGATTGCCCAGGTGTCCGATGCGCTCCGCCTTACGGCTTTGGAAGAGCCCCAGACGGCTCCGGGTCAATCCCAGGCTGATCCTATTTTGCAGGGCATTCGCAAGCCCTCCAAGTCCTTCCCCTTTCCTCCGGAGTTGCAACAGATGGTTTCCAGGGAGTGGGATTCTCCTGATGTGCCTCTGCGTAACTCTCGTCGGCTCAATCAGCTTTATGTCTGGTCTCCGGAAGCTCTAGAGCACTGGCTGGCATACCCTAAGGTGGATGCCTTAGTCACAGGAGTGACGAAACACACCACCATCCCGGTGGAGGGCGGAGCAGCGCTTAAGGATCCACAGGACCGTAAGGTGGAAAATCTTCTCAGGACGGATTTTGCTTCGTCGTCCCTAGCTCTCCAGGCGTCAGTGTGCGGGGGCTTGATGGCGCGGGCTTTGCTCCGCTGGCTTCAGAGGTTGCCGGAGGACCCGTCCCACACCCGCCTCGAGTCGGCTATGGCGTTTATCGCGGATTCTTTCTATGACTTATTACGCCTTTCGGCTCGCTCACTTGCGGCCGTCACGGTGGCTAGGCGGTGGCTGTGGCTCCGCCAATGGGCGGCGGATGTGATGTCCAAGGCCAGGCTTTCTAAGTTGCCCTTTAAAGGTCGCTTTCTCTTCGGCGAAGAGCTCGATAAGCTGGTGAAGGACCTGGGAGAAGTTAAGCCTCAACGCTTGCCGGAGGACAGACCTAAGGCGTCCTCTCGCCGTTCGTCACGGTCATAGAATTTTCGGCGCTATTCCCGGTCTCGGGACGCCCGGAAGTTTCGCTCTTTTAAATCCTCCCAGGGGGCTACTCCAGCCAATCGTTATGGGGCGCGGTCGCAGTCCTTTCGAGGAGACCATAGGGGCGCTGAGCCTTCCTCCTCCGCAGGGAAGTTTTCCGCAGCCGGGCGGTCCTCCCGCTGACGGGGCGGGAAGCCCACTCGGGACAGGGCCACCGATTGGGGGTCGGTTGGCCTTGTTCGCGCAAAAGTGGGCACACATCACCACCGATCGTTGGGTGCTCGACAGTATTTCTCGGGGTTATTCTCTCGAGTGCGCTCGACCCATCCCGGAGACCTTCGTCGTCTCTCCAGGAGCCTCCCCGGAGAAACGGCGTATCATTCACGAGACCCTTCGGCGCCTTCTGTCCTTAAACGCCATTTGCCCTGTGCCTCCTTGCGAAAGAGGTCGAGGTCGCTACTCCATCTATTTCGTGGTGCCCAAGAAGGATGGTTCCTTCCGTCCTATCCTGGATCTCAAGGGCGTGAACCGCGACCTTCGCGTTCCTCATTTTCGCATGGAGACCCTTCGCTCCGTGATTCAAGCCGTGCGCAAGGGCGAGTTTCTGGCGTCTCTTGATTTAGCAGAGGCCTATTTTTATGCACCAATCCGGGCAGACCATCAGCGGTATCTCCGGTTCTCGGTACTGGGTCAGCATTTTCAATTTCGCGCTATGCCCTTCGGGTTGGCGACGGCTCCGCGAATGTTTTCCAAGATCATGATCATTGTGGCGGCGGCCTTGCGCAAGCAGGGCATACGGGTTCATCCCTATCTCGACGACTGGCTCATCCGGGCCGACTCCCGGTCCGAAGCTCGCGAGACCGTCGCTCATGTGGTCCTCTTCTTAGAGCAGCTCGGTTGGGTGATCAACCGCGCAAAAAGCTGTCTTCGGCCGACTCAGGTTCTGGACTTTCTCGGAGCGCGGTTCGACATTTGTCAGGGACGCATCTTTCTGACGCAGGAGCGGGTTCAGAAGATCTCTCTTCAGCTTCACCGCTTCTTGGACCAAGCGGCGCCTCGGACGTGGGACTACCTGCAACTGTTAGGGTCCATGGCAGCTACAATAGATCTCGTCCCGTGGGCAAGAGCGCACATGCGCAGCTTGCAGGCGGCGCTTCTTTCTTGTTGGTCGCCAGTTTCGGAGAATTATCAGGTTCGGTTACCTCTGCCTTTGCAAGTGCGCCACGACCTTCTTTGGTGGCTTCGGCCACGCAATCTTCTTCGGGGGGTATCTCTCGAGTCTCCGCGCTGGCTACTGCTCACAACGGACGCCTGCCTCTCCGATTGGGGAGCTCATTGCGGCACCACTTCAGCGCAGGGTGTTTGGTCTCCTCGCGAGGCCTGTTGGTCCATCAATCGTCTCGAGACGCGCGCGGTGTGTTTGGCTCTGCTTCAGTTTCAGCCTCTTCTGCGGCGACGTGGAGTTCGGGTTTTGTCAGACAATACCACCACGGTGGCTTACCTCAACCGCCAGGGCGGTACGAAGTGTCCGGGGGTCTCCCAGAAACTGCGCTTGCTCCTCCCGTGGGCGGAGGAGCATCTTCTGGCTCTCTCGGCGCAACACATCGCAGGCGTGGACAATGTGAAGGCCGATTTTCTCAGCTGGCACTCTCTGGATCCCGGAGAGTGGTCCCTGCAGCCGGAAACGTTTCGTTCCATTGTTCAACTATGGGGACTACCGGCGATGGATCTCATGGCCACAGCACAGAATGCCAAGGCGCCCTTGTACTTCAGCCGTTGGAGGGAAGAGGGGGCGTGCGGCATCGATGCTCTCTCTCAGCCATGGCCGGCACATCTTCTTCTGTATGTCTTTCCTCCGTGGTCCATGATAGGCAAGATTCTCCAACGGCTCAGGGAGCATCACGGTCCGGTGATCTTGGTGGCTCCCGATTGGCCTCGCCGGCCGTGGTATGCGGATCTAGTCCGGCTGTCTTGAGAGTCGCCGCTCCATCTAGGAGCCTTTCCCGGTCTCCTAACTCAGGGTCCGGTGGAAATGGAAGACCCGGCTCCATACTCGCTTACGGCTTGGCTATTGAACGCCGCAGGTTAGTACGCAAGGGCTATTCGCCTAGTGTGGTCGCTACTCTACTCAAAGCGCGGCGGACATCCATGTCCATGGCCTTCCTAGGATTTGGCGATTTTTTCACAGTTGGTGTTCCCAGCATAGCTTATCTCCCTGGCGTGCCGGTATCCCGGACATCCTGGCCTTTCTCCAGACCGGAGTAGACAAAGGTTTGGCGCTAGGTTCCTTGCGAGTACAGGTCGCTGCATTGACTTGTTTTCGTGGACGCATAGCGGGGCGGTCGATAGCTTCGCATGCGGACGTGTCTCGCTTCCTTTGCGGGGTTAAGTCTTTAAGGCCTCCGCTGCGTCCGCCGGTGCCGACGTGGGATCTCGCTCTCGTTCTTCGGGCCCTCGTTGCGCCTCCCTTTGAGCCCCTGAAGGCCTGTTCGCTCAAGGATTTGACTCTGAAGACGGTGTTCTTAGTGGCTATTACGTCGGCACGCCGTGTGTCCGAACTGCAGGCTCTCTCCTGTCGTGATCCCTATCTCTCTTTCTCTGCGGAAGGCGTGTCTCTTCACACTGTCCCTTCTTTTTTGCCAAAAGTGCTGACGCCGTTCCATGTTAACCAGCCTCTCTTCCTACCAGCCTTTACCAGGGCTCAGTGTGAGGGTAGTCGGTCTCCGTTACGGGCAGTGGACCTTAAGAGAGTGCTTTCCCGATACCTGAAGGTCACGAATTCGTTTCGTACGTCTGATCATCTTTTCGTCCTGTTTGCGGGACCTCGTCGGGGCTCCGCGGCCTCTAAGTCTACCATTTCTAGGTGGCTCAGAGGGGCCATTGAAGCAGCTTACATTCTTCGGGGGAAGCCGGTTCCGGCGGGACTTCGTGCTCATTCTACTCGAGCACAAGCGGCTTCGTGGGCCGAGCGGTCTCTTGTGGCTCCACTGGATATTTATCGGGCGGCGACTTGGTCTTCGCTGTCCACCTTTGTACGTCACTATAGGTTGGACGTTCAGGCTCGTCAGGACGGCTGCTTTGGAGCTGCAGTACTGTCGGCGGCCTTGACCCCCCCTTAGGAGCAGGTAGCTTGGATACTGCCCGTTTGTCTGGACTGGTCTAGCAGTATGACTTGGAAGGTGAAATTTCACTTACCGTTAATTTCCTTTCCTGGAATACTGCTAGACCAGTCCAGAACCCGCCCTGCTGTATGGTGCACTGCTGCTGGCGCTGGGCAGCCGCCGACCGCTGTCCTTCCTTTTCAGTATGCCTCGCCATGGGCAATCCATGAGTGCGTTGGTGCATGCTGACTTCCGCTCTGGGGAGTCCTTCGGCTCGCTTGTATATAGTTCATTGGGACCCTCTGGGGTACGGTTCAGTTTAAGTTACCATAGCTTTTATACGTTACTGACAGAGACCCCTAGGGGTAGCTGTATATCACCAGACTCCACCCTATCAGAGCTCTGGTGGAATTCTCGGTCTCCAAGATCTGCTGGCAGGGGTGCATAACCTGTTTGTCTGGACTGGTCTAGCAGTATTCCAGGAAAGGAAATTAACGGTAAGTGAAATTTCACCTTAAACTTCAATAAAAAAAGAAAATAACATAATGAAGCATCTTAAAAATACTCACAGTAAGAAGGCAATTGTAGTTTGGACATATAATTCAATTCCACAAATTTTGGAGCACAAAAATGTATCCTTCAAATCCAGCAAGGATTACAATTTGCATTCAGCAATTAACAGGAGACATCAAGGACTTCTGAAAAAAGCTAAAAACACTCCTCTACACTGAATATTTTGGAAACGTTATCTAGCCCAGCAAATGAAAGGTTCTTGTTCCTTCTTTCCAAACAGACTGACCCAATGTCAGCCACATTCCAATACCTAGACTAGTACTGTAAATAAGTTCTAATTTGTTAATTGCCCTGCATGCCAACACCCCCCTCTAACTGTTTTACTCATTTAATGTACTCAGTTTAAGTCATAATGTAAACTTCTTTGATTGAAGGATAAGGTGGTATAGAAAACTGGTTAAATAAATAAACAAAATAAACAGGGGTAGAGGAGTGCTGCAGATTTCAGAAGTCATGTGTAATTAGGGTTTATTTAGTCTCCAAAGACTGGTATCTGCTCTTATTTATTTATATTCTCTTATATACCGTGCTATTCTGCATCAGTGTGGTTTACATTGAACAAACTGAAATTACATTGAACAGGGCATTATAACTTGGAGATAACTATTTTACAGGGAACACAGGCTATGGAGGGTTAAGTGGCTTGCCCAAGACCACAAGGAGCACCTGTGGGACTAGAAACCCCAGTCCTTCCGGCCCAAGGTTGCTGTCCTCTAGTGGGATTTGAACCCCCAACCTTCCGGCCTGAAGTACCTTGCCCCACCACTAGGCCACTCCGCCACTCCACTCTTGACTCCAAACTATGTTACTAAACTCTGTTCATTCTTTTCTTCCATCTTTAATATTTTGTGGATTTGAATATATATCATTTAAATCTGGAGCAGCAATAAAAGGATAAGAATGAATGAGTCCCAGCTTATGATATCATCACAGAGGAAGGACATTTTTCTTGTGTTTGGTCCATACCATGTACCATCATTACAAAAAGGCAAAAGGTTTATATCTATGTGCATCAGTATTGGGTACTTAACAAGCTTACTGAACTTACTAATGGTATCAAACACTTTATGACTAGGCATGGGCATTAGTTTTTGTATAAATGGTAAAATCAATGAAAATCACTATTTTTGAATTGTCTTGGTGTCAATTAACCACCAGCGCATGCCAGAGAAAAAATTCTGAATCCCCATTTTGGCTTAATTTTTGTCAACTGTTTGGGTGCCGCCCAGTCATATTGGAGCCAATTTGGAAGGGAAGAAGATCAAAGAGGGGTCACCAGTAGCCAGCATGAGCCATTTCAGCCAATCATACCACAAAGTCTTGACAGGCAACCAGAGAAACACATCCCTGCCTGTTTTCTGCATATCCCAGCAGGGCTGGAATACACAGCCCAGTACAAGACCAGAGAACCATGGTCAAGACAAGTGAAAGATGAGGTATCTCATGCATTGCACACTTGCTGCACCTGGTTATCAGAGATTCTATAGGCCTGGAGACCAAGGGAAGCAGCATCCTTATGCTGATGCAACTGATAAACAAATGCCAAAAAATCAGGGTATTTTCACAAAAGTGAGACCAAATAGAGAATAGTTAAAGTAAATTAAATTAAATCCACCAGTGTGTTTGTATATGTTTGTGAGTTCCTCATAAGGAGTCTCTCTCGTTAGTGCCTTGTAGTGGACTGGCAGTTATGTTAACCATGTTAACCACAAGCTTCATGCCATGTGCTGCGGCGCATGTCTGTCTGATTACAACTGACCACTTCGGTGCACTGAAGGTCCCCCTACTCTCTCTAGTCTCTGTGCCTGACTGGGACATAAAGGTAAACATCACCCTAGCAACATGCCATGAGAGGGAAGGAGGGAGGTCCAGTGTCTTTGTGTCCTGCAGCGAAGCTGAAATAAGTTGAAAGGTTCAAACCTTACAGTGTGACACAATGTGCATTTCCCTTACAGCACCAGATATTTGTGAGCTTCATCTGTGTGTGATAGGAAGCATCGGAGGGGGGGGGTCCCTGCATGTGTGTGTGTCAGTGGGTGCATGTGTTTGTGTCTTTCTGTGTGTCAGGGAAAATGCTTGAGGCGACATACACATGTGTTTGTGTATAACGCGTGTGTGAAGGTTTGTGTGTGTGTGTGCATGTGCATGTCAAGGGGCCTGTTGAGGGTGACATGCATATCTGTGTCATGGAGAGTGTTGTGGGCTGCATGCATTCATGTCTGTGTCATGAGGAGTGTTGGGCCAGTGCTATACATGTTAATATCTCTCAGGGACTGTGTGACAATGCAACACATTTCCCCGTCCTTCATTTGCACAGCCATACATATCTGGGTTTGTGTGTGTGTGTGTGTGTGGAGAAAGAGTTCAAAGGGTGATGATAAAGTGTGTCTCATTATGATAGTAAGGACTGTATGAGGAATCTTCAGCACTAGTGTTGTCTAAATACATGTCTTGCTCTTAAGATAGTGGGTGTGTGGTGTGTGAGTGGGGTGCCTCTGTATTTGTGCATGTGGTGGTGGGGTCCCTGCCTTTGTGTGTGTGTGTGGTGCAAGTGTGGGGTTCTTGTGTGTGTTTGTGCTGTGTTGGTAAAATGCCTTTGTGTGTGTGTGTGTGTATGTGTGTGCGTGAATACTGTGGGGGTAGCATACCTCTGTGTGAATGATTGTGTGGTGTGAGGGGTGGGGTGCCTGGGTGTCTTCTGGTAGGGGTGGGGATAGGGGCTGCACCTTTTTAGCATATATTCATTGCACTCTTTTCTGTCCTGTCATCAACTTCCAACTCTTGCAATTGTACACCCCTGGCTACAAACTCTCTCCTGCTGCCTCCCTCCAACTCTGTTCCCTTTCCAGCCTCTGTCCCTTTCTCCCTTCCCCCCTAGCATTCTCACTCCTTGCCCTCTATTCCCTTCCCCTATCTTTCTTTCCCAAACCCACTATGCCTTTACATTTATCCCTCCTGCCTCCTGTGCATCTCTGGTCCCAGCTCCTCTTCCTTCAGTGCTCTTGGGTGAAATCGTGTCCGCCTTCTCCTCTTTGGCCCATGGAACAGCTTGTTCTGTGAGTACTGATCATCACTGTGTGGCTGGACAGGATCTTGGCCTTCTTGAATGCCCACGGGAATAGCCTGTTCTGCGTTCAGAAGAAGAAAAGAATACCGCGATTGTAGAGAGCAGCACAATGGTGTTTGGTACCTGGGGGGAACAGCTTATCCCGTGGGCCGAAGAGCAGAACACCAATGCACTGTTGGCCATTTTCTTCTCTTCTTTGGTCCATGGGACAGGCTTTTCCTGTGGGCACTGCACAATTGTGACTGCAACTTTGATACTGCACCCATGAACACCGGTGCCCCCCTACAGTGCTTAGCTGGCCTACTGGGTAATGCTGGCCCTGGATCTGTGTGAGAAGTAGGAAGCAACAGAGGCACCTGTGCACCAGCTCAAGCAGGATGTTGGCATCAGATGGAGTTGCACTTACCAGATGCTGGAGAATTTAGTGGAACAACAGGCAGCCCTGCATCAGAGAATGGCAGCCCCTGGGTCACCAGGACTGGGCAAATATCATGCAGGTGATGGAAGTCCTAAAGCCATTGAAGGATGGAATGTGGCTGATATTTGGTCAGTCTGTTTGGAAAGAGGGGACAAGAACCTTTCATTTGCTGGGCTAGATAACGTTTCCAAAATATTCAGTGTAGAGAAGTGTTTTTAGCTTTTTTTCAGAAGTCCTTGATGTCTCCTGTTAACTGCTGAATGCAAATGGAGGTACCGAGTTTCATAAGTTCTACCCAGAACATAAGAACATAACATAAGATATGCCATACTGGGTCAGACCAAGGTCCATCAAGCCCAGTATTCTGTTTCCAACAGTGGCCAATCTAGGTCATATGTACCTAGCAGTTTCCCCAAGAGATACAAGTTCCACAATGCTTGTACTGGGTCAAGCATTGATATCTTCAGTCACTTCTTAATAATGGTTTATGGACCTTTCCTCCAGGAACTTGTCCAAACCTTTTTTAAACCCAGCTACACTAACAGCCTTTACTACATCCTCCGGTAACAAATTCCAGAGTTTGATTACACGTTGAGTGAAAAAATATTTTCTTTTATTAGTCTTAAATAGTTTTTACCCTGTAGCTTCATTGCATGTCCCCTAGTCTTTCTATATTCTGATAAGGTAAACAATCGATCTACGTTTACCCGTTCCACTCCGTTCATTAATTTATAGACTTCTATCATATCTCCCCTCAACCGTCTCTTTTCCAGGTTAAAGAGCCCTAACCTTTTTAGCCTTTCTTCATAGGAGTATCCTTCCATCCCCTTTACCATTTTGGTGGCTCTTCTCTGTACCTTTTCTAAAATCGCTATATCCTTTTTAAGATACGGCGACCAGAATTGCACACAATATTCAAGGTGCGGTCTCACCATGGAACGATATAGAGGCATTATAATATCTTTTGTTTTATTTTCCATTCCTTTCCTTACCATACCTAGCATTCTATTTGCTCTCTTGGCCACCGCTGCACACTGGGCCGAGGGTTTTAACATGGTATCCACAATGACGCCTAAATCTTTTTCCTGGGTGGTGGTTCCTAATGTGGAACCTTGCATCGTGTAACCATAGTTTGGGTTGTTCTTCCCTAGGTGCATAACCTTGCACTTGTCCACATTAAATTTCATCTGCCATTTTGATGCCCAGTCTTCCAATTTATCAAGATCCTCTTGCAATTTTTCACAATCCTCTTGGGTTTTATCAACTTTAAATAGTTTTGTGTCATCTGTAAATTTGATAACCTCACTCGTTATTCCACTTTCCAGGTCATTTATGAATATGTCAAAAAGCAGCGGACCCAGCACAGATCCCTGGGGTACACCACTATTCACCTTTCTCCATTGGGAAAATTGGCCATTTAGCCCTACCCTCTGCTTTCTATCTTTTAACCAGTTCCTGATCCACAACAATACACTGCCTCCTATCCCATGACTCTTTAGTTTTGCCAAAAGTCTCTGATGAGGGACCTTGTCAAAGGCTTTCTCAAAGTCCAGATACACAATATCAACCGACTCACCTTTGTCCACCTCTTTATTCACTCCTTCAAAAAAACATAACAGATTAGTAAGACAAGATCTTCCTTGTCTAAAGCCATGTTGGCTGTCTCCCATTAGGTTGTGACTATCTACATGCTGAGTAATTTTATTCTTTATGATGGTTTCTACCATTTTTCCAGGTACTGACGTCAAGCTCACCGGTCTGTAGTTTCCCGGATCACCCCTGGAACCCTTTTTAAAAATTGGTGTTACATTGGCGATCCTCCAATCTTCAGGTATTAGAGATGATTTTAATGATAGTTCACAGATTACTGATAGCAGGTCTGCAATCTCATATTTCAGTTCTTTCAACACCCTTGGATGTATAGGATGGAGAAACTCTCCAGTGGTTTCAAAAAATGCACCAAGTGCTCCAGCACCATCTGGGTGACCAACAAACATGACTGGTGCTTGAAGTGTCTTGGTCCTGACCATATTCCCCAGGATTGTTCCCTCTGCAAGCAGATGATGAAGAGAGGCCTAGGGAACTGGGCCAAAAGGTTTGGGGAACTCTTCCCTTCGGACTCATTGTCATTGGCCTCTTCTTCATCCAGAGCTTTGTCCTGCTCTTCTGGTTTGAAGCATTCCAAGGAATCGAGGCCCTCAGGAAAAAAAACTAAGAAGACTACTTCTCCAAAAGATAAGTCAAAAACCCAAGACTCCTCAGAGAAACTGAAGGAACTGAAAGAAAGATCCAAGGACACTCGGGGAAAGTCTCGGGAATCCAGAGAAAGATCCCATTCAACTCATGGTGACTCGTTCAGTTCTTTCTCTGATTCTGGTCATAAGTCCAGACATCCCCAGCAGGAGGACTTGTCCTCCAAAGCTTCGATGAGGATTCGGGAGGCACCCGAGGCCTCGGCCTCCAGAGAGCCCCTGATAACTTGCTCTGGTATGGTGGCTCCCAGCCCGTTCTTTCAGTGGACCAGATGCAGACTACTTTCCTGGATCAGCGTATGATGTCCTTGGAAAGGACCATAGTGGCTCTTCTGGTAGCTTTGGTACCGTTAGCATTGACAACTTTGGGAATGCAGTCTGGAGCATCAATCTCGATGACTCCATCCACTCCGCTGCAACAGCCAGCATCGGTCTTGCCTTTGATAACATTGCATCATGCACTGAGTACTGACGTATTGGTACCAGGCCCTTTATCGGCACTGACCATAGAACCTCCCTGGTCTACACAGCATTTAACCGAGGGTATCGAAGAGCATCACCGCCACTCAGGTCATCGTCGACATCGACGATACTCTCCGACATTGGATCTGGATACTTCCAATTCCGATCATCAATCCCTCGATTCCGATGACCTACAGGTCGCCTTGGAGCCCTCGTCACCATCTATTAGTTCTCGCCATAAATCCCCTCCTGAAGACATGTCTTTCAGGAGTTCATCAAAGACATGCTGACTGGCCTTTCCATCTCAGCAGTGTCAGAACTGGAACCGAGAGCAGAGAAAATGGAGATCATCCAGTACCCCGAAAGAGGCCGCAATCATCCCGGTACACTGGATCCTACATATTCTCATGCTAAGGATGTGGGAACCCCCCCTTACAGTTTCTTCCATAAGTTGCCTGTTAAACACCATGTATAGAGTGACTGAATGCCCCAACTTCCAAAAACCACAACTCCCACACCATTCTATTGCCGTGGAAACAGCGATGCGGCGTATAAAAAGTGGGGAAAAATCATGCATCCATTCCTCCAGGCATCGATGCTATCCAGTAGGATAAATTTGTACATCCTTCATGGCTGTTATTGCCATATGGCAACCTTCAAATTTTCCCCAAAATTTTTCATCGGATTCTATATTTCCAAAAAATTATTAATTGTATCTTAATTTATGTAATCTGTTGTTCTAAAAATCCATTTCCGGAAGTGGATTGTGGCTTACATCCTGATTCCTGTGATCCTGAACTTTTGAGAAGTTTGACTTTAAGAGGGTAAGTTTTCATGTACATTTTTTTTTTTTTAAACTTTTATTTTCATTTTGCAACAAACAAAAGAAACAACACACCAAAGGAGACAAAACAAGTATACAATAAGGAAAAGTAAACCCAATTACCCCCCACCCCCATGCTTCTTCTCTAGCCGAGTATGTCAGCATGTGAGCGCTTCCAATTAACAGTGATTATACATCAAAACGATCAAAAGAGTAGCTACGATACAGAATGATCATGGGACAGAGATATATACAAATTTAGACAGTCAAATGAGAGCATTTAGCAGAATGTACATAGTCATTGAGCATCTTCCATTTAGACCAATGATGAGGAGTCTGAACGGGGGAAGCAAACATACGAGGTATTTGTTCATATTTACTGTATAGACAGACATGATTCCACCATTCATTGGGGCTCAGATGGGAGCTATTTTTCCAGTATTACGTAATTAGGGAAATAGCAATGCCAAGCAAAAAGTCCAAAAGGAGGTAAGCCGTTTTTGGAAGAGAGGGGATCCCCGCAGCTGGGCGAAGTCCCACTATCCTCCAAGAAAGGGGCTCTTGAAAGTGCAAAATAGACTGGATACGACCCCAGACCCGACGCCAGTAATACTGTAGTGCGGGATATTCATACATAACATGAGGTAGTGAACCAATGGCCGCATGGCATGTCCAACAACTATTGCCCTGAGTAGTGTGCCATTTGGCTAATCTGTCAGGAGTGTAAAAACACCGGTGGGCTAGAAAGAAGAGGGTCTGAGTGAGTGAGGCGGATCGGGAAACCCGTGTCACTCTACTCCAGACAAGGCTCCATTGCTCCAAGGTCGAAGTCACATGCAATTCTCTCTCCCATGCTTTCTGCGCTATAGGGGTATCTCTAGTACGCCATCAACTTATTTTGTATTCGAAATCAAGTATTGTACCAAAGCGGGAGCCTGTCGAACGGACAGAGTCGGAAGTCTAAAGATTGCATAAGAGTATTAAAGGCACCTAAAGTGTTTAAAAGCATTGGTGGATAGTGGGAGTCTGATGGGAGAGTCATACCAAGGAGAAAAGGAAGAGGAATCGGTTTGCAAAGGTCCTCTTCTATGTCTAGCCACACAGGTCTGCTCGGTACTGAATCTTCCAGCCAACGAGCGCCTTATTTGAGAAGAAAAGATTGATGGAACACTTGATTAAAATCACCACCAAGTATTAATGGAGCATTGGCAGAGGCCTATGCCAACTGCGCAATACTTACATAGTAAGCAGGGTTGTCCACATTCGGGGCATAAATGCAAATACACATGAGTTCACTATCTCCAACCTCAAGGTGTACACGGGCCCATCTACCCTCCTTGTCAGCGCTAGTATCAAATACAGTAGCTTGCAAAGACTTCTTAACCAGAATGGCTACCCCGTACCGTTTGGAAACGGCGGGAGAATAGGCAGCCACCATGTAAGGCTTAGCATTGAGTTTCAGTATTTCAGCAGAGTTTGGATGCGTGTCCTGGAGAAACACTAAATCAGCGTGCTCAGAGCTAAGATAGCTAAGGATTTTCTTTCTTTTGAGTGGACTATTAATGCCTTTTACATTGAGTGATAAGATTTTACATAAGGCCATTCAGAAAAGTTAAAAATTCTGAGCATGATAGCGCATATAACTTCACAATGTCCCTCATATTGACTGTATCTGTCTGTACACATGACATAAAAAGAAGCTAATATAATACAATGAAGCGCCCCACATTAACAAAGAAAACCGCAGTGCGGTAGAGGAGAAGCAGAAACCCAGAAATAACTGGCGACCATGTGTCTGCGGGGAGAAACCCCAGAGAAGGCCGAAATTGAAAAACACATAACCTGTAGGACTGTGCGTGCTCCGAATCCGACCGAGGCACACATCATGGAGGGATAGGAGACCAAAAAACAAAAAAGTCATATAGAGAAAGAAAGAAAGTCCAGGTAGTCTCTGTGCTTGACTATGACCGCCGCGTCGGGCCCTTCAAAATGGCGGACAGAGCCGGCAGATAAAAGTCCAAGTTTTTGGATTAGCGCATCTGCTCTGCTTCTTTGGAGTCTAAAAATGTTGATAGTAGATCAGGATCTTCGAATGTCCTGGTTTGGTTGTGAAGAGTCACTCGAAGCTTCGCTGGATACAACAGGCCAAAGCGAGCCTGTAGCTGTTGAAGTCGAGGGCGAAAAGCAAGGAGTTTCTTCCGACGGTCAACGGTAGGCTTTGCCAAATCAGGGAAGAAGGAGACTTTGCGACCTTCAAATTCCAAATGACGATTCGCCCGGGCAGCATTTAAAATTTGTTCCACTTGTTGATATCGTAGCAAGCTAAAGATAATAGGCCGGGGGGTCGTTCGGTTGAGCGCCATGTGAGTAGGAACACGATGTGCACGATCGATTTCCAGTTCTCTATGAAAAGTAATTTTCAGCAAGGAGGGAAGAGTTTTGAGCAGGAATTCTCTTATATCTCCTGCTTCCACCCCCTCCGGTATTCCGAGGAGCCTCACATTGTTGCGACGGGCTCGATTATTGCTATCTTCTAACTCCTTTTGAAGATTCTGTATCTGGCGCTCAGCCTTGTCCAGTTTGCCCAAGCGCACCGCGTGCGAGTCAAGGACCCCCGCCATGTTGTCCTGCCGTAATGAGAGACTTTCAAGTCGGTCCTGGAGCACTCCAAAGTCTTCTCGCATGGCTCGAAGCGCTTCTCCATTGGACTGCACCAATTCCTTCACGCCGCGTATTTCCTCTAAAATCTCCAGGTGCATTTCGGGGTTTTCACGAAATGGAACCATCTTCTGTGGAGAGGATACCTCTGTTTTGGAGCGTTTTCCGTGAGAAGAAGAAGGAGACCCGAAGTCCAAGCGCGCTGGTTTATGGGCCGCCATCCCCCCCGAGGTACCCCGGTCAGCTCGGAGCGAAATAGTAAGTTTGTATAGGTATTAAGTCAGGATTCTAAGTAGGCCTCTCGGGAGCTTCAGCGCGAAGCGTCTTACCCGCTGGACATCAGGCTCCGCCCCCCCTTTCATGTACATTTTTATAATTAAAACAAATCAGACAGAAGAAGATAAAAATCATATTTATTGTCATATTAACTAATAGTTATCATGAACATATTTGCATTTTTATTTTCCTTGAAAATAATCTGAAATTATTTGATTTTGGTTTGTTGCCATATGGCAACTTCAGGCACCAAAGGATCATAATTCAACTAACATTGACTTATGGCGCCACCTGTCAATTCATTTACAAATGATTATTTTGTTTTAATTTTTATTATACTAATTATTTTATATATTTGATGTAGAATAATGGATGCTGATATTGAAGTGAAGGTATCAAAATTTGGACGGTGACTCCGGCAGCTTGTTGTGATTCCAGATGCTGATATTTCTGAAGCTGAAAATGAGTCGTCAGATGATGGAGAACTCATAGTACCTAGTAATATAGTAAATGATGGCAGATAAAGACCAGCATGGTCCATCTAGTCTGCCCAGCATGATGGCAAGAGTAGGTGCACCTGCTGCTCCGTGCAGGCCACCCCTCCCCACGTCCCTGTTTAGGGGTGAACCCACCACTCCATGCAGGACACTCCTATTTGTTGAGAAATTAAATGGTATTAGATGAAAGATCCGAGGCAACATGGTTTTACCGAAGGACGATCTTGCCAAACAAATCTGATTGAGTTCTTTGACTGGGTGACCAAGGAACTAGATCAGGAGCATGCGATGGATGTCATCTACCTGGATTTCAGCAAAGCCTTTGATACTGTTCCTCATAGGAGGCTTGTCAACAAACTCAGTAGCTTGGGGATGGGTCCCAAGATGGTAAACTGGATTAGAAATTGGTTGACTGACAGACGACAGAAGGTGATTGTACATGGAGCTCACTCGGATGAGAGGAAGGTAATTAGCGGGGTGCCCCAGGGTTCGGTCCTGGGTCCGGCACTGTTCAATGTATTTGTGAGTGATATTGCTGAAGGACTGAATGGAAAAGTCTGTCTTTTTGCAGACGACACAAAAATTTGCAACAGAGTGGACTCCCCCGAGGGAGTGGTTAACATGAGGAAAGATCTACAAAAGCTGGAAGACTGGTCTAATGCTTGGCAACTACGATTTAATGTGAAAAAGTGCAGTGTCATGCACTTGGGTAGCAGAAATCCAAAGGAAATGTACGCGATAGGGGGCGAGAGGTTGGTATGCATGGTTCAGGAGAAAGACCTTGGTGTGATTATCTCTGATGATCTCAAGGTGGCAAAACAGTGCGACAAGGCGGTGGCAAAAGCCAGGAGGATGTTGGGCTGCATACAAAGAGGGATTACCAGCAGAAAGGAAGAGGTACTTATGCCACTGTATAAGTCACTGGTGAGGCCTCACTTGGAATACTATGTTCAATTTTGGAGACCATATCTTGCAAAAGATGTAAAAAGACTGGAAACTGTTCTGAGGAAAGCGACCAAAATGATTTGGAGCCTGCATCAGAAGCCTTATGAGAAGAGACTTGAAGACCTAAATATGTACACTTTGGAGGAGAGGAGGGACAGGGGAGATATGATTCTGACCTTTAAATACTTAAAGAGAAATGATGAACAAACAAACCTCTTCCAAAGATGGGGAAGCTGTAAAACTAGAGGGCATAATATGAAGCTGCAAGGTGGTAAATTGAAAGGCAATATCAGGAAATATTTTTTCACTGAAAGGGTGGTGGATGCTTGGAATGCCCTCCCAAAGGAAGTGGTGGGGGCAAACATGGTGACGGAATTCAAAACAGCATGGGACAAACACAGTGGATCCCTTTACAGCAATAGGATAAAAACTAAATAAACAGTACCATCTAACTTCTGAACCATATAACGTCTCAACAAATAGGGGTTTCCTACATGGAGTGGTGGGTTTACCCCTAAACAAAGACATGGGGAGGGGTGGCCTGCACAGAGTGACAGGTGCACCTACTCTTGCCATCTTGCTGGGCAGACTAGATGGACCATGCTGGTCTTTATCTGCCATCATTTACTATGTTACTATGTTACATGCATCAGTCGCAATGGACCCATTCAACCCAGTGGACCCAGTCCACAGGGGGCCTTCGGGATGTCATCCAGATAACACCACCCATGGCTGAATCTCTTCTGTGGTGGTGCATGCCAGCAAATCTTCTCATAGAGTCTCCTTTTTGGATACCCCTACCTGACAACAGATGCCTCCAAGCAGGGTTGGGGAGCACATCTGGATTCTGTCTCCACACAGGGCCTGTGGACAACCCGGGAATCTATGCAGCAGATAAATTTACTCGAGCTTTGGCAGTCATGAATGCTCTCAAGGCCTTCCAGCACCACCTCTCAAATGGTCAGATCCTAGGCAGGACAGACAATCAGGCCATATTTTATATAAACAGGGGACATGCTCCCTACCCCTATGTCAAGAAACCTGCAAGCTCTGGGAATTCACCATCCTCCACCACATGCACCTCCATGCAGTGTACATTCCAGGAGAATCCAATCTCATAGCAAACAAGCTGAGTCGAATCCTGCAACCCCACAATTGGTTTTTAGACCCAACAGCAATAGCAAAACTGTTCCACATGTGGGGAACACCAGTGATAGACCTCTTTGCCACTTTGCAGAACACGCAACTTCCTCAGTTCTGCTCCAGAGTTCCATCCAAACTCAGCCTGACATTAGATGCCTTCATGATCCACTGAGGTCGGGGACTTCTCTATGTGTTTCCCCCCATTCCTCTCATCTCGAAGATCCTTCTCAAACTACAAGCAGACAAGGGCTCTGTGATTCTCATAGCCCCACACTGGCCTTGTCAACCCTGGTTTCCCCTTCTACTTCATCTGACAGAAACATCACCAATCTCACTGGGTTCCAGGCCAGGTCTCCTCTCTCAAAACAATGTTGCACTTCTCCATCCCAATCTGCAGTCCCTTTGACTGACTGCATGGCTCCTGAGAGCCTAATCTTCCAGGACTTGCCATTGTCTACTGCTGTGAATCATATTCTCTCCTCCGGAAAGCTCTCCACCAGAAAGACCTATTCTTTCAAATGGCATAGATATGTTTCATGGTGCTCTCAAAATGGTCATGAAACATTTGAAGCAACAGTACCTATGTTCCTCCAGTATCTTTTGCATTTATCTTCTCTGGGTCTTAAGACAAACTCCGTGCAAGTACATCTTAGTGCTATTTCAGCTTTCCATAAGCCTGTAGAAGGCAGACCCATCTCCACAGCTCCTCTGGTAGCACATTTTATGAGGGGTCTTCTCCTCACCAAACTACCCATCTGACCACCACCAGCCACATGGGATCTCAATGTGGTACTAGCTCAGCTTCTCAAACTGCCGTTTGAGCCCTTAGCAACCACACAGCTCCGATATTATTGCCCTGACATTGGCCTGACATTGGCCAGGTGCATTAGTGAGCTTCAGGCCTTAGTGGCTCATGATCTGTATACATGTTTTCATCATGACAGTCGTCCTTTGGACACACCCCCACTTCCTTCCAAAAGTAGTATCACTTTTCCATCTTAATCAGTCAGTAATCCTACCATTTTTTCCCAAGACCTCTCTCTTCTCATGCAGAAGCCACCCTAAATACATTTGACTGTAAGAGAGCTCTAGCCTTCTATCTCCAAAGGATTGAGGACATTAGGAAGTCCTCCCAGCTCTTTGTCTCCTTTGATCCTTCTCACCTGGGCCTTCCAGTGACCAAATGTACACTATCCAAATGGATAGTAGACTATATTTCTTTCTCATATGACCAAGCAGGTCTTTCCCTCATGGGACACATAACTGCACATAATGTCTGAGCAATGGCAACCTTCGGTCAGTAGCCATTGACGAGATTTGCCAAGCTACTACATCGTTCTCTATCCATACCTTCGCAGCCCATTACTTCTTGGAAAAGGACTCCTGCTGGTATGCAGCATTTGGCCTTCAACATCTCTTTGGAACATAAAACAACTCCTACCCCCCCCCCCACCCACTCTGACTTTCTCACCCAGTTCAACTCTTCAGAGATCGAGGAGGTAGGGAGTTCCATATGTGAAAAGTATATTCCTGCTTGTTCCTGGAGATAGCATAATTACTCATCTGTAACAGGTGATCTCCAGGAACCACAGGAATTTAGTCTTTACAACCCACCTTCCTCCCAATCTACCAACTCTACCAATCTACCAACTCCAGAGCTTTCTCATACATTGCCCCAGTATTATGGAGTGCACTTTCTAATAACTTAAGAGCAGTAAAAGATCTTCTATAGTTTCGAAAAGAACTAAAGACGCACCTGTTCATCAAGTATCATGGTAACCTTTATGATACATCCCACCCTCAAGATAATTAGAGACACTCAGCAATATCTCTCTATTGTAAATGTGATGACATAAAAAATGAAGTATCCAAGTCTATCCCTATCGCAACATTGTATATAGTTTCTGCAACATTGTATATATTTTGTTGATTGTATAATAGTTCTCATAAGTTTAATTTGTACATAAATTATTTTCTCCAGGACTAAGCAGGAAGTCAGTCCTCACATATGGGTGACGTCGGCGCCGACGGAGCCCTCGTGCGGAGCATTTCCCCATCTTTCAAAGAAAGCCTTTGGGAATGCAGCGCCCATCATGGTCCCCTTCCCGCCCAAGGGTGCCATCTTGCTCAGTCTTCTTTTTTCCGCGAAGCCCAACAGACGTGTGTCTTGGTCACCCGGTTAAAAGTCGATTTTTCTTCAAAGATTCGTGGTTTTTTGCTGGTTCGATGCTGGTTCCCCTTCCCGCCTGGGCACGGTACACCGGTATCGAGCCCGGACCTGTTTTTTCGGTTTTTGTCCTTTGAGACTAGCGTTCGTGCTCTTTTTCTTTTTCACTGGCAGCCTGGTCTTTTGACCTTGCAGGGGCCCTTTTTCCCCCCAATGGCTGCCAGCAGGTTCAAAAAGTGTGATCGGTGTAAGAAGCTGATGTCTCTCACCGACACACATGACTGCTGCCTCCGGTGCCTCGGGCCCGATCATGACCCGATGATCTGTGGCCTGTGTGGCAAGATGTCCTCTAAGGCGCTGAGGAGCCATCAGCATCAATGAGAAAGGATCTTCTCTGAATCCGTGTCCGGCCGAGCCCGGACTTCGTCAGAGGCCCCGACATCTCAGGAGTCCAACCCCGAGCATCGTCGGGGCTCCTCTGAACGGGGGTCTCCCTCACAGGAGCACAAAAGGAAGAAGAAACCAACGAGGGCGGTGTCGGTGGATGTTCTTGGTCTCTCGAGGGCCAGGTCGCATAGCCCCGACCACCGTCCCAGGTCCTCGGAGCTGGAGAGGCCTGCCAAATTGCCTTGTGTGGAGCTGGAGTCCCTGAGTCACGTGAGTACTGTTGTCCTCGTGGACTCTCCTCCGGGGGAGCTGATGTCGGGCCCGACGCCATCGGGGCCCGAGTCTGGGGCTGCTGTGTTTCCTGAGCTCGGACTCAGGTTGACGGCCTCAGAGAGCAGTTTGGCTGCCTTCATGGAACAGCAGCGGGTGCTGATCGCCGGTCTCACTGGTGCATCTGCCCCGACCACCGGGACCTCAACATCCAAGTCGACCCCGGAGGCCGAGCCGATCCTCGAGTCAATGAAGTCTCGAGTCGATCCTCGGCCAAGGTCTCCCTCGTCCTCCTGTATGGGGCCGAGGTCATCGACGCTGGTACCCTCGGCATCGGGGCGGATGGCATCGGTGCCCGCCCGACCGGAGCCACTCGATTCCTGCTCGGAGGGGTCGGGATGGGAGACGGAGAACGAGGAGCCCCCGGACACTTTCCGGACCCAGTGCGTCCCATCGGACTCACTGGAGTCCGAGCCTTGGAGAAGGTCCCCCCCCTCGGAGGATACCCAGGTCTCGGATTTCGTGAGGTATATGGCCAAGGACGTCTCCATGGATCCTGAGGAGGAGCCTCGAGCCGAGGAGCTCGAGGCCCTCCAGTATGACTGTCCCCCCAAGGAGGCCTTTACTGTTCCGGTTCCTCTGATGCTGGAACGGCTACTCTTCCGCATGTGGGAGGCACCGGCCTCGGCGCCGGTTCTCAGCAAACGGGTCAATTCCATTTATCGAGTCCGTAAGAGTCCTGGGTTCCAGAAGGCACAACTACCGCACCACTCCATGGTTGTGGAATCGGCCATGCATCGTCTGAAGAGTCAGAAGATGCACTCCTCAGTGTCCCCCCCCCCCCCCCGGCAGGGAGGCCCAGAACCTGGATGCCCTTGGCAGAAAGTGCTTCCAGGGCTCTATGCTGGCTTGCCATGCCCAGACTTGCCAGCTGTACATGGGCATGTACCTTCGAGACCTGGCAAAGGAGATTGCCGGGTTCTCTGCTGGCCTCTCCGAGGAACCTTTGCAGAGGTTCAAGGCTTTGTCACTGGGTATTCGACAGTGCTCGAAGTTCATATCTCGAGCAGCCTATGATGGCTTCGAGCCTTCGGCCCGAGTAGCAGCGGCCGGCATTGGTGCACACCGTCAGGCCTGGCTACAGTCATTGGACCTCGAGCCATGGGTCCAGGACAAGTTGGTCGCTGTCCCTTGCCGGGGTGAGAACCTCTTTGGCAAACCCATGGCTTAAAAGGCTGCAGAAATCGAGACTGAGACTCTCACCAGGACAAGGCTGTCCAGGAAGACTTCTGCCCCTTCTCAGAAGAAGAAGGGCTCGGGGAAAAAGCCCTTTTACCCGAGGAAGGCCTCTGCCTACAAATCCTACCTTCATTTCCAGGCCCCTACAGCTCCCCAACAGGGTCAGCAGGCCAAGGGGTAGGGACATGGGCCCCGTAGGCAGAAAACCCCTAAGCCGCCAGCTCCGGCTCCTGCATAGCAGGGAGTGGGGTTTTGACTCCCACTGCATAGCCTTTCCCTCACTGCTGGCTCCACTCAGCACAGGAGGACAGCTGACACTGTACGCACACAGATGGTCAGCTATAACAAGAGATACCTGGGTATTGAGCATAGTCCAGAAGGGCTATTTGCTCCACTTCAACCAGTTACCTCCCTCCTATTTTCCAGGGGAGCCTCCACGACTCCCTCTACACAGGAACCTTCTCCTTCAGGAGTTAGCGAGTCTTCTACAGGGGCAGGCGGTGGAACCGGTGCCTCACCACCTTATAGGACGAGGCTTCTATTCCAGGTACTTTCTAGTACCATAAAGGACAGGAGGCCTCAGGCCCATCCTAGACTTGCGAAATCTCAACAAGTTCCCTGAGAGGGAAAAATTCAAGATGCTTACCCTTGGGATACTGCTGCCCTACCTCCAGCAGGGAGATTGGCTATGCTCCTTAGACCTAAAGGATGCTTATACTCACATCCTCATTCATCCAGACCACAGACAATATCTCAGATTTGTAGTGGAAGGAAAGCATTTTCACTACAGAGTACTTCCATTTGGCCTAACCTCCACACCCAGGGTTTTCACCAAATGCCTGGTGGTGGTGGCGGCCTATCTCAGAAACCAGGGCATCTTTGTCTTTCCATACCTGGACGACTGGCTCATCAGGGGTCAGTCTCCACAGGAGGCCAGACAAGCCACTTTCGCACTGTCTCTCTTCTCCAGCACCTAGGCTTTGTCATAAACTTCACAAAGTCCACTTTGCTCCCCTCACAAGACGTAGAATTCATAGGGGCAAGGTTGGATACCTTACAAGCAATGGCTTATTTGCCTGAGAACAGGGCTCACAGACTGATGTCTCTGGCCCAGCAGTTTCATAGGGGATCTCTGGTCTTTGCCAGACATTTCCTAAGGCCTTTGGGCCACATGGCATCCACGGTCCATGTAACTCCAAATGCTCGTCTGCATATGCGGCCTACTCAATGGTGCCTCAGAACTCAGTGGATACAGGCCACAGGAGACTTAAGAGACAGAGTAAGAGTGTCCAAACTACTAGCAGCCTCCCTGCAGTGGTGGCTGCATCTCCCGAACCTGACCAAGGGGGTGCCATTCCAGGCACCACCACACATGCGGGTTCTAGCCACAGATGCTTCTCTTCAGGGTTGGGGTGCACATTGCCAAGGGGCATGCACTCAGGGTCTCTGGTCCCCTTGGGAGACAACACAACAGATCAATCTGTTGGAATTGTGAGCTATTCGGTTAGCTCTACAAGCTTTCTCTCATGTCCTCTCTCGCCAGTCTGTCTTGATTCAGACAGACAACCAAGTGGCAATGTTCTATGTGAACAAACAAGGAGGCACAGGCTCCAGGCTTCTTTGTCAGGAAGCACAGGCCCTGTGTGCCTTTGCAGTCCAACACAAAATGTTTCTCAAGGCAGTTTATCTACCTGGCCAAGAAAATTACCTGGCAGACAGGTTCAGCAGGATTCTACAGCCTCACGAATGGCATTTGAATCCCCTGGAGGCCCAGCAGATCTTCCTAAAATGGGGTCCTCCAACCATAGATCTTTTTGCCAGTCCACTGAACCGTCAACTGCCCAGGTTCTGTTCCAGACAACTGCATCCTCTGCGAATAGCAGCAGATGCCTTCCTAATCTCTTGGTCTACGGGCCTGCTGTATGCGTTTCCTCCAACGCCTCTAGTGGCCAGAACCCTATTCAAGGTTCTTCGAGACAGGGCCTCGCTGATCCTGGTAACCCCCAGATGGCCGAGGCAACCGTGGTTTCCACTCCTTCTGCAATTGGCAGTGGACACTCCACTCCCTCTGGGGGTGCAACCCAATCTCCTGTCTCAGGATCAGGGATCTCTCCTGCACCCCAACCTCCAGTCCCTCCATTTGATGGCCTGGCTGCTGAAAGGGTAGTTCTAGCCCCCTTACTTCTACCTAGGGACGTGGAGGAGGTGGTTTTGGCCTCTAGGAGACAATCCACCTGGAAATCTTATGCCCTCAAGTGGCGTAGGTTCTCCACCTGGTGTGGTCAGCATTAAGAGGATCCGTTTTTGTGCCTGGTACCAGTGGTGCTGCAGTATCTGCTTCACCTATCAGACCGAGGCCTTAAATCCAACTCTGTTCTGGTCCACCTCAGTGCTCTGTCAGTGCATCACTCACCGGTGGAGGGTCAGTCTCTGTCGGTCCACCCCTTAGTGGCCCGTTTCCTCAGAGGTCTGCTTTTGCTCAAGCCTCCGATTCGTCCACCAGCCCCTGAGTGGGATTTGAATGTGGTCTTGCAACAACTTACTCACCCACCGTTTGAGCCAATGGCTACCTGTCATTCCTGGAAGGCGTTGTTCTTGGTGGCTCTTACCTCGGCCAGGCGTGTAAGTGAACTACGAGCTCTGGTTTCTGATAGACCGTACACACGTTTCTGTAAGAACAGGGTGGTCTTACGGACTCATCCTAAGTTCCTTCCAAAGGTTGTCTCCTCCTTCCACCTCAATCAGGAGGTGGTTCTCCCAACCTTCTTTCCAAGGCTGCATGCCAGCTGGGCTGAAATGGTCTTGCATACCCTGGACTGTAGGAGGGCGTTGTCTTTCTACCTTGACTGTACGCAGGGGCATCGAAGGGCTGTCAAGCTCTTCGTCTCTTTGACCCTAATAGGCTGGGTTTACCTGTCTCCAAGCATACCCTGTCCATTTGGGTAGCAGACTGTATCGCCTGGGTGTACAGAGCAGCCGGCCTCTCCTTGCAGGGTCGAGTCACGGCCCACCGCGTCAGTAGCTCATCTCCGCTCTGTTCCGTTGGGAGACATCTGCCGGGCCGCTACTTGGTCTTCAAGCCAGACTTTTGCAGCCCATTACTGCCTCGAGAGGGAGTCCCGAAGGGACAGTGCTTTCGGACGGGCAGTACTCCGTAATCTCTTTGAGGTTTAGATAGCTCCTACCCTCCGGCCCTTGGGTTGGGCTACCGTTCGGGGGCGTTCTCAGAGAAGATTCTTATCTCGCATGCTGAGGCTCTAGAAGGAGCTTATTTTTCAGCTTTAGGTTCTCGGTAGCCTAGAGCTGGGGAGTCCCATATGTGAGGACTGACTTCCTGCTTGGTCCTGGAGAAAGCGTAGTTACTCACCTGTAACAGGTGTTCTCCAGGAGCAGCAGGAATCAGTCCTCACAACCCTCCCTCCTCCCCTTGGAGTTGCAGTTTGCATTTTGTTTTTTGCTGTCTTTTAGCTATGTCATCAGACTGAGCAAGATGGCACCCTTGGGCGGGAAGGGGACCGCGCATGCGCATTGCATTCCCAAAGGCTTTCTTTGAAAGCTTGGGAAATGCTCCACACGAGGGCTCCGTCAGCGCCGACGTCACCCATATGTGAGGACTGATTCCTGCTGCTCCTAGAGAACACCTGTTACAGGTGAGTAACTACGCTTAGTTGAATGTAAACTGCTCCTGATCTCTGAAAGGGGTGGTATATAAAAGCATGGTAAATAAATAAATAGCCTTTGCATCTGATGATCACATGGTCTACTATGCTTGAAATTAAAGACAAAGAAGAAATGGTGTTGCATTTATAATTAAGAAGAAAGCACTATAATGAAATACAATGCAATCAGTGAATGCTTGATTTCTATTCATCAACGAGGAATACATATCAACACAACTATAATTTAAGTATATGCCCCAACAACAGCTGCAGAAGAGGATGAAATTGATGAGTTCTATAAACAAGTAAAGCTGAAATTGACAGAACATGCAAATAGGATATCCTGATAGTCATGGATGACTGGAACATAACAAAGAAGAAGGCAAAATGGTTAGAAAATATTGACTTGGCAACAGAAATGAAGCTGGAGAAGGACTGATAGAATTCTGCAAGACCAACAATCTATTTATCTCGAACATCTTCTTCCAGCAACACACATGGACTCCACCCAGTGGATTGTACAAAAATCTAATTGGCTACATCTGTGGAAGTCAATGATGGAAAAGCCCTATAACACATCAAGAAAGACAAAACCTGGAGCTGACTGTGGTACAGATCACCAACTACTACTATGCAAACGCAAGCTGAAGTTGAAAAAGACTAAGCTCCTCATGAATGTAGCAAAATATGACCTTGAGAATATACCACCGGAATTTAAAAACTGCCTGCAAAATCGATTTGCTGCTTTAGATACAAATGACAGAGCTCCAGAAGAGTTATGGGATGACATCAAGAAGTTTGTGTTGGAAGAAAGTGAGAAATCTCTACAAAAGGTGAAAAAGCAAAAACGGCCAAAATGGATGACCGAACAAACTCTGAAAACTGCCCAGAAATGCAGAGAAGCTAAAGCCAGAGGAGAAAGAGATGCAATCACAGAACTCAACAAGGATTTCCAACATGCACAGGCCAAGACAAGGAGAAGTACTACTATGGCGCATGCAAGGAAATAGAAGCAGAAGCTATTAGAGGAAGAACAATATTGGCTTTCCTAAAGGTACGAGAGTTAAAGAAAAAATTCTAGCCTCGAATTGGAATGTTACAGGATGCTCAAGGATCCATGTAATATAGAAAAAAATTAGTATTTAAAAATAAGACCAAAACCCCTTTAATAGCTCTCAGGCAGAGAGATTGTATTTAAAAGCCACACAGTATTACTTTGCTTGCAATGGAGCTCCTATTAGGACTGCCACATTACCAAAACCCCATATACCATCATGTTCGCTGTGTGGGGTATAGCTCTGGCAAAACGGATTTCAGCCCACACGTTACTGGTTTTAATGCGCATTCTTGGTTAGGCGATAGGTCAAAGGCCAGCGAGATATAACTCTTGTAAAACTCCCGCTGCTCAATCAGCAATGTGTTTTCAGATGTTTGCCAGTTGCTTTTACAAGTTGTATATATTCTCTCATGCAATTCCTGTTTTCAAAGTTGGGTTGAAGAGGTTTCCTGGGTGCTTATTCACCATACACATACAGAGTGGCAAAATTAATATTGTAGGTCTCGATATTGAATTGGACAGAAACAGCAGGATACAGAGAGCAGCACAAGCAGCAGAAAAATGTTTTCAGTTCTTTAGGTTTTACTTCCTTTCTGTTTGTTTTGGTTTTTGCTTTATTTTTTTGTTTTTCTTGAATTTTTTCTTTTATATTTTGCCATGGGGAGGGGGGGGCTGAAGGTTAGCGTCTAGAAATGGGCAGTATCATGGACAGACTGCAGTGAAAGCTGTCAGAAATAAAGTTACACAAGAACATAAGATATGCCATACTGGGTCAGACCAAGGTCCATCAAGCCCAGTATCCTGTTTCCAACAGTGGCCAATCTAGGTCATACGTACCTAGCAGTTTCCCCAAAAGACACAGGTTCCACAAGGCTTGTACTGGGTCAAGCATTGATATCCTGGGTCCCTTCTTAATATGGACCTTTCCTCCAGGAACTTGTCCAAACCTTTTTTAAACCCAGCTACATTAACAGCCTTTACCACATCCTCCGGTAACAAATTCCAGAGTTTGATTATACGTTGAGTGAAAAAATATTTTCTTTTATTAGTCTTAAATAGTTTACCCTGTAGCTTTATTGCATGTCCCCTAGTCTTTCTATACTCTGATAACATAAACAATCGATCTACGTTTACCCATTCCACTCCGTTCATTGATTTATAGACTTTTATCATATCTCCCCTCAGCCGTCTCTTTTCCAGGTTAAAGAGCCCTAACCTTTTTAGCCTTTCTTCATACGAGTATCCTTCCATCCCCCTTACCATTTTGGTGGCTCTTCTCTGAACCTTTTCCAATAACGCTATATCCTTTTTAAGATACGGCGACCAGAATTGCACACAATATTCAAGGTGCGGTCTCACCAGGGAACGATAATATCTTTTGTTTTATTTTCCATTCTTTTCCTTATGATACCTAGCATTCTATTTGCTCTCTTGGCCGCCGCTGCACACTGGGCCGAGGGTTTTAACATGGTATCCACAATGACGCCTAAATCTTTTTCCTGGGTGGTGGCTCCTAATGCGGAACCTTGCATTGTGTAACCATAGTTTGGGTTGTTCTTCCCTAGGTGCAAAACTTTGCACTTGTCCACATTAAATTTCATCTGCCATTTTGATGCCCAGTCTTGCAATTTATCAAGATCCTCTTGCAATTTTTCACAATCCTCTTGGGTTTTAACAACTTTAAGTAGTTTTGTGTCATCTGCAAATTTGATAACCTCACTCGTTATTCCACTTTCCAGGTCATTTATGAATATGTCAAAAAGCAGCGGACCCAGCACAGATCCCTGGGGTACACCACTATTCACCTTTCTCCATTGGGAAAATTGGCCAATTAGCCCTACCCTCTGCTTTCTATCTTTTAACCAGTTCCTGATCCACAATAGTACACTGCCTTCTATCCCATGACTCTTTAGTTTTGCCAAAAGTCTCTGCTGAGGGACCTTGTCAAAGGCTTTCTGAAAGTGCAGATACACTATATCAATCGACTCACCTTTGTCCACCTGTTTATTCACACCTTCAAAAAAACATAGCAGATTAGTAAGAGAAGATCTTCCTTGTCTAAAGCCATGTTGGCTGTCTACCATTAAGCCATGACTATCTACATGCTGAGTAATTTTATTATTTATGATGGTTTCTACAATTTTTCCCGGTACTGACGTCAGGCTCACCGGTCTGTAGTTTCCTGGATCACGCCTGGCTAGAACCCTTTTTAAAAATTGGTGTTACCTTGGCAATAGGTTAGGCAGAGAGTGTGGCAGAGAGACTTCAATATAGCTCTACACTCACTCCTCCGAGTTGCATAAAAATGAAGGGAAACCAAGCAAGGTGAGGTTTGTCTTCAAAAATACTAGCATTTCCACCAACTCTGGTGCTAGCCATGAACCATAAGGAACCAAGCTATCCCCTGCCATGATATCACTGGGCACACTGATTGGAGGCCAGGATAGGAAAGCATAGTTACTCACCTGTAACAGGTGATCTCCGAGAACAGCAAGAATTTAGTCTTCACATATGGGTGACATCGGGTACCGAAAGAGGCCGTGCGGGAAGTTCCTCAGCTAACAATAGGAAAGCCTTTGGGAGAAATCCACTGTGCCTGTGCTGCTGCCTTCCTGCTCTCCCAACTCCCTCTCCTCAGTTGAATTTGTAGCTGAAGAAAAGGAGTGGAAAAAAAACGAAAAACAAAGAACCCTACAACTCCAAGGGGAGGAGGGCGGGTTGTGGCTGGGTATGGCATAGGTGTCCTGAGAGCAGTGCCTTCATAATATAGATCTCCAGGAACAAGCAGGAATGAGTCTTCACATATGGGTACGTCAGTACCGACGGAGCCTGCGTGGGAACGCTCCCCAGCGTCCAAAAAGAAAGCCTTTGGGAGCATCCCACACGCATGCGCGCTGCCTTCCCGCCCATTCACTTCCCTCTCATCAGTTTTCCGTTTTCCCTGGAGCCGGCAGGACGTATTCCTGTCACCGCAGAAAATTCTTTTTATTCTTATTTTTTTTGTGGTCGCGTCTGCCTTCCCTCGACGCCACCGGTACCGCCGGTGCTTTTCTTTCTTTTTACTAAAAAAAATCTTTTCTCTAGGAATTTTTTCCTGTTTAGTGCCTGACGGTTTCTAGGCCACTAGGCCTCTATCCTTCCATTATGGAAAAGCCAGCCACTATCCTTAAGAAATGCTCAAAGTGTGGTGGTACAGATATATTTCTAGAAACTCATACTTGGTGTCTAAAATGTTTAGGTCCTGACCATTGCCCACTGGAGTGTCTCTCCTGCTGGAGCTCAAACAGAAGAAGTCTTCAGGATCGAGCACAACTCAATACCCGGTTCACATCGGACTCGATGTCACCAGCCAGAATATCTTCTTTTTCACAGGATCAGGTAACCAAACAAAAGTCTGTTAAGACTAGCCAGTCCTCGAGTGGTAGATTTCCTTCTAAGCATCGAGATGCCTCTGGCTTTGCCCTCGAGGACATTTTGGCAATAAAGTCCCGGCAGGAGTCTTAGGGCTCCAAAGCATTAACAGGGCTTCAGGTTGTTCCCGAGGTTCTTACCTCCATGGACATACCTGGGCCATGCTCGGTGGTTCTGGCCGCTTCGAGCAGTACCAACACCTCGGCATCGGCTATGGTGATGGATGAAACACTCCTCACCGATGAACGTAGTCTAGCGCTCTCAGCTACTTCGGTACCACTAGAGTTGCTGCAGACCATTCCTCGAGTATCGGTATCGACATCGTCACCGGTGTCAGTACCATCGATGTTTTCTTCGACAGACTCGCTCCCTTCGATGCCGAGCCTGGAATCACTCTCTAGCATGGAGGATTTGGTACTGACTCATCTCGGTACCGACCTCAGGCGGTACCGAAGACATCTCTTTAAAGAGAATCCGATGCTTCATCCTTTCAAGTCTTCTGATCCCGATGACTGGGATGAAACCATCGGTGCCAAGGCTGAATTTTCAACAATTTCAGCCTTTACCCCTCATTTCAGAGGATCCTCCTCAGGAGAGATTTCTTTTCAAGCTTTTTTGCTTGATATGGCAAAGTTACTGGCCATTTCTATACCTGGTAAAGAATCTATACCAGGGGATTCAGAAACTGCAATTCCCCTGGATTCCAAAGGATGTGATCATGCTTCCTGTGCATCTTACAGGATCTACTATTAAAAATGTGGGAAACTCCTTTAACGTTATCCCCAACTTCTAAAACACTTGACACTGTGTATAAGGTGCCACCTTCTCCAGGTTTTCAAAAGACTCAACTCCCTCATCATTCTATTGTGTAGCTGGGTTTAAAAAAAGGTTTGGACAAGTTCCTGGAGGAAAGGTCCATAAACCATTATTAAGAAGGGACCCAGGATATCAATGCTTGACCTAGTACAAGCATTGCGGAACCTGTGTCTTTTGGGGAAACTGCTAGGTACGTATGACCTAGATTGGCCACTGTTGGAAACAGGATACTGGGCTTGATGGACCTTGGTCTGACCCAGTATGGCATATCTTATGTTCTTATGTTCTTATTGTTGTAGAATCAGCAATGAGGCGTATTAAGAGTGCAAAGAAGCACTCCTCTTATCCGCCAGGTCGTGAGTCTAGGATTTTAGATGCCTTTGGACGTCGATGCTTCCAGGCATCTATGCTTTCAGCAAGAATTCTCTCATATATTTTCTGTATGGGATTATCTCTTGAAGAGGTCACAAAGAATTTAAAACTTTTGAACCCTTTGTTTCAAGAACATAATAGAGCAGACTATTTCTTATTAGTCAGTCATGCTTAAAATGTCTCTAAGTTCCTTAATTGTACTTCCCTGGACTGTTTTGAGTCTATTAGCAGAACCTCTGCTATAGCCATAGGGGCACGATGAATGGCCTGGCTCCAAGCTTCAGGCTTGGACAAATGGGTGCAAGAAAGGCTGGCAAATACTCCTTTTACTGGTGAAAATCTCTTTAACAAGGATGCCTTATTCCAAGCTAATCAGTTAAACACTGATATTGTTGCTTTCAGAGGATTTTCAAAACTTTCCTCTATCCCAGCTAGTAAAAAATCTCCTAAAAAACTTTATCCCCCTAGGGGAAAAAAGTTTTATCCATCTTCTACCCATCATGCAGATGTTTCCAAAGAAGGGCAACATCAATCCAGGCTAAGAAAGTCAAAACCTCAACAGGCTCAGCAAACCCAGCAGTCGCAGGGTTTCTGATATTTCATTCATTAATTTTTTTTTTCCTGTTTGAGGTTTAGAACCGCTAACTCACTTCTTATCAACAGAAGCAGCTACAGTTCATCTCATCCTTATTGAGAGATCAGTGATATACTGACTCAATCCAAACTCTAGGCATGAATCTCTTGCCACAAGAGAAATCCATTCTTTTAGCTCCTAGAGCTATTGAGGATAATCATGCCCTACAGGTAACAGGTTTCTACTCTCCTTTTTGAAGGAAAAAGAGGAGTAGCAACTAATAACAAGGTAGGCTATGCCCTTCACCTTGACAGTTTTCCTGTATAAGGATATCTCATACTTTTGACTGCAGGGGAGCTTTACCTGTTTCAGAGGCTTACCAAATTGTAAGTCTTCACAACTCTGTATTACTTTCTATCCCTCTTAGTCGAGACATTCTGTCTAAGAGTGATACTATTCAACTGGAGGGCTTACTTTTTAAGCCCATAGAATTTTCTTCAATACCTACTCCAGTAAGTGGTTCCCATACAGAGTTTTCTTCCCCTTTGCAATCTTCTCAAATGTTTTCTTTTAAGACAGCTATCGGACCATAATTGAGTTTTACTACTACTAATTATGTCTGTCGGTCCTTTTCCAATCTATAGGACCTAACTTTTCTGCTGCCTTAATAACAAATAATTCCAAGACAGGTTCCAAAACCTACTTGGGCAATTTATCTTTGCAGGCAACCGACCTGTTTACTATTCTTAGCCATCTTCAGTTTTTTTTCTGGCACCAACAGAATAGATTAGGTTGCACACTGGCAATTAAACAGCCAGATCTCACCTAAGCAACCTACAACATGCTCTCTGCAATTATACAAAAAAGCTCTGCAACTATGGGCCTTTGCCAGAGAGCGTCAGAGCCATTCCTGGTGGGTAACTTCCAGATGGTTAAAAAGGCTTTGCCCAGTCATGCTCCCACATGACTGGTTTTTTCCTATTCTTACCATCTTCCTTAAAATTTCCTTTTAAGGAAAATGGACCATGGCTTAGACCACGTGAAAGCATAAAGAATTGCTTAATTCCCTGGGTTGTTCCACATCTCCAGTGGAACTCTTGCAACAGGGATGCATTCCTTTTCACTGCAGTCAGTCCTTGTCTAGTGCATTCCTTCTAATTCCCAATACTTCATTGGAGCTTATGCTGAACAAAGAACGCATGATACTCACATTGCCCTCATAGAGGGGCAAACATGGTATCCCCTTATATTGCATCTTTTTCTCCACACTGAAGTTATAGAAGGATCCAGACTTGTTGTCTTAAGACTAAGGATCTCCTCTGCACCCCTTCACGTAGGTCTCCATTTCTGGTTATTCAAAGTCTAGAATTTTTAAAGAAATCTAGACCTCTCCTTCTGACTAGGAACATTCCACTGGTTTCCATGTAACCTTCTCCATGGTTCTTCCACGTGTAACCAGAAAGGGGTTCTCTATCTATATTCTCAAGCAGGTCTTACCCCTTCTTGTTATTAAGTGAATCTCTCTTTATATAAATATATATATATATATATATATATATATATATATATATAGATATATATAAACACATATATCGGACTCTGAAAGATTTGTTACTGTCCATATTAATGCTGTTCCAGCATACCATAGCGTTTTAATGGACAACCAATTTCTATAGGAATTAGAAACTACCTTATTTTACCGTAACCTTCCGGTTATGGTACATCTGAAGCTCTCCATGTAAAGTCATTATCCTAAGTGACATCACTTAGGGAAGACATTACTGATCTTCAAGAAATTGGAGGCTACACCGCCTACTACAAATGTTTCTTTCTTTCACTTCCATAGAGGGGTCTTAAAGACCCATCCTTTTTCTCCAAACCAGTCAGATTTATCTCCTCTCTTTCCTAGAGCCTTATTCCGCTCCAAGGACAAAGAGCTTCAAACTTTGGCCTACAGAAGCTTTTGCTTCTCCTCCAAAGTCCAACCTCATTAAACTCCCCCAGTTTTTTCTTCTGGGATTAGTTCTAGCCATTAAGGCTTCTGACCTCTCCCTGTATTGCAAAATTTATTTTCCTCTACTTCACAGTGAGGTAATTTCTTTGGGGATAATGTACTGGCTCTTAGCACCAGACCCATATTACCCTCAACAAATACTTTCGCAATACTTTTGAGTGAGGTCCACATTAGAAAATTGGAATTCAATTTTTACTAACATTTATTATCTACACAAGGACTCCCCTCTAGACGCCTTGTTTAGTCAAGCTGTTCCACAGCACACCCCTTTTAATTCAACTCCTACCCTCCATCCCTTGGATGCCTGAGGTACTGGGAAATAGCATGGCCCATCTATTAGATTTGCAACATGCTGGGACCTCCTCTAGGCATCTCTAGCTTGGGAGTCCCCATATGTGAAGACTCATTCCTGCTTGTTCCTGGAGATAGCACAGTTACTTACCTGTAACAGATGATCTCTGGGAACAGCAGGAATAAGTCTTCACAACCCACCCACCTCCCCTAGGAGTTGTTCACTCTCTCTCTCTCTCTCTCTCTCTAATTTGTCTACTTCCCTCCTTCGGTCTCAGCTACAAACCCAACTGATGAGAGGGAAGTGAATGGGCGGGAAGGCAGCGCATGCGTGTGGGATGCTCACAAAGGCTTTCTTTTTGGACGCTGGGGAGCGTTCCCGCGCAGGCTTCATCGGTACCAACGTACCCATATGTGAAGACTTACTCCTGCTGTTCCCAGAGATCACCTGTTACAGGTAAGTAACTGTGCTTTTTTGTAGTGGAAATGAGGGGAGTGGATAGAGTTGTGGTTATTTTGTTGCGATGTTCAAATATTATCATCAAGTATTTGTATTTTATTCTAGTTCCAACTGGAAGCCAGTGAAGGTCATAGAGAATTGGGGTAATATGGTCAGTGCATTGTGCCTTATATAAGATATGTGCCGCTAGATTTTGGGCTAGTTGGAGTAGGTGGATGGTTTTCTTTGTAGGCCCTGCAGGATGCTGTTGCAATAATCAATGTGGGGGATTGCTTGTAAGACTGTTCTGAAATCATGATCTTCTAACAATGGTCTGAGATGTTGGATCTTGTGTAATTTGAAGTATATGGCTTTGGTAACTGATTTTATATGGGAGATCATATTTAGTGATTGGCCAAGGATTACATCAAGGTATTTCACCTCCTTCTTTACTTCAAGTTCCATTCCTTGTAGCTGGATTTTGTTGGGGGAGTGGGGGTGAAACTCGGATTCCTGGACACATAGAGAACTTTTGTTTTTTTAAGGTTGATTTTTAGGTTGTGTGCTTCGGCTATTCTGTTATATAGGCATGAGATTATCTGTGTGTAGTCTGGGTCAGAGGTATCTATGGGATGATACATCATTATATCTTCGGCATAGAGATGGTAGTTTACATTGTGCGTTTTAAAGATGGTTCAAATCGGTTGTATATAAAGATTGAATAATAGGACGGCTAGGGAGAAGCCTTGAGGGATACCTTGTTTTTGTTTGAAGGTTGTAGATGATGCCTGGCCGATCATGACCTGTTGTGTAGGTATGATAGGTAGGACACAAACCACTGAATGACTGTTTCCTGCAGACCGATTTGTTTTAGTCTTCTAATAAGTATTTTATGATAAATGCTATTGAATGCCGAGGCAATGTCTAGAAAGATTAATATAAATGCTTGTTTGCTGGAGTTCAAGCCGCATATAAGTCTGTCTAGAAACACTAACATCAGGGTCTCAACACTATGATGGGGGTCTAAACTCATGATGTTGTTCATCCAGAGGTGCGTTAAGGTCAATGAAATCTTGCAGTTGGAGGTGCACAACATTTTCTATTACCTTTGCTAAGAAAGGCATACTCAAGATAGGTCTATATGAATTAGGCTGGTTTTTGTCGGCTGTTGCTGATTTTAATATTGGTCGGATTATTGCCTGTTTTAAGGCAGATGGCATGTGTCCTTGTCGTAATGAGTGGTTCACTATCTCCAGGATGATTGGGGAAAATTTGTCTTTAGTTTCTTTCAGCCAGCTGACTGGACAGGGGTCGCTGGGTAAAGTGGTTGTGTTGATAGTGGTTATTATGTTTTTGAGATGTTTTTGGTCGATAATGTAAAGCATTGACCATGTGTCATGGACAGGGGAGTTGAGGTTGTTAGGTTACAGGTTTCTCCATGTAGTAATTTGCTAGTAATTGTGGATGTATAACTATTGTATCTTCATCTAGTGTAGGTGTACTTGTTAAGGATTTAACAATGGAAAATAGCTCACTCAGGCTGTTGAGGGATTTTGTGAGGAAGATAGCATGGTACTCTTTTTTTCCTATTATTTATGACATCTTTGTATGTTTTTAATATGAGCATGTATAATTTGTTGTCTTTTTCTGATCTTGTGCATCTCCATTTGTGCTCTCTTCTATGCAGTTTTTTTTTAGTTTTCTTAATTCGATTGTATACCAATTTTTAGTGCTTTGTTTTTCTAGGAATGAGAGGAGCTAGGGCAGCATTAACTATGGAGGAATTCCATTATGTATGATATTATTCAGGTCAGTGAAAGAGCTATCTATATGTGGGAGAGAATTATTCAGAAAGGATTCTTTGTTAAAGGATTTGTATTTGCTATGGAATACCAGGGTGTTATTAGGCGTATGAGGTAGTGATGATGAGGTAGTATATATTTAACAGGAAATGGTCTGTCCATGGTAACGGGATAGATATTGGACTGGAATAGTGCATGTCTTGAATGATATTGTTTTGAAGGAAGATGGGGTCTAAAATATTACCTTTTCTGTGTGTTGGGGTCTGGACCACTTGTTGAAAACCGAAGTCTGACATGGCATTTATGAAGTGGGAAGCGTGGGTGGTGTTATGGAGTGTTAGTAGGTTGAAGTCTTCTAAGATGATATGGGATTTGTTTCATGTTGTGGAACATGCTATTTCTAGTATGGATGCAAGGTTGTCTGGGGAGGCTGAAGGAGGTCTGTATATTAGAGTAATTGATAAGAGTTTATTTTCAATGATTAATATATCCATTTCTTCAATGTTTTTGCTTGAGTGTAATGTGTTTAGTTTACTTTTGGCTAATATAAAGATGCCTCCTCCACGTTTCGTCGATCTAGGGCAGTGATATAATTTGTAATCGGGGAGTGCTAGCTGGTTAATCCGTATTGAGTCTGCTTCTATTAACCAGGTTTCTGTTAAGCATAGTATGTCAGGAGTATTATCTTTAATAAGATCCAAGTTGATTGGAATTTTGTTTCTAGCCAATCTTATATTTATGAGGAGGCATTTTATAGTATATGATATTGATGATGGGGATTTAGAATGACATGAAATTAGTGGTTTAATGGATATTAGATCAAATTATACATTTCCATTTCATTCTTAACCACCTCCAACTTCCCTCAGTTCATGCTTCATACGTTCCATGTCCCAATATGTAAGACATCTTTGCAGCTTCTGACACCTCACTATTCTCTCTTTTAGCAGCATTTCCAATACTTTACTCACCACAGAGGTTAGACTAACTGGCCTGTACTTTTCAACCTTATCCTTGCTTCCGCTTTTGTATAAAGGGACCACATGTGCCTTTCTCCAGTCCTCTGTGACCATTCCCAATGCCAAGGAAGCACTGAAAAGATCGGTCAGTGGAGCTGCTAAAACGCCCCCAAATTCCTTCGGTATTCCCAGATGTATCCCACCTGATCCCATCGCTTTGCCTTCTTTAAGTTTAGCTACTTCCTCATGAACACAGTTTTTTAAAAATCATTTGAGATCCCCATCACTTCTGTTCCTATTTGTTGGTGTTTTCTGAGATCTTGCTCCTGGCCCTTCATCTGTTAACACAGAACAAATATTTGCTAAGCAATTCTGCTTTATCCTCATCAGCTTCTACATATTCCTCCCCTTCACCCTTGAGTCTGACTGACAATGCCACTTTTGCCCTTCGTCCTCTCACTAATGTATCTAAAAAATGTCTGATTCCCCCATTTTATTGCATTGGCTATTTCTTCTTCTTTTTGCATCTTTGTTTTCCTGACTACTTTGCTAGCTTCACTAAATTTTTCCAAATATAGATGCCTGTCTTCCTTTCTCCCCTCACTTGGTTTGCAGCTTGTCATGCTGTGAGGGCTTGTGTGCATTAGTGATGCTGAGGGCTAAGCTATTGGTAGCTTAACTACTGGCAGTGTCTCCCAAGATGGACAGGGAGCTGAAGAATTTTCAGAGTAAAGCCAGCATTTATGATGTGGTTGGATCAAAACCCTCAGGACGTCTGACTGCTGATGTAGCTGCACACCTTCAAAAAGATATAAAGAGGATGGAGCCTTCTTCTGCTCTCATGTTTCTATATTTCTGATAGAAATTAATCTTAGAAGGAATATTCTTTTTGTTGTTCTGTGAAAATGAACACCATACAGATCTTTTGTACTTTAAAGAAGAATCTATACAGTATGCAGCAGAGTTCTATTCAGATGTGCTCCCCAGTGACTGGCTAGCTGATGTACAAATATCAAGGAAGCCCATGAGGTTGGTGGTAAATACTCCCATATCCTACCTAGATAACACTGGCTTGCACTCTGTGTGACTGAGGGTGGAACAAGGGAATTTTTTGACTCCTACGGACAACCCCCAAAGAGCTTATTGTTCTCTAAGGGGTATGTTTACTAAACCCTCTTAACGTGCGCGCCGCGTTAGTCTGCAGGATGCCATAAAAGGAGTGGGCAGTCCGGTCAAAAATTAGCAAAACGGGATTAGCGCGCGCTGCGCGCTCTTTTGTGCCGCACACATTAGCGCACGAGGAACGCGTGCAGGAAGCATAAGCAGGCGTACTGATGTGCAAACAGAGGAACAGGGCTGCAGTACAATGATAAAGACACTGACAGATGTTGCAGGGGTCATGGGTTCAATCCCCCACTCTGCCCAATGAATAAGGCTGGCTGAGGCACTACCATTTATGTGTAATATTGCATTATGAGGCTTTTTAATTTTATTTTAATTACTGCTGCTAGCAAACGCACTCTCTCAAAGCGCTGTAACATAAGGTGCTGCATAAGGCACCCCAGAGGGCACATTTTAAAGTGCACTGTCCGCCACGGCACCCTACAATGTTGCTTAAAGGGTGGCCTATAGGGCGCCATATAGGGTGCCCTATGAGGCACAGCAAGGTCATAGCACTGTTTTTGATGGCAGCACTGTGCATTTAAACACATGGAAATCTTAAGTAGTTGCGCTGACATGCAAGGAGGAACAGCAGTGTAGCACAATGGTTAAGGCACTGACTGATGATACAGGGGTCATGAGTTTGATCCCCAGTGTGCCTAATACGTAAGGCTGGCTGAGGCAGCAGCTTTGACATGTAAGTATTGTTTCCTGTGGCACTTTATTTGTATTTTATTAATTGTTGCCAGCAAACACACCCTCATGTGCCGTAACCTAAGGTGCCGCATAAGGCACCCTATAAGGCACTCCATAGGGCACATTATAAAGTGCACTATCCGCCACGGCACCCTATAATGTCCCCTATAGGGCACCCTATCAGTCGCTCCATAGGATACTGTATAGTGCACCTTATATGGACGGTAACCATAGGGCGCCCTATAAAGCGCCCTCTGAGGCACCTTATGGGTACAGTATGCTGAGGGTGTTTTTGCTGGCAGCACTAATGTACATTAAAAATAGATAATGCTTTGGACAGCCCTATCAAATAACCCCACTGTGGGTTTGAACCCAAGACCTCTGGCTCCACTGGCAGTGAAGTAACCAGTGGGCTACAGCTCTATAGCTGCTAGCAGCCCCCTGGCTGGCTGCAGAAGGACTGCAAGTCACCACACAAACAGTCTGCTGTGGTCACCAGGATAGGGTTAACCCACCCATACCCATGATGCACTGTACATGCAAATCAGCAGTCTACAGATGATCACAAGATGGGGTATGCACCCCCACAGCACCTCGGCCTGGTAGGGGAAACTGACCATGTGTGGTACTGGCACAGAGTAGCTACACACCGTCACATTGTGCAGGTACTGCACTCACCCTGAGGGTGAGGTTGGGTGCCCAGCACCAGGTCCACAGCAGAGATAGTCCATGCTGCAGGTCCCCAGCAGTGCTAATGTGTGAGAAAGATAGTTTCTGCAGACACACCTTGGATATATCTGTATGTCTCAGTCAGGTGTAGCCCCTATGGACCCCTAGGAGGATTATGTACCACCACCCTCCTCCTCCTCCTCCAGGGCTGAGGGTGGTAAACAGGGTCTCCCACCAACAGATCCACATTCTACCTCCCTGCAATGGTGGCAGTAGAGGGGACCATCAACCCCAGTCCTGCTGGGGTACAGACACCTACAGGGCAGTCAATGCAGCTCTGTACACATCCATAACGCAATAGCAGACAGACATTAGGCCTGGATATGCTAAGCTGCACCCCACCACTATCTGATATTCTCCTGCAGCAACCCTTCAGCTGCTGCACCCTGCAAGGCGCTCCATCAAGACACATACCAGCTGCAGACAGTCTGCTAGCTAGTCCATAGTGCATGTTCCTGGTGGAAATGCGTGCACCCAGAACTAGGATGTCAGCATACACAACAAGCAGATAAGTCAGTGACTGGGCCACAAAAGGAAACCCATAAATATCACTTGAGAGAAATATTATATAGCACTATGGGGGTGCCTAGCCATGTTGTGGTCACTGCACAGTCAGGGTGAGAGTGATCTCCCAGCAGGACATGCTGTGGCCACCCTGTCTGTGCAGGTGGTGGCCGGGCACTACAATGTCCCAGCCAGTGCCCTATGCCCTGTGCAGATGCATCCTGGCCAGGCCACCCTGTCCGGGCTATACCCATGGTACCTTGCTCCTCATTATGCACATTGGCAGGCCAATACTGGCAACAGTGCTGGCAGTGTGGGCTGTGGAGGGTGTTTGCAGCCACCACACACTGGATAGACAGACACACACTCCCACACCTATGCCAGCATTGTGCTACTATAGAGGAGTTTAGCAGCCCTGGCCACCACACCAGTCCTGGGCACAGTGCAGGCATGGATATGGAACGCAATACTGGTGGGGGTCACTCCCCAGGGTGGTAAACACTGTCAGAGACCAGACCTGAAGCACACTCCACAGACATCAGAAAGGTTGCTATGATGGAGCTCAATCAGCAAACTGTGCTTTTCGTAGGAATTGCTATCTGCCAGTAATCATAGCAAACTTTTGATAGCTGTGTACCATATTTCCAGGTGTAGGGTGGCATTACTAAGGTATGCAAGTGCTAGTATTGGGAGATGCACGCAGGGCCCAATGTTCTGCCTCTCCAGGAGGCATTGGCTAATGGAGCCTGTGGGTGTGGGTGTGTCTGCCCCTGTTGGCTGCTGCTTTACGGCAGGGGTTCCCAACTCCAGTCCTGGTGTGCCAAACACTGTTCGGGTTTTCATGCTGTCCCTCATGAATATGCATGAGATACATCTGCATGTGTTTGGCCCTCCAGGACTGCATTTGGGAGACTCTGCTCTAGGTAATGCGCCTGTTTATGGTGTCTTTGCTCTGTAGGGTAAAATGTAGGTGTTTTGGGCATGTTTACGTCATCTGCAATAAACGTTCTGTCTGTATTAGCACGTTGTAGTAGTGGGTAAAATATGTGGACTGGGTTGGCAGGCACCATAGCTGGGACTTGAACCTGTGATCTTCTGCCTCCAAACACACTACTTGTGTGCACTGCACCACCGTGTTGCCACAGAGACAGTGCATTCCCTGGTGATACCATGACTGTTTGTCCGGCAGGGCCTGTCTGTTGCAGTGCATGGCACCCACCTACACAGGGCTAGGCCATGGTCTGCTCTGGGCAGCTGCCACTGCCCCCTCCACCACCAGTACCCCTCCGCCACCATGCTGACATGGCCTTATATTGGAGAAAGCATAAAACCTGAATGATTTGTGGCCCTCCAGGACTGCATTTGGGGGACTCTGCTCTAGGTAATGAGCATGTTTCTGGTGTCTGTGCTCGGTGGGGTAAAATATAGGCATTTGAACCATGCGTATGTTCTCTGCAATAAAGGTTTGTCCTTACTATCACGGTTTAGTAGCGGGTAAAATATGGGGACTGGATTGGCAGTAGGCCCAGCTGGGACTTGAACTTGGGACCTTCTACTCCTGAACACACTGGCTGTGTTCACCTCACCACACTGTGCTCACAGAGACAGTGCAGTCCCTGGAGATACCATGGTTGTTTGTCAGACAGAGCCTGTCTTGCAGTACATGGCACCCACCTACACAGGGCTAGGCCATGGTCTGCTCTGGGCAGCTGCCACTGCCCCCAGGGGCGGCCCAAGGGGGGTGCGGGGCCATGTGCGGAGACTCGGTGCGGGGCCTCATTTGCATAAATATTTGCATAATGTTACCATACAATAACCTTTAGTAAACATGCCTCTTAATGAGTGTATGAATAAAGAAAGACTAAAAGACTTCTACATTACAATAATCCAGTGCCAACCGCCAGACACATTAGGAACTACTACAAACACTGCCCATTTAGAACCCATAGCAAAGCCGCCGTATCCTAACAGCACTACCAGGACTCATAAAGCACCATACCCTAACTATCAAAAGGAAACGCTGCAAATATTAAACCAATACATTTCAGAGAACAACAATACATGACCTACTGGGGAAAGAGAACAAGTGGCAATGTCAAATAGGAATTACATAAACAGAATACCTCAGCTCAGTTACACATGCAGAACACATAGACCATCACCAAACAAGGAATCACAATTTAGAAACAGGAAGACAATAATTAAACTGGGAATCCCAAAAGCCAAACTTGGAATGTACAACACTGTAGAAATAAAACTATACATTAATTTGCTCTTGTACTAAACAAAGCGCAGACGTTAATGATGCACTTTTACCAGAGCTGACATATTCCAATTAATAAATTCAAAATAAAGAGATATTTTTCTACCTTTTGTGCATTTTTTTCAGCTGCAATTGCTCCAGCCACTTTCTTCTGGTTTCTTCGTGTCTTCTGCTAACTCTCCATCGTCTGCTGTCCATTTGTCCTTTCTTCTCTCTTCTAGTTTTTTTCCATTCTCTCTGCTTTAACATACTAATCTTTCTCCTTTGTCTCTTTCCTCATTACTATTTCATCTAATAAAAATTTTCCCCTCCATCCTAAATCCCCACTTACTCTCCCAATACCCGGCCTATTGTAGTTTTTTTATCCCTCCCACACAAAATATTTTTCCCCTCTCCATTTTACTCTCCCCAGCCCCATCCCATTCTAATCCTCCCCCAACACCAGCTCCCTTCTAGTTCCAGCCTCACCCAGCATCCATTCCCTTCTAGTCCCTGCATCAGCCCATTTCCAGTCCTAGCAACTCCCCAACCCAATACCAGTCCTAGCCCCCATCAACCCAATTCCAGTCCTAACCCCCCATCACCCCATTTTCAGTTTAAGTCCCGCTATAACCCACTTCCAGTCCTAACCCCCCATCAGCCCACTTCCAGTCCTAACCCCCCCATCAACCCATTTCCAGTCAGCCCCCCATAGCCCATTGCCAGTCCTAACCCCCCCATCAGCCCACAGTCCATTACCAGTCCTAACCCCATCAGCCTACCTCAAGTCCTAACCCCTCCCCATCAGCCCATTTCCTGTCCTACCCCCCCCATAGCCCATTATCAGTCCTAACCCCCATAGCCCATTACCAGACAGCCCCCATCAGCCAACAGCCCATTACCAGTCTTAACCCCCCCATAGCCCATTGCCAGTCCTAACCCCATCAGCCCACCTCAAGTCCTAACCCCTCCCCATCAGCCCATTTCCTGTCCTAGCCCCCCATAGCCCATTACCAGTCCTAACCCCCCCCCAACAGCCCACAGCCCATTACCAGTCCTAACCCCATCAGCCCACCTCCAGTCTTAATCCCCCCAGCCCTTTTCCAGTCCTAGCTACCCCCCCAACCCATTACCAGTCCTAGCCCCCCATAGCCCACTCCCAGTCCTAATCCCACCAGCCCATTTCCAGTCCTAATCCCCCATCACCCAATTTTTAGTTTAAGCCCCCCCATAGCCCATTACCAGTCCTAAACTCCCATCAACCCACTTCCAGTCCTAATCCCATCAGCCCATATAGACTTAGCTCCCCCATAGCCCATAGCCCCCAGCCCTTCACCACTCCTAACTCCTAACCCCCCCCCAGCCCTTCACCACTCCTAACCCCCAGCCCACCAAATTTTCTTTTACCAAAAAAGCTGTCTGCTAGTGAAAACCACAACCTGCATCACTGCCCTAAAACCCTGGAGCTCTAAACATGGTGTAACTGGTGCACCAATTTAAGCTGCAACGAGGCTTCCTTACACAGCAGCTACCTGTGACAACAAAGAAGAATCTAAAATTCCCCCCAAAAACAAGCTTCAGTCACACGCGCCGGCTTTCAGAGCGCGAAGGGATTAGTTTTCCTTTCGCGGCTCTGTTAAGCCCGCGGGGGCTGATGGGAAGTCCCCATCTCTCGCGTGTGACTGCAGCTGGAGAGAGCTGATACCGAAGAGGGCGGCTCTGCCGGGCACAGGGGGGGCCCCGCGGCACACTCGATTCTGCCGCGGCGGCCCCGGAAGCGGCAGGAGACAGCTTTTTTTTTATTTTAAAATTTTACTTTTAGATCAGAATGTTTTTTGCGCGGGGCCCCCTGAAACGCGGGGCCCTGTGCAAAAAACATTCTCGCTCAATGGACGGGCCGGCCCTGACTGCCCCCCTCCACCACCAGTACCCCTCTGCCACCATGCTGACATGCCCTTCTGCTGGTGGTACTGGTGGTGTGCAGTCTCAAGCCATCCAGTGTGCAGGTAGGCAGCTGCCTATGGTGTGTGTTCTGGGGTAGGGGTGCCTGCATAGGCGTCCACGCTTCCCCCCAACACCGCCTGCCAATGTTCTGTGCCCTTGGGGGTACCTGCTGGGTATTATCCCCTGTGACACTGTGATAAACACTCTCGTGCCCATGTTGGGCCCTCATCAGTTGCTGTCTGGCTGATGTTCAGTTTCAGCATTCCTAAGTGCCACCTAGGCATCTGCCTAGTCCGCACTGTGCCCCAGCTGCACCACAGCATGTGCCGCCTGCAGCCCTCTGTATCCCCTTTCCCAGCATCTGCCCAGTTGCCCATTCCGACATACCTGCCCTGCTGTTGTGGAACATGTGCATGCCATAGGTAAACTGTCCAATGGAGAGGGAAACCCTGATCAGTGCTATTTCATTGTGGGATCATTCACCTTGTATGGGGACGGAGCGTAGACCCTTCCAAAATTCATATTTATTTTTTGGGGCTTTCTTGGGAGTGTTTTTTGAAGTTTCCCATTACTATCACTATTGCCCAGCTTGATTATGATTTTTTTCTAATTTGTTGGGGTCATTTTCAATGTTTATTTGCACTTTTGTTCCGTGCACATGTATCACACTTATCACTTTTTTGTAGGTTTCCCTGGTTTTGCTGTACATTGCTGACAGAAATGGTTTCTTTTCCCTTTAAATCAGCTCTAACGCGAGGTTTTCACTTGCGGTATTTTTGGCCTCGAATTTCACATCGTTAGTGTGCGGGGAGCCTCTCCCCTCCCACTCTCCACCCATTGACCCCTTCTCTCCGCCCCTGGGGAGCCTTCCTCCGCCCTCCGGGAGCCTTTCCACGCCTTCAGCGCTCATTTGCGCCGCTGCGCGCGTTAGCGCGCACTAAAGCACATATTTGGCCCCGTAAAGCATCATTAGCGTGCGCTAAGGTACCTTAGTGCGCGCTCATGCGCGCCGCTCACGTTAAGAAGGTTTAGTAAACATACCCCTAAGAGTGTGATGAACTTTTTCAATAAACACTGTGAGACTGCTCTATACCACAACAGCCAGTTACAGCACCCTGTAGCCAAGACCTGTGCTTATCATTGTGCTTCTTACATCATCATTGTAAAGGTTTGCCTTATGAAAATATTTTAAAAGTATATTCTGAAGATTTAAGGCAAAATGATGAAATGGTGCTGAATTTTGTAAAAAGCAACAAAGAAAACAAATCTTGTCAAGATCTTTTTAAGAATCTGTTTCATAACCCCCCAGGTGTGTTTCCTGCAATGAATGTTATGCTGTTCCGAAATAAAAAAGTAAACCCCCATAACTTTTTTTTTGAATAAAGCAAATGTCCATCATCTTTATTTTTGCTTTTAAAAGTATTATTTTATTGAAAGTACAGTATACACTCAACCAATAGCAGCTGTGTGACAATTTTGTTTAGTGATTTTGTTTAGTTTACCCTGTTTAAAACTGTACATAATCCCCTGTTTAATGTACGTCCAGTGTAGGTCACCTACACTGCACAAAATATGCTTTATGTAAACTGCACTGATATTAAAGAGCGCGATACAGAAGAAAGTTAAAGTTAAATAAAATTTGCATTTTTCTTGAAGAAGGGATTCTTTGGTCTTCACAGGCTTTGTGTACGTTTCAGTAACTTTCACCGAGGGATTCTCCTTGAGATGTGTCAGTTGTCCCTGGTGGCCATGTTACCCACTACCATGGAGAGTATATTTGGTGCAGCTAGGGTTTGGATGAACTACTACCAACCTTTGGGTATCATTCATAGTGAAAGACCTTGGGGCTGCCGGTTCACAAACCAGGATGAGCAGGTTAGAACAATTGACAGGCTTTCCCTGGTGTACAAAACTTCCATTACCCTCCCAGGATTCTATGTCCTTGTTTTTTGACAGTTTATTAAACAGCACCTCAGCATTTTTCCTATAACTCATGTTGATGCTGTTTAATGCTTCTCAAATTACAGGGTCTGGGGGTTAATATTTTCTTGTGACGATAGATGCAGCTTAATTCTTTTCTTTCTCCAGGACCAAGCAGGAAGTCAGTCCTCACATATGGGTGTCATCGGCGCCGATGAAGCCCCAGCGGAGCATTTCCCCAGCTTTCTATGAAAGCCTTTGGGAATGCAGGCACGCATGCGCGGTTCCCTTCCCGCCTAAAAGGTGCCATCTTACCTCAGTCTCTTTTTTTCTGAGAAGCCCACTGGACGTGTGTCCTGTCATCCCGGATAAAAGTGATTTTTTCTTCGGCGATCCTTGCTGTTTTTTCTCCCGGTTCGACACCGGTTCCCCTCCCGCCGGGTTTGGTACACCGGTATCGAGCCCATTCCTTCTTTTCGGTTTTTGCCCTTCGTGGCTGGCGTTTGTGCCCTTTTTTGCTTTTTCCCTGGAAGGCCTGTCCTTTGACCTCGCGGGGACTCTTTTTTCCCCGATGGCTTCCAGTGGTTTCAAGAAGTGTGATCGGTGTAAGAAATTAATGTCTCTCACCGACACACACGACTGCTGCCTTTGGTGCCTCGGTCCTGATCACGACCCTAAGACATGTGGACCATGTGGGAAGATGTCTTCCAAGGCACTCCGAAGTCGCCAGCAGCAGAAAGAAAGGCTTTTCTCAGACTCTGCCTCCGGCCGGGCCCAGACCTCGTCTGAGGCCTCGACATCTCGGGATTTGGATTCCGAGCACCGTCGAAGCTCCTCGGACAGGGGGTCCCCCGACCGGGAATGTAAGAGGAAGAAGAGGCTCGTGAGGGCGTCGTCGGAGGAGGTCCCTGGCTCCTCGAGGGCCAGGTCTAAGACCCCCGACCGTCGCCCCGGGCCCGTGGAACAGGAGAAGCCTGCCAAAGTTCCTCGTGTGGAGCCGGAGTCTGCTGGACACGTAAGCCCTGTGGTCCTCGAGGACTCTCCTCCCAGAGAGCCGACGTCGGGCCCGGCACCGCCGGGGCCTGAGTCGGTGGCTGCTGCGTCTCCCGAGCTGAGTCTCAGGATCACAGCCTTGGAGAGAAGATTGTCTGCCTTCATGGAGCAACAGCGGGCACTGATGGCCAGCCTGTCTGGCGCATCTGCCCCGACCACCGGGACATCGACTTCGAAGTCGACCCCGGAGACCGAGCCGATACTCGAGTCCATCATAGCTCGAAGTCGACCTCGGTCGCAGTCTCCCTCGACCTCCCGTTCGGGACCGAGGGCGTCGATGCCGGTGCCTCCGGCGTCGGGGCGGGTGCTCCAGGGCCCCGCGGGGTTGGACCCCGACTCCTCGTCAGACGAGTCTGCCTGGGAGACGGAGGACGAGGAGTCCTCCGATACGTTCAAGACTCGGTGCGTCCTGTCGGACTCACCGCAGTCTGAGCCCCAGAGTAGATCCCCTCCGGCGGATACTCGGTTCTCGGAGTTCGTCCGGGATATGGCCACTGCCTTGGCTATTCCGGCGGACCCCGAGGAAGAGCCTCGAGCTGAAGAGCTTGAGGCCCTGCAGTATGACTCTCCTCCGAAGGAGGCCTTTACTGTCCCGGTTCCTCCGATGCTGGAACGGCTCCTCTTACGGATGTGGGAGGCACCGGCCTCGGCGCCGGTTTTCAGCAAGCGAGTCGACTCAATCTATCGACTCCGAAAGAGCCCTGGCTTTCAAAAGGCACAGCTACCACACCATTCCATGGTTGTGGAATCGGCCATGCATCGTCTGAAGAGCCAGAAGATGCACTCTGCGGTGCCCCCCGGCAGGGAGGCCCGGAACCTCGATGGCGTCGGTAGAAAGTGCTTTCAGGGCTCGATGCTTGCTTGCCGTGTCCAGTCTTACCAGCTGTACATGGGCATGTACTTGCGGGACTTGGCCAAGGAGTTGGCCGGGTTCTCTGCTGGACTCTCCGGGGAACCCTTGCAGAGATTCAAGTCCTTGTCCTCGGGGATTCGGGACTGCTCGAAGTTTATGTCCCGCGCCGCTTACGATGGCTTCGAGGCCTCGGCCTGAGTAGCGGCAGCCGGCATCGCGGCTCGACGCCAGGCATGGCTGCAGTCATCGGACCTCAAGCCATGGGTTCAGGACAAGTTGGTTGATGTCCCTTGCTGAGGTGAAAACCTTTTTGGCAAGCCCATGACCGAGAAGGCCGCCCAGCTCGAAACAGAGCACCTTACATGGACAAGGCTGTCTAGAAAGACCTCTGCCCCTTCTCATAAAAAGAAGGGCCCGGGTAAAAAGTACCCTCAATATCAGGCTGCCCAAGCTGCACCCAGGATCAGCAAGCAATCTCTCTCCCCAGAGCCTGCTGTTAAGCTTTTCCTGTCCTTGCCTGCCTGAGTGACTCCTCCCCCTGTGTGTGTGGTAGCCATTTTGAATTAATCTCTCTCCCCAGAGCCTGCTGTTAAGCTTTTTCCTGTCCTTGCCTGCCTGAGTGACTCCTCCCCTGGACCCCCTCCCCCTGAGGTATCCTGTAACCTTGTTCCTGTTTTCTCCACGTGTGCATAGGCTGTTTTAGTTTGCTTTTCTCTGATCAGAGAAAGGCTGAACTTTTACAGAGCTCTGCTAGTGAGTGGATTTTTGCCTCCTGGGACATCTTACTGTGAGTTCTAGCTGTTTATTTAATTATTTACTGTTTGTCTAACTGTTGTTTGTTTAATTATTTAGTGTTTGTCTTAGTGGTGTGCTAATTCAGCCTTCTCAGCTGTACTTACCTTGCCTCTCTCAATTAACTGGGCCTTGTGTGGTAGCCATTTTGAATTAATCTCTCTCCCCAGAGCCTGCTGTTAAGCTTTTCCTGTCCTTGCCTGCCTGAGTGACTCCTCCCCCTGTGTGTGTGGTAGCCATTTTGAATTAATCTCTCTCCCCAGAGCCTGCTGTTAAGCTTTTTCCTGTCCTTGCCTGCCTGAGTGACTCCTCCCCCTGACCCCCTCCCCCTGAGGTATCCTGTAACCTTGTTCCTGTTTTCTCCACGTGTGCATAGGCTGTTTTAGTTTGCTTTTCTCTGATCAGAGAAAGGCTGAACTTTTACAGAGCTCTGCTAGTGAGTGGATTTTTGCCTCCTGGGACATCTTACTGTGAGTTCTAGCTGTTTATTTAATTATTTACTGTTTGTCTAACTGTTGTTTGTTTAATTATTTAGTGTTTGTCTTAGTGGTGTGCTAATTCAGCCTTCTCAGCTGTACTTACCTTGCCTCTCTCAATTAACTGGGCCTTGTGTGGTACCCCCATCCCCCTGCTGAGGGTTCAGGACAGGGTACCTTGTAACTGCCCTCTTTAATAGGACTTATCTCCCCCCCTCCCTCCCCAGCACCCACCCACCCCTGGGGAAATTGTAGTTTTATAGGTACTTGGACATCTTAGAGGAAAGGGGCTGCTCTCAGGTGCAGCTCTTAATCCAAATCAGTCATACACAGAGGACCTGTGATTAATTAGTTTCAGGTACACAGGGTGTATTAGGGGTATTAGATACACTTTTATTAGTATAAGCATCTACACCAATCCTTATTATATACCGCTTTAAAAGACCTAAACACAAGCTTTAAACTAAGATGCAGTCAGAGGTCCAGCAACGAGATGGGGGTTCTCCAGTCTTTTGCATCGAGTGTCACATGTATGATTATCTCCCAGTTGGTGAGAGGTCCTACATATGCACTAAGTGCAGGGAGCTCTTTGCTCTCAGGGAACGAGTCCGTTCTCTAGAGGCTAGAGTAGCAGACCTGGAAGACATAAGAAAGACAGAGAAGTACATGGACGAGACCTACAGGGATATAGTCCTGAAGTCCCACCTCCAGTCTGGCAGCATCCCTGTTGCCATGGAGGAGAGAGGTCACGTGACAGGAGAGCATCACCCTGGTGTGGCAGGAAGTGATCCTGTAACTAGGACCTGTCCTCCAGGTGATGTAAAACCCTCTCGCACCGAGGACGTTTCTCCAGGGCCATGTCCCCATGAGGGGAGGGTCAGGACAGCTGTTATAGTTGGTGATTCAATCATTAGGAATGTAGATAGCTGGGTGGCTGGTGGACGTGAGGATCGCCTGGTAACATGCCTGCCTGGTGCGAAGGTAGCAGATCTCACGCACCGCCTAGATAGGATCATAGATAGTGCTGGGGGGGAGTCTGCTGTCTTGGTACATGTTGGTACCAATGACATAGGAAAATGTGGTAGGGAAGTTCTGGAGGCTAAATTTAAGCTTTTAGGTAGGAAGTTGAAATCCAGAACTTCCAGGATAGCGTTCTCCGAAATGCTTCCTGTTCCACGTGCAGGACCCAAAAGACAGGCAGAGCTCCGGAGTCTCAATGCGTGGATGAGACAATGGTGCAAGGATGAGGGTTTTGGATTTGTTAGGAACTGGGGAACATTCTGGGGAAAGGGGGGGCTCTTCCGAAGGGATGGGCTTCACCTTAATCAGGATGGGACCAGACTGCTGGCATTAACCTTTAAAAAAGAGATAGAGAAGCTTTTAAACTAGAAAATAGGGGAAAGCCGACAGTCACCCAGGAGCGCACGGTTCGGACAAAGGTATCCTTGAAGGATACTACCAAAAGCAGTGAGGTTCCAAAAGGGAGTATAGTAGCCCAAATGCCCTTGAGTAAGGAGCAGACAGAGCATAAAGATTCCCAATTACCCATGCCTACCAATAGCCAGATTAATATTAATAAAATGCAGTCTCTAAAATGCTTGTATGCCAATGCTAGAAGTCTAAACAATAAGATGGGAGAATTAGAATATATAGCATTAAATGAGAGGTTAGATATGATTGCACTCTCAGAGACATGGTGGAAGGAGGATAACCAGTGGGACACTGTGATACCTGGATACAAACTATATCGTAATGATAGAGCTGAACAAATTGGTGGAGGGGTTGCGCTCTATGTTAGAGAGGGCATTGAGTCAGAAAGGATTAAAGTTTTGCAGGGAACAAAATATGCTGTAGAATCTCTATGGATTGAAATTCCATTTATGAAGGGGAAGGTGATGGCAGTGGGAGTATACTATCGACCACCTGGCCAGAATGAACAAATGGATGATGAAATGCTCAAAGAAATCAAGGAAGCTAACAAAAGCCACAACAGAGTAGTAATAATGGGTGATTTCAATTACCCCGGTATCGACTGGGACAGTGTCACAGCAGGACAAGCTAAAGAGATAAAGTTTCTAGATGAAATAAATGACTGCTTCTTGGAGCAGCTGGTTCATGAACCGACCAGAGGGGAAGCCATACTGGACCTAGTCCTTAGTGGAACGCCAGATCTGGTGCAAGAAATAAGGGTGTTGGGACCACTTGGCAATAGTGATCATAGTATGATCATGTTTGATTTAATCAGTGGAGGACAGATAGTAAAGGAATCCACAGTACTACCTTTTAACTTTCAAAAGGGTGACTATGATAGAATGAGGAATATAGTTCGGAAAAAACTAAAAGGAGCGGTTCCAAAGGTTAAAGACTTACAGCAAGCTTGGGTGTTATTTAAAAATACTATCCTCGAAGCCCAGACCAGCTGTATTCCACGCATTAAGAAAAGTGGAAGAAAGTCCAAAAAACTGCCAGCATGGTTTAAAGGTGAGGTCAGAGAGGCTGTTGCTGCCAAAAGAGCAACCTTCAGAAAATGGAAAAAAGAGCCAAATGATGAAAACTGGAAACAGCACAAGCACTGGCAAGTTAAATGCAAAGCATTGATAAGGCAGGCAAAGCGGGAATTTGAGAAGAAACTTGCTACGGAAGCAAAAACACGAAATAAAGACTTTTTCAAGTACATTCGTAGCAAAAGGCCTGTGAGAGAGTCAATTGGACCATTAGATGATAGAGGGGTAAAAGGGGCAGTAAGAGGAGACAAGGCTATAGCAGAGAGACTGAATGAATTCTTTGCTTCGGTCTTTACTGAGGAAGATGTAGGGGTGTTACCCAAGACTGAAGTGGTATTTAAAGGTGATACTGCAGAGGAATTGAGAGAAATATCGCTACACCGGGAAGATATATTACAACTATTTGATAAACTGAATAGTAGCAAATCACCTGGACCGGATGGTATACATCCCAGAGTGTTGAAAGAACTGAAATATGAGATTGCAGACCTGTTATTGGTAATCTGTGAACTTTCATTAAAATCATCTGTAATACCTGAAGATTGGAGGGTCGCCAACGTAACACCAATTTTTAAAAAGGGTTCCAGGGGTGACCCGGGAAATTACAGACCGGTGAGCCTGACGTCAGTACCAGGGAAAATGGTAGAAGCCATCATAAAGAACAAAATTACACAGCATGTAGATAGTCATGGCCTAATGGGAGACAGCCAACATGGCTTTAGACAAGGCAGATCTTGTCTTACTAATCTGATCTGTTTTTTTGAAGGTGTGCATAAACAGGTAGACAAAGGTGAGTCGGTTGATATAGTGTATCTGGACTTTCAGAAAGCTTTTGACAAGGTCCCCCATCAGAGACTTTTGGCGAAGCTAAAAAGTCATGGGATAGGAGGCAGTGTACTATTGTGGATCGGGAACTGGTTAAAAGATAGAAAGCAGAGGGTAGGGCTAAATGGCCAATATTCCCAATGGAAAAAGGTGAATAGTGGAGTACCCCAGGGATCTGTACTGGGTCCGCTACTTTTTGACATATTCATAAATGACCTGGAAAAGGGAATAACTAGTGAGGTAATCAAATTTGCAGATGACACAAAACTGTTTAAAGTTGTTAAAACCCAAGAGGATTGTGGAAAACTGCAGGAGGATCTGGATAAATTGGAAGACTGGGCATCCAAATGGCAGATGAAATTTAATGTGGACAAGTGCAAAGTTATGCACCTAGGAAAGAACAACCCACACTATAGTTACAAGATGCAAGGCTCCACATTAGAAACCACCACCCAGGAAAAAGATTTAGGAGTCATCGTGGATAACATGTTAAAACCCTCCGCCCAGTGTGCAGCGGCGGCCAAGAAAGCAAATAGAATGCTAGGTATCCTAAGGAAAGGGATGGAGAATAAAACAAAGGATATTATAATGCCTCTGTATCGCTCCATGGTACGACCGCACCTTGAATATTGTGTGCAATTCTGGTCACCGTATCTTAAAAAGGACATAGAGTTATTAGAAAAAGTACAGAGAAGAGCCACCAAATTGGTGAAGGGGATGGAAGGCTACTCCTATGAAGAGAGGCTAAAAAGGTTAGGGCTCTTTAACCTAGAAAAGAGGCGGCTGAGGGGAGATATGATAGAGGTGTATAAATTAATGAATGGAGTGGAACGGATAAACGTGGATAAATTGTTTACGCTATCAGAATATAGAAGGACTAGGGGGCATGTAATGAAGCTACAGGGTAAACTATTTAAGACAAATAGGAGAAAATATTTCTTCTCTCAACGTGTAATCAAACTCTGGAATCTGTTACCGGAGGATGTAGTAAGGGCTGTTAGTATAGCTGGGTTTAAAAAAGGTTTGGACAAGTTCCTGGAGGAAAGGTCCATAAACCACTATTAAAAAGGGACCCAGGATATCAATGCTTGGCCTAGTACAAGCACTGCAGAACCTGTGTCTTTTGGGGAAACTGCTAGGTACGTATGACCTAGATTGGCCACTGTTGGAAACAGGATACTGGGCTTGATGGACCTCGGTCTGACCCAGTATGGCATTTCTTATGTTCTTATGTTCTTATGTTCTTAAGCCAAGGGGCAGGGTAATGGGCCCCGTAGGCAGAGGACCCCCAAGCCTCCGGCCCCTGCTCCCACTCAGCAGGGTGGGGGTTTTTGACTCTGAGCGTAGCCTCTCCATCCCTGCTATCCCAACCCTGCACAGGAGGTCGCCTCGCCCTCTTTGCCCACCAGTGGCCCCTCATCACCGGGGACAGTTGGGTGTTGGACATAGTCCACAGGGGCTATGCACTGCATTTTCACCAACTGTCTCCTCCATACTTTCCAGGGGAGCCTCCGAGGCTTCCCCTGCACACAGACCTTCTCCTTCAAGAGCTCCAAGGTCTGTTGGTGGACAGGGCGGTGGAGCCTGTGCCTCCCCACTTGCAAGGTCACGGGTTCTACTCCAGGTATTTCCTAGTGCCCAAAAGAACCGGTGGCCTTCGACCCATTCTGGACCTCAGGAACCTCAACAAGTTCCTCGAAAAAGAAAAGTTCAAGATGCTTACTCTTGGAACACTTCTGCCCTACTTCCAGCAGGGAGATTGGCTATGCTCCTTAGATCTAAAGGATGCATATACCCACATCCTCATTCATCCAGACCACAGAAAGTACCTCAGGTTCATTGTGGGAGTAAACCATTATCAGTACAGAGAGCTGCCCTTTGTCCTCACCTCCGCTCCCAGGGTCTTTACCAAATGCCTGGCAGTGGTAGCGGCCTACCTGAGGAATCAGGGTATCTTTGTCTTCCCCTATCTGGACGACTGGCTCATCAGGGTTCAGACATGCCAGGAGGCCAGACAAGCCGCCCTCAGAACTATTGCTCTACTTCAAAGCCTGGGGTTTGTAATAAACTTCGCAAAGTCCACTTTGCTCCCCTCCCAGAACTTGGAGTTCATAGGGGCAAGGCTGGACTCCCTGCTGGCAAAGGCTTTCTTGCCAGCAGACAGAGCCCAGAGACTGATAAACTTTGCCAGTTTCTCTGCAAGTCTCTGGTCTCCGCCAGGCTCTGCCTGAGGCTGCTTGGCCACATGGCTTTGACAGTACATGTGACCCCCAATGCCAGGCTCCATATGAGGCCTGCACAGTGGTGCCTTCAGACTCAGTGGTCACAGGCCACAGGCAGCCTCAGAGACAGGATAAGGGTGTCCAGACCATTTCTGAACTCCCTCAGCTGGTGGCTGCATCCACCCAATCTCCTCAAAGGCGTGCCCTTTCAGATTCCTGGGTACACAGTGGTACTGACCACCGATGCCTCCCTGCAGGGCTGGGGAGCTCATTGTCGAGACAAGTGCATCCAGGGCCTGTGGTCTCCCTGGGAGGCGGCACAGCAGATCAATCTCCTGGAACTCAGGGCTATTCGCCTAGCTCTCAAAGCTTTCTCTCCTGCCCTGGCTCATCAATCTGTCCTGGTTCAGACAGACAACCAGGTAGCCATGTTTTATGTGAACAAACAAGGCGGGACAGGGTCCAGATTCCTTTGTCAGAAGGCTCAGGACCTTTGTTCATTTGCCCTCAAGCACGACATGCTCCTCAGGGCTGTGTACCTCCCAGGCCAGGAAAACTACCTGGCCGACCAGTTGAGCAGAATTTTGCAGCCCCACGAGTGGCAGCTGCATCCCTTGGTAGTTCAGAAGATCTTCCTGAAATGGGGTCTCCCTTCGATAGACCTCTTTGCCAGTCCACTAAACAAGCAACTGCCAAAATTTTGCTCCAGGCAACCGCATCCTCTGCGGATGGCAGCAGATGCTTTTCTGGTTCCATGGTCTCAGGGCCTCCTATATGCGTTTCCTCCCACGCCCTTGGTGGCCCGAACTCTCTTCAAGATTCTTCAGGACAAGGCCTCAGTCCTGCTGGTGGCTCCCAGGTGGCTACCGGCACCCTGTTGAGGTGATACCTACGCTCGGTATGCATCCACAGCACGTCCCGTTCCTGCCAAGGTCGAAGAAGATTGGCGTGGTAGACCTGTTCCCGTCCTTTTGAGTTTCGCACAACATAGGAAGTGGTGCCCACCGGGTGTACTACGGTATGGGGACCCTTCCACTGGTACTCAAATTTAGGAGCCGCCCCAGGTACTAGAACCACTACCTTCTCCCCGACCTTTAAATGTTTTGGCTTCGTCCGTCTGTCATAGTAGTGCTTCTGTTTCTTTTGGCTCTCTTTAAGCTTCTCCGTAGCAAACCGGGAAGTTCGCTCAAGGCGTGTCCTCAAGTCTCGCAGGAATAGGGGTACACCTATTTCCTCTTCCACTGGTTCAATCCACTGCTCTTTCAAAACGTCTAGTATACCTCTAGGCGAGCATCCATACATGAGCTCGTACGGTGATGTACCCAATGAGCTTTGCTTTCTTTCCCGGCAGGCATACAGTATGAAGGGTAGCATGGTGTCCCACTCCTTCATTTCTCCGTTCAAGGCCCGTCTCAGCATCTGCTTTATGCTTTGGTTTAGACGTTCTACCGACCCATTGCATTGGGGATGGTAGGCTGCCGTCTTTACATGTCGGATCCCGAATGCCTCCCAGACTTGGGCGAGGTATTTCGATAGAAAATTACTTCCTCTGTCTGTCAAGACTTCTTGCGGGAATCCGACCTCACAGAACAATTTGACCATCTCCGCTGCAATCGCCTTAGCGGAGATATTCCTTAGGGGCACTGCCCAGGGGAATCGCGTGGCCTGGTCAATGATCACCAGGATATATTGAAAGCCGCGCGGAGTCTTGATAAGGGGTCCGACGATGTCCATGGCCAGTCTTCTAATGGGCTCCGCTATTACAGGCATCGGGACTAGCGGCACTCCCGCTGGTCGGTGCGTTGTAACCCTCTGGCAGGACGCGCAAGACTCGCAAAAGCGGGTGGTCTCCCGGAAAACGCCTGGCCAATAAAATCTTGCTAAAATTTGGTCCAGGGTGCCTTGTGAGCCTTTATGGCCTCCTGTGGGATGGTCATGGGCTAGTCGCAGGACAGATAGCTTAAACTTGCTTGGGACGACCAACTGCTTACGGATCAGTCCAGTCCGCAAATCTTTGCTTTCTCTGTACAAAATTTCCTCATCCATTATAAATCTGGGGTACGTCTCACAGTCTTCCTGGGCCTGTTCGATCGCTCGGACCAAGGCAGGGTCCGCCCTCTGCTCCATTTTAAAGGAGGGAAATTTTTCTATTACCTCGGCGGGAATCCAAGGCATACTTTTTCCTGCCTCCAACTCTGCTCTCCCCCGGGATCTGCTTTTCCTCTCTCTCCTTCGATCAGCTTTAGGTTTTCGTCCCTTTCGTGCTGGGTCCCCTATTAGCTCGTCATGCGAAGGGAGATCTTCTAGGGCAGCTTCTTTTGAACAAGAGGGTTTCTCACCATCCTGAGAATGGGCCCTCGTAGAGACTAGAGCGTTAGTTTCCCTTGTATCTCTCTCCATACCATTCAACTGAGGTATGGGAGCTTCCGCCCGATCAGGGTGCATGCGAGTGGAATCTGGTTTAACTTGAGGCAAAAACCCTTCCTTCAACGTTTTTCTAAATTGTGGCCAATCCCGGCCCAGGACCAAGTCCTGCGGTAACTTTGGCACCACTGCCATTGGCATTTCTTTTACAATGCCCATACCCTTTATCCACAATTTATAAATGGGGTAGCGTGTGGCTGCTCCATGCACGCACTTAATTTTCACATATCCTTCAGGTGATTCTGGAACCGAGAGACCATGATCCTGGATGGTCGACCATAACTTCTTAGAAAGCATGGTCTGGTCGGCTCCAGAATCTAACAATGCTTGTACACTTATACCATGTATTTTCACATTGATCAAAAACCCATCATGCATTAGTCTTGGTGACTCTCCTACCAAGGCAGTTCGTGTATGACATTCGTATTGTACATGTCCCTTCTTACCACAAGCAAAACATTTCCTCGAATTTGCTTTGTCTAGGGGCTTATTACTCTGCCACCTACCACCTGGAGGACGTGAGGGACTTCCCCTTCCTTGTGCCTCCAACCCCATGGCAATTCGTGGGCTTGCGCTAGGCTGTGTCACTTTTTCAGCCTCTAAGTACCTCTCCGTGAGTGCTATGGCCTCTGTGGTATTGCCACAATTCTGGAGCATCAAAAAGTTTTGCACTCTACTAGGTAGGGCATTCATGTGCTGCCCCAAAATTATCGCATCCATGAGTGTACTTGTGTTCTTTTTTTCGGGCTGCAACCACTTATAGGCTAGGCTACGTAACCTGTGCCCTAGTGCCTTAGGTGTCTCATTTGCCTTAAGCACGGTAGCTCTAAACATTTTATTGTACGCTACGGGCGTAAGACCAACACGATCTCTAATCGCTGTTACCACATCAGTATATGAATTCGCTAGTTCTGGGGGCATCGACCTGTAGGCCGCCAGCGCTTCACCCGTGAGTGATGCCGCTAGGCGTATTGCCCACTGCTCCTCAGGCCACTTAGCCGAATTCGCAATCCTAGCAAAAGTGTCTAAAAAGTCATCAATGTCATCGCTCGGACTGAGTTTACCGATCATTAAGTCTGAACAAGACCAGTGTCCATGGTCAGGGTTTACCCCTCCGGCGAGTGATGTCTTCTCCTCTTTGCTCCGAGCCAGTTCCTCCCGCTGTTGTGCAAGCCATGCGCTCATAGTTTCTATGACTGGCAGTTGCTGCGCTTGCACCGCCTTCAGCGCCTGCTCCTGGCTCTGTTGTGCCAGCTCAGCCTGTTTGCTGAACTGGTGTGCCATCCAGGCACACAGTTCCTTGGGCTCCATCGTACCTTGCTCTAGTGTTGCATCAGCTTTGGGGAATATATGCAGTCGTCCAGGGGTTGCTCCACCACTCCTGGATTCACCAGAGGATCTCCCACCTTCAGGATTTTATTCCTCTTTTTTCAGCTCCGGTCCGGATTTCAGGACTCCGCTCCTTGTTTTTAACTCCGGTCCAGCCTTTTGTAACCGCTCTGCTCCTGGTTTTTCTTCCTCCCATCCAGTTTTGATGCAGGACGGCCCAGGTTTTACTTTCAGCCTTTTTTTTTTTTCCCAAAAAGAAAAAAGCTTATACTTTTCTTTTTTGTGCAGTTACCAATACAGTCCTTGAGGGTACCGCAAAATCCTCAAAACTACACCACTTATGTCCCCCGCAGTCCCTCTGGTGGCGGCGTAGTGGTTCCACCGGGGCTGGGGAGCGCATAAGATTAGGGGTATTAGGGTTGGCCTGTTGCGAGGGTCATGAGGTAGCGGCCCTCTGTGCCAACCTCGTTGCCAGCTTCCCAATAAAGCGACTTTCAGCCAAGTGTAGGGAAAAAGGAAAAAGGCTTTTATTTCACCTTTACGCAAAATGGTTCAAAATATGCGGTTAAGAAAATAACAGGGCTGTATCGTTCCTTGTATCAGGTTCAACTCACACAAAACGTTCAAAATAACATTGTTAATTCTTCACAGAAACTTAAATCATAAAGCATCCTGTATTCACTTCATACATTCTGTTGCTCCAAACAGCTTAAAGCTTTCTTACTGTACAATAAATACAATCCATGGGTTCATCTGCCTCATCAACCTCAGATTCCCCTGACATCCATTCCATCTCTGAGGGGTCTGAATCTGAAACCTCAGGAAGGTTGAATTCAGGCTTTCTGAAAGCATGCCACACTGTGTTCCAATGCTGGTTGGTCAGCTTGGGGCGTCGGTTTTTGGCTGTGGTATAGAACCCTGGCTGTTCATGTGCTACAGGTTTGAAAGTTCGCTTGTCCCAACCTTTAGCATTACTAGCTTTCTTCTTGGGGGGATTATCTGTTACTTTTTGCATAAAAGTGTCCTTATCATACAGATAAAACTCATTCTTTTGTTTCTCTCTTGTGCTAAGTTTAGGCAAGCAATCGCAGGCAACAACTGTTTTACCTTTAAAGTTCCTGCAGTCTCTTACAGGAAAGGCTTGAGGCCTAGCCTGATTGTCCTCCAATTCTTGCTGGCTCAAGTATTCCCAGTGTATCTTTCTTTCTTTAGAATGGGGAGAAACTTCTCTGAGGCATGGCTGCAGCTGATGCGCTTGTCCTTCACTTCCACCCCTGTGGCAGTTGGCTAATGGCCGCGCCCTCTCAGCTCTTCCCTGTTCCCCAGGCCTCTGAGTTTTCCATTCCTCCTTCAGGTTACTTCTATAAAAATCTTTAAAAGTACCTTTCTCTCCTCGGGTATTCTTTTCAGCTGGATATCTCTTTCTCAGATTGTATCCCAGCCCTTCTCCCTGGATAGGGCCTGCTCTCCGGCCTGCTCTCTGGCCTTCCTCTAGGCCTGCTTTTTGGCCTTCACCTCGGCCTGCTTCTCGGCCTACTCTCTGGCCTGCTCCCCAAGTTGCTTCAACTCCTCGAGCTGCTCTGGGTCTGAGACCGACTCTGACTCTGACTCCGCCTCCCCTTGACTCAGCACTGTCCCTGCTTAAATCGGGACTAACTGATTCTGGATCCTGCCCATAAAGGCGTGGTTCCTCTGCTTCCAGGCTGGCTCTCCTGCTCCCTCTATGTGGACCTTCAGGAAATTGCATGTGAAGCTTGTTTTTTTCAAAATTTAAAACTTTTTTTCTTTCTGCCAGAGGGTCCGCTGTATCACAACATGCATCTGTCAAGATGTCAAACATCGTGCGGTTCCAATGCTGCTTGTGGTCCTCTTCACTCTTTTGGTTTTTAACACTGTTTTTCGCCTCCTTTTTTGGCGCGTTTTTAGAGCCAGTGCCGGTTTATAAGAGACTCTGATGGGGTATTTTAAGCAAATTGTAATCTATACTCAACGATAGTTTTATATGGTGTACTCAATTTTTAAATGGCTTTATTTACATCAGGAGTATAAACAACCCGCCCCCCCTTTTTAAATGTAAGTCCAGATGCCATTTCCAAATATCGTTCTTTTGTAACTCCATTTTAGAGATGCGATTGAATTGTCTCATGGACATCATCCTTTATTACTGAATGACGTTGTTACATAAAAGATCTCCAACTCACATTATTTATTCTTTTTAGTGTGCTTGCCACTACGATTTTCTTTAGAGAACATGGTACTATTTGGGAGATATTCTGTTTAAGTAAGTACATCACTTGACTTTCTCTGCCCTTTTGATTAGCAGTTCCTTTAATTTTATTATTACGTATGTTTTTATATATGATGCTATGCAATCTTGTTCTACGTTTTGGTTGGTTTTTAAATATGATTATGGCCGTAGTGCCAGTTTCACAATTCCTAGAACAATGATAATATAGTGATTCCTTTTTTTAAACTAAACGCCTTACATTGCATTTTAATCTAATGATTTGATTATGTTATAGCTTATTGATGTCTACATATATGGCTCTTTCACCGTTGGCTCAACGGTGATTGCCTTCCATACTTTAACACACAGACATTCTTCTCGTGCTACATATCAGTGAGTATTGATTGCCATTTGGTCTCTTTGATAGTTTGTTCTGCCCTGCGTCTTATGTAGCTTCTTAATGGTTTTTCTTATGGATGTTCTTATGTACAATATTATTTATTGTTTTAGTATGAACACTTTATTTATTTATAACTGCTTTTACTATTTATTTATTTATTGCTTTGAATTTTGATTGTTTTGATTTTTACCCATGCCCGTGTAGCTTGATTCATTTTATTCTGAGTTTTATATGTTTTTAACATGTTTTTAATATGTTCTAATATGTGTTTTTATATTATATTTGTTAGTCTTTGTTACCCCCCTGAGGAAGGCGTTCCGCCGAAACGCGTAGGGGAACTTTAATAAAAGTATCTGGAATAAGCCATTGTGTCATCGTCACTCTTGCTCCTTGTGTCTCCCACAGAAAACCATGACTGGAATGTAACTATACCAAGCTATACATTATTCAGAGAGGACAGGGTAGGAAGGAGGGGAAGTGGAGTGGCACTATATGTAAAAAATAATATTAAAGCTTTGGAATTAGCTTAAAAGAGAGAGAAGAGGCACTGTGGGTTAAACTAGAAAGAGGGAAAGAGAAATCTATTTGCATTGGCGTGATATACAGATCTCCCTCACAAGAGGAAGAGGTGGATGGAGAGTTAATTGAAGACATACGCAGCATTGCTAGGAATGGGGAAGTGCTACTGATAGGGGATTTCAATATGCCAGATGTTGATTGGTACATTCCTGCTGCAGTATCATCTAGAAGTAAGGAGATCCTGGATTCTCTACAGGAAGAACTATTCAGGCAACTGGTAACAGAACCCACACGTGAGGGGGCCATACTGGACTTGGTGCTTACCAATGGTGAAATTGTTTCTGATGTTATAGTGGGAGATCATTTTGCATCCAGTGATCACCAGATGATGTGGTTCAGTATTAGGACTAGAGCTGTTAGAATCCATTCAAAAGCAAGGGACAATACCTCGGGGAGTCATTAGCGGGATGGGAACAGATGGGGGATGTAGAAAAACAGTGGGCGAAACTGAAAGGGCATATTTTAAGGCCAACCAACCTTTTTGTTAAAATGGTAAATAAAGGTAAAAGGAAAAGGAGACCACTATGGTTTTTGAAAGAAGTAGCTGAAAAGGTGAAGAAAAAGAGGGAGGCCTTCATGAAATACAAGAGATCACAGAGAGAGGAAGACAAGCATCTATATTTGGAAAAACTTAGAGAAGCTAGCAAAGTAGTCAGGAAAGCAAAGATTCAAAAAGAGGAGGAAATAGCCAATGCAATAAAATGGGGGGCTAAGACATTTTTCAGATAGGTTAGCGGGAAGAAGAAGGGCAAAAGTGGTATTGTCGGACTCAAGGATGAAGGGGAGGAATATGTAGAAGCTGATGTGGATAAAGCAGAATTGCTTAAGAAATATTTCTGTTCTGTGTTCATAGATGAAGAACCAGGAGCAGGACTTCAGAAGACACCCACAAACAGGAACAGAAGCGAGGGGCATCTTGAGCAATTTTCAGAAGACTGTGTTCGTGAGAAACTAGCTAAACCTAAAGTAGACAAATTGAAGGGACCGGATGGGATACACCCTAGAATACTGAGGAAACTTGGGGATGTTCTAGGAGCTCCACTGACTGACCTTTTTAATGCCTCGTTGGAGTCGGGAGTGGTGCCAAAAGACTGGAGAGAGGCTCATGTGGTCCCTTTACATAAAAGTGGAAGCAAGGATGTGGTTCAAAACTACAGGCCGGTTAGTTTAACTTCGGTGGTGAGTAAATTATTGGAAATGCTGCTGAAAGAGAAAATAGTGAGGTTTCTGGAGTCCAGTGGATTACAGGATCCGAGGCAGCATGGATTCACCAGAGGCAGGTCTTGTCAGACAAATCTGTTTGATTTCTTTGACTGGGTGACCAGGGAGTTGGACCGAGGGAGAGCCCTAGATGTGGTGTATTTAGATTTCAGTAAAGCCTTTGACACCGTTCCTCACAAGCAACTTATAAACAAAGTGAGCACCTTAGGGATGGACCCTAAAGTTACTGCTTGGGTTAGAAATTGGTTGAGTGGGAGGCGACAAAGGATACAGGTAAATGGAGCTCACTCTGAGGAGAAGGTGGTTACCAGTAGTGTGCCCCAGGGATCTGTCCTTGGTCTGATTCTTTTTAACATATTTGTTAGTGATATAGTGGAAGGGCTGTCGGGTAAGGTTTGCCTCTTTGTGGATGATACCAAAATCTTCAATAGAGTAGATACCCAGGAAGGTGTAGATAACATGAGGAGGGATCTAGCTAAGCTTGAAGAATTGTCTAGAATTTGGCAGCTGGGATTTGATGTTAAAAAATGCCAGATCATGCATTTGGGCTGCAGCAATCCAAGGGAGCAATATAGTATAGGGGGTGAAGTACTTTTGTCCACTAAAGAAGAGCGGGACCTAGGCATGGTTGTGTCTGATGATCTTAAAGTTGCTAAATAGGTAGAAAAGGCAACAGCAAAAGTTAGAAGGATGCTTGGGTGCATAGGGAGAGGAATGGCTATCAGAAAAAGGAGATGGATACTATCCTAGATACTATCTCAATAGTAAATAATTGTTGTTCCTTCACTCTACTGTACCGCGCTCCTTCATCCAATTCAGATTCACTATCAATGATAATTGACTTAGCCTCCAACTCACAGAACCCCCATATAACAAGTTGGGTTCTAGGAGACTTCAATCTACCATCTCTCCAAGACTCCCATGTAACAGCTTTTCTTGAAGCTTTACAGGTTTTAGGGTTTAACCAATTAATTAAAGTTCCAACCCATGTTAAAGGTGGCATATTAGACCTAATATTTACAACTGAAACAACTGTCAACTCACCATCCATCTTGGATCTATCAATCAACCCAGTTCCATGGTCAGATCACAATCTAATTATATTCAAGGTTCCCCTTCCCAGATGTAACCAAAAGGAAGAAAATGGAGTGAATGGCATTACCAGTCCCACCCTGAGAAGATTTAAGCCATTTGACAAAGACTTAATCCTAAAAACAACACTTCCACTAACCAACTTACCAGAGTGCAGCCTTGATGATTTAGTTTCTAATTGGAATAATACGCTCAGTTCAATTGCCACATGTCCATCGACTAACAAATCTCAAAGCAAACGACACTCTGCTATCTGGTATTCATCTGAGCTGAAAGCCTCTCGCACAACCCTAAGGAAACTTGAGAGACGATGGCGACGCTCACACTCAGAAGTAGACAGAACTGCATATATCCTTCATCTCACATCTCATCGCACAGCAGTTACTGACTCAATGAGACATTACCATGCGGTCACGTTAAAAAGATCTCTAAACAAGCCTCATGACCTGTTTGCCATAGTTAAGCGTTTGACAAATGAACCCGCTTCGCAACTCAAATACGAAATCCACCCTCAATTATTTGCTAACTATCTACAATCCAAAATTTGCCAAACTGACAATATCTCAGCTCCTAACATAGTTCTAGATCCAGTAGATCAAGCTCTACTTACTATCTTCTCAATACCACCTAAACGACAAATCGAGGACACCATTGCTAGCTTAAACATGACCACCGCTCATACTGATCCATGCCCTGCGTTCTGGATCAAAGATTTACGAGCTGACCTCAGTCCCATCATATCCAGACTCATGATTCAATCATTTACAACAGGAACTTTCCCACGTATCCTTAAGCAAACATCCATAAGGCCATTACTAAAAAACAACAAGCTCGACCCTCTTAAACCAGAATCATATAGACCAATAGCAAGCATTCCTTTACTAGCAAAAATATTGGAAAAAGAAGTACAAAAACAAATTCAGGATCATATTGAAATTAACGCTCCACTAGACCCATGCCAGCACGGCTTCAGAGAATCCCACGGTGTGGAAACGCTTCTAACTACACTATTCAGCAGCTTATTATCAGGTATTGATAACATCCGCCAAGGGTTTGTCCTTGTCTTCCTAGATATCGCAGCCGCTTTCGATTCTGTGAGCCATGAACGCCTCCTAGAACGTCTCAAAGGGAAGGGAATTACCGATAAAGCACTCGAGTGGTGTAAATCCTACCTTTCGGACAGATGGCAACAGATACGATCCAACAATACTTCATCAGATCAGTTTCATCAAAAACAAGGTGTCCCTCAAGGCTCCTCCCTCTCCGCCCTTATGTTCAATATATACATGCAGCCTATATGCAACCTGATACGATCCTTTAGAGTCAACTGCATGATATACGCGGATGATGTACTATTATATTTTCCTTTTACAACAGAGAACCCCGACCTCACTCCTTTAACAAACTGCATAAATGAAGTATCCAACTGGCTACAATCTCAAAATCTAAGGATCCAACACAAAAAAACAGAGGTGTTATTCATTACACGGAACCGAAATTTCACTGCTCCGTCCTTTTTGAAAGTAAAGGATGCTAACCTCCAGACCAAGACCACCATCAGATACCTTGGTGTCACTTTAGACCAGAACTTGGATATGAAAGCACACATAGGAAATATTGTAAGAGCAGTATACCACAAAATACGTTCCCTTAGACATCTACGATCCTTGCTAGAGCCAGAAGATTTTAGAACCATCTATCAGGCGCTAATCATACCTCATTTTGATTATGCGAACTCAATATTACAAGGTCTCCCTCAAGCCACATTACAGCCACTTCAATTGGCAGTGAATGCTGCAGCAAGAGTCCTTCATGGAGCATCCCGGAAAGAACATATTTCACCTATTCTAAAACATCTTCATTGGCTCCCGATACGAAATAGACTCACTTTCAAAACTTTACTAATTACATTCAAAGCCATCAAAGAGCTCTCATCTGCATCATTATCACATATGATCCAAACAACACCCCTCAATAGGGATAGAAGGTCAGTATCACTCAATTCTCTGTTAGTCCCTAAATCAATAACACAATACACCAAAACTACTACTGACAGGGCTTTTTTTTTCTGTGCACCAAGGTGTTGGAACAGCCTTCCTCAAAACATCCGATCAATACCAGACCTTTTGCAGTTTCGAAAAGCTTTGAAACACTACCTCTTCCTCTTGTCTTATCCATTAAACAATCCAGATAACACAACCTACCCACAGACCTTCCAAACATACAAATTCAATACAGACACCCCACAGACCTCCCATACACAATACTGAAGCCAGGATGAGATCATGTCTGTTATATTAATTAATTACCCTGTTATCCGAGTTGTATTTCCTGTTTTTTCTGTAAACACAAAGTACCGTTGAATTGTGTAACTCCTTGTTTATTGTAAACCGCGCTGATGCTGAATAGTGCAGTATATAAGAGACTATAAATAAATAAATAAAATAAATAAATGGTAGTGCCTATGTATAGGTCTTTGGTGCGACCTCATTTGGAGTATTGTGGCAATTCTGGAGACCTCACCTTCAAAACAATATAAACAGGATGGAGTCAGTACAGAGGGTGGCTACTAAAATGGTTAGTGGTCTTCATTATAAAGCATCTTAGAGGAAAGGCGGGATAGAGGTGATATGATTGAGATGTTTAAACACCTCCATGGCATAAATGCACAGAGGAAGAGCCTCTTTCAATTGAAAGCAAGTTCTGCTACGAGGGGACATGGGATAAGGGTGAAAGGGGATAGATTCAGGAGTAATATGTGGGAATATTTCTTTATGGAAAGAGTGGTGGATCCGTGGAATAGTCTCCCAGTGGAGGTGGTAGAGATGAGGACAGTATCTGAATTCAAAAAAGCATGGGACAAACACAGAGGATCTCTAAAGGAAAAAAGGCGACTGTTGTAGTTGTTGATATGGAAGGACAGACTAGATAGGCCATGTGGTCTTTTTCTGTCATCATTTTTCTCTGTTTCTATCTTTCTATCTTTCTCCACCATTTTCATGATTTCAGCTCTCTCTCAAAATGTCCACATCCTGCGGGCAATAAGTCAGCTTTTTTTGTGAATGCAATGTTTTCTGCTGGTTGTCCTTCTACCTCTTTAAAAATTCCTCTTTTTCTTCAGGCAGCATGTTCCCAACACCATAATTCTCAATATCTTGCATACAGCCCATGCAATTTTGATTTTCCTGAGTATTAAAAAAAAGTGGAAAATACCCTTTACAGCCTGGAAAACCCATGGTTTATGGAAGTCTGCTAAGTTTCAAGGGGAGGAAATTTAGAGAATCTATATAATGAATAGCCAAGACCTCAATGGTGATTTGTAAAAGTTTATCACCTTGAACCTGTCTCCATCTTTTCCTTTAACAGTTGTTTAAGAACAAAATATCCATTATAACCTTTGGAATTATGAGTTATGAAGGTATAACCTTCAAATATTTTGTCACAAAAAATGTTTATCAAGACAGAAAGACATTCATACACTTTGAATTCCCATTTTCTTTTATTGTTCAAGTCTGACGCATATGATATGTAATTTTGGACGTCAACCTATTTCTTGTATACATTCACAGTTGTAAAAAATATACTTTTACGGGACCAAGCAGGAAGTCAGTCCTCATTTATGGGTGAGATCATCCATGGAGCCCTGCACAGGAATGCTCCCCAGCTTTCACAGAAAGCTTTTGGAAGATCCAGTACGCATGCGTGGTCACCTACTTGCTCGAATGGGTCCATCTTACCTCAGTCTTCTTTTTTCTGCAGAACCCTCCAGATGACCATCTGTATCCCAGAGAAAAGTTTTTACCTTGTTGGTTGTTTTTTGCTGCTCAGTTCTCCTTTTTTTCTCTTTTTCACCTTCCTGTGCCTCCCAGTATCATTGCTGCCTCAGCGCCACGTTGCTTTTAGGGTTTTCACTTACTTTTTCCTTTTCTTAGTTTTTGGTGCATGGGTTTTTCTCACGCCCTCCTGGTCAGGGCATTGGAGTCTTTCAACCTGGCAGAAGCCATATTCCCCAACATGTCCATCCTGACCAGTGGCTTTAAAAAGTGTGCCAGATGTGGCTAGACCATTTCTATCATGGACCGCCATAACAGTTTTTTTGATGTCTCGGGCCTGACCACGAGCCCTCTACATGATGCTCAAAGGGCTGAAGAACCATGAACAGCAGCAGGAATCGCTGTTAGGCTCCAAGACTTTGGCATCAACTCCGACATTGACATTGGAATAGATGCCCTTGAAGGATGCCACCAAGGACTCAGACTCCCATGGGGACCGAGCCCTCTCGGAGCCATGAGATCATGGGGCTGGATCGGCGACTCTCCCTTGAAGGACAGTTTCCCTGAAAGGAACAGACTCCATCCCAATCATCAGCAAAGGGCAATGCTGAGTGCAGGGAGAAGACCCATGTACATCACCATCAAAGCCCACGATGTGGTTCCGAAGGCAAAGGCCAGAAGCAACCTTCGAAACTGCTCCAGCAGGAAGAGTTGCCTCCCATGGCTCCAGAGGGCTGGCATGGGACTCCTGAGCCTGTTACCATCAAGAAGTCCCCGCCAAAGGAACCAGCCTTAGTGCCAAAGAGTGCACCCCCAGAATCGGCAGCTGTGGACCACTCTCTGCTCATGGAGTAGTTTCTGACTCTCGAGCACAGTCCGACTGCCTTTATGGCTCAACACAAGCCTCGGGAACCAGGAACCTCTGGTTCCTCAGGGCAAATGATGGCACATTCCACTGCCAGTGCCTCACCAGTGGAGGTCCAGCTGATTCTTGAGAAACCTGCTGTCCTCTCTGATTCCTGGGGCCATTCCCGGTCCTGCTCAGTATAGTGGATCTCCCCTCTGAGTGCTTCAGACTTAGACTACAGAGCACCAAGGTCACCCTCAACTCCACCACCGGGACATTGGCATGGGTCCCATTCCCGTCATTACTTTGAGTTCCTGTTCCGGGAGTCTCTGAGTGGGAGACCAAGGATGAATCCCTGGAGATGGTACAGCATTGGGATGTCCCTAAGGATCCCCCCCCCCCCCGAGGATCTCTCCTTCTTGGAGTGCATCAGGGACATGGCAAAGGTTTTATCGTTCACCATTGACGCCAACTCCCCTGATAAAGCTATCACTGTCCTGGTTCACCCTATCCTGGAAAGGTTGCTATTAAGGATGTGGGAGACCTTAGTTATGGTGCCCATTGTGAGCAGGTGTCTCAATTCCATGTATTGGGTCCACCAGAGCCCAAACTTTGAAAAAAATACAACTGCCTCACAACTCCATGGTTGTGGAATCAGCCATGCGCTGTATTAAGAGTAACAAGACACACACCTCAGTGCTCCCTGGTAGGGAGGCACGCACCATGGATTTTTTGGGTAGAAAATGTTACCAGGGCTCAAAGCTTGTGGCCATATCCAAACGTACCAGCTGAACATGGGCATGTACTTGAGAGACCTGGTGGAGAGCTCGCCAGGTTCTCGGCTGTCTTATCTGGATACCATCTTCAGCACTTCCAGAGCTTGGTTGCAACGGTCAAGGAATGTTCCAAATACATGACTCATGCGACTTACAATGGCTTTGAGTCCATGACTAGAGTGGCTGTGGTAGATATTGGTGCCCGCCGCCTCGCGTGGCTACAGTTGTCTGACCTGGAGAAATGAGTTCAGGATAAGTTGGTCAATGTCCCATGTCAGGGAGAGAACCTCTTTGGCAAAACCATGACGAGGAAGGCCTCAGAGTTGGAGACTGAACAAGACACCCTGAATAGGTTCTAGAGGAAGACTGCTGATCCTTCCCGACAGAAGGCATCGGGGAAAAAGTCTTTTTACCCGAAGTAGAAGAAAGTTTACGGAACTTATGTCCCATACCATACTATTACTATTGAACATTTGTATAGAGCTATAAGACATATGCAGTGCTGCACAGAAACATGTAAAAGATGGCCTTTGCTCATCAGAGCTTACAATCTAGTCGACAGATAACACATTAGCTGTAGACATGGGATACATCTAGGGGGAATGATAAGGAGATCAGGTGAATCCAGATCCGAAAGCAGCAGCGAAGAGATGAGTTTTCAGCCTGGATTTGAAAATGGATCAGAGAAGGCGCCTGATGTACAGACTCAGGTAGTTTGTTCCAGGCATAAGGAGCAGCAAGGTGATAGGAGCGAAGTCTGGCGTTAGCAGTAGAAGAGAAGGGCACGGATAGAAGCAATTTGCCAGAAGAGCAGAGTTCCCGCTACCAGCCGCCCCTCAGCTGCGCCCCAAGGGCCAAAAGCAGCATTGGCCTAAAGCCCCGAAGCTCCAACTGCTGCCAGGACCATAGCCCTTCTTCCCCTTTCTAGTACCGTTCCGCAGCACTTTGGGGGGCATCTCATGGCTTTTGCCCATCATTGGCCCAGCATAACCACCGATGCCTGGGCTGGACAAGTTGTAAGGGAGGGCTACTTCCTACACTTCGATCAGACCCCTCCCACTTCTTTCCAGGGGAGTATCCTATGGAATCTTACCATTGCAAACTTCTTCAGCAAGAGTGCAAGGCTCTTTTATAGGAATGAGCAGTGGAGGTTGTTTCACCATCCCAAATGGGAAAGGGATTCTATTCCCGCTACTTCCTGGTTCCAACAAAAATAGGCGGATTTCATCCCATTCTGGATCTCTGCAATCCCAATTGCTTTCTAGTGCATGAGAAGTTCAAGATGGTATCCCTTGGAACATAGCCAATCTTCCCACTGGAAGTAAGGTAGCAATGCTCCTTAGATCTAAAAGATGCCTATACCCACATCGTCAACCACCCCCTGCACTGGCAGTATTTCCACTTCATCATCAGCGGACATCACTATCAATACAGAGTTCTACCTTTCGGACTGGCATCTGCCCCAAAGGTTTTCATGAAATGCCTGGCAGTTGTAGCTGCTTTTCTTTGAGTGCAGGGCATCTTTACCTTTCTCTGCCTGGATGACTGGTTGGTCAGAGGTGGAACGCTGGAAGAGGTCCATCTGTCCACACAGCACTCCATCTAGGTGCTCGAGCATCTGGGTTTTATCATTAGTTACCCAAAGTCCCACCTGCAGCCCACTCAGTGCCTCAAGTTCATTTTTGGCTCTCCTTGATACCACAGCGGCCAGAGGCTTCCTTCTCTCGGACTGGGCCCAGCGCCTTGTCATTCTGGCCTAGGACATCCAAAGTTGCTCAACAGTTTCAGCTTTCCAAATGCTTCACCTCCTAGGCCACATGGTCTCCACAGTCCATGTAACCCCATCGGTCCTTCTTCAGATGTGGCAGATGCAGTGGATGCTCTGTACACAGTGGCGTCAGTCAACCGACCGTCTCATGGGCTGGATCAGGGTGACTTCGCCACTGAAGGCCTCTCTTTCCTGGCAGCAGCAGCATCTTCTAACGGGACTTCCTTTCCAGGCACCACCACACTAGCAGGTGCTGACCACGAATGCCTACAAACAGGGCTGGGGAGCCCATCTTTATGGCTTCTGTACCCAAAGACTCTGGATGACTGGAGAGAGTCTTCATCAAATAAACTTCCTCAAACTCTGGATGGTAGTGAATACCCTGTGAGTCTTCCAACAGCAGCTGTCCAACCAGGTAGTCCTCATATACAGGGCCGGATTTACCTTGAATGAGGCCCTACGCCAACAAAAATTGTGGGCCCCCAGCAGGGGCGGCCCAAGGGGGGTGCGGGGCCTCATTTGCATAAGGGGCCTCATTTGCATAAATATTTGCATAATGTTACCATATACTAACTTTTAGTAAACGTGCCTCTTAATGAGTGTATGGATAAAGAAAGACTAAAAGATTTCTACATTACTATAATCCAGTGCCAACTGCCAGACACATTAGGAACTACTACAAACACTGCCCATTTAGAACCCATAGTAAACCCGCCGTATCCTAACAGCACTACCAGGACTCACAAAGCACCATACTCTACCAATCAAAAGGCAACACTGCAAATATTAAACCAATACATTTCAGAGAACAACAATACATGACCTACTGGGGAAAGAGAACAAGTGGCAATGTCAAATAGGAATTATATAAACAGAACACCTCAGCTCAGTTACACATGCAGAACATAGACCATCACCAAACAAGTAATCACAATTTAGAAACAGGAAGACAATAATTAAACTGGGAATCCCAAAAGCCAAACTTGGAATGTACAACACTGTAGAAATAAAACTATACATTAATTTGCTCTTGTACTAAACAAAGCGCAGACGTTAATGATGCACATTTACCAGAGCTGACATATTCCAATTAATAAATTCAAAATAAAGAGATATTTTTCTACCTTTTGTGCATTTTTTTCAGCTGCAATTGCTCCAGCCACTTTCTTCTGGTTTCTTCGTGTCTTCTGCTAACTCTCCATCGTCTGCTGTCCATTTGTCCTTTCTTCTCTCTTCTAGATTTTTTTCCATTCTCTCTCTACATCTGCTTTAACATACTAATCTTTCTCCTTTTGCTCTTTCCTCATTCCTATTTCATCCACTCAAATTTTACCCCTCCATCCTCAATCCCCACTTACTCTCCCAATACCCAGCCAATTGTAGATTTTTTATCCCTCCCACACAAAATATTTTTCCCTTCTCCATTTTACTCTTCCAGCCCCATCCCATTCTAATCCTCCCCCAACATCAGCTCCCTTCTAGTTCCAGCCTCACCCAGCATCCATTCCCTTCTAGTCCCTGCATCAGCCCATTTCCAGTCCTAGCCATCCATCAGCCCATTTCCAGTCCTAGCAACCCCCCAACCCAATACCAATCCTAGCCCCCCATCAACCCACTTACAGTCCTTAACCCCCCATCACCCCATTTTCAGTTTAAGCCCCCCCTATAACCCATTACCAGTCCTAACCCCCCATCAGCCCACTTCCAGTCCTAACCCCATCAACCCATTTCCAGTCAGCCCCCCATAGCCCATTGCCAGTCCTACCCCCCCCATCAGCCCACAGCCCATTACCAGTCCTAACCCCATCATCCCACCTCCAGTTTTAACCCCCCAGCCCATTTCCAGTCCTAGCCCCCCATAGCCCATTACCAGACAACCCCCATCAGCCCACAGCCCATTACCAGTCTTATCCCCCCCAAAGCCCATTACCAGTTCTAACCCCCCCCAACAGCCCATTACCAGTCCTAACCCCATCAGCCCACCTCCAGTCTTAACCCCCTAGCCCATTTCCAGTCCTAGCCCCCCCATAGCCCATTACCAGACAGCCCCCATCAGCCCACAGCCCATTACCAGTCTTAACCCCCCCCAAAGCCCATTGCCAGTTCTAAGCCCCCCCAACAGCCCACAGTCCATTACCAGTCCTAACCCCATCAGCCCACCTCTAGCCTTTTGCCCGCCAGACCATTTCGTGCCCCAGCCCCAGCACCCCCCATAGCCAATTACCAGTCCTTCCCCCCCATAGCCCATTACCAGCCCTACACCCCCCCCCCCCCATTTCCCGCCCCCGCCCCCCCAATAGCCCATTACCAGTCCTACCCCCCCCCCCCATAGCCCATTACCAGTCCTACCCCCCCCCCCCGGCCTAAAGTAAACTTTAATTTTAAAAAAAAACCTGGTGGCTGCCGCCGCGGGGCCCCCTCTGCTGCCGCGGCAGCACCGACTGACCCGCGGGGGCCCCGTCTACAAGCTGAAGCCGTCGGTTCGGTTGGTTCTTCCCTCCCTCCCTCCCTCCGTGCAGGCTGCAGGCTGTGAGAGACGCGAAGGGAGAGCGTCCTCTGTTCTCTGTAAACTCAATGTTACCTGTTGGCATTGCAGTATATTTGTTCGATGTACACCGCGCTGATTTTAATAGCGCGGTATAGAAGAGATGTTAAATAAATAATAAATAAATAAATAAATGATACTCATTGCCCCATACTGGCCCAGGCAACCGTCGTACCACCTGTTGCTTCGTCTCTCCCGGGAGTCTCCTCTTCACCTCAGCCATGCTCCATATCTGCTCTCTCAGGAGGAGGGGACCCTCCTCCATCCCAGTCTCAAGTTACTAGCCCTCATGGTTTGGATGTTGAGAGGATAGTTGTTGCTCTGTTCCACCTACCTAGGGACATGGAGAATATTCTCCTTGCGTCCCGCAGGGATGCCACCAGATGGGCCTATACCTTCAAATGGCACAGATTCTCTGTCTGGTGCATGGACAAGGCCCTTAACCCTTTCTCCTGCTTGGTGGAGTAGGTTCTACACCATTCTCATAGTGGCTTGAAGTCTAACTCAGTTCGAATACACCTCAGTGCTTTGGGACCTACCATCATATGATAGATGGTTGGTCTTTTTCTGCTCACCCTCTCTTTGGCCAATATAAATTGGCCAAAGAGAGGGTGAGCAGAAAAGGACCAACCATCTATCATATGCTATTGCATCCAGTGGCAGTGAAATTAATGCGGTTTTCGGGCAGCTTCTCACTCCACCCTTTGAGCTGCTGATCACCTGCCCTCTCAAGTTTCTGTCCTGGAAGGCCATTTTCTTGGTGGCGCTTACTTCAGCGCGCAGAGTCAGTGAACTACAGGTGCTGGTGGTGCACGCACCCTTTACCAGGTTCTACAAAAACAGAGTAGTCCTCCGTTCTCCAGGACCAAGCAGGAAGTCAGTCCTCACATATGGGTGACGTCGGTGCCGACGGAGCCCCCATGCGGAGCATTTCCCCAGCTTTCAAAGAAAGCCTTTGGGAATGCAGCGCGCATGCGCAGTCCCCTTCCCGCCCAAAGGTGCCATCTTGCTCAGTCTTCTTTTTTCCGCGGAGCCCAACGCAAGTGTGTCGTGGTCACCCGTGAAAAAGTTGATTTTTTTCGGTGTGAATCTGTGTTTTTTTTTCTCGGTTCGACACCGGTTCCCTTTCCCGCCTGGCCCGGTACACCGATATCGAGCCCGGATTTCATTTTTCGTTTTTTGTCCTTAGAGACTAGCGTTCGCGCCATTTATTAATTTTTCCCTGGCAGCCCAGTCTTTTGACCTTACAGGGGCTCTTTTTCCCCCGATGGCTGCCAGCGGGTTTAAGAAGTGTGATTGGTATAAGAAACTGATGTCTCTCACCGACACACACGACTGCTGCCTCCGGTGCCTCGGGCCCGACCATGACCCGCTGGTCTGTGTACCGTGTGGCAAAATGTCCTCCAAGGCATTGAGGAGCCGGCAGCATCAACGTGAAAGGATCTTCTCTGATTCCGCGTCCGGCCGAGCCCGGACTTCGTCAGAGTCCTCAACGTCTCAGGAGTCCGACCCCGAGCATCGTCGGGGCTCCTCTGAGAGGGGGTCTCCTTCGCGGGAGCACCGCAGGAAGAAGAAACCCACGAGGGCGGTGTCGGCGGACGCTTTTGGCTCCTCGAGGGCCAGGTCGCATAGCCCCGACCACCGTCCCGGGTCTTCGGAGTCGGAGAGGCCTGCTAAACAACCTCGTGTAGAGAAGGAGGCCCTGGGTCATGTGAGTACTGTAGTCCTCGTGGACTCTCCTCTGGGGGAGCCGATGTCGGGCCCGACGCTGTCGGGGCTCGAGTCGGAGGCTGCTGGGTCTCCTGAGCTCGGACTCAGGTTGACGGCCTTGGAGAGCAGTTTGGCTGCCTTCATGGAACAGCAGCGGGTACTGATCGCCGGTCTCACCGGTGCATCTGCCCCCACCACCGGGACCTCAACGTCCAAGTCGACCCCGGAGCCGAGCCGATCCTCGAGTCCATGAGATCTCGAGTCGATTCTCGGCCGAGGTCACCCTCGATCTCCCGTGCGGGACCGAGGTCGTTGACGCTGGTGCCCTCGGCGTCGGAGCGGATGGCATCGGTGCCCGCCCAACCGGAGCCGCTTGACTCCTCCTTGGAGGGGTCGGGATGGGAAACGGAGGACGAGGAGTCCCCAGACGCTTTTCGGACCCGGTGCGTCCCTTCGGACTCACTGGAGTCTGAACCTCGGAGAAGGTGCCCCCCGGATTATACCTGCTCTCGGATTTCATGAGGGATATGGCCAAGGCATTGGCCTTCCCCGCAGACCCCGAGTAGGAGCCTCGAGCCGAGGAGCTTGAGGCCCTGCAGTATGACTCTCCCCCCCAAGGAGGCCTTCACTGTGCCGGTTCCTCCGATGCTGGAACGGTTGCTCTTCCACATGTGGGAGGTGCTGGCCTCGTCGACGGTTCTTAGCAAGTGGGTCGATTCCATTTATCGAGTCTGCAAGAGCCCTGGGTTCAAGAAGGCACAGCTGCCGCACCACTCCATGGTTGTGGAATCGGCCATGCATCGTCTGAAGAGTCAGAAGATGCACTCCTCGGTGCCTCCAGGCAGGGAGGCCCGGAACCTGGATGCCCTCGGTAGAAAGTGCTTCCAGGGCTCTATGCTGGCTTGCTGTGTCCAGACTTACCAGCTGTACATGGGCATGTACCTTCGAGACCTGGCAAAGGAGATTGCCGGGTTCTCTGCTGGTCTCTCCGAGGAACCTTTGCAGAGGTTCACAGCCTTGTCAACGGGGATCCGAGAGTGCTCGAAGTTTATATCGAGCAGCTTATGATGGCTTCGAGGCTTCGGCCCAAGTAGCCACGGTCGGCATCGGTGCACGCCGTCAGGCCTGGCTACAGTCATTGGACCTCGAGCCGTGGGTGCAGGACAAATTGGTCGATGTCCCTTGCCGAGGTGAAATCTCTTTGGCAAGCCCATGGCTGAAAAGGCTGCAGAACTCAAGTCTGAGACTCTCACCAGGACAAGGTTGTCCAGAAAGACCTCTGCCCCTTCTCAAAAGAAGAAGGGCTAAACATAAGAACATAAGAACATAAGATATGCCATACTGGGTCAGACCAAGGTCCATCAAGCCCAGTATTCTGTTTCCAACAGTGGCCAATCTAGGTCATATGTACCTAGCAGTTTCCCCAAGAGACACAAGTTCCACAATGCTTGTACTGGGTCAAGCATTGATATCTTCAGTCGCTTCTTAATAATGGTTTATGGACCTTTCCTCCGGGAACTTGTCCAAACCTTTTTTAAACCCAGCTACACTAACAGCCTTTACTACATCCTCCGGTAACAAATTCCAGAGTTTGATTACACGTTGAGTGAAAAAATATTTTCTTTTATTAGTCTTAAATAGTTTACCCTGTAACTTCATTGCATGTCCCCTAGTCTTTCTATATTCTGATAACGTAAACAATCGATCTACGTTTACCCGTTCCACTCCGTTCATTAATTTATAGACTTCTATCATATCTCCCCTCAGCCGTCTCTTTTCCAGGTTAAAGAGCCCTAACCTTTTTAGCCTTTCCTCATAAGAGTATCCTTCCATCCCCTTTACCATTTTGGTGGCTCTTCTCTGAACCTTTTCTAAAATCGCTATATCCTTTTTAAGATACGGCGACCAGAATTGCACACAATATTCAAGGTGCGGTCTCACCATGGAACGATATAGAGGCATTATAATATCTTTTGTTTTATTTTCCATTCCTTTCCTTATCATACCTAGCATTCTATTTGCTCTCTTGGCTGCCGCTGCACACTGGGCCGAGGGTTTTAACATGGTATCCACAAGGACGCATAAATCTTTTTCCTGGGTGGTGGTTCCTAATGTGGAACCTTGCATCGTGTAACCATAGTTTGGGTTGTTCTTCCCTAGGTGCATAACCTTGCACTTGTCCACATTAAATTTCATCTGCCATTTTGATGCCCAGTCTTCCAATTTAACAAGATCCTCTTGCAATTTTTCACAATCCTCTTGGGTTTTAGCAACTTTAAATAGTTTTGTGTCATCTGCAAATTTGATAACCTCACTCGTTATTCCACTTTCCAGGTCATTTATGAATATGTCAAAAAGCAGCGGACCCAGCACAGATCCCTGGGGTATACCACTATTCACCTTTCTCCATTGGGAAAATTGGCCATTTAGCCCTATCCTCTGCTTTCTATCTTTTAACCAGTTCCTGATCCACAATAGTACACTGCCTCCTATCCCATGACTCTTTAGTTTTGCCAAAAGTCTCTGATGAGGGACCTTGTCAAAGGCTTTCTGAAAGTCCAGATACACAATATCAACCGACTCACCTTTGTCCACCTGTTTATTCACTCCTTCAAAAAAACATAACAGATTAGTAAGACAAGATCTTCCTTGTCTAAAGCCATGTTGGCTGTCTCCCATTAGGTCGTGACTATCTACATGCTGAGTAATTTTATTCTTTATGATGGTTTCTACCATTTTTCCCGGTACTGACGTCAGGCTCACCGGTCTGTAGTTTCCCGGATCACCCCTGGAACCCTTTTTAAAAATTGGTGTTACATTGGCGATCCTCCAATCTTCAGGTATTAGAGATGATTTTAATGATAATTCACAGATTACTAATAGCAGGTCTGCAATCTCATATTTCAGTTCTTTCAACATCCTTGGATGTATACCATCCGGCCCAGGTGATTTGCTACTCTTCAGTTTATCTAATAGTTGTAAGACATCTTCCCGATGTATCGATATTTCCTTCAATTCTTCCGCACCTTTAAATACCACTTCAGTCATGGGTAACATCCCTACGTCTTCCTCAGTAAAGACTGAAGCAAAGAATTCATTCAGTCTCTCCACTATCGCCTTGTCGCCTCTTAGTGCTCCTTTAACCCCTTTATCATCTAATGGACCAACTGACTCTCTCACAGGTTTTTTGCTATGAATGTACTTGAAAAGGTCTTTATTTCATGTTTTTGCTTCCGCAGCAAGCTTCTTCTCAAATTCTCTCTTTGCCTGCCTTATCATTGCCTTGCATTGGACTTGCCAGTGCTTGTGCTGTTTCCAGGTTTCGTCATTTGGCTCTTTTTTCCATTTCCTGAAAGATGCTTTTTTGGCAACAACAGCCTCTCTGACCTCACCTTTAAACCATGCTGGCAGTTTTTTGGACTTCCTTTCACTTTTCTTAAAGCGTGGAATACAGCTGGTCTGGGCTTCCAAGATAGTATTTTTCAACAACATCCAAGCTTGATGTACGTCTTTAACCTTTGCAACTGCTTCTTTTAGTTTTTTCTTAACTGTTTTCCTCATTTTATCATAGTCTCCCTTTCGAAAGTTAAAGGGTAGTACTGTGGATTTCCTTACTATCCCTCCTCCACTAATTAAATCAAAGGCAATCATGCTATGATCACTATTGCCAAGTGGCCCCAACACCCTTATCTCTTGCACTAGATCTGGTGTTCCACTAAGGACTAGGTCTAATATGGCTTCCCCTCTGGTCGGTTCATGAACCAGCTGCTCCAAGAAGCAGTCATTTATTTCAAAGTCCTTTTACCCGAGGAAGTCATCTGCCTACAAATCTTACCCTCAATACCAGGCCTCCACAGCTCCCCAACAGGGTCAGCAGGCCAAGGGGCATGGACATGGGCCCCGTAGGCAGAAAACCCCCAAGCCACCAGCTCCGGCTCCTGCACAGCAGGGAGTGGGGGTTTTGACACCAGTGGCATAGCCTCTCCTCCTCAGCTGGCTCCTATCAGCACAGGAGGCTGGCTGACCCTGTACGCCCACAGGTGGTCAGCCATAACCGGGGATACCTGGGTGCTCAGCATAGTCCAAAAGTGCTATTTGCTCCACTTTGACCAGTTACCCCCCTCCTACTTTCCAGGGGAGCCTCCAAGACTCCCTCTGCACAGGGACTTACTCCTTCAGGAGTTGACAGGTCTTCTAAAGGAGCAGGTGGTGGAACCGGTGCCCCACCACCTGAGAGGGCAAGGCTTCTATTCCAGGTACCTTCTGGTACCAAAAAGGACAGGAGGCCTCAGGCCCATCCTCGACTTGCAAAATCTCAACAAGTTCCTAGTGAGGGAAAAGTTCAAGATGCTTACCCTTGGAATACTGCTGCCCTACCTCCAGCAGGGAGATTGGCTATGCTCCTTAGACCTCAAGGATGCTTATACTCACATCCTCATTCATCCACACCACAGACAATATCTCAGATTTGTAGTGGGAGGAAATCATTTTCAGTACAGAGTACTTCCCTTTGGCCTAACCTCCACACCCAGGGTTTTCACCAAATGCCTGGCGGTGGTAGCGGCCTATCTCAGAGTCCAGGGCGTATTTGTCTTTCCATACCTGGACGACTGGCTCATCCGGGGTCAGTCTCCATAGGAAACCAGACAGGCCACCCTCCACACTGTCTGCCTTCTACAGCATCTGGGTTTTGTCATAAACTTCGCAAAGTCCACTTTGCACTCCTCACAGAACACAGAGTACACAGAGTTCATAGGAGCAAGACTGGATATCCTTCAGGCGAAGGCTTATCTGCCTGTAGACAGGGACCACAGACTGATGGACTTGGCCAGACAGTTCCACAGCAATTCTCTGGTTTCCGCCAGGCAATTCCTGAAACTATTGGGCCACATGGCATCCACAGTCCATGTTACTCCAAATGCTCGTCTGCACATGAGGCCTGCTCAGTGGGGCCTCAGAACTCAGTGGCTAGAAGCCACAGGACGCTTGAGCGACAAAGTAAGGGTGTCTAAACTGTTGGTGGCCTCCCTGCAATGGTGGCTGCATCTCCCGAATCTAGTGCACGGAGTGCCTTTTCAGCCACCACCACATACACAAGTACTGACAACAGATGCTTCTCTTCAGGGTTGGAGTGCACATTGCCAGGGGGCATGCACCCAAGGCCTCTGGTCTCCTTGGGAGGCCGCACAGCAGATCAACCTCTTGGAGCTCAGAGCTATCCGCTTGGCTCTCCAAACTTTCTCTCATGCCCTCTCTCACCAGTCTGTTCTGGTTCAGACAGACAGTCAAGTCGCCATGTTCTATGTGAACAAACAAGGAGGCACAGGATCTCGTCTTCTGTGTCAGGAGGCTCAAGCCCTGTGCTCATGGGAAGTCCAACAGGGCATACTTCTCAAGGCATTTTATCTGCCCAGCCAAGAGAATTACCTGGCAGACAGGTTGAGCAGGATTCTGCAGCCACACGAGTGGCAGTTGAATCCTCTGGTGCTCCAGAGGGTCTACCTAAGATAGGGTCTTCCAACCATTGATCTCTTTTCCAGTCCGCTCAACCATCAGCTACCCAGGTTCTGCTCCAGACAACCGCATCCTCTGAGAATAGCAGCAGATGCGTTTCTAATCTCTTGGTCTACGAGCCTACTGTATGCGTTTCCTCCCATGCCTCTGGTATCCCGAACCGTTTTCAAGGTGCTTCGGGACAAGGCCTCGGTGATCCTAGTAGCCCCCAGATGGCCGAGGCAACCGTGGTTTCCACCACTCCTGCAGTTGGCTGTGGACACTCCACTTCCTCTGGGGGTGCAACCCGATCTCCTATCTCAGGATCAGGGATCTCTCCTGCACGCCAACCTCCAGTCCCTCAATTTTATGGCCTGGATGCTGAAAGGGTAGTTCTAGCTCCCTTACTGCTACCTAGGGAAGTGAAGGAGGTGGTCTTGCCCTCTAGGAGGCCTTCCACTAGAAAATCTTATGCCCTCAAGTGGCGTAGGTTCTCCACCTGGTGTGCTCAGCACAAGGAGGATCCGTTTTTGTGCCTGGTGCCAGTGGTGCTGCAATATTTGCTTCACCTGTCCGACCTGGGCCTTAAATCCAACTCTGTTCATTTCCACCTCAGTGCTCTGTCAGCGCACCACTCACCGGTGGAAGGTCAGTCTCTGTCAGGCCACCCTTTAGTGGCCCGCTTCCTCAGAGGCCTCCTTTTGCTCAAGCCTCCAATTCGTCCACCAGCACCTGAGTGGGATTTGAATGTGGTCTTGCAAAAACTTACTTGCCCACCATTTGAGCCTATGGCTACTGTGATGCAGCGGACCCTCTTGCAGAAGGAAAAAAAGTTTTAAATTTAGAAAAAAACAGGTTTCAGATGCAATATCCTGAAGGTCCACAGAGAGGGAGCAGGAGAGCCAGCATAGATTCAGAAGAACCACGCCTCTATGGGCAGGACTTAGGCCCAGTCAGTTCCGATTTAGGGAGAGGCAGGCCTGAATCAAGCAGAGCAGTCAAGGAAGGAGCAGTTAAGGAGAGAGCAGTCAAGGAAAGAGCAGTCAAGGAAAGAGATGCTCCAACATCCAGCTTGAGAGAGAGTGTAGCAGCAGAGCGCAGACAAACCAATAATACCAGGAGTCTGTTCAGAAGGTCCAAATCATTTATTTGTGCACAAGTCTCAAGCAAAGTCAATTTCAAAATGGCTGAGCAAAGTTTTCTGGCAATACAACAACTTTTATAGACTTTTACTCCATTCTAGGTATAGAAAAACATTTCATTGGTCCCGGTACTTTCCCGTACCTCCCGTACCCCTTCTATTGGTGCCGGTACTGATATGATTATCCAATTATGTTCCTCCAGTGGGCTCAGCACCTGCTTACCCCCCTTCTAGTCCCAATTACAATGGCCAGTTCATCAACTTGTTACTTTCACACTCTCAAGGCCATAGAGCCAATTTGTGCATGTAGGGGAGCAGGGCTCTGCAACTCATCTGTCAGCAATCCTAATTAAATCCCTTGCAGATGTACTTTCTTATCAGTAACTTTTAAACATATTTTTCTGTATTTTTCCATCTTCCAGTTCTGCTTATCTAAGCTAATTCAATACTTTTACTGAGTTCTAATCCTACAATAGCAGCATGTTGGGGAATGTGTAATTCCTATGAGCCTCTTCACAGGCTTCATTTACAGGTCAAGCTAGTTAGGCCTGCCTGCCTATGTCAGACACTGTGGATCACAGGCCTTCACCTGCCACATTCCCCCCTTTGATTAATCTCACCCTATTACTTAATAAGGTGTGAGAATTAAATCACTTTAAAACAGTTATGCCATGGTCGAAGGATTTCGACTAGGGCTAGCTTTATATAGAGCCATTATTTTAGTTGCGGTCTTCCGCTCTACTGTACTATCAATAGCATTATGGATAGAACGCATACAACATGGGATTAAACATGGTAATAAGAAAATAACAACAACAAGGATTAGTACCAATATAATGAAAGTTTTAAATCCTCCCAGCCATGAGAAAAGGTTAGCAAACCAGTTAGGGAATTTCAACGAGTGCCAAGTCTGTACTGGCACATAAGCATGTCTTTGCATATCCTTAGCAATTTCTTCAACTACTTGACCCTTATCATCTATTTTTAAACAACAATTAGTTAAATTCAGCTTACCACATACTCCTCCTTCAGCTGCTAGCAAATAATCAAGTGCTAAGCGATTCTGATATATAGCAGTGCGCATCTGAGTACTTTGTCTGGCTAAAAGTGTAAGAGCTTGACTAGTTTCATTGGTTATTATTTCAACTACTGCTTGTAAGCGAATAATACGATTAATCATATAGACTGGGGTTCGATAACCATACATTCCATCATCATTCCAAGTGGCAGGCCCATAATACTTAATGATTCTTTCTGGTGGCCAATCATCATCCTGCCATTTCTCCCACTTGCCTACCTGGAGGGGTGATCTCTTCTGTCTCAATGCTCTTTTGTGTCGGTGGGTAGTATATACTGGGTATCCTAATTGTTCTCCATGTTCAGTGTTTAAAAGAAAGAAAGAAGGTCTGATGGTCCCTAAGACACATGCTCCTCCCCATTGTGGTGGGAGTCGTGCATATGCTCGGTTTCCACAGATCCAATAGAGGCCTGGTGGGGCTTGCCAGACATGGGTCTTGGCAAGATTAGTCCATAAATCAGCAAGTTCAGGAAATCTGGCTAATGGGTTAGGAGGTTCAGGGTGTTTGATTCCTGACCACTATGACGTCTTTTTGGTAGTGGCATTATAAAATTTCTGGCTAAGACAGACCAGCTGTCCTACCTGTTGGGTGAACTGGGGTCCAGTTCTGGTATAGCAAAGACGTCCAACAATTGAGTGCGCTAATACCCATTCGCTAGTAGTCTTGTGTAATTCAGTCTGATTGTAAGTCAGAGAATAATTTAGTTCTTGAGCTTCCCATGGCCACTGGTCTCCCATTTGGGTTCCGCCACAGAAATAACAATCTGAGATTTTAAGATTAGATACTACTGCTCCAGCTAATTCTAAAAATAAATTCTGAGAAGGATGAGGGATTTCAAACTTATTTACATGCATGGCCTCATAGAAGGTATTATGGATATGATATTTAGATGACTTGTGGGCTTGGGTATTCAATCTGATATACACAATGGTTCCAGGATCTACTGCTCCACCAGCGATACGTAAACCAAACTTGTATCCTTGTTTCCATGCATTAGGATTGTGTATCTGCAAGTGTAAGGGGTTACAAGCATCTTTCTGACATTTATCATTTGTTGTCGACTTGGTTAGAGTGGCCATTCGTTTATCTATCTTTTCATCAACTATACCATTATTCCAGGTAGCATAAAAAACACATTCCCAATCTGGGCAATAGTAATCTGCTTCAGGGGCAGTACTATAGCCTGGTTCCTTTTTACCTGTATACTTTCTCCAGCCTATGGCACCTTCTGGACACATATACTTATGGTCATTCCGATACGCCTTTTCCCAGGTACCACAGGTGGAACGACTATCTCTGTTTATAACTTTACAGGCATCGAAATTCAAAACAACAGGTTTAGTAATGTCTTTAAGTGGTGGCGTAGCAGCTATTATAGGTCCATCTGCATCCTTCCATCGTATTTCCAACGTGTAATAGGATGGATTCTGATGCGGATTATAGCATACTCTAGATTTGCCATTAGTGCAAACATTTAGTTCAGTGGTGTTATAAATACACCGAGTCACTTTTCCAGTGCAGGTATAATAAGAATGGTAAATCAAAGTCTGAGTTACTTTTAGTCCAGTTCGAGTAGAAGTAATGCAAGCAGTGCATGGAGGTAAAGCATAAGTCAGTTCAAAACCTCCAAAGAAGGCAACCAGGGCAAAGCAAAGGCAAAGATACATGTTGATTGGAGTTCTTCTGAATCCTCAGCTTGCAGATCTTGACCTCGACATTCTTTTCTTCGTCCCGTGCGCTAATGAAGCAATTCAACGGGAGCTGAGTGTTGATTGAAGATCCTCAAGTTGTCCATCACACCTCAACCAACTTAGCAATTTCAGTTGGTTTTTGAAGTATGGTTCAATATTGTATCAAAGTAGTGCACACAATCGCACGCAAATTGGGTTCGTTGAAACAAAACTGTTGCTGTATGGAAAAACAGCAATCCTCTTCGAAAGACTTGGCTACTGCAAGGCACTGTGATGAAGTGTCTAAGTTGCTGGTTGCCGTCTCAGAGTAACTCGCAAAGGTGCATCAAGATGCTGTTCTGCTGTCCACTGCTCTGGTTCAGAATCAGCTGCGGGTTTGACTCGGCTGTGGTGGATCCAGGCGTCAATTTCTGCTACCTTTACTGCAGTTGGGGTAGACAGGATGACGGTATACGGTCCCTTCCAATGGGGTTCCAACGGTGTCTTCTTCCAATCTTTGATCCACACCGTAGTACCAGGCTGGTAGGGATGCAGAGGTTCTGTCAAGTTGATAGGCAACTGATCTTGGATCCACGCATGGAGAGTCTGCAGAACAAAACTAAGAGCTAGGAGTTCTTGCCTGGTTATTTCTGAACCAATTTGGGCTAAACTTCCTTTAATTCCCTGCACTATTGGTGGGGGTTTACCATACAAAACTTCAAAAGGGGAAAATCCTGTTGATTTTACAGGAGCTGAGCGTATTCTAAGTAAAGCTATTGGGAGCACTTGGGGCCACTTCAAGTGTGTCTCCTGACAAAGCTTAGACATTTGGGCTTTTAGGGTACGATTCATTCGCTCAACTTTCCCTGAACTCTGGGGTCTATATGCAGTGTGGAGCTTCCATTGTATCTGTAAAGCTTTTGCTAACTGTTGAGTAACCTGGGAGACAAATGAGGGTCCATTGTCTGACCCTATCACTGCTGGAATTCCAAACCTAGGGACAATCTCTCTCATTAAAACTTTGGTAACTTCTCGGGCTTTCTCAGTTCTGGTTGGGAAGGCTTCTACCCACCCAGAGAAAGTACAGACTAACACTAGTAAATAATGATATCCATTGGCTCTTGGCATTTCGGTAAAATCAATTTGGAGGTTAAGAACATAAGAACATAAGATATGCCATACTGGGTCAGACCAAGGTCCATCAAGCCCAGTATTCTGTTTCCAACAGTGGCCAATCTAGGTCATACGTACCTAGCAGTTTCCCCAAGGGACACAGGTTCCACAATGCTTGTATTGGTTCAAGCATTGATATCCTGGGTCCCTTCTTAATAATGGTTTATGGACCTCTCCTCCAGGAACTTGTCCAAACCTTTTTTAAACCCAGCTACACTAACAGCCTTTACTACATTCTCCGGTAACAAATTCCAGAGTTTGATTACACGTTGAGTGAAAAAATATTTTCTTTTATTAGTCTTAAATAGTTTACCCTGTAGCTTCATTGCATGTCCCCTAGTCTTTCTATATTCTGATAAGGTAAACAATCGATCTACGTTTACCTGTTCCACTCCGTTCATTAATTTATAGACTTCTATCATATCTCCCCTCAGCCGTCTCTTTTCCAGGTTAAAGAGCCCCAACCTTTTTAGCCTTTCTTCATAGGAGTAGCCTTCCATCCCCTTTACCATTTTGGTGGCTCTTCTCTGAACCTTTTCTAAAATCGCTATATCCTTTTTAAGATACGGCGACCAGAATTGCACACAATATTCAAGGTGCGGACTCACCATGGAACAATATAGGCATTATAATATCTTTTGTTTTATTTTCCATTCCTTTCCTTATCATACCTAGCATTCTATTTGCTCTCTTGGCCGCCGCTGCACACTGGGCCAAGGGTTTTAACATGGTATCCACAAGGACGCATAAATCTTTTTCCTGGGTGGTGGTTCCTAATGTGGAACCTTGCATCGTGTAACAATAGTTTGGGTTGTTCTTCCCTAGGTGCATAACCTTGCACTTCTCCACATTAAATTTCATCTGCCATTTTGATGCCCAGTCTTCCAATTTATCAAGATCCTCTTGCAATTTTCCACAATCCTCCTGGGTTTTAACAACTTTAAATAGTTTTGTGTCATCAGCAAATTTGATAACCTCACTCGTTATTCCACTTTCCAGGTCATTTATGAATATGTCAAAAAGCAGCGGACCCAGCACAGATCCCTGGGGTACACCACTATTCACCTTTCTCCATTGGGAAAATTGGCCATTTAGCCCTACCCTCTGCTTTCTATCTTTTAACCAGTTCCTGATCCACAGTAGTACACTGCCTCCTATCCCATGACTCTTTAGTTTTGCCAAAAGTCTCTCATGAGGGACCTTGTCAAAGGCTTTCTGAAAGTCCAGATACACAATATCAACCGACTCACCTTTGTCCACCTGTTTATTCACTCCTTCAAAAAAACATAACAGATTAGTAAGACAAGATCTTCCTTGTCTAAAGCCATGTTGGCTGTCTCCCATTAGGTCATGAGTAATTTTATTCTTTATGATGGTTTCTACCATTTTTCCCGGTACTGACGTCAGGCTCACCGGTCTGTAGTTTCCCGGATCACCCCTCAAACCCTTTTTAAAAATTGGTGTTACATTGGCGATCCTCCAATCCTCAGGTATTAGAGATGATTTTAATGATAGTTCACAGATTACTGATAGCAGGTCTGCAATCTCAAATTTCAGTTCTTGGACTTCCTTCCACTTTTCTTAAAGCGTGGAATACAGCTGGTCTGGGCTTCCAAGATAGTATTTTTCAACAACACCCAAGCTTGATGTACGTCTTTGACCTTTGCAACTGCTCCTTTTAGTTTTTTCTTAACTGTTTTCCTCATTTTATCATAGTCTCCCTTTCGAAAGTTAAAGGGTAGTACTGTGGATTTCCTTACTATCCCTCCTCCACTAATTAAATCAAAGGCGATCATGCTATGATCACTATTGCCAAGTGGCCCCAACACCCTTATCTCTTGCACTACATCTGGTGTTCCACTAAGGACTAGGTCTAATATTGCTTCCCCTCTGGTCGGTTCATGAACCAGCTGCTCCAAGAAGCAGTCATTTATTTCATCTAGGAACTTTATCTCCCTAGCATGTCCTGTTGTGACACTGACCCAGTCGATGCCGGGGTAATTGAAATCACCCATTATTATTACTGCACTGTAACTTTTGCTAGCTTCCTTGATTTCTTTGAGCATTTCATCATCCATTTGTTCATTCTGGCCAGGCGGACGATAGTACACCCCCACTGCCATCGCCTTCCCCTTTTTACATGGAATTTCAATCCATAGAGATTCTACAGCAAATTTTGTTTCTTGCAAAACTTTAATCCTTTCTGACTCAATGCCCTCTCTAACATAGAGCGCAACCCCTCCACCAATTTGATCAGCTCTATCATTTCGATATAGTTTGTACCCAGGTATCACAGTGTCCCACTGGTTGTCCTCCTTCCACCATGTCTCTGATATTCCAATCATATCTAACCTCTCGTTTAGTGCTATATATTCTAACTCTCCCATCTTGTTTTGTAGACTTCTAGCATTTGCATACAAGCATTTTAGAGACTGTATTTTATTCATATTAATTTGGCTATTGGTAGACATGGGTAATTTGGGATCTTTAAGTTCTGTCTGCTCCATACTCGAGGGCATTTGGGCTACTTTACTCTTTTTTGGAACCTCTCTGCTTTTTGTAGTATCCTTCAAGGATACATTCTTCCGAACCATGCGCTCTTGGGCGACTGTCGACTTTCCCCTATTATCTAGTTTAAAAGCTGCTCTATCTCCTTTTTAAAGGTTAATGCCAGCAGCCTGGTTCCATCCCGGTTAAGGTGAAGCCCATCCCTTCGGAAGAGCCCCTCCTTTCCCCAGAATGTTCCCCAGTTCCTAACAAATCCGAACCCCTCATCTCTGCACCATTGTCTCATCCACGCATTGAGACTCCGGAGCTCTGCCTGCCGTTTGGGTCCTGCGCGTGGAACGGGAAGCATTTCGGAGAACGCTACCCTGGAAGTTCTGGATTTCAACTTCCTACCTAAAAGCCTAAATTTAGCTTCCAGAACCTCCCTACCACATTTTCCTATGTCATTGGTACCAACATGTACCAAGACAGCAGACTCCTCCCCAGCACTATCTAAGACCTTATGCATGGGGGTTACACCTCCTGACTGAACTCGGGGTGCCGTTATAAGGCCTTGCTTGGCATTATTTTTGGCACAAGTTAGACATTGACGTGCTACTGAAGCTGATATGGTTGTCAATAGAGTAATGTAAAAATGGGGTCTGAGTGCTTTTTCCATAGCACTTTTCCCATAGTGGGTGGCTTCGTGGAAGGCTTTGATAAAAGATGGTCCTAACAGTTCAGGAATTACTATTCGTCCAGGGGGTTGACTGCCCTCTGCTGGTGGCAGCTCAATCCATCCATCTTTCAGTACTCCATCTTCCTTGTTACAGTAGTAATCTAATTCTTTGGTGGTATATCGTGGTGTCCATAAATTCAAAGGTACTGGAAACAATGCTGCTTGCATTGGCATAGCTTGTGGTGTAATTTGTCCTGTCATAGCTGCTTGTCGTGCTGAGGCATCTGCAAACCTATTTCCTCGGTCAACTTCTCCTTTTCCTGCTTGATGTCCTCTGCAATGCATGACAGCTACACGTGTTGGGGCCCAAACAGCATCAAGTAACATCAGTATCTCGGGACCATACTTGACTGACTTTCCTCCAGATGTGATGAGCCCTCGTTCTTTATAGAGAGCTCCATGGGCATGTAGAGTAGTGAAGGCATATTTGGAATCTGTATATACATTTAGCACAAGTTTCGCTCCTAATAATAATGCTCTGGTGAGTGCTATCAATTCGGCTTTCTGAGCTGATGTGCCTGAGGCTAAAGCTGATGACTCAACTACTTCATGTTGAGTGACAACTGCATATCCGGCACAGCGTCGTCCATCGAGGATGAGACTGCTCCCATCAACATAATAGACTTGGTCAGGGTTGTCCATGGGCACATCTGTCAGGTCAGGTCGACTGGAGAACACAGTGTCCATGACTTCGATACAGTCATGTTCTGGGAGTTCTTCACTAATGGGTATCAAGGTGGCTGGATTCAAGGCATGACTCACTTCTAGTTGTATCTGTGGGTTTTCACATAACATACTCTGGTATTTCAACATTCGGGAATTGGTGAGCCAATAATTTGCTTTTTGTTCCATGAGGGCAAGGACTGCATGTGGCACAGTGACTCTCATATTCTGTCCTAATGTGAGCTTGTCTGCTTCACTCACTAATAATGCTGTAGCTGCGACTGCTCTCAGGCAAGGCGGCCATCCTTTGGCCACAGTATCCAACTGTTTCGATAGATATGCTACAGGTCGCTCCCAATTTCCCAATTTCTGAGTCAACATGCCTAAGGCATTTCCCTGTGCTTCATGTACAAACAAGTGGAAAGGCTTGTGAACATCTGGTAGTCCAAGTGCTGGTGATGACATTAATTCTTCCTTTAACTTCTTGAAGGCTGTATCCTGCTCAAGTCCCCACTCCAGTGGTGACTTCTCTTCTCCTTTTGTGGCTTCATATAATGGTTTGGCAATTTGAGCGAAATTGGGTATCCAGATTCGGCAATATCCTGCCGCTCCCAGAAAGGCTCTGACTTGCTTTCTGGTTGTTGGGGTTGGAATTCTGCATACTGCTTCTTTTCTTTCTCTGCGTAATCTTCGGCTTCCTTGGGTTATGCGAAAGCCCAAGTATTTTACTTCTTTTTGGCATAGTTGTGCTTTTGCTCTGGAAACTTTGTATCCAGCTTCATCTAGTAACTGCAAGAGGTCTTTGGTGGCTTGTATACATTCATGTTCTGATACTGAAGCTATCAGCAGATCGTCCACGTATTGGAGAAGCACTCTCTTCCCCGGGGCCACTGGATAGCTTGAAAGGTCTTGATTCAGTGCAGCACTAAAGATGGTAGGCGAATTCTTGAATCCTTGGGGTAATCGTGTCCATGTGAGTTGGCCCCCTCTTCCAGAGATGGGGTCCTGCCATTCAAATGCAAACAATATTTGACTTACAGGGGCTAATCTTATGCAAAAGAATGCATCTTTTAGATCTAGTACAGTGAAATGGGTAGCTTCAGCAGGTATCAGTCCTAGAAGAGTGTAAGGATTGGGTACAACTGGATGTATAGTTTCAACTGCATCATTTACTCTCCTTAGGTCTTGCACTGGGCGGTAATCATCTGTCCCAGGTTTCTTTACTGGCAAAAGTGGAGTGTTCCATTGGGATTGACATACTTTTAGTAGGACATATTCGAGTAATCTTTGCAAGTGGCGATGGATGCCTTCAATTGCAGCTCTTGGGAGAGGGTACTGTTTGACGTGTACTGGTGTAGCACTAGGCTTAAGGGTTACAATTACTGGGGCTATATGTTTGGCTAGGCCTGGAGGACTGCCTTCTGCCCATACTCCAGGTGGTGCATGAATGTTCTTTAAAGTTTGTTTGAAATAAGTGTCTTGGATAGAATCATCAATGTAATATCTCCATTCTTCTTCTCGGGGAACCGTCAGCAGCATTATTCCTGCTGGTTTGACTTGGGGATTTACTGTCATTTGCATTTCTCCTTTTTCAGAGAAAGATATTTGTGCTTGAAGTTTGGCTAGCATATCTCGTCCCAGTAGTGGCACTGGACATTCGGGCATGTAAAGGAATTGATGAGTTATTTGCTGTCCTCCTAGACTGCATATACGGTTTTGAAGAAAAGATTTTGTAGCTTTGGCACCAGTTGCTCCTATAATGGTGACTGCTTTTGTAGAAAATGGGGCTATCTTTTTGTCTATTACTGAATGTTCTGCTCCAGTATCAACCATAAAGTTCATAACTTGGTCTCCTATTTGTATTCCGACCATAGGCTCCTGGAGACCTAAAGCAAACTCGGAGCCCGGTCTGTCCTAATCCACGTCATTTTCATCGTGGATTGTCGTAGTTAGTGCCTGGATGGCTCCTCCTCTTTCTCGCTGGAATTGTTCTCGATTGGCTCCTCCGCGATTTCGGGGATGGCCTCGTCTTTCTTCTCGCCACTGATGATTGTTTTCGTCATCTTGCTGGGCGTCTTCGAGTTGCAGGCACGCATCTCTCCAATGTCCTTCTTCTCTGCAATAGGCGCATTGGTTCACGCCTAGCTGCTGGGACCGGCCTCCACCTCGGCCCCGCCCCCTTCCTCTGCTCCGTCGACTAGGGATACCTCCCCTTTTCTGTTCCACTATGGCCGCAGCCAAAAAATCAGCTTTCTTCTTCATCTTTTTATCACATTCTCTCTGCCTTTCATTATCACGATTCACATACACTTTATGAGCGACTTCCAGTAACTGCGTTGTATTCATGCCCGCAAACCCTTCTAATTTTTGCAATTTACGTCTAATGTCTGGTTGAGACTGGTTTACAAAAGCAGAATTCACCATACATAAACTTCCTGGTGCCTCGGGATCATAGGGAGTATACATTCTGTATGCTTCAGTTAATCTTTCATGAAATTCTGCAGGGCTCTCTTCTATACCTTGGATGACTCCTGCAACTTTGGAAAGGTTCATAGCCTTCTGGCCCCCCCTTCTCAGACCTTGTAAAAAGCCTTGGCGAAAACGGGCTAGGGCTGCGGATCCTTCCTCTGTATTTGGATCCCATCGGGGGTCTTCATTCGGGAATTCTCTCTGGGCCGCTTCTCGAGGGTCTATTCTATTCGCCCCCTGTCCCGGAGCTACAGGGTTATCCGCCAGCCAATCTATAGCTGCTTTTCTAATCCGTGCTCGCTCCTCTGTTGTGAATAGAGTGGTCAGGAGTTGGCGGCAATCTGCCCAAGTGGGTTGGTGGGTTTCCATAATAGTATTTACTAATTCGGTAAGCTCTAAGGGTTTATCGGTATAGGAGGCATAATGTGTCCTCCAATTTAACAAATCAGTTGTAGAGAAAGGGACATACACATAACTTAGGGGTCCCGCTAACACCTCATCATTTTCATTCTTTACGGGCACTCCCGGGACTTGCCGTAAGGGCATCATCTTGGCAGTAGATACCTTTTGGGATCTAAGGGATATTTTTGTAACTGTCCTATCAGGGGTCACTTTCTTCTTCTCTACATGTTTCACTTTGGATGTACTGTTTGCTGGCAAGCTAGTGCTGGCAACCACTTTTACACTGTCAGCATCGCTTAGAGAATTGTCAGTTTCTAATTGTTCTGCTTCTGTATCTGACTCTCCTTTTTCTGTTTCAGACGATTCACCTCCCTGTAAAGAGGATTCATCTTCCTGCTCTTCGGTTGATAGCTCTGGGGTTGGGTCCCGCCTCGGCTGTCTCGGGGTTTCTGGGGCGGGATGCCGGGCAGCCCTTACTGGACCTGGAGTTCGGGGCTGTCGGGGAATTATTTCTGGGGAATCAGGATCTACCAGGATGGGCTTCTTCCTGGACTTCTTATCCTGCCCTTTCATTCTAGGCTGTCCTGTTTTCTGACTATAATCTGTCTTCGCTAACATTATTCTGCACTGTTCTTCATAACAGCGCTGCGCCCAAGGGGGCGGATCTTCACAAATACTTAACCAGGAATCTATATAGGGGTACTGATCGGGGTGCGCTATCCGCACTCTACGGTGTACTAACTGGATAATTTCTACATTAAATGTTCCCTCTCGGGGCCAGGTGGGGTCTAGATCGGGCCACTCCCTAGTACACAAAATCTGTAAACGGGCTGCTGTCATTTTAATACCATAATCTCCAGAATATCCCTCTTTAAAATGTGCGATCATACATTCTAATGGAGTGTTCCTAGTAGACCCCGCCCCTCCCATTTCGATGTGTGCGCGCTACGACAAACAAAAGGGGAAAGGAGGGCGGACCGTGGGTAAGGGGTCCTCACGGCCCTGGAAACGTATAAGGAGAACAAATAACAAGACAAGACGACAATCGCTTCCCCCTTTTCGCGACCTGAACGCGGTCGCCCGGTCAGGAAATGCGCTAATCAGGGGTCCGCCTTCACTTGGTCTGTGCTGCCAGACCTCTCATCCACACTTCATTCACACAATCATGCTAGCAACGTATCCCAGAATGCATTCGTTTCTATCTATTCTGACTAGTCTTTCCCAATTTCCAATTACAAAAAGATGGGGGTTTCGCCCTCCGAATACTCATGCGGGGTTACTCGGCCCGTCTTTGAGAGGTGATCAGGCTCTCTTACCAATTTCCAAATTTCTCGAGACTACAAATTCCAAGTTCCAATGGCAGCACTGCTCTTTCTATATCTGTCTAGACAACAAAACTATACTCACCGGATCCGGTCCTCAAACTTCCCAAGCAGGCGCATGAGTTGGACCTCGGACTCCCCTCACTCGGGTTCGAGGCGTTGGCTCCAGCCGGGCTCGGCACCCGCCGAGGTCCGACCAGCTCCCTCCGATGCAAGGGACCGGCGGCGCCAGGGAGCAGCCCTCGTCGGAAGGGTGCGATCCCGGCAGGACCAAGCCTATAGAGGCGGAAAGTCGTGGTATATTGCCCTATATACACTCTGATTCCACAACTTCCCGGCCAATGCACCAAGAATATGTAGCAGCAGAGCGCAGACAAACCAATAATACCAGGAGTCTGTTCAGAAGGTCCAAATCATTTATTTGTGCACAAGTCTCAAGCAAAGTCAATTTCAAAATGGCTGAGCAAAGTTTTCTGGCAATACAATAACTTTTATAGACTTTTACTCCATTCTAGGTATAGAAAAACATTTCATTGGTCCCGGTACTTTCCCGTACCTCCCGTACCCCTTCTATTGGTGCCGGTACTGATATGGTTATCCAATTATGTTCCTCCAGTGGGCTCAGCACCTGCTTACCCCGCTTCTAGTTCCAATTACAATGGCCAGTTCATCAACTTGTTACTTTCACACTCTCAAGGCCATAGAGCCAATTTGTGCATGTAGGGGAGCAGGGCTCTGCAACTCATCTGTCAGCAATCCTAATTAAATCCCTTGCAGATGTACTTTCTTATCAGTAACTTTTAAACATATTTTTCTGTATTTTTCCATCTTCCAGTTCTGCTTATCTAAGCTAATTCAATACTTTTACTGAGTTCTAATCCTACAATAGCAGCATGTTGGGGAATGTGTAATTCCTATGAGCCTCTTCACAGGCTTCATTTACAGGTCAAGCTAGTTAGGCCTGCCTGCCTATGTCAGACACTGTGGATCACAGGCCTTCACCTGCCACAAGAGCCCTATCCAGGGAGAAGGGCTAAGACACAGCCTGAGAGAAAGACATGCGAGGAATGACGTGGAGGAAAGGCCTCCAATGAAAAGATATCCAGGAGAAAGATATCCAGCTGGAAAAGATATCCAAGGAGAGAAAGGTACTCAGAGAGATATCTATAGAAGTAACCGGAGAGAAAAGTGGAGAACTCAGAGGCCTGGTGAACAGGGAGAAGCTGAAAGGGCGCGGCCACCAGACAACAGCCACAGGAGTGGAAGCAAAGGCCGATGGCAACAGCTGCAGCCTTGCCTCAGAGGGGTTTCTCCACGCACTAAGGAAAGAGAGACACTGTGGGAATACTTGGGCCAGCAAGAGTTGGAAGATAACCAGACTAGGCCTCAAGCCTTCCCTGGAAAAGACAGAAGAAAGCTCAAAGGTAAAGCAGCCATTTCTTGTGATTGTTTGTTTAGGCCTAGCATAGAAGAAAAGCAGAGAAGAGGAGTTTATCTGTATACCAATGATACTTATAAGCAGAGATTAACAGATAACTTCCCTAAGAAGAAAACTGCCAGTATTAAATGTGGTGACAAGAGAGCTTTTAAAACTATAGCAGATGAACAGCCATTGTTCTATCCTGTAGCCAGAAACCGACGCCCTAAGCTAACAAACAAACACTGGAAAACTGTATGGCACGCTTTTAAAAAGCCAGAACTCAGCCCTACCGAAGCTTCAGACTCAGAGCCTTCTGATATGGAATGGATGCCAGTGGAATCTGGGGGTGAGGAGGCTGAAGAACCCATGGAATGTACATATTGTACAGTAGTGAAGCTATAGTCTGTTTGGAGTTCAAAGAATGTATAAAGTGAATGCAGGATTCATTTTACTTTAAGTTACTGTGAAGATTAACAGTTGTTACTTTGACCCTTTTTGTATGCGTTGAACCTGATGTAAGGACTGATACAATCCTGTTGCTTTCCAAGCCGTATGTTTTGAACCATTTTTGCGTAAAGGAGAAATAAAGCCTTTTTCTTTTTTCCTCCACTTTGGTGTAAAGTTACTCTTTTGGGAAGTTGGTAACGAGGTCGGCACAAAGGACCGCTACCTTTGACCCTCGCACCGGGCCAACCCCAATACCCCTAATCTTGTGTGCTCCCCAGCTCTTCGGTGGAAACACTACGCCGCCACCAGAGGGGGCTGCGGGGGACACTACTTGTCCTTTATGCTTTCTTTCCTGGAAGGCATTGTTTTTGGTAGCTCTTACCTCAGCCAGGCGAGTCAGTGAGCTGCAAGCTCTGGTCTCAGAGCCACCATACACAAGGTTCTATAGGAACAGAGTGGTCTTATGGACTCACCCAAAGTTCCTTCCTAAGGTTGTCTCCTCCTTCCATCTCAATCAGGAGGTGGTTCTTCCGACTTTCTTTCCCAGGCCACATGCCATCTGGGCTGAAATGGTCCTGCACACCCTGGACTGTAGCAGGGCGTTGTCCTTCTACCTCGACCGTACACAGGGACATTGAAGGGCTGTTCAGCTCTTCGTATCTTTTGACCCTAATAAGCTGGGGTTACCTGTCTCCAAGCGTACCTTGTCCATCTGAGTGGCAGACTGTATTGCCTGGGCGTACAGGGCAGCCGGCCTCTCCTTGCAGGGTCGAGTCACGGCCCACCGTGTCAGGGCGAAGGCTGCGTCAGTAGCTCATCTCCGCTCTGTTCCGTTGGCAGACTTCTGCCGGGGCTCTACTTGGTCTTCAAGCCAGACTTTTGCGGCCCCCTACTGCCTCGAGAGGGAGTCCCGCAGGGACAGTGCTTTCGGACAGGCGGTACTCCGTAATCTCTTTGAGGTATAGGCAACTCCTACCCTCCGGCCCTGGTGTTGGGCTACTGTACGGGGGCGTTCTCAGAGAAGATTCTATCACACATGCTGGGGCTCTAGAGGGAGCTCATTGTTCAGCTTTGGGTCCCCGGTAGCCTGAAGCTGGGGAGTCCCATATGTGAGGACTGACTTCCTGCTTGGTCCTGGAGAAAGGGTAGTTACTCACCTGTAACAGGTGTTCTCTAGGAGCAGCAGGAATCAGTCCTCACAACCCTCCCTCCTCCCCTGGGAGTTGCAGTCATATCATTCATTTTGGTTTTTGCTGTCTTTTAGCTATGTCATCAGTCTGAGCAAGATGGCACCCTTGGGCGGGAAGGGGACCGCGCATGCGCGCTGCATTCCCAGAGGCTTGCTTTGAAAGCTGGGGAAATGCTCCACATGGGGGCTCGGTCAGCGCTGACGTCACCCATATGTGAGGACTGATTCCTGCTGCTCCTGGAGAACTCCTGTTACAGGTGAGTAACTACTCTTACTTATCCTAAATTTTTGCCTAAGGTGGTTTTGCAATTTCATCTCAGTCAGTGGTACTCCCCACCTTCTTTCCCAGACCTCATGTGCACAGTGCAGAGGCCTCTCACCATACCATGGATTGTAAGAATGCAATGGCTTTCTATGTGGAATGAATGAAAGCTCATAGCTGATTCTCCCAGATTTTTGTTTCCTATTGCATTGCAGTTTCTAAATGCACTCTTTCCATTTGTGTGGATGGCTGCATCTTCTTTGCCAATGCCCAGGCTGGATTTTCCTTAGAGCACCATGTCACAGCGCTCAAGTCTGCGCCATGGAAGCCTCTAGTTAACTTGCGCTTGGCCTCCTTGCTGGGGATCTATAGGGCTGCAACGTGATCTTTTGTTCACACTTTCGCAGCCCATTATTGCCTGGATGCAGATTCCCAGCGTGACAGGACCTTCAGCCAAGCCGGACTCTGGCACCTTTTTGGGACTTAATGCAACTCCTTCCCTCTGACCCTTTTGTCTGTCCAGGCTACTGGAGAGTCATTCTCTTACTTGATGCCGAAGCCGGATGTCGACTCTTGGAACCTTACAGTGTTTTTCCACTGTTCCTTACAGTTCAGTTTTTCTCGTTGCCCCGTTGGGCGTTTTTTACAGGTTTTTCAGTAGCCTGTAGCTATGGGAGTCCCATAAGTGAGGACTGACTTCCTGCTTGGTCCCAGAGAAAGCGTGGCTAACCTGAACATCTGAAAAAGCGTGATTACTCACCTGTAACAGATGTTCTTCAGGAGTAGCAGAATTCAGTTCTCCCTCCTTTCTGTGGAGAACACCTGTTACAGGTGAGTAACCATACTTTTTCAGATGTTCAGGTTTACCAATAGGAGGGCATAAAACATAAGTGTTCGCTATGTCTGGTTCACAACAAAGAAACATAGAAGCATCATGGCAGAAAAAGACCACATGGCCATCTAGTCTGCCCCTCCATATCACAAGAGTCCCCCTTTTTTCTTTAGAGAGTCTCTATGTTTGTCCTATGCCTTTTGGAATTTAGATACTGTCCTCATCTCTATCACCTCCACTGGGAGACTATTCCATGCATCTACCACTCTTTTCATAAAGAAATATTTCTGCATATTACTCCTCAGTCCTATGTCCTCTCGTAGCAGAGCTTGCTTTCAATTGAAAGAGGCTCTCCCCCTGTGCATTTATGCCACGGAGGTATTTAAATGTCTCTATCATATCACTTCTGTCCCGCTTTTCCTCTAAAGTATATATATTAAGGTCCTTAAGTCTGTCCTCATATGCTTTATAACGAAAACCATTAGCTGTTTTAGTAGTCACCCTCTGCACCAACTCCAACCTGTTTATATCCTTTTGAAGATGCGGTCTCCAGAATTGCACACAATACTCCAAATGAAGTTGCACCAGACATACAGAGGCACTATCGCCTCTTTCTTCTGCTGGCCATTCCTCTCCTTATGCACTCAAGCATTTTTCTAGCTTTTGCCATCACCTTTTCTACCTGTTTAGGTGCTTTGAGATCATCAGGCACAATCACGCCAGGGTTTAGATTAGGAAAATCTTGTCTTACTAATCTGTTATGTTTTTTTGAAGGTGTGAATAAACAGGTAGACAAAGGTGAGTTGGCTGATATAGTGTATTTGGACTTTCAGAAAGCCTTTGACGAGGTCCCTCATCAGAGACGTTTGGCAAAACTAAAGAGTCATGGGATAGGAGGCAGTGCACTATTGTGGATCAGGAACTGGTTAAAAGCCAATTTTCCCAATGGAGAAAGGTAAATAGTGGTGTACCCAAGGGATCTGTGCTGGGTCCGCTGCTTTTTGACATATTCATAAATGACCTGGAAAAGGGAATAACGAGTGAGGTTATCAAATTTGCAGATGACACAAAACTATTTAAAGCTGTTAAAGCCCAAGAGGACTGTGGAAAATTGCAAGAGGATTATGATAAATTGAAAGACTGGGCATCCAAATGGCAGATGAAATTTAATGTGGACAAGTGCAAAGTTAGGCACCTAGGGAAGAAGAACCCAAACTATGGTTAAACGATGCAAGGTTCCAGATTAGGAACCACCACCCAGGAAAGAGATTTAGGCATCATTGTGGATAACATGTTAAAACCCTCCGCCCAGTGTGCAACAGTGGCCAAGAGAGCAAATAGAATGCTAGGTATCATAAGGAAAGGAATGGAAAATAAAACAAAGAATATTATAATGCCTCTGTATCGTGCCATGGTGTGACCGCACCTTGAGTATTGTGTGCAATTCTGGTCATCATATCTTAAAAAGCATATAGCGTTATTAGAAAAGGTTCAGAGAAGAGCCACCAGAATGGTAAAGGGGATGGAAGGATACTCCTATGAAGAAAGGCTAAAAAGGTTAGGGCTCTTTAACCTGGAAAAGAGACGGATGAGAGGAGATATGATAGAAGTCTATACATTAATGAACGGAGTGGAACGGGTAAACGTAGATCGATTGTTTACATTATCAGAATATAGAAAGACTAGGGGACATGCAATGAAGCTACAGGGTAACCTATTTAAGACTAATAAAAGAAAATATTTTTTCACTCAACGTGTAATCAAACTCTGGAATTTGTTACCAGAGGATGTAGTAAACGCTGTTAGTGTAGCTGGGTTTAAAAAAGCTTTGGACAAGTTCCTGGAGGAAAGGTCCATGAACCATTATTAAGAAGGGACCCAGGATATCAATGCTTGACCCAATACAAGCATTGTGGAACTTGTGTCTTTTGGGGGGAAACTGCTAGGTACGTATGACCTAGATTGGCCTCTGTTGGAAACAGGATACTGGGCTTGATGGACCTTGGTCTGACCCAGTATGGCATATCTTATGTTCTTATGTTTCCATTCTTCTTTCATGGGCAGAAGTACATCACCCCCTATGCTGTACCGCTCCCTTGGATTTTTGCAGCCCAAATGCATGACCCTTCATTTTTTAGCATTAAATCTCAGCTGCCAAATTCTAGACCACTCTTCAAGCTTAGCTAGATCCCTCCTCATTTTATTTACACATTCCTCGGTGTCTACTCTGTTGCAGATTTTGGTATCATCTGCAGAAGCAAATCTTACCCGACAGCCCTTCCACAATATCACTAACAAAGATGTTAAAAAGAATCGGACCAAGGACAGATGCTTGCAGCACTCCACTGGTAACCTCCTTCTCCTCAGAGTGAAGTACAATTACCTGTACCCTTTGTCACCTCCCACTCAACCAATTTGTAACCCAAGCAGTAATTTTAGGGTCCATCCCAAGGGTGCTTAGTTTGTTTATAAGTCGCCTGTGCGGAACAGTGTCAAATAAAATCTAAATACACAAAATCTAGGGCTCTCCCTCGATCCAACTCCCTGGTTACCGAGTCAAAGAAATCAATCAGATTTGTTTGACAACACCTGCTCCTGGTGAATCCATGCTGCTTCAAATCCTGCAATCCATTGGACTCCAGAAACCTCACAATTTTCTCTTTCAGCAGCATTTTCAATCATTTACTCATCACTGAAGTGAAACTAACCAGTTTGTAGTTTTCAACCACATCCTTACTTCCACCTTTGTGTAAAGGGACTACATGTGCCTCTCTCCAGTCCTCTGGCACCACTCCCGAATCCAAAGAGACATTGAAATGTCAGTCTGTGGAGCTGCTAGAACGTCCCCAAGTTCCTTCATTTTTCTTGGATGTATCCCAACTGGTCCCATCGCTTTGTCCACTTTTAGTTTAACTTGTTCTTTATCTTTATCTTTATTGAAGCATTTGATATACCGCCCAGGCTATTGCATCAGAGCAGTATACATATAATGCGACTGCAGAGAGAGAAAAATGATGAAAGAAACACTATTAATCAGATAGGAAAGCAGCAGAACAGACAGAAATGATACAAAAAAAAGAGAAGCAGCAACACACAGAAGGGGGGGAAACAAGGAGTGGAATACCTGGAGGGGGGGGGGGGGGTGAGATCAAACGCCATGGTCCTCTGAAAATCGTTTGAGATGCCCCTCACTTTTGTTTCTGTTTGTGGGTGTTGTCTGAGGTTCTGCTGCTGGCCTTTCATCTGTGAACACAGAACAGAAATATTTGTTAAACAATTCCGCTTTATCCTCATCAGCTTCTATATACTCCTCCCCTTCACACTTGAGTCTGACAATACCACTTTTGCCCTTCCTCCTCTCACTAATATATCTGAAAAATGTCTTATCCCCATTTTATTTCTTCTTCTTTTTGTACCTTTCCTTTCCTGACTACTTTGCCAGCCTCTCTAAGTTTTTCCAAATATAGATATCTGTCTTCCTCTCTCTGAAATCTCTTGTATTTCATGAAAGCCTCCTTTTTTTTCTTCACCTTTTCAGCTCCCTCATTTGAGAACCACAGCTTACATTGCTTACCCTTACATTTATCTTTCTTGTCCACATAAGCCTCACATTTCTGGCACAATGTCTTAGATAAACACTCCACTTCTTTTTTTCAGTGCCAGCTGTGTGTATCTATCTAAACAGTCTTTTGAATGATAGCACAGTTTATATGTAGGATATCTTTGTTGCACACCAGCCATTCACACACTCTCGTGTCAATCAAAGATGGCACAATAATTCACATCTATGATCATGGCTATATGGTTTCTGGCAAAAACTGCAGACGTTATGCTCACCATAGAACTTTTTGGCATTGGTTATACCATAGAAATGGTCATCATGCTGCAACAAGAAAACAGAGAACAGGGGCTGGTCTTCTATTTTAAAAAAAACCCTGGAATTTGTATAATGCACAACATGTATGTTTATCCTCAAATGGTGTTCAAATTTTGCTACAATAATTCAGCATGACTTCTCTATGTATCGACCACCCCAACTCAATATGTAGTATGTTAGCACCTTCTAACAGCTCAGCATGTGGCAGTTTGATGGAGACATGAGTGCAGTGAGGCTACCCTCAAAACACAGGTTAATCTCCAGGAAGAGCAGGAATGCAGTTTTCACATAAGGTGACGTCGGCACTGACGGAGCCCATGCAGGAACGCTCCCCAGCATCCAATAGAAAAGCCTTTGGGAGCACTCCACTGTGCCTGTGTGACTGCATTCCTGCCTTCCCAACTCCTCTCCTCACTTCTTCATTTCTGCAGAGCCAGCAGGATGTTCAGTTCTTTTTTGGTGAAACATCGTGTTTTCTGTCTCCTGTCATTGCTGGTTCTGTTGAGTTTGACACCTGCCCCACTATTTCTTTTTTCTTTTATAAATTTTCATTTTCCTTTTTTTCATGCGGTTTTCAATGCCAGACTAGGACTTTAGACCTTTTTTTGCCTTATCTTCAATTCGAAGACCCTTTTTTGATGCATGGAAAAACCAACAAGTGGTTTTAAAAAATGCTCTATGTGTGCCGGTAGCATCTCAGTCACTGATAAACATGACTGGTGTCTAAAATGTTTGGGCCCTGACTATTTACCCAGTTCTTGTCCTTTCTACCAACAAATGAGAGGCCTAAAGAATCGAGCCAGACAGTATGGTTAGTTGTTCGCCCCAGACTCAATTTCATTGGCTTCTACTTCATCGAGAACATCGACTTCCTGTCACAGGTTTCAGGTTTCCTCTCAGACCAGGCATAAAAGTAAGATAAGGTCTCTTACCGCTACTAAATCAATGGCATCGGCAATGAAGACTGATACTGAAACCAGGGAAAAGTCTGGAATAAGCATCGTGACTCCTTTAGAGGTGCTTCCGATGCTGACCAGCCAGGGAGGATCTATCCTCCAAAGCACAAGAAGGGCTCTGGGACACTCCCGAGGAATTGACCTCTGAAGGGCTCTGGGACTCTCCCGAGGAATTGACCTCTGGAGAGCTACTGGGAAGGAGTCTGCTGTCTTGGTACATGTCAGTACCAATGACATAGGAAAATGTGGTAGGGAGGTTCTGGAGGCTAAATTATGGCGTTTAGTTAGGGCAGGGGTGGCTCAAGGCAATCTGCTGCCTGAGGCGAGGGATGAGATGGCGCCCTCCCCCGTGTGCGCCCCTCCCCCTCCCACACCCCCCTCCCAGGTGGGGATCTTTCTCAAAACTCCAGTCAGGGACTGAACCAAATCAAAAAGTCAATTAGATAACGTGGAGCAAATACAAAATATTCACACACCAAGGAACTAAAAGAAAGCGAGAACCACAGCAGTTTATAACTCCAAATTATAATTCATTTGTATTTTGTTATAAACTGCATTATGGTGCTTGCTTTTTCTTTTTGAACATACATTTTGCATTCACAGAACCCCCCCCCCCCCTCAACAATGGGTGCAGAGCAGAGGTAGGACATTCACCCACAGAACTCAATATATTAAAAAATAAAAAGTAAAAAAAAAAGCTGATTCTGGTCATCTCACCAACAACAAATTCTTCAGTACCAGGCATATTGGGAACTAATATAAAACCCTACTAAAGTCACTAAGATTTGCAAGGCCAATCTACCATACCATACCAGAATACACTTCCAAAACTCATATAACAAGGGGCCTACCAAGAAAAAAGCAACACTATAAACATTGCAAGGGCCCCAAAACATCTATACACTTATTTGAAAAGCCGAACAAGTCAAATTACTACAGAGAGATCCCTACATACAAATTCCATGTTAACAGAACACTTGGCCTTGGTCACACACTCAGAACACAGACCCTCACCAAGTACAGAATAAGTGACCACAACCTAAAGCAAAAATAAAAATATGTAGACAAAAATTAAAATGAAACCCCAAGAAGTCAGACTCCGCATGCGGTGCCAGACCAGATAAGAGATGCTGTTCTCCATACTGTGTGAATTATAGATAGCACAAAATCCAGTCACTAAATTGAAAATAAAATTATTTTTTCTACCTTTGTTGTCTGATGATTTTTGATCATGCTGGTCCCAATCTGAGGTTTCCATTTTCCTCTGTCTTCTCTTAGCTCTTTTTCTATGGTCTATAGTCCATCTGCTATTTCTTGTCTCTCGTTTTGCTTTCTTCATTTTCTTCCATCAGCCTTTTTTCAGTCCCAGTAACTCTCCATAATATCAGCCCCCTTTACAGCCTCCCCTCCCAGTACCAACCCCCTTGCCTTTCCAGTACCGCCACTGGTGTCTATTCTCTTCGGGACCCCCTCCTTCCCCATCATTCAGCTCATTCTAGTTAAAATACCATCCCAGGTATCAGCGAACATCCAGTCCCAGTGCCCCCTCCCATGTCAGCTCCTTCCAGCTCCACTTTCCCCCTGTCCATCCACCTTCCAGTGTCATCCCCGGGTGTCAGCTCCCTTCCAGCTCCCCCCCCCCATGTCTGCTTCCTTCCAAATCCCCCCCCCCCAGGTCTTCTCCCTTCCAGGCACCCCCTTGACTGCTCCCTTCCAGGCCCCCCCGGTCTGCTCCCCTCCAGGGCCCCCCTTGACTGCCCCCTTCCAGGACCCCCTGGTCTGCTGTCCTCCAGGCCCCCCCTGGTCTGCTCCCCTCCAAGCCCCCCTTGACTGCTCCCTTCCAGGCCCCCCCTGGTCTGCTCTCCTCCAGGCCCCCCCCCTGGTCTGCTCCTTTCCAGGCCCCCCTTGACTGCTCCCTTCCAGGTCCCACCTTGTCTGCTCCCCTGAAGGCCCCCCCCTTGACTGCTCCCCTGAAGGCCCCCCTCGTCTGCTTCCCCCCCTCACCTCACCGATCCTTTAAAATGAAATGAAAGCAGCCACTGGAACATTTCTCTGTTCCCACGGCTCTGCTTTCAAACTGCTTGGCCCGTCAATCTTCGTGGAGCCGGCGGGGGATGGGGGGCCGAGGTCGTTGCTTCTGCCACCCGTCCACTTCTGCTGGCTGCTTCCTCCAAAATGAAAGCAGCTCTGTTCCTGCGGCTGCTTTCATTTTGGAGGAAGGAGGAAGCAGCCAGCAGAAGAGGAAGGGCGGCGAAAGCGACGACCTCGGCCCCCCGCTGGCTCCACGAAGATTGACGGGCCAAGCAGTTTGAAAGCAGAGCCGCGGGAACGGAGAAATGTTCCTGTGGCTGCTTTCATTTCATGTTAAAAGATGAATCTTTGCGGACGGGCGATTCTATCATAGGCAGTTTCTAGGGAGCGGCAATAGTGCTGCCCCCTAGAATCTGATACCTGAGGCGACCGCCTCAGTTCGCCTAAAGATAGAACCGCCCCTGAGATAGGAAATTGAAATCCAGAACTTTCAAGGTAGCTTTCTCCGAAATGCTTTCTATTCCACACTCAGGACCTAAAAGGCAGGCAGAGCTCCGGAGTCTCAATGCGTGGATGAGGCGATGGTGCAAGAATGAGGGGTTTGGATTTGTTAGGAAATGGGGAACATTCTGGGGAAAGGAGGGGCTCTTCCGAAGGGTTGGATTTCACCTTAACCGGGATGGAACCAGGCTGTTAGCTTTAAAAAGGAGATAGAGCAGCTTTTAAACTAGATAATAGGGGAAAGCCGACAGTCACCCAAGAGCGCATGGTTCGGAACAATGTATCCTTGAAGGATACTACCAAAAGCGGAGAGGTTCCAAAAAAGAGTAAAGTAGCCTAAATGCCCTTGAGTATGAAGTAGACAGAGCTTAAAGTTTCCAAATTTCCCATGCCTACCAATAGCCAGATCAATATGAATAAAATACAGTCTCTAAAATGCTTGTATGCAAATGCTAGACATCTAAAAAATAAGATGGGAGAGTTAGAATATAGAGCACTAAATGAGAGATTAGATTGATTGGAATCTCAGAGACATGGTGGAAGGAGGACAACCAGTGGGACACTGTGATACCTGGGTAAAAACTATATCGTAATGATAGAGCTGATCAAATTGGTGGAGGGGTTGTGCTCTATGTTAGAGAGGGCATTGAGTCAAAACGGATTAAAGTTTTGCAGGAAACAAAATTTGCTGTAGAATCTCTATGGATTGAAATTCCATGTAAAAAGGGGAAGGCGATGGCAGTGGGGATGTACTATCGACTGCCTGGTCAGAATGAACAAATGGATGATGAAATGCTCAAAGAAATCAAGGAAGCTAACAAAAGTTACAGCACAGTAATAATAATGGGTGATTTCAATTACCCCGGTATCGACTGGGTCAGTGTCACAGCAGGACATGCTAGAGAGATAAAGTTCCTAGATGAAATAAATGACTGCTTCTTGGAGCCGACCAGAGGGGAAGCCATATTGGTCCGAGTCCTTAGTGGAACACCAGATCTGGTGCAAGAGATAAGGATGTTGGGGTCACTTGGCAATAGTGATCATAGCTTGATCGCATTTGATTTAATTAGTGGAGGAGGGATGGTAAGGAAATCCACAGTACTACCTTTTAACTTTTGAAGGGGAGACTATGATAAAATGAGGAAAATAGTTAAGAAAAAACTAAAAGGAGCAGTTGCAAAGGTTAAAGATTTACATCAAGCTTGGGTGTTGTTTAAAGATACTATCTTGGAAGCCCAGACCAGTTGTATTCCACGCTTTAAGAAAAGTGGAAGGAAGCCCAAAAAACTGCCAGCATGGTTTAAAGGTGAGGTCAGAGAGGCTATTGTTGCCAAAAAAGCATCTTTCAGGAAATGGAAAAAAGAGCCAAATGACGAAAACTGGAAACAGCACAAGCACTGTCAAGTTAAATGCAAGGCATTGATAAGGCAGGCAAAGGGAGAATTTTAGAAGAAGCTCACTGTGGAAGCAAAAACGCATAATAAAGACTTTTTCAAGTATATTCATAGCAAAAAACCTGTGAGAGAGTCAGTTGGTCCATTAGATGATAGAGGGGTTAAAGGGGCACTAAGAGGCGACAAGGTTATAGTGGAGAGACTGAATGAATTCTTTGCTTCGGTCTTTACTGAGGAAATATGTAGGGATGTTACCCATGACTGAAGTGGTATTTAAAGGTGCGGAAGAATTGAAGGAAATATCGATACATCGGGAAGATGTCTTACAACTATTAGATAAACTGAAGAGTAGCAAATCACCTGGGCCGGATGGTATACACCCAAGGGTGTTGAAAGAACTGAAATATGATATTGCAGACCTGATATTAGTAATCTGTGAAATATCATTAAAATCATCTATAATACCTGAAGATTGGAGATGGCCAACGTAATGCCAATTTTTAAAAAGGGTTTTAGGGGTGATCTGGGAAACTACAGACCAGTGAGCCTGATGTCAGTACCAGGGAAAATGGTAGAAACTATCATAAAGAACAAAATTGCTGAACATGGCTTTAGACAAGGAAGATCTTATCTTACTAATCTGTTATGTTTTTTTGAAGGTGTGAATAAACAGGTAGACAAAACTGAGTTGGTTGATATAGTGTATTTGGACTTTCAGAAAGCCTTTGACAAGGTCCCTCAGCAGAGACTTTTGGCAAAACTAAAGAATCATGGGATAGAAGGCAGTGTACTATTGTGGATCAGGAACTGGTTAAAAGATAGAAAGCAGAGGGTAGGGTTAAATGGCCAATTTTCCCAAAGGAGAAAGGTGAATAGTGGTGTACCCCAGGGATCTCTGCTAGGTCTGCTGCTTTTTGACATAAATGATCTGGAAAAGGGAATAACGGGTGACACAAAAATATTTAAAGTTGTTAAAATCCATGAGGATTGTGGAAAATTCCAAGAGGATCTTGATAAATTGGAAGACTGGGCATCAAAATGGCAGATGAAATTTAATGTGGACAAGTGCAAAGTTATGCACAACCCAAACTATGGTTACACGATGCAAGGTTCCATATTAGGAACCATCACCCAGGAAAAAGATTTAGACGTCATTGTGGATAACATGTTAAAACTCGCCGCCCAGTGTGCAGCGGCAACCAAGAGAGCAAATAGAATGCTAGATATCATAAGGAAAGGAATGGAAAATAAAACAAAGGATATTATAATGCCTCTGTTTCCTTCCACTGTACAATCGCACCTTGAATATTGTGTGCAATTCTGGTTGCCGTATCTTAAAAAGGATATAGTGTAATTAGAAAAGATTTAGAGAAGAGCCATCAAAATGGTAAAGGGGATGGAAGAAAGGCTAAAAAGGTTAGGGCTCTTTCACCTGGAAAAGAGATGGCTGAGGGGAGATATGATAGAAGTCTATAAATTAATGAACAGAGTGGAACGGGTAAACGTAGATCGATTGTTTACATTATCAGAATATAGAAAGACTAGGGGACATGCAATGAAGCTACAGGGTAAACTATTTAAGACTAATAAAAGAAAATATTTTTTCACTGAATGTGTAATCAAACTCTGGAATTTGTTACCAGAGGATGTATTAAAAGCTGTTGGTGTAGCTGGGTTTAAAAAAGGTTTGGACAAGTTCCTGGAGGAAAGTCCCATAAACCATTTTTAAAAAGGGACCCAGGATATCACTGCTTGTCCCAATACAAGCATTGTGGAACCTGTGTCTCTTGGGGAAACTGTTAGATACGTATGACCTAGATTGGCCACTGTTGGAAAGAGGATACTGGGTTTGATGGACCTTGGTCTGACCCAGTATGGCATATCTTATGTTCTGGGAGGGTGGCTTAAAGCCCTGTGGGTTACTCCACCTAGACATTGGCCATTTCCCTGGATCAGCACATGCTGGCTCTCAAGAGGAGTTTGGCCATGCTCCTGGCAGCCTTGGTACTGATAGTATCGAGAGCTCCAGGAGTGAAGGCTTCGGCATCAATCCTACAGCCACGTGTATTGACAGTGATGCTGGCCCTCAAACCAACATTGTCAGAGCCCCTTAGGCCAATGCCTTTGTTGGAACCGTTCGATACCACTGGAACCCAACAGGATCACTTGTCATAATTCTCGATTCCAATGCCTCCGAGCATCGGTATCGGCATCAAATCTTGATGTCTATGAAGCATCGAAGTCACAGACTTCTTCTTCTTTCCAGGCTCTGATTCCAGTTCTTCAGAATCTGATAAGAAATCACTCAATTCCCATGAACTACCAGACATCCCTTTGGACCCTTCATCCCCTTGCAAACGGCGTCAGTTCCTAGCAGAAGATTTGTCCTTTCAGGACTTCATACGGGACATGGCAGCAGAGCTTGCCATCACAGTAGCCTCAGAAAAAGAAACAAGGGCAGAGGACTTGGAGATATTTCAGTATCCTCCCACACAGGGTTGGCCCAAGGGGGGTGCGGGGCCATGTGCGGAGACTAGTTGCGGGGCCTCATTTGCTCCCGCATCAGATATAAGACAGTCTTAAACATATTCGAAATCAAACACCGGACCTCAGCACTCAGCCTACAACTACTCATACAACCCGACATCATCAATACACCAAAAGACTTCACCAAGGTGTGCAAGAACACCACAAGAAGAGCTCTATCGCTGGCGGCACCTGCAATATGGAACACCCTCCCTGATGACCTACGATCAACAGAAGACATCAAGGACTTTCAGAAACAGCTCAAGACGACGCTCTTCATTGAGCACTATGGTGATATCACGTAATTCTGCCAGCCAGCTCCCAGACTACATACCAGCCCCCCTCCCTTTCTCACTCATGTATATAGCATTGTAAAGTAGCGCACGAATCAACGCCAACTTACATACACACTCATTCACTGTATAACACTGCATGCACACACAAATGTCAATATAATTCGATTGGTTGCTGTGTACACCGCCTTGATTACAGGAGAAGATAAATAAATAAATAAATACATAAATATTTGCATATTGTTACCATACACTAACTTTTAGTAAACATGCCTCTTAATGAGTGTATGGATAAAGAAAGACTAAAAGATTTCTACATTACTATAATCCAGTGCCAACCGCCAGGCACATTAGGAACTACTACAAACACTGCCCATTTAGAACCAATAGCAAACCCGCCGTATCCTAACAGCACTACCAGGACTCACAAAGCACCATACTCTACCTATCAAAAGGCAACACTGCAAATATTAAACCAATACATTTCAGAGAATAACAATACATGAGCTACTAGGGAAAGAGAACAAGTGGAACTGTCAAATAGGAATTACATAAACAGAATACCTCAGCTCAGTTACACATGCAGAACATAGACCATCACCAAACAAGGAATCACAATTTAGAAACAGGAAGACAAAATTAAACTGGGAACCCCAAAAGCCAAACTTGGAATGTACAACAACACTGTACAAATAAAACTATAAATTAATTTCCTCTTGTACTAAACAAAGCGCAGATGTTAATGATGCACATTTCCCAGAGCTGACATATTCCAGTTAATAAATTCAAAATAAAGAGATATTTTTCTGCCTTTTGTGCATTTTTTTTTCAGTTGCAATTGCTCCAGCCACTTTCTTCTGGTTTCTTCGTGTCTTCTGCTAACTCTCCATCGTCTGCTGTCCATTTGTCCTTTCTTCTCTCTTCTAGTTTGTTTCCATTCTCTCTCTAAATCTGCTTTAACATACTAATCTTTCTCCTTTTGCTCTTTCCTCATTCCTATTTCATCCACTCAAAACTTACCCCTTCATCCTCAATCCCCACTTGCTCTCCCAATACCCGGCCAATTGTAGATTTTTCTTCCCTCCCACACAAAATATTTTTCCTCTGTCCATTTCACTCTCCCAGCTCCATCCCATTCTATTCCTCCCCCAACATCAGCTCCCTTCCAGGTTCAGCCCCACCCAGCATCCGCTCCCTTCTAGTCCCCGCATCAGTTCATTTCCAGTCCTAGCCCCCCGTCAGCCCATTTCCAATCCTATCCTAGCCACACCATCAGCCCATTTCCAGTCCTATCTCCCCCATCCACTTCCAGTCCTATCTGAGTCCCTCCATCAGCTCATTTCCAATCCCAGCCCTCCTTCAGCCCATTTCTAGTCCTTTCCTAGCCCCACCATCAGCCCATGTCTAATCCTAGCTCCTCTCCACTCAGCCCATTTCCAATCCAAGCCCCCCATGAGCCTACTTCCAGTTCTAGCCCCTCCATGAGTCCATTTCAATCCAAGCCCCCACCACAGCCCATTTCCAATCTTAGCACCCCCCCCCAACAGCCCATTTCCAGTCCTATCCTAGCCCCTCCATCAGGATTACCCATCAGCCCCGGCAGGTTTAACAGAGCCGCGAGGGAGAAACTGTCTTCACGGCTCTGAAAGCCACCACTGATAGAGCTGATGCCGGGAGGGCTCTGCCGGGCAGGGGGGGCTCCGCGGGATGCTTGATTCTGCTGCTGCCATGGCAGCAGCGGCAGCAGCAGTCAGTTTGTTTGTTTTTTTAAGTCTATGGGCTGATGCAGAATTTTGTTTGCGTGGGGCCACCTGAAACGCGGGGCCCTGTGCAAACAACATTCTTGCTCAATGGACGGGCCGGCCCTGCTCCCACACCCAAGCAGGGTGATTCCTACAGGATCTTATGTATCCTATGCATCCTACTGGCCCATCGAATCCTACAAGATCTTATGCTCAGTATGTGGGAAGCCCCGCTCACAGTTCTGCCTGTCAGCAAGAGGCTTGATACCATGTACCAAGTACAGGAGTGCCCAGGCTTTCAGAAACCTCAACTTCTCCGCCACTCAATGTGGTGGAATCGGCGATGCGCCGAATCAAGAACTAGAAAAATCATTCATCCATGTTGCCTGGTAGTGACTCGAGAACGCTGGATGCTTTTGGGCATTGATTCTTCCAGGCATGTATGCTGGCCTCTAGAATAAACTCGTACATGCTGTACATGGGCATGTTTCTCAAGGATGTCACCAGAGATCTGGAGACTTTTGCCCCCATGCTTTCTGACGATAAGCAAAGTGTATTCCAGATACTCATCAAACAAGGCCAAAATACTTTGAAGTTTATTACTAGGGCCTCTTTTGATACCTTTGAATCAACCAACAGAGCTTCAGCAGTCTGCACTGGGGCTCTCAGAATGGCCTGATCTTGAGCAATGGGTCCAGGACAAACTGGCTAATATTCCATGCACTGAAGAAAACCTCTTTGGAAAAGATTGGCGGGAGAAGGCCGAGGAGATTGAGACTGATGATCTCACCCTAAAACATCTTCCCAGGAAGACAGCTGACCCAGCCAAGAGGAAGGCTCTTCCCAAGAAATTTTTCTATTCTAAAAAGAAGAGCTACTGTCCTTACCCACAGTCTACTGATTATCAGCCTTAGCATCGTCAGCAGAGAGAGCAGGGCCCTTGCCAGCCTAAAAAGCTCAAGGCTCCTAAGCCTCAACCAGCTGCTGGTTTTTGACTCCTTCCTGGAGAGCATTGACAATCTGCCCCAGAGGGACCTCAGCCCCTCCACATAGCCAGCGAACTCTGACACATTGGCCACATGTGGCACCACATAACATAAAGAGCAGTGGACACTCCAGATTGTCTAAAGAGGTTATCAACTTCACTTTGAAACCTTACGCCCAAACTGCTTTACAAGGGATTATACCACTCAACCCCTTGAAAGCACTCTCTTAAAAGAAGAGGTGACCACCCTGTTCCCCCAAGGTGCCATAGAAAGAGTTCCTCCTCCTCAAGAAAGGATGGGCTTCTACTCTCCATATTTTCTCATTCCAAAAAAAATGGGAGGATTCAGACCCATCTTGGATATCAGAGAACTAATCAAATTCATCTTCTGAGAAAAATTCAAAATGATTTCTCTAGGAACTGCACTTTCCTTGCTGCTTGCAGTAATGGAGATGCGGTCTCATCCCAAGGCCGTTTTTACTAACCCTATAAGACAAACTAAGGGGCATGTTTACTAAATGGCGGTAAGGGAGCAAGTGTGCCGTTAACACCTGTTATTGGCATCCTTGCCCCCTTAACACTGTGATACCGCTGCATTAACGGGTGCAAAAAGGCTCCTGCAGCGTTACGCGAACAGGAGGTAGAGAGTGGACGTTGACAGTGGGTTCTCCCTTAATGTCTGTTGCACAACAGGTGTTAAAGTCCTTTAATGCTGGGAACCCTGACGCCAAGTAAAACCTCGCAGAAAGGGTGTATTTCAATGGGAGAGAGACTATTCAAACATCTGCAATGTGATCTACACACAGGGGAAACCAAGACAGTGGTAGTAGTGCTCCATTAGCAGCAACATCATAGTGACCAACTATGAAAAGCCACCATATTGATGCTGCAAATGGGGCAAAGGAGATCCCATGTGGGTGATGCAGTGGGGGTTGGTGGTGCACAAGGATGACCAAGCAGATACCCAGGGGGAACATCTGTGATGGCCAGCATGACCCCACAGTGGCAGTGGCAGCGGCAGCACACAGACATGCTGCTGCTGTTGAAAAGGTCATATGCAATAATGTGCTGGGCCAAGATAGTCCTGCTGGCACCCAGCCCCGCTACTGCCAAAGCCGTCTCAGAAGGGACAGGCTGACAGCGGCAGTGGCAGTACTCCTAAAGGGGGCTGCTGAAACAAAGGTACTGGGGTGCATGTCTTCGCCTCCCCCACAAGAGATGAATTGGTGGTAGCCAGGGAAGGGGGGAAGCAGTGGCAAGTGGGGGGGGGGGGCAGCACAACCAGCCATGCGTGTCACTGCTACCCCAACTGGTCTTGCTTCCCCAGGTGCCTGCCTAACCTGCCCAGTTGATGGGCCAGCAATGCACCCCACCCTCGCTGACATCATGGTGTCATGTCAGCATGCTATGTGTGCAGTGGTGCCGGGTGCTGTGCACCCCCCTCAGCAGCAGACAGAGGCTCTGACCTGGCCCTGTGTGTCAGGTGTGATGCCACATTTGCCTATGTTACCCTGAGGACAAACAGTCCAGCCACAGGAACAGTGCTGCATGTGATGATACCACAGCACTGAGGCTGGACAAAGCAGGACATGTGCCCACACCCCAGTAGAGGAGGTCTGGAGTGGCAGGATGAGCCCTGCTGCACAGATGCAACAGCAGGGACGCCGCCTGCAGCTCAGAACCAGTGTGTTTGCCATGATGACAGAGAGGGATGTGGCGGCCAGCAGGCCACCACCAGTGACCATTGGCCAATGCCACCGGTCCATATAAGGGAATGGAGCACCTATGCCATTGAATGGAATGCCCCTACCCCCACATAATGAGTGGATATGTGCATGTATGGGGGACATATGGGTGCTGCTGAAGGTCTACCCTGAAACTGGAGAACAAGGCATGTCTGGGGCAAAATGTCAACCCAGCAACCTTACCTGCACGATGAAAACACTACTACTACCATGTTACATCTGTCTTGAAGCACTACAAGGCATATGCAGCACTGGACAAACACATAAGAAGATAGTCCGTGCCTGAAGAGCTTACTATGAAGTGATGACAGGCAGTTCAATACAAGGGTACAATAGGGGGAGGAGACATCAGAGAAACAAGAGAGAAGGATCCAACAGCAGCTCCAAAGAAGTATGCCTTCTGCATGTATATGAAGAAGAAGAGAAAGAAGATATGACATAAGAATAGAGGATGCTTGCACCAGACACAAGGAGCAGCAAGGTGAAAGAAGGGAAGTCAGGAGATGACAATAGAAGAACAGGGCATAGAGAGGAGATAGGGTGAGGAAGTGTGAACCCTACGGGAAGGGTTGCAGGGATAGATGATAGATGAAAGGTGCGGAGGGGCAGTACAGGGGATGCATTTATAGGTTAGCTGAAGATGTTTGAGATGGATAAGTAAACATATGGGGAGTCAGTGAAGCAATATCAGGAGAGTGTGTTAGGACTGGGGGACGATGAACCATGCAGCAGAGCTCTAAAGTGATGGATGGTGAGAGAGATGACTCCAAGGGAGACCAGCCAGGAATAGGATGCAGGTGCAAGATGGATGGTACCTCTAGTGTAGACACAGGTTTTAGTCCTGCGTTGAGAGAGCAAAGTGCTCTGTGTGAACTGAGGACTTTTATTTATTCATTTAGTTTTTTTTTATACCGCGCTCTTTAGAATCAGCGCGGTTTACAAGTAACAAATTGTACAATGCAGGCTGCAAAACATACATTGATTTTTACAGAGAACAGGTGTTGCAACTTGGGTTCAAACAGTGGTAACTATATACAGCTGAGCGATATGTCGCAGATATGTTTCTGTCGAAATTGCATTATAAGTACGTCAATATGACGTCTGTGTGCTTGTGGTGTCATCATGATGGGTGGGAGGATGTGCTGGGTTGTGTTAAGTCACCGATGTGGGCGTAATGTTGTAGGAATAGATGGCGCTTTAGAGCCTTCCTGAAATGCGTGAGGTCAGTAATCGCTCAGATAGTGGTTGGGAGGGCATTCCAGAGTGTAGGTTAGAGTACAAAAGCTCTGTTCTTTTTTGCAAGGGAGCATTTTGTTATTGCATTGGGGATTATGAGTGTGTTGGTAGCGAATGACCTTCTCGATCTGTTCAGCGGGGTGGGGTGGACCAGGTCTGTGAGGGAGTTGGAAGTTGTTAATGGCTTTGAAGGTCATCAGTAGTACTTTGAAAGTGAGCCTGCAGTGGATCAGTAGCCAGTGGAGGTGTTTCAAGATTGGGGTTATGTGATCTCTTCTGGAGGCTCCATGCAGGATGCGGGCCGTGGTGTTCATTGCTAGTTGTAGTGGGTTCAGTGGGTTCTTAGGGAGTCCATGCAGAATGGCATTGGCATAGTCGAAGTGTGGGGTTACCAGTGCTTGAAAGATCGTCCGGAAGTCCTCAGACTCCAGTAGGGGTAGTAGGTGGTGGATAGTCTGTATTTTGTGGTAGATTGCCTTAATGGTGTTGCTTATATGTGCTTTCATGTCGAGTTGTTGGTCTAAGGTGATACCCAAGTAGCAGATGGTGGGTCTGCTCGGGAGTTCAGCTTCTCTCACTTTGATCAAAGTGGAAGGGGTAAAGGATTGGTTTCTGGTGATGAATAGGACATCCGTCTTGTTGAAATTAATTTTGAGGCTTTGCATGTGGAGCCAGTCAGTGACAGCATCGAAACATTTTGTTAATGGCGAGAAGTCAGGCTGGTCAATAGAGAATGGAGTGAAGAATAGGACATCGTCGGCATTCACCAGGCAGGAGATATTGAAGGAGCGGATGATTTCGCAGATGGGCTGCATATATATGTTGAAAAGGAGGGCTGAGAGTGAGGAGCCTTGGGGGACGCCTTGCTTTGTTGAAAAGGTTCCGTACCTGTTGCCATCTGTCTGCTAGGTATGACTTACACCAATTTAGAGCAGAGCCATGGATTCCCTTATCTTGGAGGCATGTAAGGAGCATCTCGTGGTTGACTGAGTCGAATGTCGCGGCAATGTCCATGAAGATTAAGGCAAATCCTTGTCTGATGTTGTCCATCCCTGTGATTAAGGTGCTGAGTAGAGTGCTGAGAAGTGTCTCAATGCCATGGTATTCTCTGAAGCCATTCTGGCAAGGGTCGAGAGGAGCAGTAGTCTCGACATGGTGCTGGATTTGGCGTTTGACGACCTTCTCAATTATCTTGGCCAGCATGGAGATGCTGGAAATCGGTCAATATGATTCTACCTTCTGGGGGTTCAGCTTGTTGTTCTTTAGTAAGGGCTGGATGGATGTTTGTTTTAGAGTCGGTAGGAAAGCCCCTGTTGAGAAGGAGAGTACCATGATCTTGACTAGGACTGGGCTGAGTTTCGCCCACATTGATCTTATCCAGAATGCTGGGCAAGGGTCATTGGGAGCTGTGGTGGTGTTGGAGGATGTGATGATGTCCTCGATGCAACTCTTGGAAGGGGAAGTGAAGGAGGTCAGTGGTGTTAGGTGGTGTGATTTGTGGTCTGATGTGGGATTGGTGGCAGCGTTGGTTAGGCTTGTTTTGGCTCGTAGGTAGTCAGCAAATTCCTGAGGATGTATAAGAATTCTCCAAATGTGCAAACCCAGTCATGAACAGCCATCTGATGCACCAGTGCATCCACGTCAGCAAAATCTATCTTTAAGATATGACATCATGGCCTGACCGCACCATGGCCTGTGATGTGTGTGCATGCCTGTTGCATGGGCTGTCCCCTGAATGGACATATCCCATGTGTTTCAACGAAATGTCAGTTCCACCAGCAGCATCAGCAGCCTGTGCAGCATACAGAATAAACAATACATCTCCATCTCACACCTGTCAAACACACATTGTCAGACAGTTATGACCCAGGGCCTGCAATGATCCAGCAGGTCCTGGGTCATACTTGCAGTCGTTGCAACCCATAATGACCCGTGCAGCTAGGGACTACACACCTATCAGCTGCACAGACAGGCTACACTACCCAGGCCTGAATTTATTTATTTATTTTTATTTATTTAACAGTATTTATATACCACCTTTACCTTAAATCAAAGTGGTTTACATTAAACTCTGTCACTGAACTCAACATTGTAACAAGGTGTTTTGAAAAGTCTATAACTTGGAGACACCATGGTGCCATAACAGTATGTCTCTATAAGTTATTTTTACATGTGTAAACTATTTATAGTTTACGGTCATGTTGTATGATTATGGACATTGTTTACTAGTCATTGTCCAGGTCTGTTGTGATGTTGCCGAAATGATCAGTGAATATGAATGTCTTCAAAAATGTCCTGAATTCTTTAGCATCATTCGTGTATCTGATATTGTTTGGTAGGGAGTTCCATAGATTTGACGCATATAGTGAAAAGGCTCTATTTGAAGTGATCTGCTTCGTTTTGGAGAATTCCTTTGGTGTGGTTAATGTGTTTTTATTGTTTGTTTTAGACATGCGGTTTTCCAGTTAGAATTTTAGTAGATCTTGGAGTGATTCAGCTGTTTCTTTCTAGAGCATTTTGAATACCAATGGTGTTGCAGGCTGAAAGCACCGGCATATCAAGCAGGCATTAACAATGTGCATGCATTGCAGAGAGCACTAAGGGCACCTGCACAATGAGCGCACGTTATGAATGCTTGAACAGATAAGGATAAGGCAGTGGAAGGTTGGAATGGCAACCAACACCACTTTTGCATATTGCTGTGAGCAGGGGCGGCCCAAGGGGGGTGCGGAGCCATGTGCGGAGACTCAGTGCGGGGCCTCATTTGCATAAGGGGCATCATTTGCATAAATATTTGCATAATGTTACCATACACTAACTTTTAGTAAACATGCCTCTTAATGAGTGTATGGATAAAGAAAGACTAAAAGATTTCTACATTACTATAATCCAGTGCCAACCGCCAGGCCCATTAGGAACTATTACAAACACTGCCCATTTAGAACCAATAGCAAACCCGCCATATCCTAACAGCACTACCAGGACTCACAAATCAGCATACTCTACCTATCAAATGGCAACACTGCAAATATTAAACCAATACATTTCAGAGAATAACAATACATGAGCTACTAGGGAAAGAGAACAAGTGGCACTGTCAAATAGGAATTACATAAACAGAATACCTCAGCTCAGTTACACATGCAGAACATAGACCATCACCAAACAAGGAATCACAATTTAGAAACAGGAAGACAAAAATTAAACTGGGAACCCCAAAAGCCAAACTTGGAATGTACAACAACACTATACAAATAAAACTATAAATTAATTTCCTCTTGTACTAAACAAAGCGCAGACGTTAATGATGCACATTTCCCAGAGCTGACATATTCCAGTTAATAAATTCAAAATAAAGAGATATTTTTCTACCTTTTGTGCATTTTTTTTCAGTTGCAATTGCTCCAGCCACTTTCTTCTGGTTTCTTCGTGTCTTCTGCTCTCTCCATCGTCTGCTGTCCATTTGTCGTTTCTTCTGAATTCTAGCTTTTTTTCCATTCTCTCTCTACATCTGCTTTAACATACTAATCTTTCTCCTTTTGCTCTTTCCACATTCCTATTTCATCCACTCAAATTTTACCCCTCCATTCTCAATCCCCACTTACTTTCTCAATACCCGGCCAATTGTAGATTTTTCTTCCCTCCCACACAAAATATTTTTCCGCTCTCCATTTCACTCTCCCAGCTCCATCCCATTCTAATCCTCCCCCAACATCAGCTCCCTTCTAGTTCCAGCCCCACCCAGCATCCGCCTCCTCCTCCCCTTGGTGTTGCTCCTTTACCATCTTTTATTTTTGCCATCTTTTAGCTATGTCATCTGACTGAGCAAGATGGCACCCTTGGGCGGGAAGGGGACCACGCATATGTGGTGGCATCTCCAAAAGGCTTTCTTTGAAAGCTGGGGGGATGCTTCCACGAGGGCTCTGTCGGTGCCGATGTCACCCATATGTGAGGACTGATTCCTGCTGACCCCGGAGAATACCTGTTACAGGTGAGTAACTACGCTTTCTAAGCACTTTTTTTACACATTTAGTTGCTGTGCTGTAAAAGAGTAGGGGATTCAGGATGTACTAATGACATACATTTATGCTCTGTTATCACATTCTGACAAAAGCAGCTCTGCATTCTAGACTTTGATACATTGTTATATTGTTTTTAAACAGGTGATTCTAACCACATTATGGAGTATGCTGGCATTCCCCTAATTTCTAACAAAGTTTGTAATGAAAAAAGTGTGTATGGGAGTATCATAAGCCCCTCCATGCTCTGTGCTGGCTATTTGGAAGGTGGGGTGGACACCTGCCAGGTATGGAATTATTTTAATTATTATCATGCTAATTATATAGATTAAGAAACATATATACTAGTTTTTTTCACCATATATACAAAGGGAGCAATAATTAAATTGCCTGCGTTGGTGCAAATAACACTTACAGGGGGATATTCAGCAGCGGTGGCTAACACGGATTCAGTGACTAGCTCTTGCCACTGAAACCTACACCCAGATATTCAGTGCCAGGATCATATCTGGGTCACGGCATTGAATATCCAGGTTGTTCAGATTGCCTGGAAGTTAACCGGGCAGAGACTCAATATCGCTGCTGCTCAGTTATGGCTGGGTGCCATCCCAATGCTAACCAGTTAGCATCAGGGCATGCAGCAACAGCACCCGGTGATATTCAGCTGCTCTAAACACGCTAGTGCCACTGAATATCCTGGATGAGGGGATTAACACGGTTAGCAGAATTTGTACCAATAATTTCAGAAAGACCAGTGCTTTCTTTCCCTAGGAAACAAGGTGCCGGTATTCCCATGGATGGTGCAGGGTAAGGAGCGAACTTTACTGGAGGGAGAAGCTGTACTTGGCCTGTACTATTACTACTGCGTTTCCTCATAAGCTTAAATTCAGTTGGAAGACAAACAGGGTGGCAGAAAAGTGAACATTATGCTCGGGACAGTGTTTTATGGAGACAGCTCTGGACTGTGCTTCACTTGCAGACCAGTGAGCAGTGCAGGTAGCAGCAAAGAAGGTTCTGATACTCCATACTGATACATACACCTAAAAAACAGAAAGCCCCGAGCAAAACTACATACTGTATTTAGTTTTGCTTTGCTAAATTCCCAGGGGATAAAATAACTGCAGAGATTTGTTCTGATTTTTCTGTGGACACTTTTCACAAGGAAAACAATGTCCATAGATTTGAAAATGGAAAACTATGAGCATTATTTCCTCCACCAGCCTAATACCACTCATGAGAATTCCTCCAAAGCATGTTTTTACCTGTACAGAGAAGTGTAATTTTGAAAAAAGTCTGCAATAATATATTTGATTATTCCCCTCTCCATGGGAATAAACCCCTACTACATCAGGTTCTAAATTAGATATAGCAGGTCATGCCTTCCCTGGTAAATGTTTGGAGCAGTTTGAAATTGTATCTCAATCTGCTTATGTACATATCTATAGACACACATACAGGGTGTCTACCTTATTACTGTTTGTCCTCAAAAATTACCAATCATAAAACAAACCACCTACTAACTATACTTCTACAAGTTTTATCTTTTGAGAAATAAGATAAATTCACAAGACAAATATGCTTAAGATTCTAGTTGATTTTCCTTGTGTACTTCATACAAGAAAAGCTTATGCAATCCATGACAGCTCAGACCTGACTCACAATGCCTGGCTCTAGCTCAGCTCCGTGTAAAGCTGAGTGTCACCAGTTGTCATGCATTTGTATGTATGGCAGAAAATAAAGAAGTTGTATATACAGAAATAAAAGTTAATAAATAACAATAACAAGTTAGTCATTTTTATTGGACTAATATAATACATGAGAATCCAAAATGTATGTAGGGAGTATAGCTTAGAAATGGAACCCCCAAAGTTGGGCTATCCACAGCTTCCAACCTATTTCACAAAAAGCCCACTGAATTAGAAGACTTTTGTAAAACATGTATAGGGCAGTATGGAAATGGATGTGTATTTTCCTAAACATGCAGCAGGAGCAAGTACTACTTGCTTTATTCAACCATCCCCAACAAAGAGGGAATGCTCACCTCTCTTCCAGACCCCTTCAGCCTCCCCTCCCCCCTTCAATTTGTATATAGTTCCTTGTACATAGCTCACAGCGTATCTAGCTCACCTTGAAATCATTTATACATTACACATACTCATACACTGTCGATTCAGTCACTGCATGCCCACTCCCACAGCCTCGTGATTTGTTTGATGTGTAAACCGCTTTGATTCTAGGATAAAGTGGTATATAAATCCTTTAAAATAAATAAATTAATTAATTAATTAACTAGATTCATTGGGGATGGGTGAAGAAAGACCATAGGTAAGTAAAACATTAAATACCTCTGTAGAAATGGGTAAAAGAGGCAACATCTGGAAAGCAGTGTGCATTAATGTCCATAGTATGGTAAATAACATTCCAGATGTAGAGGCTTTAATGGAAGAGGATTTAGTGGAGGTTAGGGGGATATGGTGCACAGAGAACCATTATTGGGATGTAATTATACTGGGTTATAATTTATTCAGAAAGGACAGGATAGGAAGAAGGGGAGGAGAAGTGGCACTATATGTAAAAAATAATATTAAAGCTACAGAATTACAGGGAAGGAAAAGGCACTGTGGGTTAAACTGGAAAAATTGAATGGAACATCCATTTGTATTGGTGTGATATACAGACCTCCTTCACAGGCAGAAGAACTGGCGAGAGATTTAATTGAAGACATTCACAGTATTGCTGTGAAAAGAGAAGTTCTTCTGATAGGTGATTTCAATATGCCGGATGTTGATTGGCACATCCTGGCTGCTGTATCATCTAGAAGTAAGAAGATCCTGGATTCTCTACAGGGAGAACTATTCCAGCAACTAGTAACAGAACCCACAAGTGAGGGGCCATACTGGACCTGATGCTTACCAATGGGAAGAGTTTTCCATGTTCTATTGAGTGATCACTAGATGGTGTGATTCAGTGTTAGACTAGAGCTGATAAAGTTCATTCAAAAGTGAGGGTCCCAGACTTCAGGAAAACCAACACTGCCAAGATGGGACAATACTCAAGGCAATGGGATGGTAACACCTGGGGGGATATAGTGAGTAAAACTAAAGGGGATATTTAAAGGGTAACAAACCTTTTTGCTAGGAAAATAAATAAATCTAAAAGGAAAAGGAGCCATTATGGTTTTCAAAAGATGCAGTTGAAAAGATGAAGAAAATGAGGGTGGCCTTCATAAAATACAAGAGATCACAGAAAGAGGAAGACAAACATCAATATTTGGGAAAGCTAAGAGAAACTAGGAAAGGAGTCAGAAAATCAAATATACAAATTGAAGAAACAAAAGCCAATGCAGTAAAATGGAGGGGGGGGGGATAAACATTTTTTTTCTGATATGTTAGTGAGAGGAGGAAGTGCAAAAGTGGTATTGTCAGACTCAAGGGTGAAAGGGAGAAATATGTGGAAGCTGATGAGGATAAAGTAGAATTGCTTAACAAAATATTTGTGCTCTGTGTTCACAGATGAAGGCCAGGAGTAGGATCTCAGAAAACACCCACAAATAGGACAGAAATGAGGGGGATTGTGAATGATTTTCAGAAGACTGTGTGTGTGAGGAACTAGCTAAAAGTAGACAAAGCTAAAAGTAGATTTGGCCGGATAGAATACATCTAACAGTACTGAAGGAATTTAGGGAAGTTCTAGCGGCTCCACTGTCTGATCATTTCAATGCTTCTTTAGAGTCGGGAGTAGTCCCAGAGGACTGGAGAAGGGCACATGTTCCCTTTACAGAAAAGCAGATAAGGTTCAGAACTACAGGCCAGTTAGTCTGACCTCTGTAGTGAGTAAATTAATGGAAATGCCGCTAAAACAGAGGATAGTGAGGTTTCTGGACTCCAATGGATTGCAGGATCCAAGGCAGCATGGTTTTACTAGAGACAGGTCTTGTCAAACAAATTTAATTAATTTCTTTGACTGGTCGACTCGAGAGTTGGACTGAGGCAGGGATGTGGTATACTTAGATTTCAGCCTTTGACACTGTTCCACAAAGGCGACTTATAAGGCAACAAAGGGTACAAATAAATAGAGCTCACTCGGAGGAGAAGGATGTTACCAATGGTGTGCCACAGGTTTCTGTCCTTGGTCCGATTCTTTTTAACATTTTTGTTAGTGATATTGCAGATGGGCTGTCAGGTAAATTTGCCTCTTTGCAGATTATATCAAAACCTGCAATGGAATAGACATCCAAGAAGGAGTAGTTAACATGAGGAGGGATCTAGAGAAGCTTGAAGAGTGGTTGAGAATTTGGCAGCTGAGATTAAATGCTAAAAAATGCAGGGTCACACATTTGAGCTGCAAAAATCCAAGGGAGCAATACAGTATAGGAGGGGAAGTACTTTTGTCCACAAAAGAAGAAAGGAACCTGGTCTTTATTGTTTCTGATGATCTTAAAGTGGCTAAACAGGTACAAAAGGTGATGGCAAAAACCAGAAGTATGCTTGGATACATAAGGAGAAGAATGGCCAGCATGAAGCAAGAGGTGACAGTGCCTCTGTACAAATTTTTGATGAGATCCCATTTTGAGTACTGTGTACAATTCTGGAGACCACACCTTCAAAAGGATATAAAGGAGGATGGAGGGTAACTACCAAAATGGTTAGTGGGCTGCATCGTAAGGCATATGAGGACAGACTTAAAGATCACAATATGTATACCTTGGCGAAAATGTGGGAGGGGGCATTGTGATAGAGATGTTTAAATATCTCTGTGGCATAAATTCACAGTGGGAGAACATCTTTCAATTGAAAGAGAGTTCTGCAACAAGAGGGCATAGGATTAAGATGAAAGGGGACAGACTCTGGAGTAATATGCGGAAATTGTTCATTATGGAAAGAATGGCAGATGCGTGGAATAGTCTCCCAGTGGAGGTGGTATTGATGAGCACAGTATCTGAATTCAAAAAAACATGGGACAAACACAGAGGACCTCTAAAGGAAAAAAGGGGACTATTGTAGTTGTTGCTATGGAAGGACAGACTAGATAGGCCATGTGTTCTTTTTCTGTCATCATTTTTCTATGTTTCTATTTTTCTACTTATTATGTATATAGTGCTTCTAGACATACACAGTGCTGTACACATAAAAGACTGTCCCTGCTCCACAAAGCTTATCATCTGCTAAACAGACAAAAAGGACATAAGAACATAATATATGCCATACTGGGTCACACCAAGGGTCCATCAAGCCCAGTATCCTGTTTCCAACAGTGGCCAATATAGGTCACAAGTACCTGTCAGGTTCCCAAAAGATATACAGATTCCATGCTGCTTCTCCAAAGTGTGAACTGTTGATTTTCCTAGTCCTCTTTAATAATGATTTATGGATTTTTCCTCGCAGAAACTTGCCCAAACCTCTTTTAAATCCAGAAACACTAACAGCTTTTACTACATCCTCTGGTAACGAATTCCAGAGTTTGATTATGCATTACTGAAAAAAAATATTTTCTCCAGTCAGTCTTAAATGTTCTACACTGTAGCTTCACTGCATGTCCTTCAGTCTTTTTACTTTTTGAAGTAACATAGTAACATAGTAAATAACGGCAGATAAAGACCAGTATGGTGCATCCAGTCTGCCCAGCAAGATACGGCAAGAGTAGGTACACCTGTCGCTCTGTGCAGGCCACCCCTCCCCATGTCTTTGTTTAGGGGTGGACCCACCACTCCATGTAGGACACCCCTATTTGTTGAGAAGTTAGATGGTTCAGTTTATTTTGTTTTTATCCTGTTGCTGTAAAGGGATCCACTGTCCCATGCTGTTTTGAAGTAGTAAGCAACATTTACTTGTTTTACTCCATTCATTATTTTATAGACCTCTATCATATCTCCCCTCAGCCATCCCCTTTCCAAATTGAAGAGCCCTAACCTTTTGAGCTTTTCTTTGTAGCGATATCCTTCCATACCCTTTACCATTTTTGATGCTCTTCTCTGTACCTTTTCTAATTCTGCTATATCCTTTTTAAGATATGGTGACCAGAACTGCACACAATATTCAAGTTGCAGTCACATCATGAACGATACAGAGGCATTATAATATCCTTTGTTCTAGTCTCCATTCCTTTCTTTATAATTCTTATCATTCTATTTGCTTTCTTGGCTGCTGCTGCACCCTGACAGAGGGTTTCAATGTCTTATCCATGATGATGCCTCAATCCTTTTCCTGGGTGGTGGTTCCTAATGTGGAGCCTTGTATTATGTAACTGTAGTTTGAGTTGTTCTTCCCTGCGGAATAGCGTGGTTGGACATACGGGACCCAATTCTGTCACCTGCGCTCCCCTCATATACAGAGTGTTTGTGTGGGGAGCGCTGGATGGGGGCTATGCAGGGGCGGAGCAGGGGTATGGCCAGGTGCTAAGACATACAGGGCCTATTCAGGTCAGGCCCTTGTATGTTCCCTGGCATCAGTCTGCACATCTGAATTATTCCACCCAGATGGTGGTATAAGTCCTGGGGTCCATACCAGACGAGTGCCACACACTGCCACCTACCATGCTGCCGGCCGTGCTGTGCACCTACAGTCACAATCTGGGCCATGGGGGCCTCTGGTGCCATCCAGATAGTGGCCTGCAGGTGCTGATGCAGTACATGGCTTTCCAAGTCATCAGGTAGACGGTTCATTGCCATGGTGCCAGGTTGCCACGGCTTCCTCGCACCAGCAGTGGCTTTCTGGTGTTGGGATGAGTAGCTTCCCCTACGCCAATCTCATTGGCATACGGACGTCTATATTTTATTTATTTATTTAGCCAGTTTTGTATACCGCCTTATCCTTCAATCAAAGTGATTAACACAGATTGTATGGATACATTTAACAGGAAAGGGGGTCAGACATACAAACATACATATCCCTAATTCTGCCATCATGGGTATGTCCAGGCCCTGTGGCAGCAAAATCAGGTACATCACCGAGTTGGGCGGGCTGGGTGGTCAGCTGTGTGAGAAGCAGAATCAACCTCTAAGTGCATAACTTTGCACTTGTCCAGATTAAATGTCATCTGCCATTGGATGTCCAATTTCCTAATTTATCAAGGTCCTCTTGCAGTTTTTTACAATCTTCTTGTGTTTTAACAACTTTGAATAATTTTGTGTCATCTGCAAATCTGATCACCTCACTCATTATTCACATTTCCAGGTCATTTATAAATATGTTAAAAAGCAGCAGATCCAGCACAGATCCTGGGCTACTCCACTACTCAGCTTTCACCACTGAGAAAATAGGTCATTTAGCTCTACTCTCTGTTTTCTATCTTTCAACCAGTTCCTAATCCACAATAGTACATTATCCCATGGCTTTTTAATTTCCCCAAGAGTCTCTCAAGGAGGACGTTGTCAAGGCTTTCTGAAAATCGAGATAAGCTATACCAACTCACTCACGTTTATCTACCTGTTGCTTCACACTTTCCTTGGCTAAATCCATGCTGGTTTCCTGACATTAAACCATGCCTATCTACATGTTCAGTAATTTTGTTTTTTTATAACGATTTCTACCATTTCGCTTGGTATAGATGTCAGGCTTACTGGTCTGGAGTTTCCTGGATCACCCCTGGAACCCTTTTTAAAAATTGGCATTAGATTAGATACTGTCCAATCTTTGGGATACTTCAGATGATTTTAAAGATAGCTCACAGATTACTAATAGTAGTTCTGCAATCTCATTTCAGTTCTTTCAGCACCCTGGGAAGTATGCCATCTGGTCCAGATGATTTGCTGCTCTTTAATTCATCGAGATTTGTTTTAGTTCTTCTTATACATCACCTTTAAATATCAGTTCTGGTATGGTTTCCTACATCTTCTTCAGTAAAGACTGAAACAAAAAATTATTTCAATCTCTCCGCTATGACCTTGTCCTGTCTCAGTAAACCTTTTACCCCTCCATCATCTAATAGTCCAACTGACTCCCTCACAGGTGTTTTTCTATGAATATACTTGAAAAAAATGTATTATGCGCTTTTGCTTCTATGGCAAGCTTCTTTTCAGTATTCTCTTTGCCTGCTTTATCATTGTCTTGCATTTAACTTGCCATTACTTATGCTTTTTCCTGTTTTGTCATTTGGCTCTTTTTTCCATTTTCTGAAAGATTCTCTCTTAGCTATAACAGCCTCTCTGACCTCATCTTTAAGCAATGCTGACTGTCATTTGGCCTTCCTTCCACCTTTTCTAACACATGGAATATATCTGGTCTGGGCTTCCAAAGTAATATTTTTAAATAACACTCTTAACCTTTGCCGTTGCTCCTTTTATTTTTTTCTTAAACATTTTCCTCATTTTATTATAGCCTCCTTTTTGGAAATTAAATGCTAGTGCAGTCAATTTCCTTGCTATCCTCCCTCCATTTATTAAATCAAATGTGATCATGTTATGATCACTATTACCAAGCAGCCCCAAAACGGTTACCTTTCGCATTAGATCCTGTGTTCCACTAAGGGCAAGGTCAGAAATAGCATCCCCACGTGTGGAATCCTGAACAAGCTGCTCCAAGAAGCAATAATTTACTTCATCTAGAAACTTTGGGGTATGTTTACTAAAGTGTGCTAAGATAGCATGCATTAGCGTGTGCTAACAATAGTGATAAGGTGTCTTCATGTGGAAAGCGCCCTGGGCGTAGGGGGCATAGTGGCGTAAAGCATCCTATATGTCTGTTAGTGCGCTAACGGAACCTGGTCCGGTAAGGTGACAAGCATGCACCTTAACATACAGAAAAGGCTGTCACCTCAATACAGGATAAAGGAGCAGTAATGGAAGACAATATGAAGGTGATGGATGGATGGACATGTGGCAGCACATGGATCAGATGAACCTTTGCCATCTGATATTGTTGTCAGTAAGTGGGATGTGCAGATGATACCTAAGAATAATGAGCAGTATGGTTTGCACATGTCATTGTCAGTACTGTCAGTGTTTTGCATAGGAGAGGCCTGACATTTGTCTGGGTGGAGTCAGCATACTATCGATATCATCAGCAAAAGAAGGACTGAGCATTAGTGGAGATGTGGAACAGTCACAGTAGAGATGTGTTCTATCTAGCAAGCACTTGTGCATGTTCTTGCATGTGTCACGGTGTAGCAGCTGCATGTCAAATATTGGACTGCATATGACGGCCATACGGTGAGTGTGGATCTGTGTTTCCCATGATGGTAGCAGGGAGTGTGTAATGTCTGTGCCAGTCTGACATTGGAAATGTGATGGCACACATGTGGTTTGGGTCTTTTTGTCCAAGACGTAGGTGTACCGTGGGACTCTGAAATACCATTGCAATGGGTGTGGAGGCTGCCTTAGCTGCTTCCATAACCACACAATCGACCTCATACATGTGGATGAAAGAAAGCCTCTGGTCTGTGTCTCTGTCATAATATGGAACAAGTAATGATGCATGAGGATGGCAAGAGATGGGCATTGAAGGAGTGGGATATGGTTGCATGTACAACGTATATGTTTTAGAGTTTCCAATGCCTACTCAAAGTCAGGGTGTCATATTTAATTATGTGCTGCATGTGTATGAAACATTCACTGGCCCAACATCATCAGCCCACTGCAATGTTGCATGCTAGAGGCAAAAAAGTATTACTGTCGGATATGTATGAATGCAATGTGCATGACCTATGGTAGGCCCCATTTTGGAATGGTTACATCTGTAAAGGCACATCCTGGCCTGCAGCTGACAGTATCTCCAGATGAGGGTAACAGAACCCTGATGAAAACATGTGGTATCTGAAATGTGGTCCACTCTCCAGAAATACAGTGCCTCAAGCATAATAACAAAAAATCACAGAACCTCACAGAAGATGCTGTACCAAGAAAGGGAATGTTTGTTGCATCATACTCTGCAGCTAAAGATTCTCTGCTCAGAATTACTCTAGTGCTATGTATTCACATGTGGTGTATGGTATAGAAGGGAAGATGTGCAGTTGAGGCTTTCCTAACAAGGGCTCTACAGATCAACCAACAGTAAGGATTTGAGGGTTTATTTTATTATATTAAATTGCTAGCTCTCTGACTGGGAGCTCTTAAAAGGTTTTTTTGTATATTTTTAAAGCAAGGTTACTTTCTTTTTGGTGCTTTGGTGGAACTTTCCTTGAGCACAGTAGGTTGCTGAACTCTAGTAACCTCCTCAGTTTTGGAAACTGCTAACACCTAATCAGGTGTTAGGTCCCTCCCTACCCACCCTGACTCCCACCCACCCCTAGTGAGCAGTCTTGCTTTATAGGGCACCTCCCCATTTAACAAATCACAGAGAATTGGACCAGCACATTTTGAATATAATTAAAGAGATTTAACTGCTTTTTCTCTGAAAGGACAGCTGGGAAACCGGCTGGTACTTGGTAGATCTCTCTCTTTTGCTTTAACAGATACCTAAGCTCCACAAACAGAACAATGGCTGGGAAAAATCATATCACTAAAGCTGTTGCCCCCATTACAACCTCTGCCTCGGTCCAGACAGAGGTCCTAATGCCAGTTGAAGGACTGGTTCCATGTGCAGGGTGCCTGCATGCTGAAGCTCTGAGGAAACAAGTGGAGAAACTCAGAGAGGAGGTGGCGAGGCTGAGGAGCATTCAAGACAGTGAGAAGTACATTGATGAGATGCTTCTTGCAGCAACCAAGCTCTCCAGCAGAGGAGAAGATGGGTGCCAACAGAATGTCGATGGTTGGACACAAGTCACCAGGGCCTGCAAAATCATCCAGCACCGAAGACTGCTCTGGCCAACTTCTCCAGCCCTTGAATTGAAGAACCATTATGCAGCCCTGGAAGTGGAGGAGGTGAAAGCATCCCTGGAAAGGGAAGAACCAGAGCTCAAGTACCCCAAAGTTGCAGAATCAGTGACCAGAAGGAAACGAAGGGTAGTGGTGGTTGGAGACTCTCTTCTGAGAGGTACTGAGGCGTCCATCTGCCAACCAGACTTGATGTCCAGAGAGGTATGCTGTCTGCCTGGTGCCAAAATCCAAGATGTTACAGAGAGTTTGCCGAGACTCATCAAGCCCACTGACTATTACCCAATGTTGCTAATCCATGTTGGAACAAATGATACTGCCAGGTATACCGCGGAACGTATCTGAGGAACCCTCACCCTCTTAGGGTCTGCATTCCTTCACTAAACCTGGATTCTTTATAATTATCTGTAACCTCTTAACAGGAAGGAAAAAACAAGACACAATTATTTAATTAATTGCTACAGAGCTCTGTATGGAAAAAATAATGGTGCCCTAAAATCCGGCCTCTCCATCTGAGATTCTTCAAAGATTTCTCCGCAGAGTCCCAGCTTTTTATTGAGGATTATCAGCTGACACAATTCATTTTTAATTAACATCTGGTGATATTCAGGTTACAAAAGTACATATCTAAATAGATTTTGCTGACATCTGTACCAAATTACATAAAAGCAGAAGTTACAAGGTTATTACTATATTCACTAGACTCAATAGATGTTGCTGTATTTCTACCATACAACAGAAGCTAATTAGTTACTCTTATGATATTTGCTGACTTTCTACTATTTATTCAAGATTTATTTAATTTCCAGTTACATGTTGACCTAAGGTCTAGTTCTCTAAAAAGACCATGTCGACCCAGCTAATCCTTTAGCCTATCATCTTGCAGGATAAAAGAGGATGCTCTATTGACTTTTAGAGAACTAGCCTATGTACACATAGGCTCTATTTGCTAATTCTGTGAAGCAACTATTAGAATGCAGAAGGACAGTTTTAAAGTTCCTTAAAGAGAAAAGCTCTTAATTTTACTGTAGCTTGGCTTGTAAATTTCCATGAACATATATGTCACCTATAGCTAGTTCCTACAGTCCTGTTTCATTTATAGATTCACTGCTAACGCTTCCAATTCCTATGTCCAGTATAGATCCAGAATCACTGTCCGTTTCTGGGTCCGTTAAATCCAAATTCCCATATACCGGGTGAACCATAGTGGCATACGTTAGTGTATCAGAAGCTGATTCATCCAATTCTCTTATCGTATCCAATTTGGTTTTGGGACCTGGCTTGACTAGCCCTTTTCCACAGTCCTCCCTTTGGTTCTGCTCAGAACCACATTCTTCATAAAAGGGCATTTCATGGAGTAAATTTCCAGTACTAGGAACACTTCGCAATTTAAGGACTTCAATAGTATTCGTGGTTTTAACCATGTATGAAGCACAACACTTCATAATACAGGCAAGACATATTCCTAGGAGTAGGAGGGCTACTAAGAAACCAAAGAGGCCTGTCAGTAAGGCCTTTACCGGACCTGACAAACCACCCCACATGTTTTCAAACCAGGGCCATACAGAATCAGAAGTTCCTTCTATATTATCTTTAGAGAAATGAGTTTCTTTTCTCACCTGTTCTAGGATACCAGAGACCACCTTGCTCTGTGAATCAATGAGCGTGCGGCAATGTTCGTGTACAATATTACACACACCTCCTTCCTTGGCTAGCAGATAATCCAAAGCCATTCTATTTTGGGCGGAGTAAGCAGTCAGTTTGTCCACAGTACCGTGCATGACTGTGAGAGCATCAGTCAAATCTTAAGCTGTTACTTCTATCAGAGCATAAATTCGCAATAATTGTTCACCATAACATGCTGTAGGACATATGGCACCAAAGGTACTTAACCAAACTGTCCCCGTGAAGGTGCTTACTTCCTGTTGAGTTAGCATAGTAGTATCATCTAATAATTTCCTTGCTGCACGTATATCTGCTCTATAGATATCTGCAACTCTGCGGTGACGGCTAGAAGGCATTCCAAGTAAAGTTTCATAAGGGATTAGTTTCCATGGCAGGTCAAGGGTAGCTATGACCAGACCAGTCAGCAGGCAATCGGACATAGGCTAAGGTTCCACACACAAAATAGTGACCCACCAAGGCAAGTAGTCCATCAGGCCAAATTTTATAATCTTTAGGTTCTGTAACTAGAACTTCAGTTCCAGGCCAAATATTCCTTAACCATGGGTAATAATATCCTAAATAGGGATACACATAATTGTCAACATACCCAGATGCTGAACCATCTTTGCTTTTCTGCAATCTATACTTCCCATACGTTGGAAGCCCATCCTGGTCATAATATTGTAATTCATACTGGTCAAGACGAGTCTTAAGGTCAGGGAGAACATTAACTACCCTTAAATTTGAAAGGGCTTGTACAGAATTCACTGTAGGAGAATCCATCACAAAATGCACATGATTACACAAGTACACTACCAAAAAACTGCCTCCAGTTTTGCAACTGATTCCTATAGATTTTGGGGTGCTGAATCCAGGAAAAATAGCCAAAATGTTCCATCACGTCACGTTTTCTTGCAAAATTAGATTTCTTACCCATATAAGGAATGTTCACATAATTTCGTGTTAGCCGACTGCAGTTTATTTTCTTGACCCAAAATAGAGGTTGTAATGGTTAACTAACTAGAAACACTCCCTCATGATATTTTAGAGTGTTTTGTATTCATTTTATACATTAACAGGACAATTGGGAGGCGGGGGCTAAATCCAGTACTCGCGCTGGCGCATGTTCTTTCCTGTTCGCCTCGCCTCGTTCGCTCGCTCAAACACGGTGGTTGCGACATGAACGTTCCTGTCAAATTTCAGTTTCTTGCAAGTTCATTATTACCTTTTGTTTGCTCAGTCGTAATCCAGCTTTATTCCGAAGTGGTTCACTACAGTTGTAGTTTGCAGTGCTGTGTATATGTGATGGCTCACAGAGCCAGAGGTTGCGTCAACTCTCCGGACAGTTTTTGTTTTATTTGTGGGGAATATACCGTGAAAAAGCGGCAGAGGAACATTTATTAAAAAAGTATATTTCGCCAATTTTGGTTTGAAGTTAGGCGATCAAGACAAACCGTGGGCTCCTCACAAAGTGTGCAAGACATGTGAGGAAGATCTACGCTTATGGATGAAAGGTAAAAAACAAGCATTTCGTTTCGGAATACCTATGATGTGGCGTGAACAAAGAGACCACAGCAGTGACTGCTATTTTTGCTCTTGCATTGTGAAGGGATACAACTTAAAAAATAAGAACGTAATAAGTTACCCCAACCTTCCCTCAGCAATTAGGCCTATGCCTCATAGCAACGAAGTACCTGTGCCTGAACCACCAAAATCTTTGGATCATATTTGTGTGGACGGTTCTGATCATGATGAGACTCATCAGATGGCTTTTCCCGATGAGTCCAGTACTTCCGAGTTTGAAACTGAACCAGATCCGAAACCTGAACTTTTCTCTCAAGCTGAATTGAATGATTTAGTCCGGGATTTAGGACTCCCAAAAGATGCTGCCCAACTGCTAGGTTCTCGGCTTAAACAGAAAAATCTATTGTCACCAGGAACAACTTTTTATTGGTACCGCAACCGCGAGACACAATTTTTGAAGTATTTCAGCAAAGAGGAAGATTTGGTATTTTGCAACGATATATACGGAGTGATGGAAAAGTTTAAACTCAAGTATGATCCTGCTGAATGGCGGCTGTTCATTGATTCATCAAAAGACAGCATAAAAGGTGTTCTTCTTCATAATGGCAACACATTCGCTTCAGTTCCTATTGCTCACTCTGTTATTCTCCAAGAAAAATACGAGAATTTGGCCCTGATTCTTCAGAAGATTCGTTATGATGAGCATAAGTGGATGATTTGTGGAGACTTTAAAATTCTATCCATGCTATTAGGGCAGCAATCCGGTTTCACCAAATATCCCTGCTTCCTTTGCTTGTGGGATAGCCGGGCCCGCGACCTACACTGGGGGAAAAAAGACTGGCCAATTCGGGAGTATTTGAGACCCGGTGAGAAAAATGTTCTTCATGAGAGCTTGGTACCTCGTGATAAAAATCTATTACCACCTCTCCACATTAAGTTGGGTCTCATTAAGCAATTCATCAAGTCCCTTCCAAAAGATGGTGAGTGCTTTCGGTACCTTTGCTCAAAGTTCCCCCGACTTTCTGAAGCAAAGCTAAAGCAAGGAGTGTTTGTTGGCCCTGATATAAGGAAACTCATTTCAGATGGAGCATTCGCTGAAACGATGTCTGAGAAGGAAAAAGAAGCCTGGGATTCCTTCAAGGATGTTGTTCTCAAATTCTTGGGGAACAGGCGGGATGAGAACTATAAGGATATTGTTGCCAGGATGCTCAATGCCTTCAAAGAACAAGGCTGTAACATGAGCCTGAAAGTCCATTTCTTGCACTCCCATGTGAACTACTTTCCCGAAAACCTGGGGGCGTACAGTGAAGAACAAGGTGAAAGGTTTCACCAGGACATCAAGGACGCAGAGAGAAGGTACCAAGGAAGATGGAACACCACTATGATGGCTGATTTCTGCTGGTTGCTGCTGCGGGAAACCCCAGATGAAAAATACGCCAAGCAGCGCACCAAGAGAAGCATTCGGGGGAAGAAGAAACGGGCCCACCAGGAGATTGATTGACCCAACAATGACTTTAAAATCTAAACTGTGTTGACAAATATCGTGTTTTTACTAAACTTTGAAATAAAAATTTGCTAGTTATTACCACAGTGTCGGATCTCATTTATTAGAATTTTATTTTCACACCATCGGGTGTTTGTCTTCATGTATTGCAATGGTGCGGTTTGCGTTTTCTATTCTTACATACATACCTGTACAACATTTTTTGCACATTTCTTTGCTTTGCTTAGTGTCTAACCTCGCTCTTATATGCTCAATGTTTGTGCACATGTATGTGGCTGTTTTAAGTGCAGACAATTTTGCTACCATCACAGTGTGTTTTGTTGACATTACTCTATTCTTATGTGCTGCCTTGTTATAATTTTCTTTATTCTTATTTGAATAACTACTAAACAATTAGTATAAAGAATTCATCCAAGAAACTTTTATCTGGATCGCATTCAATCTGAAACGTTCACCTCAAACTGCTAACCCAATGTAGCAAAAAATCTGTACGTGATGGAGCAAATTGGTTACCAGATTTGGATTCAGCGCACCAAAAAACGTAAAAATCAATCGAAACATTAGAGGCAGTTTAAAAAAAATTTTTTTTAGTGTACCTGTGTTATTAGTCATGACAGTCTGACATTTAGATAGAGGAGTTTTCTCCCACAGTTGCTCCTTTTCTCTGAAAACAAATAGGAGGGTTAGTCACTGGCTGAGGACTAATAATTCTTGGAGTGGGGGTTACTCCCTCAGGCCATGTTACAGTAAGATTAAATAAGGTTTCATTCACAAACAACTTTCAGTTCTTGCAGAGAAATAGGTCGAGGTCTAGGCAAAAATCCAAACGGCGTAGCTGCTGGATGAGGCAAGCATACTACACAACTGGAAATATTAAAACGCTGAATTAAGGAGTAAATGTGAGAGTGAAACACATTATAGAAAACACCATGTTTTGCCCAAGGAGCATGTGGATCATACTCAGGGACCGTATGATCAGGAACTGTATGAACTTGAACCACTGAAGGAGTAGGAACAATATTGAAGGTTCGGAGTAATTCATCTACCATTACCTGTTGTTTAGGCCCTACTGTTGGTTTTTCCAATAGCCTTTTCACAAAAACATCTACACTCCCTATACTACCAAGAGAGCTGCCAGACACCAAATCCAGAATAATAAAAACAGTGCCAATGCTACTGAAAACATGCATATTAACCAATTCTCGATAGACAAGTCCGAAGTAGGTTGTAACTGTCCAACAACTTCACAACCACTCTCTTGGTTAAGTGGAGATAGACTTGGAGAGAATGAGTTCAGTTCAATGTCAATTAATTCTCCAGGACCAAGCAGGAATCAGTCCTCACATATGGGTGACATCGGCGTCGATGGAGCCCTTGCGGAGCATTTCCCCAGCTTTCCATGAAAGCCTTTGGGAATGCAGGCACGCATGCACGGTTCCCTTCCCGCCTAAAGGTGCCATCTTGCTCAGTCTCTCGTTTTCCGTGAAGCCCACCGGACGTGAGTCTTAGTCATCCCGGAAAATTGTTTGATTTTTTGCGATTCTTCGCTATTTTTCTTCTCCGGTTCGACGCCGGTTCCCCTCCCGCCGGGTTCGGTACACCGGTATCAAGCCCGATCTTCTTTTTTCGGTTTGTGCCCTTAGTGGCTGGCGTTTGCGCCCTTTTTTCTTTTTCCCTGGAAGGCAGGTCCTTTGACCTCGTGGGGACTCTTTTTTTTCCCCGATGGTTTCCAGCGGTTTTAAGAAGTGTGATCGGTGCAAGAAGCTGATGTCTCTCACCGACACACACGACTGCTGCCTTCGGTGCCTCGGTCCTGATCACGACCCTAAGACGTGTGGACCATGTGGGAAAATGTCTTCCAAGGCACTGCGAAGTTGTCAGCACCAAAAGGAAAGGCTTTTTTCTGACTCGGCCTCCGGCCAGGCCTGGAGCTCGTCTGAGGCCTCGACATCTCAGGAATCGGATCCCGAGCATCGTCGTGGCTCCTCGGACAGGGAGTCCCCCGACCGGGAACGCAAGAGGAAGAAGCGGCTCGCGAAGGCATCATTGGAAGAGGTCCCTGGCTCCTCGAGAGCTAGGTCTCAGACCCCCGACCATCGCCCCGGGCCCGTGGAACAGGAGAAGCCTTCCAAAGTCCCTCGACTGGAGCCGGAGTCTGATGGACATGTCTCACTGGTTGAGAAAGATTGAAGTCATGAAGGCTTAGGCCTTCAGTAACCAAGCTCTGAGGTGTAGGGACTTGGGGTTTGGGTGCCACAAAGTCCCTTCCTCCTGAGAGAGAAGGTCTGGCGCAGCTCCCAGGTCCAGGGAGGGTCCCTGGGAGAGATGCAGAAGTAGAGAGAACCACACTTGGAGTGGCCAGCGTGGAGCTATGAGGATCATCGATCCGTGATCCCTCTGGAGTTTGAACAGAGTCTTGGGAATCAAAGGAATGGGTGGAAAGGCATATAGGAATTCCTGACCCCAATGCAGGAGAAAGGCGTCGTTGGCCTGAGCTCCCTGACACGGAGTCCTGGAACAGAACCGGGGAAGTTTGGCATTCCACGGACTTGCAAAGTGGTCTATGTCCGGGGTTCCCCATTCCTGAAAGATTCTGCCTATCTGGTCCATATGTAGGGACCATTCGTGTGGAAGCAGAACTCGACTGAGTCTGTCTGCCCGAGAGTTTTGAACCCCTGGAAGATATACTGCCAGAAGATGAATTTGATGCTCTCTGGCGAAGGCCCATAATCTGAGAGCTTCGTTGCAAAGCGACAGAGAGCCTGTCCCTCCTTGTTTGTTTATGTAGAACATGGCCACCTGATTGTCTGTCTGAACTAGGACGGTCAGGTTGACAAGGAGGGCATGGAAGACTTTGAGGGCAAAGAAGATTGCTCGCAGTTCCAGGAGGTTGATGTGAAGGGTGGTCTCCTGTGGAGACCAAGTACCCTGAGTGGAGAGGGATTGTAGATGGGCTCCCCACCCTGTTTGGGAGGCATCTGTTGTGAGGGTTGCTTGGGGCAACAAAGGTTGGAAGGGGGCCCCCAACAACAGATTCTTGGTGGACATCCACCATTGGAGGGACCAAAACAGACGCTTTGAGGTGAGTATTTGGTCGGAGAGCGCTCCTGATGCCTGAGTCCACTGGGTGGCCAAGGTCCATTGAGCTGCTCTCATATGAAGACGAGCGTAGGGCACCACGTGTACCGTGGAGGCCATGTGGCCCAGAAGTCGCAGCATTTCTCTGGCTGTCAAGTGACTGCTGGACTGAGCTTGGGAGGCCAAGCACAGCAGACGTTGGCCCCGGACCTGAGGTAGGTAGGCCCTTGCAGTGGTGGTGTCCAACTGGGCCCCTATGAATTCCAGAGACTGAGTAGGGATAAGTTGAGACTTGGGAAGGTTTACCACCAGTCCCAGATACTGCAGAATGTGCCTTGTGCGGTCCAGGGAAATCTGGGCCTCTGACTGAGATGGAGCTCGGATGAGCCAGTCGTCCAGATATGGGAATACAAAAATTCCCAGACCTCTTAGAAATGCGGCAACAACTGCCATGCATTTGGTGAACACTCTTGGAGCAGAGGCTAGACCGAAGGGAAGTACTCTGTACTGGAAATGTTTTCCTTGAAACAGAAATCTTAGATATTTTCTGTGGGATGGGTGGATGAGTATGTGTGTATACGCATCCTTGAGATCTAGAGAACAAAGCCAATCCTGACTCTGAAGGTATGGAAGGAGAATGCCTAGAGAAAGCATTTTGAATTTCTCCTTGTACAGAAATTTGTTCAATTCTCTCAGATCTAGGATAGGTCTGAATCCCCCTGTCTTCTTTGTTATGAGAAAATAAGGGGAGTAGAATCCTGTCCCCTGTTGAAGAAGAGGAACCTCTTCTATTGCCCCTTGGGCAAGGAGAGAAGAGACTTCCTGATCCAACAGGCCCAGGAGAGATGGGGGAGAATTGAAGTGCCTCACCATGGTATGTCGAGGAAGGTTGGAAAAGTGAAGTTTGTAGCCCTCTCTGATGATAGAGAGGGTCCATTGCTCTGATGTAATTTGCTCCCATCTGGGAGCAAAGTGAGCTAACCTTCCGGGAATGGTGAGGGGCTCTGGTTGTTCTAGAGCCAGAAAGGTTAAGTTCTCTAGGGGCAAGTCAAAACCCCTGAGGGGGTTGAGCCTGCTGAGGAGTGGCAGACACTGCAGGCTTTGACCTTGCCTGTTTAGGTTGCTGACGTTTAGCAGCAAAGCGAGGCTGAGAAGATTGTTGGCCAGTATTTGTAGAAAATCTGGCCTTCTTGTAGTAAGGCCTCTTGAAAGACTTTTTCTTGGCAGGAGTAGAGGTAGACTTAGAAAGTCTATCTAATGTAGCATTTTCTGCGTCCATTTGAGTGGCTTTAATTTGCCAGTCTCTACCAAATAAGTTCTCACCTGTACAGGGCAGATTCCGTAAGCCATCCAGGACCCAGGGTTCTAGGTCAGAGGCCTGGAGCCAAGCAAGTCGTCGGACTGCAATAGCAATGCCCGAAGCTCTACCAGCACCCTCAAAGGAATCAAAAGCTGCTCTGTTGGAGAACTTAGAAACATCTAGAAGCTGTTTCACCAGAGAAATGAACTCCTCCTTTCGATCCTCAGGGATAAAGGAGGCAAAATGCCGTACCTTTAGGGCAAGTTCCCTGAGAAACATGCCCATATACAGACTGTAAGAATTAATCCTGGCTATAAGCATACTAGCCTGGAAAATTTTCCTGCCAAAAGAGTCTAGGGTCTTACATTCTCGCCCTGGAGGGGTAGAAGAGTGCCTTTTGGTGCTCTTAATCTTTTTCAGCGCAGACTTCACCACAATGGAATGGTGAGGCAGCTGAGTCTTTTGAAACCCAGGAGAAGGAGGGACCCGGTACATGGTGTCCAACCTACGAGAGTAAAGAGACAACGTTAGAGGAGCCTCCCATAAGTCCATCAAGTGTTCTTGAAGGATTTCATGGATAGGCAGAGTGACTGCCTCTTTAGGAACCTTAGGGTATCCTAAAATATCCAATTTCTTTGACCTAGGTTCTTTTTCAGAGGATGTGGTAATAGAAAGTCCTTTAGCTAGCTCTATAATGAAGTCTTGAAAGGACAAATCCTCTGGTGGAGACATTCTCCTCTTTGGGGAAGAAGGATCTTCATGAAGAACTAGAGACAGCTCATCAGAGTCCTCAGAGGAGTCAAAATCCTCAGAAGAATCAGAGTATTCTCTATTTGCTTCCAATGCACGATACGCATACCGATCGGTATCGACATAGGGCGTACCGGGTATGGGATCGGTATCGGGTGAAAACCCGGATCCGGCATGCGGAACCGATCTGTGTTTGGAAGTCGATGGTCTCGGTTCCGGTATGGGAGACGATACCGGAACCGGACCCGGTACCGCTGAACGCGGTACCGAGGGCGTCGCAGCTGTAATAAAAGCCAGCATGGCCTGCTGCATGGTCTGAACAGTATTGCTCATAGACGCCACTGCTGCCTGGATGTCGGTACCGGTATGGGCCGGTACCCCAGAGCAGTCTAACAGGTGATCAGTCGAGGCCGTGCCATCGATGTCAACCTGTAACCCCATAGATGGTGCTTTGGAAGCCAGAGCTTCCCGCCGGGGTTGTTTGGCTGGGGCAGGATCCTCAGATTCAAAAGTGAGAGCCTCTCGATGCTTTGAAGGAGATTTGCTCTTTGAGGACCTGCCCGAAGAAGGTTTGGTTACCTGAGATCCATCCGGAGAGGAAGACCTGGATGACTGTGATGCTGGATTATCTGAAGCAAACAGCACATGGAATTTATTGGCCCGGTTCTGCAAACCACGTTTAGACATCTGGGAGCAGGATGGGCAGTCCGGAATGGAGTGGTCAGGTCCCAAACATTTAAGACACCATTCATGGGTGTCTGTGACAGAAATAACAGCACTACACTTGGTACACTTCTTAAAACCAGGGGCTGGTTTCTCCATGAGGAGAATTTGTGTAGGCCTGAGGCCTAACCGAAGTCACCAAGTTGTGCAAAGATAAAGATTTTTTTTTTTTTAAAAGAAAAGAGAGACCGGCGGTACCGGTTTCGGTATGGGGAAGGCAGGTATGCGGTCTAAAGAAACAAACTAAAACAATAATTTCTTCAGCGGTGACAGGAACACGACCTGCTGGCTCCGCGGAAAAAGAGAAACCGAGGAGAGCTGGTCAGGAAGGTGGGAAGGCAGCGCACATGTGCAGTGGGAGGCCCCAAAAGCTTCCTTCTGGGAAGCTGGGGAGCTTTCCCGCGCAGGCTCCATCGGTTCCGACGTACCCATATGTGAGGACTTATTCCTGCTTGTTTCTGGAGATTAAAAAGAACATAACATATGAATACATTATTTGGGGCCAACATAATTGTTATATTAACTTCACTCATAAATACTAAATTCCTTTGTGACCAAATAATGTATATAATGATGCTGAAGACATACTTGAATATGAATACAATATTAATAATTACAAATAAACACTGTTGTATCCACTGCTCATCTCTACCACCTCCACTGGGAGACTATTCCATGGATCCACCACGCTTTCCATAAAGAAATTTTTCTGCATATAACTCCTGAATCTTTCCCCTTTCACAGTCATCCTATGTTCCCTCATAGCAGAGCTTGCTTGCTTTCAATCGAAAGAGGCTCTTCTCCTGTGCATTTATGCCTTGGAGGTATTTAAACGTCTCAATCATATCACATCTATCCCGCCTTTCCTCTAAGGTGTACATATTAAGATTCTTAAGTCTTAATTGAACAAAAGTACTTCACCCCCCATACTATATCGCTCCCTTGGATTGATGCAGCCCAAATGCATGACCTTGCATTTTTTAACATTAAATCTCAGCTGCCAAATTCTAGACCATTCTTCAAGCTTAGCTAGATCCCTCCTCATGTAATCTAGACCTTCCTGGGTGTCTACTCTACATGGCGTGTGGATCATGCATCAGCACTCTCCAATGGGCCACAGCTGAGGCAACACACTCTGGCCATCTGATAGCTGGACTTGAAAAGAGCATGCATGAAATAGCTCACGCTGGATAGGTACAAGGGTGCCTGGGGCTTTGCTGAACCTGCACCCCTTTCAATGGTATTGAAGAAGCCCAGAATAAGATGAACAGAAAAGAACCTGTAGGCATTGAACTGGCCCTCTGGTGAGGGAAAACACAGTGCTCTAACTACTTGCATGGTATCAGCTATGGGTAGACTTACTAGTGAAGGGAATGTATGTATGCATGTATCTGCCTCCAATGTACCAGCAGGTTGTCAGCTCATTCTCAATGGACTGTGATTGACCTGTGTGTTTTGCACATATCTGTCATGGTTCAAAGTATCTGACGTCATGGATTGGGTATGAGGCCTGACACATGTTAAATGCATATGTCAGACATCTGCTGCCCTCATACAAACAACCCTGTGCAATCTCCCAAGCCTCTTCCAAAACAGAAATGGCCTCAGATGCATGTCTCTGCCCTCTGCACAATATGAAAGAGATCACAGGAAATGACGTCTGCTGGCAAGTACATACAGATGCAGCATGCTGTTTTGCATTGCATGCATTAGAGTCAGTCACATGCTGCATACCAACAAGTGTAATTTCCGCTGGGCATTGCTGTATACAAAGATAGTGCAAGAACCCTGATGCTAGGCACCTAAAATGTTTAACTGTGGAAAAGCAACAAACAATGCAACATCATGAGCCTGCCTGCAATGTGTGAACATGTGGGCGCCTCAGCTGTTGATGGGCTGGTGTGCAGTGCAGATATGGGAAGAACTCAATATGTTTCTCACATCTCCCATGTACATTCATTGTTATGTCCAAAGCTCATCCCCAAGACAGATCTGATGCAGAAGCTGGATTATGTGCGTTGTGCTATATGCCCCTCATTGCAATCCTACAGTCTGTAGGCCTGAGTGCCATGAGTCTCTGTGTGACAGTAAGTGGGTTATTTTGAGGCACCAACACTGATGATCTATGCCATGCCCTATATCACATGCTTGCCTGTTATGCCTGTAAATTTAACTGTGCCAGTCTAGCACTTGCATACCCTGTACCAACACTGGAGATGTATGGAAAGCCCCAGATGTGGCTGTCCGTTGCTCACCAACCATGATGCCCATTGCTGCATGTGTCATAGGCCATCTATGCCCTTGGTAGGCCTGTCAGATGGGGATGTTATTTGACCTACATGTTGCCCAAAGTCATCCTGGATGTGGCATAATATTTGTGGACAACATGAAAACAAGAAAGGAAGGGATGCAGGAGCTGACATGCAGCTGAACCTTGGCTATGGGCTGGCATATTGTTGCTCTGCCAGCATGTCAATAACAATGTTGTTTGCTGAGCTGGGATTTGAGATCCACAATGGAGCTGCACAGAAATGGAGACAAAACCCCATTCAGCTGTTTTTGACATTATGGGACCCTACTGCATCAGCTGTGTATCTGCTTGCTGTAGATCTTATGAGAATTGTGCCATGGAATGCATGTTAAGGCTGTTAGGCCTCATTCCGTACATGTAGACACAACTTACACCTGTTGTATCACTATTGCATCTATTGAAGTATGCCCAGATGAAGAGCGGCTGTACACGGTCTGGATGGGTAGCATGTGTTGTGTCACTATGTGTGGTTCAAACACAGTGTGAAGGCAGCATGAACAACGAATATGTACAGTGGTGTTGCTAAGCAATCATGTAGGTGTTGCCTCCCTTGCCCCTCTATGATATCTGGCATATTACCCAACAGTCTATTGTATGGGTAAAGGTAATATACATATATATGTGGTGGCTGTGTGCACCAGGAGTACTGCTGACAGTCCCACATGTGTCACAGGAGCTATGGATCCTTTGCAAGAAATAGGAGGCCCAGCTAAATATGAGCATACTTAAAACATGTCATCTATGCCTTAGACTATGTGCTACTTAGCTGGCAACGTTTTCTTTCTAGCAAGGAATGTCTGTGTGAACCACAGGTCAGATATCAGTAATTAAGGCTTGGTTGGTGTATGATGTCTGCAGAAATATGAGCTTCATAGCTACTTCTGAGAAATGACCAGGTGAAAGACAAATGGTGTATCTCCCCTAATGGCTGTGACTCTGAACAAACACATTGCTGCCACATCTTAATATTAGCAGTGTGCACCTTTGTTCACATGTACTGTTCACTGAGATTTGAGCCATGCATACCATACTTGGCAAACCTTATTGCTCACAGATATGTCTTTTATATATCTCCACACTGGCCATTGATGACATTGGTGATGTTGGGATGGCAGTGCAGCGAGTGAGTTGGAGGGCATGCAGTGATTTGTCCTGCATTATGCCAGGAATACCCATATCACATATGGGACATGGCTGATGTTTCAACATAGTTCTAATGAATGTGTGTAGTCAATGATAGAAAATGATGTTGTGATTTTCAGGGGCAACAATCTCTCAGATGTGGCAAGGATGTTTAGGTCAATGCATGCCGTCTGATGGCCTGCTAGATAGCAATGAGAAGGTGTATCCACAGAAGACATTACTGCTACATGTCAGTGTGCATGAAAGCAAATGCTATGGCTCAGGGAAGCTAAGTTCCTTGGGCAGATGCTAGATGTGAATGGCAAGCACATTTATGGATGCTATGTGCTGAAATACCTGGCTCCCAGATTTTCATCTGGGTGCTGCAAAGTGTGTTGGTGCATAGCATGATAGCCACCTGTCTAACCTTGATGTGAATGCTTTGGTCATATGTGGCTCACCCATTGAAAACTAGGGTATTCACATACAAACGAGAAGGTGCAGGAACTAGCCAGCCAGGGCAAAATTAACAGGCTAACCACGCAAACCTGAAAGATAGCTGAGGAAAATCAGTGCCGAGCTTTAACGCACAGATGGCTATGTGTGTTGCATAGAAAAATGCTGCTACCTGCCAACCATGTTTATCTGCCCCTGCCCTGCCACAAAATGCCCCTAACATACCCTGATGCCAACCACATAGCATATGGGCATGTTAGGGAGGTACCTGGGATCTCAGAGGGACAGCACCCGAGCAGGTGCCTTACCAAAATCACCAAGAAGCCATGTACACAGGTCAGTTACCTGTATAAATGCCTTCTGAAATCTGAGCTAGGATCTACAATGTTGAGATGAAGGTAGTTATGAGAAGCACATGTGTTGGCACAATAAAAACCCTGTCTCTCATAAGTGCAGAGTCAGCCAAATAAAACAGTTTTGGAATGTCACAGTATGCCTCTATGTCCATGAGGAGTACAGGTAAGAAAATGCACATGGAATATGCAATCTAAGCAATGTGTGCAAATACTGATAAGCACATCATGAAATGGTCTTTGCCATGTGTGTGATACATTGTCATGAGAGACACAGGATGAAGCATACATGTGAATGTATAAACTGCATCCAAATAAAAAATAACATTTTTTATTATGAAACAACAGGTCAACATGGTCTGTGAACTGGCTAAACATGAAAATTATGGTCGAGTACACTTTCCAAAATTTGCACCATGTGATGTTACTGTGTCAGAACATATTCCTGCACGCACATATGCACACTGTAAATCCCCAAATGACACAGTGACATCCTGTATACAGAGGATCACTCCTGGATGTGCACCTTGTGGGGGATATGTGACAGCCTGTTATGGCCATATTGGCCAGTGCAAGGGTGTAAAAACCCCCCACAACCAATACACAATGTGCCTCTGCTGCTACACTCCCATTTTGATGCAGTTTCCTGCCTAAACATTTGTTGTAAGTCATAGAGCCAGGACAGTGAAATGGTAAAACAAGCAAAGTGTACATGAAGTCAGGATTGGCAGAGTGCAATTGTCAGTGCTTTTGCTGATGGAATGTTTGCTGGAACCACTTTTTGTCTCCCTGGCTGTAATGGTGTGTGGAGCATGGCAGCTAAATCCAAGTCTTTTTCTGCAGACATGTGTGTCTTCACAGAGGCTCAAGGTTTGCAGATGATGGTGGCAAAATCCATAGTAAGGGACTGTGACAACCAGGGTGTGCCAAGGGGCCTTTCCACACCAGCACTGGACTGTATTGCCAGGTCATTGTAGCCCATCTGGATTCCCTGATCCACCACTTGAATATCAATGTCCTGCATTGGCATGCGCTCCACAACATATGCATCATGACTGTCTGCAACCCCTTCTCCAGGACCAAGCAGGAAGTCAGTCCTCACATATGGGTGATGTCGGCGCCAACGGAGCCCTCGTGTGGAGCATTTCCCCAGCTTTCAAAGAAAGCCTTTGGGAATGCAGCGCGCATGCGCAGTCCCCTTCCCGCCCAAGGGTGCCATCTTGCTCAGTCTTCTTTTTTCCGCGAAGCCCGACGGACGTGTGTCTTAGTCACCCGGTTAAAAGTTGATTTTTCCTTCAAGGATTCGTGATTTTTTGCCGGTTCGATGCCGGTTCTCCTTCCCGACTGGGCACGGTACACCGGTATCGAGCCTGGAGCTACTTTTTTTTGTTTTTTGTCCTTTGAGACTAGCGTTCACGCTTTTTTCCCTTTTTCACTGGCAGCCTGGTCTTTTGACCTTGCAGGGGCCATTTTTCCCCCCATGGCTGCCCGCAGGTTCAAGAAGTGTGATCGGTGTAAGAAACTAATGTCTCTCACCGACACACACGACTGCTGCCTCCGGTGCATCGGGCCCGATCATGACCCAATGATCTGTGGCCCGTGCGGCAAAATGTCCTCTAAGGCGCTGAGGAGCCGTCAACATCAGCGGGAAAGGATCTTCTCTGACTCCGTGTCCGGCCGGGCCCGGACTTCGTCAGAGGCCTCGATGTCTCGGGAGTCCGACCCCGAGCATCGTCGGGGTTCCTCTGAGTGGGGGGTCTCCCTCACGGGAACACAAAAGGAAGAAGAAACCCGTAAGGGTGGAGTTGGTGGATGCTCTTGGTCCCTCGAGGGCCAGGTTGCATAGCCCCGACCGCTGTCCCGGGTCCTCGGAGTTGGAGAGGCCTGCCATGTTGCCTCGTGTGGAGCCGGAGTTCCCGAGTCGCATGAGTACTGTAGTCCTCGTGGAATCTCCTCTGGGGAGCCTATGTCGGCCCCGACCCCGTCGGGGGCCGAGTCCGGGGGCTTCTGCGTCTCCTGAGCTCAGACTCAGGTTGACAGCCTTGGAGAGCAGCTTGACTGCCTTCTTGGAACAGCAGCGGGTGCTGATCGCCGGTCTGACTGGTGCATCTGCTCCGACCACCGGGACCTCGATGTCCAAGTCGACCCCGGAGGCCGAGCTGATCCTCGAGTCCATGCGGTCTCGAGTCGATCCTCGGCTAAGGTCTCCCTCAGCCTCCCGTATGGGGCCGAGGTCATCGACGCCGGTACCCTCGGCGTTGGGGCGGATGGCATCGGTGCCTGCACGACCGGAGCCGCTCGATTCCTCCTCGGAGGGGTCGGGGTGGGAGACGGAGGATGAGGAGTCCCCGGACACTTTCCGGACCCGGTGCATCCCATCGGACTCACCGGAGTCCGGGCCTTGGAGAAGGTCCCCCCCCCCCCCGGAGGATATCCGGTTCTCAGACTTCGTGAAGGACATGGCCAAGACTTTGGCCTTCCCTGTGGATCATGAGGAGGAGCCTTGAGCCGAGGAGCTTGAGGCCCTCCAGTATGACTCCCCACCAAAGGAAGCCTTTACTGTACCAGTTCCTCCGATGCTGGAACGGCTGCTCTTCTGCATGTAGGAGGCATTGGCCTCGGCGTCGGTTCTCAGCAAAAGGGTCGATTCCATTTATCAAGTCCATAAGAGCTCTGGGTTCCAGAAGGCACAGCTACCACACCACTCCATGGTTGTGGAATCAGCCATGCATCGTCTGAAGAGTCAGAAGATGCACTCCTTGGTGCCCCCCCCTCCCCCCCCCCCGGCAGGGAGGCCCAGAACGTGGATGCCCTCGGTAGAAAGTGCTTCCAGGGCTCTATGCTTGCTTGCCGTGTCCAGACTTACCAGCTGTACATGGGCATGTACCTCCGAGACCTGGCAAAGGAGATTGTTGGGTTCTCTGCTGGCCTCTCTGAGGAACCTTTGCAGAGGTTCAAGGCTTTGTCATCGGGGATTCGAGAGTGCTCAAAGTTTATATTTTGAGCAGCCTATGATGGCTTCGAGGCTTCGGCCTGAGTAGCAGCGGCCGGCATCGGTGCACGCCGTCATGCCTGGCTATAGTCATCAGACCTCGAGCCATGGGTCCAGGACAAGTTGGTCGAAGTCCCTTGCCGGGGTGAGAACCTCTTTGGCAAATCCATGGCTGAAAAGGCTGATGAAATCGAGACTGAGACTCTCACCAGGACAAGGCTGTCCAGGAAGACTTCTGCCTCTTCTCAGAAGAAGAAGGGCTCAGGGAAAACCCCCTTTTACCAGAGGAAGGCCTCTGCCTACAAATCCTACCCTCAATTCCAGGCCTCTACTGCTCCCCAACAGGGTCAGCAGGCCACGGGGCAGGGAAATGGGCCCCGTAGGCAGAAAACCCCCAAACCGCCAGCTCCGGCTCCTGCACAGCAGGGAGCGGGGTTATGACTCCCACTGCATAGCCTCTCCCCCACAGCTGGCTCCACTCAGCACAGGAGGCCGGCTGACACTGTACGCCCACAGATGGTCAGCTATAACAGGGGATACCTGGGTACTGAGCATAGTCCAAAAGGGCTACTTGCTCCTCTTCAACCAGTTACCTCCCTCCTATTTTCCAGGGGAGCCTCCACGACTCCCTCTACACAGGAACCTTCTCCTTCAGGAGTTAGCGAGTCTTCTACAGGGGCAGGCGGTGGAACCGGTGCCTCACCACCTTATAGGACGAGGCTTCTATTCCAGGTACTTTCTAGTACCAAAAAGGACAGGAGGCCTCAGGCCCATCCTAGACTTGCGAAATCTCAACAAGTTCCCTGAGAGGGAAAAATTCAAGATGCTTACCCTTGGGATACTGCTGCCCTACCTCCAGCAGGGAGATTGGCTATGCTCCTTAGAGTTTTTTCCTCTCCCTCTTATGGTTTATGCCCGACAAAAAAATTGTGTGAAGTGGGTTGCTTGTGATATTCTCTCATTTGTTTGTTGTAATTTTGAATATCGTTTCTGGGACTTTTTGTTTTGATCAATGTGTGTAGGGGCAGTAGAACATAGCTGGAAGTTGAATGAGGAGGTTAAGGAAAGCAGCTTTGGGGCATAAGAGTCATCAACATGAATGTTAAAATCTCCAAGAATGAGGGAAGGGGAATCTTGTTCAAAAAAGAAGGAAAGCTAGGAGTCAAAGTCAATGAGAAAGAAAGGAGTAGACTTGTCAGGGAGTCAGTATATGATAACTACCTGGACAGGTAGTGGAGTAATAAGGCTGAGGTGGAAAAGAGTTGAAACCTACAAGAAGGAGAGAGTAGAATGGGGACAAACACGGTGACGGAATTCAAAATGGCATGGGACAGACACAGTGGATCCCTTTACAGCAACAGGATAAAATCAAAATAAACTGAACCATCTAATTTCTCAACAAATAGGGGTGTCCTGCATGGAGTGGTGAGTTCACCCCTAAACAGAGACGTGAGGAGGGGTGGCCTGCACGGAGCGGCAGGTGCACCTACTCTTGCCATCATGCTGGGCAGACTAGATGGACCATGATGGTCTTTATCTCCCGTCATTTACTATGTTACTATGTAACCCTATAACCAAGGCCAACTGGGCGGGGTGTACGGGAGAAAGGTAATATCTATGACAAAAGATAGCAACTGAAGCAGAGCCTTCAGGGAGAAGTTAAGGTTAAAACAAGAAGATGCAGAACATTAGAAATCACTCTGGATATTGTCTCCAAATAGCTTAATTTGGCACTAACTATGACAGGAGTGAACTTCAAATATATTCCTAATGTTTGTCTCATCACTTGAATTGTGCCAAAGAGCTCTGACCACAGCTGCTTGACTTTCCTTATTCAATCCCAATTTGTTATTGAATATTCCGTAATTTGTTTCATTGGTCATTGTTAGCAAATAAGAACATAAGAACATAAAATATGCCATACTGAGTCAGACCAAGGTCCATCAAGCCTAGTATCCTGTTTCCAACAGTGGCCAATCTAGGTCACAAGTACTTAGCAGTTTCTCCAAAAGACACAGCTTCCACAATGCTTGTATTGGGACAAGCAATGGATATCCCGGGTCCACTTTAATAATGGTTTAGGGACCTTTCCTCCAGGAACTTGTCCAAACCTTTTTTAAACCTGGGCTACACTAACAGCTTTTACTACATCCTCTGGTAGCAAATTCCAGAGTTTGATTACACTTTGAGTGAAAAAATATTTTCTCTTATTAGTCTTAAATCCCTCACTTGGTTTGCAGCTTGTCGTGCTGTGATGGCTTGTGTGCATCAGTGATACTGAGAGCTAAACTATCGGTAGTTTAACTACTGGCAGGGTCTCTCAAGATGGACAGGTCTCAGCTGAGATGCCAGACCAAGACAAACCACCCATCTGGGCAGCAGCAGAATGGGATAGTGTTGACGGCGGAGGATCACATTTCTGTGACAACGGCAACAACACCAAACTTAAACTGCGCGGAAGAAAGGCCCGGCAATCTACTTCTGTATCTTGCAATGAAAACCCAATGGACAGTTACAACAAAACAAATTGTGCTGTAGTGCTGGAAGATGAGACCCCCAGGTTGGAAGGCACTCAACTAGCTACTGGGGAAGAGCTGAAGACTTTTCAGAGTAAAGTCAGCATTTATGATGTGGTTGGATCAAAGCCCTCGGGACGTCTGACTGCTGATGTAGCTGCGCATGAAATGAGAGTCAGAAGCTGTAAAGATGTCTTACACATTGGAACATGGAACGTATGAAGCATGAACCAAGGGAAGTTGGAGGTGGTCAAGAATGAAATGGAACGTGTACAAAGAAGAAATGGTGTTGCATTTATAATAAAGAAGAAACTTGCAAGAACTGTAATGAAATCCAATGCAGTCAGCGAACGCTTAATCTCTATTCGTCTACGAGGAATGCCTATCAACAAACTATAATTCAAGTATATGCCCCAACAACAGCTGCAGAAGAGAATGAAATTGAAGAGTTCTATGAACAAGTACAAGCTGAAATTGACAGAACATGCAAACAGGATATCCTGATAGTCATGGGTGATTGGAACGCAAAGGTTGGCAACAAAGAAGACAAAGTAGTTGGAAAATATGGACTTGGCAACAGAAATGAAGCTGGAGAAAGACTGATAGAATTCTGGAAGAACAACGATCTATTCATCTCGAACACCTTCTTCCAGCAACACAAGCGGAGACTGTACACATGGACTTCACCCAATGGATTGTATAAAAATCAAATTGACTACATCTGTGGAAGTCAACGATGGAAAAGCTCTATAACATCAACAAAGACAAAACCTGGAGCTGACTGTGGTACAGATCATCAACTACTAGTATGCAAGCTCAAGCTAAAGCTGAAAAAGAGCAAACCACTCATGAATGCAGCAAAATATGACCTTGAGAATATACCACTGGAATTTAAAGACAGCCTGCAAAATCATTTTGCTGCTTTAGATACAAATGATAGAGTTCCAGAAGAGTTATGGAATGACATCAAGAAGGTTGTGTTGGAAGAAAGCGAGAAGTCTCTACAAAAGCTAAAAAAGAAAAAACGGCCAAAATGGATGACGGAAGAAACTCTGAAAATTGCCCAGAAACGCAGAGAAGCTAAAGCCAGAGGAGAAAGAAAGACAATCACAGATCTCAACAGAGATTTCCAATGTGCAGCAAGACAGGACAAGGAAAAGTACTACAATGACGCATGCAAGGAAATAGAAGCAGAAACTATTAGAGGAAGAACAAGATCAGCTTTCCTAAAGTTAAAGAAAAAGTTCCAGCCTCGAATTGGAATGTTACAAGATGCTCAAGGTTCTAAGTTGAATGATGCTGAGAAGATCAAGAAAAGATGGAAGGAATATACAGAGTTTTTATATGATAAGATCAAGTGGACCAACAGCCATTTCAACCTGATGATCTGGAACCATTGGTGATGAAAGAAGAAGTTGAAGCAACATTGAAAGCCTTATCAAAGAACAAAGCACCAGGCATTGATTGCATTCCCATAAAAGTATTACAGCAATCTGATGCAGCTGTTACCGTACTTACAAGGCTCTTCCAAGAAATATGGAAGACAGCATCATGGCCAACTGACTGGAAAAGATCTGTGTTTATACCAATACTAAAGAAAGGTGATCCGACTGACTGTGGAAATTATCGCACAATCGCTCTGATCCCACATGCCAGCAAGATTCTACTGAAGATTATTCAAAAGAGACTACAATCATACCTGGAACAAGAACTACCTGAAGTGCAAGCAGGGTTCAGAAAAGGGCGAGGAACGAGAGACATCATTGCGGATGTGAGATGGATCCTTGAAAAGACTAAAGAATACCAAAAGGATATCTATTTGTGCTTTATCGACTATAGCAAAGCTTTTGACTGTGTAAACCATGAGAAACTCTGGGCCACATTAAGAAGCATGGGTATACCAGAACACCTGATCGTTCTCTTGCACAATCTGTACATTGATCAAGAAGCAAAAGTTCGAACGGAACAAGGAGAAACAGAATGGTTTAAAATAAGCAAAGGTGTAAGACAAGGCTGCATACTTTCCCCCTACCTGTTTAATTTATATGCAGAACAAATCATCAGAGAAGCAGGATTGTATGAAGACAACAGAGGTGTGAAGATTGGTGGAAGACTCATCAACAACCTATGCTGATGATACCACATTACTAGCAGAAAATGAAGATGATCTGAAACATTTGCTTCTCACATTCAAAGAACATAGTCTAAAAATGTGCCTGCACCTTAATGTAAAGAAGACAAAGATCATGACAACTGGCATAATCAACAGGTTCATCGTCGAAGGAGAAGAAATTGAAATCGTGAATAACTTTAACCTACTTGGATCAACTATCAATAAAGAAGCAACAAGCAGTCAAGAAATCAGACGACGCATTGCTCTTGGCAGAATGGCTATGAAAGACCTAGATAAGATTTTGAAGAGCAGAGATGTCTCTCTCCATACAAAGATTCGACTTGTTCAAGCCATGGTATTTTCAATAACATCATATGGATGTGAAAGCTGGACAGTGAAAAAGATAGACAGGAAGAAAATTGATGTCTTTGAATTATGGTGCTGGCGGCGAATACTGTGTATACCATGGACTGCCCGAAGAACAAACCAGTCTGTACTAGTGGAGATCAAACCTAAGCTTTCTTTAGAAGCTCAGATGACAAGACTTCGACTTTCATACTTTGGACACCTCATGCGGAGAGAGAGATCATTAGAGAAAGACATCATGCTTGGCAAGATAGAAGGTCAACGCAAAAGAGGAAGGCCAGCAATGAGATGGATCGATACAATAACAGCAGCTACGGGTACCAGTCTGTCAACAATGAGCCGCCTGACTGAAGACCAAACACAATTTAGGATAGCTATCCAGAGGGTCGCCATGAGTCGACTCCGACTCGACGGCACTTAACAACAACAACAACAACAGTCTTAAATAGGCTACCCTGTAGCTGCATTGCATGTCCCCTAGTCTTTCTATATTTTGATGGTGTAAACAATCGATCTGTGTTTACCCATTCCACTCCATTCATTAATTTATAGACCTCTATCATATCTCCCCTCAGCCGTCTCTTTTCCAGGTTAAAGAGCCTAACCTTTTTAGCCTCTCTTCGTAGGGGTATCCTTCCCTTTACCATTTTGGTGGCTTTTCTCTGTACCTTTTCTCATAACGCTATATCGTTTTTAAGATATGGCGACCAGAATTGTACACAATATTCAAGGTGCGGTCGCACCATGGAATGATACAGAGGCATTATAATATCCTTTGTTTTATTCTCCATTCCTTTCCTTATGATACCTAGCTATTTCTATCACTGATGAGCATTCTTGGTGCCTACAATGTTTAGGCCCAGGCTACAATGTCAATTCTTGGTCATCCTGTTACCACATGACTTCTTGAAGTAGAAAGAACCAGGACAAATAGAAGGTTAAGTTGTTTCCTACAGACCCAGCTTCTTCGGTGCACTCCTCGGGGGGCGATGACTGCTTCAAAGTCTTCCCATGCGTCCAAGTCCTCACCAGCAAAGGAAAAGCATCGCTCGAGTCATCAGTGCCCCTTGGGAGAGAGGCCAGGACTTGGATGCATTTAGAAGGAAGGCATTCCAAGCTACCATGCTAGCCTCTAGGACAGACTCCTATATGCTATATATGGGCATATTTCTCAAAGATGTCGCGAGAGATTTGTCAGAGTTTACCACCCTGCTGCCCCCTGACAAGTAGGTTTTGGTAATACATGCCCAGAATATATAAAAATTTTTAACAAGAGCAGCATTTGATGCATTTGAGGCCAACAGCAGATCTGCTGCAGTTTGCATTGGGGCTAGGAGGACGGCATGGCTCCAAGCATCTGACCTGGAATAGTGGGTCCAGGACAGTTAATCAACATACTCTGTAATGGTGAAAACCTCTTTGGTCAGAGGTGGAGGGAGAAGGCCGGTGAGATAGAAACTGACGACCTTAACATGAAGATGCTTTCAAGAAACACAGCAGACTCTTCTAAGAAGAAGACTATCACTAAGAACCTTTCTTCCCTAAGAAGAAAAGGTTTTATCTTCCATATCATTCCTATTCTGGCTACTCTGCCCCACAACAGCAACAGAGACAGCAGGGCCAAAAACAGGTCAGGAAACCCAATGTTTCTAAACCAAGCCTGCAGCTACTACTCAACCTCCTCAGAGTATTTGATTGCTTCAAAAGGAGCATCGCCAATTCTCCCATAATCTTTCCTCTTCCTCCTGTGATCCCAGGAAGACTGGTGCATTTTGCACACCATTGGATCAACATCACTTCCGAGCCCTGGACTTTACATCTAGTCAGTCAGGGCCTACAGCTGAAATTCCAGGATTTTCCTCCCACTCACTTTGTGGGACAACCCTTCTTGGATCTCCTTCACTCTTCCTTGCTTCAGCAGGAAATTCTCTCACTGCTAAGACAAGGAGCTATAGAGGAGGTTCCCCCATCTCAGCAGGGCCTGGGATTCTACCCCCGATACTTCCTAATTCCAAAAAAGAAGGGAGGTCACAGACCTATATTAGATCTCCGAAATCTCAACAAATTTCTCATCAAGGAGAAATTCAGGATAATTTCTCGTTAAGGATTAATTCAGGATGATTTCTTTAGGCACTCTTCTGCCATACCTCCAACAAAATGATCGGCTATGCTCTCTGGATCTAAAAGATGCTTATACACACATCCTGATCTACCCAGATTACAGAAAGTTTCTCAGGTTCATTTTTCAGAACAACCACTACCAGTACCGAGTTCTCCCATTCGGACTGGCCTCATCAACCTGAGTCTTCACAAAGTGTTTGTCTGTTGTCGCAGCCTACCTACTTAGATGACTGGCTGCTAAGGGCAGATACCACTTCAGCAGCCACGTCCACCCTAAATCAAACCATTCATTTCCTCCAGGAGTTAGGTTTCATGATAAATTATCCAAAATCACATCTCACGCCAACCCAGGACCTCGAGTTCATAGGAGCTCAGTTAGACATGGTAAGAAGCAGAGCGTTCCTGCCAGAGGACAGACACTTCTGTCTCATTGCCTTAGCCACACAGGACCAGCAACAATCATTAGTTATAGACAGAACATTTCTACACCTCTTAGGCCACATGGCTTCCACAGTTCATCTTGTACCCCACGCCTATCTCAACATGAGGATCGGGTAGTGGACTCTCTCACAACAATGGAAGCATTCCACAGGTCATCTATCCGATCTAATCAACATCACTCTGCAAATGAGAACGGCCCAATGGTGGTGCACATCACAGAACCTGGTCATAGTGCCGCCTTTACAGAAGTCTACACTGCAATATACCCTAACCACCAATGCATCAAAACTAGGCTGGGGAGCCCATCTCAATGGCCTTACAACACAAGACCTTTTGTCTACTCAAGAAGCACTTCTCCAGATCAATCTCCTAGAGCGCAGGGCGGTCTTCAATACCATCAGAGTCTTCTCTCCCCAACTCAAGGGGCAGTCTCTTCTCATACAGATGAACAACCAAATGGCTATGTTTTATATAAACAAGCAAGGGGGAACAGGCTCTCAGGCCCTATGTATGGAAGTCATTCAGCTTTGGAACTGGGCAGTTCCTCAAGGAATTCACCTTCATGCAGTATACCTTCCAGGAGCAGAGAATCACTTAGCCGCCAGATTAAGCTGGATCCTCCTTCCATACGAGTGGATGCTGGAACCTTAAGCAGCGCAATACTTGTTCCACCTCTGGTGAATGCCATTATTCAACCTCTTTGCTTCTCCCCTCAATGCCCAGCTACCTCATTTCTGCTCGAGGATTCCTTTCTCTCATAGGGAGACATTGGATGTGTTCCTCATCCACTAGGGACAGAATCTCCTCTATGCTTTTTCTCCACTTCTACTCATAGCAAAAATACTCTTCAAACTTCAGGCCGACCTGGGACAAATGATTCTCATTGCCCCTTAATGGCCCAGACAACCCTGGTTTCTCTGCTTCTTCAACTTGCTCAAACTCCTCTCCTCAGGCTTAGTTATTCACCAACCCTACCCTCTCAGGAACAGGGGGCCCTTCTGCACTCCAGCCTCTCCACTTGATGGCATGGAGGCTGAGCGCTTTGTCCTCTTGCACTTAGATTTCCAAGAGGATTTATTGCAGGTGCTCCTATCATCAAGAAAAGTTTCAACCAGACATTCTTACACTTTTAAATGGCACAGGTTTTCCATCTGCTGTTTTCATAAAACACAAGATCCTTTCACATTTCACATTTCCCATTCCATACTTACTCCAATACCTGCTCCATTTGTCCTCCTCTGGCTTTAAGAGCAACTCGGTGCGAGTACATTTATCCGCCATTGCGGTCTCCCACCATACTTTAGTGGACCACCCCATCTCGGCGCACCTCTTAGTAGCCAGATTTATGTGTGGTCTTCTCCTGACCTATCTGTCTTTCTGTCCACCTCCCGTACCATGGGATCTAAATGTTGTTCTTGCACAGCTCATGCGCAGTCCTTTGGAACCAATGGTTTCAGCTCCTTTAAACTTTGTAACATGGAAGCTTCTTTTTCTCATAGCAGTCACTTCAGCTCAAAGAGTCAGTGACTTCAGCTCGAAGAGTCAGTGAACTGCAAGCCTAGGTGAGCTATGCTCCCTGTACCATGTTTCACCATGAGAAGATGGTCCTTTGCACACATCTTAAGTTCTTGCCGAAGGTTGTCACCTCCTTCCACCTGAACCAATCTGTCTCGCTACCAACTTTCTTTCCAAGGCCTCACACCTCTACAGCTGAAGCCAGACTTCATACCCTAGATTGCAGGAGGGTGTTGGCGTTTTATCTAGACCGTATTAAGGACTATTGCCAATCCTCTCAGTTGTTTGTCTCTTTTGACCAAAGTCATCTAGAGATATAGTATCCAAAAGAACACTTTCAAATTGGCTAGCAGATTGCATATCCTTTGCTTATTCGCAGACTAGGCTGTTTCTTCCACACCGTGTGAAAGCTCATAATGTCAGAGCCATGATTACTACTGTACAGTAGCTAATCTCTGGTTTGTCCCTATCTCAGAGATCTGCCAAGTGGTGACATGATCTCCAGAAACAAGCAGGAATGTAGTCTTCACATATGGGTGACATCAGGTACTGATGGAGCCCACACGGGAAGCTCCCTAGCTACCAATAGGAAAGCCTTTGAGAGCACTCCACTGTGCCTGCGCTACTGCCTTCCCACTCTTCCAACTCCCTCTCCTCAGTTCTTTTTCCGTGGAGCCAAAGGGTCATCACCCTCTCATCGAAAAGAACTTCAAAACTTTTCTTAAAACCACTTCTGCCAAACTGCTCGATACTGGTTTCCTTTTTCTTTTTTTTTTCTTTCAAATTCCTTTTCTTTCTTAAAAAAAGTTTTCTTTACCTCAGGGCCTCGTTCCTACTGGGCCTTGCCCACCATCTTTACCTTGGAGAAACCCTCCAGTGGTTTTAAAAATGCACCAAGTGCTCCAGCACCATTTTGGTGACAGTCAAACACGATTGGTGTCTGAAATGCCTTGGTCCCGACCATATTCCCCAAGAATGCTCTCTCTTAAACAGATGATGAAGAGGGGCCTAAGGAACCAGGCCAAAAGGTTTGGAGGCCTCCACTTCTTCCAGGACATCCTCATGCTCGCATAGTTCCAAGCATCCAAAAGAGTCGAGACACTCGGACAAGAAGACCAAAAAAGCCACGTCTCTTTCAAAACCTTCGAAAGACAAGATAAAGCTCTGCGAGTCCTTAGAGAAGTTGATGGATCCGAAGGAAAGGTCTGAATATTCCTCAGGCAAGTTTGGGGAATTGAGGGAGAGATCCCGCTCTAAACACAGGGACTCTTCCAGGATGTCTTCCAACTCTGATCATCGGTCTAGGCATCCCCGGCAGGGGACTTGTCCTCCAAAGTTTTAATGGGGAATCAGGAGGCACCCGAGGTCTTGGCCTCCAGAGAGCCCTTGATGCCTTGCTCTGGTATGGTGGCACACAACCCCGTTCTTTCATTGGACCAGATGCAGGCTACCTCCCTAGATCAGTGCATGCTGTCCTTGGAGTGAACTTTAGCGGTCCTCCTCTTGCACTGACAGCTGCAGGACCACATCCAGAGACATCGACTTCGATGACTCCATTGACTCCGGTGCAGGCTTCAGTATCGGTACTGCCTTCGGTGCCAATACACTGCACCGAGAACTGAAGCCTCGGTACCCACACCGGCATTGGTATTGATACCTGATAATCTGTGGACTAACCCAGGTGTAGACCCTGAAGATATTTCCGAACATCGACACCGTTCATGCCACTGTAGGCATCATTGATACTTACCGGTGTCGAATTCAGATTCCTCTGATTCTGACCACCGTTCTTTCGATTCCAATGACCTCCAGGACATAGCCTTGGAACCCTCGCTTCCATCCATCAGTACTCGGTGTAAATCCCCTCCTGAAGACATGTCATTTTAGGAGTTCATCCGAGACATGGCAGCTGGGCTATCGATTCTGGCAGCATCGGTACCAGAACCAAGAGCGGAAGAGCTGGAAGTACTCCAGTATCCTATAGTTCCAAAGGAGGCCGCAATCCTCCCGGTACACCGGATCCTACATAACTTGATGCTCCAGATGTGGGAAACCCCTTTCACAGTTTCCCTAATCAGTCGCAGACTGGATACCATGTACAGGGTACCGGAGTGTCAGAAGCAACAGCTTCCACGCCACTCCATGGTGGTGGAATCGATGATGCGACACATCAAACGTGGCAAGACCCATGCCTCGATTCCTCCAGGAAGGGAATAGAGAAATCTTGATTCCTTCACCCAACGTTCCTTTCAGGCATCCATGGTAGCCAGCAGGATTAATTCTTATATCCACTATATGGGGATGTTCCTCAAGGAACTGAACAAAGACTAGGAAGGTTTCCTTCCTGTCCTGCCAGAGAAAAAGAGGCCTGCCTTCCAGGCTGTTTTGGCACATAGCGAATACATCTCAAAGTTGTAAATAGGGCAGCATTGATGTCTTTGAGTCAACCAGCAGGGCCTCTTCCATTGCCATCGATGCAAGGTGGTTAGCTTGACTCCAGGCTTCGGACCTGGAACAATGTGTCCAGGATAAGCTGGGCAATATACCCTGCACTGGGGAGAATCTTTTTGGAAAGAATTGGAGGAAGAAAGCTGGAGAGCTCGAAACAGATGATACCACCCTGAAGAGACTCTCTAGGAAAACTGCTGACCATACCAAGGAAAAAGCAACAGCTAAAAAACCTTCATATTCCCAACCGGCTTATCAGACCCAACAGAAACAACAGGGTCCTAAGCAGGCAAAAAAGCCCAGATTGGCCAAACCACAGCCAGCCATCCAAGCAATGACAACACCAAGCTTTTGACTCCCACATAGGGAGCACAGCCAGTCTTCTCCTGCACATTCAGCAGCCCACCACTATCCCAGGGAGACTTTGCCATTTTGCACATCAATGGCATTCTGTCACCACAAAGCAATGGACACTTTCCACAGTTCAAGAAGGTTACCAACTAAATTTTCGGGCACTTCCCCCCTCACCACTTGGGAAGAGTTTTCCACCCATCCTCCCCTGGATGCCCTTCTCAAGCAGAAAGTCAACAATCTTCTTACCCAAGGAGCCATAGAAGCATTTGCCCCAAATCAATTTCTAAAAGGCTTCTACTCCCCTTACTTCCTCATTCCAAAGAAGTCAGGAGGCTACAGGCCTGTTCTCAACCTCAGGGAGCTAAACAAGTTCCTTGTAAAAGAAAAATTCAAGATGGATCTCTCTGGGAGCCCTCCTTCCCTACTTATAGGAAAATGACTGGCTCTGTTCTCTAGTCCTCAAAGAGATCTACACTCATATTCTGATTCATCCAGACTACAAACACTACCTCTGTTTCACCACGGCACCCATTACCAATACGGGGTCCAGTCTTTCAGTCTCGCATCTGCACCAATGGTCTTCACAAAGTGCATGGCCGTGGTGGCAGTATATCTTCGAAACAACAGAGTCTTTGTCTTCCCTCACTTAGATGACTGGCTAATAAAGGCAGATTCTCCTGGAGAACTCTGCTCATCTCGTCAAAGAACTCTTGCACTATTGCAGCACCTGGGATTTGTAATAAACTTCCCAAATCCCATCTCGCTCCATCCCAAAGGTTGGAGTTTATAGGAGCCGTACTGAACACCCAACAGTCCAGAGCCTTTCTTCCTTTGGATCGCATGAGTAAGTTAGTAGCCCTAGCTACCAACATGTGCCAGCAACAAACTGCTGTGGCTCGACACTTCCTGTGCCTCTTGGGACATATGGCTTCTACAGTACATGTAGTACCTTACATGAGACTCCACGTGCGACTGACACAATGGACTCTCTCAACCCAGTGGACCCAGGCCACAGGGAATCTACAGGATATCATACAAGTAATACACCCTCTGGCCGAATCTCTCCTATGGTGGTTCACCCCAACAAATCTTCTTATAGGGTCATCTTTTCGGATGCCCCAACTTCAACATGCCCTGACTACGGATGCATCCGAGCTCGGATGGGGAGCACATTTAGATTCCATCTCTACACAAGGTCTGTGGACAGCCCAGGAATCAATCCAACAGATAAACCTCCTCAAGCCTCGAGTAGTTACGAATGCCCTCCAAGTTTTCCAACACCACCTCTCCAACAGACAGATACTAGTCAGGATGGACAATCAGGTGGCAGTGTTTTACATAAACAAACAAGCCTGCAAACTATGGAACTTCGCCATTCACCACCATATGCACCTTTGTGAACTTTATATTCTAAGAGAGTGCAATCACTTGGTGGACAAGCTAAGTCGGATCTTACAACCTCATGAGTGGTCCTTAGATCCGAAAACAGTGGCAAAGCTCTTCCAAGCCTGGGGAACTCCAGTGATAGATCTCTTTGCCTTCCCACAGAATTCTCATCTTCAGCAGTTCTGTTCCAAGATGCCATCCAAATTCATTCTGGCGTCCGATGCCTTTATGATCCACTGGGGTCGGGGACTACTTTATGCATTTCCCCCCATTTCCCTCATCTCAAAGACCCTCCTCAAACTCCAAGCAGACAAGGGATCCATGATCCCTCGCTGGCCCCGTCAGTCTTGGTTTCCCCTCCTGCTTGGCTGACACAGACCCCTCCAATTCCATTAGGATCCAAGCTGGGTCTTCTGTCTCAGGACAACGGTGCACTCCTCCATCCCAATCTGCAGTCTCTCAACCTGACAGCGTGGATACTGACAGCATGATCTTTCAACATCTATCACTATCAACAGCCGTAAAGGATATCCTCCTTTCATCCAGAAAGCCTTCTACCAGGAAGACGTACTCTTTCAAATAGCATAGATACACCTCAGGGTGCTAATCAAAATCCCTTTGAAGCATCAGTACCCATGCTTCTTCAATACCTTTTGCATTTGTCCTCTCTAGGACTCAAAACAAATTCAGTACGGGTGGATCTCAGTGCTATTTCAGCTTTTCATAAACCTATGGATGGTTGACCCATCTCCACAGTTCCTCTCGTGGCACATTTCACGAGGGGCCTCCTCCTCACCAAGCCACCCCTTTGACCACTCCCAGTAGCATGGGATCTCAATATGGTATTAGCTCATCTCCTCAAGGCCCCGTTTGAGTCCTTAGCTACCACACACTTGCATTACCTATTTTGGAAAGTTTTATTCCTCGTCGCCCTGACTTCAGCTAGATGCATCAGTGAACTGCAGGCCTTAGTAGTGCATCCACCGTATACAAGATTTCATCATGACAAGGTTATCCTTCGTACACATCCCCACTTTCTACCAAAAGTGGTGTCTCCTTTCCATATCAATCGGTCAGTCATCCTTCCAGTCTTCTTCAAACGGAAGACATCAGGAAATCCTCCCAATTGTTTGTCTCCTTTGATTCTAATCACCTGGGTCTTCCTGTAATGAAACGTACGCTCTCCAGAAGGATAACAGATTGTATTTTTCTCGCATATGACAAAGCAGGACTTACCTTCACGAGTTATGTTACTGCACATAAAGTCTGTGGAATGGCAACATCGGTGGCCAACCTATGTTCGATAGCCATCGACGAGATATGCTGGGCTGCAACATGGTCCTCTATCCATACCTTTGCTGTTCATTACTGCTTGGACAAGGATTCCTGCTGGGATGCAGCCTTTGGCCAGGTGGTCCTTCAGCATCTCTTTGGAACATAAAACAACTCCTACCCCCCGCCCACTTCTTGCCAGATCTCCTTGGCGGGGAAGTCTAGGTTCAGATGGCCTAGTCTGACTTTCTGACCTGGTTTAACTCTTCAGAGATCTGGGAGCTAGGGAGTTCCATATGTGAAGACTACATTCCTGCTTGTTCCTGGAGATAGCATAGTTACTCACCTGTAGCAGGTGATCTCTGGGAACAACAGGAATTTAGTCTTCACAACCCGCCCTCCTCCCCATAGCGTTGTAGGATTGTTTTTTGTTTTCACTCCTTCTGTTCAGCTATAAACTCAACTGAGGAGAGGGAGTAGGAAGAGTGGGAAGACAGTAGTGCAGGCACAGTGGAGTGCTCCCAAAGGTTTTCATATTGGTAGCTGGGGAGCTTCCCATGCGGGCTCTGTCGGTACCCGATGTCACCCGTATGTTAAGACTTAATTCCTGCTATTCCTGGAGATCACCTGTTACAGGTGAGTAACTACGCTGTCTTCCCTACATACCTTTGCAGCACACTATTGCCTGGGAGCGGAAGCCAAAAAGCCACGGCCAAACGGTAGGTATATCCAAAAAACTTTATTAGTAGACCCTAATAGATGATCTGTAGGAATCTGTATGACTTGAATCATAATCTGAATTATGCCACGGAGACCATTTCAGTTAAGTTGTATTAATGACATGCTTTAGAAGGAAAGATTGTTTAAAACTTTGACATGTATATTGGAGTTTTTAAAATATTTTGAAAAGTACTTGCAAATATAAATAATGTTAAAGGAGTTTTTTGGCTATTGATGCGATGAAGATGGCAAAGGCATGCTTGGTTCTGTCTGCCTGACTCGTGTAATCTGAAGCCTTTTTTCTCCTTATAGATCTGTGATAAGGTAGTTTATGGGTATGTGTATAGGATTATAATACCTAATAGGTCTACTAATACAGTTTTTTGGATATACCTACCGTTTGGCTGTGGTTTTTTGGCTTCCGCTCCCTCCTCCTATGGTACCTCTGCAGAAGACCTCCTTCTCCTGCTGTTTGGTTTTGGTTGGCACACTATTGCCTGAACAAAGACTCCAGAGCTGATACTCAATTCGGACAAAGTGTTCTTCATAACCTTTTCCTGGTCTGTGCACACTAACCTCTCGCCTCCTATCGCATACAGTTCCCTTGGATTTCTGCTTCCCAAGTGCATGACAGTGCACTTCTTCACATTAAATCTTAACTGCCAAGCATTAGACCATTCTTTCAGGTTTTGTAGATATTTCCTCATGCAACACCATTTATTTTTTGTCTTTCATTTCCAGCATAGTAGACCATGTGATCATCTGATGCAAAGTGCCCGATGCCAGTCCATTTCAGTTCGCTGACACCCAACAGATCAAATTGTACACGTTCCATTTCATTCTTGACCACCTCCAGTTTCCCTTGGTTCATGCTTCATATGTTCCATGTCTCAATATGTAAGACATCTTTACAGCTTCTGACTCTCATTTCATGCACAGCTACATCAGCAGTCAGACGTCCCAAGGACTTTGATCCAACCACATCATAAATGCTGGCTTTACTCTGAAAAGTCTTCAGCTCCTCCCCAGTAGCTAGTTGAGTGCCTTCCGACCTGGGGGTCTCATCTTCCAGCACTGTAGTGCAATTTGTTTTGTTGTGACTATCCATTGGGTTTTTGTGGCAAGATACAGAAGTAGATTGCCAGGCCTTTCTTCTGCGCAGTTTTAGTTTAGTGTTGTTGCCGTTGTCACAGAAATGTGATTCTACTCTGCCAACATTGTCCCACTCTGCTGCTGCCCAGATGAGTGGTTTGTCTTAGTCTGGCACCTCAGCTGAGACGTCCATCTTGGGAGACTCTGCCAGTAGTTAATCTACTGATAGCTTAGCCCTCAGCATCACTGATGCACACAAGCCCTCACAGCACAACAAGCTGCAAACCAAGTGAAGAATAAAATTATGAAGACAAAAATTGAAATGGGAATCCCAAGAAGTCAAACTCAGCAAGTACTGCAACACTGGAAGACTAAAAATATCAATGTATTTCCTTTTCTACTGAATAAAATACATAAACATCCGCAATGAGCATCCCCAAAGCTAACATATTCCAGTTAATAAATTCAAAATAAAATACTTTTCTCTACCTTTATTGTCTGGGTATTTTATTTTTCCAGTCATGTTAGTCCTAGTTTCTCTTTTCTGTTTTCTTTGTCTGTCTTCTGCCAACTCTTTCTAGTGTTTGCTGTCCATTTCTCCTTTCTCCTCTCTCCTCCTATCTTCCTCCATTACCTTCCTACATCTGTCTCTGACATATTGATCATTCCCTTTTCTTCCTTTCCTCTTCTCTTTCCACTCAAATTTCATCCTGTTTTTCACCTTCTAGTCCTCAGTCACCTCCTTTTTAATTTTCACTTACCTATTAACTTTCCATCTGCTGCCCAGTCCATCTCTCCAAGCTCTGCCTTCTCCCTATCTCATGCCCTCCCCAGTCTCTTATTCCCTTCTATCTTCTCTCACTTGTATCTCCTTGACAACCCCCATAGGTTTCCACACCATGCCCAGCATCTACCCTCTCCCTCTCTTCCCACCACCCACACTTGTAGCCCGGCATCTCCACTCTCTCTCTTCCCCCCACCAACCCTTGTAGCATGAAATATCCACTCTCTCTCTCTCTCTTGCCACCACCCACTGTTGTATCCTGGCATCTTCACTCTCTCTCTCTCTCTCCCTCCCCCACACATCCATGTAGCGTGACATCCCCACTATCTCTGTCTCACACCCACCCACCGCTCTCTCTCGTCCCCACTTAACATCTCCACTCTTTCCTTCTCTCCCCTCCTCTCCCACCCTGGTAGCGTGACATCTACACTCTCTCTCTCTCTCCCACACACACACACACACACACTCTTGTAGCCTGGCATCTCCACTCTCTCTCTCTCCAACCCCACCTTGTTGCCCGGCATCTCCGCTCTTTCTCTCAGCACCCTACCCACCCTGATAGCCTGACATCTCCACTCTCTCTCATCCCCATCTGACATCTCCACTCTTTCCTTCTCTCCCACCACCCACCCTGGTAGCCTGACATCTCCATTCTCTCTCTATCTCTCTCCCACATATGCACTCTTGGAGCCTGGCTTCTCCACTATCTCTTTCTCTCTCTCATCCTCCATTGTAGCCTGACATCTCCACTCTCTCTCTCTCTCTCCCAACCACCCTTGTTGCCTGGAATCTCCACTCTCTCTCTCTCATCCCCCTCCTCCCCACTCATCTTAGTAGCCTGGCATTCTACTCTCTCTCTTGTACTCTCCCCACACCCACTGTTGTAGCCAGGCATCTCCATTCTCTCTCTCTCTCCCCTCCCCACCACCCATCCTTGTAGCCTGGCATCTCCACTCTTTCTCTCTGTCTCTCCCCCACCCACCCTTGTAGCCTAGCATCTCCACTCTCTCTCCCCCAACCACCCTTGTAGTATGGCAACTCTCTCTCTCCCCACCCAACCTTTTAGCCTGGCATCTCCACTCTCTCTCTCTCCTGCACCTACTCTTGGAGCTTGGCATTTCCTCTCTCTCTCTTTCTCTCATCCCTCCACCCACCCTTGTAGCCTGGCATCTCCACTCTGACTCACACTAAAATGCTTTTCCAGGAAAACAAGCTGACCCATCCAAGAGGAAGGCTCCAGAAATCTTTCTATTCTAAAAAGAAGAGATACTTTCCTTCTTACCCACCTTCTGCTGGCTATAGGGCCTCAACATCCTCAGCAGAGACAGCAGGTCCTGCTCCAATCCAAGAAGCCCAAGGCTCATAAGCCTCAATCAGCCACCCAGCCACAACCTGTGCCTGATTTTGACTCCTTCCTAGAGAGCATTGCCAATGTGCCCCTGGAACGTCCCTATCCCCTCTACATAGCAGGCAGAATAAGGCAATCATTGCCAGTGCTTAAACAGGCAGAAATATCAGTATAGCATGGATTGATTATAAGAAAGCTTTTGACAGTGTCCCACACTCTTGGATAATACATTGCCTTGAAATGTTTAAAATAAATCCTGACTTGATAGAGTACATTAAGTTCACTATGACAATGTGGCAATCCACATTTTTTTTTAGTTATGAAGATGGTTAGTATATCATTTCTAACATTAAGGTCCAGCAAGGAATATTTCAGGGTGATTCCCTGTCGTCACTTCTGTTTTGTTTGGCGCTTAATCCAATGAGTGCTCTCATCAACTCTTTGTGATATGGAGTTAGCCTTAATCCTAAAAAAGGTAACAACCTAGAAGAAACTGCCCATCTACTATTTACAGATGATCTGAAGCTCTACAGTTCCATCAGAGCAACTTCGTGTAGTGGAAAGCTTTTCTGATGACATCAGGATGACTTTTGGCCTTGACAAGTGTGCTAAGTGTGCAATTTTCTCAGAGGAAAATTGAGCAAAACTGAAAACATCTCCCTTGCCAAGGGCTGTGACATCAAGGACCTTAAACAGGAAGGTGCATATAAGTATCTCGGAATAGAAGGAATGACACTCGAGCTGAAACTATTGAGAGAGAAGATTAGTAAAGAATACTACAGGAGATTAAAACTGTTATTGAAAAGTACGTTAACATCATGGAATAAGATACAAGCCGTCAATCAGCTGACAATTCCTATACTCTCATGCATCTTTGGGATCTCTTAAAGATCTTGAAAAATTGGATGTGCGAACAAGAAAACTCCTCAATGCTCAAGAAGTAATTTACCAGAATCAGTGTATGCCAAGACTGTACATTCCTAGAGTTTAAGGAGGGCTAGGACTTGTAGAGCTACTATCATAGGCCTCCAAGCCTATTTGACAGCCTCATCATATCCTAATACACAAAAAGTGCTGAAATATGAAAGTAAACATCCAAAATCTGTCTCTATCATCAAACTTGGACAAGCGTTCTGACGATTAGAAGGAATGAGTGAGAATCCACAGGCACGCATGGGAAAGGAAGTAGCACAATTTGCAAAACAAGAGAAAAAGCTCTTCAAATAATTTGATCAGAAAGTGAAGAAAAAGAAGTGACAAATGCATAAATACAGGGGAAAATATAGAGTGTTACTCCAAGAATCTTTTGTCATAGAAACATATTTATTTATTTATTTATTTATTTAACGTTTCTTCTATACCGCGCTATTATAATCAGTGCGGTGTACATCGAACAAAAACATACTACAATGCATACAGGCAACATTGAGTTTACAGTGAAACAGGATATTAAACATGGAGAAAACCGGGGAAACTATTTACAAGCTAACTTTATACTATGTACACTTCTCTGACTCATCTTAGTTGTTACATGTGCATATGTGGGTGGATAGTACACGAGTGATGGTTAGCGATGGGACTTATGTGTAGGCTAACCATTTTCTGTTTGTGTTAGGGTGTTAGGGCGGCTGGGGCATGCGGGTGGGTTGCCAATTGAGTGTTTACCTCGGATAGTCTCTGGGTAGAATTTTGTGAATAGGTGGTGTTTCAAGGCTTTTCTGAATGGGGCTAGACTTTTGATGCCTCGGTTTTCATGGGGAAGGGCATTCCAGTTTAAAGGAGCAAATATGGAGAAGGCCCTGTTGGAGGTTGTCTTTGAGCATTTTGTCGTCATCTTGGGGACTACTAAGGTGTTCATTGTTGTAGGTCTCCTGTTTCTATTTTCCGGGGTGCTGTGGATTAGCTTGCTGATTGGCGTAGAGGGGTGGTTATTTAGGGCTTTGAATGTAAGGACTATTGACTTGTATTGGAGTCTGGCATGTAATGGTAGCCAATGCAATTCTTTCATGATTGGTGTTATGTGGTCAGATCTTGATGATCCAGAAAGTACTCTTGCAGTTGCGTTCATAGCTAGGCGGAGCGGATTTAAGGTTGATTGTGAGAGTCCGTGGAGGATGATGTTAGCGAAGTCCAGATGTGGGAGGACTAATGCCTGGAAGGTTGTCCGGTAGTCGGTAAAATCCAGTAGGGGGCGAAGGTGACGCAGCGTTCTGATCTTATGATATATTGCTTTTGTGACATTTTTTACATGTGTTGTCATATCAAGGTGTTGATCGAGCGTGATGCCCAGATAACGGATAGTGGGTTTGGATTTCAGCTCTGCATTGTTGGCCTCTAGAGATGGGGGAGGTATGAACTTCCGGTTCCTTGTGACAAATAGAACATCAGTTTTGTCATGGTTGATCCATAAATTTTGTGTCAACAGCCAGTCAGCTACAGCTTCGAAGCATCTTATTATTGGGGAGAGCACTGGTTGGTCAATTGTGAACGGCATGTAAAGGAGGATGTCATCTGCATAAGCAAGGCATTGTACGTTGAAGGATCGGATCAAGTCACATATCGGCTGCATGTAGACATTAAACATCAGTGCCGATAAGGCCGAACCTTGAGGCACCCCCTGTGTCTGCAGAAATGGTTCTGAGGATGTGTGGCCTACCTTGACTTGCTGCCACCTATTGGATAGATAGGATTTGCACCATTCTAGTGCCGTGCTTTGAATCCCCTTTTCTTGTAGGCGTTGTAAGAGTATATCATGGTTCACAGAGTCAAAGGCAGCAGAGATGTCCAGAAAGATGAGGACGAATCCTTGTTGGGTGCTGTTTATTCCTGTGACCAAGTCATTGAAGAGGGTTGTGAGGATGGTGTCGACTCCGTGTGCTTCTCTGAAGCCGTGTTGGGAAGGATCTAGCGGTGCTTCAGTATCGATATGATGCTGGATTTGTTGTTGAGCAGCTTTTTCGATGATCTTGGCAAGCAGGGGGATGCCCGAGATTGGTCTAAACGATTCCACTTTGGATGGGTCTAGTCTGCTGTTTTTCAGTAGCGGCCTGATTGAGGTGTGTTTTAGGCTCTGCGGGAACGAACCAGTTAAAAAGGACCGGTTCAGAATTTTGCTCAGGATTTGACTTAGGTCGTGTCGAAGTTCCCTGATCCATCTTGCTGGGCAGGGGTCGTTGGGTGCAGTGCTGGGGTTGATAGAAGCTATGATGTCCTCAACCTCTTTATTAGATACCATGGTGAAATTGCACAATGGTGATGCTTGGAGTGCTTCAGGCGATACAAAGAGGTTGCTGACTCTTATGTTTGTGTTGGTCTTAATCATCTTTGATTGTAAATAGTTTGAGTAGTCCTGTGGATGAGGCATTGATGGTTGAGCTGACACCGGTTCCCCCGTTATAGACTTAACAATATTGAACAGAGCATGTGGTTTATTGATGGAACGTTTTAATATATCTGTGTGGTAAAGTTTCCTTCTCTGCATTATCTTCTCACGGTGCGTAATTAAGCATGAGTTGTATGCAGCATGTGTCTCGGGGGAACATAGAATATGATAACAGAAAAAGACCACATGGCCTATCTAGTCTGTCCTTCCATATCAACAACTAGAACAGTCCCCTTTTTTCCTTTAGAGATCCTCTGTGTTTGTCCCATGCTTTTTTGAATTCAGATACTGTCCTCATCTCTGCCACCTCCACTGGGAGACTATTCCATGGATCCACCACTCTTTCCATAAAGAAATATTTCCGCATATCACTCCTGAATCTATCCCCCTTCACCCTCATCCCATGTCCCCTCATAGCAGAACTTGCTTTCAATTGAAAGAGGTTCTCCCCCTGTACATTTATGCCACAGAGTTATTTAAACATCTCAATCATATCACCTCTATCCTGCCTTTCCTCTAATGTGTACATATTAAGATCCTTAAGTCTGTCCTCATATGCTTTATAATGAGGACCACTAACCATTTTAAAAGCCACCCTCTGTACCCACTCCATCCTGTTTATATCCTTTTGAAGGTGCGGTCTCCAGAATTGCACACTATACTCCAAATGAGGTCGCACCAAAGACTTATACAGAGGCACTATCACCTCCTTTTTTCTGCTACCCATTCCTCTCCGAATGCACCCAAGCATCCTTCTAGCTTTTGCTGTCGCCTTTTCTACCCGTTTAGCTGCTTTAAGATCATCAGACACAACCACGCCTAGGTCCCGCTCTTCTTTAGTGGACAAAAGTACTTCACCCCCTATACTATATTGCTCCCTTGGATTTCTGCAGCCCAAATGCATGACCTTGCATTTTTTAACATTAAATCCCAGCTGCCAAATTCTAGACCATTCTTCAAGCTTAGCTAAATGGTGCCTTTACATAAAAGCGGAAGTAAGGATGTGGTTGAAAACTACAGGCCGGTTAGTTTAACTTCGGTGGTGAGTAAATTATCGGAAACGCTGCTGAAAGAGAAAATAGTGAGGTTTCTGGAGTCCAGCGGATTACAGGATCCGAGGCAGCATGGATTCACCAGAGGCAGGTCTTGTCAGACAAGTCTGATTGATTTCTTTGACTGGGTGACCAGGGAGTTGGACCGAGGGAGAGCTCTAGATGTGGTGTATTTAGATTTCAGTAAAGCCTTTGACACTGTTCCTCACAGGTGACTTATAAACAAACTGAGCACCCTAGGGATGGACCCTAAAGTTACTGCTTGGGTTAGAAATTGGTTGGGTGGGAGGCAACAAAGAGTACAAGTAAATGGAGCTCACTCTGAGGAGAAGGATGTTACCAGTGGTGTGCCCCAGGGATCTGTCCTTGGTCTGATTCTTTTTAACATCTTTGTTAGTGATATAGCGGAAAGGCTGTCGGGTAAGGTTTGCCTCTTTGCAGATGATACCAAAATCTGCAATAGAGTAGACACCCAGGAAGGTGTAGATAACAGTTGGAGGGATCTAGCTAAGCTTGAAGAATGGTCTAGAATTTGGCAGCTGGGATTTAATGTTAAAAAATGTAAGGTCATGCATTTGGGCTGCAGCAATCCAAGGGAGCAATACAGTATAGGAGGTGAAGTACTTTTGTCCACTAAAGAAGAGCGGGACCTAGGCGTGGTTGTGTCTGATGATCTTAAAGTAGCTAAACAGGTAGAAAAGGCGACTGCAAAAGCTAGAAGGATGCTTGGGTGCATATGGAGAGGAATGGCTAGCAGATAAAAGGAGGTGATAATGCCTCTGTATAAGTCTTTGGTGCGACCTCATTTGGAGTATGGTGGGCAATTCTGGAGACCGCACCTTCAAAAGGATGTGAACAGGATGGAGTCGGTGCAGAGGGTGGCTACTAAAATGATTAATGGGCTTCATTATAAAGCATATGAGGACAGACTTAAGGATCTTAATATGTACACCTTAGAGGAAAGGCGGGATAGAGGTGATATGATTGAGATGTTTAAATACCTCCATGGCATAAATGTTCAGGGAGAGAGCCTCTTTCAATTGAAAGCAAATTCTGCTACGAGGGGACATGGGATGAGGGTGAAGGGAGATAGATTCAGGAGTGATATGCGGAAATATTTCTTTACGGAAAGAGTAGTGGATCCATGGAATAGTCTCCCAGTGGAGGTGGTAGAGATGAGGACAGTAACTGAATTCAAAAAAGCATGGGACCAACACACAGGATCTCTAAAGGTAAAAAGTGGACTGTTGTAGTTGTTGATATGGAAGGACAGACTAGATAGACCATGTGGTCTTTTTCTATCATCATGTTTCTATGTTTCTCATGTTATCTACACCTTCCTGGGTGTCTACTCTATTGCAGATTTTGGTATCATCCGCAAGAGGCAAACCTTACCCGACAGCCCTTCCGCTATATCACTAACAAAGATGTTAAAAAGAATCAGACCAATGACACATCCCTGGGGCACACCACTGGTAACGTCCTTCTCCTCGGAGTTAGCTCCATTGTCAATTAAGAATGAATACTTGAATGGTTAAGGAAAGGTGAACTGAAACTGAAGGATGAAAGACTGATAGTTGCAGCCCAGGACAGCGGATTATGGACGAGATGGTTTACGGAGAGCATTGGAAAAGCTGGCAAAAAAGACATATGTTGATTCTGTAAGAAAGAGCTGGAAACAGTGATTCACTTTATAGCAGACTGTGCAGTTCTGATGGTAGAAATTTTCTATATAGAAAGGCAGAACAAATTAGCACGCCTCCTCCACTGGAAACTCTGTAAACCCTACAACATCACTGTCCCTGAAAAGCACTGAGATCATGACCATAAGAGAATAACAGAGAATGAAGAGGTTTTGATCACCTGGGACATTCCCATTCTGATGGATACGAAACTGGATGCGAGGAAACCTGACATAGTGGTAAAGGAAAAGACAATGGCATTCATAATAGAAGTCTTAGTACATAGTACATAGGAGTGGAGGAGTGGCCTAGTGGTTGGGGCAAGGTACTTCAGGCCGGAAGGTTGAAGGTTCAAATCCCACTAGAGGACAGTAACCTTGGGCCAGAAGGACTGGGGTTTCTAGTCCCACAGATGCTCCTTTTTGGTCTTGGGCAAGCCACTTAACCCTCCATAGCCCATGTTCCCTGTAAAATAGTTATCTCCAAGTTATAATGCCCTGTTCAAAGTAATTTCAGTTTGTTCATTGTAAACCGCACTGATGCAGAATAGCGTGGTATATAAGAGAATGTAAATAAATAAATAGTGATTATTCTGTGAATCACGTGGAGAGGCAGAAGATCCTGAAGTACTAAGAAATGCAGTTAGAGACCAGGAAAATATGGCAGAAAGATATAGAAATCTTTCCCATTGTACTGGGAGTGCAAACTTGATAAAGAAAAACTTCCAAGCACTTCTTGATGAACTTCCCATGCTTATAAATTCCAGTAGGAAGCTCTTTTTGGCCCAATGCAAGTAGTATGCCGAGCATTAGCAGTACATTTGAGAGACTAAGATCATACTCCACATACCCTGGCCTAGAAGTGAGGTTCACAACTGTCATGGTATTTGCAAAACTAACCCATTTGGAGAACATGCCCCGAGGCAGACTTTGTCACTATGCCCACAGGTGGCACCTCATAACATCAGAACAGTAAACACTCCAGATTGTTCAAAGGGGTTATCAAATTCACTTTGAAACCTGATCCCAAACCAGCTTCACAGGGGATTATCACTCACAACCCTTTCAAAGCATTCTCTTAAAAGAAGAGGTGACCACCCTATTGTCCCAGGATACCATAGAAAGAGTTCCTCCTCCTCAAGAAAGGATGGGCTTCTACTCACCATATTTTCTCATTTCAAAGAAAACAGGAGGATTCAGGCCCATCTTGGATCTCAGAGACCTAAACAGGTTCATGGTCTGAGAAAAATTCTAAATGATTTGGCTAGGAACTCTTCTACCATACCTCCAGAGACATGATTGGCTAAAAGAAGTGCACATGCATTTACTGATCTATCCCTTGCACAGACAGTATCTGCACTTCATGTTTCAAGGAAACCATTATCAATACTGGGTTCTCCTCTTAGGTCTAGCCTCTGCCCCATGAGTCTTCACAAAATGCATGGCAGTAGTCGCTGCCTACTTACACATCTTGGGAGTATTCATCTTCCTTTACTTAGATGATTGGCTGATCAGGGGAGACTCCCCCCAGGAGGTAAGATTCTTCCTTTATTGCACTATCACGATACTCTAACAACTGGGATTTGTCATAAATTTCCAAAGTCTCACCTCGCTCCAACCCAATAACTGAAGTTCATCAGAGCACTCTTAGACACTCAACAAGCCTGAGCTTTGCTCCCACAGGATTGCTGTGGCCACCTCATCGAGTTGACAAAAGGGGTACAACAGCAAACAGTTTGAGAGATGCTATGACTACTAGTACACATAGGGGTATGTTTACTAAACCGTCCTAATGTTACCGGCGCTAGTAGCAGCGTTAATGTGAGGAATGCCATATAAAGTAGTGGGAATTCTGGCGGCAAGATAGCAATGAATCTGTATCGCGTGATAGAGGGCGCCTTGGCTCATTAACGTGCGTTAACCTTAAGTCCATGCCAGCGCAGTGTTAGAAGCTATAGAGATGTAGCCAACTGGTTACTACAATCCCTGTGGAGGCAGAGGTCATGAGTTTGATCCTGCAGTGGTGTTATTTAATAAGACTGTCTGAAGGTTTTCCTTTTAATTTAAATCAGTACTGCCAGCAAAAATACCCTCACAGTGCCGTAACCTAAGGTGCCTCATAAGGCACCCTATAGGGTGCCCTATAAGGCGCCCCATAGGGCACATTATAAAGTGCTCTGTCTGCAAAGGCACCTTATAATGTGCCCTATAGGGCGCTTTATAGGGCGCCTTATGAGGCACCTTAGGTTACAGCACTGTGAGGGTGTTTTTGCTGGCAGCACTGATTTAAATAAAAGGAAATCCCTCAGACAGCCTTATTAAATAACACCACTGTGGGATCAAACTCATGACCTCTGCCTCCACAGTCATTGCAGTAACTAGTGGGCTATATTTCTATAGCTTCTAACACAGCGCTGACTGGCTACAGAAAGACTGCAGGTCACCGCATAAACTGTCTGCTGTGGTTACCAGGATAGGGTAAACCTACCCGTACCCATGATGCACTGCACATGCAGATCAGCAGTCTACATCTGATCACAAGATGGGGTATGCGCCTCCACAGCACCTTGGCCTGGTAGGGGGAACTGTCCGTGTGTGTTACTGGCACAGAGTAGCTACAGACCGTGACATTGTGCGGTTCCTGTGCTAACCCTGAGGGTGAGGTGGGGTGCCCAGCACCAGGTCCGCAGTACCTGGCTTGGCTGAGATAGGCTGTGCTGCAGGTCCCCATCAGTACCAGTGTGTGACAGGTAGTCTCTGCAGACACACCTAGGATACACCTGTGTCCATCTGTATTTCCCAGTCACGTCTAGCCCTTGTGGACTATGATGCACCCAGAATAGTGCATATCCTGTGTGGTTGCCATGGTCACTTGTTATAGGAGAAGGGTGATGTTTGCACCCAAAAGTGGATTATGTAGCACCCCCCAACCTGCCCTCACTGGGTCAGGATCTCCCTCCAAAAGATCCACACTCTACATCGGAGGCAGTAGAGGAGACCACCACCCCAGTCCTGCTGGGGAATAGGCACCCTCCAGAGCTGTCAATGCAGATCTCTACTTATCACTTAGGGCACTGGCAGTAGGCCTCAAAAACCACAGCTGACCCCCCCACCACAATCTGACATTCACCAGCAGAGGGCACATTCAGTCTTCACCCGCTGCACCCTGCAAGGTGTTCCAGTCATACACATGCTAACTGCAGACAGTCTGCTAGCTAGTACATAGTGCATGTTCCTGGAGGAACTGTGTGCACCCAAAAGTGGGATGTAAGCACACACACCAAGCAAGTATGTTAGTGATTGGGCCCCAGAAAAGGGAACCCATAGATATCACTTGAGAGAAACACTGTATAGCACTATGTGGGAACCTAGACATGCCGTGGTCACTGCTCAGTCAGGTTGAGACTGACCTCCCAGCATGACATGCTGTGGCCGCCCTGTCTGTGCAGGTGGTGGTCGGGCACTACAATATCCCTGCCATTGCCCTATGCCCTGTGCAGATGCATCCTGCCCAGACCGCCCTGTCTGGGCCATACCCACAATACCTTGCTCCTCATTATGCACATTGGCGGGCTAACGCTGGAAACAGTGTAAGCATTGTGGGCTCAGTAAGGTGTAGGCAGCCACAAAACACTGGATAGACATATACACACCTCCTCACCTATTTCAGCATTGTGCAAAGATAGAGGTGGTTGGCAGCCCTGGCCGCCACACCAGTCCTGGGCACAGTGCAGGCATTGCTAAGGTACTCAGTACTGTTATGGTCACTCTCCGGGGTGGTAAACACTGTCAGAAAACAAACAAACAGGAAACACACTCCACATATATCAGAAAGGTTGCTATGATGAATCTCTGTTAACAATTTGCGTTTAATATAGGATCTGTTAGCTGACATTCATCATAGCAACCTTTTGATATATATGGAACGTATTTCAATGTTTATGATGGCATTGCTAAGGTATGCAGGTGGTAGTAGTGGTAGCTGCTGCTCCATGCAGGGCCCAAATGCCTGACTCTCCATGAGGATATGGATAATGGGGCCTGTGGGTGTGGGTATGGATGTTTGTGCCCCTGTTGACCGTTGCTCTAGGGTGTACACATGTTTATGGTGTATGTGTTCTGTAGGGTAAAATATAGGGACAAGGTCTACAGAAGCCACAGCTGGAACCTGTGACCTTCTGCCCCTGAATACATTGGCTGTGTGTACTGCACTAAACTGTTGCTACAGAAGAAGGTCATTTCCTGGGAATACCATGACTGTTCTTCAGACAGACCTTGTCTGTTGCACTGCACACCACCCACCTAAACAGGGCTTGGCCTTGGTCTGCTGTGGGCAGCTGCCACTGCCCTGTCCACCACCAGCACCCCTCCCCCATCATGCTGACATGCCCTTATGCCGGTTGTGCTGGAGGTGTGCAGTCCCAGGCCATCCAGTGTGCCTGTAGGCGGCTGCCTATGGTGTGGGATTGGGGTGCCTACATAGACATCCACTCTTCCCCTCCGGCACCTCGTCGATGTTATGTGCCCTTTGGGGTACCTGCTGGGTACTGTCTCCTGGGACACTGTGGGGGACACACTCATGGGCCCTTGGTCAGTTGCTGGCTTGCTGATTTTCAGTTTCTGCATTCCTATGTGCCACCTATGCATCTGCCTAGTCCACCCTGTGCCCCAGCTGCCCCACTGCATGTCCCGCCTGCAGTCCCCTGTACCCCATTTGCAGCCTCACCATAGTGCCCTTTCGTACTTGGGCACTATGCTGTTGCTGCACATGTAGCACTACTATCACTTTTCTTGGTCTCCCTGCCTTTGCTTTACACTGCTGACTGAAATTGTTTCTCTTTCCTGCAATTGTGCCTCTAACAACAGGTTTTCAAGCACGGTAATGTTCTGGTCTTAAAATCCCGGCGTTAGTGTACCTGGAGCCTCTCCCCGCCCACTCCTCACCCATTGACCCCTTCTCTCCGCCTTCTGGAGACACTTACTCCACCCTTTGTGTGCCTTAACGCTGCCGGAGACGTTATCGTGCGAAATGTAACGTTATTGCGCGATAATGTTACGTATTGTGCGATAACATCACTGCTGTGACGTTAACGCTGTTTAGTAAACATACCCCATAGTCTCAACGGTCCATGTCATCCCCTACACTCAATTACATATGCGACAAGCACAGTGGATTCTGTCTTCCCAATGGACACAAGTGAAGGGTCGACTCAGAGACAAGATCCACATCATCCCTCAACTGATCAAATCCCTTCAGCGATGGTGTTCTCCCACAAAACCTACTCATTGGGTCATCTTTTCAGATGCATCCACCTCCATATACCCTGACGACGGATGCTTCCAAGCTGGATTGGGGAGCATATCTGACTACTCAGGGGCTGTGGACACCACAGGAATCTGCGTGCAGATAAACCTGCTAGAACTATGGGCACTAACAAATACTCTTTGGGTTTTTCAACCCCAACTTTTGGGGCAACCTGTTCTTGTCAGGACAGACAATCAAGTTGCCATGTTCTATGTGAACAAACAGGGGGGAATGGGGTCCTGCCCCTCTGCAAGGAAGCGATTCACCTGTGGTCCTTATGGACAAGTTAAGCCGTATCCTTTGTCCATATGAATGGACCTTGCATCGGGAGGTGGCTGCTTGGATCTTCCAGATGTGGGAAACCCCACTCATAGATCTTTTTGCAACTCCGCAAAACACACAACATCGACGCTTCTGTTCCAGGGTTCAGTCACTGCACCAACAGGATCCGGATGCTTTCCTTCTCCACTGGGGACAGGGACTGCTCTATGCATTCCCTCCCATCCCTGTGATACCCAAGACACTCTTCAAGCTATAGGCTGACAGTTTCTTGATGATTCTCATAGCCCCCTTTTGGCCCCATCAACTGTGGTTTCCTCTGCTTCTTCACCTTGCACAGACTCAGTCACTCAACCTGGGATGTGCACCTGACCTCCTCTCTAAGGACCATGGGATGCTCCTCCATCCTGATCTTCATTCCCTATGCCTGACAGCTTTGCTGCTGAGGGGCTAGTGCTTGCCAACCTCAACCTATCACAGGCGGCCAAGGATGTTCTTGCATCTTGTAAAGATTCCACAGGCACTCTTATGCCTTCAAATGGCATAGGTTTGCCCTCTGGTGCTCCCCAAGGAACATTAGCCCCTTTTCTTGCCCAGTGGAGTCATTTCTACAGTATCTCATCCACTTATCCTTGACAGGTCTTAAAACTAATTCAGTGAGAGTTCACCTTAGTAGCATACTTCATGCGGGGTCTCCTGCTGTCCAAGCCACCCATTAAGCCACCTCCAATGGTCTGGGATCTGAATGTGGTTCTGGCATAACTTCTAAAGCCACCTTCGAACCTTTAGCCACTACTTCACTGAAGTTCCTATCTTGGAAGGTCATCTTTCTTATTGTCCTCACTTCAGCTGCAAGCTCTCATGGCGGATCCTCCCTATGTTCGGTTCCACCATGACAAGGTGGTTCTCCATAACTATCTACTCTTCCTCCTGAAGATGGTTTCCTCTTTCCATCTAAACCAGTTGGTAGTCCTCGCTATTTTCTTCCCTAGACCACATGCGTCTCGGGCTGAAGCAGCACTACACACTTTAGACTGCAAACGAGCACTGGCCTACTACTTTTCATTTCCTTTGATCCTAGTCACCTGGGTCTACCGGTGATGAAGCATACTCTATCCAGATGGATAGCAGATTGCATTGCTTTTGCTTTTGCACAAGCAGGACTCTCTTTGCAGGGTCATGTCATCAATCACAATGTGCAGGCTGGCAACCTCCGTAGTCAGTCTCCATTCAGTATCCATTGAGATATCTGCCAGGCAGCTACCTGGTCCTCCATTCATATTTTTGTGCATGCTACTGTCTGGACAGAGACTCCTGTTGGGACGCTGTCTTTGGCCAAGCTGCACTCCAGCACCTCTTTGCGAATTAAATCAACTCCTACCCTCCATCCCAGATTTCTACAAGATACCAGACTATCATTGGGGGAATCTCATCTTCTGGAATTGAGTCCAATGACCCACAACTCTTCCAGACTCTTCAGCTTTTTTGCCTCAGGGACTGCACTACTCTCTCCCCCCCCCCCCCCCCATACCTGGGAGCTAGTGAGTCCCATATGTGAAGACTGCATTCCTGGAGATAGCATAGTTACTCACCTGTAACAGGTGATCTCTGGGAACAGCAGGAATCAGTCTTCACAACCCGTCCTCCTCCCCTTGGAGTTGTAGAGTTTTTTTAAATTTTTTCTTCTTCTCAGCTACAAACTCAACTGAGGAGAGGAATGGAAAGGCGGGAAGGTGGGAAGGCAGGCATGCAGGTGCAGTGGAGTGCTCCCAGAGACTTTCCTATTGGATGCTGGGGAGTGTTTCCATGCAGGCTCCATTGATGATGTTCACCCATATGTGAAGACTGATTCCTGCTGTTCATGGAGATCACCTGTTATAAGTGAGTAACTATGCTTATTGTACCTGAATGTAACTTAGCTTGAACTACTCCTGAAAAAGGCATGAGCTAAATCCAAAATCTTTCTCTTCCCTTACAAAAACCCAATATCATAGGCAGAATATAGGTAACCTTAGGGAATGGAATTCCCTGAATAGAAAATGATCAAAACAGTGAATTATCTCCTTACTGTGTGCTTAGGATGCCTCATGATCTGCTCCTTCATATCACAATGTGAATTTTTTAAGATGTGAAGAGAGGTGCACCCTCTGGGTCCAACCAACCTATCAAGAAATAATATCAGTTAATTGTCTGCAGCTTGAATCCTTTGGAGCAGGGGTTCTCATCCCAGTCCTTGGGACGGCCCCAGCCTTTCAGGTTTTCAGGATAACTACTACTTATCATACTGTATGTATAGCGCTACAATGAATAGCATGAGAAAGATTTGAATCAGTGGAGGCAATGCATGCAAATCTCTCTCATGCATACTCATTGTAGTAATCCTGAAAACCTGACAGGCTAGATGTATCCTGAGGACTGAGTTGAGAACCCCTGCATTAGAGACTCTGACTAAGTCTTGGCTTACTTCTGCTGCTTTCTCTCTCTGTTTACAGATAGAACTTCTTCACCCAAAGACCTCTTATAGGTCTTTTCTCCTATTTTCTCCTTGCTGTACTTAGGCTAATCAGACAAGGCTGGTCTGTGGAAACTATCATTACAATATCTGGATGACAATATTAAAAAGCTGCTCCTTGGCAGCCTGGAACCCCTTAAGGGCTCCTTGGACTTTACCCCATGGTCGGCAACTGCTCTTATCCAAAATCCACAAAGCTTCCCAGAGGGTGGGCAGGATGGGCTGGAGTAGAAGGGTGAAGGGAGGTAAGAAAATTGAGTGTGGAGAATAAATGGCGCGTCTGATTAGGGGCAGCGGCAATAGCAGCAGAGAAGAAAGAGACTTTAGCGAGGTGAACCTGGGAACGGTAATAGGAGTGTTGAGATTTGAAAAGAGAAAGAGAAATCGGTGATGGAGATTTGTGCCAACGTCGTTCGGCTCGACAAAGTTGGGATCGGAGCAGACGAAGATCAGGATGGTACCAGGGGTGTGAGGGTCGACGAGTAGACGGACGAGGACGAAGGGGGGTGACATGATCGAGGGCAGCGGAGAGAGAGGAAAACCAAGTAGAAGCTTGAGAGGTAGGAGACAAGGAGGGAAAGTCGGCGGGGAGCAAGTCCGTGGCTGGAGGGAATCGCTGGGCTAGGGAAGGAGTGATGGAGCAGGAGAGAGGAGGGAGAGAGGAGGAGGTGAAAGGGACTGTCAAGACACCAGAATGATAACAGGAGACTGAAAGGCAAAAATGATCTGACCATGGAAGAGGAAAGGAGGACAGGTTGGAGAGAGAGACCGTGGAAGATGAGAGAGTCAAAAGGAGGTCTAGGGTATGGCCAGCGGAATGGGTAGGAAAATCGGGAGAATTCCTGGTGCCATGTTCTGGTGTCATGGCCTGTTTCATTGGTACCGACATCCAGGCATTGGCAGGGGCTATGGATCAGCGCATCATGGCCATCGAACGGAGTCTAGTGGTTCTCTTAGCCTTGGTACCGCTAAGACCGCTTCAGACTGTTCCGCAGTAATCGGTACCGGTATCGACCTGCTTTAACCAATGTGCTTCCCCCCATGCCGGCTCTTGAATCAATATCCAGTATCGAGAGACAGGTATCAAGACAGTCTGATGCCGACTTCGATCGATACCGGCGTCAAGCAATGCAAGAGTATCCGGCATGGAGATACTTCGAGTCCTCCGATTCCGATGACTCTGATGATTTCGCCGATACCGGAGCGATTCTACCAGAGGATCCCTCTCCTTCTCCTCAGAGGAGGATGTCTCCTACGGAGGATATGTCATTTAGAGCTCATGGCTCCACTTCTCCCCAATGACAAAAGAGCAGACTTCCTCACTCTGGTCAAACATGCCCAGAATGTGTCTAAGTTCATGAATCGTGCAATCTTTGATTGCTTTCAGTGCATTAGCAGAACATCTGCTATTTCCATTGGTGCACGTCACATTGCCTGGCTTCAGGCATCAGATTTAGAACAATGGGTGCAAGATAAGATAGGGAATATTCCTTGTACAGGAGAAAAAATATTGGGCAAGGATTGGCAAGACAAGGCTAATCAGATTGAATCTGAAAATACCACCTTGAGCAGATTGTCAAGGGCTACAGCCAACCCAGCAAAAAAGAAGACATCTAAGAAACCCTTTTTCAACAAGAAAAAGAAATTCTACCCATCTTACACCCAGGCTGGCCACTGTCCAGTTCCTGCTCCCCAAAAGGGACAGCAGCAACTCAGACAGCAAAGAAAGGCCCAGGTCCCCAGAGCTCAACCAGCTCAGCGGACTCAGGGGCTTTGGCTCCTTCCTAGAGAACTTGGGCAACCTGCCCCTGAAAGGTCCAGAACCTCTCATCATCCCTGGAAGACTTTGTCATTTTGCCAGACGATGGCAACAAATAACATCAGAAAACTGGACCCTTTCCATTATACAAGAGGGGCACAAACTTCATTTCCACAGTATGCCCCCTTCCACCATAACAAGACAGCTGAATTCTCAGGGCCCCTCCACCACTCTCTTGTCTCAGGAGGTCACCTCACTACTGGCTCAGGGAGCAATAGAAGAGGTACCCATATCCCAACAGGCCATGGGTTTCTACTCCCTCTACTTCCTCATTCCAAAGAAAACAGGGGGATAAAGACCCATACTGGACTTCAGAGAGTTAAACATGTATCTGTTCCGAGAAAAATTCAAAATTATCTCCCTCGGAACACTTCTCCCTTACATTCAGAGCCAGCATTGGCTATGTTCTTTAGATCTAAAGGATACATATACACATATTCTCATCCACACAGATCACAGGAGGTTTCTTCAATTCCTTTTTCAAGGAAGACATTACCAGTACAGTGTTCTTCCTTTCGGACTGGCTTCTGCCTCAAGAGTATTCACAAAATGCATGGCAGTGGTAGCAGCATTCCTGAGAACTCTGGGGATATTCATCTTCCCCTACTTATAAGACTCGCTCATCCGAACATCAACAGGTCCAGAAGCCAGCTTCGCTCTTTACCGCACAATGCAGATCCTGCACTACTTGGGATTGGTCATATTCTCCAGGACCAAGCAGGAAATCAGTTCTCACATATGGGTGACGTCGCGCCGACGGAGCCCTCGTGCGGAGCATTGTCCCAGGTCTCAAAGAAAGCCTTTGGGAATGCAGCGCGCATGCACGGTTCCCTTCCCGCCCAAGGGTCCATCTTGCTCAGTCTTCTTTTTTCCACGGAGCCCGACGGACGTGTGTCGTTGTCACCTGGTAAAAAGTTGATTTTCCTGTGTGGATTCGTGTTTTTGTCCAGTTCGACGCCAGTTCCCCTTCCCGCCTTAGCCCGGAGCTAGGTTTTCCGGATTTTGTCCTTCGTGACTAGCGTTCCTGCTTTTTTTCTCTTTTTCACTGGCAGGGGTACTTTTTCCCCCGATGGCTGCCAGCAGATTCAAGAAGTGTGATCGGTGTAAGAAGCTGATGTCTCTCGCTGACACACATGACTGCTGCCTCTGGTGCCTCGGGCCTGACCATGACCCGGTGGTCTGTGTCCCATGCGGCAAAATGTCCTCTAAGGTGCTGAGGAGCCGTCAACATCAGCGTGAAAGACTCTTTTCTGACTCCGAGTCTGACCCCGAGAACCGTCGAGGCTCCTCTGAAAGGGGATCTCCTTCGAGGGAACACAGAAGGAAGAAGAAACCCACGAGGGCGGCGTCGGTGGACGCTCTTGGCTCCTCGAGGGCCAGGTCGCATAGCCCTGACCGCCATCCCGGGTCCTCGGAGTTGGAGAGGCCTGCCAAGTTGCCTCGAGTGGAGCCGGAGTCCCCGAGTCACGTGAGTGCTGTTGTCCTCGTAGACTCCCTTCCGGGGAAGCTGACGTCGGGCCCGACGCCGTTGGGGCCCGAGTCGGGGACTGCTGAGTTTCCTGAGCTGAGTCTCAGGTTGACGGCCTTGGAGAGCAGCTTGGCTGCCTTCATGGAGCAGCAGTGGGTACTGATCGCCAGTTTAACTGGTGCATCTCTCCTGACAACCGGAACCTCGACGTCCAAGTTGACCCCGGAGGCCGAGCTGATCCTTGAGTCGATGCGGTCTCAAGTTGATCCTCGGCCAAGGTCCCCCTCGGAGGGGTCAGAGTGGGAGACGGAGGACGAGGACTCCCTGGATACTTTCCGGACCTGGTGCATCCCATTGGACTCACCGGAGTCCGAGCCTCGGAGACGGTCCCCACCGGAGGATACCCGGTTCTCGGACTTCGTGCGGCACATGGCCAAAGCCTTAGCCTTCCCCGCAGATCCCGAGGAGGAGCCTCGAGCCAAAGAGCTCGAGGCCCTCCAGTATGACTCTCCGCCTAAGGAGGCCTTTACTGTACCGGTTCCTCCGATGCTGGAATGGCTGCTCTTCCGCATGTGGGAGGCACTGGCCTCGGCGCCGGATCTCCAGGAACAAGCAGGAATGAGTCTTCACACGTGGGAGACGTCGCCGACGGAGCCCGCATGGGAATGCTCCCCAGCATCCAATCAGAAGGCCTTTGGGAGCATACCCTGCGCCTGTGCGGTGGCTTCCCGCCCTTCCTACTGCCTCTCCCCAGTTTTTCGTTTTCCGCGGAGCAGGCAGGACGTCCCTCCTGCCACCGCAGAAATTTTTTTCCATTTTTCTGTAGTCGCGGCTTTCCCGCCGACGGTGGCACCTCCGTGCCCCCCCCCCTTTCTTTATTTTCATTTAATTTTCGTCGCCCCCTCCGGGCGCTGAGGACCGGGGCATGGAGCCTTCTTCCCCCCAGCCTCATGGCGGGGACTCCATTTTCCACGTGGACTCCAATGCCTGGTGCCTCTCCTGTGTGGGGCCTGACCCCTCTTTCCCGGATTCTCCGGGCTGCAGTGTCGGCAGAAGACCCTCCCTCTTTCGGGTATCCCTCGATGACGTCTTCGCGCCCAGGGCGCGGTTGTCGGGTTGTTCTTCTCTCCAGGATCAGGTAACCACACAACAGTCTGTTAAGACTAGCCGAGTCTTGAGGGGCAAGTCTCATGCGAGGCATGGCGACGGCTCCGGCCAACCCCTCAAGTCCTCCTTGGCTGATATACCCCGGCGGGAGTCCTCGGGCTCCAAAGCATTTATGGGGTTTCGGGATGTTCCTGAGGTTCGTTCCTCATAGAACATTCCCGAGCCATGCCCGAGGGAGGTACCCGCCTCGAGCGGTGCCGATTCCCCGGCATCGGCTTCGGCGTCGAGTGTTCCACTCTTCGCCAGGGATCGTCAGCCGGTGTCCTCGGCGCCTTCGGGGCCGACTGGCTCGACCGGGTCTGACATCCCTACATCCAAGCCATGCTCGGGCGTGGTAGCCGCTTCGGGCGGTACTGAGCCTCCGGCATCAGCGTCAGTGTCGAGCGCTCCGCTCCTCACCGAGGATCGTCGGCTGCTGTCCTCGGCACCTCCGGGGCCGATCGACTCGGTCCAGTCTGGCGTTCCTCCATCCCTGCCATGCGCGTGGGCGGTGCCCGCTTCGGGCGGTACCGACCCCTCGGCGTCGGTGTCGAGCGTTCCGCTCCTCACCGGGGATTGGCAGCTGAGGTCCTCGGCGCCTCTGGGGCCGACCGACTCGCGCCGGTATGGCCTTCCTAGGGGGCCGGTATCCGCCTTGGGCGGTGCTGACCCGTCGGCGTCGAGTGACCCGCACCCACCGGGGATCTCCGGCCGCTGTCCTCCCTACCTCGGGGGCCGATCGACTCGACACGGTCTGACGGCCCTACGTTCAGGTCATGCGCGGGGGTAGTACCTGCTTCGAGCGCGCGGGTGTCGGTGGTTCCGCCCCGTGCCGGGGATGATCATCGGGCCTTTCTCCCCTCGGGGCCGCTCGCTTCGACCCGCGCCTTTTCGCCGTTTTCCCAGCCCTGCGCAAGGGTGGTTCCGGGTTCGGGCGGCGCCGCTCCGCCGGCAACAGCAGGGGCGTCGAGCACAAGGGGCCGCCATCGACCTTCCCCGTTTTTTCCTAGAGAAGGGGCCTCGGGGCCTTCGACCGCTTCGATCCGATCTGGATCTGCGCCGCCCCGCAATGGTACACCGACGTCGGCGCAGGGGCTTTGCACCCCCGCAGGGACTCGTCGTCGGGTGACCGGGGTCCCCTCGGGGACGGGCCGTATGCCCCGAGAGGGTTTCTCTCCGGGTCAAACGGGTGCGAGAGGGAGCCCGGCTTCGGGCAGTGCCCGCCGATCGACATTGGCGTCGGCGTCGGATGACCCCCTCTCCACCGAGCTCCGCCCTCGGGGACCCGTGATGCTCGCGGCACCGATCGGTGCGGTTCTGATCCGCGCTCCGGGTTTTCCACCACCGGCGCGGTCGCCCCCGCCGGGGCCCTCTAGAAGGGAGTCGATCTCCTCGCTCGCTTTGATGCGCAGCCTGGAGTCGGTATCCAGCCTTGAAAGCTTGGACACTACACGTCTCGGGATCGGTCCCTGTCCCCTCCCGCGACGCAGAGCGGAGACCGCTGGCCCCTGCCCTCCGGCGGCCGCGGAACCGCTTCGATCACAGGGAGCAGCGCCACCCCCGGGTTCGGGGCCGAGGCCGATTCCTGCGGCGCTGTCGGTGCCATCGACCCCTTCGATGCCTAGTTTGGAATCAATCCCAGGAGCCGACGACGCCATGGGGACTGCCCCGATCCGGGGCAGTTGGTCCCCTCCTATGCCTAGCGGGCATCGGCCCGAGCGGCCTCTGTGTGCCCTGGCAGCCTCCCCCGCCATAACTCCTCCGGCAGAGCCACCTTTTCAGGATTTCCTCCTTGACATGGCGGACTTGCTGGCCATCCCTACCCCGGGCCCGAGCCCGGGCCCTGAGGAACAGGCAGCCGTGATGCTTCCTCTGCATCCCTCCCTGCAGGATCTCCTGCTGGGGGCTTGGCGGTCGCCTTTGAGGGTTCCGGCACCGTCGACTGCGATGCAGGCTCTTTACCGGGTGCCTCCGTCCCCGGGTTTTCGGCAGCACCAGCTTCCACATCGGTCCATTGTGGTGGAATCGGCGCTGAGGAAGGCCGGAAGCAAGGAGAAGCATGCTTCTTGCCCCCAGGCCGCGCCTCAAAGACGCTAGATACTCTAGGACGTCAAGCTTTCCAGACGTCTATGCTGACGGCCAGAATTATCTCATATATATTTTATATGAGTCTGTCGCTGCAGGAGGTCACCGAGAGGTTGTCTCGGTTATCCCTCTTCGTATCGGCGACCAAGGCCTTTGAATATTCCCTGCTCCTTTATCACTGCAGGAATATCTCCGGGTTCCTTTCTCGTGCTTCGCTGGACTCCTTCCAGTCGGTCAGCAGAGCTTCTGCTGTTGCCATTAGAGCATGCCGTACAGCATGGCTGCAGGCGTCCGAGTTGTGTAGACGGGCACAGCACAACCTGGGTAATTCTCCCTGCGACGGAGATCACCTCTTCAACAGCGAAGCCTTGCGTCAGGTCGCACAGTGCTTCGCTAACCTTCCCAGGGTTAGCAGCCAGCCTAGGGCCCGGCCCCACGGCGGCGGTAAACGCCTCTCTAGGAAGAGGAAATATCAGACCTCCGCCCACCCTCCAGGCGCGCCCAGGCAAGGGGCCTCTCATCACGGGTTGATGCCCCCGGGCCGCGCCAGGACTCTCCTTCTAAGCATTTTTAGGCTCAGGCAGGCGGCTGCCTGCACTTAACCCTCTTATCGGACGTTTAAAAATTGAGCTCTGCTCGGGGGCTCGTTCAGTTGCAAATGGTTCGGAGGCTTATCTAGAGGTTCGCGTATTCTCCTTCCGTTGGTAGGGAGACCACCTCTATTCCGTGATAGCTATGGCCAACGGCCAACTTATTACCCTTCGGTACGTCTCCGAACCCTTCTCAGCCGGTATACCCCTGCTGATTGCTTCCGTACTGGAATTACCTTCCTGTCCCCCGTCTGTGCGGGGGGGGGGGGGCGAGTTTCTGCGTGCAGGTCCTGGGGACACATATAGGGCCTCCAGCCCCTGTGGCGTTCTACCAGACTGATGCTATCCCCTGTCCCCCATGCTACCGCGCTGTTGATTCGCCGATCTGCCCTTGTCCTCTGGAATAGATTCCTCTACTGACGGATCTTGCTGCCACCTTCCAGGTGGACGCTCTGTGGATTGATGGCAGATCCGCCTTACCAGGGTGATGCGCAGGGAGGTAGGCCCCTCGACATACCTGCATTAGTACCGGAGTGGGTGCCCTCATGCCCACCGGCTTAGATATACTAGATATCTCCTGCGCGATAGGCGCATATTGGGGGGATGCCCGCAGTACCTGTGCTATACCGCCTTTTTCCCTATGGCCGGTACTCACGCCCCCCCCCCCCCCGGGGTCCGGCCAGTCCGCCTGCCTATTCCTCGATCGGGCCGCGGACTGGTGGTACTCTACCGCTGTGGAGTCTACAGCTCCTTTTCAGTTAGGTCCTCCTCCCGGGGGTTCAGACCCTTGTCTCCCTATCTCTCGCTAGGGTAGCCTGTGTACTCCTTCTGCTCCGGGGTGCACCCCTACTCTTCTCCGGAATGGGCTCTCTGGTTCGGCCAGTCTTCTACTGTTAGTCCTCTGAGTTCTGGACTCTACTCCTAAGGGAGTGCTCAGCTTGCACTAAGCCTCCTGGAAGACCTGCCATCTTTCTCCTGACCCAGCTGACGCCTGGATCTCCTAGCCTTCCGGATTTGGAGCTTCCTCCTCGCTGCGGCGAAGTTTCCTTGACGACTTCGCTACTGCGTCTACGGTGCCTTCACCACAGGTCTGCTTCCGGCAACCCGGTAGGTAAGCCCTACGGGGTTCCACACCATTACTTCATTAAAACTTAGTGGCCGGTAAGCTCTACATGGTACTAGGGCATTTACTCATTAAATGCTTACTGATACTATTTGTGCATCCCTCTGGCTACTCTTCCCGTAGCCTGGGTTTTTTTTTGCTGTATCTTAATGTTACCTGTTCTGCACTCTAAAGACTCCCTCTGTAGTCTGTAGATTCGCTGTTCCTCTATTCAACTCCTGCCCTCCATCCCTCAGGGGATGCCGGGGATTTAGGCTGGGCAAATGCCATCCCGTCCTGGGCTGCGCTTATGGGACCTCCCCGGGCATCCTCAGCTTGGGAGTCCCCACGTGTGAAGACTCATTCCTGCTTGTTCCTGGAGATAGCACAGTTACTTACCTGTAACAGGTGATCTCCGGAACAGCAGGAATTAGTCTTCACAACCCGCCCACCTCCCCTAGGAGTTGTATCTCTTTTTTGTATCTATTCCTTCCTCTCCTCTCCTTCTGGCTCAGCTATGAAACTCAACTGGGGAGAGGCAGTAGGAAGGGCGGGAAGCCACCGTGCAGGCGCTGTGGTATGCTCACAAAGGCCTTCTGATTGGATGCTGGGGAGCATTCCCGTGCGGGCTCCGTCGGCGACGTCTCCCACGTGTGAAGACTAATTCCTGCTGTTCCAGAGATCACCTGTTACAGATAAGTAACTGTGCTTTCTCAACAGACGGGTCGATTCCATTTATCGAGTCCGTAAGAGCCCTGGGTTCCAGAAGGCACAGCTACTGCACCACTCCATGGTTGTGGAATCGGCTATGCATCGTCTGAAGAGTCAGAAGATGCACTCCTTGGTGCCCACCGGCCGGGAGGCCTGGAACCTGGATGCCCTCGGTAGAAAGTGCTTCCAGGGCTCTATGCTGGCGTGCCGTGTCCAGACTTACAAGCTGTACATGGGCATCTACCTTCGGGATTTTTCAGCTTGGGTTCCTGGTAGCCTGAAGGTGGGGAGTCCCATATGTGAGGGCTGACTTCCTGCTTGGTCCTGGAGAAAGAGTAGTTAGTCACCTGTAACAGGTGTTCTCCAGAAGCAGCAGGAATCAGTCATCACGACCCTCCCTCCTCCCCTTGGAGTTGCAGTCATATGATTCATTTTGTTATTTTTGCTGTCTTTTAGCTATGTCATCAGACTGAGCAAGATTGCACCCTTGGGCGGGAAGGGGACCGCGCATGCGCGCTGCATTCCCAAAGGCTTTCTTTGAAAGCTGGAGAAATGCTCTGCACGAGGGCTCCATAGGCGCCGACATCACCCATCTGTGAGGACTGATTCCTGCTGCTCCTGGAGAACACCTGTTACAGGTGAGTAACTACTCTAAACTTCCAAAATCTCATCTCACCCCTTTTCAATCTCTAGAGTTCATAGGGGCTTGTCTAGACATAAGGCAGTGAAGGGCTTTCCTGCCACAGCCACGTTGTCTTCGAATACTTCAGCTGGCATCTCAAGCAGCAGTTAAAATTGTGTTAACTGCTCGAGAGATGCTTCAGTTGCTGGGGCATATGGCATCCACTGTACATGTGATTCCCTATGCTCGACTTCACATGCAAGCAGCCCAGTGGACCCTAACTTCTCAGTGGACACAAGCTTCGGGTCGCCTGACGGACAAAATCAGAAATTTGACACGTCTCATTTCCTACAGTGGTGGCAGTCACTGGAAAACCCTCTCGTAGGCTTTCCTTTCCAGCAGCCACTACACCAAGCCACCTTGATGTCAGATGCATCCAAGTTAGGCCGGGGGGCTCACTTGGACAGTCTCTCCACACAGGGTCGTTGGACCCAGCAAGAGGCTTGTCTTCATATAAACATCCTGGAACTCAGAGCCATCTCCTATGCTCTTCAGGTTTTTCAGACCCACCTCAGCTACAAGACTTCATAAAGAACATAAAGAACAACCATCATAAAGAACAAAATTACACAACATGTAGATAGTCATGGCCTAATGGGAGACAGCCAACATGGCTTTAGACAAGGAAGATCTTGTCTTACTAATCTGATATGTTTCTTTGAAGGTGTGCATAAACAGGTAGACAAAGGTGAGTCGGTTGATATAGTGTATCTGGACTTCCAGAAAGCTTTTGACAAGGTCCCCCATCAGAGACTTTTGGCAAAACTAAAAAGTCATGGGATAGGAGGCAGGGTACTATTGTGGATCAGGAACTGGTTAAAAGATAGAAAGCAGAGGGTAGGGCTAAATGGCCAATATTCCCAATGGAAAAAAGTGAATAGTGGAGTACCCCAGGGATCTGTACTGGGTCCGCTACTTTTTGACATATTCATAGATGACCTGGAAAAGGGAATAACTAGTCAGGTTATCAAATTTGCAGATGACACAAAACTGTTTAAAGTTGTTAAAACCCAAGAGGATTGTGGAAAGCTGCAGGAGGATCTGGATAAATTGGAAGACTGGGCATCCAAATGGCAGATGAAATTTAATGTGGACAAATGCAAAGTTATGCACCTAGGAAAGAACAACCCACACTATAGTTACACGATGCAAGGCTCCACATTAGAAACCACCACCCAGGAAAAGGACTTAGGAGTCATCGTGGATAACATGTTAAAACCCTCCGCCCAGTGTGCAGCGGCGGCCAAGAAAGCAAATAGAATGCTAGGTATCATAAAGAAAGGGATGGAGAATAAAACAAAGGATATTATAATGCCTCTGTATCGCTCCATGGTACGACCGCACCTTGAATATTGTGTGCAATTCTGGTCACCGTATCTTAAAAAGGACATAGCGTTATTAGAAAAAGTACAGAGAAGAGCCACCAAATTGGTGAAGGGGATGGAAGGCTACTCCTATGAAGAGAGGCTAAAAAGGTTAGGGCTCTTTAACCTGGAAAAGAGACGGCTGAGAGGAGATATGATAGAGGTCTATAAATTAATGAATGGAGTGGAACGGATAAACGTGGATCAATTGTTTACGCTAGCAGAATATAGAAAGACTAGGGGACATGTAATGAAACTACAGGGTAAACTATTTAAGACAAATAAGAGAAAATATTTTTTCACTCAACGTGTAATCAAACTCTGGAATCTGTTACCGGAGGATGTAGTAAGGGCTGTTAGTATAGCTGGGTTTAAAAAAAGTTTGGACAAGTTCCTGGAGGAAAGGTCCATAAACCACTATTAAAAAGGGACCCAGGATATCAATGCTTGACCCAGTACAAGCATTGTGGAACCTGTGGTCTTTTGGGGATATTGCTAGGTGTGTAGGACCTAGATTGGCCACTGTTGGAAACAGGATACTGGGCTTGATGGACCTCGGTCTGACCCAGTATGGCATGTCTTATGTTCTTATGTTCTTAAGACGGTTCTGATCCAGACCGACAATCAGGTAGCCATGTTCTATGTGAACAAGCAGGGTGGAACAGGTTCTCAAGCGTTGTGCAATGAAGCTTTACACCTCTGGGCCTTTGCCAGGAATCTTCAAATCCACTTTCTAGCAATGTATCTTCCAGGCATGCAAAATATTTTAGCAGACAAACTCAGTCGGGTACTGCTGCCACACGAGTGGTCTCTTCATCCAGAGCAAATTGCTCGAATTTTTCAGATCTGGGGAACTCCAGATATAGACCTCTTTGCAAGTCCTCAGAATGCCAAACTTCCCTGTTCCAGAATTCCGGCTCAGAACTCTCAGGCAAGGGATGCTTTCCACCTCTACTGGGGTCAGGACTTCCTCTATACCTTCCCACCCATTCCCCCTATTCCCAAAACTCTGTTCACGCTTCAGAGGGACAGGGGCCATATGATCCTCATAGCCCTACATTGGCCATGACAAATGTGGTATCCTCTGCTTCTACGTCTCTCTCAAGCCAGACCTGGAGTTGGGATATGCTCCAGATCTGCTTTCCTAGGAGAACGGGACGCTACTGCACCTGTATCGTCAGTCTCTACACCTCAGGGCATGGCTCCTGAGAGCCTAAATTCCAGGATATCAACCTTTCTCAACAGGTAAAGGATATCCTTCTGGCTTCAAGAAATAGTTCCACAAGGCGAGCCTACGCCTTCAAATGGAAAAGGTTTTCTATTTGGTGTTCTAAAAAGGAGTTTAACCCCCTTTTCACTGCCAGTGGAGGCGTTACTGGAGTATCTCCTCCATTTATCATCCTCTAGTCTTAAGACCAATTCACTAAGAGTCCACCTTAGTGCCATTGCTGCTTTTCACAAGCCCTTAGATGGACAACCTGTTTTCTCTCATCCTCTTGTAGCAAGGTTTATGAGAGGACTACTCTTAACTAAACCTCCCATTAAGCCACCACCCGTGGCATGGGATTTAAATCTTGTCCTTGGGCAGCTCATGAAACCGCCCTTCGAACCACTGGCCACTACATCCCTAAAGTTTCTTTCCTGGAAAGTAATCTTTCTAATTGCACTCACTTCTGTGAGACGCTCCAGGCTTTAGTGGCTGATCCTCCTTATACAAGGTTCCATTATGATAAGGTAGTTCTTAGAACTCACCCACATTTTATGCCAAAGGTGGTTTCGCCCTTTCATTTAAACCAATCGGTTTACCTTCATGTATTTTTCCATAAGCCTCATGCTTCCAATGCAGCAAGGAATCTACACACTCTAGATTGTAAAAGAGGTTTGGCCTTTTACCTGCAGAGAACTAAGCAACATCAAAAATCTTCTCAGATCTTTGTTGCCTTTGACTCTAATCATCTTGGACTACCAGTTTCCAAACAAACTCTGTCCAAATGGATTGCAAATTGCATATCCTTTGCTTACGAGAGCAAAGGAAGGTCATGTCACAGCTCACAATGTGAGAGCAATGGCAGACTCTATGGCTAACCTTTGCTCAGTTTCCATTGATGACATCTGTAAAGCAGCCAATTGGGCTTCAGTGCACACCTTTGCAGTCCACTACTGCTTAGACAAAGACTCCCGTAGGGATGCCTCGTTTGGTCAAGCTGTTCTCCAGCATCTCTTTCAAACTTAGAACAACTCCTACCCGCTGTCCCGGGTTTTCATGCCAGAGATCCATTGGGAAAATTGGCCATTTAGTCCTACCCTCTGCATTCTATCTTTTAAACAGTTCCTGATCCACAATAGTACACTGCCTCCTATCCCATGACTTTTTAGTTTTGCCAAAAGTCTCTGATGAGAGACCTTGTCATTCTGAAAGTCCAGATACACTATATCAACCGACTCACCTTTGTGTACCTGTTTATTCACACCTTCAAAAAAATATAACAGATTAGTAAGACAAGATCTTCCTTGTCTAAAGTCATGTTGGCTGTCTCCCATTAAGCCATGAGTATGTATATCTTGGGTAATTTTGTTCTTTATGATGACTTCTACCATTTTTCCCGGTACTGACATCAGGCTCACCAGTCTATAGTTTCCTGGATAAAAGATAGAAAGCAGAGGGTAGGGCTAAATGGCCAATTTTCCCAATGGAAAAAGGTGAATAGTGGAGTACCGCAGGGATCTGTGCTGGGTCCGCTGCTTTTTGACATATTCATAAATGACCTGGAACTATGGTTACACGATGCAAGGTTCCACATTGGGAACCACCACCCAGGAAAAAGATGTAAGCGTCATCGTCGATAACATGTTAAAACCCTCCACGCAGTGTGCAGCGGCAGCAAAGAGAGCAAATAGAATGCTAGGTATCGTAAGGAAAGGAATGGAAAATAAAACAAAGGGTATTATAATGCCCCTGTATCATTCCATTGTGTGACCACACCTTGAATATTGTGTGCAATTCTGGTCACCATATCTTAAAAAGGATATAGTGTTATTAGAAAAGGTACAGAGAAGAGCCACCAAAATAGTAAAGGTGATGAAAGGATACTCCTATGAAGAGAGGCTAAAAAGGTTAGGGCTCTTCAGCCTAGAAAAGAGACGGCTGAGGGGAGAAATAATAGAGGTCTATAAATTAATGAATGGAGTGGAATGGGAAAACGTAGATCGAATGTTTACGTCATCAGAATATAAAAAGACTAGGGGACATGCAATGAAGCTACAGGGTAACCTCTTTAAGACTAATAAGAGAAAATATTTTTTCACTCAACATGTAATCAAACTGTGGAATTTGTTACCTGAGGATGTAGTACATGCTGTTAGTGTAGCTGGGTTTAAAAAAGGTTTGAACAAGTTCCTGGAGGAAAGGTCCATAATTCATTATTAAAAGGGACCCAGAATATCACTGCTTGACCCAATACAAGCATTAAGGAACCTGTGTCTTTTGGGGAGGCTGCTAGATACTTATGACTTAGATTGGCCACTGTTGGAAACAGGATACTGGACTTGATGGACCTTGGTCTGACCCAGTATGGCATATCTTATGTTCTTATGGTAGTATCCTTCAAGGATACATTGTTCCGAACCATGCACCCTTGGTTGACTGTCAGCTTTTCCCTATTATCTAGTTTAAAAACTGCTCTATCTCCTTTTTAAAGGTTAATGCCAGCAGCCTGGTTCCATCCCTTTTAAGGTGAAGCCCATCCCTTCGGAAGAACCCCTCCTTTCCCCGTAATGTTCCCCAGTTCCTAACAAATCCAGAACCCTCATCCTTGCACCATCGTCTCATCCACACATTGAGACTCCGGAGCTCTGCCTGCCTTTTGGGTCCTGCGTGTGGAACGGGAAGTATTTCGGAGAATGCTACCCTGGAAGTTCTGGATTTCAACTTCCTACCTAAAAGCCTATATTTAGCCTCTAGAACCTCCCTTCCATATTTTCCTATGTCATTGGTACCAACATGTACCAAAACAGCAGACTCCTCCCCAACACTATCTAAGACCTTGTCTAGGTGGAGTGTGAGGTCCGCTACCTTTGCACCAGGCAGGCATGTTACCAGGCGATCCTCACGTCCACCAATCACCCAGCTATCTACATGTCTAATGGTTGAATCACCAACTATAACAGTGTCCTAACCCTTCCCTCATGGGCACATGGCCCTGGAGAAACCTCCTCGGTGCCAGAGAGTTTTACATCAGCTGGGGGACAGGTCCTAGCTACAAGATCACTTCCTGCCACACCAGGGTGATGCTCTCCTGTCACGTGTCCTCTCTCCTCCATGGCAACAGGGATGCTGCCAGACTGGAGGCGGGACTTCAGGACTATATCCCTGTAAGTCTCATCTATATACCTCTCCTTCTTCCTTATGTCCTCCAAGTCTGCTACTCTAGCCTTCAGAGATCAGACTCATTCCCTGAGAGTAAAGAGCTCCTTGCACCTAGTGCACACATAAGACCTCTCACCAACTGGGAGAAAATCATACATGTGACATTCAATGCAAAAGACTGGAAAGCCCCCATCTCACTGCTGGACTGCTGTCTGCATCGTAGTTTTAATATTGTGTTTAGATATTTAAGTTCTTTATTTACTAAGGGTTGCTGGGGATACGTATACTAATAGAACTATACCTAGTACGTTTAATGTACTTTGTTCACCTGAACTTAATTAATCTCAGGTCCTTAATGTATGCCTGATGAGGATAAACAGCTGCACCTGAGAGTGAATATGGCACGTCCTTTCCTTTAAGAGGTTTGTTGTTGTTGTTAAGTGCCATCGAGTCGGAGTCGACTCATGGCGACCCTCTGGATAGCTATCCTAAATTGTGTTCGGTCTTCAGTCAGGCGGCTCATTATTGACAGACTGGTACCCGTAGCTGCTGTTATTGTATCACTCCATCTCATTGCTGGCCTTCCTCTTTTGCGTTGACCTTTTGTCTTGCCAAGCATGATGTCTTTCTCTAATGATCTCTCTCTTCGCATGATGTGTCCAAAGTATGAAAGTCGAAGTCTTGTCATCTGAGCTTCTAAAGAAAGCTTAGGTTTGATCTCCTCTAGTACCGACTGGTTTGTTCTTCGGGCAGTCCATGGTATACACAGTATTCGCCGCCAGCACCATAATTCAAAGGCATCAATTTTCTTTCTGTCTGTCTTTTTCACTGTCCAGCTTTCACATCCATATGATGTTATTGAAAATACCATGGCTTGAACAAGTCGAATCTTTGTATGGATAGAGACATCTCTGCTGTTGAGAATCTTATCTAGGTCTTTCATAGCCATTCTGCCAAGAACAATGCGTCGTTTGATTTCTTGACTGCTTGTTGCTTCTTTATTGATAGTTGATCCAAGTAGGTTAAAGTTGTTCACAATTTCAATTTCTTCTCCTTCAACAATGAACCTGTTGATTATGCCAGTTGTCATGATCTTTGTCTTCTTTACATTAAGGTGCAGGCCCATTTTGAGACTATGTTCTTTGATTGTGAGAAGCAAATGTTTCAGATCATCTTCACTTTCAGCCAGTAATGTAGTATCATCAGCATAGCGAAGGTTGTTGATGAGTCTTCCACCAATCTTCACACCTCTGTTGTCTTCATACAATCCTGCTTCTCTGATGATTTGTTCTGCATATAAATTAAACAGGTAGGGGGAAAGTATACAGCCTTGTCTTACACCTTTGCTTATTTTAAACCATTCTGTTTCTCCTTGTTCCGTTCGAACTGTTGCTTCTTGATCAATGTACAGATTGCGCAAGAGAACGATCAGGTGTTCTGGTATACCCATGCTTCTTAATGTGTCCCAGAGTTTCTCATGGTTTACACAGTCAAAAGCCTTGCTATAGTCGATAAAGCACAAATAGATATCCTTTTGGTATTCTTTAGTCTTTTCAAGGATCCATCTCACATCCGCAATGATGTCTCTCGTTCCTCGCCCTTTTCTGAACCCTGCTTGCACTTCAGGTAGTTCTTGTTCCAGGTATGGTTGTAGTCTCTTTTGAATAATCTTCAGTAGAATCTTGCTGGCATGTGGGATCAGAGCGATTGTTCGATAATTTGCACAGTCAGTTGGATCACCTTTCTTTAGTATTGGTATAAACACAGATCTTTTCCAGTCAGTTGGCCATGATGTTGTCTTCCATATTTCTTGGTAGAGCCTTGTAAGTATGGTAACAGCTGCATCAGATTGCTGCAATACTTCTATAGGAATGCTATCAATGCCTGGTGCTTTGTTCTTTGATAAGGCTTTCAATGCTGCTTCAACTTCTTCTTTCATCACCAATGGTTCCTGATCATAAGGTAGAGGTTGAAACGGCTGTTGGTCCAGTTGATCTTTATCATATAAAAACTCTGTATATTCCTTCCACCTTTTCTTGATCTTCTCAGCATCATGCAACATAGAACCTTGAGCATCTTGTAACATTCCAATTCGAGGCTGGAACTTTTTCTTTAACTCTCATAGCTTTAGGAAAGCCAATCTTATTTTTCCTCTAATAGTTTCTGCTTCTATTTCCTTGCAAGTGTCATTGTCCTGTCTTGCTGCACGTTGGAAATCTCTGTTGAGTTCTGTGATTGTCTTTCTTTCTCCTCTGGCTTTAGCTTCTCTGCGTTTCTGGGCAATTTTCAGAGTTTCTTCCATCATCCATTTTGGCCGCTTTTGCTTTTTCACCTTTTGTAGAGACCTCTCTTTCTTCCAACACAACCTTCTTGATGTCATTCCATAACTCTTCCGGAGCTCTGTCATTTGTATCTAAAGCAGCAAATCGATTTTGCAGGCAGTCTTTAAATTCCAGTGGTATATTCTCAAGGTCATATTTTGCTGCATTCATGAGTGGTTTGCTCTTTTTCAACTTTAGCTTGAGTTTGCGTACTAGTAGTTGATGATCTGTACCACAGTCAGCTCCAGGTTTTGTCTTTGTTGGTGTTATAGAACTTTTCCATCGTTGACTTCCACAGATGTAGTCAATTTGATTTTTATTCAATCCATTGGGTGAAGTCCATGTGTACAGTCGCCGCTTGTGTTGCTGGAGGAAGTGTTTGAGATGAATAGATCATTGGTCTTGCAGAATTCTATCAGTCTTTCTCCAGCTTCATTTCTGTTGCCAAGTCCATATTTTCCAACTACTTTGCCTTCTTCTTTGTTGCCAACCTTTGCGTTCCAGTCACCCATGACTATCAGGATATCCTGTTTGCATGTTCTGTCAATTTCAGCTTGTACTTGTTCATAGAACTCTTCAATTTCATTCTCTTCTGCAGCTGTTGTTGGGGCATATACTTGAATTATTGTTGTGTTGATAGGCATTCCTTGTAGACGAATAGAGATTAAGCGTTCTCTGACTGCATTGTATTTCATTACAGTTCTTGCAAGTTTCTTCTTTATTATAAATGCAACACCATTTCTTTTTTGTCTTTCATTTCCAGCATAGTAGACCATGTGATCGTCTGATGCAAAGTGCCCGATGCCAGTCCATTTCAGTTCGCCGACACCCAACAGATCAAGTTGTACACGTTCCATTTCATTCTTGACCACCTCCAACTTCCCTTGGTTCATGCTTCGTACGTTCCATGTCCCAATGCGTAAGACACCTTTACAGCTTCTGACTCTCATTTCATGCACAGCTACAACAGCAGTCAGACTTCCCGAGGGCTTTGATCTAACCACATCATAAATGCTGGCTTTACTCTGAAAAGTCTTCAGCTCTTCCCCAATAGCTAGTTGAGTGCCTTCCGACCTGGGGGTCTCATCTTTCAGCACCATAGCACAATTTGTTTTGTTGTAACTATCCATTGGGTTTTCATGGCAAGATACAGAAGTAGATTGCCGGGCCCTTCTTCCGTGCAGTTTAAGTTTGGTGTTGTTTCCATTGTCACAAAAATGTGATCCTCTGCCGTCAACACTATCCCATTCTGCTGCTGCCCAGATGGGTGGTTTGTCTTGGTCTGGCACCTCAGCTGAAACCTGTCCATCTTGGGAGACCCTGCCAGTAGTTAAACTACCGATAGTTTAGCTCTCAGCATCACTGATGCACGCAGGCCCTCACAGCACGACATGCTGCAAACCAAGTGAGAGGTTTAAGTACCTATAAAGCTACGATTATCCCAGGGGTGGGTGGGTGTCTGGGAGGGGAGAGGGAACGAAGACTTATTAAAAGCTGGCTACTACACAGTACCCTGCCCTGTGCTTCTAATGTCATCTGTGACCAATTTCCAGGGGGAGTCCCACAGCCCTTGCTTGGATAGGGGGAGTCTTTGGGTTTAAATTTAACCAGAAGCTCTCTTCTGTGTTTTAAGTTTAAACTGAATGCTCTTTGCTGCTACTAGGCCCTGACTGAGTATGAAATTTAAACTAGAAGCTCTCTGCTGGGGTCTCAATTTAACCAGAAAGCTCTCTTCTGTGGGTTAAATTTAAACTGAAAGCTCTTTGTTGCTACTAGGCCCTGACTGATTTAACAAATACACTGGGTTCACAGATTAATCAGCTTTAATCTAAAGAATTCCTTTTACCCCAAGATTTAGAAAAATTCCCAGAAATAAATACTTACAATTGCAGATCTCTCTCCAGAAGTAGCTGTCCCCTTTTGTATTCCTTCAGCTAGTTTAGGCAGTGACCTGCAGTCTCTTTGTATCAGCTATTGCTGTGCAGTAATGTGTGGAGGTGTAGCCTACTAGGTAGTGCAATGTCTCTGTAAACAGCAGATAGGGTTTTGATTCCCTACTTATTATTTTTGTGACTGTGTGCTACTCAGATCATTTTCATGCCTGTAATAGTCAGAGCTCTTTATCTTTGATCTCTGGAAGGGGCGGTATAGAAAAGCACTGAAATAAATAAAATAAAATCTTTATCTTTATTTAGTGCTTGATATACCGCCCAAGCGTATGTGTTAGAGCGGTGTACAATAAAATCAATTAGAAAAAGAAAAAAACGCCATTATTTGGAAAGGAAAGAGAGGGATAGGAAGAGACAGAAAAGGACAGTTAGACAGGGAAGGGGAGAGAGAAGAAATAGCCTTATGGAGAGGGGAGCTGATGGAGCAAGATAACCTTAGGGATCAGAGAGATCGAATTCCTGCTGAAAGAGGTGAGTTTTGAGCGAGCTTTTGAAGCGATGATAGAACAGTTCAGTACGGAGAGTAAGGGGAAGGGAGTTCCAGAGGGTGGGGGCCAGGAAGAAGAAAGCAGAGTGTCGTGTAGATTCCAAGCGAGCTGAGGAGGGGGAAGGAAGAAAGAGATGGTATCCATGTGCTGATCGTAGGAGACGGGGAGAAGGCTGCAGATGGATAGAGTCAGCCAGATATTGGGGGGAGCCGGTGTGTGGTGCTTTATGGGTAAGAATAAGAATCTTATAGAGGAAACGAAAGTTGAGAGGGAGCCAGTGCAAATGGGAAAGGAGGGGGTGATGTGGTCCCGGGCGGAAGAATGAGTGAGCAAACGTGCAACTGTGTTCTGAACCAATTGGAGGCGCCGGAGTTGATATTTTGGGAGTCCTGCTAAGACGGTGTTACAATAGTCCAGCCTTGAGAGAACAAGTGAAATGACTAATAAGGTGAGGGAGGAGGAAGGAAGGAAAGGGCAGACAGTGCGAATTTGGCGTAGGAAAAAGAATGAGCGACGAATGAGCAAAGAGGTATGGTGGTGAAAGGAGAGAGAGATGTCGAGCGTGACCCCTAGGTAGCGGAGGGAGGAGACCAGAGGCATCAGAGTAGAGAGGAAGAGAGGGGAACAGGCAGGGTGAGGTGTACTAAAGGAAAGCCAAAGTGCAGCAGATTTAGATGGGTTAACATGAAGGAAGTTACTACTTATCAATGATGCAACACGTTCAAGACAAAGGTTAAGGGCGGAAAGATCTGGTGAGAGGGAACTGATGTGGTGGACAAGAAGAATGTCATCGGCATAGAAATAGCCAGAAATACCAGACTGTTGGACAATAAGAGCCAGAGGAGCAAGAAAGATATAAAAAAGGAGGGGAGCAAGAACTGAGCCTTGGGGAACCCCACAGAGAAGAGCTAGAGAAGGAGAGGTGCTTGAGCTGGTCTTTACTGAGAAGGTGCGAGAAGAAAGACAGGAATGAAACCAGGAAAGTACAGACCCATGGATCCCAAGATCAGTCAGACGGGCTAGGAGGGTGCGATGATCCACAATGTCAAAAGCAGAGGATAGATCCAAAGTCACCACAAGGGAGAGATCACCTCTGTCGTGGGATTGGTGCACTTCATTCAGGAGGGAGGTGAGAACGGTCTCTGTGCTGTGACCCGTGTGAAAGCCAGATTGACGTGGGTGAAGGGAGAGGGTGGAATCGAGATGAGCAGAGAGTTGGGCAAACACGGGTTTTTCAAGAATTTTGGACAGAAAGGGGAGGTTGGACACGGGACGCTAGTTAGCCGTAATGGAAGGAACAAGGGATGAATTTTTAAGGAGCGGGCAAATAAGGGCGTGTTTCCAGGCTGAGGGAAAAACACCAGAGGAGAGGCTGTTGTTGAAAATTTGGAGTATGTAGGGAAGGAGGGTGAGAGAAGGATCTAGCAACCAGGAGGAAGGTAGAGGGTCAAGTGGACAGGTGGTTTTGTGAGAGGTGGCAATGGACTTGGAACGCTCAGTCATGGTAACTGGGCGAAATGTGTGCCAAGTGTGGGAGAAAACCCTGTTTGGACGAGAGGGAGAGAGAGAAGGGGGTGAATCAATAAAGTGTGATAGGAGAGGGGGGGGACAGAGGTGGGGGACAGGTGGGGAAGGTAGCACGAAGAGACTCAATTTTTCTAGAGAAAAAAGAGGCGAGACAATTAGAATCAGGCGCATTGAGGGGAGAGGTAAGGGTTGTGGAGGAAGTGGACAGAGCTGTAACTGAAAGGAGGATCCTAAATAGTTGTTGTAATGAACAGGAAGAGGAGGAGATATGGTCAAAGTAGCATGATCGCTTAGCATCAGTGATCATTGTACGGTAAAGCACCTGTGAGCTACAGAAGGTAGTTAATGAATTTGGGGTAGGGTGCTTGCGCCATGCTCGTTCTGCACGGCGAAGATGGGTTCGCTGAAGGTAAAGGCCAGGATGGAACCAGGGATGGTGTGACAGTGGACGAGATGACGGAAGAGGACAGAGGGGAGCAAGTTGGTCCAGAGCAGTAGTGAGGGTGGATGCCCAGAGGGCTGTCTGTTCATCCACAGAAAAAGAGGGGAAGGAAGGGAGAAAAATGGAGTCTGCTGAAGGGAATTGCTGAAGGGTCAGTGGGGTAATATGACGTCTAAACCTGGGTGGAGGTGGAAGGAGGTGATGTGTGGGATGTTGAGGCGGTGGGAGGGATAATGAGAAAAAAGACAAAAATGATCTGACCAGGGTAGAGGAAGAGAAGAAATGTGGGCTGGGAAGACCAGGGAAGCTGTGGGGGTAAAGACTAGATCTAAGGTATGGCCTTACCCATCCTATGCCACACACTGACATTACGCCATTTTACATTGGCACCTCCCTATGCATCGGTAAAGCTTCCTCTCACATGCTCATCCAGTTTACTGACTGCCACATAGGGTGCCCACGGATTTGGCAGGTCCATCAGCTCCCACCTGTCCTTCTATCCACTATCCTTCATACCCTCTGAAACCTTGTCCTACTATCATGGACTAATCTCCACGATCCATGGCTGCGGCCGTAATAATCAAGAAAATGTTTTTAACTCAATAAGACCGCCACAACAGCCAAAACATAATTACCTCATTCATATCGTATGCCATCCCACTGGACATACTCTGTGAGCAATCTGTGAACTATCATTAAAATCATCTGTAATACCTGAAGATTAGAGGATGGCCAATGTAACACCAATTTTTAAAAAGGGTTTCAGGGGTGATGCGGGAAACTACAGACTGGTGAGCTTGACTTCAGTACTGGGAGAAATGGTAGAAACCATCATAAAGAACAAAATTACTGAACATGCAGATAGTCATGGCTTAATGGAAGACAGCCCACATGGCTTTAGACAAGGAAGATCTTGTCTTACTGTTTATTTTATTTATTTATTTGCTTTTATATACCGCACTTTTACAATCAACGCGATTTATTTATTTATTTATTTATTTTATAACTTTTATATACCGCGCTATTTGTTATCAGTGCGGTTTACATACAACAAGGGTGCACAGTCAGAAGTCTGTTCTGTGCTTACATTGTAACAGGAGTTTAAACTTGGAACATACATTGTAACAGGAGCATAAACTTGGAGCAACAGGGGAACTAAAAACATATGTACAAAATATAATTAGATTTGGATTGTATATACAGGAGGTCTAAGGCGGGTTCAAGATACTTGTGACAGGGTGCGGTTTGTAGACATTGGCAGGTGGGCGAGTAGAGGTGGGGTGGATGCTTGAGCAAAGTGAAGTAGGAAAATGTGGTGTTTAATTGCCTTACGGAACTGCATAAGGCCTTTGATGGATCTAATTTCAGGTGGAAGTTCGTTCCAACATTTTGGGGCATAGAAGGCGAATGTTCTTTTCTTGGTCGTCTGTGTGCACTTGATGGATTCTTTGGGGATGATCAAGGTATTGTCAGTTACTGATCTTCTGAGTCTGTTTTTCGGGGTGAGGGTGATAAGGTCACTGAGTGTTGTGGGGGCTAGGTTGTTGATGATCTTGAAGATGATGAGAAGGATCTTGTATGTTAACCTGCAGTGAATAGGAAGCCAGTGGAGTTCCTTGAGTATCGGGGTAATATGGTCTGATCTTGTTAAACCACAGAGAACACGCGCGGCCGCATTCATGGCGAGTTGTAGCGGATTAAGGGTGTTCTTGGGGAGTCCATAAAGAGCCACATTTGCGTAATCAAAATGTGGGAGAATGAGGGCCTGGAAGATGGTCCTGAAGTCATTATGAGGTAACATGGGCCTGAGGTGTCTTAGCGTTCTAATTTTATTGTAAACAGCTCTGGTGATTTACATGTTAACAACATAATACAATGAACAGGTATAAAATTACATATAACTTTTACACAATAATAAATTAATAAATTAACAAGATTATCTAACAATAGAACGTTTCTAACAGCTTACAATTAACATGGGACCTGGGTAGGTAACTATTTACAGGCTGAGAATAAGTATCAACGGAATATGGTCAATGCAGGCTGAGAGTATGCGATAGCAATGGGGCATGATTATCTATGGAACATGGTCAAATGCAATGTGGAAGAGATGTGTCTTAATTGCTTTGCAAAAGGTTGCAAGATCGGTAATGAGGTGGATGTGAAAGGGGAGAAAGTTCCAGAGCAGTGGGGCAAAATATGAGAATGCTATATTTCTGGTAAATTGAGAGCTTTTTCTTGCCATAGTTGGAATGAAAATTGTATTTGTCAAATTTGCTCTCCTAGATCTGTTTTCAGGTGTCCATTGCAAGAGTTTTTCCAGCGATGTAGCTGAGTTCGGATGAAGGATTTTGAATGAGAGTAAGAGGACTTTATATTTAAGTCGACTGTTAATTGGTAACCAATGTAGGTGGATTAGGAGAGATGAAACATGATAATATCTAGACGCTCCAAATATTGTCCTGGCAGCAGTATTCAATGCCATTTGTAAAGGGTGAAGTGCATATGCTGGTAGACCATGAAGTATTATATTAGCACAGTTAAATATTGGAGAGACCAGTGCTTGGAATATAGTGCAGAAGTCAGTAGGTTCTAATAGTGGTTGGAGCTGGCGGAGTGACTTTATTTTGAGGTATACGAACCTTGTTATGTTTCTTATGTGGGTTTCCATATTTAGATGTTTGTCCAGGGTGACACCAAGATATCTAACCTCTTGATTTGACTTCAGGTTAGCATTCTTAACTTGTAGGTGGGATGGTGGAATAAAAGTCATATCCTTTGTGATGAATAACACAGGTACACTAAAACAATTCTTTGTTAAACTGCCTCTAATGTTTCGATTGATTTTTACGTTTTTTGGTGCGCTGAATCCAAATCTGGTAACCAATTTGCTCCATCACGTACAGACTTTTTGCTACATTGGGTTAGCAGTTTGAGGTGAACGTTTCAGATTGAGTGCGATCGAGATAAAAGTTTCTTGGATGAATTCTTTATACTAATTGTTTAGTAGTTATTCAAATAAGAATAAAGAAAATTGTAACAAGGCAGCACATAAGAATAGAGTAATGTCAACAAAACACACTGTGATGGTAGCAAAATTGTCTGCACTTAAAACAGCCACATACATGTGCACAAACATTGAGCATATAAGAGCGAGGTTAGACACAAAGCAAAGCAAAGAAATGTGCAAAAAATGTTGTACAGGTATGTATGTAAGAATAGAAAACGCAAACCGCACCATTGCAATACATGAAGACAAACACCCGATGGTGTGAAAATAAAATTCTAATAAATGAGATCCGACACTGTGGTAATAACTAGCAAATTTTTATTTCAAAGTTTAGTAAAAACACGATATTTGTCAACACAGTTTAGATTTTAAAGTCATTCTTGGGTCAATCAATCTCCTGGTGGGCCCGTTTCTTCTTCCCCCGAATGCTTCTCTTGGTGCGCTGCTTGGCGTATTTTTCATCTGGGGTTTCCCGCAGCAGCAACCAGCAGAAATCAGCCATCATAGTGGTGTTCCATCTTCCTTGGTACCTTCTCTCTGCGTCCTTGATGTCCTGGTGAAACCTTTCACCTTGTTCTTCACTGTACGCCCCCAGGTTTTCGGGAAAGTAGTTCACATGGGAGTGCAAGAAATGGACTTTCAGGCTCATGTTACAGCCTTGTTCTTTGAAGGCATTGAGCATCCTGGCAACAATATCCTTATAGTTCTCATCCCGCCTGTTCCCCAAGAATTTGAGAACAACATCCTTGAAGGAATCCCAGGCTTCTTTTTCCTTCTCAGACATCGTTTCAGCGAATGCTCCATCTGAAATGAGTTTCCTTATATCAGGGCCAACAAACACTCCTTCCTTTAGCTTTGCTTCAGAAAGTCGGGGGAACTTTGAGCAAAGGTACCGAAAGCACTCACCATCTTTTGGAAGGGACTTGATGAATTGCTTAATGAGACCCAACTTAATGTGGAGAGGTGGTAATAGAATTTTATCACGAGGTACCAAGCTCTCATGAAGAACATTTTTCTCACCGGGTCTCAAATACTCCCGAATTGGTCAGTCTTTTCTCCCCCAGTGTAGGTCGCGGGCCTGGCTATCCCACAAGCAAAGGAAGCAGGGATATTTGGTGAAACCGGATTGCTGCCCTAATAGCATGGATAGAATTTTAAAGTCTCCACAAATCATCCACTTATGCTCATCATAACGAATCTTCTGAAGAATCAGGGCCAAATTCTCATATTTTTCTTGGAGAATAACAGAGTGAGCAATAGGAACTGAAGCGAATGTGTTGCCATTATGAAGAAGAACACCTTTTATGCTGTCTTTTGACGAATCAATGAACAGCCGCCATTCAGCAGGATCATACTTGAGTTTAAACTTTTCCATCACTCCGTATATATCGTTGCAAAATACCAAATCTTCCTCTTTGCTGAAATACTTCAAAAATTGTGTCTCGCGGTTGCGGTACCAATAAAAAGTTGTTCCTGGTGACAGTAGTTTTTTCTGTTTAAGCCGAGAACCTAGCAGTTGGGCAGCATCTTTTGGGAGTCCTAAATCCCGGACTAAATCATTCAATTCAGCTTGAGAGAAAAGTTCAGGTTTCGGATCTGGTTCAGTTTCAAACTCGGAAGTACTGGACTCATCGGGAAAAACCATCTGATGAGTCTCATCATGATCAGAACCATCCACACAAATATGATCCAAAGATTTTGGTGGTTCAGGCACAGGTACTTCGTTGCTATGAGGCATAGGCCTAATTGCTGAGGGAAGGTTGGGGTAACTTATTACGTTCTTATTTTTTAAGTTGTATCCCTTCACAATGCAAGAGCAAAAATAGCAGTCACTGCTGTGGTCTCTTTGTTCATGCCACATCATAGGTATTCCAAAACGAAATGCTTGTTTTTTACCTTTCATCCATAAGCGTAGATCTTCCTCACATGTCTTGCACACTTTGTGAGGAGCCCACGGTTTGTCTTGATCGCCTAACTTCAAACCGAAATAGGCAAAATATAATTTTTTAATAAATGCAGAAATGTTCCTCTGCCACTTTTTCATGGTATATTCCCCACAAATAAAACAAAAACTGTCCGGAGAGTTGACGCAACCTCTGGCTCTGTGAGCCATCACAAATACACAGCACTGCAAACTACAACTGTAGTGAACCACTTCGGAATAAAGCTGGATTACGACTGAGCAAACAAAAGGTAATAATGAACTTGCAAGAAACTGAAATTTGACAGGAACGTTCATGTCGCAACCACCGTGTTTGAGCGAGCGAACGAGGCGAGGCAAACAGGAAAGAACATGCGCCAGCGCGAGTACTGGATTTAGCCCCCCGCCTCCCAATTGTCCTGTTAATGTATAAAATGAATACAAAACACTCTAAAATATCATGAGGGAGTGTTTCTAGTTAGTTAACCATTACAACCTCTATTTTGGGCCAAGAAAATAAACTGCAGTCGGCTAAAAAGAAATTATGTAAACATTCCTTATATGGGTAAGAAATCTAATTTTGCAAGAAAACGTGACATGATGGAACATTTTGGCTATTTTTCCTGGATTCAGCACCCCAAAATCTATAGGAATCAGTTGCAAAACTGGAGGCAGTTTTTTGGTAGTGTACCTGTGTAATACTTCTGTTTTTTTTGCAGTTTACTTTCAGGTTGTTTGTGTCTAACCATGAAGATACTGCATTAAAGCATTCTATTATTGGGGTGAGGTTGGGATTATCTAGTGAGAATGGTGCGTAAAGAAGCACATCATCTGTGTAAATATGGTAGAGTATATTGAATGATTGAATAACGGTACATAGAGGTTGCATATATATATTGAATAGCAGGGCTAAAAGTGACGATCCTTGAGGTACTCCTTGGGATTGATGAAATGTTGTTGATGATTGCATACCAATGAGTACTTGTTGTTGTCGGTCAGAAAGATAAGAACGACACCACTCTAGTACTGAATGCCTTTAAGTTGCAGCTGAGTAAGCAGGAGGCTGTGTGCTACTGTGTCAAAGGCTGAGGAGATATCTAAGAAAATAAGGACGAAGCCTTGTTTTGTATTGCTCATGCCTTTAATCAGGTTATCAAAAAGGGAGGTAAGTAAAGCCTCGACTCCATGATGTTGACGGAAGCCATGCTGCTGAGGATCAAGAGGAGCATAAGAGTCTATGTGGTCTTGGATTTGCTGTTGTGCTATTTTTTCAATTACATTGGTTAGGAAGGGAAGACTCGAGATTGGGCGGTAGGAGGTCAAATCACTAGGATCTAATTTTGGGTTTTTTAGAAGTGGTTTTATGTTGGCCGTTTTCAGCTGTGTTGGGACTGAACTCTTGGTGAAGGAGAGTTGAACGATTTTGGATATGATAGGACTGAGTTCAGCACAAGTGGATTTGATCCAGTGGGTTGGACATGGATCCGTAGGTGAGGTGGTGCTGGTGGTGGTGTTAAGTCCTTTTATTATATTTTCGATTTGATCACTAGTATAAGGGTAGAACTCAGAGAGAGTAGGTATATTTTCTTTATTTAGTGAAGGGATGTCTATGCTGGGCTTCATTGGAAGATTGGTGATCATCTTGTTTTTATTATTAAAGTATTCAGCAAACTCTTGAGGGTTAGGCAGGTTGTCTGTTCAACGGTCCACATTATCCTTAGTAAGAGATTGGATTAGTCAAAAGAGTTGACGAGGCCTATTGAGGGATCTCATCAGGATTTTGGAGTGGTATTCCTTCTTCCTTTCCATAACAGCAGCTTGGTGGATCTGTAAAGCATTCATGTAGTTATCTCTGTCAAGAGGATGCCTTGTTTTACGCCAATTATGTTCGAGTTTTCTGAGTTTATGTAGGGAATTTCTTAAGTCTGATGTAAACCAGATGTTTGAGTGTGGCCTCTTTGACATGGTAGGCTCCTTGGTTATGGGGAGTAGAGCTGCCTGGCTCAGGGTTGAATTCCAGGAGTTTATACAATCATTTAGGTCCGATGAGGCGGATTCAAATTGAGGCAAGGTTTCATCTAGGAATGCATCTTTGCTGAATGGTTTGAAACGACATTGTGGTGGTGAGGTAGTCTTTGTAGGAGAGTCTGGTTGGGAAGCAGGAATTTGGAATATAATGACCTTGTGGTCTGACCAAAGGACTGGCAGGATTTGAGGCTGGATGGAGAAATTAGGCCCATATAGGGGCGAAGGGGCAAAGATTAGGTCCAAGGTATTACCTCTCGAGTGTGTAGGAGCATGTATTTGTTGCTCATATTTAAGCACAGCCATTGCATCCAGAAAGGCTGTAGAGTTTTTGCTTGATAAAGCTGGAAGATTGAAGTCTCCCATGATCCAGAGTGGTATTGAATTTGATTACAGGCAATATCAAGGGGTATTGAGAGGTCATCTGTACAGTTGGATGGAGCACGATAGAACAGTGCTATTGATAAATACTTATTTGAAATCATGATAGAGTCAAGGTTAGATGTGTTGTGGGTGTTAATGAATTTAAATTGCAGGTTAGATCTAGCTAATATTAAGGTACCTCCTCCTCTTCTGTTGGGTCTTGGACAGTTGTATAGATCATAGTTTGGGAGTTTTAGTTGATTGGAGATAACTGCGTCTGTATCTTTGAACCACGATTCTGTAATGAGGATTAGGTCACGTTTATGAGTATCCACATAATCACTAATAATAGGCCATTTATTCCGGATAGATCTTGCATCAGTACCCATGCTTCTTCAATACCTTTTGCATTTGTCCTCTCTAGGACTCAAAACAATTTCAGTACGGGTGGATCTCAGTGTTATTTCAGCTTTTCATAAACCTATGGATGGTTGACCCATCTCCACAGTTCCTCTCGTGGCACATTTCACGAGGGGCCTCCTCCTCACCAAGCCACCCCTTTGACCACTCCCAGTAGCATGGGATCTCAATATGGTATTAACTCATCTTCTCAAGGCCCCGTTTGAGTCCTTAGCTACCACACACTTGCATTACCTATTTTGGAAAGTTTTATTCCTCGTCACCCTGACTTCAGCTAGATGCATCAGTGAACTGCAGGCCTTAGTAGTGCATCCACCGTATACAAGATTTCATCATGACAAGGTTATCCTTCGTACACATCCCCACTTTCTACCAAAAGTGGTATCTCCTTTCCATATCAATCGGTCAGTCATCCTTCCAGTCTTCTTCAAACGGAAGACATCAGGAAATCCTCCCAATTGTCTGTCTCCTTTGATTCTAATCACCTGGGTCTTCCTGTAATGAAACGTACGCTCTCCAGAAGGATAACAGATTGTATTTTTCTCGCATATGACAAAGCAGGACTTACCTCCACGAGTTATGTTACTGCACATAAAGTCCGTGGAATGGCAACATCGGTGGCCAACCTATGTTCGATAGCCATCGACGAGATATGCTGGGCTGCAACATGATCCTCTATCCATACCTTTGCTGTTCATTACTGCTTGGACAAGGATTCCTGCTGGGATGCAGCCTTTGGCCAGGTGGTCCTTCAGCATCTCTTTGGAACATAAAACAACTCCTACCCCCCGCCCACTTCTTGCCAGATCTCCTTGGCGGGGAAGTCTAGGTTCAGATGGCCTAGTCTGACTTTCTGACCTGGTTTAACTCTTCAGAGATCTGGGAGATAGGGAGCTCCATATGTGAAGACTACATTCCTGCTTGTTCCTGGAGATAGCATAGTTACTCACCTGTAGCAGGTGATCTCTGGGAACAACAGGAATTTAGTCTTCACAACCCGCCCTCCTCCCCATAGCGTTGTAGGATTGTTTTTTGTTTTCACTCCTGTTCAGCTATAAACTCATCTGAGGAGAGGGAGTTGGAAGAGTGGGAAGACAGTAGTGCAGGCACAGTGGAGTGCTCCAAAAGGTTTTCATATTGGTAGCTGGGGAGCTTCCCATGCGGGCTCTGTCGGTACCCAATGTCACCCATATGTTAAGACTTAATTCCTGCTATTCCTGGAGATCACCTGTTACAGGTGAGTAACCACGCTGTCTTCCCTACATACCTTTGCAGCACACTATTGCCTGGGAGCGGAAGCCAAAAAGCCACGGTCAAACGGTAGGTATATCCAAAAAACTTTATTAGTAGACCCTAATAGATGATCTGTAGGAATCTGTATGACTTGAATCATAATCTGAATTATGCCACGGAGACCATTTCAGTTAAGTTGTATTAATGACATGCTTTAGAAGGAAAGATTGTTTAAAACTTTGACATGTATATTGGAGTTTTTAAAATATTTTGAAAAGTACTTGCAAATATAAATAATGTTAAAGGAGTTTTTTGGCTGTTGATGTGATGGAGATGGCAAAGGCATGCTTGGTTCTGTCTGCCTGACTCATGTAATCTGAAGCCTTTTTTCTCCTTATAGATCTGTGATAAGGTAGTTTATGGATATGTGTATAGGATTATAATACCTAATAGGTCTACTAATACAGTTTTTTGGATATACCTACCGTTTGGCCGTGGTTTTTTGGCTTCCGCTCCCTCCTCCTATTGTACCTCTGCAGAAGACCTCCTTCTCCTGCTGTTTGGTTTTGGTTGGCACACTATTGCCTGGACAAAGACTCCAGAGCTGATACTCAATTCGGACAAAGTGTTCTTTATAACCTTTTCCTAGTCTGTGCACACTAACCTCTCGCCTCCTATCGCATACAGTTCCCTTGGATTTCTGCTTCCCAAGTGCATGACAGTGCACTTCTTCACATTAAATCTTAACTGCCAAGCATTAGACCATTCTTTCAGGTTTTGTAGATATTTCCTCATGCAACACCATTTATTTTTTGTCTTTCATTTCCAGTATAGTAGACCATGTGATCATCTGATGCAAAGTGCCCGATGCCAGTCCATTTCAGTTCGCTGACACCCAACAGATCAAATTGTACACGTTCCATTTCATTCTTGACCACCTCCAGTTTCCCTTGGTTCATGCTTCATATGTTCCATGTCTCAATATGTAAGACATCTTTACAGCTTCTGACTCTCATTTCATGCACAGTAACATCAGGACCACTCCTAAGGGCCACGCCAAAAGGCCCTTTGGTGAGGCCCCCAGGGACGGGGTGCGCCTTGGGGCATCTGTAGTTTAAATGTTGGAGAGGGGCACCTGATTGGTCTTGCGGTGCAGATCGGGGAGGAGCGATCCTTCCCGCTCTACTCCCCAATGCCTCTCAGTGTCCCCGGTGTGAGGTTATGTTTTTTTGAAGATGTTAATAAACAGGTAGACAAAGGTGAGTTGGTTGATATAGTGTATCTGGATTTTCAGAAAGCCTTTGACAAGGTCCCTCAACAGAGACCTTTAGCAAAACTAAAAAGTCAAGGGATAGGAGGCAGTGTATTATTGTGCATCAGGAACTGGTTAAAAAATAGAAAGCAGAGGGTAGGGCTAAATGGCCAATTTTCCCAATGAAGAAAGGTGAATAGTGGAGTGCCCCAAGGATCTGTGCTGGGTCTGCTGCTTTTTGACATATTCATAAATGACCTGGAAAAGGGAATAACGAGTAAGGTTATCAAAATTGCAGATGACACAAAACTATTTAAAGTTGTTAAAACCCATGAGGTTTGTGGAAAATTGGAAGACTGGGCATCCAAATGGCAGATGAAATTTAATGTGCACAGGTGCAAAGTTATGCACCTAGGAAAGAACAACCCAAACTGCGGTTACACGATGCAAGGTTCCACATTAGGAACCATCACCCAAGAAAAAGATTTAGGCGTCATCATGGATAACATGTTAAAACCCTCCACCCAATGTGCAGCAGCAGCCAAGGGAGCTAAAAGAATGCTAGGTATCATAAGGAAAGGAATGGAAAATAAAACAAAGGATATTATAATGCCTCTGTATTGTTCATGGTGCGATCGCACCTTGAATATTGTGTGCAATTCTGGTAGCCGTATCGTAAAAAAGATTTAGCGTTATTTGAAAAGGTACAGAGAAGAGCCACCAAAATGGTAAAGGGGATGAAGGATATTCCTATGAAGAGAGGCTGAAAAGGTTAGGGCCCTTCAACTTGGAAAAGAGACGGCTGAGGGGAAGATATGATAGAGGTCTATAAATTAATGAATGTAGTGGAACGGGTAAACTTAGATCGATTGTTTACATCATCAGAATATAGAAAGACTAGGGGACATTCAATGAAGCTACAGGGTAACCTATTAAAGACTAATAAGAGAAAATATTTTTTCACTCAACGTGTAATCAAACTCTGGAACTTTTTACCGGTGGATGTAGTAAAAACTGTTAGTGTAGCTGGGTTTATAAAAGGTTTGGACACGTTCCTGGTGGAAAGGTCCATAAAGCATTATTAAAAGGGACCCAGGATATCACTGCTTAACCCAATAAAAGCATTGTGGAACCTGTGTCTTTTGGGGAAACTGCTTGCTACTTATGACCTAGATTGGCCCCTGTTGGAAACAGGATACTGAGCTTGATGGACCTTGGTCTGACCCAGTATGGCATATCTTATGTACTTATGTTCTTATGTTCTGCCACCCATGTGTACTGCACCCCTCCCACGTACACCGTGTCACCCTCCCCCCATGCTGAGCATGTGCACCCCCCACTGCCGTGCTGTGCTCCCCCCTTCCGCTGCCGCTAATTCTGGCAGCAGGCGGCTCACTGGCACTGAACTTAGCCACATGCCGCCGGAATCAGTGGCAGCGGGGAGAGGGGATGGCATTGCAGTTTAGCATGGTGGGAGGGTGGCACAGCTGGACATGTGGGGGGCGACAGGCAATGCATGCTGAAGCACATGGCCTGCCACGCACTGACGTCTGCTGCCCTAGGCAGATGCCTGGCCCGCCTAGTGGATGTGCCAGCCCTGGGTACTGGGAGCCTATTATATGAAGGCACATAGGTGCCTATATTGTTCTTATAAAATAAGCTAAAAATAAGTGTATTTTTGGAATGTTCATCTCAGCACTCTATTATAAAATTGCCCCCACGATGTCTGAATCATTAGTATTGCTCCATGAGTTCTCGTCTTAGGTCTATGCACACCCAATAATTTGCTTGTTTCTTTTTAGCTGCTAAGATTTGTTTTGCTTTCTGAGTGCACAGGGGGACAGCGGTGGACCCTTAGCATGCGAGGAACAGATGGTCTGGAAGCTGACGGGAGCTACTAGTTGGGGACTAGGCTGTGCTGAAAAGAACAAGCCAGGGGTCTATTCACGTATCACCTCATTCCTGGACTGGATACATGAACAGATGGAGGTTTGTGTTCTCCCCAACTGAGATTTCTGTAATTTAAAGTACTTAGACCAATCCACATGAGCAAAGAAAGCAGTTGTTTCAATCTATAGCTGTTTTCCTTTCCGGACACTAGATAGAATTATCAAGCTGTACCTCTTGAGTATGTAAGTGTAGTGGAAAATACTATGGGCCCAATATTCATTTGGGCGGGTTATGCGCTGCATTAGCGCATAGCCCTGCCTGCCAACCCCTAACCCCAGATATCCCCTGACTCCACCCAAGTGGCTTGGAGGAGTAGCCTAATGGTTAGAGCACTGGCTTGGGAGCCACAAAGCCCACTAACACTCCTTGTGGCCTTGGGCAAGTCAATGTAAACTGCCCTTGATTTTTGGAAGGGGCAGTATAAAAAAGCTTTCAAATAAATAATGTACATTATCAAGCTTAAGTTACAATATAAACCGCTTTGACTGAAATGATAAAGCAGTATAAACGACCTGTTAAATAAATAAATGAATAAATAAAATAAACCCCCTGACCCATCTTCTTGGCCATACCTTTTAATCCCCAGTGGTCTAGTGCTCAACGGGGCAGTCCTCCCCACTCCTACCCCCATCTTCCACTTGACTACTTTGATTGAAGGATAAGGTGGTATACAAAAACTGTCTAAATAAAAAAAAAAATCTTCAGTGCTTCACAAAATGACTACGATCACATAGTGCTTCCTCTAGCATTCTGATGCTGTGGAGCAGCACCACAAATTGGCACTATATTCTTGAGTACAAATGAGCTATCACACTGTGACAGCTTCAAAATGCTACTGCTGTTTAATAGACATGCCCCGAAGAAAGATAAAGCACAAACACACTCAGTGCTGGTAAAAGTACCTATGTTGTTGAACAACATATGCACTTTTACCTGCAATTTGATGGACAATTTTCAGATAACCCATTACTATTGTTTACTTGTGGAAATAGCTTTTAAAATTGCCCATTGAGCTGGAGAAAACTCTTTTATACATCTAGCCCTAAGCAAGCTAGTGTTCTGTGGTCTTTTCTGCTGATTTGCCTCTTCCTGCTGTTGGAACTTCTCTGTTTTTTATCCAATGTAATGAGGGAGAAGAAACAAAGGTAGAAAGGAATTTGGATTTAAAAATAAAGGGCCAGATTTAGGGTAGTCCCAAAATAGTCACAAAAATATCAGCATTACTGTGGGTGGTTTATTTTTGCAGTGGCTTTATATTTCTTCTAAATATAAAGCTTAAAATAGAAAAGTCCAGAGGTCTCAAGTAACATAGTAACATAGTACGTAGATGATGGCAGATAAAGACCAGCATGGTCCATCTAGTCTGCCCAGCAAGATGGCAAGAGTAGGTGCAGGCCACCCCTCCCCATGTCTTTATTTAGGGGTGAACCCACCACTCCATGTAGGACACCCCTATTTGTTGAGACGTTAGATGGTTCAGAAGTTATATGTTTCAGTTTATGTTGTTTTTATCCTGTTGCTGTAAAGGGATCCATTGTGTTTATTCTATGCCGTTTTGAATTCCGTCACCGTTTTTCCCCCACCACTTCCATCGGGAGGGCATTCCAAGCATCTACCACCCTTTCAGTGAAAAAATATTTCCTGACATTGCCTTTCAATTTACCACCTTTCAGCTTCATGTTATGCCCTCTAGTTTTACAGCTTCCCCGTCTTTGGAAGAGGTTTGTTTGTTCATCATTTCTCTTTAAGTATTTAAAGGTCTGAATCATATCTCCCCTGCCCCTCCTCTCCTCCAAAGTGTACAAATTTAGGTCTTCAAGTCTCTTCTCATAAGGCTTCTGACGTAGGCTCCAAATCATTTTGGCCGCCTTCCTCTGAACAGTTTCCAGTCTTTTTACATCTTTTGCAAGATATGGTCTCCAAAACTGAACACAGTATTCCAAGTGAGGCCTCACCAGTGACGTGTACAGTGGCATAAGTATCTCTTCCTTTCTGCTGGTAATCCTTCTTTGTATGCAGTCCAACATCCTCCTGGCTTTTGCCACCGCCTTGTCGCACTGTTTTGCCACCTTGAGATCATCAGAGATAATCACACCAAGATCTTTCTCCTGAACCATGCACACCAACCTCTTTCCCTCTATCGTGTACATTTCCCTTGGATTTCTGCTATCCAAGTGCATGACACTGCACTTTTTCGCATTAAATCGTTGTTGCCAAGCATTAGACCATTCTTCCAGATTTTGTAGATCTTTCCTCATGTTAACACTCCCTCGGGGGAGTCCACTCTGTTGCAAATTTTCATGTCATCTGCAAAAAGACAGACTTTTCCATTCAGTCCTTCAGCAATATCACTCACAAATACATTGAACAGTGCCGGGCCTAGGACCGAACCCTGTGTCACCCCGCTAATCACCTTCCTTTCATCTGAGTGAGCTCCATGTACCATCACTTTCTGTTGTCTGTCAGACAACCAATTTCTAATCCAATTTACCATCTTGGGACTCATCCCCAAGCTACTGAGTTTATTGATAAGCCTCCTATGAGGGATAGTATCAAAGGCTTTGCTGAAATCCAGGTAGATGACATCCATTGCATGCCTCTGATCTAGTTCCTTGGTCACCCAGTCAAAGAACTCAGTCAGATTTGTTTGGCAAGACCGTCCTTCGATAAAACCATGTTGCCTCGGATCTTGCAACCTGTTGGTTTTGAGAAAGTACACTATTCGCTCTTTCAGGAGCGCCTCCATTACTTTTCCCGCCACCGAGGTAAGGCTCACGGGCCTGTAGTTTGACACTTCTTCCCTGTCACCACTTTTGTGTAGAAGTACGATATCAGCCATTCTCCAGTCCTGAGGAACCTCTCCTGTTTCCAAGGATCTGTTGAAGACATCCTTTAACGGTCCTGCAAGATCTTCTCTGAACTCTTTCAGTATCCTGGGATGTATCCCATCCGGTCCCATGGCTTTGTCCACTTTCAGTTTAGCAAGTTTATCTAATACCTCACCTTCTGAGAATGGTATGGTATCTACTTCATTCCTATTTTTATATTTGGGAGTCACAGCTGGTCCATCTCCAGGATTTTCTTTAGTAAAAACAGAGCAGATGAATTTGTTTAGCAATTTCGCTTTTTCAATGTCACTTTCCACGAGTCCTTTCCCAGCATTTCTGAGTCCTGCAATTTCAACTCTGATTTTCTTCCTTTCCCGAATATACCTGAAGAAAGTTTTGTTGCCGCCCTTAACATCTTTTGCCATCTTTTCCTCTGCCTTTGATTTAGCTTTCCTTATTTTTATTTTTGACTCTTTGAGTTTGATCCTGTATTCATTTCTGTGTTCTTCTGTTTGCAAGCTTTTGAATTTTGTGAAAGCTGTGTTTTTGGCCTTTATTTGAGCAGCTACTTCTTTGGAAAACCAAATAGGTTTCCTTCTCCTTTTGTTTTTATTTACTTTTCTTACATATTTTTCTGTTGCCCCTTTTATTGCCACCTTTAGTTTAGCCCATTGCAATTCCACTTCCCTTATCTCCTTCCACCCCATCATCTCCTCCTTTAGGTACTCGGCCTTTTTTTTTAAGTCAGTGTTTTTGAAGTTTAGGACTTTGAGCTTGCTATGATTGGCCTGTACCATGGCTTTTATTTCAGACCACACAGTGTGATGATCACTGTTGCTCACAGGGGCACTCATGCAGACATTCGACACGCTATCACCGTTGGTGAGCACTAAATCCAGCGTTGAGCTTTCCCCGGTTGGTTCCATCACCATTTGTCTAAGTAATGCATCTTGGAGAGCATCCACAATTTTTTTGCTTCTTTCCAGATGTGCAGAAGGAGTAGTCCAATCCACATCAGGTAGATTAAAGTCACCCAATATGATCACTTCCCCCTTTGTGGATATTTTGGCAATATCTATAATCAATTCGTTATCTCTCTCTTCAATTTGAGTCGGAGGTCTGTAGACTACAGCAGTATGGATGACAGTGCCATCTCCTCTTTCCAACGCAATCCAGAGCGCTTCTTCTTTTCCCCATGTCCCCTGCATTTCAGTAGCTTTAATATTGCTTTTGACATACAAGGCTACTCCTCCTCCTTTTCCATTTTCTCTGTCTCTTCTGAATAGATTATAGCCAGGTATGGCTATATCACAATCATGCGATTCATTAAACCATGTTTCTGTAATGGCCAGAATGTCCAAATCCATTTCTACCATTAGGGCTTCCAGGTCCAGAACTTTGTTGGCTAAGCTTCGAGCATTTGTGCACATTGCTTTCCAGCATTTACCTAGCTTGTGTGTATTTTGCATTGATTTTGTTCTGCCCACTTCTTCCCACTTGTTTTTGATGTGTGGTTTAAAAGTGTGGCTGTTTCTGATGTTATTCTGCTTTTCCAGGGGGTGGCTTGCAGATCTTGACCTTCCACATCCATCACCCCCTTTTCCTAGTTTAAAGGAAGGTCAGTATTGTGCTAAAAATAAAAATATATAAAGTACAACTGTGAATCATTTAACCCATGCAATTTTGACATGGCACAAGTTTTGTCAAAAGGCATACTTTTAGCACAAGGCATACGCTTGAGGGAAAAACTTGTCTCAGTTTTCTAAAGGATTTATTTGATTTGCAATGGTAATGTTCCCACAAAGCTGTGTGGGAGTCTCTGCCCATGCTGCTGCCATTAGGGGGAGATGCTGTGATATTGTGCTTTTAGTCATTAGAAGCAGACTGCCTGCTTCTTGTAACTAAAAACATAATACTGTAGCACTTTTCCCTACCTGCAGCGGCACGGGCAAATAACTCCTTTGCAGTTTTGCAGGAACAAAGCCCACAGTCAACCCATTAAGTTCTTTGTGTTAAAAATATAGGCAGGATGTCGGGGTGAGTCTGAAGGTGGAGGAAAAAGTAATATGGAGGTCAGAAAAATTCATCCACTCTGTATAGCTTCTGTATTCAAGTCTGAATGAATGAATGAATAGCGGGTATAACTTTGAATGGATTAAATACAATTTTAAAAAATATGTAGATTTTCAGCGGTGCTACTTGCACAGATAGCGCTTCTGAAATCCACATATGTTTAAATGAATTTCTTATCCATTTAAAGTTAGGAAATCCATGGACTGCTAAAAATTGGCTTCTTGATGTCTGCTTAGAAGTGCAGAAATAATACTGCAGGATTATTGCCCAGTTACTAGACATCTGGTCCAAAGTTACATACTTATATAAAACCCAAGAGGGTGAAAGTAAACCATGAGTTATTGGTGATGGTCAGAGGAACAAATTCCTTTCTTACGTTCTCAAACTCATCTGTAGAATAAAGGTTGTGTTTCTCTCTGTTTTTCATGGTAACTCAGGGATCATGACTTGAACTGTACTGCCACCAAACCTCAATGGTGGAATGAGGGTGTGTGCTGTACTTTGGACCTTATTATCAACCCAATAGTTGCTCCTAGATTAGACTTGAGGAAGAGAGATAACAGCTTCTTCAGATTGTTTTTATCGATATTGGAAGTTTGTACAAGTGGATTAGCAATCACAAGGAGCCAGAAATTTGTGGCACCCAATTCACAAGTTAGTGCATACACCGGTAGTAAAAAAAATCAGGATTGTTAAATGTCTCCTGTGGAAATCAACAAGAATTTTTAAAAAATAGGTTGAATAAAGGAGACAGGAGGCTCATAGAAATTTAACATGGCCCTCTGCTAGCAACAAGAAACAGTAACATTAACCATTGTGGCTTTATATTGGTTGTATTTTGACTTTTTGGGATGGCAGTGTCTGACCAGGTTATTGCTTTGGATCCCTTTCATACCTGCTGATTTCCTGCACAATCTGAAAAAAATAAAACACCCCCCAGCCACAATGGGTACTAACTGGTAGTTCTTTTTTTATTGAGATCTCTACATCTTATTGCAAAACCAATAATAAACATAAGGATTGTCAAGTACAACACATCAAAATAAGAATCAGAATATAATCCAACAAAGGAAAATCGACAAAGCCCACATTATGGGAAGAATAGAAGCAATCAAGGAAATTAAAATCTGGAAAAAGAAATTAAGAGGGGTCAGAAGGAAATCCCCCCGCCTACACCATATCCCTGAGCATAATATTATTCTGACTCCAGTTATTCTGTAATTTTTTTTATCTGCCAAAAAAATCTCCAATTGAGATCAATTATAAAAGAAATAAGTGTTTCCATGCCAAGTAACAATGCACTTGCATGGAAACCACAGAAAAAAAAGTAGCACTACTGGCCAAACCTTTGCTTTTAAAGCAAGATATTGTTTCCTGCGAAGTTTAGTGTTCCTAGAAACATCAGGGAACACTTTCAACTTAGCTCCACAAAAGCTAGCATCCTTATACTTAAAGAACTGTTTCAAAGCCTTGAGTTTGTCCGCAACCGAAAGAAAAGTAACAATGAGTGTAGCTCGCTTGAGTATCAAATCCAAGGAGTCCTCTAGAAATGTAAAGTCCTGACTAACATTAGGGGTCAGCACCTTTACTCCCTCACCCATTGTTTCACCTCCACGAAGCTTGGCAGGCATATAGTTACATTTCTGAAGAGGAACAGCATCAGTCAACAACCAAATTTCTTTAAAATATTTTTCCAACAAAATCTCAGAAGACAATAGATGGGTTATTGGGAATTAAGGAACCCTAGATACATTCTCAAGAGTTTCCAATTTATAGTGCAAAGAAAGTGAATCCTTAATAAAAGACTGCAACTGACCCTTTATTTGAGAAACAAAACCATTACTTTCAGTAATCCTACTTTCTACTTCCTGAATTTATGAACTGTCTCCTGAGTAAATACACACAAGGAAGCTACAGTAACAGATAATTTAGAATCAATATGTGATAGAGATAACTAAATGTCCTTCATCATAAGGTCTTGAGGCTGCTCCAAAACCATTTGGGGACTTTCTTGAAGCACAACCGGCTTAGAGAGAGGACGTAAAGTGGGGGAGAGAGTCACTGTCTCCGAGGGAACATCTAAACCCAAGGTAGAAGACAATTGTGGCTTTGGCAGAAGAGGAGGAGTCCTTTCAGTGGAGCTTAAGGTCGCTCCTTCAGGGGAGAGTTGCAAACCACCATCCACTGCGAAGTGCCTGTCTAATGGGCCCACAACTTTCCCAGAAGGATGAGCAGCTGGTACAGACTTGTGCAGGTTCTTCGCTTTCCTCTTCCCCATTAAAACAAATCCCACCGATACAGAACAAAATGTCAAAAAGTACCTTACTGATTTTATTTATTGATTTATTTAACTGTATTTTTATACCTCCTTTCATCAGATCAGGGCGGTTTACAGAGAACAATATGTGAAAGTCAAAGAGTATAATAAAAGTAAAATAGGGTTTAAACTATATACATCATGCAGTTGATAACATTTGGGGTCATAACTACAAATCTCCGGCGGGTACTTCGATGCACAGAAGGAGTACAAAAGGGGCATATTCTACCCCTTTGGGCACGCCCCTTCGGACCACAGTTCAGAGAGCCTCTGGCTGGGTTATAAGCCCCCTTGGGTCCTCTGGCCTATATTAATGTTTATGTGCGCTCCCTATACCAGCAAAATCCATTTTATAAACATTCACAGGAAGTGACCAGTTGATAGACTTCCCTGGAATCCAGAAAATATTTCATAGATTACTTTCAAAGTTATAGGTACAAGCTGTGGCCTAAATATAATTTTGGGAGGTCGAAATGTTTCTAAACATCTCAGTTTCAAAGTATTTTCATTTTTCAAGCCATTGTTTAGTTAGCATTCATGTACTTCCACCCTTTTCATTGTTAAAAGAATATGATGCTGTCATTAGTACTTCTGCCATCTATTAGTCATTCCTAACACTAGTACTGGTTTGTCTCTGTTACTGTGAAACTGTTTAAATAAAGTATTGTTGAAAGACCTGGCCTGCATGGTAAGCCTGGAACATAATTTTTCAGGTCAATATTTAATTGCCACAGCCATCCTTTTATTTTTAAATGCAACCAGTTTAGAGGTCGTCAGGGAAGGCTATGCATCAACGGGCTCGTAGCCCTTTGAAGATCCGGACAGTGAATATCGGGTCCATTGTGTACAATATCTTGAGAAATATTCCAACTCTATGTCATCATAATATTTTACTAGTTATGCTCAAAGGTATACAACAAAAAAAAGATGTCTGTGCCACTTAGACATAATAAGATTTTGGGAAAAAAACAAAATATGACCTGGACAGGATTAATGGCATAACCTTTGGCAGTGATGACAGCCTCCAAATGTTTCTTGTAGCTAGCTATACATTTTGTACATCTGTCTGCTGGTAGTTTCTCCCATTCTTCAACTGTGATTTGTTTCAGCTCATGAATGTTTCCAGGATTTCTTTTACCAATGGCAGATTTCAGCTCTTTCCAAAGGTTCTCGATTGGATTGAGATCAGAACTCATTGCTGTCCAGTTTAAAACATTCCATTTTTTCCTTATTAAACATTCTTTTGTACTTCTGGATGTATGTTTTGAATCATTGTCCTGCTGGAGGACCCATGACCTTCAACATAGACCTAGCTTTCTGACACTAGGTAGCACATTTTGCTTCAAAATATCTTGGTAGTCCTCTGACTTCTTGATTCCTTTAATACATTCCAGGCCTCCAGTTCTTGAGGCAGAAAAACAGCCCCACAACATTAAGGAGTCTGCACCATATTTAACTGTAAGACGGTGTTTTTTCCCCTTACAAGCTTCATTTCTTCACCTGTAAATGTATCGCTGGTCTGCATTACCAAAGAGCTCAAGTTTGGTTTCATCTGTCCACAGAACATTTTCCCAGAAGGATTGTGGTTTCTCAAGGTGTGTTTGGACAAAAATCAGGCGTGCCTTTTTATGTCTGTCTTTAAGCAGTGGGGTCCTCCTTGACCTTTGCCCATGAAGTCCTTCTTTGTTTAATGAGTGGCATATGGTGCGAGTTGAAAGCACCACTCCAGATTGCTACAGGTTAGCCTTAAGCTCTTTGTATGTGTTGTATGTGGTGTTTTTCCAACAGTTCACACTAATATTTGAAGACTTCTTAGATTAGTTTTCCTCTTTCCACCATCTCTTGGGAGGTTCTTGACAGTTCCATGAGCAGAAAACCTCTTAGTAACATTGCAAACTGTAGACACAGGAATCCCAAAGTCTTTGGTGATGACCTTGTACCCTTTGAAGTTTGATATTTGGTGATAATGGCTTTTCTGATGGTCTCAGGCAGCACTCTTGTCTTCACCATTGTGAAAATGGAACAGGGAGTGAATGTGGCCATTTTAAATATTAAAACCATCATTCATTGGTTGATTCAAGTAATTTGAGTACTGACAATTTATCACAGGTGCGTCTAATTTTACTGCAATGTGAATATGGTTCTTCTGGTCAAACTGATTTGAATTGTTTATAAGGGTGCCATCATGTCCTGGCAATGTCACAATTTTTATACTATTTCCTTTTTAAATTGGTCTTGTTTTATTTGATTCTTTTATGTGTCAAATATGTGTACATATATAGTCCAAAGCTATTTCACTGGCCACTTCTTTTTAATGAGATATTGGACATTAAGGAGTTGAACTGCAAGGGTGCCAATAATGTTGACCACAATGTTGACCTCAGTCTTGAAGGACTAGAAAAAGGGACTGCTACCTCTGGAGCGAGATCTGCAATTGTGAGTATATACTTCTGGGACATTAAGGAGTTGAACTGCAGGTGTGCCAATAATGTTGACCACAATGTTGACCTCAGTCTTGAAGGACTAGAAAAAGGGACTGCTACTTCTGGAGAGAGATCTGCAATTGTGAGTATATACTTCTAGGAATTTTCTGAAAGGACTTCTTGTATTAAAGCTAATTAATCTGTGAACCCAGTGTTTTTGTTAAATCAGTCAGGGTCAAGTAGCAGTACTTTAAGTTTAAATTTAAAACACAGAAGAGAGTTTTCTGGTTAAATTTAGAACCCAGCAGAGAGCTTGTAGTTTAAATTTCATAAGTCAGAGACTAGCAGCAGCAAAGAGCTGTAATTTAAATCAAATCAGAATATAACTTAGCATAAAAGACAAAACAGGGTCAGCACTCTTTGATCAACAAATAAAGTCTTCTAGAGACCTTTACAAAGAGGCCTTCTACCTAGGGTGCAAGAGACCTGTGAAACCTTTTCAATAGGTGTTAACACCAGGTGGCAGGTCAAAAGGCCATTTTGAAAGACTCCTTCTATCCAAGCAAGGACTGTTAATCACCCAGGAAATTGGTCACAGCTTACCTCAGCAGCACAGGACAGAGTACTGTGTAGCAGCCCTCTTTTAATAAGTGTTATTTCCCTCCCTCCCTCCCCAACACCCACCCACCCCGGGATAATTGTAGCTTTATAGGTACTTACACATCTTAAAGGAAAGGAGGTGCTCTCAGGTGAAGCTCGTTATCCAAATCAGTCATACACTAAGGGCCTGAGATTAATTAAGCTTCAGCTGAACAAGGTATATAAAACGTATTAGGTACAGTTTTATTAGTATACATATCCATAGCAACCCTTAGTAAGTAAAGAACTTAGATCTAAACACAAGTTTAAAACTAAGTTGCAGACAGCAGTCCAGCAGCGAGATGGGGGCTTTCCAGTCTTTTGCATTGAGTGTCACATGTATGATTTTCTCCCAGTTGGTGAGAGCTCCTATGTGTGCACTAGGTGCAAGGAGCTCTTTGCTCTCAGGGAACGAGTCTGTTCTCTGGAGACTAGAGTAGCAGACTTGGAAAACATAAGAAAGACAGAAAGGTACACAGACGAGACCTACAGGGATATAGTCCTGAAGTCCCACCTCCAGTCTGGCAGCATCCCTGTTGCCATGGAGGAGAGAGGTCACGTGACAGGAGAGCATCACCCTGGTGTGGCAGGAAGTGATTCTATAACTAGGACCTGTCCTTCAGGTGATGTAAAACCCTCTCGCACCGAGGAGGTTTCTCCAGGGCCTTGTGGCCCATGAGGGAAGGGTTAGGACAGCTGTTATAGTTGGTGATTCGATCATTAGGCATGTAGATAGCTGGGTGGCTGGTGAACGTGAGGATCGCCTGGTAACATGCCTGCCTGGTGCAAAGGTAGCAGACCTCATGCGCCACCTAGATAAGATCTTAGATAGTTCTGGGGAGGAGTCTTCTGTCTTGGTACATGTCGGTACCAATGACATAGGAAAATGTGGTAGTGAGGATCTGGAGGCTAAATTTAGGTTTTTAGGTAGGAAGTTGAAATCCAGAACTTCCAGGGTAGCGTTCTACGAAATGCTTCCCGTTCTACGCGCAGGACCCAAAAGGCAGGCAGAGCTCCGGAGTCTCAATGTGTGGATGAGACGATGGTGCAGAAATGAGGGTTTTGGATTTGTTAGGAACTGGGGAACATTCTGGGGAAAGGAGGGGCTCTTACGAAGGGATGGGCTTTACTTTAACTGGGATGGAATCAGGCTGCTGGCATTAAACTTTAAAAAGGAGATAGAGCAGCTTTTAAACTAGATAATAGGGGAAAGCCAACAGTTGCCCAAGAGCACATGGTTCGGAAGAATGTATCTTTGAAGGATACTACCAAAAGCAGAGAGGTTCCAAAAAAGAGTAAAATAGCCCAAATGGCCTTGAGTATGGAGCAGACAGAGCTTAACGATCCCAAATTACCCATGCCTACCAATAGCCAGATTAATATGAATAAAATACAGTCTCTAAAATGCTTGTATGCAAATGCTAGAAGTCTAAAAAATAAGATGGGAGAGTTAGAATATATAGCACTAAATGAGAGGTTAGATATGATTGGAATCTCAGAAAGATGGTGGAAGGAGGACAACCAGTGGGGCACTGTGATACCTGGGTACAAACTATATCGTAATGATAGAGCGGATCAAATTGGTGGAGGGGTTGCGATCTATTTTAGAGAGGGCATTGAGTCAGAAAGGATTAAAGTTTTGCAGAAAAAAAATTTGCTGTAGAATCTCTATGGATTGAAATTCCATGTAAAAAGGGGAAGGCGATGGCAGTGGGGGTGTACTATCGACCGTCTGGCCAGAATGAACAAATGGATGATGAAATGCTCAAAGAAATCAAGGAAGCTAACAAACGTTACAGCGCAGTAACAATAATGGGTGATTTCAATTACCCCGGTATCGACTGGGTCAATGTCACGGCAGGACATGCTAGGGAGATAAAGTTCCTAGATGAAATAAATGACTGCTTCTTGGAGCAGCTTGTTCATGAACCGACCAGAGGGGAAGCCGTATTAGACCTAGTCCTTAGTGGAACACCAGATCTTGTGCAAGAGATAAGGGTGTTGGGGCCACTTGGCAATAGTGATCATAGCATGATCACGTTTGATTTAATTAGTGGAGGAGGGATAGTAAGGAAATCCACAGTACTGCCTTTTAACTTAAAGGGAGACTATGATAAAATGAGGAAAATAGTTAAGAAAAAACTAAAAGGAGCAGTTGCAAAGGTTAAAGTCTCAGACCAACCAGAAAGCAGGAAACCACATCAAACTAGGCGCACAGAGAACGTGATGAGATACCAAGGACACGAACATATGTCAATGAAACTTTATTATTGAAGTTTTGCCATCTTCCATACGAGCAATCACCGACATTAACCAATTCAGAAAAGTCCTAAAACATCATCTCTTCCTATTACACTACTCACAACCTAATACCAGCCACATCACATCCAGCTAAACATTAAGCGAGGCGGCAACCTATCGTCACAATGTACAGAATTGTAAATGTTGTAAATAGTTACCCTAGTTGAAATCCAAGTTGTACCCCCTGTTCAATGTAAAAGCATATCAGTTTTTATTGAGATGCTCAAATGTTACCTGTGAACCGCACTGATTTTAAAGAGCGCAGTATATAAAAAACAATAAATAAAATAAATAAATAAATAAATAAAATTAACGGAGCTGCTTCTTTTGATTTCCTGATTGCTTACCTGAGGTTCCTGCCTGCCTAGCTCCTCATTGGGCCGCTGGACTGGAGGAGGGCCATTAAAGACCAGCTCTCAGGTGGAACAGTGAGCTGCTTCTTTTGATTTTCTGATTGCTTACCTGAGGTTCCTGCCTGCCTAGCTCCTCATTGGGCCGCTGGAGTGGAGGAGGGCCATTAAAGACCGGCCCCTACGCGGGACACGTTAAGCGGGCGCGTTCCCGCAGTTCCGGCAGGACACGCCCCTTTGGTGCCCCTTCGGTGCACGAGGTCCATTGGTGGTATTCAGGTTATGGGGAAGCGGAGGAAACAGCACTCTCAGCCAGCGCAATCGAAGGCGGTTAAGATTATTGGCCCCATGGATGCCCACGTATGTGTGGAGAACTCTCCGGCACTGTTGGGTTCCTTCCCATCGGATTCGCTGGACTTATCAACTGTGAGTACCGCCTCCTCATCTACCTCTTCTTCCGCTACGGGTTTAGTTCAGCCCGATCAAGAGATAACTGTTCTTGATAGTTGTGCCGTTTCTTCTCCTGTGGATACGAAGGTCTTGGATGTTTCTCCAGCTTTACTTCCAGATTCGTTTTTGCAAGTAACTTCTTCTAATCTACCATTGTCATTACCGTTTCCATCGGTGGTTTCCTTTCAGGATTTTGCTGTACAATGTTCCCCTCCTGAACATGTTTCTTTGAAAGATGTCTGGCTTGTCGTTTCACGGATGGAAACAGCGTTAAGTGCTTCATTGCAGAAGATATCTGTTTTCTCGAAAGAGACGGTTGGTAAACTGATCATGAAGCTCGGCTGACATCTGTAGAAAGGCTTATTAATTCTACTGAGCAATTTGTTTCCTCTCAAAGTGAAGTTAATTTGAAATTTTCCCAGGGTTTTAGTTCTTTGCAACAACAGGATGAATTTCGAGAAAATGTATATCGGTCAAAAAATTTACGTTTTCTAAATTTTCCTAGGACACATTACTTATCCCCCTTGTTGTTGTTGCAAAAATACTTTAAGGAAATTCTGATGTTTAAAGACGCTTCGAATATTTTAATTTCGAAATTGTATTATATACCTAGAGTTAAAAAAGATTTGGATGGTAACATGTCAGGGAATATCCAAAGTGAAAAGCTGGCTTCTTCCACTCTGGATCTACCTGGCTTTCTTGAATCTTCCACAGATGATATTCCTACAAGAGATACCTTATTAGTTTCCTTTGTTCGGGAGATGGATAAGGATAGGGTTTTGACAGTTTACTTTCAGAAGAAAACCGAACAGTTCTGTGGTCAAGTTATTCAGATATTTCCAGATGTGGCTAAAATCACACAAGAACGCCGTAAGGCTTTCTTAGCTCTCCGTCCACGTGTTCTTGCTTTGGGGGGTTTATTTTATCTTAAATTTCCCTGTAAATGTCAGATTACCTTTCAAGGTAAGCGATATATATTTTCTGAACCTGATCAATTAGTCAGCTTGTTGAGTGAGAGGGAACTGGTAAAACTTGGTGTAATTATAGGGGGAATATAGTGTATCACTTGATTTAGTATATTGAGCTTATTGGTTTTCTCAGGTTTCCTTTTAAATTTGACTGCAAATGTGTGAAGCTGCTCCTTGATGTGGACTGGATGTTACAGTTTATGTAATGTTTTCTTTGTAATTTTTGTTTCATTTTGAAATAAATTTTGGACATTTAAAATAAATAAATAAATAAAATTAACAATACAGGCACAAATTTGCCAACCCGACACAGGCCGTGTTTCATGAATACTTCTTCAGAGGTGAAGGCAAACTAAAAACAGTAAAACCATCAATAAATAAATAAATAAATAAAAAGTAAAATATCAACATAAATATCATACACTTATATAACAATTACATCTAATATGCATAAAAATACATGTTAAAACAGAAATGTTGAAATTTAAAAACATACAAACATAGATATGAGAACATCATCGATATTAATAATCAGATAATTATTCAAAGATATTATACAAGAAAACATGTAAATATACACATCAGAACCCTACCAATATACCTCAAATGCTCTTCACTATCTATAAAAACAAGGAATAAAAAGGCTGAATGAAAAGGGGGAAGAAAAAAAGAAAAGGAGTGAGTCCAAAACAAGGGAGAACATTTTATAAGCCCAAGACATCCATAAAACATAGGGCATATATGTTTTAAAACTATAATATAAAAGGTTTTTAAACACCATAGCCATAAAAAATCAGCTGTTCAGTGGTATGGTTAATCTGTACGGTGTTTTTCTTTTCTTTCTATCCATTGAGCTAAGTCCTTAGTTCGCCGGCTCGTGACATCACCAGTTCAATCGCTATTTAGTTATTGCACATGCGCCGGCGTTTTTCACTGAACAGCTGATTTTTTATGGAACTGGCTCTTCTCGTTACTTTGCAGCAGCCCCTCTTTTGATTTTGGAGTTCTTTTTGAACAGCGGTATCTTAGATAATTCAATTGGTAAGTTTACTAATTTTTGCATTCCTGGATCAGTTCTTTTCTCCCCTTTTCTTTGGAGTTAGAATGATGTGTGTTTGTTTTATTTTAGCTTAGCACGAGGTATACCAATGAGACTGCCGTTAGTAAGTAATACAATTTGCAGCGTTTTTTAATCCCTTCGTTCCTTGTGCCGGTTATAATTACTTATGGTTAGTTCTGGGAGATTTTACACGTGGAATCTTATAAGGGCTCATGTTTCTGTTTCAATTGATCGTTTTATCAATATAGAAATAACCGTGTAGTTGAGCTATCCAATATGGTTGCTTGGAAATTACACAGTTCCTGTGCGGATATCCAGTTTAGTCCTCCACAATCGGGTAGTGCACCTTCTACTGCAGCCTGGAGACTGGACCAATCAAATCTTCTGTAGTACATATCCAGCAGGAGCTCCCAGAAGCCCCCCAGTGTGTCCAGTCTCTTGCAGCTTGAAGACGTCTGTGTACTAGTAACAAAGCATACTTAATGAAGCAACACATTAAATAATCATTAAATTATCATTACATTATCAGTAAACCCTTTTCTTCCCCCCCTGTAATAACCAACTCCCTCCCCACACGAGGAAGTCAGAACACCGCCTGGCGCCGAAACCGACGCCTTCCAATTTATACAGAGCTCCCCTTCACAGAAATCTAGGGAGCTGACTGAACTCCAAGAAAGGGAAGAGCCATAGCGATAAGCACGACTGTCAACAGAACCCGAACGGGACGAAGAACCGTCCTACAGTCAACCGCTCGGAACAGCGCGCCGCAAGACTACACAGAGAGTTGGGAGGGAAGGAGGACTAAACTGGATCCTACAGGAACTACAATTACCAGGTTAGTGTAATTTCCATTTCCTGTGTGGATATCCAGTTTAGTCCTCCACAATCGGGATGTAACAGAGCAGTTAAGACCGGGCGGGACCTTGCCAGCCGGCGCGCAGAACCGCCGATCCAAAACAGGAATCCCGAGCCGCTAATACATCTGGGCGATAGTGCCTGCTGAAAGCGTGCAGAGACGACCAAGTGGCCGCCCTACAGATATCCGCTGGCAGAACCAGGCAATGCTCCGCCCAAGAGGTCGCCTGAGCTCGAGTAGAATGAGCTCGAAGCCCCTCCGGAACTGGCCGCTGCTGCAACAGATACGCAGATGCGATCGCTTCCTTGAGCCATCTAGCAATGGAGGCCTTAGCCGCCGCCTCCCCTTTTCTTGCGCCCCCAAAGAGCACAAAAAGCCGATCGGTCTTACGAAAGGACTCCGTAGACTGCAAATACCGACGCAGCGTGCGACCCACATCGAGCCGGTGAAGACCCTTGTCCACCGACTCGACCGAGTTCGCCGAAAGAACCGGCAGAAACACTGCCTGGTTCAAGTGAAAGGGAGACACCACCTTTGGAAGAAAGGAAGGCACCGGCCGGATCCCATCCGGTCCGCGGAAAACGACAAGAAAGGCTCTCGGCAGGACAAGGCCTGAAGATCCGAAATGCGCCGAGCCGAGCAAATGGCTACAAGAAAGACCGTCTTCAAAGTGAGATCCTTCAGGGACGCCCTCCGCAAGGGCTCAAAAGGTTCCCGCACCAGAGCCCGCAGGACTAAATTCAAATCCCACGGGGGAATCGGTGCTCTGCGGGAAGGCCGCAAATGAAAAACAGCGGTCAAGAAACGCCGCATATCCGCATGAGCGCTGAGAATGCGGCCTAAAACCTTGCCTCTATAGCAGGAGATCGCTGCCAACTGAACCTTCAGGGAACTGGCCGCGAGGCCTTTCTCGAACCGATCCTGAAGGAAGCTTAACACGACGGGCACAGAGACCGTCGCCGCCCGGACTCCCCACCGGGAGCACCAGTCCTCAAAAATCCTCCAGATTCGAACATAAGTAAGAGAAGTGGATGACTTTCTTGCCCGCAGTAGGGTGGAAATCACCGCGGGCGAATAACCCTTCTTTTTCAGCCGAGCCCTCTCAATGGCCAAACCGTAAGCGAGAATCGAGCCACCTGGGGCATCCGCAGGGGGCCCTGAAGAAGAAGGTCCGGCAGCGCGGGCAGGCGCCAAGGCACGCCGTCTCGAAGTCTGACTAGCTCGGCATACCAGGGCCTCCGGGGCCAATCCGGAGCCACCAGCAGCACTCTGCCCTGATGACACTCGATGCGCTGGACGACCCGGCCGATCAGCGCCCACGGAGGGAAGACATACAGAAGCCCGGACGTCGGCCACGGCTGAATGAGAGCGTCGAGCCTTTCGGACATTCGCTCCCGCCGTCTGCTGAAGAAGCGACTCGTCTTGGCCGTCTGGAAGGTCGCCATGAGATCCATGATGGGCGGACCCCACCGCCGCACTATTTGCACATACACCTGTGGATTTAACTCCCACTCTCCGGGGTCCACTCGCACTCTGCTGAGAAAGTCGGCCTGGACATTTTCCGCGCCCGCTATGTGCGCCGCTGATATTGCCGGCAGACGAGTCTCCACCCAACTGAACAAGGCTGTCGCCTCTGTTTCCAGGGCCACACTCCCTGTGCCCCCTTGGCGATTGATGTAAGCCACCGTGGTCGCATTGTCCGACCAGACCCGGACAGGTCGACCCCGGACCAGTGGCTCCAGGGCCAATAGTGCTAGTCGCACCGCCCGAAGCTCGAGACGGTTGATCGACCAAGACGCTTCCTGGGAGGACCACACCCCCTGAGTGAAGCGGGTCTCGCAGTGCGCTCCCCAACCGGCTAAGCTCGCATCCGTTGTGAGGGGAACCCACAGAGGAGGCTCCAAGGGAACCCCCCGCGTCAGATTCTCGGGAGAGAGCCACCAACGGAGCGAAAGACGCACCGCCTTCGGGCAGGGCAGTCTCTTGTTCAAGGAGTCGCACTGGTTGGACCACCGGCGAAGGAGCGCCCTCTGCAGCGGGCGCATGTGGAACCGCGCCCACGGTACCACCTCCAAAGTCGCCGCCATTGTTCCGAGAAGCCTCAGGTACCACCACGCCGACGGAGCGGGCATGCCCCGAAAGAGTCGGACAAGAGCCCGCAACGCCCGGACGCGGCGCTCGGGGAGGCACACCAGCCCCCGGGCGGTGTCGAAGCGCACCCCCAGATACTCGAGGTCCTGCGTGGGACGCAGACAACTTTTTCGTTCGTTCACCACCCAGCCGAGAGACCGCAGCAGAGCCACTACCCTGCTCGTGTTCGCAAGCACTCCCGACTGGACTTTGCCCGAATCAACCAGTCGTCGATATGGATGGACCAAGATGCCCTCCTTGCGCAAGGCCGCCGCAACGACCACCATCACCTTTGTGAAGGTGCGCGGAGCCGTGGCTAAGCCGAACGGCATGGCCCGGAACTGGAAGTGGCCCCACGGAAACGCAAAGCGGAGAAACCGCTGATGAGATGGATGTATCGGGATGTGCAAATAGGCCTCTGTAAGATCGAGGGACGTCAAAACTCCCCCTGTCGTACTGCTACAATGACTGACTGCAGAGTTTCCATACGGCAGTGCGGCACCCTGAGCGCGCGATTGACGCCTTTGAGATCCAAGATCGGACGCAGAGAATCGCCCTTTTTGGGGACCACAAAATAGATGGAGTAACGACCGGCGCCTCTTTCCAAGAGAGGAACCGGGACCACCACTCCCAGTGCTAACAACCGAGCCAGGGTCACGCGGATGTCCCGCGTCTTTTGTTCGCCCCTGCTGGGCGACAGAACAAAGGCATCCGGAAGCGGGGATGCAAATTCTAGAGCATAACCCTCTTCTATAATCTGTAGCACCCAGCGATCTGACGTAATTTGGGCCCAAGACGGAAGAAAGTCGTGCAAACGATCCCCGATAATCGGGCCTCCCTCCAGAGCCCGCCTCGCGTCATTGTGGCTTGCGCCCAAAGGAAGACGCCGAGGGAGAGGCGGCTCCGGAGAAGCCTCTGCCGGCCCCTCTGAAACCACGAAATCCCTGATTACGGGCTCCAAACCAGCCCCGCTGCGAGGCCCACAGGCGGGAGGACCGAAACCTGCGCTGATCCCGAAAGGACCCCCGCGCCGAGGTGGAGGACCTGTTGGCCCTTGGCCTATCCTCCGGAAGCCGGCCCCCCTTGGACTCACCGAGCTCCTTTACCAGTTTCTCGAGAGCCTCCCCAAATAACAATCTGCCCTTAAAGGGCAGTTTACCGAGGCGGGACTTGGAAGAACCGTCAGCCGCCCAGTTGCGCAACCATAGGGACCGGCGCGCTGCCACCGCGGACGCCATACTATTAGCCAATGCGCGGATTAAATCATAAAACAGATCCGCCAAGTAGGCCGAGCCGGACTCCAGCCGGGTAACCTCCAACAGGCCTTGCTGGTCTAAGCCGGGGCTCGAGCGCAAGCGCTGCGACCACCGCAGACACGACCGAGCCACCCAAGCCCCGCAAATAGAGGCTTGCAATGACACGGCATCCGTATCGAAGGTTTGCTTCAGCAAATTATCAATCTTCTTATCCTGCCCGTCCTTGAGGGCCGCCGCCCCCTCAACCGGGATGGTGGTTTTCTTGGTCACTGCGGAAACCGCCGCATCCACTCGCGGAGACTTAAACAAGTCCCTGTCCTTGTTGGCGAGGGGATAAAGCCGATTCATGGTCCGAATCCCCTTCAAACCGGATTCCGGGTGCTCCCACTCCGCCTGTATCATCTGTTCCACCACGCGGTGGACGGGAAAAACCACCTGGGTATCCCTGACGGCCTGAATGAGAGGATCCTCCAGACCCTCTTCCTCCAGGGACCGCACTGCCGAAAGGTTACGTGCCTGAAGGGACTCCGTAACCAGAGGAACCAGCTCGTCCTTCCGAAACACCCGAATGATCCGAGCCTGATCCTCCGGCTCGGGGATCTCCCCATCCTCCAATTCCTCCGCTTCAGTCTCAGGATCGCCCTCCGCCTCGGACTCCAGAAGCCCCAGGGCGTCCTGCTCCTGTTCCCCCAACCGGAGCCGCTTGACCCCGGGTGGAGAGGAGCGCTGAGCCACCCCAGTGACCCCCGAGGGGAGAGAGGGGGGCCCAATCTCCGGCCACTGACCGGACCTGCTCAAGTGGAAAGCCTGATGCATGAGGAGAACAAAATCAGGGGAGAATTCCATAGGTGGGACAACTATAGCCCCCTGCTGGAGCGCAGCCACCGACCCACTGGCCGGTGGAACCGACCCAGACTGAGGGATGCTCGGAGAAAGGACACTGTCCCTTGAAGTAGAAGCATCCCCAGGGGTAGCCTGCTCCTGGACATGCACAGAGTGTTCCAGCTCTGCGGGCACTGCAGCGCAGCCCCTGCAGATGCCAGAGTCAGTCCCTGCCGCTCTGCGGGACCCACAAATCACACATTGGGGTTTGGAAGCCATCCCAAGACCACCTCTGCCCAGCGGGATAGAAGGGAACCGGCACAGAAAAGCCCACACCACAGGGGCAATCTCATGCAAATCAGTCCCGGCTGAATAATAAAACGGTTTTTTTTTTTTTTGTTTGTTTGGTTTTTTTTTGCAAGAAACAAACACACTCCCCAGACTCCCAGGGGTGCCCTGAGCAAAATCGCCAGCAAAAGGAACCCCAAAAACCCCAGGGGAACCTGTGCACAAGTGATCAAAAGTGCCTCTAAAAGCACACTTTATAAATCCAAAATGGCCGCCGCACTTTTTCACCCGCGGTAAAAAACGGCGCGAAAATACAAAGACAAATAAATAATATGTAAAAGAAAGAAAACGACCCTCAGATACAGGGCAAACGATCAAATTTAGGAAAAATTGCCAAATGGGCTCAGGAGAGCCTACAGAACGCTGGCAGCTCTGACAAGAGAGCACTGCTCACAAATACAGACATAAAATGAAAACTCCTACCAGCTCAGGAACAGCAAGGACACAGCCAACTTCACACAGTGTCAGCCACTGCTGTATCAGGTATGGCTTTTCCCCGTACAGTCAAGGGGAAGCTCACCCAAGGCTGATAAAATTAGCCAGGCAAGAAGACAGGAGCCTGCAGGTCTGCCTTCCTCCCGAGTCTCCTGTGCCAAAGCACTAGAGAGGCATGTTTCTTTCACTTTTCCTTTTAAAGATACAACTAGCTATTAAATAAATAGCAAATAAATGTCCCAAAAACAAACCCTAAAAGACTAACTAACAAGTGTTGCTCCTTCAAGAGTCACTCAGTGTGCCCAGCAAGGGCACAGACGTCTTCAAGCTGCAAGAGACTGGACACACTGGGGGGCTTCTGGGAGCTCCTGCTGGATATGTACTACAGAAGATTTGATTGGTCCAGTCTCCAGGCTGCAGTAGACGGTGCACTACCCGATTGTGGAGGACTAAACTGGATCCTACAGGAACTACAATTACCAGGTTAGTGTAATTTCCATTTTTCACTGTGATACTTTCTATAACATGGTTTCTTTTCTCTCTTTTTTCAAATTGCATTTTATTTTACACATGGTTCCTTGGTTCACATGTTCCCTCCTTTTTAACACTATGGTGTTTGAATTTCTTTTTTAACACTATGGTGTTTAAAAACCTTTTATATTATAGTTTTAAAACATATATGCCCTATGTTTTATGGATGTCTTGGGCTTATAAAATGTTCTCCCTTGTTTTGGACTCACTCCTTTTCTTTTTTTGTTCCCCCTTTTCATTCAGCCTTTTTATCCCTTATTTTTATAGATAGTGAAGAGCATTTGAGGTATATTGGTAGGGTTCCGATGTGTATATTACATGTTTTCTTGTATATTTACGTTCCTCATTTTGAATAATTATCTGATTATTATTATCGATGATGTTCTCATATCTATGTTTGTATGTTTTTAAATAGCATTTCAACATTTCTGTTTTAACATGCATTTTTATGCATATTAGATGTAATTGTTTATATAAGTGTATGATATTTATGTTGATATTTTACTTTTTATTTATTTATTGATGGTTTTACTGTTTTTAGTTTGCCTTCACCCTTGAAGAAGTATTCACGAAACATGGCCTGTGTCGGGTTGGCAAATTTGTGCTGTATTGTTAATAAAGTTTCATTGACATATGTTCGCGTCCTTGGTATCTCATCACGTTCTCTGACTGTGCACCTAGTTTGACATGGTTTCCTGCTTTCTGGTTGGTCTGCGATCATATCCAGCATGTTTTCACCTTGGAAGGACATACTTAGTTTTGGAGATGATGCTTTGGATAAGTTTTCATCACAAGAACCTTTGATTGATCACAACACTGAAGACAATGACGGAATTTCTGACCAATGGGAAGTAGTGGTGTTGCTTACACAGAAACTTGTTAGAGAAGAGATGCATGCGTCATATCTCTTAGAATGCTGCAAAGCTGAAATCATTCCCAGGGGCCTGAAAATGAATAAAGCCCCTGGTTTGTATCGTAATGAAGAGGGTTTTATTAAATGTTGGAATGCTATTTTAAACAAATGTTCTCTTGATTTAATGATTTTACTGATTACCACAGCGAACAAAAAATCTGAACTTTTTAAAAGTGATTTGGATGGTAAATTAGTTTCCCTTAAGGAATGTGACAGGAGTTTTGAAAAAGTTTATATTTTTTTATTTACAATTCTTATATACCACACTATTTGACATCAGCGCGGTTTACATCAAACACAAAATTCAGCACAAAAACAAGCGTCTGACTATTGACTATCAACGGAACATTCGACTCTTTAAAAAAGAAGTTAAAGATAAAAAAGTAGAAAAGTATAAAAGGGATGAGGACGATTATAGAATAGGCTACGTTTATCACTGGAGTAAAAAGGTCGATAATGATAGGTTATGTTTTAAGAAAAGACCTTCTCTTTTTGATCGGAAAGATAGTGTTGCACAAGAGACTGATCTTGAATTGTCTCCTGAACCCAAAAGGAAAAGGAGTAGGAATGAGTCCATTGAGGATATCAATCCTTCTGCTTCCCTGTTTTCTACAAAGAAATCCCTTGTAGATAATGAACAAAAAAATTCAAAAAAAACCCCTTTTTTCGATATGGATTCTTTTTGGAAGGGGGGCGGTCGAGACCATTCACGCAATCGACTTCCACAGGTGAACCGGGACCGTTCCCACACTCACCATCAAGACAAGACATCCAATTATGTCCCCCTACCCAGGGAAGAAAGGCGAATACGGGATCAATCTCCCCCACACTTCGATCAAGAGCAACATTACAATCAAGACCGTACATACAATCACTATCACCATCCACCTCCGAGGGGTCGTGGACGGGGACGAGGACGGGGCAGAGGGACTTGGAACAGAGATTGGTCTTACGAGAGAAGACCATGATTCATAATCCACACACCAATGTGATTAATATTTCCAATTATCAGCTCACACAGGATGAAGAATCTTTACTTAATAAAGGTCTTTCTTTTGTTCCAACAAGAAGACCAGATACATTTGAGATCAATCTAGATCTTTATAAATTTTTTCGGAAAATTCGTATCAGACACTGTTTTAATACACATCAAAGTAGTTCTTCTGATATTTCTGTGATAAGTAAGAAGTCCTCTTGGATGCCACCTTTGCCTACCGATCCAATCATAGCAGCTTTTGAGAAAGTTATTATGCAGAAAGTAGGTCAAGTTTGTTCTGGATCTATTCCCTCATATAACAATCTCTCAAAAGGAAAAAGAGGTGCCATCATTTCTCTACAGAAGAACAACTCCGTGATTATAAAACCTGCTGATAAGGGTGGGGCTGTAGTTGTCATGGATAAAAGATTATACATAGATGAAATAGAGAGACAACTCAAAGATTAGGAAGGCCGCGGGCAGGGTCCCGGCGGACGCCGGTAACTGGCAGTTCCAGCCGAGCGCGGGTCCCGGTTTCCGGAGGACAGGGTGGGGGGGGGAGGTGGTGAGGAAGCCGGCATCATTTAAACCGATTGGTTGCTGGCGTCGCGAGCGAGCCAGCAGCCAATCAGGTGAGTGGACGGGCCATGTGCTCCAGCGGCGTGGGCGCACGCTGGGCACATGGTTTACGAGCGGGGAGCCGGCAGCGTCCCGCCCTCCCACCCTTACGGTTGAGGGTTGGCTTTGGGAAAGTTTGGTGGTGTCGCAGTTGGGGGGAAAGGGGGGCGGGATCCCGGAGGTTTCCGGGGTCCGGAGACATAAGCTACTTGGGGCAGGGGCAGGGTGCCCACGACCCGGAGAACCCTGAGCTTACTTTTGCTAGTGATATGGCGAAGTTGAGCAGGGGTGGTTCGAGCTGGACCGGTGGTTGACCGGACCAGGGGCGGAAGCGAGGTAACCTTGCTAATAGTACGGCTGGTGACGTATCGCTCTGCCGGGGGGGGGGGGGGGGAATTATTGGCTAAGTTGTTGTTGGTTGTTTAAAAATGTTAATTGTTATTGGGCAATAAAGCTGCGACCTGGTGTTTTTTCCAAGCAATGTGTGTCTGTGCATTTTGTGGGTAATGTGCAAGGTAGGGGGGTCTTGGAGTTTGTGGGGAGGAGGGGGAACGCCTGGAGTGGATCCCCGGTAACATACTTTTTACCAACGGCTTTTTGGTGATCCCACTGAACGATTGAAGAGTAAGATTGATAATTTGGTGCAAACAGCATTTGAGATTGGGTTTCTTACTAAGAAAGAAAGAAAGATTTTCTCATTGTTCCATCACCAGTTACACCAACAATCTATATTCTTCCAAAAATTCATAAATCATTAACATCCCCACCAGGTAGGCCTATTGTTTCGGTGATCGGTTCTTTATTAGAACCTATATCCCAATTCCTAGATACCCTTCTGCACCCTTTCGTCCTTTCTATGTGGTCATATGTAAGGGACGCATCACACGTTATTGAAATTTTGACACATTTTCAAGATATAGATTTAAGTACAATTTTGGTGACTTTGGATGTCAAATCCCTATACACCAATGTTCCTCAGGCTGAGGCATTAGTTATTTTAGAGCAATATTTTTTGAAAAGAACAGTACATAGACGCATCCCTACACATTTTTTACTTGCATTAGCTGAAATTGCTTTATGTGAGAATTTTTTCTGTTTTAGGGATCTTTTCTATCAACAGAGAAACTAGCTCAACTTAAAGTAGACAAAGTGATGGGACTGGATGGGATACACCCTAGAATACTGAGGGAACTTGGGGACATTCTAGCAACTCCACTGACTGACCTTTTCAATGCCTTGTTGGAGTCGGGAGTGGTGCCAAAGGACTGGAGAGAGGCTCATGTGGTGCCTTTACACAAAAGCGGAAGTAAGGATGTGGTTGAAAACTACAGGCCGGTTAGTTTAACTTCGGTGGTGAGTAAATTATTGGAAACGCTGCTGAAAGAGAAAATAGTAAGGTTTCTGGAGTCCAGCGGATTACAGGATCCGAGGCAGCATGGATTTACCAGAGGCAGGTCTGGTCAGACAAATCTGATTGATTTCTTTGACTGGGTGACCAGGGAGTTGGACCGAGGGAGAGCTCTAGATGTGGTGTATTTAGATTTCAGTAACGCCTTTGACACTGTTCCTCACAGGCGACTTATAAACAAACTGAGCACCCTAGGGATGGACCCTAAAGTTACTGCTTGGGTTAGAAATTGGTTGGGTGGGAGGTGACAAAGAGTACAAGTAAATGGAGCTCACTCTAAGGAGAAGGATGTTACCAGTGGTGTGCCCCAGGGATCTGTCATTGGTCCGATTCTTTTTAACATCTTTGATAGTGATATAGCGGAAGGGCTGTCGGGTAAGGTTTGCCTCTTTGCAGATGATACCAAAATCTGCAATAGAGTAGACACCCAGGAAGGTGTAGATAACATGAGGAGGGATCTAGCTAAGTTTGGTCTAAAATTTGGCAGCTGGGATTTAATGTTAAAAAATGTAAGATCATGCATTTGGGCTGCAGCAATCCAAGGGAGCAATACAGTATAGGAGGTGAAGTACTTTTGTCCACTAAAGAAGAGCGGGACCTAGGCGTGGTTGTGTCTGATGATCTTAAAGTAGCTAAACAGGTAGAAAAGGCGACGGCAAAAGCTAGAAGGATGCTTGGGTGCATACGGAGAGGAATGGCTAGCAGAAAAAAGGAGGTGATAATGCCTCTGTATAAGTCTTTGGTGCAACCTCATTTGGAGTATAGTGTGCAATTCTGGAGACCGCACCTTCAAAAGGATGCGAACAGGATGGAGTCGGTGCAGAGGGTGGCTATTAAAATGATTAGTGGGCTTCATTATAAAGCATATGAGGCAGGGCCGGATTTACCTTGAGTGAGGCCCTACGCCAACAAAAATTGTGGGACCCCAGCAGGGGCAGCCCAAGGGGGGTGCGGGGCCTCATTTGCATAAGGGGCCTCATTTGCATAAATATTTGCATAATGTTACCATATACTAACTTTTAGTAAACGTGCCTCTTAATGAGTGTATGGATAAAGAAAGACTAAAAGATTTCTACATTACTATAATCCAGTGCCAACTGCCAGACACATTAGGAACTACTACAAACACTGCCCATTTAGAACCCATAGTAAACCCGCCGTATCCTAACAGCACTACCAGGACTCACAAAGCACCATACTCTACCAATCAAAAGGCAACACTGCAAATATTAAACCAGTACATTTCAGAGAACAACAATACATGACCTACTGGGGAAAGAGAACAAGTGGCAATGTCAAATAGGAATTATATAAACAGAACACCTCAGCTCAGTTACACATGCAGAACATAGACCATCACCAAACAAGTAATCACAATTTAGAAACAGGAAGACAATAATTAAACTGGGAATCCCAAAAGCCAAACTTGGAATGTACAACACTGTAGAAATAAAACTATACATTAATTTGCTCTTGTACTAAACAAAGCGCAGACGTTAATGATGCACATTTACCAGAGCTGACATATTCCAATTAATAAATTCAAAATAAAGAGATATTTTTCTACCTTTTGTGCATTTTTTTCAGCTGCAATTGCTCCAGCCACTTTCTTCTGGTTTCTTCGTGTCTTCTGCTAACTCTCCATCGTCTGCTGTCCATTTGTCCTTTCTTCTCTCTTCTAGATTTTTTTCCATTCTCTCTCTACATCTGCTTTAACATACTAATCTTTCTCCTTTTGCTCTTTCCTCATTCCTATTTCATCCACTCAAATTTTACCCCTCCATCCTCAATCCCCACTTACTCTCCCAATACCCGGCCAATTGTAGATTTTTTATCCCTCCCACACAAAATATTTTTCCCTTCTCCATTTTACTCTTCCAGCCCCATCCCATTCTAATCCTCCCCCAACATCAGCTCCCTTCTAGTTCCAGCCTCACCCAGCATCCATTCCCTTCTAGTCCCTGCATCAGCCCATTTCCAGTCCTAGCCATCCATCAGCCCATTTCCAGTCCTAGCAACCCCCCAACCCAATACCAGTCCTAGCCCCCCATCAACCCACTTACAGTCCTTAACCCATCACCCCATTTTCAGTTTAAGCCCCCCTATAACCCATTACCAGTCCTAACCCCCCATCAGCCCACTTCCAGTCCTAACCCCATCAACCCATTTCCAGTCAGCCCCCCATAGCCCATTGCCAGTCCTACCCCCCCATCAGCCCACAGCCCATTACCAGTCCTAACCCCATCATCCCACCTCCAGTTTTAACCCCCCAGCCCATTTCCAGTCCTAGCCCGCCCATTACCAGACAGCCCCCATCAGCCCACAGCCCATTACCAGTCTTAACCCCCCCCAAAGCCCATTACCAGTTCTAAACCCCCCCCAACAGCCCATTACCAGTCCTAACCCCATCAGCCCACCTCCAGTCTTAACCCCCCAGCCCATTTCCAGTCCTAGCCCCCCCATAGCCCATTACCAGACAGCCCCCATCAGCCCACAGCCCATTACCAGTCTTAACCCCCCCCACAGCCCATTGCCAGTTCTAAGCCCCCCCAACAGCCCACAGTCCATTACCAGTCCTAACCCCATCAGCCCACCTCTAGCCTTAACCCCCCCAGCCCATTTCCAGCCCCAGCCCCCCAATAGCCCATTACCAGTCCTACCCCCCCCATAGCCCATTACCAGCCCTACCCCCCCCAGCCCATTTCCAGCCCCAGCCCCCCCAATAGCCCATTACCAGTCCTACCCCCCCATAGCCCATTACCAGCCCTACCCCCCCAGCCCATTTCCAGTCCCAGCCCCCCCAATAGCCCATTACCAGTCCTACCCCCCCATAACCCATTACCACCCCTACCCCCCCCCCCCCTTTCCACCCCCCCCCCCCCCAATAGCCCATTACACTTCCCACCCCCCCCCCCATAGCCCATTACCATTCCTACCCCCCCCCCCCCGTCTGCCTAAAGTAAAATTTAATTTAAAAAAAAAAACCTGGTGGCTGCCGCCGCGGGGCCCCCTCTGCTGCCGCGGCAGCACCGATTGACCCGCGGGGGCCCCGTCTACAAGCTGAAGCCGTCGGGTCGGGTCGTTCCTCCCTCCCTCCGTCCGTGCAGGCTGCAGGCTGTGAGAGACGCGAGGAGACGCTCTCTCTTCGCGTCTCTCACAGCCTGCAGCCTGCACGGAGGGAGGGAGGGAGGAACGACCCGACCCGACCCGACGGCTTCAGCTTGTAGACGGGGCCCCCGCGGGTCAATCGGTGCTGCCGCGGCAGCAGAGGGGGCCCCGCGGCGGCAGCCACCTGGGTTTTTTTTAAAATTGTATTTAAAAAAAATTTACTTGTTCTTTTTTTGTGGGCCACTGCCGGCTGTGGGCCCTACGCCATGGCGTACATGGCGTATAGGTAAATCCGGCCCTGATATGAGGACAGACTTAAGGATCTTAATATGTACACCTTAGAGGAAAGGCGGGATAGAGGTGATATGATTGAGATGTTTAAATACCTCCGTGGCATAAATGTTCAGGGAGAGAGCCTCTTTCAATTGAAAGCAAGTTCTGCTACGAGGGGACATGGGATGAGGGTGAAGGGAGATAGATTCAGGAGTGATATGCGGAAATATTTCTTTACGGAAAGAGTAGTGGATCCATGGAATAGTCTCCCAGTGGAGGTGGTAGAGATGAGGACAGTAACTGAATTCAAAAAAGCATGGGACCAACACAGAGGATCTCTAAAGGTAAAAAGTGGACTGTTGTAGTTGTTGATATGGAAGGACAGACTAGATAGGCCATGTGGTCTTTTTCTGTCATCATGTTCCTATGTTTCTAACAGGTGAAGGGGTGGCAATGGGCTCCTCGATGGCCCCTGATTTCGCCAACTTATATGTTTTTGACTTTGAAGAGAAGTTTTTGAAAGAGCATCCACTATCTCTCCCACTGACCTCCTCGACCATCTAGCCAACCCTCTAGACAAAGGTCATATTTTACTTACCGTAAGAGCATTATATTTGTTTACAATATGTACATAGTTCCTCCCTCGTTTTTACTCCATGTTTTACATTCCCTGTTCAATGTAAAAAACTTGATGTAACTTGCTTACATTCTTGTATGTTCTGTTTCAAATGTAAACTGCACTGATTATAATAGCGCGGTATATAAGAAATATAAATAAATAAATAAATAAATATAAAGATAATATGATATTGTGGATTAGATACATTGATGATGTTTTTATTTTATGGAAGGGCACTGAGGATGCCCTCTCTTTTTTCAATACATGGATCAATGGTCTAGATAAGAATTTAAGGTTTCAACTCACATATGATAATCAATGCTTTCCATATTTGGATCTACTCATCAAAAAAGAAGGTAATCGGCTCATCACATCCTTATATAGAAAACCCACGGACCGCAATCATCTATTACATTTCAATAGTTTCCACAATCCAGCTTTGAAAAGGAACCTTCCGGTAGGCCAGTTCCTCAGGGCCAGAAGATTATGTACAAAAGCCCAAGATTTTTTCTCCATGCGGATAGAATGAAGGCTAGGTTTTGTGCAAGGGAGTACCCCCTTCAACATATTTCTAAAGCATATATAAGGGCTCAAACAACTGATCGAGAGACCCTTCTTATACCTAGACATAAAGATAATAAGGAGGGTATCGTGTGTCCTCTGTTGTATACAACCCTCTCTCGGGAGATTGTCAAAATATTGAAGAGAGAATGGCATTTAATTCAGTCTCTGGATGGGTTTCAAGACATCCCTCTTACTGTAGCACACAAACAGAATATTAATTTGAAGGACCTTTTAGTTTCCTCTGCTTTGACAGAGCGTCCTTTTTTATCTAAATATAAAGGGTCTTTTCAGTGTGGTCGGTGTTCCGTGTGTACACATGTTTTGCCGGTTCGCAAATGGTTCCTTCATCCTGTTACCAATGGGAAATTTTTCCGCAAAGATTTCTCTAATTGTGAGACATCCCATGTTATATATGTTATCCAGTGTCCGTGCAAGAAACTGTATGTGGGTAAGACTGTACGTAGCGTCAGAGTTAGGATTTATTTATTTATTTTATTTATTTATACATCTCTTCTATACCGCCACTTCCAGCGATCAGTGGCGGTTTACAAGTAAACAAAATTTAATAATAGCATGCTATTATTTTACATAGAACGGGTTTAGAAACTATTTTACATAGAACAGGTTTTGAACTATTTTACATAGAACATGTTTTAGTAAAAGAACAGTAATTACAAAGAACAGTAAATAGAGAACAAGGGGTTTTTACATAGAACAAAATTATAAACGTAAACATTTAACTATTAAATTGCAACTCAATAATACAATGAAATAACTGGCTATCAATAGTAAATCATCGGCAATGGAATATATTACATTAATTATACTTATTCACATTTTGCTTTCAAAGAGAAAGTTTAATTAGGTGAACAATGTGAATGAGTGAAGGGTTTTATGCCTGTCTAGGTAGGGTCAGTGAGTGACTGCTGATCAGAAGTTTTCTCTGAGTTAGGGTTATCTTCCTTGTGGAGGTTATTATAGTATAGGGTGAATAGGTGGGTTTTTAGATTTTTTCTAAATAATTGATTATAGAGCATAGGAGTGCCATCAAAAGCGGCAATGTAGAAAAGCCCCTTGTAGAGGAACGTGATGTGTCCAAGGAAAGAACAACGTAATCATGTAATAAAAAAGAGGCTTTTATTCACAAACCAATAGTTGGTGCCCACCCGACACAGGCCGTGTTTCGTTTAATAAAACTTCATCAGGGGTACAGGGCAACTAAAAACAAAAACATTTAATAAATACACTCAAATATACATAACAATAAACCATGTATTAAAGGAAATATATAAATGAAAATATATAAATAACTAAAATCATAATAAATAAATCACTCTATAAATAAACACTTATATAATCATACCTAAAAACAAAGGGTTGGAACGCTATGTAAATAAAATAAGAGAGACTGAGGAAAGAATAAAACAGATACATTAACCGTGAACCAAAAGAAGAAGAGAAAGAAGACCATCCGTGCATCAATTGTATCCTTAACATTTAAAAAACTGCTAAAATCATGAGTAAAAAAATAAAACCTTTTAACAATGTGTACAAAAATGGTGCTTAAAAACAGAGAACAACCATGCCCATTGTGATGACAGCCAAGATAATCTCAAATACTCACTAAGCAATACCTCATTGGTCAAAACTGTAGATGTCTCCTCTTTACCACAACTGTATCAAGAGCCAAGAGTGAATGTTTAGCAATGCAGCAAACTAGCCCAAAACCAAATTCAAGCCGTTCTTCAACCTACTTACTTTTTCCAAGCCTCACAGGGCTGCACAAATCGCGGCACAATAACCGTGAAAATTACTAAAAAAATAATATAAGTAAATAATAGTTAAAATACAACAAACTTCTCTGATAAAAGTCGATAGAATCACAGACCGATTGTTCTATCATCCAAGCAAGTAAACCGTACCGTATTCAACTCGTTATTCCATCGTGTGGCACAAATGATACCAAAGCAGTGCGGCGTCAGAAGGACTCCTCTAAAAAACGCAGACGCATGTGCAGCTGGAATCGTGGGAGGCTCCCAATGATGACGTCAGAAGTAGAGGACTGAAAAAGCTAAAAAACGCAAACTCCTGGCTTCCAAATTATCGGACTACAACCATCAAATCCAAACACATACAACAATGTAATAACCTATATCAAACACACCTTATTAATCCAATAATTATGAAATGTACATCAACTCAAACTGCAAAAAATGTTATTTCTACAACGAAGCATCTTGACTAAAGGAGGAAATATAAAAATCCCGAACAGTCCAAATGTTAAATAATTATCCATTAAAAGTGTGATTACTTTGCTATCAAACATAATTTAAAAATAATATATATAAAATAAATATATTCATAAAAAAAAAATTTTTAATAGATAAAAATAAAGTGCTCACATAATCAAGCCAAAAGACATAAATATTAAATAATTACAACATTAAAAATATTAAAAATATCAAGATTAGTTAAACCACCAAACATCAACCATAAAAATATATCTATGTGTTATCATAAAAAATAAAAAATAAATAAATAATAAATAATTAATATAAATTTCAAAAACATATTATATATATAAAAAATTAAAAAATAATAATAATAAAATATATATATATGTATGTATGTTATCAAAGAAGTCACAAACTATCAACACGTAAAAAATATATATATATAATTAATATATAATAATAAATAATACACATTATTCCAAAACAAGAGGAAAAGACCGACTCTAAACAATACAATACAATATAGTATGATAGACTGGAAACTTAAAACATTCTTTCAATTAATTAAGCCAATCCTTTCCAACCGGACAAACTGAAGAATGTATGTGTCTCCGAGTAAATGCATGAGAACGTCAACCTTCATAGGAAAACGGAAAAATCCTGTTCTAAATTGAGCCCATTCGGTGTCATAGAGTCCAACATAAAAATGTATCTCTGTTCCAGTTGTAAAATTGTTCTGTTGATGTCCCCTCCTCTCCACCTTTTTAATAACAAAAAACTTGATGTCCGAGATCTTATGTGCTGATTGAGTCCAATGTTCAACTAGAGGTTTTTCTAAATTGCCTCTCCTGATTGCACTCCTATGTTCTATAATCCTAGTGCGTACACTGCGTGATGTCTTGCCCACATACAACTTCTGGCATGGACATACAATCACATATATGACATGAGTGGTCTCACAATTAGAGAAATCACTTAATAAAAAATTTTTTTGAGAGCCAGGATGTACATTGGATTGAACAGGAACATAAAGTTTCAGACTTAAAATTTTTTATCATTAAAAAGGTCCAACCTAATTGGAGGGGAGGCACTGTTGACAGAACGTTAATGCAGTTGGAACAAAAGTATATTTACATGTTAGATTCTATTACCCCTAAAGGGCTGAATTTAGATCGAGATCTCTCAGTTTTTCTTTGAGGTGCACTTTCTTTTGAGATATATTTATTGTATTAACTCCTTTGTTTTTTAGAGCTCAAGGTTCCTTATGGCTTGCCTCTTTTTAAATATGTTTTTTAGATTAATGCAAGTGTAGCTATATATGGTTTGTAAGGATTTTATATTATCGTTTATTTTTTAAGATATATTTTCAGTCCCCTGTGCAGCATACATTCTTTAAAAGTATGGTTAATCTGTATGGTGTTTTTCTTTTCTTTCTATCCATTGAGCTAAGTCTTAGTTCGCTGGCTCGTGACATCACCAGTTCAATCGCTATTTAGTTATTGCACATGCGCTGGCGTTTTTCACTGAACAGCTGATTTTTTATGGAACCGGCTCTTCTCGCTACTTTGTAGCAGCCCCTCTTTTGATTTTGGAGTTCTTTTTGAACAGCGGTACCTTTAGATAATTCAATTGGTAAGTTTACTAATTTTTGCATTCCTGGATTAGTTCTTTTCTCTCTTTTTCTTTGGAGTTAGAATGATGTGTGTTTGTTTTATTTTAGCTTAGCACGAGGTATACCAATGAGACTGCCGTTAGTAAGTGATACAATTTGCAGCGTTTTTTAATCCCTTCGTTCCTTGTGCCGGTTATAATTACTTATGGAAAGTTCTGGGAGATTTTACACGTGGAATCTTATAAGGGCTCATGTTTCTGTTTCACTTGATCATTTTATCAATATAGAAATAACCGTGTAGTTGAGCTATCCAATATGGTTGCTTGGAAATGACACAGTTTTCACTGTGATACTTTCTATAACGTGGTTTCTTTTCTCTCTTTTTTCAAATTGCATTTTATTTTACACATGGTTCCTTGGTTCACATGTTCCCTCCTTTTTTAACACTATGGTATTTGAATTCCTTTTTTAACACTATGGTGTTTGAATTCCTTTTTTAACACTATGGTGTTTAAAAACCTTTTATATTATAGTTTTAAAACATATATGCCCTATGTTTTATGGATGTCTTGGGCTTATAAAATGTCATCTCATATTTCAGTTCTTTCAACACCCTTGGATGTATACCATCCGGCCCAGGTGATTTGCTACTCTTCAATTTATCTAATAGTTGTAATACATCTTCCCGATGTATCGATATTTCCTTCAATTCTTCCACATTAGGAACACCACACAGGAAAAAGATTTAGGCGTCATCGTGGATAACACGTTGAAACCCTCCGCCCAGTGTGCTGTAGTGGCCAAGAAGGCAGATAGAATGCTAGGAATCATAAGGATGTAGTAAAACTATTAGTGTAGCTGGGTTTAAAAAAGTTTGGACAAGTTCCTGGTGGAAAGGTCCATAAACCATTATTAAAGAGGACACGGGAAATCCACTGCTTGCCCCAGTGCAAGCATTGTGGAACCTGTGTGTCTTTTTGGGAAACTACCTCTGTATCGTTCCATGATTGACCGCACCTAGAATATTTTGTGTAATTCTGGCCACCATATCAAAAGGATCTAGCAGAATTAGAAAAGGTACAGAGAAGAGCCACCAAAATGGTAAAGGGGATGGAAGGATGCCCCTATGAGGAGAGGCTTAAAAGGTTAGGGCTCTTCAACCTTGAAAAGAGACGGCTGAAGGGAGATATGATAGAGGTCTATAAATTAATGAATGAAGTGGAACGGGTAAACATAGATCGATTGTTTATGCATCAAAAAGTATAAAGACTAGGGGACATGCAATGAAGCTAAAGGGTAACCTATTTAAGACAAATAAGAGAAAATATTTTTTCCCTCAACACGTAATCAAACTCTGGAATTCATTGCCTGGCAAGAGAGCATATCTGCTTGACTGGACTGTTTAACAGGATGATAAGGAAATGGACAATTATACATGTGTAAATTGTGAAAAGGACTTCTAAAATAACCCCCTTAATGAACAAATATGAACTATGTTCCTACATGTGGAAGAAGAAGCCATCAAACTGCTGAAAATCATGCAAGCTAGTTTGAGAGTCCACTAAAAAGCCTCCAGCATCGTCAAGGCATTGAAAGCATTCTCCTTAGAGGACCATCCTAAAGTTTTAAAGAATTTAGACCTGAGTGTTGATACACTTCCACTTCAATGCACTCTCAGAATAAGTTGAGACCTAAAAAGAGACATTTTTGCCTTCCAAATCTCCACCCAGGAAAAGCTATATACTTGTCATGGAGTTTTATCCACAGAATAACCTGTATGATCCACTAGAGTTTGTGACTCCAGTTTGTTAAGATAACTAATTAAGAACAAATAATTGGGATACCCAATTGTCTCACGAAAAAATACATGAATGGGTAATATGGAAGCTCTACATTCCACCTACAGTATATATACCTGCACCATCTTACTACTATCTGTCTCAAAGAGATTTGTATTTTTTCAGATGTTTCAGATGCAGTGGCTTTCAAGGTAACAGATGTGGGAGACATGCCCCATATAGAATTCTTCTTTGCAAGACTAAGTTAGCACCACAGTCTAGCACACCATTCTATAACTAGAATTATATAGAGAGGTCCTAAGAGTAGAAGTAGCAGGGCTGACACTGAATGAAATGTGTATTCAACACAATAAAGTTCTACATACGTATACAAAAGGGTTGAATGCATCTGGAAATCAGTGCAACCGGAACAGTGTCATTATGTTTCCATTGAACAGAATCCATCAGATCATGCTGTAAGTACTGTTCCAGCATTCTGTCTGATATAGACGACATATTGACAGGACCAGATTTTCTTATCAACCATGACTACACATCCCCTGCCTTGAAAAACCCTCTTGAGCTTGTGGATTCCAAATCTGACGTAGAAATCCATCCAAAAATAACTGCCTTCCCACTAACATTGCATTGGAGACAAGCTAGGATGCATCATTTGATCTCCAGGAACAAGCAGGAATGCAGTCTTCACATATAGGTGCTATCCTCCAATGGAGCCCATGCAGGAACACTCCCTAGCTTCCAAAAGGAAGTCTTTGGGAGTATCTGTCAGCACATGCGTGCATGTCTTCCCGCCTTCCCAGATGATTCTCTTCAGTCTTCGTTTTTCTTTGGAGCTCAATGGATGCTTGTCCTGAAAACCGCAGATAAATGTTTTTCTTCTGTGCCCTTTGCAGTGTTTTTTCTTTTTGCCTTCCCGTCTACCTGCGAGACGTCACTTGACAATATTGGTGCCATTTTTAGCACTCTAACTTACTTTTCTTTTCTTGCTTTTTTACCTTGTGGTTTCCGTGGGTTTTTTCATTGGTTCCGGCTGCCATTGAGACTTTTGACTTGGCAAAGGCTGTTTTTCCTAACATGGAGAAGACAACCAGCAGTTTCAAGAAATGTACTTCCTGCAACTGCACCATTTTGGTTACTGACAAGCACAATTGGTGCTTATAGTTGGGTCCTGACCACAACCCGGACTCTTGTTACTTGTGTCAGTAGATGATGACAAAAGGGTTAAAAAACTGGGAAAAGCTACGTTAAAGTCTTTTTTGGATCTGCCTCGGCACCCTCACTTCTCTTGAGGCTCCTGATCTTTGCGTGGTTCCCGTGCTCCATCGGAAATGAGAGGCTATGGTAACAAATAGCCGACCACCGATGGCAGCTCAGGCTTCGACATCGAGGACCGATGCCAATTTCTGGGATTGATCCCTTGGACATGGACACCGGAGCCTGCCTCGGTGGAACTCCAAAGCTAAGAACTGAGAACGGCCAGCTAAACAGCCCCAGAAGGAGGAATCCACCTCCAAAACTCAAGAGGGGCTCTGGAGTGCTACCTAGGCTTTGACCTTTGGAGAGCCTCTGGTTCTGTTGCCTGGAATGGTGATCCAGAGTCCTACACCAAAGTCCACCCAGACATTCTCCATCTCCCTCAAGTAGCACATGCTGTCCATGAAGAGGAGTTTGGCTGTGTTCCTGGCAGCATCCGTGCTGGTGGCCTCAAGGCTCTCAGGAGCCTAGATCTCAATATCGAGCTTGGAATTGGTCACTTCACTCCCTGAGGGAACATAATATATCCTAGATACGTCAATAGAATGCACATCAGTAAACAATAATATTTCTTTAATATATTTTTGAAAAAGTATTAACGGTGAATATCTATACACAACCTTAAAACTACGATGCAGACAGCTGTCCATCAGCGAGATAGGGGCTTTCCAGTCTTTTGCATCGAGTGTCACATATATGATTTTCTCCCAGTTAGTGAGGGGTCTTACGTGTGCACTAGGTGCAAGGAGCTCTTTTCTCTCAGGGAACGAGTCTGATCTCTGGAGGCTAGAGTAGCAGACTTGGAAGGCATAAGAAAGACAGACAGGTACATAGACGAGACCTACAGGGATATATTCCTGAAGTCCCACCTCCAGTGTGGCAGCTTCCCTATGCCATGGAGGAGAGAGGTCATGTGAAAGGAGAGCATCACCCTGGTGTGGCAGGAAGTGATCTTGTAGCTAGGACCTGCCCCCAGGTGATGTAAAACCCTCTCGCACCAAGGAAGTTTCTCCAGGGCCATGTGCAATTGAGGGAAGGGTTAGGACAGCCATTATAGTTGATGATTCGATCATTAGGCATGTAGATAGCTGGGTGGCTGGTGGACGTGAGGATAACCTGGTATCATGCCTGCCTGGTGCGAAGGTAGAAGACCTCACGTGCCACCTTGACAAGGTCTTAAATAGTGCTGGGGAGGAGTCTGCTGTCTTGGTATTGTCATGTGGTAGACAGCACAAAACCTGAAATACTAAAGGCTAGTGCAGAGAATGAGCTTATTTGTCAGGAGCTAGATAGCACTAAGCCTGAAACAGTAAGGAACAATACACAGGAAAAGCTTACTTGTCAGAAGCCAGACAACATTGAGCCTGAGACATCGAAGGACAGTGTGGAGGAAGGGCTTACCTGGCAGGAGTTAGAAAACACAGACCCTGAAATATTAGGGAAGAAAATAGAAGAAGAGCTTACCTTGCAGCCTCAGGGGCAGTTGCTGCATTCACAGTGCAGTGAGGCAGGAAAGGGGAAAGCAAACATTCCACAGAGTCTGTGTGACGCAGTAAGAATTCAGAATGCCAATCAGGTCCACCTGGACTCAGACTCACGTTCCACGTCGAGTGAGCTGGGAGATAAAAGCATGGGGGAAATCTCACAGAAGCAGCTTGAGTGGGAGTGGGAGCTTGAGCTTGAGGTTCAGCAGCTTGAGGTTGAGCCGGAGTTTGGGCCAGAGAAAAAGTCAGAGCCTGAGCAGGAGTTTGGAACTGAGAAGGAGAATTGGAAGCAGCAGGAGGAACACTGGCAGTGGAAGCTGGAGCCTGAATTAGGGGTGAGGCCAGAGCTTGAATGCCAGGTGGAGAGCAGAGATCAAAGGAACTCTGACTGCTGTTCCAGGCAGGCTGGGAGAGAAGCTGAGAGTGAAAATCCCAAGCAACTGCCAGCAGATACCGTACATGAGAGAACCAGAGCTGGAGAGAGGCAGACTGACCAATCCAAGGGAATTAAGCAAAGCTGCAGCAAGGTCTCCCCGGCCAGAGAGGTCCTCATACCAAAGCAAACTGCTCAGTTAACAGGAAGCAGAGGTCCCGTACAGAGGAGCACAAAGGGAATAGGAAGTGAGTTGCCATCAGCCAGGCATCACAAACAGACTTCCCTCAGAACAAGTTACAAGGCAGAGAGAAAGCCTTGGTTGGAAGCAGAGGGATTGGAGCTCATCTTTGGCAGAATAGAAGATAAGTACTCTGTTTATACTAAGGGGAGGAAAAGGAATCCCAGGGCTAGAGGCCAGGCACACAGCCAGCAAGGGGACTCTTATCTAGCCAAGCCATGGGAAGAAATCCCCAGAACAGCTCCTGATACCAGGGACTCTCAAAGGCAGCTCCCAAGGGTAACAACTGAGGTTTACCCAAGGCAGGATACAGAGAGCAACTTCATAAGGACTCCATGTTCTTATACAGGAACAGGTTATAGCCCTAGGCACGGGGAGTACTATGGCACAGAAAATATTCCTGTAACAACAGAAGGTGATGAATATGTGCCTGATGACTGGGAGAGTCTTTATTGAAAGAGAGCAAAAAGAAGATATTGTGTACAGTGAAAATACTGGACTGTATTGCTGAGAGAAAGCATTGTTATTATCCTTGGTTTAAATCCTTTACCTGGTGAATTCAACCATTCTTTATGTTGTCCCTTATTCTGTAACATCCTAAAGGGAAGGGGAATAAAACCCAGCTTTTCATTTGGACCACAACTACAGAGTCCTTATTCTTTCCACAACACAACGCTACCCGGGTCTAGGCAACCGCCTCGGACCGGCAATGGCGTTACAGTATATGTTGGTAACAATGACCTAGGAAAATGTGAGAGGGAGGTTCTGGAGGCTAAATTTAGGCTTTTAGGTAGGAAGTCGAAATCCAGAACATCTAGGGTAGCATTCTCTGAAATGTTTCCCGTTCCACCCATAGGACTCATAAGGGAGGCAGAGCTCAGGAGTCTATATGTGTGGATGAGACGATGGTGCAAGGATGAGGTTTTTGCATTTGTTAGGAACTGGAGAGCATTCTGGGGAAAGGAGGGGCTATTCCGAAGTGATGGGCTTCACCTTAACCGGGATGGAACCAGGCTGCTGATATTAACCTTTAAAAAGGATATAGAGCAGCTTTTAAACTAGATAATAGGGGAAAGCCAACAGTCGCCCAAGAGTGCATGGTTCGGAACAATGTATCCTTTTAAGGATACTACCAAAAGAATGAAGTTAGGGCATATCAGCAGAGAGGTTCCAATAAAGATAAAAGAAGCCCAAATGCCCTTGAGTACGGAGCAGACAGAGCTTGAAGATTCCAAATTACCCCTGCCTACCGATAGACAGATAAATATGAATAAAATACAGTCTCTAAAATGCTTGTATGCAAATGCTAGAAGTCTAAAAAATAAAATGGGAGCATTAGAATATATAGCACTAAATGAGAGGTTAGATATCATTGGTATCTCAGAGACATGGTGGAAGGAGGACAACCAGTGGGACACTGTGATACCCGAGTACAAACTATATCGTAATGATAGAGCAGATCAAATTGGTGGAGGGGTTGTGCTCTATGTTAGAGAGGGCATTGAGTCACAAATTAAAGTTTTGCAGGAAACAAAATTTGCTGTAGAATCTCTATGAATTGAAATTCCATGTAAAAGGGGGAGGCGATGGCAGTGGGGGTGTACTGTTGACCACCTGGCCAAAATGAACAAATGGATGATGAAATGCTCAAAGAAATCAGGGAAGCTAACAAAAGTTACAGCGCAGTAATAATAATGGGTGATTTCAATTATCCCTGTATTGACTGGGCCAGTGTCACGGCAGGATATGCTATGGAGATATAGTTTCAAGATTAAATAAATGACTGCTTCTTGGAGCAGCTGGTTCATGAACTGACCAGAGGGGAAGCCATTTTGGACCTATTCCTTAGAGGAACACCAGATCTGGTGCAAGAGAAAAGGGTGTTGGGGCTACTTGGCAATAGTCATCATAGCATGATCACGTTTGGTTTAATTAATGGAGAAGAGATGGTAAGGAAATCCACAGTACTACCTTTTAACTTTTGAAAAGGAGACTATGATAAAATGAGGAAAATAGTTAAGAAAAAAAAAGGAGCACTTGCAAAGGTTAAATACTTACATCAAGCTTGGGGGGTGCTTAAAAATACTATCTTGGAAGCCCAGCCCAGCTGTATTCCATGTTTTAGGAAAAATGGAAGGAAGTCCAAAAAACTGCCAGCATGATTTAAAGGTGAGGGCAGAGAAGCTGTTGTTGCCAAAAAAGCAGGAAATGGAAAAAAGAGCCAAATGACGAAAACTGGAAAGAGCACAAGCACTGGCAAATTAGTTGCAAGGCATTGATAAGGCAGGCAAAGAGAGAATTTGTAAAGAAGCTTGCGGTGGAAGCAAAAATGCATAATAAAGACTTTTTCAAGTACAGTCATAGCAAAATTCTGTGAGAAAGTCAGTTGGACCATTAGATGATTGAGGGGCAAAAGGGGCACTAAGAGGGGACAGGGCAATAGTGGAGAGACTGAATGAATTCTTTGCTTCGGTCTTTACTGAGGAAGATGTAGGGATGTCACCATTGATTAAAGTGATATTTAAAGGAGATACTTATGTCATCAGAATATAGAAAGACTAGGGCATGCAATGAAGCTACAGGGTGACCTATTTAAGATTAATAAGAGAAAATATTTTTTCACTCAACATGTAATCAAACTATGGAATTTGTTACCTGAGGATGTAATAAAAGCTGTTAGTGTAGCTGGGTTTAAAAAAGGTGTGGACAAGTTCCTGGAGGAAAGGTCCATAAACCATTATTAAAAGGGACATGGGATATTACTGCTTGACCCAATATAAGCATTGTGGAACCTGTGTCTTTTGGGGAAACTGCTAGGTTCTTGTGACTTGGATTTGCCACTGTTGGAAACAGGATACTAGGCTTGATGGATCATGGTCTGACCTAGTATGGCATATCTTATGTTCTTATCTTATTTGATAGACTGAAGAGTATCAAATCACCTGGACTGGATGGTGTACATCCAAGGGTGTTGAAAGAACTGAAATATGAGATTGCAGACCTGCTATTAGTAATCTGTGAACTATCATTAAAATAATCTGTAATACCTGAAGATTGGAGGGTGGCCAATGTAATGTCAATTTTTAAAAAGGGTTCCAGGGATGATCCAAGAAACTACAGACCGGTGAGCCTAATGTCAGTGCTGGGAAAAATGGTAGAAACCATCATAAAGAACAAAATCACTGAACATGTAGATAGTAATGGCTTAATGGGAGAAAACCAACATGGCTTTAGACAAGGAACATCTTGTCTTACTAATCTGTTATGTGTTTTGAAGGTGTGAATAAACAGGTGGACAAAGGTGAGTCGGTTGATATAGTGTATCTGGACTTTCAGAAAGCCCTTGACAAGGTCCCTCATTAGAGACTTTTGGCAAAACTAAAAAGTCATAGGATAGGAGGCATTATTGTGCATCAGGAACTGATTAAAAGTTGGAAAGCAGAGGGTAGGGCTAAATGGTCAATTTTCCCAATGGAGAAAGTGAATAGTGGAGTACCCCAGGAATCTGTGCTGGGTCCGGTGCTTTTTAATATATTCATAAATGACCTGGAAATGGGAATAACGAGTGATGTTATCAAATATGCAGATGGCACAGAACTATTTAAAGTTGTTAAAACCCAAGAGGATTGTGGAAAATTGCAAGAGGATCTTGATAAATTGGAAGACTGGGCATCCAAATGGCAGATGAAATTTGATGTGGACAAGTGCAAATTTATGCACCTAGGAAAGAACAACCCAAACTATGGTTACACGATGCAAGGTTCCACATTAGGAACCACCACCCAGGAAAAAGATTTAGGCGTCATCGTGGATAACATGTTAAAACCCTCAGCCCAGTGTGCTGCGACGGCCAAGAGAGCAAATAGAATGCTAGGTATCATAAGGAAAGGAATGGAAAATAAACAGGATATTATAATGCCTCTGTATCATTCCATGGTGCGACCGCACCTTGAATATTGTGTGCAATTCTGGTCGCTGTATCGTAAAAAGAATATAGCATTATTAGAAAAGGTATAGAGAAGAGCCTCCAAAATGTTAAAGGGGATGTAAGGATACCCCTATGAAGAGAGGCTAAAAAGGTTAGCGCTCTTCAACCTGTAAAAGAGACTGCTGAGGGGAGATATGATAGAGGTCTATAAATTAATGAATGGAGTGGAACGAGTAAATATATTTTTAAACCAAATGAAGCCCATATTAGTGTTGGAAATAAGATTAAGATTACTTCCCTTTTTTTCCTGCTTCTTTTGGAAATAAGGTTCTAGATTGATTTTGCAGAAGTAGAATAGCGTGTTTGCGCAGCTAGTGTTTTTTTCCCTTGATATCCGTTTGGGTTTGTATTCTAATATTGAATAGATTCTCTGAGTCAGTGGATTGGGGGAATACAATGTACACTGCAGTCATAGCATTGATAGAAAAAGACAGCACAGATAACAGACAATATAGCTTGGCAGGATTGTGTGTTTACTGAAGGGGAGACAAGTTGCTGAGTTGTTTAAGGCCCGCTTACCTGCTTGCCAGATTAAGCTTGTTAGAGATACTCTTAAAAAATTGTTTACAGCTACAGTAAAGCATAATGTAGCTAATTGCCATCTATACAGAAAGAACAACTTTTGATTCTAATTGGCAGTAGTAGAAATTAATATGCAAGAGGGTGATTTCATTTAAAAACTCTGTTTAAGATTATTTTACAGGGATCTTGTATTTGACAATTGTGATAGAGGGCAGAGGAAAAACCCCAAAACGATTAACTATTTCTTTATATGTGTTTGTACAGTAAATAAGTTAAATCCAAGATATTAAGTTTTGCTTTCTAGGTTAGGGGTCCTAGAGCTTCTTATATCTGCAGTACCGAGGTCAGTTATTTGGAAGCCTGGGTAAAGAGATGTCTTTCCTTCAGTGAGTACCACACTCATAGACAGTAGGGATAGATGTACTGTTGAACAGAAGATTGCACCCAAGTTAGAAGGACACAGTTATCATATAACCTCTTGATTCTACCACCCAGTGACAATCTGGGGTATGTTTACTAAACCGTGATAAACGTCACCGGCGGTAAAGGCATCATTAAGATGCCTGAAGTCATATAAGGCACTGGGAGGATAGTGGCTGTGCCGTCGTTAGGACCAAGTGCAGTAAGGCGACAAGACGTCCTAAAGAGAGACAAGGCATCTTAAGAGGTGATAAGATGCCTTAACAGGAGATAAGGCGCCTTAAGATGTGATAAGGTGCCTTAATAGGAGATAAGGCGCCTTAAGAGGTGATAAGATGCCTTAACAGGAGATAAGGCACCTTAAGAGGTGATAAGGCGCTTTAACAGGAGATAAGGCGCCTTAAAATGTGGAGATAAGGTGCTTTAACAGGAGATAAGGCACCTTAACAGGAGATAATGCTTCTTAACGTGAGATAAGATGCCCTAACAGTTAAGGTTCCCTAACATGAGATAAGGTGCCCTAAGAGAAGATAAGGTGCCCTAACAGGGGAGAAGGCATCCTAAGGAGAGACAAGGTGCCCTAAGGTAGAATGTAATAGCAAACGCTGTGAAAAGCTCTTATTCAATCACTCACCCACAGAAGGAAAACTCACAGGCAGGCTGGAATGCAAACAGGATCTTTAATGAGGATCAGACTGAGAGCCGGTACCCTCCACAAAAAGTCTGAACCCCGAGGGACGGCCTACAATGCCTTATATACAGTACAGTTTTAAACTCATTCTACAATCCCATTTGCCACAGGTATTTCCTGCCCACCAATCAGCAGCCCCTGGGGAAGGTACCTGGGTGACCTGTCCAAACCGGTATGCTCAGGTCTGCTGATTTCTGGGCTAGGGGCTATTGTGCTCAGACCTGGAGTGGGGGAAGGGTGTCTACTGAAATCTCAATGCCTTCTCTTAGCAGGCCGATTACCTCATGGCTTGGGGGAAGGGCTACCTACAGCTAGACCTCATGGCTGCCTCATTCCCCCCTTTTTAAGTAGGACAGCGGTTGAGGGCTGTAATTGGGACAGGGCCATGACAGTGGTAACCACCTTGCGTTCTACCAGGGTATCAAGGGTGGTGGTCATGAAGCGGTAAAGAATAGGGATATAACATGGCAGAATGGCACATAGCAGTAAATGAAAAGAACCCCTACCACTGGGATTTTTAGTCCCCCTGGCCAACTGAACCACTTCATAAACCACCCAGGACCCATGGACAGGTAACTAGATCACTTAGGTCTTGGATAGGGTGTTCAATGGAAACACTTGCATCAGTGAGTTTAAAACAACACATACCCTATACCCTCTATAGCAACTCCTGCACAACGTTTTTGTTCCGTGTGCAAAAGTTGCTGTTCTGACTGTAAAAGGTTGCATGGCCTGCAGAGGCCTCTTCCCTTTGGGACAAAGGAGGGCCGTGTGCAAAAAGTCTGCAGAGGCTTCTTTCCTTTGGGGCAAAGGCTCTTTCCCTGGGATCCACCCTTATCAGCATATTAATGGCTTTTTATTCTTGCTAGTGTTGAGTCATTCTGGCTGCACCCTGCCATTCCCTTTGCTTCATTAATCACTGGCACTGTAATCTTCAGGGCATATGAGTACTTTGTATCACCAGTTTTGTTTGGCCTGTTTAACCTGTTCAGGCCTGGCATGTCTTTTCTTGTGCTGGGTCCATTTTCTGTGCACTTTCAGGCCTGACCTGTTTCTTAGCTAGGTCCATTCTCTGTGCACTTCTTTTCAGAGTATGGTTCCCCTGGCTTTACTCTTGTTGTGCTGGGCTCTGGGTACTCATTTTCTTAGCCCACATGCTTTTTCCGTGCCATCATAATGTATTACAGCCTCAGGCAAGGATGCAGCCATACTAGACATACCTATCAGCCAATTTCCCTTCAGTCCCAATTTTTCTTTTTTCTTTCTTGTTTATGGGGGAAAGGTAATCCCACTACGGGCAATGGACAAGCAACCATTTGAGACAGATATTGAGACAGATAGGAGTCATCAGAAAAGCAGCTTCTGGTACTGTTCCCTATAGACAACATACATTGTAATATCATTTTCTTGCAGCTGGTCAATAATATTGAAAACACATAACATGAAAGTATGTCAAAAGCAGCAGTGCTTAATAATGTGATAAAGAAAGCTCTGAGAATAGTACAGCAAAATCTTGAGCTGGTGTGGGTATTGCAGTTGCTGAAGCCGAAATGGCTTGTAGATTTCCGTTACTTTCTAAGAAAACAATATTAAAAGGATAACAATACAATTGTTCACAGAAGCCCCCAAACCCCCCCCCCCCCCAGTCAGTCCAACAGTTCTTTTTCCTGCCTCCCAGCAGTTCTCCAGGACCTCGCAGTGTGCTTCACCTTTCTCTGAAGTTCAAGTTCTGTCTCTCTCAAAATTTGAACCTCTCATTCTCATAGGCAGACACCCTGGCCCGTTTTCGATGTTACACACTGATCCAGATAGGGACTCCTTCACACATCTCAGCGGTGGGCAGCTCTGAGTTCTCGGGATGGTCTGTTCCATCTGGACTCTGGCCAATTCCCTCTGCTGGACTCTTTGGATTGCCATTGGTGACATGGTTCCAGGCCTCATTCAGAAAAGCAGCACCAATATTGAATGAAAAGACTAAATATGCTAGATTAGATTTCACAATGAGATAAACTTAACTTCCTTCACATTTACCAAGATCACATCCTACAAATATTGCTGTTTAAACTTTCAATGGTCTTCCAGTAACTATCTCGTATGGTGTCAATTTTTCTCTGGCAGTTTGATTAACTTCTTGTTTATCTGTCACTGGAGATTCACTTGCTGGTAGTGAACATTCCATTATGCCCTTGACTGACCTTTACATGCTCCCCCTTTGCCCATGCATGCCTGGCCAGGACATGCAGAGGCAAAAAAGAGGCAAAAAAAGCATCTGGAAGTACCGCATGGCCAGTGTAGGTCCTCCAAAACCCATCAGGGTGCACCTAGCCTGTCTCCAGGTGTCCATTTCCAATTATTGAGTATGTGTTGGGGCCTAGATGAATTCCTAAATTGAATATTCTGGAGATGGCATAGTTGAATAAAGTGCTCATCATCATTTTTTTTTGTTTACATATTCATTAGCCAGATACATCACTTCACATCATTGAATTACCTTCATCAGTTTACTGTCTATCAGAGTCCTTCCTCTTAATATCCCACTTCATCCCTCACCATACTTTTTATCACTTGCATCATTCCACCAACTATATACCTAAGTCCTTTTTTGAATTATACCAATTTTTTATAAATTGTTCACTTCCAGTATGCTAATGGACATGAGGCTTTTAAATAAAGTTAATCAACAAATCAATCAATTAATCAACAAATCAATCTTTGGCTTTAAAAATATAAAAGCTTCAAAAATCATGGATGTTCTCTAATCATAAGTACCTAGTGTTTTTGGGAATTGATACATAAATATTTGCTGATTCCCATGATAGTTCAGGCAGGCTTTATGAAGCTGTCCCAGTGACCCCAAGCCAGTCAAGTTTTCAAGTCATCCAGAATGAAAATGCATGATATGTCAGCATACATTGCTGACCCATTATATACAAATTCATATTAATTGTGGATATCCTGTGGGTTCACCAGGGCAGCCTCAGGCAGTATTGGACTAAACCTTAAATATATGACTGACAATGCGGCTGAAATACTGAATTTCTCATGCTCTAGAAGAATGTGACATCAGACATATTGGGATCCCCTACATCATTGCATTGCGAGCTGAAAAGCAGTTTGTTTGTTTTTTTATCCCTAGGTTGAACTCAGTTAGTAAATCAACAACTGTTCAATGTTACCAAAATTGTGCACACTCCAGGGGTGACTCAGCATGCAATGTTCCTAAATGGGTTAGTTGTGTACATACTATGACAGAAATTAACTTCATACCGAAGCCAAGGGATGATGGAGATTATTATACACACCAGCATTATTTGTGCAGTGTGCACTGTATGGATCTGTGTGAATCAGTACTAAAGGGCAGTGCACACGAGGAGTGGGGCAGCATTATCAGTGCATTATTAACTTCAAGTGTGAATTAGTGTGAACGGTGTACTGCACAGTATATGCCTTTCAGCAGTGCTAATTCTGCATTTTATCTTTCTATTTTGAAATTGCCAATGATCAGTGTATTCACCCTGAACCAAAACATACCTGAACATCAGAACAAGCTACAGTGCATACTAGAACTAATCCAGATGTTCTCATCAGAAATCATGAGTTAAAGTACTGCTATCAGTATATTTGGTACTAAAATCATTTTAAGGTATCATTGTAGTATCAGAAAAATGAATACAGTTGATCAAGGCAGTTTAATGTACTAAGCAGAAAGAATACAATCACCAAAACAGCATTTACTGTCTGCAGAATAAAATGTCATATCATGCAGAAGTATTACTTGTTTAATTTTGTATGTGCAGTCAAAACCAAATATATGTACCAGAGATAAAATTCAGGCTTTAAAAAGACAAGTAAAAAAATCTTCATTTCTTCATAATCTTATAAGGATTTTCTTCAGCCTTTGTTTGCTTCCAGCAGACATTTGAGGATGCTCAAAGGAGGCACCTCATGGTTCTAGAAGCTGAATACTCTACAATTAAAATTGATGACAAGAGGATTGTTTGCAGGCTAGGTGTGGCTAGGTGAATTGGGGTTCTTTGTCCTCTAGGAGAAAAGACCCCTAGGTGATTTTTTTCTTTTGTCCTCTCTAATGGGCCTCCATTCATCTGCTAGAAGAAGGAACTCCTCCCAGTATCTTTCTATAGCTATGCAAACTATTTCAGCAGTTTCAATCACCCCCCACTCACTGCTGAGAGGTGTGACCAAAACACCTGGTTCCCTGACCACTGATCATGCATGAAATATAGCAATGAAACTGGATATGCATCAAACAAAGCAATTGTCTTCCTTCAATGCTATACCAGTACTACAGTCCACACACAGCAAACCCCACCCCCCTTTCTAAACTGTCCCTTTCCCTGCAATCAGTAGACCTGGTGTTTTTCACTGTTTGGGGACACAGGGGCGATTTGTTAATAACTTCACCTTTTACTGATAGAGTATCAAAATCAATCCTGAAATATAAAGACCTAATGTCTGGACAAAAACTTTCTTTCCCTAATGTCACAACTAAACACAGAGACACTAAAGGTTTTTATATAACAGCACATTTACTATATGGGCCAGCCATGAATCTATATAGGGAAGCTGGTCCGGATACTCCCCCACCACAATTTAGCCTCCGGACCCCATGCTCTAATCACAATTTGCAAAATCACAATTTACAGTGCAAATCTTGTAATCCCAATTCTAGGAATGCAATGTTCAGTGTAAATTTTCCAATCCCACTTCTGGGAATACAATATACAATATAATCCAGGCAACAGGCAGAGTTTGGTTGCACAAAACACACAGGACCACAAAGGGAAAAAGAAAAAGGGAAAACAGAAAACAGAGACGTCTCAGCAGCGAATACGTTACAAATACACATTACACACACTAGCATAGGATTTAACTTTTATAATAGCAACGAGAAACACAGCTAGCCACTCCTCCAATGTCCACCAGATGGAGCCACAGGAGCACATGGCAACACAAAAGAAACCCCCAGCAACACAAAAGGAGACCCCCAGCAACACAAAAAAGCCCCCAACACTATAGGAGCACATGGCAACACAAAAGAAACCCCCAGCAACACAAAAAGGAGACCCCCAGCAACACAAAAAAGCCCCCAACACTATAGGAGCACATGGCAACACAAAAGAAACCCCCAGCAACACAAAAAGAGACCCCCAGCAACACAAAAAGCCCCCAACACTATAGGAGCACATGGCAACACAAAAGAAACCCCCAGCAACACAAAAGGAGACCCCCAGCAACACAAAGAGCCCCCAACACTATAGGAGCACATGGCAACACAAAAGGAGACCCCCAGCAACACAAAAAGAGACCCCCAGCAACACAAAAAGCCCCCAACACTATAGGAGCACATGGCAACACAAAAGAAACCCCCAGCAACACAAAAGGAGACCCCCAGCAACACAAAGAGCCCCCAACACTATAGGAGCACATGGCAACACAAAAGGAGACCCCCAGCAACACAAAAATCCCCCAACACTATAGGAGCACATGGCAACACAAAAGAAACCCCCAGCAACACAAAAGGAGACCCCCAGCAACACAAAGAGCCCCCAACACTATAGGAGCACATGGCAACACAAAAGGAAACCCCAGCAACACAAAAGGAGACCCCCAGCAACACAAAGAGCCCCCAACACTATAGGAGCACATGGGGCAAAGGCTCTAAATAAATCGCCCCGATCATCGGAGAATTGCGATCAGCGCAATTATTCTTGAAAGGCACACTTAAGGGAGTTAATACTAATATCCTAGGCAATTTTTCTTCAATAGCTTTTGGCAGCGCTGCACTTTAAATACCTTTCAAAGGGGCCCAAGGTAGCAGAATTAATTCATACTACAGTTAATTATCTTACTGGTCCACAAAAGGACTCTGATTTTATCTTACTGGTCCACAAAAGGACTCTGATTTACTGGACGAACGATGGCTTCAGAAAACCCCCCCCCCGGGGTCCCTACTAGGACCGTTCGTGCGGGTGATCGGGCCGCTACAGGTTCCTAGAATTTACTAGGAATTACAGACGGAGTACAGAAAGTAGCAGTACTCACCAGAGCTCTGATCAGACAGGTAGTTTGGATGCCAGTCTATCCAGCCGGTTTTCAATCGGGGATTCAGCCGCAGGGACCAACTGCCCAGACAAATCAAGGTATCCTTCCGAGCACAAGGTGGCCCGGGGCGCCAAGGACCGTTAATCACCTGGAGGGGTCGGTCCCTGACCGGTGGAGGCCCTGATCCTGCAAAAAGCAGTAGTCTTCCCACTGTGGGTGTGATGAGAGAGGCTTTTCTTTCAACTTCCCGGCCAATGCACCAAAATGTAATAGCAAACGCTGTGAAAAGCTCTTATTCAATCACTCACCCACAGAAGGAAAACTCACAGGCAGGCTGGAATGCAAACAGGATCTTTAATGTGCACAGGATCAGACAGAGAGCCGGTACCCTCCACAAAAAGTCTGAACCCCGAGGGACGGCCTACAATGCCTTATATACAGTACAGTTTTAAACTCATTCTACAATCCCATTTGCCACAGGTATTTCCTGCCCACCAATCAGCAGCCCCTGGGGAAGGTACCTGGGTGACCTGTCCAAACCGGTATGCTCAGGTCTGCTGATTTCTGGGCTAGGGGCTATTGTGCTCAGACCTGGAGTGGGGGAAGGGTGTCTACTGAAATCTCAATGCCTTCTCTTAGCAGGCCGATTACCTCATGGCTTGGGGGAAGGGCTACCTACAGCTAGACCTCATGGCTGCCTCAAGAAAGCATGCACCTTAAGGCAGGAAAATGGCTGTAAACCAAAAGCTGGATAGAGGAAGGAAGGACAGATGGGAGTTGATGGACCTGCCATGTCGGTGGGCACCCTATGTGGCAGCCAGTAATGCGGAGCTGATGCCAATGTAAAGTGCTGCAGTGACAGTGTGTGGCATAGGATGGGGAAGACGTGTCCCCCAGTGAAGGCAGAAGCAGCAGGTTGTTTGCAACAACAGGAGGACAGAGTAGTAGTGGTTACGTGCAGATCAGGCACAGAAGAGGCGAGCACGAAGAGTTGTAATGTGGAAAATGGTACCAGTGTAAGTCATGGAGTAGAAACCTGCACAAGAAGACAGGTCTGTACACAGCCGACAGAGGCAGATTGATAAGCTGAAGGACAGATGGCAGCTGGGGAGAGGGTGGTATGGGCTGCTAGCACCGATCTGCAGAGCCCTGACTGTTACAGGCATGAAAATGATCAGAGTAGCAGTCACAAAAAGAACAGGTAGGAAATGAAGCCCTGTCTCCTGCTTATGAAAGCCGTGTACGAACCAGTAGGCTACACCTCCATACCTTTTGACACAGCAATGGCTGGATACAAAGAGACTGCAGGTCACCGCCTAAAATGTCTGCTATGTGTGCTGGTATAGAGTAGCCCCACCAGTACCCATGATGTAATGCACATGCAGAGCAGCAGTCTACAACTGATCACCAAATGGAGAATGCATGTATCCATCACCTCAGCTCAGTAAGATGCACTGACAGTGTGTGATACAAGCACAGCGCAGCTACAAACCATGCTAAAGAGCAGTTTCCGTGGTCACTCTGAGAGTGAGGTTAGGCACCCAGCATCAGGTCCCCAGTACCTGTAGTGCTAGAGATGGTTTCTGCCACTGATTCTCATCACTGCCAGTGGGTGATAGGTATTGGCTGTAGTGTGGTTATGCTAGTCACTTTGTTTCCTGCAGAGCTGCAGCATGCACTAGTCACATCTGCCCCTGTTGGATAAGGGTCAACCTAGAACGGTGTATGTCAATACCTAGTGTTACAATGCTGATGCCATAGACACCAATTACCAGGGGGAATCTAGACTTAGATAGAGTTGTTACTAGGGTCCTGCTGGCTCTACCGGGTACGAGTAGGCCTGGAACACCTCATATCCCAACCACCTAGGTCTAACATTCACCCACAGCAAGCACAGTCAGACTGTACATGCTGCCCACCACTGGGTTTTCCAGCCATGCACATACTAACTGCAGACAGTCCGCTAATTATCAGTGCACATTGCATGTGCACCCAGGCTTGGGATATACAGCATGGACACCCAGAAGTTGGATCAGTGATTGGACCCATAGGACAGGAGGTGCACCCACATTATTAGAGCCAGACACTATATAGCACTATGTGGATACATAGCCATGCCATATCCCAGCCATTGCCCTACCCCCGATGCAGACACATCCTGGCCAATCTGCCCTGTTCAGGCCATACTCACAATACTTTGCTCCTCATCATGCACTTTTGCAGGCTAACTCTAGCAACAGCTTAAGTACTATGAGACTTAGTGAGTGGTAGAAAGGCACAAAACAATGGATAGGCATACATACGCACACTCATATTGACACACTGTGCAAAAATGGGGATGGTAGGCATACCTGCCTACCACTCTGGTCCCATTCTCAGCTCAGGCATTGTTAAGGTGTGCTCTTTGTGCAGGAGCTAGTAGTGGGCTCTGATGTTAACGGCCGCTAAATTTGCCGGTGCTGTCAGCCTGACTCTCCATCCAGATGAGGATAATGGAGCCTGTCTATGTGGGTGTTTGTACCCTTGTTGGCCAATTCATTGGGGGTTGCACATGTTGGTGTTGTCCCTGCACTGTGGGATAAAATTTAACCACAGGGACATGCACTACATGATCCACAGCCAGGACATGAACCTGTGGCCCTCTACTCCTATACACACCAACTGTATGTAGAGCACCACACTGCTGCTACATGGTCACCTTAGTCTCTGGGGGCTGACATGATTCCCATCAGACAGACCTTGGCACATGGAACAGGGCCTGCCTTGGTCTGCTGCAGGCGGGTGCTGCTGCCCCCTCCGCCAACACCCCCCATGCCATGCTGACATGCCCATGTACTGTCAGTGTTGGTGGTGTGCAGTCCTAGGCCAGCCAACATGCGGGTAGGTGGGTGCCTAGTGTGCAGAGTCTGGAGGGGGGGGACAGAGGCATACATGGACGGCCACACATCCCCCCCCCCCCCCCACAACCATCTGCTTCTCCAGGGACCCCATTACTGCCTGCCAATGTTATATCTCTTCAACCTGGGGAAGAGACAGCTGAGGGGTGTTATGTTAGAGGTCTAGCACATATTGCCTGGAGTGGATTGGGTAAATGTAGATCGATTGTTTACGCCATCAAAATGTAGTAGGACTAGGGTACATGCAACGCAGCTACAGTGTGAGCCATTGAGGACTATGGGAGTGAATGGTTTCTTCGTCAACACGTATTCAAACTCTGGAATTCTTTCCCGGAGAATGTTGTAAAGGCTGTTAGTGTAGCTGGGTTTCAGAAATGTTTGGACAGGTTCTTGGGGATCAGTCCATAAACCATTACTAATAAGGGGCCCAGAATATCCCCTGCCTGCCCAATACACACACTGTGGATCCTGTGTGTCTTTTGTGGAAACTGCTAGGTACCTGTGACCTAGATTGGCCACTGTTGGACACAGGATACTGGGCATGATGGACCTTGATCTGACACAGTCTAGCATATTTTCAAGTCCTGTGTGCTTATGTGACAACTAGGCAACTGCCTGGTCCACCCTGTGTGCCAGCGGCCTCCTACTGCATGACCCACATGCACCCTCCTTTGCCCCATTTACACCATCAACATAGTGCCCTTTCATACTTGATCACCATGCTGTTTCTGCTAATGGACAACTACAATCACTTTCTTGGGCTCACTTGTCTGTGCAGCACATTGCAGACATTAAAATAGGCTCTCCTGCCTCAAAATACACCCTTACCATGAGGTTTTGATATGCGGTAAGGTTCCTGATGTTAAGGAACCATCGCCCACTCTCCGCCCATTGACCCCCACTTTCCACCCTGTGGACGCCTCTTCTCCCCCACAATGCGCTTTACGATGCCAACACCTTTAGCACACACTAAAGTGTCATTAGCGCATGCTCCCTTAGCGTGATTTAGTAAACATACCCCAAAGAGGTCTTCTACCTAGGGGGCAAGAGACCTGTAAAACTTTTTCAATAGGTGTTAACACCAGGTGGCAGGTCAAAAGGCAATTTTGAAAGACTCCTTCTATCCAAGCAAGGACTGTTAATCACCCAGGAAGTTGGTCACAGCTTACCTCGGCAGCACAGGCATAAATAGCTCAACCAGAGCTCTGTGATCCTCAGTCTTGAAGGACTAGAAAAAGGAACTGCTACTTCTGGAGAGAGATCTGCAATTGTGAGTATATACTTCTGGGATTTTTCTGAAAGGACTTCTTTGTATTAAAGCTAATTAATCTGTGAACCCAGTGTTTTTTGTTAAATCAGTCAGGGCCTAGTAGCAGCAGTTTAAGTTTAAATTTAAAACACAGAAGAGAACTTTCTGGTTACATTTCATACCCAGCAGAGAGCTTGTAGTTTAAATTTAATAGTCACTCAGGGCCTAGTATCAGCAAAGTACTTTTAGTTTAAATTTAAAACACAGAAGAGAGCTTCCTGGTTAAATTTGGAACCCAACAGAGAGCTTGTAGTTTAAATTTAAATTTCATAATAATAAAAATCTAAACACGAGCTTAAAACTAAGATGCAGACAGCAGTCCAGCAGCAAGATGGGGGCTTTCCAGTCTTTTGCATTGAGTGTCACATGTGTGATTTCTCCCAGTTGGTGAGAGGTCTTATGTGTGCACTAGGTGCAAGGAGCTCTTTGCTCTCAGGGAACGAGTCCGTTCTCTAGAGGCTAGAGTAGCAGACTTGGAAGATATAAGAAAGACAGAGAGGTACATAGACAAGACCTATAGGGATATACTCCTGAAGTCCCACCTCCAGTTTGGCAGCATCCCTGTTGCCATGGATGAGAGAGGTCACGTGACAGGAGAGCATCACCCTGGTGTGGCAGGAAGTGATCCTGTAACTAGGACCTGTCCTCCAGGTGATGTAAAACCCTCTCGCACAGAGGAAGTTTCTCCAGGGCCATGTGCCCATGAGGGAAGGGTTAGGACAGCCGTTACAGTTACATGCCTGCCTGGTGCGAAGGTAGCGGACCTCACGCACCACCTAGATAAGGTCTTAGATAGTGCTGGGGAGGAGTCTGCTGTCTTGGTACATGTCGGTACCAAGGACATAGGAAAATGTAGTAGGGAGGTTCTGGAGGCTAAATTTAAGCTTTTAGGTAGGAAGTTGAAATCCAGAACTTCCAGGGTAGCGTTCTCCGAAATGCTTCCCCTTCCACGCGAAGGACCCAAAAGGCAGGCAGAGCTCCGAAGTCTCAATGCGTGAATGAGACAATGGTGCAGAGATGAGGGTTTTGGATTTGTTAGGAACTGGGGAACATTCTAGGGAAAGGAGGGGCTCTTCCGAAGGGATGGGCTTCACCTTAACCGGGATGGAACCAGGCTGCTGACATTAACCTTTAAAATGGAGATCGAGTAAATTGTATTTCCGTAAAATGTCGGTATCTCAGTTTATGGGCTCAAAAATTTTAGTTTTTCAAGATTTGGCTAGAGACACCCAGAAAAGGTGTAGTGCGTTTCTGGCATTATGTCAGAGAACAATCGCCTTGGGAGCACAATTTAAGTTAAGGTATCCTTGTAAATGTGTGGTTAATTTTCGGTCAAAACAATTTATGTTTTCTGAGTCCCAACAACTATTGCAATTTTTATTAGGTAGGGAAGCTGGTGAGGCAGGGGTGAGTCCCATATCGGCTGCCATATCATAATAACTATGCTCCAATGATATGATTTGTTTCTGTATGATGGTGTGACATGCCAGATTATTGCTATTGTTTTTTTCTTGGACCATATTGAGGTGTTTTTCGTTGTGGTCTATTCCAGTAGTTGTATATTTACCTGTTATCCTCCTGTGAGGTTGATTTATTGTTTTTCATGTAATTCTGATGCTTGTTCAGAGTATTTTCTGATGTTTAATGTAAAATTTAATAAAGTTTAAATTAAAAAAATAAAAAGGACATAGAGCAGCTTTTAAACTAGATAATAGGGGAAAGCCGACAGTCGCCCAGGAGTGCATGGTTCGGAAGAATGTATCCTTGAAGGATACTGCCAAAAGCAGAGAGGTTCCAAAAAAGAGTAAAATAGCCCAAATGCCCTCGAGTATGGAGCAGACAGAGCTTAAAGATCCCAAATTACCCATGCCTACCAATAGCCAGATTAATATGAATAAAATACAGTCTCTAAAATGCTTGTATGCAAATGCTAGAAGTCTAAAACATAAGATGAGAGAGTTAGAATATATAGCACTAAATGAGAGGTTAGATATGATTGGAATATCAGAGACATGGTGGTAGGAGGACAACCAGTGGGACACTGTGATACCTGGGTACAAACTATATCGTAATGATAGAGCTGATCAAATTGGTGGAGGGGTTGCGCTCTATGTTAGAGAGGGCATTGAGTCAGAAAGGATTAAAGTTTTGCAGGAAACAAAATTTGCTGTAGAATCTCTATGGATTGAAATTCCATGTAAAAAGGGGAAGGCAATGGCAGTGGGGGTGTACTATCGACCGCCTGGCCAGAATGAACAAATGGATGATCAAATGCTCAAAGAAATCAAGGAAGCTAACAAATGTTACAGCGCAGTAATAATATTATGGGTGATTTAAATTACCCCGGTATCGACTGGGTCAGTGTCACGGCAGGACATGCTAGGGAGATAAGGTTTCTAGATGAAATAAATGACTGCTTCTTGGAGAAGCTGGTTCAAGAACCGACCAGAGGGAAAGCCATATTAGACCTAGTCCTTAGTGGAACACCAGATCTAGTGCAAGAGATAAGGGTGTTGGGACCACTTGGCAATAGTGATCATAGCATGATGGCATTTGATTTAATAAGTGGAGGAGGGATGGTAAGGAAATCCACAGTACTACCTTTTAACTTTCGAAAGGGAGACTATGATAAAATGAGGAAAATAGTTAAGAAAAAACTAAAAGGAGCAGTTACAAAGGTTAAAGACTTACATCAAGTTTGGGTGTTGTTGAAAAATACTATCTTGGAAGCCCAGACCAGCTGTATTCCACGCTTCAAGAAAAGTGGAAGGAAGTCCAAAAAACTGCCAGCATGGTTTAAAGGTGAGGTCAGAGAGGCTGTTGTTGCCAAAAAAGCATCTTTCAGGAAATGGAAAAAAGAGCCAAACGTCGAAACCTGGAAACAGCACAAGCACTGGCAAGTCAAATGCAAGGCATTGATAAGGCAGGCAAAGGGAGAATTTGAGAAGAAGCTTGCTGCGGAAGCAAAAATGTGAAATAAAGACTTTTTCAAGTACATTTGTAGCAAAAAACCTGTGAGAGAGTCAGTTGGTCCATTAGATGATAGAGGGGTTAAAGGGGCACTAAGAGGCGACAAGGCGATAGCTGAGAAACTGAATGAATTCTTTGCTGCAGTCTTTACTGAGGAAGATGTAGGGATGTTACCCATGACTGAAGTGGTATTTAAAGGTGTGGAAGAATTGAAGGAAATATTTACACATCGGGAAGATGTATTACAAGTATTAGATAAACTGAAGAGTAGCAAATCACCTGGTCCGGATGGTATACATCCAAGGGTGTTGAAAGAACTGAAATATGAGATTGCATACCTACTATTAGTAATATGTGAACTTTCATTAAAATCATCTGTAATACCTGAAGATTGGAGGATCGCCAATGTAATGCCACTTTTTAAAAAGGGTTCCAGGGGTTATCCGGGAAACTACAGACCGGTAAGCCTGACGTCAATACTGGGAAAAATGGTAGAAACCATCATAAAGAACAAAATTACTCAGCATGTAGATAGTCATGGCCTAATGGGAGACAGCCAACATGGCTTTAGACAAGAAAGATCTTGTCTTACTAACCTGTTATGTTTTTTTGAAGGTGTGAATAAACAGGTGGACAAAGGTGAGTCTGTTGATATAGTGTATCTGGACTTTCAGAAAGCTTTTGACAAGGTCCCTCATCAGAGACTTTTGGCAAAACTAAAGAGTCATGGGATAGAAGGCAGTGTACTATTGTGGATCAGGAACTGGTTAAAAAATAGAAAGCACAGCATAGGGCTAAATGGCCAATTTTCCCAATGGAGAAACGTGAATATTGGTGTACCCCAGGGATCCGTGCTGGGTCCGCTGCTTTTTGACATATTCATAAATGACCTGGAAAAGGGAATAACGAGTGAGGTTATCAAATTTGCAGATGACACAAAACTATTTAAAGTTGTTAAAACCCAAGAGGATTGTGGAAAATTGCAAGAGGATCTTGATAAATTGGAAGACTAGGCATCAAAATGGCAGATGAAATTTAATGTGGACAAGTGCAAAGTTATGCACCTAGGGAAGAACAACCCAAACTATGGTTACACGATGCAAGGTTCCACATTAGGAACCACCACCCAGGCAAAAGATTTAGGTGTCATTGTGAATAACATTTTAAAACCCTTGGTCCAGAGTGCAGCGGTGGCCAAGAGAGCAAATAGAATGCTAGGTATCGTAAGGAAAGGAATGGAAAAGAAAACAAAAGATATTATAATGCCTCTATATCATTCCATGGTGAGACTGCACCTTGAATATTGTGTGCAGTTCTGGTCACCGCATCTTAAAAAGGATATAGCGTTATTAGAAAAGGTTCAGAGGAGAGCCACCAAAATGGTAAAGGGGATGGAAGGATACTCCTATGAAGAAAGGCTAAAAAGGTTAGGGCTCTTTAACCTGGAAAAGAGATGGCTGAGGGGAGATATGATAGAAGTCTATAAATTAATGAACGGAGTGGAACGGATAAACGTAGATCGATTGTTTACTTTATTAGAATATAGAAAGACTAGGGGACATGCAATGAAGCTACAGGGTAAACTATTTAAGACTAATAAAAGAAAATATTTTTTCACTCAACGTGTAATCAAACTCTGGAATTTGTTACTGGAGGATGTATGTTAGTGGAGCTGGGTTTAAAAAAGGTTTGGACAAGTTCCTGGAGGAAAGGTCCATAAACCATTATTAAGAAGGGACCCAGAATATTAATGCTTGACCCAATACATCTGGGGGCAAAGTGAGGGCAGTGTCAGCGGTATCTGGAAAAGTGCCGACTTTATCTGGTAGCAGGATTTTCAGTTGGCCCTTATCCAGGCATCTAAGGCTGCATGAATCTGTTCTAAGTTGCAATCTGGATAAGGGCCAACTGAAAATCCTTCTAACTGGATAAATGTCAGCACTTACCCAGATAGCACCACTTAGTTCTGATACTGCTACTGATACTTAAGTACCATGGCATTTGAATATTGGCCCCACACTTTTACTGTTACACTAAACTTGTTATATGAGCTTTCCAATGTATTTATTTAAGAGATTTTTTTATACTGCATTATCATTTCAGTCAAAGCAATTTATGTTGTAACTTAAACTTGGTAATGCACATTAAACAGGGATATTGACAACTTGGATTTTTCTGAGTTAAGAGAGGGTTAAATGACTTGCCCAAGATGTGCTAGTGGGAATGAAACCCTGGTCTTTTGGTTCCCAAAGCAATGCTCTAACCTTTAGGCTACTCCTCCATTCCATTTGTAGAACTGAAGGAATTGAATTTCAAAGAATAGGAATTAGATAACCAAGGGTTAAATAACCGAGTGAAGAATCCTGAGAATATTCTAGTCTTAACTTTGCTGCAGATGGTATATTAAGGTAATTTGCCTGTGATGATCTTAGCTTATGTAATGGGCAATACAGAATGAGGACCAGGTTTACTTTAAATGATTTTTATTAAGTTTTCAACAATATCAACATCCATGGAATCGTCTCAAAGCAATAGAGAAAAAAGACAAAGCTAAATAATGGTAATGGCCACATAAATCATCTGCAATTACCTCCACTCCTCCCCTCTCAGTCCCCACCACAACCATCATTAAACCGGTTGAATGCCATTAACCAAATCTCTTTGGTGCTATAGAGTTAGTGTTTTCAAAAACATAAGAACATAATATATGCCATACTGGGTCAGACCAAGATCCATCAAGCCCAGTATCCTGTTTCCAACAGTGGCTAATCTAGGTCACAAGTACCTAGCAGTTTCCCCAGGTTCTAGAATGCTTATATTGGGACAAGCAGTGGATTTCGCATATCCCTTTTAATAATGGTTTATGGATCTTTCCTCCAGGAACTTGTCTAGATCTTTTTTAAACCCAGCTACACTAACAGCTTTTACTTCATTCTCTGGTAACGAAGTCCAGAGTTTGATTACACGTTGAGTGAAAAGATATTTTGTCTTATTAATCTTAAATGGGTTACACTGCAGCTTCATTGGATGTCCCCTAATCTTTCCACTTTTTGATGCCGTAAAGAATCCATCTATGTTTATCGTTCCACTCCATTCATTAATTTATAGACCTCTATCATATCTCCCCTCAGCCATCTCGTTTCCAGGATGAAGATCCCAAACCTTTTTAGCCTCTCCTCATAGGGGTATCCTTCCATCCCCATTACCATTTTGGTGGTTCTTCTCTGTACCTTTTCTAATTCTGCTATATCCTTAAAATACGCCGACCAGAATTGCACACAATATTCGAGGTGCGGTTATACAGAGGCATTATAATATTTTTTGCTTTATTCTCCATTCCTTTCCTTATGATTCCTAGCATTCTATTTGCTTTCTTGGCTGCCATTGAACACTGGGCAGAGGGGTTCAATGTGCTATCCACAATGCCAGCAAAATCTTTTTCTTGGGTGGTGGTTCCTAATGTGGAATCTTGCATTTGTAACCATAGTTTGGGTTGTTCTTTCCTAGATGCATAACTTTGCACTTGTCCACATTAAATTTCATCTGCCATTTGAACATCCAGTCTTCCAATTTATTAAGGTCTTCTTGCAAGTTTTCGCAATCCTCTTGGGTTTTAACAACTTTGTACATCTGGCTCATCGTGAACTCACCCGAAGGAGTGGATAACATGAGGAAAGATCTACAAAAGCTATAGGAATGGTCTAATGCTTGGCAGTTAGGATTTAATGTGAAGAAGTGCACTGTCATGCATTTGGAAAGCAGATGTCCAAGGCAAATGTATGCAATAGGAGGTGAGAGGTTGGTGTGCATGGACCAGGAGAAGGACCTCGGAGTGGTTGTTTCTTAGGATCTCAAGGTGGCAAAACAGTGTGACAAGGTGGTGACAACAGCCAGAAGAATGCTGGGTTGCATACAGAGAGGGCTTACCAGCAGAAAGGTACAGGTACTAATGTCACTGTACAGGTTGCTGATCAGGCCTCACTTGGAATATTGTGTTCAGTTTTGGAGACCATATCTAGCAAAGGATATAAAAAGACTGGAAGCGGTTCAGAGGATGATGACCAAAATGATTTGGAGCCTGTGCCAGAAGACCTATGAGAAGAGACTTAAAGACCTAAATATGTACACTCTGGAGGAGTGGAGGGACAGGGGAGATATGATTCAGCTCTTTAGATACATACAGTGTAGTAATGAACTAACAAACCTCTTCCAAAGACGGGGAAGCTGTAAAACTAGAAGGCATAACATGAAGCTGCAAGGGGGTAAACTGAGATGCAATGGCAGAAAATACAGTTTCACTGAAAGGGTGGTGGATGCTTGGAATGCCCTCCTGATGGATATGGTGGGGGCAAATACAGTGAGAGAACTCAAATTGGCATGGGACAGACACAGTGGATCCCTTTATAGCAACAGGATAACATCACAGTAAACATAACCATCTCTTAAATCTCAATAGGGTGACCTACATGGAGCGGCAGGTGCACCTACTTTTGCCACCTTGCTGGATAGGCCAGATGGACCATACTGGTCTTGATCTGCCATCATATACAATATAATGTCTATGTAACACCTACAGGCATGCAATTGTGGGGGCCAAACATGTGCACTCCCTGTACAGTGACCACAGTATAGGGCTGGGAATGTGGTGTTGGGGAAGGGCCTGCCACGCCCACATGCAAGCCAGTCAGTCCCTGCTCTGGAAACAATAAGCCCACACCTGCCTGCCCTATGGTGGGTATCTGCACAGGGCACCTGGCCTCTGCACCCAGGTCCATGTATACCACTGTCTCCCACAGGGCCACATGTACCACAGACATGCATCTGGGGTACAGGCCCCAGCACATATACCATCGCAGTTACATTAGAGCCTGTTTGTACCTACCATGTCAGTGGCAGTGTTGCTGTAGAGGCCAATATGTTGCACAAAATAAGCTACCAAAATATCCAAGAGATGTGGCTCACAGGAAATGTTACATGTTTTGAACTGTAGCGGGTATTAACGTATAATGCGAAAGTCGAACGAACACGTGACTCTAGACGTACACAGGTGTTTGGTATTCTGGGAATTTGCACGTATATGTCGTTGTACATATAACCGCGTCAAAATATGTAACTCCGGCATGGACACACCCCCAGAAAAGCAACACTATTGAATGTTCTGACATGTGAATATGGCTCCAAAGGCGTACTCAGACTTATTTTTAACCACCTTCACAGTAAGTGGGACAGAGGGAGATGCTTTCACCCGAGTATTGAGACATACCCATTGTTGAGAAATAATACCAGTTTAGAGATCGCCTCCCTCCTAGGAAATTTATTTGACCTTTGCATAAGCAATTGATAAAACAGTGTACTGGCCTTTGATAATGGTTGGTGCTTAGTTGTTTAATGGGAAGATATTTTAGATGGAGAGAGGTTTCTGGTTTGCACTTAGTTTTGAAAAATGTCATATGCATAAAGTTTATCTGCATGATGTAGACATCTTTACACAACAATCAGCTGTGTTTTCTGTGAAAATGTCCTCTGGTACGGACTACCATTGGACTCCTACTACTTACATATGGTTCAGTTTGTTTCCCTTTGGTCAAAGGTCCATATGGCTTGTTATAATTTCTAGACATAGTCAATCTGGATCGCATTTACAGAGTAGCATCCCCGAACAATAGCAAAATGCTATATTGTTTACCCCCAGGGTAAGTAGTTGTTTTCCCCATGTCTATGTTATGGACTTTTCTTTCAGGAACCTGTCCAGATCCTTTTATGACAGAACTATGCTTTAATTAAACATAGATGTCCTTCTGTGTTGTTACAATACAGTGCTACTTTAGCTGCCATAGACAGTTATTCCACCTTTTAGCATGTCTAACCTAGACGTCTAGGATGTACGTACACGTTTTCGTCGGAATATGGTCTAGACTTTTAAGTGGCTCGACATGCCCACGCTCCTCCCCTCCACGCTCACATCCAGATTACTCGTTTTTCTCGACGTACGTGTAAAACTTTTTCCGTTCGGAATCGCGTCTAGATGTTTTAATACCGAAAACGTCTAACTTATACATGTAAACGGCTTATTTGTGGTTCAAAATAATCCCCTTAAAGAGTATTAATGAACAAACAAACCTCTTCCAAAGATGGGGAAGCTGTAAAACTAGAGGGCATAACATGAAGCTGCAAGGGGGTAAACTGAAAGGCAATGCCTGGAAATACTTTTTCACTGAAAGGGTGGTAGATACTTGGAATGCCCTCCCGATGGAAGTGGTGGGGGCAAATACAGTGACAGAATTCAAAATGGCATGGGACAGACATAGCAGATCCCTTTATAGCAACATGACAAAATCAAAATAAACATATCTATCTCTTATATCTCAACAAATACTCATAGGAGTGACCTACATGGAGCGGTGGGTACACCCCTAAATAAAGGCATGGGGAGGGGTGACCTGCATGGAGCGGCAGGTGCACCTACACTTGTCACTTTGCTGGGCAGACTAGATGGACCATATTGGTCTTTATCTGCTATCATATACTTTATTACTATATGCTTTAACCCAAAGATTACCATTTTTACCCAAGATTTATAATATCTTCCAGAAGATAAATATGGGCCCACAGATTGATGGATTTGGCCAACCAGTTCCAAAGCAATTCTTACGTTTCTGTCAAGCAATTCCTGTGGCTCCTGGGCCACATGGCATCCACAGTGCATGTGACTCCGAATGCCCGTCCGCACATGCGGGCTGCTCAGTGGTGCCTCAGGGCTCAGTGGGCGCAGGCCACAGGCGACCTACGAGACAGAGTGAGGGTGTCCAAACCACTCTTGTGGACTCCTTGCAGTGGTGACTACATCTCCCATACCTTCTCAGGGGGGTACCCTTTCAGGCCCCAGCACCCACCAGGGTGCTGACCAACAATGCTTCTTTAACGGGCTGGCGTACACATTCCCAGGGCACATTGTCAGACGGCTGCCTGGGTGAGAATCTTCACAGTCTTGGCAAGTGCATATATCTATATGATTTGCAAGGGATTGTGGGCAATGCAGTTCATTCACACCAGACACAGCTGCTCACAATAATTAGTTGTGCTTTTGGGTAAAGCCAATAAGATATTTATTTATGGGGTTATTTCTCCCAACACAGATATGCTTGGTAGCACATAAATCAGGTTACTTGCTTTCAGTGTTAAACTTGCAAAAACAAAATCAGGAAACAACATTTGAACTTGTCAGGCAATCAAAGCAAAAGAAATAAGACCTGGTTGGCAACAAACTGGTCTTTTCTGTAGGCTTTAGCTAATATTCTCTTAGCAATGTATCAAACAACAAACAAAAGCCACAAAGAAGAGAAAAACTGTTCTTTTCAGGTTAACTTCTTATATCTTCCCACATAGATTCAGAAGTGATTCTCTCAGAGCTCACAAGCAATTAGATAAGGCTCAATTGCTAGCAGTTATCCAGCTGAAACCCCTTAGCTGGCTTGCTTTCTACTGCGTGGCTAAAAATACTACTCAGGAGCTTTTCTGAGTAGATTAAAGAACAAGTTTGTATTTCTTTGTGATGGTTGCTGTACTTTATAACAGAAAATCACCAAAGGAGTTTAGACAAAGAGCAGTCCATGTAAACAGATTCTTCATCTCCTATCACCCCCTCTTCTTCAACAAGCATGGGTTCAATATCATGGATTGGCACAGATGAATCTCCCAATGGAGCAATTTCAGGAGAATACTTGTTTCCCTGCTGTCTTTCAAGGTTATAGCTAGGGCATAGATCAGTGTTCATACCTGAGCATCCATTGCTGTTAGAGTTCCTCTCTATATAGCCTGGCCAGTATGTAGTCCAGTTCTTATGTCCAGCCTTCCAATCCAGATCCCTGGACACTGGATCTCTCTTCACATACCTTCTGTCACGGGTCTTAGGGTCCCTTCCACGTGCAGCCGTCTCCCTCACAGGTACCGTCTGGAGATTCCTAGCTCTGCAGCACCATTCCTCTGGCTTTCCCCAGTCCAATGGTGTATGCTGGCCCTTGGAATGCCTCCCAGTATACGTACTGCTCCGGACTCCACTAGATCTCCCAAAGGCTTTTCTCTTCCTTCTTACAAAGGGTTTCTTGCCCTCTCTGTCCATCCGGTTTGGCTTCTGCTTCTGATGATCCTTCAGATGAAACTGAGGATAATTCTCTGTATATCCAAGTTGATCATGAAGATGATCAGGATATCAAGCTCAAGCTGCTTCTCTGTAGAATAAACTCTACCTTTATTCTGCTTAGATGAGTGCTCCTCCCTAACACAGCGCAGCTGTGCTGAGTCAGGCCCTGCCCTTTGAGACGAGTGCTTAGGGATTACCTCATAGCCCTCCTGATTGAACACACATTTCCCCACTTCAGCTCCTCTAATGGCTGCTGGAAACCTGGTGCATTCTGGGACTGGTAGTCTTTTATGGGAAAATTCTGTTTTCTTATTTCTACCAGAACTGACAGGTTGCTTGTTCAGAGTCACTTCACCTTTTCTATAGCTCCTTCCTGAGCTATGATAAGCTTCCTTATCACATACCCCCCTGCTTAAGTTATTACGGACTGGTGTAACTGGTGAAACTTCTTTCCTACAGTCCGTAATACCTACGAGAGTGTTATCTTTTTGAAGCTCACTTACTTCCTGACTGGCTTCAGGGTCATTATTATTTACAGGCCTCTCCTTCCAAGACTTAAGTACATTAATATGGTAGGTCTGCCTACGCCCTCTTGCATTTTCTACCATATAAGACACTGGGCTCACTTGTTTAACAACCTTCCATGGCCCTTTCCACTGTACTTCAAATTTTGGGGCAGTTCCTGCTACTTGAACCAAAACCTTTTCACCAATGCTTAATTGGCGGCTTTTGGCCTTCCTATCATACCACCCTTTCTGGCGCACTTGACTGTCCTGCAGGTTCCTCTCAGCAACCTGTGAGGTCCTTTTCAAACGTGCTCTCAAGTCACGTAGAAACTGTGGCACCTCCTGACTTCCTGGTTCAGGGTCAATCCATTGTTCCCTCAAAATATCTAACAAACCCCGTGGAGCCCTACCATACATCAATTCACATGGAGTTACACCTAGGGACACCTGAATTCTTTCCCTGCAGGCATATAAGGCAAAGGGCAATAACATATCCCATTCTTTTACCTCTCCTGCTAACCCCCTTCTCAACATTTGTTTGAGAGTTTGGTTGAATCTCTCCACCAAACCGTTTGATTGTGGATGGTAGGCTGAGGTTTTCACGTGATGAATGCCAAAGGCATCCCAGACCTGGGCCAAATATTTGGATACAAAATTGGACCCTCGATCAGTCAACACCTCTCTTGGGAATCCCACTTCACAAAACAATTTTACTAGCTCTAAAGCTATTGTTTTTGCAGAAACATTCCTCAATGGTATGGCCCAGGGAAACCTTGTTGCCTGATCTACCATAACTAGGATGTATTGGAAACCTCGGGGCGTTTTGACTAATGGGCCTACAATATCCATGGCAATGCGACCAATTGGGTCTGTGATAATTGGCATGGGGATCAATGGCACGACCGGTGGGTGAGCCGCTGTAACTCGCTGACACGCTGGACATGCAGCACAAAACTGGGCAGTTTCTTTGAAGATACCTGGCCAGTAAAAACGCATAAGTATTTGATCCAGCATTCCTTGCATCCCTTTATGACCTCCCACTGGATGATCATGTGCTAGTCTAAGTACTAGCCCTTTGAAAGTTGTGGGTACCACCAATTGTTTACGTATGGTCCCATTTCTGGGGTCCTGACTCTCTCTATATAATATTTCATTATCTAGTCTGAATCTGGGCAATTCCTCCCTGACCTCATGAGCATACTTAAAAGCTCGGGTGAGAGCTTGATCAGCTCGCTGTTCTTGTGGAAAGTTAGGAAACTTTGCCACTAACTCAGCTGGCACCCAGGGTAAACTTTGACCCGCTAACATCTCCGCCCTACCCTGTGCTCTGCAAAGTCTCTCATGCCGCTTTTGTGCTTTTAACTTTCTTACTTTACCAGATGATGGGGTTATTAAATCATCATGAGAGGGTAAGTCTCCTAATAACTCTGCCTGCTCCCCCTCCTCCTTCTGCTGGCTCTCTACCTTAGCCTGCGAGCGGGTGGATACAAGGCCCCTCTTATTACCTATAGTTTGGCCTTCTAGAAGCTTAACCATCTTTTTAGCTAGGGACTGAGGACTTCCAAAGAAAGGCCCGGGAGCTATTTCCATTATTCCTTCTCCCTCCTTCTTTCCTAGCCCTTCCACTAGACCCTGCTTAAATCTTGGCCAGTCTCTTCCTAGAACCAAATCAAAGGGTAGCCTAGGCACCACTGCTAACCGGACTTCCTCTTGTTCCCCCAGGCACTTAACCTTTAGCCTATAGGTGGGATATGATGTTGCAGCACCATGAATGCATCTGATGTGAACTTGGCTTTCAGGGGTTCTAGGCACAAATCCTTCTTGGGCCTCTATTCTCTTCCAAAGCCTTTTTGACATCATACTCTGGTCTGCCCCAGAGTCTAACAAAGCATTTGTGGTAATTCCTTGCACATCAACCATCAAAAGAAATCCTTCTTTGGGTTGTTTTAAATCCACACCCATTAAGCTAGTGTGTGTCTGGCATCCCTTTTCTAAATGTCCCCATTTTCCACATTTGAAACATTTCTTTCTACTCCACTGTGTCATCTAGTTTGATACAGTACATTCATTTTCAGAAACATTTTTAATTATTTTCTTTTCTGATACAGCACATCTTGCCTCAGCACCAATCTTCAGAGGGCCACCCATTCTATGGCAAGCCTGCGTGGCTTCCAAGAATCTCTCTGCTAGCATGGTTGCCTCTCCAAAATTTTGGCAATTTTGCTGTATAAGGAAAGTGTGCAAATCTTTAGGGACCACAGACATAAATTGTTCAAGCATTATAATGTCTAATAACATTTCTACCGTCTTTTGCTCAGGCTCCAACCATTTTACAGCTAAACCTCTGATTCTCTGACTCAGAGCCCTGGGTGTCTCACCCACTCTCAATGTAGTAGCTCTAAACATTCGCCTATACTCTGAAATAGACAATCCTAGGCGATCTCTAATAGCAGCCTTTACATCCTTATAATTCAAAGCCTGGGCTGCTGGCATTGCTCTATAAGCTCCAAGCGCCTCTCCAGTTAATGAGGCTGCCAGCCTTACTGCCCACTGGGTCTCTGGCCATGCTAATGCTTGTGCCACTCTTTCAAAAGACTCTAGAAAATCATCAACATTATCATCTGGAGTTAGCTTCCCAAAACTAAATGCCCCAATCCCTTGATTGAGTCCCACACTGTCCACATGTGGTGTACCAGTATTTACTGCTGGTCTTGCATCTGGTCCACTATGGTTCTGCAGCTGAACTAGGGCTTGCACTAGATCAAGCACTGGCTTCTGCTGGTCCATTAAGGCTTTCATAGCAGCGTCCTGAGCCTGCTGTGCTAGCTCCTGTTGCCTGCTAAACTGGGCTGCCATCCACTGAGGTAGTTCCTTTGGATCCATCTTGATCCCTGCAAGAAACAAAGAAAAAAACAAAGTGCACCACCTTCCAAACAGGTGTGTTTTTTTCTACTTTTTTTTTTTCAATTACCCCTGTGCCTTACTTCCATCCACCACTAGACATGCCCAGGTACTTGTTACCTTATGTCAGTGATGAATCCAGCTCTGCACAGGGTCATTTCCTCCTGGGACAGCTACCTGGAACCTCCACTTCTCCTCCAAAGTGCAGTTGAGGGAAAATCTTTTTTTACAGCTTTAAACTTAAACTTTAGTTGTAATCCTCAGCAAGTAAATCCCTTTTGTGCAAAAGCAATCCTGCCAACTACGCCATTTGTCAGACGGCTGCCTGGGTGAGAATCTTCACAGTCTTGGCAAGTGCATATATCTATATGATTTGCAAGGGACTGTGGGCAATGCAGTTCATTCACACCAGACACTGCTGCTCACAATAATTAGTTGTGCTTTTGGGTAAAGCCAATAAGATATTTATTTATGGGGTTATTTCTCCCAACACAGATATGCTTGGTAGCACATAAATCAGGTTACTTGCTTTCAGTATTAAACTTGCAAAAACAAAATCAGGAAACAACATTTGAACTTGTCAGGCAATCAAAGCAAAAGAAATAAGACCTGGTTGGCAACAAACTGGTCTTTTCTGTAGGCTTTAGCTAATATTCTCTTAGCAATGTATCAAACAACAAACAAAAGCCACAAAGAAGAGAAAAACTGTTCTTTTCAGGTTAACTTCTCATATCTTCCCACATAGATTCAGAAGTGATTCTCTCAGAGCTCACAAGCAATTAGATAAGGCTCAATTGCTAGCAGTTATCCAGCTGAAACCCCTTAGCTGGCTTGCTTTCTACTGCGTGGCTAAAAATACTACTCAGGAGCTTTTTTGAGTAGATTAAAGAACAAGTTTGTATTTCTTTGTGATGGTTGCTGTACTTTATAACAGAAAATCACCAAAGGAGTTTAGACAAAGAGCAGTCCATGTAAACAGATTCTTCATCTGCTATCACCCCCTCTTCTTCAACAAGCATGGGTTCAATATCATGGATTGGCACAGATGAATCTCTCAATGGAGCACTTTCAGGAGAATACTTGTTTCCCTGCTGTCTTTCAAGGTTATAGCTAGGGCATAGATCAGTGTTCATACCTGAGCATCCATTGCTGTTAGAGTTCCTCTCTATATAGCCTGGCCAGTATGTAGTCCAGTTCTTATGTCCAGTTTTCCAATCCAGATCCCTGGACACTGGATCTCTCTTCACATACCTTCTGGCACGGGTCTTAGGGTCCCTTCCACGTGCAGCCGTCTCCCTCACAGGTACCGTCTGGAGATTCCTAGCTCTGCAGCACCATTCCTCTGGCTTTCCCCAGTCCAATGGTGTATGCTGGCCCTTGGAATGCCTCCCAGTATACGTACTGCTCCTGACTCCACTAGATCTCCAAAAGGCTTTTCTCTTCCTTCTTCCAAAGGGTTTCTTGCCCTCTCTGTCCGTCCGGTTTGGCTTCTGCTTCTGATGATCCTTCAGATGAAACTGAGGATAATTCTCTGTATATCCAAGTTGATCATGAAGATGATCAGGATGAGGATCAAGCTCAAGCTGCTTCTCTGTAGAATAAACTCTACCTTTATTCTGCTTAGATGAGTGCTCCTCCCTAACACAGTGCAGCTGTGCTGAATCAGGCCCTGTCCTTTGAGACGAGTGCTTAGGGATTACCTCATAGCCCTCCTGATTGAACACACGTTTCCCCACTTCAGCTCCTCTAATGGCTGCTGGAAACCTGGTGCATTCTGGGACTGGTAGTCTTTTATGGGAAAATTCTGTTTTCTTATTTCTGCCAGAACTGACAGGTTGCTTGTTCAGAGTCACTTCACCTTTTCTATAGCTCCTTCCTGAGCTATGATAAGCTTCCTTATCACAACGTGCACTCAAGGCCTCTGGTCTCCTCGGGAGGCCACACAGCAGATCAATCTTTTGGAACTGCAAACAATCCGCTTGGCTCTACAGACTTTTTATCATGCCCTCTCTCACCAGTCTGTCTTAGTTCAGACAGACAATCAGGTAGCAATGTTATATGTGAACATGCAAGGGGGCACAGGGTCCAGGCCCCTATGTCAGGAGGCGCAGGTCCTTTGCTCCTTTGCAGTCAAGCACGGCATATTTCTCAAAGCAGTTTATCTACTGGGTCAGGAGAACCTTTTGGCAGACAAACTAAGCAGGATTCTTCAGCCTCACGAATGGCAGTTGAATCCACTGGTGGTTCAGCATATCTTCCTACGATGGGGATTCCCATCCATCGATCTCTTTGCCAGTACTCTGAACCGTCAGCTGCCCAGGTTTTGCTCCAGACAGCCGCATCCCCTGAGAGTGGCAGAAGATGCATTTTTGATCTCTTGGTCTACGGGCCTACTGTATGCGTTTCCTCCCATGCCCCTGGTGGCCCGAACTCTGTTCAAGATTCTACAGGACAAGGCCTCGGTGATTCTGGTGGCCCCCAGTTGGCAGTGGAAACTCCATGCCCTCTGGGGTGGCAACCCAATCTCCTGTCTCAGGATCAGGGCTCTCTTCTGCACCCCAATCTAAGATCCCTCAATCTGATGGCCTGGCTTCTGAAAAGATAGTGCTAGCTTCCCTACTTCTCCCTAGGGCAGTTGAGGAGGTGGTCTTGGCCTCGAGAAGGCAATCCACCAGAAAATCCTATGCACTCAAGTGGCGCAGGTTCTCAGTGTGGTGTGTGCTCAGCACAATGAAGATCTTTTCTCCTGCCTGGTGCCAGTAGTGCTACAATACCTGCTTCACCTGTCAGACCTAGGCCTTAAATCCAACTCTTTTTGGGTCCACCTCAGTGCTCTTTCGGCACACCACTCACCAGTGGAGGGACAGGCGCTGTCGGCTCACCCCTTGGTGTCCCGCTTCCTCAAAGGCCTGCTTTTGCTCAAGCCTCCAATTCGTCCCCCTGCCACTGAGTGGGACTTGAACGTGGTCTTGCAACAACTTATTCGCCCACCGTTTGAGCCGATGGCTACTTGCAATTTACGCTTCCTTTCTTGGAAGACGCTCTTCCTGGTAGCTCTTACCTCGGCCAGACATGTGAGTGAATTACAAGCTCTGGTTTCTGATAGACCGTACACAAGGTTCTACAGGAATAAGGTGGTCCTTCAGACTCATCCGAAGTTCCTTCCAAATGTTGTCTCCTCTTTGCTCCTCAATCAGGAGGTGGTTCTTCCAACATTCTTTCCCAGGCCGCATACCAGCCGGGCTGAGACAGTCTTGCATACTCTGGACTGTAAGAGGGCATTGTCCTTTTACATAGAACGTACAAAGGGACATCGAAGGGCTACTCAGCTCTTCGCATACTTTGACCCTAATAAGTTGGGGTTACCTGTCTCCAAGCGTATGTTGTCCACTTGGGTAGCAGATTGTATCACCTGGGTGTACAGGGCAGCCGGCCTCTCCTTGTAGAGTTGAGTCACAGCCCACCGTGTCAGGGCGAAAGCCGCGTCAGTAGCTCATCTCCCTCTGTTCCATTGGCAGACATCTGCCGGGCCGCTACTTGATCTTCAAGCCAGACTTTTGCAGCGCACTACTGCCTCGAGAGAGAGTCCTGAAGGGACAGTGCTTTCGGACAGGCGGTACTTCAGAATCTCTTTGAGGTTTAGGCAACTCCTACCCTCCGGCCCTTGTGTTGGGCTACCGTACGGGAGAGTTCTCAGAGGATATTCTTATCACGGATGCTGAGGCTCTGCAGAGGGAGACATTTTTTCAGCTTTGGGTTCCCGGTTGCCTAGAGCTGGGGAGTCCCATATGTGAGGACTGACTTCCTGCTTGGTCCTGGAGAAAGAGTAGTTACTCACCTGTAACAGGTGTTCTCCAGGAGCAGCAGGAATCAGTCCTCATGACCCTCCCTCCTCCCCTGGAGTTGCAGTCATATACTTTATTTTGATTTTTGCTGTCTTTTAGCTATGTCATCAGACTGAGCAAGATGGCACCTTTGAGCGGGAAGGGGACCGCGCAGGCGTGCTGCATTCCCAAAGGCTTTCTTTGAAAGCTGGGGAAATGCTCTGCACGGGGGCTCCATCGGCACCGACGTCACCCATATGTGAGGACTGATTCCTGCTGCTCCTGGAGAACACCTGTTACAGGTGAGTAACTACTCTTTCTGTGTAAAGGGGGTCGGCAGGCAGGCAGGCTATGCTCCATGGCGGCGTATAGCCTGCCTATCTCAATATCAGGCCCTAAGATAATAGAGACTAAGAAATTGACCAGAGATTGAGAATAATGGGGACAAGGTGACTGGGTGAGGGATACAAGTAGGACTGTGAGACCAAGTGCAGAAATATGGGGAGGGGAGAACGTTTGAAGGACCTGGAGGGTTTAGGGAAAGGAGGGGTAGGAGGGCAGTTGAAAGGGACAGAGTGCTATGGAGTGGATGAGATCCTCAGGAAGGGAAAGGTCTTCCTTGAAGGGGTACTGAGGCATCCATCTGCTGACCAGATGATGTCCCAGGAGGTGTGCTGTCTGCCAGGTGCCAAAATCTGAGATGTTACAGAGAGTTTGCCAAGACTCATCAAGCATATTGACTATTATCCAATGCTGTTCATCCATGTCGGCACAAATGATACTGCTAGGTATCCCTCCAAGCATATCAAGAGTGACTTCATCGCTCTAGGAGAGATGGTGAAGCAGACATGTGCTCAGGTGGTATTCTTCTTGTTGAAAGTAAAAGCCGAGGCAGAGAATCTCGTATCCTAGAGATCAATGCATCATTGAGAGCATTTTTGTCTCCTGGACCATGGGATGATTTTCCAAGAACTGCTGAGCAGAGATGGTGTTCACCTATCCAAGAAGTGTCTCAGTGTCTTCCACAGCAGACTGGCTAACCTACTAAAGGAGGCTTTAAACTAGATTTGTTGAGGATGGGTAAAGAAAGCATCCAGGTAAGTGAAAGCCCTCAAGTAAGTGAAATATTTAAATACCTCTGTAGAGGGGACTTCCGGCGATGCGTGAGTGAGAGCAGACGTCTCTCTCTCGCTCCGGGGCCGCCTTGCCGATAAACCTGCGAATTTATCCTTTTCTGGGTCTCCCCCCTCTACCCACCTCAAATCGCTTACCGGGTACTGCACTGTCCGAGTGTAGCAACTGCGGGGTAACGGAGATGCCTTTGCCGGCGAGAAAAGAGCGCGACAAACCACCTCGAGCAGGGCCCTCCGCGGCGGCCACGGTGCAGCCGTCCTCCCCCGGTGCGGAAAGCATTGATTCCCACTCAGAGGAGCTGGCGAAGGAGGTGGTCCGGCTCCTCGATCCTAAATTTGATCGCCTCATGAAGAAATTAGATGGGATGGAAGAAGCGCTGACGGAGGTTGGTAGGCGCGTGGAGGAGCTTGAGCACCGCGTGGCAGGGGTAGAGGAGGGTGAGGGCCGCCGAGACCGGGAGCTGGAGAATCAAAAGAAGGCAATGCTTGAGATGCAGAACAAATTGGAGGATCTGGAGAACAGATCCCGCCGAAATAACCTCCGACTGGTGGGCCTGGGAGAAGAGAGGCCTGATGGAGAACTGTTGGTCTTCCTGGAAACTTGGCTGCCTGAAGTGCTGGGTCTGGCGGACCTTAAGGGTCTCTTTCAAATTGAGAGAGCACATCGCCTGGGAGTGAGGAGGGAGAATGGCGAGCGGCCGAGAGTGGTGATTCTTCGAGTGATGAATTTCCAACATAAATGGCGCCTATTACAGGCTTATCGGAAGAGTGGTGATCTCATGTTGGACAACAGGCGAGTACTAATATTCCAGGATTACTCGGCGGCAGTTGCGGCAAAGCGACGGGAATTCTCCCCAATATGTACTGAGCTATACCGTAGGAAAGCCCGATTCACTTTGGCTTATCCAGCCACACTACGAGTTTCCCTCCAGGGCCAGAATCATACTTTTGATCTGGTGGCGGCCGCCAAAAAGTTCCTAATCCAGCATTTTCCTGCGGATGTCTCCGAGGCCCGTTCATGAGCGTCCTGTTTTTATCATGGGGACATGAGGGATGCCCGGGCTCCTGGGTTAGAGTCTGAGGTTGTGAGCCTGTGGGCTGAGACTTGGCTCGGGGCCGTTCACGGGAGATTTGTTGGCCGGGCGTCTGTGTGCCCTTTGGGCTCATCCTGATTACTGCCCCAGGCTGGCTATCTTACTTCTGGATCCGGCAGCGAATATTGGGGATCTACTCTGTTACTTGACTTTTACAAGAGAATATAAGAACATAAATCACGACATGCTGGGTCAGGCCAGGATCTCTCGGGCCCAAAAATCTGTTTCCAGCACCGGTCAATCTGTATCCAGCACTGGCCAATCTAGGTCATTTGTACCAAGTAGTTTTTATCCAGGGACACAGGTACCACAATGCTTGTATTGGTCGGGCATTGATATCCTGGATCCCGCTTTAATAATGGCTGGTGGACCTTTACTCCAGAACCTTGATTGGACCGTTTCACAATCCAGTTTCACTGGAGCTTTGCTGCATCCTCCGGTGACATCACTGCAAGGTTTTGATTACATGATGAGTGAATACTGTTTTCTTTTCCTAGTTTTAAATGGTTTGTTCTGTAGCTTTATTATATGTATCCTAGTCCTTTTATAAGAATGTTCAGTTATCATACTCATGCTATGTTGGTTGGTATGATGGGTGTTTGCAACTGCCTCATTGGTGGGTGGGGGAGGGGACACCGTGGCCGCAGTGGCGGAGGGGTGGGGCGGCCCTGAAGCACCGCGTTGGAAGTCTCACCTCAGTGCGGTAACTGAGGGTTGAATGCTTATGTTTTATGGGGTTTGATGTTTATGTACAGGGAAGGGTTAACTTGGTAGTAGTGGAGCGAATGGGGGAGGGTGGGGGAAATGTCTTGGGAGGGGGGTGGGGGATGATGAAGGGGGTAGAGAGGGAGGGTTGGGGGGGAGAAGGGGAGGGACGGGGGGAGGAGTGGTGTGTATGTGTAGCAAGTGGACTGAGCCTGGACTCCATGATGAATGAATTACGGTATGACGTGCAGCATCTACAATTCCCATATACGCCCATTTGGAGTACGATAGGAATGAGCTGGAGTTCTGGGTCGAGGCTGGGCGACCTAGAACAATGGTATGATTGGTGGCTGTGGTTCTTGGACTGTCTGCGGGATAAGGGAAATGCGGGATGATCTCCGTATAGTCACCTGGAATGTCGGTGGTTTAAATACCCCGGTTAAAAGGACCAAGATGCTCCAAGCTCTGAAAAGGAGCCGTGCCCAAATAGCCTTACTACAAGAAACACACTTGACGGGAGTAGAACATGCCAAATTGAGAAAAGACTGGGTGGGGCAGGTCTTTGCTGCGTCCACAACCATAAAGAAACGTGGCGTGGCGATTCTGGTACATCGAGGCCTTGGCGTGGAAGTCCTGGGGGAGGAGACTGACCCAGCAGGGCGGTTTATCTTTCTACATGTTAAAATTCAGAGGCAAGAACTTTTTCTGGGTAACATATATGCCCCCAATGTTTATGACCATCAGTTCTTCCAACTAGTGCTGAGGAAAGTATTGGGGGCCCCAAAGGTCCCACTGATACTGGCAGGGGACTTCAACTGCCCACATGATCCATTGTTAGATAGGTCCGCGACTGGCGGCGCTTGCGGAGCTTGGAGTAAGAAAGGGGTGGGATACCTTTGTCAGATGGGTGGTCTGATTGACTCTTGGAGAATTCTGCATGGGGTAGAGAAAGATTATACGCATCTGTCGAGAGCACACCAAACTTGGTCCCAGATTGACTATATTCTGATTTCAAGAGAGAGCCTGGGTAAAGTGGTCAAAGTGGAGATCGAGCCCATTGTGGTGTCTGATCATGCGAAAGTGGTGTTGGATTGGCAGGGCACTTCCCCGGGAGGAACACGGTGGACTTTCCCGGGTCACCTCTGGCAGAAAGAAGACTTTCGAGCGTATCTGGTGAGCCACTGGGAGGAGTATCTCCGTTTCAACGATACAGGAGATGTTGAGGTGGCGACCTTTTGGGAGGCAGGTAAAGCAGTGTTGCGTGGCCACATTATAACGTATGTAGCGCGAGAGAGGAAACGCCTTAACTCGAGACTTTTGGATCTGACGAGTCAGCTGCAGGAGGCTAAGCGGACCGCTATGATGCGCCCGAGGAGGCTTGAGGAATACTTAGAGGCTCAAAGAGCTTTGAATGAAGTGCTCCATGAGCGGGCCATCCACTCGCTGCAGTACTATCAGCACCAATTGTTTCGATTTGGGGACCGCACAGGGAGGCTCCTGGCGCGTTTGGTTAAACCGAAGGGGGGCATTCAGGGGGTGGCCCGAGTGAGAGACGAACAAGGGGTTACCCAGACTGATTTACGGAAAATTGTCCAGGTATTTCGTCAATACTATCAAGCCTTATATACGCCAGATATTGAGAATAGAGCCCACGAACGTGAATTTCTGGAGGCCATCCCCGTGCCTACACTGACAGAGGCGGAGCTTCAGGGATTAAATGCGAGAATAACTGGGGCAGAAATCCAGGCAGTGATAAAGAAGGGGAAGCCTCATAAGGCTCCGGGCCCCGATGGCTATAGCGCTGAATTCTATAAAATACTGATGCCTCATATTACACCTACTTTGATGGCATTATACAATGATGCTCAGCAGAGGGGTCTTTACCCGAGAGACATGAGAACGGCGGCGATAACTATCATTCCAAAAGAGGGTTGCGATCCGGAGGATCCGGCATCCTATCGTCCCATATCTCTGATTAATTATGATATGAAGCTGGTGGCCTCGGTGTTGGCGGCCCGATTGCAAGGGCTCCTACCTCGGTTGATTGGCGCACACCAATCGGGTTTCATCAGGGGGAGAGGGGCTTTCTCCAATATCAGTAAGGTGTTGCTTGGCATGGAGCACTGTTTGCACCAGGAGACTCCTTTGCTACTGGTGAGCCTCGATGCTGAAAAAGCTTTTGATAGAGTCTCCTGGTCTTATATGTTTGCGGTCCTAGCGAAATTTGGCTTTCGGGGTGAGTTTCTGTCTTGGGTGAGAGCGTTGTATGAGAGTCCGCTGGCCTGTGTGGCGACTGGGGGAACTTGCTCCGAGTCTTTTGAGCTACGTAGAGGTACGCGACAGGGATGCCCCTTATCGCCCTTATTATTTGTGCTGCAATTGGAACCCCTGCTTCTTGCACTCATAGCGGCAGTGGAGATACAGGGAATTGATTGGCCCGGCGGTGGCATTAAGGTTAGTGCTTTTGCAGACGACATGCTCCTTTGCTTATGCGCGCCGCAGGCCTCTTTGGAGCGGGCCTTGGGAATGATCCAGCGATTTGGCGCATTTTCAGGACTCCGGGTTAACTTGAGTAAATCGGTCGCGTTGGATGTGGGTGGCCGAGCCAGACGTCAGTGGAAAGGGCCTTTCCCCCTGCGCTGGGCATCAGGGGAATTCCGCTATCTGGGGATTCAGATCCCCGATCATGTGTCGAAGCTATATACCGTTAACATTCGACCGATGCTGCATCGCACGATGACTACTCTCCAAAAATGGAGGGATCTCCCGCTCTCGCTTATGGGGCGTCTTGCTCTTTTCCAGATGATGGAGGCCCCGCGTTGGATGTACTTGTTGCACCATCTGCCTATTTGGCTGTTGAGAAGAGATGTGCTGCTTTTGCAGCGTCACATTAGACTCTTTCTATGGAGGGGCAAGAAATCACGGATCCCCCTTTCGGTGCTGATGAGCAACAAGGAGGAGGGGGGGGGCTGGGTTATTTTCGGTGAGAGATTATAACTTTCTAGCCTTGCTAAAGCCGCTGAGAGATCTAATTTTGAGGCGGGAGGATATTTTACCGATGGGACTCGTTGAGCGACTCTCCGCACCCTATCATCCAGCCTACTTGCTGCATTGCCGGACGCCGGTATTGCCACAGGCGTGGCGAGGGTCGGTCTATTTTGGTGCCTTGCGACAGGCTTGGCGGTTCCTTTGTCAGAAAAAAGGAGTACATTGGTACAGTACGGACTGTCTGCCATTGCGTGATAATGCTGACTTTCCGCCTGGGAACCAAGGGAGACTTCCCGTGAGTTGGACGCACGCGGATTTGGGATACCTGGGTCAACTTCGTATGCAGTCACAGACGGAGTTAGATTCCTTTCAAGGGTTGATGCGCCGCTTTCACCTTGCGCCTCAGACCTTCTTCTTCTATCTGCAAGTGAGACACTACATCCGAGCACTGCAACGTACCGGGGGCTTTCAATTCGATACATTGGGGATATGGGAATTTATGGCGGCCAATGACGGTAAGCTTTCGTTGCGAATCTGGCGGGAGGAGTGCTATCCGGGGGGTGAGCGGGCCCTGTTGGAGAAACTAGTCCAGCGGTGGAAAATCGATGGTACTGTCCGACTTACGGTGGCCGCCTGCCAGGAAGCTTTTCAACAAATCAGGCTCCTCTCTGAATCTGTCAGATTTCAAGAGCTACAATATAAATTGCTCTGGAGAGCATTTGTACCCAACACTTGGGCGGCCAGGATGAGGGTGCTCTCGACCGATGTTTGCCAATTATGTGGGACCCATAGGGGGACATTGCTACATCGTTTTTGGGAATGTGTGAGTGTAAATCAGTTTTGGCAGGACGTATATAACGAGCTGCAAGTTTGCAGACCCCTTGAAAAGACACTTTCCCCTGAATGGTGTTTGTTTGGTCTGATGGAGACCACCTTGTTGGAGACGACTGTGGGGACCCCTGGTGATGGTGCCTCTAACACTGTTCTGTCCGGGGTTGGGTGCCCTACCCTCTTAGGTAAAGCGCCTACGCGACAGCTTTATGCTCGTGGTTTCTTGACTGCGAAATCTTGCATACTCCGCCATTGGGTGGATGATCGACCCCCGGGACTTCGGGAATGGTGCAGAGCCTTACTAAATTTGAGGAGGCACGAGTTGCGCACAGCCCATCTGCTGGGGAACCAGAAACTAGTAGCCTGTGGGAAAGTCTGGGAGGGGGTTACTGTGGAGTTCTTCACCTCCCGGGGGATCATCTGTGACAGGTCCTGTGTGACTGAGGAATGATGTGTGAGATGGGTCTGCACATGTGGGATGTGGGGTGGAAACGTCTTTGAGCCTAGATGGTTAGATGCTACCGATATACTGCTATATGGAGGAGGGCGTGTGGAAGAGATTAGCTGCTCCTGAGGGTGGGTTTGGGAGGGGGGGTTGGGGGGGGAGTGGAGGGTGTAGGGGGTGGGTGGAGGGGCTTTGTCTGAGTGCTGGACTTATGCTGTTGAGTTACATAGATTATGTTTAATTCGCTGAGTACTTTTACTGTGGTGTTTCATCTCCATGTATATCTCGCTCCATTTATTCTTACATATGTTCGTTTCATATGTTTTCTCTTTGTATGTAACTTTGAAAACTCAATAAAAAAAATGATTTGAAATAAATACCTCTGTAGATATGGGTAAAAAGGGCAACATCTGAAAAGCAATGTGTATTAATGCCTCTAGTATGGGAAATAAGATTCCGGATGTTGAAGTTTAATGGAAGAGGTTGACTTGGATTTAGTGGCAGTTATAGAGACATGGTTCACAGAGAACCATGACTGGGATGTAATGATACCAGACTATAATTTATTCAGGAAGGACAAGGTAGGAAGAAAGGGAAGAACACTATATGTAAAAGATAATATTAAAGCTCCAGAATTGCAGGGCTTACAAGAGAAGGGGGAGGCATTGTGGAAAGAGGGAATGGAGTATCCATTTGCATTGGTATTATATGCAGACATCCTTCACAAGCAGAAGAAGTGGACAGAGATTTAATTGAAGACATGCACAGTATCGCTATGAAAGGAGAGATATTGCTGACGGGTGATTTCAATATGCCAGATATTGATTGGGACATCCCTGCTACGGTGTCATCTAGAAGAAAGGAGATCCTGGATTCTTTACAAGGAGAACTATTCTGGCAACTGGTAACAGAATTGACATCTGAGGGGTCCATACTGGACCTGGTGCTAATGAATGGGGAGAGTGTTTCTGATGTTATAGGCAGTGATCATCTTGCATACAGTGATCATTGGATGGTGTGGTTCAGTATTAGCACTAGGGCTGATAAAGTCCAGTCAAAAATGAGGTCCTAGACTTTAAGAAATCTGACTTTGCCAAGATAGTACAATACCTCAAGCAGTCATAAGTGGGATAGGAACAGCTGGAAAATGTAGAAAACCAGTGGGCAAAACTGAAAGGAGTCATTTTAAGGACAACACAACTTTTTATTAGGAAAGTAAGTAAATGTAAAAAGAAAAGGAGGCCACTATGGTTCTCAACAGAAATAGCTGAAAAGGTGAAGAAAAAGAGGGTGGCCTTCATAACGAAATCACAGAAAGAGGAAGACAAGCATCAATATTCAAAAAAGCTTAGAGAAGCTAGAAAAGTAGTCAGGAAAGTAAAAATACAAATGTAAAAATAGCCAACACAGTGAAAATAGGAGGACATAAGCATAAATACCATATAGTAAAATTTAAGCACATAAAACTCCCAACATCTTTTGGCTGAAGCCTGCATCAGGGGCATACATACTGACAGAACAGTATGGTAAAAATACAGTATAATAAAAATGCAATAATTGCGGCTCATCGAAAGAAGCCACATGAACTCTATAAATCACCATCTCTGGGCTGGAGAAGATGTATATCCTCATCAATGCCTTGAAGTCAACACTTGTGCCATCCCAAATCATTGACTTCATTGGATCCTGAATTGTCACAATCTCCAAGGCTTTTCTTCCCTTTGCTAGAGTGGAAACCATTTTCTCTACTCAGCCACTTGGCAGCAACAACAGTATACATCATTCCCCTGGTCAGTTTACACATGTGCTTCTTTCAGTGGCATTTGAAATTGCAATGATTGCCTCAGTTGCCTTACTCCAAAATAGTAGGCAACACTGTAGTGCACTAAGCTCTAACCTGGTGGTTGCGTTGTCCCAACTTTGTAGTGGATAGGTACTTCCTCCAAGTCTTGGTTCCATTTTGTTCTAACCATCAATGTGGCCAAATTGGGCTGGGGTGCCCATCTAATGCAACTGCACTCTCAAGACAGCTGGACCAGCCAGGAGGAGAAGTTTTATATCAGCTGCCTGGAATTCGAGCCCTAGAGTCGACTACTTGCTCTGTTTCCATCACTGCTGCCCATAGGTTCATAGCACGGTGAGCTGGAGAGTAGATAGGAGGATCTCCAAGGGGCCTCAGGGAGTGGGAGTGGGGGGGTGGGGTGGTAAGTTTGAGCGCAGGCCCTCTTGCTGTATCGGAGCTATTTTTTCTATTTACGTCCTTATTCAATCCAATTAGCTGTATTTGGCTTAATAAAACAGTATAAAAATGTGATTTGCTTTTTGGCAGCTGGGCCTTAGCCCATGGGGGTAGCTGGGCTTTCCCTTCTCAAGTTTCATCCACCTGGCCATGCAGGTGCTGAGAATCTCTCTTTTCACAATGGCCCCAGGGTCTGCCATGATGCCAAGTGTACAAAGATGTACCTCATGTGGCTCCTGTAGGGTCAGCTCCATGGCATGATCCTTTTGCCCCATGTCAGATGGTGACTCCTTGGGGGGGGGGGTGTTTTGTTTGGCATATTCAGGACCATCCTAGGGGTTCAATACCCAATGACTATTCTGGTGCCTCCAATGATTCTTGGGCCTTCTATTGCCCCAGAGTTCTTTTTCTACTGGCTTTGAGGAGACGCTTCTGTTGTTGTGTGCATGTGTGCTGTCGTGGAGAAACTAGGGTGGTGAGGCATTTCTGGTGAATGTAGTTTTGAAGGCTGGTGATAGTTTGAAGGGGAAATATATTTTACGAGTGGGCAGCCCGCTGCTTTTTAACATATTCATAAATGACCTGGAAATGGGAATGAGTGAGGTGATCAAATTTGCAGATGACACCAAATTATTCAAAGTTGTTAAAAAACAAGAGGATTACAAAAAATTGCAAGAGGACCTTGATAAATTGGGAGACTGGGTATTCAACTGGCAGATGACATTTAATATGGACAAATGCAAAGTTATACACTTAGGAAGAAGAACTCAAACTATGGCTACACGTTGCAAGGTTCCACATTAGGAACCACCACCAAGGAAAAGGATTTAGGTGTCATCATGGATAATACATTGAAACCATCTGCCCAGTGTACAGCAGCAGCCAAGAAAGCAAACAGAATGCTAGGAATCATAAAGACAGGAATGGAGAATAAAACGAAGGATATTATAACACCTGTGTATTGTTCCATGGTGGACCACACCTTGAATATTGTGTACAATTCTGATCGCTATATCTTAAAAAGGATATAGCAGAATTAGAAAATGTACAGAGAAGAGTGACAAAAATGGTAAAGGGGATGGAAGGATATCCCTACAAGGAAAGGCTTAAAAGATTAGGCCTTTTCAACTTGGAAAAGAGACGGCTGAGGGGAGATATGATAGAGGTCTATAAAATAATGAATGGAGTAGAAAGGGTAAATGTAGATCTGTTGTTTATCCTTCAGAAATTATAAAGACTAGGGGACATGCAATGAAATTACAATGTAGCAAGTTTAAGACTAATCAAAAAAAATATTTTTTCACTTAATGCATAATCAAACTCTGGAATTTGTTACCAGAGGATATAGTAAAAAATGTTAGTGTAGCTGAATTTAAAAGAGGTTTGGACAAGTTTCTGGAGGAAAGGTCCATAAACCATTATTAAATGGGTCTGGGGAAATACACTGCTTATTTATTTAGATAGTTTTGTATACCACCTTATCCTTCAATCAAAGTGGTCACAACACAATTGGGGGATACATTTAACACATACACTAATACTTACAGGGAACATTCTTTTCCCCATATATAAGAAGTAGATAATTTTCTGTGTGCCGTGCTTACCTTACGAATCAATATGTATACACCACAAATTTTCTGTCTTGATTTGACAGCTTATTCTATGTAATCATACCCGCTTCTGATCGCTGGAAGAAGCGGTATACAAATGCTTGCTAAATAAAATAAATAAAAATAAACATGGGAAATGGAGGGTGAAGTGGCTTGCCCAAGACCACAAGGAGCACCTGTTGGACTAGAAACCCCAGTCCTTCTGGCCCAAGGTTGCTGTCCTCTAGTGGGACTTGAACCCCTGACCTTCTGGCCTCAGGTAACTTGCCCCAACCACTAGGCCACCCCTCCCTTACTTGCTTGCTTACTTACTTGCTTACCCATTGGACAAGCAGCATGGAATCTGTCTACCTTTTTGGAACTTGACAGGTACTTGTGACCTGGATTGGCCACTGCTGGAAACAGGATACGGAGCTTGGTCTGGCCCAGTATGGCATATTTTATGTTCTTAAGCAGGGAGCCCAGCACTGATCCCTGGGGTACTCCACTATTCATCTTTCTCCATTGAGAAACATGGCCATTTAGCCCTACGTTCCGTCTATTAACCAGTTCTTGATCCACTGCTTCCTATCGCATGACTTTTTAATTTCACCAAGAATCTCTCTTGAGGGACTTTGTCAAAGGCTTGTTGAAAATCCAGATACACTATATTAACCAGCTCACCTTTATCTACCTATTTATTCACAACTTCAAAAAATATAACAGATTAGTAAGATAAGATCTTCCTTGGCAAAATCCATGTTAGCTTTCTCCACGATGACGCCTAAATCGTTTTCCTGGGTGATGATTCCTAATGTGTAACCGTGCTTTGTGTAACCAAAGTTTGGGTTGTTCTTTCCTAGGTGCATAACTTTGCACTTGTCCACATTAAATTTCACCTGCCATTTGTACATCCAGTCTTTCTATTTATCAAGGTGCTCTTGCAATTTCTCACAATCCTCTTGTGTTTTAACAACTTTGAATAATTTTGTGTCATCTGCAAGTTTGATCACCTCACTCGTTATTCTCATTTCCAGGTCATTTATGAATATGTTAAAAAGCAGCGGGCCCAGCATTTCAATTTTCTCCAATGAGAAAACTGGTCATTTAGCCCTTCTCTCTGCTTTCTATCTTTTAACCAGTTCCTGATGCACAATAGTACATTGCCTCCTATCCCATTTTATTTATTTATTTATTTACATTCTCTTATATACCGCGCTATTCTGCATCAGTGCGGTTTACATTGAACAAACTGAAATTACATTGAACAGGGCATTATAACTTGGAGATAACTATTTTACAGGGAACATGGGCTATGGAGGGTTAAGTGGCTTGCCCAAAAACACAAGGAGCACCTGTGGGACTAGAAACCCCAGTCCTTCCGGCCCAAGGTTGCTGTCCTCTGGTGGGATTTGAACCCCTGACCTTCTGGCCTGAAGTACCTTGCCCCAACCACTAGGCCACTCCTCCACTCCACTCCAAACCCCACGCCTTTTTAATTTCACCAAGAGTCTCTCATAGAGATCTTGTCAAAGGCTTTCTGAAAATCCAAATATACTATATTGACTGGCTCACTTTTGTCTACCTGCATATTCATTCACACCTTCAAAAAAATATAACAGTAAGACAAGAGTTTCCTTGGCTAAATCCATGTTGGCTTTCTCCCATTGCTACTGCTACTACTGAACATTTGTATAGCGCCACAAGGCGAATGCAGCACTGCACAGACACATGTAAAAGACAGTCCCTGCTCATTGGAGTTTACAGTCTTGTCAAGACAGACAACACAGTAGCTGCAGACATGGGATAAAGTTTGAGGGAATGGTAAGAGTGCTAGGGGGAATTGAACCATGACTATCTATATGTTCAGTAATTTTATTCTTTATAATGGTTTCTACCATTTTGCCCAGTACTGACGTCAGGCTCACTGCTCTGGAGTTTCCCGGGTCATTCCTGGAACTCTTTTTAAAATTGGCATTACATTGGACATTCTCCAATTTTCAGGTACTATAGATGATTTTAATGATATTTCATACATTACTAATAGTAGGTCTGCACTCTCATATTTCAGTTCTTTCCATGGCTTTCAATACCATCTTTATGCTGATGATGCCCAGATCTACCTCTCTACACCTGACAGTCCAGACCTGAATCTCTGCATGCCTTTCTAACATTGCTTCTTAGATGTCTCACCGCTGCTTGAAACTGAACATGGCCAAAACTGGCCTTCTTATTTTTCCCCCCTAAACCCTTCTCTCCCCATCCTCCTTTCTCAGTCTTTGTGGATAACTCTCTAGAGAGGAGAGAGGAGGCATTGTGGGTTAAACTAGAAAGAGGGAAAGAGAAATCTATTTGCATTGGTGTGATATACAGGCCTCCCTCACAAGAGGAAGAGGTGGACAGAGAGTTAATTGAAGACATACGCAGCATTGCTAGGAAAGGGGAAGTGCTACTGATAGGGGATTTCAATATGCCAGATGTTGACTGCTGCAGTATCATGTAGAAGTAAAGAGATCCTGGATTCTCTGCAGGGAGAACTATTCAAGCAATTGGTAACAGACCCCACACGTAAAGGGGCCATACTGGACTTGTTGCTTACCAATGGTGAAAGTGTTTCTGATGTTATAGTAGGAGATCATTTTGCATCCAGTGATCACCAGATGGTGTGGTTCAGTATTAGAAGTAGGGCTGTTAGAATCCATTCAAAGGTGAGGGTCTTAGACTTTAGGAAGACTAACTTTGCCAAGATGGACCAATACCTCAGGGAGTCGTTAGCGGGATGGGAACAGCTGGGGGATGTAGAAAAACAGTGGGCAAAACTGAAAGGAGATATTTTAAGGGCAACCAATGTTTTTTTTTAAATGGTAAATAAAGGTAAAAAGAAAAGGAGACTGCTATGGCTTTCGAAAGAGGTAGCTGAAAAAGTGAAGAAAAAGAGGGAGGACTTCATGAAATACAGGAGATCAAAGAGAGAGGAAGACAGGCATCTATATTTGGAAAAACTTAGAGAAGCTAGCAAAGTAGTCAGGAAGGCAAAGTTTCAAAAGGAGGAGGATATAGCCAATGCAATAAAATGGGGGGATAATACATTTTTCAGATATGTTAGTGAGAAGAGGAAGGGCAAAAGTGGTATTGTCAGACTCAAGGGTGAAGGGGAGGAATATGTAGAGGTTGATGAGGATAAAGCGGAATTGCTTAACAAATATTTCTGTTCTGTGTTCACTGATGAAGAAGCAGGAGCAAGAGCTCAGAAAACACCCACAAACAGGAACAGAAGCGAGGGACATCCTGGACAATTTTCAGAAGACTGTGTTCGTGAGAAACTAGCTCAACTTAAAGTAGACAAAGCAATGGGACCGGATGGGATACACCCTAGAATACTGAGGGAACTTGGGGACATTCTAGCAGCTCCACTGACTGACCTTTTCAATACCTCGTTGGAGTCAGGAATGGTGTTAAAGGACTGGAGAGAGGCTCATGTGGTGCCTTTACACAAAAGCGGAAGTAAGGATGTGGTTGAAAACTACCGGCCGGTTAGTTTAACTTCGGTGGTGAGTAAATTATTGGAAACGCTGCTGAATGAGAAAATAGTGAGGTTTCTGGAGTCCAGCGGATTACAGGATCTGAGGTAGCATGGATTCACCAGAGGCAGGTCTTGTCAGACAAATCTGATTGATTTCTTTGACTGGGTGACCAGGGAGTTGGACCGAGGGAGAGCCCTAGATGTGGTGCATTTAGATTTCAGTAAAGCCCTTGACACTGTTCCTCACAGGCGATTTATAAACAAATAGAGCACCCTAGGAATGGACCCTATAGTTACTGCTTGGGTTAGTAATTGGTTGGGTGGGAGGCAACAAAGAGTACAGGTAAATGGGGCTCACTCTGAGGAGAAGGATGTTACCAGTGGTGTGCCCCAGGGATCTGTCCTTGGTCCGATTTTCTTTGTTAGTGATATAGCGGAAGGGCTGTCGGGTAAGGTTTGCCTTTTTTGTGGATGATACTAAAATCTGCAATAAGGTAGACACCCAGGAAGGTGTAGATAACATGAGGAGGGATCTAGCTAAGCTTGAAGAATGGTCTAGAATCTGGCAGCTGGGATTTCATGTTAAAAAATGTAAGGTCATGCATTTGGGCTGCAGCAATCCAAGGGAGCAATATAGTATAGGGGGTGAAGTACTTTTGTCCACTAAAGAAGAGCAGGACCTGGGCGTGGTATGTCTGATGATCTTAAAGTAGCTAACCAGGTAGAAAAGGTGACGGCAAAAGCTAGAATGATGCTTGGGTGCATACGGAGAGGAATGGCTAGCAGAAAAAAGGAGGTGATAGTGCCTCTGTATAAGTCTTTGGTGCGACCTCATTTGGAGCATAGTGTGCAATTCTGGGGACCGCACCTTCAAAAGGATGTGAACAGGATGGAGTCGGTACAGAGGGTGGCTACTAAAATGGTTAGTGGTCTTCATTATAAAGCATATTAGGACAGACAAGAATCTTAATATGTACACCTTAGATGAAAGGCGGGATAGAGTTGATATGATTGAGATGTTTAAATACTTCCGTGGCATAAATGTTCAGGGAGAGAGCCTCTTTCAATTGAAAGGAAGTTCTGCTACGAGGGGACATGGGATGAGGGTGAAGGGGGATAGATTCAGGAGTGATATGCGGAAATATTTCTTTACGGAAAGAGTGGTGGATCCGTGGAATAGTCTCCCAGTGGAGGTGGTAGAGATGAGGACTGTAACTGAATTCAAAAGAGCATGGGACAAACACAGAGGATCTCTAAAGGAAAAAAGGGGACTGTTCTAGTTGTTGTTATGGAAGGACAGACTAGATAGGCCATGTGGTCTTTTTCTGTCGTCATATTTCTATGTTTCTATGTTATTCCTCCCTATTTCCTCAGCTCATAACCTTGGAATCATCTTGGCTCCTCTCTCTCCTTCTCTACATACATCCAATTGCTAGCTGAAACCTGCCATTTCTTTCTCTATAACAGCGATGGCGAACCTATGGCACGCGTGCCAGCTGTGGCACGCGAAGGCCTTGCAGCTGGCACGCGGGAAGGTCCGCAATTGAAAAAAAAAAAACCTGTCTGCTGCCGCTGTCGGGGCCGCCGCGGCAGAATCGAGCGTGCCGCGGGGCCCCCCTGTACCCGGCAGAGCCTGCCCTCCCCGTAGCAGCTCTCTCTTTGGAGCTGCAGTCAGACGCGCCGGCTTGCAGAGCGCGAGGGAAGAGTTTCTCCCTCGCTGCTCTGTTAAGCCCGCGGGTCCCCGCGGGCTTAACAGAGACACGAAAGGGAAACTCTTCCCTCGCGCTCTGCAAGCCGGCGCGTCTGACTGCAGCTCCAAAGAGAGAGCTGCTACGGGGAGGGCAGGCTCTGCCGGGTACAGGGGGGCCCCGCGGCACGCTCGATTCTGCCGCGGCGGCCCCGACAGCGGCAGCAGACAGGTTTTCTTTTTTTTTAATTTTCCCTGGGCTGGGCTGGGCTGGGCTGGGGGGGGGTTAGGAGTAGTGATGGGCTGGGCTGGGCTGGGGGGGGGGTTAGGAGTGGTGATGGGCTGGAGGGGGGTTAGGAGTGGTGATGGGCTGGGCTGGGCTGGGGGGGTTAGGAGTGGTGATGGGCTGGGCTGGGGAGGGGTTAGGAGTGGTGCTGGGCTGGGCTGGGCTGGGGGGGTTAGGATTGGTGATGGGCTGGGCTGGGGGGGGTTAGGAGTGGTGATGGGCTGGGCTGGGCTGGGCTGGGGAGGGGTTAGAAGTGGTGCTGGGCTGGGCTGGGCTGGGGGGGGTTAGGAGTGGTGATGGGCTGGGCTTGGCTGGGCTGGGGGGGTTAGGAGTAGTGATGGGCTGGGCTGGACTGGGCTGGGGGGGTGTTAGGAGTAGTGATGGGCTGGGCTGGGGGGGTTTAGGAGTGGTGATGGGCACTGGGCTGGGGGGTTAGGAGTGGTGATGGACACTGGGCTGGCTGGGGGGGGGTTAGGAGTGGTGATGGGCACTGGGCTGGCTGGGGGGGTTAGGAGTGGTGATGGGCGCTGGGCTGGGGGGGTTAGGAGTGGTGATGGGCGCTGGGGGGGTTAGGAGTGGTGATGGGCGCTGGGGGGGGTTAGGAGTGGTGATGGGCTGGGCTGGGCTGGGCTGGGGAGGGGTTAGAAGTGGTGCTGGGCTGGGCTGGGCTGGGGGGGGTTAGGAGTGGTGATGGGCTGGGCTTGGCTGGGCTGGGGGGGTTAGGAGTAGTGATGGGCTGGGCTGGGCTGGGCTGGGGGGGTGTTAGGAGTAGTGATGGGCTGGGCTGGGGGGGTTTAGGAGTGGTGATGGGCACTGGGCTGGGGGGTTAGGAGTGGTGATGGACACTGGGCTGGCTGGGGGGGGTTAGGAGTGGTGATGGGCACTGGGCTGGCTGGGGGGGTTAGGAGTGGTGATGGGCGCTGGGCTGGGGGGGTTAGGAGTGGTGATGGGCGCTGGGGGGGTTAGGAGTGGTGATGGGCGCTGGGGGGGCTTAAACTAAAAATTGGGTGCTGGGGGAATAGGACTGGAAATGGACTGGTGGGATTAGGACTGGAAGTGGGTTGATGGGGGTTAGGACTGGTAATGGGCTATGGGAGGGCTTAAACTAAAAATTGAGTGATGGGGGATTAGGACTGGGAGTGGGCTTATGGGGAGGTTAGGACTGGTAATGGGCTATGGGGGGCCTTAAACTGAAAATTGGGTGATGGGGATTAGGACTGGAAATGGGCTGGTGGGATTAGGACTGGGAGTGGGCTATGGGGGGCTAGGACTGGTATTGGGTTGGGGTGGCTCGGACGGTAAATGGGCTGCGTGGACGGGGGCTTGAACTGCAAATAGCTGTTGGGGATGGGGCTTGGAATGGAAATGGGCTGAGGGGAAGTGGGGGGCTTGAACTGCAAATAGCTGATGGGGAGGGGGAATGGAATGGAAATGGGCTGAGGGGAATTGGGGGGATTGAACAGCAAATAGCAAATGGGGAGGGGGAATTGGAATGGAAAGGGGCTCAGTGGAAGGGGGCTTGAACTGCAAATAACTGATGGGAAGGGGGGCTTGGAATGGGCTCTTAGGGGAGGGAGCTAGGACAGGAACTGGGCTGATGGATGGGCTAGGATAGAACTGAGAATTGGGTGTTGGGGGGAGCTAAGATTGGAAATGGGCTGTGGTGGGGGCTTGGATTGAAATGGACTCATGGAGGGGCTAGAACTGGAAGTAGGCTCATGGGGGGCTTGGATTAGAAATGGGCTGAGTGGAGGGGAGCTAGGATTTAACATGGGCTGATGGTGGGGCTAGGAAAGGACTAGAAATGGGCTGATGGGAGGCTGGTATTGGAAATGAGCTGATGAAGGGACTCGGATAGGATTGGAAATGGATGGGGGAGCTAGGACTGGAAATGGACTGATGAGGGGACTAGAAGGGAGCGGATACTGGGTGGGGCTGGAACTAAAAGGGAGCTGATGTTGGGGGAGATTAGAAGGGGATGGGGCTGGGAGAATGAAATGGAGAGGGAAAAAATATTTTGTGTGGGAGGGAAGAAAAATGTACAATTGGCCGGGTATTGGGAGACTAAGTGGGGATTGAGGATGGAGGGGTAAAATTTGAGTGGATGAAATAGGAATGAGGAAAGAGCAAAAGGAGAAAGATTATTATGTTAAAGCAGATGTAGAGAGAGAATCAAATTGATTCTCTGACAATACAAAGATTCCAACCTTTACAAATGATGTTACATAGTTCAGGCAACTTTATAAAGAGTTTTTAGATACTAAAATCTTGTTGTTAAGGTTTAATTGACGTGCTGGCACTTTGAGGAAATTCTTTGGTTTTGTGCGGCAGTTTGGGCACTCGGGCTCAAAAAGGTTAGCCATCACTGCTCTATAACTTCAAGAAAATTTGCCCATTCCTTTTTGAACATGCTACTAAGATGCTTAGCTACTCTTTAGTCATCTCCCGTCTAGACCTTTGTAACCTACTCCTTGCTAGCCTCCCTCTGAATCATCTCTCTCCCCTTCAATCTGTTCAACACTCTGCTGCTTGGTTAATCTTCTGCCGGTCTCATCATGCTCATATTATCCCTCTTCTCAAATCACCTCATTGGCTCCCTATCCATTTCCACATCCAGTTCAAACCTCTCCTGCTGATCTATAAGTGCATTCACTCTGCAGCTCTTCACTACCTACTCTCTCTTATCTCTCCCTACACATCTCCTCAGGAACTGAACTCTTCTGGCAAAGCCCTTCTATCTGTGCCCTTCTCTTCTATTGCTTACTCCAGACTTCACTCCTTTCACCTTGCTGCTCCTTTTACTTGGAACAAACTACCTGAGTCCATACATCAGGCGCCTTCTCTGGCCCTTATCAAATCCAGGCTGAAAAATCACCTCTCCGCTGCCACTTTTGGATCTTGATTCACCTAATCTCCATTGTATTTCCTTACCATTCCCCCTAGATGTATCTCATGTCTACAGCTATTGTGCTGTCTGTCTTGACTAGAGCTGCTCGGCTCCTTTGCAATGCTTCCAGATTAGAGCATATTACACCTCTTTTTAAACAATTACTCTGGCTCCCAATTTCTCAGCCTATTAAATTCACGTCTCTGCTTACCACTTTTAAAGTTTATCATGGATTGTCTGCTCTTTTTCTTCAAATTTTCATTTAGAAAACATCTGATAATAGGAGTAGGAGGTCAATTTCCCTCAACTCTCTACATGTACCTTCAGTTACTCCAAAGTCAGCTTTGCAACATCAAGAAGAGCTTTCTCTTTCTTTGCACCCACTCTTTGGAATATGCTCCCATATAAACTCTGTGCCATCAATGATTTACTGGACTTTAAAAGAAAACTTAAGACTTTCTTATTTAATGAACACTTCTCAAATGTTTCAATTTAATTCTCAGATTAGATTTTTCTATTATGCCTTTACTGTAATATTTGTTTTGTTTTTTTTCTTTCTTCTAATTTTGTTCCATGTAAGTCTTTTGGCATGTTGTTCACTGTAAACTGCTTAGACTGTTAGATTTGTGATATATAAAATTAGTTAAATAAATAAATAGATTGTAAGCTCTGATGAACAAAGACCATCTTTTACATGTGTTTGTGTAGTGCTGCGTATGTCTTGTAGCACTTTACAAATGTTCAGTGGTAGTAGTTCTTTCAGCACCCTTGGATGTATACCATCCAGTCTAGGTGATTTGCTACTCTTTAGTTTATCAAATAGTTGTAATACATCTTCCTGGTTTATCAAAATTTGTTCAATTCTTCTGATACATCACCTCTACCATTTCAGGCATTGGTAATTTCCCTACATCTACTTCAGTAAAGACTGAAGCAAAGAATTAATTCAGCCTTTCCACTGTGGCCTTATCCTCACTTAGTGCCCCTTTTACCCCTCTATCATCTACGAATGTACTTGAAAAAATTGTTATGTATTTTTGCTTCTACAGCAAGCTTTTTTTCAAATTCTCTCTTTGCCTGCCTTACATCTAACTTGCCAGTGCTTATCTTGTTTCCAGTTTTTTTCATTTGACACCTTTTTCCATGTCCTGAAAGTTGCTTTTTTGGTTAAACAGCCACTCTGAGCTCACCTTTAAACCATGCTGGCAGTTTTTTGGCCTTCCTTCCACCTTTCTTAAAGCATGGAATACATATGGTCTAGGCTTCCAAGATAGTATTTTTAGACAACACCCATGCTTGATGTAAACCTTTAACCTTTGCAGCTGCTCCTTTTAGCTTTTTCTTAACTACTTTCTGCATTTTATCATAGTCTCCCTTTTGAAATTAAAAAGTAGTACTGTGGATTTCCTTGCCATCTTCCCTCCATTTATTAAATCAAATGCGATCATGCTATAATCACTATTGCCAGGTAGCCGCAATACCCTTATCTCTTGCATCAGATCCTGTGTTCCACTAAGGACTAGGTCCAAAATAGCTTCCCCTCTTGTCGGTTCATAAACCAGCTGTTCCAAAAAGCAATCATTTATTTCATCTAGAAACGTTATTTTCCTCGCATGTCCTACTGTGACATTGACCTTGTCAATACCGGGATAATAGAAATCACCCATTATTACTGTGTTATAACTTTTGTTTTCTTCCCTGATTTCTTTTAGCATTTCATCATCCATTCTGGAGGGGCGGATGCTAGTACACCGCCATTGCCATTGCCTTCCCCTTTTTACATGGAATTTCTATCCATAGAGATTCTACAGTGTGTTTTGTTTCTTGCAAAACTTTTATCCTATGTGACTGAATGCACTCTCTAACATAGAGCGTAACCCCCCAAACAATTTGATCTACTCTATCACTGAGATAGAGTAGTTACTCACCTGTAACAGGTGTTCTCCAGGAGCAGCAGGAATCAGTCCTCACATATGGGTGACGTCGGCGCCGACGGAGCCCTCGCGGAGCAATTTCCCCAGCTTTCAAAGAAAGCCTTTGGGAATTGCAGTGCGCATGTGCGGTCCCCTTCCCGCCCAAGGGTGCCATCTTGCTCAGTCTGATGACATAGCTAAAAGACAGCAAAAAAATTAGCAAAAACGAAATGATAGGACTGCAACTCCGAGGGGAGGAGGGAGGGTTGTGAGGACGGATTCCTGCTGCTCCTGGAGAACACCTGTTACAGGTGAGTAACTACTCTTTCTCCAGGACCAAGCAGGAAGTCAGTCCTCACATATGGGACTCCCTAGCTTAAAGCTACCGGAGACCTCAAGCGGAAAAATGAGCTCCCTCTAGCTCAGTAGCACAGAAGGAAGGAATCTTCTCTGAAAACGCCCCCGACCGGTAGCCCAACATCAGGGCCGGAGGGTAGGAGTTGCCTAAACCTCAAAGAGATTATGGAGGACTGCCTGACCGAAAGCACTGTCCCTGCGGGACTCCCTCTCCAGGCAGTAATGGGCCGCAAAAGTCTGGCTTGAAGACCAAGTAGCGGCCCGGCAGATGTCTACCAACGGAACAGAGCGGAGATGAGCCAATGACGCAGCCTTCGCCCTGACACGATGAGCCGTGACTCGACCCTCCAACGAGAGGCCTGCCGCCCCATAAGCCCAGGCGATACAGTCAGCGACCCATATGGACAAAGTACACTTGGAGACAGGTAGCCCCAACTTATTGGGGTCAAAAGAAACGAAGAGCTGAACAGCCCTCCGATGCTCCCGCGTACGGTCAAGGTAGAAGGACAAGGCCCTCCTACAGTCCAGGGTATGCAGGACCATTTCAGCCCGGCTGGTGTGCGGCCTGGGAAAGAAGGTCGGAAGAACCACCTCCTGGTTGAGATGAAAAGGAGAAAACACTTTTGGAAGAAACTTAGGGTGAGTCCGTAAGACTACCCTATTCCTGTAGAACCTAATGTAAGGAGGATCAGACACTAGGGCCTGCAGTTCACTAACGCGCCTAGCAGAGGTAAGGGCTACCAAGAACAAGGTTTTCCAGGAAAGAAAACGAAGAGGGCAGGTAGCCATAGGTTCAAAGGGTGGACAGGTAATCCGCTGCAAGACCACATTCAGATCCCATTCAGGGGCTGGTGGGCGCAAAGGAGGCTTAAGGAGAAGGAGGCCTCGGAGAAAACGAGCCACCAAAGGGTGGTTGGAAAGAGGCCTGCCATCCACCGGTACGTGATGCGCAGAGAGAGCACTGAGGTGGACCCTGACAGAGTTGGACTTAAGGCCCAGATTGGAGAGGTAAAGCAAATATTGCAAGACCACTGCCACCAAGCAGGAGAAGGGATTCTCAGACTGCTGAGCACACCACACGGAGAACCGACGCCACTTAAGAGCGTAGGACTTCCGGGTGGAGGGCCGCCTGGAGGCCAAGACGACCTCTTCCACCTCCCGAGGCAGCAGGAGGGGAGCAAGGACTACCCTTTCAGCAGCCAGGCCATCAGATGAAGGGACCGGAGGTTGGGGTGTAGGAGAGTCCCCTGATCCTGTGACAGGAGATCGGGTTGAAACCCCAGAGGAAGAGGAGTGTCCACTGCCAGCTGCATGAGAAGCGGGAACCAGGGTTGTCTCGGCCACCAGGGAGCCACTAGGATCATCGAGGCTCTGTCTCTGAGAACTTTGAAGAGCGTCCGAGACACCAGTGGCATGGGAGGAAAGGCATACAAGAGGCCTGTGGACCATGGAATCAGAAAAGCATCCGCCGCTACTCTGAGAGGCTGCGGTTGTCGAGAGCAGAATCTGGGAAGCTGCCGGTTCAGGGGACTGGCAAATAGATCCATGGTGGGGAGACCCCACTTGATAAAGATCTGCTGAACCACCAATGGATCCAATCTCCATTCGTGAGATTGGAGGATCCTGCTCAGTTTGTCTGCCAGGTAATTTTCTTGACCTGGGAGATAGACAGCTTGGAGGAGGATGCCGTGAAGGACGGCCCAAGAGCACAGTCTTCGTGCCTCCTGACAGAGAAGGAAGGAGCCTGTGCCTCCTTGTTTGTTCACGTAGAACATTGCAACTTGATTGTCCGTCTGGACCAGCACAGACTGGTGAGAAGTGAGGTGGGAGAAGGCTCTCAGAGCTAGGCGGATGGCTCTGAGCTCCAGGAAGATTATCTGCTGAGCAGACTCCCAAGGAGTCCAGAGGCCTTGAGTACATGTCCCTTGGCAATGTGCTCCCCAACCCAGGAGAGAAGCATCGGTTGTCAGCACCTGAGAAGGCGGAGGAGACTGAAAATCCACTCCCAGCACCAGGTTTGGCAGATGAAGCCACCACCGCAGAGAAGAGACCAGCAGGTTGGATACCTGTACTGAGTCCGCCAGGCTCCCCGTGGCCTGATGCCATTGAGTGCGAAGGCACCACTGAGCAGGTTGCATGTTCAGGCGGGCATTGGGGGTCACATGGACCGTGGAAGCCATATGGCCGAGCAGTCTCAGAAATTGCCTGGCAGAGACCAGGGAATTGCTGCGAAAGTGGCTGGCGAGATCCATGAGCCTGTGTGCTCTGTCTAGAGGCAGGAAGGCCCGCGCCTGAAGTGTGTTCAACCTTGCACCGATGAATTTGAGATTTTGAGAGGGGAGCAAAATGGACTTTGCGAAGTTTATGACAAATCCCAAGTGCTGGAGCAGAGTCACAGTGCGATGAGTGGCCTCTTGGGAAGACTGGGCCCTGATGAGCCAGTCGTCCAGGTATGGAAATACAAAAAGGCCTTGAAGTCTTAGATAGGCCGCCACCACTGCTAGGGATTTGGTGAACACCCTGGGGGCAGAGGATAGGCCAAAGGGCAGTACTCTGTACTGGTAATGATTTCCTCCCACAACAAACCTGAGATATTGTCTGTGGTTTGGATGAATAAGGATGTGAGTATAGGCATCCTTTAGATCTAAGGAGCATAGCCAGTCTCCCTGCTGGAGGTAGGGCAGCAGGATTCCAAGGGTAAGCATCTTGAACTTTTCCCTTGCCAGGAACTTGTTGAGGTTTCGCAAGTCCAGGATGGGTCTGAGGCCTCCTGTTCGTTTTGGTATCAGAAAGTACCTGGAATAAAAGCCTTGACCTCTCAGGTGGTGGGGCACCGGTTCCACAGCCTGTTAATGAAGAAGACTTGCTAACTCCTGAAGGAGTAAGTCCCTGTGCAGAGGGAGTCTTGGAGGCTCCCCTGGAAAGTAGGAGGGAGGTACCTGGTGAAAGTGTAGAAGATAGCCTTTTTGAACTATATGAAGCACCCAGGTATCTGATGTGATGGCTGACCACCTGTGGGCAAAGTGGACCAGCCGGCCTCCTGTGCTGAGAGAAACCAGCGGAGGGGAAGAGGCTATGCTGATGGAGTCAAAACCCCCCACCCTGCTGAGCAGGGGCCGGTGTTGTGGGCTTGGGGGCCTGCTGCCTACGGGACCCATTACCCCATCCCTTGGCCTGCTGACCCTGTTGGGGAGCTGCTGAGGCCTGATAATGAGGGTATTGTTTATAGGCAGCCGCCTTCCTCGGGTAAAAGGGCTTTTTCCCCGAGCCCTTCTTCTTCTGAGAAGGGGCAGAGGTTTTTCTGGACAGCCTAGTCCTGGTCAGAGTCTCGGTCTCGATCTGTGCAGCCTTTTCAGCCATGGGCTTGCCAAAGAGGTTTTCACCTCTGCAGGGGACATCGACCAACTTGTCCTGTACCCATGGCTCGAGGTCGGATGACTGAAGCCAAGCCTGTCGGCGGGCACCGATGCCGGCTCCGGCTACTCGAGCTGATGCTTCGAAGCCATCGTAGGCTGCTCGAGAGATAAACTTCGAGCACTCTCGAATACTAGTGGACAAGGCCTGGAACCTCTGCAAAGGTTCCTCGGAGAGACCAGCAGAGAACCCGACAATTTCTTTTGCCAGGTCTCGGAGATACATGCCCATATAGAGCTGGTAGATCTGGACTCGACAAGCAAGCATAGAGCCCTGGAAGCACTTCCTACCGAGGGAATCCAGGTTCCCGGGAGGCACCGAGGAGTGCATCTTCTGACTCTTGAGTCGATGCATGGCCGATTCCGCCACCATGGAATGGTGCGGTAGTTGTGCCTTTTGGAACCCGGGGCTCTTGCGGACTCGATAAATGGAATCGACCCGCTTGCTTAACACCGGCGCCGATGCCGGGCTCTCCCACATGCGGAAGAGAAGTCACTCCAGCATCGGAGGAACCGGTACAGTAAAGGCCTCCTTCAGGGGAGAGTCATACTGGAGGGCATCGAGCTCTTCGGCTCGAGGCTCCTCCTCGGGATCCGCGGGGAATGCCAAGGCCTTGGCCATATCCCGCACGAAGTCCGAGAACCGGGTGTCCTCCGGGGGGGACCGTCTCTGAGGTTCGGACTCGGGCGAGTCCGATGGATGCACCGAGTCAGAAAAGTACCAGGTAACTCTTCGTCCTCCGTTTCCCAGGCTGACTCCTCGGAGGAGGAATCGAGCGGCTCCGGTCGGGCGGGCACTGATGCCCTCCGCCCCGACGCCGAGGGTGTCGGCGTCGACGACCTCGGTCCCGAACGGGAGGCCGAGGGAGACCGCAACCGAGGATCGACTCGAGCTCGCATGGACTCGAGGATCGGCTCGGTCTCCGGGGTCGACTTGGACGTCGACGTCCCGGTGGCCGGGGCAGATGCACCAGCGAGGCCAGCGATCAATGCCCGCTGCTGGTCCATGAAGGCAGCCAAACTGCTCTCCAAGGCCGTCAACCTGAGTCCGAGCTCAGGAGACCCAGCAGCCCCCGACTCGGCTCCTTCGGAGGTGAGTCCACGAGGACTACAGTACTCACGTGTCCAGGAGACTCCATCTCGAGATGAGGATGTTTCGAAGGCCTCTCCGACTCCGAGGACCCGGGACGGCTATCGGGGCTATGCGACCTGGTCCTCGAGGAACCAGGAGCGTCCACCGACGCCACCCTCGCGGGTTTCTTCTTCCGATGATGTTCCCGGGCAGAAGACCCTCGCTCAGAGGAATTCCGACGATGCTCAGGACCGGAGTCCCGGGACGTCGAAGCCTCTGACGAGGTCCGGGCCCGGCCGGACGCGGAGTCAGAGAAGATTCGTTCTTTTTGATGCTGCCGACTCCTCAATGCTTTTGAGGACATCTTGCCACATGGACCACAGATCATCGGGTCATGATCGGGTCCGAGGCAGCGGAGGCAGCAGTCGTGTGTGTCGGTAAGAGACATAAGTTTCTTACAACGATCACACTTTTTAAACCCGCTGGCAGCCATTGGGGGAAAAAGGGCCCCTGCGAGGTCAAAAGACAAGGCTGCCAGTGAAAAAGAAAAAATGGCGTGAACGCTTGTCACGAAGAACAAAAAACTGAAAAATAAAGAACGGACCCGAAACCAGCGTAACGGGTCTGGGCAGGAAAAAGATCCGGTGTCGAATCGAGAAAAGAATAGGAAATAAAATCAACTTTTTCTGCGGTGATCACAAACAGCGTCTGTAGGGCTCCGCGGAAAAAAGAACACTGAGCAAGATGGCACCCTTGGGCGGGAAGGGGACCGTGCATGCGCGCTGCAATTCCCAAAGGCTTTCTTTGAAAGCTGGGGAAATTGCTCCGCGAGGGCTCCGTTGATGCCGACATCACCCATATGTGAGGACTGACTTCCTGCTTGGTCCTGGAGAAATAGTTTCTACTTAGGTATTTCGGTATTTCATTGGTTGTCCTCATTCCACCAGGTCTCTGAGATGCCAAATATATCTAACATTTCATTTAGTGGTATAGGGCCCGATATTTGAAAAGCTACAGAGAAGAGCCACCAAAATGGTAAAGGGGATGGAAGAATACCCCTATGAGGAGAGGCTAAAAAGGTTAGGGCTCTTCAACCTGGAAAAGAGACGGCTGAGGGGAAATAGGATAGAGGTCTATAAATTAATGAATGGAGTGGAATGGGTAAACGTAATCAATAGTTTATGCCATCAAAATATAGAAAGACTAGGGGACATGCAATGAAGCTACAGTATAACCTATTTAAGACTAATAAGAGAAAATATTTTTTCACTCAACACGTAATCAAACTCTAGAATTCGTTACCGGAGGATATTGTAAAAGCTGTTAGTGTAGCTGGGTTTAAAAAAGGATTGGACAAGTTCCTGGTGGAAAGGTTCATAAACCATTATTAAAGGGGACCCGAGAAATCCACTGCTTGCGATAATACAAGCATTGTGGAACCTGTGTCCTTTGACGAAACTGCTAGGTACTTGTGACCTAGATTGGCCACTGTTGGAAACAGGATATTGAGCTTGATGGATCTTGGTCTGACCCAGTATGGCTTATCTTATGTTTTTATGTTCTTAAACCACCTTGGTGTGAGAGGGTTTTATAACACCTGAAGGACAGGTACTAGCTACAGGTTCACTTCCTGCCCACACCAAGGTAATTCTTTCCTTGCATGTCACCTCTCTCCTCCATGGCAACAGAGAGGCTGACTGGAGATGGGACTTTAGTACTATGTTCCTGTAGGTCTCATCTATATACCTCTCTTTCTTCCTCAGCTCTTCCAAGTCTGCTCCTCTAGCCTGCAGATATTGGAGTCATTCCCTGAGACCAAAGAGCTCCTTGCACCTAGTACACATGTAAGGGCTCTCACCAACTGGGAGAAAATCGTACATGTGACTGGATAGCCTCCATCTTGCTGCTGGATGGCTGTCTGCATCTTAGTTTTCAGATTTATTTAGATATTTAAGTTATTTACTTAAAGTTCCTAGGACCAGGGGTCTCCAACTCGTCCTGGAGGGCTGCAAACCAGTCAGGTTTTCAGGATATCCCTAATAAATATGCATGAAATATATTTGCATGCACTGCCCCCATGGTAGTCAAATTTATTTCATGCATATTCATTAGGGATTTCCTGAAAATTTGACTGGTTTGTGACCCTCTAGGACTGGAGTTGGAGATCCCTGTGCTAGGGATACTTTATCTTTATTAAGTTTCTTGCTATACCGCTCCTTCGGGAACCACAAGGGCAGTTTACAATAAAAGCAAAATACAGAAATGGCCGAAAAAGGCCAGAAGCAGAAAAGAACTACAATTCTTGACAGAAGAGCAGCAATCACACTAGAGGAAGGGGAGAGAGATGTGGAGAGAAAGGAGAAGATAGGTCGGGTAAGGAAAAGAGCTAGTTAGAGGGGGCCGACGGGAGGAAGATGAGCTTTAAGGAGTGTCCTAAACTTAGGGTATGATTGTTCCTGAAGAGGGGGAGAGGAAGAGAGTTCCAGAGGGACGGTGCTAGGAAGAAAAATGCCGAATTGCGAGTTTGTTCTAGGTAAGCATCGACTGGGGAAGGAATCTCCATGCGGTTGATGTGTATGGAGTGGAGGCTGCAAGTCACCAGACGGAACTGTAGAGAATCGGCCAGGTGTTTTGGGGTGCAGGTGTAAAGGTCTTTGTGAGTTAGAATTAGGAGTTTGAAGATAACACATTGGGGATCAGATAACCAATGAAGTTGAATCGGGTGGGCGTGATGTGGCTTTAACAGGTGGCATGAGATATGATGCAAGCAGCGCCATTTTGGACCATCTGCAGGCGATGGATTTGGTAGTGAGGAAGACTGGAAAAAATGATTTTAAAATAATCGATGCGGGAAGCTACCAAAGAAAGGAGAAGAGTGGTGAGAGAGGAAGGGGATAGAACATTGCTAACTGCTCTAATTTGATGAAGAAAGAAGAAAGAACAGAACGTGAGGGCAGAAATGTGGACATGGAAAGACATCTCTGGGTCTAGTATCACACCCAGTTAGTGAAAGGAAGATACCAGGGGGATTGGGCTGCCGATGAGTGTACTTGTATCAATACAACTATATCTAATAAGTTTAGGGGAGTTTGTTCACCTCAAGGGTAATTAATTTCAGGGCCTTAATTAATCTATTCCTGATGAGGATAACCGGCTGAACCTGAAAGAGAATTTGACTACCTCTTTCCTTTTAATAGGTTTAAGAGCCTATAAATCTTAGATTATGGGTGGTGCACTTAGTAAAAGCTGGCTTGCTACACAGTGCCCTGACCTGTGCTTCTATGGTAATCTCTTAACAGTTTCCTGGGTGATTCACACAGCCCTTGGTTTGATAGAGAGAGCCTTTCAAATTGTACCTTTTATCTGTCACATGGCTTTAACACCTATTTAAAATAATTTCACAGTCCTCTTGCCTCCTAACTGGAAGGCCTCTTTGTAAAAGTCTCTAGAAACAACTTATTTCTTTCTACTCAAGGAGTATTTACCCTATTCTATCTTCTGTGCTAAGCTATACTCTGATTTTGATTTAAATGAAAAGCTCTCTGGTGGTACTAAGCCTGAATGACTTAAAAATAATGAATTCTAAAATACAAAGGTATATCAACGTTAACCTATGAATCTCCTTTTCCCCAAGATTTAGAGAATTTCCCAGCAGGTAAATACTTAGAAGTGCAGATTTCTTTCCAGAAGTAGCAGTCCCTTTTGGTAATTCTTCAAGGCAAACACAGAGGATCTCTAAAGGAAAAGGGATTGTAGAGCTTATGGAAGGGTAGACTGGATAGACCATATGGTCTTTATCTTCATCATTTTTCTGTATTTCTATGAAGCAGGTGAAAGAGGGTAGCAATTGGGGAGGTGAAAGGGGAAATGGAAGGCTGGATGGGGGTATGACACAAACATAGAAACATGTCAGCAGAAAAAGACCATATGGTCTATCTAGTCTGCAGGTCCTTTGTTCCTTTAGAGATTTTCTGTGTTTGTCCCATGCTTTCTTGAATTCAGATCCTGTCCTTGTCTTTACTATCTCCACTGGCAAACTATTCCACGCATCTACCACTCTTTCCGTAAAGAAATATTTCCACATATTACTCCTGAGTCTATCCCCTTTCACCCTCATACTATGCCCCCTCATTACAGAGCTTACTTTCAATCGAAAACCTTGCCTATCTTTAAGGCGCAGAGGGCTAAGTGGGTAGCATTGAAATCGCTGCTACCCACTTAGCCCTTTCCTCCACCCCCGCTCCACCCCGGAACGCCCCTGACATGCCCCAATGCTAACCTCATAGCATCTGGGCATGTTAGGGACTTAACCAGGATTTTATAAAGGCACTACCCTTTTAGGTGCCTTTGGAAAATCTCGTTTAAGGCATTTACATAGGTAACTAGGATATTTACCTTTGTAAATGCCTTTGAAAATCGGGCCCTTAATCTTTAATTGGTCATGGTCTGTGTTTTCTTTGTGCAGCCAAGATAAAGGATTCTGTTAACATGTAATCCTTTCTGGTGCAAGAGATAAGGGTATTGGGGCCACTTGGCAATTGTGATCATAGCACGATCGCATTTGATTTAATAAATGAAAGGACAGTAAGGAAAACCGTAGTACTCCCATTTAAATTTGAAATGGGAGACTATGATAAAATGAGGAAAATACTTAACAAAAGACTAAAAGAAGCAGCTGCAAAGGCTAAAGATTTGCATAAACCGTGGACATTGTTTAAAAATACTATCTTAGAAGCCCAGAACAGATGTATACGATGCTTTAAAAAAAAGTGGAAGGAAGGCCAAAAAACTGCCAGCGTGGTTTAAAGGTGAGGTCAGAGAGGCTGTTGTGGCCATAAAAGCATCTTTCAGGAAATGGAAAAAGGAGTCAAATGACAAAAACGGGAAACAGCATAAGCATTGCCAAGTTAAATGCAAGGCATTGTTAAGGCAGGCAAAGAAAATTTGAAAAATAGCCTGCAAAAATGCATAATAAAACTTTTTTCAAGTACATTCATAGCAAAAAACCTGTGAGACAGTCAGTTGGACCATTGGATGATAGAGGAGTAAAAGGGGCGCTAAGTGAAGACAAGGCCATAGTGAAGAGACTGAATAAATTCTTTGCTTCGATCTTTGCTGAAGAAGATGTAGGGAATTTGCCCGTGCCTGAAATAGCATATAAAGGTGATGTATCGGAAGAATTGAAAGAACTATCGATAAACCGGGAAGATGTACTACAACTATTTGATAAACTGAAGAGTACCAAATCACCTGGATCAGATGGTATACATCCAAACATACTGAAAGAACTGAAATATGAGATTGCAGACCTATCTGTGAACTATCATTAAATCAACTGTGGTACCTGATGAGTGGAGAATGGCCAGTGTAATGTCAATATTTAAGAAGGGCTCCAGGGATGATCTGGAAAACTATAGACCTGTGAAACTGATGTCAGTACTGGGCAAAATGGTAGAAACCATGATAAAGAGTAAAATTACAGATCATTTATATAGTCATGGTTTAATGGCAGAAAGCCAACATGGATTTAGTCAAGGAAAGTCTTGTCTTACTAATCTGTTATATTTTTTGAAGGTGTCAACAAAGAGGTAGACAAAGGTGAGCCAGTTGATAAAGTGCAGCTGGATTTTCAGAAAGGCTTTGAAAAGATCCCTCATGAGAGACTTAGCAAAATTAAAATGTCATGGGATTGGAGGCAATGTAGTACTGTGGATCAGAAACTGGTTAAAAGATAGAAGGCAGAGAGTAGGGTTAAATAGCCAGTTTTCACAATGGAGAAAAGTAAATAGTGGAGTACCCCAGGGATCTGTGCTGGGCCTGCTGCTTTTTAACATATTCATAAATGACCTGGAAATGGGAATAACGAGTGAGGTGATCAAATCTGCAGATGACACAACATTTTCAAAATTGTTAAAATCCAACAGGATTGTGAAAAATTGCAAGAGGATCTTGATAAGTTGGAAGACTGGACGTCCAAATGGCTGATGAAATTTAATGTGGACAAGTGCAAAGTTATGCACCTAGGAAAGAACAACCCAAACTTTGGTTACACGATGCAAGGTTCCACATTAGGAACAACCACCCAGGAAAAAGATTTAGGCATCATTGTGGATAATACATTGAAACCCTCCATCCAGTGTGAAACGGCAGCCAAGAAAGCAAATAGAATGCTAGGAATCATGAAGAAAAGAATGGAGAATTAAACCACAAATATAATAATGACCATATCTTATAAAGGATATAGCAGAATTTGAAAAGGTACAGAGAAGAGCAACTAAATTGTTAAAGGGGATAGAAAGATACCCTTATGAGGAGAGGCTTAAAGGCTTGGGGCTCTTCAACTTGGAAAAGAGACGGCTGAGGGGGGATATGATACAGATCTATAAATTAATGAATGGAGTGGAATGGGTAAAGGTAGATTGGGTTGTTTATGCCAATGGATAGTCACAACAAAACAAATTGCACAACAAAACATAGTGCTGGAAGATGAGACCCCCAGGTTGGAGGGCACTGAAGTCACTACTGTGGAGGAGCTGAAGACTTTTCAGAGTAAAGTCAGTGTTTATGATGTGGTTGGATCAAAGCTCTCGGGATGTCTGACTGCTGATCTAGCTGCGCATGAAATGAGAGAAGCTGCAAAGATGTCTTACATATTGGGACATGGAATGAACAAAGCATAAATCAAGGGATGTTGGAGGTGGTCAAGAATGAAATGGAATACATAAGAACATAAGATATGCCATACTGGGTCAGACCAAGGTCCATCAAGTCCAGTATCCTCATAAGTACCTAGCAGTTTCCCCAAAAGATACAGGTTCCACAATGATTGTATTGGATCAAGTAGTGATATCCCGGGTCCCTTTAAATGGTTTATGGATCTTTCCTCCAGGAACTTGTCCAAACCTTTTTTAAACCCAGCTACACTAACAGATTTTACTACATCCTCCAGTAACAAATTCCTGAGTTTGGTTACACGTTAAGTGAAAAAATATTTTCTCTTATTAGTCTTAAATAGGTTACCCTATAGCTTCATTGCATGTCCTCTAGTCTTTCTATATTCTGATGACGTAAACAATCGCTCTACGTTTACCCGTTCCACTTCATTCATTAATTTATAGACCTCTATAATATCTCCCCTCAGCCGTCTCTTTTCTAGGTTGAAGAGCTCTGACCTTTTTAGCCTCTCTTCATAAGGGTATCCTTCCATCTCCTTTACCATTTTGGTGACTCTTCTCTGTACCTTTTCTAATAATGCTATATCCTTTTTAAGATACGGCAACCAGAACTGCACACAATATTCAAGATGCGGTCGCACCATGGAACAATACAGAGGCATTATAATATGCTTTGTTTTATTTTCCATTCCTTTCCTTATGATACCTAGCATTCTATTTGATCTCTTGGCTGCTGCTGCACACGTACAACTCGATTTGTTGGCTGTCAGCGAACTGAAATGGACTGGCATCAGGCACTTTGCATCTGATGATCACATGGTCTACTCTGCTGGAAATAAAAGACAAAGAAGAAATGGTGTTGCATGTATAATCAAGAAGAAACTGGCAGGAACTGTAATGAAATACTGTATAATGCAATCAGTGAATGCTCAATTTCTATTCATCTATGAGGAATGCCCATTAACACAACTATAATTCAGGTATATGCCCCAACAACAGCTGCAGAAGAGGATGAAGTTGATGTGTTCTATGAGGATGTACAAGCTGAAATTCACAGAACATGTAAACAGGATATCCTGATAGTCGTGAGTAACTGGAATGCAAAAGTTGGCATCAAAGAAGAATGCAAAGTGGTTGGAAAATATGGACTTGGCAACAGAAATGAAGCTGTAGAAACACTAATAGAATTCTGCAAGACCATAGAAACATAGAAACATAATGGCAGAAAAAGACCACATAGCCTGTCTAGTCTGCCCTTCCATATCAACCACTACAACACTCCCTTTTTTTCCTTTAGAGATCTTCTGTGTTTGCCCCATGCTTTTTTGAATTCAGATACTGTCCTCATCTCCAGCACCTCCACTAGGAGACTATTCCACACATCTACCACTCTTTCCATAAAGAAATATTTCTGCATCTTACTCCTGAATCTATCCCCTTTCACCTTCATCCTATGTTGCCTCATAGCAGAGCTTGTTTTCAATCAAAAGAGGAGGTCCTACTGTGCATTTATACCATGGAGATATTTAAACGTCTCAATAATATCACCTCTATCCCGCCTTTCCTCTTAAGTATACATATTACGATCCTTAAGTCTGTCCTCATATGCATTATAATGAAGACTATTAACCATTTTAGTAGCCACCCTCTGTACCAACTCCAGCCTGTTTATATCCTTTTGAAGGTGCGGTCTCCAGAATTGCACACAATACTCCAAATGAGGTCACACCAAAGACACAGATCTAGTCTTCTCAAACACATTCTTTGAGCAACACAAGCAGCAACTGTAAACATGGAATGCACAAAAATCAAATTGACGAAATCTGTCGAAGTCAATGATGGAAAAACTCTATAACATCAACAAAGACAAAATCTGGAGTGACTGTGGTATGCAAACTCAAGCAAAAGTTGAAAAAGAGCAAGCCACTCATGAATGTAGCAAAATATAACTTTGAGAATATACCACTGGAATTTAAAGACTGCCTGCAAAACCGATTTGCTGCTTTAGATACAAATGGCAGAGCTCCAGAAGAGTTATGAGATGACATCAAGAAGGTTGTGTTGGGAGAAAGTGAGAAGTCTCTACAAAAGGTGATAAAGCAAAAACAGCCAAAATGGATGACCAAACAAACTCTGAATATTGCCCGAAAACGCAGAGAAGTTAAAGCTAGAGGAGAAAGAGAGACAATCCCAGAACTCATATATTTCCAATGTACAGCAAGACAAGACAAAGAAAAGTACTAAAATGATGCATGCAAGGAAATAGAATCAGAAACATTTAGAAGAAGAACAAGAATGGCTTTCCTAAATCTACGAGAGTTAAAGAAAAAATTCCAGCCTCAAATTGGAAGATCAAGGATCCATGTTGAAGATCAAGGAAAGGTGGAAAGAATATATAGAGTCATTATACGATAAAGATCAAGCGAACCAACAGCCATTTCAACCTGTAACTTATGATCAGGAACCATTGGTGATGAAAGAAGAAGTCGAAGCAGCATTGAAAGCCTTATCAAAGAACAAAGCACCAGGCATTGATGGCATTCCCATTGAAGTATTACAGCAATCGAATGCAGCTGTTGCCATAATTACAAGGCTCTTCCAGGAAATTTGGAAGACAACATCTTGGCCAACTGACTGGAAAAGATCTGTGTTTATAGCAATACTATAGACAAGTGATCCAACTGACTGTGGAAATTATCATACAATCTCTCTGATCCCACATGCCAGCAAGATTCTACTCAAGATTATTCGTCAGAGACTACAACGATACCTGGAACAAGAACTGCCTGAAGTGCAAGTACAATACAGGAAAGGGCAAGGAATGAGAGACATCATTGCGGATATGAGATGGATCCTTGAAAAAGCAAAAGAATACCAGGATATCTATATGTGTTTTATTGACTACAGTAAGGCTTTTAACTGAGTAAACAATGAGAAACTCTGGGCCACATTAAGAAGCATGGGTGTACCAGAACACCTGATAGTTCTCTTGCGCAACCTTTACATTGATCAAGAAGCAACAGTTCGAATGGAATAAGGAGAAACAGAATGGTTTAAAATCAGCAGAGGTGTACAACAAGGCTGTATACTTTCCCCCTACCTGTTTAATTTATATGCCGAACAAATCACCAGAGAAGCAGGACTGTATGAAGACAACCGAGGTATGGAAGACTCATCAACAACCTTCTCTATGCTGATGATACCACATTATGGTTGAAAGTGAAGACAACCTGAAACATTTACTTCTCAAGATCAAGGAACATTGTCTTAAAATGAGCCTGCACTTTAATCTGAAGAAGACAAAGATCCTGAGAACTGGCAAAATCAATACGATCATCGTTGATGGAGAAGAAATTGAAATAGTTGACAACTTTAACCTACTTGGATCAACTATCAATAAAGAAATGACAAGCAGTCATTAGGGGCACTAAGAGGCGACAAGGCGTTAGCGGAGAGACTGAATGAATTCTTTGCTTTGGTCTTTACTGAGGAAGATGTAGGGATGTTACCAATGACTGAAGTGGTATTTAAAGATGCGGAAGAATTGAAGGAAATATTGATACATCGGGAAAGATGTATTACAACTATTAGATAAACTGAAGAGTAGCAAATCACCTGGGCCGGATGGTATACATCCAAGAGTGCTGAAAGAACTGAAATATGAGATTGCAGACCTGCTATTAGCAATCTGTGAATTTTCATTAAAATAATCTGTAATACCTGAAGATTGGAGGATCACCAATGTAACACCAATTTTTAAAAAGGGTTCCAGGGGTGATCCGTGAAACTACAGACCGGTGAGCCTGACTTCAGTAGCGGGAAAAATGGTAGAAACCATCATAAAGAACAAAAGTACTCAGCATGTAGATAGTCACAACCTAATGGGAGACAGCCAACATGGCTTTAGACAAGGAAGATCTTGTCTTACTAATCTATTATGTTTTTTTGAAGGAGTGAATAAACAGGTGGACAAAGCTGAGTCAGTTGATATAGTGTATCTGGACTTTTAGAAAGCCTTTGACAAGGTCCCTCATGAGAGACTTTTGGCAAAACTAAAGAGTCATGGGATAGGAGGCAGTGTACTGTGGATCAGGAACTGGTTAAAAGATAGAAAGCAGAGGGTAGGGCTAAGTGGTCAACTTTCCCAATGGAGAAAGGTGAATAGTGGTGTACCCCAGGGATCTGTGCTGGGTCCGCTGCTTTTTGACATATTCATAAATAACCTGGAAAAGGGAATAACGAGTGAGGTTATCAAATTTGCAGATGACACACAACTATTTAAAGTTATTAAAACCCAAGAGGATTGCTGAAAATTGCAGGAGTATCTTGATAAATTGGAAGATTGGGCATAAAAATGGCAGATGAAATTTAATGTGGACAAGTGCAAAGTTATGCACCTAGGGAAGAACAACTCAAACTATGGTTACACGATGCAAGGTTCCACATTAGGAACCACCACCCAGGAAAAAGATTTAGGCGTCATTGTGAATAACATTTTAAAACCCTCGGCCCAGAGTGCAGCGGCGGCCAAGAGAGCAAATAGAATGCTAGATATCATAAGAAAATGAATAGAAAATAAAACAAAAGTTCTTATAATGCCTCTATATCGTTCCATGGTGAGACTGCACCTTGAATTTTGTGTGCAATTTTGGTCGCCGTATCTTAAAAAGGATATAGCGTGTCAGACAGCTGCCTGGGTGAGAATCTTCACAGTCTTGGCAAGTGCATATATCTATATGATTTGCAAGGGATTGTGGGCAATGTAGTTCATTCACACCAGACACAGCTGCTGACAATAATTTAGTTGTGCTCAAGTGTTAAAGCCAATAAGATATTTATTTATGGGGTTATTTCTCCCAACACAGATATGCTTGGTAGCACATAAATCAGGTTACTTGCTTCCAGTGTTTAACTTGGAAAAACAAAATCAAAATCAGGAAAACAACATTCAAACTTGTCAGGCATTAGCTAATGTTTTCTTAGCATATATCAAACAACAAACGAAAAGCCACAAAGAAAGAAAAAAACTGTTCTTTCCAGGTTAACTTCTGATAACTTCCCACATAGATTCAGAAGTGATTCTCTCCTAGCTCACAAGCAATTAGGTAAGGCTCAATTGCTAGTAGTTATCCAGCTGAAACCCCTTAGCTGGCTTGCTTTCTACTGTGTGGGTCAAATCCTGCTTCAGGAGCTTTTCTGAGTAGATTAAAGAACAAGTTTGTATTTCTTTGTGATGGTTGCTGTACTTTATAACAGAAAATCACCAAAGGAGTTTGGACAGAGAGCAGTCCGTATAAACACATTCTTCATTCCCCCTTCTTCAACAAGCATGGGTTCAATATCATGGATTGGCATAGATGAATCTCTCAATGGAGCACTTTCAGGAGAATACTTGTTTCCCTGCTGTCTTTCAAGGTTATAGCTAGGGCATAGATCAGTGTTCATGCCTGAGCTTCCATTGCTGTTAGAGTTCCTCTCTATATAGCCTGGCCAGTATGTAGTCCAGTTCTTATGTCCAGCCTTCCAATCCAGATCCCTGGACACTGGATCTCTCTTCACATACCTTCTGGCACGGGTCTTAGGGTCCCTTCCACGTGTAGCCGTCTCTCTCACAGGTACCGTCTGGAGATTCCTAGCTCTGCAGCACCATTCCTCTGGCTTTCCCCAGTCCAATGGTGTATGCTGGCCCTTGAAATGCCTCCCAGTATACGTATTGCTCTGGACTCTTCTAGACCTCTCAAAGGCTTTTCTCTTCCTTCTTCCAAAGGGTTTCTTTCCCTCTCTGTCCGTCCGGTTTGGCTTCTGCTTCTGATGATCCTTCAGATGAAACTGATGAAGCTCATGCTGATTCTCAGGATAATGAGGATGACTCTCTGTAGAATAAACTCTACCTAGATGAGTGCTTCCCCCTAACACAGCGCAGCTGTGCTGAATCAGGCCCTGCCCTTTGAGATGAGTGCTTAGGGATTACCTCATAGCCCTCCTGATTGAACACACGTTTCCCCACTTCAGCTCCTCTAATGGCTGTTGGAAACCTGGTGTATTCTGGGACTGGTAGTCTTTTATGGGAAAATTCTGTTTTCTTATTTCTACCAGAACTGACAGGTTGCTTGTTCAGAGTCACTTCACTTTTTCTATAGCTCCTTCCTGAGCTATGATAAGCTTCCTTATCACAAGCGTTATTAGAAAAGGTTCAGAGGAGAGCCACCAAAATGGTAAAGGGGATGTATATGCCTATGAAGAAAGGCTAAAAAGGTTAGGGCTCTTTAACCTGGAAAAGAGACGGCTGAGGGGAGATATGGCAATATGTTCGATCTGGTGGAGCAATTTCAGAACCATTTCACCAAGGTCAGGGGGTTCCACAGGGATCCTCCCTCTCTGCTTTGTTGTTCAATATATATATGCAACCGATCTGTAAGATCATCCGGTCATTCAATGTAAGTTACATGATTTATGCGGATGATGTACTCCTTTATATGCCTTTTGACCTAAACAAATTAGACCTATCCTCACTGACCAATTGCTTTAATGCCATATCGGAATGGCTCACGTCACAAAACCTCAGGATCCAACATAAGAAGACAGAAGTGCTCTTCATATCGAAGAATCCGAACTTTATCCCTCCACAATACTTGAAGGTGAGAGAAGCTGAACTACAAACAAAGCCCACAATAAGGTACCTAGGTGTTACACTAGATCAAAACCTCGACATGAAGGATCATATAGCCAATACTGTAAGATCAATATACTACAAGATCCGTTCACTCAGACATCTTCGTCCCATACCTGAACCAGAAGATTTCCGTACCATCTTCCAGGCTCTGATCATGCCTCACTTGGATTATGCAAATGTCATTTTACTAGGCCTTCCTCAAGCCACCTTGAACCCCTTACAGCTCACAATGCATAGCGCAGCGAGGGTTCTACATGGGGCATCTAGGAGTGACCATGTGACACCCCTTTTGATGCAGTTACACTGGCTTCCTATTCACGTTAGGATCATCATCAAGACATTGTTAATGACCTTCAAGGCTGTAAACAATCTCTCCTCCACATCTTTAACCGACCTCATCAAACCCATAATCCCGAACAGATCAAGAAGATCAATAGCTGTAAATATGCTCACGATGCCTCGAGAACTCACAAGATGTACCACAACGGCAGCAAACAGGGCTTTCAGTCTCCGTGCTCCAAAACTCTGGAACGCCTTGCCAACAAACATTAGAGCAATTACTAGCCTAATGCAATTTAGAAAGGCCCTCAAACACTACTTATTCCTCAAATACTTCCCAACGATCTCAGAAACATGCCCCTCTCCAAGACCGATAGTGACACCAAATCACCTAGTGAGCCATGATACCGCATGTAGCAAGGTGCCTTATGTCCACTAATTATACATTTTATCTTCTGTAACCTGATGATGTAAATAGTTATATTCGCATGCCAAGTTGGCTATCCTGTTAAGTTTAATTCCCTGTTTTATCCTAGTTTGTAATCCTGTTTTATTGTAAAATCAGATACATGTTTATGTTCAGAATTTTTTTTTCTTCGATGTAAACCGCGCTGATGTCAAATAGTGTGGTATATAAGAAATGTAAAATAAATAAAATAAATAAATAAATATGATAGAAGTCTATAAATTAATGAATGGCGTGGAACGGGTAAACGTAGATCGATTGTTTATGTTATCAGAATATAGAAAGACTAGGGGACATGCAATGAAGCTACAGGGTAAACTATTTAAGACTAATAAAAGAAAATATTTTTTCACTCAACGTGTAATCAAACTCTGGAATTTGTTACCGGAGGATGTAGTAAAGGCTGTTAGTGTAACTGGATTTAAAAAAGGTTTGGACAAGTTCCTGGAAGAAAGGTCCATAAGCCATTATTAAGAAGGGACCCAGGATATCAATGCTTAACCCAGTACAAGCATTGTGGAACCTGTGTCTTTTGGGGAAACTGCTAGGTACGTATGACCTACATTGGCCACTGTTTGAAACAGGATACTGGGCTTGATGGACCTTGGTCTGACCCAGTATGGCATATCTTATGTTCTTATATAAATCCAATGACGCATTGCTCTTGGCAGAATGGCTATGAAGGACCTCGACAAGATTCTCAAGAGCAGAGATGTCTCTCTACATACAAAGATTTGACTTCTTAAAGCCATGATATTTTCAATAACGTCATATGGATGTGAAAGTTCGACAGTGAAAAAGATAGGAAGAAAATCGATGCTTTGAATTATGGTGCTGGCGACGAATACTGTATATACCATGGATTTTCCAAAGAACAAACCAGTCAGTACTAGAGGAGATCAAACCTACACTTTCTTTAGAAGCTTAGATGACAAGACTTTGACTTTCATTCTTTGGACACATAGGGCCCGATTTTCAAGCCTAAGGTGTGGGCCGGATGCAGCACTGACGGAGCTACCCATGGAAGGATGCCATAACCATGTATATCACATTTTCAATAAAGCAGCTGGATTTGAAATCTGACCTAACCGTGCAACGCTAAACGGAGACCTGCAAGGGCTTAATGGGGCACTCATGTAACGCTGATTTTCTAATGCACTGTGCAGCACCGGGAGATGCCACAAACTGCATAAGCCTTTGCAACGGTCGGTCACACCTAGGACAGCAGAAGGCCAGTGGGCAAGCCATGGACTGGCATACGCATGTATTATGAAAAGATGAGAAAGTGGGAAGGCCATCATTCATGCCGTATAGAGGTGTAAACCATGCAGGACCACCAGAGATGCCTCCCATGTGCATAGGTTCAGGATGAGCTACCTGCAATTGACGGAAGAGAAGATCTACCAGCGGTATTAGCTGTATGGTGCCACAATAGAAACATAGAAACATGTCAACAGAAAAAGACCACATGGTCTATCTAGTCTGTCCTTCCATATTTTATTTACATTCTCTTATATACCGTGCTATTCTGCATCAGTGCGGTTTACATTGAACAAACTGAAATTACATTGAACAGGGCATTATAACTTGGAGATAACTATTTTACAGGGAACATGGGCTATGGAGGGTTAAGTGGCTTGCCCAAGACCACAAGGAGCACCTGTGGGACTAGAAACCCCAGTCCTTCTGGCCCAATTGTCCTCTAGTGGGATTTGAACCCCCAACCTTCCGGCATGAAGTACCTTGCCCCAACCACTAGGCCACTCCTCCCACTCCCATATCAACCATAACAATCACAGGGTTGTGCACCATCCTCAGTGGGGACCTGGAGCCATCCACCGCCAGAAGCCAGGCAATGCCAGTGGCAGTGAAGGTTACCATCGCCCTAGGATACTTTGCGACAGGCAGCTACCAACACATCATAGGGGTGACAGTTGGCATCATACAGTCAAGAGCAAGCCACTGCATAAGTACTGTCACCAGAGCCCTGATGTGGCAAATGCATTACTACATTGCCTTCCCCAGGAAACCACAGGAGTGACATGAGACCATGCAGTCAATCGCTTTATTTATTTAACAGGTTTTATATACTGCTTTATCATCAGTTTAAAGCGGTTTACATATAACAGTTATATCAACGAGCTTACAACTTGGAAGGTTACATGGGGTATAAAGAATACATTTAAATTATCAACTATATATAGTTACACTGATGTCTTTAGAGTTTAGTATGTTGAGATATGGGAGAATATTATTATGTTGATGAGGAGTGGTATGGCATTGCAGGATTCCTCTCTGTGCTTGGCAGCATTGACTACACACATATTGCTCTGAGGGCACACAGGCAGGATCAGAGGGCCTACCAGAACAGACACAACTATACCTCAGAGAATATGCAGGTGGTGGTGGATGCCATCATGACCATCATCAACGTGTGTGCACAGTACCCAGGGTCCTTTGTACTTGGTCAGTCGAGCCTGGGACAGGCAATAGTTGGTGGGCACTTTGGTGATGCCTGGTTGCTAGGTGAGTATATACATCTGTGAGCTCCCAGACACGTATACAACCCACAATCTTGCTGACAGCACGCATCAATATGGAGCACGAAGCAGAGCAAAGGTTGGCTGCATGTTGCGCAGCCACATGGCAGCAGCCCATGTGCCCACGTCCACATCCACCCCATCCCAACCTGCAAGCCACACCACACTCAGCACATGTGCAATGCCTATGTGTTCAGCTCCCATTGTCCCCACAGGTGACCATGGATATCTCCTCCGGATATGGCTGCTGACACTACTGGCACACAGTCAGAAAACGTGGTATGGAAAACCAAGGAGTAAAATATATCAGAGAACTTTATTTGTCTTGCCAATAAAACCCGACACAGGCTGTGTTTCGTTTAAAACTTCATCGGGGTAAAAGGCAAACTAGGGTCGAGAGAATAAAACAGATAAAACATCACAAACAATATACAAATCAATATCATAAAACTAAATAAAACATAATTATAAAAAATGATAACAAGTAAAAACATTTAAATATATATCAAATTATATAACCAAATTAAAAATGTTGGAACACTATAATGAAATAACTCACTACATTATATAGCAAACGATAGTATAATGTAAACAAGAATATCTGAAAAAATGAATATTTAAAAAGGTAAATAGATAAATAGACATTGCAAATCAGGATAAAAAACTATAAATGAACTATGAAATTGTACAAAATAAATTAAACACATATGATGTCATGCATTAAAACTAGAGTGTGACAATAAGGGGAAGGGAACCATTATACATAAAAGTATAACACAATCTTTGTTTACCTCATCGATGAAATAAAATTCTTGTGCTAAACAAATGGTGGGCATAAGGAGAGAAAAAAGAGAAGAAAGGAGTGAGCCTGAAGGGGAGAATTAATTGTATCAAGAAATAAATCACATAAAAACTTCTGAAAAAACAAATTGGGGAAGCATAAAAGGTAGGGCAAATCATACAAAAAGGAGAAAGGCCCAAAAAAACCCTCCTTAAGACCAAAAAAAGAAGAGGAGGCAAGAGACCAGTAAAAATAAAAATAAAAAAGAGGGCTATACATAATAACCTCGTGTATAAAATGGTATATTATCATTGGCCTACTAAACTGATCGTAGACAGACCTCTAAAAACAAAAAACAAACGAAAATGACCCCCACATTACTTATAGAGCTTATCCATAGAAGGCAAAGTGAAAAATAAAGACCGAAACGCAAATCTTTCAAATAAACTTTTTACTCACGACAACAGGACTCAAAGAGCCAACCACTAGCTTTCAATAGCTAAAACATAAATAAAAGTAACGTTAAAAATTTAAAAAGTGCTGAAACGGTACAATAAATGCAATGCCAAAATATTACTGGTAATTGTCAAAAAACGCTGGAGGAAGCTGCTAACAATCCAAACACTCTGAAGGAAAAAATCAAGCAAAATTACCTTAACATCTGAAGGCTCGAAACACTTCAAAGATCCTTGTGTTAAACAAAAGAGGGGGGGTAAATTTCATACCACTGATACAAAGCAGACCACCGTGAAACAACAGCTGCTTTCACTTTCAGTTTGTTAAAACGCCCGCACATGTGCGCTGGGTTAAATACAGTCTAAACGTGACGTAAAAGAAGGAGTGACGACATATCCCTAAATGGGGATCAAACTACAAAACTTAATATGTCAAAATCGGTCCTTTCTGTAAACCAAAATCTCAGTTAAATAATAACACCGGCACATACACCATCAATTCGTGAAAAAAACAACGATAGTGCTGGGTTGAAAAACGGCAGACTGTAACATAACCATATTCATCATTAAAAAATTGTAAAATATATCTAATAAAGGTGTTACCCACCTATATATTCCCAGAGGCATAAAAGCATGGGAGATTCAGTGGGGCCTCTTCTTAAATAGCAAGGGTGTCTCAAGCAGGTGTTGAAATGCCCCCTGGGATTTGTAGTCCCACAAGCTAATCAAAAACGTGCAGTTGCAGTCGAGTAGCCAGGCTTCAAAAGAGGTCTTTTTATTTACCCGTCCCGGGTGAATTCTTAGCACTTATAAACAAAGGACAAAAACCATACTTCTGGTTTGAAATAAAGACAAAACTACTACAACCAAAAATGAATGCTTGTATCTTCAGCAAATAAACAAAGATATTGCAAAACAGTCCTTATTCTCAAAAATAAGCAGTTTCTTCACTCCTGTTCCATTAAACAGATTCCCTCTCTGGTTAGTTCAGCAGAGTGAAGAAATGTCATCAGAAAAGGTCAATGTACAATCCATATAGCACTCAGCAGGAGTTTCATCACAATAATCACATTGCATGTCCTCATAAGCTTCCCCAGAGCTATCTTCTATTGGATTGTAGTTTAGGCTAGTTTTAAAGAATCCCTCTTCTCTATTCAGAGGGCTCCTCTCCTCCTCACTACCGTAGTAGAATGGGAGGTTACCACACAGTGCAGAGTTTCCTTCCTGAGAGCCACACACTTTTGGGTAAGTGTAGGAAAAACTCTGTCTTTCAAGTTCCCCTCTATTACAAGGAATAAGCCTACCTTCTGGCTTGGTTTTCACGTAACTTCTAAGCACAGGAAACTTATCGGTGCTTCTCTCAAATGAAAGCTTTTCACTGCCTTTCTCTTTCCATTTCTCTTTGGGCACAAAAGTATCCTCCTGATAAAAGCTTTTGCCCTCTTGGTACCTTTTCTTAGGAAGATTCTTACTCACAGCTTTTTCCAGCCTGCCCTCAGAAATACCTCCGTGGCTCCAACCACTGGGCTTTTGTTCAGTCCTGCACTGCTCCCTGAAACAAATCCTTGGTATTCTGTCCTGGGTTTCTTCCTTTAGAATTCTGTGGGAATTTCCCTGTGAAGCTCTGACCTCGTGTCCAGCTCTCTGGTTAGCTTCCCAGCCAACTCCTTCCTCCTCAGCTTCTACGTTGGCTCCTGCCTTGGCTCTAACTCTGATCAAAGGTGAGTGATTTTTAACTACGTCACTCTTGGTGTTTCTCTGAGCCTTGCCTCTCCTCAGCTGTCCCTCATTACCTAATGGGCTATGAGGTAATCTATTACTAGGGCGTGCTCTTACACCTGGTACTTCAGTTTGTGTTGGTTGCTCATAGCAACCCTGATCCATGTGCTCTAAGCTGTCACTATTAGAAGTGCTCTGCTCAGTTTTTCCTATTTCCATAGGTATTATTTGATCCACCTCATGACAAAGGAAATGGACTAGCTCAATTGAAAATAAAACAATATGAAAACTTAAAATAAACGACAGAAGCCCGCAAAAATGGGGGCGGGAGGAAGGGGGGAAAAGGGGAGAGAGAGAGAGGATGAATAAAGCTCCTGGGTTATATCATAATGAAGAAGGTTTTATTAAGTGTTCACTAGATTTAATGATTTTATTGATCACTACTGCGAATGAGAAATCAGAATTACTGAAAAGTGATTTAGATGGGAAATTAGGTGCCCTTAAGAGTGTGATAAGAACTTTGGGAAGGTACATATAGATTATGAGAGAAATATTGAACTCTTTAAGAAAGAGGTAAAAAATAAAAAAGTCGACAAGTTTAAAACAGACGAGGATGACTATAAAGTGGGTTATGTGTATTACTGGAGTAAGAAAGTAGATAGTGATAGGTTATGGTTTAAGAAAAGACCTTCTCTTTTTGACCGTAAAGATAGTATTGCACAAGACCCCGTTTTAGATCAGTCCCCCGGACCTAAGAAGAGGAGAAGTAGGAGTGAGTCTGTAGAAGGGTTTGACCCCTATTTTCCACACACAAGAATAAATCTCACATAGCACGTGAGCAAGATAATGATCTGAATAAGGATCTTTTTTTCAACATGGACAAATTTTGGAAGGGAGGTGGTCGAGACCATTCACGCTCCTGTCAAGCACATTTAGATCAAGATTTACATCATATCCAGCATCGAGACAGGACATACAATTGGTTTTCTCCCCATCAGGATCAAGACAGATCACGGACTCAACCTCCGGTGACAAATCAGGATCGATATTACAATCAGGATCAGGATCGAATATACAATCAGTATCCACCTCCTCGGGGCCGCAGTCGCGGACGAGGTAGGGGCAATTGGAACAGGGATTGGTCCAACGAGAGAAAGATGTGACAAATATTAAATATAGCAATGTAATTAATATTTCTAAATAGTTGCTCACACAAGAGGAAGAATCTTTATTGAATAAAGGGTTATCTTTTGTACCCGTGAGGAAATCAGATTTGTTTGAGATCAATATTGATTTATTTAAGTTTTTCCGGAAGATTTGTATGAAACATTTTTTTAGTACACATGATAGCAATCCCTCTGAGTCTTCTATTGTTAGTAAAAAGTCCACGTGGATACCACCATCACAAACTGACCTCCTTGTAGTTGCCTTCGAGAAGATAGTGTCACATCAGGTAAATCAGATTTCTATTGAATCTGCTCCTACATATAGCAATCTTACTAAAGGGGAAAGGGAGGCGATTATTTCCTTGCAGAAGAACAATACGATTATTATTAAACCTGCTGATAAGGGTGGGGCTGTAGTCGTTATGGATAAAAAAATGTACATAGATGAGATAGACAACTTAAAGACCATACTTTTTATCATCGTCTTACAGGGGATCCCACTGAAAATTTAAAAAGTAAGATAGATAATTTGGTACAGAAATTGGATACTTTACTAAAAAGGAAAGAGATTTCCTTATTGTTCCATCACCGGTTATTCCAACGATTTACATTCTTCCAAAGATTCATAAATCTTTGACAGCTCCCCCTGGTAGGCCAATTGTTTCCGCAGTTGGTTCTCTTTTAGAACCTATTTCTCAGTTTTTAGATGTACTTTTACGTCCCTTTGTGCTTTCCATGTGGTCTTACGTGAGAGACTCATCTCACGTTATAGAGATACTATCTAAATTTTATGATATAGATTCTAACATCATTTTAGTTACCTTAGATGTTGAATCTTTATACACTAATGTTCCTCAAGCAGAATCCTTGGCCATTTTAGAACAATATTTTCTCAAAAGGTCAGTGTATAGATGTATTCCCACAGAGTTGCTACTTATGCTGGCTAGGATGGCCTTATGTGAGAACTTTTTTCATTTTTGAGATTTGTTTTATCAACAAGTTAAGGGAGTAGCCATGGGCTCATCGATGGCCCAGATATTGCTAACTTGTACGTATTTGAGTTTGAAGAGAAATTTTTAAAAGACCATTTGTATAAAGATAACATTAAGCTTTGGATAAGATATATAGACGATATTTTGATTTTGTGGGATGGGACGGAAGAAGCACTTTCTTGTTTTAATCAATGGATTAATAGTTTGGATATAAATTTGAGATTCCAGTTGACATACAATCATCAGCGAATTCCATATTTGGATTTACTTATTAAAAAAGAAGGAAATCGTTTAGTTACATCCTTGTATAGGAAGCCGACGGATTGTAACCATTTGTTACATTTCAGTAGTTTCCACAATCCGGCACTTAAAAGGAATCTCCCCATTGGCCAATTTCTTCGGGCTAGAAGAGTCTGTACAAAGGATCAGGATTATGATTGTCAAGCAAAAGAGATGGAGACTAGGTTTGTAGCCTGGCAATATCCCTCTAGGTATATTTCTCAGGCACAGAGAAGAGCTCAGACATCCATGTGGGAGTCCCTTCTAAGACCTAATCAGAAGAAAGAGGATGTTGGGATGGTTTGTCCTCTCTTATATTCAACTATTTCTCGTGATGTTGTCAAGATTTTGAAGAGTGAATGGCATCTCATTCAATCTCTTGATGCGTTCCACGATACTCCTTTGACTATAGCGCATAGACGGAATGTCAATTTGAAGAATTTACTGGTCCCCTCAGCTTTGACAGAGTGCCCCTTTTTACCAAAGTATAAGGGACAATTCCAGTGTGGCCGATGCTCGGTTTGCATCCATGTTTTACCTATAAGAAACTGTTTTATTCATCCCCTTACAAACAAAATTTTTTTTATCAATGACTATTCCAATTGTGAGACCACTCCCGTTATATATGTTATACAGTGCCCTTGTAAGAAACTCTACGTAGGGAAGACTACACGCAGTATCCGAGTCAGAATTATAGCGCATAAGAGTGTGATTAAAAGGGATATTATTGATAAACCTCTCATAGGGCATTGGCAGGAACAGGCACATAAGATATCTGACTTAAAATTTTTTGTGATTAAAAAGGTCAAAATGAATTGGAGGGCCGGTGACATCGATAGGACCATAATGCGGCTCGAACAAAGGAACATTTTTATGTTGGATTCCATGGCACCCAGTGGGTTAAATTTAGACAATGATTGGTCGGTTTTTCTCTGAAGAGTTCACAGGTTTAGGCTGGGAGGGTTTCCCCTTCCTTTCATAAGAACATAAGACATGCCATACTGGATCAGACCAAGGTCCATCAAGCAGGGGCGGCCCAAGGGGGGTGCGGGGCCATGTGCGGAGACTCGGTGTGGGGCCTCATTTGCATAAGTGGCCTTATTTGCATAAATATTTGCATAATGCTAACATACACTAACTTTTAGTAAACATGTCTCTTAATGAGTGTATGGATAAAGACAGACTAAAAGATTTCTACATTACTATAATCCAGTGCCAACCGCCAGGCACATTAGGAACTGCTACAAACACTGCCCATTTAGAACCAATAGCAAACCCGCCGTATCCTAACAGCACTACCAGGACTCACAAAGCACCATACCCTACCTATCAAAAGGCAACACTGCAAATATTAAACCAATACATTTCAGAGAACAACAATACATGACCTACTGGGGAAAGAGAACAAGTGGCAATGTCAAATAGGAATTACATAAACAGAATACCTCAGCTCAGTTACACATGCAGAACATAGACCATCACCAAACAAGGAATCACAATTTAGAAACAGGAAGGCAATAATTAAACTGGGAACCCCAAAAGCCAAACTTGGAATGTACAACAACACTGTAGGAATAAAACTATAAATTAATTTCCTCTTGTACCAAACAAAGCGCAGACGTTAATGATGCATATTTCCCAGAGCTTTCATATTCCAGTTAATAAATTCAAAATAAAGAGATATCTTTCTACCTTTTGCGCATTTTTTTTCCAGTTGCAATTGCTCCAGCCACTTTCTTCTGGTTTCTTCATGTTTTCTGCTAACTCTCCATCATCTGCTGTCCATTTGCCCTTTCTTCTCTCTTCTAGTTTTTTTTTCCATTCTCTCTCTCTACATCTGCTTTAACATACTAATCTTTCTCCTTTTGCTCTTTCCTCATTCCTATTTCATCCACTCAAATTTTACCCCTCCATCCTCAATCCCCACTTACTCTCCCAATACCCGGCCAATTGTAGATTTTTTATCCCTCCCACACAAAATATTTTTCCCCTCTCCATTTTACTCTCCCAGCCCCATCCCATTCTAATCCTCCCCCAACATCAGCTCCCTTCTAGTTCCAGCCTCACCCAGCATCCATTCCCTTCTAGTCCCTGCATCAGCCCATTTCCAGTCCTAGCCCCCCATCAGCCCATTTCCAGTCCTAGCAACCCCCCAACCCAATACCAGTCCTAGCCCCCCCATCAACCCACTTCCAGTCCTAACCCCATCAACCCATTTCCAGTCAGCCCCCCATAGCCCATTGCCAGTCCTAACCCCCCCATCAGCCCACAGCCCATTACCAGTCCTAACCCCATCAGCCCACCTCAAGTCCTAACCCCTCCCCATCAGCCCATTTCCTGTCCTAGCCCCCCCATAGCCCATTATCAGTCCTAAACCCCCCATAGCCCATTACCAGTCCTAACCCCCCATCAGCCCACAGCCCATTACCAGTCCTAACCCCATCAGCCCACCTCCAGTGTTAACCCCCCCATCAGCCCATTTCATCCTAATCCCCATCACCCAATTTTCAGGTTAATCCCCCCATACCCCATTACCAGTCCTAACCTCCCCATCAGCGCCCTCCCAGTCCGAAGTCCACCAGCCCATTTCCAATCCTAATCCCCCATCACCCAATTTTTAGTTTAAGCCCCCCATAGCCCATTAGCAGTCCTAACCCCCCCATCAACCCACTTCCAGTCCTAATCCCATCAGCCCATATAAAGACTTAGCTCCCCCATAGCCCATCACCACTCCTAACCCCCCCAGCCCCCCCATAGCCCATCACCACTCCTAACCCCCCCAGCCCCCCATAGCCCATCAACACTCATAACCCCCACCCCACCCCCCATAGCCCATCACCACTCATAACCCCACAGCCCCCCATAGCCCATCACAACTCCTAACCCCCCCAGCCTCCCCATAGCCCATCACCACTCCTAACCCCCCCAGCCCCCCCATCGCCCATCACCACTCCTCCCCCCCCAGCCCATCAGCACTCCTAACCCCCCCATAGCCCATCAGCACTCCTAACCCCCCCAGCCCATCAGCACTCCTAACCCCCCCAGCCCCCCATAGCTCCCCATAGCCCATCAGCACTCCTAACCCCCCCCGCCCATCAGCACTCCTAACCCCCCCAGCCCCCCATAGCCCATCAGCACTCCTAACCCCTCCCAGCCCCCCATAGCCCATCAGCAGCACTCCTAACCCCCCCAGCCCATCAGCACTCCTAACCCCCCCAGCCCCCCATCGCCCCCCATTTCCCCTCAGCACTCCTAACCCCCCCACCCTCCCCATAGCCCATCACCACTCCTAACCCCCCCAGCCCTCCCATAGCCCATCACCACTCCTAACCCCCCCAGCCCATCAGCACTCCTAACCCCCCCATAGCCCATCAGCACTCCTAACCCCCCAGCCCATCAGCACTCCTAACCCATCCCATAGCCCCCCATAGCCCATCAGCACTCCTAACCCCCCAGCCCATCAGCACTCCTAACCCCCCCATAGCCCCCCATAGCCCATCAGCACTCCTAACCTCCCCAGCTCATCAGCACTCCTAACCCCCCCCAGCCCCCCATAGCCCATCAGCACTCCTAACCCCCCCAGCCCATCAGCACTCCTAACCCCCCCCAGCCCATCAGCACTCCTAACCCCCTCCCCAGCCCAGCTCAGCTCAGCCAAAATTTTTTTTTTAAAAAGCTGTCTTCTCCCACTGCCGGGGCCGCCGCGGCAGAATCGAGTGTGCCGCGGGGCCCCCCCTGCCCAGCAGAGCCTGCCCTCCCCTGTATCAGCTCTCTCGTACAGCTGCCTGCAGTCTCACGCGCCGGCTTTCAGAGCGCGAAGGGACTAGTTTCCCTTTCGCGGCTCTGTTAAGCCCGCAGGGGCTGATGGGAACTTCCCATCAGCCCCTGCGGGCTTAACAGAGCAGCGAGGGAGAAACTCTCCTCTCGCGCTCTGAAAGTCGGCGCGTGAGACTGCAGGCAGCTGTACGAGAGAGCGGATACAGGGGAGGGCAGGCTCTGCTGGGCAGGGGGGGCCCCGCGGCACACTCGATTCTGCCGCGGCGGCCCCGGCAGCGGGAGAAGACAGCTTTTTTTTTATTTTTTAATTTGACTTTAGGATCAGAATGTTTTTTGCGCGGGGCCCCCTGAAACGCGGGGCCCTGTGCAAAAAACATTCTCGCTCAATGGGTGGGCCGGCCCTGCCATCAAGGCCAGTATCCTGTTTCCAACAGTGGCCAATCTAGGTCATACGTACCTAGCAGATTCCCCAAAAGACACAGGTTCCGCAATGCTTGTACTGGGTCAAGCATTGATATCCTGGATCCCTTCTTAATAATGGTTTATGGACCTTTCCTCCAGGAACTTGTCCAAACCTTTTTTAAACCCAGCTACACTAACAGCCTTTACTACATCCTCCGGTAACAAATTCCAGGGTTTGATTACACGTTAAGTGAAAAAATATTTTCTTTTATTAGTCTTAAATAGTTTAACCTGTAGCTTCATTGCATGTCCCCTAGTCTTTCTATATTCTGATAATGTAAACAATCAATCTACATTTACCCGTTCCACTCCGTTCATTAATTTATAGACTTCTATCATATCTCCCTTCAGCCGTCTCTTTTCCAGATTAAAAAGCCCTAACCTTTTTAGCCTTTCTTCATAGGAGTATCCTTCCATCCCCTTTACCATTTTGGTGGCTCTTCTCTGAACCTTTTCTAATAACGCTATATACTTTTTAAGATACGGCGACCAGAATTGCACACATTATTCAAGCTGCGGTCTCACCATGAAACGATATAGAGGCATTATAATATCTTTTGTTTCATTTTCCATTCCTTTCCTTATGATACCTAGCATTCTATTTGTTCTCTTGGCCGCCGCTGCACACTGGGCCGAGGGTTTTAACATGCTATCCACAATGATGCCTAAATCTTTTTCCTGGGTGGTTGGTTCCTAATGTGGAACCTTGCATCGTGTAACCATAGTTTGGGTTGTTCTTCTCTAGGTGTATAACTTTGCACTTGTCCACATTAAATTTCATCTGCCATTTTGATGCCCAGTCTTCCAAGTTATCAAGATCCTCTTGCAATTTTCCACAATTCTCTTGGGTTTTAACAATTTTAAATAGTTTTGTGTCATCTTAAAATTTGATAACCTCACTCGTTATTCCACTTTCCAGGTCATTTATGAATATGTTAAAAAGCAGCAGACCCAGCACAGATCCCTGGGGTACACCACTATTCACCTTTCTCCATTGGGAAAATTGGCCATTTATCCCAACCCTCTGCTTTCTATCTTCTAACCAGTTCTTCATCCACAGTAGTACACTGCTTCCTATCCCATGACTCTTTAGTTTTGCCGAAGGTCTCTGATGAGGGACCTTGTCAAAGGCTTTCTGAAAGTCCAGATACACTATATCAACCGACTCACCTTTGTCCACCTGTTTATTCACACTTTCAAAAAAGCATAACAGATTAGTAAGACAAGATCTTCCTTGTCTAAACCCATGTTGGCTGTCTCCCATTAGGCCATGACTATTGTCATGAGGCTGGTACCAATAAAGATGCAGAGTTGAAAAGAAACTCTGTTTTTCACAGAGCTCTAGGTGTGCAATTACCTCAAAGCACAGCTAGAGGGGGCAGGATTGACTCTACAGAAGCTAATGAGGCTAGGAGAGCTAACCAGTTGCACCTGGAAATGAGCCCGGGAGATTCAAAGGGAAGATCCCTTTATAAACGGAAGCTTAATGCTAGCACAGCAGACGCAGACACAGACACAGATGCAGACGCAGAAGGAGAAGGAACAAGGATTACGGCTGAAGAAGGAAGGAGAGACCTGAAGGAAGGAATCCTCTTTGAGCAAGCCCAAAAGGACAGAATTCACAGAGGTAGAGCTCAGAGGGGCCAAGCTACGAGAGCCGCTGTTCAGAGGGAGTCTGCTAAGGAAAGCAGTCAGGCTGGAGGGTATGCCACTCCCTGCTTAAGCAACGTTCCTGAGTCCAAAGCTGAAAGACAGATACCGAGAGCCAGAGAGCCAGGCTTAGAGGAAAGCCTGCAGGCATTGGAGTATGCTGAACAAGCTTTACCAGGTACCCGAGGGAAAGGAGTTTTTAACAAAGCTACTTTGTCATTGAAGCATAGAGCTGGAGAATCCGCACCAGGTTTTACTAAGCTTTCAGGAAGTCCAGCACTGCCCAGAAGCTACCGACAGAAAACCTGTTGTCACAGAGACGTGCATGAGAGAGAAGGCTCCAGAGCTTCAAGCTACAGAAACTAAAGGTATGAAAGTTTTATTCCTGCTAAAGAAGGTTTAACTCCTAAAAACACTGCTAAAACTAAAACGCACTTGGTAAGAAGAGGAAAGAAACCAGAGTGGTTTGAAGAATTACCAAGAGACTTTAAAGCACAGTCTTATTGGAGGCAAGATACCAGAGACAGTCCATATAAACCTGTAACTGCCAGGGACAGCGTGGGCTCTGAGGGGGAAAGTAGTGAAGCGGAATTTATGGAAATAGAAGATGCAAACACTATTCCCATTCCTCAGGAAGAAGCTATGGATTGTAGTTTGTGTATGGCTTCTAGCCTAGAATCCATAGCGTCCTTGTAAATAAGAAGAAGTCTTGTGTAATTGCTTTGCCCTGGAATGAATTGAATTCCTCCCTTTAACCATTACAACTAATTGTGAAGATATTAACAATTGGTTTTACCTGCTTATTACTGGAACCTTTATGAACAAAGGACATTCTTTGATTTCTAGTGTCTTAATGAACCCTTGCACAGAGGGGAAATAAAAGCCTTGTTTCCCTACACTCGTGGCTTACTTATTGAGTTCTCACAAGGAGCTGAAATACCTAAGACCAATCTCCATTTTGGCCTTAAAATACCCCACGCTCCTTAAAAATAAATATGTAGTACAGCATGCCCTTACTGCCATTGGCCACTAGGGGATGCCGGCACGACACTATCTACACGCTGAGTAATTTTATTCTTTATGATGGTTTCTACCATTTTTCCTGGTACTGACGTGAGGCTCACCGGTCTGTAGTTTCCCTGATCACCCCTGGAACCCTTTTTAAAAATTGGTGTTACATTGGCGATCCTCCAATCTTCAGGTATTAGAGATGGTTTTAATGATAGTTCACAGATTACTAATAGCAGGTCTACAATCTCATATTTTAGTTCGTTCAACACCCTTGGATGTATACCATCCGGCCCAGGTGATTTGCTACTCTTCGGTTTATCTAATAGTTATAATACATCTTCCCGATGTAGCGATATTTCCTTAAATTCTTCCGCACCTTTAAATACCACTTCAGTCATGGGTAACATCCCTACATATTCCTCAGTAAAGACTGAAACAAAGAATTCATTCAGTCTCTCCGCTATTGCCTTGTAACCTCTTAGTGCCCCATTAACTCCTCTATCATCTAATGGACCAACTGACTCTCTCACAGGTTTTTTGCTACGAATGTACTTGAAAAAATCTTTATTTTGCGTTTTTGCTTCCGCAGCAAGATTCTTCTCAAATTCTCCCTTTGCCTGCTTTATCAATGCCTTGCTTTTGACTTGCCAGTGCTTGTGCTGTTTCCAGGTTTCGTCGTTTGGCTCTCTTTTCCATTTCCTGAAAGATGCTTTTTTTGGCAACAACAGCCTCTCTGACCTCACCTTTAAACCATGCTGGCAGCTTTTTGGACTTCCTTCCACTTTTCTTAAAGCGTGGAATACAGCTGGTCTGGGCTTCCAAGATAGTATTTTTCAACAACACCCAAGCTTGATGTAAGTCTTTAACCTTTGCAACTGCTCTTTTTAGTTTTTTCTTAACTATTTTCTTCATTTTATGATAGTCTCCCTTTCAAAAGTTAAAAGGTAGTACTGTGGATTTCCTTACTATCCCTCCTCCACTAATTAAATCAAAGACGATCTTGATCACTATTGCCAAGTGGCCCCAACACCCCTTATCTCTTGCACTAGATCTGGTGTTCCACTAAGGACTAGGGGGTATGTTTACTAAACCGCGCACACGTGCGCGGCGCACAGTAGCGTACGCTAATGATGCACTTAAGTGCCCCGCATGCGTGCGCGTCACACTAACGGGCCCGCGCTGGAAGTAGCGGTATACAAATGTATACTAAATAAAGTGTGCGGGGCGCTGATGTGTAATAGAGGCGGGGAAAGGCGTACGGAGGGCGGAGGAAGGCCCCCGAGGGGCGGAGGGACGGGGTCAATGGGTGGAGAGTGGGATGGGAGAGGCTCCCCGCACAGGAGCGTGGCTGAATTTCGGCAAAAAAATACCGCGAGTGAAAACCTCGCGTTAGAGCCGATTTAAAGGGAAGAGAAACCATTTCCGTCAGCAATGTACAGCAAAACCGGGGAAACCTGCAAAACATGAGCAGTGTGATACATGTGCACAGAGCAAAATAGCAAATATAAATTGAAAATGACCACAACAAATTCCAAATAAATTATAATCCAGCTGGGCAACAGTGATATTAATGGGCAACCATAAAAAACACTCCCAGGAAAGCTCCAAAAAATGAAATGATTTTTGGAAGGGTCTACGCTCCGTAGACTCTTTCAAAAGCACTGCATTTTAATGGAGCTTTCCTGGGAGTGTTTTTCAGGTTGCCCATTGATATCACTGTTGTGCAGCTTGGTTTTGGTTTTTTTCCCCTTTTTTGGAGGGCATTTTTGAGGTTTATTTGCACCTTTGTCCCCATACAAGGTAAACGAGCCCACAGTAAAATTGTGCAGAGCAGGGTGTCTGACTTGTACGGCCAGGTTTCCTATCTCCAGAGCCTGCATTGTCTCTGTGGCTACAGTGTTGTGCAGCAGACACAGCCAGTGCCTGTAGGACCAGATGGTCACAGATTTAAATCCCAGCTGGGGCTCCTGCCAACCCAGTCCCCATAGTTTTACCCACCACTAAACAGTGATAGTACAGACACTCCTTTATTGCAGAGAACATAAGCATGGTTCCAACACCTATATTTTACCCTACACCGCACACAAACCATAACAATGGGCATTACCTACAGCCGAGTCCCCCAAATTCAGTCCTGGAGTGCCACAACTCAATCAGGTCATATGCTTTTTCCCAGATAGGGACATGTCTGCATGTTGGCGGAAGGGTACAGGTGGTGGAGGGGGCAGTGGCTGCAAACCACAGCAGACAGTGGCCTAGGCCTGTGCAGGCTGGCACCGTCCACCGCAACAGACAGGCTCTGTCGGATGTACAGTCATGGACTCCCCAGGGAACACAACACATCTGTGGCAACATGGTGGTGCAGTGCACACAGACAGTGTGTGCAAGAACAGAAGGTCACAGGTTCAAAGCCCAGCTGGGGCTACTGCCAATCCAGTCCACATATTTTTCCTACAACTAAACCGTGATAGTAAGGACAAACCTTTATTGCTGAGAACATACGCATGGTTCATACGCCTATATTTTACCACACCAAACACAGACACCATAAACAGCCGCATTACCTAGAGCAGAGTCTCCCAAATGCAGTCCTGGAGGGCCCCACACCATTCAGGATCCATGCTGCCTCTAATTAAGATGCCTGTGCTGCATATCTATGCACCACCCCCATGGTATGCAGATGTAGCTCATGCATATTTATGAGGGACAGCATGAAAACCCAAACAGTGGTTGGAACACCAAGACTGGAGTTGGGACACTCTGCCATAAAGCAGCAGCCAACAGGGCCAGACACACCCACACACACCCCCACAGGCCCCATTGGCCAATGCCTCATGGAGAGGCAGGACATTGGGCCCTGCCTGTATCTCCCAATACTAGTATTTGCATACCTTAGCAATGCCACCCTACACCTGGGTATATGGTACACAGCTATCAAACGTTGCCCATGATAACTGGCAGATATCAATTCCTACGTTAAGCACATTTTGCTCATTTATCTCCACCATAACAATCATTGTGATGTCTGCGGTGTGCGCTGCAGGTCTGGTCTCTGACAGTGTTTACCACCCTGGGGAGTGACCCCCAACGGTATTGCGTACCATATCCATGCCTGTACTGTGCCCAGGACTGGTGTGGTGGGTATGGCTGCTGGACTCCTCTATAGTAGCAAAATGCTGGCATAGGTGTGGGGGTGGCTGTCTGTCTATCCAGTGTGTGGTGGCTGCAAACACCTTCCACAGCCCACACTGCCAGCAATGTTGCCAGTAATGGGCTGCCAATGTGCATAATGAGGAGCAAGGTACCATGGGTATAGGCCGGACAGGGTGGCCTGGCCAGGGTGCATCTGCACAGGGCATAGGGCACTGACTGGGACATTTTAGTGCCCGGCCACCACCTACACAGACAGGGTGACCTCAGTATGTCCTGCTGAGAGACCACTCTCACCCTGACTGTGCAGTGACCACAGCATGGCTAGGCACCCCCATAGTGCTATATAGTATTTCTCTCATGTGATAGATATGGGTTTCCTTTTGGGGCCCAGTCACTGATTTATCTGCTTGCTGTGTATGCTGACATCCCAGTTCTGGGTGCACGCATCTCCACTGGGAACATGCACTGTGGAATAACTAACACACTGTTTGCAGCTGGTATGTGTCTTGATGGAGCAGCTTGCAGGGTGCAGCGGCTGATGACTTGCTGCAGGAGAATATCAGATAGTGGTGGGGTGTAGCTCACCATATCCAGACCTAATGTCTGTCTGCTATTGTATTATGGATGTGTATAGAGCTACATTGATTGCCCTGTGGGATGTCTGATCCTCAGCAGGACCGGGGTTGATGGTCCTCTCTCCTGCCACCTTTGCATGGAGGTAGAATGTGGATCTATTGATAGGAGACCCTGTTTGCCACCCTCAGCCCTGGAGGAGGGAAGGAGGGAGGTGGTACATAGCCCATCTAGGGGTCCATAGGGGCTACACCTGACTGAAACAGACAGAGATATCCAAGGTGATTGTGCAGATACTACCTATCACACACATTAACACTGCTTTGGACCTCCGGCATGGCCTCTTTCAGCTATGGAAGGTGTTGTGGACCTGGTCCTGGGCGCCTCACCGCACCCTCAGGGTGAGCACAGTACCCGCACAATGTGACGGTGTGTAGCTACTCTGTGCAAGTAAAACACCCGGTCAGTACCCCCTACCAGGCCGAGGTGGTGTGTGGGTGCACATGGTCACTTCCCTCTACCAGGCCGAGGTGCTGTGGGGGTGCATTGCCCATCTTGTTTTAATCTGTGGACAGCTGATTTGCATGTGCAGTGCATCATGGGTATGGGTGGGCTAACCCTTTCCTGGTGACCACAGCAGACTGTCTGTGTGGTGACGTGCATGCTCTCTGCAGCCAGCCAGGGGCTTGCTAGCAGCTATAGAACTGTAGCCCAATGGTTACTTCACTGCCTCTGAAGCCAGAGGTCATGGGTTCAAACCCACAGTGGGGTTATTTGATAGGGTTGTCCAATGCATTATCTTTTTTTAATGTACATATTTTGATGCCAGCAAAAACACCCTCAGCGTACTGTACCCATAAGGTGCCTCTGAGGGTGCTTTATAGGGCGCCCTATAGGGCACCTTATGGTTCCCGTCCATATAAGGTGCACTATACATTATCCTGTGATGCAACCTATAGGGTGCCCTATAGGGGACATTTTAGGGTGCTGTGGCGGACAGTGCAATTTATAATGTGCCCTATGGAGTGCCTTATAGGGTGCCTTATACGGCATCTTCAATTACGGCACGTGAGGGCGTGTTTGCTGGCAGCAATTAATAACATAAAATTAAAGTGCTGCAGGACAAAATATGTACAATGCAAAGCTGATGCCACAGCCAGCCTTATGTATTAGGCACATTGGGGAGCAAACTCATGACCCCTGTATCAGCAGTCAGTGCCTTAACCATTGTGCTCCACTGCTGCTCCTCCTTGCCTGTCAGCGCACCTACTTATGCTTTTCATTCCTTAAACTGCACAGTGCTGCCATAAAAAACAGTACACTGACCTTGCGGTACCTCATACGGCACCCTCTAAAGCGCCCTATAAGCAACATTCTAGGGTGCCTTGGCTGACAGTGCACTTTAAAATGTGCCTTATAGGGTGCCTTATGTTAACACGCTTTGAGAGTGCGTTTGCTAGTAGTGATAAATAAAATATGAATAAAATGCCTCCTAAAGCAATCTTCCCCATAATATGTTATGCCTCAGCCAGCCTTGTTCATTGGACACTTTGGAGGATTGAACCCCTGATCCCTGCACTATTGATCAGTGTCTTAACCATTGTGCTGTGGTTCTGTTCCCATGATTGCACATCAGCGCGCCGCCTTATGCCGCCCAATATTAAAAAGCCTCCTAAAACAGCGCGCCGCCTTATGCCCATCAGCACGCCGCCTTATGCTGCCAATCATTTAAATGGCTCCTAAAATAATGCCTCAGCCAGCTGTCTCCATTGGGCACTGTGGGGATTGAACCCCTGATTTCTGCACTGCTGGTCAGTGTCTTAACCATTGTGCTGTGGCTCTGCTCTTTTTCTTGCTCTTCAGCACGCCACTTATGCCTCCCCCGCAGCTATCTCATGCGTTAAGGTGCGGGGCGCACATGGGCGCCGCACACCTTAGCGCACATGTAAATTCCGGCTTTTCTTTTTCAGGACGGAATGCCCACTCCTTATATGGCACACGCACACTACCACGGCACGGACTTTACCGGGGTTTTAGTAAACATACCCCTAGGTCTAATATGGCTTCCCCTCTGATCAGTTCATGAGCCAGCTGCTCCAAGAAGCAGTCATTTATGTAATCTAGGAACTTTATCTCCCTAGCATGTCCTGCCGTGACACTGACCCAGTCGATACCGGGTTAATTGAAATCACCCATTATTATTACTGCGCTGTAACTTTTGTTAGCTTCCTTGATTTCTTTGAGCATTTCATCATTCATTTGTTCATTCTGGCCAGGCGGTCGATAGTACACCCCCACTGCCATCGCCTTCCCCTTTTTACATGAAATTTCAATCCATAGAGATTCTACAGCAAATTTTGTTTCCTGCAAAACTTTAATCCTTTCTGACTCAATGCCCTCTCTAACATAGAGCACAACCCCTCCACCAATTTGATCAGCTCTGTCATTACGATATAGTTTGTACCCAGGTATCACAGTGTCCCACTGGTTGTCCTCCTTCCACCATGTCTCTGATATTCCAATCATATCTAACCTCTCATTTAGTGCTATATATTCTAACTCTCCCATCTTATTTTTTAGACTTCTAGCATTTACATACAAGCATTTTAGAGACTGTATTTTATTCATATTAATTTGGTTAGTGGTAGACATGGGTACTTTGGGATCTCTAAGCTCTGTCTGCTCCATACTCGAGGGCATTTGGGCTACTTTACTCTTTTTTGGAACCTCTCTGCTTTTGGTAGTATCCTTCAAGGATACATTCTTCCGAACCATCCGCTCTTGGGTGACTGTCGGCTTTCCCCTATTATCTAGTTTAAATGCTGCTCTATCTCCTTTTTAAAGGTTAATGACAGCAGCCTGGTTCCATCCCAGTTAAGGTGAAGCCCATCCCTTCGGAAGAGCCCCTCCTTTCCCCAGAATGTTCCCCAGTTCCTAACAAATCCAAAATCCTCATCTCTACACCATTGTCTCATCCACGCATTGAGACTCCGGAGCTCTGCCTGCCTTTTGGGTCCTGCAGGTGGAACAGGAAGCATTTCGGAGAACGGTACCCTGGAAGTTCTGGATTTCAACTTCCTACCTAAAAGCCTAAATTTAGCCTCCAGAACCTCTCTACCACATTTTCCTATGTCATTGGTACCGACATGTACCAAGACAGCAGACTTCTCCCCAGCACTATCTAAGACCTTATCTAGGTGGCGCTTGAGGTCCGCTACCTTTGCACCAGGCAGGCATGTTACCAGGCGATCCTCACGTCCACCAGCCACCCAGCTATCTACATGCCTAATGATCGAATCACCAACTATAACAGTTGTCCTAACCCCTTCCCTCATGGGCACATAGCCCTGGAGAAACTTCCTCAGTGCGAGAGGGTTTTACATCACCTGGAGGACAGGTCCTAGTTATAGGATCACTTCCTGCCACACCAGGGTGATGCTCTCCTATCACGTGACCTCTCTCCTCCATGGCAATAGGAATGCTGCCAGACTGGAGGTGGGACTTCAGGACTATATCCCTGTAGGTCTCGTCTATATACCTCTCAGTCTTTTCCAAGCAAAGAACTCCTTGCACCTAGTGCACACGTAAGACCTCTCACCAATTGGGAGAAAATCATACATATGACACTCAATGCAAATGACTGGAAAGCGCCCATCTTGCTGCCGGACTGCTGTCTGCATCTTAGTTTTAAGTTTTTGTTTAGATCTTTAATTTCTTTACTTACTAAGGGCTGTTATGGATATTTATACCAATAAAACTGTACCTAATACGTTTAATATACCTTGTTCACCTGAAGCTTAATTAATCTCAGGTCCTTAGTGTATGACTGATTTGGGTAACGAGCTTCAGCTGAGAGCACCTCCTGTCTTTTAAGATGTGTAAGTACCTATAAAGCTACGATTATCCCAGGGGTGGGTGGGTGTGGGGAGGGAGAGAGGGAAATAAAACTCATTAAAAGAGGGCTGCTACACAGTACCCTGTCCTGTGCTGCTGAGGTAAGCTATATTCTTATTTTATTTAAATTATAGCTCTTTGCTGCTGCTGTAACCCGAAAGCTCTCTTCTGTTTTTTAAATTTAAACTTAAACTGCTGCTACTAGGCCCTGACTGATTTAACAAAAAATAGTGGGTTCACAGATTAATTAGCTTTAATAGAAAGAACTCCTTTCAGAAATTCCCAGAAGTATATACTCACAATTGCAGATCTCTCTCCAGTAGTAACAGTCCCCTTTTCTAGTCCTTCAAGACTGAGGATCACAGAGCTCTGGTTGAGCTATTTATGCCTGTGCTGCTGAGGTAAGCTGTGACCAACTTCCTGGATGATTAACAGTCCTTGCTTGGATAGAAGAAGTCTTTCAAAATGGCCTTTTGACCTGCCACCTGGTGTTAACACCTATTGAAAAGGTTTCACAGGTCTCTTGCCCCCTAGGTAGAAAGTCTCTTTGTAAAGGTCTCTAGAAGACTTTATTTGCTGTTCAAAGAGTACTGACCCTGTTTGCCTTTTGTGCTAATCTATATTCTTATTTGATTTAAATTATAGCTCTTTGCTGCTGCTAGGCTCTAACTTATTATGACATTTAAACTACAAGCTCTCTGCTGGGTTTTAAATTTAACCAGAAAGCTCTCTTCTGTGTTTTAAATTTAAACTAAAAGTACTTTGCTGATGCTAGGCCCTGAGTGACTATTAAATTTAAACTACAAGCTCTCTGCTGGGTATGAAATGTAACCAAAAAGCTCTCTTCTGTGTTTTAAATTTAAACTTAAACTGCTGCTACTAGGCCCTGACTAATTTAACAAAAAATAGTGGGTTCACAGCTTTAATAGAAAGAATTCCTTTCAGAAAACTTCCAGAAGTATATACTCACAATTGCAGATCTCTCTCCAAAAGTAACAGTCCCCTTTTCTAGTCCCTCCTTTTTCTCTTCCGCCCCTTATCCCCACCCCCTCATCCTCACCTACCCTTTCCCTTCCCCCTCCTCCTCTTTCCCCCCTCCCCTTCCCCCCTTTTTTTTCTTTTTTTCCTTCTTCTCCCCTTCCCCCTTCCTCCTCCCCCTCCCCCCTCTCTCTCTCCCCTTTTTCCCCCAATCCCCCCGCCCCCTTTTTTGCATGCTTCGGTCGTTTGTTTTAAGTTTTCATATTGTTTTATTTTCAATTGAGTTAGTTAGTCCTTTTGTGTGGTTTTCTTTTGGTTTTTAGAAGTGTCTGGTTTTATTCCCTTATTTATGGTTTTAATCCCCACTTTTGTCCATTTCCTTTAATAGATATATTTTACAATTTTTTAAAGATGAATATGGTTAGGTTACAGCCTGCCTTTTTTTAACCCAGCACTATCGTTGGTTTTTTCACAAATTGATGGCGTATGTGCCGGTGTTATTATTTAACTAAGATTTTGGTTTACAGAAAGGACCGATTTTGACATATTAAGTTTTGTAGTTTGATCCCCATTTAGGGATATGTCATCACTCCTTCTTTTCCGTCACGTTTAGACTGTATTTAACCCAGCGCACATGCACGGGCATTTTTACAAACTGAAAGTGAAAGCAGCTGTTGTTTCACGGTGGTCTGCTGATAACGCGCTTTGTATCAGTGGTATTTATTTTATTTTATTTATTTACATTCTCTTATATACTGTGCTATTCTGCAACAGTACGGTTTACATTGAGCAAACTGAAATTACATTGAACAGGGCATTATAACTTGGAGATAACTATTTTACATGGGCTATGGAGGGTTAAGTGGCTTGCCCAAGACCACAAGGAGCACCTGTGGGACTAGAAACCACAGTCCTTCCGGCCCAAGGTTGCTGTCTTCTATGAAATTTACCCCCCTCTTTTGTTTAACACAAGGATCTTTGAAGTGTTTCGAGCCTTCAGATGTTAAGGTAATTTTGCTTGTTTTTTTCCTTTAGTGTGTTTGGATTGTTAGCAGCTTCCTCCAGCGTTTTTTGACAAATACCGGTAATATTTTGGTATTGCATTTATTGTGCCATTTCACCACTTTTTAAATTTTTAACGTTACTAGTATTTATGTTTTAGTTATTGAAAGCTAGTGGTTGGCTCCTTGAGTCTTGTTGTCGTGAGTAAAACGTTTATTTGAAAGATTTGCTTTTCGGTCTTTATTTTTCACTTTGCCTTCTATGGATAAGCTCTATAAGTAATGTGAGGTAGGGAAGGTTATATGTGTGCCTGTGCATTGGCCATGGTGTGGGACTGGCATGGCACTGGGGATACCTCACATGCATGCCATGCACCACATGCAGCCCATGGGGATGTTCCACCTGCTGGTACTGCCTGCACACCCTCCACTGTTTCCCCTGCTGCCAGCATGGTTGTCCCCCACACATGCCCTGATGTGGTTGGTGCCCCCATCTCCCACCAGAGGACCTCCCACAGGAAGCTGTGTGGTCTGGTGCGAGATGTGCATGTGGGCGCACTGCTGGTGGCTTGTGCTCCTGTAGTGCCATCCCATGCCATGCCACATTCTGGTGTGTACACATCTGGGTGTTTTGGGGGCCTACAGGAGCACACCATACCTTGCGGCACTGGGGTGCAGCCAGGCCCCATCTAGTTCATCCTTATCATAGACTGTGGGTGGTCTCCCACCAGCTCGTCTCCCTGTACTATACGCTCAACAATGCCTACCGCTCCCTGTGATTACTGTGGGGACCACTCCTGTGTGCCTCACTGACCTGCTTCAGCTGCCAACTGCTCTCAGAGGTGCCATAGTAGATTGTGCCACTTGTGCTACATCATTATGAAGCAGCACTTTAGGGCCTCAAGGGTGTGTCACACACCATAGTCACTGTGAACAAGAGATGGTGGCACATATGGGGTCGGTTGTACATTCCCAGTTCACCTATTGCACATTCCTATATCTTGCTGGTGCCTGGAGGGATGCCCATTCGGTCAGCTGGGGCTTTTCCATGTGTATCCTGTGTGGGGTGCATGTGCTGGTACATCACCAGCTTCAGGCACCAGTTTCACCCTGCCGCTACCTTCGGGCCCATGCCTGTGTCCCGTGCCACCGCCTCCATCAGCATCTCAGCCTTGTATCCACCTGTGTCCCCCCTCTGGTTCCCATTTTGCGCCTCCTTCATCCTCCCCCTTCCCTTGCTCCCATCTGTTGCACACTGTCTGGCCTTGGCACCATGGTCGGGGTCTGCACTCTGTTGGGGGGGCAGCAGAGCTTTTTCAAGAGGCGGCATCACACAGCTGCCACATCTGTGCATGCTGCCACTGGCTCCGTACACCTCCAGTGACAGTGTCATTATTGCTGGGGGGGGGGAATCAAAAGATTGGGGCATCTGCCTCATCTGGCACATATCCTTGGGATGCCCCTGCCCTCTGCACAGTTCCCCCTGCGCTGGGCCATGCCTCCACTGTGGGTGCCATGTGGTATTGCTACTATCCCCCACCAAGGGGAGCTGCAGCTTCCATATATGCTGTATCTTGGCATGACTACTGCTGTGGCCAGCTGTGGCTGGCAGGGCTGTACTTTGTGTGGTACAGCCCCTCACTGGCTCCTGTTCGACTCACATTGGTGCTGGCTCAGACCTGTGCCTTGTCCTCACATACCTCTCTGCATGTGCTGCCACACATCTGTGCATTTGCACGTCTGCCAAGGACTGGTGCTCAGCCCCTCCCCCTGTGCTCCCTAGCCCTTTTTGTCTTCTCACCTGCACACTCAGGTTCGGTCTCCGGCCCTCCCTTGGGTACAGCACCTCTTCGTACCTCAGAACCTGATGGTGTTGTTGCCACTGCACGTGTTCTCCACAAGGTCACTACATGGTTTTATCCCCATGTGCCATCCTTGCTCATCTGCCTGAGGACTCTGTTGTACTGCTTGCTCCGGGGGCTCTTATGTGGGTAGTACAATGGTTTCTTACATGTGTAATCTAGAATCATGCTCCCTACACTTGGCCTTCTTTGGCATGCTATGCGCCTACCGCTGTGCTTTTTTTGGATCTCTTTTCCAGATGTTGTCCATGTGGGCACCTCCTGACTGATGATTCCTGCTCTTTTGTTGAATGGGTAGATTTGGCCAGGTAGGGCCTGCATCGCCGCCTTGTTCAATATCAGGCCCATCATGTTTAGAGAGAGTTCATTAGAGAAAGACATCATGTTTGGCAAGGAAGGTCAATGCAAAAGAGGAAGGCCAGCAATGACATGGATTAATACAACAGCAGCAGCTGAAGACCGAGGCCTTTGAATATCGGGCCCTATATGATTATGCCAATGTAAATGTTTTAATCAGCTTTTTTTTTTTTTAATTGTCTTTATTTTTAAAATTTTGCCAATACAAACCATACACTGAATACATCGTTGCTGGTCACCACAACAGCAAAAATACCAGAACAGCCAAACATCAAAACATCAAAAATTCTCTATAACTTCTTTGACAACATAGCAAACCATATATCAGTCAACAGATAAGTGCTACTTGCTAGCCTTCCGACCCCAATAACCAATGGTACCATGCAGCATACGAAGCATAGGACCCACCCCCCAGGCCTCCCCTCCCTCCTCCTATCCCCCCTGTCTCCCCCCCACCACTCCCTAGTACCCCACCCCCTCCACCCGAAACCCCCTCCTTCCCCTTATGGAGGATGAGGAATAACCCCCCTGTCCCTCAGATTACCCTCGCCCTCCCCTACCGTCCCTCCTCCCTCCCTCTTATCCATTCCTCATACCTCCCCCATACCTCCCGAAATTGATGCATTTTATGGGCCTTACATGCGGCAATCTCACACATAATCTTCAACCGTGCCAGTCGAGCCAAGTTTTCCGCCACCGAGGGCTCCTGAACACATTTCCAATGGGACATAATCTCCCCCCGCGCTGCCCCAATAAAATACCCGATCAATAACTGCATATTTTGCTCCCCCTCCTCGTGCATCTCATTCAAGAGCACCATAGCCGGTGTGAGTATAATCGGGACACCCACCACTTCACTAATTATCTGTGCCCACTCCTCCCACATTCTTCGTATAGTCCTACAATCCCAAACTAGATGCTTAAGATCCCCTTTCCCAGAACATCCCCTCCAACACTCCCCCTTTTTGGCCTTCCTAAAAGCCCGAAGCCTCCAAGGCGTCCAATACATCAAATGACGTACTTTCAAGCTGTTTTCCAGGTACGGAGTACCCGGCGCCAATCGATTTGTCCACCTATAAATGTTATGCCACCGCCCCCTACTCCATTCCCCCCCCAACTCTCTCTCCCATTCCTCCTCCCCTCTACAAGCCCCACTCAGAATCCCCCCCTGCCCTTCTGGTTGAAGCAATTCCGCGTATATGGCAGCAATCACCCCCTTTCTCGTACCCGCTTTATTCAGTAATTTTTCCAGGCCCAGTTCCCCGTGCTGCAAGTCAGCTATCACCCCATGTTTCTTGATATAAGAGACCAATTGCATATATGCCAAATAATCACCCCCCCTAATGCCAAATTCGTCCTGCAACTCCGCAAAGCGTTTGATTGCCCCCTTCTTATCCACCACTTGCCCTATGGTTACCAAACCCTTCTTAACCAGGCTTTCTTAACCAGGGCTCCACACATCAAACAGTAAGTAAGGATTTGAGGGTTTCTTTGTTTGGTTTTTTTTGTTACATTGCTAGCTCTCTGACTGGGAGCTCTTAAAAGGGTTTTGTGTATATTTTTTAAAGCAAGGTTAATTTCATTTTTGCTGTTTTAGGGGAACTGTACTTGAGCACAGTAGTATTGCTGAACTCTGTAACCCCCTCAGGTTCAGGAACTGCTAACACCTAATCAGGTGTTAGTTCCCTCCCTACCCACCCCAACTCCCACCCACCCCTAGTGAGCAGTCTTGCTTTATAGGGCACCTCCCCCTTTAACAAATCACAGTGAATTGAACCAGCACATTTTGAATATCATTAAAGAGATTTAACTGCTTTTTCTCTGAAAGGACAGCTGCGAAACCAGCTGGTACTTCGTGGATCTCTCTCTTTTTTGCTTTAACAGATACCTAAGCTCCACAAACAGAACAATGGCTGGGAAAAATCGTATTGCTAAAGCTGTTGCCCCCGTTACAGCTTCTGCCTCGGTCCAGACAGAGGTCCTATTGCCAGTTGAAGAACCGGTTCCATGTGCAGGGTGCCTGCATGCTGAAGCTCTGAGGAAACAAGTGGAGGAACTCAGAAAGAGGTGGCGAGGCTGAGGAGCATTCCAGACAGTGAGAAGTACATTGATGAGATGCTGCTTGCAGCAACCAGGCTCTCCAGCACAGGAGAAGATGGGTGCCAACAGAATGTCGATGGTTGGACAAAAGTCACCAGAGCCTGCAAAATCACCAATCCAACTTCTCCAGCCCTTGAATTGAAGAACCATTATGCAGCCCTGGAAGTGGAGGAGGTGAAAGCATCCCTGGAAAGGGAAGAACCAGAGTTCAAGTACCCCATAGTTGCAGAATCAGTGACCAGAAGGAAACGAAGGGTAGTGGTGGTTGGAGACTCTCTTCTGAGGGGTACTGAGGCGTCCATCTGCCGACCAGACTTGATGTCCAGAGAGGTATGCTGTCTGCCTGGTGCCAAGATCCAAAATGTTACGGAGAGTTTGCCGAGACTCATCAAGCCCACTGACTATTACCCAATGTTGCTAATCCATGTTGGAACAAATGATACTGCCAGGTATACCTCGGAACGTATCAAAAGTGACTTCATGGCTCTGGGACAGAGGGTGAAGCAGGTAGGTGCATAGGTGGTGTTCTCTTCAATCCTCCCTGTTGAGGGTAAAGGCCAAGGCAGAGAGTGGATGGTGTCTTCGAGAGCGTTTTGGTTTCCTAGACCATGGGATGCTGTTCCAAGGGTTGCAGAGCAGAGATGGCATCCATCTGTCCAAGAAAGGTCAACACATCTTTGGTAGTAGACTGGCTAATCTACTGAAGAGGGCTTTAAACTAGATTTGTTGGGGATGGGTGAAGAAAGCCCCCAGGTAAGTGAAAGCCCCCAGGTAAGTGATACATTAAATACCTTTATGGAAATGGGTAACAGGGGTAACATATGGAAAGCAGTGTGTATTAATGCCCGTAGCATGGGAAATAAGATCTCTGAAGTTGAAGCTTTGGTGGGAGTGGCTGACTTAGATTTAGTGGCAGTTACAGAAACATGGTTCACAGAAAACCATGACTGGGATGTAACTATACCTGGCTATACTTTATTCAGAAAGGACAGGGTAGGAAGAAGGGGAGGAGGAGTAGCACTATATGTAAAAACTACTATTAAAGCTTTGGAATTACAGAGCTTAAAAGGGAGAGAGGAGGCATTGTGGGTTAAACTAGAAAGAGGGAAAGAGAAATCTATTTGCATTGGTGTGATATACAGACCTCCCTCAAAAGAGGAAGAGGTGGACAGAGAGTTAATTGAAGACATACGCAGCATTGCTAGGAAAGGGGAAGTGCTACTGCTAGCAGATTTCAATATGCCAGATGTTGATTGGCACATTCCTGCTGCAGTATCATCTAGGAGTAAGGAGATCCTGGATTCTCTACAGGGAGAACTATTCAGGCAATTGGTAACAGACCCCACACGTGAAGGAGCCATACTGGACTTGGTGCTTACCAATGGTGAAAGTGTTTCTGATGTTGTAGTGGGAGATCATTTTGCATCCAGTGATCACCAGATGGTGTGGTTCAGTATTAGGACTAGGGCTGTTAGAATCCATTCCAAGGTGAAGATCTTAGACTTTAGGAAGACTAACTTTGCGAAGATGGGCCAATACCTCAGGGAGTCGTTAGTGGGATGGGAACAGCTGGGGGATGTAGAACAACAGTGGGCAAAACTGAAAGGGGGTATTTTAAAGGCAACCAACCTTTTTGTTAAAATGGTAAATAAAGGCAAAAGGAACAGGAGACCGCTATGGTTTTTGAAGGAAGTAGCTGAAAAAGTGAAGAAAAAGAGGGAGGCCTTCATGAAATACAAGAGATCACAGAGAGAGGAAGACAGGCATCTGTATTTGGAAAAACTTAGAGAAGCTAGCAAAGTAGTCAAGAAGGCAAAGATTCAAAAGGAGGAGGAAATAGCCAATGCAATAAAATGGGGGGATAAGACATTTTTCAGATATATTAGTGAGAAGAGGAAGGGCAAAAGTGGTATTGTCAGACTCAAGGGTACAGGGGGGGAATATGTAGAAGCTGATAAGGATAAAGCGGAATTGCTTAAGAAATATTTTTGTTCTGTGTTCACAGATGAAGAACCAGGAGCAGGACCTCAGAAAACACCCACAAATAAGAACAGAAGCGAGGGACATCTTGAACAATTTTCAGAAGACTGTGTTCGTGAGAAACTAGCTCAACTTAAAGTAGACAAAGCGATGGGACCGGATGGGATACACCCTAGAATACTGAGGGAACTTGGGGACGTTCTAGCAACTCCACTGACTGACCTTTTCAATGCCTCGTTGGAGTCGGGAGTGGTGCCAAAGGACTGGAGAGAGGCTCATGTGGTGCCTTTACACAAAAGCGGAAGTAAGGATGTGGTTGAAAACTACAGGCCGGTTAGTTTAACTTCGGTGGTGAGTAAATTAATGGAAATGCTGTTGAAAGAGAAAATAGTGAGGTTTCTGGAGTCCAGCGGATTACAGGATCCGAGGCAGCATGGATTCACCAGAGGCAGGTCTTGTCAGACAAATCTGATTGATTTCTTTGACTGGGTGACCAGGGAGTTGGACCGAGGGAGAGCTCTAGATGTGGTGTATTTAGATTTCAGTAAAGCCTTTGACACTGTTCCTCACAGACGACTTATAAACAAACTGAGCACCCTAGGGATGGACCCTAAAGTTACTGCTTGGGTTAGAAATTGGTTGGGTGGGAGGCGACAAAGAGTACAAGTAAATGGAGCTCACTCTGAGGAGAAGGATGTTACCAGTGGTGTGCCCCAGGGATCTGTCCTTGGTCCGATTCTTTTTAACATCTTTGTTAGTGATATAGCGGAAGGGCTGTCGGGTAAGGTTTGCCTCTTTGCAGATGATACCAAAATCTGCAATAAAGTAGACACCCAGGAAGGTGTAGATAACATGAGGAGGGATCTAGCTAAGCTTGAAGAATGGTCTAGAATTTGGCAGCTGGGATTTAATGTTAAAAAATGTAAGGTCATGCATTTGGGCTGCAGCAATCCAAGGGAGCAATACAGCATAGGAGGTGAAGTACTTTTGTCCACTAAAGAAGAGCGGGACCTAGGCGTAGTTGTGTCCGATGATCTTAAAGTAGCTAAACAGGTAGAAAAGGCGACGGCAAAAGCTAGAAGGATGCTTGGGTGCATACGGAGAGGAATGGCTAGCAGAAAAAAGGAGGTGATAATGCCTCTGTATAAGTCTTTGGTGCGACCTCATTTGGAGTATGGTGTGCAATTCTGGAGACCGCACCTTCAAAAGGATGTGAACAGGATGGAGTCGGTGCAGAGGGTTGCTACTAAGATGATTAGTAGTCTTCATTATAAAGCATATGAGGACAGACTTAAGGATCTTAATATGTACACCTTAGAGGAAAGGCGGGATAGAGGTGATATGATTGAGATGTTTAAATACCTCCGTGGCATAAATGTTCAGGGAGAGAGCCTCTTTCAATTGAAAGCAAGTTCTGCGACGAGGGGACATGGGATGAGGGTGAAGGGAGATAGATTCAGGAGTGATATGCGGAAATATTTCTTTACGGAAAGAGTAGTGGATCCGTGGAATAGTCTCCCAGTGGAGGTGGTAGAGATGAGGACAGTAACTGAATTCAAAAAAGCATGGGACCAACACAGAGGATCTCTAAAGGTAAAAAGTGGACTGTTGTAGTTGTTGTTATGGAAGGACAGACTAGATGGGCCTTGTGGTCTTTTTCTGTCATCATGTTTCTATGTTTCTATCCTCCAGCCACGAAACACCCCCCCCCCCCCCCGTCTCTCCCAGGCTGAAACTCCCTCATTCCCATGATTTGAGTATGACGAGTGTACCGCTTCCCCTGTAATAGCTGAGTTTTGGCCCATAACCACAAATGCTTTGTACACGCGCGGAAGGGATTACTATCCCTGAATTCCTCTCATTTCCCCCCGGGATCCCACACCCAAGCCGCCAACCCCCCCCCTCCCCCATCGTTCGTGGCCTGTTCCTGCTCCAAAGTTACCCATAGCGGCACTTCAAGGTCCCCCACCCAACTCTTTATGGCCCGCAATTGTGACGCCAAGTAATATTTCTCCATACAGGGTACTCCCAACCCCCCCTCCCGTTTTCCTCTAAACATTGTCTCTCGCGACACTCTAGGAGCCTTCCCCGCCCACACAAATTCCATCATAAGCCTCTGCACCTGCTTCAGGTAGCGACGGGGGACCGGACACGGAAGCGCGCTAAATAGAAAAAGGAAACGCGGCAAAACATTCATCTTTAACACGGCAATTCTGCCCAGCCAGGATAAATATAAACCCTTCCATCGTTGAAGGTCTTCCTGCACCGCTCTCAATAATGGTACATAATTCCATTGCCCGAGCATTCCAGTATCGGCCCCCATGTTAATCCCTAGGTACCTATATGTCCCTTCCACCCACTTAAATGCAAACCCCCCTTTCAGACCCGCTCTCTCCAGGTCTGATAGGTTGAATCCCAAAATCTCCGACTTACTACCATTAATTTTATATCCTGCCACTTGGCTATATTCTTCAATTTCCCGCATCAGAACCGGTAAAGAAGTCACCGGTTCCCTAATAGTAAACAAAACATCGTCCGCAAATAATGTTATCTTCCTTTCCGTCCCGTTCATTGGAACCCCTTTTATATCCGAGAGGGACCTCACCTTTTCTGCCAAGGGCTCAATAACTAATGCAAAAAGTAGGGGAGATAACGGACACCCCTGCCGGGTACCCCTCTCTAACCGAAACACTTCCGAATAACTACCATTAACCCGAATCCTGGCCGTAGGCGAGTTATACAGTGCATGTACCCACCTCACAAAGTTCGGCCCTATCCCCATCCTCTCCATTACCTGAAACATAAAGGGCCACTCTACCCTATTGAACGCTTTCTCAGCATCCACGGTCAAGAACACGGCTTTTTCCCACTCCACTGGACCTCCCACATCAGGTTGCAGATTTTCCTGATATTATCTCCCCCCTGTCGTCCAGAAATAAATCCCGCCTGATCCAGCTTAATCAAGGTAGGCAGAAACCGCTGCAACCGATTCGCCAAAATTTTTGCTAACAGCTTGGCGTCCACATTCAACAATGAAATCGGTCTGTATGACCTGCATACCATATGGTCTTTCCCTGGCTTAGGCAAGACGGTTATCCCAGCCTCTGCCATCGACTCGGGCAACCCCTGTCCCTGTAACACCCCATTAAATACCGCAACCATCAGAGGTCGGAAAGTCGACTGGAATACTGTATAAAATTTCCCCGTCAGGCCATCCAATCCGGGAGCTTTCCCCCTCTTTAAAGAACCGATGGCTTCCTCCACCTCCCCCTCTGTAATCAATCGATCTAACCAGTCTACCCCCTCCTTTGCGACATTGGGCAACTGACACTCCTCCAGATACTTCTGACTATTCTGCTCTCCATCCGCCACCTCACTGCGATACAGCTTTTTGTAATAGTCCACAAAGGTTTTTCTAATTTCATTGTTACCATATACCAGTCTCCCCGAAGCCGTACGTATGCTACCTATATTAGCCTGCGCTCTCCTCTTTCGCAATCGGGTTGCCAGCAGCCGGCCGGCCCTGTTCCCCCCCTCAAACATCTCCTGCCTGAGAACATTAAGTTCATACGCTATCTTACTCGCCCTCACTTGACTAAGCTGCCCTCTTAACCTCTGCAATTCCCCCAATAAGCCCGGCTTCCAATCACATTGATGCAATTGTTCCACCCGCGCAATCTCCTCCAGAAGTTGCCTTTCCGCGCTTCCTTTCATCCTATGCACTCTAGAAGCCTCCTTTAATAAATGCCCCCTCACCACAGCCTTTAAACTGTCCCAGACCGTTCCCAACCCCACTTCGCCATTCAAATTAAATTCCTGATATTCTCTCAATACCCGTGTCATTTTTTCCACTATCCCAGGGTCTTCCAATAAAGCCTCATTAAGCCGCCAAAATTTAAGGCCCTCGTCCACATATCCCAACTGAAACTTCACCCTTACCGGGGCATGGTCGGTCCACGTTATGGATCCATGATCCACCTCCGCCACTTTGTTCACCCACCCCCCTCCCGCCCAGATCATGTCTATCCGACTATATGTGTTATGCGGCGCCGAATAAAAAGTGTACTGCTTTCTTCCGGGATTATGACACCTCCAAATATCTACCAAACCAAGCCCCTCCTTCAATTTGATTAACTTCCTCTGCTCCGTCCTTTTCCCTGTCCCTCTCCCCTCTCCATTATCCAATCTAGGATTTAGCGTTAAATTATAATCACCTCCCACAATTATTGGAACCTCTCCCAGGCCCGCCAACTCCCCTTGAAGTCGGTCATAAAACTCCCCCTTCTCTCATTGGGCCCATACAGGGTAAGCACCCAGACCAGCTCCTTCCCCACCTGAATCTTCGCTCCCACACATCGGCCTCCCTTATCTCGATACTCCCCCTTCACTTTCCCCACCCATTCCGCCCCTATCAATAACCCTACCCCCCCTTCCGAGGCTCCGCCCGTTGCCCCGCTAGTATAACCCTAGGGTATTTTTTTGTTTGTAGCAGTTTTTCCTGCCCCACCTTCAAATGCGTTTCTTGTATACACAAGAAATCTGCCTTCAACCTTCCTCCTTCCTTTTCCACCAGACGCCTCTTCCTCCACGTTCTAAGTCCCTTGCCATTTATAGTGACCACCGTCATGCTCTGCTCCCCCACTCGTTCCCCCTGCCCCTCCCTCCCTCCCTACGCCAGTCCCCTTCCTCCCCCCACCTCTCCCCCCATCCCCTTCCCCCTCCCCTCCCCCCGCTACTCCCTCCAATCTCCCGGAGGTTCCCTCTGGAGTAGTACCCATCAGCCTAGACCAACCCCTTTACACCATCACCACCCCTCCCCACCTAAGATTATTACCTTTCCCAGTCCCTCCCCCCACAACCCGTCATCACAGCTGATCATCCCCCTTCTCAGTGTTATCGTTCCGACTTCCCCCCCCCCCGCTGTGTCCTATTGTCCTATATTAGCAGATCATCCCTTGCTTACATTTCCCCTTTGAGTTTTTTGTTTCTTTTGTTTTGTTTTTTATTTTTTTTTATTTTTTTTTTTTTTAGTGTTTTTTTTTGTTTTGTTAAGTGTTTTTATTATTATCCAGCATGAAAAACAGATCTCTACCCTCCCCCTTAAAGCACTCCCCCCTCCCCTGCAAACAACCCCATCTTACTGAATCCCAGATTGCAAAACCAGAGCACCGCCTCCGTTACACACTGCTCCCTCACGGTCCCTTACTATCCCCCCCACACCCCCCGCTGCCCCCAGATTACACTCAGACCCACCCAGTTTTGTGTAGGTGCCCTGCTTGTCCTCTTTATAGATGGTCTGCATTTATAGTATTTTATCATCCTCTTTTCCGTAGGGAGCAGTGCTTTTTGCTTGGACGTTTTTTATCTTGATACACATGTCATCAACACACCCATAGACCCACCCCCCCACACATCAAACAGAACCCAGCAACCCAAATCCCCACGTTCAAACCCATAGCAACTTCCCCGTCAACATATGTTCCTATGGCATTCCCATACTGTCCCCCCTCCTCCCCCCAAATATGATTCATTCACATATACTTTCATTAATACTTTAATACTTTTCCCGCTCCTCCCCCCCTCTTCCCCAAGAGCAGTCTCAGAACCCTACACTTGACCCCTCACCCGGAGCTGCACAGATCCTTGGACAACTTCTGCAGCCGCACTTCAAGTGTCCTCCCTGGAGTTCTGTCCTGCTGCTTCCTCTACTCCATTCCGGGGTTCTCTACTGCTCTGCCCCTTCGACTTCCGGGCCCCAGTAGTAGCTCCACCACCGCCTTCAGTTCGCTGGGAGTCCACCAGGCCACTTCCCAGCCCTGCCGCTCGCAAGGCTTTAACCGCTTCCTCAAACGTGCGCGCTCTCCAGCTCTTGGTCCCCACAGTGAAGTTTATGCCGAAGGGGTACAGCCAGCGATAGCGCACGTTGTCCTTGCGCAATACTGTTGTTATCGGCTGCATTTCTCTCCGCCTTTGTAAAGTCCCAGTCGCCAGATCCGCATACAGCTGTATCGGGTACCCCTGCTATATAAAAGTCCCTTTCTTCCTCATTTTCTTCAATATTCTCTCCTTCACTGCATACTCATGCACACTCAAAACAATGTCTCTCGGATGATTCAATCTACTGGGTCCCAATGCCCTGTGGGCTCGATCAATTTTCACCTCAGCCCTGTGTTCCTCGGTCTCTCCATCATAGAGAATAGCACTGAGCACGGCCTGCGCCACTCTCTCACAGTCCTCGAACTCCATTTCCTCCGGAATCCCCCTAATTCTCAAATTATTGCGCCTGGATCTGTTCTCAAGATCCTCAAGCTTCAGAAGCACTTGGTCTTTCCACGCGGTGATGCCTTGCATCGCACTCTCCACTTCCTTTTGCCGGCCATGCAACTCCACCATCTGCTGTTCTTGCTCCTCTGCTCTTCGCGCCAATTCCCCCACCTCCTCTCGCAGCTCACCACAAACTTCTCCAACTTCAGCTTTCACAGCCACCAACTCCGATTTAAGTTCTTCGAACCACGCTCACAACTCCTCCCGAGTCACATTATGCACTTTCATTTCCGCCGCTCCTCCGTCTCCACACTTACTACTTTTCCGCTCCAGCGTGTCTCCACTGCTCAGACCCTCCATCGCCTTCTTGCTGCCAGCTCCGTCTTGCTTCCCTCCGCTATAGGCGAAATCCCGGAGGTCCGCAGCTTTCTTTCTCGTAGTCATTGCCAACCACTACTTCTCACTCGGCTCCCCTCGCCCGCCAGCCACTTTTTATTTCACTTTGGGGGTAGGGACCACCAATATTCGGGTTTAGCACAGGAGCTCGTTCGCTACCCAGCCATCCAGGCCGATGACGTCACTTCCTCCTTAATCAGCTTTTTATATGTGAAAATGATGCTTAACCCTGCCAAAAATCACCTACTTAATGCTGAAACACAGGGGTATGTTTACTGAACAGCGGTAAGGGAGCATGCTTTTCCGAGCGGTAACAGCAGTGTGAAAAAGGCTCTGGGAATGTAGAAGGCATACCATTGTTAAGGGTGCTATGGGCTATTTAACATATGGTAATAGGACATCGCGCGTTAAGGCGTCAAGCAGGCACCTTAACCTCTGAAAACTGCTGTAACCCTAACTGCTGGATAAAGGAGCAACAAGGGAAGACAATCTGAAGGTGATGGATGGAAGAACAGGTGGGAGATGATGGATCTGCAGAAGAGTGGGCACCCTATGTGGCAGCCAGTAAAGTGAATGAGCATGTAAGAGGCTGAAATACGGATGCACAGGGGATGTCAGTGTAATATGGTGCAAAGTCAGTGTGTGGCATAGGATGTGGAACATGTGTCCTCCAGTGGAGTCAGAAGTGGCAGGATGTGTGCAGTGATAGGAGGACAGAGTAGGAGTAGTGACATGCAGATCATGTACAGGAGAGATGTGTGTGCGGTCCTAAATTGTGGGAAAGAGTACCAGTGTAGGCCATGGTATAGCAGCCTGCATGAGAAGACAGGACTGCACCCAGCTGATAGATGGTCTGAAGGATGGATGGCGGCGGAGGAGAGGGTGGTATGTGCTGGTAGCACCGATATGCTGTAGGTTCCATCCCCAGTGTATCTGTACTGTGCATGAAAATGTGTGGCAATGCCATCTGGAAGACCTGATACCAGAAATTTTGAACTTACACCTGTTCTAGCCACACAGTCACCAGACAACACTTCAGACAAATGTGCTGATAACAACTGCACAGGTGTTATCCATATCGGGCAAATGGGGTATGTATGGACATGAGCTGATACCTGCAGGTGGATATCCGAGGGGTAGGATGTGTCCGCATGTACTGCAGAGATGTGAGGGAGCCAAAGCTGTACAGTAACAGACATGATGCCAGACATGATTCATGATGCTCAAGTAGGTTACAGCTGTATGCATTTAACTGCCTGTTAGTATCCCGCTGTAGCAATGTAGTCACATCAGGGTACATCTTACTGTCAATTGGTAATGTCTGATGTTGAATAGGGACTGTATGGACCTGCAGTCAGCTGAGCCATTGGTGGGTTAAGCAATCTACTCAAGGTCACAAGGAGTTGTTGTTTGTCCATGAAGGTTATGGCAGACATACAATGTGACAGTAACACATTCTGAAATGTCACATAGTGGGCCTGAAACCATGGTATCATAGCCACCAAGCCATAGGCATGACCATCACATAACGCCTCCAAGCAAGGGCCTGACATCTGCAGAGCGAATATATCTGATCCCCTTCAATGAGCTGCAGCAGAGCCAAGAAAACCATGCTCACAGAGGGGCATGATGGGGAACAGCATGTTTGCTGACCCAAAGTGTGACCAGAATGCATAACAAAGTAGAAGGATGAGTGTCTGCAAGTCACAGCAGAACTTGGACTGTTACAGGCCGGGATATGACCTGAGTAATATACAGGCGCAAAATGAATAAGTGAGAATCAAACCATTGTCCACTGTTTTTGAGGGATACTACACTACAATGTCTGGATTCAAATAGCCTGCAGGACTCTGCCTAAACTGTCTGCTGTGTGTGCTGGTATAGGTTAGCCCCTCCAGTACCCCTGATGCACTGCACATAGGGTTGCCAACTGGCCGGTTTTCAGCCGGCCTGGCCGGTTTTTCCATGGCCAGGCCGGCTGCCGGCGCAGAGGCAAAACCGGCCCTTGAAAAGCCGGGTTTTTTGCTCTGGCCGCAAGATCGGGAGCGGCCAGAGCAAAAAAAACGGCTTTTCTCCCAACCCGGAGGGCTTCAGAGGGAGCCGGGGAAGCCCGCGCGAGGCCCCGGCTCCCTCTGAACAGCCGCCAGCGTGAAGAGCCTTTACCTTCACGCTGGCGGCTGTTCCTGTGAAGCCGCGATTGGTGGAAAAGGTTAAAGGCAATGCCCTTTAACCTTTCCCAGCATTCGCGGCTTCACAGGAACAGCCGCCAGCGTGAAGGAAAAGGCTCTTCACGCTGGCAGCTGTTCAGAGGGAGCCGGGGCCTCTTCCCCGGCTCCCTCTAAAGCCTCAGACAGCCGCGGTGTTGGGGGGGGGGGGGAGGCCAAGGACTGCCTGGGCTGTGATGGGGGAGGGGGCCTGGACTGGAAAAGGGCTAGGAGGGTGGAATTTGACTGGAAATGGATTGTGATGGGGGGGGGGGGGACCTGGAACGGAAAAGGACTATGGGGGGGGGGGACTTGGACTGGAAAGAAACGGGCTGGGATGGGAGGGGAACTGGACTGAAAAAGGGCTATGGGGGGGGCGGGACAAGGACTGGAAATGGGTGTTGCTGGGGAGGGGGACAGGGACTGGAAATGGGGTAGGTGTGGGGGGGGGGGACATGGACTGGAAATGGGTTGTGATGGGGAGGGGGACCTGGACTGGAAAAGGGCTATGGGGGGGGGACTTGGACTGGAAATGGGCTATGGTGGAGGGAGGGGGAACTTGGACTGGAAATAGGCTGTGATTAGGGGGACTTGGACTGGAAATGGGTTGTGAAGGGGGGGGGGGACCTGGACTGGAAAAGGGCTATGGGGGGGGGACATGGACTGGAAATGGGTTGTGATGGGGAGGGGGACCTGGACTGGAAAAGGGCTATGGGGGGGGAACTTGGACTGGAAATGGGCTATGGTGGAGGGAGGGGGAACTTGGACTGGAAATAGGCTGTGATTAGGGGGGCTAGGACTGCAAATGGACTGTGATGGTGGGGGGGGGTAGGACTGAAAATGGGCTGTGATGGTGCGGGGGGACTCGGACTGCAAATGGGATGTGATGGGGGGGGCCTAGGACTGGAAATAGGCTGTGATGGGGGACTTGGACTGGAAATGGGCTGTGATGGGGGGGGGGCTAGGACTGGAAATGGTCTGTGATGTGAGGGCTAGCACTGGAAATGGGCTGATGAAGAGCTGGAATAGGACTGGAAATGGGCTGATGTGGGGCATGGGAGAATGGGATTAGAAGGGAGTGGATGCTGGGTGGGTCTAGAACTATAAGGGAACTGATTTTGGGGGAGGACTAGAATAGATGGGGAATGAGAATGGAGAGGGGAAAAAATATTTTGTGTGGAAGAAAAGTCTATGATGGGCTGGGTATTGGGAGAGTGAGGGGCTTGAGAATGGAAGGGTGAAATTTAAATGGATGATAAAGGAATAAGGAAAGAATTGGGGGAAAGAGCAAAAGGGAAACAATCAGTATGTTAAAGCAGAAATAGAGAGAGAATGGAAAACATCTAAAAGAGAAGAAAGGACAAATGGATAGCTCGCAGAAGACACGAAGAAACCAGAAGAAAGTGACTGGAGCAATTGCAACTGAAAAATAAAACGCCCAAACAGAAGGTAGAAAAATACTTTTTATTTTGAATTTATTAGCTGGAATATGTTTGGTCTGGGAAGTGTGTATTGATAACATCTTTGCGTTTTTGTTTAGTGCAAGAGGAAATTACTTTATAGTTTTATTTCTCCAGTGTTGTACATTTCATGTTTGGATTTTGGGGTTCCCAGTTTAATTATTATCTGACCAAGGAAGTTAGCCTACACGTATCCTCGGTAATTGTTGTGGGTGGGGCTGGGGGCGTGGCAGGGGTGGGACTAGGGGCGGAGAATGGGTGGAGCATGGCGAGCCACAGGTGTCGGGTTTTTCTCGGTGAAAAAGTTGGTAACCCTAACTGCACATGCAGAACAGCAGTCTGCAGCTGATCACCAAATGGAGAATAGACTGATCCATCACATCATCTCAGTACGATGCACTGACAGTGTGTGTTTCATTCACTTAACAGCTACAAAGTGTTCTGCTGAGCAGTTTTAGCAGTCACCTTGAGGATGAGGATGGGTGCACAGCACCTGGTCCCCAGAACTTGCACTGCTAAAGATAATCTTTGCTGTGGATCCACATCACTGCTAGTGCGTGGCAGGTATCTGCTGCAGTGTGTTATGCTAGTTTCTTTGTTTTTTGCATAACTGTAGCATGCTGTAGGTGCCAATTATAACTGTGCCCTGTGCCCTGTCCCTGTTGGACAGGGACCGTTGGACAGGGACCTCCTCGAACAATGCATGTCAGTAGCCACTGTTATAAAAAAACTCCTGTCCTGGATGCCAAGTGCAGTGTGGGATTTTATCTTTATCTTTGTTATCATTTGATTATGCCAACCTAGATAGGAAGGTATCAGAGCGGTTTACAATAATCAAAAACATCAGAGTGAAAGGAATGGAATGCCAGTTATTGACAGGACAGCTAAGAAAGAAGAGATACAGAAGAAAGGGAAAGCCAGGAGGAAGGGGAGAACAATCCCAAGGAATATAGGCAGGAGGGAAGAACTAATCTGGGGAAGGAGGGGAGGTCATAAGCAAACTGGAACAGCTGGGTTTTGAGCAGGGATTTGAACCAACTTTATGAGGATTCTGCACGCAGGGTGACAGGTAGGGAGTTCCATAAAGTGGGGGCAAGGAAGAAGAAAGCAGAGTGACGCATCTGTTCCAGATGTGCACATGAGACGGAGTAAACGGCCAAGCGGTGGGTGTGTAGGGACCTGAAGATGTGATGAGGGGAGTGGAATTGGAGGAGATCGGCTAGGTATTGTGGGGTAACTGTGTGAATTACCTGGTGAGCTGAGGTGAGGATTTTGTAATCAATACAGAATTTTATGGGAAGCCACTGAAGGCAGATTAGGGTAGGCATAATGTGTTCACGATGAGAGGAGTGTGTGAGGATCCAGGCTGCTGTATTTTGAAGAAGCTATGTGGAACGCTGCTACTAGCCCGCTATGACCAGAGTGACTAGGCCAGGAACAACTGCTGTCCCAGCCATCTAGGACTAACAGTCCACCACAGTAAGTTCAGTCAGACTAAACCTGCTGTCCACCACTGAGCTGTTTCAGCCATGCACATACCAACTGCAGCTGATCCGCACACAAAGCAACCATGTGCATCTCAGTTTGTTTGTTTACATTTGTTTACGTTATCAGAATATAAAAAGACTAGGGGACATGCAATGAAGCTACAGGGTAAACTATTTAAGACTAATAAAAGAAAATATTTTTTCACTCAATGTGTAATCAAACTCTGGAATTTGTTACCGGAGGATGTAGTAAAGGCTGTTAGTGTAGCTGGGTTAAAAAAAGGTTTGGACAAGTTCCTGGAGGAAAGTTCCATAAACCATTATTAAAAGGGACCCAGGATATCAATGCTTGACCCAGTACAAGCATTGTGGAACCTGTGTCTTTTGAGGAAACTGCTAGGTACTTATGACCTAGATTGGCCACTGTTGGAAACAGAATACTGGGCTTGATGGACCTTGGTCTGACCCAGTATGGCATATCTTATGTTCTTATGTTCTTATCCATACTGCTTTAGTCTACAGACCTCCAATTCAAATCGAAGAGATAGATAACAAATTGATTATAGATATTACCAAGATAGCCACAAAGGGGGAAGCGATCATATTGGGTGACTTTACCCGATGTGGATTGGATTACTCCTTCTGAAAATCTGGATGGATAACAGAGCAATTTTCATCTCTCTGGTTTAACAATATGCATATATAAGGCTGAATATTTTGTTTATTTATTTCTGTTATTTATTTAGCAATATTTGATATACTGCTTTACATACAAGTACATCAAAGTGGTTTACAAATCTTATATTCACAGAGGAAACATCAAGGGGCAATGCCAATCAATCATCTAAGATACACACAAAACATCCAGGATATTATCATAGTGGTGCATATCCAGGTAACTGCTGGCTAACTGCTTGCCAATTTCAGTGATATTTAAAATACTGCCTGTTCAGTATTAGCCAGATGTTGTTGTTGTTAAGTGCCGTCGAGTTGGTGTCGACTCATGGCGACCCTCTGGATAGGTGTCCTAAATTGTGTTCGGTCTTCTGTCAAGCGGCTCATTATTGACAGGCTGGTACCCGTAGCTGCTGTTATTGTATCGAGCCATCTCATTGCTGGCCTTCCTCTTTTGTGTTGACCTTCTATCTTCCATGATGTCTCTCTCTAATGATCTCTCGCTTCGCATGATGTGTCCAAAGTATGAAAGTCGAAGTCTTGTCATCTGAGCTTCTAAAGAAAGCTTAGGTTTGATCTCCTCTAGTACTGACTGGTTTGTTTTTCGGGCAGTCCATGGTATACGCAGTATTCGCCGCCAGCATCATAATTCAAAGGCATCAATTTTTTTCCTGTCTTATCTTTTTCACTGTCCAGCTTTCACATCCATATGATGTTATTGAAAATACCATGGCTTGAACAAGTCAAATCTTTGTATGGAGAGAGACATCTCTGCTCTTGAGAATCTTGTCTAGGTCTTTCATAGCCATTCTGCCAAGAGCAATGCATCGTCGGATTTCTTGACTGCTTGTTGCTTCTTTATTGATAGTTGATCCAAGTAGGTTAAAGATGTCCACAATTTCAATTTCTTCTCCTTCAACGATGAACTTGTTGATTTTGCCAGTTGTCATAATCTTTGTCTTCATTACATTAAGGTGCAGGCCGATTTTGAGATTGTGTTCTTTGATTGTGAGAAGCAGATGTTTCAGATCATCTTTACTTTCAGCCAGAAATGTAGTATCATCAGCATAGCAAAGGTTGTTGATGAGTCTTCCACCAATATTCACACCTCTGTGGTCTTCATACAATCCTGCTTCCTAACAGGGACTATACATTTCAAACAAAGGTAAGAATTTGTGTTATTTAAATTGCTAGCTCTCTGACTGGGAAATCTTAAAAGGGTTTTGGTATATTTTTAAAACAATGTTACATTCTTTTTGGTGCTTTAGTTTAAAAGGAGAAATATTTTCTTTAGTGGGCTAGGTTTAAAACTGCTTTAGTAACTTACTCAGCTCTTTGGAGCTACTGACACCTAATCAGGTGTTAGTTCCATCCCTATCCCCCCAACTCCCACCCACCCCTAGTGAGCAGTCTTGCTTTATAGGGCACCTCCCCAATTAAGAAAACAAAGGGACTTGGAACAGAACATTTTGAATATAATTAAAGAGATTTAACTGCTTTTTCTCTGAAAGGACAGCTGGGTAAATGGCTGGTACTTTGGTCGATCTCTCTCTTTTGCAATAACAGATACCTAAACTCCATGAACTGAACAATGGCAAATCATATCGCTAAAGCTGTTGCACCTGTTACAGCTTCTGCCTCTGTCCAGACAATGCCAGTTGTAGAATCGATTCGATGTGCAGGGTGCCTGCATGCTGAAGATCTCGGGAAACAGGTGGATGAACTCAGAGAGGAGATGGCGGGGCTGAGGAGCATTCAAGACAGTGAGGAGTACATTGATGAGATGTTTCTTGCAACAACCAAGATGGGTGCCTCCTGAATGATGAAGGGTGGACACAAGTCACCAGGGCCTGCAGAATCACCAATCCAACTTTTCCAGCCCTTGAATTGAAGAACCATTATGCAGCCCTGGAAGTGGAAGAGGTGAAAGCATCCCTGGAAAGGGAAGAACCAGAGCTCAAGTACCCCGAAGATGCAGAATCAGTGACCACAACGAAGCAAAGGGTAGTGGAGGTTGGGGACTCTCTTCTGAGGGGTACTGAGGCATCCATCTGCAGACAAGACTTGATGTCCAGAGAGGTATGCTGTCTCCCAGGTGCCAAAATCCAAAATGTTACGGAGAGTTTTCTGAGACTCATCAAGCCACTGACTCTTACCCAATCCATGTCGGAACAAATGATACTGCCAGGTATCTCTCTGAGTGTATCAAAAGTGACATCATGGCTCTGGAACAGAGGGTGAAGCAGATAGGTGCACAGGTGGTGTTCTCTTCAATCCTCCCTGTTGAGGGTAAAGGCCAAGGCAGAGAGGCTCGCATCCTGGAGATGAATGCATGGCTGCGTAGATGGTGTCATCGAGAACGTTTTTGTTTCCTGGACCATGGGATGCTGTTCCAAGGGTTGCGGAGCAAAGATGGCGTCCATCTGTCCAAGAAAGGTCGATGAGTCTTCAGTAGTAGACTGGCTAATCTACTGAAGAGGTCTTTAAACAAGATTCGTTGGGGATGGGTGAAGAAAGCCCCCAGGTAAGTAAAAGCCCCCAGGTAAGTGAAACATTAAATACCTTTTGGAAATGGGTAAAAGGGATAACGTATGGAAAGCAGTGTGTATATATGCCCGTAGCATGGGAAATAAGATCCCTGATGTTGAAGGTATGGTGGGAGTGGATGACTTGGATTTAGTGGCAATTACAGAAACATGGTTCACAGAAAACCATGACTGGGATGTAACTATACTAGGCTATACTTTATTCAGAAAGGACAGGGTAGGAAGAAGGGGAGGAGGCGTGAACTATATATAAAGAATAATATTAAATTTTGGAATTACAGAGCTTAAAAGGGAGAGAGGAGGCATTGTGGGTTAAACTAGAAAGAGGGAAAAAGATATCTATTTGCATTGGCGTGATATACAGCCCTTCCTCACAAGAAGAAGATGAAGACATATGCAGCATTGCTAAGAATGGGGAAGTGCTACTGATAGGGGATTTCAATATGTCAGATGTTGATTGGCACATTCCTGCTGCAGTATCATCTAGAAATAAGGAGATCCTGGATTCTCTACAGAGAGAACTATTCAGGCAATTGATAACAGACTCCACACGTGAAGGGGCCATACTGGACTTGGTGCTTGCCAATGGTGAAAGTGTTTCTGATGTTATAGAGGAAGATCATTTTGCATCCAGTGATCCCCAGATGGTTCAGTATTAGGACTAGGGCTGTTAGAATCCATTCAAAAGTGAGGGTCTTAGACTTTAGGAAAACTAACTTTGCCAAGATGGGCCAATACTTCAGGGAGTCGTTTGCGGGATGGGAACAGCTGGTGGATGTAGAAAAACAGTGGGCAAAACTGAAAGGGGATATTTTAAGGGAAACCGACTTTTTTCTTAAAATGACAAATAAAGGTAAAAAGAAAAGGAGACTGCTATGGTTTTCAAAAGAAGTAGCTGAAAAAGTAAAGAAAAAGAGGGAGGTCTTCATAAAATACAAGAGATCACGGAGAGAGAAAGACGGGCATCTATATTTGGAAAAACATAGAGAAGCTAGTAAAGTAGTCAGGAAAGCAAAGATTCAACAAAATGGGGGGATTAGACATATTTCAGAAGAGGAAGGGAAAAAGTGGTATTGTCAGACTCAAGGGTGAAGGGAAGAAATATGTAGAAGCTGATGAGGATAAAGCGGAATTGCTTAACAAATATGAAGAACCAGGAACAGGTCCTCAGAAAGCACCCACAAACAGGAACAGAAGCGAGGGGCATCTTGAACAATTTCCAGAAGACTTTGTTCGTGAGAAATTAGCTAAACGTAAAGTAGACAAAGCGATGGACCGGATGGGATACACCCTAGAATACTGAGGGAACTTGGGGACGTTCTAGCAGCTCCACTGACTGACCTTTTCAGTGCCTCGTTGGAGTCGGGAGTGGTGCCAAAGGACTGGAGAGAGGCTCATGTGGTGCCTTTACATAAAAGTGGAAGTAAGGATGTGGTTGAAAACTACAGGCTGGTTAGTTTAACTTCGATGATGAGTAAATTATTGGAAACGCTGCTGAAAGAGAAAATAGTGAGGTTTCTGGAGTCCAGCGGATTACAGGATCCGAGGCAGCATGGATTCACCAGAGGCAGGTCTTGTCAGACACATCTGATTGATTTCTTTGACTGGGAGACCAGGGATTTGGACCTAGATGTGGTGCATTTAGATTTCATTAAAGTCTTTGACATTGTTCCTCACAGGCGACTTATAAACAGACTGAGCACCCTAAGGATGGACCGTAAAATTACTGCTTGGGTTAGAAATTGGTTGAATGGGGGGCAACAAAGAGTACAGGTAAATGGAGCTCACTCTGAGGAGAAGGAAGTTACCAGTGGTGTGCCCCAGGGATCTGTCCTTCGTCCGATTCGTTTTAACATCTTTGTTAGTGATATAGCAGAAGGGCTGTCGGGTAAAGTTTGCCTCTTTGCATATGATACCAGAAACTGCAATAGAGTAGACACCCAGGAATATGTAGATAACTTGAGGAAGGAGCTAGCTAAACTTGAAGAATGGTCTAGAATTTGGCAGCTGGGATTTAATGTTAAAAATTGCAAGGTCATGCACTGGGGCTGCAGCAATCCAAAGGAGCAGTATAGTATAGGGGGTGAAGTACTTTTGTCCACTGAAGAAAAGCAGGACCTAGGCACGGTTATATCTGATGATCTTAAAGTAGCTAAACAGGTAAAAAAGGCAACAGCAAAAGCTAGAATGATGCTTGGGTGCATACGGAGAGGAATGGCTAGCAGACAAAAAGGACGTGATAGTGCCTCTGTATAAGTCTTTGGTGCGACCTCATTTGGAGTATTGTGTGCAATTTTGGAGACCGCACCTTCAAAAGGATATAAACAGGATGGAGTCAGTAGAGAGGGTGGTTGGTGGTCTTCATTATAAAGCATGAGGACAGACTTAACGATCTTAATATGTACACCTTAGAGGAAAGACGAGATAGAGATGATATGATTGAGACGTTTAAATACCTCCATGGCATAAATGCACAGGGGGAGAGCCTCTTTCGATTGAAAGCAAGTTCTGTTACGAGGGGACATGGGATGAGGGTGAAAGGGGCTAGATTCAGGAGTGATATGCGGAAATATTTTTTTTACGGAAAGAGTGGTGGATCCGTGGAATAGTCTCCCAGTGGAGGTGGTAGAGATGAGGACAGTATCTGAATTCAAAAAAGCATGGGATAAACACAGAGGATCTCTAAAGGAGAAAAGAGGACTATTGTAGTTGTTGATATGGAAGGACAGAATAGATAGGCCATGTGGTCTTTTTCTGTCGTCATTTTTCTATGTTTCAATGATTTGTTCTACATATAGATTAAACAGATAGGGGGAAAGTATGCAGCCTTGTCTTACACCTTTGCTTATTTTAAACCATTCTGTTTCTCCTTGTTCCGTTCGAACTGTTGCTTCTTGATCAATGTACAGATTGTGCAAGAGAACGATCAGGTGTTCTCGTATACCCATGCTTCTTAATGTGTCCCAGAGTTTCTCATGGTTTACACAGTCAAAAGTCTTGCTATAGTCGATAAAGCACAAATAGATATCCTTTTGGTATTCTTTAGTTTTTTCAAGGATCCATCTCACATCCGCGATGATGTCTCTTGTTCCTCGCCCTTTCCTGAACCCTGCTTGCACTTCAGGTAGTTCTTGTTCCAGGTATGGTTGTAGTCTTTAGAATAATCTTCAGTAAAATCTTGCTGGCATGTGGGATCAGGGCGATTGTGCGATAATTTCCACAGTCATTTGGATCACCTTTCTTTAGTATTGGTATAAACACAGATCTTTTCCAGTCACTTAGCCATGAGGTTGTCTTCCATATTTCTTGTCAGAACCTTGTAAGTATGGTAACAGCTGTATCAGATTGCTGTAATACTTCTGTGGGAATGCCATCAATGCCTGGTGTTTTGTTCTTTGATAAGGCTTTCAATGCTGCTTCAACTTCTTCTTTCATCACTAGTGGTTCCGGATCATAAGGTACAGGTCGAAATGGCTGTTGGTCCACTTGATCTTTATCATATAAAAACTCTGTATATTCTTTCCACCTTTTCTTGATCTTCTCAGCATCATTCAATCTTGAGCATCTTGTAACATTCCATTTTGAGGCTGGAATTTTTTCTTTAACTCTCGTAACTTTAGAAAAGCCGATATTGTTTTTCCTCTAATAGTTTCTGCTTCTATTCTATTGCATGTGTCATTGTAGTACTTTTCCTTGTCTTGTCTTGCTGCACGTTGGAAATCTCTGTTGAGTTCTGCGATTGCCTTTCTTTCTCCTCTGGCTTTAGCTTCTCTGCGTTTCTGGTCAATTTTCAGAGTTTCTTCCGTCATCCATTTTGGACGCTTTTGCTTTTTTACCTTTTGTAGAGACTTCTCACTTTCTTCCAATACAACCTTCTCGATGTCATTCCATAACTCTTCTGGAGTTCTGTCATTTGTATCTAAAGCAGCAAATCGATTTTGCAGGCAGTCTTTAAATTCCAGTGGTATATTCTCAAGGTCATATTTTGCTGCATTCATGAGTGGTTTGCTCTTTTTCAACTTTAGCTTGAGTTTGCATATTAGTAGTTGATGATCTGTACCATAGTCAGCTCCAGGTTTTGTCTTTGTTGATGTTATAGAGCTTTTCCATCGTTGACTTCCACAGATGTAGTCAGTTTGATTTTTGTACAATCCATTGGGTGATGTCCATGTGTACAGTCGCCGCTTGTGTTGCTGGAAGAAGGTGTTTGAGATGAATAGATCATTGGTCTTGCAGAATTCTATCAGTCTTTCTCCAGCTTCATTTCTGTTGTCAAGTCCATATTTTCCAACCACTTTGCCTTCTTCTTTGTTGCCACCTTTTTCGTTCCGGTCACCCATGACTATCAGGATATCCTGTTTGCATGTTCTGTCAATTTCAGCTTGAATTTGTCGATAGAACTCTTCAATTTCATTCTCTTCTGCAGCTGTTGTTGGGGCATATACTTGAATTATAGTTGTGTTGATAGGTATTCCTTGTAGACAAATAGAGATTAAGCGTTCACTGACTGCATTATATTTCATTACAGTTCTTCCAAGTTTCTTCTTTATTATAAATGCAGCACCATTTCTTCTTTGTCTTTCATTTCCAGCAGAGTAGACCATATGATCATCTGATGCAAAGTACCCGATGCCACTCCATTTCAATTCGCTGACACCCAACAGATCAAGTTGTATATGTTCCATTTCATTCTGGACCACTTCCAACTTCCCTTGGTTCATGCTTCGTACGTTCCATGTTCCAATATGTAAGACATCTTTACAGCTTCTGACTCTCATTTCATGCGCAGCTACATCAGCTGTCTGACATCCCGAGGGCTTTGATCCAACCACATCATAAATGCTGGCTTTACTCTGAAAAGTCTTCAGCTCTTCCCCAGTTGAGTGCCTTCCGACCTGGGGGTCTCATCTTCTAGCACTATAGTTCAATTTGTTTTGTTGTGACTATCCTTTGGGTTTTCATGGCAAGATACAGAAGTAGATTGCCGGGCCTTTCCTCCGTGCAGTTTAAGTTTAGTGTTGTTGCTGTTGTCAAAGAAATGTGATCCTCTGCCGCCAACACCGTCGCATTCTGCTGCTGCCCAGATGAGTTTTCATGGCAAGATAGAGAAGTAGATTGCCGGGCCTTTCCTCTGTGCAGTTTAAGTTTAGTGTTGTTGCTGTTGTCACAGAAATGTGATCCTCCGCCGTCAACACTGCCCTATTCTGCTGCTGCCTAGATGGGTGGTTTGTCTTGGTCTGGCACCTCATCTGAGACCTGTCCATCTTGGGAGACCCTGCCAGTAGTTTAACTACTGATAACTTAGCCCTCAGCATCACTGATGCACACAAGCCCTCACAGCATGACAAGCTGCAAACCAAGTGAGGGATTAGCCATATAACAAGGGCTAATTTTTCTGGGCAGGGAATTATTAGCAAACGCTCATCCAGATATGTTTAAAGAGGCATTGAGAGACCACATCATTTTCAGCCACAGCACCCACAACCAACATGCCAGGGTCTTGGAAAACTAGTTGCTCAGAGGAGGAGACATGGATGGTTCTTCTTTAGATCTGATGATGCCCATATGAAGCAGCAAGTCTGATGAGAAATTATCAAGCAGGTAAATGCTGTATTTTACCATAAGTGTGAGATGGAGGACCTGAAGAAGAAGTGACAGGTCATCAGAAAGAAGCCAAAGATAAAAAAGCATTCAAAAGCCAGCTCTCCCTTCTCAGCAAAGGGTCTTGAACACCTTCAAGATGTACAAAGAAAAGCTATCAGACAACCTCTATGTTTGTCCACACAAATCATTATGGCCCTGATTTAACCTCATGGGCATTATTTACAGCCAGGTTGAAAATGAAATTAACAATATATGACAAACATATACATATCTAACATGGAGATGTAGTAGTGTTGTTACAGGATTCCCTGTTGTCCACATCTGAAAGAGAACAAAAGAGAAAAGTGAGTTCTCTGGGTACTTGTGAAAGTTTTGCAATGTCACAAACTTTTGGGTTGTATTGTGGGAGAACGTGGCAGGAGAGGGATATCAGATTTTCAACATGCTTCCTGTTAAACTATGCCACACATGTCTGTGAAAGCAGAGGACAGGGCAACCAAGCCTACTTTCCCATGGGGGTCAGGTATATTCAATGTTAAGTTAACAGCATGCAACCAACTAGTATGTCAACCACATACACCCAGGGCACCATTCTATCTTTGGAACCAGTATTACATTGTAGTAGACCACAGCTTGGGTAGTGATATTATGACTTTTGGCAAGTCATTTAACCCTCCATTGCTTCAAGTACACTGGAGGGTTAAGTTATTAGATTGTATAGCTATCTGGGTCTGGTGGTAGAGAACAGAAACAAGGATGATCCAGGGTTCTACGTTTATCTTTTGCACTCATAATAGTAACATTACTCTCAATCTTTGAGTGTGAAGGAAATATGACCCACTCATTCTCTCCATGTCTACTGATGAACTATGACTTGCGTCCTGGAGGTAGCAGGGGGAATCAAGACCAGAGGGGCTGCAGAACAAGGCATGATTGGAAGATGCATGGCAGGAGGAGACAACACAGCTGAGGAAGGCACTGGAAGATCATCAAGAGGCACTGCTCTCCCCTGAACAGCCACAGTAACCTGAACCCCAGCACATACCATCACCCACATTATTGCTATAAAGTATACTCAGCACATAAGACATAGTTCCTGCTCCACAAAGCTTACAATACAAACAAACAAGGAACTAGGATAGCTCTTTGAGAGAAATGACTAAATCAAACATTATTAGTATTAAGCTCATTCCTTTCCGATGGTAGTTTAAGGAGATTGCAGACCTGCTATTAGTAATCTGTGAACTTTCATTAAAATCATCTGTAATACCTGAAGATTGGAGGATCGCCAATGTAACGCCAGGGTTCCAGGGGTGATCCGGGAAACTACAGACCGGTGAGCCTGACGTCAGTACCGGGGAAAATGGTAGAAACCGTCATAAAGAACAAAATTACACAGCATGTAGATAGTCATGGCCTAATGGGAGACAGCCAACATGGCTTTATTTTATTTATTTTACATTTCTTATATACCGCACTATTCGGCATCAGCGCGGTTTACATAGAACAGAAAAATCAGACAGGAAAACATGTGTCTGAGTTTACAATTAACCGGGCAACAAACTTGGATAACAAGGAAGGGATTACAATTAACAGGACAGCAAAACTTGGATAGCAAGGATAACTATTTACATCTTCGAGTCACAGAATACATGAACATGTAATCCAATGGTCAAGGACACCTTACTAAGTGTGTTCTCCTGGCTTACTAGGTGATTTGGTGTTGCTATAACTATTGGAGAGGGGAAGTGATTCAGTGCTCTCTGGGAAGTATTTGAGGAATAAGTAGAGTTTGAGGGCCTTTCTAAACTGGGCTAGGTTAGTGATTACTCTGATGTTGGTAAGGCGTTCCAGAGTCTTGGTGCACAGAGACTGAAAGCCCTATTTGCTGTTGTTGCAGTGCATCTTGTTAATTCTCGAGGAATCATTAGCGTATTTATTTCTGTGGATCTTCTTGATCTATTCGGGGTTATGGATTTGATGAGGTCGGTTAGTGAGGAGGAGGAGAGAGTATTTACCGCTTTGAAAGTCAGTAACATTGTCTTGAAGATGATCCTGGCCTGTATAGGAAGCCAGTGTAACTGCTTCAAAAGGGGTGTCACATGGTCTCTCCTAGATGCCCCATGGAGAACCCTCGCTGCGCTATTCATTGCAAGCTGTAGGGGGTTCAAAGTGGATTGGGGGAGTCCTAGTAAAATGACATTGGCGTAATCAAAATGAGGCATGATCAGAGCCTGGTAGATAGTACGGAAATCCTCTGGTTCAAGCAAGGGGCGTAGATGTCTGAGTGAACGGATCTTGTAGTATATAGCTCTTACAGTGTTAGCTATATGTGCCTTCATGTCGAGGTTTTGATCCAGTGTAACACCCAAGTACCGTATTGTGGGTTTTGTTTGTAGATCGGCTTCTTTCACCTTCAAGTATTGTGGAGGGCTGAAATTCGGGTTCCTCGACATAAAGAGCACCTCAGTCTTCTTATGTTCAATTCTGAGGTTTTGTGACGTGAGCCATTCCGATATGGCATTGAAGCAATTGGTCAGAGGGGAGAGGTCCAATTTGTCTATGTCGAACGGCATATAGAGCAGGACGTCGTCCATATATACCATGCAACTTACATTGAAAGACCGGATAATATTACAAATGGGTTGCATGTATATGTTGAACATCAAGGCAGAGAGGGAGGATCCCTGTGGAACCCCCTGACCTTGATGAAATGGTTCCGACCTTGCTCCCCTGGATCGAACGTGCTGCCATCTTCCGGACAAGTATGATCTGCACCATTCAAGTGCTATTCCACAGACGCCTTTCTCTTTTAGCCATATTAGGAGAAGCTCATGACTTAGTTGCGGCAATGTCTAGGAAAACGAGTGCAATTCCCTGTCGGATGTTGTCGACACCAGAAATTATATTATTGAGGAGGGTGGTAAGGAGTGTTTCCACACCATGTGACTCTCTGAATCCATGTTGGCAAGGATCCAGTGGAGCAGCAGCATCAATGTGGTCTTGTAACTGTCTTTGTACCTCTTTTTCGATTAACTTTGTGAGAAAAGGTATACTTGAAATGGGTCTGTAGGAGTCTACCTTTTGGGGATCTAACTTACTATTTTTTAGAAGCGGTCTGTTGGATGTATGCTTGAGGGCAGAAGGGAAAGTACCGGTTGTGAAGGACAGGTTCGTTATTCTGGTTATTATTGTGCTGAATTCACTACGCAGTTCCTTTATCCAGAAAGCTGGGCAAGGATCCGTCTGTGCAGTAGTGGTATTGAGGGACATGATCGAGTCTTCGATGCGCTTCTTGGCAGGAGTAGAGAAGGAAGTTAGAGATGTTGGGCACTCTTGGTCTGTGGAAGTAAACTCTATTGAAGGTTTGTTTGTCTGGGCAAGCTTGGATTGTAGGTAAACTGCAAACTCCTGGGGATGGATTTCACATTGCTGTTCAGGAGCTGGTTCTTTAGAAAGAGTCTTGACTAAATTAAACAAATCATGAGGTTTGTTTAATGAGCGCTTCAGGGTGTCTGTGTGGTATTTCATCTTCTCTGTGATAGCATTGCGGTGGACGGATAGCTGATAGATGTAAGCTGACTGGTCTTCCATGGAGCATGACCGACGCCAGCGTTTCTCAAGAATCCATAGTCGAGAGAGTGATAATCTCAGATCCGCTGTGTACCATGGTGCTGAAGCTCTTTTCCTTAGCAGCCTGCTGAGTGGTGGTCGAAGCTCTATCGCGTTGAGATTACTGTTCCAGCAAGTGATCAGCTCTTCCAGATTTAGGGAGGTCTCATTATGGAGCGAGCATGTTCCGGCAAGGATACGATCTCTATTGAATGGAAGGAAGCTTCTAGCAGGTAATCTAGAGCTATTGCTTGGTACACTGTTGATCTTTTATTGCCTGTTGTGAGTGGGAATCTGGAAGATAATAAGTTTGTGGTCTGACCACTGCACAGTAGATATGGACATCACGGTGTTGTGTGATTGGTCATACACTGTCTGTGGGGCAAAAACAAGGTCCAGAATATTTCCCTTCACATGAGTAGGTTCATTCACTAATTGTTTGTATCCAAGGGTCTCGAGAGCTTCGAGAAAGGCCGATGATTGGTTATCTTGGAGCGCTGGCAGGTTAAAATCACCTAAGATCCAACTTGGGGTATTAGGATTCTGGATGTTGGATGCAAGGTTTATTATAGTTGGGAGGTCATCCGGGGAGGCTGTAGGAGCTCTATACAGCAGGTTTATAGAGCAGAGCTTGTTGGAGATGGAGACTAACTCTAGGTGGTTGGTGCTGATGGAATCGTCCAGCTGGAAATGAAGGTCTGACCTAGTGAGGATGAGCACTCCCCCTCCTCTTTTGTTTTGTCTATGACTAGTAAACATTGTGAAATTTAAGGGGAGGAGCTGGTTGAGTATGACATTGTCTTCAGGAGAAAGCCATGTGTCGGTAACCATGAGAATATCGAGGTTATGGAGGGATATTGTGTCTGCAATCACTGGCTACTTCTTACGAATTGAGCGGGAATTGATGAGGGCACATTTTAAGCTTTGTGGGTAGAGGCTTTTATCCTGTTTAGCTTTCATAGAGTGTTGGAGTGTAATGTGTGATGGGGGTGATGTGAGCGAGAGTCCCAATTAGAGCTGTGCTTAGGTATACCTGTCCATCTTCTCCCATGGTGCTGTAGGATTGGTATCTGATTGTATTCCGGGATTAGGGCTCGAGAGATTGAGAGCCAGCTAGAGAAGAGGAAGTAAAAGCCAGCTATGGTGGTGATAGGAGGCCCCATCTTGATAACCCTAGGCGCTATAATCAAAGACAGTGAGTTAGTTAGAGTGTGGGAGAGAGTTCTGAATACTCCTAGTAGGTTGGTTCGCGTTGACAGTGCATACAGGCAAATCGTATTAATCTAGGTATAGATAGGTTCGATAGCATAGAACAGATAGCCTACAATCAAGTACTTGTCAGAAGGAGTAATGATGGCATGCAAATCTATTTTCAAAGGTAACATAGGTTAGCCAGGCAGATTGTAAACGAGGTAGCTCACTACTAACGAAGCAAGTTAAATGAAATCGGTACCATATATCTGACTGTCAGGCTAAACCAAGGGTGCAGGAGTTAGGAACAAACAATAAGTACATCCGAAGGCAAGCTAGTTGATAGGAGTGCTGGGTCATTTAGAATGTTCAATTTATTCTATAAAGCTGATTACTAGCTATATGAAGTGTGTCACGCAGCAGACCCTCTGGGAACAGAAGAAAATGTTTTAAACACAGAAAAAGTCAGGCATAAGCTGCAATATTTCGAGGAACCAGATAGAGGGAGCAAGAGGGACCTCCGAGAGACTGTGGAACCACGCCCCATAGGTCGTGAGGTAATGCCAGCCAGCCTCCAATCAAGGAAGAGAGGAGTACCTCTTAAAGAGAGTCTGGAAGAGACAGGACCAGCAGAAGAAGCAGGACCAGGAGAAGAGGCAGAATCTGAAGGACGGACAGAATGGACAGATCCAAGAGAAAGGGTTCTCCTCAGAGATAAGGAGAGAGGAGAAGGTGTCCTCTTCAAGGAAGAGAGGTGCAGGAAGAAGGCCAGTTCTGGGAAAGGAAGGGCTGAAGCAGTAGCCCTTGGACAGGAGTTTGGCAGAAGGCAGCAGCAGCCGCTGTGGCGTGAAGAGAGGAGTAACCGAGGAGAAGGAGAGACAGCTCCATCAAGAGTGAGTGCTCTTCGTCCAGAGAGGCGAAGGCATTGCTGTGACTGCAGTAGAAAGCCAACTGAAGGACGGCTGAAGAACCTAAGGCCTATTGCTCAGGCAAGTCAGAATCCCAGCCGAGGCAGGCCTCAACCCTCACCTGGAGTAGAAAAGCCAAAGATAAAAGGTAACCCTTATTTTACTCGAAGCAGGTTTCAGACTGCTGGCATATGGGGAGGACAGGGAGCAGGGGAATACTGTCCATATAAAACTGCCTATGATACAACGTACAAGAAACGTTTATCAAATAAGAGACTTTTTAATGAGAAAGGTTTGCATGAAGCTAATGTAAAATCCTTGCAGAGGGAGGAGTGTTCTCAGTATAGGAGAGCACAGGATCGACGCCCTACGCTTAACCCTGAGCATTGGGAGGTCATACAAAAGTTATATCAGAAGCCTGACTACAATTTGCCAGAAACTACTGACTCAGTTTCAGAGGCTTCCGAATTGGAACCGATGCAAGTGGAATTTGCTAAAGAGCTTTCAGATGCAGAAATGGACTGTAATTACTGCATGACAGGAAGCCTGGAGTCCTTGCCTAGCGTATAAGCTATAACTTGTGGGATAGAAAGTGTTTGTTTTTGTACACCACTCTGTGAAGATAACAGTTTTGCTTTAAACTCATGTTTTACTTTTTCTTCTAACCTGAAGTAAGGACACTTGTGTTGATGTTATTGCCCAACCGTTTGAACCTTTGCAAGAAGGGGAAATAAATGCCTTTGTTTTCCCTCCACTCTGACCTTTGTGTTCTTTGAGATTTGGTAACAAGGAGGCTACCAGGCTAAAAATCCCTGGGCCCTGTGAAACACTTGCCAAACTCAACCTTATATATTTTTGTGTCCAACCTACCTTGGTCTATTACCCTGCCAAGGTGGTGCACGTGACAAGTGGAGCATCTAATCAGAGTAAAACAATGTTACCAGTTCGGCAGATATAATAAAACAATGTTACCAGTTCGGCAAATATAATACAATGTTACCAGTTTGTTGGCTAGTCATAGCACTCCTTGACGTACTGTGCTTGGTGGGCGTCGGTGCGGGACAAGAAGGACTCCTACGAATTAGATGGTTGATATTCTCCGTTCCGGCAAAAATTAGGGAGCTGCTGTGCGTCGCTGCAGTCGACCAGAGGATAGTGATTGGAGATGGAGATGCCTGGAGAACTTCTTAAAGGACAGTGTCGTTACATCTGATGTTGTAAATGGGGTATTCGAATGCAGCCACGACTGCGGTCCCCGCCTAAGGGCCACGCCAAAGGGCCCTCTGGCGAGGCCCTCAGGCACAGGCCCGCCAGGCGTGGGCGCGCCCGATCGGCGCTCTTTTTAAAGCTGCCTGCTGGCTGCCCCGATTGAGCAGTGCTCCCTGGTGGGGGTAGTCTGGTGCTCTGGCCCACTTAATCCCCGCCGGGAGAGCTGCTGGAGGGCCGGAGTGCTGGGCAGGAGAGGACCACGCGCCCGATCGGTGCTCTTTTTAAAGCTGCCTGCTGGCTGCCCTGATTGGGCAGTGCTCCCTGGTGGGGGTGGTCTGGTGCTCTGGCCTGCTTGATCCCCGCCAGGAGAGCTGCTGGAGGGCCGGAGTGCTGGGCAGGAGAGAGGTTAAACAAGGAAGGAAGACAAGGAAGATCTTGTCTTACTAATCTGATATGTTTTTTGAAGGTGTGAATAAACAGGTAGACAAAGGTGAGTCGGTTGATATAGTGTATCTGGACTTTCAGAAAGCCTTTGACAAGGTCCCTCATCAGAGACTTTTGGCAAAACTAAAAAGTCATGGGATAGGAGGCAGTGTACTATTGTGGATTGGGAACTGGTTAAAAGATAGAAAGCAGAGGGTAGGGCTAAATGGCCAATTTTCCCAATGGAAACAGGTGAATAGTGGAGTACTCCAGGGATCTGTACTGGTCCGCTACTTTTTGACATATTGATAAATGACCTGGAAAAGGGAATAACTAGTGAGGTTATCAAATTTGCAGACGACACAAAACTGTTTAAAGTTGTTAAAACCCAAGAGGATTGTGGAAAACTGCAGGAGGATCTGGATAAATTGGAAGACTGGGCATCCAAATGGCATATGAAATTTAATGTGGACAAGTGCAAAGTTATGCATCTAGGAAAGAACAACCCACACTATGGTTATACGATGCAAGGTTCCACATTGGGAACCACCACCCAGGAAAAAGATTTAGGAGTCATTGTGGATAACATGTTAAAACCCTCCGCCCAGTGTGCAGCGGCGGCCAAGAAAACAAATTAAATGCTAGGTATCATAAGGAAAGGAATGGAAAATAAACAAAGGATATTATAATGCCTCTGTATCGTTCCATGGTATGACCGCACCTTGAATATTGTGTGCAATTCTGGTCGCCATATCTTATAAAGGATATAGCGTTATTAGAAAAGGTACAGAGAAGAGCCACCAAAATGGTAAAGGGGATGGAAGGCTACTCCTATGAAGAGAGGCTACAAAGGTTAGGGCTCTTCAACCTGGAAAAGAGACAGCTGAGGGGAGATATGATAGAGTTCTATAAATTAATGAATGGAGTAGAACGGGAAAACGTAGATCGATTGTTTACGCTATCAGAATATTTTATTTATTTATTTATTTAACAGTATTTCTATACCGCCTTATCTTACAATCAAGGCGGTATCACAGCAAACAATCAAAAGGGGTGATCGTGTTTTTCATGCAGTGAAGGGTAAATCGTGATTTGTGTGTAAGATGTGTTGTGTGTTTGATTAGGTGGAGCTATGTACATTGTGCGCTATAATACATTGTGTGCTATAATACATTCTTCTATACATTGTGTGTTATGAAACATCATGTGCCGTTATACATTCTTTTATCAGAGGGTCGGGGGGGGGGGTAGGTTGGTTGTTCTTGGTAGTTAGATCTTGTGACGTGTCCATAGTGTTCTTTGAATAGCGTTAGAAAGACTAGGGGAATGAAGCTACAGGGTAAACTATTTAAGACAAATAAGAGAAAATATTTTTTCACTCAACGTGTAATCAAACTCTGGAATTTGTTACCGGAGGATGTAGTAAAGGCTTTTAGTGTAGCTTGGTTTAAAAAAGGTTTGGACAAGTTCCTGGAGGAAAGGTCCATAAACCATTATTAAAAAGGGACCCAGGATATCGATGCTTGGCCCAATACAAGCATTGTGGAACCTGTGTCTCTTGGGGATACTGCTAGGTACGTATGACCTAGATTGGCCACTGTTGGAAACAGGATACTGGGCTTGATGGAACTTGGTCTGACCCAGTATGGCATATCTTATGTTCTTAAGCTATATTCAGGTATTTATTTAACTAGGCTTATATGCTGCTTTTCTACAAGTCAAAGTGGTGTACATTCAGGTACTGTATATATATTTCACTTGTCTACAAAAGACTCACAATCTATGTTTTTGTACCTGAGGCAATCGAGGGTTAGGTGGCTTACCCAACGCCACAAGGAGCACCTTTGGGACTAGAAACCCAAGTCCTTCCAGTCCAAGGTTGCTGTCCTCTAGCAGGATTTGATCCCCTGGCCCTAGGTAATTTGTCCCAACTGCTAGCCCACTCCTCCCTGTGGGGGCTAACCAGGCAGTGGCTCAGTATCATCAGTGCCTAGTTAGCTCCTACAGGTAAAGATCAGTATCATCACTGCCTGGTTAGCTTCTATGGGCTTGTGGGCTGTGTGGCGACCCTGGATATTCAATACCATGGTCCCATGTGACCCTGGCATTGAATATTCAGGGTTAACATTTGGTGGCATCAGTTATGCACTGTAGCAGCACATATCCATTCCAGAAGAATATCAGGCCCTAAGTTTATACTTCAGGCAATAGAAGGTTAAGTGACTTGCCCAAGGTCATGAGGAGCACCAGTAGGAATCAAACCCAGATCCCTTGGGTATTGGGCTGTTGCTGTAACCACTAGGCTACTCCTCCACTCTACACACAGTCCTTAAACAGGAGACTAAGGGAGTCAGGATCCAAAAGCAGTCTCAAAGATGTGGGTTTTTAACCTGTATTTAAATAAAACCAGAGCTATAGGCTTACATACTCTCTCAGATAGTCTATTCCAGGAATATAGCTTAGTAAGATGGAACTAGTGGAGTCTAAAGTTGGTTCCAAATTGATGAAGTGGTGGAGGAGGAGGAAAGAGGAAGCCATCCTGTAGAGGGAATAGGCTGAGGTGACCTCTCTCATGTGCCAGATGGTTGGAGAGATAGGGGAAGTGGGAACACCTGGCACAGCAACTCCAGATGTCCTAACGAGCAGCTCCAGCTCAGAGGGAAAGCACAGTTACTTACCTGTAACAGGTGATCTCTGGGAACAGCAGGAATTAGTCCTCACATATGGGTACGTCGGTACCGATGGAGCCTGCGCGGGAAAGCTCCCCAGCTTCCCAGAAGGAAAGCTTTTGGGGCCTCCCACAGCGCATGCGCGCTGCCTTCCCGCCTTCCTGACCAACTCTCCTCAGTTCGAGTTTAAAGCTGAGACAACAGAGAGAGGAAAGGAAAGAGAGAGAGAGAGAGATACAACTCCTAGGGGAGGTGGGTGGGTTGTGAGGACTAATTCCTGCTGTTCCCAGAGATCACCTGTTACAGGTAAGTAACTGTGCTATCTCCAGGAACAAGCAGGAATGAGTCCTCACATATGGGGACTCCCTAGCTAAGATGCCCGGGAGAACCCCTCAAGGGTATGAGACCCTGAAGGGCTCCTCATCTTCCTATGGATCTCAGGCATCCATTAAGGGAAGGTGGGCTGGAGTTGTTCAAGAGTGGAACAGGTGTCTGAGGACAGCCTGACCAAACAAGGCATCCCGGCGGGAGTCCTTGTCCAAACAGTAATGGGCTGTAAAGGTATGAACCGAGGCCCATGTGGCTGCTCGACAGATCTGGTCGATGGACACAGAATTTAGATGAGCCATAGAGGTGGCCATGGCCCTCACATTGTGAGCGGTGACATGGCCCTCCAGAGAAAGGTTCTTACTCTGGTAAGCAAAAGAGATACACTGAGCAATCCAATTGGACAGTGTTCTTTTAGAAACTGGAAGTCCTAAATGAGAAGGATCAAAAGCAACAAAAAGCTGAGAAGACCTTCGATGTTGCTGTGTCCTGTGGAGGTAAAAGGCAAGAGCTCTTTTACAATCTAGAGTATGAAGGTTCCTCTCTGCACTGGATGCATGAGGAGCTGGAAAAAAGACAGGTAAATATACCTCTTGATTAAGATGAAAAGGGGAGACCACTTTAGGCATAAAGTGGGGATTGGTCCTAAGGACCACCTTATCATGATGGAACCTTGTATAAGGTGGATTAGCCACTAGAGCTTGCAGTTCACTGATACGGCGAGCTGAGGTGACTGCAATAAGGAAAATAACCTTCCAGGAAAGAAATTTCAAGGAGGTAGTGGCTAAGGGTTCAAAGGGTGGCTTCATAAGCTGACCAAGAACCAAATTTAAATCCCATGCCACCGGAGGAGGTCGAATGGGAGGTTTAGTCAAAGTTAGGCCTCATGAATCTTGCGATAAGAGGATGAGAGGAAATAGGTTGTCCATTGAGAGGTTTAAGAGATGCTGAGATAACACTCAAATGGACCCGTACTGAATTTGTTTTGAGTCCTGCATTGGAGAGATGCAGGAGATATTCCAATAGAGAATTCAAGGGGAGTGCTAGAGGGTCAAGACCCTTTTGAGCACACCAAATGGAAAATCTTTTCCATTTAAAAGCGTAAGAACGCCTAGTGGAAGGTTTCCTAGAGGCATGGAGGATATCCTTCACTTGCTGCGAAAGATTGAAGTCTTGAAGGTCTAGGCCTTCAGTAACTAAGCTCTGAGGTGAAAGGACTTGGGGTTTGGGTGCCACAAAGTCCCCTCCTCCTGAGACAGAAGGTCTGGTGCCGCTCCCAAGTCCAGGGAGGGGGCCTGGGAGAGATGCAGAAGTAGAGGGTATCACACTTGGCGTGGATAGCGTGGAGCTATGAGGATCATGGACCCTTGATCCCTTTGAAGTTTGAACAGAGTCTTGGGAATCAAAGGAATGGGTGGGAAGGCATACAGGAAGCCCTGACCCCATTGAAGGAGGAAGGCATCCTTGGCCTGAACTCCCTGACACGGAATTCTGGAACAGAACCGGGGAAGTTTGGCATTCCACGGACTTGCAAAGAGGTCTATGTCCGGGGTTCCCCATTTCTGGAAATTCTGAGTACCTGATCCATGTGCAGGGACCATTCGTGTGGAAGCAGAACTCGACTGAGTCTGTCTGCCCAAGAGTTTTGGATTCCTGGAAGATATACTGCCAGGAGATGGATTTGATGCTCTCTGGCGAAGGCCCATAATCTTAGAGCTTCGTTGCAAAGCGACAGAGAGCCAGTCCCTCCTTGCTACTTGATTGTCCGTATGAATAAGGACAGTCATGTTGCTGAGGAGGGTATGAAAAACTCTGAGAGCTAGAAAGATTGCTCGAAGTTCCAAGTGGTTGATATGAAGGGAGGTCTCCTGTGGGGACCAAGTGCCTTGGGTGGATAGGTCCTGTAGATGAGCTCCCCAACCTGTTTGGGAGGCATCTGTTGTGAGAGTTGCTTGGGGCAACAATGGTTGGAAGGGGGCCCCCAACAACAGATTTTGAGTGGACATCCACCATTGGAGAGACCAAAAGAGACGCTTGGAGGTTGCTATTTGGTCTGAGAGAGCTCCTGATGCTTGAGTCCACTGGTTGGACAAAGTCCATTGAGCTGCTCTCATATGTAGGCGAGCATAGGGCACCACATGTACTGTGGAGGCCATGTGGCCTAATAGTTGTAGCATCTCCCTGGCAGTCAAGTGGCTTCTGGACTGAATCTGGGAGGCTAGTTGCACTAGACGTTGGCAACGGGCCTGAGGAAGGTAGGCCCTTGCAGTGGTGGTATCTAACCAGGCCCCTATGAATTCCAGGGACTGAGTAGGGGTGAGTTGAGACTTTGGCAGATTGATCACAAGTCCCAGATACTGCAGAATGCGTCTGGTGCGGTCCAGGGAAGTCTGAGCCTCGGACTGAGATGGAGCTCGGATGAGCCAGTCGTCCAGGTATGGGAAGACAAAAATTCCCAGGGCGCGTAGAAATGCAGCCACTATTGCCATGCATTTGGTAAACACTCTTGGAGCAGAGGCTAGACCGAAGGGAAGTACTCTGTATTGGAAATGTTTTCCCTGGAACAGAAACCGTAGGAATTTTCTGTGGGATGGATGGATGAGTATATGTGTGGACGCATCCTTGAGATCTAGAGAACAAAGCCAATCCTGACTCTGCAGGTATGGAAGGAGAGTACCTAGAGAAAGCATCTTGAATTTCTCCTTGCATAGGAATTTGTTCAATTCTCTCAGATCTAGAATGGGGGGGTACAGACCCATTCTAGATCTGAGAGAATTGAACAAATTCTTGGGAATGAGAAAATAAGGGGAGTAAAACCCTGACCCCTGTTGAAGAAGAGGAACCTCTTCTATTGTCCTTTGGGCGAGAAGGGTGGTCACCTCCTGACCCAACAGGTCTAGGAGAGATGGGGGAGAATTGAAACGTCTCACCATGGTATGGGGAGGAAGGCTGGAGAAATGCAGTTTGTAGCCCTCTCTGATGATAGAGAGGGTCCACTGTTCTGATGTGATTTGCTCCCATCTGGGAGCAAAATGAGTTAACCTTCCTGGAATGGTGAGAGGCTCTGGTTGTTGTAGAGCCAGAAAGGTTAAGTTCTCTAGTGTTAAGTCAAAAACCCTGAGGGGGTTGGGACTGCTGGGCTGGAGCAGTCCCTGCAGGTTTTGCCCTGGCCTGTTTAGGTTGCTGACGCTTAGGAGCAAAGCGAACTGCAGAAGATTGTTGGCCAGTATTTGTAGAAAATCTGGCCTTCTTGTAGAAAGGCTTCTTAAAAGACTTTTTCTTGACAGGGGTAGAGGTAGACTTAGAAAGTCTATCCAAAGCAGCATTTTCTGCGTCCATTTGAGTGGCTTTGATTTGCCACTCCTTACCAAACAGATTTTCACCTGTACCGGGCAGATTTCCCAACCCATCCTGGACCCAGGGTTCTAGGTCAGAGGCCTGGAGCCAAGCAATTCTGCGAGCAGCTATAGCAATACCTGAGGCTCTGCTAGCACCCTCAAAGGAGTCAAAGGCTGCTCTGTTGGAGAACTTTGAAATATCTTGGGTATGCTTTAGCATAAGAACATAAGAACATAAGATATGCCATACTGGGTCAGACCAAGGTCCATCAAGCCCAGTATTCTGTTTCCAACAGTGGCCAATCTAGGTCATACGTACCTAGCAGTTTCCCCAAGGGACACAGGTTCCACAATGCTTGTATTGGTTCAAGCATTGATATCCTGGGTCCCTTCTTAATCATGGTTTATGGACCTTTCCTCCAGGAACTTGTCCAAACCTTTTTTAAACCCAGCTACACTAACAGCCTTTACTACATCCTCTGGTAACAAATTCCAGAGTTTGATTACACGTTGAGTGAAAAAATATTTTCTTTTATTAGTCTTAAATAGTTTACCCTGTAGCTTCATTGCATGTCCCCTAGTCTTTCTATATTCTGATAAGGTAAACAATCGATCTACGTTTACCCGTTCCACTCCGTTCATTAATTTATAGACTTCTATCATATCTCCCCTCAGCCGTCTCTTTTCCAGGTTAAAGAGCCCCAACCTTTTTAGCCTTTCTTCATAGGAGTAGCCTTCCATCCCCTTTACCATTTTGGTGGCTCTTCTCTGAACCTTTTCTAAAATTGCTATATCCTTTTTAAGATATGGCGACCAGAATTGCACACAATATTCAAGGTGCGGTCTCACCATGGAACGATATAGAGGCATTATAATATCTTTTGTTTTATTTTCCATTCCTTTCCTTATCATACCTAGCATTCTATTTGCTCTCTTGGCCGCCGCTGCACACTGGGCCGAGGGTTTTAACATGGTATCCACAAGGACGCCTAAATCTTTTTCTTGGGTGGTGGTTCCTAATGTGGAACCTTGCATCGTGTAACCATAGTTTGGGTTGTTCTTCCCTAGGTGCATAACCTTGCACTTCTCCACATTAAATTTCATCTGCCATTTTGATGCCCAGTCTTCCAATTTATCAAGATCCTCTTGCAATTTTCCACAATCCTCCTGGGTTTTAACAACTTTAAATAGTTTTGTGTCATCAGCAAATTTGATAACCTCACTCGTTATTCCACTTTCCAGGTCATTTATGAATATGTCAAAAAGCAGCGGACCCAGCACAGATCCCTGGGGTACACCACTATTCACCTTTCTCCATTGGGAAAATTGGCCATTTAGCCCTACCCTCTGCTTTCTATCTTTTAACCAGTTCCTGATCCACAGTAGTACACTGCCTCCTATCCCATGACTCTTTAGTTTTGCCAAAAGTCTCTCATGAGGGACCTTGTCAAAGGCTTTCTGAAAGTCCAGATACACAATATCAACCGACTCACCTTTGTCCACCTGTTTATTCACTCCTTCAAAAAAACATAACAGATTAGTAAGACAAGATCTTCCTTGTCTAAAGCCATGTTGGCTGTCTCCCATTAGGTCATGACTATCTATATGCTGAGTAATTTTATTCTTTATGATGGTTTCTACCATTTTTCCCGGTACTGATGTCAGGCTCACCGGTCTGTAGTTTCCCGGATCACCCCTCGAACCCTTTTTAAAAATTGGTGTTACATTGGCGATCCTCCAATCCTCAGGTATTAGAGATGATTTTAATGATAGTTCACAGATTACTGATAGCAGGTCTGCAATCTCAAATTTCAGTTCTTTCAACACCCTTGGATGTATACCATCCGGCCCAGGTGATTTGCTACTCTTCAGTTTATCTAATAGTTGTAGGACATCTTCCCGATGTATCGATATTTCCTTCAATTCTTCCACACCTTTAAATACCACTTCAGTCGTGGGTAACATCCCTACATCTTCCTCAGTAAAGACCGAAGCAAAGAATTCATTCAGTCTCTCCGCTATCGCCTTGTCGCCTCTTAGTGCTCCTTTAACCCCTTTATCATCTAATGGACCAACTGACTCTCTCACGGGTTTTTTGCTACGAATGTACTTGAAAAGGTCTTTATTTCGCGTTTTTGCTTCCGCAGCAAGCTTCTTCTCAAATTCTCTCTTTGCCTGCCTTATCAATGCCTTGCATTTGACTTGCCAGTGCTTGTGCTGTTTCCAGGTTTCATCATTTGGCTCTTTTTTCCATTTCTTGAAAGATGCTTTTTTGGCAACAACAGCCTCTCTGACCTCAGCTTTAAACCATGCTGGCAATTTTTTGGACTTCCTTCCACTTTTCTTAAAGCGTGGAATACAGCTGGTCTGGGCTTCCAAGATAGTATTTTTCAACAACACCCAAGCTTGATGTACGTCTTTAACCTTTGCAACTGCTCCTTTTAGTTTTTTCTTAACTGTTTTCCTCATTCTATCATAGTCTCCCTTTCGAAAGTTAAAGGGTAGTACTGTGGATTTCCTTACTATCCCTCCTCCACTAATTAAATCAAAGGCGATCATGCTATGATCACTATTGCCAAGTGGCCCCAACACCCTTATCTCTTGCACTACATCTGGTGTTCCACTAAGGACTAGGTCTAATATTGCTTCCCCTCTGGTCGGTTCATGAACCAGCTGCTCCAAGAAGCAGTCATTTATTTCATCTAGGAACTTTATCTCCCTAGCATGTCCTGTTGTGACACTGACCCAGTCGATGCCGGGGTAATTGAAATCACCCATTATTATTACTGCACTGTAACTTTTGCTAGCTTCCTTGATTTCTTTGAGCATTTCATCATCCATTTGTTCATTCTGGCCAGGCGGACGATAGTACACCCCCACTGCCATCGCCTTCCCCTTTTTACATGGAATTTCAATCCATAGAGATTCTACAGCAAATTTTGTTTCTTGCAAAACTTTAATCCTTTCTGACTCAATGCCCTCTCTAACATAGAGCGCAACCCCTCCACCAATTTGATCAGCTCTATCATTTCGATATAGTTTGTACCCAGGTATCACAGTGTCCCACTGGTTGTCCTCCTTCCACCATGTCTCTGATATTCCAATCATATCTAACCTCTCGTTTAGTGCTATATATTCTAACTCTCCCATCTTGTTTTGTAGACTTCTAGCATTTGCATACAAGCATTTTAGAGACTGTATTTTATTCATATTAATTTGGCTATTGGTAGACATGGGTAATTTGGGATCTTTAAGTTCTGTCTGCTCCATACTCGAGGGCATTTGGGCTACTTTACTCTTTTTTGGAACCTCTCTGCTTTTTGTAGTATCCTTCAAGGATACATTCTTCCGAACCATGCGCTCTTGGGCGACTGTCGGCTTTCCCCTATTATCTAGTTTAAAAGCTGCTCTATCTCCTTTTTAAAGGTTAATGCCAGCAGCCTGGTTCCATCCCGGTTAAGGTGAAGCCCATCCCTTCGGAAGAGCCCCTCCTTTCCCCAGAATGTTCCCCAGTTCCTAACAAATCCGAACCCCTCATCTCTGCACCATTGTCTCATCCACGCATTGAGAGTCCGGAGCTCTGCCTGCCTATTGGGTCCTGCGCGTGGAACGGGAAGCATTTCGGAGAACGCTACCCTGGAAGTTCTGGATTTCAACTTCCTACCTAAAAGCCTAAATTTAGCTTCCAGAACCTCCCTACCACATTTTCCTATGTCATTGGTACCAACATGTACCAAGACAGCAGACTCCTCCCCAGCACTATCTAAGACCTTATCTAGGTGGCGTGTGAGGTCCGCTACCTTCGCACCAGGCAGGCATGTTACCAGGCGATCCTCACGTCCACCAGCCACCCAGCTATCTACATGCCTAATGATCGAATCACCAACTATAACTGCTGTCCTAACCCTTCCCGCATGGGCACTTGGCCCTGGAGAAACCTCCTCGGTGCAAGAGGGGTTTACATCACCTGGAGGACAGGTCCTAGTTACAGGATCACTTCCTGCCACACCAGGGTGATGCTCTCCTGTCACGTGACCTCTCTCCTCCATGGCAACAAGAGAAGGAACTCCTCCTTTCTATCCTCTGGGATAAAGGGGAGAAAATGGCGCATCTTTAATGCAATCTCCTTCAGAAACATGCCCATATAGAGGCTGTATGAATTAATTCTGGCAATAAGCATACTGGCTTGGAAGATTTTTCTACCAAAAGCATCCAAAGTCCTACATTCTCTTCCTGGAGGAGTAGAAGAGTGTCTTTTGGTACTCTTTATCCTTTTCATAGCTGACTGCACCACAATAGAGTGGTGAGGGAGCTGAGTTTTTTGAAACCCAGGAGAAGGAGGGACACGATACATGGTATCCAAACGACAAGAATGTGGAGATAGGGTGAGAGGAGTCTCCCATAAGACCATCATGTGTTCTTGAAGAATTTCATGAATGGGCAAGGTGACTGCCTCTTTGGGAACCTTAGAGTATCCCAAAATATCTAATTTTTTTGCTCTAGGTTCTTTTTCAGAGGTTACTGAAATAGAGAGACCTTTAGCTACTTCAATGATGAAGTCTTGAAAGGACAAATCCTCTGGAGGAGACATTCTCCTTTTTGGAGGGCTCTTCAGGAAGAGTAAGAGATACTTCAGCAGAGTCATCTGATGAAGCAGAATCATCAGAAGACTCAAAGTATCGTCTGTTGGCTTCCAGGGATCGATAAGCGTATCGACTGGTATCCACATCGGGGGTACCCGGAACCGGATCGGTATCGGGAAAACCCCCGGAACCGGGAACCGGAACCGGTATCCTGGTTGATGTGGATGCCCTGGGTACCGGTACCGGTTGTGGTACCGGAACCGGGGTCGGTACCGCTGGCTGCGGTACCGAGGGCGTCGCAGCTCTAATGAAAGCCATTATGGCCTGCTGCATGGATTGAACTGTATGATCCATAGACGCCAGGACTGTCTGGATGTCGGTACCGGAAGACTGAGCCGGTACTCCAGAGCAGTCTAACAGGTGATCGGTCGAGGCCGTGCCATCGATGTCAACCTGTAACCCCATAGGAGGAGCTTTGGAAGCCGGAGCTTCCCGCCGGGGTTGTTTGGCTGGGGCAGGGTCCTCAGGGTCAAGCCCAGGGGCATCTCGATACTTAGAGGGAGATTTGCCCTTTGAGGACCTGCCGGAAGAATGTTTGGTTACCTGAGATCCATCAGGAGAGGAAGACCTGGATGATGTCGATGCTGGAGTATCAGAAAACAGCATATGAAACTTGGCTGCTCGGTTTTGTAAGCCACCTTTAGACATCAAAGAACAGGATGGGCAATCCGGAATGGAGTGGTCAGGCCCCAAACATTTAAGACACCATTCATGGGTGTCTGTAACCGATATAGTACCGCTACACTTGGTGCATTTTTTAAAACCAGAAGCTGGTTTCTCCATGAGGGAGAAGTTAGTGAAGGCCTAGAGGCCTAACAGAAAAAACACACCAAGTGGGGAAAAATAAGATTTATTTTTTTTTTTTTTAAAGAATAAAGAAAAAAAGACCGGCGGTACCGGTCTGGAATTGGGGAAGGCAGACACGCGGCCAAAGAAACAAATTAAAATAACAACTTCTTCAGCGGTGACAGGAACACGACCTGCTGGCTCCGCGGAAAAAGAAGAACTGAGGAGAGTTGGTCAGGAAGGCGGGAAGGCAGCGCGCATGCGCTGTGGGAGGCCCCAAAAGCTTTCCTTCTGGGAAGCTGGGGAGCTTTCCCGCGCAGGCTCCGTCGGTACCGACGTACCCATATGTGAGGACTCATTCCTGCTTGTTCCTGGAGATCAGGCTGCACATCATGCCAGCATTGCTGCTTCCCTCCAGACCATCTTACCCTTTCTGCAGAGTGAAGCCATGGCTAATGCTATACAGTCTCCAACCAGCCCTGTCCACTGGACGCCTCTCAGCCTGAGTGCATGGCATAAACATGGGGTGGGGGGGGGGGAGAGCAGGGGGATGCTGAAGAGAGCACAGCATTGGACAATATGTCAATGCAAAGGAGTGCACAGGTGGCAAAATGTTCACACTGGTATGAGGGGAGTGGGAATGGAGGGAAAAACATTGTTAGTGTGGACTTTATGACATATCTAACATACTGCCTAACCTGTAAATAAAACCACATTTTTTTAACTAAAAAGTCTGTTGAATGAGCCTATTCCTAAAATCAACAGCTGCTGCAGTGAGTGGCTGGCTCTAGGATGGTGCAGCATCTTCTGCAGAGTCAAAACCTCTGTTAGGGTCTTCACTTATGTCTTGCTCTGAAGTGGCAATGCTATGAAGTAAAAAGCAGTAAAGAGGTCACATACCTTCTCAGGGCTGTGCAGCAGTTCTCTTTTGCTCCATTCCAGGCACCTGAATTGACTCTTGAGGACACCAAAGTATACTCACTGACAGATCTGGTTCAATGGTGTGCCCTTTTGTATCGTTCTTCCTGTAGGCTGTTTCGCAGGACTTAACACTCAAGTCTTCAGGGGACACTTCCTATCACCTTTGGTGGAAGCAACACATTAGGCCATAGTTTGTTAATAGAATATGATGACACCCATCAGAGCATATTCTATGGCAAGAAGTTTCCTAAGGCACGGCAATGCAGACATGCTATACTTCAGGGTGGCCCAAAAAAAGTGAGAACATCTTGTAGCATATAAATTATTTAAAAATTTTAAAAAAACAGATGTAAACAATTGACAAATTTTAAAAAAAAGATGGCGACCGGAAATTGTCATAATAAAGACGTTATATAGCTAAAAAAGGTAAATAAGTAAACTATTTAAGCTTTTAATTTACGAGATGTTCTCACTTTTTTTTGGCCACCCTGTATAGTCCATGGGCAGTGCATGCAGATACCAGTCTTGATATTAGTGCACTGATTTTGGGGGAGGGGGCCTTAGTCCTGTTAACTGTCAAGAAGCCATTTTTGGACGGAGAGCAATGATAGGTATACTATGTGTTATATAGAGGGTGACAGGCATTAGAGCGAGCAGCCTCTAGTACAGTCCTGTTGGAGAATTGACATCCCTGAGTGTTGGAGTATATTGTCATTCACAATTATGCTTTGCCTAGCAGCTAGGCTTCTCTGAGTTGCCCTGTGGTCTGGTTTGTGACAGCACAAAAGTGTCATAGCAGGATATGGGGGTCTCACACATCTTAGTGATGAGGAGTCTAGCTTTGTATCTACTTTGCATGTTCATAGAATGATAGCACTTGTGATTCCTGGAGGCTCTCATCCTGCTCTGATGATCTTAGAACCACATGCATACACTCATTGGCCCATAGCACTAAGGGGAACTCAGCAATGGCATTAAAGTCCATCATTGTTTGCTCTCTTTTCTCATGGCTGTCTAAGAAGATGAAATCATGTAACCTTCTAAACAGAGCTTGTAGGACAGCCAAAATGAAATGGCAGATTGCTGACTGGATGATGCCTGTGTTGATCTCTATAATGCTGAAAACTGCCTGTGGCCAGTAATGCCAAGGCAGTAGGTACCTTCATATGCCCTGGCAGCACATGGCTTCTGAGGGTTGAGGCCTCAAAGACTGTTCTTGGCATATTACAGATGTTGGCTATGGTGACCTTATTAAAACAGTACCTTTGAAAAACCTCCTCCTCAGTGAGCTGTAAAAAACTGACTCTGGCCTATGGACCCTATACTTCCATCTCCTATACTGGGCCAGTGGTTGTGGCTGTCCTGCTGCTGGACCTGCTGCCATCTCCTCTGATTCCTTTGCAGCAACCTTCTCCTCTGTTGGATGTGCAGATAACATCACCATATTGATACCAGGGATGGGAGCAAAAACTGCAGAACCAATAGATAGTTAAATAGCAAGTGAAAGATATGCCCTAGTCTACTGAAATTATCCTCCAATATATAAGCATAGCAAGGACCTAATTATCACTGGTTAAACACCACAAACTGACAGTTGTGCTGAATGTCATCTGTATTTTATTTATTTAACATTTCTTATATGCTGTCTTTCATGATATCAAGGTGGTTTACATTGAACAAGGCATTATAACTTGGAGATAACCATTTTACAGGGAACATGGGCAGTGGAAGGTTAAGTGGCTTGCCCAAGACCACAAGGAGCTCCTGTGGGACTGGAAACCCCAGTCCTTCTGACCCAAGGTTGTTTGCTGTCCTCTAGTGGGATTTGAACCCCTGACTGTCCAGCCTGAGGTAACTTGCCCCAACCACTAGGCCACTCCTCCCTGTATATGGTTAGCCATACCCCTGATAATGCCAGTAAAGCCCGGTGATTATCTTGTTTGCTACCAGCTCTCAGAGCCGATATTCATAGAGTTGTCACCTCTGGCTGGATATAGTACATTTATCTGCATTAGAGCAGCATTTATCTGGATATCTGCCACCTGTTTGATTATTGACCCATACATTTTCTAAGACACACCAATTAAAGCACACCCCTACTTCAAAGTAAGCATTCACATCCTCAGGGAGAGAGAAAGGGATGTAGTACCACCAGATATTACACAACAGCTCCTTATACTCACTGTAAGAGCACATGTGTACCAGAGGAAGCCATGTTCTTGCCTCTCAGTCAGGGCTAAAGAAGATGTAAAAAAGATTGATGATCCCTCCTTCTCGGGAATCTGTGAATGAAGACATTGTGACAGTTGCAGTTGGGAATGATTCTAATTGATCTGAAAACCCAAAAAGAGAAGAAGAAAGCATCTTGAGCAAAAAGAAATAGTCATCATGGTGATTATTTTTGCAAGTCTAAAAACATTTCTATATTTCTGTAACTCATATTTTAAAATCTATGCTGTAATCACTAGGCTAGTCATCCTCCATTGTAAGGACATTAAAGTAATAAAACTAGGGGGCATGTTTACTAAAGTGCAGTAAGTTTTTGCACTTACCACATGCTAAGAGCAAAAATGAGCAAACTGTAAGTGTAAAGGCTGCATGTTAACTGATGGGGGCATGCCCAGAATGTCCCCTGCAGTTACTGCACAGAAAGGTTCCTTACTGTGTGGTAACATCGCTTAATGCTACCCATTGACTGTACTCATGCTAACTGCAACATTGACTGCACAGTAATTTCCCCTATGCTAACTGCAATATGCAGTCCACAGCCACTCTCTGCCACTAACCTCCCAATCCCCACCTCATTGTGCACTTAGAATGGGATTTTTACTGTGTTAACTGCTTTTTCGCATGGCATTACTGCAGGTTTGCACTAACCTGTTAGCTCACGCTAAAGCATGTGTTTTAACCATTAGTACTGTTTAATAAATATGCCCTTGAAAGTGCTATGATCAGCTGTCCATCTTCTTTGATTGTGACAGTGCAAGAGCTCACTTGAAATGTTTCTGGGGTTTTTTTCACATTCAGAGAGAAGAACGAAAAGCATGAATTTTATAGCCAGATTATGCCAACTGTAAATCCTGCTCTTCAGAAAATGGTCATACCGCTTGTATGAAGGACCCAAGGATAAGCAGCTGGAGTCACCCAATTCATCATGTGCTCGGGGGAAATCTTGTACTGCCAGTTCTGTATGGCCAGGTGTACTTGGTGCAGACACAGAACATGACATAGGTCATCTAAGGTCTATCCGACAGCTTTAATTTAATTGATTGAAGAAAAAAATGCATTCTGTCCTGTTTCTCATGCCAGTTTACCATGAATAGTAAAAATGTTCCTCCTAAAGAACACTTACAGGCCAATATTGAGCCCACAGAGGTCAGCATTTTTTGAAAACCAGGTGCCATGGGAAACATAATACCAGATATTCAGCAGAAGATGCCAGATAGCAACTTCTACTTAATATATGATTTCAGCAGTAACTGTCTAAGGCTATCTAGATAGCAGTGAAATTGTAAATAAATATTCAGCCCTATCTGGATAGCCAGCCACATAAAGTTAGACTTTACATTTTGGTGGCCTACCTTTATGTGGTTTGTTATCTGGTTAGTGGCCTGGAGAACATACCTTGCAAATGATATATAAAGAATTTAATTGGTTCAGAGGAAAGCAATGAAAATGATTGGGGTCTGTATGCCCTAGAGGAAATGAGAGATAGAGGAGATACGATGCCGACATTTGAATACTTAAACATATTATTAAACACACAAACCAAACTAGAGGGTATGAAATGAAGCTGCAGGGAGGTAAACTTAAAAGCAACATCAGGAAATATTTTTTCATGGAAAGGGTGGTGGATGCCTGGAATCAGGGCAGTACCGAGTGTAAATCGCGCCCTGTGCGACTTGCACATAGGGTGCCCCCCCCCCCCTGCGGCAGGAGAGAAGAGGTGCTCCCGATGTGCAAGTCACTGGCATACTAAGCAGATCTGTCCCTCCCCGCAAGAGCAGGGAGGGACAGATCTGCTTAGCATGCTGGCAAAAAAGGTTTAAGGGACGCATTTTAGCTGTCTGTCATTGCCTGCCGCCGCTGAGAGAAGAACAGCAGACAGCTAAAATGTGCCCTGTGCGGCTGCACCGCTCACACAGGGCTAGGTACGGGCCTGCCTGGAATGCCTTCCTGAAGGAGGTGGTGGGAGCAAAAACAATGATGGAATTCAAAAAGGCATGGGACAGACACACAGGATCATTACCTAGCAAGAGGATGGAATCAAAGCAAACACGAATAACTTCTAAATTACTGGGCAGACTGGACGCAGGGCTAGCCCATGAGTTTCTGCCGCCCCAGGCAGAAGCTCCGGCCATGCGCCCACCATGTGCACCACACTACCCTCCCCCCCTGTGCTGAGCCATGCCACTGCCATAGATTCCAGTGGCGGGGTCGGTGTAGAGGCAGGCCATGGCCTGCCGCTTCTGATCGTCCTTTGACACAACTTCAGGGAGTCAGAAGCAGCAGGCCATGTGTGCTGAAGCGTACAGCCTGCTGCTGAGCCTAGCATCCCCTGATGCCGGAATTAACGCAGTAAAGGGGCTGTGGTGCAACCCAGCATGGGAGGGGAGGGTGTCACAGCACACGGGGTGGGGGGGCAGCAGGCCATGTGTGCCAAAGCACATGGTCTGCTGCACTAGGGAATCACCTAGCCTGCCTAGTGGATGGGACAGCCCTGATTAGATGGACCATTCTGGTCTATCTCCAGGAACAAGCAGGAATGTAGTCTTCACATATGGGTGACGTCAGTACTGACGGAGCCTGCGCAGGAATGCTCCCCAGCATCGAATAGGAAAGTCCTCATCCAGTGCTCTCCCTGAGGGGATAGAGCGGGCCGGAGCACCGAAGAGAACTCCATCCCCCTCCTGAGACCTGCCCAATCCGGGCACACGGCGGCCTTTAAAAACCGCGTCAATCGGGAGCGCGGCCCTTTGCAGCACTCCGGCCCTCATCCAGTGCTCTCCCTGAGGGGATAGAGCGGGCCGGAGCACCGAAGAGAACTCCATCCCCCTCCTGAGACCTGCCCAATCCGGGCACACGGCGGCCTTTAAAAACCGCGCCAATCGGGAGCGCGGCCCTTTGCAGCACTCCGGCCCTCATCCAGTGCTCTCCCTGAGGGGATAGAGCGGGCCGGAGCACCGAAGAGAACTCCATCCCCCTCCTGAGACCTGCCCAATCCGGGCACACGGCGGCCTTTAAAAACCGCGCCAATCGGGAGCGCGGCCCTTTGCAGCACTCCGGCCCTCATCCAGTGCTCTCCCTGAGGGGATAGAGCAGGCCGGAGCACCGAAGAGAACTCCATCCCCCTCCTGAGACCTGCCCAATCCGGGCACACGGTGGCCTTTAAAAACCGCGCCAATCGGGAGCGCGGCCCTTTGCAGCACTCCGGCCCTCATCCAGTGCTCTCCCTGAGGGGATAGAGCGGGCCGGAGCACCGAAGAGAACTCCATCCCCCTCCTGAGACCTGCCCAATCCGGGCACACGGCGGCCTTTAAAAACCGCGCCAATCGGGAGCGCGGCCCTTTGCAGCACTCCGGCACTCATCCAGTGCTCTCCCTGAGGGGATAGAGCGGGCCGGAGCACCGAAGAGAACTCCATCCCCCTCCTGAGACCTGCCCAATCCGGGCACACGGCGGCCTTTAAAAACCGCGCCAATCGGGAGCGCGGCCCTTTGCAGCACTCCGGCACTCATCCAGTGCTCTCCCTGAGGGGATAGAGTGGGCCGGAGCACCGAAGAGAACTCCATCCCCCTCCTGAGACCTGCCCAATCCGGGCACACGGCGTCCTTTAAAAACCGCGCCAATCGGGCGCACCCGCGCCTGGCGGGCCCGCGCCTGAGGGCCTCGCCAGAGGGCCCTTTGGCGTGGCCCTTAGGCGGGGCACGATAGGCGACTCAAAAGATCCCACACGACACCACCAGTGACCCGATACCTGGAATCACACAGCCTCCTGTCGCCCAACTCAGAAAACCACGAGCAAGCTCTTCACATCAGACTGCACTCGAAAACGACAGTGGCCCCTCTGAGAATCCTAAACAGCAAGTAACCCAAACTAATCGGACCTTTATCATGAACTGCAAATAGCACCAAACACCACTTGACCTGTAGTAATAACTTCACCAGTGTATTACTGTTGCCAGTAATTATTCCCATTCACTGTATTACTTTCTATTATTGTCAGTAATTACACTAAACTCCTCTTGACATGTAGTAACCTCTATAATAATAACTCTCACTTTCTTTACCAAAGTTCTTTACTGTTATTAGTAATCTAGTCTCAATTAACTTTATCAACGTACTACCGTTGCCAGTAATTATTCCCATAAACTGTATCACCTTTTACTGTTGCCAGCAATTATTATCATGCACTGTATTACCTTCTACTGTTGCCAGTAATTATTCTCATGCACTGTATTACCTTCTACTGTTGCCAGTAATTATTCTCATGCACTGTATTACCTTTTACTGTTGCCATTAACTATTCTCATGCACTGCATTACATTCTACTGTTGCCAGGAACCATTCCCAATTCACTGTGCTCCCGTTCACTGTTGCTAGTAATTATACCCTCATTCAACTGTGCCACCCTATTACCACTGCCCCGCTACCAATCCAGAATGTATAAGCCCCTGATATTATTCATCTCTCTCCTTACCCTTGGGCTCCCCAACCTCTCTAATGCATTCAACCAGGGCACTAACCCCATTCCAATCCTACACCATGGAAGGAGACGGCCCGAACTCCCACACCATACCGCAACAAAGACCAACCACACACCCCACTCCCACCTACTTAACATCCCCCTCCAACTGTTCAAAAAGACACAAGCCAAGAAACAACGTCAGCAACACCTACTGAAATGTGCTTTGATAAATGCCAGATCCGTACGCTCAAAATGGCCTGCAGCCATTGACCTGATACCACTACACAATCTCGACATCCTGATGATCACTGAGACATGGCTGTCTGATTGCGACAATGTCCTCTTGAATCAGATGCTACCCCAGGGATTCTCCCTATTCACATGCCACAGGTCCACCCAGAAAGGAGGCGGAGCACTCATCCTTGCCAAAGCCGATCTTCAATTTAAGTTGCGTAACACCTCCAGCTCAACTCACCTTGACGCTCTCACCATATCAAACGAATCATGCGCAATCAACCTCCTATACCGGGCACCCACTCCATCACCAGATGACCTATCGACAATAATTGAGCTAGCATGTACCACTTCAACCCCGCACTCTCCGAATTGGCTAATCGGTGACTTTAACCTCCCATCTCTTCAAGATAGCCACTCAACAGCATTCCTTGAGGCACTAGAGGATCTAGGATTCAAACAATGTGTTGACTCTGCCACCCACACTAAGGGAGGCAAGCTGGATCTCATATTCGCACCTCTTTCTAGCACCTCGGCATCCCAAGAACTCGCACTATCCGTGACACCAGTGCCTTGGTCCGATCACCATCTCCTCAGCTTCAACATATCCATAAGCACTCCCAGTAACAATCTGACAACAACAAATACAAATACCTCCAGAACTTCAGCAGCCCGATTCAGCCCACTCAACAAGAGCGAAGTCCTAGAGAACCTCCAACCTCTTATGACCACCACATCCCTCAACCTAGATGACCTCATATCCATATGGGATAAAAAACCTTAGAGCTGCATCCTGTCCATCTTATGCCGAAGAAACGACGACAAAACGACGAAAGCATGCACCCTGGTTCTCTACGGACCTACGAACATCTCTGCACCACCTACGCAAACTCGAGAGACAGTGGCGCCGAACCCACTCCTCGGAAGCACACATGGCATACAACTCATACTTGCTGACCCACCGTGTGAAGATAATGCAGAAAAGAAAACTCTATCACACTGATTTACTAAAACGCTCCATCAACAAACCACATGCCTTGTTCAATATAGTAAAATCCATAACAGGAGAGCCAGCCTCTGTCAACCCCCCAATGCCTCAAGCTCAGGAATTTGCAGACTATTTACAATCCAAGATGGTCAAGACCAACGCAAAAACAGGCATCAACAATCCCTCCGTTCCATCCAATACATTTCAAGCAACTCCACTATGCAACTTCTCCACAGTATCCAATAAAGAGGTTGCGGACATCGTTGCTGCTGTCAACCCCTGCACAGCACCTAATGACCCCTGCCCAGCTAGCTGGATTAAAGAACTCCGCCACGACATAAGCAACATCCTGGCCAAAATATTGAACCAGTCCTTTATCACAGGATCATTCCCGCAGAGCCTCAAAAACACCTCTATCAAGCCCTTACTAAAAAACAACAGGCTGGACCCATCTAAAGTAGAATTCTTCAGACCAATATCAAGCATCCCCCAACTTGCCAAGATCATCGAAAAAGCCGCTCAACAACAAATCCAGCAACATATCGACACCGAAGCACCTTTGGACCCAGCCCAACACGGATTCAGAGAAGCACATGGAGTAGACACTGTCCTCACAACCCTGTTCAACGATCTGATCACAGGAACCAACAGCATCCAACAAGGCTTAGTCCTATTTTTCCTAGACATCTCTGCCGCCTTCGACTCGGTGAGTCATGACATACTTCTACAGCGCTTGAAAGAAAAGGGAATCCAAAATACAGCTCTAAAATGGTGTGAATCCTACCTATCCAATAGATGGCAACAAGTCAAGGCTGGCCACTCATCCTCCGAACCTTTTCTGCAAACACAGGGAGTCCCCCAAGGATCGTCCCTATCATCACTGATGTTCAACATTTATATGCAGCCGATATGTGACTTAATCCGATCCTTCAATGTAAAATGCCTTGCATATGCTGATGACATCCTCCTTTACATGCCGTTCTCGATAGACCAACCAGTGCTCTCCCCAATAATTAATTGCTTCAAAGCAGTAACCGATTGGCTATTATCACAAAACTTACGGATCAATCACGGCAAGACAGATGTCCTATTTGTCACAAGGAACCTCAAATTTACACCTCCCTCATCACTACATATCAACAACATAGAATTGAAGTCCAAATCCACAATCCGCTACCTTGGCATCACCTTGGATCAGCACCTGAACATGACAATGCATATAAAAAACATTACAAAGGCAATATACCATAAGATCAGAACTCTACGACACCTCCGACACCTACTGGACTTCTCAGATTACCGAACAACCTTCCAGGCACTAGTCCTTCCTCATGTCGATTTCGCGAACATTATCCTTCATGGCCTCCCTCAATCGACCTTAAACCCGCTCCGCTTAGCCTTGAATGCAGCCGCAAGAGTCCTCTCCGGATCCTCAAGATCCGACCACATAACGCCCATCATGAAGGGTTTGCATTGGCTTCCTCTAAATGCCAGACTGCAATACAAATCACTGGTCCTCACATTCAAAGCCATAAATAACCACCCCCCTACGCCAATAAGCAAGCTAATCCATGGCACCCCAGAAAATAGAAGCAGAAGATCAACTGCACAGAACACACTAGCAGTCCCCAAGCTCATGACTAAGTGCACAAAGGCTACCTCCAACAGAGCCTTCTCCTTATTTGCCCCTTTAAGCTGGAATGCACTCCCCCATGAAATCCGTGGAATAAAGAGCCTCATCCTATTTAGAAAAGCCTTAAAACTCCACCTGTTCACAAAATGTTACTCTGGAACCTCCAACGATAGAAGCACAACCAGCAACCCACAAACTTTCCCTACACACCAATCACCCCCGCATGTCAACTCCACAGACAACATGTAGTCCCCCTAACCTTACCAACCTTCAAGAAACCAATGCAACACCCTCCCACTTCAGAGTACTGTACATAGTTGTAGTTAATCTGTATTTAGTTTCCCCGGTTTCGCTCCCATGTTCAATTCCCTGTTCTGTGTAAACTCAATGTTGTTTGTATACATTGCAGTATTCTTGTTCGATGTACACCGCGCTGATTTTAATAGCGCGGTATAGAAGAAATGTTAAATAAATAAAATAAATAAATAAAGCTTCTGGGAGCATCCCACTGTGCCTGCATAGCTGCCTTCCCACCTTTCCAGCTCTCCCTCCTCAGTTCTTTGTTTTCCGCGGAGCTGACAAGAAGCAATTCCTGTCACCGCAGAAAATTCGTGTTTTTTCATATTTTTTGTGGTCCGCGTCTGCCTTCCTGTCGATGCTAGTACTGACTTCCATTGCTGCTTTCTTTCTTTAAAAAAAAAAATCTGTGAAGAAAAGAATTATTTCTTCAGGCGCATTGACGCCATCTTAGGCCTAGGCCTTCCATTTTGTCACAGACACAATGGAAAAACCATCCAGTGATTTTAAGAAGTGTTCCAAATGTGGCGGTACCATTTCGGCCACAGACACCCATGACTGGTGTCTAAAATGCTTAGGACCAGATCATCACCCATCAGAATGTCCTCTCTGTAGGAAGATGACAAAGAGAGATCTACAGAATCGAGCTGCAAAGCTGGGCACCCTCTTTGCTTCCGATGCAGTATCTTTAGCATCAACGTCATCAAGAGCTTCATCTTCCTCCCAAGACTCTCAGGTATCGAAACCTAAGTCTTCATTGAAGGCTGGCCGGCCCTCCAAGGGTAGATCTCCTTATAAGCATCGAGATGCCTTGAGCGTTGCCCTAGAGGGGGACACACCGACCAAACAACCCCGGCGGGAAGACCTTCCCTCCAAAGCCTTAGTGTGGTCTCAAGATGCTTCCGAGGCCTCCACCACCGGAGAGATCCTGGTGCCATTCTCAGGGATCGTTGCCTGCAATTTGGGTACTGATACCCAGGCATCAGCAAGCTCCATTTATCAACATATCCTGGCCATTGAGCGGAACTTAGCGGCCTTACTGGCGGCCTTGGTACCAAAACCCTTAAAGTCGGTTCCTCAGGCGTCAATACCGTCTTTGGTACCGATACAACTTGCATCGACATTTTTGCTGCTTTCCATGTTGCCGCCCATGCTGGCTCTCGAATCTGTTTCCAGTACCGAGTTTCCGACAGCACAGGCCTCAAGTACCAGTTTCGATCGGTACCGAATTTGTACAGAGTGGGAACACCCTTCCCGTCGATACTTCGAGTCTTCGGATTCTGATTCATCAGATGGCGAATTGTCCTATACCCGAGACATGAGAACTATCCCGGAAGATCCATCTCCGTCTCCACAATGTCACATGTCCCCACCAGAGGACAAGTCTTTTCAAGACTTTATTCGTGATGTTGCAAGGGGTCTGTCCATAACAATGACATCAGAGAAAGAGCCTAGGGCCGAAGAACTAGAAATTCTTCAGTACCCCACAGCTCCGAATGAGGCTGCTACGCTCCCTATCCATTGGATACTTCATGAACTCATGCTCTGTATGTGGGAGACACCTCTTACTGTTTCTCCCCATACCCGATGGCTTGATACCATGTACTGGGTACCGGAATGTCCCGGTTTCCAAAAGACGCAATTGCCACACCATTCCATGGTAGTGGAATCTGCAATGCGTTGAGTCAAGAGTGCTAAGACACATTCCTTGAATCCTCTGGGTAGGGAACCAAGAACCCTCAACGCCTTTGGTCGACGTTGTTTTCAGGCCTCCATGCTATTGGCCAGAATTAGTTCCTTCATACTCTATTTGGGTATGTTCCTTAGAGAGGTGGCTAAGGATTTGGGGGCTTGTTTACAAAGTCGCTGTAGCGGTTTCCGATCGTTATGATTTCAATTGTGCCGCGGCTCCGATAATGATCGGAAACCGCTACCGCGGCTTTGTAAACAAGCCCCTTGGAGTTAATGTCTCCTCCCCAATGACAAGAGAGCAGGTTATCTCACCCTTGTAAAGCATGCCCGGAATGTTTCAAAGTTTGTTGGAATCTGAGAACACTACCCTCAATAGGCTATCTAGATCTACTGCCAATCCAGCTAGGAAAAAAGCAGCAAAGAAATCTTTTTTTCAGTAATAAGAAGAAGTACTATCCTTCTTATACCCCTGCTGTTCAGTGTCAGCATCATGCTCCTCATAAGGGGCAGCAACCTCCAAAGCAGCAAAAGAAGGCTTAGACTCCTAAGTCACAGCTACCTCAGCAGACCCAGACTACTCAGGGTCTTTGACTCCTTTCTAGAGAACATAGCTGTCCTGCCTCTGGAGAGTCCAGATCCTGTCCACATTCCAGGCATCTCATCACATCAGAGCAGTGGACATTGTCCATAGTACAGGAGGGGTACAAGTTTCATCTACGAAGTCTACCCCCCAGACTTTTCCAAGAGAGTTCCACTCAAACCCCCCTCACTGCTCTTTTGTTACAAGAGGTCACCTCCCTCCTATTGCAGGGTGCAATAGAAGAGGTTCCTTCATCCCAGCAGGAAATGGGCTTTTATTCTCCATACTTTCTCATTCCAAAGTAAACAGGAGGATACAGGCCCATTCTGGATCTCAGAGAACTGAACAAGTACCTCCTATGGCAGAAATTCAAAATGATCTCCCTAGGGACCCTTCTCCCTTATCTCCAGAGTCAATGTTGGCTCTGTTCTCTAGATCTAAAGGAAGCATACACCCACATTCTTATTCATCCAGAGTACAGAAAGTTCCTGCGCTTCATGTTCCAAGGAAGACATTATCAATACAAAGTCCTGCCTTTCGGCCTCGCCTCTGCCCCAAGAGTCTTTACAAAATGCATGGCGGCAGTAGCCACATTCCTAAGGACTCTAGGAATATTTGTCTTTCCTTACTTAGATGACTGTCTCATATGAACAAGCACCTCTCTAGAGGCCAGCCTATCCCTCTCACATACCATGCAGGTGCTACAACATTTGGGATTTGTAATAAATCTTCCAAAGTCCCAACTCATCCCTTCTCAAACTAGAGTTCATAGGGGATCTCCTAGACACTCAGCAATCAAGGGCATTTCTGCCCCAGCTCCGCTGCGCTCAACTCAATCAGTTAGCATCTCAAGCATGCCTCAAGAACTTTCTTACTGCTTGAGAAATCCTACAGCTTCTGAGCCATATGGCATCAATGGTGCATGTTGCTCCATATACCCGCTTACATATGCTCACTGTCCAATGGGCACTGGTATCCCAGTAGTTTTAGGCATTGGGTCACCTGGGGACAAGATAACGGTCACTACTCTCCTGATCTAATCTCTCCAGTGGTGGCAATCCCCCAAAAAATCATGACAACGGATGTGTCCAGATTGGGCTGGGGAGCTCATCTGGACACTTTTTCCACTCTGGTCTCATCAGGAGTTACAGCTCCACATAAATCTGCTGGAATTCAGAGCCATTCTCAATGCTCTCAAAGTGTTCCAGGACCATCTTCATTGCCGAAGAGTCCTAGTCCAGACGGACAATCAAGTATCCATGTTCTACATGAACAAACAGGGCAGAACAGGCTCTTGGACCTTCTGCAGCAAGGCTTTATATTTCTGGTCCTTTGCCATACATCATCACATTCACCTTTTCACCTGTGTATCTTCCAGGCAAACACAATGCCTTAGTGGACAGACTGAGTCGAATCCTTCTTCCCCACAAGTGGTCTCTTCATGTAGACAAAGTCTCTCACATTTTTCAAATCTGGGGGACTCCAGAGAAAGACCTTTTCGCAAGTCCTCAAAATGCCAAGCTTCCACGCTTCTGCACCAGGACTCCTGAAACAGCCAACCAGCAGGTGGATGCTTTTCACCTACACTGGGGTCAGGGCTTCCTATATGCCTTCCCTCACATACCCCTAATTCCCAAGACTCTCTTCAAATTCCAGAGAGATAAGGGCTCCATGATACTCACAGCCCCACGCTGGCCATGCCAACCGTGGTACCCTCTCCTTCTACGTCTGTCTCAGGCTCAACCCATAGATCTCGGTTCTGCTCCAGATCTCCTCTATCAAGAGGAAGGGATGCTGCTCCATCCCAATCTGCAGTCTCTCCATCTCACAGCATGATTGCTGAAGGCATAGCCTTCCAAGACATTAACCTTCCCCAGGAGGTTAAGGATATCCTCTTAGCTTCTAGGAAGCCATCCACCAGATGGTCCTATGCTTTCAAGTGGCATAGGTTTTCTTTTTGGTGCTCTTAGAAGAATCTCAATCCCTTCCCAGCTTCGGTGAAGGCACTTCTAGAGTACCTCCTTCACCTATCATCTTCTGGACTCAAAACCAATTGAGTGAGAGTACACTTAAGTGCCATTGATGGCCCTGAGATGGCCAACCCATCTCTTCTCAACCGCTCGTAGCACGCTTCATGAGGGGTCTTCTAGTAACCAAATCTCCCATTAAGCCACCTCCAGTTGCATGGGACCTTAATGTTGTTCTAGGACAGCTTCTCAAGCCGCCCTTTGAACCTCTAGCCACTATTTATTTATTTATTTAGCTGTACTTAACTGAGGAGGGAGAGCTGGAAAGGCGGGAAGGCAGCTACGCAGGTGCAGTGGGATGCTCCCAAAAGCTTTCCTATTGGATGCTGGGGAGCATTCTTATGCAGGCTCCGTCGGTACCGACGTCACCCATATGTGAAGACTAAATTACTGCTGCTCCCGGAGATCACCTGTTACAGGTGAGTAACTACGCTTTATCTGCCATCATTCACCGTCTTAATATGAAAATAGCCCTATCCAGAGAGCTTTTGGAGTTATCAACTGGATAATCCTTGGGTCTGCCTTCATGCTATCTATGGACCACTCTGGCACTCTCCAGATAGTACGCAAAGAGTGGTCTATTCTTGAACGTTAAATCACTTCTCAAAATAGCTCTATGACGTTCAGTAAAACATACAGGGAATTAGTCCCATGAATTAATACTCATTCTTTTCCGTATTCAACAGTGTCACAATTTACTCGAAATCTACCGGGAGGTCTCAGACTTACAATGGAACCAATTCCATAGACTTAAACGTCTGTTTAGAAATGTTTGTGCTTGATCGCATCAACGACCTCCACGGTAGCGAACTAAGACACATAAGTTTAGCAATCGTAATTTCAACCTTCGTGGTTCTCCTTATTGATATGGCTAAAAAATGTAATAACCACTATGTAACTCATATGGTGAACCATATTAACAGTCCGTTAACGCTAATACTTATGATTATCAATCTCAATGAGACCATCGAATGATCCCATCAATCTCAATGACACCATCGAATGATCCCTCGAATGATCTCCATCGAATGACACCATCGAATGATCTCCAGATAGTGCCATGGGAGTGCTGCTGAATATTGGCCTCAGCGGGGTTTAACCGGATAGCATGTCTTAACTGGATAAATCCTTTTGAATGCTGGGCCTTTAATTTATAGTTCTTCAATTTTTATTTTCAAAGATTTTTTTCTAAGTAGCTCCTCTGTAATTTTCTGGCTTCACAGTAAGCTGCAGTCATAGTAAGAGAATTAAAATATCCATATTTGATTATTTAAAAAGTCATTTTGAAGGGGGCAAATATTCAGTGTTTCCACTGGGACAAAGACCATATGCACATTTATTTGCTGGCTTTGCTCCAGAAGTAAAATACCTAGGCATAATAATAGATCAACAATTGACCTTCCAACAACACATAAAAAGAATGATTTCCACAGTCTACCACAAATTAAGAATACTAAGAAACCTCCGTCCACTACTAACTCAAGATTTATTCCGAACTGTTTGCCAAACCATGATTACAACCACCTTGGACTACTGCAACATTATTTACCAAGGCCTTCCTAAGAACACCCTTCATAAACTACAGCTAGCCCAAAACACTGCAGCATGAATAATCTCTGGAGCGCCATGTAGAGCCCACATCACCCCCCATACTAAAGCAATTACATTGACTACCTATCATGGCGAGAATCAGATACAAAGTCCTCACTATAATATTCAAAATCTTTCATGAAGAATCCAATACCTGTCTTTAGACTCTGATTTCCACCCCTCAGACAGACTATGAAGAAAATGTTGGAAACAGGATACTGGGCTTGATGGACCAAATGTTCTTGTGATCCTACCACAGAAGATTAGGCGTAAACAAGCAACATGCAACAGAACATTCACTCTATTTTCCCCTATACTGTTGAACTCCCTACCCCCACCACCCAATTTCACAAGAAACTGAAAATGCACCTCTTCCAAGAAGAATACAACATTACCTTAACTCAAGACTGTCAGCCACCCTAGCCAGATACAAGTCAGATCAACCCCTTACATGCATTAATGTTTGTACCTACTACTACACCATGTGGAACTTTAGATTGACTTGACTAAATAGTTATAAGCATTACTGTTATATAGTTGATTTTACTGTTTAATTTCACTGTACAACAGAGTGCCTCACAGCCCTGTTACCTTTGTTGGTTAATTGTAAACTGCTTTGAATAGTAGAAAGGCAGTATAAAATTAAGTTTAATTAAATAAATAAATACATTTCGAAATGAATGTATACCCTTACTTTCTCTTTGAACTTTGCTGCAGGTAGAAAATAAGAGGAATCACTTGTAATTTTATGAATTATTTTTTACATGTAAAGAGGTCTTACAAATTGCACCTTGGCACTATATACATTCAGAAAAATTTAAAGGTGCCATCGGGCGCAGAAGAAGCAGCATGCCAACATCACCACCAAGCTCCCTCTGATCGGGGTTGAGCCTGGGAGCGGGAAAGCAGGCTCCTTCCCACTCTGGGGCACAAGCCCAATCAACTGCAGCAAAGAACCTTCATATTTAAAGGCGCCATTGGGCGTGCCTGCACCGGAGGGCCTCACCAGAGGGCCCTTTGGCGGGGAACATAGACGGAACAAAAAACCCTACTATGGACCACCTCACCAGCCGCTTCGAGGACCTCAACCACAACACCATACAACCCACTCCGCAGTAAGTTCACCGCCATAATCTATAATCATTTGGTGCACACAAACCCGCCTGAAAAGAATTTGGGACTGCTATCACAGACCAGAACTCACTATTCTTACAAAACCGACCTGGAATACTTGCTCACTGTTGCATAAATTCATATTTGTTTCTTGCAACTTCTAATCAGTGTTGCCTTTCCTCCCTCATGTACTTTCTCGCAAACAAGCAATCCCAATTGTTCATGCTCAAAGCTGTCTTACCACATCATTGTCTCCATCGTGTATTTTCTCTAAAGTAAGCATTCCTGATTGTTCACTGCTCAAAGTCAAAGCTGTCTTACTGCATTTATATATACTGCAACTTCTAATAATCATTGCCTCTCTTCATACACTGTGTAGGTTCAACACCTAATAGGCATCCAACTTGTACTACCCCCAAGCAAATCAGAGTTGTATCACCCTGTCTAAATCCACACATCTGCATAACCTTTACTTTCACTACAAGTATAACCCAGCCTTAATTAGACAAGACCAGAACTCAATGGAAACCAGAATAATGTTAATGTATGCTATAAACTTCCTACTCATAGCCACTCGAATACTCAAAGCCCTCCCCCCCCCCAGATGATCCCCACCAATCCTTCCCCATACCTACCCACTATCACCTACCCAGACAAAGCAGACTCCTATAATTCATAGAAACCTCCCGTACAGAGGGTCTCCCCTCAGCCAAAAGAGACACCACCATAGACTAATCCATATAAACACATCTTCAAACACACCCCATAACAACACTCTACTACTTAGCCACCTAAGTTTTCTTCTACTTAATGCCAGAACTATAAGAAGCAAAATTCCACTCATCTATGACCTCATCACAGATGAGAACCCAGGTGTTCTGTGTATCACAGAAACCTGGCTCTTGGAAAATGACAATATCCTTCTGAACCTGCTAAATGTACAAGGTTACAAGCTCTTTAATTGCACTAGGGACCACAAAAGAGGTGGGGGAATATTTGCAATTACCAAAGAAGAACTAAAATTACACAGGTACACTAAAAAATTTTTTTTTTAAACTGCCTCTAATGTTTCGATTGATTTTTACGTTTTTTGGTGCGCTGAATCCAAATCTGGTAACCAATTTGCTCCATCACGTACAGATTTTTTGCTACATTGGGTTAGCAGTTTGAGGTGAACGTTTCAGATTGAGTGCGATCGAGATAAAAGTTTCTTGGATGAATTCTTTATACTAATTGTTTAGTAGTTATTCAAATAAGAATAAAGAAAATTGTAACAAGGCAGCACATAAGAATAGAGTAATGTCAACAAAACACACTGTGATGGTAGCAAAATTGTCTGCACTTAAAACAGCCACATACATGTGCACAAACATTGAGCATATAAAGAGCGAGGTTAGACACAAAGCAAACCAAAGAAATGTGCACAAAATGTTGTACAGGTATGTATGTAAGAATAGAAAACGCAACCCGCACCATTGCAATACAAGAAGACACACAAAAATAAAATAAAATTCTAATAAATGAGATCCGACACTGTGGTAATAACTAGCAAATTTTTATTTCAAAGTTTAGTAAAAACACGATATTTGTCAACACAGTTTAGATTTTAAAGTCATTCTTGGGTCAATCAATCTCCTGGTGGGCCCGTTTCTTCTTCCCCCGAATGCTTCTCTTGGTGCGCTGCTTGGCGTATTTTTTCATCTGGGGTTTCCCGCAGCAGCAACCAGCAGAAATCAGCCATCATAGTGGTGTTCCATCTTCCTTGGTACCTTCTCTCTGCGTCCTTGATGTCCTGGTGAAACCTTTCACTTTGTTCTTCACTGTACGCCCCCAGGTTTTCGGGAAAGTAGTTTACATGGGAGTGCAAGAAACGGACTTTCAAGCTCATGTTACAGCCTTGTTCTTTGAAGGCATTGAGCATCCTGGCAACAATATCCTTATAGTTCTCATCCCGCCTGTTCCCCAAGAATTTGAGAACAACATCCTTGAAGGAATCCCAGGCTTCTTTTTCCTTCTCAGACATCGTTTCAGCGAATGCTCCATCTGAAATGAGTTTCCTTATATCAGGGCCAACAAACACTCCTTCCTTTAGCTTTGCTTCAGAAAGTCGGGGGAACTTTGAGCAAAGGTACCGAAAGCACTCACCATCTTTTGGAAGTGACTTGATGAATTGCTTAATGAGACCCAACTTAATGTGGAGAGGTGGTAATAGAATTTTATCACGAGGTACCAAGCTCTCATGAAGAACATTTTTCTCACCGGGTCTCAAATACTCCCGAATTGGCCAGTCTTTTTCCCCCCAGTGTAGGTCGTGGGCCCGGCTATCCCACAAGCAAAGGAAGCAGGGATATTTGGTGAAACCGGATTGCTGCCCTAATAGCATGGATAGAATTTTAAAGTCTCCACAAATCATCCACTTATGCTCATCATAACGAATCTTCTGAAGAATCAGGGCCAAATTCTCGTATTTTTCTTGGAGAATAACAGAGTGAGCAATAGGAACTGAAGCGAATGTGTTGCCATTATGAAGAAGAACACCTTTTATGCTGTCTTTTGACGAATCAATGAACAGCCGCCATTCAGCAGGATCATACTTGAGTTTAAACTTTTCCATCACTCCGTATATATCGTTGCAAAATACCAAATCTTCCTCTTTGCTGAAATACTTCAAAAATTGTGTCTCGCGGTTGCGGTACCAATAAAAAGTTGTTCCTGGTGACAATAGATTTTTCTGTTTAAGCCGAGAACCTAGCAGTTGGGCAGCATCTTTTGGGAGTCCTAAATCCCGGACTAAATCATTCAATTCAGCTTGAGAGAAAAGTTCAGGTTTCGGATCTGGTTCAGTTTCAAACTCGGAAGTACTGGACTCATCGGGAAAAGCCATCTGATGAGTCTCATCATGATCAGAACCGTCCACACAAATATGATCCAAAGATTTTGGTGGTTCAGGCACAGGTACTTCGTTGCTATGAGGCATAGGCCTAATTGCTGAGGGAAGGTTGGGGTAACTTATTACGTTCTTATTTTTTAAGTTGTATCCCTTCACAATGCAAGAGCAAAAATAGCAGTCACTGCTGTGGTCTCTTTGTTCACGCCACATCATAGGTATTCCGAAACGAAATGCTTGTTTTATACCTTTCATCCATAAGCGTAGATCTTCCTCACATGTCTTGCACACTTTGTGAGGAGCCCACGGTTTGTCTTGATCGCCTAACTTCAAACCGAAATAGGCGAAATATACTTTTTTAATAAATGCAGAAATGTTCCTCTGCCGCTTTTTCACGGTATATTCCCCACAAATAAAACAAAAACTGTCCGGAGAGTTGACGCAACCTCTGGCTCTGTGAGCCATCACAAATACACAGCACTGCAAACTACAACTGTAGTGAACCACTTCGGAATAAAGCTGGATTACGACTGAGCAAACAAAAGGTAATAATGAACTTGCAAGAAACTGAAATTTGACAGGAACGTTCATGTCGCAACCACCGTGTTTGAGCGAGCGAACGAGGCGAGGCGAACAGGAAAGAACATGCGCCAGCGCGAGTACTGGATTTAGCCCCCCGCCTCCCAATTGTCCTGTTAATGTATAAAATGAATACAAACACTCTAAAATATCATGAGGGAGTGTTTCTAGTTAGTTAACCATTACAACCTCTATTTTGGGCCAAGAAAATAAACTGCAGTCGGCTAAAAAGAAATTATGTGAACATTCCTTATATGGGTAAGAAATCTAATTTTGCAAGAAAACGTGACGTGATGGAACATTTTGGCTATTTTTCCTGGATTCAGCACCCCAAAATCTATAGGAATCAGTTGCAAAACTGGAGGCAGTTTTTTGGTAGTGTACCTGTGTTATCTACCAGCATATGTAATAATCACGATGGAATAGACATTCTTAAAATAGAAAACAGAAACTTAGCAATCTGTCTGCGTAGGGAGGAGTGGCCTAGTGGTTGGGGCAAGTTATCTCAGGTTGGAAGGTCAGGGGTTCAAATCCCACTAGAGGACAGCAACATTGGGCTAGAAGGACTGGGGTTTCCAGTCCCAAGGTACTCCTTGTGGTCTTGGGCAAGCCACTTAACCCTCCATTGCCCATGTTCCCTGGAAGTATTAGTGTATGTGTCTCATATCTCCTCATGTTAAATGTATCCCCCAATTGTGTTGTGACCACTTTGATTGAAGGATAAGGTGGTATACAAAACTGTCTAAATAAATAAATGCCTTCTGTACAGACCCTCCCACATCTAATAACCAAATCCTCAAAACGACCTGTGCCTCTAATCTAAGAAACCTCATATCGTACTAGACAATTTTAATCTCTACACTTATGCACACCCAGTCAAATGCCTTCATAGATGCAATGCAAGAGATGGGTTTCCAACAAATAATTCAGTGTCCCACTCACAGCAAAGGCAATACACTCGATCTTGTGTTCCTGCCAAAACACACCCAATCCACACACCACCCCCCCAAACTTTGCAAATTCCATGGTCAGACCATTTCCTAGTCTGCTTCTCCATAACATTACCGCTACTCCCCATTACACCACCATCATCATCTAACACCCAACAAAATATGCAATTTAGACCCTTTGACAAGGACACCTTTATAAACTCTACAATTCAGCAACTTGAGTCAACATCAAAGGACCTGTGATAAGGAAGCTTATCATAGTTCAGGAAGAAATAATACAAGAGGTGAATTGGCTCTGAATAAGCAACCTGTGCTGGCTGGTAAAAGCACTAAAACAGAGTGTTTACCTAAAAGACTACCAGACCCAGAATGCACTGGTTTACAGAAAGCCTCTAGGAGAGTTGGAATAGGGAAATGTGTGCCTAATCAGAGAAGCAATGATGTAATCCCTAATCACCCATCTCCTAGGGCAGGGCTTGATTCAGAACACCTGGACTGTGCTAGGGTGGAGTGTCCCTCTAGGCACTTTAAAGTGAGGAGAGCAAGAGCAACAGCAGGAGCAATGATGGCAAAGACGGCAAGAGAAGGAGAGACGGAGCCTGAACAGAAGGAAGAACAGAAGGACATCCAGGAGGTCTAAGAAAGGAGCCCAAGGCAGTATGTATGCTGGGAGAGATTCCTGGGGCAAGCATTCTTCATTGGACTGGAAGAAACCAGAGGCTTGGAGATATACAGCCAGGAACCCTCAGACAGCACTGGTAAAGGAGACGGCTGCATCTACATAAAGAAGGAGCTCTAATACCTATTTAAGGAGGTATGGGAAAAGAGACCTAAAGTCCAGAGATTCTGACCGGAGAGCTGGGCACAGAAGCTTTGCTACCTAATGGCCAAAATACCCAGAGAGGAAACCTAATGACAACGTGATCTCAGGTATGAACTCTGATCTGTTCCCTAGCTTTGCACAAGGAAGACAGCAGGGAAACAATTTCTATCCTGGTAGAGATCAGTTAGAGAATTCCTCTGAGCCAGTGTATGAAAGTGATCCTATGATATTTCAAGAGCAAGGGGAAATATCAAATGAGAAAGTGGAATGCATGGATTGCTCTCTTTCTAGGCTGCTGTTCTAAAGTAATCCTTAGTTAAGCATCAAACACCAAAAGGAACTGTACTGTGTTTTTTTAACTTCCCAGAAAAGTTTCTTTGAGAGAAAGCTTTGGGGAAAGTTGGAGCCACGTGGAGAGTGGACCAGCAATGGTTTGCAGCTGGTTAAGCACCTGTGATTAGAGCAAGGCACAAGTGCACGTGGGACTTTGGAAAGAAAACTTCTTCACTGTGTGAAAGGAAGAAAGTTGTTTTTTTGATAAAGAGAATTTTCCTTTTGGGTTTATTTTTCATTTCAGCACTGCTAAGAAGTTTATTAGCAGGGGCTAGAAGAAAGACCTTTTCTGTTCCATCAAGGTCTTTACTAAGTTGTTGCATAAGTAATTCAGTTGCCTTATTTGTTTTGTTTCCTGAATACAATTCCTGAAGAAATTATCCTGTTGATGTTACCAATCATATCTGTGCGAGGGAATAACACCCCATAAATAAAATCTGTTTTCTGCTTTACACTCGAGCAACTACAATTCCTTATTCTTGTTGAACGGCTGGTTTTGTGTGATTGAACTACAAGACCCACAATCCTTTGCAAGTCAAGTAAATTCCTGTCTTTGCCAAGATTGTGGAACTTTCACAACAAGCACCCCCGTTTACAGACCTCAAAGAATTAATCACAAAATGGAACTCAACAATTGCTACATCAGACAAAGCATTATCCAAACCACTCAAACCTTTCCGTAGACTGTCCAAAAATTGGTATACACCTGAACTAGCGAAGGGAAAGAAAGACCTCAGAAAAATAGAATCCAAATGGAGAACAAAAAAGACCACAGAATACAAAATTTGTTATATGTCCATGCTTAACACCTGTAAGAATGCAATAAATAATGCAAAAAAATCTATCACACCAAATTGCTAAACAAAGCTATCAACCACCTAAGAGAACTGTTTTAAATAGTCAAATCAATAACCAAATTTCCAAACAACAAATCAAATAAGATACCAATTAAACCTCAAATCCTAGCAGATTACTACACCAACAAGCTAAAACCCAACGGCCCCGTCAACATCCCCTGCTCAACAACGCAGCCAGCTAATACTAATGATTGGCAGACATTCAACACCATTGACTTAAGACAAATAATAGACATAATTATGAAACTCAATACAACCACCTCCCCACTTGATCTTTACTCCGTTGCATGGATCAAAGCAACAAAAAATGAAATAACCCCTTGCCTATTAAACATTTGTTAATCAATCCCTGAAACAGGGAACCATGCCAAAGTCACTCAAAATATCTACAATTTGCCTCATACTAAAGAGTAAACTACTCAACAAAGATGAACCATCGCCAGCATCCCCTTCATAGCTAAAGTCATTGAAAAAATGGTCCAACTAAAGCTCCAAGATTTCATTGACTCAGTTGAAACACGTGGAGTGGAGGAGTGGCCTAGTGGTTGGGGCAAGGTACTTCAGGCTGGAAGATCAGGGGTTCAAATCCCACTAGAGGACAGCAACCTTGGGCCAGAAGGACTGGGGTTTCTAGTCCCACAGGTGCTCCTTGTGGTCTTGGGCAAGCCACTTAACCCTCCATAGCCCATGTCCCCTGTAAAATAGTTATTTCCAAGTTATAATGCCCTGTTCAATGTAATTTCAGTTTGTTCAATGTAAACCACACTGATGCAGAATAGCACGGTATATAAGAGAATATAAATAAATAAAAAATAAATAAACAGTATGGATTTCATCCATTCCATGGAGTTGAAAAACTCCAACTTGCGCTTTTCGATACCCTCATCCAGGGAATGGACAACTCAAAACAAGCATTCCTTCTCATCTTTCTGGATATCACAGCTGCTTTTGACAATGTAAGTCACAACCCCCTCCTCTCTAGACTTAATCACATTGGTATAAAAGGGCAAATCCTCAAATGGTTCAAATCATATATATCAGATCAGTCCCAATACATGCAAATAGAAAACAAAAGATCTGTGCCCTTCCATCAAAACCAGGGAATTCCCCAAGGCTCTGCCCTCGCTACCCTTCTGTTTAATTTATATATCCAACCAATTTGCTTCATATTTAAAAAACAAAAGATATCACATATATGCAGATGATATTATGGTGTACTACCCATTGGACATACTCAACTCCACATATCACAACCTAGAAATCTGCCTAACTGAAGCAGATAACTGACTTCAATCAAACAACTTGAGTATCAACCTCAAGAAAATAGAAGTACTGTTTACATCAAGTCACCCAAACTTTATCCCCCCAACTACAATCAGCTTAAACAACACATCCCTCCCAGTAAAACAGGAAGTAAGATACCTAGGAGGTATTCTAGACAAAACCCTTAGTATGCAACTCCACTTCAAACAAATTAATAGAAACATATTCTTCAAATTAAGGAGTATCCAACAACTCAGACCACTTATCAATCTATCGGACTTCAGAACAGTAGTCCAAGCCCTCATAACACCCCATCTTGACTACTGCAACAGTCTACTACACGGTTTATCAAAAAAGACTCTAAACATACTATAATTAACACAAAATATTACAGCCAGAGTTATAGTTAAAGCAAATCTGTCAGACCACATCATTCCCATCATGTATCAACTTCATTGGCTCCCAATAGCTAGCAAAGTATAAAATCATAATGATAATTTTCAAGATAATCAATCACATAACACCTTCTTGCCTATCATCCCTGATACATCTACGTCAAGACACCAGAGCCAGCAGAAGCATAAACCAGAACACTCTCACAGTACTACAAACAAATTACCAGCAACAGGACCTTCAGATATATTGCCCCACCCTATGGAATGCCCTCCCCATAACTTTAAGATCAATGAAAGACCTTCAATCATTCTGTAAAGAGTTGAAAACACATCTTTTCATTGAATACTTTGGCAGTAACAACCCCAACAGCACACAAGTTTCAAATTCTACCCCTAACACAGTACCCACCACTCGACCCCCCACTCCTTGTCCCATCACCCACTCTCATTCATAATGCCACAACATCTGAACCAATGTATATTGTACATTTTCATATTGTACATGTAAGTTTCATATTGTAGAAGAAACAAAGATTGTTCAAGTTATATAATGTATATAGTTCTAATGTAAATAGCTATTTGTTAGAACACAGTTTCGGGAGACGCTAGCCCAGGACTGCCTGCTAACATTGGGAGACATTGAGTGGGAATTGTTGTCAGCTGCATAGCTGGCCAGAACAGAACTCCTCCCTCCTGCTGCGATTGAGGATAAGAGCCACTGTGTACCAGGGGTTGGTGGAGATGCTAGCCCAGGACTGCCTGCTAACGTCGGGAGATGTTGAGTGGGAATTGTTGTCAGCTGCATACCTGGCCAGAACAGAGCTCCTCCCTCCTGCTGGGATCGAGGATAGGAGCCAGTGTGTACCGGGGATTGGTGGAGACGCTAGCCCAGGACTGCCTGCTAACGTCGGGAGATGTTGAGTGGGAATTGTTGTCAGCTGCATACCTGGCCGGAACAGAGCTCCTCCCTCCTGCTGCGATCGAGGAAAAGAGCCAACCGGTACCACGGGACGCAGCCGCGGTGCGTGTCTGAAGGGACGTGTTTCAAGGGGCAGGTTAGGCCCCTTGTGAGCCCCTTAGGAGCACCTGGGAACTTCTGGGAATTTGTTTGTATTCCTGTGTCTTTGAATGGGCAAGCGGAAAGCCAAGAACAAGGGCTCAGTTGGGGGTCAGGTGGTGAAGGGCCCTATGGATACCCACCTGATTAGTGCTGCTGCTTCATGAATACCAGCTCCTCAGGACCCAGGAGCAAGGTCAGTCCCAGAAGCTTCATTAAGTTCGGGGGATCGTACCCCTCCCCCCCCCCCCCCCCACCTAACTATGGTGAAAAACTGCACTCTCCAAATGCCTCCTTCATTGGAGATGGTAGTTTGTTTTCCATCTCCACCCCTCTCTCCGATGGAGCTTCTTTTAAGCGGACTGGTTTGACTGGAGCTGAGCTTGTATACCCTTTGGGTGTTTCTTTATCATCTTCTGACTCGCTGCCAGTTCTTTCTAGTTCTACTATGTCTAATATTTCCTTGAAAGATGTTTTTCATGCTATACATCGGGTGGAATGTGTTCTTTCGGGTACTCTCACTCAGCTGTGTAGTTTTTCCCATGACACCGCGAGTGTTCTGCGCGGTCATGGTCAGTCTCTATTAGCTGTTAGTGAGAGGGTTCGGAAGTTGGAGGGGTCTGCGGAGATTGTACAAGCTGTGAGTTCTTCTTATTTAAAGGAGACTACTGCACTTCAAAATAGATTGGAAAAATTAGAAAACCTGTCTAGAGCAAATAATCTTAGAGTTTTTTAAATTTTCCGATGGTACGCCTTCTCTCTCCATTAGAGTTCTTTAACATTTGATGTGGCTAATATTACTTCTATTTACTATCTATCCCAGGGGAGTAGTGAGATAGCTAAGGAGGGAGAGGCTGATGAGCAGGTGAGCTTGGATTAATTAGATTTAACTCAATTTTTAGAAACCTCTCTAGATAAGGTGACTAAGAGGGCCACCTTATTGGTTACCTTCTCTTCTGAGAGTGAAAAGGTTGCTATTATGAAATTATATTTCGCTAAGAAGGATTCTTCCTTTTGTGGGAGTCCTTTAATGATGTTTCCTGATGTTGCCAAAGTTACCCAGCTCAGACGGAAAGCTTTTTTGCAGCTCAAATCTAGGGTCCTTGCTTTGGTGGTCATTTCTATTTAAAATTTACTTGTAAATGTTTTGTTACTTATTCTGGGAATAGATATGTATTTACTGAAGTGTCACAGTTAGAACAGTTTTTGGTAGGTAAGAACTCGCAATAAGATTATTATATTGTTCTTTGAGTGGTTTAGTTGGGAAGTAAATTGGGGTCTTGATATTTGGTATGCTTAGCTAGCTGTCTCTCATTTAATGTGTTTTTTTGAGATTGCTCCCTCTGAAAAATATTTGAATTTGTAATTTTCTTTTGTGTTTTATGCAGAGGGAATGTTCTTTTCTAAATGTTTACTTTGTATTCATGACAAATTCAATAAAAATAAAAATATAAAAATAACACAGTTTCAATGTTCCATGTAAAAGAATTGTTCCAATGTAAACCACCCCTGATCTCTGGAAGGGGTGGTATAGAAAAACATTGCAAATAAATAAAATAAAAAGTGGGGACACAGAAGGAGTATGCCTACTTTTAGCTGACCTGTGTGTAGGCATTCCGGGGGGTGGGGGGGGGGAGGTTCGATCAGGCAGAACTGGGTGGAGTCATAATTTACAGGTGTATTTTTTAGTATACACATGCACAAGCAGAAAATACTTACATCTTCAGAGCAGGTGTAAATTTGTGCCTGATGATTTCATTGTGGGGCAAGTTATGGGTGCCTATTTTATAAAAGATACATGTTGGTATTAAATACTGTTGAGTCGGTGCCGAGTCATGGTGACCCTCTGAATAGTTGTCCTAAACCAGGGATGGCCAACTCCGGTCCTGGTGCACCACAATCCAGTCTGGTTTTCATGATGTTCCTAATGAATATTCATGGCATGGGGGCCCAGAGAAATTGCCCTGTTTGCCACCCCCTACTTAGGGTTGCCAACTGGCCGATTTTCAACCAGCCTGACCAGTTTTTAGATGGCCAGGTCGGCTGCTGGCAAAGAGTAAAAACCGTTATTTGAAAAGCTGGGGGGTTTCTGGGCAGTAAAAAATCAGCACGGGGCTTTGAAGTCCATGGGTGCACTGCACATCAGAAGTGCAGTGTGTGCATGAGCAAAATCCCACACTGATTTTTTTTAAGTCAGGGCTCAACAAACCCCAGGCACCAGCTTACCATGGTGACCAAAAAATTGGACCTGGTGCCTGGGGTTCAGAAGGGAAGCAAATGGCCATGATCGTGGCCAAGACCAGAACTATCTGCCCATGGAGATCCCATCTCCCGTGGGCAGAAGTGCTGCAAAGCACCATGATCATCGAGACAGGCACTGTCTGCCTGCAAGAGATGGGATCCCTGCGGGCAAACAGTGTTGATCTCTGCCATGTTCGTAGCCTTTTAGCAGCACTTCTACCCATGGGAGATGGGATCCCTGCAGGCAGAAGTGCTGCAACACCTGAGCCTTAACAAACAAAATGGGGGAAAAAAACCCAGTCCGCAGCCGCTTTGGCAGTTCCCCAGCCAGTAAAAAGGCCTCTGGCTTCTTTAAGGCTGGCCCCACCTCCTCTGTAGATCTCAACCAGGCCTACAAATCACTGCAGCCACCCTAAAAGAGCCCTGCCGATACCTTCTGCCAGCTCTGGGCTCATGTAGCTCCTGACCAGACCCAGCACCGCAGGTGCTGCCACAATCCGCAGCGCTGACTAGCTCACCTCCAGTTTTCAGCCCCTCGCAATTCTGGCTCTCTGACCCCCCACTCCCCCCCAGAGCTTCGAATGCTTGGCGGCAGTCCTGGCAGCGCAACCCATGGTTAGAGCTGCTCCGTGGCTGCCGATTGATCAAGATTCCATTTTTAAAAATTTTTAAAAATGTTGTTTTGCCTCCTCTTTAGTCTGACCTGAATGCAGCTCTTGCCACCTCCAATCATGAATGCAGTCGTGGTGTTTTTCTTTTAATTTATTTAATTAAATTTCTGGCATGGCTGTCTTCAATGAAGCTGTAGGGCCACTTCTAATTTTTTTTTTAAATTTAAATGTGTCCACTGCAGCCCCTTCAGCCCCAACTTCTTTATTTATTTTAAAACTGTTGCCAGCATTCTACTTTTATTTATTTTTCAACTCTACCATGCTATTCCTCCACTAATACTGCAAAACATTGCAGCCAGCTCAGCCAGCACCCATGCCCAGGAGCATCATGCGCAGCCCAGCTAAATTTTAATCAATCTTTATTTTAACTTCTACACGGACTTGATTTAATAAGAAGTGTGGGATGTAGGGGTGGGGGTGAGTGCAGGGCCGGATTTACCTTGAATGAGGCCCTACGCCAACAAAAATTGTGGGCCCCCAGCAGGGGCGGCCCAAGGGGGGTGCGGGGCCTCATTTGCATAAGGGGCCTCATTTGCATAAATATTTGCATAATGTTACCATATACTAACTTTTAGTAAACGTGCCTCTTAATGAGTGTATGGATAAAGAAAGACTAAAAGATTTCTACATTACTATAATCCAGTGCCAACTGCCAGACACATTAGGAACTACTACTACAAACCACTGCCCATTTAGAACCCATGGTAAACCCGCCGTATCCTAACAGCACTACCAGGACTCACAAAGCACCATACTCTACCAATCAAAAGGCAACACTGCAAATATTAAACCAATACATTTCAGAGAACAACAATACATGACCTACTGGGGAAAGAGAACAAGTGGCAATGTCAAATAGGAATTATATAAACAGAACACCTCAGCTCAGTTGCACATGCAGAACATAGACCATCACCAAACAAGTAATCACAATTTAGAAACAGGAAGACAATAATTAAACTGGGAATCCCAAAAGCCAAACTTGGAATGTACAACACTGTAGAAATAAAACTATACATTAATTTGCTCTTGTACTAAACAAAGCGCAGACGTTAATGATGCACATTTACCAGAGCTGACATATTCCAATTAATAAATTCAAAATAAAGAGATATTTTTCTACCTTTTGTGCATTTTTTTCAGCTGCAATTGCTCCAGCCACTTTCTTCTGGTTTCTTCGTGTCTTCTGCTAACTCTCCATCGTCTGCTGTCCATTTGTCCTTTCTTCTCTCTTCTAGATTTTTTTCCATTCTCTCTCTACATCTGCTTTAACATACTAATCTTTCTCCTTTTGCTCTTTCCTCATTCCTATTTCATCCACTCAAATTTTACCCCTCCATCCTCAATCCCCACTTACTCTCCCAATACCCGGCCAATTGTAGATTTTTTATCCCTCCCACACAAAATATTTTTCCCTTCTCCATTTTACTCTTCCAGCCCCATCCCATTCTAATCCTCCCCCAACATCAGCTCCCTTCTAGTTCCAGCCTCACCCAGCATCCATTCCCTTCTATTCCCTGCATCAGCCCATTTCCAGTCCTAGCCATCCATCAGCCCATTTCCAGTCCTAGCAACCCCCCAACCCAATACCAATCCTAGCCCCCCATCAACCCACTTACAGTCCTTAACCCCCATCACCCCATTTTCAGTTTTAAGCCCCCCCTATAACCCATTAACAGTCCTACCCCCATAAGCCCACTTCCAGTCCTAACCCACCCATCAACCCATTTCCAGTCAGCCCCCATAGCCCATTGCCAGTCCTACCCACCCCATCAGCCCACAGCCCATTACCAGTCCTAACCCCATCATCCCACCTCCAGTTTTAACCCCCAGCCCATTTCCAGTCCTAGCCCCCCATAGCCCATTACCAGACAACCCCCATCAGCCCACAGCCCATTACCAGTCTTATCGCCCCCCAAAGCCCATTACCAGTTTAAGCCCCCCCTATAACCCATTACCAGTCCTAACCCCATCAGCCCACCTCCAGTCTTAACCCCCAGCCCATTTCCAGTTCTTGGCCCCCCATAGCCCATTACCAGACAGCCCCCATCAGCCCACAGCCCATTACCAGTCTTAACCCCCCCCAAAGCCCATTGCCAGTTCTAAGCCCCCCCAACAGCCCACAGTCCATTACCAGTCCTAACCCCATCAGCCCACCTCTACCCTTAACCCCACCCCCCCCAGCCCATTTCCAGCCCCAGCCCCCCCAATAGCCAATTACCAGTCCTACCCCCCCATAGCCCATTACCAGCCCTACCCCCCCCCCACCCATTTTCCAGCCCCACCCCCCCCAATAGCCCATTACCAGTCCTACCCCCCCCCCATAGCCCATTACCAGTCCTACCCCCCCCCCCGGCCTAAAGTAAACTTTAATTTTAAAACAAAAACCTGGTGGCTGCCGCCGCGGGGCCCCCTCTGCTGCCGCGGCAGCACCGACTGACCCGCGGGGGCCCCGTCTACAAGCTGAAGCCGTCGGTTCGGTTGGTTCTTCCCTCCCTCCCTCCCTCCGTGCAGGCTGCAGGCTGTGAGAGACGCGAAGGGAGAGCGTCTCCTCGCGTCTCTGTTAAGCCCGCAGGGGCTGATGGGAAATGTGCATTGCTGATGTCTGTGTTTTTATTCAGTATTACATACATTGTACTTTCCCTGTCAAAGCATTGCAGTGTGTTTCTGCTGTTGTATGTATGTTAGAAATTGATTAAAAAAATTCAAAAATGTATTTGACATATATTGGGTATGTAGCTGAATTAAAGATTAATACAGTGAATGTAGTGGGGGTGTGGCAGGAGAGGGGTAGGGACATGTTAATGAGATGCATGGGGCGAAAGTGTCAGGGTTTTTTTCTCTTTCAAAAAGGTAGCCTGCACCTTTGCCCTCTGCAGTTATTTTTTTGCAGGTAGGGCAGGGGGCAGTGGATGAACGGGCATGGGTGGAGCATGGCTTGCCACAGTGGCATGTTTTTCTTGTGCAGAAAGTTGGCAACCCTACCCCTACTTCCAGCCTTGAATACTTACCAGGTTCTCAAAAGTTAGACAAATTTCATTCTGCTTATCCCAGGGTTAAGCAGTGGATTTCCCTACTCCACTTTAATAATGAGTTATGGACCTTTCTTCCGGGAATTTGTCCAAAACTCTTTTAAACCCACTTACACTAATGGCTTTTGCTACATCCCCTGGCAACAAATTCCAAAATGTGTTTATGTATGAAGTGAAAAAATATTTTCTCTGATTAGTCTTAAATTGGCTACATTATTTTTTCACTCAATGTGTAATCAAATTTGCAATTCATTACTGGAAGATGTAGCTGGGTTTAAAAGAGGTTTGGACAAGATCCTGGAGGAAAAGTTCATAAAACCATTATTAAAATGGACCAGATAAATCCACTGCTTACACCTGTGATAAGCAGCATGGAATCTATATACCTGTGTATCTCTAAAGGAAAAAGGTTAATATGGAAGGGCAGACTAGATAGGCCACTACGAGGTGTGACAAAAAAAAAACGAGACAGTCCCATAAATGTTTATTACAAAATCTACAGAGAAATTACACATTGACCCCTTCAAAGTAATCCCCCCCCCCCCCCAGAGTTAAATCACTTCTGCATTCCCTTCTGCCATGTACGGAAGCACTCGATAAAGTCCTCCTCCTTGAGGTCCCTCAGGTCCCTCGTCACAGTGGCCTTGATCTCTTCTACAGAGGCATAATGAATTCCTTTGAGAACAGTCTTCAGCCTGGGAAAGAGCCAGAAGTCGCACGGTGCGAGATCTGGGGAATAAGGAGGGTGATCGAAAGCTGTGATCTGTTTGTTGGCCAAGAACTGCCTCACACTGAGCGCGGGACCATTGTTGTGGTGGAGCAGCCACGACTTGTCTCTCCACAGAGTCTGCCTGCTGTGCTGAAACTGGTCATGGAGGCAATTGAGTACCTGCTGGTAGAAGTGCAGGTTGACTGTATGATCCTCAGGCACAAACTCATGATGGACCACTCCCTTCTGGTAAAAAAATTTGATCAGCATGTCCTTGATCCAGACATACATGCCTTCTCCAGGACCAAGCAGGAAGTCAGTCCTCACATATGGGTGACGTCGGCGCCGACGGAACCCTCGTGCGGAGCATTTCCCCAGCTTTCAAAGAAAGCCTTTGGGAATGCAGCGCGCATGTGCAGTCCCCTTCCCGCCCAAGGGTGCCATCTTGCTCAGTCTTATTTTTTCCGCGGAGCCCGACGGACGTGTGTCGTTGTCACCCGGTAAAAGTTGATTTTTTTTCCTGCGTTGGATTCGTGGTTTTTGCCCGATTCGACACCGGTTCCCCTTCCCGCCTGGGCCCGGTACACCGGTATCAAACCCAGAGCTAGTTTTTCGGTTTTTGTCCTTCGTGACTAGCGTTCCTGCTTTTTTTCTCTTTTTCACTGGCAGCCCGGTCTTTCGACCTTGCAGGGGTCCTTTTTCCCCCAATGGCTGCCAGCGGGTTCAAGAAGTGTGATCGGTGTAAGAAGCTAATGTCTCTCACCGACACACATGACTGCTGCTTCCGGTGCCTCAGTCTGTGTCCCATGCGGCAAAATGTCCTCTAAGGCGCTAAGGAGCCGTCAGCATCAGCATGAAAGACTTTTTTATGACTCTGCGTCCGGTCGTGGCCGGACCTCCTCAGAGGCCTCAACATCTCGGGAGTCTGACCCCGAGCACCGTCGAGGCTCCTCTGAAAGGGGGTCTCCTTCGAGGGAACACAGAAGGAAGAAGAAACCCACGAGGGCGGCGTCGGTGGACGCTCTTGGCCCCTTGAGGGCCAGGTCGCATAGCCCCGGCCGCCGTCCCAGGTCCTTGGAGTCAGAGAGGCCTGCCAAGTTGCCTCGAGTGGAGCCAGAGTCCAAGAGTCACGTGAGTGCTGTTGTCCTCGTAGACTCCCCTCTGGGGGAGCCGACATTGGGCCCGACGCCGTCGGGGGCCGAGTCGGGGGCTGCTGAGTCTCCTGAGCTGAGTCTCAGGTTGACGGCCTTGGAGAACAGCTTTGCTGCCTTCATGGAGCAACAGTGGGTACTGATCACCAGTTTCACCGGTGCATCTGCCCCGACCACCGGGACGTCCAAGTCGACCCCGGAGGCTGAACCGATCCTCGAGTCGATGCAGTCTCGAGTCGATCCTCGGCCAAGGTCCCCCTTGGCCTCCCGCTCAGGGCCGAGATCGTCGATGCCGGTGCCCTCGGTGTCGGGGTGGATGGCATCGATGCCCGCCCGGCCGGAGCCGCTCGATTCCTCCTCGGAGGTGTCCGAGTGGGAGATGGAGGATGAGGAGTCCCCGGACACTTTCCGGACCCGGTGCGTCCCATCGGACTCACCGGAGTCTGAGCCTCGGAGACGGTCCCCACCGGAGGATATCCGGTTCTCGGACTTCGTGAGGGATATGGCCAAAGCCTTAGCCTTCCCCGCGGATTCCGAGGAGGAGCCTCGAGCCGAGGAGCTCGAGGCCCTCCAGTATGACTCTCCGCCTAAGGAGGCATTTACTGTACCAGTTCCTCCGATGCTGGAATGGCTGCTCCTCCGCATGTGGGAGGCACCGGCCTCAGTGCTGGTTTTCAGCAGACGGGTTGATTCCATTTATCGAGTCCGTAAGAGCCCTGGGTTCCAGAAGGCACAGCTACCGCACCACTCCATGGTTGTGGAATTGGCCATGCATCGTCTGAAGAGTCAGAAGATGCACTCCTCGGTGCCCCCCCGGCCAGGAGGCCCGGAACCTGGATGCCCTCGGTAGGAAGTGCTTCCAGGGCTCTATGCTGGCGTGTCCAGACTTACCAGCTGTACATGGGCATGTACTTCCGAGACCTGGCAAAGGAGATTGCTGTGTTCTCAGCTGGCCTCTCTGAGGAACTTTTGCAGAGGTTTAAGGCTTTGTCATCAGGGATTCGAGAGTGCTCAAAGTTTATCTCTCGAGCAGCCTATGATGGCTTCGAGGCTTCGGTCCGAGTAGCCGCGGCCGGCATCGGTGCACGCTATCAGGCCTGGCTACAGTCATCGGACCTTGAGCCATGGGTACAGGATAAGTTGGCCGATGTCCCTTGCCGAGGTGAGAACCTTTTTGGCAAACCCATGGCTGAAAAGGCTGCAGAACTCGAGTCTGAGACTCTCACCAGGACAAGGCTGTCCAAGAAAACGTCTGCCCCTTCTCAGAAGAAGAAGGGCTCAGGGAAAAAGCCCTTTTACCCGAGGAAGGCTACTGCCTACAAATCCTACCCTCATTTTAAGGCCTCTACAGCTCCCCATCAGGGTCAGCAGGCCAAGGGGCAGGGACATGGGCCCCGTAGGCAGAAAACCCCCAAGCCATCAGCTCCGGCTCCTGCACAGCAGGGAACGGGGTTTTGACTCCCACTGCATAGCTTCTCCTCCTCAGCTGGCTCTTCTCAGCACAGGAGGCCGGCTGACACTGTACGCCCACAGGTGGTCAGCTATAACAGGGGATACCTGGGTACTGAGCATAGTCCAAAAGGGCTATTTGCTCCACTTGAACCAGTTACCCCCCTCCTATTTTCCAGGGGAGCCTCCAAGACTCCCTCTACACAGGAACCTCCTCCTTTGGGAGTTGGAAAGTGTTCTATAGGAGCAGGCGGTGGAACCGGTGCCCCACCACCTGATAGGGTGAGGTTTCTAGTCCAGGTACTTTCTGGTACCAAAAAGGACTGGAGGCCTCAGGCCCATCCTAGATTTGCGAAATCTCAACAAGTTCCTGGAGCGGGAAAAGTTCAAGATGCTTACCCTTGGAATACTGCTGCCCTACCTCCAGCAGGGAGATTGGCTATGCTCCTTAGACCTGAAGGATGCTTATACTCATATCCTCATTCATTCAGACCACAGACAATATCTCAGATTTGTAGTGGGAGGAAGTCATTTTCAATACAGAGTACTTCCCTTTGGCCTCACCTCCGCCCCCAGGGTTTTCACCAAGTGCCTGGCGGTGGTGGCGGCCTATCTCAGAAACCAGGGCATCTTTGTCTTCCCATACCTGGACGACTGGCTCATCAGGGGTCAATCCCCACAGGAGGCCAGATAGGCCACCCTTCACACTGTTTCTCTTCTCCAGCATCTAGGCTTTGTCATAAACTTCGGAAAGTCCACTTTGCTCCCCTCACAGGACATGGAGTTCATAGGGGCAAGATTGGATACCCTCTAGGCGAAGGCTTATTTGCCCGAGAACAGGGCCCGCAGACTGATGGCTTTGGCCAAACAGTTCCAGAGCGGTTCTCTGGTCTCTGCCAGAAACTTCCTAAGGCTCTTGGGCCACATGGCATCCACGGTCCATGTAACTCCGCCTGCACATGCGACCTGCTCAGTGGTGCCTCAGAGCTCAGTGGGGGAAAGCCACAGGCGACTTGAAAGACAAGATAAGGGTTTCCAAACTGCTGGCAGCCTCCCTACGGTGGTGGCTGCATCTCCCGAACCTGGTCCTGGGGGTGCCTTTTCAGGCCCCTCCTCACACACAGGTGCTGACAACCGATGCTTCCTTTCAGGGCTGGGGTGCACATTGCCAGGGGGCTTGCACTCAGGGTCTCTGGTCTCCTTGGGAGTCCACACAGCATATCAATCTGTTGGAGATGCGAGCTATCCGCAGCTCTACAGACTTTCTCTCATGTCCTCTCTCACCAATCTGTCTTAGTTCAGACCGCCAATCAAGTGGCAATGTTCTACATGAACAAGCAAGGAGGCACAGGCTGCAAACTTCTGTGTCAAGAGGCGCAGACCCTGTGCTCCTTGGCAATCAAACACAACATGTTTCTCAAGGCAGTTTATCTGCCTGGCCAGGAAAATTACCTGGCAGACAGATTGAGCAGGATTCTACAGCCTCACGAATGGCAGTTGAATCCTCTGGTGGTCCAAAGGGTCTTTCTAAGATGGGGTCTTCCAACCATCGATCTCTTTGCGAGTCCACTGAACCGTCAGCTACCCAGGTTCTGTTCAAGACAACCGCATCCTCTGCGAATAGCAGCAGATGCGTTTCTAATCTCTTGGTCTATGGGCCTACTGTATGCGTTTCCTCCCACGCCTCTAGTGGCCCGAACCTTATTCAAGGTTCTTCAGGACAAGGCCTCGGTGATTCTGGTAGCCCCCAGATGGCCAAGGCAACCTCTGGGGGTGCAACCCAATCTCCTGTCTCAGGATCAGGGATCTCTCCTGCACCCCAACCTCAAATCCCTCAATCTGATGGCCTGGCTGCTGAAAGGGTAGTTCTAGCCCCCTTACTTCTTCCTAAGGAAGTGGAAGAGGTGGTTTTGGCCTCTAGGAGGCAATCCACCCAGAAATCTTATGCCCTCAAGTGGCGTAGGTTCTTCACCTGGTGTGCTCAGCACCAGGAGGATCCTTTTTCGTGCCTGGTTCTAGTGGTGCTGCAGTACCTGCTCCATCTCTCGGACCTAGGCCTTAAATCCAACTCTGTTCGGGTCCACCTCAGTGCTCTATCAGCACACCACTCACAGGTATAGGGCCAATCTCTGTCGGACCACCCCTTGGTGTCCTGCTTCCTCAGAGGCCTGCTTCTGCTCAAGCCTCTGATCCGTCCACCAGCCCCTGAGTGGGATTTAAATGTGGTCTTGCAGCAATTTACTTGCCCACCATTTGAGCCGATGGCTACCTGTCATTTATGCTTCCTTTCCTGGAAGGCGTTGTTCTTGGTGGCGCTTACCTCGGCCAGGCGTGTGAGTGAACTACAAGCTCTGGTTTCTGATAGGCCATACACACGGTTCTATAAGAACAGGGTGGTCTTGCGGACTCACCCTAAGTTCCTTCCGAAGGTTGTCTCCTCTTTCCACCTCAATCAGGAGGTGGTTCTTCCAACATTCTTCCCCCGGCCGCATGCCAGCTGGGCTGAAACAGTACTGCATACCCTGGACTGTAGGAGGGCGTTGTCTTTTTACATTGACCGTACGCAGGGGCAACGAAGGGCTGCTCAGCTCTTCGTATCTTTTGACCCTAATAAACTGGGGTTGCCTATCTCCAAGCGTACGATTTCCCTTTGGGTAGCGGATTGTATCGCCTGGGTGTACAGGGCAGCCGGCCTCTCCTTGCAGGGTCGAGTCACGGCCCACCTTGTCAGGGCGAAGGCCACATCAGTAGCCCACATCCGCTCTGTTCCATTTGCAGACATCTGCCGGGCCGCTACTTGGTCTTCAAGCCAGACTTTTGCGGCTCACTACTGCCTCGAGAGGGAGTCCCGTAGGGACAGTGCTTTTGGACAGGCGGTACTCCGTAATCTCTTTGAGGTTTAGGTAACTCCTACCCTCCGGCCCTTGTGTTGGGCTACTGTACGGGGGCGTTCTCAGAACGGACTCTTTCACAGATGCTGTTGCTCTAGAGGGAGCTTATTTTTCAGCTTGGGTTCCCGGTAGCCTGTAGCTGGGGAGTCCCATATGTGAGGACTGACTTCCTGCTTGGTCCTGGAGAAAGAGTAGTTCTCCAGGGCCAAGCAGGAAGTCAGTCCTCACATATGGATTTCATCGACGTCGATGGAGCCCTTGCGGAGCATTTCCCCAGCTTTCTATGAAAGCCTTTGGGAATGCAGGCATGCATGCGCGGTTCCCTTCCCGCCTAAAGGTGCCATCTTGCTCAGTCTCTCTTTTACCATTTTTTATTTATTTATTTATGTTTCTTATATACTGCGCTATTATAATCAGTGCGGTTTACAGTAGGAACAACTTTACTACAATGAAATAACACATTGAGCTTACATAGAACAGGATATTCAAAAAACTTGGAAGGAACTGAGGGAAACTATATACAGATTATGTACATGTTACAGTAACGATTAATCTCGGCAGGTATGTAAGGGGTCTGTACGAATACTAGTAAACATGGGTAAGAATGGGGAGAGGGGGGAGCTGGTTAACCATTATCGGTGGGGGGATGTTCAGTGGGTGGAGTTAGGTGGGGGGTTCGAGGGGTGGGTGTTTGTTTCTCAGACTGGGAGGTCGGGTAGTGCTGTATGAACAGGTGGTGCTTTAGGGCTTTTCGGAAGACTACTAGGTTTTGGGTGGCTCGGAGTTCTGCTGGGAGGGCATTCCATGCAATCGGTGCAAAAATAGAAAATGCTCTGTTGGCTGTTGATTTTGTACATTTTGTTATGAACTTGGGGACTTCAATTGTGTTCAGCTGCGTATTTCTTCTTATTCTGTTGATTGTGGTACGGTGGAGAAGTGCATTGAAGGGTGTGGGGGGCTGATTCTTGAGGGCTTTGAAGGTTAGTATTAGTAGTTTGTAGGTGATTCTGGCAGGAAGAGGCAGCCAGTGTAGGTTTATCAAGATAGGCGTTATATGATCTGACCTTGATGCCCCAACTAGAACCCTTGCAGCTGTGTTCATGGCAAGTCTGAGTGGGTTTAAGGTTGACTGTGGAAGTCAATGAAGGATGATATTCGCAAAGTCCAGATGTGAGATGATTAGAGCTTGGAATATTGATCTATAGTCAGAGAAGTCGAGTAATGGGCGAAGGTGTCTTAGCGTTCGGATCTTGTGATAAATTGCTTTTGTGGTGTTTGTAACATGGGCTGACATATCAAGGCGTTGGTCGAGGGTAATTCCTAGGTATCGGATTGTGGGTTTTGTTTTCAATTCTATATTGTTGATCTGTAGTGATGGGGGAGGCGTGAAATTCCGATTCCTTGTGACGAATAGGACGTCAGTTTTGCTGTTGTTGATCCGGAGATTTTGAGTTAGAAGCCATTCTGACACTGCTTCGAAATATCTCAGTATTGGAGAGAAGTCAGGTTGATCAATCGTAAAAGGTGTATAGATGAGGATATCATCAGCGTAGGCAAGACAGTGGACGTTGAAGGAGCGGATTAAAGCACAGATAGGCTGCATATAAATGTTAAAGAACAGGGCAGATAGGGATGAGCCTTGAGGGACACCTTGTTTCAGGGGGAAAGGCTCTGATGTCGTGGGGCCTGTTCTTACTTGTTGCCATCGGTTGCAGAGATAAGATTTGCACCAGGCTAGTGCTGAGCCTTGTATCCCTTTTTCTTTAAGTCAGAGTAGTAGAGTGTTGTGGTTCACGGAGTCAAAGGCGGCAGCAATGTCCAGGAATATCAAGACAAATCCTTGGTGAATATTGTCAAGGCCTGTGATTAGATTATTGAAGAGGGTTGTGAGGATGGTGTCAATACCATGGGCTGCTCTAAAGCCATGTTGGGAGGTGTCTAGAGGCGATTCAGTATCCACGTGCTGTTGAATTTGCCGGAGAACTACTTTTTCAATAATTTTAGCAAGCAATGGGATGCTTGAAATTGGCCTATAGGATTCTACTTTGGATGCGTCGAGTTTGCTGTTTTTTAGTAGGGGTCGGATAGATGTGTGTTTTAAGCTTTGGGGGAAGGATCCTGTAGATAAGGACTGATTCAGGATTCTGCAGATAGTTGGGCTGAGGTCGTGACGTAGTTCTTTGATCCAGCTAGCAGGGCAGGGATCGTTAGGTGCAGTGGTGAGGTTGATGGAAGTTATGGTGTCAATGATCTCCTCGTCAGAAATCGCAGAGAAATTCAACAGGAGATTTGTCTGGGAGGTTGTCAGCAGGGTAGAGGTAGGTATGATGTTGGTGCTTGTGCTGGTTTGAATCATCTTCGATTGAAGGTAATTAGAGTATTCCTGCGGTTGAGGCATAGGTGGGTGATCTTGTGATGGGTCTCCTGTTATGACTTTTACAATATTGAATAGATCATGGGGTCTGTTCAGTGATTGCTTCAATAGTTCTGAGTGGTATTGCTTCCTCTTTTCCATGGTTTTTTCTCGGTGTCTCTGAAGGTGTGTGGTGTAGGCGCTGAGTGTTTCGGGGGTCCGATTGTGGCGCCATTGTCTTTCTAGTTTGCGTAGGTGGATGAGCGAAGCACGGAGGTCTTGGGAGTACCATGGAGTATGTTCACGTTTCGATGTGGTCTTGTTGGTGGATGGGATGCAGGCAGCAGCTCTGATGGCATTATTCCAGGTGGATACTAGTTCATCAGGATCGTGGGAATCATTGTCAAGTAGTGGTAGAATCACCTTGAGGGCACTGTCCTTGTCGAGGGGTCGGAAGCGTGAGGTGCTAAGACTAGGAGGGGTAAACGTTTTGTTGCTAATGTTGCATAGGTCATTAGCAGGTATGTTGAATAGAAGTAGGTGATGATCTGACCAGGGTACAGGTGTAATGGATTGTATGATATTTTGGGTGGGTTTTGTAGTTTGGGGGGCGAAAATCAGGTCAAGTATGCCACCCTTGTTATGAGTTGGTTCTTCTATGAGTTGTGTATAACCCAGTTCATTCATTGCTTCAAGAAAGGAAGACGAGTGTGGCTCTTGTAGTGAGGGCAGATTAAAGTCACCGATCATCCAGGTTGGAGAGTGCATGTTATGAGGGTTACAGGCTAGGTTGATTATTGACGATAACTCGTCTGTTGATGGAGATGGTGCTCTGTACAGGAGGTTAATTGAGCATTGTCTATTTCAAATGGAGACTATGTCCAGGTAGGTGGAGCTGGCGGAATTATTCAAAGAGAAGTGATGTTCAGATTTGGCAATGATGAGTGTGCCGCCACCCCTCTGGTGGGCCCTATGGCAGGCAAATATCGAGTATCCGGAGGGCGTCATCTGGTTGACTAAGGCATTATCGCAGTCAGATAGCCATGATTCGGTTATCATTAGGATGTCGAGGTTGTTGAGGGTTATCAGGTCAGTGATAGCAGGCCATTTTGAGCGAATCGACCTAGCATTTATTAGAGCACATTTCAATAATCGTTGGTTGTTGAGTTTTTCCACTTGAGTCTTCTTAAGGCTCTGTAGAGGGATGTGTAGGAGATGTGAGTGGGTGGTGATGGATTTTATGAATGGGTGTTGGTGGTTTCCAGACGGTCTTCTGCAGTGGTTGAAGAGAATTGGTATATGGTTGGAATGGTGGGTGAGTGCGTGTGAGAAGTTGGTGGCCCAGGAGGTAAGGAGGAAAAGGATTAAGGATAGAATAGGGTGCATTTTGAAGTATTATGGGGAAAACGGTCACTTAAGAGATAGGATTGAGGTTTTTATCAAGGGTGAGAGAGAGTAAACAATGTTGCAGGATTGGTATCAGCAATCTAACAGCAAGTGTATCAGTACTATAACAGTCGTATAACATCAGATGTATCAGGTAATGTAACAGTTATACAACAATAAGTGTATACAGTAGTATATAAGGTATTGGTAGTAATTAAACAGTATAGACAGTGTTGCAGGATTATAACGATATTATACAGTATAGTATTGCATGCAGTGGTCAGTAAGATGTAAATAATGGTATATATGGGTCATTCAGGTAGGGAGGCCTAGCTGAAGATAGTCGGACGTGTGTCCTAGTCCTCCCGGAAAATAGTTGGATTTTTTCGCGATTCCTTCGCTATTTTTTCTCCGGTTCGATGCCGGTTCCCCTCCCGCCGGGTTCGGTACACCGGTATCGAGCCCGATCTTATTTTTTCGTTTTTTGCCCTTAGTGGCTGGCGTTCACGTCCTTTTTTTCTTTTTCCCTGGAAGGCCGGTCCTTTGACCTTGCGGGGTCTTTTTTTTCCCCGATGGCTTCCAGTGGTTTCAAAAAGTGTGATCGGTGTAAGAAGCTCATGTCTCTCACCGACACACACGACTGCTGCCTTCAGTGCCTGGGTCCTGACCATGATCCTAAAATCTGTGGACCATGTGGAAAGATATCTTCCAAGGCGCTTCGAAGTCATCAGCACCAAAAGGAAAGGCTTTTTTCCGACTCAGCCTCTGTCCGGGCCCGAACCTCATCTGAGGCCTTGACATCTCGGGAATCGGATCCCGAGCACCGTCGGGGCTCCTCGGATAGGGAGTCCCCCGACCGGGAACAAAAGAGGAAGAAGCGGCTCGCGAGGGTGCAGTTGGAGGAGGTCCCTGGCTCCTTGAGAGCTAGGTCTCAGACCCCCGACCGTCGCCCCGGGACCGTGCAACAGGAGAAGCCACCAAAAGTACCTCGTGTGGAGCCGGAGTCTGCTGGACACGTAAGCCCTGTAGTCCTCGTGGACTCTCCTCCCAGAGAGCCGACGTCGGGCCTGGCGCTGCTGGGGCCCGAGTCAGTGGCTGCTGAGTCTCCTGAGCTGGGTCTCAGGCTGACAGCCTTGGAGTGCAGATTGTCTGCCTTCATGGAACAGCAGCGGGCGCTGATGGCCAGCCTGTCTGGCGCATCTGCCCCGACCACCGGGACATCGACATCAAAGTCGACCCCGGAGACCGAGCCGATACTCGAGACCATGAAAGCTCGAGGTCGACCTCGGTCGCGGTCTCCCTCGACCTCCCGTTCAGGACCAAGGGCGTCAACGCCAGTGCCTTCGGCATCGGGGCGGGTGCTAACAGGCCCCTCGCGGTCAGATCCCGATTCCTCATCGGACGAGTCCGCCTGGGAGACGGAGGGCGAGGAGTCCCCCGACACCTTCCGGACTCGGTGTATCCCATCGGACTCAACGCAGTCTGAGCCCCGGAGTAGATCCCCTCCGGAGGATACCCGGTTCTTGGAGTTCATCCGGGATATGGCCACTGCGTTGACTAACCCTGCAGACCCCGAGGAGGATACTCGAGCCGAGGAGCTCGAGGCCCTACAGTATGACTCTCCTCCGAAGGAGGCCTTTACTGTTCCAGTTCCTCCGATGCTGGAGCGGCTCCTCTTCCGGATGTGGGAGGCACCGGCCTCAGCGCCGGTTTTAAGCAAGTGGGTCGATTCCATCTATCGACTCCGAAAGAGTCCTGGTTTTCAGAAAGCGCAACTACCACACCATTCCATGGTGGTGGAATCAACCATGCATCGCCTGAAAAGTCAGAAGATGCACTCTGCGGAGCCCCCTGGCAGGGAGGCCCGGAACCTGGATGGTTTTGGTAGAAAATGCTTTCAGGGCTCGATGCTTGCTTGCCGTGTCCAGTCTTACCAGCTGTACATGGGCATGAACTTGCAGGACCTGGCCAAGGAGCCGGCCGGGTTCTCTGCTGTTCTCTCCGTGGAACCCTTGCAGAGGTTCAAGTCCTTGTTTCGCGGGGATACGGGAATGCTCCAAATTTATGTCCCGCGCTGCCTACGATGGCTTTGAGGCTTCGGCCCATGTTGCGGCAGCCGGCATCGCGGCCCGATGCCAGGCGTGGTTGCAGTCATCGGACCTCGAGCCATGGGTTCAGGACAAGTTGGTCGATGTCCCTTGCTGAGGTGAAAACCTTTTTGGCAAGCCCATGACCGAGAAGGCCGCACAGCTCGAAACCGAGCACCTCACGAGGACAAGGCTGTCTAGAAAGACTTCTGCCCCTTCTCACAAGAAGAAGGGCTCGGGTAAAAAGCCCTTTTAACCAAGGAAAGGCACTGACTACAAACAGTACCCACAGTACCAGGCCTCCCAGGCTCCCCCACAGGGTCAGCAGGCCAAGGGGCAGGGTAATGGACCCCGTAGGCAGAGGGCCCCCAAGCCTCCGGCCCCTGCTCCCACTCAGCAGGGTGGGGGTTTTTGACTCCTTAGGCATAGCCTCTCCATCCCTGCTCTCCCAACCCTGCACAGGAGGTCGACTTACCCTGTTTGCCCACAGGTGGCCACTCATCACTGGAGACAGTTGGGTGCTAAGCATTGTCCACAAGGGCTATATGCTACACTTCCAACAGCTGCCTCCTCCATACTTTCCAGGGGAGCCTCCAAGGCCTCCCCTGCCCACAGATCTTCTCCTTCAGGAGCTCCAGGGTCTGTTGCGGGACAAGGCAGTGGAGCTTGTGCCTCCCCACCTCCAAGGTCAAGGGTTCTACTCCAGGTACTTTCTTGTACCCAAAAGAACCGGTGGCCTCCGGCCTATTCTCAACCTCAGAAATCTCAACAAGTTCCTAGAGAAAGAGAAATTCAAGATGCTTACTCTTGGAACACTGCTGCCCTACCTCCAGCAGGGAGATTGACTATGCTCCTTAGATTTAAAGGATGCGTACACTCACATCCTCACTCATCCAGACCACAGAAAATACCTCAGGTTCATGGTGGGAGGAAACCATTATCAGTACAGAGTACTGCCTTTTGGCCTCACCTCCGCTCCCAGGGTCTTTACCAAATGCCTGGCAGTGGTAGCGGCCTACCTGAGAAATCAGGGCATCTTTGTCTTCCCTTATCTGGACGACTGGCTCATCAGGGGTCAGACGTGCCAGGAGGCCAGACAAGCCACCCTCTGAACTATTGCTCTTCTTCAAAACCTGGGGTTTGTCATAAACTTCGCAAAGTCCACTTTTCTCCCCTCCCAGAACTTGGAGTTCATAGGGGCAAGATTGGACTCTCTACTGGCAAAAGCATTCTTGCCAGAAGACAGGGCCCAAAGACTGATAAACTTGGCAAACAGTTTCTCAACAGGTCACTGGTCTCCATCAGGCTCTGCCTGAGGCTACTTGGCCACATGGCTTCGAAAATACATGTGACCCCCAATGCCCGGCTCCATATGAGGCCTGCACAGTGGTGCCTCCGAACTCAGTGGACACAGGCCACAGGCAGCCTCAGAGACAGAGTAAGGGTGTCCAGACAATTTCTGAACTCCCTCCTCTGGTGGCTGCACCCACCCAATCTACTGCAAGGGGTGCCTTTTCAGATTCCTGGGTTCACAGTGGTGTTGACCACGGATGCCTCCCTGCAAGGCTGGGGGGGCTCATTGTCGAGACAAGTGCACCCAGGGCCTGTGGTCTCCCTGGGAGGCCACACAGCAGATCAATCTACTGGAACTCAGGGCTATTCGGTTAGCCCTCAAGACTTTTTCTCACACACTGGCTCATCAGTCTGTCCTAGTTCAAACAGACAACCAAGTAGCCATGTTCTATGTGAACAGGCAGGGTGGAACTGGGTCCAGGCTCCTTTGTCAGGAGGCACAGGACCTTTGCTTGTTTGCTCTCAAGCACAACATGCTCCTCAAGGCAGTGTATCTACCTGGCCAGGACAACTACCTGGCAGACAGGTTGAGCAGGATTCTGCAGCCCCACAAATGGCAGCTCCATCCCTTAGTAGTTCAGAAGATTTTCCTGAAATGGGGACTTCCAACCATAGATCTGTTTTCCAGTCCATCAAACAAACAACTGACAAGGTTCTGCTCCAGGCAACCGCATCCTCTACGGCTGGCAGCAGATGCTTTTCTGATTTCCTGGTCCCAGGGCCTCCTGTATGTGTTTCCTCCCACGCCCCTGGTGGCCCAAACCCTGTTCAAAATTCTTCAAGACAAGGCCTCGGTCCTGCTGGTAGCTCACAGATGGCCGAGACAGCCTTGGTTTCCACTTCTACTTCAGCTGGCAGTGGATCCCCCACTACCTCTGGGGTTGTAGCCCGACCTTCTCTCTCAGGATCAGGGATCCCTTCTGCACCCAAATCTCAGAGCTCTCAATTTGATGGCATGGAGGCTTCAAGGGTAGTTTTGACTCCCTGGGGCCTACCTCAGGAAGTTGAGGAGGTTGTCCTAGCCTCTAGGAAGCAGTCCACTAGAAAAACCTATGCCCTGAAATGGAAAAGGTTTTCTGTGTGGTGTCAGCTACGTACAGAGGATCCTTTCTCCTGTGCTGTGCCAGTAGTGCTTCAGTACCTGCTGCACTTATCCAGACAGGGAAGTCCAATTCTGTTTGGGTCCACCTCTCAGCTCTAGCAGCTCACCACTCACTGGTGGAGGGACATTCTCTGTCGGTTCACCCCTTGGTGTCCAGATTTCTTAGAGGCTTGCTCTTACTAAAGCCTCCAATCTGTCCTCCAGCTCCTGAGTGGGAATTGAATGTGGTCTTGCAGCAACTGACTCGCCCACCTTTTGAGCCGATGGCTACTTGTCCTCTCCGCTTCCTTTCTTGGAAGACACTCTTCTTGGTAGCCTTAACCTCGGCCAGGCGGGTGAGTGAGCTTCAGGCCCTAGTCTGTGACAGGCCTTACACCCGCTTCTATGGGAACAGGGTAGTCCTTAGGACTCATCCAAAGTTCCTCCCAAAGGTTGTCTCCTCTTTCCATCTCAACCAGCAGGTGGTTCTTCCGACCTTCTTCCCTAGGCCTCATGCAAGCCAGGCTGAAGCAGTCCTGCATACCCTGGACTGTAGGAGGGCCTTATCCTTCTACTTTGACCGTACGCAGGGGCATAGAAGGGCTACTCAGCTCTTCATATCTTTTGACCCTAATAATTTGGGCGTAACTGTGTCCAAGCGTACCATGTCCATCTGGGTGGCTGACTGTATCACCTGGGCTTACAGGGCGGCTGACCTTCCTTTGCAGGGTCGGGTCACGGCCCATCGTGTCAGGGCAATGGCTGCCTCACTGGCTCACCTCCGCTCTGTACCGTTGGTAGACATCTGCAGGGCTGCAACGTGGTCTTCAAGCCAGACTTTTGCGGCCCATTACTGTCTGGAGAGGGAGTCCCGTAGGGACAGTGCTTTTGGCCAGGCAGTACTCCGCAATCTCTTTGAGGTTTAGGCAACTCCTGCCCTCCAGCCCTCCGTTGGGCTACCAGTGGAGGTTCTTTCAGTGAAAAGCCTTTCTTTGATGCTGGGACTAGAGGGAGTTCTCTTATTCAGCCTGGGTTCCTGGTAGCCCAGAGCTAGGGAGTCACCCATATGTGAGGACTGACTTCCTGCTTGGTCCTGGAGAAAGAGTATTTACTCACCTGTAACAGGTGTTCTCCAGGAGCAGCAGGAATCAGTCCTCACAACCCTCCCTCCTCCCCTGGGAGTTGCAGTTGTACATAGTTTATTTTTACATTTTTGTGTGCTGTTTTTAGCTATGTCATTTGACTGAGCAAGATGGCACCTTTAGGCGGGAAGGGAACCGCGCATGCGTGCCTGCATTCCCAAAGGCTTTCATAGAAAGCTGGGGAAATGCTCCGCAAGGGCTCCATCGACGTCGATGTCACCCATATGTGAGGACTGATTCCTGCTGCTCCTGGAGAACACCTGTTACAGGTGAGTAAAGAGTAGTTACCTGTAACAGGTGTTCTCCAGGAGCAGCAGGAATCAGTCCTCATGACCCTCCCTCCTCCACTTGGAGTTGCAGTCATATGATTTATTTTCTGTTTTTGCTGTCTTTTAGCTATATCATCAGACTGAGCAAGATGGCACCCTTGGGCGGGAAGGGGACCGCGCAGGCGCGCTGCATTCCCAAAGGCTTTCTTTGAAAGGTGGGGAAATGCTCCGCATGAGGGCTCCGTCGGTGACGACATCACCCATATGTGAGGACTGATTCCTGCTGCTCCTGGAGAACACCTGTTACAGGTGAGTAACTACTCTTTCTTGGGTCTGGGTGACAGTTGAATCTTGTTAAGTGCAGTGCTAATGTTACCAATGCCATATAAGGAAGTGGGCAGTGTGGTATTAAGGTAACCTGGGCCATTTATCATGCAATACAGGGTGCTCTGGCCAGTTAACATGCAGTAAAGTGTACCTTATTTATTTAGACAGTTTTGTATACCACCTTATCCTTCAATCAAAGTGGTCACAACACAATTGGGGATACATTTAACACAAGGGGATATGAGACACATGCACTAATACTTACAGAGAACATGGGCAATGGAGGGTTAAGCGGCTTGCCCAAGACCACAGAGAGCACCTGTGGGACTAGAAACCCCAATTCTTCCAGCCCAAGGTTGCTGTCCTCTAGTGGGATTTGAACCCCCAACCTTCCAGCCTGAGGTAACTTGCCCCAACCACTAAGCCTCTCTTCCCTTGGCTGTCTAATGCATGTTAACGGGATGGTGCACAGCAAGGGGACAAACAGGGCATGTTAAGGTTGACAAGGCGCCCTAACCTAAGGCGTCTTATAAGGCACCTTAGGTTCAGGCACCTTATAAGGTGCCCTAGTATAAGACATCTTATAAGGCACATTAGGTTAGGGCACCTTATAGGGCGCCCTAGGATAAGGCACCTTACAAGGCACCTTAGTTTAAGACAGACACAGATAGATGGACTGAAGGATGTTTGGCAACTGTGGTGAGAGTGTTATGGGCTGGCAGCACAGGCATGAAAATTATATGAGAAGGATAGCCATAAAAAAAGGAGGAATTGAACCCATGACTGCTGCCTAGAAAGTCATTGAACAAACCAGTAGGCTACACCTCCATGGGGACTAAAAAGTCATTGCACAAATCAGTAGGCTACACCTCCATGGTGAACTCCACAGCAATGGCTGGATACAAAAACACTGCAGGGCACTGCACAAAATGTCTGCTGTGTGCCAGGATAGGGCAACCCACCAGTACCCATAATGCAATGCACATGCAGAACAGCAGTCTACAGCTGATATCACAGTCTGTAATTGGGACGTGAGCAACAGATAAACACATGCACACACACTATGAAATGGTATGCAGTGAAAACAGCATGCAGAAGAGTAAAGAACCTAAACTGAAAGGGTGTCAGGGGCCGGCTGAGGGGCCAGCCCTGTGGATGGTCTGTGTACAAGGGCAAAATGGGGAACAGATTGAAAAAAGAGCATGTAAGAATTGAACCTGCACATCGAAGTGTCCAAAACCAGCTCATCAACAGCAATACCAATCCCCCAAGCTGACTGCTCACTTGAACAGTACAAAGAAATGGACCATATGTAACAGCTAATTTGTGAAGGATAGGCTGCATGGAGTGCACACTGTAGTGCACAGTGAAGAGAAGGAAGGGTGTGCGGAGAAGTGATGAAGCCTCAGCCATTGTGTGGTAAGATTATCAGAACACAAGAAAATGAAAGGAAAGGAACATGTGGCTATCAAACCCGCAACCTATGGTGGGCCAATGCACGCCTGTAATCACTATCCCAAACCAAAAAAGCACAATGCAAATATGCTCCACCAAAGGGAATGTATGTACAGAAACCCATAGCTCCCCATGAGGTGGCGTAGGACTGGCACACATAGAGCTGCCACCGTAAAGGGATGTGAGCTCAAGTGGGCCATGTACATCATCAGTATAATGCCCTGTTCAATGTAATTTCAGTTTGTTCAATGTAAACCGCACTGATGCAGAATAGCACGGTATATAAGAGAATGCAAATAAAACAATAAATCAGTATACCATTAAATACGTTGGTCAGTGTGGTGATGCAGCAGCAGAGACAAATGTGTGTCCAATATTTCCCACACACAGTCACTGGCACGTCCACAACTTTACTCCCCCATCCCATGTCAGTGTCAAGGAAGCTGACTTACAAACTAAAGAAACAATAAAATACCTTGGAGTTACTTTGGATCAACGTCTGGATATGAAACACCACATAAGCAACATAGTCAAAGCCGTTTATTTCAAAATCCGCTCACTCAAGCACCTACGCTCCCTGTTGGACCCAGACGATTTCTGGACCATATACCAAGCGCTAATCCTGCCACACTTTGACTTTGCAAACGCCATCTTTCAAGGTCTCCCCCAATCCACACTAACCCCCTTACAGTTGGCCATGAATTCCGCAGCAAGGGTCCTCTACGGAGCCTCCAGAAGCGACCACGTGACTCCCATTCTCAAACAGCTTCACTGGCTACCTATCCATGGGAGGATCATCTTTAAAACCCTACTCCTATTATTCAAGGCAATCAAAGGTATTTCATCCTCCTCACTCACAGATCTTATTCACATGGTCCCCCCCAACAGATCCAGAAGAGCAACAGCCGTAAACCTTCTAACAACCCCAAAGGCATTGACAAAGTGCAACATGACAACCACAAGCAGGGCGTTCAGTTTCTATGTCCCCAAATGCTGGAATGCTCTACCCCCTGACATTAGGGCCATTGCCGACCTATATCAGTTCAGGAAGGCACTCAAATCCCACCTTTTCCTCCAATACTACCCAACCAGCAATTGAACCTAGATATCCCCTCTGAAGAAACGACCCACTCTAGAAAGGCCCTTACATTTGTTATGTGATTTTTACCCAACCTTGTTCCGTGTAAATATCTCATGTATATAGTTAACCCCTGTTATCCAAGTTTGCACTCCTGTTCGATGTAAAACCAGACAGCTTGTTGTTATGGTCGTTGTGTTATGATGTAAACCGCGCTGATACCGAATAGCGCGGTATATAAGAAATTGTAATAAATAAAAAAATAAATAAATAAAATGATGAGCAGGACAGATCATGTCCAGGAGCTGCATGGTGTGTACTGCTCAGTAGACCCCCCCCCCATGCATCCGCATGCTCTGAATGCCTCAGTCGCATATGCATGCATGTAGACAGTAGGTGGTGCATGATGAGAACCCAACACACATCAGTTATGAAATGTCTACAAGAACATACCTGCCTGTCAATACAGGACACACAAACCTGAAAAAGCCTACACAGCAAAATGGCTGCAAGTGTACAGACATATTTATGTAACTAGTTATTTAACAGTTTTCTTATACTGCTTTATCATATCAAACAAAGCAGTTTACATTGTAACTTCAACCTTGTAATGTACATTAAAGAGGGACATTGATAACCTGGATCTTGTCTGAGCAATGGAGGGTTAAGTGACTTGCCCAAGGCCACATGGAGTGCTAGTGGGAATTAAACCCTGGTTGCCTGGTTCCCAAACCAGTGCTCGAACCATTAGGCCACTCCTCCACTCCAAGACATGAATATCTCTGCCGTTGATGATGTGTAGACTAGGAGGCAGGGGCATCTTTAATCCGCCCCACTGCCACTGTCAGCACCAGTGCCAAAGAACACCAGTGCCAGCTATGTCCCTGATACACCTCCCAGGTGGGGATGTACTGGCACCAGCCTGACCATGCTTGTGGCCAAGTAGTAGAAAAACCCACCCAAAAGAAGCCACAATGGTCAAAATGAGCTGACATGCAATTGGTCAGGCACATGTGAGTGAAGAATGTAGCTGAGTTAAAATGTAATACCTATGTGGATATCAGTGAAACCATCTGTGGGCAGGTGTGCAGTAGCACAATGTTGGAGACACCTCACACATCCTGTGTCTGATAAAACACCCACACTGGGCAATGATCACAAAGGTAGTCTGGGGTTATTGTGCTGTGAGTGATCCAGACGGCATCGAAGTACGTCGTCTGCAATAGCACTGCAATATAAAAGAACACATGGCACATGGTTGATGTTCCAACATACCTGGCTGGAATGTCTGCACATGTATAGCTGTCAGTGTCAAACACCTGTGCACGAGTCATCGTAAGATGGACAGGACAAAGTGATGTTTACATGTGTCCCATGTCCACCAACTATACCATGGCCATGTGAGTGCTCTGATAGGTGGGGACAGCCATGAAATATGTGTCAGGCCACACAACTGATAGGGAGCATGGTCTAGGCAGGTACACCAAACTGACCCCACAACCACAAGGCGATAAGGTAAGAAAGGAAGATACAGAGATGTAATGCCATGCTGCCATGCAGAGATGTGGATTTTCAGTGCACAGGAAAATGCACAAACATGACATGTCCCAATGCCCTAACACAACCCCTCAGCTGTGTAGACCATATGTGTGTGGATCAACAGGTCATACAGCAGTGTAGATGGCCTGAAAAACAGTATGTGATGTGCCGAGAAAGAGCAGAAGTCAGATGCCCAGGCAAATACACACTTTTAATGCACAAATGGGTTCAAAAACAGTGACACAATGCAAAATGAGAACAAGGACACAGGTACAAGAGGCACATGTTGCCAAATAACATTCAAAGCAGAACCTCGCAGACATTCAGAGATAACACTATACAGAAGCCCTGCTGTAATGGGTGCTGTGGATACAGGAGCATCATACCTATGTCAATATACATGGAATGCACAAATGCAGGTAGAAAATGGACACACCTACTGCCACACTGCAAAGGTTCCCGTGCAATGTGAGTGGGGCAATATCATGCAATAAATATGACTGTGCAGATATGCAATGATTTGTTTGTAAATCAATATAGAGTGTCACGTCTGTACAGTAACCAAACACAATAACATGTATGTGGAGGTAGAAAGAAAGGTCAACAATGGTGCACTAACCCACACAAAATCCACATCGGCACATGCACTGGTTTATCAACATATTCAGTCACATGCACATGCACCGTGTACGTTGAACCATGACAGAGTGCTGCCCCAGATGCACAGTAACACCCCTGGTGAGGGTTTAACAGCAATCCAAGATGTTGGCGCGCATCACAGTGGTATGGTGGCAAACAGCGTGCCATGTCCAAGTGTAAGGTAGCCAGATAAATAGAATAGGACCTACACAATGTTCCTCTTGTGCCACATACATGGCTGTAGGCACCTATTGATTTAAACATATGAGGATATCCAGCGATGCAAGTCACACACATGGGCCACACACACGAACACAATGTCAGATGGATTTACAACATACAGCAAGTATGTGAGTCCCTGCTGCACATGTATGGACCAGTACACAGTTTCTACAGTGCAAATGGTGTCTGCAACCGTACACTTCTAGAGCTTTACATAACGCCTATTTATAGATATCTCATGTAAATAGTTCACTAATGTTATCGAAGTTTGTTCACCTTGTTATCTGTAGAACCGAACAGCCTGTTGTTCTGGTATTTTGTTTATAGTTTGTAAATAGTTCTCCCATGTTATCCAAGTTTGTACACCTTGTTCTCTGTAAAACCGAACAGCCTGTTGTTCTGGCCTTTTGTTTTAATGTAAACCGCGCTGATGGCAAATAGTGTGGTATATAAGAAATTGTAATAAATAAAAAAATAAAATAAATAAATGTCCCGTTAAGACTGTCCTTTAATCCCTGTGCACGCATAGTTACATGTGAAATCTCAATGTGCCACAGTATGTCAAAAGGTGACATGTGTCTCCTGCGATGAACATGACACCCAGCCAGAGCATGGCAGCAACGGTGTGTTGGTCATCCTTGCTATGCACAAAGTATCAGTCCAACAATAATGTCCATCATAGGCATGTGTCCCACTCGCATAGGTCCATCACCATATGGCACCATCTCCCAGGGATCATTGCATGGTGTTGCTGTGTCCTCCAACTAGTGGGTGATGGTGACTGCAGATGCAGTGTAGTAGATGTGCTGTGTGTGTTCCCTATGCCCTGTGGTAAAAGGACGAGAAACACCATTATGGTATGCTTCTTACAAAATTAGGTCACATTGCAGGGAGTGAAACATCAATATGTACATAATGAAACGTCAGACATGCAAACATTACACAATCACAACACAGAGCACATTGCATGTCAAGGACATTAGGAAATAACACTGCAGACCAGGTTGTCATCTCGACAGGCATCTCAGAGGTCCACATCATGCCCATCAGAGCTGGTGCACATAGATCCAACAAGGAAGCATGACAAAACAAACAGCTAAACCACAAACATATAAAGGTTGATGTTAGTCACAAATGATCCAAGGTGCAAACCACCGTCTGTGTGCAGTAAGTGTCTGATAGGGACCATCTTAGGCAGTCAGAGGCTACAAGCTGTCATAGTAAATGCAGAATATGTCAGTGAAATGTGTTGACTGACCATGTCTGCATGTGCAGCCATTATTGCCACATGTCCAAAGTATGGTGACATGTGTGAAACTGAAATGTTGATGCGAAGTGTCTGTCAGCACACTAGAGATAGGTCAGTCAACAATACAGAACACATGCGCACATGCGCACAATGTTCACAAGGTCAACATCAGAAATATAAAAATAGCACAGTGATCAGCACTCCACAGGTGTCCAGACACATCCCATCACAAGATAATGCTATATGGCTGCAAAGTGTATCATTATACAGACACACCCAAAGCACACACACACACACACTGTGAGCATGCCTCCAGTAGCATACGGCCTGTCTGTCCTCAATCTGAGATCAGTGGAGATAATGATAACAGGCCATGCAAGGATACACTGATGTTGGTTAATGCCACAATGTCAGGGAAGGGTGTACGTGCCATTCACCACCACAACACCTAGGACCTCTAGACACACACAGCTGGGTAGGTTTGGTCACAAATACAGTGGTGAAAAACATGAACTGGTGAGATAAAAGTGGGCATATGTATAGCAACATGAACATATGGGGTATGGGGGCGCATGTCAAAGAGGTGTACAACAACATATGTGCAGAGGACAGATAACATCATACATGTTCTATGCTATACTGTCCCTACAGTACATGCATGACAGGTGACATAACAGCTGCAGCACAGACGCCATTCATAGGTGTTTAAATAATGCCTGTATGTTACCTGCAGTTCACACCGCAGCTGTGACTGTGTATGATGGCCAAGTCATATGTAACTGCCATGTAGTTACCTGTATGTCTACTTACCCCAGTCTCCTGCATGTCGAATAACGTACACACAGTTTTCACTGCACCACAGCACCAGGCAGGTCCAACAGCATATTCTGTGGAGTCACAAACATAAGTGAAACATACATATGTCATGATGTAGTGTTGGAACACACATGGCAGCATGTACATGTATACCCATATGCATTTCCCCACATATGCAGGACTTACATGAGAAGAGCTCATTAATCAGATGTTGCCTGATCACCATGCCCACACGTCTGTCACCACGGCCATGTACAGGAGGGCACATAGGATCATCTTCCAGATTCTGATTAATTTCAACTGGGATATTGTACCTGAGAGCAATGTTGTGCAGGATGCAATAGGCCAGAATGATCTGTTCCACAGTCATGGGTCGGTATTGTAAGGTCCCGCCGGTCCTATCCAGACACCTGAAGCGACTCTTCAAAACACCAAAGGTGCGCTCGATGACTGAGTGGCTGGAGGCATGGGCCTCATTGTACCTCATCTCTGAACGTGTCCATGGAAAATGCACAGGGGTCAGCAACCAGGCATGACACACATATCCAGCATCACCTGCAGAAAAAAATGTGGAAATGTCAATCAGGAACCGAGGTACACCCACATGCACACAAGCATGTAGGTGCAAACCAACAACAGAACAACGAATGACACAAACATATGATGGTACATGATGTCACACAACAGCTATGCGCCAGTGTCTGGAGGTTTGAGACACAGAACACCGGGGAAGGGTTATGATGGCAACACACATTATCTGTGTCCATACCAAACACATGACCAACCACCTGTACCCGACAGGCATTATCAGCAGTCATCAATGCATCAGGCAGACACACGCCAATACACTTTGGACAAAGGCAGAGTTGCAGACGTATGCAAGCATGTGAAGGCCAAAATACCGGTCACGCACAGCAGGTGTTACAGTAACATATACCTGAGGTGTCGAGTTAAGATGCCAGAAACGACAAAACACCGGTGATATACATGAAGCATACATGTGTGTTGTAACGTGTCAACACAAATCTAACAACGTAAATTGGGCAAAATGGAGAGAGGTGAATGGGCTTCCAACTCACAGTACTACAGAAAGAATTGAGGAAGCAAATCTAACCCCCTACCCCCCACGTTAACACACACACACAGATTGCACACACACACACAAAGGCAGACAGATGTACATGTGCGTATATGGTTAGTCTGAGGCTGAGAGCCTTATGTGTCAAGCGAAAGGTGTTGTACACCAACATATAATGAACACACCATATGTGCCCATAAATTCTGTTTCTAAAAGGTCCGTGCAACAGAGCAGCAGTACCAAACACCAATGGAAACCGCATGTGTGCAGAGACACCCAAAAGACCCATGACACACATATGGCAGATACATGTCATTGTAGAAACCTACAAAGGTATGTGAACACGTCCCCGGAGAAAGTGACATGGTGTGATAGCGGGCACAGCCCCAAAAACAGTCAGCGCTCCCCCACCACAACACAAAGCAAGGGATGTAGAGGTAATAATTGCCAATGTGACCCAGTAAATCACACAATGGCTGGGCAGTGATATGCCACTGCCTGATGGCCAGTGTCCTGAATGTTCCCTGAAAAGGAGTCAGGTCTGCATCAGTGCATGTCATATGTGTCACAGGGGATATGCAGTCAGAAAGGTCTCACAGCAAACCACAGGTGACCCGGGCCCATCTGTGAGAGTTGACGAGCACCCCAGGACACAAGAACACCATGTGCACATTAGAGATGAGAAATACCCACCCAGTAGGACACAGTCCTCATATTGTCCACTCTCAAATTGTTCGAATAGTGCCGAGTGATGCAGGATATAGGAGTCATTGATGGACCATGGAAACCTAGGAACCACATTCAGAATACGCACATTTGAATCACATACAACCTGCACATTCAGGGAATAATAGTGTTTGCGGTTGCAGAACACTGCCTTCCTGTCTCTGGGTGGGACCAGGGCAACATGTGTGCAATCAATAGCTCCCATTGCATGTGGTATCCCTGCAATTTGCTCAAAAGCCAGGTTCAGGGCCCCCCACTGTTGCCTATTGTTAGGAATTACAATGTAAGTCCTTACCTGGCTGACCATGGCCTGCAGTACCTGGTGGAGACAGCGTGAGAAGGTGGGCCGGCTCATCCCACCCACTTTGGCCACCGATGACTGGAAACAGCCAGAGGCAAAGAAATGTAGGGCACCCAGGAGCTTGACCAGACCCGGTATGGTATGGGGCCAGCCAGTCAGAGGCTCAAGGTCAGGTGCCAGATCCTCAAATAGCTCCCTAATAGCCCCTGTGCTCAGACAGTAGAAGGAGATGACCTGGTCCTCACGCATGCCCCGGATCATGGCCCTGGGCCTGTAGAGGCGAGGCTGGCGAGGGCACACGTCTGCACGCCTATGGTGCCGTGCTGGCACAAGCCCGGCCTGTGGAGCCTCCACAGCTGCAGGTCTGTGTTACAGCGGGACTGCACCCGTGCCTTGTGCCACACCCCCATGGACACCATCTCCCTCCTCAGGCAACCGCAGCTCCACCTCACCATCCAACGACTGGATCACACAAGCAGCAAAGACAATGTGAGACATCATGGACAACAGATAGTGCAAAGACACATTGCTGAATATGGTGTGGGGAGGGGAAAATGATCTGATCAAACACAACACACCTGTACATGCAGCAGCGCACACCAGCTGTGGCATATCAATGCGTTCCGTGCCCTTTGTGCGTAACACGCACTACCTAAGCGTAGCACTTGTCAAGATGGGTGCGTAACAAACACACCATCGGCACGTACCATTAACCATGTCATCTATGCATGTGCGACACATGTTGCACATGCACATGGTGCGATCTTGCACAGTTGTGTATGTGCAGGGCATGGTCTCGTGTGGTTGTGCATGCACATGCGGAATGCTCGCAGGACCGTGCCCTGTGCATGCGCAACTGCACAAGGCTGTGCATGCACATGTGCAGCACGCACAAGACAATGGCCTGCAAATGCGCAGTGCGTGCAAGACCACGCCCTGTGAATGCATAAGGCATGTCACATGTGCACAGAAGGTTGAGGGTGAGACATGCGGCAGTGGGCGGAGCAATGTGTGAGAGGCAAACGAAGGAGAGAGACACAAACAAAATGCAGGGTGAGGAGACAACTGGAGATCAAGGTGGGGGAACACCCAGTGAGCAGTCCCCAGAGGCGGACGTGATACATGAGGCAGAGGTGGAGGAGGCAGGGCCATCAGGTGTGTCCCGGCCCACACAGGACCAGCCTGAAAGGCCACCAGGTGGCAAGAGAAGGAGGAAGCCTGTGCCTGAGGAGACCAGAAAAAGGGCCCTGCGATTCAGCCAGCAGGAGAATGACATCCTGCTGGCTAATGTGCTTGAGCACTATGACATTCTGTATGGGCGCCTCAGCAGCAGAATACCAGTGGGCACCCAGACCATGGTATGGGAGGCAATCCAGGAGGCTGTGGCTGAGGATGGCGGCTCACACTGGGACTTAGAAAGCCTACGAAAATGCTTCAATGACATCAAGAGTGGAGTCCATGCGCACATGATGGCGGAGAGATGCCATGCAATGGGCACAGGTGGGGGTGGACCCATCGGACCTGCCCTGACCCCCCCGGAACAGCAGTTGGCCGAACGACTGGGGCCCATATATCTACATGGACTGTCCCCAGCGCTGGACACAGCTCATCCACTGGCAGGTAAGTCTGACATATGTAGGCCAGGAAAAGCTACCAACCCAGCACATGTAGGGGCAGCCTCAGGGGGGTGCGGGGCCATGTCCTGAGACTCGGTGTGGGGCAACATATCCACGAGGCTACAGATGTATTAATAGTTGCATAATGTTAGCATACACCAACTGTCATTAAACATGCCTCTTAATGAGTGCACGGACAAGGAATGTGTACTAGATATCTACAGTACCATAATCCAATGCCAACTGGCGTCCACATTAGGAAGAACTTCAAACACTGGCCATCTAGAAACCCTAGCAAACCTGCCGTATCTGGACAGCACTACCAGTACTCACAATGCACTATACCAGACCTATCAAAAGCCAGCTGTACAAATATCAAAGCAGAAAATAACAATACATGACCCACTTGGGAAAGAACAAGTGGCAATGTGAAATACAATCCACATAAACAGAATAACTCAGCTCATTTACACATGCAGAACACAGACCATCACCAAAGAACAAGGAAGCACAATGTAGAAATAGGAAAACAGAAGTAAAACTGTGAATCCCAAAAGCCAAACATTTAATGTGCAACAACACTGTAGGAAATGTACTATACAGTAACTTCCTGTTGTACAACACATAGTGCAGACGTTCATGATGCACATATCCCAGAGCTGACATATTCCAGCTAAGAAGGTCAAAGGAAAGAGATAGCTCCCCACCTTTTGTGCATTTGTGTTCTCAGTTGCAATTGCACCAGCCACTTTCCTCTGGTGTCCTCGTGTCTTCTGTTAACACTCCACCGTCTGCTGTGCAGTTGTCCTGTCCTCTCAGCTCTAGTTTCCATCCATTCTCTCACAACATCTGCCGTAATATACTAACCTTTCTCCTTATGCCCTTTCCGCCATCATTCTTTATTCCCCATTCAGCCACTCACATTGTACCCTGCCATCCGCAATCCCCACCTACACACCCAATATCTGGCCAAATGTAGAGTTACCTTCCCTCCCACATAGAATACCTCCCCTCTCCCCATGTTAATTCCCCAGCCCCATCCCATGTGAACCCTCCCCCAACAGCAGCTACCTTCCAGGTCCAGCCCCACCCAGTGTCCGCTCCCATCTAGCCCCCGCAGTGGCCCATTTCCAGTCCCCGAAATCCCTCTCTCAATCCACCATCAGTCAAAGCAGCTCCCTCCCACCCCTGGTCAGAAGATGGCCGCGGCTAGCTAACAGGGAGCTGGAGAGGATCCGGCTCATCCCTACAGCTGCCTCAGAGAAGGGAGAGGACACCCTCCACCTCTGCAGCTGTTCGAAGGAGCTGGGGCATCCCTGGCTTCCCCTGAATGCCTCTCTGCCTGCCGATCTGCAATTAAGGATGTTGTCTGCGTGTGGCCATCTGAAATGCGGGGCCCTGTGCAAACAACATTCTTGCTGGATGGACGGCCCTCCCTGAACACATGGACATGCTGAGACCACTAATGAATGATGCATTTATTTATTTAGCCATATTTATATACCGCTTTTCGCCGGGTCAAAGCAGTTACCTCAAAAACGTGGAGAGTACATTGAACAGATACAAATGAGGGGGGGGGGGGATACCATTACCTGAGGGGGGGGGGTATAGCATATTTACAATGATATTATATTATTTACATTCTTTGACATTACTGTCCTTCTCTTCAGTCAAATTTGCATTTCAGTACTATTTGCATTTCAGATTCTTTCAGTTATCTTAGCCTGTTCTATGTAGTTTTGTTCTGTGTCAAGATGCTCCCCGAAGAGGAGAGATTTTATGCATGGTGTGTACACCCCCACACACCTTTCTGCAAATGCATGACAGTGCACAGAGTAGTGCTGAACAGACACCCGTGTCATACCGCTCACATACTTGGTGTGACACGCACCCCTCACTGTCGTGCCAAGCCCCCCATACCCATACCTGCAGATGTACACCATGGTCACATCATGGAACCCGCAGCCACCTCCCATTCCCCTCCCGGGCCCATCAGCAACCTACCCGCACCCCCGCCCATGAAATGGGTGGAGCCACATTTTGGAGTCTGGCACCCATGCCACTCAGGCCTCTACAGGATAATGGTACCGTAACATCCCAGTTGGAAACTCACGTACCATCCAGTGTTACAAACAGACCCTCCACGTCTGCACTAACCCTGTCTGGAATGCATGAGCATCGCTCCACTGTTCCCCCCATAGGGTAATGGTTGTCCCACAGCCCAGGCCATTGTCCGTCAACCTTGCCCTTGGACAACCATACACTGATATGCATCTGATCTAAGCCGCTGTCCGTCATGGACAATAAATCTAATCAACATACCCATGTTGCATAGCACACCCTGAGAGACAGCAACTCATCCTGTGTACCACATGTAACCAACACAGCATGCAATATGTCAGTCAATGGGGCCACACACATATGGTGTTGACACACACACACACACATGTGTGGGACCATGACCTGTGACACTGCCACATGCATGGGCCTGTCCCCCCCCCCCACCTAATGGTCATGCACATTGGCAAGTGGTGGGTTATCCCACCTGTGCCCTCTGACAGCATGGTAAGATGCAATGTGAAGGTGGCATGTGCTGTTGTTGCTTAGTGTCTAACATTTCCATATGTTGGCTGTCTGGCTACCTTATCTGGTCTCTACACTAGGCCTAGTAATTTTATTTATTTTATTTATTTATTTACATTCTCTTATATACTGCGCTATTCTGCATCAGTGCGGTTTACATTGAACAAACTGAAATTACATTGAACAGGGCATTATAACTTGGAGATAACTATTTTACAGGGAATATGGGCTATGGAGGGTTAAGTGGCTTGCCCAAGACCACAAGGAGCACCTGTGGGACTAGAAACCACAGTCCTTCCGGCCCAAGGTTGCTGTCCTGTAGTGGGATTTGAACCCCTGACCTTCCGGCCTGAAGTACCTTGCCCCAACCACTAGGCCACTCCTCCACTCCATGATTTGAGGTTGATACCCTCCCTGTCTGTTCCCTCCCATTAGACTGTGATGTGTGAACCACATTGTAACCGCATAGATATCAGTTTATGGCGGTACATACATCCCATTAGGTAACGACATAACATAGAGATATACATAGATGTGCAGGAACACCACATTTAAACTGTGTATCATGTTCCTCCCCAGGCAACACACAGGCCATGGAAGCGGAGGAGACTGCGGAAGGCGAGGAGGCAGGAGCAGGGGCCCTGGCCGAGGCATCTGACGTGGATGTGGAGGCCCCAGGGGGAGGTGAGTTGCAGGAAGAGGAGGAGGAAGGTACGTATCAGAGAGCAGCATCACCAGCACAGAAGATGGAGAGGGGACACACACTGTGGGAGCAGTGTCTGTGATAGCAGCAAGGCAACCATCAGCAGGACCTGAGCCAGGACCCTCACACACCGCCATGGGGGAGCTTGTGTGGGAGATGTGTGCCCATTCCGCCACATCCCATGCTGACTGAAGGTGGGTGACTGACCAGACGTAACCTGACACCTCCCCTCTGTGTCAGGAATGTGAACTGGGCCCTGACTGGGTATTACATCTAGGTTGGTAGCCCTCTACTGGGTCCCACATCTAACCAGACAGCTGTCATCTGTGTTTCACATATGAGCCGACACTCTTTGCTGCTACTGGGCCCTGACTGATGTAACAAATACACTGGGTGTACAGATGACACAGCTCTGATCCATAGATATCCTATTTCCCCATTAGCCAGTTAATCCTCCAGATGTGTACTTAGATTTTCAGATCTCACCCCAGACATAGTAGTCCCCCATTGTACACCACCTAGACACCTGTTGCATGTGTTATGGTGGCATGTGTGACCCAGGTCTCACAGGTTACACCTCTTTTTCACCTGCAGGCATACAATAGGAGCTGCGAGGCATACGACACGAGCTGCGCTGTCACCGACAGGAGATGCACGGTCTCCACCAGGAGGTGCAAGGTCTCCGTCAGGACATGAGCCAGCTGCGTGACATCGCCCTGCAAAGTGCCCAAGGGACTGAGGCACTTGCTGCCACTGCCCAGGCAATGGTGGCAGGGATCACCTGGATAGCATAGACACTGGAGGCCATGGCTGGACGGGAGCAGCAACCAGCAGCAGCAGCAGCAGCAAAGGGTGGGAGGGGGCCAGGTCAGCACAGATGTGGGCGGCCACGCAGGTAGTAGAGGAGGGGTTGCGAGCCTATTTGTCAATGTAAATAAAGGCAACCGGTATTGTTAACACCTGTAGCCACGTTCCAGTGTTTCTGTCTGTGCTCGCATGGTTAGTATGTCCCCCCATGTGGTCATCCTGGTCACATATCCCTTGCCATGGCTCCTACACCTTATGGCATGCCATTCCCTGTCCCCATTCTATGTCACTGGGGAGGGGGGGTGGTGTGTCTGCCCTGTCACCATTCAGCACATCTATGTGTTGGCATGCCACATGTGCCATGCACTGTGCCTTGTGTGCACCACTGGCTTGTCAGTACCACTAGGCATGTGCTCATGTATGCAGGACATACCAACACATGGGTACATCCCTGTGGCCATGAGGGATGCACACAGCACCACACTTGCCTATCCCCTCTGCCTCCTGTGCAGACCGTGCCATGTATGTGACATCTGTATTGCACTCATACACTCAGAGAAATGCACACATGTGTCAAACTGTATAACTGGATGATGGGTAATGAGGCACATGACCATTGAGACGTGGGTTGAGTTTAGAAAAATAAAAGGTTTATATACAACATATTTTATAAAAAACATATTTACAGGATATGTACAGCATGTTACAACTATGTACTCGTTCTGTGGTGCACATTGCCAGCATTGGTGAGAGTGAGCCACCGGACCCCCACCCCCTATGCCCTGGGGTTGTGGCAGTCCCGGGGCACAGGACTGCAGAGGAAAGGGGTGCTAAAGACCATGGTGGTGATCTATTCCACCATGGCCTGATGGCTGATGAGCTGCGAGGCTCTCCAACGCCTCCCTGAGCATCCACAGCTCTCAGCCATCTGGCACACGGCACACACCACCTGCTCCATGGTCCTCATCTGCACCCGCCGGCCCAGCGAGACTGTGCACAGAGCCGCAGACAGGGTGTGTGCACATTATCCCCCACACAGGCCCCATGTGTATGGGGTCTGGGTGGAGGCGTCCGCACATACCCTGTCTGCGGCACTGCCTGCCTTTCCTGTGGCCATGCGGGACACATCAGGAGGGCCAGGGAGCAGGTGGTGTTGACCCACAGGGCCCTCTGCAGCCCTTTGCCGCTTGGGACTGCTCACTCCCAGACCAGTGGGGTGGGATGCACCCATGGTGGTGTGTGCCTGTGGAGCCTTCCCATGCCCAGCCTCAGGTGACTCCACATCACACACCATCAGGGGTGCATCCTGCCTCACGGCTCCATCCCCTGTCCCCACCTCCCTGCCACCTTCCCCCATGCACTCTCCCACCTCCCCCACCCTCCCCACCCACCACACACTCTCTCACTCCCTCTTCCACTCCCCTACCTGCCCGTCCCCTGCACCCAGCGCCTCCTCCACCTCCACCATCTCCACCTCCTCCACCCCCTCTTCCCTCACCTCAGCCACCTCCTCCTCCACATCATCACCTCCCTCCTCCTTCTCCTCCTCCTCATCTTCCAGATCCTCTTCTCTTTCCTCCTCCTCCTCCCACTATTCCTCTTCCTCCTCCTCGTCCTCGTCTTCAACCTCCTCTTCCTCCTCCTCTTCTGCCTGCATGGCCTCCTCCACCTCAGCCACTGCCGCATCATTGGCCTGTGCCAGCACAGCCCCAGCCCGGGAATCCCCACCGCCCACTCTGGGGATAAACAGACAGTACTAAGTCAGTCATGTGTTGCCCACATGATGGACACATAGAAGATGGCCCCACAACCAGCTGCTGCATTGTAACATGCTGTGGGGTGTCACAAAGGCTGCATCACTCACCGTCCTCTTGCCCCATCAGTTTCTGCTGCAGTCGCACCAAGAACCCGGGATTCCGCCTCCACAGCTCCCAAGCCTTCTTGCGCAAATCCTCCACCTGGGGGAACAGCAATAGACAGCTGCTCTTAGGGGACAAACATGCCTGACCATCATCTGACGCAGTACATGCATGGCTGTGTGCAGCAGGATGATGCTCCAGCTGTACAGTGACAGTCCATTATTATCTGTCTGCAATGTCGCCTGCCTGTGTGCGTGGGTGCATGCATGGGGTGCCACGGATATAGAAACATAGAAATATGATGACAGAAAAAGACCACATAGCCTATCAAGTCTGTCCTTCCATATCAACAACTACAACAGTCCCCTTTTTCCTTTAGAGACCCTCTGTGTTTGTCCCATGCTTTTTTGAATTCAGATACTGTCCTCATCTCTACCACCTCCACTGGGAGACTATTCCACGGATCCACCACTCTTTCTGTAAAGAAATATTTCTGCATATCACTTCTGAATCTATCCCCTTTAACCTCATCCCATGTCCCCTCATCGCAGAACTTGCTTTGAATTGAAAGAGGCTCTCCCCCTGTACATTTATGCCATGGAGGTATTTAAACATCTCAATCATATCACCTCTATCCCGCCTTTCCTCTTAAGATCCTTAAGTCTGTCCTCATATGCTTTATAATGAAGACCACTAACCAATTTAGTAGCCACCCTCTGTACTGACTCCATCCTGTTTATATCCTTTTGATGGTGCGGTCTCCAGAATTGCACAATGTATTCCAAATGAGGTCGCACCAAAGACTTATACAGAGGCACTAACACCTCCTTTTTTCTGCTAGCCATTCCTCTCTGTATGCACCCAAGCATCCTTCTAGTTTTTGCCGTCACCTTTTCTACCTGTTTAGCTACTTTGAGATCATCAGACACAAGCACACCTAGGTCCTGCTCTTCTTTGGTGGACAAAAGTACTTCACCCCCTATACTATATTGCTCCCTTGAATTGCTGCAGCCCAAACGCCTGACCTTACATTTTTTAACATTAAGTCCCAGCTGCCAAATTCTAGACCATTCTAGACCAGGGCTGCAACTTGGTCATCGTTGCACTCCTTTGTGAAGCATTATAGAATTGATGTGCAGGCGGAGGGGGATGCGAGATTTGGATCGGCTGTGCTTCAGGCTGCAGCCTTTCTTCTGGTGTTCATTTTTTACTTCAGCTCCTGCTCAATGGTATGTTTTGCTTCCTGTTTGGTTGTTTTTTCTTTTTTGATTTTTTGATTTCTTGGTTTTGGTTTTTCATCTTGTTTTTAATGTCTGGGCATGACACGTTTCAAATTGAACTGCTGTTTCAATTTCTATTTTTTGTAGTTTTCGCATCAGCTCCCATATTCTGTTCCAGCATAATGGCTATGGCTTGATGTGCTTTCTGACGAAGTTTGCATCGTTGTCGCTGATAGCGGTGGAGCGTGGATTTGAGCTCCCTGAAGAAGCCGGAAGGTGAAACATCTGATGTCGGGGCTCCCTGCCTCCTCTGTTTGACTGGTCTCTTCTGGTGCAACTGGGATCATCTTTTTCAGCGTTGGATCATCATCGTCCTAGCAGCTAAGTTGTTTCTGCCTATTCTTCGTTTTGAGCCATTGCCTGTTTTCAATTCTGTTTTTGGGGTGGCTGTAACATCCGTTTATTACTGAATTCAGCAGTTGGATTGGGCTGCACCAGCTGGGAGTTTGCTTTATCCTGGTGGACTGGAGGTTTTTTTGGCCATTGATGTATATATAGTCTGACCATCAGTTGTGACATAGTTTGTGTCGTTTGGCAGACTCGATCCCTCCCGGGTTGTAGGTTGGAGGGTTGCTGAGGCCTTTTTTTCTCCAGCGGGGTAGGCTTCTGCCAACTGGTGTTCAGTTTTTTCTTTTTTCTTCTTTTTTAGTGTTTTCTAGTGTTTTTTACCCAGTCATTTCATTTGTGCATTTCTTTTGTGTTTTGTATGGGGGTTTATGTTTTTTTGTTTTTTGAGAAATTTGGCTCCTTGATGGGATTTTTTACGTATAGTCAGGCTGGTCTGGCAGATCCCTCCCGTTGAGAATGTTTACTGCTCTGCTACCTCTCTATGGCTCAGGACTAGACTGGAGCTTCGATAAGGAAGGTTAAATTAGACTTACCTGATTGCTGCCATTAGGTAGCCTGAGCACAGGGAGGGAAGGAGTCAGCTGGTAACACAGGTTTCGGTTGTGCAACAGAGTTCTGACAGTACGGTGTTGCCAACCTCTCTGAAGAGTGTACAGCCTCTTTATGGGGAGGCTGGAGAAGAGGGGTGGCTCATTTACCCAGCAATGGTTCCTGTTTGGTTAAGTTTAAAGGGTTATGAATTTTCTCTGGCTGGGAGTTTTTTGTTTTGTTTGTATAGGGTCCGTTTTGGGCTCTTTTGTTTGTTCCTCTGGTGAGTTGGCTTTGACAATAGCATACTGGCTTAAGGGGGAGGTCCCTGGACTAGTTATACTAGGGTCACTGAAAGAGTGACATGCTCAGTCTCCTAGCTGCGGGAGGAGGAACACAACTCTATGGTTCGGGACTAGACTGGATCTACTCCAGGATCTACAATTAGCAGGTAAGTTTAATTTAACCGTTTGACCTTGGTCAGCTGCTGTCTTGCTGTTTTCCAGTTTCTGTGTTTCTATGTGCCACCTGGGCAACTACCTAGTCTGCCCCGTGCCCAACCTACCCCATTGCATGTCCTGCCTGCAGTCCCCTTTGCCCCATTTGCAGCATCACCGTAGTGCCCTTTCCTACTTGGGCACTATGCAGTTGCTGCAAATGGAGCACTACTATCACTTTACTTGGGCTCCCTGTCTGTGCTGTACATTGTTGACACTTAAATGGTATCTCTCTCCTGCAAATGTGCATTTACCGTCAGGTTTTCACTGGCAGTAATGTCCCGGCATTAATGTTCCAGCGTTAGTGTAGCAGGGGCCTCTCCCCGCCCACTCCCCGCCCATTGACCCCCTTCTCTCCGCCTTCTCTCCATCCTCTGGGACAGTTACTGCTGCCGGTAACTTTAACGCGCGTTAACGTTACATCTGGTAATGTTACCGCGCGGTAACGTTACCAGTGCTACATTACGGCGCCTTATTCAGCATACTCCCAAGTCTCTTCTCCTGTGATGACTCGGCCAACGAACTCTAGATCTTCTCCGATCTTCTCTAGCAAGTCTCGACAAACTTTGAGCCAGTGCTCCTTGTGGTCATCCGATAAAAGCTTGGGCACCATCTTGGCGCACACTTTCCACATACCCAGCTCCTGCACCAAAAGGTCCACACTGACTCACTGTTCAGGCTGAGCTCCTCACTTATCATCCACACCGTCAATCTGTGATCACTCCACACCAGCTGGTTCACACTGTCAATGTTCTCAGCCGTCTTTGTCGTGGAAGGCCGTCCTGACTTGGGGTCATCCTCAGAACCATGGAAGGACGTCATCAAAGGGGGCGACCGAGCACTGGGCCAAGAGCCATGAGCATCAACACCACAGCCCTTGAGATGTTGAGTGTGATGGCCAGGAGTGGCCTGCCAAGTTTCTCCAGTGGGAGAAATTGACTCCCAGGGCCCCAAAGGGCCACCGGCAGTCTCCTGATGTGCTGACCTTCATGGTGTCCCCGAGATGGGTACCGGAGTCAGTGACCAATGTTATTATTCTGGCCCTGATGCCCTTGGAGGCGGCAGTGCTGGAAGAGTGCCTTCAAGCCCTCGAGGTGCACATGGGCTCTGGGGCAGGCCGCAGGCCAAATAGCTCATCCTGGAGACCCATGCACTCCTTACTAAGGCAGGGACATCGGGTTGGCATTTGGAGTCCACATTGGTTCCTACCACCATTTCCTTGTCCAGCATCTTGGGTTCTGATGCCACAGCACCCTCACATGGTGCACCATCAGTCCCACTGACATCCGAATTCCCCGCCTGATCAGTATCGACATGAGGCTCTTCGTTATAGTTATTTCTTCTCAGAGTCGGACTCTGAGGGGTGGGAGACTGAGGAAGAATCGGTAGTGTCTGAGTGGGAGTCTCCAGACCTGCCCTCAGATCCTTCCCCTCCATATGAGCGAAGGAAGCCCCTCCTGGAGGACATTTCCTTCCAGGATGTCATCTGGGACATGGCAATGTCATTCCATTCTCGCTGAAAGAAGAGGATGAGCCAAGGGCAGAGGTGGTGGGGATCCTCCAATACCCCCTGGGCTCACAAGGAGGCTGTCACGGTGCCGATGCTCCCGATCCTGCTATGGCTGCTGCTCAGGATGTGAGCGAACCCTCTCATGGTGTCAGCCATCAGTAGGCAACTCTTTTCCATATATTAGGTCCAGAAGGCCACAGGCTTAAAAAAACCCTCAGCTACCCCACAACTCCTTGGTCCACCATGAAGCGAGTCAAAAGCACCGAGTCCTATTCCTCAGTGTTGTTGGGCAGGGAGGCCAGGACCTTTGATTCCTTTAGGTGGAATTGCTTTCATGGTTCCATGATTTTTGCCCACATACTCTCCTACCAACGTTGCATGAGTATGTTCCTGAAGGACATCAAGGTGGACCTGAATATGTTCAGTTCTCTCTTCTGAAGCAGGTTCATGCTACATTTTGCTCAATTGCCACCCCACTTCTTTTTGGGGGAGTACCCTCTGGACCCACTACGTCATAGTAACATAGTAACATAGTATATGATGGCAGATAAAGACCAGTATGGTCCATCTAGTCTGCCCAGCAAGAGTAGATGCACCTGCCACTGTGCAGGTCACCCCTCCCCATGCCTTTGTTTAGGGGTGTACCCACCGCTCCGTGTAGGGCACCCTTGTTTGTTGAGATATAAGATAGTTAAGTTGATTTTCTCCTGTTGCTATAAAGGGATCCACTGTGTCTGTCCCATACCATTTTGAATTCTGACACTGTATTTGCCCCCACCACTTCCATCAGGAGGGCATTCCAAGCATCCACCACCCTTTCAGTGAAAAAGTATTTCCTGACATTGCCTTTCAATTTACCCCCTTGAAGTTTCATGTTATGCCCTCTAGTTTTACAGCTTCCCCATCTTTGAAGAGGTTTGTTTGTTCATTAATACTCTTTAAGTATTTAAAGGTCTGGATCATATCTCCCCTGTCTCTCCTCTCCTCCAGAGTGTGCATATTTAGGTCTTCATAAATCTTATGACGTAGGCTCCAAATCATTTTGGTCGCCTTCCTCTGAACTATTTCCAGTCTTTTTATATCCTTTGCGATATATGGTCTCCAAAACTGAACACAGTATTCCAAGTGAGGCCTCACCAGTGACTTCTACAGTGGCATTAATACCTCTTCCTTTCTGCTGGTAATTCCTCTTTGTATGCAACCTAGCATCCTCCTGGCTTTTGCCACTGCCTTGTCACACTGCTCCGCCACCTTGAGATCCTCAGAAATAAACACACCAAGGTCCTTCTCATGGTCCGTGTACACTAACCTCTCGCCCCCTATCATGTACATTTCCCTTGGATTTCTGCTTCCCAAGTGCATGACGCTGCACTTCTTTGCATTAAATCTTAACTGCCAAGCATTAGACCATTCTTCCAGCTTTTGTAGATCTTTCCTCATGTTATTCACTCCCTGAGGGGAGTCCACTCTGTTGCAAATTTTTCTGTCATCTGCAAAAAGACAGACTTTTCCATTCAGTCATTCAGCAATATCTCTCGCAAATACATTGAACAGTACCAGTCCCAGGACCGAACCCTAGGGCACCCCGCTAATCACCCTCCTTTCATCCGAGTGAGTTCCGTTTACCATCTCCTTCTGACATCTGTTAGTCAACCAAGTTCTGATCTAGTTCACCACCTTGGGACCCATCTCCAAATGACATCCATCACATGCCCCTGATCTAGTTCTCTGGTCACCCAGTCAAAGAACTCAATCAGATTTGTTTGGCAAGATTGTCCTTTGGTAAAACCATGTTGCCTCAGATCATGCAACCTGTTGGTTTGGAGAAAGTCCACTATTCGCTCTTTCAGGAGCACCTCCATTACTTTTCCCGCCACCAAGGTAATTCTTACCGGCCTGTAGTTTGTCACTTCTTCCCTATTACTACTTTTGTGAAGAGGTATGACATCAACCCTTCTCCAGTCCTGAGGAAGCTCTCCTGGGATGTATCCCATCCGGTCCCATAGTCTTGTCCACTTTCAGTTTTGTAAGTTGTTCTAATACATCATCTTCTCTGAATGGTGTGGTATCTACTCCATTCCCATTTTTATATTTGGGAGTCATAGGCGGTCCTTCTCCAGGATTTTTTTTTTTAGTAAAAACAGAGCAGAATTATTTGTTTAGCAATTTTGTTTTTTCAATGTCACTTTCCACGTGTCTGTTCCCAGCACTTCTGAGTCCTGCAATTCTACCTCTGATTTTCCTCCTCTCCCGAATATACCAGAAGAAGGTTTTGTTGTCACGCTTCACATCTTTAGCCATCTTTTCCTCTGCCTTTGATTTTTCTTTCCTTATTTCTCTTTTTGTCTCTTTTAGTTTGATCCTGTATTCCTTTCTGTGTTCCTCTGTTTGCAAGCTTTTGAATTTTGTGAAAGTTGTGTTTTTTGCCTTTATCTGAGCAGTCACTTCTTTGAAGAACCAAATAGGTTCCTTCTCCTCTTGTTTTTATTTACTTCCTTACATAGTTATCTGATGCCCCTTTTATTGCCACCTTTAGTTTAGCCCATTGCAATTCCACTTCCCTTATCCCCTCCCACCCTGCCAACCCCTCCTTCAGGTACTTGGCCATTTAACTAAAGACAGTGTTTTTGAAGTCTAGGACTTTGAGCTTGTTATGATTGGACTGCTTCTTGGCTTTTATCTCAAACCATACTGTGTGATGATTGCTGCTGCTCACAGGGGCACCCACCCGGACATTCGACATGCTATCTCGTAAGAACATAAGAACATAAGACATGCCATACTGGGTCAGACTGAGGTCCATCAAGCCCAGTATCCTGTTTCCAACAGTGGCCAATCTAGGTCATACGTACTGTGGTGAGGAAAGCAATCCTGAGCCTATGGATACACAGGAAAATGAGACCTGTACCTTTAATTCTGAAAGTATCAAGGGTTTCCCCGGTAACCAAGAGTCTCTGACTCACAACTTAGTCATCCCTAAGCCCCGCCCACAGCAGCACGTCAGGGTTGGAGAGAAGCCTGACTCTAATCACATGTGCTGGGAGCAAGGCGTGGCACAGGAAGAAGAACAGTTTAAAAAGCTGACTTTTAGAAACACAGACAGAGGAACAAGCAGAGGAACGAGAGGAAGCAAGGGAACAAGGGAGAGAGCAAGCAAGAGGGCCAGTGAAGGAGCCTACGAGAGAGCCCACGAGAGATTGCAGAGAACAGCTGAGAGAGCAAGGAAAGGTGGAGCTGATGAAGGTATTGGTGAACCTTTGAATGAAGGCAGCAGGAGAGAGATAAGGGCTGCTGACTTAAAGCTTCCAAGTGCTCAGGGAGAACTGTTTGGAAAGGGTCCAAAACAGTCCCAGCTGAAAGGAAGGCTGTTGCAATCAAACGAAGTTACTGCAGACGGAAGACAGCATGACTTGCTTACAGGGCAGAGAGAAATACTGAATACTCCTGACTCCAGGCAAGTGTGTCCTCCTCAGTTCTTGTCCAGTAAAAGCTTAGGAGAATTAGCTCTAGAGTTAAAAGCTAATTCTAGCTGTAAGCTAAACCCCAGGATAAAGAGAGACTATTTATCTGATTATCAATTGGCTCACATAGCAGAAGAGCTAGGGCAGAAGCAAGTCCTGCTCAAAAAGCTGAATGATTTGATTAAGAAAGAGAATAGTCAGCTCTCCCTACAGATGCCCTTGGATGTGTGTGAAAGAGATAGTGTTGAAGAAATGGAAATAGGAGATATAGAAGACAATTCCTATGAAATGCAATGTGCTTTGTGTCAAGCCTCTGATGTGGAAGAGTGCTAACCTAGAGAGCCGTTGAATGTATGAATGCTTAAAGAGCAACTTGATCTGTGAGAACGTCACGGCAGAAGAAAAACAGCTGAGTGCTAGGCTCAACTGATTATAAGGCTGGAAGCTGAGAGTAATAATCAGTGGACATTCAAAGAGCTGTTTTTGCTACAAGAAATATTGTTCCTGTAAAGAGAAACGTTTGAGAAGTTAAAGTTTTTGAGTAAGCTGCATTTTTGAATACAAGCAAAGTTGTACCTACTTTCTTTTGAGAAGTTAAAGCTTTTTGCGTTGGAGTAAAAATCCTGTATTTTGGTTTTTCCACTTGTATCCTGTGTATGAAGGAATCCCTGATTACAAACAAATAAATTTTCTCTGTTTTGCGCCTTACCACTGGTTCACAACTCCTTTGCCTTAAGATAAGACTACAACTCCCAGCAGCCCTCCTGGCAGCCATTTTGAGGGAAACTTATTTAAAAGGTAAAAAGGCGACCTCTCCTGGTACCAGGTTATCTACCCGGCCAGGTGGGGGCGACAGTACCTAGCAATATCCCCAAAAGACACAGGTTCCACAATGCTTGTACTGGGTCAAGCATTGATAGCCTGGGTCCCTTTTTAATAGTGGTTTATGGACCTTTCCTCCAGGAACTTGTCCAAACCTTTTTTAAACCCAGCTATACTAACAGCCCTTACTACATCCTCCGGTAACAGATTCCAGAGTTTGATTACACGTTGAGTGAAAAAATATTTTCTCTTATTTGTCTTAAATAGTTTACCCTGTAGCTTCATTACATGTCCCCTAGTCTTTCTATATTCTGATAGCGTAAACAATTGATCCACGTTTATCCGTTCCACTCCATTCATTAATTTATAGACCTCTATCATATCTCCCCTCAGCCGTCTCCATTGGTGAGCACTAAATCTAGCATCGACCTTTCCCTGGTTGGTTCCATCACCATTTGTCTAAGTAACACATCTTGGAAGGCATCCACATTTTTTTACTTCTTTCCAGATTTGCAGAAGGAGTACTCCAATCCACATCGGGTAAATTAAAGTCACCCAATATGATCACTTTCCCCTTTGTGGCTATCTTTGCAATATCTATCAATTCACTATTTCTTCGGTTTGAGTCGGAGGCCTGTGAACCACACCAGTATGGATGATAGTGCCATCTCCTCTTTCTAACACAATCCATGGTGCTTCTTCTTTTCCCCAAATCCCCTGCATTTCAGTAGCTTTAATATTGCTTTTGACATATAAGGCTACTCCTACTTTTCCACCTTCTCTATCTCTTCTGAATAGATTATAGCCAGCTATGGCTATATCCCATTCATGCGATTCATTAAACCATATTTCTATAATGGCCACAATGTCCAAGTCTATTTCCACCATTAGTGCTTCCAGGTCAGGAACTTTGTTGGCTAAGCTTCGAGCATTTGTGCTCATTGCTTTCCAGCATTTAACTGGCTTGCCTGCATTTTGCATTGATTTTGTTTTACACACCTCTTCCCACTTGTCATTGATGTGTGGTTTAAAAGTGTGGCTGTTTTTAATGTTATTCTGCTTTTGCTGGAAGCGATGTCCTGAACTTGTCCTTCCCCGTCTGTCACCCCCTTTTTCTAGTTTAAATGCCTGTCCGCATACTGCCTGAATTTTTCACTTAGGATTCTTTTCCCTGCGACAGAGATATGTAGTCCATCAGCACAGTATAGTCTCTTGTTGATCCATCTGTTTACCCAGTTGCCTATAAATCTGAATCCTTCTTGTTTGCACCAGGTTTGGAACCATGTATTAAAGTTGTTTATGCGATGCAGCCTTTCTGTCCCTTTACCAAGAACAGGTAGAACGTCTGAAAATGCTACAGTGTGAACAATGGGCTTGAGTTTCTCTCCCAGAGTCTTGAAGTCCCTTTGAACTGCAGAGGTACTGTTTCTAGCCAGGTCATTTGTACCCAAATGGATGACAACGTCAATTTTGGAGTGCTCACTTTTTGCACTAACTACATGAACAATATGGTTTATATTCCTGCTGGCTGAAGAACCTGGGAGGCATTTGACCATCTTCTCTCCTTTGAACTGTGTTCCCAAGTTGGTGCCTCTGATCTCCAAGTAGTAGTAGTTTTCTGTTTTGTGATTTTTTTCTTCATATTTGGTACATTATCAGTAGATTTGGCATTGGCTCTCTCATTTAAGGGCCCTACAGTTTCCATAGATTGGGCATCCTCATTATCCAAGGCAGAGAAGGCATTATGCAGGAATATCTCTTGATGCATAGGATGTCTCTGCGTTACAGGTCGCAACCTAACAGAGCCCACTGTGATCCATTTGTTTCTGGGATGTTTGAATCTTTGTGGGAGTGGTGGTGGACTTAGTTCCATTTTTATCCTAGAAGAGGTGCATTTCATTGAAGTTAGTTCTTCCCTTAGTAGAGTTAATTCTTTATGCATAGCAGCTAACTTGAGGCATATAGGGCAAGCTCTTATGTCCCAAATGATTCTTCTCCAGGACCAAGCAGGAAGTCAGTTCTCACATATGGGTGACGCTGGCGCTGACAGACCCCTCGTGCAGAGCATTTCCCCAGTTTTCAAAGAAAGCCTTTGGGAATGCAGCGCGCATGCGCGGTACCCTTCCCACCCAAGGCTGCCATCTTGCTCAGTCTTTCTTTTTCCGTGGAGCCCAACGGACTTGAGTTCATGTCACCCGGGGAAAAGTTGATTTTTTTCAGCGATTTTCGCATTTCTTTATCCAGTTCGACACCGGTTCCCCTTCCCGCCTGGGTTTGGTACACCGGTATCGAGTCCGGAATTTCTTTTTCGTTTTTTGTCCTTCGTGACTAGCGTTCACGTCTGTTTTATTTTATTTATTTATTTATTTAAAAGCTTTTCTATACCACGCTCTTTAAAATCAGTGCAGTTTACAATTAACATTTCTTGCATAAAAAGGCTGCTTGGCCCTGCCCTTTTGAGGCTTTCTTAACCAGGGCTCCACACATCAAACAGTAAGTGAGGTTTTGAGGGTTTCTTTGTTTGGTGTTTTTTGTTACATTGCTAGCTCTCTGACTGGGAGCTCTTAAAAGGGTTTTGTGTATATTTTTTTTAAAGCAAGGTTAAATTCATTTTTGCTGTTTTAGGGGAATCTGTACTTGAGCACAGTAGTATTGCTGAACTCTGTAACCCCCTCAGGTTCAGGAACTGCTAACACCTAATCAGGGGTTAGTTCCCTCCCTACCCACCCCGACTCCCACCCACCCCTAGTGAGCAGTCTTGCTTTATAGGGCACCTCCCCTTTATCAAATCACAGTGAATTGGACCAGCACATTTTGAATATAATTAAAGAGATTTAACTGCTTTTTCTCTGAAAGGACAGCTGCGAAACCAGCTGGTACTTCGTAGATCTCTCTCTTTTGCTTTAACAGATACCTAAGCTCCACAAACAGAACAATGGCTGGGAAAAATCGTATTGCTAAAGCTGTTGCCCCCGTTACAGCTTCTGCCTCGGTCCAGACAGAGGCCCTATTGCCAGTTGAAGAACCAGTTCCATGTGCAGGGTGCCTGCATGCTGAAGCTCTGAGGAAACAAGTGGAGGAACTCAGAGAGGAGGTGGTGAGGCTGAGGAGCATTCAAGACAGTGAGAAGTACATTGATGAGATGCTGCTTGCAGCAACCAGGCTCTCCAGCACAGGAGAAGACGGGTGTCAACAGAATGTCGATGGTTGGACAAAAGTCACCAGAGCCTGCAAAATCACCAATCCAACTTCTCCAGCCCTTGAATTGAAGAACCATTATGCAGCCCTGGAAGTGGAGGAGGTGAGAGCATCCCTGGAAAGGGAAGAACCAGAGTTCAAGTACCCCATAGTTGCAGAATCAGTGACCAGAAGGAAACGAAGGGTAGTGGTGGTTGGAGACTCTCTTCTGAGGGGTACTGAGGCGTCCATCTGCCGACCAGACTTGATGTCCAGAGAGGTATGCTGTCTGCCTGGTGCCAAGATCCAAAATGTTACGGAGAATTTGCCGAGACTCATCAAGCCCACTGACTATTACCCAATGTTGCTAATCCATGTTGGAACAAATGATACTGCCAGGTATACCTCGGAACGTATCAAAAGTGACTTCATGGCTCTGGGACAGAGGGTGAAGCAGGTAGGTCCACAGGTGGTGTTCTCTTCAATCCTCCCTGTTGAGGGTAAAGGCCAAGGCAGAGAGGCTCGCATCCTGGAGATTAATGCATGGCTGCGTGGATGGTGTCTTCGAGAGCGTTTTGGTTTCCTAGACCATGGGATGCTGTTCCAAGGGTTGCAGAGCAGAGATGGCATCCATCTGTCCAAAAAAGGTCTACACATCTTTGGTAGTAGACTGGCTAATCTACTGAAGAGGGCTTTAAACTAGATTCGTTGGGGATGGGTGAAGAAAGCCCCCAGGTAAGTGAAAGCCCCCAGGTAAGTGATACATTAAATACCTTTATGGAAATGGGTAACAGGGGTAACATATGGAAAGCAGTGTGTATTAATGCCCGTAGCATGGGAAATAAGATATCTGAAGTTGAAGCTTTGGTGGGAGTGGCTGACTTAGATTTAGTGGCAGTTACAGAAACATGGTTCACAGAAAACCATGACTGGGATGTAACTATACCTGGCTATACTTTATTCAGAAAGGACAGGGTAGGAAGAAGGGGAGGAGGAGTAGCACTATATGTAAAAACTACTATTAAAGCTTTGGAATTACAGAGCTTAAAAGGGAGAGAGGAGGCATTGTGGGTTAAACTAGAAAGAGGGAAAGAGAAATCTATTTGCATTGGTGTGATATACAGACCTCCCTCACAAGAGGAAGAGGTGGACAGAGAGTTAATTGAAGACATACGCAGCATTGCTAGGAAAGGGGAAGTGCTACTGCTAGGAGATTTCAATATGCCAGATGTTGATTGGCACTTTCCTGCTGCAGTATCATCTAGGAGTAAGGAGATCCTGGATTCTCTACAGGGAGAACTATTCAGGCAATTGGTAACAGACCCCACACGTGAAGGGGCCATACTGGACTTGGTGCTTACCAATGGTGAAAGTGTTTCTGATGTTGTAGTGGGAGATCATTTTGCATCCAGTGATCACCAGATGGTGTGGTTCAGTATTAGGACTAGGGCTGTTAGAATCCATTCCAAGGTGAAGATCTTAGACTTTAGGAAGACTAACTTTGCGAAGATGGGCCAATACCTCAGGGAGTCATTAGTGGGATGGGAACAGCTGGGGGATGTAGAACAACAGTGGGCAAAACTGAAAGGGGGTATTTTAAAGGCAACCAACCTTTTTGTTAAAATGATAAATAAAGGCAAAAGGAACAGGAGACCGCTATGGTTTTCGAAGGAAGTAGCTGAAAAAGTGAAGAAAAAGAGGGAGGCCTTCATGAAATACAAGAGATCACAGAGAAAGGAAGACAGGCATCTGTATTTGGAAAAACTTAGAGAAGCTAGCAAAGTAGTCAAGAAGGCAAAGATTCAAAAGGAGGAGGAAATAGCCAATGCAATAAAATGGGGAGATAAGACATTTTTCAGATATATTAGTGAGAAGAGGAAGGGCAAAAGTGGTATTGTCAGACTCAAGGGTACAGGGGGGGAATATGTAGAAGCTGATAAGGATAAAGCGGAATTGCTTAACAAATATTTTTGTTCTGTGTTCAGAGATGAAGAACCAGGAGCAGGACCTCAGAAAACACCCACAAATAAGAACAGAAGCGAGGGACATCTTGAACAATTTTCAGAAGACTGTGTTCGTGAGAAACTAGCTCAACTTAAAGTAGACAAAGCGATGGGACCGGATGGGATACACCCTAGAATACTGAGGGAACTTGGGGACGTTCTAGCAACTCCACTGACTGACCTTTTCAATGCCTCGTTGGAGTCGGGAGTGGTGCCAAAGGACTGGAGAGAGGCTCATGTGGTGCCTTTACACAAAAGCGGAAGTAAGGATGTGGTTGAAAACTACAGGCCGGTTAGTTTAACTTCAGTGGTGAGTAAATTAATGGAAACGCTGTTGAAAGAGAAAATAGTGAGGTTTCTGGAGTCCAGCGGATTACAGGATCCGAGGCAGCATGGATTCACCAGAGGCAGGTCTTGTCAGACAAATCTGATTGATTTCTTTGACTGGGTGACCAGGGAGTTGGACCGAGGGAGAGCTCTAGATGTGGTGTATTTAGATTTCAGTAAAGCCTTTGACACTGTTCCTCACAGGCGACTTATAAACAAACTGAGCACCCTAGGGATGGACCCTAAAGTTACTGCTTGGGTTAGAAATTGGTTGGGTGGGAGGCGACAAAGAGTACAAGTAAATGGAGCTCACTCTGAGGAGAAGGATGTTACCAGTGGTGTGCCCCAGGGATCTGTCCTTGGTCCGATTCTTTTTAACATCTTTGTTAGTGATATAGCGGAAGGGCTGTCGGGTAAGGTTTGCCTCTTTGCGGATGATACCAAAATCTGCAATAAAGTAGACACCCAGGAAGGTGTAGATAACATGAGGAGGGATCTAGCTAAGCTTGAAGAATGGTCTAGAATTTGGCAGCTGGGATTTAATGTTAAAAAATGTAAGGTCATGCATTTGGGCTGCAGCAATCCAAGGGAGCAATACAGCATAGGAAGTGAAGTACTTTTGTCCACTAAAGAAGAGCGGGACCTAGGCATAGTTGTGTCCGATGATCTTAAAGTAGCTAAACAGGTAGAAAAGGCGACGGCAAAAGCTAGAAGGATGCTTGGGTGCATACGGAGAGGAATGGCTAGCAGAAAAAAGGAGGTGATAATGCCTCTGTATAAGTCTTTGGTGCGACCTCATTTGGAGTATGGTGTGCAATTCTGGAGACCGCACCTTCAAAAGGATGTGAACAGGATGGAGTCGGTGCAGAGGGTTGCTACTAAGATGATTAGTAGTCTTCATTATAAAGCATATGAGGACAGACTTAAGGATCTTAATATGTACACCTTAGAGGAAAGGCGGGATAGAGGTGATATGATTGAGATGTTTAAATACCTCCGTGGCATAAATGTTCAGGGAGAGAGCCTCTTTCAATTGAAAGCAAGTTCTGCGACGAGGGGACATGGGATGAGGGTGAAGGGAGATAGATTCAGGAGTGATATGCGGAAATATTTCTTTACGGAAAGAGTAGTGGATCCGTGGAATGGTCTCCCAGTGGAGGTGGTAGAGATGAGGACAGTAACTGAATTCAAAAAAGCATGGGACCAACACAGAGGATCTCTAAAGGTAAAAAGTGGACTGTTGTAGTTGTTGTTATGGAAGGACAGACTAGATGGGCCTTGTGGTCTTTTTCTGTCATCATGTTTCTATGTTTCTATGTTTCTTGTACAGAGCAGGAAGGACCTGCCTTGTGCTTACATTGAGCAGGCGCAGTAACTTGGAATTGTAACCAGGGTAACTATATACAGGCTTGACCCTTTGTCACCATGCTGTACAATGGCATGGTTGGGTCTAAAAACTATGTACAGATCTTGTCAGTTATTTACAATTTTACAATCTTAGTATATAAACATTTTGTTATTTTCACTGGCAGCCCATTCTTTTGACCTTGCAGGAGCCCTTTTTCCCCCGATGGCTGCCAGCGGGTTCAAAAAATGTGATCAGTTGTCCCCCGCAGCCCCCCCTGGTGGCGGCGTAGTTTTCCACGGAAGGGCTGGGGAGCGCACAAGACTACGGTGATTGGGGTTGGCCAGGTGCGAGGGTCAAAGGTAGCAGTCCTTTGTGCCGACCTCGTTACCAACTTCCCAAAAGAACAACTTCACGCCAAAGTGGCGGGAAAAAGAAAAAGGCTTTATTTCCCCTTTGCACAAAAATGGTTCAAAAACAAACAGCTTTGGAAAGTAACAGAATTGCACCAGTCCTTACATCAGGTTTAAAGCACAAAGCGATCAAAGTAATAACTGTTAACTTCACAGTAGGACAAATACTGCATTCACTTCATGCATTCATGGTACTAGAAATGGACTATAGCTTCACTGCTGTACAATATGTACATTCCATTGGTTCATCATACTCTTCACCTGCAGATTCCACTTGCATCAATTCTGTATCAGATGGCTCTGAGTCTGAGGCTTCTGCATAGCTGAGCTCTGGCTTTTTAAAAGCGTGCTGTACAGTTTCCCAGTGTCTGGTGGTTAGGTTAGGGCGTCGGTTTCTGGCTACTGGGTAAAACAATGGCTCTTCATCAGCTATAGTTTTAAGAGCTCTCTCAGCATAATGTTTAATATTGGCAGTTCTCTTCTTAGGGAAATTATCTGTTAGCTTTTGCTCATAAATGTCATTGTCATGCAGATAAACTTCTTTCCCCTGCCTTTCTTCTATGCTAGGCTTAAGCAAACAATTACAAGAAATGGAAGCTTTACCTTTGAGCTTTCTTCTTTCTTTCACAGGGAAGGCTTGAGGCCTAGTCTGGTTGTCCTCCAACCCGGGATGGCCCAAGTACTCCCACGATATCTCTCTTGCCTTAGTGTGTGGAGGAACCCCTCTGAGCCAAGGCTGCAGCTGTTGCCATCTGCCCTTGCTTTCACTCTTGAGGCTGTTGTCTGGTGGCCTCGCCCTTTCAGCTTCTCTCTGCTCACCAGGCCTCTGTGTTCTCCACTTTTCTCCTAGGTCACTTCTCTGGATATCTCTCTGGATACCTTTCTCTCCTTGGATATCTTTCCCTTCCGGATATCTTTCTCCTGGATATCTTTTCACTGGATATCTTTCCTCCACGACATTCCTCGGATGTCTTTCTCCCAGGATGTGTCCTAGTACTTCTCCCTGGACATGTCTCTCTCCCAGGCTGGGTGTTGGAACATCTCTCTCAACCTGGGTTGGTACTTCTCTTAGCACTTCTCTTTTGGCTTGTCTCTGGAGTTGTCTCTGGAGTTGTCCCTTGACTGGTCTGCTTGATTCAGACCTGCCTCTGCTTAAATCGGAACTGACTGGGCCTAAGTCCTGCCCATAGAGGCGTGGTTCTTCTGACTCTATGCTGACTCTCCTGCTCCCTCTATGTGGACCTTCAGGATATTGCAGTTTATACCTGTTTTTTTCTGAATTTAAAACTTTTCTTCCTTCTGCAAGAGGGTCCGCTGCATCACACAGTGTAAGAAACTTATGTCTCTCACGGATACACATGACTGCTGCCTCCGATGCCTTGAGGCCGACCATGACCCGCTAGACTGTGGCCCGTGCGGCAAGATGTCGTAGAAGGCGCTTCGGAGTCGTCAGCATCAATGTGAAAGGATTTTTTCAGAGTCCGCGTCCGGCCGGGCCCGGACTTCTTCAGAGGCCTCGACATCTCTGACCCCGAGTGGCGTCATGGGTCCTCTAAGAGGGGGTCTCCCACCCGGGAGCACAAAAGGAAGAAGAAGCTCGTGAGGGCGGCGTCAGTGGAAGCACCTGGATCCTCGAGGGCCAGGTCGCGCAGCCCTGACCGCCGTCCCGGGCTCTCAGAGTCGGAGTGGCTGACCAAGCAACCTCGCCTGGAGCCGGAGTCCCCGAGTAGATAACATCTGTTGTCCTTGTGGACTCTCCCCCGGGAGAACCGACGTTGGGCCCGATGCCGTCGGGTCCTGAGTTGGGGGCTGCAGAGTTTCCTGAGCTCGGAATCAGGCTGACGGCCCTGGAGAGCAGCCTGGCTGACTTCATGGAGCAGCAGCAGGTACTGATCGCCGGTCTGACCGGTGCATCTGCCCCGACCTCCGGGACCTCGACGTCTAAGTCGACCCTGGAGGCTGAGCCGATCCTCGAGTCAATCAAGTCTCGAGTCGATCCTCGGCCATGGTCTCCCTCGACCTCCTGTTCGGGACTGAGGTCATCGACGCCGGTGCCCTCGGTGTCGGGACGGGTGGAATCGAGGCCCACACGGCCGGAGCCGCTCGACTCCTCCTTGGAGGATTCAGCATGGGAGACGGAGGACGAAGAGTCTTCTGACACCTTCCGGACCTGGTGCATTCCATCAGACTCCCCGGAGTCCGAGCCTCGGAGAAGGTTCCCCCCGGAGGATACCCAGTTCTCGGATTTTGTCAGGGACATGGTCAAGGCTTTGACATTCCCTGCGGATGCCGAGGAGGAGCCTTGAGCCTCGAGCTCGATGCCCTCCAGTATGACTTTCCTCCAAAGGAAGCCTTTACTGTACTGGTTCCTCCGATGCTGGAACGGCTGCTCTTCCGTATGTGAGAGGCACTGGCCTCAGCGCTAGTTCTGAGCAAACGGGTTGATTCTATTTATCGGGTCCGTAAGAGCCCTGGGTTCCAAAGGGCGCAGTTACCGCACAACTCCATGGTTGTGGAATCGGCCATGCACAGGCTGAAAAGTCAGAAGATGCACTCCTCGGTGCCTCCTGGCCAGGAGGCCCGGAACCTGGATGCCCTCGGTAGAAAGTGCTTCCAGGGCTCTATGCTCTCTTGCCGTGTCCAGACTTACCAGCTGTACATCGGCATGTACTTACGGGACCTGGCAAAGGAGATTGCCGGGTTCTCGGCTGGCCTCTCCGAGGAACCCTTGCAGAGATTCAAAGTCTTTTCTACAGGGATCCGAGAGTGCTCGAAGTTTATCTCTCGAGCAGCCTATGATGGCTTCGAGGCTTTGGCCCAGGTAGCCGTGGCCAGCATCGGTGCCCGCTGTCAGGCCTGGCTACAGTCATCGGACCTGGAGTCATGGGTGCAGGACAAGTTGGTCGATGTCCCCTGCTGAGGTGACAACCTCTTCGGCAAGCCCATGACTGAGAAGGCTGCAGAAATCGAGACTGAGACTCTCACCAGGACAAGACTGTTCAGAAAAACCTCTGCCCCTTCTCACAAAAAGAAGGGCTCAGGAAAGAAGCCCTTTTTCCCAAGGAAGGGTGCTGCCTACAAACCTACCCTCAGTATCAGGCCTCTCCAGCTCCCCAACAGGGCCAGCAGGCCAAGGGGCAGGGGCATGGACCCCGTAGACAGAAGACCTCCAAGCCGCCAGCTCCGGCTCCTGCACAGCAGGGAGCGAGGTTTTGACTCCCACAGCATAGCTTCTCCTCCGCTGGTGGCTCCTCTCAGCACTGGGGGTCGGCTGATCCTGTACGCCTACAGGTGGCCAGCAATCACTGGGATACCTGGGTATTGAGCATAGTCCAGAAGGGCTATATGCTCCATTTCCACCAGCTACCCCCCTCCTACTATCCAGGGGAGCCTCCAAGACTCCCTCTACACAGAGACCTCCTCCTTCAGGAGTTGGCAAGTCTTCTAAAGGAACAGGCAGTGGAACCACACCACCTGGAAGGCCAAGGATTCTACTCCAGGTACTTCCTAGTACCAAAGAGAACAGGAGGCCTCAGCCCTATCCTGGACTTGCGAAACCTGAACAAGTTTCTGGAGAGGGAAAAGTTCAAGATGCTTACCCTTGGGATACTGCTGCCCTACCTCCAGCAGGGAGACTGGCTATGCTCCTTAGACGTAAAGGATGCTTATACTCACATTGTCATCCATCCAGACCACAGACAATATCTCAGAATTGTGGTGGGAGGAAACCATTTTCAGTACAGGGTACTTCCCTTTGGCCTCACCTCTGCCCCCAGAGTTTTCACAAAATGCCTGGCGGTGGTGGAGGCTTTTCTCAGAAATCAGGGGGCAGTCACTAATCAGGGGGCAGTCACTCCAGGAGGCCCGACAGGCCACTCTTCGCACTCTCTCTTCTTCAGCATCTGGGCTTTGTCATAAACTATGCAAAGTCCACTTTGCTCCCCTCTCAGGACCTAGAGTTTATAGGGGCGAGACTAGACACCCTTCAGGCAAGAGCTTACTTGCCTGAGGACAGGGCCCTCAGACTGATGGACTTGGCCAACCAGTTCCAAAGCACTTCTCAGGTTTCCGCCAGGCACTACCTGCGGCTTCTGGGCCACATGGCATTCATTGTACATGTGACCCCGAATGCCCGTCTGCACATGCAGGCTGCTCAATGGTGCCTCAGAGATCAGTGGACATAAGCCACCAGCGACCTCCGAGACAGAGTAAAGGTCTCCAGATGATTTCTGAACTCCTTACAGTGGTGGCTACATCTGCCAAACCTTCTCAGGGGTGTACCTTTTGAGGCTCCAACACACACAAGGGTGCTGACGACAGATGCTTCGTTAAAGGGCTGGGGTGCTGATTGCCATGGCATGTGCACTCAAGGCTTGTGGTCCCCTCGGGAGGCCACAGAGCAAATCAACCTTTTAGAGCTGTGAGCAATCCACTTAGCTCTGCAAACCTTCTGTCATGCCCTCTCTCAACAGTCTGTCTTAGTTCAGACAGACAATCAGGTGGCAATGTTCTACATGAACAAGCAAGGGGCACAGGGTCCAGGCTCCTATGTCAGGATGCACTGGCCCTTTGCTCCTTTGCTGTCAAACAAGGCATGTTTCTGAAAGCAGTTTATCTACCTGGTCAGGAGAACTTCCTGGCAGACAAGCTAAGCAGGATTCTCCAGCCTCACGAATGGCAGTTGAATCCATTGGTGGTCCAGCAGATCTTCCTCCGCTGGGGATTTCCATCCATCAATCTCTTTACAAGTCCACAAAACCGTCAGCTGCCCGGGTTTTGCTCCAGACAGCCGCATCCCCTGAGGATGGCAGCAGATGCTTTTCTGATCGCTTGGTCTACGGGCCTCCTGTATATGTTTCCTCCCATGCCCCTGGTGGCCCGAACTCTGTTCAAGATCCTCCGCGACAAAGCCTCGGTGATTCTGGTAGCCCCCAGATGGCCGAGGCAGCTGTGGTTTCCACTTCTTCTGCAGCTGGCGGTGGAAGCTCCGTTCCCTCTGGGACTGCAACACAATCTCCTGTCTCAAGAGCAGGGTTCCCTTCTGCACCCCAATCTCAGGTCCCTCAATCTGATGGCCTGGCTGCTGAAAGGATAGTGCTAGCTCCCTTACTTCTACCTAAGGAGGTTGAGAAGGTGGTCTTGGCCTCTAGGAGGCAGTCCATCAGAAAGTTCTATACCCTCAAGTGGCGTAGGTGTACGGAATGGTGTGCTCAGCGCAATGAAGATCCTTTCTCTTGCCTTGTGCCAGTAGTACTGCAGTATCTACTTCACCTTTCAGACCTAGGTCTTAAGTCTAACTCTGTTCGGGTCCACCTCAGTGCTTTGTCAGTGCACCACTCACCGGTGGAAGGAAGGTCTCTGTCGGTTCACCCTTTGGTGTCCATATTTCTCAGAGGTCTGCTTCTACTCAAGCCTCCGGTTCGTCCACCGGCGACTGAGTGGGATTTGAACGTGGTCTTGCAGCAACTTACTCGCCCACCGTTTGAGCCGATGGCTACTTGCCATTTGCGCTTCCTCTCTTGGAAAGTATTCTTCCTGGTGGCTCTTACCTCGGCCAGACATATGAGTGAACTACAAGCACTGGTTTCTGATAGACCGTACACGCGGTTCTATAGGAACAGGGTGGTCCTACGGACCCATCCCAGTTCCTCCCAAAAGTGGTCTCCTCTTTCCACCTCAATCAGGAGGTGGTTCTTCTGACCTTTTTTCCCAGGCTGCATGCCAGCCAGGCTGAAACAGTCTTGCATACCCTGGATTGTAAGAGGGTGTTGTCCTTTTAGATGGAACGAACGCAGGAGCATCGAAGGGCTACTCAGCTCTTCATCTCGTTTGACCCTAATAGGATGGGGTTACCTGTTTCCAAGCGTACGTTGTCCACTTGGGTGGTAGATTGCATCGCCTGGGCGTACAGGGCGCCGACCTCCCCTTGCAGGGTCGGATCACGGCCCACCGTGTCAGGGCGAAAGCCACGTCAGTAGCTCATCTCCGTTCTGTTCCATTGGCAGACATCTGCCGGGCTGCAACTTGGTCTTCAAGCCAGACTTTTGCAGCACATTACTGCCTGGAGAGGGAGTCCCGGCGGGACAGTGTTTTCGGCCAGGCGGTACTCCGTAATCTCTTTGAGTTTAGGCAACTCCTACCCTCCGGCCCTTTTGTTGGGCTACAGTACGGGGTGCGTTCTCAGAGAAAATTCTTATCACAGATGTTGAGGCTCTTGAGAGGGAGCTATTTTTTCAGCTCTGGGTTCATGGTAGCCTAGAGCTGGGGAGTCCCATATGTGAGGACTGACTTCCTGCTTGGTCCTGGAGAAAGCGTAGTTACTCACCTGTAACAGGTGTTCTCCAGGAGCAGCAGGAATCAGTCCTCCAGACCCTCCCTCCTCCCCTGGAGTTGCAGTCATATACTTCATTTTGTTTTTTGCTGTCTTTTAGCTGTGTCATCAGACTGAGCAAGATGGCACCTTGGGCGGGAAGGGGACCGCGCATGCGCGCTGCATTCTCAAAGGCTTTCTTTGAAAGTTGGGGAAATGCTCCGCACGAGGGCTCAGTCAGCGCCGACATCACCCATATGTGAGGACTGATTCCTGCTGCTCCTGGAGAACACCTGTTACAGGTAAGTAACTACGCTTTCTCAGCATGAAAGCACCACAGTTATTGCACTGATTACACAACATGCTGATTAAGCAGTCCTAGGAGGAGAAGAAAAGGTGGGTGTAACATCTAATTAAAAGGACAGATGTCAATGTATGTGATGACCATATAGGCAATGCAGTGATGGGGTGGGTGGACGGGAATCTAAGTGCCCCTGGCCAGTAGGCCTTACATGAACTGAGGGCACACTCAGATATCTGATTTAAAGGCTATGCAAGGAATGTAGGCAGTCAGAATATTCCTAAAAATGAACGTATATCCAACAGTTAAAATCTATATTAGGAAAAAAAAACAGGCAATAGAAAGGCTGAAAGCTTAGCTGTGTGAAGTCTCTGGAAGCTGGAAAGACTAGAGTTGATCAGGTACTTGTCGACAAGCTGTAAGGTAATTCAATTAGCTTCACCCTGTGAGCAGGCTTGTAACAGACAATTCAAACAATGGAAATAGAAATAGTCAAACTGAACTTTTATAGTCTTGAAGGACTACAAAAGGGGACTGCTACTTCTGGAGAGAGATCTGCAATTGTAAGTATTTACTTCTAGGAAGCTTTCTAAATCTTGGGTAAAAAGGAATTCTTTAGTTTAAAGCTGATTAATCTGTAAACCCAGTGTATTTCTTAAATCAGTCAGGGCCTAGGAGCAGCAAAGAGCTTTCAGTTTAAATTTAAAACACAGAAGAGAGCTTTCTGGTTTAATTTAGACCCCACGACTCCCTCTATCCAAGCAAGGACTATAGGACTCCCCCTGGAAATTGGTCACAGATTACCTTAGAAGCCCAGGACAGGGTACTGTGTTGGCCAAAATGTTCCTGAGCCCCTAGAAATAGAAAAAAACCCACATTTTTACCTTAAGGGAGAGAAGCAGGAAGCAGGGCTGTGAAATTCAAACTGCTCCTGAACAGGAAAAAACTCATCTAGTTCCTAGCTGCATGCCACGCCCTAGCTCAGAAACAAGCTGTAAGGCTAATGAGAGCCAGCTGAGGGAGCAGCACGAGGCTACAGCTCAAACTCGTTCAGATAGAGTCCCTAGGGGATTACAAAAGGAGGAGGGCAGCAACAGGAGCTATGATGATGATGATGATGAGGATGACAGGAGGAGAGAGGGAGTTCCCAGGGAAGGAGCTACCAGAGTGGCAGAACACAGCAGAAGTCCTAATGTGTTGGAAGGAGGAGGATGCTTCAGGGCAACTGGAGAGAAAGGGATTTCCCAGGACAGCCCAGGGGAGGAGAAGGAACTGCTGAGACAGACTTCTAAGAGAAGCCCAGCCTCAGAGGACACTGTGGGATCTGCTAGAGCCCTCAGGGGAAAAAGCCATAAACCAGGGAAGAACCAAGAATGCAGAGGAGTTGCTTTGGAGCCTGGAGGCAGGAGATTCCCAACTGAGAGAACCCTAAATGGGGACACTTTTACTGCAAGCCAAAGGCTTGGTGGAAGCTTACCTGTTACAAGCAGAACCGTGAGTAACCCTGTGCCCAACAGCAAGTTAAGCCAGCTACAGACAGTAAGCCAGTTAATGAGAGAGAGAATTGCCCATGTATGCTGAGAATTCTATAGGAAAGGAGAAGTCTTGCTGGAAGAAAATTCTTGAGCTGTTAGAAAGGGCGGAGCCTGGGCTTACACGGAGAAGTTTAAACCACGATACTGAAGAGTCAGCTGTAGAAGAAATGCAGACAGAAAGCTATGCTTCTGACATTGATTCAGAATCTTCTGCAATGGAATGATCTTTGTGTCACAAGACAAGTTAAATGTTTGAGCACTATAGAGTGTGAAGCTCAAAGAACTGCATTAGCCCGTAAAGAAAAAGAAACAGGCTGGACAGTGTTTTAAAGCCCTGTTTGCTTTTGAAAATGTTTTTCCTTGAATGAAGTCAGAAAGTTTATTTTGAATGTTTGGAAATTTCAAGAAAGGTAAACTGGCATTTATGTTTAAAGGCTGGAGGAAGTAATGAAAGCCTGATTTGTGAATTCTGGAAGTGGTAGAAGCTATTTGTGTTAGGAGAAGAAATCCTACCTTTTTCCTTTCTTCTTGCCCTTGCGCTGAGCTTTCCAAAAGCTCTGTATGGAGTAGTAGTAAAAATCAATAAATTTTCCTGTGCTTGCCTTATGCCTCTCGGACCTCAATTTATTTGAAAACCCACAACTACAAAAAAAAAGAGTGCTCTCCCTACTTTAGGAAACTGCCTAGGGTGGTGCGTAAGGCCACAGTACTCAGTAGCAGACAGCTTTTCATTGATCTTCTTTCCCTCCCTCCCTCCCTCCCCATTACCCACCCACCCCTTGGAAAATCATAGCTTTATAGGTGCTTAAACCTCTTAAAGGAAAGGAGATGTCATATTCACGCTCAGGTTTAGCTGTTTATCCTCATCAGGCATACATTAAGGACCTGAGATTAATTAAGCTTCAGGTGAACAAAGTACATTAAATGTATTAGGTATAGGTTTATTAATATAAGTATCCGAGCAACCCTTACTAAGTAAAGAACTTAAATATCTAAACACAACCTTAAAACTAAGATGCAGACAGCAGTACAGCAGCGAGATGGGGCTTTCCAGTCTTTTACATTGAATGTCACATGTATGATTTTCTCCCAGTTGGTGAGGGGTCTTACATGTGCACTAGGTGCAAGGAGCTCTTTGCTCTCAGGGAACATTTGGAGGCTAGAGTGCAGACTTGGAGGACATAAGGAAGATAGAGAGGTAAATAGACGAGACCTACAGAGATATAGTCCTGACGTCCCACCTCCAGGCTGGCAACATCCCTGTTGTCATGGAGGAGAGAGGTCACGTGACAGGAGAGCTTCACTCTGTTGTGGCAGGAAGTGATCGTGTAGCTAGAACCTGTCCTCCAGGTGATATAAAACCCTCTTGCACCAAGGACGTTTCTCCAGGGCCATGTGCAAATGAGGGAAGGGTTAGGACAGCCGTTATAGTTGGTGATTCAATCATTAGGCATGTAGATAGCTGGGTGGCTGGTGGACATGAGTATCACCTGGTATCATGACTGCCTGGTGTGAAGGTAGCGGACCTCACGCACCATCTAGACAAGGTCTTAGATAGTGCTGGGGAGGAATCTGCTGTCTTGGTATATTCGGTACCAATAACATAGGAAAATGTGGTACGGAGGCTCTGGAGGCTAATTTTAGAATTTTAGGTAGGAAGTTGAAATCCAGGGTAGCATTCTCAGAAATGCTTCCCGTTCCACATGCAGGACCCAAAAGGCAGGCAGAACTCTGGAGTCTCAATGCGTGCATGAGACAATGGTGCAAGGAAGAGGGTTTTGGATTTGTTAGGAACTGGGGAACATTCTGGGGAAAGGAGGGGCTCTTCCAAAGGGATGGACTTCACCTTAACGAGGATGGAACCAGGCTGCTGGCATTAACCTTTAAAAAGGTGACAGAGCGGCTTTTCAACTAGATAATATAGGACAGCCGACAGTCGCAAAAGGGCGCATGGTTCGGAACAATGTATCCTTGAAGAATACTACCAAAAGAATGAAGTTAAGGCATATCAGCAGAGAGGTTCCAATAAAGACAAAAGTAGCCCAAATGCCCTTGAGTATGGAGCAGACAGAGCTTAAAGATTTCAAATTACCCCTGCCTACCGATAGCCAGATTAATATGAATAATATACAGTCTCTAAAATGCTTGTATGCAAATGCTAGAAGCCTAAAAAATAAGATGGGAGAGTTAGAATATATATCATTAAATGAGGGGTTAGATATGATTGATATCTCAGAGACATGGTGGAAGGAGGACAAGAAGTGGTAGACTGTGATACCTGGGTACAAACTATATCGCAATGATAGAGCTGATCAAATTGGTGGAGGGATTGCACTCTGTGTTAGAGAGGGCATTGAGTCACAAAGGATTAAAGTTTTGTAGGAAACAAAATTTGATGTAGAATCTCTATGGATTGAAATTCCATGTAAAAAGGGGAAGGTGATGGCAGTGGGGGTGTAATATCAACCGCCTGGCCAGAATGAACAAATGGATGATGAAATGCTCAAAGAAATCTAGGAAGCTAACAAAAGTTACAGCACAGTAATAATAATGGGCGATTTCAATTACCCCGGTATTGACTGGATCAGTGTCATGGCAGGACATGCTAGGGAGATAAAGTTTCTAGATGAAATAAATGACTGCTTCTTGGAGCAGCTGGTTCAAGAATCGACCAGAGGGGAAGCCATTTTGGACCTAGTCCTTAGTGGAACACCAGATCTGGTGCAAGAGATAAGGGAGTTGGGGCCACTTAGCAATAGTGATCATTGGGGTTTGATTTAATTAATGGAGGAGGGATGGTAAGGAAATTCACAGTACTACCTTTTAACTTTCAAAAGGGAGACTATGATAAAATGAGGAAAATAGTTAAGAAAAAACTAAAAGGAGCAGTTGCAAAGATTAAAGACGTACATCAAGCTTGGGTATTGTTTAAAAATGCTGTCTTGGGAGCCCAGACAAGCTGTATTCCACACTTTAAGAAAAGTGTAAGGAAGTCCAAAAAACTGCCAGCATGGTTTAAAGGTGAGGAAGCAGAAATGCGTAATAAAGACTTTTTCAAGTACATTCGTAGGAAAACACCTGTAAGAGAGTCAGTTGGACCATTAGATGATAGAGGGGTAAAAGGGGCACTAAGAGGGGACAGGGCAATAGTGGAGAGACTGAATGAATTCTTTGCTTCGGTCTTTACTGAGGAAGCTGTAGGGATGTTACCCAAGACTGAAGTGGTATTTAAAGGTGATACTGCGGAAGAATTGAAAGAAATATTGATACACCGGGAAGATGTATTACAACTATTTGATAAACTGAAGAGTAGCAAATCACCTGGACCGGATGGTATTCATCCAAGGGCGTTGAAAGAACTGAAATATTAGTAACTATTACTATTAGTAATCTGTGAACTATCATTAAAATCATCTGTAATACCTGATTATTGGAGGATGGCCAATTTTTAAAAAGGGTACCAGGGGTGATCCGGGAAAATACATACAGACCGGTGAGCCTGACGTCAGTACTGGGAAAAATGGTAGAAACTAACATAAAGAACAAAATTACTGAACATGTAGATAGTCATGACTTAATGGGAGACAGCCAACATGGCTATAGACAAGGAAGATCTTGTCTTACTTATCTCTTAGTCAGTTGATATAGTGTATCTGGACTTTTAGAAAGCCCTTGACAAGGTTTCATCAGAGACCTTTGGCAAAACTAAAAAGTCATGAGTTAGGAGGCAGTGTACTATTGTCAATCAGGAACTGGTTGAAAGATAGAACGCAGAAGGTAGGAATAAATGGCCAATTTTCCCAATGGAGAAAGGTGAATAGTGGAGTACCCCATGGATCTGTGCTGTGTCCGCTGCTTTTTGACATATTTATAAATGATCTGGAAAGGGGAATAACGAGGGAGGTTATCAAATTTGCCGATGACACAAATCTATTTAAAGTTGTTAAAACCCATGAGGATTGTGGAAAATTGCAAGAGGATCTTGATATATTGGAAGACTGGGCATCCAAATGGCAGATGAAATTTAATGTGGACAAGTGCAAAGTTATGCACGTAGGAAAGAACAACCCAAACAATGGTTTCACGATAGTAAAGAAATCCACAGTACTACCTTTTAACTTTCAAAAGGGAGACTATGAAAAAATGAGGAATATAGTTAAGAAAAAACTAAAAGGAGCGGTTGCAAAGGTTAAAGACCTACAGCAAGCTTGGGTGTTATTTAAAAATACTATCCTCGAAGCCCAGACCAGCTGTATTCCACGCATTAAGAAAAGTGGAAGAAAGTCCAAAAAACTGCCAGCATGGTTTAAAGGTGAGGTCAGAGAGGCTGTTGCTGCCAAAAAAGCATCCTTCAGGAAATGGAAAAAAGAAGAAAACTGGAAACAGCACAAGCACTAGCAAGTTAAATGCAAAGCATTGATAAGGCACGCAAAGCGAGAATTTGAGAAGGAACTTGCTACGGAAGCAAAAACACTAAATAAAGACTTTTTCAAGTACATTCATAGCAAAAGGCCTGTGAGAGAGTCCGTTGGGCCATTAGATGATAGAGGGGTAAAAGGGGCAGTAAGAGGAGACAAGGCTATAGCAGAGAGACTGAATGAATTCTTTGCTTCGGTCTTTACTGAGGAAGATGTAGGGATGTTACCCAAGACTGAAGTGGTATTTAAAGGTGATACTGCAGAGGAATTGAGAGAAATATCGTTACACCGGGAAGATATATTACAGCTATTTGATAAACTGAATAGTAGCAAATCACCTGGATCGGATGGTATACATCCAAGAGTGTTGAAAGAACTGAAATATGAGATTGCGGACCTGCTATTGGTAATCTGTGAACTTTCATTAAAATCATCTGTAATACCTGAAGATTGGAGGGTCGCCAACGTAACACCAATCTTTAAAAAGGGTTCCAGGGGTGACCCGGGAAATTACAGACCGGTGAGTCTGACGTCAGTACCGGGGAAAATGGTAGAAACCATAATAAAGAACAAAATTACACAGCATGTAGATAGTCATGGCCTAATGGGAGTCAGCCAACATGGCTTTAGACAAGGAAGATCTTGTCTTACTAATCTGATATGTTTTTTTGAAGGTGTGCATAAACAGGTAGACAAAGGTGAGTTGGTTGATATAGTGTATCTGGACTTTCAGAAAGCTTTTGATAAGGTTCCTCATCAGAGACTTTTGGCGAAACTAAAAAGTCATGGGATAGGAGGCAGTGTACTATTGTGGATCGGGAACTCGTTAAAAGATAGAAAGCAGAGGGTAGGGCTAAATGGCCAATATTCCCAATGGAAAAATGTGAATAGTGGAGTACCCCAGGGATCTGTACTGGGTCCGCTACTTTTTGACATATTCATTAATAACCTGGAAAAGGGAATAACGAGTGAGGTTATCAAATTTGCAGATGATGCAAAACTGTTTAAAGTTGTTAAAACCCAAGAGGATTGTGAAAAACTGCAGGAGGATCTGGATAAATTGGAAGACAGGGCATCCAAATGGCAAATGAAGTTTAATGTGGACAAGTGCAAAGTTATGCACCTAGGAAAGAACAACCGACACTATAGTTACACAATGCAAGGTTCCACATTGGGAACCACCACCCAGGAAAAAGATTTAGGAGTCATCGTGGATAACATGTTAAAATCCTCTGCCCAGTGTGCCGCGGCAGCCAAGAAAGCAAATAGAATGCTAGGTATCATAAAGAAAGGGATGGAAAATAAAACAAAGGATATTATAATGCCTCTGTATCGTTCCATGGTACGACCGCACCTTGAATATTGTGTGCAGTTCTGGTCACCGTATCTTAAAAAGGACATAGCATTATTAGAAAAAGTACAGAGAAGAGCCACCAAAATGGTGAAGGGGATGGAAGGCTACTCCTATGAAGAGAGGCTACAAAGGTTGGGGCTCTTCAACCTGGAAAAGAGACGGCTGAGGGGAGATATGATAAAGGTCTATAAATTAATGAATGGAGTGGAGCAGGTAAACGTGGATCAATTGTTTACACTATCAGAATATAGAAAGACTAGGGGACATGCAATGAAGCTACAGGGTAAACTATTTAAGACAAATTAGAGAAAATATTTTTTCACTCAACGTGTAATCAAACTCTGGAATTTGTTACCGGAGGATGTAGTAAGGGCTGTTAGTGTAGCTGGGTTTAAAAAAGGTTTGGACAAGTTCCTAGAGGAAAGGTCCATAAACCACTATTAAAAAGGGACCCAGGATAATCAATGCTTGACCCAGTACAAGCATTGTGGAACCTGTGCCTTTTGGGGATACTGCTAGGTACGTATGACCTAGATTGGCCACTGTTGGAAACAGGATACTGGGCTTGATTGACCTTGGTCTGACCCAGTATGGCATATCTTATGTTCTTATGTTCCACATTAGGAACCACCACCCAGAAAAAAGATTTAGGCGTCATAAGGATAACATGTTAAAACCCTCCACCCAGTGTGCAGCGGCGGCCAAGAGAGCAAATAGAATGCTAGGCATCATAAGGAAAGGAATGGAAAATAAAACAAAGGATATTATAATGCTTCTATATCGTTCCATGGTGCAACCTCACCTTGAATATTGTGTGCAATTCTGGTCGTCGTAACTTAAAAAGAATATAAAGTTATTAGAAAAGGTCCAGAGAAGAGACACCAAAATGATAAAGGGGATGGAAGGATACCCTTATGAAAAGAGGCTAAAAAGGTTAGGGCTCTTTAACCTTGAAAAGAGATGCCTCAAGGAAGATATGATAGAGGTCTATAAATTAATGAATGGAGTGGATCGGGTAAACGTAGATCCATTGTTTACGTCATCAGAATATAGAAAGACTAGGGGACATGCAATGAATCTACAGATTAAACTATTTAAGACTAATAAGAGAAAATATTTTTTCATTCAACGTGTAATCAAACTCCGGAGGATGTAGTAAAAGCTGTTAGTGTAACTGGGTCTAAAAAAGGTTTGGACAAGTTCCTGGAGGAAAGGTCCATAAACCATTATTAAAAGGGACCCAGGATATCACTGCTTGACCCAATACAAGCATTGTGGAACCTGTGTCTTTTGGGGAAAATGGATTGGCCACCGGATTGGCCACTGTTGGAAACAGAATACTGGGTTTGATGGACCTTGGTCTGACCCAGTATGTCATATCTTATGTTCTTATGTTCACCCACTGCTTTTCTACATCCCCGATCTGTTCCCATCTTGCTAATGACTCCTTGAGATATTGTCCCATCTTGACAAAGTTAATTTTCCTAAACTCTAGGCCTCTCAAATTTGAATGGACTATATCGTCCATTTCCTTAATACTGAACTGTATCATCCAATGATCACTAGATATGAGAGGATCACCCTCTATAGCATCAGGTCCAGTGTGGCCTCTCAGATGTGGGTTCTGTTACAAGTTTCAAGAATAGTTCTCCCTGTAGAGAATCCAGGATCTCCTTGCTTCTAGACAACACCTTAGCAGGGATGTCCCAGTCAACATCTGGCCTATTGAAATCCTCTATCAACAGTACTTTCATAGCAATAACGAGAACGTCTTCAATTAAATCTTTGTTCACTTCTCTATATAACACCAATGCAAATGGATAGTCCATTCTCGATTTCCAGTTTAACCCATAGAGGCACATTTCAAATGAGATGTCCAAGTGCAATCTGGGTCATCAAAGCCAGGAAATGTGAAAAGAAATGCAGGTATGTGCAAGTTCAGGCACAATTCCAGAAATGTGGATGTATTCGATATGCATCTGTATCAAATATCTATATAGACATCCCCAGGAGAGCATAATGGTTAGCGTAGTGGTTTAAGAGCTGGGTGGTGAGGGTTCAAAGGTCAGTGTCTGACTTTGTAATCTAAAGCTAGTTACTTAATTCTCCATCTTCTCTTCACTCTCTGGATGTTTTAAGATGAAAACCAAACACTCGCCTGATTGCTATTCGTGCCTGGAGCAGGAATAAATATTGTGGTAAGGAGAGTGTAGCACAGCCCTGGGAAATAGAGGAAAAAGGAACTTTTGCTTCTTTAAGGGGGATGGGCTCACCTAAACACATGTGCAAAAGTAAAAGCAGTGAAAGAAACCACGCTTGCAGAGCTAAGCTGAAGCCACACCCAGACTCCATGGCAACCCTAAGTAAGGATAAGGGACACCTGTGGGTGGAGCCAGAGGGGGAGGCACACTGCCCAGCATTTAAGGTTAAGCAAACAGAAAGTGATAGACTCGGTAGAACTGTTAGAAGCCTTGGAGGTGTTGGAAGCCACGGGAACAGCTTGAGAAGCAGCAGCTGGGGAAAGGCCAGAGGACAGGCTGAGTACTTTCCTTCTAGGAGAGAGAAGGGCAAAAGGCTGGCTGTAAGAAAGCTAGAACAGGAAGGCTCAGCTTCTTCTGAAGAAAGACAAATCTTCAGGCTGAGAAAGCCCAGGAAAGCTGGAAGAAAATCCTGCAGTGATTCCCTGAGCAGCTCTGATTCAGAGGACGCTACCTCCAACAGATGTCACAGCTGTGAAACTCCCACAGTTAAGCTCCAAGGTAGGAGAGGAAAGTTGGAAAGAGTTAATGCTTATAACTCTGACTCAGATACTGAGGAGATAGTTATACCTGCTAGCACGCAGAACAGGAAGAAGGGTTTTGTAGATAAAGCCAAGCAAACAAAGCCTATTAATGTTTTACCAAGAGAAAGAAAGGCAGTTCAATGGGAGAAACTGTTTAAGCTGTTAAAACATATAAACCTTAAAGTACCTGAACGTATTCAAGTTCCACAATCAGGCAGTGCAGAGGAAGAAATGGAGGTGGATTATAAGGAAGATGACCCTGATTCCACTTGCTCTGAAATGGAATGTGCTCTATCTGTTACTGCTGATTGAAAGAAGTAAAATACTAGGAAGAATCTCAGGAAGCAGTTCTCAGGTTCATGATAGCTGAAAGCTTTGAAAAGAGAGAAAGGAAATCTCTTAGTCTAAAACTTGCAAAGCTCTGTCTGTTGAAGAGAAGTAGATGATGCAATTGAGTTCTGTGCTGACCAGATGAGAAGTGTTTTAAACTGAAGCAGCTAAAGGGAGCCGACAGAATTACTGAGTTCTGTTGTGTGCTTTAACTGCAAATAAAGCTGTTGTTTCTGAGATGAGAAATTTCCTAATGAAAGAAGTAAAGACATTTGCTTGTAAATAATACCACTGAAACACACTGTTTGTAAAGAACTTTATTTGGGAGAAAATATCCTTGTTTTCTGTTTCTGAGTTTGGAATCTTCTACAAAGGACTGTTACTAAACTGCACCAAGTTAAAAATCAATAAAAATTCCTGTGTTGCTTTAAAACCACTTGGACTGCTTTTATACACAACTACACGTTTAAAGCTAAAAGATACAAGATGGGAGCCCGTCTTCACTAGGCGACCGCCTAGTGGAGGCGCGCCCGCCACAATATGCACATGCCTGCAGAAAGCTCTGCTGCTTCTGGGATTGAATGGGGACATGTAAGTCCATTGTGCCTCTGTCACACCCCATTGCCTACTCGAATGTCCCCGTACTGAAGACGTCTGCGAACGACATTTGTGGAATGGTTATGGATATGTGTCCATGATTTTGATATGCATGTCTGCAAATGTCCAAACCATGAGTAAACCTTTAGAATGGCCCCCATAGTGTCTCCCTTTCTTCATACCCTGTCCTTCCTGATTAAATGCTGGCCTGGTATAATTACATCCTAGTCATGGTTCTCTGTGAACCATATTTCTGTAACTACCACTAAATCCAAGTCCATTAAAGCCTCATTTCCCACACTATGGGTATTTAATATTTAACTTACCTGGGGACTTTCTTCATCCATCCCCAAGAAATCTAGTTTAAAGTGGGTTAGTCAGTCTGCTGTGGAAGACACTTTGACTCTTCTTGTATAGGTAGACACCATCTCTGCTCAGCAGCCCTTGAAAAATTATTCCATGGTCCAGGAAACCAAACCCTCTCAATGTTCAGCATATCTTTTATATATATATATATATATATATATATATATATATATTGTCTTATTTTGAAATGTCCTCAGGTTTTTACCTCTTAAATGATTTATCTTTCTATTTATTTATGTATTTACTTATTTATCTATGACTGATTATTATTTAATTATTTATTGAGATTTTTTAATTATTATAATGTTATTATTTTATTGTAGAGTCTTATTCCTTTGAAGAAGGCCCCCTGGCTGAAACACGTGTTGGGAGACCTCATGTTTGGCTGATTAAAGTAGTCCTTCCATGGTGAATTGTGTCCTGCTCTTTGTTTGTTTGTGTTGATGCTGCAGGAAGAGTGTTCCTTCTGGTCCTATCTATAGAGATTCTATAGTGAATTTTGTTTCCTGCAAAACTTTTATCCTGTTTGACTCAATGCCCTCTTTAACATTTAACGCCACCCCTCCACCAATTTAATCTACCCTATCTTTGTTATATAATTTGTACCCACGTATCATAGTGTTCCATTGGTTATCTTCCTTCCACCAAGTATCTGAGATGCCAATTATATCTAACCTTTCATTCAGTGCTATACATTCTATCTCTCCCATCATATTTTTTAGACTTCTAGCATTTGCATATAGACATTTCAAAGATTTTTTTGTTCATATTAACAATCTGTGTCAGATGACTGAGATAATTTGGAATCTTTCAATTCTGCTCTTTATTTAAAGGCACTTGGGCTTCTTTTACTTTATTGGAACCTCTCTATTGGGATGCCCTAACTTCCCTGTTTTGCTAGTATCGCTGAAAGATGAGATTTCAGACCTGGCTGTGAACTATCATTAAAATCATCTGTAGTACCTGAAGACTGGAGAATGGCCAATTTAATGCCAGTTTTTAAAAAGGATTTCAGGGGAGGCGGAGCCAGCGAGACTCCAACATGGACGCATAAGAATTATCTCCCGTGGACCCTGTCAACTAATCCTGTTCTCTCAGCGGGAATTTGATTATTTCCTACCGAGTAAGCTGGGTCAAAGGTAGCTAGGATGGCTGGCAGCAAGCAGACCCGGTTGGAGTTTACAAACCCTTTGGCGACGGGCTCTAAGAGATCCAAGACTGATCCACTCTCCCCACAAAAAATGGCACCGCAGCAAGAAACGACGGAGAGCCTACAAGAGATGTTGCGGGAAATCCGGGCAATACGGGCTCGGGTGGACTCTAATGGGGAGTCGTTGCTAGCGGTGCAAACGGATTTGAGAGATCTGCGGTCCCAGATGCAAACTTTAACGTTTCGTATGGAAACTGCGGAGGCGTCGATGGCCAGGTGCGAGGAGAGGGTCAAGCAGCAAGCAAAGATGACGCAGAGGGTGGATCGCCTTGAAAGGAGTATCGAGGATATGAATAACAGAGCCAGGCGCAACAATATTCGAATTGTGGGACTCAAAGAAGGAACGGAGGGGGGCGACCCTATACGGTTCCTGGAATCCCTGCTGCCTAAACTTTTGAAAGTAGAGTTCTCTCGGCCACTGGAGATTGAGCGGGTGCATCGGATACCATCAATGCCCAACCTGCACAGTCAAAGGCCGCGTCCTCTAATCTTTTGTGTACTTCGGCATCAACAGGCAGTGCAGCTGTTGGCTGCGGCCAAAGCGAGTCCAGCCCTCCAGTATGAGGGGCAGAAGGTAAATCTTTACCCGGATTATAGTAAACCAACGGTGGAAAAGAGAAAGCAATTTCTTGCGCTCAGGCCGAGACTCCGACATCTTCAAGCCAAGTATGGCCTTTTCAACCCGGCGAGATTCAAAGTTACCTTGAACAATTCTACCAAAGTGTTTGAGGACCCGGCAGCTCTTACTCGGTTCATAGAAGAGCAGGAGGCTTTATTAATGCATCAAAACTAACTTTCTCTGCCCGGTGTGTCAGTACTCATTTTGGATATGCTCAGTTGGGCGGCCGCCCTGGCCGCAAGTACTCTTCCTGAGGCCCAGCGACTTGCTCTTTGACAGAGGCCCAGTGGTTTGTGCTATCGTATGTGACACGTAGTTGGTCTGCTCCGGAAGAAGGCAAAAGAGACTTCATCTCATGTGGACTTTAAGGCTGTGTGTGTTTTAATCCTTGCCTGCTTGAGTTGAGAGGACTCATGTCTTGTTTCTCTTTTCATATTTCCCTATCTAAATCCTGTCCCTGCAGATATAAGCTAGGACGGGTCCCGGCTGCGCCATGTGTGAATGGTCATGCTGTCTCACCCATTTTTTTGTGTTTTTCTGTTGTTGTTATTAAGGGGTTTTGTCGGGGGTTCTCTGGGGAAGGGGGATGGTGGTTCTATATCATGGTCTGGTTGTGGGGCCGCTTGTGTGGTTTGTGATGGGGTTGACATTTGCATAAGTTCTAATGTCTAGTGGGTTAAATCTTTTGTCCTTAAATGTTAAAGGCATTAAGACTCCAGCTAAAAGAAAGAAAATATTAGCTTACTGTGTGGGAAAAAGCATGCTGACATTATCATGTTACAAGAAACGGACCTCACTGCTCAGGAGACCAGTAAGCTGGATAATAAACAGTATCAGGTAATCGGCTCCTCCCCAGCAGTTCATAAGAGAAATGGGGTGGTCACCTTTCATAAGGAAAGCACTAGGGGCCACGGTTGAAAGTACCAGCAATGATGCCTCTGGCAGGTGGGTCAAGACCCTAATACAGGTTGGGGGAGGGTCATTTCTTATACTGAACGTGTATGGCCCTAACTGTGATGACCCTGTATTTTTTCGTTCACTATCGGCTAGGATACAGGCGGAGAGGGAGTTTCCCATTATCTTAGGCGGAGACTTCAATATGGTCAGGGATCCGATCATCAACCGCAATCCTGGGAGAGTGGAGAGGCCCTCTCGAGCTGGCTTAGCTGTGTCAGCTCTGATAGAATCCTGTTGCCTAGTTGATATCTGGAGGGTCCTGCATCCCACAGATAAAGATTATACCTTCTTCTCCTCCTCGCATAAATCTTTTTCCCGGATTGATTACTTCTTAGTGTCTAAGTCCCTTGTCACCTGTGAATGCGTAGCGACCATAGAGAGTTTAACTATCTCAGATCATGCAGCCATTACATTAACAGTTGGGGTCCCTGAGCTGGAGAGGACTACTCCGTCTTGGTCGTTTAATAGAGCATGGCTGGCAGAGCCCTCCTTCCAAGAGGAGATCAAGGCTACTATCAGTGCTTACTTTGAGTTTAATAAATTGGGGGATTCTGCGAGCTGGGCCTGGTGGGAGGCCTTCAAGGCCCACATCCGCACCACCATCACTAGCTTTTCGATTAGAGAAAGTAGAAAGAAAAAGGCGCAGCTTTTAGCTTTAGATAAGCAAATTAAGGCAGGGGAACGACTATGGTGTAAGCAACCCGATACATGTATACTGTATAGATTGCAGCGCTTAAGTTTTCAATATAACGAAATCCTAGCTTCAGAGGTCGATCAAGTGCTACTTAAACAAGCTGCTAGATATCATGTCGAGCAGAATAGGGCCAGTAGATCCCTGGCCAATACTCTGAAAGGGCATTCAGATAAAAAGAAAATTGCTTCTATCCTGGATGACAATTCAGTGAGCCAGACCAAAAATTTGCAAATTCTGGAGGAATTTTCTAAATACTATGACAAGCTGTATTTCTCTGATCTAAAAGACGAACCAAAGGCCTTCTCAGACTTTGTGGAGGGTCTGACCCATCCCAAAGCGACGCCGCAACAATCAAAGAGTCTGGGCAAGCCCTTCTCTAGCAAGGAGTTGAGGATGGTCATTGGTTCTCTGGCTGGGGGCAAGGCTGCTGGTCCGGATGGAATACCTGCTGAGTTTTATAAAGTGTTCTGCAATGAGCTGCTACCACACTTGCTGGTATACTATCAAGAGCTGGTGGAAGGGCGAGGTTCTACTGGTAATTTTGCCGAAGCTACGATTGTAGTTCTTGATAAGCCAGGGAGGGACCCCAGATTTGTGACCAATTATAGGCCAATATCCTTATTAAATGCTGATTACAAGATTTATGCAAGTATCCTGGCGAACAGACTTGCCAAGGTCATTGGCGACTTGATTCATCCGGATCAGTGTGGCTTTGTTCCAGGCAGAGCAACCTCTGGTAATGCTCGTCTCTTCTGTAATTTATTGGAAAGGGCTTCTGCGTCTCGAACTCCCTATATTGGCCTCTCACTTGACGCTGAGAAGGCTTTTGACAGGCTTGAGTGGTCCTTTCTTTTCTCGGCCCTTGAGTGGTTCGGCTTAGGGGAAGAGTTCATCAAATTGGTGAGAGTGTTGTATTTAAGTACAAGTGCCCGCATTCTGGCCAATGGGGCTTTATCCCATTCCTTCTCTCTTCATAGGGGAACTCGGCAGGGTTGCCCTTTGTCCCCTCTCCTGTTTAATTTAGCCTTAGAGCCCTTGGCTATTGCTATCAGACAGCAGGCTGAGATAACCGGTATCGAGATAGGTGACCTACAGGTTAAGCTGTCAGCCTATGCCGATGATCTTCTTTTGTTCACTCAACCGACGGAGGTGTCGACAATCCTAACTTTAATTGATCTATATTCCTCCATCTCCGGTTATAAAATTAACTGGACTAAATCTGTTGCCTTCCCTCTGAACGGGATCCCAACTGCTGATCTTATGGCTGCTTTCCCTTTTCGGTGGAAGTCAGACAAAATCAAGTATTTAGGTGTTCAATATAGTGCATCACAGGAGGAAACAATTAAAGCAAATGTGGACAGCTTGTTGCACTTGGTCCGTAAAATGACTTATACGTGGACACCCCTCCACTTGTCTTGGTGGGGTAGGCTTGAAACAATCAAGATGACTCTCTCCCCAAAAATAAATTATGTTTTAAGCATGCTTCCTTTCGCACTCCCACATGGAATTTATGGGGATATTGAAAGGTTATTAGTAAGTTTCCTTTGGAATGGGAAACGGGCAAGAATAGCTCTCAGGAAGCTCAAGGCTTCTAAGGAAATGGGGGGAGTTCAATTTCCAGATTTTCAGTGGTATCATTATGCCCTTCTCTTAAAGCAAGGTGCGTTGTGGTTAGCCGACGAGGGCACTAATCAGAGGCCGACCTGGCTTGAAGTGGAGGAGCGGGTTGCCGCCCCCTACCCTATGAAACATTTACTGGGGATGCGGTTCCCAGAGGGGTCGGAAGTAGGGGCAGTTATCCTGGCTACCCAGGACGCATATCTAAATCTGGTGCAAAAAATGGGGGAAGGTGGCCTCTTATCTAGTGAGACCCCATTGTGGTGGAACCCAAGGTTTAAAATCAGGGGTCAAAAATTTGCTTGGCACAAGTGGCAGGAATGTGGTATCTGGACATTGGGGAACCTTACTATTGAATCTGGGTGGAAAGAATTTGCTGTACTTCAGAAAGAATTCTCCCTCCCACGGTCCTGTTATTTTCAATGGATGCAACTTCGTCATTGTATAGCTGCAAGTGGGATCAGAGCGGTGGATATTATTGGGGAGGGGGTTCCCCGCCGGGTTCTCAGGACCTTAATAGGGCAGCAGGGTGTTATGTCTGCCATATATCTAGTAATTAGGGATTCTGCCTCCCATGAGTTAAAGGGTCTATCGAGTTCTTGGGAGTCCGATCTGTCTGAGTCGCTACTGTCCACTAGCTGGAAGTTGCTCTGGGGTCCTATTACCAGGACTTCGAGGTCCGCTGCAATCACTCAATCACTGTATTTCTTTCTACATAGGGCTTATATCACACCTGTAAGGGTATCCAAATGGGACAAACAGTCGTCTGACCGATGTTGGTCCTGCCGTAGGGAGATTGGTACATATGCCCATATGTTTTTTGAATGCCCTTTGCTCCAACGATTCTGGCAGAGGGTATGGAGCAGAATTCAGGGAATCTTGGGTCTATCTGCTACTCTTTCCTTGAGCATCGTCATGTTACGGTCCCTGGAACCGTGTTTAGATATCCCCAAGGAAAATATATTTCTGTTGAACTTCATGGTAGCTGTGGCAATAAAGTTAATATTGTCTAAGTGGAAAAATTTCCAATCATTGAGCTCGGATGGTTGGTGGAATGCGGTATGTTATTATTCCAAGCTAGAGAGATTGTACAGTAAGCTGCACCACCCGAGCGGAGGGGACTTGAATGTGGGAAGATGGGCGCCCCTGGTCCGGTATTGCGCCTGCTCTACCATTTAGTGGGCGGTGGCGCGGTACAGGTCCTAGGGCAGTCAGTAGTGTGTGATTATCGGCCGAACAGCCAGGCCTCTGTTTTGTGGGAATTGTTGCTCCTTAGAGAACCTGGGTGGGGGGAGTGGGGGTGGGGGGTGTATCTGTAGTGTAATTGCTTTGATTAGTATCGTTCATGCTATCACGTGTTCTTGTACATATATTGTCATGGTTTGTGTTGCTTTGTTTGTCTATGGAAATTTGAAAATAAAAACTTTAAAAAATAAAAAAAAAAAGGATTTCAGGTGTGATCCAGGAAACTACAGACCAGTGAGCCTGATGCCAGTACTGGAGAAAATAGTAGAAACCGTTTATAAAGAATAAAATTACTGAACATGTAAACAGTCATGGCTTAATGGCAGGAGGCCAACATGGATTTAGCCAAGGATAGATTCAGGAGTGATATGCGGAAATATTTCTTTACGGAAAGAGTAGTGGATCCGTGGAATAGTCTCCCAGAGGAGGTGGTAGAGACGAGGACAGTAACTGAATTCAAAAAAGCATGGGACAAACACAGAGGATCTCTAAAGGTAAAAAGGGGACTGTTTTAGTTGTTGATATGGAAGGACAGACTAGATAGTCCATGTGGTCTTTTTCTGTCATCATATTTCTATGTTTTTATGTTTCTAAGGAAAGCCTTGTCTTACTAACCTATTATATTTTTTTGAAGGTCTGAGTAAACAAGCAGATAAAGGTGAGTCGTTTGATACACTGTGGGGTATGTTTACTAAACAGCGCTAACGTTGCAGCGGCGATGTTATCACGTGATACGTAACGTTATCGCGTGATAAACAGCACGATAACATTACTTTTCGCGCGATAACGTCTCTGGCGGCGTTAAGGCACACAGAGGGTGGAGTAAGTCTTTCTAGAGGGCGGAGAGAAGGGGTCAATGGGCGGAGAGTGGGCGGGGAGAGGCTCCAGGCACACTAACACTGTGAAATGAAGGTCTGAAAATTAACGCCAGTGAAAACCTCGTGTTAGAGGCACATTTGCAAGAGAGAGAAACCAGTTCAATCAGCAATGTACAGCAAAGGCAGGGAGACCTAGAAAAGTGATAGTAGTGATACATGTGCAGCAACAGCATAGTGCCCAAGTACGAAAGGGCACTATGGTGAGTCTACAAATGGGGTACAGGGGGCTGCAGGTGGGATATGCAGTGGGGCAGCTGGGGCACAGGGTGAGCTAGGAAGATGCCTAGGTTCCACATAGGAAGGCAGAAACGAAAAATCAGCATGACAGCAACTGACCAAGGGCAAACATGTCCACGAATGTGTGTCCCCCAGTGCCCCAATGGACATTACCCACAGGTATCCCAAAGGGCACATAACATTGGCAGGCGGTGCCAGGGGGAAGCGTGGATGTCTATGTAGGCACCCCTACCCCAGATCCCACACCATAGGCAGCTGCCTACCGGCACACTGGATGGCCTGGGACTGCACCACCAGCAGAAGGGCATGTCAGCATGGTGGCGGAGGGGTGCTGGTGGTGGAGGGGGCAGTGGCATCTGCCCACAGCAGAACAATATGAAGCCCCGCTTAGGTGGGTGGCGTGCACTGCAACAGACAAGGTCTGTCTGCAGAACAGTCATGGTATCCTCAGGGACTGACCAGCCTCTGTGGCAACAGTTTGGTGCAGTACACACAGCCAGTGTGTTCAGAGAGCAGAAGGTCACAGGTTCAAGTCCCAGCTGTGGTCTCTGCAGACCCTGTTCCTATATTTTGCCCCACAGAACACATATAGCATAAACATGTGCACTCCGTACAGCTGAGGTTCCCAACTGCAGTCCTGGAGGGTCAAACACCAGTCAGGTTTTCAGGCTGTCCATAATAAATATGCATGAGATGCATTTGTATGCACTGCCCCCATTGTATGCAAATGTATCCTATGCATATTCATCAGGTTACATCCTGAAAACCTGATTGGTGGTTGGCTCCCCAGGACCCGAGTTGGTAACCTCTGCCCTAGAGCAGGGGTTGGCAACTCCAGTCCTGGAGAGCCGCAGACCAGTCAGGTTTTCATGATGTCCCTAATGAATATTCATGAGATCTATTTGCATCCACTGCCTTCCATTGTATGGAAATAGGTCCATGAATATTCATTAGGGACATCATGAAAACCTGACTGGTTTCCGACTCTCCAGGACTGGAGTTGCCCACCCCTGCCCTAGAGCATCAGCCAACAGGGGCACAAACATCCACACCCACAGGCTCCACTATCCAAAGCCTCATGGAGAGACAGGCTGTTAGGCCCTGGGTGAAGCAGCAGCTACCACGACTAGAACCTGCATACCTTAGCAATGCCGTCATAAACATGGAAACATGCTCCACATATCTCAAAAGGTTGCTATGATGAATTTCATATAACAAATCTGAAATTCAACACAATTTGTTAACACAGATGCATCATAGCAACCTTTCTGATATATGTGGAGTGTGATTACTGTTTTTGTTGTCTGACAGTGTTTGCCACCCTGGAGAGTGACAATAACAGTAATGAGTACCCTGGAGAGTGACAATAACAGTAATGAGTACCTTAGCAATGCCTGCACTGTGTCCAGGACTGGTGTTGCGGCCAGGGCTTTCAACCACCTCTATCTGTGCACAATGTTGAAATAGGTGTGGGAGTGTGTGTGTGTCTAACCAGTGTTTTGTGGCTGACTACACCTTACACAACTCACAATGCTTGCACAGTTTCCACTGTTAGCCTGCCAATTTGCAAAATGAGGAGCAAAGTAATGCGGGTATGGGCCGGACAGGGCAGTCTGGGCAGGAATGCATCTGCATAGGGCATAGGGCAATGGCTGGGATATTGTAGTGGGCGACCACCACCTGCATGGATAGGGTGGCCACAGCATGTCATGCTGGGAGGTCAGTCTCACTCTGACTAAGCAGTGACCATGGCATGTCTAGGATCCTACATAGTGCTATACAATGTTTTTTTTCAAGCGATATCTGTGAGTTCTCTTTCCTGGGGTCCAATCACTGATACACCTGCTTGGTGTTTGTGCTTACATCCCACTTCTGGGGGCACATAGTTTCTCTAGGAACATGCACTATGTACTGGCTAGCAGACTGTCTGCAGTAGGCATCTGTATGGCTGCAACACCTTGCAGGGTGCAGCAGGTGCAGACTGACTGCGTCCTCTGCTGGTGAATGTCAGATCGTGGTGGAGGGGCAGCTGATCTGACCAGGCCTACTACCAGTCGGCCATTGGCCCTGTCACATGTACCGAACTGCATCAACTGCCTGTTTGCCAGCAGGACGGGGGTTGCTGGTCTCACAGGCCGTCATCATGTACCTCTACTGTCCCCACTGCAACCGTTGAGAGGGTGGGTGTGTTGGTGGCAGATCATGTCCCCCACCCTAACCCAGGGAGGGCGGTTTGCTATGTACATCATCATTATGTGAGTCCAGACACACCCTTGCCCCTAAAACCAGTGACCATGGCAAGCACCCTTGATATGCACTATTTTGAGTGCAGCATGGTCCACAAGAGCCAGACATGACTGGCAAATACAAATGGATACAGAAAGTTCATAGGCATGTCTGCAAAGAATACCGCTCACACACTGGCAGTGATGGAGACCTGCAGCAAAGCCTACCTCAATCATACCAGGTACTGTGGACCTGGTGCTGGCCACCCCACCTAACCCTCAGGGTGAGCACAGAACATGCAAAATGGCATGGGCTGTAGGTACTCTGTGCCAGTAACACGCACGGTCAGTACCCCCTACCAAGCTGATGTGCTGTAGAGGTGCATACCCTATCTGGTGGGCAGATGTAGACTGCAGTTCTGCATGCGATTTTCATTATGGGTAGTGTTGGCTATATCCTATCCTGGTAACCACAGCAGACAGTTTGTTCGGTGACCTGCACTCTTTTTGTACCCAGCCATTTGTCTGCTAAAACCCATATTAATGCAGCACACTGGTTAATACAATGACTTCAGTACCAGAGAGCATGGGTTCAATCCCACAGTGGGTTTCCTTTAGTAAGACTGGTCGAGGCAATTCCTTTTTATGCCTGTAACAGTCAGACATATTTATGAAATCAGTTTTCCCAGCCAAAAACACCCTCACCTCAGTTGGCTAACCTAAGGTGCCCTGTAAAGTGTCTTTGCTGTGGTTTTACCCTATCCCGGAAAGCACAGCAGAATGTTTGTGCTGTGAACTGCAGTTGTTGTGTAGCCAGCCATTGCTATGATTAGAGCCATTGAGGCATAGCACACTGGTTAATACATTGACCTCCCAGCCAGTGGTCATGGGTTCAATTCCCCAGTGCTACAACAACAAGAAGAGTATCTTCAGCAGGTTTTTTTCATGGCTGTAACAGTCAGACACATCTCTGTAGTCTGTGGTTCAAGCAAAATACGCCCTCACTCTAGTCCTGTACCCTAAGGTGGCTCAGAGCGTGGCCTGGCAGAAGGTGCATCACAATGCACCGTAAGCTAGGGTGCCCTAAGTTGCGGCTGAGGCCCAAACGCCAGAAAGCCTGCGATGCAGTAACGTAAAGAGCCAGGCACCAATTCAATGAAATCAATGGTTCCGCGGCTCCGATATCGGGCGGATGGTGATTGTAAACATGCCCCATACCATTTCCACAACGTATCACTATGCTGGTATGGACAGGTTGCCGTGTACCAGATGTGGTAATGCCACATGTGCTGCACGCCATAGTAGCGTGATCTAGCGTGCATTAGTGCGTGCCATGGCGCATGCGCGACGTGTGTCATCAAGTCATGCACATCATAAAAAATGGACAGGCGTTCCAGGAAGCCAGCATTTACCAGGAGGGAGCTGAAGATGCTTGCAAAAATGATATGCACAAGGCAGAGGCGCCTTTTCCCTGGCTCCTCCAAATGGCAGGACCTTGCCAGGGTGAGGAGGGCATGGGGGCGCCTCACCAGGCGCTATAATAGAGCTGTAGACTACCCACGTGAAGTAAGTGTATGGGGACAGGTCACAGAGTGGCAGTTATGCAACACAATATCCAGCAATCATTATACATCATACATGCACAACATTGTAGAAATACCAGTCTGTGGGATAACCTGTGACCAATGTAGGTGCGTATGCTGTTGTGTGCAAGTCTGCCCTATCCACAGGAGCCCTCAGACCTGATTACAGAGGTCTGTTATACATCCTGGTGTTATGCTACCTGCTTCTGTTGCAATTTCACATATCTGCCCTATCCCCAGGAGGCCTTAGACCTGATTACAGAGGTCTACTATACATCCTGGTGTTATGGTAGTTGCTGCTGTTTCAGTTTCACAGACCTACCCTATTCCCAGGAGGCCTTAGACCTGATTACAGAGGTCTATTAGTCATCCTGGTGTTATGGTAGTTGCTCCTGTTGCAGTTGCACAGATGTACCCTATCCCCAGGAGCCCCTAGACCTGATTACAGTGGTCTACTATTCATCCTGGTGTTATGGTATTTTCCCCTGTTGATGTGTTTAAGTCCACCCTATCCCCAGGAGGCCTTAGACCTAATCACATTCGACATCCTGGTGTTATGGTAGTTGCTGCTGTTGCAGTTGCACAGATCTGCACTATCCCCAGAAGGCTGTAGACCTGATTACAGAGGTCAACTATACATCCTGGTGTTATGGTAGTTGCTGCTGTTGCAGTTGCACAGATCTACACTATCCACAGGAGTTCCTAGACCTGATTACAGAGGTCTACTATTCATCCTGGTGTTATGGTAGTTGCTCCTGTTCATTTGTTTAAGTCCACCCTATCCCCAGGAGGCCTTAGACCTGATTACAGAGGTCTATTATTCATTCTGGTGTTATGGTAATTGCTGCTGTTGCACTTTGAAAGATCTACCCTATGCCCAGGAGGCTTTTGACCTGATTACAGAGGTCTATTATTCATCCTGGTGTTATGGTAGTTGCTCCTGTTGGGGCCTTATGCATATCACACATTACAGTCAGCAGCATGGTGCTCCTGCTGATGTGTGTAGGTGTGGGAAACACCCAGGTGTGGGCAGGACCACACAGAGATCTCGGAATCACATCCCCTGGAGATCAGCATGCCTACCCCACACATGGCATGGTGCTGAGATGTCATGCAAGGAGAGGGCAGGAACACGGCATGGGGTGCCTGGGGGATAGCACACACAACACGTAGGTGGCATAGTACACATGCCCAGACTCACACCCACACATGCAGGCGGCGGTGGCAACAGGTAGTAGCGGACCCACTGACCACAGCAGCAGGAGCACCCTGCTGCTGACTGCGATGGGTGATATGCATAAGGCCCCGACCAGAGATATATGTTCCCTAATGGTCCCAACCATTGCATTTCCCCCAGGTGGAGGACCTACGGAAAAAGGGATGGGAGATATGGCTACACTGCCCCCACTATCTTGCCCGCCTCCCACAGAGGGCGATGGGGCAACGTGGCGGTGAGTGTTGCAGCCTCTGCAACACACAACAGCATGTCCCAGTGGCCCAGCAGCCTGTGGGAGCACATACTATGTTTCTGCGATGTGGCAAATGCATGATGGGGTCCTAATGTTTGGTTTCCCTCACAGAGGATGCAGATGCTGGCGAGGTCCCATCAACATCAGGGCTCCCCCTCACCAAGCCGCACAGCAATGGGCCAGACGGCTGGGGCGGAGGAGGAGGAAGAAGCCCATGAAGAGGACATGAAGGGGCCGGAGGATGGGGTGGGGTGGGAGGGAGGGGAGGGGGAGGGTGTGTCTGAGACGACGGGGGGGGGGGGGGTTGGAGGAGGGTGAGGAGAGTGGGGATGGGGCGAGGGTGAGTGTGGTGGGGAAGAGTTTGGGGGGAGGAGGGTGTGGAGAGCAGGGAGGGTGGGCCTGTGGGTGGGAGGGGCCACAGGACAGCACAGGGCACCGGGGGTCCCTGTCACCTGCCCCATGGGTGTGGCGATGGTGCCCATCTGGGTATAGCAACATCACCCATTGCCACAGACAGGTCCCACGCAGATGCCACCACACAGGTGGTGGGCACATGGTGTGGGTGTGGTGGCAAGTGCATCTGGTACCTGGCTGTGGCAATGGGTACCTTGCTGCAAAGCCAGCGGGACCAGGACCGCACCATCAGGCGGATGGCAGGCGCCATTGAGCGGATGGCTGCGGAGATGCGCATCCAGCGTGCGCCACGCATGGGCAGAGCATCTCCACAACCATCCACCCATGGCTGGCCCTGGAGTGTGTGAGGCCCACAGTGCCGCATCACACACGAGCCCTGTGCTGTCCTGTCACCCGGGACCCAACATGTGGGCATATGTAAATAGGCCACATTGTGTGCAGAGTGTAAATATATGTTTGGTAATACATCACAATGGTCAAGTATCGCTTACAGACAGGCTGTTGACGTGAGCATGAGACATGTGCGCACATCCCCGTGTGTATGTGTGGTAGACATAGGTAACATACATGGACCATGTCCACCATCAGGTGTGGGGGATGGACATGTGTGCAGGTGTCTGTGTCCCCTGGTGCCCCTGTGATGTACCCATGTGCTGGGCTGTCCAGCAGCCATGGTCACATGCATGGTGGCATTGATTTGCAGGCCGCATATGTGATGCAGCGTAATCGGAGGATGATGATGGGAAAGGCTAGCAGTAGGTATGAGGCAGGAAGGATAGGAGAGGCTGCCGTAACCATGAGCAGGACAGGGTGGTAGCTTGTGAAGCTCAGACAGGTGGATGGCTGTCTGGAGGAGGAGCAGTAGCTCTCAACAAGTGCTGGAGGAGACTAAACAACTGACTGCAGCTAGGTACCTTTGGCTGCCCTGTGTGCTCCCTACGCATCTGTGGCTATTATGCCACATAGACCTTGGGGTGGGTCAGAGAGAATGGTCACACATGTAGATCGAATAATGGGGAGGATATGCGGTGTGAGTGAGTGACAAATCCTCACAACGTAAATGAACCACCATACACATATTGCAGGTAGATGGGGGAGGTAGGTTATAACCCCATGCACAGGTATAAGTGTGTACACATGGCATGGTGCAGGGCACACAGGGCATGGCAGAACCTATGTGTGCTGATTGGTGGTAGTGCAGACCCCCCACCCCCCAGGGAATTGGGATGGCACATGTGACCGGGGTGACCACATAGGGGACAGGGTGTTCATGGAAGCACAGTGGCAAACACTGGACACGTGCACATAGGTAGAAGCAAGTTTAGCAATCTTTATTCCCACATATATGCCCCACACTCAAGACCTGCATGGCCGCCCACGTCCACGGTGACCACAGCCCTACCCACCCCTTTGTGCCGGTGCTGCCTCTGGAGCTGGTGATGGCTGCTGGCGATGACCCGCCATGGCCTCCAGGGCATCGGCCACCTGAGATATCCCCACCACCATAGCCTCTGCTGTGCCACGCAGCAGGCTGATCTCCTCCCTGACGAGTGCATGTGGATAAGACACAGTGTGACGTGTGAGACATGTGTTACACCTCCCACTGTGAGGCATGCATATGTCTGGCGTATCCCACGAGAAAAGTCCACAGATCAATCATGCAAGCGAAGAATAGCAACACAGTACCGTGTTTCAAGTCTGAGAATCCCACGATCCGTCCTCAGGCCGGGAGATGAGCCTGAGGTAGGATCATGGGATTCTCAGATTTGACACATGATACTTTGTCGCTATTCATCGCTTGCATGATTGATCTGTGGACTGGTTTCCTGAGATATGATGGATAACATGGGGAATCATGCCAAGCAGATATATATCCGGAGGGAGCTGTTTGCCTTAGACCTGATGGACAGTACAAATGAATAGGACTATATAAGCTAAGTACTATTACCCAGAAAGATGGGTCTGCAGAATTAAGATGTCTAATTGATATGGAATAGGGGTTTACTGATGTACGTCTCCTTGGGGTTTACGGAGATGAATATTGAGTGGGTGTATGAACTCATTAAAATGAGTTAAACAGACTACACTTGCTACAAGAGGGAGGATCTCTCACGGCAAATAGTCCAACAAAACATACACAAACTACGTGCTATATTGGGGAGCATATTGGATATCATTAAGATTGTTGTTTATACTCCCAGCAGGTTTTTGGTCTATTCAGTTACCTACCTTCAGCATCCTGTCGTGATGAGGCAGTATGGGCCCGCAGCTCCGCCAGTATCACATCCATGCTGGTGGGTGGGGTGCCTGATGGCCTCGGTACTTGTACTGTGTGCTGGCTCCCCATGGTCTCTGGGCTCTCCCCAGCCACTATGCTGTTGCTGGTGCTCCCCACTGGCGTGGCGACATCCGCTGACCTGTCCTCCGCCTCCTGCAGCACATTAGTCCCTGGGGTCTGAGCACCGTGGCGTCCAGCAAACTCAGTGACCTCTGGTCCCTCCTCAGCCTCTGGCTCTGCCACATCCTCCTTCTTGCCTGCCTTCATGGCCTGGATGTCACCTAGGGGGTGGAACAAGATACATAGTAAATATGGGTTTTACCAGAACACATATGTACAGCTGTATGTTACATCCCCACAAACAGCAATGTGTGGTCCGCCTTAACTGCTGTCACTGCGCCTACAATGGGGTCAACACCTGTGCCACCAGTGTGGTGTACCTGGCAGGAGCACGCCTTTGCGCTGGTGGCACTGTGACACATATGATTGTTGGTTTGGGGGGATGGGGTGGCGAGTGCCAGGGCCACTGTGTGTGTGTCCTGGGATGAGAGCTCAGCGCTACATATGGCTGGGGTGTGTACGGGAGCCGTCAATGTGACTGGGGCCTGTCATAGTGTGTGTGAGCAATAGGTATGCATTGGGGTGTGTGGTATGCATGGTAGGTGTTGCTGCAGGCATGCCAGTCAGCCAGACGTGTGTGGGGACTGCCGCATTGGTGGCCACTGTGGGGTGTGGGTGGACATCTATCCAGTGCTCTGCAGTATTTGGTGGAATGTTGCAGGGGATGGGGGGTGATGCTGTGCATGAGGCTGCACTGTGCGTAGGGGTCATGGGAATGTGTCTGTGACACTGCGGTGCCTGTATCAGAGCTGACCCTGGATGGTGGTGGTGTTGGGGTAGGTGCATATCTTATAGGGGTCATTAGGGCTGGAGATGGGGACCTGACATAAAGTGGTGAGGGGGTGTCCACATTGTGCGGGGGCGTGTATCTGCACATTGGGCCATGTGTTGTGTGGCCTGGGGTGGTCTGCACTGTGACTGACTGACTGGGGTCGCACATATGCTGGTGCTGGTGGCACAGGTTGAGAGGGTCATGTTGTGTGGGCAGGTGATGCATTATAACGTCCAACGGCATGGATCAAAGCAGCAAAAAAAGAAATAAACCAGCAAATATCCCACATCATAAACCAGTCACTAAGTCAAGGAATAATGCCTGCCCAACTGAAGCAATCAATAATAAGACCAATACTAAAGAACAACTCGCTCAATAAGGAAGATCCGACATCATACCGCCCCATCTCCGGCATCTCATTCCTCGCAAAGATCATTGAAAAAGCAGTACTCATACAACTTCAAGAACACCTTGATGACTGTGATACCCTAGATGCGCAGCAATATGGGTTCAGAAGAAATCATGGAGTTGAGACTCTTTTGATAGCGCTAATGAACAATCTCCTCGAAGGCCTAGAAGACAAAAAGAAAATGTTTATACTCATTTTCATTGACATCTCTGCCGCCTTTGACACTGTACACCATGGGATCCTCCTCAATAAATTGGAATCTATAGGAGTAATGGGAACCCCCCTCAAATGGTTCTCCTCTTACATAACGAACAGAAGGCCACAGGTACAATTCAACGGGGAGAAAGCTGAACCGTTCTCTCAAACACAGGGCATACCCCAGGGTTCAGCCCTATCGGCATTACTGTTCAACGTTTACATGCAACCCCTCTGTGACATCTTCAAAAAGCATAATATTAAATACCACATCTATGCAGATGATATTATGCTGTACACGCAACTAGATACCGAGGACCCTCATTATACTCCGCTCGAAAATTGTCTGGAGGAGATGTTAAGATGGCTACAAAACAACAACATGACAATTAACCATAAGAAAACAGAAGTCATGTATATATCCAGCAAACCAAACTTCAACCCCCCTCCCACAATCACTCTCTGCAACAACACGTATAGCACGAAGAAGGAAATCAAATATCTCGGAGTAACACTCGACTACAACCTGAAAATGGAGACACACCTACGCAAAACGAATAAAGCCATCTTCCATAAACTTAGAGTGATACAACCACTAAGGAAAATACTTGAGCCCAGTGATTTTCGGTCAGTAGCACAAGCCCTCATAATGCCACACCTAGACTACTGTAATGCCATCCTTCAAGGTCTGCCTAAAAAATCACTAAATATACTTCAGATGGCCCAAAACGTGACGGCCAGGATCATAATGGGAGCAGGCATTACTGAACACATTACCCCCATCCTGATAGAACTACATTGGCTCCCAATTGCAGCTAGGATACAATACAAGATGTTAGTGACCACCTTCAAACTAATAAACAACATATCCCCATCATTCCTATCATCACTTATCAGCACGCAACCTACAAATAGGGACAGAAGAACTATCAACTCGGGCAACCTACAAGTCCCCACCAACTTCAGAACAGTGAAAACAAGTACGAGTCGTAGAGCGTTCTCATTCTCTGCACCAACTATTTGGAATCACCTCCCGTGTGAGCTGCGTTTAACCAAGGACATCACCAAATTCAGGAAGGAGCTAAAAACTCACCTATTCCGATGTCATTACAATCAGCTATGACCATCAACTGAGAGAGTATTCAAAACTGCTATATGTATAATTATGTAAATATGTATATATAGATGTAAGAATGTATAAGTCACCCCCTAAGACGCTAACCATGTGTGCTGTGACCCCAGTTCTTTGTTCATACCACCCCCCCCCCCCCAGTCTTGATTGACAATCCCCGAACATAAATCAAACCGCTGCTGATCGCTGGAAGTAGCGGTATATAAATGTGCAGTAAATAAATAAATAAATAAAATAAACATAACATGGGGACAGACATTGTGACATGACATATCCCGTACAGGTTGCTCTACAGTATACAAACTACCTCAAGGTGTCAGACACGTATCAACGTACACATCAGCCTCCCACGGCACAACACAGGATCAAGGCAAACTCATTAAGCTGCACTGAGCCATATCATGTCGTACAAGGTCACATTGGTAACAGACCTATGTGTTCCTCAGCCATGCAGCCACACATACGGAGAGGCTTAGCACCTCTGCTAACACCACAACAGTGTGTTAACTCACAATATGCTCAGAGTGACATCAGTCCATGAGTAACCACCTCAGTACTGGGGCATGCATGCTGGCCCACACCACACCCCCACTGTTGGTAGTTGACATCCATGCTTAATGAGTTTGCCTTGATCCTGTGTTGTGCCGTGGGAGGCTGATGTGTACGTTGATACGTGTCTGACACCTTGAGATAGTTTGTATACTGTATAGTTTGTATAGTTGTATAGTTTGTATACTGTATGTATACTGAATGGGTCCTACCCAGGGCACAGGGCAGTGGGAACAGGCAGCAGCAGGCAGTCAGAACAAGCAGCACCAGCAACAGATGATGATGCAGGACAACAAATGTCACACACATGGACTATGGCTGTCCACAGCGGCACCTACAGCAGGTGTTTTGCCAAACAGCATCTTCACGGAAGTGTACATGCAACACACTGAAAACCTGGGACACTGAGACAGATAGGTGCAGGCTGTTTCCAGCTCATGGTGATAGCATGTGTGGGGCAAGATGAGAGCCTTTACCATGGCCAGGACACAGCCTTGAACATATCTACCTCAGGGGTGATGATATGCAGCGTGTTTCATGTAGAGCTCCCTGTGGATGCTGTTTCCCTAGGCACCTGATGTTGGGTCCTCCGTGCACAGCCATTGTGGTGGGGATAGTGTTTGCTTTTGCCTGCCTCATTGTGTGCTGCCTCTTTCTGCCACGGTATACTGAGTGCTGCTGTGTGTTTCAACAGCCTTCTGACCTAGGTAGGCCCTTTTCAACATGCTAATCTCCAAAAGTAGTGGCGATGTGTGTGTTATGTTGCATGTTCCGGTACAGAGGTTGTCAGAGCCATTGATGGCAGCCTGAGCCTATGTTGAGGTAAAACACCATTGTGTTGTTCTCTGAGGTGCACGTGCTCTCAGAACATATTTGTGGGAGTTTGTCAGAGGGCTGCTGTCCTCTGTTACCTGTTGTACATGTAACTACCTGCTTTTGTATGGTGCAGGTTGTCTGAGGTGGGCTGTTCCTCTTTCCCTTTTTGGATGTTCCTCTGTAATTTGATACCCCTTCCTGTGGCAAATGGACGTCCCCGCCAGACAGTACATAAGAACATAAGATATGCCATACTGGGTCAGACCAAGGTCCATCAAACCCAGTATTCTGTTTCCAACAGTGGCCAATCTAGGTCATATGTACCTAGCAGTTTCCCCAAGGGACACAGGTTCCACAATGCTTGTATTGGTTCAAGCATTGATATCCTGGGTCCCTTCTTAATAATGGTTTATGGACCTTTCCTCCAGGAACTTGTCCAAACCTTTTTTAAACCCAGCTACACTAACAGCCTTTACTACATCCTCCGGTAACAAATTCCAGAATTTGATTACACGTTGAGTGAAAAAAATATTTTCTTTTATTAGTCTTAAATAGTTTACCCTGTAGCTTCATTGCATGTCCCCTAGTCTTTCTATATCCTGATAAGGTAAACAATCGATCTACGTTTACCCGTTCCACTCCGTTCATTAATTTATAGACTTCTATCATATCTCCCCTCAGCCGTCTCTTTTCCAGGTTAAAGAGCCCTAACCTTTTTAGCCTTTCTTCATAGGAGTATCCTTCCATCCCCTTTACCATTTTGGTGGTTCTTCTCTGAACCTTTTCTAAAATCGCTATATCCTTTTTAAGATACGGTGACCAGAATTGCACATAATATTCAAGGTGCGGTCTCACCATGGAACGATATAGAGGCATTATAATATCTTTTGTTTTATTTTCCATTCCTTTCCTTATCATACCTAGCATTCTATTTGCTCTCTTGGCCGCCGCTGCACACTGGGCCGAGGGTTTTAACACGGTATCCACAATGATGCCTAAATCTTTTTCCTGGGTGGTGGTTCCTAATGTGGAACCTTGCATCGTGTAACCATAGTTTGGGTTGTTCTTCCCTAGGTGCATAACCTTGCACTTGTCCACATTAAATTTCATCTGCCATTTGGATGCCCAGTCTTCCAATTTATCAAGATCCTCTTGCAATTTTCCACAATCCTCTTGGGTTTTAACAACTTTAAATAGTTTTGTGTCATCTGCAAATTTGATAACCTCACTCGTTATTCCACTTTCCAGGTCATTTATGAATATGTCAAAAAGCAGCGGACCCAGCACAGATTCCTGGGGTACACCACTATTCACCTTTCTCCATTGGGAAAATTGGCCATTTAGCCCTACCCTCTGCTTTCTATCTTTTAACCAGTTCCTGATCCACAATAGTACACTGCCTCCTATCCCATGACTCTTTAGTTTTGCCAAAAGTCTCTGATGAGGGACCTTGTCAAAGGCTTTCTGAAAGTCCAGATACACAATATCAACCGACTCACCTTTGTCCACCTGATTATTTACTCCTTCAAAAAAACATAACAGATTAGTAAGACAAGATCTTCCTTGTCTAAAGCCATGTTGGCTGTCTCCCATTAGGTCATGACTATCTACATGCTGAGTAATTTTATTCTTTATGATGGTTTCTACCATTTTTCCCGGTACTGATGTCAGGCTCACCAGTCTGTAGTTTCCCGGATCAACCCTGGTCAGATATGCATAAATGGGCATACACACATGGTACACGACGAGGGTTTGGTGTAGGCGAGGTGCAGAGCAGGCAAGTGAGGTTTACAGTAGGTGAGGGGTGCAGCAGGTAAGATGAGGAACAGGCGAGAGGCAGAGTAGGTGAGGTAAGGAGCAGGCGGAGGGTGGAGTAGGGGAGGTGAGGAGCAGGTGGGAGCTAACCCTCTGTCTCTGGTTTGTTTTTTTTCTGTGATGGCTGGCTTTATCGTTGCTGCATGTGCGGCGGGGGATGTTCAGGCATCGCGGTTGACTAACGAGGGTGTCGATGGGGATGAGGCACAGGGCATGGGTGCAGTCCCGCTGCAACACAGACCTGCAGCTGTGGGGGCAATGCAAGCCGGGGCTGTGCCGGCACGTTACAGGAGGCGTGCCGAGCTGCAGCCTTGACAGCCTCACCTCTACAGGCCCAGAGCCCAGCTCCAGGACATGCATGACGACCAGGTCATCTCTCTATACCGTATGAGCACACGAGCTATTAGGGAGCTCTTTGAGGATCTAAGGCCTGACCTCAAGCCCCTGACTGGTCGGTCACATGCCATACCGGGTTTGGTCAAGCTCCTGGCTGCCCTACATTTCTTTGCCTCTGGCTGCTTCCAGTCATCTGTGGCCTCAGTGGGTGGCATGAGCCGGTCCACCTTCTCCCGCTATCTCCACCAGGTACTGTGGGCCATGGTCAGCCGGGTGGGGAATTACATTGCAATTCCCAACAGTAGGCAACAGTGGGGGACCCTGAACCAGGCCTTTGAGGAGGTTGCCGGGATACCACACGTAATGGGAGCTATTGATTGCACACATGTTGCCCAGGTCACGCCCAGAGACAGGGAGGCAGTGTTCTGCAACCGTAAACACTACCATTCCCTGAATGTTCAGGTTGTATGTGATGCAAATATGGCTATTCTGAATGTGGTCCCTAGGTTTGCAGGGTCCACCCATGACTCCTATATCCTGCATCACTCAGCAGTATCTGGACAATTTGAGGCCAGACAATATGAGGACTCTTTACTTTTGGGTGGGTATTTCTCATCTCTGACATGCACATGGTGTTCCTCTGCATAACCACAAGCACACATGTCTGTGTTTGTGGTGTGTCCCTAAGAACATAAGAACATAAGATATGCCATACTGGGTCAGACCAAGGTCCATCAAGCCCAGTATCCTGTTTCCAACAGTGGCCAATCTAGGTCATACGTACTGTCATCAACCCCCCCTGGTGGCCAGTGGCTGTAAGGGTAGGTTGAGCATATTATTATTTTCTGGGAGTAGAGGGCTCTTTTAAGGCCAAGGGTATCTTGGTCTTTGTAGTCCTGCTCCTTATGTGAATAAATTGTGTATTCCAAGTAGAGGGTAATTAAGGCTTTTATTTCCCTTTTAACGCAAAAGGTTCGCTGAGATACAGAAATACAGAAAGTCCTTCTTTTCAGGCTTCCACCACAACATAAGCAAAGAGGTAAACTGTTACAAACTTCACAGTTGCTTGTAGGATTTAACCCAGGATTCTTTCAAACTTTAGAGCAAAACAAAGGAGTGAACATTCCTCTTTCATTCAGCACAAACATAAGTATTTTCTTTTTTTTTCTTTTTTTTTTTTTATTTATAAATTTCACATTACATTCAAGAATACATCTTGAAATGGAAACTGAGAAGGGTATGGAACAATATAATAGACAAAGTTTCATTTATACATAGGCAAACAAACCCCAACAACCCTACCCACTCTAGCCCACAATAAGAAAAAAAAAGGGGGAGAATACCAAAGAAAGGAAATATACACAATTAACAGTTTCAACAAGAAATAATAGGCGTGCTAAACAGTCCTCGGCTCTTGTTTCAGGCAGTGATCTGTCCTCCCCTGGCTCGGTACGAGCTCAGAAGGTGCCTCGTCAAGAGCTTGGCGTGGAAGGGAGGTCGATGGAGGGGTTTGAGTCGTCGGACTCCCCTGTGGTGCAGTGCCTGCCTGTTGAATGCAGGGAGACTGTTAGTCCTTCCCCAGAGCAACGTCAGAGGTCGTAGGTCGTAAGAGAGATCGTGGATGAAGGGGCCGGCCTAGAGTCGGGGCCAGTTACATCGACCCCTGTCTCGGGCAGATCATTACCATCTGGCGGAGTGGGAAATTTTATCTCTCCGTCTCCTATGGTGCCCCCGGAGGTGGTTACGCTGGACACAATTTGGGCCGCTATTATGCAACTCCGTGAAGAGATGGTGCCACGGATCTCTGGACTGGCTTCACAGGTTCATAATGCTGAACAGGTTATTCAAGAGCATGCAGTTAAAATAACTAATTTTCAGAAGGTAGCTGCTGATTTTCAGGAAAGCTCCGTGCTTTTTGAAAAGGAGGTGGATACCTAGCAGAATATGTCAAAAAGCAGCGGACCCGGAGGCGGGCAGAGAGACACCGGAGGATTTGGAGCAGGTCATCAGCTCCTGGACTGCCGTGGCTGAAGTGTGCTGGAAGATCTGGCAGGTGGCCCCGGGACACCCCCATACCTGGCGGGGACTTGTTTCCCTTTAAACAGCTCCTCTCTGCAGCAGTGATCGAGGCAGGCAGAGAGACGCCAGAGGATTTGGAGCAGGTCATCAGCTCCTGGACTGCCGTGGCTGGAGTGTGCTGGAAGATCGGGCAGGCAGCCCCGGGACACCCCCATACCTGGCGGGGACTTGTTTCCCTTTAAACAGCTCCTCTCTGCAGCAGTGATCGAGGCGGGCAGAGAGACGCCGGAGGATTTGGAGCAGGTCATCAGCTCCTGGACTGCCGTGGCTGGAGTGTGCTGGAAGATCGGGAAGGCGGCCCCGGGACACACTCATACCCGCTGTGTCCTTTTGGTTTCTGTGTATATATTTCGTGTTACTCCTTGACCGCGGAGCGTGTCCGCGGAGCGTGGCTCAAAGGGGCGTGGTCAAAGGGGCAGACACACCCCTTTGAGGCCCCTTCGGCGACACAGAGGCGTTTGTTTTCCTTTTCGTTTGCTTTTCCTTTTCTTGTCTTAATACAATATGGGAAAACGGAAAGCGAAGGATGCATCTAAGGATCTTGAGACCGCTTCTGGGGATAAACCGATCGGTCCCTTGGATAGACACTTCGTGCCTATTCCTATTGCGCAGTCCTCTCCAGATGGGGTCTCCCTAAATTCTAGCGGGAGATCCCCTCCCCCATTACCTGTGCCTTTGCATTTGCCTGGGATACCCGTGGAGTCTCCGGAAACAGCAAGTACAAAAGTTCCTATAGTGTTTCCTATACCTGTACAATCTGTTTCTCTTAACAGTATAACTGAGGTTTCACCTGGGCCCTCAGATGGTGAGATTACATTGAAAGATATTTGGTCTGCCTTGCTTGCTATTGACAAGAAAATGTCTTCAACTTTAAATGCTCTTTGTACCTTCTCTCAAGAAGCTGTTGTTTCTTTTCAGCAGCTTGATGAGAGAGTCAGCTCTGTCGATAAGGCTGTTGCTAAAATTAGTTCTCAGGTCCCTTCACTTGTTGCTGCTCATACAGATAGGTTTAAGGATTCCTTGGTGTTATACTCCCGAGTGGAGGCCCTTGAGAACTCATCTTGCTCTTGTAACCTTAGATTTTTGAATTTTCCGCAGACTCCCTTATTAGCACCTAGAATATTACTGGAGAAATATTTTAAGGAAGTATTAGAGATACAGGAGCCTGTTGTAATTTCGCAAACTTATTACCTTCTTTCTAGTACTAAAAAGGTTAATCCCACTGAGGGTGCCCTTGACGAAATTGTCCCTACTATTTCGAATTTAACTGCTTTTCTGGAAGACTCTACGGATAATATTCTTTCTCGTTCTACTCTACTGGTTACATTTGCCTCTGTCGAAGTTAAGCAGCGTATCTTGCGTGCCTTTTTCAAAGTAAAGTCTGCCATATTTTGTGGTCAGACTATAAACATATTTCCTGATGTTTCCCGCGAGACTCAGCTCCGGCAGAGGCAATTTTTGGCATTAAAACCCAAGGTTTTGGCAATTGGAGCTACTTTTTTTTTACGTTTCCCATGTAAGTGTGTTGTTAATTTTGAGGAAGCCACATATATCTTTATGGATGTAACTCAGTTAGAGAAATTTGTTACTGATCGCTCAGGTACAGTGGTTGGGGATAATGCTGGTTGATAGATAGATATTCTCCGATATTGTAGGCCTTTGGCCTTGTTTTCTGATTTATTTTTATTGTTTTCCTGTTAATTTCTGACCGTATTCCGGGATGTGGACTTTATCATTGCTATTTTTTTCTTTGTTCTTATTACCTTATTGTACATTGTACTGTGATTTTCTTTTGTTAATTTGGTGTAATTTTCATCAAAATCAAATTAAAAAAAAAAAAAAAAAGCAGCGGAACCAGCACAGATCCCTGGGGTACACCACTATTCACCTTTCTCCATTGGGAAAATTGGCCATTTAGCCCTACCCTCTGCTTTCTTTCTTTTAACCAGTTCCTGATCCACAATAGTACACTGCCTCCTATCCCATGACTCTTTAGTTTTGCCAAAAGTCTCTGATGAGGGACCTTGTCAAAGGCTTTCTGAAAGTCCAGATACACTATATCAACTGACTCACCGTTGTCCATCTGTTTATTCACACCTTCAAAAAAACATAACAGATTAGTAAGACAAGATCTTCCTTGTCTAAAGCCATGTTGGCTGTCTCCCATTAGGCCATGACTATTTACATGCTGAGTAATTTTATTCTTTATGATGGTTTCTACCATTTTTCCTGGTACTGATGTCAGGCTCACCGGTCTGTAGTTTCCCAAATCACCCCTGGAACCCTTTTTAAAAGTTGGTGTTACATTGGCGATCCTCCAATCTTCAGGTATTACAGATGATTTTAATGATAGTTCACAGATTACTAATAGCAGGTCTGCAGTCTCATATTTCAGTTCTTTCAACACCCTTGGATGTATACCATCTGGCCCAGGTGATTTGCTACTCTTCAGTTTATCTAATAGTTGTAATACATCTTCCCGATGTATCAATATTTCCTTCAATTCTTCCACACCTTTAAATACCACTTCAGTCATGGGTAACAACCGCTAATCATCATACGTGTACCATTCACCCACAAAAGCACATGCAACATCCAAATGAGTTAGAGTACTGTACATAATATCGAGTTAACTTGTACATAGTTTTCCCGGTTTATCCCATGTTTAATTTCCTGTTCATTGTACATAGTTTTCCAGGTTTATCCCATGTTTAATTTCCTGTTCATTGTAAACTCAATGTTGCTTGTATGCATTGTAGTATGTTTTTGTTCGATGTACACCGCGCTGATTATAATAGCACGGTATAGAAGAAATGTAAAAAAAAAAAAAAATAAAAAAATAAATAAATAAATACATCTTCCTCAGTAAAGACCAAAGCAAAGAATTGATTCAGTCTCTCTGCTATCGCCTTGTTGCCTCTTAGTGCCCCTTTAACTCATCTATCATCTAATGGACCAACTGACTCTCACAGGATTTTTGCTACGAATGTACTTGAAAAGGTCTTTATTTCGCGTTTTTGCTTCCGCAGCAAGCTTCTTCTCAAATTCTCCCTTTGCCTGCCTTATCAATGCCTTGCATTTGACTTGCCAGTGCTTGTGCTGTTTCCAGGTTTCATCATTTGGCTCTTTTTTCCATTTCCTGAAAGATGCTTTTTTGGCAACAACAGCCTCTCTGACCTCACCTTTAAACCATGCTGGCAATTTATTTGGATTTCCTTCCTCTTTTCTTAAAGCATGGATTACAGCTGGTCTGGGCTTCCAAGATAGTATTTTTCAACAACACCCAAGATTGATGTCAGTCTTTAACCTTTGCAACTGCTCCTTTTAGTTTTTTCTTAACTATTTTCCTCATTTTATCATAGTCTCCCTTTCGAAAGTTGAAAGGTAGTACTGTGGATTTCCTTACTATCCCTCCTCCACTAATTAAATCAAATGCGATCATGCTATGATCACCATTGCCAAGTGGCCCCAATACCCTTATCTCTTGCACTAATTGTTGTTTTTGTGTGTCATCTGTGTGTGTGTTTTGGGGGTGGGGGGGGTAGTTTGCTTCCAGGTCTTCTTTGCTGCGGTGCTTTGTGTTGGTGGCACATTCACCTCTGACATTTCTGGGCATCTCACATTTGGTGATTTCTGTTGGCACAGTACAAAACACATGTACAGTATGCTTCCTGTATATCAACAGTGTAGTGTTGTTTCTGCCATCCTTTCTGGGCAACTCAAGTACCTCTTCCTATCCCACCTGCTGTGTGTGGACAGTATCATGGCCCTCACATGCTTGCACAGGGTGCATTGCCATGTGTGTGGCTTATGTGTTTGCAACCGGTGCTACTACCTTTCAGCTACAGGTGTTTGGGCATGTGTTTGGTGTGGTTACAGGTCATGTAGATTGCACTCCTTACCCCTCCCCCGTGATCCATCTCTCACACCTCCAAACGCTGCCGCATGGATATTGGGTGTCATCATGTGATATCAAATGTTTCTGTTAGACTTGTATGTGCTGTTGGTTTGCACGTACATGCTTGTGTGCATGTGTGTGGACATCAGCTCCTGCTTTAATGTTCCAAATGTCTTTCTGCAGGTGATGCAGGATATGGGTGTCATCCCTGGTTGCTGACCCCTTTGTGTCTACCATGGACACCTGTAGATATTAGGTACAATGAGGCCCATGCCTCCAGCCACTCAGTCATCGAGTGCACCCTTGGCGTTTTGAAAAGTCGCTTCAGGTGTCTGGATAGGACCGACGGAGCCTTACAATACAAACCCATGACTGTGGCTCAGATCATTCTGGCCTGTTGCATCCTGCACAACATTGCTCTCAGGCACGATATCCCAGTCGAAATTAATGATGATCTGGAAGATGGTCCTACGTGCTGTCCTGCACATGGCCGTGGTGACACACGTGAGGGCACGGCAGCCATGCACCAGCTGATTAAGGAGCTCTTCTCATGTAAGTACTGAATATGTTGTAATAAACATTTGGGAATATATGTACTACTACTACTTCTGCACATTTGTATAGCGCTACCAGTTCTACACAGCCCAACACAGACATATAGGGGGCATTCCCTGCCCATCAGAGCTTACAGATGTAGTCAAACACAAACACAGGAGGTGTGTGCAGGGGAAAACAGCAGGTGGATGGGGATCAGGTGAGTCCACATTCTTTGGCATAGGTGTGTGGGTTACCTTTCACACAGGGTTGGCAAATGGTTAGAGAGGGTGGCTGCCATACAGACACAGGTAGTTTGTTCCAGCCATAGGGTGCACCAAGGTAACAGGAGTGGGGTGTGGGGTTAACAGTAGGATAGCGGGATGTAGATGGGACCAGTTGCCTAGACGTGTAGATGTCACGATGGGGGTTATACGCAGATTGATTAACTTACATACACTGATGCACAGGGACTGTGTGTAACATGTTTCTGTACAGCGCTGCATACGACTGGTCACACTATCTACATGCTCAGTAGTAGTAGTATTAGTAATAGTTGAGGTACGTGAGGAAAGGTACTGCGGAGACACAGAGTGACTGGTGTTCTAGCTCAGCGGGGGAAACTTGACCGGCATGCAGAGACACATTGGGAGCCAGTGAGGTGAACTGACAGGAGGGGTACTATGCCCATGACGAGGGTGGCAGACAATTAGCCATGCAGCGGAGTGCTGCATAGATTGAGGCGGACAGAGATGATTCAAGGGGATACCAGCAAGGAGTAGGTTACAGTATTCCAAACGGGAGGTGCATTACCGGTTTAGTTCTGTGTTCAGGGAGGATGGGGGGATGTTGCTGATGTTATCTAGAAAGACACCGCGGCCCTTAGCTACACGATAGGCATGTGTGGAGAAGGTGAGATTGGAGTGAGAGACTACCCCTACATTGCGGACCAGGGTGATAGGAAGGTGTAGCAACCTATACACAGAACCTGAGAGTGGAGGAGCGGTTTGAGAGCAGAGATAAGATGTTGAGTCTTGGCCATGTTCCATTACAGGCAGCAGGGAGACATGCAGCCAGCATTGTCAGACAGGCAAGAGGAGATCAGGGTCTGGATTGCCAGAGAGTGGTCAGGAGTGGTGAGATATATTTGGCACTCATCAGCATACAGCTGGTAATGAAGGCCAGGGGAAGAAATAGCCGCACCAAGGACATGGGTATAGAGATAGAAATGAAGCAGAGCCAAGACATATCCCTGTGGTACAGCAACTGGCAGCAGGGTCGCAGCCACCAAAACACACACTTAAGGTGCGATGGGTGAGATATGAGGGGACACAGGATAGTACAGAGGCCTTAGGGACAAATGAGGACAGGATATTGAGGTGAAGGTTGTGGTTAATGGTGTCGAGGGCAGCAGAGAGGTGAGGAAGGGGGCAAACAGAGTTCACGCCCTTGTCTTTTACCAGGGACATGTCAGTGGAGACTTTGGCAAGAGGCAATTGGGTACAGTGTAACGGACAAAAGCCAGACTGTAAAGGATCTAGGGAGGCATGGGAGGTGAGGAAGTGAAGGTGCTGTGTGAGTTGCACAGCTCCAACATGACATATGTATGTTTTTCTTGTGTTTATCAATCCCCAGGATATGCTTTGTGGCATTCCTGGTGCTGTGGTGCAGTGGCAGCTGTCTGTACTTCAATCAACGTGCAGTAGACTGGGGTAGGTGGACATACAGGTAAATGGTCTGTGGGAATAATCAGGCACAGCACATATCTGCGGTTATCCGTCCAATGCACATTTGTTGTTGTTCACCTCTTTGGCCTGCACCCCCATACCCCATATGTTGATGTTGGCACACATATGCACATGTGTTCCTGCCCAGTTCATCTTCTCCAGCACTTTTTCTGGGACACATCCAACAGAGCTGCATGTGTCTGCAGGTCCAGGGTGTTCTGCTGGTGGGCCGCGCATAGACCCTTCTGTGACATTGTAGAATCAGCCAACAGCAGGGTAACATGGTATTTGCAAAAGCTTTATCTCCACTCATCTCCAGTTGTGCACAGACAGGCCGTATGCTACTGGTGGCATGCTCACCTTATCATACTGTGTGTGTGTGTGTTTTTGGCATGGCTGTGTGATGCTACAGTGTGCAAGCAGTTTGCATTATCATGTGGTGGGTGGGGTCTTTACACCTGTGAGGCGGCGGTGACTGTGCTATCTCTACCTTACTGGTGTTGACCTTCTGAACATTGTGCGCATGTGTTTTGTGTTATGAAATGACCTATGTCTTGTGTGCTGACAGACCACTGCACATCATCATTTCTGTATTACAGATGGCGCCATAATTTGGACATGCGGCAACGGTGGCTGGACATGGGGACATGGTGTTTCTACACATTTGGCTGACATCTTCTGTCTTAACTATAACATATTGTGGCCTTTGCCTGCCTCAGACAGTCCCTAGGAGATTCTTGCTGCAGACACACAGTAGGTTACACCTTGTATCTTTTTGTATTAACATCAGCCTTTATGTATTGTTGTTTGTTTCATGGACCTTTCCTGTGGGGTCTCTGTGCACCAATGCTGATGGACATGAGGTGGAGCTGTGAAACGCCTGTGTACCATGAGCATGGACATGACCATATCCATATGACACCCCTTCTGTGTTTCCATTTCCAAATGTCCCCAACATGCACTGTGTTCTGTGTTGTGATCATGTAATGTTTGCATGTGGGACGTTTCATTATATACATATTGATATCTGACTCCCTGCAATGTGCCCTGATGTGGTGTGCAGCATACTATAACAGTGTTTCTCCTTCTTCTGACACAGGGCAGAGGACACACACAGCACATCTACTACACTGCATCTGCAGTCACCATCACCCACCTGTTGGAGGACACAGCAACACCATGCACCTATCCCTGGGAGATGGTGCCATAGGATGTCTGACCTCGGTGAGTGGGACACATGGCTATGATGGACATTATTGTTGTACTGCTACTTTGAGCATAACAGCACTGTCCAACACACCATTGCTACCGTGCTCTGGCTGGGTGTCGTGTTCATCGCAGGAGATACACATTACCTTTCGAATACTGTGGCAGATTGAGATGTCACACTTGACTATGCATGGCCAGGGATTCACAGACAGTCTTAACAGGACATGTTGGGTTGAAGATGCAATTTGCACTGTGGACACTGTGTACTGGCCCCTACATGTGCAGCAGGGACTGACATACTCACTGTATGTTGTACATCCATCTAACATTGTGTTACTGTGTGTTGCCCATGTGTGTGACCTGCACCACAGGATATCCTCATCTGTTTAGTTCACCAGGAGCATACAGCCATGCATGCGGCACAGGGGAACATTGTATAGTTCCTCTTGCATTTGTAGGGCTACCCTGCACTTGTACATGACACGGTCTTTACCACCACACCACTTTGATGCATGACAACATCTTGGATTGATGTTTGCCCACACCAAGGGAGTTACAGTGCATCTGGGGCATCACGGTGTCATAGTTCAATGTATACGGTGCATGTGCATGTGACTGAATATGTTGGTATACCAGTGCATTGGGCAGTGTGGCTTCTATGTGGGTTACTAGCCCATGTTTGACCTTTCTTTCAACCTCTATGTACAGCTTATAATGCATTATGTGACAGCTGTAACATATCTATCAGCAAGTATACACACAGATATCTGTGTGTATACTTGCTGACATTTTGCTACCTATGCTATGCTACCTATGCTTTCTCAGGTTTGTGCCTCCTGTATTGGTGGGCAGATATGTATTTGGGGTCCATTCATGACTGATGTGTGTTGGCCCGTCATCATGCACCACCTACTGTCTACATGCACACATATGTGACAGAGGCATTTGGGGCATGCAGCAGCATGTGGGGGATGGGGGGCTACTGCATAGTGCATACCATGCAGCTACTGCAAATTATCTGTAGTGCTCATCATCTGTAGACGGGCCAGTGACTTTTGTGCGACATGCGGGTTGCTGCCCTGCTCAATGTGGTTTCAGTTTGTTCACTGTAAACCAGCTGGCTTCATATCATGAAAGGGGGTCTATACGATATGTCTACTAATTTGGTAAAATAAAATATATGTGTTGGACGCACATTTGTCTCTGTTGCTGCTTGACCACACTGACACACTTATTTCGTGATTTACTGGTGATGTACATGGCCCACCTGTGCTCACATCCTTGTACAGTGGCAGCTGTCTGCCACATCACAGTGTGCTATGGGTTTCCATACACACATTCCCTTTGACAGAACATATTTGCATTGTGCTTGGTGTGGTTGGTTGGTATAGTGGTTACAGCCATGTGTTGGAGCACCATAGGTTGCAGGTTTGATTCCCACATGTTTTTTTTCCTTGTTTTATGCTAACCTGCCCAAGATATTGCTGCAGCTTCGTCACCTCTCCACACACCCTTGCATCTCTTCCCTGTACACCACTGTGTGCCCTCTATGCAGCCTAATTTTCGCATATTAGCTGTTACATATGACTCTTTCTTTGTACTGTCCATGTGGACACTCAGCTTGAAGGATTGACATTGCTTTTGTTGAGCTGGTCTGGCCCACATTAGTTTGCAAGTTCAATTCTCATATGCTTCTTTTTCCATTCTGTTCCCCCATTTTACCCTGCTCCACAGAGCATCCCCTGCCGCCCTTTTTGGTTTAGGTTCTTTGCTCTTTTGCATGCTGTCTCCACTGCATAAAATGTCATTCTGTGTGTGCATGTGTTTATATGTGGTTCTCATCCTAATTACAGACTGTGATATGAGCTGTACAGATCTGTTCTGTATGTGCATTGCATCATGGTTACTGTTGGGGTTGTCCTATCCTGGCAGACAGCAGGCTTTGTGTGGTTCCCTGCAGTGTTCTTGTATGCAGCCTTTGCTGTAGAACTCATGTTGGTGGTATAGCCTAACAGCTTCTGTAGTGACTTGTATGCTAATGGTCATGGGTTTGATTCTTCTCTGTTCTACTTTTTTTATGGCTGTCCTACACAACTACTTTACATTACTTTAACAGTCATATGTGCGCAGATCTGTGCTGCCAGCACATTATACCCTCATCACTGTTGCCCACCATCCTTCTGTCCATCTATCTGTGTCTGCCAGCTGTGTGGCATCCAGCATTAATGTGCAGGCTGTCCTGCAGTGATACCTTTTTCTGCATTGTGTGATAAGGAAGCTTATCATAGCTCAGGAAGGAGTTATAGGAAAGGTGACGTGACTCTGAACAAGCAACCTGTCAGTTCTGGTAGAAATAAGAAAACAGAATTTTCCCATAAAAGACTACCAGTCCCAGAATGCACCAGGTTTCCAACAGCTATTAGAGGAGCTGAAGTGGGGAAACGTGTGTTCAATCAGGAGGGCTATGAGGTAATCCCTAAGCACTCATCTCAAAGGGCAGGGCCTGATTCAGCACAGCTGCGCTGTGTTAGGGAGGAGCACTCATCTAAGCAGAATAAGAGTAGAGTTTATTCTACAGATGATTATCTTCATGATCACCTTGGATGTCCAGAGAATTGTCCTCAGTATCCTGAGAATCAGCTTGAGTTTGATCATCAGTTTCATCTGAAGGATCATCAGAAGCAGAAGCCAAACCGGACGGACAGAGAGGGAAAGAGACCCTTTGGAAGAAGGAAGAGAAAAGCCTTTGAGAGGTCTAGAAGAGTCCAAAGCAGTACGTATACTGGGAGGTATTCCAAGGGCCAGCATACACCATTGGACTGGGGAAAGCCAGATGAATGTTGCTGCAGAGCTAGGAATCACCAGAGGCTACCTGTGAAGGAGACGGCTGCACGTGGAAGGGACCCTAAGACCTGTGCCAGAAGGTATGTGAAGAGAGATCCAGTGTCCAGGGATCTGGATTGGAAGGCTGGACATAAGAACTGGACTACATACTGGCCAGGCTATATAGAGAGGAACTCTAGCAGCAATGGAAGCTCAGGTATGAACACTGATCTATGCCCTAGCTGTAACCTTGAAAGACAGCAGGGAAACAAGTATTCTCCTGAAAATGCTCCGTTGAGAGATTCATCTGTGCCAATCCATGATATTGAACCCATGCTTGTTGAACAAGGGGGAATAATAGCAGATGAGGATCCTGTTTATATGGACTGCTCTCTATCTAAACTCCGTTGGTAACTTTCTGTTATAAAGTACAGCAACCATCACAAAGAAATACAAATTTGTTCTTTAATCTACTCAGAAAAGCTCCTGAAGCAGGGTTTGACCCACACAGTAGAAAGCAAGCCAGCTAAGGGGTTTCAGCTGGTAACTGCTAGCAATCGAGCCTCACCTAATTGCTTGTGAGCCAGGAGAGAATCACTTCTGTATCTATGTGGGAAGTAATCAGAAGTTAACCTGAAAAGAACAGTTTGTTTCTTGCTTTGTGGCTTTTCATTTGTTGTTTTCCTGATTTTGACTTTGTTTTTCCAAGTTAACACTGAAAGCAAGTTACCTAATTTATGTGCTACCAAGCATATCTGTGTTGGGAGAAATAACCCCATAAATAAATATCTTATTGGCTTTACCCAAGAGCACAACTAAATTATTGTCAGCAGCTGTGTCTGGTGTGAATGAACTACATTGCCCACAATACCTTGCAAATCATATAGAAATATGCACTTGCCAAGAGTGTGAAGATTCTCACCCAGGCAGCCGTCTGACAATTGCGGCTCTTCATGTTTGCCTCTCCTGTGTCTGCTCTGCATGGCACTACTACTCCTCTGTCCTCCTATCATTGCACTTATCCTGCCACCTCTACCTCCTCTGGTGGACACGTATTCCCTTCCTCTGCCACACACTATCATTGTAGCACTTTACATTAGTATCACCCTGTGCATCGGTACAGCTGCCTCCAATATGTTTGTCCACTTTACTGGCTGCCACATGGGCTGCACGCAGATTTGCCAGGCCCAGCAGCTCTGACATCTACTTCCTTCCATCACCTGTTCATTGCCTTTCCTTGGTGCTCTGTGGGCACATTATACAGTGACTTCCCTGATAAGGCACTTTATAATGTGCCCTATGGGGCACCTTATAGGGCGCCTTAGGTTACGGCACTGAGGTGATGGTGTTTTTGCTGGCAGCACAGATTGTCGAGATGTGTCTGACTGTTACAGGAATTAAGAAGGATATGCCTTGGACAGACTTACTAACTAGCACCAGTGCGGGATTGAACTCATGACCTCTGTTTCGGCAGTCATTGTATTAACCAATGGGCTACACCTCTTTAGCTTCTAACACTGCGCTGGTATGTAATTATGGTTACCGCGCATTAACGAGCCAAGGCGCCCTCTATCGCGTGATACAGATTCATTGCTACCTTGCCGCCGGAACGCCCACTACCTTGTATGGCATTCCTCACATTAATGCTGCAACCAGCGCCAGTAACATTAGGACAGTTTAGTAAACATATCCCTATATCTCATTTTCAAAAAGCTTTTGACAAGATCCCTCATGAGATACTCTTGCCAAAATTATAAAGTCATGGGATAGGAGGCAGTATACTATTGTGGATGAGGAATTGGTTAAAAGATAGAAAACAGAGAGTAGGGCTAAATGGCCAATTTTCTCAATGGAGAAAGGGGAATAATGGAGTACCCCAGGATCTGTGCTGGTCCTGCTGCTTTTTAACATATTCCTAAATAACTTGGAACTGGGAACAACGAGTGAGGTAATCAGATTTGCAGATGACACAAAATTATTTAAAGTTGTTAAAACACAAGAGGATTGTAAAATATTGCTAGAGTATCTTGATAAACTGGAAGACTGGACATCCAAATGGCTGATAGAATTTAATGTGGACAATTGTAAAGTCACGCACTTAGGGCCGATAGTCAGTGATTACAGCGGCTAGCCACTGGTGCTGAACATTAAACGTGGATATTCAATGCCGGGGTCATATGCATCCCCGGCATTGAATATCTGGGGTCATTGCACAGCCGCAGACACCGCAGAAGCTAGCCAAGCAGCGGCAGTATTGAGCTGCTGCCCGGTTAGATCCCATGGGTAATGATAGGCCAGCTTTTGCTTTTGCTGCTAACTGGGCACTGGTGCAATATTGTTGCTGCCTGCTTAGCAATGGATTCCACCTCAGCTCCACCTCAGAACACCCATGACACATCTTGATGTTAAACGGTTAGCATCGGGGCATTTCGCGCCGTTACTCAGGGATATTCAATTACACTAACCGTGTTAGTGCTTCTGAATATCCCTCTATGTGGCATTTACATGGTTTACAGGTCTGTAAACCATGAAAATGTCTTTGAATATCAGACCCTTAGGGAAGAACAACCCAAACCACAGTTACACAATGCAAAGTTCCACCTTAGGAACCACCAGTGTGCAGTGTGCAGCTGCAGACAAGAAAGCAAATAGAATGGAATCATAAGGAAAGGAAAGGAGAATAAATGAAGATTATTATGATGCCTCTGTATCATGCCATGGTTCGATCACACCTTGAATATTGTGTGAAATTCTCATTGCCATATCTTAAAAATGATATAGCAGAATTAGAAAAGGTGCTGAGAAGAGCCACAAAAATGGTAAAAAGGGGTGGAGGGATACCCCTATGAGGAAAGGCTTAAAAGATTAGGACTCTTCAACTTCGAAAAAAGATGGAAGAGAGGAGATATTACAGAGATCTATAAAATAATGAATGGAGTGTAACGGGTAAACATAGATTAGTTGTTTACTCCTTCAAAAAGAAAGATTTGGAGACATGCAATGAAGTTACAATATAGCCCATTTAAGACTAATAGGAGAAAATATTTTTTTCACTCAAAGTGTAATCAAACTCTGGAATTCATTACCGGAGGATGTAGTAAAAGCTATTAGTGTAGCTGGGTTTAAAAAAAGTTTAAACAGATTCCTGGAGGAAATTCTATAGCCAACGACTTGGGTTTACAGTATTCCAAGCTTATCCCTCTCAGGCGCTTATTCTGGAAGATATCCCACTGTTGTGGCAGCCTTTTCTCTGGTATCTTGACATTATACTAGATTCCGGCCTTATCTTCTCCCCACAGTTGGTGAAAGTGACCAAGTCTTCCTTTCATGCTTTGCATCACTTCCGGCCACACAGTCATTTCTTGATAAACCTGCCCAAACTACTGTGCTACTCCATACTGTGGTTGCTAGGTTAGACTACTGCAATATTTCATAATTTGGCCTCCCTCAGTACCAACTTAAATGCTTCAATCGATTCAAAATACAGCCATCCATGTACTTACACAAGCACAGAAGTATGATCATATTACCCCATTATTCATTCAACATCACTGGCTCCCTATTCATTCTTGGATCGTGTTAAAGACCATGAACCTCACTCATAAGGCTATTTATGATGCTGCCCTGGACTATTTATCTTCATTGGTTGCATTATATGATTCAGCAAGGGCCCTTCGATCACTGCATGGATTTCATCTGCATTTCCACTCCCCTGCAGTGGTTAAGTATGAATCTATATGAAAAACTGCCTTTTTGGTCACAGTCCCAGCCTTCTGGAACAGTTTTCCCACTCCCCTCCATACTAAACTAAGGGGCATGTTTACTAAGGCGTGGTAATGTTACCGGCGTTAAGTGCAGCAGTAATGTTACCAACACCATATAAGGAAGTGGGTGGTGCAGCGTTAAGGTAACCTGAGCCATTATCATGCGATACAGGGCGCCCTGGCCAGGTACCATGCGTTAACTGGCCAGGGCATCTAACGCATGTTAAAGGGACAGCGGACAGCAAGGGGGCAAACAGGGCATGTGAAGGCTGACAAAGTGCCCTAACCTAAGGCGCCGTATCCCAGGGCACCCTATAAGGTGCTCTAACCTAAGGTGTCCTATAAGGTGCCTTATACTAGGGCGCCCTATAAAGTGCCCTAACTTAAGGCGCCTTATAAGGCACCTTAGGTTCATGCACCTTATAGGGTGCCCTAGGATAAGGCACCTTATAAGGCGCCTCAGGTTAAGACAGATGCAGATAGATGGACTGAAGGATGGTTGGCAACTGTGGTGAGAGTGTGACATGCTGGCAGCACAGATCTGCAAAGATGTGACTGTCACAGTCATGAAAATTAGATGAGAAGTATAGCCATAAACAAGAGAAAAAACAAGGAGAAATTGAATCCATGACCCCTGCCCAGAAAGTCAGTGCACAAACCAATAGGTTACACCCCTATGTTAAGTTCCACAGCAATGGCTGGATACAAAAACACTGCAGGGCACCGCACTAAATGTCTGCTGTGTGTCAGGATAGGGTAACCCCACCAGTAGCCATGATGCAATGCACATGCAGAACAGCAGGCTACAGTTGATATCACAGTCTGTAAATGGGACATGAGCCACAGATAAACACATGCATACCCACCATGAAATGGTATGCAGTGAAAACAGCATGCAGAAGAGTAAACAAATTAAACTGAAAGGGTGTCAGGGGATGGTCTGAAGGGCCAGCCGTGTGGATGGTGTGTGTACAAGGGCAAAATGGGGAAGAGATCCAAAAAGGAGCATGTGAGAATCAAACCAGTCCAAACACAGCTCACCAAAAGTAATACCAAACCACTGAGCCAACTGCCGACCCAGACAGCCCAAAGAAAGGGACCATATGTAACAGCTAGTATGTGACGGATAGGCTGCATGCAAGGCACACTGTAGTGCACAGTGAAGAGAAGGAAGGGTGTGTGGAGAGGAGACGAAGCTGCAGCCATTGTATGGTAAGGTTAGCAGAACACAAGAAAAGAAAAGGAAAAGATCATGTGGGAATCAAATCTGCAACCTATGATGACTCAATGCACATCTATAACCACTATTCCAAACAACCACAACAAACACAAAGCAAATATGTTCCACCAAAGGGAATGTATGTATGGAAACCTGTAGTTCCCCGTGAGGTGGCAGACGACTGGCACACAGACAGCTGCCACCATTCAAGGATGTGAGATCAGGTGGGCCATGTGCATCAGCAGTATACCACTAAATACGTTGGTCAGTGCGGTGAAGCAGCAGCAGAGACAAATGTGTGTCCAACATGTCACACAAACTGTCACTGGCCCATCAACAGATGATGAGCAGGACAGATCATGTCCAGGAGCTGCATGGTGTGTACTGCTCAGTAGGCCCCCCCCCCCATGCAGCTGCACGCTCCAAATGTAGTCACATATGCGTGCATGTAGACAGTAGGTGGTGCATGATGAGGACCCAACACACATCAGTTATGAAATGTCCACAAAAACATACCTGCCCGTCATTACAGTACACACAAACCTGAAAAAGCATACACAGCAAAGTGTTTGCAAGTGTACAGACATTTAGTAACATAGTAAATGACAGCAGATAATGACCAGTATGGTCCATCTAGTCTGCCCAGTAAGATGGCAAGAGTAGGTGCACCTGCTGCTCCATGGCAGGCCACCCCTCCCCATGTTTTTGTTTTAGGGGTGAACCCACCACTCCATGTAGGACACCCTCATTTGTTGAGAAATTAGATAGTTAAGTTTATTTTGATTTTATCCTGTTGCTGTAAAGGGATCCACTGTGTCTGTCCCATGCCATTTTGAATTCTGTCACAGTATTTGCCCCCACCACTTCCATCGGGAGGGCATTCCAAGCATCCACCACTTTTTCAGTGAAAAAGTATTTCCTGACATTGCCTTTCAATTTACCCCCTTGCAGCTTCATGTTATGCCCTCTAGTTTTACAGCTTCCCCGTCTTTGGAAGAGATTTGTTTGTTCATTATTTCTCTTTAAGTATTTAAAGGTCAGAATCATATCTCCCCTGTCCCTCCTCTCCTCCAGAGTGTACATATTTAGGTCTTCAAGTCTCTTCTCATAAGGCTTCTGACGCAGGCTCCAAATCATTTTGGTCGCCTTCCTCTGAACAGTTTCCAGTCTTTTTATATCCTTTGCAAGATATGGTCTCCAAAACTGAACACAGTATTCCAAGTGAGGCCTCACCAGTGACTTATACAGTGGCATTAGTACCTCTTCTTTTCTGCTGGTAATTCCTCTTTGTATGCAACCCAACATCCTCCTGGCTTTTGCCACCTCCTTGTCACACTGTTTTGCCACCTTGAGATCTGCAGAAATAATCACACCAATGTCCTTCTCCTGGTCCGTGCACACCAATTTCTCGCACCCTATCGCGTACATTTCCCCTGGATTTCTGCTTCCCAATTGCATGACACTGCACTTCTTAGCATTAAATCTTAACTGCCAAGTATTAGATCATTCTTCCAGCTTTTGTAGATCTTTCCTCATGTTATCCACTCCCTCAGGGGAGTCGACTCTTGCAAATTTTTGTGTCATCTGCAAAAAGACAGACTTTTCCATGCAGTCCTTCAGCAATATCACTCACAAATACATTGAACAGTGCTGGGCCCAGGACCGAAACCTGGGGCACCCCGCTAATCACCCTCCTTTCATCCGAGTGAGCTCCATTTACCATTGCCTTCTGTTGTCTGTCAGTCAACCAATTTCTGATCCAGTTCACCACCTTGGGACCCATTCCCAAACTACTGAGTTTATTGATAAGCCTCCTATGAGGAACAGTATCAAAGGCTTTGCTGAAATCCAGGTAGATGACATCCATCGCATGCCCCTGATCTAGTTCTCTGGTCACCCAGTCAAAGAACTCAATCAGATTTGTTTGGCAAGATCGTCTTTTGGTAAAACCATGTTGCCTCGGATCATGCAACCTGTTGGTTTTGAGAAAATCCACTATTCGCCCTTTCAGAAGCACCTCCATTACTTTTCCAGCCACTGAGGTAAGGCTCACGGGCCTGTACTTTGTCACTTCTTCCCTGTCACCACTTTTGTGAAGAGGTACCACATCCGCCCTTCTCCAGTCCTGAGGAACTACTCCTGTTTCCAAGGATCTGTTGAAAACATCCTTTAATGGCCTTGCAAGAACCTCTCTGAGCTCTTTCAGTATCCTGGGATGTATCCCGTCCGGTCCCATGGCCTTGTTCACTTTCAGTTTTGCAAATTGTTCTAACACATCATCTTCAATGAATGGTGTGTTATCTACTGCATTCCCATTTTTATATTTGGGAGTCACAGATGGTCCTTCTCCAGGATTTTCTTTAGTAAAAACAGAGCAGAAGTATTAGTTTAGCAATTTTGATTTTTCAATGTCACTTTCCACAAATCGGTTCCCAGCACTTCTGAGTCCTGCAATTTCACCTCTGATTTTCCTCCTCTCCCGAATATACCTGAAGAAAGTTTTGTCACCACACTTCACATCTTTAGTCATCTTTTCCTCTGCCTTTGATTTTGCTTTCGTTATTTCTCTTTTTGTCCCTTTTAGTTTGCTCCTGTATTCCTTACTGTGTTCCTCTGTTTGCAAGCTTTTAAATTTTGTGAAAGCTGTGTTTTTTGCCTTTATTTGAGCAGCCATTTCTTTGGAGAACCAAATAGGTTTCCTTCTCCTCTTGTTTTTATTTACTTTCCTTACATATTTATCTGTAGCCCCTTTTATTGCCATCTTTAGTTTAGCCCATTGCAATTCCATTTCCCTTATCCCCTCCCACCCTGCCAACTCCTCCTTCAAGTACTTGGCCATTCTACTGAAGTCAGTGTTTTTGAAATGTAGGACTTTGAGCTTGCTATGATTGGACTGCACCTTGGCTTTTATCTCAAACCACACCGTGTGATGATCGCTGCTGCTCACAAGGGCACCCACCCAGACATTCGACACGCTCTCACCGTTGATGAGCACTAAATCCAGCACTGAGCTTTCCCTGGTTGGTTCCATCACCATTTGTTTAAGTGACGCATCTTGGAAAGCATCCACAATTGTTTTGTTTCTTGCCAGATTCTCAGAAGGAGTACTCCAATCTACATCGGGTAGATTAAAGTCACCCAATATGATCACTTCCCCTTTGTGGCTATCTTAGCAATATCTATAATCAATTCATTATCTATTTCTTTGATTTGAGTCGGAGGTCAGTAGACTACAGCAGTATGGATGACAGTGCCATCTCCTCTTTCCAACACAATCCAGAGCGCTTCTTCTTTTCCCCATGCCCCCTGCATTGTAGCAGCTTTAATATTGCTTTTTACATACCAGGCTACTCCTCATCCTTTTCCACTTTCTCTGTCTCTTCTGAATAGATTATAGCCAGGTATTTATTTATTTATTTATTTACATTTCTTATATACCGCACTATTTGCGATCAGCGCGGTTTACATAAAACAAACAGTATCCGACAATAAACAAGAGTCAGGTCATTACAATGAACAGGAGCAATCAACTTGGATAACGGGGGAAACTATGTACATGTGTGGACTCAAATTCATCCTCATAAATGCAAGATCCATACGAAATAAAATACCAATAATTAATGACATAATCACCGATGAAAAACCTGATATCCTTCTCATCACAGAGACCTGGCTCGCACCCACAGACACAATCCTCCTAAACCAACTCAACACACATCAATATGATCTTTTCAACTGCCATCGAGAAGCAAAAAGGGGAGGCGGGGCCCTAATCATCACCAAAAAAGAGCTCAAATGCTCACTAAAAAATGTGAATAACATAGATGGTATGGACATCATAAATATAGAAAACAAAACCCTCGCACTGTCCCTCATCTACAGACCCCCCACAGCAGACCACAAAAATCTCACCCCCATTCTAGAACTTGCATGTACAGCTACACAGAGAAAACCACTTGTTATATTAGGTGATCTAAACCTACCATCACTCAACCCACAACACACAATCAACTTTATGGAATCCATGAAAGAAATGGGTTACAACCAAATTATACAAACATCTACACATACAAAAGGTAACGCTCTAGACCTTGTATTCATTCCCACCCCATTTAATAAACACCAACTACAATCCCCACCTCTTATTACAGAAGTACCATGGTCAGATCATCATCTAATAACCTTCAATTTACTCTCACTATCATACAACAACACCGAAACTACTCCAACACCTTATAATTCTCGCTTTACTCATTTCAACAAAGACACCTTCCTAGACAATGTATTACCTAACCTTATAAATAACACAACAGAAATCAACACTATAATAAACCAATGGAACACAACAATAAAAGAAGCAGCAACCCCAACTCAAGGTCCCCAAAAGCAATTTACAAAAAGAAAGTCAGAAAAATGGTTCAACAGAGACCTCTATAATATGAAAAAGCAGCTAAGAAAACAAGAAAAACAGTGGAGGAAATCTAAAACCAACGATAATAAAACACATTACTTAAATCTTCTCAACAAATACAAAGACACTATTAACAAATCGAAAAGAGAATACCACACAAAAGTCATAAATATGGCACTCAATAGACCGAGAGAGAATTATTTGCAATTATAAAAACACTAACAAAAACCCAAACATCAGAGCCTGAACAGTCAACAATAAGCGCACAAACTCTTGCAAATCATTTTGCTAACAAATTAAAAAACAAATCATCTAATACAATCATAACTATATCCACGGACTTAAAACCAACAATTAAATGGACAACCTTTCATGACATTGAAAAAAAACACCTCCTCAATATCATATCAATGATCAACACCACCACCTCCCCCCTAGATCCATGCCCAGTATCATGGATAAAAAACACCAAAACAGAATTAGCTAACCATATACAAAATATAGTGAACCAATCACTATCCCAGGGCATCATGCCAGATGCCCTGAAACTCACATCCTTACGCCCAATAATAAAAAATAATAAACTCAATCCTACAGACCCAAACTCCTACAGGCCCATAGCCAGCATACCGTTTATCGCCAAAGTAATAGAAAAAATCATACAGCTCCAACTACAAGATTTTATTGACTCACATGCACCACTAGACTCACACCAATTCGGCTTCCGCCCATCCCACGGGGTCGAAACTTTGCTTATAACACTCATGGATGACCTCATAAAAGGCACTGACACATGCAACCAAGGCTACATCCTCATATTCATTGATATAGCTGGTGCCTTTGACAATGTCCACCACAACACCCTCATTAACAGACTCCTAAGTCTAGGAATAGGAGGAACAATTCTACAATGGTTTACATCATACATCACAAATCGATCAATACGCGTTAAATTAGGACAAGACACCTCTGAACCATTTGTACAAGGACAAGGTATTCCACAGGGTTCGGCCCTATCGGCCCTTCTTTTCAACCTGTATCTGCAACCCATCACAAATATATTTAAAAAACATAAAGTCAACCACTACATATACGCAGATGATATCATGCTCACTCAACCAATAAGCACAAATAATCCCACCTATCAGAACTTACTGGACTGCATTAACGAAGCAAATACCTGGTTAGAAAATAATAACCTCAGCATCAACCTAAAAAAAACTGAAGCAATGTTCGTAACAAGAAAACCAGATACTACTCTCCCTGAAACAATAACAATTAACAACACAACAATCCCAATCAAAAAGGAAGTAAAATACCTAGGCATCATAATAGACCACACACTTAGTATGCTCCCCCACATAAAGCAAACTGTAAAAACCATATTCTATAAACTTAAGACCATTCAACACCTACGACCAATACTAGACACACATGACTTCAGATCTGTTATCAGCACACTCATCACTCCACACTTTGACTATTGTAACAGTCTACTTATCGGCCTCCCCCTCACAAGCACCAACTTACTCCAAAGAGCTCAAAACATCTGTGCTCGAGTATCAGCAAAAGCACGCCTTACTGACCACATAACTCCCATCCTCGCCGAACTACATTGGCTTCCCATAAATAGCAGAATATCATACAAAATACTATTAACTACATTTAAACTTATCAACGACATATCACCCTCACATCTAACCACTCTACTACATACTCCAAAAGAACATAGAACCCGCAGACAAAACGCAACTCACTCACTAGACATAAAAAAATCAATTCGAAAAACAAAAAAACCCACAAGCTCAAGAGCATTCTCATATGCAGCCCCCACCATATGGAATAAACTCCCTCTAAGCCTCCGCAAAATAAAAGACCTACAGACATTCCGGAAAGAACTAAAAACATATCTGTTTAAAGAATACTTTATAAATCTTAATGAACCCCCTCCAGCACCCTCACCACACCTCCAAAAAAATCCTCCATAACCTCAGATCAAAAAGCCACAAACCACAACACATTTAGGAAAAATCAACCTAGAATTCTCAGTGTATTAAAATCCCTAGAAATCCCTAGTGTATTATAAACCACGATTAACAATTGAATAATGTAAATATTTAACTAATGTAAATAGTTACAACATTTGCATAATTATATATTCCATGTTACTTGTTGTTGTTTACGAAAAGCTAATTGTACGTAGTTTGAAAAAAAAAAACAAGATGTTCCATGTAAAACCATGTTCATTATGTTAATTGTAAACTGTTCATTGTGTTACTTGTAAACCGCCTTTGATCTTGGGAAAAAGCGGTATAGAAGAAAAGCATAAATAAATAAATAAATAAATAAACATTGAAATAGGTAACTGTATATATGTGAGATGGAGTTATTGTGTGTTATTGTGTGGTTATATCCCAGTCATGTGATTCATTAAACCATGTTTCTGCAATGGCCACAATGTCCAAGTCCATTTCCACCATTAGGGCTTCCAGGTCCGGAACTTTCTTGGCTAAGCTTCGAGCGTTTGTGCTCATTGCTTTCCAGCATTTAACTGGCTTGCATGTATTTTGCATTGATTTTGTTCTGCCCACTTCTTCCTACTTGTCATTGATGTGTAGTTTAAAAGTATGGCTGTTTCTGATGTTGTTCTGCATTTGCCAGGAATGACGTCCTGAGCTAGTCCTTCTCCATTCATCACCCTCTTTTTTTCTAGTTCAAATGCATAACGTAAACAATCGATCTACGTTTACCCATTCCACTCAGTTCATTAATTTATAGACTTCTATCATATTTCCCCTCAGCTGTCTCTTTTCCAGGTTAAAGAGCCCTAACCTTTTTAGCCTTTCTTCATAGGAGTATCCTTCAATCCCCAATACTATTTTCTCTGAACCTTTCTAATAATGCTATATCCTTTTTAAGATACGGCGACCAGAATTGCACACAATATTCAAGGTGTGGTTTCACCATAGAACGATATAGAGGCATTATAATATCTTTTGTTTTATTTTCCATTCCTTTCCTTATGATACCTAGCATTCTATTTGCTCTCTTGGCCGCCGCTGCACACTGGGCAGAGGGTTTTGACATGTTATCCACAATGACGCCTAAATCTTTTTCCTGGGTGGTGGTTCCTAATGTGGAACCTTGCATCTTGTAACCATAGTATGGGTTGTTCTTCCCTAGGTGCATAACTTTGCACTTGTCCACATTAAATTTCATCTGCTATTTTGATGCCCAATCTTCCAATTTATCAAGATCCTCTTGCAATTTTCCACAATCCTCTTGGGTTTTAACAACTTTAAATAGTTTTGTGTCATCTGCAAATTTGATAACCTCACTCATTATTCCTCTTTGCAGGTCATCTATGAATATGTCAAAAAGCAGCGGACCCAGCACAGATCCCTGCGGTACACCACTATTCACCTTTCTCCATTGAGAAAAATGGCCATTTAGCCCTACACTCTGCTTTCTATCTTTTAAACAGTTCCTGATCCACAATAGTACACTGCCTGCTATTCCATGATTCTTTAGTTTTGGCAAATGTCTCTGATGAGGGACCTTGTCAAAGGCTTTCTGAAAGTCCAGATACACTATATCAACTGACTTACCTTTGTCCACCTGTCTACTCACACCTTCAAAAAAACATAACAGATTAGTAAGACAAGATCTTCCTTGTCTAAAGCCATGTTGGCTGTCTCCCATTAGGCCATGACTATCTACATGCTGAGTAATTTTTTTCTTTATGATGGTTTCTACTATTTTTCCCGGTATTGACGTCAGGCTTACCGGTCTGTAGTTTCCCCGATCACCCCGGAACCCTTTTTAAAAATTGGCGTTATATTAGCAATCCTCCAATCTTCAGGTATTATAGATGATTTTAATTAAAATTCACAAATTACTAATAGCAGATCTGCAATCTCATATTTCAGTTCTTTCAACACACTTGGATGCATACCATCTGGCCCAGCTGATTTGCTACTCTTCAGTTTATCTATTAGTTGTAATACATCTTCCCAATGTATCTATTTCCTTCAATTCTTCCGCACCTTTAAATACCACTTCACTCATGGGTAACATCCCTACATCTTCCTCAGTAAAGACCGAAGCAAAGAATTCATTCAGTCTCTCTGCTATCGCCTTGTCGCCTCTTAGTGCCCCTTTAACTCCTCTATCATCTAATGGACGAACTGACTCTCTCACAGGTTTTTTGCTACGAATGTACTTGAAAAAGTCTTTATTTCGTGTTTTTGCTTCTGCAGCAAGCTTCTTCTCAAATTCTCCCTTTGCCTGCCTTATCAGTTTCCAGGTTTCGTCGTTTGGCTCTTTTTTCCATTTCCTGAAAGATGCTTTTTTGTCAACAATAGCCTCTCTGACCTCACCTTTAAACCATGCTGGCAGTTTTTTGGACTTCCTTCCACTTTTCTTAAAGAATGGAATACAGCTGGTCTGGGCTTCCAAGATAGTAGTTTTTCACAACACTCAAGCTTGATGTAAGTCTTTAACCTTTGCAACTGCTCCTTTTAGGTTTTTTCTTAACTATTTTCCTCATTTTATCATAGTCTCCCTTTCGAAAGTTAAAAAGTAGTACTGTGGATTTCCTTACTATCTCTCCTCCACTAATTAAATCAAACACGATTATGCTATGATCACTATTGCCAAGTGGCACCAACACCCTTATCTCTTGCACAAGATCTGGTGTTCCACTAAGGACTAGGTCTAATATGTTTTCCCCTCTGGTCGGTTCATGAAATCACCCATTATTATTACTGCGCTGTAACTTTTGTTAGCTTCCTTGATTTCTTTGAGTATTTCTTTGAGTGGAGGAGTGGCCTAGTGGTTGGGGCAAGGTACTTCAGGCCAGAAGGTTGGGGGTTCAAATCCCACTAGAGGACAGCAACTTTGGGCCGGAAGGACTGGGGTTTCTAGTCCCACAGGTGCTCCTTGTGGTCTTGGGCAAGCCACTTAACCCTCCATAGCCCATGTTCCCTGTAAAATAGTTATCTCCAAGTTATAATGCCCTGTTCAATGTAATTTCAGTTTGTTCAATGTAAACCGCACTGATGCAGAATAGCGCGGTATATAAGAGAATATAAATAAATAAATTTCATCATCCATTTGTTGATTCGGGCCAGGCGGTCGATAATACACCCCCACTGCCATCGCCTTCCCCTTTTTACATGGAATTTCAATCCATAGAGATTCTACAGCAAATTTTGTTTCTTGCAAAACTTTAATCCTTTCTGACTCAATGCCCTCTCTAACATAGAGCGCAACCCCTCCACCAATTTGATCAGCTCTATCATTACGATATAGTTTGTACCCAGGTATCACAGTGTCCCACTGGTTGTCCTCCTTCCACCATGTCTCTGATATTCCAATCATATCTAACCTCTCATTTAGTGCTATATATTCTAACTCTCCCATCTTTTTTTTAGACTTCTAGCATTTGCATAAAAGCATTTTAGAGACTGTATTTTATTCATATTAATCTGGCTATTGGTAGACATGGGTAATTTAGGATCTTTAAGCTCTGTCTGCTCCATACTCGAGGGCATTTGGGCTGTGTTACTCTTTTTTGGAACCTCTCTGCTTTTGGTAGTATCCTTCAAGGATACATTCTTCTGAACCATGTGCTCTTGGGCGACTGTCGGCTTTCCCCTATTTTCTAGTTTAAAAACTGCTCTATCTCCTTTTTAAAGGTTAATGCCAGCAGCCTGGTTCCATCCCAGTTAAGGTGAAGCCCATCCCTTCGGAAGAGCTCCTCCTTTCCCCAGAGTATTCCCCAGTTCCTAACAAATCCAAAACCCTCATCTCTGCACTATTGTCTCATCCACGCATTGAGACTTTGGAGCTGTGCCTGTCTTTTGGGTCCTGCGCGTGGAACGGGAAGCATTTCGGAGAATGCTACCCTGGAAGTTCTGGATTTCAACTTCCTACCTAAAAGCCTAAATTTAGCCTCCAGAACCTCCCTACCATATTTTCCTATGTCATTGGTACCGATATGTACTGTAGGGGACCCTAGCCCAGGCCGCGGCCTATAGGCGCAGGGCTGCCCTTGTTAGTCTTTAAATAAAGATTATGTTATCCTCGTCCAGAGCCTGGGCTTCTGGGACTTGTAGTTGTGTTGCTTGTTCAAGAACAGAATTATGGAAACCGAAGGGGTTTTTTTTCAAAGGCAAACAGGAATTTATTTCTTCTTTTTTTTCCAAAAACACTAAGGGGGATGTTTACTAAAGTGCGGTAATCGTGATTAACGCGTGTAAAGTACGTTTAACGATCGTTAGCACGTCCGAACGCGCGTTCAGACGTGCTAACGATCGTTAAACATACTTTACGCGCGTTAACCGCAGTTAACGATCGTAAACCTCCGCGGCGCGTTAAAACAGCGCAGAAGGTGGAGAGTGGGCGGAGAGAAGGGGTCAATGGGCGGAGAGTGGGCGGGGAGAGGCTCCCCTCATACTAACGTGCTGAATTTCTGAGCTCAATTCCAACGCGAATGAAAACCTGTCGTTAAAGGCATTTAAAGGGAAGAGAAACCATTTACGTCAGCAATGTACAGAAAAACCGGGGAAACCCACAAAACGTGAGCAGTGTGATACATGTGCACAGAACAAAATTTCACATAAAACGTTAAAAATGACCACAAGAAACATTTTAAAAAGCATAATTCAGCTGGGAAACAGTGATAGCAATGGGCAACAAGGAACAACACTCCCTGGAAAGCACCAAATAAAAAAGAAATGATGTGTGGAAGGGTCTACTCTCCGCAGACCCTTTCAAAGATCATTTCATTGTAATGGAGCTGTCCTGGGAGTGTTGTGTAATGTTGCCCAATGATATCATTGTTGCCCAGCTTGGTTATGGGTGTGTGCCCCTTTTCTGAGGTCTTTTCTGAGGTTTATGTGCACCTTTGTCTGCATACAAGGTAAATGAGGCCACAGTAAACCTGTTGCAGAGCAGGGTTTCTGACTCGTCAGGCCGGTTTAACTAACTCCAGGGACTGCACTGTCTCTGTGGCCACAGTGTGGTGCAACAGACACAGCCAGTGCCTGTAAGACCAGAGGGTCACAGATTCAAATCCCAGCCGGGGCTCCTGCCAACCCAGTCCCCATAGTTTTACCCACCACTAAACAGTGATAGTAAAGACACTCCTTTATTGCAGAGAACATACGCATGGCCTATATTTTACCACATCAAACACAGACACCAGAAACAGGCACATTACCTAAAGCAGAGTCCCACAAATGCAGTCCTGGAGGGCCCCACACCATTCCGGCTTCATGCTGCCTCTAATAAAGATGCCTGTGCTGCATAGCTATGCACCACCCCCATGGTATGCAGATGTAGCTCATGCATATTTATGAGGGACAGCATGAAAACCCGAACAGTGTTTGGAACACCAGGACTGGAGTTGGGGAACTCTGCCGTAAAGCAGCAGCCAACAGGGCCACACACCCACCCACAGGCCCCATTAGCCAATGCCTCCTGGAGAGGCAAGACATTGGGCCCTGCCTGTATCTCCCAATACTAGCAGTTGCATACCTTAGCAATGCCACCCTACACCTGGATATATGGTACACAGCTATCAAACGTTTCCTATGATAACTGGCAGATATCAATTCCTACATTAAGCACGTTTTCCTCATTGAGCTCCACCATAACAATCATTCTGATGTCTGCGGTGTGTGCTGCAGGTCTGGTCTCTGACAGTGTTCACCACCCTGGGGAGTGACCCCCCAACAGCCTTGTGTACCATATCCATGCCTGTACTATGCCCATGACTGGTGTGGTGGGTATGGCTGCTGACCACCTCTATAGTAGCACAATGCTGGCATAGGTGTGGGGGTGACTGTCTATCTAACCAGTGTGTGGTGGCTGCAAACACCTTCCACAGTCCACACTGCCAGCAATGTTGCCAGTATTGGGCTGCCTATGTGCATAATGAGGAGCAAGGTACCATGGGTATAGGCCGGACAGGGTGGCCTGGCCAGGGTGCATCTGCACAGGGCATAGGGCAGTGACAGGCACATTGTAGTGCCCGGCCACCACCTACACAGACAGGGTGACCTCAGTATATCCTGCTGAGAGATCACTCTCACCCTGACTGTGCAGTGACCACAGCATGGCTAGGCACTCCCATGGTGCTATCTAGTATTTCCCTCATGTGATAAATATGGGTTTCCTTTTGGGGCCCAGTCACTGATGTATCTGCTTGCTCTGTATGCTGACATCCCAGTTCTGGGTGCAGGCATCTCCACTGGGCACTAGCAGACTGTTTGCAGCTGGTAGGTGGTGTGATGGAGTGGCTTGCAGGGTGCAGTGGATGATGGCTTGCACCAGGGGAATATCAGATAGTGGTGGGGTGCAGCATACCATATCCAGGCCTAATGTCTGTTTGCTATTGTGTTATGGCTCTGTACAGAGCTGCATTGACTGCCCTGTGGGGTGTCTGTTCCTCAGCAGGACTAGGGTTAATGTTCCCCTCTACTGCCACCTTTGCAGGGAGGTAGACTGTGGATCTTTTGATAGGAGACCCTGTTTGCCACCCTCAGCCCGGGGGGAGGGGGGTGGTGGTGCATGGGGGCTACACCTGACTGAAACAGACAGAGATGTCCAAGGTGTTCCTGCAGAAACTACCTATCTCACACAGTAACACTGCTTTGGACCTGCGCCATGGCCTCTTTCAGCCATGGACGGTGCTGTGGACCTAGTGCTGGGCGCCTCACTGCACCCTCAGGGTGAGCACAGTACCCGCACAATGTGACGGTGTGTAGCTACTCTGTGCCAGTACAACACACGGTCAGTACCCCCTATCAGGCCGAGGTGCTGTGGGGGTGCACATGGTCAGTTCCCCCTACCAGGCCGAGGTGCTGTGGGGGTGCATTCCCCATGGTGTGTATCTGTGGACAGCTGATTTGCATGTGCAGTGCATCATGGGTGTGACTGGCACAATCCAACCCTGTGAAACTCCAGCACCTGCTCACAGGCTCTGATAAACCATAGGCCATCACACGTACATCTGTTAGCATAATGCATAGGTGCAAGACACCCTACAGAGTCTGTAATATAAGATGCCCACACTGGTAAAAAAAACACACGTACCCACGCACGTAGAACCACACGTACCCACGCACGATTGTACGCGCGCAGCCACGCACGGGGCTACGCCCGTACCAACGCACGCAGCCTCGCACGCACCAACGTACGTGGCTAGGCACACTCCGAGGGTGTGTTTCTGACACCAATACTCAACGTAACGAAAAACATGCCTCCTCATTTCCTCTGTAATGTACAGGGTGATGCCTGGGACAGCCTTCTGCGTTAGGCACACTGGGGACTCGAACCCATGCTGCCTGTGACAGCGGTCAGTACCGTAACCATTGTGCTACAGCTCTGTTTCAGTGCTTTGTGTCTGTACGTCTTCTTACGATTAACGCGCAGTAATGTGCCATGGCGCCTGGTAACGCTCGTTAATTTTTTGAACGCGCGTTAGTGGTGACGATGTACCGCCCATGTCCTTATTTGGGGTTTCTGTCACTACCGCGGCTCCTAACGCGAATTGCACTAACGCAGTTTAGTAAACATACCCCTAAGGCTTAACAGAAGGCAACAGGATTCTTCTCCAAACAATATTCCTCAGGAAATTCCATGAAACCAAAGACTGAAACTGCTTTAGAAGGCTCTCTTAACACATGCAGCTGTCTCTCAATATATAACAAACAAATACGTCCCTTTTTTTTCTCAAACAAGAGTAAATGTCTTTTCTGCATTAAACAGGGTTCTTAGCTTTCCTGGCTAGAGTAACTCTCCCTGTTTCCTTAATGCTTTGTGGTTTTCAAGTTACAGGGTTTTCTTTCTCCAGAAGCTTTTATTCAGCTCTCTGACACCATGAACAGTCCATTAATGAATCTTCAGACATAGAAACAGGTTCAGAACAATCTACCTGCATTTCCTATGGATCTCCTGCCGGTACTTCTGACTCTAAAGTTCCATGCAATGCTTCTGGCTCAATGCCCTCCAAAAGCTCCTGAACTTTTCTCCACTGAGGCTTTCCACTACGAGCAAGGTTTTCACCTGGAAGGTGAAGATTCTTTTTCTGAATTAAATGCCACAGTGCCTCTAACTGTTTCAGATCACTGTTAGCTGTACTTTTGTTCACCCACCTTCTGGGAGCTTGAACCCTTAGAGCTGGTTCACGAAGTGTAGAAACTGCACTCTGCTGCTGGCCAGTAATTCTCCCAGCCACACCTCTGCTGGCTTCAGAACTACTTCTACTTTTCCTGCAAGCCTGACTTTCTCTTGGGGTGTTGCCTTCACCTCTGAAGTCCCCACGGAAGTCTCCACCAGTCTCCTCCCCGGTGAACTCTCTGGGTCTTTCTTGGGTGCTTCTCTCCCCAGCAGTCTCTCTGGTCAATTCCAACTCCTCGGTCAATTCCCCGATCGAATCCCCAATCAAATTCCTTGTCGAACTCCCCGGTGAAATCCCTGGTGAACTTCCTTTCCTTCCTGTTCCTCTGGGTTTATAAAGCTATTTTTTTCCTATCGTGCATTGCCCCCTGCTCAGGTGTTTTTCATTAGTTTCCAAGCCTACCCTTAGGTTAGCAGAGCTTGGGTGTGGCCTGCCTTCAGCAACTGCGTGTTTTTTCTCTTTTCCTTCACTCTGCATGCTATGGATTCGCTGCCTGTCTCTTTCCTTAAAGGTAGATTTTTGATTTTCCTCTATTTCCATGGGCTCAGCCACACTCTCCTCATCACAGTACCAAGACAGCAGACTCCTTCCCAGCACTATCTAAGACCTTATTGAGGTGGCGTGTGAGGTCCGCTACCTTCGCACCAGGCAGACATGTTACCAGGCGATCCTCGCGTCCACCAGCCACCCAGCTATCTGCATGCCTAATGATCGAATCACTAACTATAACGGCTGTCCTAAGCCTTCCCTCATGGGGACATGGCCCTGGAGAAACTTCCTCGGTGCGAGAGGGTTTTACATCACCTGGAGGACAGGTCCTAGTTACAGGATCACTTCCTGCCTGTTCTGTCGCGAGACCTCTCTCCTCCATGGCAACAAGGATGCTGCCAGACTGGAGGTGGGACTTCAAGTCTATTTCCCTGTAGGTCTCATCTATGTACCTCTCTGTCTTTCTTATGTTTTCCAAGTCTGCTACTCTAGCCTCTAGAGAACAGACTCGTTCCCTGAGAGAAAAGAGCTCCTTGCACCTAGTGCACACGTAAGACCTCTCACCAACTGGGAGAAAATCATACATGTGACACTCAATGAAAAAGACTGTAAAGCCCCCATGTCACTGCTGGACTGCTGTCTGAATCTTAGTTTTAAGCTTGTGTTTAGATCTAAGTTCTTTACTTACTAAGGGTTGCAATGGATATGTATACTAATAAAACTGTACCTAATACGTTTAATATACCTTGTTCACCTGAAGCTTAATTAATCTCAGGCCCTTAGTGTATGACTGATTTGGATTACGAGCTTCACCTGAGAGCACCTCCTTTCCCTTAAGTTTTGTAAGTACCTATAAAGCTTCGATTATCCCAGGGGTGGGTGGGTGTTGGGGAGGGAGGGAGGGAGGGAAATAACACTTTTTAAAAGAGGGCTACTACATAGTACCCTGTCCTGCTAAGGTACCCTGTCCTGCTGAGGTAAGCTGTGACCAACTTCCTGGGTGATTAACAGTCTTTTGTTGGATAGAAGGAGTCTTTCAAAATGGCCTTTTTGACCTGCCACCTGGTGTTAACACCTATTGAAAAAGTTTCACAGGTCTCTTGCCTGTTAGGAAGAAGGCCTCTTTGTAAATGTCTCTAGAAGACTTTATTTGTTGCTCAAAGAGTACTGACCCTGTTTTGCCTTTTATGCTAAGTTATATTCTGATTTGATTCAAATTACAGCTCTTTGCTGCTGCTAGGCTCTGACTTATTACAAAAACATAGAAATATGATGACAGAAAAAGACCACATGGCCTATCTAGTCTGTCCTTCCATATCAACAACTACAACAGTCCCCTTTTTACCTTTAGAGATCCTCTGTGTTTGTCCCATGCTTTTTTGAATTCAGTTACTACAAGCTCTCTGCTGGGTTCTAAATTTAACCAGAAAGCTCTCTTCTGTGTTTTAAAGTGACTATTAAATTTAAACTACAAGCTCTCTGGTGGGTTCCAAATTTAACCAGAAAGCTCTCTTCTGTGTTTTAAATTTAAACTAAAAGTACTTTGCTGATACTAGGCCCTGAGTGACTATTACATTTAAACTACAAGCTCTCTGCTGGATTCCTAATTGAACCAGAAAGCTCTTTTCTGTGTTTTAAATTTAAACTTAAACTGCTGCTACTAGGCCCTGACTGATTTTAACAAAAAACACTGGGTTCACAGATTAGCTAGCTTTAATACAAAGAAGTCCTTTCAGAAAATTCCCAGAAGTATATACTCACAATTGCAGATCTCTCTCCAGAAGTAGCAGTCCCTTTTTCTAGTCCTTCAAGACTAGGGTTTGTTTGCTGTTCATGATGCTCCTGTATCACATATGTTTGTGCTGCCTGTCACGGCACCTACCTGTCGATAGTTGTAAAAATTCAGACTTGCCTACTGGAATGGGAAAAAGGGACATATCATGCAGGAATTAAACAATGGCATGTGCTGTTGTAGCTTGGTAACAGACATTAAACACAAACAGACATCAACCGTTAAACAGGGGCAGCAGCACAAAAACACTGACAGGCCCAAACAGATAAGACTCTCTCTTTTCACCCAAGCTGACAAAGGTATGGGAGAGGGAAGGTAGAGGGCTGCGTTTGCTAGTGTTTTCTGTTCATGCACACATACAAAGGAATAGGGCTTCAGACAACTTAACTACAGATGCCCCAGACTGCAAGGGGAGATAAGGTAGCCACCCCTCCACTGACCAATCAGGGACTCTTTGCAGTTAGGTACTCTCCAGATCTGCCACCTAGCTAGTTCTGTGGGGAGGAGAGGACAGGGGCCCAGGAATGTTTTCCAGAAAGCTATCCTGCTCTGACCCACATAACAGACTGCAATGCTACAACTGTATAAACAACCAGCTTGTGTCCTGTGTGGCAGCTGAACTCATGGATAGCTTGCTGTGAGCCGGCCCTGCTATAGTGGTGAATAAAAGCTGGTATCTGCCTCGACAGTTTGTGTTTTTTCCTGCTTTGCTGTCCTTTGTTCTCTCATTACCAGGTATCATCTGGACTGGACCTGGACCCCTTTAGATGCTCGTCCAACACCATCTACCATCACATGTCGCCTCAGTCCTTGCTATGCATCTGCGCACATCAGCTACACCTGCTCCTATGTGCCCACATTTTTGTTCTCCTTTTGGTTGGGACCTCACCTCCCAGACAGGATCTTGGTGGAACACATACGTGAGTACTGCCACCCACCCACTACCTGGACCTTGAGGGTTTCCAGGAGGAGGTGGCCTTTGGTGCCCTTCAGGGGTAAGGTACTACAATGAGACCCTAGGGATTCTGGGTGATGTAGTCCTGAGCCTCCTGAAGGGGTTGAGATTGTAGTGGTGTGCTCAAGTAGTTAAAGGCAGGAAAAGAAATTTCTTTTTATGAGGTTTATTTCCCGCTTTTGCTGTTCAGTGCAAACAGACACTAAGAAGTTTTATAGCACAAAAACAAGCATGAGAAAACCAAAATATACAGGGTTTGCAATGCTGGGCTAAGTGTCCATTAGCTTCTGGATTCACATTCAAATTGTCATGTGACTCTTTCATGAACTGAAACTAAAAAGTCTGGTACAAAAGCAAAGCTTCTTATCCAGAAAAATGCTTTAACTTATTCAACTTTCATAAGTTTCCTCAGCATGATAACAAGTAAGGTTGTTTGTTGTTATATTCCTTTCATATAACTTTTAAAGCACTTTAATTAATGTCCTTTTCAATGGTACAAGTTGAGCAAGCCATTGCTATCTCTTGCTCTGTGGAAGGCAGGGAAACATCTAAGGGCATCTCCTCTTCACAGCTGTTTGCATGCTGTGCTGAATTAGAAGGAGAAGCTGCCTTTCTTTCTAGGAATTCCCTGAACTCTGTTAGAAGTAATTCAGCCTGCGTTTTCCCTTTGCTATGCTGAAGTCTTTCTCCTGCTTCAGGTAAACATTGGCTTAAGATGTCTATCTCATGGTAATTAGCAAGGCTGCTTTTGTCAGCACCACAGTTCGGCGTGCTAGTAAAACCCTTCCCCCACTTATCTTTAAAAGTAAGTGCTGGGTTTTCCTTTAAAACTTCAACTGGCTCTGGAGAGTTTCCGAACAGGCCTTTAAAAGTAGAAACGTCAGGTTTATCTTGGCTCACATCTCTCCAATAAGGCTCAGCAGTTTTCTTTCTATTAGCTTCTAGGCTGTAAGCTTCCGCTGGCTTATTAGAATATCTTGTGCTGCTTGAATGCTTTTCAGGCTGCACCAAACTTCCACAGTTTTGTCTGACTTTGTTCTGGCTTTTAAAGTTATCCTTCCAGCTTTCTTGTTTCCCAATATTATAGCTGCTAGCTGCTTCAACCCCACTTCGTACCTTGTGCTGAGAGTGTCTCCAGGAGAAATCTTTATCCCTCTGGTTTCTGCTCCAAGGTCCTGCTTGGTTCTCTGGTATCATGGGCTGTATCTTCAGGTCTCTCAGTGCTTTTGAGCCCTTCTTCCCATAGAAGTCTCTCACTGCCCCCGAGTCTCCCAAGTACTTGCTTTGTGACTCCAAACTGCTCCTCCAGGGAACACAGCTGCCTTGTTGCTCTCCTTGCCATTGCTGTTTCTCTCTCTCCTTCTCCAACTCTTCCTGTCTCTCCACCCACTGTTTCTGTGTTTGATTGCTTAACAAGCTCCCCGTGTGTTGCACTGCCTGCCTCCTGCTTGGGCGTGCCCAATCAGGGACTTTACCTATCTCCTCCCCTAAGGTGAGGTGTGGTTCCTGATCAGCTACATGTTTTTTTCTTTCTGAAGAGAAAATCCTGCTTTCCCTTGCAGTACCAGTTTTCTCTACCAGACCTCCGTCTATCTCCATTGCTTCTTGAGAAGCTTCTATGTCACAGTACACGCACTGTTAGTGTGAGGTTGTGATCCCTCAATGTCATGTCTGGGAGCAGAGATGACATGCCACCACATGCAACATTATGGTCTTTCATCCACCTTCAAGGTCTGCATGGGATGTGCTGGTATAGTTGCGCATCTCCTGTAACACCTCCCTCATGGTGGGTTGTGAGGGTCCTACCTCATATGTGCACGTTGACTGGCTTGGTGGCATCCTGGACACTGTTTCACTGGTGGATGTCTCCTGGCCATCCTTTGTGCTGCTGCTCCCTGTGAGGTAGAGGTGTAGTTCCTCCTCCTCCTCTCCACGCACCTCACCTCCCCCTGGGGCCTCCGCAGAAGCAGTTGGAGCCACCTCTGCCCGCATGTCAGTGTCTGCTGCTGGTAGGACATGCCCACCATCATCACCCTCAGTTACTTGTGCCTTGCACACCTCCGCCAGGGCCCCTTCCCCTGTTTCCTCAGCCTGAATGGCCTGTGTGTTGCCTGGGGAGAGACAACGTACACAGATTAGATGTGATGTTCCTGATCATTGCCATATCATGCCACTTTCACATTGTATGTTACCATGCTATCACAGGGCACACATGGGATACCTTCCCACCTGTTGATGTGATTGACCTTTGGACATTGCGGGGGAGGACATGTGTGTGGCCATATTGCCATCCATTTTTACAGGATGTGTGGGTTGCATGTGGAACACAGCATGTGTTGATGATTAACAGGGTGTGCTTTGTAACATGGGTCAGATAGGTCTTCCAATGATTGTTGTACTCATCCCTGTGCTGTGGCTGTACTGAAGGGCCATCCAACCAGGCTTATGAGCATTATAACATGGGTGTCTGTGCGCCTCTACTCTGCTGACTGTCATGTGTTACCTGATAAGTGTGTGGCGGTATACGCTACATGTATCATATTCTTGTGGGGACAGCATGCCCATGTGATAGTTTGATAGCTGTTGTCGGAATACAACTTTCACACCAGCACGTAGGTGGGCTGTGTCCATCTCTGGGGGCAGTCCATGTATGTATATGGGCCCAAGTCTTTCAGCCAACTGCTGTTCCAGGGGGGTGAGGGAAGGGCCACTGGGTCCACCTCCACCTGTGCATGGTGTCTCTCTGCTGTCATGTGTGCACAGACAGCATGCTTGATATCGTTGAACCTCTTTCAGAGGCTTTCTATGTCCCTGAGTGGTCTGCCAGCCTCTCACACAGCCTCCTGTATCTCCTCCCATACCATGGTTCTTGTGCTCATTGGTGTCCTCATGCTGAGGTGGCCATACAGCACATCATAGTTTTCGAGCACATTTGCTAGGAGGATGGCATTCTCCTGCTGGCTGAAACACATTGCTCTTTTGCCTGCCTCCACAGGAACACAATTCCTCTTTCTCTTTGCAGGTTGTACTTTTTCTGGCTGTTCCTCTGTGGGCCGCGATACCCCTGATGGCCCTGCTAACACCTCCTCGGGCTCCTGCATCCCAACGGGCTCTGGGGACTGCTGCCTAGGTGTTTCCCCACCTTGGTCGCCTGTTGTCCCTTCTCCCTGCATGTTTGCCATAGCTATTTCTGCCGTTTGCCTCTCACAACTATCGCGGTCCTCCGCTGGGTGTCTTCCCTACAATACATCTTCCACCATCTGCACATGTGCAGCGCGCCTTGCGCATGCGCAGGGCGCAGTGCAATGTACATTGTGCATGTGCAGGGCATGATGCATAATGCATTGCGCATGCGCAGGGTGCGATGTGGATGTGCTGGTATCAGCACGCATGCATGACGTGCGCTGCCTGGTGCACATTGAAGGTGCGCTGCACCTGCACATACCATTACACAGGTGAGTTACGCATGCGCACGGCACGTAGCACGTGCATGGTGCGTTATCCCATTTGACGTATATATTGCACAACATTACCCATTGCCTGTGATTGGAGGGCCCTGCCATCACATTGGCTACCTGCACCACATAACAGACATATGTTGTACATATGTGTCCAGGTTGCTTAGCCAATTATGTCTCACCGGGCGCATTGGCACTGTCGATGGCACGGGTGGCATCTTCCCCTCGTGCAGCTGCCGTGTACCTTGAAAATGTGCAACATGCCATACAGACTATACTACTATATCAACAAGCATGCAAGATATAACAACCTGGCTAACCAACAACAACTTAAACATCAACATAGAAAAAACTGAAGCAATTATCACGAGAGACTCCACATTAATTCCTCCTATTACCATCAACATATCCAATACACCGATTACAATAAAAGATGAAGTCAGATACCTTGGAGCACTGTTCCCTCTAAGCTGTGCGCATGTGCGCGCGCACATACCTCGCCGAGCGAGCGCACATACTTTACAACAGAGCGCACAAAAATTACGGCTGTGATTCTGATAGAAAACAACACAGACTTCTTAAAATTTAAAAGTTATGATTGTAATTACTAGAAATTTCCCGCTTCATTTAGTAATCGTCTATTTTCATTTAATTTGATTAAAATCAATGTGGTGTACATACTGTATTCTGACGTGTAGTCAAATTTTAAAGTATATAACTCAGAGTGTCGTTATGTGGCGCACAAAAATTTAACCTTCCTTCAAAAGCTGCACACAGCTGATATTTTATGTGCACACAGCCTACAGAAAATTAGAGGGAACATTGCCTTGGAGTGATTCTTGACAAGCAACTCACCCTCCAACAGCATATCAACAAGATATCTAGAACAGTCTTCTTCAAACTCATAACACTCCGGAGATTAAAACCCCTCCTCAATAAAGAACATTTCTGTACAGTATGCCAGGCCATCATTACACCTCTGCTGGACTACTGTAATATACTATTCCAAGGTCTGTCCAAACAAACCACCCATCCTTTACAATTAGTCCAGAACACTGCTGCCCGCATTATTACTAGCGCCTCAATACCAGACCATATAACTCCAATACTACAAGATCTTCACTGGCTACCGATCTCCTCACGGGCAAAATATAAATCAGCGCTCACCATCTTCAAAATTAAAAACAATACCTTGGCGGGAATACTACAGGAACTCATTGGAACCAAAACAAACAAAAGACCAGACAGAAACAATACCAAAAACAATATACCGATACCCACTATATTCACAAGAACAAACAAATCCACATCCATGCGAGCCTTCTCTCTGGCTGCCCCTGCTATCTGGAATGTCCTCCCAGATAAGCTAAAATCTACGACAGATACAAAAGATTTCTGGAAGCTACTTAAAACCACCCTATTCACTGAACACTACAATGACATAACATGAACTGTCTAACTGAACTCTCTCTCAGCCCATCAAAATGTAAAAATGTAAATACTTCATGTACACAGCTCACAATGTATATAAATCATCACGCAATCAACTTCAAACCTCTCACACACACACGCCTACACGTATCACTGCATGCCCACACCCAAGCACCCTGACACTTGATTTGTTTGATGTGTAATCCACTTTGATTTCAGGATAAAGCGGTATATAAATCCTTTAAAATAAAATAAATAAGCTGCACGGCATCGCCCTATGAGGGACGCATGACGCGCGTACAGATACCTGTGCACATCGTCACCAAGGGCTGGCCATATGTATTTGCAGATGACACAAAATTATTTAAAGTTGTTAAAAACCATGAGGATTGTGGAAAATTGCAAGAGGATCTTGATAAATTGGAAGACTGGGCATCCAAATGGCAGATGAAATTTAATGTGGACAAGTGCAAAGGTATGCACCTAGGAAAGAACAACCCAAACTATGATTACACAATGCAAGGTTCCACATTAGGAACCACCACCCAGGAAAAAGATTTAGGCGTCATCGTGGATAACATGTTGAAACCCTCTGCCCAGTGTGCAGCAGCGGCCAAGAGAGCAAATAAAATGCTAGGTTATCATAAGGAATGGAAAATAAAACAAAGGATATTATAATGCCTCTGTATCGTTCCATGGTGCGCCCACACCTTGAATATTGTGTGCAATTCTGGTCGCCGTATCTTAAAAAGGATATAGCATTACTAGAAAAGGTACAGAGAAGAGCCACCCAAATGGTAAAGGGGATGGAAGGATACCCCTATGAAGAGAGGCTAAAAAGGTCAGGGCTCTTCAACCTGGAAAAAGAGACGGCTGAGGGGAGATATGATAGAGGTCTATAAATTAATGAATGGAGTGGAACAGGTAAACGTAGATCGATTGTTTACGTCATCAGAATATAGAAAGGCTAGGGGACATGAAAAGAAGCTACAGGGTAAACTATTTAAGACTAATAAAATAAAATATTTTTTCACTCAACGTGTAATCAAACTCTGGAATCTGGATGTAGTAAAGGTTGAGTTTGAAAAAGGTTTGGATAAGTTCCTGGAGGAAAGGTCCATCAACCATTATTAAAAGGGACCCAGGATATCACTTCTTGACCCAATACAAGCATTTGGGGAAACTGCTAGGTACTTATGACCTAGATTGGCCACTGTTGGAAACAGAATACTGGGCTTGATGGACCTTGGTCTGATCCAGTATGGCATATCTTATGTTCTTATGTATTGTGGGATGGCATGTGTCTCATGTCCGGGGCGTGCAGAAACATGTGTTCGCTAAGGTTACATAATCCCGCTCCTACGTCCCCCAATGTGCTCTCACAGCTATGCATAGTTGGTGACACATATACATCACAGGCCTGGTACTCGCGTGGACGCGAAACATTGCCGAGGGCGCCATGCACATGTATGCTGCACCTGCCTACCACGCCATGACTACATATTTATGCATGATGTCTCCATGGATTCAGGTGCGCAAAGCACAGTGCGCATTCGCCAGCATGCTGCGTTACACATACACATTGCATGCATTGCATGTACAGGCATTACACGCCAGCGGCATGATGCAATGGTATGGCATGATGCACATGGCATATTCATTACATGTGGTCACTTTGCTTAACACACACTACACGTATGCAGGGCGTATAATGAATACATAACGCTCCTTATGAGTATGCGCGACACGGGGGGGCATGCATGTCATCATTGCTACGCCCATGCTTTGCCAAAACTCCTTCACTGAACATGGCTACATCTGAGATGTGTAAAAGTATATGAGTTGTTGTCATTGTGTATTCAATGTGTGTTGGCATATGTTTGCTCTAATCATTTGTCCATCCCTACACCATTTTAGGAACTGTGTTTTTGCACTTTCTGTCATCCATGATGGCTCACTGTGTTTGCTGCTAGTGCTATCCAGTCGTTGCATGGTGAGGTGGAGCTGCGGTTGCCTGAGGAGGAAGATGGTGTATATGGGAGTGTGGCACAGGGCATGGGTGCAGTCCCATAGTAACACTGACCTGCAGCTGTGGAGGCTCCACAGGCCGTGGATGGGCCAGCATGGTGCCATAGGCATGCAGAGGTGCGCCCTCGACAGCATCGCCTCAACAGGCCCAGGGCCATGCTCCAGAGAATGCGTCAGAACTAGGTCATCTCCCTCTGTTGTCTGAGCACAGGAGCTATTAGGGAGCTCTTTGAGGATCTGAGACCTGATCTCAAGCCCCTGACTAGCCGGTCTCATGCCATACCAAGTTTGGTCAAGCTTCTGAGTGCCCTACATTTCTTTGCCTCTGGCTGCTTCCAGTCATCGGTGGCCACAGTGGGTGGGTTGAGCCGGGCACCTTCTCACACTGTCTCCACCAGTAACTGCAAGCCATGGTCAACCGGGTAAGGAATTACATTGTATTTCCTAACAGTGGGGCAACAGTGTCCCTCTCATTCAGGTGGATGGTGAAAAAGGTCATTTGCACATGTGGCGGCTGTTACATCCATGAAGCACACATCGTTACTGCACATTCCATGGCTGATGTAATGGATTACTGCATTCACCATTGGATAAAAAATAATATATAGGTGCTTAAATGTTGAGGTGCATCCTGGGAAAATAGAGGCTAACCAATACCAGCACACATAGCCTACATTGCAGCCATAGTGGTGACCTGGATCACTGGAGCACTATCCAGTACCTGCATGTCTTATATGATGAGGGAGCAAGAGTGCATGGCCCCTCGGAGAGGGCAGGATGGTTTGGGATGGACCTCATGAGTCATGACTGTGGTTTGCCTTTGGTGTATGCGTTTGTAGTATACAGTAGGTCACAAGGGAATGCATGCCCTGCATATGTGCTGCCTCAGAGAGTACTGCAACACTGCAGCTCAGTGGACTCTGTATGCAACTATTGTTTGGCTTCAGAAGTACTGTGGAGGGAAGGGTATTGTGTCCTCACAGGTGGCTCAGTCTTTGCACAGGAAATTACTACTGCTGCTGTGCTTCTGTTATGCAGCTGCAGTACTGAGTGTCCAGTGCAGTCCATACTGCATGTGTACTGCTGCTGGCAGGCCTAAGTGTGGTCTACAACTTTCTCAGCATATGCCTGCCAGGTTGTATGATGTCCAGGGTTTAGGCCATATCAGGCAGGGGCCGGTAGACTGGTGTATTCTAGAGAATACTATAGGGTTGTATGTGGAGCTGCAGCTGAATGGTTACAGCACTGGTTCAGTATGATCAGGATTCAAATCCCACTTATGGCCTTGAGAAAGTCACTTCACTCTCCATTACATCTGATGTCAGGCCTGCCAATATATTTCTGTCCCACTATCAAGGGAACCCAGGAACAGCTAGGTTGCCAGAAATCAGTATTGATTTGAGGGTACACATTGTTGTTAGTATCATTCATTTTTAAGTGTTCACATTGGTTCTGCAAACATGCACATTGCAATCATAGCCATCTGACAGCATGACTTTATTGCCTCTGCTGCAGCACATTGTAAAGGGTCATTACACTTGGCCCTATAGATGCATGACACATGAGTTGTACATGATTGGGAATTGTCATGATACCTGTGAATGAGCAACATTTGCTGCATCACATATATGAAGTACATGCAGGCATGTCACATACCTGGGATACCCACCTGCACAGATCATCCCACATCCTTGTAAAATGTAAAGAAAAAAAAAAAAAGTAAAACTGTTAACAATGTAAAAATGTAAATAGTTTCCCAATGTTATCCAAGTTCTCATACCTGTTCATTGTAAACACAGTTCTGTAAAGGCATTGTGTATGTGTTATGTTCCATGTAAACCACACTGATGTTGAATAGCGCGGTATAGAAGAAATGTAAATAAATAAATAAATCCTTACTTGCTCCATATGGGCAGTATTGGAGACACATCAGTTAAGAGACATGAGTGGATGCCAGGTGTTTAACAACCTGCGAGTGAACTTGTTCCACCAGGCAGTGTGTGTGTAGACCTTATCTGTCCAAGAGCACTTTGCATTTGTATACAATTTGTACAGATGTATGGCTTTTATGTCTTTGTTCATAGCACTCACAAATGCTGCACCCTTAGTGCCCTTTAGTTTCATGCCCCTATGTCTTTAGGAATAAGACTTTAGGAAACTAACTTTGCCAAAATAGGACAATACCTCAAGGAGTCGTTAGTGGGATGGGAACAGCTGGGGGATGTAGAAAAGCAATGGGCAAAACTGAAATTGGATATTTGAAGAGTAGCAAACCTTTTTGTTAGATATGTAAATAAATGTGAAAGGAAAAGTAGGCAGCTATGGCTCTCAAAAGAAGTAGCTGAAAAGGTGAAGAAAAAGAGGATGGCATTCATAAAATACAGGAGATCACAGAGAAAAGACAAGCATCTATATTTGGAAAAATTTAGAAAACCTAGCAAAGTAGTCAGAAAAGCAAAGATACAAAAAGAAAAAGAAATAGCCAGTGCAATAAAATGGGGGGATAAGACATATTTCAGATATGTTAGTGAGAGAAGGAAGTGCAAATGTGGTATTGTCAGACTCAAGAGTGAAGGGAAGGAATATGTAGAAGTTGATGAGGATAAAGTGGAATTACTTAACAAATATTTCTGTTCTGTGTTCACAGGACCTCGGAAAACACCCACAAATAGGAACAGAAGTGATGGGGATCTTGAACGATTTTAAGAAAACTGTGTTCATGAAGACTAGCTAAACTAAAAATAGACAAAGCGATGGGACCAGATGGAATACATCTGAGAATATTGAAAGAACCTGGGGACGTTCTAGTAGCTCCATTGACTGACCTTTTCAATGCTTCTTTAGAATCGGGAGTGATCCCAGAGGACTGGAAAGAGGCACATGTGGTCGCTTTACACAAAAACGGAAGGATGAGGTTGAAAAATACAGGCCGATTAGTCTAACCTCTGTGATAAATTATTGGAAATGCTGCTAAAAGGTAGGATAGTGAGGTTTTTGGAGTCCAATGGATTGCAGGATCTGGGGCAGCATGGGTTTACCAGAGGCAGGTCTTTTCAGACAAATCTGATTGATGTCTTTGACTGGATGACCAGGGAGTTGGACCGAGGGAGCGCCCTAGATGTGGTGTACTTAGATTCCAATAAAGCTTTTGACACCGTTCCACACAGGAGACTTATAAACAAACTAAGCACCTTAGGGATGGCCCCTAAAGTGACAGACTGTGCTAGAAATAGGTTGAGTGGGAGGTGACAAAGGATACAGGTAAATGGAGTTCACTCTGAGGAGAAGGAGATTTCCAGAGGTGTGCCACAGGGATCTGTCCTTGGTCCAATTCTTTTTAACATCTTTGTTAGTGATATTGCGGTAGGGCTGTCAGTTAAGGTTTGCCTCTTTGCAAAAATCCATGAGAACAGTACAGTGTACGGGACAAAGTACTTCTGTCCAGAAAGAAGAGTGGAACCTGGGCGTGATTGTTGCTGATGATCTTAAGGTGGCTAGATAGGTAGAAAAGGTGACAGCGAAAGCCAGAAGGATGCTTGAGTGCATAGGGAGAGGAATGGCCAGCAGAAAAAAGGAGGTGATAGTGTCTCTATATAAGTCTCTGGTGCGATCTTATTTGGAGCATAGTGTGCAGTTCTGGAGACCATACCTTCAAAAGGACATAAATAGGATGGAGTTGGTGCAGAGGATGTCTACTAAAATGGCTAGTGATCTTTGTTATAAAGCATATGAGGACAGACTTAAAGATCTTAATATATGTACGTTAGAGGAAAAGCGGGATAGAGGAGATATGATAGAGAAGTTTAAATACCTCCATGGCATAAATACGCAGGATTTGATTAAATGCAAGCTGTGCAACAAGGGGACGTAGAATGAGGGTAAAAGGGGATAGATTCAGAAGTAATATACTAAAATATTTCTTTACAGAAAGAGTGGTAGATGCATGAAATAGTCTCCCAGTGGAGGTAGTAAAGATGAATATAGTCCAAACAGAGCAGACACACGTGCAGAACCAGGCAACAAACCATAAATAGCGCGGTGTAAATAAGTAGTCAGAGGTGCTCTATTGAAGAAACCGCTATGCGTTTCAGCAATGCCTTCCTCAGAGAGTATAAGCCTCAAAACAAGGAACAAATAAAAACCAAATAAGAGCATATATAACATAAAATAACACAGTAACCTCATATAATAAATAAATAAATGAAAGGATAACTAAAACACAAAATAAATGCATTTTAAAAGTAATAAAAGCATAACACTGGGCGTAAATAAGGAAACACAAATGATGCAATGAAAAAGAAGATAATATGGAAATTCAATTATTTATTGAGAAAAGTGCTTATGAATGGTACAAATACCAATGCAAAGCAACAAAGGGATGAGGAGGACAAAAAGCAAATCCAAGAAAGCAAAATAGGTAATGGGAATTACTTACAAACATACTAGGGGTCATTCTGAACCACAAATAGCAGGGGTGGACATCCCAATGAGACATCCAGCTCTGCTATTCGTGCCAGCTTCAGACCCCAACTAACTTCCCTGTCATTTGTGTGGGGAAGTTAGTCGGAGGTGGGGAATGGGTGGCCCAGGGTGGGCAGTGGGTGGTTGCTGGCCCTGGATGTTCAGGGCTGATTCTAATGTCAGCTCTGTACATCCAGGGCTGGCGGAATGACCGGGGAAGTTATTCCACCTCTGAGATAGAATAACTCCCCTGGCCTTTTCTTTTAATTTTAAATTCGGGGTGTGGAAGGGACTGGGGGGACCAGGGGACATTCGCCGTAGTCCGACTCTGGCCTTCAGAGACCGGATTGGAAGTTGGGTTGTGGTGAATTTGCAGTTTTGGTCGGCAGCCATCATTACAGCTTTTAAATGGAGCCATGGTGCCATGGCAACATGATGCGATGGCACTGCGGCTCCATTTAAATGACCTGACTGAGTTAGCTGGGTGCAGTCCTGCATGTGCAGGGCGGACAGAATCGCTGTCCCGGCCTGCACGTGCAGGACTGTTCGTAATTCTGATCCCACAGGGCTAGACGTGCCCTGTGGGATCAGAATAGTGATCCCCTCTGTGCGTCCGCGGAACTACGTCTGGGACAGAATAGGGTCCACTGTGTATAGAGAATATGGATACAATGTATCTGTGAAAAAGAATGTATCTGTGAAAAAAAACAAAGTCAAAGAGCAAACAATAGGACTGAAGTGCCAGTGAAGTGAAAATATCATACATTTGCATTTGAAATGCTCCGTGTAGGAACCATACTCTGATTGTAACATCATATCAAAAAAACTGACTAGAAGAGCCAGCAGAAAGTAACATTAGACATGAAACAAAAGACATGTATTCACCAAACAGAGACCTGGGGTAAGCGCAATGAATAATGAACAAATCATGCTATTTAAAAGAAAAAATGTGCCCTAAGGTAATGATTTTAGAGAGTGTTTTAACTTCTCAGCAAGTTTGTAAAAAGAATGAATTCATACTAATATGTTTAAAAAACAAATCAAGGTCGCATACCAAAAAAGGGGAGGGTCCAAGAAAAATCTCTCTGTTTCTGAAATGATATTGGCTTACTTACAGGTCTTCCAATAATAAATTATATTAGCCATATACACATATTCAAAAAATAGAGAAAATATGCAAATAGTCTCTGATAAGGATTCCAAAGAATTACAATAAAAAATAATAAAGTGACATATATGGAGATCACTCTATGCTTTCATTAGTTGGATTGTAGACTGTGAGAAAAAAATGTTAATGTGTAAAGGCTCTGTAGCGAGTGTTTAAGGTATTGAACTGGTTGTGAGAGTGTGTCTGCTCTATTTGGACTTCATATGACTTTTCATTGGGTGACTTAGCAATGATCATTTCCATTTTAACAATCCAAAACTTCATAAAAATTAACACAAATGGTTCCTTAACACTCTGGGCTTCAAAAAGGCTCTCCTTTACTACCACAAAACTTAATGCGCAAAAGCGGAAGTAAGATTGTGGTTGAAAACTATAGGTCGGTTAGTTTAACTTCAGTGGTGAGTAAATTATTGGAAACACTGCTGAAAGAGAAAATAGTGAGGTTTCTGGAGTCCAGCGGATTACAGGATCCGAGGCAGCATGGATTCACCAGAGGCAGGTTTGTCAGACAAATCTGATTGATTTCTTTGACTGGGTTACCAGGGAGTTGGACCGAGGGAGAGCCCTAGATGTGGTGTATTTAGATTTCAGTAAAGCCTTTGACACTGTTCTGCACAGGCGACTTATAAACAAACTGAGCACCCTAGGGATGGACCCTAAATATCTGCTTGGGTTAGATATTGGTTGAGTGGGAGGTGACAAAGGGTAAATGGATAAATAGAGCTCACTCTGAGGAGAAGGAGGCTACCAGTGGTGTGCCCCAGGGATCTGTCCTTAGTCCGATTCTTTTTAACATCTTTGTTAGTGATATTGCGGAAGGGCTGTCGGGTAAGGTTTGCCTCTTTGTGGATGATACCAAAATCTGCAGACACCCAGGAAGGTGTAGATAACACAAGGAGGGATCTAGTTAAGCTTGAAGAATGGTCTAGAATTTGGCAACTGAGATTTAATGTTAAAAAATGCAAGGTCATGCATCTGGGCTGCAGCAATCCAAGAGAGCGATATGGTATGGGGGGTGAAGTACTTCTGTCCACAAAAGAAGAGCGGAACCTAGGCGTGACTGTGTCTGATGATCTTAAAGTAACTAAAAAGGTAGAATAGGCGACAGCAAAAGCTAGAAGAATGCTTGGGTGCATAAGGAAAGGAATGGCCAGCAGAAGAGAGGAGGTGATAGTCCCTCTGTATAAGTCTTTGGTGCGACCTCATTTGAAGTATTGTGTGCAATTCTGGAGACCGCACCTTCAAAAGGATATAAACAGGTTGAAGTCAGTGCAGAGGGTGGCTACTAAAATGGTTAGTAAATACACAGGAGGAGAGACTCTTACGATTGGAAGATGAGGGGACATAGGATGAGGGTGAAAGGAGATAGACTCGGGAGTAATATGCATATGTATTTCTTTATGGAAAGAGTGGTAGATGTGTGGAATAGTCTCCCAGTGGAGGTGGCAGATGAGCACAAGTCCAATGAAAAAGCACGATTACCACGTGTAAATAGAAGAACCCAGTCCAAAGAACATGGTTACTTCGGAAATGCTCTTTATTCAAGATTCACCAACCAGGGTGCCAAAGCCTAAACCCGACACAGCCATGTATCGGTTATGTCTTCCTTAAAGCAAAAATGAATAAATACATACAAATAAATAAATACAAAAAAACATATAAACCAAATAATAAGACTATTAAAACCATATGATCAGTAATAAAAATAATAATAAATACAAGTGCTATACATCATTATCAAAACAAAAATGGATGTTAAAAAACATATAAACATCATTAATAGATAAACAAATAAAATCTTAGGAACCAATAAAATGATGTGACATAATAAACATCCTGTTAACATATGTATATATAAATAAATAAATAAGGATGTATAAGCATACCAGCTTAAAAGAATAACCAGAATAAAGAATAATAAACTACTAATCTACTGAAGAGGGCTTTAAACTAGATTCGTTGGAGATGGGTGAAGAAAGCCCCCAGGTATGTGAAACATTAAATATCTTTATGGAAATGGGCAAAAGGAACAACATATGGAAAGCAGTGTGTATAAATGCCCGTAGCATGGGAAATAAGATCCCAGATGTTGAAGCTTTAATGGGAGAGGCTGACTTGGATTTAGTGGCAGTTACAGAAACATGGTTCACAGAATACCAGGCTATACTTTATTCAGAAAGGACAGGTTAGGAAGAAAGGAAGAGGAGTGGCACTATATGTAAAAAATAATATTAAAGCTTTGGAACTACAGAGCTTAAAAGGGAGAGAGGAGGCACTGTGGGTTAAACTAGAAAGAGGGAAAGAGAAATCTATTTGCATTGGTGTGATATACAGACCTCCCTCACAGGAGAAAGAGGTAGACGGAGAGTTAATTGAAGACATACACAGCATTGCTAGAACAGGGGAAGTGCTACTGATAGGGGATTTCAATATGCTAGATGTTGATTGGCATATTCCTGCTGCAGTATCATCTAGAAGTAAGGAGATCCAGGTATCTCTAAAGGGAGAACTATTCAGGTAACTGGTAACAGAACCCACATGTGAAGGGGCCATAATGGACTTGGTACTTACCAATGTTGAAAGTGTTTCTGATGTTATAGTGGGAGATCATTTTGCTTCTAGTGATCACCAGATGGTGAGGTTCAGTATTAGGAATAGGGCTGTTAAAATCCATTCAAAAGCAAGGGTCTTAGACTTTAAGAAAACTAACTTTGCCACGAAGGGCCAATACCTCAGGGAGTCGTTAGTGGAATGGGAACAGCTGGGGGATGTAGAAAAACAGTGGGCAAAACTGAAAGGGGATATTTTAAGGGCAACCAATCTTTATGTTAAAATGGTAAGTACAAGTAAAAGGAAAACTGAGACTGCTATGGTTTTCGAAAGAAGTAGCTCTAAAAGTGAAGAAAAAGAGGGAGGCCTTCATAAAATACAAGAGATCACGGACAAAGGAAGACAGGCATCTATATTTGGAAAAACGTAGAGAAGCTAGCAAAGTAGTCAGGAAAGCAAAGATTCAAAAAGAGGAGGAAATAGCCAATGCAGTTAAATGGGGGGGATAAGACATTTTTCAGATATGTTAGTGAGAAGAGGAAGGGCAAAAGTGGTATTATCAGCCTCCAGGGTGAAGGGGAGGAATATGTAGAAGTTGATGAGGATAAAGTGGAAATGCTTAACAATACTGTATGTTTCTGTTCTATGTTCACAGATGAAGAACCAGGAGCAGGACCTCAGAAAACACCCACAAACAGGAACGGAAGCGAGGGGCATCTTGAAGAATTTTCATAAGGCTGTGTTTGTGAGAAACTAGCTAAACTTAAAGTAGACAAAGCGATGGGACCGGATAGGATACACCCTAGAATACTGAGGGAACTTGGGAGCATTTTAGCAGCTCCAATGACTGACCTTTTCAATGCCTTGTTGAAGTTGGGAGTGGTGCCAAAGGACTGGAAAGAGACATATGTGGTCCCTTTACACAAAAGCGGAAGTAAGGATGTGGTTGAAAACTACAGGCCGGTTAGTTTAACTTCGGTGGTGAGTAAATTATTGGAAGCGCTGCTGAAAGAGAAAATAGTGAGTTTTCTGGAGTCCAGCGGATTACAGGATCTGAGGCTAGCATGGATTCACCAGAGGCAGGTCTTGTCAGACAAATCTGATTGATTTATTTGACTGGGTGACCAGGGAGTTGGACCATGGGAGAGCCCTAGATTGGTGTATTTAGATTTCAGTAAAGCCTTTGACACCGTTCCTCACAGGCAACCTATAAACAAACTGAGCACCCTATGGATGGACTCTAAAATTACTGCTTGGGTTAGAAATTGGTTGAGTGGGAGGCGACAAAGGGTATGGGTAAATGGAGCTCACTCTGAGGAGAAGGAGTTTACCAGTGGTGTGCCCCAGGGATCTGTCCTTGGTCAGATTCTTTTTAACATCTTTGTTAGTAACATAGCTGAAAGGGTGTCAGGTAAGGTTTGCCTCTTTGCGAATGATACCAAAATCTGCAATGGAGTAGACACCCAGGAAGGTATAGATTACATGAGGAGAGATCTAGATAAGCTTGAAGAATGGTCTAGAATTTGGCAGCTGGGATTTAATTTAAAAAAATGCAAGGTCATGCATTTGGACTGCAGCAATCCAAGGGAGCCAAGGTAATCGAGAAAGTAATTCAGCGCCAGCTTCAAGAACATCTGGACATTAACAACATACTGGACCCACAGCAACATGGTTTCCGACCACTACATGGAGTCGAGACCCTCATGACCACTCTGATGAACACCCTCATCATAGGAACCCAAGAAAAACACTCCGGATACGCCATGATCTTCCTAGATATATCAGCAGCCTTCGACACCATCTCCCACGACATCCTCATACACAGACTCCAAACAATTGGGATCAAAGATACTGTACTCCGATGGTTCCAGTCCTACCTAAATAACCGACAACAATTAATCCGCAACAGCACTTCCACCTCACTCCCTTTCCAGCAACATCAAGGAGTACCTCAAGGATCCACACTATCAGCCATGCTTTTCAACATCTACCTCCGACCTCTCTGCTCAGTCATACGGACCCACGACATCAACTTCCACATTTATGCTGATGACATAATGCTCTATGCCCCAATTACAACCACAAACCCAACAAATGATCAGCTATTAGCCTGCTTCACTGATGTATCCCACTGGCTACAAGAGAACAACCTGACCATTAACATGAAGAAAACTGAAGCTCTTATAGTGACGAAAGACCTGGACTTCAAGCCGCCCACACACCTCAACATTGGGACCACGCAAATCCAAATACAGCCACAAATAAGATATCTGGGCATTATCATCGACCAAGCTCTAACCCTCAAGCAACACATCACTAAGACCACCGGAACTATATTCCACAAAGCTAAAACTGTACAACGTCTCCGACCTCTCCTCGAACCTCAAGACTTCAGAACAGTAATGCAAGCTATGACCCTCCCACACCTGGACTACTGCAACATAATCTACCATGGACTACCCACCACACAGACCAACCCCCTCCGAACTGCCCTAAACACCACAGCAAGAATCATTCAGAATGCAAAGAAACAGGACCACATCACCCCAATTCTGAGGGACCTTCACATACTCCCCCTCGAAGCAAGAATTAAATACAAAGCTATTTTACTCACCCACAAAACCATCCACCAAACACGGAACACCCAGCTCCACACCCTGCTACCCCGACAAGCCCACAGCAAGACAACCAGGCAGACCTCCAGCAACTCCATCACCATCCCTCACAAAAGAACCAAATGCACCCAACGGACCTGCAACAGGGCCTTCGAACGCTATGCTCCTTTCCTCTGGAACTCGCTACCGAAAGACATCAGGAACAATGGCGATCTCTTATCCTTCAAAAAGCAGCTAAAAAAATCCTCTTCCAAGAACATCTCAAAACTGGAACACCCTCCCAAAAATAACCACCCCACCCTCAAGAACTCATGTTCAAAAATCTGTGTCTCCTTGTCCATGTCTATGTCCATCCTCTGTCAAAATCATCAATGTTGCCTCCCCGGTGATGGCCCTATCCTATAACTGATTAACCCTCCCCCCCCCTTATTTGTTACACCGCTTTGACCCAGTGAAAAGCGGGATATAAATACAGCTAAATAAATAAATAGTATAGGGGGTGAAGTACGTCTGTCCACTAAAGAAGAGCGGAACCTAGGCGTGATTGTGTCTGATGATCTTAACGTAGTTAAACAGATAGAAAAGGTGACAGCAAAAGCTAGAAGCATGCTTGGGTGCATAGGGAGAGGAATGGCCAGCAGAAGAGAGGAGGTGATAGTCCCTCTGTATAAGTTTTTGGTGCGACCTCATTTGGAGTATTGTGTGCAATTCTGGAGACCGCACCTTCAAAAGGATATAAACAGGTTGGATTCCGTACAGAGATGGGTATTAATATGGTTAGTGGTCTTCATTATAAAGCATATGAGGACAGACTTAAGGATCTTAATATGTACACCTTAGAGGAAAGGCAGGATAGAGGTGATATGACTGAGACATTTAAATTCATCCGTGGCATAAATGCACAAGAGAGAATCTTTTGATTGAAAGCAAGCTCTGCTACGAGGGGACATGGGATGAGGATGAAAGGGGATATATTCAGGAGTGATATGAGGAAATATTTCTTTACAGAAAGAGTAGTGGATCCGTGGAATAGTCTTCCAGTGGAGGTGGTAGAGATGAGGACAGTATCTGAATTCAAAGAAGCATGGGACAAACACAGAAGATCTCTAAAGGAAAAAAAGGGGACTGTTGTAGTGGTTGATATGGAAGAACAGACTAGACAGGCCATGTGGTCTTTTTCTGTCGTCATGTTTCTATGTTTCTATATTTCCTTAACAACATGTATATTTAAATGACTGGTGGAACGGGCACAGAAATAAAAAGATCACAAGACTAATAAACATTATCATAAATAATTAAAAGGCCTTATGTCTGTTGATGATTCACAGTAAAACCAATTCTGTTCCAAATCTCATCTGAACTAGGGAAAAATGGAAAAAACAATGTGTGACATTCAAAGAATGTATAACATTCAAATAGAAGCAGGAGCAAGCCTGCTTCAGGTGAACTATAGATCCATTGGCCATGGTTAGTGAGTTCTTAATAGAAATCGCAATCTGTTTAAATCATTGCCGTTTACAAAGTCTACTTGATATGAAGAACACATTAAATGCCTTTCCTGATCTGACAGTAAATCATAACCAATCATGAACATCTTATTTTAGGACCCATAACATGTTTCTACTTTAATCCATCTCCGAATGTCCTCAGGAGCAATGAGAGTATTAAAAAATGCTGACCTCTGCGCTGTGGGTCTTATATTCGTGCCAAAACAGTGGACTTTCTTTAAGCATCTAATTTGCTAAGAAATACGTATCATTCATTTATTTAATGGAGGATAAAACAGGTGACAAAAAGGGGAACTAAAATCTAATAGTTATAATTGGAATATTTTTAAATGATTTGAATAAATGAATATGTAATATGGATAGGATAAAATGCAATATATGCATCTTAAAACCACAAATAGTTTAGAATCACCATTATTTTTCTTCCCAGCCACTGGTTCATTTCATGAGCTAAAATTTAATTATTATGTTGAAACTATGCATTATTACAAGGCAGGCAAAAGGTGAAAGGTAAAATGCAACTGATATGCCAGCTGTACGTCAGAAACTATTAAGAGCACCCACCAGTGAAGAGAGATAAAAGACGAGGTTGGCAAGCTAATATTTCTACTATATGTCAAGACCTTTTTTTTATAAGGTGGAAGTGTTTTCTCCATCGAACTTGGGAAACCTGTTTTAAAGCCACTATGATACATGATCCTTTCAATCAGCCTGCTTGTAGTCTAATACCGCTACAGGTTAAAAGACCTATATTTAAAATTTTATATTAAAAACAGTTTTACATCATAAATTAGCAGGTTCAAAACCAAAAACCTCTATACCAAATATGTTGGTGAGCTTTATATTTGAAACCTTCCAATCTCAAAATAATATGAAGAAATTCTTATCACAAATAAGCTTAATATTTTCTAGCCACTAGATGTAGTTATTGATGAAACGTAGTGTCTATAAAGCCATCAGTATCCAGATGCAGCCAGAACAACACCAAACTCCAGACATGTACAATCCACCATTGGTAAATAGACTTAAAAATATCTGAACATGAAGATTAAAACAAGCCAGCGTAAACGACAAAATCATTATTGCTGATAAGCCAATTATTAACGGTTGAAAAATGACAAATACCATATTACTACTGATACACCTGAAACACCAGATCTAATCTTGTGATAAAACAAAGTATCAGTGAAGCCTTAAGGTTGCACAATGAGCAAGAGTCAAAGAACGTCAGGATAAATTCAAAGTTCCTTTATTGAATTTATCCTGACGTTCTTTGACTCTTGCTCATTGTGCATCCTGCGGTCAGTTGCAAGAGCGGTGCTCCTTGTTTTGTTCAGTAAAGCCTTAAGCCATCAGAAGAGGTCAAACCATCACATATCTCCAAAAATATACATTCCATCACTAATAAATAAGCCCAAAGCATAAAAATATGAGAAATATAATGCAACATGAACCACAACAATAAAAATAACTTAAAACCAGATAATAAATAATCACAGAGATACATCATTAAATAAATAAATGAATAAATAAGCATAAAAAGAGGGAAGGAGAGGATGGGAGGGGGAAAGAAGGGGGAATGGGGAAGGGGAGAGAAAGTAAGGAGAGAGAAAGGAAAAAAGGGGAAAGAAAGAGGGGTGGGAGGAAGAGGAGAGAGGTGAAGGGGAGGGGAAGAGGAGAAGGGGAGGGGAGAGAGGGGGAGAGGGAGAGGGAGGGAAGAGGGAGGGGAGGAGAAATGGGACAAGGGGGAAAAAGGAAAAGAGAGGGGAGAAAGGAAAAGGGAACCCTTCAAAATACATATGATAAAACCAACAAAATGAGAAAAATAAATGTAAAAAAAAAGAACATCTCAAAGACTGACATCTGTATCTAAATTGAGACCCTTAAGTGTCATCCTATCCAACATGAATATATAGCGCAGCTCCATTCATAAGATCACCTTATTAATATCCCAGCTGTATTCCATGCTTTAAGAAAAGTGGAAAGAAGTCCAAAAAACTGCCAGCATGGTTTAAAGGTGAAGTCAGAGAGGCTGTTGTTGCCAAAAAAGCATCTTTCAGGAAATGGAAAAAAAAGCCAAATGACGAAACCTGAAAACAGCACAAGCACTGGCAAGTCAAATGCAAGGCATTGATAAGGCAGGCACATGGAGAATTTGAGAAGAAGCTTGCTGCGGAAGCAAAAACGTGAAATAAAGCCTGTTTCAAGTACATTCGTAGCAAAAAGCCTGTGAGAGAGTCAGTTGGTCCATTAGATGATAAAGGGGTTAAAGGGGCACTTAGAGGCGACAAGGCGATAGTAGAGAGACTGAATGAATTCTCTGCTTCGGTCTTTACTGAGGAAGATGTAGGGATGTTACCCATGACTGAAGTGGTATTTAAAGGTGCAGAAGAATTGAAGGAAATAGCGATACATCGGGAAGATGTATTACAACTATTAGAAAAAATGAAGAGCAGCAAATCACCTGGGCCGGATAGTATACGTCCAATGGTGTTGAAAGAACTGAAATGTGAGATTGCAGAACTGCTATTAGTAATCTGTGAATTTTCATTAAAATCATCTGTAATACCAGACGATTGGAGGATCACCAATGTAACGCCAAATTTTAAAAAGTGTTCCAGGGGTGATCCGGGAAACTACAGACCGGTGAGCCTGACGTCAGTACCGGGAAATATGGTAGAAATCATAAAGAACAAAATTACTCAGCATGTAGATAGTCATGGCCTAATGGAAGACAGCCAACATGGCTTTAGACAAGGAAGATCTTGTCTTACTAATCTATTATGTTTTTTTGAAGGTGTGAATAAACAGGTGGACAAAGGTGACTCGGTTGATATAGTGTATCTGGACTTTCAGAAAGCCTTTGACAAGGTCCCTCATCAGAGACTTTTGGCAAAACCAAAGAATCATGGGATAGGAGGCAGTGTACTATTGTGGATCAGGAACTGGTTAAAAGATAGAAAGCAGAGGGTAGGGCTAAATGGCCAATTTTCCCAATGGAGAAAGGTGAATAGTGGGGTACCCCAGGGATCTGTGCTGGGTCCTCTGCTTTTTGACATATTCATAAATGACCTGAAAAAGGGAATAACGAGTGAGTTTATCAAATTTGCAGATGACACAAAACTATTTAAAGTTGTTAAAATCCAAGAGGATTGTGGAAAATTGCAAGAGGATCTTGATAAATTGGATGACTGGGCATCAAAATGGCAGATGAAATTTAATATGGACAAGTGCAAAGTTATGCACCTAGGGGAGAACAACCCAAACTATGGTTACACGATGCACGGTTCCACATTAGGAACCACCACCCAGGAAAAAGATTTAGGCATCATTGTGGATAACATGTTAAAACCCTTGGCCCAGTGTGCAGCGGCGGCCAAGAGAGCAAATAGAATGCTAGGTATCATAAGGAAAGGAATGGAAAATAAAACAAAAGATATTATAATGCTTCTATATAGTGCAATGGTGAGACCTCACCTTGAATATTGTGTGCAGTTCTAGTCGCCATATCTTAAAAAGGATATAGCATTATTAGAAAACGTTCAGAGAAGAGCCACCAAATTGGTAAAGTGGATGGAAGCATACTCCTATGAAGAAAGGCTAAAAAGGTTAGGGCTCTTTAACCTGGAAAAGAGACGGCTGAGGGGAGATATGATAGAAGTCTATAAATTAATGAAAGGAGTGGAATGGGTAAACGTAGATCAATTGTTTGCATTATGAGAATATAGAAAGACTAGGGGACATGCAATGAAGCTACAGGGTAAACTATTTAAGTCTAATAGAAGAAAATATTTTTTTCACTCAACGTGTAATCAAACTCTGGAATTTGTTACCGGAGGATGTAGTAAAGGCTGTTAGTGTAGTTGGGTTTAAAAAAGGTTTGGACAAGTTCCTGGAGGAAAGGTCCATAAACCATTATTAAGAAGGGACCCAGGATATCAGTGCTTGACCCAGTACAAGCATTGAGGAACCTGTGTCTTTTTGGGAAACTGCTAGGTATGTACGATCTAGATTGGCCACTGTTGGAAACAGGATATTGGGCTTGATGGACCTTGGTCTGACCCAGTATGGCATATCTTATGTTCTTATGTTCTCCAATTTATTTTTACCCTCTTCAATACACTCCTGCTTCTTTTTAAATGTCACACATTGTTTTTTCCATTGTTCCCTAGATCAGTTGACATTTGAAACAGAAAAGGACTACAAAAGGGAACTGCTACTTCTGGAGAGAGATCTGCAATTGTAAGTATTTACTTCTGGTAATTTTTCTAAATCTTGGGGAAAAAGGAATTCTATGCACACCCACCCCTGGGATAATTGGAGCTTTATAGGTACATAAACCTCTCAAAGGCAAGGAGGTGCCGTATTCACCCTCAGGTGCAGCTGTTTGTCCTCATCAGGCAAACATTAAGGACCTGAGATTAATTAAGCTTCAGGTGAACAAAGTACATTAAAAATATTAGGTGCAGTTTTATTAGAATCAGTATCCCTACAAACACTTAGTAGGTAAGGAACTTAAATACCTAAACACAACCTTAAAACTAAGAGGCAGACAGCAGTCCAGCAGCAAGATGGGGGTTTTCCAGTCTTTTGCATTGAGTGTCACATGTATGATTATCTTCCAGTTGGTGAGGGGTCTTACATGTGTACTAGGTGCCAGGAACTCTTTGATCTCAGGGAACGTCCGATCTCTGGAGGCTAGAGTAGCAGACTTGGAGGACATAAGGAAGACAGAGAGGCATATAGACGAGACCTACAGGGATATAGTCCTGAAGTCCCACCTCCAGTCTGGCAGCATCCCTGTTGTCATGGAGGAGAGAGGTCACGTGACAGGAGAGCATCATCCCAGTTTGGCAGGAAGTGATCCTGTAGCTAGGACCTGTTCTCCAGGTGATGTAAAACCCTCTCGCACTGAGAACGTTTCTCCAGAGCCATGTGCCCATGAAGGAAGGATTAGGACAGCATTATAGTTGGTGATTCGATCATTAGGCATATAGATAGCTGGGTGGCTGGTGGATATCAGGATCACCTTGTAACATGCCTGCCTGGTGCGAAGGTAGTGGACCTCACACGCCACCTAGATAAGGTCTTAGATAGTGCTGGGGAGGAGTCTGCTGTCTTGGTACATGTCGGTACGAATGGTATAAGAAAATGTGGTAGGGAGGTTCTGGAGGCTAAATATAGGCTTTTAGGTAGGAAGTTGAAATCCAGAACTTCAAGGGTAGCATTCTCCAAAATGCTTTCCGTTCCACATGCAGGACCCAAAAGGCAGGCAGAGCTCCGGAGTCTGAATGCGTGGATGAGATGATGGTGCAAGGATGAGGGTTTTGGATTTCTTAGGAACTGGGGAACATTCTTTGGAAAGGAGGGCTTTTCCGAAGGGATGGGCTTCACCTTAACCGGGATAGAACCAGGCTGCTGGCATTAACCTTTAAAAAGGAGATAGAGCAGCTTTTAAACTAGATAATAGGGGAGAGTCGACAGTCGCCCAAGAGCACATGGTTCGGAACAATGTATCCTTGAAGGATACTACCAAAAAAATGAAGTTAGGGCATATCAGCAGAGAGGTTCCAATAAAGAGAAAAGTAGCCCAAATGCCCTTGAGCATGGAGCAGACAGAGCTTAAATATTCCAAATTACCCCTGCCTACCACTAGCCAGATTAATATGAATAAAATACAGTCTCTAAAATGCTTGTATGCAAATGCTAGAAGTCTAAACAATAAGATGGGAGAGTTAGAATATATAGCACTAAATGAGAGGTTAGATATGATTGGAATATCAGAGACATGGTGGAAGGAGGACAACCAGTGGGACACTGTGATACCTGAGTACAAACTATATCATAATGATAGAGCTGATCAAATTGGTGGAGGGGTTGCGCTCTATGTTAGAGAGGGCATTGAGTCACAAAGGATTAAAGTTTTGCAGGAAAAAAAAATTGCTGTAGAATCTCTATGGAATGAAATTCCATGTGAAAAGGGGAAGGCGATGGCACTGGGGGTGTACTATCGACCGCTTGGCCAGAATGAACAAATGGATGATGAAATGCTCAAAGAAATTAGGGAAGCTAACAAAAGTTACAGCACAGTAATAATAATGGATGATTGACTAGGTCATTGTCATGGCAGGGCATGCTAGGGAGATAAAGTTTCTAGATAAAATAAATGACTGCTTCTTAGAGCAGCTGGTTCATGAACCAGATCTGGTACAAGAGATAAGGGTGTTGAGGCCACTTGACAATAGTGATAATAGCATGATCGCGTTTGATTTAATTAATGGAGGAATTTTGTAAATAAATCCACAGTACTACCTTTTAACTTTCGAAAGGGAGACTATGATAAAATGAGGAAAATATTTAAGAAAAAACTAAAAGGAACAGTTGCAAATGTTAAAGACTTACATCAAGCTTGGGTGTTGTTTAAAAATACTATCTTGAAAGCCGAGACTAGCTGTATACCACGCTTTAAGAGAAGTGGAAGGAAATCCAAAAAACTGTCAGCATAGTTTAAAAGTGAGGTCAGAGAAGCTGTTCTTGCCAAAAAAGCATCTTTCAGGAAATGGAAAAAAAGAGCCAAATTACGAAAACTGGAAACAGCACAAGCACTGGCAAGTTAGATGCAAGGCATTGATAAGACAGGCAAAGATAGAATTTGAGAAGAAACTTGCTGTGGAAGCAGAAACAAATAGTAAAGACTTTTTCAAGTACATTCATAGCAAAAAACCTGTGAGAGGGTCAGTTGTACCATTAGATGATAGAAGGGGTAAAAGGGCACTAAGAGGGGACAAGCCATAACAGAGAGACTGAATGAATTCTTTGCTTTGGTCTTTGCTGAGGAAGATATAGGGATGTTACACATGACTGAAGTGGTATTTAAAGGTGATACTGTGGAAGAATTGATAGAAATATCGGTACACTGAGAAGATATATTACAACTAGTTGATTAACTGAAGAGTATGAAATCACCTGAACCGGATGGTATGCATCTAATAGTGTTGAAAGAACTGAAATATGAGATTACTAATAGCAGGTCTGCAATCTGTGAACTATCATTAAAATCATCTGTAATACCTGAAGATTGGAGGATGGCCAATGTAATGCAAATTTTTAAAAAGGAGTGATCTGGGAAACTACAGACCAGTGAGCCTGATGTCAGTATCGTGAAAAATGATAGAAACCATCATAAAGAACAAAATTACTGAACATGTAGATAGTCATGGCTTAATGGGAGACAGCGAACATGGCTTTAGACAAGGAAGATCGTGTCTTACTAATCTGTTATGTTTTTTTGAAGGTGTGAATAAACAGGTAGACAAAGGTGAGTCAGTTGATATAATGTATCTGGACTTTCAGAAAGCCTTTGACAAGGTCCCTCATCAGAGACTTATGGCAAAACTAAAAAGTCATGGGATAGGAGGCAGCATACTATGGTGGATCAGGAACTGGTTAAAAGATAGAAAGCAGAGGGTAGGGCTAAATGGCCTATTTTCCCAGTGGAGAAAGGTAAATAGTGGAGTACCCCAAGGATCGGTGCTGGGTCCACTGCTTTTTATTCATAAATGGCCTCAAAATGGGAATAACGAGTGAGGTTATCAAATTTGCAGATGACACAAAATTATTAAAGTGGAAAATCACCAAGGGCTGGCCATATGTATTTGCAGATGACACAAAATTATTTAATGTTGTTAAAACCCATGAGGATTGTGGAAAATTGCAAGAGGATCTTGATAAATTGGAAGACTGGGCATCCAAATGGCAGATGAAATTTAATATGGACAAGTGCAAAGTTATGCACCTAGGAAAGAATAACCCAAACTATGATTACACGATGCTAGGATCCACATTAGGAACCACCACCCAGGAAAAAGATTTAGGCGTCATCATGGATAAGATGTTAAAACCCTCCGCCCAGTGTGTAGTGGTGGCCAAGAGAGCAAATAGAATGCTAGGTATCATAAGGAAAGGAATGGAAAATAAAACAAAGGATATTATAATGCCTCTGTATCGTTCCATGGTGCGACCACACCTTGAATATTGTGTGCAATTCTGGTCGCCGTATCTTAAAAGGATATAATGTTATTACAAAAAGGAACAGAGAAGAGCCACCAAAATGGTAAAGGGGATGGAAGGATACCCCTTTGAAGAGAGGCTAAAAAGGGCTCTTCAACCTGGAAAAGAGACAGCTGAGGGGAGATTTGATAGAGGTGGATAAATTAATGAATGGAATGGAACGGGTAAACATAGATCGATTGTTTACGCCATCAGAATATAGAAAGACTAGGGGGTATGCAATGAAGCTACAGGGTAACCTTTTTAAGACTAATAAGAGAAAATATGTTTTCACTCAACATGTAATCAAACTCTGGAATTTGTTACCGGAGGATGTTGCAAAAGCTGTTAGTGTAGCTGGGTTTAAAAAAAGTTTGGACAAGTTCATTGAGGAAAGGTCCATAAATTATTATTAAAAGGGACCCAGGATATCACTGCTTGACCTAATACAAACATTGAGGAACCTATGTCTTTTGGGGAAACTGCTAGGTACTTATGACCTAGATTGGCCACTGTTGGAAACAGGATACTGGGCTTGATGGACCTTGGTCTGACCCAGTATGGCATATCCTATGTTCTTATGTTACTGTGAATCATCAACAGTTGATTAGATAAGGCCATTTAATTATTTCTGTTCATGTTTATTAGTCTTGTGGTCTTTTTATTTCTGTACCTGTTTCACCAGTTGTGTGAATATACATGTTGTTAAGGAGTTTATTATAATATTTTAACTGATTATTCTTTTAAGCTGTTTTATGCTTATAAAACCTTATTTATTTATTTATATATACATAAGTTAGAAGGATGCTTATTATGTCACATCATTTTAACTGGTTCCTAAGATTTTATTTGTATATCTATTAATGATGTTTAAATGTTTTTAACACCCCTTTTGTTTTGATAATGATGGATAGCATTCATGATAATTATTGTTTTTTTTATTACTGATTGTATGGTTTTAATATTTTTATGAATTTGTTTTGCATGTTTTTATGTCTTTATGTATTAATTCTTTTGTATGTATTTATTCATTTTTGCTTTTAGTGTGCGAAAATACCCCTGAGGAAGGGATTGCGAAAATTCGGCCATGTCGGGTTTTGGCTTTTGCACCCCTTGTTAGTGAATCTTGAATAAAGAGTGTTCCTTATCGTTCCTCCAGTTTAGTCCTCCACCTCTGGGTAGTGCACCTCCTCCTGCAGCTTGGAGACTGGACCAATCAAATCTTGACATCACTAGAAGTAGCGTGCTGGAATTTCTCTTCAGTTCCCAGTGTGTCCAGTCTTCATGCAGCAAGAGGACGTAGTGAGCCTAGGTGCTGGGCTCACTGGAGTAACAGATAAGGAGCAGGATAGTTAGCTAACTTTTTAAATTTCTCAAATTGGTTCTAGTTTTGGCCCTTTTATTTCAATTTCCATTGATTTTCAATTATTCTGTGCACTTTAAATTATTCTGTGTTTGGTGAGGCTGTTTCTTTAAAAAAAAAAAAAAAAAAAAGAAAGACAGGAAACGGCTCTCAGGGAGACCTTTGGGGGGTTCCCTCTCCTGCCAAGCCACAGCCCGGTTAAGGTATAATTATTTTATTTTCAGATCTCTGACCCCTGGACTGTTCGGGGAAGAGCTCCGTGACGGTCCACCGACGACCCGATTGCTGCGGGGTTGTAGACAGCGGCTTCGGGGTCCTGTCTCACTGCTGTTTTGTGCCCAAGACGCAGAGCTGGTGGGTCCTCCTAAAGATCACGGCTCCTTTCTTTTCTGCTCCTCGTTTTGCAGTGGAGCAATTTTGGAGCACGGAGAATCCTGTCATCAAATGGCGTGTCAGTTCGGGCCTGGAGAGTTGGCCGGAACAGCGCGCCAAAACTCTGTAGGAAGCCACGGCCATTTTGAGCACGCGGCTCCCACAGATTTCTGAAGCAAGCAGCCTCAGCGCGGGTCTCCGGAGCGGCGCTTTCCTCCGGGCTGCGATCTGGGCATACCCTACGAGGTATTTCTTTCCTTTTCATTGAATTTCTTAGTGATCTATTTTTCTTTAGTTTGTTGTTTTCTTTCTGAACCTTTTGTTTTGGGGTTTTTGTTTTCGATTTCATTTTCAGTACCTTTGCAGTCGGGCTCTCAGTTGTCTGAGAGGCAATCTAAAGGGGTCTGTTTTTCCTGGAGATCACCTCAGTGGGATGGATTCAGCAGTTAAAATAAATAAATAAATAAATAATTAAATAAATAAATCAGAAAGGCTATTTATATTCAGTCACAAGCCCGGGGTACGGACAGCGGTCTCTCGGAAGGGGTTGGAACACTGTCCCTTGGGCCCGGTGCTTTCAACAGTCAAGGGGTCCCAGGGGCCCTCGCAGTTTTGGACCCATGTCAGCTAGCTCTCAGTGTGTCATTTGTGGCACTCGTAGGGGTGCTAGCACAGAGACGGGCCTCTGTCAGCGCTGTGCATCTGTTTCACTCAGCATGGAACAACAGTTGGAGAGTTCCCTGACTTCCGTTTCTACGGGAGCACTCGCGGGAGCAGAGAGTGAGGCGGCGATAGCGGGGTCGCCTGCTGCGTTTCCAGAGGCAGTTACTGGGACTGCGGGCGCACAGTCGGAGCTTGGGGTCGCGTCGCAGATGGACGACCTTTCCCCAGACTTTGTTTTGTTGATGCATCAGGTATTTTGTCGCAAACGACAGGGGCTGATGGCAGGGTCCCTACCCATTCCTTCCTCTAGTGCGCGGTCTGGCATAGCAGAGCATGATTCATTAGGGTTGAAAGCAACCAAGAGGCCGCAGCTGGCTGACCCTTTCCTCTCTGAGGCAGATTGGCAGGAGGGAGAGGAGGCTGACTTTGATATGGATGCCGAGATGGATGAGTTGGAGGAAGGGGAAATACCTGAGCCCGAGGATCAGGCGAGGATCATTCGGGTGTTTCCGGCCTTTTATGCCTTATTTCGGAAGCTCTTCAGACGCTTAGGCTAGCTGCTGAGCAACCGGTTGAGGAGGAAGATGGCGCGGATCCCTTTATTCAGGCGGTACGTCAGACGCAGGTGGTCTTCCCTATCCATAAAGTGATAGATCAGATGATTCAAACTGAGTGGGATAATCCCGAATCCGGGCTTAAGGGGATTAGAATCATGGCGGATAAGGATAAGGACAGATTTCGTTCCCCAAAGATTGATGCTGCGGTTTCGGCAGTCACTAAAAAGACAACAATCCCGGTAGAAGGCAGTGAGGCCTTGAAGGAGGCGCAAGATAGGAAAATGGATGATTTGTTGAAGCAATCATTTGAGGTGGATGCAGTTGTGTTGCAGGCTTCCATATGTGGGGCTTGGGTGGCCCGAGCCTGCCTTCGCTGGGTCCAGCACCTGAGGCAGTTGGCATCCTTCGAGCTTGACGAAGGGTGTGAGCTACAATGCTTAGAGTCCGGCTCGGCGTATTTGGCGGACGTGCACTACGACCTCATCAGGGCCTTATCAAATTTATTTATTTATTTATTTACAGTTCTTATATACCGCGCTCTTTGGTATCAAATAGTATGGCCTCTTTGGTAGCGGCTCGTAGATCCCTTTGGTTAAAAAACTGGGCGGCCAATGGATCTTCTAAGTCGTGGCTTAGCAAGCTCCCGTTTAAGGGGAAGCTGTTGTTTGATGAAGATCTTGATAAGTTAGTTAAGGATTTAGGAGAATCCAAAGGCGGCAAGCTGCCAGAGGATAAGCCTAAGCGGGGTAAATCCGCGTCGACATTTCGGCAGAAATTTGTAAGGCAGCGACGTGGTCGTCGCTGCATACTTTCAGTAAACACTATCGGTTGGACGTGCTGGTGGCACGGGATGCCTGTTTTGGGTCGGCTGTTTTGCGCGCCGGCTGGCAGGGTCCCTCCCGTTAATACTGCTCTGCTACATCCCAGAGGTGGAGGACTAAACTGGAGGAACAATAAGGAAATAGTAATTACACTTACCTGGTAATTGTAGTTCCTTGAGTGATGACAGTTTAGTCCTCTGTCCCACCCTCGGGGTTTTGAGTTTGGCACGGCGCGCGTTCAGTCCGGAGAAGCGTCTACACAGGTGAGTGTTTCAGACTCAGAGCCTCTTCTCAGATTCACTCTCTTTGGTCTGCCTGTTCTTTCTCTCGCTAGCTGTCTCTGACTCGGCAGACGGGGGAGCCTTTCTTAAGGTTAAGTTCATCCTTTCCGTTTCCAGGAAAGGATCAAGTTTTGTTACAATATTGGATTTGTTATGCAAGGTTAGCTACTTGTTTGTTGCTCTTTTGAGTCTGCTTTGTCAATAGTTCACTGGGGGCTGAAGAGGAATTCCAGCACACTACTTCCAGTGATGTCAAGATTTGATTGGTCCAGTCTCCAAGCTGCAGAGGAGGTGCACTACCCAGAGGTGGAAGACTAAACTGTCGTCACTCAAGGAACTACAATTACCAGGTAAGTGTAATTACTATTTTCCGAAGTTACCACATTCTTTGGATTGGGTGGTAGGGATGAGGACAGTATGGGGGTTATTTTGAGCCATGAATAGCAGGAATGGACATCCCAATGGGATGTCCATCCCCACTATTCGTGGCTTTTCCTGCCCCCAAATCACTTCCCCGCCGGTTGTTTGGGGAAGTTAGATGGGGCGGGGATGGGCGGCCCGGGGACGCAGTCTGAGCGGCAGTGGGCAGTCGCCAGCCCTGGATGTATAGGGCAGATTCTAATGTCGGCCGTGTATGTACATTGCTGGTGAAATGTCCGGGGAAGTTATTCCACCTCCAAGCTGTAATAACTTCCATGGATGAGGTTTTTTTTTTCTGCCGGGGCGCAGATGGGGCAGGGCGGGCTGGAGGACATTCCCCCAGCCCAAGCCTGGCCTTAGGAGGCTAGATTGGGGGTTGGGCTGCGGGGAATTAACTATATTCTCCAGCGGCCGCTATTGCGGCTCTTCAGTGGATCCGCGGTGCCATGGTAACCTGATGCCATGGCACCGCGGCTCATTGAAGAGCCTTGACTGAGTTAGCTGGGTGCAGTCCTGCATGTGCAGGCTGGACAAAATCGCAGTCCCAGCCTGCACGTGCAGGACTGTTCGCGATTCTGATCCTGCGGTGCTAGAAGTGCCCTGTGGGATCAGAATCGCGATCCCCTCTGGCGTCCAGTTAAGAACAGACACACAGAGTGGATCTACATCTGAAACAGAATTGGGCCCTATCTGAATTCAAAAAAGCATGGGACAAACACTGAGGATCTCTAAAGGAAAAAAAGGGGACTGTTGTAGTGGTTGATATGGAAGGGCAGACTAGATAGATCATATGGTCTCTTTCTGCCATCATGTTTCTATGTAATGCAACTATTTGGGTCCTTTCACCCAAATAGAATTAGGTTTTTGGCTCAGGTCTGGATTTACTTTGTTGGTTCCCATAGGCAACAATGAGGGGGGGTTCCCCCCCACTGACTTCGGTTCTCCCTCGCCCGATCAGCCCTGGCCTTTCCCCCTCCCCCCCCACCCAAATCAGCTCTGGATTACCCCCCCCCCCCCACCAGCCGAATGGGTCTGCCCTGATTTTCTTATCCCTTCTTTTCCTCTCACAAGGCTTCCTGTTACCATAGAAACCCTGCAAGGGGAAAGGAAAAGGTGGGACGCTACAGAGCCTGTGCCGCAGCTTCTAACAAGGGCTCTACAGATCAACCAACAGTAAGGATTTGAGGGTTTATTTTATTATATTAAATTGCTAGCTCTCTAACTGGGAGCCCTTAAAAGGGTTTTTTGTATATTTTTAAAGCAAGGTTACTTTCTTTTTGGTGCTTTAGTGGAACTTTCCTTGAGCACAGTAGGTTGCTGAAATCTAGTAACCTCCTCAGTTTTGGAAACTGCTAACACCTAATCAGAAGTTAGTGGGCCTGATTACCTGAGAGCAGCTGAGGCCTGCATAAAAGGCTCCAGTACCCTGCCCTGTTGAGGCTTTTCTAACAAGGGCTCTACAGATCAACTAACAGTAAGGATTTGAGGGTTTATTTTATTATATTAAATTGCTAGCTCTCTGACTGGGAGCTCTTAAAAGGGTTTTTTGTATATTTTTAAAGCAAGGTTACATTCTTTTTGGTGCTTTAGTGGAACTTTCCTTGAGCACAGTAGGTTGCTGAACTCTAGTAACCTCCTCAGTTTTGGAAACTGCTAACATCTAATCAGTTAAACTCATAGGGTAATTTTCTAAAGTTATTTTAGTGTGTTTGTGGCAATATATGCAGAGATAGCAGGAGGTAGAGACAGGTGGAAAGCGAGATAAGGGGGAAAAGGGGGGGGGGGACGCAATCATTTCCTATATGGTTTCATGTTGCTTTTGATTTGAAATGGAAGTTAAAAACCTGAAACTTTATCACTTTTCATGTGTCAATATTAGTGAACATTATCGGAGAGTAGTGCACAATATAGGTGAATAGTGAGGAGCAGTGCTTTTTACAGTGCTCTGCTAGAAAAGTGGATTTTGCCTCCTGAGAGACCTTGCTGTGAGTTCTAGCTGTTTATTTAACTATTTATTGTTTGTCTAACTGTTTATTTAATTATTTATTGTTTGTCTTAGTGGTGTGCTAGTTCAGCTTTCTCAGCTGTAATTTACCTTGCCTCTCTCAACTAACTGGGCTTTGTGTGGTACCCCCCCTCCCCCCTCCCCCCTGCTGAGGGTTCAGGACAGGGTACCTTGTAACTGCCCTCTTTAATAGGACTTATCTCCCTCCCTCCCTCCCCAGCACCCACCCACCCCTGGGGTAATTGTAGTTTTATAGGTACTTGCACATCTTAGAGGAAAGGGGCTGCTCTCAGATGCAGCTCGTTATCCAAATCAGTCATACACGGAGGACCTGAGATTAATTAAGCTTCAGGTACACAAGGTGTATTAGGGGTATTAGATACACTTTTATTGGTATAAGCATCTACACCAATCCTTATTATATACAGAATTTAAAAGATCTAAACACAAGCTTTAAACTAAGATGCAGACAGAAGTCCAGCAACAAGATGGGGGTTCTCCGGTCTTTTGCATTGAGTGTCACATGTATGATTTTCTCCCAGTTGGTGAGAGGTCTTACGTATGCACTAAGTGCAAAGAACTCTTTGCTCTCAGGGAACAAGTCCGTTCTCTAGAGGCTAGAGTAGCAGACCTGGAAGACATAAGAAAGACAGAGAAGTACATGGACTTGACCTACAGGGATATAGTCCTGAAGTCCCACCCCCAGTCTGGCAGCATCCCTGTTGCCATGGAGGAGAGAGGTCACATGACAGGAGAGCATCACCCTGGTGTGGCAGGAAGTGATCCTGTAACTAGGACCTGTCCTCCAGGTGATGTAACGCACCGAGGGCGTTTCTCCAGGGCAATGTGCCCATGAGGGGAGGGTCAGGACAGCTGTTATAGTTGGTGATTCAATCATCAGGAATGTAGATAGCTGGGTGGCTGGTGGACATGAGGATCGACTGGTAACATGCCTGCCTGGTGCGAAGGTAGCAGATCTCACGCACCGCCTAGATAGGATCGTAGATAGTGCTGGGGAGGAGTCTGCTGTCTTGGTACATGTTGGTACCAATGACATAGGAAAATGTGGTAGGGAAGTTCTGGAGGCTAAATTTAAGCTTTTAGGTAGGAAGTTCAAATCCAGAACTTCCAGGATAGCGTTCTCCGAAATGCTTCCTGTTCCACGTGCAGGACCCAAAAGACAGGCAGAGCTCCGGAGTCTCAATGCGTGGATGAGACAATGGTGCAAGGATGAGGGTTTTGGATTTGTTAGGAACTGGGGAACATTCTGGGGAAAGGGGGGGCTCTTCCGAAGGGATGGGCTTCACCTTAATCAGGATGGGACCAGACTGCTGGCATTAACCTTTAAAAAAGAGATAGAGAAGCTTTTAAACTAGAAAATAGGGGAAAGCCGACAGTCACCCAGGAGCGCATGGTTCGGACAAAGGTATCCTTGAAGGATACTACCAAAAGCAGTGAGGTTCCAAAAGGGAGTATAGTAGCCCAAATGCCCTTGAGTAAGGAGCAGACAGAGCATAAAGATTCCGAATTACCCCTGCCTACCAATAGCCAGATTAATATGAATAAAATACAGTCTCTAAAATGCTTGTATGCCAATGCTAGAAGTCTAAACAATAAGATGGGAGAGTTAGAATATATAGCACTAAATGAGGGGTTAGATATGATTGCACTCTCAGAGACATGGTGGAAGGAGGATAACCAGTGGGACACTGTGATACCTGGATACAAACTATATCGTAATGATAGAGCTGATCAAATTGGTGGAGGGGTTGCGCTCTATGTTAGAGAGGGCATTGAGTCAGAAAGGATTAAAGTTTTGCAGGGAACAAAATTTGCTGTAGAATCTCTATGGATTGAAATTCCATTTATGAAGGGGAAGGTGATGGCAGTGGGAGTATACTACCGACCGCCTGGCCAGAATGAACAAATGGATGATGAAATGCTCAAAGAAATCAAGGAAGCTAACAAAAGTCACAACAGAGTAGTAATAATGGGTGATTTCAATTACCCCGGTATCGACTGGGTCAGTGTCACGGCAGGACAAGCTAAAGAGATAAAGTTTCTAGATGGAATAAATGACTGCTTCTTGGAGCAGCTGGTTCATGAACCGACCAGAGGGGAAGCCATACTGGACCTAATCCTTAGTGCAACGCCAGATCTGGTGCAAGAAATAAGGGTGTTGGGACCACTTGGCAATAGTGATCATAGTATGATCATGTTTGATTTAATTAGTGGAGGACAGATAGTGAAGGAATCCACAGTACTACCTTTTAACTTTCAAAAGGGAGACTATGATAGAATGAGGAATATAGTTAGGAAAAAACTAAAAGGAGCGGTTCCAAAGGTTAAAGACTTACAGCAAGCTTGGGTGTTATTTAAAAATACTATCCTCGAAGCCCAGACCAGCTGTATTCCACGCATTAAGAAGAGTGGAAGAAAGTCCAAAAAACTGCCAGCATGGTTTAATGGTGAGGTCAGAGAGGCTGTTGCTGCCAAAAAAGCAACCTTCAGGAAATGGAAAAAAGAGCCAAATGATGAAAAACTGGAAACAGCACAAGCACTGGCAAGTTAAATGCAAAGCATTGATAAAGCAGGCAAAGCGGGAATTTGAGAAGAAACTTGCTACGGAAGCAAAAACACGAAATAAAGACTTTTTCAAGTACATTCGTAGCAAAAGGCCTGTGAGAGAGTCAATTGGACCATTAGATGATAGAGGGGTAAAAGGGGCAGTAAGAGGAGACAAGGCTATAGCGGAGAGACTGAATGAATTCTTTGCTTCGGTCTTTACTGAGGAAGATGTAGGGATGTTACCCAAGACTGAAGTGGTATTTAAAGGTGATACTGCAGAGGAATTGAGAGAAATATCGCTACACCGGGAAGATATATTACAACTATTTGATAAACTGAATAGTAGCAAATCACCTGGACCGGATGGTTTACATCCCAGAGTGTTGAAAGAACTGAAATATGAGATTGCAGACCTGCTATTGGTAATCTGTGAACTTTCATTAAAATCATCTGTAATACCTGAAGATTGGAGGGTCGCCAACGTAACACCAATTTTTAAAAAGGGTTCCAGGGGTGACCCAGGAAATTACAGACCGGTGAGCCTGACGTCAGTACCAGGGAAAATGGTAGAAACCATCATAAAGAACAAAATTACACAGCATGTAGATAGTCATGGCCTAATGGGAGACAGCCAACATGGCTTTAGACAAGGAAGATCTTGTCTTACTAATCTGATATGTTTTTTTGAAGGTGTGCATAAACAGGTAGACAAAGGTGAGTCGGTTGATATAGTGTATCTGGACTTCCAGAAAGCTTTTGACAAGGTCCCCCATCAGAGACTTTTGGCGAAGCTAAAAAGTCATGGGATAGGAGGCAGTGTACTATTGTGGATCGGGAACTGGTTAAAAGGTAGAAAGCAGAGGGTAGGGCTAAATGGCCAATATTCCCAATGGAAAAAAGTGAATAGTGGAGTACCCCAGGGATCTGTACTGGGTCCGCTACTTTTTGACATATTCATAAATGACCTGGAAAAGGGAATAACTAGTGAGGTTATCAAATTTGCAGATGACACAAAACTGTTTAAAGTTGTTAAAACCCAAGAGGATTGTGGAAAACTGCAGGAGGATCTGGATAAATTGGAAGACTGGGCATCCAAATGGCAGATGAAATGTAATGTGGACAAATGCAAAGTTATGCACCTAGGAAAGAACAACCCACACTATTGTTACACGATGCAAGGCTCCACATTAGAAACCACCACCCAGGAAAAGGATTTAGGAGTCATCGTGGATAACATGTTAAAACCCTCCGCCCAGTGTGCAGCGGCGGCCAAGAAAGCAAATAGAATGCTAGGTATCATAAGGAAAGGGATGGAGAATAAAACATAGGATATTATAATGCCTCTGTATCGCTCCATGGTACTACCGCACCTTGAATATTGTGTGCAATTCTGGTCACCGTATCTTAAAAAGGACATAGCGTTATTAGAAAAAGTACAGAGAAGAGCCACCAAATTGGTGAAGGGGATGGAAGGCTACTCCTATGAAGAGAGGCTAAAAGGTTAGGGCTCTTTAACCTGGAAAAGAGACGGCTGAGGGGAGATATGATAGAGGTCTATAAATTAATGAATGGAGTGGAACGGATAAACGTGTATCAATTGCGCTATCAGAATATAGAAAGACTAGGGGACATGTAATGAAGCTACAGGGTAAACTATTTAAGACAAATAAGAGAAAATATTTTTTCACTCAACGTGTAATCAAACTCTGGAATCTGTTACCGGAGGATGTAGTAAGGGCTGTTAGTATAGCTGCGTTTAAAAAAGGTTTGGACAAGTTCCTGGAGGAAAGGTCCATAAACCACTATTAAAAAGGGACCCAGGATATCAATGCTTGACCCAGTACAAGCATTGTGGAACCTGTGTCTTTTGGGGCTATTACTAGGTACGTATGACCTAGATTGGCCACTGTTGGAAACAGTATACTGGGCTTGATGGACCTCGGTCTGACCCAGTATGGCATGTCTTATGTTCTTATGTTCTTAGTGCACACTATTAACAGTAGTAGTAGTAGTATATAACTAACAAAGCTCCCTATACTCATATATATAACAAGATCGCATATATATATTTTTGAGGACCATCAAAACAAATTGGAACATTTCAGATATATGGGGGTGGCAGCTATCGTGGTTTCAGTGGCTGGATATCCAAGCCCCAGCATTGAATATCCGGGTTGCCCAGATTGCCCAGAACTAACCAGGCAGCAATTATTATTATTATTATTATTATTAAACACTTATATAGCGCCGCAACATACGAAGCGCTGTACAAACATACAAGAGAGACAGTCCCTGCTCATCAGAGCTCACAATCTAATAAGACAGAATACAAAATAAGTTACAAAATACAAATAACAAAATTTACAGGACAAAGTAAACAAAAGTTGATGGAGAGATCAAGATAGGGCAAGACAGGAACAAAAAGCAGTAGTGAAGAGGTGGGATTTGAGTCTGGACTTGAAAATGGGCAGGGAGGACGCCTGGCGCACAGAGATAGGAAGACTATTCCAAGCAAAGGGTGCTGCCAGTTGGAAGGAGCAAAATCTGGAATTGGCAGTACGAGTAAAGGGCACAGATAAACGAAGACTATTAGAAGAGCGAAGTAACCGAGAGGGGATGTAAGGAGAGATAAGAGACGAAAGGTACTGGGGGGCAGAAGAGTGAATACATTTATAAGTTAGGAGGAGAAGTTTAAATTGGATGCGGAGACGGATGGGAAGCCAATGAAGCGAGATGAGGAGAGGAGTGATGTGGGAAAAGTGAGACTGGCGGAAAATAAGTCGAGCAGCGGAGTGTTTAATTGATTGAAGAGGAAAGAGGTGGCTCGCAGGGAGGCCGGCAAGGAGAAGGTTACAATAATCAAGATGGGAGGTGATTAAGGAGTGGACAATCATCTTAGTGGTATCAACAGAGAGGAAAGGGCGAATTTTGCAGATATTGTATAGAAAGAAATGGCATGTTTTAACAATGAGCTGGATATGTGGAGAGAAAGAAAGAGAGGAATCAAAAATAACACAAAGGTTACGTGCTGAAGAGACAGGGAGGATTACAGAGTTATCCACAGAAAGAGAGAAAGGGGAAAGAGGAGGAGAGGCATACGGGGGGGAAGATAAGGAGTTCAGTTTTGGCCATGTTCAGTTTTAAGCAGCAGTGGGACATCCAGGTAGCAATGTCAGAGAGGCAAAGTGAGATCTTAGACTGGATTTCAGGAGAGATAACAGGTGTAGAAAGATAGATTTGAGAGTCGTCAGCATAGAGATGATAGTGAAAGCCATGGGAAGAGATAAGGGCACCAAGGGATGGGTATAGAGAGAAAAGAGGAGCAAACCTAAGATAGAATGATATTCAGCCTCTGCCCAGCTAGCTTCTGTGGTGAAAGTTAGGCCAGATCCCTTTTATCTGTTCCCTTCTGCCAACTCCAGACCGATCTTTCTACCTTGCTGCTCCTTATGTCTGGTTAGCATCGGGGCATGCTAGGGGTGTTCCAGGACAGAGCGGAGACAGTCGCTAAAGCTGGCCTAGTTTTACCCACAGAACCTAACCAGGTAGTGGTGCAATATCACCATTAACCAGGTTGCACCACTAACTGGTTAACTTCGGCAGCTCCGAGGCATGTGTGGCGACCCCATATATTCAATGCCATCTCCGCAGCACTGAATATCCAGGGTTAAGGGCGGGCGGGCAGAGCTATACACCATAACGGCACATATTCTGCCTAATTCAATATCGGGCTCTAAGCTGTTAGGAGCAGTGACTGTCTCTTACATGACTCTGTACAGTGCTGTGCATACCTTATAGCACTATATAAATGATAAGTAGTAGTCATAGCCATTGCTGCCCCTTACTTTCACCACTTTGCCATAACCAGGCATGGGCTCAATATTGCTGTGGCCTGGTTATGGCTGTGTGCTGTCCCGGGAAGGCCCCAGTGCCAACCGGTTAGCATCAGGGCATGCAGCGGCAGCACCCCGGGATATTCAGTGGCACTAAAAACATTCAGAGAGTATAGAGAAGATAGCACTCCATCAGCCCCAGTACTCAGCACAATGTGAAAAGTATCAGCAATGGGATTTGAGCTCTGGCTGCCCTGTTCTCCAGTTCACTTCTCTAACAATTAGGCTATTCTAAATGTTCAGGTTCTGAAATATGGTTCTGGGGATATCTATATAGAGGCCCCCACAGACATCCATATCGGGCACATCTACATTTGTGAAATCGTGTCAGCACTTGGAAATGCCTGCTTTTTTTTCAGATGTTTTGGCTTAGACATCCCAGATTGCACTTGAGCGTCCCTCCTAAATTCCCCTCAACATATCTAAAATTTGCTGATATTTTTTGATGGTCCTCAAAAATATTTATATGTGATCCCTTTATGTGAGTATAGAGAGCTTTGTTTGTTAGTGATATTATGTTGAGCTCCTAATTGTTTGACACTATATAGCACCCACTATTCAGCAGTAGTGAATCATACGCATGTGTGTGAATTCCCACACTATTCACACATGCCCACACTGTTTCTCAATAGTGCACACTATTGCTTAGTAGTATGCACTATTCACCTATGGTGCACACTATTGAGTGATAGTGTGCACTATTTGCCAATAGTGTGCATTATGGAGTGACAGTGTGCATTATTCATATTTCCCCACAAAAAGAAAATTTAAAAACCCCCAAACCAAACAAAATGAAAAATCCTACAAACACATGAGAAACTAAACAAATTGAAAATGCTTGGCCTGCACACCCCTACAGATTATAGGAAGTCTCCCTCCTACCTTTGTCATAAGAGCATAAGAACATATGATATGCCACACTGGGTCAGACCAAGGTCCATCAAGCCCAGTATCCTGTTTCCAACAGTGGCCAATTTAGGTCATATGTACCTAGCAGTTTCCCCAAAAGACACAGGTTCCTCAAAGCTTGTATTGGGTCAAGCAGTAATATCCTGGGTCCCTTCTTAATAATGGTTTATGGACCTTTCCTCTAGGAACTTGTCCAAACCTTTTTTAAACCCAGCTACACTAACAGCTTTTATTACATCCTCTGGTAACAAATTCCAGAGTTTGATTACATGTTAAGTGAAAAAATATTTTCTCTTATTAGTCTTAAATAGTTTACCCTGTAGCTTCATTTCATGTCCAGTAGTCTTTCTATATTCTGATGACGTAAACAATCGATCTACGTTTACCCGTTCCACTCCATTCATTAATTTATAGACCTCTATCCTATATCCCCTCAGCCGTCTCTTTTCCAGGTTGAAAACCCCTAACCTTTTTAGCCTCTCTTCATAGGGGTATCTTTCCATCCCCTTTACCATTTTGGTAGCTCTTCTCTGTACCTTTTCGAATAACGCTATATCCTTTTTAAGATACGGCGACCAGAATTGTACACAATATTCAAGGTGCGGTCTCACGATGGAACGATACAGAGGCACTATAATATCCTTTCTTTTATTTTCCATTCCTTTCCTTATGATACCTAGCATTCTATCTGCTCTCTTGGCCGCCATTGTACACTGGGCGTAGGGCTTTAACATGTTATCCACAATGACACCTAAATCTTTTTCCTGGGTAGTGGTTCTAATGTGTAACCTTGCATCGTGTGATCATAGTTTGGGTTTATTTATTTATTTATTTATTTACATTCTCTTATATACTGCGCTATTCTGCATCAGTGCGGTTTACATTGAACAAACTGAAATTACATTGAACAGGGCATTATAACTTGGAGATAAGTATTTTACAGGGAACATGGGTTGTTCTTTCCTAGGTGCATAACTTTGCACTTGTCCACATTAAATTTCATCTGCCATTTGGATGCCCAGTCTTCCAATTTATCAAGATCCTCTTGCAATTTTCCACAATCCTCATGGGTTTTAACAACTTTAAATAGTTTTGTGTCATCTGCAAATTTGATAACCTCACTCGTTATTCCCTTTTCCAGGTCATTTATGAATATGTCAAAAAGCAGCGGACCCAGCACAGATCCCTGGGATACTCCACTATTCACCTTTTTTTCTATTGGGAAAATTGGCCATTTAAGCCCTATCCTCTGCTTTCTATCTTTTAACCAGTTCCTGATCCACAATAGTACACTGCCTCCTATCCCGTGATGTTTTAGTTTTGCCAAAAGTCTCTGATGAGGGACCTTGTCAAAGGCTTTCTGAAAGTCCAGATACACTATATCAGCTGACTCACCTTTGTCTACCTGTTTATTCACACCTTCAAAAAAACATAACAGATTAGTAAGATAAGGTCTTCCTTGTCTAAAGCCATGTTGGCTGTCTCCCATTAAGCCATGACTATCTTCATGTTCAGTAATTTTATTCTTTATAATGGTTTCTACCATTTTCCCGGTAGTGATGTCAGGCTCACCGGTCTGTAGTTTCCCTGATCACCCCTGGAACCCTTTTTAAAAATTGGCATTACATTGGCGATCCTCTAATCTTCAGTCTGCCAGTATTAATTTATCAGAAGAGAGATAAGCATGACCCAAGCAACCAATGCAATGCCAAACTGTGCTACTTAAAGCCAAAACAAAGATTGATAAGTTCATTTTGTAATCAGAATAAATAGGTAGAGCAAGCAGCACAAGCATATCCAAAAAGTACCTTGAAGTCAATATTATTATAGATTATTCTCCAGATAAGGCTGAGAGTATAAAAAGAAATAGCCTTTCAGAGAAGTTTCCACTTCTTCTGGAAAAAGAAAGGCTTGAAGATTAGAATGGAATATAAGGTGCTCTGTGTCCTGTCGATTGCCCTGGTTCTGGGGCTCAGTAGCTTGGCTGAGGTCCAGGCAGCAAACAGTAAGTGCATCATTCTAATGTTTCTTTTATTAGACAGTTCAGTGATGGTTCCACATTTGCTGCTGCCCTGTAAAATACTGTGATAGCCATGTTAGTCCACTTTAATAGTAGTTAAATAATGAGAAACAAAAAAAAGAGAAATAAGTTGATTCCTGTTGCTTATACTGTACTGTCCTGATCTGAAGAAGAAAGTTTTAACCTTTGAAAGCTAGGCCAAAAACGTATTTAGTTAGTTCAATAAGAAGGCATCATCATATTTTTATTTTTGGTTCCTCTTTTAATTTAACTACTGCAAAATACTGGAACCCATATCAATGGCTTGTTGAGAGCCAGAGCTGTGCCTGACATGGAAGGATAGCTAAGCATCAAATATTTTACTTAGAGACTTTTAATGCATTTCAGCAACATGCAGCCCTCCCCCATTTAATTGCCAAGAATTAAACAATTTTAATTAATTTGATGCTGAAAATGAAATAGCCTTTAGCCATCATGGAATGTAATAACAGCTTACAGCTGCATTTAAACCATTTTTAAATGAGAACGTTAAATTAGGACTGAAACAAGATGTAAAGTAAATATTGTAATATGAAATAGACTGAAACTGTTTTTTGAAGAAAATGTCATAGCACAGAAGTATAAAGCAGGAGACCTACAAGGATTTGGGATCTAAAGCAGATGCAAACTTAGAGCACAACACAATCTCCCTGTGCTTGAGTTTCTATCCCAGATCTGTGCCGTATCTTTGTAGGACCTTACGCAAGTCATTTTCTTTTCCTTTGCTTCTCAGGTCCAATCCCCAGCTCTGTCACAGACTATTTTTAACCTTAGAACATGCCATCCTGTTTCCCTGTGCTTCAGTTATAATCCCAATTCTACCATTATTCCTTTGTGTGACCTTGCTAAGTCACTTTGTCTCCCTACACCTCATTTCTCTTCCTCAGCTTTGCTACTGACTCACTGTATGACCCTGGATAAGACTGTTTGGTCTTCACTCCCAGTCTACCAAAGCTGCAAACAGGTCAGCTTTTCAGGATATCTCTAATGAATATACATGAGAGATATTTGCATAGCCACTGCCTCCATTAATGCAAATCTCTCTCAGCCATATTCATTAGGGATATCCTGAAAACCTGCCTGTCTTCGAGAACTGGGAGTGAAGGCCAAGGTTCTGTCATCTTCCCTTTGTCTCAATGTGTCCAGCTTAGAATTGGATACCAATAATAACTTTGATCTTCCCTTTTGGAAGCTGTCTTGCAGTCCAGATCCTAAAGTACCCTGCCTCGTTATCCTACAAAATACAGCTGTGTAGACACTCCAGAAATACCAATACATGTGAGGCACATTTGATCTGGTTTGGAAGAAATACATAAATCTGAAGTGTTATTAAAAATGCTTTTTAGGTCTAAATAAAAAAAATAATGATAGTGGGGAGGGGGTTTATTTCCTGACTTAAATTTTCTTTAAATGGCTTTTCAGTAGTAGCTCAAGACAAGTTACATTCAAGTATGTTAGGTATTTCCTTGTCTCCAGAGGGTTTACAGTCCAACAGGCTGATGCAGAAAGACTAGCATGACCTCTGCACACAGATCACATAATTTATACACACAAGTTCTGGCACATCAAATGCAAAAAAAGAACTTAATGCATGCATAAAGAGGGAGTAAAAATATGTGAATATAGCAATGTTAAGCGTTTTTAAATTATACACAAATGAGCTGCCCCTTATTAAAATGAGATGGTAATAAGGTCTGTGCCCAATGCAGAGAAACGCGTAGAGGATTACATAACCAGCAAAAGTGCCTGGTCTGAGGTGACTTAAACATCTTGTACATATAGGGAAAGACTGTATCAGGGTATGTAGGAGTGGCCTAGTGGTTGGGGACAAGGTACCGAAGGTCGGGGGTTCAAATCCCACTAGAGAACAGCAACCTTGGGCCAGAAGGACTGGGGTTTCCAGTCCCACAGGTGCTCCTTGTGGTCTTGGGCAAGCCACTTAACCCTCCATTGCACATGTTCCCTGTAAAATAGTTATCTCCAAGTTATAATGCCGTGTTCAATGTAATTTCAGTTTGTTCAATGTAAACCACCTTGATATCATGAAAGGCAGTATATAAGAAATGTTAAATAAAATAAATAAAAATGTACCAGTGAACAGTTACCTTTGACATGACAATTTTCTGCATGTATCTTTCAGTATATAAGTGAAAGTTCGGCGTTCAAGAACAAGTGTCTTTTGCTTTTTATCCTCGCGTATTTTGGACTCTCTTATATCATTCTCCATTTACTGTTGTGATTTCATAAAAAATGTTTTTGGAAGAAATAGTGTTGACTATTATAAGCTGAGCACCAAGAGAACCTGCACGTCATGTGCGCATAATGTGAGCATTTGACATATATGTGCATGCGCACACTGCCACTTGTGTATCTGTTGTTTGCGCATGTGTTGGCTCACCTAGTTTTAGCCATGGATTGCTAACCTGGGTAGCGGCCCAATATTGCTGCTACCAAGTTAGGCTCTGTGGCTGAATGCACTCGGTGCCAAACTTGGATATTCAATGCTGTCGCCGCAGCATTGAATATCTGGGTTTAAGGGTTGGCGGGCAGGGCTATGTGCTGATGCGACACATAGCCTGCCCAAATGAATATCGGGCTCTTAGGGTATAATTATATAAAAAAATTTCACATGTTACGTATGCTTTATACATGAAAAAGGTCTGTTATAAAATTGTGCAAGGATGTGAAATTATAAAAATTAGGGGCCCAACATTCAAAGGCATTTACACAGTTCACAGATCTGTAAACTGTGTAAATGCTGCTTAGAGGGATATTCAGTGGCACTAGCACGGTTAGTACTGCTTAATATCCCCAATTAATTCTGCTACATGCCCCAATGCTAACCACTTAGTATCGGGGCGTGTCATGGGCATTCCATAGGCAGCACCCATCGCTAAGCGGTTAGTGACCCACGGTTAATGATAGGTGCAGCAAAAGCTGGCTTATCTTTACCCGTGGGAGCTAACTACTACTACTGCTGAGCATTTGTGTAGTGCTACAAGACGTATGGCTCAATATCAGTGCTGCCGGTTAGCTTCTGCAGTATCTTTGGCTGTTCGGCGACCCCGGATAATTAATGCTGGGGCAGCATATGATCCCGGCATTGAATATCCGGAGTTAAAGATCGGCAGCGATAGTTATGTAGAGGATCATAATCATCACAAATGAATATCGGGCCCTAGGTGCATAGAAAGAGTGCAACTACTTTTATACATTTTCTGTGTAGGTATTCCCAGGGATGTATTCTGGACAGAACTGGAGCAGAGTTGTGATGTATATGCACATTTTATAAAATATGCATATGCATGCATAGAGCACATGCACAAATATGCACCTCTGGAGCAGATATAAATTTGTCTGAGACCATTTGTGCATTTAGGTACCTTTCTCAACTTTGACATGGGTGCCCTGTTATAAAATTTGCCTCTTAGGTTAACAGTGCTCTCCTGGGGGCAATGTCAGCCCTTCTAAAGGTAAGGCATGATAAGGCTGCCATCAATGCCTGCAAACTACCAATCAACATAACTTATTCTAGGATATCTCAAGGTCATAGATGTATCTATTTGTCATGATTATTAAATTGGATAGGCTTTCCTGTCATGCACCTTTCATACAGACATATGTTACACCTCTAACTTTGAACAGTTCTGTTTTACAATTGATAAGACAGTGGTAACTAGTTGTTTTCTTGAACAGCACAAGCACAATGCTCACAACCACCCAAACAGCGAGTAAACTGTGGCCCAGCAGGCATCTCTGCGGCTGAATGCTACAACAAAGGATGCTGCTATGACAATAGTCAATCTAACACCATCTGGTGCTTCTATCCACAAAATGGTAATGTAATGTCTAGAAAATCTATGGGAGTGGGGCAGGATTGTTAGCTAGGAAGATGGTTTGTTGAGTGCTAACTTTCCTTTTTGAAAGAGTTGGAAAAGGGTTTTTGGATCTCAGTCAATTGTACTACTGATGGGATAAGCACTTGTTTCCCCTCCTTCCCTATCCTTTTGTATGTTGAGTCACCTTGCCATTGTTTATCCTAATCTTAACACATTTTTCATAGAGCCTCTGTAGTCCTTTTTTCTACAGACACAGCAGTATGTTAGATGGGTCATTTTATGGAGGTAGAGCCAAAGTTATGTATTTTTAGGAGGAGAAGAGTATGTTTCAGAACAACACACCATAATGAAGGTAGCCAGGTGAAAACACATTACACCCATCTTACATCACCTACATTGGCTGCCGGTAACACAGAGAATCAAATACAAGACACTAATGACCACCTTCAAAACAGTAAAGAACATAGCACCAGTGTACTTCAATTCATTAATACAAACATAACCAGAAATAAGACAAAGAACAGAATGTACACAAAACTTACTAACAAGGAATTCAGGAAAACAAACCAATCAACAGCCAATAGAGTATTCACCTACTACTCTCCAGTCCTCTGGAATGCACTCTCGGATTACCTAAGGGAAATAAATGACCTGGCTGTGTTCAGAATGAGACTCAAACATATTTATTTACTGAATACTATCAAAACAAAGTTGAAAACCTGAACCTATACCCCACATAAGTCCTGAATCTGCCACATTGATATAGCTCCCCCCACTGTTATAACCTACATATCACACGTATCACCCATAATGATACACTTCATTACACCATAAGAAGCATAACACAGATCTGTCCAATGTACATAGTTAATTGTAAAAAGTTCGACCTAACCTAAAGGCCTGCATGTACAATTTGAAATATTGATTTTGAAGATGTTCAATGTATTAGTTCTCTGAGTTCCTTGTAAATTGCCCTGCGCCGCGATAGTTAATTGGGTTTCTTGTATACCACCTTGATTACATGGATAAAGCAGTATATAAAACCCATAAATAAATAAATAACGAGGGGGCCAATATTCAAAAGCACTTATCTGGTTAGTAGCACTTGCTAACTGGATAAGTGCCAGATAGCAAGATATTTACCAGCATATAGTGCTGTTGAATTTTTCCTCTGACTGCTTTGACATTATCCACAGAATGGCGGGGCGGACTGGGTGGAGTGAGGGTGGTCCCCAGAGTTATCCAGTTAGAGGCGATATTCAACTTTTCAGCTATCTGGATAGATATTCAACTATCTGGATAGAGATAGGACAGCAAAAGGGCTCTAACTTTATCAGGTTAGCTATCCGGATATTGGGATGAATATCACCGCGATCTGGAAAATTATGCTGGCCACCACTACATCTGGATATTCGGCACCAGCCACTCTACAGATACCAGTGCTGAATATCTAGGGGGGCATTTTCAAAGCAGTTAATGTAATTAGCAGACCTGAGATATTCAACGACCCTGGGGTGGTTTAGAAGTAATGTCCGGGGATAACCAGGCAGCAGCAATATTCAGCCACTGCCCAGTTATCCCTCAGCAATGAAAGTTAGGCACCTTGAAAGCTGGCCTAACTTTCACTACTGAAGCTAACTGAGCAGCAGCTGAATATCAGCACTGCCCAATTAACTTTGCTGCTATCCAGTCGACCTGGATATTCAATGCTGGGTTTATTTATTTAATAGGTTTTTTTTATACCGCTTTATCATTTTAGTCAAAGCGGTTTAGATTGTAACTTAAACTTGGTAATGTATATTAAACAGGGACATTGATAACTTTGGTTAAGTGACTTGCCCAAGGCCTTTAAAGGCCACTAAGAGGCGACAAGGCGATAGCAGAGAGACTGAATGAATTCTTTACTTCGGTCTTTACTGAGGAAGATGTAGGGATGTTACCCATGACTGAAGTGGTATTTAAAGGTGCGGAAGAATTGAAGGAAATATTGATACATCGGGAAGATGTCTTACAACTATTAGATAAACTGAAGAGTAGCAAATCACCTGGGTCGGATGGTATACATCCAAGGTGTTGAAAGAACTGAAATATGAGATTGCAGTAATCTGTGAACTATCATTAAAATCATCTCTAATACCTGAAGATTGGAGGATAGCCAATGTAACACCAATTTTTAAAAAGGGTTCCAGGGGTGATCCGGGAAACTACAGACCGGTGAGCCTAACGTCAGTACCGGGAAAAATGGTAGAAACCATCATAAGAATAAAATTACTCAGCATGTAGATAGTCACAACCTAATGGGAGACAGCCAACATGGCTTTAGACAAGGAAGATCTTGTCTTACTAATCTATTATGTTTTTTTGAAGGAGTGAATAAACAGGTGGACAAAGGTGAGTCGGTTGATATTGTATATCTGGACTTTCAGAAAGCCTTTGACAAGGTCCCTCTTCAGAGACTTTTGGTGAAACTAAAGAGTCATGGGATAGGAGGCAGTGTACTATTGTGGATCAGGAACTGGTTAAAAGATAGAAAGCAGAGGGTAGGGCTAAATGGCCAATTTTCCCAATGGAGAAAGGTGAATAGTGGTGTAACCCAGAGATCTGTGCTGGGTCCGCTGCTTTTTGACATATTCATAAATGACCTGGAAAGTGGAATAACGAGTGAGGTTATCAAATTTGCAGATGACACAAAACTATTTAAAGTTGTTAAAACCCAAGAGGATTGTGAAAAATTGCAAGAGGATTTTGATAAATTGGAAGACTGGGCATCAAAATGGCAGATGAAATTTAATGTGGACAAGTGCAAGGTTATGCACCTAGGGAAGAACAACCCAAACTATGGTTACACGATCAAGGTTCCACATTAGGAACCACCACCCAGGAAAAAGATTTAGGCGTCATTGTGGATACTATGTTAAAACCCTCGGCCCAGTGTGCAGCGGTGGCCAAGAGAGCAAATAGAATGCTAGGTAGGATAAGGAAAGGAATGGAAAATAAAACAAAAGATATTATAATGCCTCTATATCATTCCATGGTGAGACCGCACCTTGAATATTGTGTGCAATTCTGGTCGCCGTATCTTAAAAAGGATATAGCGATTTTAGAAAAGGTACAGAGAAGAGCCACCAAAATGGTAAAGGGGATGGAAGGATACTCCTATGAAGAAAGGCTAAAAAGGTTAGGGCTCTTTAACCTGGAAAAGAGACGGCTGAGGGGAGATATGATAGAAGTCTATAAATTAATGAACGGAGTGGAACGGGTAAACGTAGATCGATTGTTTACCTTATCAGAATATAGAAAGACTAGGGGACATGCAATGAAGCTGCAGGGTAAACTATTTAAGACTAATAAAAGAAAATATTTTTTTCACTCAACGTGTAATCAAACTCTGGAATTTGTTACCGGAGGATGTAGTAAAGGCTGTTAGTGTAGCTGGGTTTAAAAAAGGTTTGGACAAGTTCCTGGAGGAAAGGTCCATAAACCATTATTAAGAAGTGACCGAAGATATCAATGCTTGACCCAGTACAAGCATTGTGGAACTTGTGTCTCTTGGGGAAACTGCTAGGTATATGTGACCTAGATTGGCCACTGTTGGAAACAGAATACTGGGCTTGATGGACCTTGGTCTGACCCAGTATGGCATATCTTATGTTCTTATGTTCTTAAAGTGCCTAACTTTCACCATGGAGGGATAACTGGCTAGCGGCTGAACATCACTGCTAGACGGTTTCCCTAGGTGCTTCCTCCAGTCTGCCCCTGGATCACACTGACACAAGCCAGATAGCATCAGGCATTCAGTGGCAAACAACCTAAATAGGAATGTATATCTTCCCCCATAGAAAATAATGAAAAGACCATATATCCTATCCAGTCTGCCTATCTACACTAATTGCTCAGTTTTACAATCTCTTCTGCTCCCTCAGAAATTCCTCTATATTTGCCACATGCAAGGTTGACTTATGGTTTGAGGCACTGAGGTTTAAGGGCATCTAAAGCCTATCCTACCATTTTGCCTATTACAATGGCATGAACATCTTCCTTGACTCCCACAGCTGTGCTGTTACTGTGCTGTCTCTGCCGAGGATTGTGCAGCAGGTTTGAAGCGAGAGGTACGTCTTGACTGCAAGAAGGGCCTCCTCTCATGTTTCAAATCTTACACACAGCCCACAGCAGAAGAAACATAGCAACAACACACACAGGAGCTGAAGAAGATGATCATGCCACTGTGTCAATGCTGGGAAAGATAGGAGATGGGGGTGGTGGTTGACAATGCTGCGGGGTAGGAGAAGTGGGCTGTTGGGTGATAATGGGGGATTGTGGATTGATTGAAGGTGACTGAGGATGATGCTGGGAACTGGGATAAAGAGGCTTTGGGTTGGAAGAAAGAGGCTGAGCTGATATTGGGGACTGGGAGAAGGAGGCTGAGGCTGGAAGAAGGGGGCTGATGCAGGGGGCACTGTGGGATGAGAAAATATTTCTTCAGATTACTCTTGAGTCTATCCATTTTTACCTTCATTTTATGATCCCTTATTCTAGAACTTCCTTCCAACTAGAAGAGAATCACCTCCTATACATTTATACCATGGAGGAATTTAAATGTCTCTATCATATCACACCTCCCTACCTTTCTTCAAGATCTTTGGGGCCAATATTCAGCAGCAGTAAACAGAGCTGTTAAAGTGGTTAGCTGTTACTGCTTTAACAAAGACCCAGATATTCAATGCCAGGGTCATATCTGGCCCCCAGCATTTACTATCTGGGTTGGTTGGATAGTGCTGCAGCTATCCAGGCAACGGTGATATTCAATCATTGCCCAGTTAGCTAAAGTGGATAAAGTTTAACATCCTTTTTTCTTCCTAACTTCAGCCACTTTAAAATAACTGGCGAGTGGCTGAATACTGCCGCTGACCAGTTATCTTTGGCAGCACACCCAGATGCTAAATGGTTAGCACTAGGGCATCTAGCAACATTTCAGGGAGATAGTCAGTTACTATCCTATCTTCAGAGTGAACTCCATTTACTACTACCCTTTGGTGCCTCCCACTCAACCAGTTTCTTACCCAGTCTATATTTTAGGTTCCATTCCAAGGGCACTTAGTTTATCTATAATTCACCAATGCGGAACGGTGTGAAAAGCCTTGTTGAAATTTAAGTATACACATCTAGTGCTCTCCTCCTATCCAATTCTCTGGTTACCCAGTCAAAGAAATCAATCAGATTCATTTGACAAGACCTACCTCTATTAAAGCTTTGTTGTCTTTGATCCCATAATCCCTTAAATTCCAGAAACTGCACCATTCTCTACTTTAACAGTGTTTCCATTAATTTACTCACTATAGAGGCTGGACTAAGCAATTTCTAATTCCTATCCCCTTCCTTACTTCCACTTTTGTGGACAAGAACTACATTCGCCCATCTCCAGTCCTCCAGGATCACTCCTGGCTCTAGAGAAAATTTAAAAGGCCAGTAAATGGAGCTGCTAGTACTTCCTTAAGTCCTTTTTTTGTTTTTTGTATTCAATTTCAAACATTTTTACATTTCCCATTCCCATAATAAGGAAAGCAAAGAAAATCCAATACAGAAATTATAAAAAGAGCAATGCAAAAAAACCCCTAAACAATCTCAGAATTCCAACAGCCCACCACAAGGGGGAAAGGTCAATTATTAAAGTAAAAAGTACTGACTCGATTTCAAAGTGATTAACACATTTAGCAGAGTTGCTAACTGTGTTAATCGCGGTGATGCTAACCACTTAGCATCAGGGCGTTTTGGGGGAATTTGGGGTGGAGCAGATGTAGAGTCAATCAGTAACCAGTCAGTGGCAATACTGAGCCGCTGTTTGGTTAACAATATGTGGCCAGGTAACCCTGGCCTAACTTCCACTGCATATTGCTAACTGGGCAGTTAACTCAATATCACTGCAGCCTGGTTACCAATCAGCAAGAACAGCTAACCTGGATATTCAATGCTGGGACCAGATATGGCATTGAATATCCGGGTTTACAGTTCAGCACCAGCAGCGAACCGTGTTAGTAGCGCTAGCTGCTGGTGCTGCGTATCAGGCCCTACAATTATAAAAGTAAAATGCCAAGAATTCTAAGGCATCAATCCGCTGCAAACAAAATTATACACCCCCATATACATTAAAACTGTCCAAAAGAAAAGAAGAAATGTTTTTCACCCAGATTGTTTACTAAGAAGAAATGACTAATGGGGGTGGGTCAAAGAAAATGTGGCTATGTCCCTAATGTCTTACAAGGCACTTACAGGGGAATCTCAAAGAAAATGAAATCCTTATAGCACACAGTCTGATCTTATATTGGAGAAAAGCCTTCCTTCTCACCTGAGTGGCTTTAGTCACATCTGGGAGCATATTCCCTCTTTGCTCACAAAAAGAAATAGCCTTAAATTTGAAATAATTCTTAAAAAATGTGGGGGTTATTTTAGAAGCACTATTTGTGATTTGAATGTCTGAAAATGCCCATTCAGACATTCAAAGCACAGAGACATCCTCAAACACCATTTTAGAAACATAGAAACATGATGACAGAGAAAGACCACATGGCCTATCTAGTCTATTCTGCCATATCAACCACTACAACAGTCCCCTTTTTTCCTTTAGAGATCCTCTGTGTTTGTCCCATGCTTCTTTGAATTCAGATACTGTCCTCATCACTACCACCTCCACTGGGAGACTATTCCATGGATCCACCACTCTTTCCATAAAGAAATATTTCCGCATATCACTCCTGAATCTATCCCTTCACCCTCATCCCATGTTCCCTCATAGCAGAACTTGCTTTCAATCAAAAGAGGCTTTCCTACCTGTGCATTTATGCCACGGAGGTACTTTAACATCTCAATTATATCACCTCTATCCCGCCTTTCCTCTAAGGTGTACATATTAAGATCCTTAAGTCTGTCCTCAAATGCTTTATAATGAATATCACTAACCATTTTAGCAACCACCCTCTGTACTGACTCCAACCTGTTTATATCCTTTTGAAGGTGCAGTCTCCAGAATTACATAGAATACTCCAAATAAAGTTGCACCAAAGACTTATACAGAGGCACTATCGCCTCCTTTCTTCTGCTGGCCATTCCTCTCCCTATGCACCCAAGCATGCTTCTAGCTTTTGCTGTTGCCTTTTCTACCTGTTTAGCTACTATAAGATCATCAGACACAATCATGCCTAGGTCCCGCTCTTCTTTAGTGGGTACTTCTCCAGCCATCCACCAGCAGAAGCGGCAGCTCTCCCCAGCAGGGGATCGAGCGGGAACAGCAGCCATCTTCACAGCAGCCTGCCCAATTGGGGCAGCCGCTGCTTAATTTAAAGGAAGGCGCCATCGGGCGCTGCAGGACTCCTCTAGCCAGCCACCAGCAGAAGCGGCAGCTCTCCCCATCAGGGGATCGAGGGGGAACAGCAGCCATCTTCGCAGAAGCCTGCCCAATCGGGGCAGTCGCTGCTTAATTTAAAGTAAAGGCGCCATCGGGCGCTGCAGGACTCCTCCAGCCAGCCACCAGCAGAAGCGGCAGCTCTCCCCATCAGGGGATCGTGCGGGAACAGCAGCCATCTTCGCAGCAGCCTGCCCAATCGGGGCAGCCGCTGCTTAATTTAAAGGAAGGTGCCATCGGGCGCTGCAGGACTCCTCCAGCCAGACACCAGCAGAAGCAGCAGCTCTCCCCATCAGGGGATCGAGCGGGAACAGCAGCCATCTTCGTAGCAGCCTGCCCGATCGGGGCAGCTGCTGCTTAATTTAAAGGAAGGCGCCATCGGGCGCTGCAGGACTCCTCCAGCCAGCCACCAGCAGAAGCAGCAGCTCTCCCCATCAGGGGATCGAGCGGGAACAGCAGCCATCTTCGCAGCAGCCTGCCCGATCGGGGCAGCCGCTGCTTAATTTAAAGGAAGACACCATCGGGCGCTGCAGGACTCCTCCAGCCAGCCACCAGCAGAAGCGGCAGCTCTCCCCATCAGGGGTTCAAGCGGGAACAGCAGCCATCTTCGCAGCAGCCTGCCCAATCGGGGCAGCCGCTGCTTAATTTAAAGGAAGGTGCCATCGGGCGCACCTGCACCTGGTGGGCCCACGCCTGAGGGCCTCGCCAGAGGGCCCTTTGGCGTGGCCCTTAGGCAGTGGCCAGCTTAAGTCAACCGCCAAAAACTCCAGACCCTGTTACTTTCAGAAATCGTCCTGTATTTACATACCATCCCTGCAGTGAAGTTCCTCAGCGGCAAACCCTGCTCAGCTAAAAGACAGACACGACAAGCCTACCCTACGCGCTCCAGTCCAGAAGAAAATTGCATCAGTGACTCGAACTCCCAACCTTCCAACTAATCGTCTTCTACCTACCTACTTACTGCAAGTATACCATCTAAATCCATTTGTGACTATTAGTCCTACTCTCCCAACAGTAGCATCCTGTTACCACATATACGAGTGTTTGCTACATTTGTTACTACTATTTGTAACTCCGTTACCACATATATGAATCTTGGTTACATTCTCTCGCTACTATCTGTAACTCTGTTACCCATACTCTACCTTACTGCTACCACTGCCTGATAACTGCTAGCATTGTCATTTTATCCAGCTGTATCTTGCATGTACCTCTCCCACCACTATAGCCAGTACACTGCTATATAGAACAATGCATACACTCTTAGCCATAGCCAGCATATATTTCATTACAGCACTACCTAGCTGGTCAAACGCCTTCAACCCGAGCACCAACTCTATACCAATACTGCGAAATACATGGAAGGAATGGGCAAACAAGACCCATACATCTTCATCAGACACCATCCGTCCAAATCATCCCCATCTGATCCATATTGCCCTCCAACACATCAAAAAGCTCTGGTAGCGAAACACCATCACCGAAGACCTTTGAAATGCGCTCTCATCAATGCCAGATCAATTCGCAAAAAATGGCCAGTGATGACCGACCTAATAAACCACTACAATCTTGACATCCTATTGATTACAGAAACCTGGTTGTCAGACTGCGACAACGTCATTATCAACCAGATGTTACCCCTTAATTTCTCACTCCATTCATGCCATAGATCAAACCAAAGAGGAGGTGGAGCACTTATCCTTGTGAAAAATGAACTTCAATTTCAGCTGAGCACCACTATCAATACAACCCACCTCAACATGTTATCTATTTCAAATGATACTTGTTCAATCAATCTAGTTTAAAGATCCCCGAAAACTTCGGCAGAAGACCTATCAACCATAATAGATCTCGCCTGCAACACGGACAAATCTCGATCACCAAGTTGGCTAATGGGTGATTTCAATCTCCCAAATCTACAAGATTCACAAACCTCAGCGTTTCTCGAAGCACTTGCTGACCTCGGACTCAGTCAGATAGTCAAAGCACCAACGCATGTGAAGGGAAATACTCTGGACCTAATATTCGCCCCTCAATCTATCATGGAAGCAAACTCCGACTTCACATTAACTATAACACCAGTACCATGGTTAGACCACAGCTTCATCAGATTCCAATTACCCACCCACCCTAACAATCAAAACACCAACTCCATTCCTCCCAAGCCACCAGTGAGAAGATTTCGCTCCTTCGACAAAGATGAGATATTAAAGAAAGTCCTTCCTCACCTAAGCTCCTCAGACTCCGATCTCAACAATCCGATCAACACCTGGAATGACACCCTCAGAACTAGCTCACAACTCGCCGACACAAACAGAAAAACCAAGAACTGTACACATGTAGCATGGTACTCGAATGAACTGCGCTCATCACTTCTCCATCTAAGAAAACTTGAGCGACGTTGGCGTCGGTCCCGCTCCATCGAAGCACACACAACATACTGCTCACACTTGGAGAAGCATTGCCAAGAAATAGCGGAGAGAAGAAAGCAGTTTCACACAGACCTCCTGATGCGATCAATAAGTAAGCATCATGACTTATTCAACATAGTAAAGACACTAGCACGAGAACCAACCCCAGAACAAACACATGCAATCCAACCCCAGGACTATGCGAATTACCTAAAATCTAAAATGATACAGACGGCCAAATCCTCCAATCCAGTTAGACTCTCCCAACCAACCAAGATGCTGCATCCATCCCCACTGACCAAATTCAACACATTATCACCCAAAGAGATTGAAAACATCATCACCTCCATCAATGCTATTTATTTATTTATTTATATTCTCTTATATACCATGCTATTCTGCATCAGTGCAGTTTACATTGAACAAACTGAAATTACATTGAACAGGGCATTATAACTTGGAGATAACTATTTTACAGGGAACATGGGCTATGGAGGGTTAAGTGGCTTGCCCAAGACCACAAGGAGCACCTGTGGGACTAGAAACCCCAGTCCTTCCGGCCCAAGGTTGCTGTCCTCTAGTGGGATTTGAACCCCCGACCTTCCGGCCTGAAGTACCTTGCCCCAACCACTAGGCCACTCCTCCACTCCAGATGCTACCACTGCACCAAATGATCCTTGCCCAGCATCTTGGATTAGAGAGCTCCGCAGAGAACTAAGCTCCTACTTAAATAAAATCCTGGAACAATCGTTTACAAAAGGAACATTCCCACAAAGTCTAAAGCATACCACCATCAGACCATTGCTGAAGAACAATAAACTGGATCCGCAAAAGGTTGAATCATACAGACCGATATCCAGCATCCCCCTACTAGCCAAAATAATTGAAAAGGTAGTGCAACACCAAATTCAGCAACACATTGACACTGAAGCCCCCCTGGACCCTTCTCAACATGGTTTCAGGGAAGCACACAGTGTGGAGACTCTACTTGTCACCCTCTTCAACACCATAATCACCGGCATAGACAACACCAGACAAGGCTTTGTCCTTATATTCATGGACATCTCAGCTGCATTTGACTCTGTGAGTCACCGGATCCTTATTGATCGCCTGGAAGAAAAAGGTATCCAAGGCTCAGCACTGAGCTGGTTTAAATCCTACCTTTCCGACAGATGGCAACAAATTAGACTTGGAACCATAACATCTGCCCCATTCCTACAGCACCAAGGAGTACCTCAAGGATCTTCACTATCTGGATTATTGTTTAATATTTACATGCAACCCATCTGTGACCTAATTCGCGCCTTCAATGTATCCTGCTTAGCATATGCTGATGATATTCTCCTTTATATGCCTTTCATGACAGACCAACCAGATTTTACTCCTCTGATAAACTGCTTCAACGCAGTTGCGGAATGGCTCCTCACACAGAACTTGAGAATCAACCACACCAAGACTGATGTAATGTTCATAACGAAGAACCAGGACTTCGCACCCCCAACCACACTAAAGGTAAACGGCACAGAACTAACAGCCAAATCTACCATCAGATACCTAGGCATCACCCTCGACCATAAAATGGACATGAAGGCACATATAAAAAAACACAACAAAATCAATCTACCACAAGATAAGGACTCTTCGTCACTTACGACCAGTGCTTGAGTATACAGACTTCCGGACAATCTACCAAGCTTTGGTGTTGCCCGACATTGACTTTGCAAACGCAATCCTATATGGTCTCCCACAAGCAACCCTAAACCCTCTTCAACTGGCAATGAACACAGCAGCCAGGGTGCTAGAAGGAATATCGAAGACCGACCACATCTCACCAATCCTGAAAAGACTCCACTGGTTACCTCTCCAAGCTGGAACCCTATATAATAATATCATCATGACCTTCAAAGCCCTAAACAATCAGTCCCCCATAACCATCACCGAATTGATTCAGACCTCAGCTCCTATTAGAAGTAGAAGATCCGTAGCAGTAAACACTTTAACAGTACCGAAAGAATCAACAAGATGCAAAAAAATCAACAACCAACAGAGCCTTCTGCTTCTATGCCCCGAAAGCCTGGAACTCACTCCCACCGACATCAGAGCTATTACAGACCTAACCCAACTTAGAAAGGCCCTAAAACATCACCTATTCACCAGATACATCTCTGCTTAGTCCTGACAAGAAATTACCTCATGATGTATATAATGTAGATACGTATTGTATAACTCTTGTTAATCTACCCTGTTATCCAAGTTTCCAATCCCTGTTCAAATGTAAATGCTTCTCAGTGACCCTGAAATGCATATGTTATGTTTTGATGTAAACCGCACTGATGTCAATAGCGGGGTATAAAAGAAATACTAAATAAATAAATGCTTCACCGCCTATACCATATTGCTCCCTTGGATTGCTACAGCCCAAATGCATAACCTTAAATCTCAGCTTCCAAATTCTAGATCATTCTTCAAACTTAGCTAGATCCCTCCTCATGTTATCTACACCTTTCTGGGTGTCTACTCTATTGCAGATTTTGGTATCATCCGCAAAGAGGCAAACTTTATTCGACAGTCCTTCTGCTATATCACTAACAAAGATGTTAAAAAGAATCAGGCCAAGGACAGATCCCTGGGGCACACCACTGGTAACTTCCTTCTCCTCAGAGTGAGCTCCATTTACTTGTACTCTTTGTTGCCTTCCACTCAACCAATTTCTAACCTAAGCAGTAACTTTAGGGTCCATACCTAGGGTGCTCAGTTTGTTTATAAGTCACTTTTGAGGAACGGTGCCAAAGGCTTTACTGAAATCTAAATACACCACATCTAGGACTCTCCCTTGGTCCAACTCCCTGGTCACCCAGTCAAAGAAATCAATCAGATTTGCCTGACAAGACCTGCCTCTGGTGAATCCATGCTGCCTCGGATCCTGTAATCTGCTGGACTCCAGGAACCTCACTATTTTCTCTTTCAGCAGCGCTTCCAAACAGTTACTCACCACTGAAGTTAAACTAAGCGGCCTGTGTTTTTCAACTACATCCTTACTTCTGCTTTTCTGTAAAGGGACCACATATGCCTCTCTTCAGTCTTTTATCACCATTCCGGTTGCCATGGAGGAAAGAGGTCACGTGACAGGAGAGCATCACCCTGGTGTGGCAGGAAGTGATCCTATAGCTAGGACTTGTCTTCCAGGTGATGTAAAACCGTCTTGCATGAAGGAAGTTTCTCTAGGGCCCTGTGCCTATGAGGGAAGGGACAGCCGTTATAGTTGGTGATTCGATCATTAGGCATGTAGATAGCTGGGTGGCTGGTGGACGTGAGGATTGCCTGGTAACATGCCTGCCTGGTGCGAAGGTAGCAGACCTTATCCACCACCTAGACAAGGTCTTAGACAGTGCTGGGGAGGAGTCTGCTATCTTAGTACATGTCGGTACCAATGACATAGGAAAATGTGGCAGGGAGGTTCTGGAGGCTAAATTTATGCTTTTAGGTAGGAAGTTTAAATCCAGAACTTCCAGGGTAGTGTTCTCCGAAATGCTTCCCGTTCTGCGAGCAGGACCCTAAAGGCAGGCAGAGCTCTGGAGTCTCAGTACATGGATGAGACGATGGTGCAAGGATGAGTGTTTTGGATTTGTTAGGAACTGGGGAACATTCTGGGGAAAGGAAGGTCTCTTCAGAAGGGATAGGCTTCACCTTAACCGGGATGGAACCAGGCTGCTGGCATTAACCTTTAAAAAGGAGATAGAGTAGCTTTTAAACTAGATAATAGGGGAGAGCCAACAGTTGTCCAAGAGTGCATGGTTCGGAACAATGTATTCTTGAAAGATACTACCAAAAAAATGAAGTTAGGATACATAAGCAGAGAGGTTCCAATAAAGACAAAGGTAGCCCAAATGCCCTTGAGTATAGAACAGACAGAGATTAAAGATTCCAAATTACCACTGCCTACTGATTACCAGTTTAATATGAATAAAATACAGTCTCTAAAATGCTTGTATGCAAATGCGAGAAGTCTAAAAAATAAGATGGGAGAATTAGAATATATAGCACTAAATGAGAAGTTAGATATGATTGGTATCCCAGAGAAATGGTGGAAGGAGGACAACCAGTGGGACACTGTAATACCTGGGCACAAACTATATAGTAATGATAGAGCTGATAAAATTGGTGGTGGAGTTGCACTCTATGTTAAAGAGGGCATTGTGTCACAAAGGATTAAAGTTTTGCAGGAAACAAAATTCGCTGTAGAATCTCTATGGATTGAAATTCCATGTAAAAAGGGGAAGTTGATGACAGTGGGGAGCTGTCGACCACCTCGCCAGAATGAACAAATGGATGATGAAATGCTCAAAGAAATCAGGGAAGCTAATAAATGTTACAGCTCTGTAATAATAATGGGTGATTTCAATTACCCCGGTATTGGCTGGGTCAGTGTCACGGCAGGACATGCTAGGGAGATAAAGTTTCTAGATGAAATAAATTACTGCTTCTTGGAGCAGTGGTTCATGAACGGACAAGAGGGGAAGCCATTTTGGACATAGTCCTTAGTGAAACACCAGATCTGGTGCAAGAGATAAGGGTGTTGGGACCACTTGGCAATAGTGATCATAGCATGATTGTGTTTGATTTAATTAATGGTGGAGGGATGGTAAGGAAATCCACAGTAGTACCTTTTAAATTTCAAAAGGGAGACTATGATAAAATGAGGAAAATATTTAACAAAAACTAAAAGGAGCAGTTGCAAAGGTTAAAGACTTACATCAAGCTTGGTTTTTTTTTAAAAATAATATCTTGGAAGTCCAGACCAGCTGTATTCCACGCTTTAAGAAAAGTGGAACGAAGTCCAAAAAACTGCCAGCATGGTTTAAAGGTGAGGTCAGAGAGGCTGCTGTTGCCAAAAAAGCATCTTTCAGGAAATGGAAAAAAGAGCCTAATGATGAAAACTGGAAACAGCACAAGCACTGGCAAGTTAAATGCAAGGCAATGATAAGGCAGGCAAAGAGAGAATTTGAGAAGAAACTTGCTGTGGAAGCAAAAACATGTAATAAAGACTTTTTCAAGTACATTCGTAGCAAAAAACCCGTGAGAGAATCAGTTGGACCTTTAGATGATAGAGGGGTAAAAGGGGCAGTAAGAGGGTACAGGACTATAGTGGAGTGACTGAATGAATTCTTTGTTTCGGTCTTTACTGAGGAAGATGTAGGGATGTTACCCATGACTGAAATGGTATTTAAAGGTGATACTGTGGAAGAATTGAAAGAAAGTACTATTGTGTATCAGGAACTGGTTAAAAGATAGACAGCAGAGGGTAGGGTAAATGGCCAATTTTCCCAATGGAAAAAGTTGAATAGTGGAGTACCACAGGGATCTGTGCTGGGTCCACTGCTTTTTGACATATTCATAAATGACATGGAAAAGGGAATAACAAGTGAGGTTATAAATTTACAGATGACACAATACTATTTAAAGTTGTTAAAACCAAGAGGATTGTGGAAAATTGCAAGAGGATCTTGATAAATTGAAAGACTGGGCATCCAAATGGCAGATGAAATTTAATGTGGACAAATGCAAATTTATGCACCTGGGAAAGAACAACCCAAACTATGGTTACACGATGCAAGGTTCCACATTGGGAACCATCACCCAGGAAAAAGATTTAGGCGTCATCGTGGATAACATGTTAAAACCCTCCGCCCAGTGTGCAGCGGCGGCCAAGAGAGCAAATAGAATGCTAGGTATCATAAGGAATGATATGGAAATTAAAAGAAAGGATATTATAGTGCCTCTGTATCATTCCATGGTGCGACTGCACCTTCAATTTTGTGTGCAATTGTGGTCGCCGTATCTTAAAAAGAATATAGCATTATTAGAAAAAGTACAGAGAAGACACACCAAAATTGTAAAGGGGATGGAAGGATACTCATATGAAGAAAGGCTAAAAAGCATAGGGCTCTTCAACCTGGAAAAGAGATGGCTGAGGGAAGATATGATAGAGGTCTATAAATTAATGAATGGATTGGAACGAGTAAACGTAGATCGATTGTTTACGTCATCAAATATAAATAAAGACTAGGGGACATGGTAACCTATGGGGACTAATAAAAGAAAATATGTTTTCACTCAACGTGTAATCAAACTCTGGAATTTTTTACCGGAGGATGTAGTAAAAGTTGTTAGTGTAGCTGGATTTAAAAATGGTCAATTAGTGGAGCTGCTAGAACATCCCCAAGTTCCCTCAGTATTCTAGGGTGTATCCTATCCAGTCCCATCGCTTTGTCTACTTTAAGTTTTAGCTAGTTTCTCGTGAACACAGTCTTCTGAAAATTGTTCAAGATGCTCCTCGCTTCTGTTCCTGTTTGTGACTGTTTTCTGAGGTCTGAGGTCCTGCTCCTGGTTCTTCATCTGTGAACACAGAACAGAAATATTTGTTAAACAATTCCGCTTTATCCTTATCAGCTTCTACATATTCCTCCCCTTCACCCTTGAGGCTGACAATACCACTTTTGCCCTTCCTCTTCTCACTAACATATCTGAAAAATGTGTTATCCACCCCCCCCCCCCCCCATTTTATTGCATTGGCTATTTCCTCCTCTTTTTGAATCTTTGCTTTCCTGACTACTTTATTAGCTTCTCTAAGTTTTTACAAATATAGATGCCTGTCTTCCTCTCTCTCTGTGATCTCTTGTATTTCATGAAGACCTCCCTCTTGTTCTTCACTCTTTCAGCTACTTCTTTTGAAAACCATAGCGGTCTCCTTTTCCTTTTACCTTTATTTACCATTTTAACAAAAAGGTTGGTTGCCCTTAAAATATTCCCTTTCAATTTTGCCCGCTGTTTTTCTGCATCCCCCAGCTGGCTCCATCCTGCTAACGACTCCCTGAGGTATTGGCCCATCTTGGCAAAGTTAGTTTTCCTAAAGTCTAAGAACCTACTTTTGAATGGATTTTAACAGCCCTAGTTCAAATACTGAACCAAACCATATGGCAATCTCACTGGATGCAAAATGATCTCCCACTATAACATCAGAAACACTTTCACCATTTGTAAGCACCAAGTCCAGTATGGCCCCTTCACATGTGGGTTCTGTTATCCATTGCCTGAATAGTTCTCCCTGTAGAGAATTCAGGATCTCCTTACTTCTAGATGATATTGCATCAGGAATGTGCCATTCAACATCTGGCATATTGAAATTGCTTATCAATAGCACTTCCCCATTCCTAGCAATGCTGCATATGTCTTCAATTAACTTTCTGTCCACCTCATCCTCCTTTGAAGGAGGACTGTATATCATGCCAATGCAAACTGATTTCTTTTTCTCTCTTTCTAGTTTAACCCACAGTGCCTTCTCTCTCCCTTTTAAGCTCTGTAGTTCCAAAGCTTTAATATTATTTTTTACATTTGGTTCCACACCTCCTCCCCTGCTTCCTACCCTGTCCTTTGTGAATAAAGTATAGCCTGGTATAGTTACATCCCAGTCATGGTTTTCTGTGAACCATGTTTCTGTAACTGCCACTAAATCCAAGCCAGCCTTTCCCATTAAAGTTTCAACATCTGGGATCTTATTTCCCATGCTACTGGCATTTATACACACCACTTTCCATATGTTGCCCCTTTTACCCATTTCCATAAAAGTATTTAATGTTTCTCTAACCTGGGGGCTTTCTTCACCCATCCCCAATGAGTCTAGTTTAAAGCCCTCTTCAGTAGAGTAGCCAGTCTGCTACTGGAGACATGTTGACCTTTCCTGGACAGATGGACGGCATCTCTACTCTGCAACCCTTGGAACAGCATCCCATGGTCCAGGAAATCAAAACACTCTCAATGACACCATCCATGCAACCATGCATTCATCTCCAGGATGCGAGCTTTTCTGCCTTGGTTTTTTTCCTCAACAGGGAGGATTGAAGAGAACACCAACTGCACCCCTATCTGTTTCACCCTCTGCACCAGAGCCATGAAGTCACTTTTGATACGCTCAGAGTGATACCTGGCAGTATCATTTGTGCTGACATAGATTAGCAACATTGGGTAACAGTCAGTGGGCTTGATGAGTCTCGGCAAATCTCCTTAACATCTCAGATTTTGGCACCTGGCAGACAGCGTTCCTCTCTGCACATCAAGTCTTATCGGCAGATGGGCACCTCAGTACCCCTCAAAAGAGAAAGCCGGATCTGGAGATGTCCTTTGTACAGGCATGTCCAGGGAGAATGAGTGCATGGGCTAGGTGGTACAATACAGATGCACGTCGCCATGCGATTTCAGAACATTGTGTGCATATCTGGCCATTGCTGCTGACACATCCATGCCTATACCTGCTACTGACCATGACTAAGTTCCACAAAAAGTGCTCATTTCATGGAAGCAACACTTGCAGGGAGTAGAGTGAAAGTGCTCTCGCCACCACAGTAGTTTTTATTGGGACAAAAACACCTACTGCTTTAGCAACAGTTGGTTTTACCTCTGCTGACACACATCTACAGATCTAAGATCAGGTCCTGAGACGTGGATGTCTCCTACATAAATGCTCCATTCTGAAATCCAGCACTGGGGATGTCTATGTACCCATTTCTGCTGATGTGTATTTTGGGGACATCCACATTTGTGCAATAGTATGCTAACATGCATGTACTCTGCTATGCCATATACACAGGCCTGTCTCCTAGACTTGTTTGCAGGGATGTTCATCTTTCATAACAGGGACAGTCATTTGACATGGCACTTATATGTGCCTCTTTTTACTGCTGCTGCTTCCCTGGATTTTTGCACATTTCAACTTGAATGTCCCTTCTAAAATGCCACTTTACAGTTTTGTCAGATTTTGACCCCAAAACAACCAAAGTGGCCCTATTAGGAATATTGTCCTTAGATGACTCCAAAAAAGCTGAGATCCAGCCTATCAAGTGATACTCAGGGCCCATTCAAGGGTTTCTGCGGCTCCAGGCAGAAGCCCAACCACGCTGCCCCTCACTGCCACCCCCCTCACTACACTGTCCTCCACCCCTATTGCCACCACTGCCTGCATCCACCTTCTGAGAGGGGGCAGCAGCATGACTCTTTGTCTTGAAAATGATGGCTTTGTGCTGCTGCTTCGGTGTACCAGCAAGCCATGTGCATTGGCGCCCACGCGTATACTCATGGCCTGCCACTCCTGTCCCTTTCTGACAGGAAGTTGCATCAGAGAGGGGCAGGAGTGGCAGGCCATGGTTTTCATGCCATAGGTGCCAAAGTGCATGGCCTGCTGCAGGCAGCAAAGTAACAGCACAAAGCTGCCACTTAAAAAAATCATGATGCGCTGCTCACTGGGATCTGCTGTCATTGGTGGCCGCCAACACTAAAGAGATCATAGCCCCTTCTTCTTCATCTCTTGCTTTTTTCCCTGTGGGAGATAGAACATATGTGATACAGCTAGCATGCCTCAGGTTTCACTATTTTCAGGGCACCTCTCAAATACATAGTCCACAGTTCCTTAGATGATAACAGCCTGGTCTTTGGAACTTTTAAAGCCTGATATTTCTTGAATGCTCAGTGTCCTCCATAGCTTTCACTTTTAAATGCAATGAAAGACTGTTCTTAATGAAAACCCCCGAAGATCTTTGATTCTCCACTTGGCCAACCCTCTGGCCAAACTCTGTTAACATGCCTTCATATTCTTCCCACTCAGCCACAGTTTGTTTGGAGAATTCAGAAATGCCAGCAACAGTGCAGCAATGATTCACAATGGATTGTCGGCTGACTTCCATAATGCGGACGAGTTATGACCTTTGAGAATGTTGATGCTCTTTTGGAATTCAACTGTTAGTTTTGTATGGTTATATATTAAAAAAGTAGAATGATGATAGTTATAATGTGTTGTTAGATTTTAGAACTCGGAACGGAGAAAGGGGGGAAAGGGTATAAAACTTGTGGTGGGCAAATCGTGGCACTGAAGTAGTGGTGCACGCCTGGTATGGATAATCAAAGGCGGGTCTCTCTAGCCTGTCCTGTTTGGACGAGCTCGCCAATGATTTACAGGGGTTCTGTTTCTCCTCTGGGGTACGTGGAAGTCCTGGCAATGAACGTGTTATATAAGAATATCACATGGGGTAGCGATGATATAGATTTCAATCGGGGGTCTCTCATAGGCTGTAATTTCCACTATTGGTGACAAAGGGCAACTGTAATTGATGACATCAAATATTGTGTATTTAAATATAATCATGGCCTCTTATAGAGTTTATTCGCTGAATGTCAAAGGGATTGCTGTTAGATGCCATGCGCACGTGCCCTAGAGGAGTGGGCGGGGGGGAGGTTTGGGGGGTCCCGTTTTTTTTTGTTGTTAGTAGATGTTAGTATGTACTTAATAGTGTATGTTTTGTTTATTATGAAAATGAAATAAAGCTAATTTAAAAAAAAAAAGAAATGTCAGCAACAAAATTATTCATGCTTGACTCAATCTGCAGTAATTTCTCCCGCATATCCTCAAGAGCAACTTTCTTCCCTGCTTGGGGAGTTGCCCCCGCCACCCAGTATTCATACTTGGCAGAGATTTCCCTAAATTCTTTCGATATCCTTGAATGAATCCTATGTGACTCCATTGCTTTGTCCACTTTTATTATTGGTAGCTCCTCATGGATGCAGTCTTCTGAAAATAGTTTGAATCCTGCCTCACTTCTATTCCCATTTGTGTTTGTTTTATGAGATCCCATTCCTGGGCCTTCATCTGTGAATAGAGAATAGAAATATTTATATACAATTCCACTTTATCCTCATTATCCTCTACTAATACCTCCTTGAGTCTCACAATGCTACATTTGCATTTTCTTCTGTCACAAACATACCTAATAAAAGTCTTGTCCCCATGTTTTAATGTGCTGGTTATTTCTTTTTCATTTGCATCTTTCTTTTTCTGCCTACTTTACTTTTACTGCTCTAGTCTACCTGAGGGACTACTCCCCTCCCCCCCTGCTGAGATATTGTGTAGCCCTTCTTCCTGTCTCCTCCTCCCACGTGTGCATAGTCACTCTGTTTGCCTCTCTCTGCTCTGCTCTGCTATAGCGGTGGATATTTAACTCCTGTGATGACTTTGCTGTGAGTTCTAGCTGTCTATTTATTTATTTGTTTGTCTTTATTGGTGTGCTACTTCATCTCCCTGTTCCCTTTAATTTTTCACTTCAGCTTTCTCAGCTGTATAACTTACCCTGCCTCTTTCAACTATCTGGCCTTTGTGTGATAGCCAGGTTAACTGTTACTTTAAATTAAATATTTCTCCCTGCTCTGTCCCCAGAATGTGCTGCGTTTTAAACTTTTTTCCCTGCTCTAGTCTACCTGAGGGACTACCCCTCCCCCTCTGCTGAGGTTACAGGACAGGGTACCTTGTAACAGCCCTCTTTTAATAGGTCTTATTTCCCTTCCGCCCTGCCTGATACCCACCCACCCCTGGGGTAATTGTAGCTTTATAGGTACTTACACTTCTCAGAGGAAAGGGGCTGCTCTCAGGTGCAGCTCTTTATCCAAATCAGTCATACATTGAGGACCTGAGATTAATTAAGCTTCAGGTAAACAAGGTATATTAAAAGTATTAGATACACTTTTATTAGTATAAGCATCCACACCAACCCTTAGTAAGTAGAGAATTTAAAGACCTAAACACAAGATTTAAACTAAGATGCAGACAACAGTCCAGTAGCGAGATGGGGGCTTTCCAGTCTTTTGCATTGAGTGTCACATGTATGATTTTCTCCCAGTTAGTGAGAGGTCTTACGTATGCATTAAGTGCAAGCAGCTCTTTGCACTCAGGGAACAAGTCCATTCTCTAGAAGCTAGATTAGCTGACCTGGAAGACATAAGAAAGACACAGAGGTACATGGACGAGACCTACAGGGATATAGTTCTGAAGTTCCACCTCCAGTCCGTCAGCATCCCTGTTGTCATGGAGGAGAGAGGTCATGTGACAGGAGAGCATCACCCTGGTATGGCAGGATGTGATCATGTAACTAGGACCTGTCCTCCAGGTGATGTAAAACCCTCTCGCACTGAGAACGTTTCTCCAGGGCCATGTGCCCATGAGGGATGGGTAAGAACAGCTCTTATAGTTGGTGATTCAATCATTAGGCATGTAGATAGCTGGGTGGCTGGGGGACATGAGGATGGCCTGGTAACATGCCTGCCTGGTGCGAAGGTAGCAGACCTCACGCACCACCTAGATCAGGTCTTAGATAGTGCTGGGGAGGAGTCTGCTGTCTTGGTACATATCGGTACCAATGTGATAGGAAAATGTGGTAGGGAGGTTCTGGAGGCTAAATTCAAGCTTTTAGGTAGGAAGTTGAAATCCAGAACTTCCAGGGTAGCATTCTCCAAAATTCTTCCCGTTCCACGTGCAGGATCCAAAAGGCAGGCAGAGCTCCGGAGTTTCAATGCGTGGATGAGACAATGGTGCAAGGATGAGGGTTTTGGATTTGTTAGGTACTGGGGAACATTCTGGGGAAAGGAGGGGCTCTTCCGAAGGGATGGGCTTCACCTTAACCAGGATGGAACCAGACTGCTGGCATTGGCCTTTAAAAAGGAGATAGAGCAGCTTTTAAACTAGAAAATAGGGGAAAGCCGAGAGTCGCAAAAGAACGCATGGTTCGGAAGAAGGTATCCTTGAAAGATACTACCAAAAGCAGAGAGGTTCCAAAAAAGAGTAAAGTAGCCCAAATGCCCTTGAGTATGGTGCAGACAGAGCGTAAAGATTCCAAATTACCCATGCCTACCAATAGCCAGATTAATATTAATAAAATACAGTCTCTAAAATGCTTGTATGCAAATGCTAGAAGTCTAAACAATAAGATGGGAGAGTTATTTATTTAACATTTCTTATATACTGCCTATCAAAGCGGTTTGCATTGAACAAACTGAAATTACATTGAACAGGGCATTATAACTTGGAGATAACTATTTTACAGGGAACATGTGCTATGGAGGGTTAAGTGGCTTGCCTAAGACTACAAGGAGCACCTGTGGGACTAGAAACCCCAGTCCTTCCGGTCCAAGATTGCTGTCCTCTAGTGGGATTTGAACCCCTGACCTTCTGGCATGAAGTACCTTGCCCCAACAACTAGGCCACTCCTCCACTTCAGTTAGAATATATAGCTCTAAATGAGAGGTTAGATATTTTATTTTTTTTAATTTATTTATTTCAACTCATTTTTATATCGCTCCTTCCAGTGATCAGCAGCAGTTTACATTTTAACATTCAGTTCTGCAAAGGATAGCAGTTACATATAACAATAGTAACAATAGACAAACTATGTACATGACAGGGTAAGTGTAAGGATTCCAAAAAGACTCAAAACTATTTACATATAGAAACGTGTATTTTTGGTTAACTAAATATAGATATTTACAATGATGTACAATGTGAATGTCGCAAGCCTAGTGGGTTTACAGTTTAATATACTCATGGTGTGCTTGGTGTGTCATATGATGATGGGATTGATTGGAATCTCAGAGACATGGTAGAAGGAGGATAACCAGTGGGACACTGTGATACCTGGGTACAAACTATATCGTAATGATAGAACTGATCAAATTGGTGGAGGGGTTGCACTCTATGTTAGAGAGGGCATTGAGTCAGAAAGGATTAAAGTTTTGCAGGAAACAAAATTTGCTGTAGAATCTCTATGGATCGAAATTCCATGTATGAAGGGGAAGGTGATGGCAGTGGGGGTGTACTATCGACCGCCTGGCCAGAATGAACAAATGGATGATGAAATGCTCAAAGAAATCAAGGAAGCTAACAAAAGTCACAGCACACTAATAATAATGGGTGATTTCAATTACCCCGGTATCGACTGGGTCAATGTCACGGCAGGACATGCTAGGGAGATAAAGTTCCTAGATGAAATAAATGACTGCTTCTTGAAGCAGCTGGTTCATGAACCGACCAGAGGGGAAGCCATATTGGACCTAGTCCTTAGTGGAACACCAGATCTGGTGCAGGAGATAAGGGTGTTGGGGCCACTTGGTAATAGTGATCATAGCATGATTGCGTTTGATTTAATTAATGGAGGAGGGATAGTAAGGAAATCCACAGTACTACCTTTTAACTTTCGAAAGGGAGACTATGATAAAATGAGGAAAATAGTTAAGAAAAAACTAAAAGGAGCAGTTGCAAAGGTTAAAGATTTACATCAAGCTTGGGCGTTGTTTAAAAATACTATCCTGGAAGCCCAGACCAACTGTATTCCACGCATTAAGAAAAGTGGAAGAAAGTCCAAAAAACTGCCAGCATGGTTTAAAGGTGAGGTCAGAGAGGCTGTTGCTGCCAAAAAAGCATCTTTCAGGAAATGGAAGAAAGACCCAAACAATGAAAACTGGAAACAGCACAAGCACTGGTAAGTTAAATGCAAAGCATTGATAAGGCAGACAAAGCAACAATTTGAGAAGAAACTTGCTACGGAAGCAAAACGAAATAAAGACTTTTTCAAGTACATTCGTAGCAAAAAGCCTGTGAGAGTCAATTGGACCGTTAGATGATAAAGGGGTAAAAGGGGCAGTAAGAGGAGACAAGGCTATAGTGGAGAAACTGAATGAATTCTTTGCTTCGGTCTTTACTGAGGAAGATGTAGGGATGTTACCCAAAACTGAAGTGGTATTTAAAGGTAATACTGCGGAGGAATTGAGAGAAATATCGCTATAACAGTAGGAAATCACCTGCACCATACAGTATACATCCAAGGGTGTTGAAAGAACTGAAATATGAGATTGCAGACCTGCAATCTGTGAACTTTCATTAAAATCATCTGTAATACTAGAAGATTGGAGGATCACCAATGTAATGCCAATTTTTAAAAAGGGTTCCAGGGGTGATCTGGGAAACTACAGACCGGTGAGCCTGACGTCAGTACCAGGAAAAATGGCAGAAACCATCATAAAAAACAGAATTACTCAGCATGTAGATAGTTATGGCCTAATGGGAGACTGCCAACATGGCTTTAGACAAGGAAGATCTTGTCTTACTAATCTGTTTGTTTTTTTGAAGGTGTGAATAAACAGGTAAACAAAGGTGAGTCGGTTGATACAGGTGCGGTCATACCATGGAATGATACAGAGGCATTATAATATCCTTTGTTTTATTTTCCATTCCTTTCCTTATGATACCTAGCATTCTATTTGCTTTCTTGGCCGCCGTTGCACACTGGGTGGAGGGTTTTAAGATATTATCCATGATGACACATAAATCTTTTTCCTGGGTGGTGATTCCCAATGTGGAGCTTTGCATCGTGTAACCATTGTTTGGGTTGTTCTTTCCTAGGTGCATAACTTTGCATTTGTCCACATTAAATTTCATCTGCCATTTGGATGCCCATTCTTCCAATTTATCAAGATCCTCTTGCAATTTTCTACAATCCTCATGGGTTTTAACAACTTTAAATAGTTTTGTGTCATCTGCAAATTTGATAACCTCACTAGTTATTTCCTTTTCCAGGTCATTTATGAATATGTTAAAAAGCAGCGGACCCAGCACAGATCCCTGGGGTACTCCACTATACATTTTTCCTTTGGCAAAATTGGCCATTTAGCCCTACCCTCTGCTTTCTATCTTGTAACCATTTCCTGATCCACAAGAGTACCCTGCCTCCTATCCCATGACTTTTTAGTTTTGCCAAAAGTCTCTGATGAGGGACCTTGTCAAAGGCTTTCTGAAAGTCCAGATACACTAAATCAACTGACTCACCTTTCTCTACCTGTTTATTCACACCTTCAAAAAAACATAACAGATTAGTAAGACAAGATCTTCCCTGTCCCATTAAGCCATGACTATCTACATGTTCAGTAATTTTGTTCTTTATAATGGTTTCTACCATCTTTCCTGGTATTGACATCAGGCTCACCGGTCTGTAGTTTCCCGGATCACCCCTGGAACCCTTTTTAAAAATTGGTGATCCTCCAATCTTCAGGTATTACAGTTGCTTTAATGATAGTTCACAGATTATTAATACTGATAGCAGGTCTGCAATCTCATATTTCAGTTCTTTCAACACCCTTGGATGTATACCATCCGGTCTAGGTGATTTGCTACTCTTCAGTTTATCAAATATTTGTAATACATCTTCCCGGTGTAGCAATATTTCTTTCAATTCTTCTGCAGCATCACCATTAAATACAATTTCAGTCATGGGTAACATCCCTTTATCTTCCTCAGTAAAGAATGAAGCAAAGAATTAATTCAGTCTCTCCGCTATAGCCTTGTCCCCTCTTACTGCCTCTTTTACCCCTCTATCATCTAATGGTCCAACTGACTCTCTCAGAGGTTTTTTGCTATGAATGTACTTGAAAAAGTATTTATTATGCGTTTTTGCTTCCATAGTAAGTTTCTTCTCAAATTCTCTCTTTGCCTGCTTTATCAATGCTTTGCATTTGACTTGCCAGTGCTTATGCTGTTTCAAGTTTTCGTCATTTGGCTCTTTTTTCCATTTCCTGAAAGATGCCTTTTTGGCAACAGCAGCCTCTCTGATCTCACCTTTAAACCATGCTGGCAGTTTTTTGGACTTCCTTCTACTTTTCTTAAAGCATGGAACACAAGCTTGATGTAAGTCTTTAACCTTCGCAACTGCTCCTTTTAGTTTTTTCTTAACTATTTTCCTCACTTTATCATAGTCTCCCTTTCGAAAGTTAAAAGGTAGTAATGTGGATTTCCTTACCATTCCTCCTCCATTATTTAAATCAAATGCGATCATGCTATGATAACTATTGCCAAGTGGCCCCAACACCCTTATCTCTTGCACTAGATCTGGTGTTCCACTAAGGACTAATTTCAAAATGGTTTCCCCTCTGGTCAGTTCATGAGCCAGCTGCTTCAAGAAGCAGTCATTTATTTCAACTAGAAACTTTATCTCCCTAGCATATCCTGCCGTGATACTAGCCCAGTCAATACTGTGATAATTGAAATTACGTATTATTATTACTGTACTATAAAACATTTGTTAGCTTCCCTGATTTCTTTGAGCATTTCATCATCCATTTGTTCATTCTGGCCCCTCCCCCCACTGCCATCTTATTTTTTAGATGTCTAGCATTTGCATACAAGCATTTTAGAGTATTTTATTCATATTAATCTGGTTATTGGTAGGCAGGGGTAATTTGGAATCTTTAAGCTCTGTCTACTCTGTACTCAAGGGCATTTGGGCTACCTTTTTCTTTATTGAAACCTCTCTGCTGACGTGCCCTAACTCCATTTTTTTGGTAGTATACTTCAAGGATACATTGTTCTGAACCATGCACTCTTGGGCAACTGTCGGTTTTCCCCTATTATCTAGTTTAAGCTGCTCTATCTCCTTTTTAAAGGCCAATGCCAGCAGCCTAGTTCCATCCCAGTTAAGGTGAAGCCCATCCCTTCGGAAGAGCCCCTCCTTTCCCTAGAATGTTTGCCAGTTCCTAATAAATCCAAAACCCTCATCCTTGCACCATCGTCTCATCCATGCATTGAGACTCCAGAGCTCTGCATGCCTTTTGGGTCCTGCACATGGTACGGGAAGCATTTGGGAGAATGCAACCCTGGAAGTTCTGGATTTCAACTTCCTACCTAAAAGCCTAAATTTAGCCTCCAGAACCTCCCTACCACATTTTTCTATGTCATTCGTACCGATATGTACCAAGACAGCAGACTCCTCCTCAGCACTAAGACCTCGTCTATATGGCGTGTGAGGTCCACTACCTTCGCACAGGCAGGCATGTTACCAAGCGATCCTCATGTCCACCAGCCACCCAGCTATCTACATGCCTAATGATCAAATCACCAACTATAACGGCTGTCCTAACCCTTCCCTCATGGGCACATGGCCCTGGAGAAACTTCCTCGGTGCGAAAGGGTTTTACATCACCTAGAGGACAAGTCCTAACTATAGGATCACTTCCTGCCACACCAGGGTGATGCTCTCCTGTCATGTGACCTCTTTCCTCCATGGCAAGAGGGATGCTGCCAGACTGGAGGTGAGACTTCAGGACTGTAGGTCTCGTCTATGTACCTCTCTGTTTTCCTTATGTCTTCCAAGAATGCTACTCTTGCCTCCAGATATCAGACTCGTTCTCTGAGAGCAAAGAGCTCCTTGCACCTTGTGCACACGTAAGACCTCTCACCAACTGGGAGAAAATCATACATGAGACACTCAGTGCATAAGACTAGAAAGCCCCCAATCTTGCTGCTTGACTGCTGTCTACATCTTCTTTTTAAGGTTGTGTTTAGATATTTAAGTTCTTTACTTTCTAAGGGTTGCTGGGGATAGTTATACTAATAAAACTATACCTAATATGTTTAATGTACTTTGTTCCCCTGAAATCTTAGGTACTTAATGTATGCTGATTAGAATAAACTGCTGCACCTGAAAGTGAATATGTTCAGAAAAAGGGCACATTTGACCTACATAATCCCCCAGGTTCACATAGGCATTACTACATGGCTCCCTATGCAGGGGAGGAGGTGGTCTGACAGTACATATTGGTACTAAACTTCAATTTTGTCAGTTGTTGCAACACCTCATTTGCATGCCCTCTCCAATCTGTGGTCTGCCATCTCCAACCCTGGCTATGTGGTCAATTCTGGATTTTTCACTGAACACAAACCCTATTTCCCAATTCCTCTGCAGCTCATGACACCAGAAGCCCTCTTACATCTCTCTAGTGCATATGCAGACCTGACCACCATGCTTTCCAGACAGATATGGCTGAGCATGTAGATATGATCCCACTCTCCCAAGTCCCAGCAGGTACATTCATGTGCTGCAGGCCCTGGTTTTGTTGTCAGGCTGTGGTGCTCCGCTGCCATGGTGGCTACACCATACTGACCTTCCGATACCTGTGCCCTAGGTGAGAGCTTGGTTCACATGTGAATATTGCTATCCTGCATTGTCAAGAATGGCATATGTGTGGGATGGCTCTGGCATTTAAACCATGTGGGATTTGTGACTGGACAGCATGTTCATGATGCGCTAGAGGCTGGGTGTAGTTGCACCCACACTAGTGATGTCTTTATGCCTCTAGTGCACCATTAGCATGGCTGTACAAGCCATATGTGGCTGCTACTGCCCACTATCTTCTCCAACTCTGCACTAACCCTGCCTATTCATGTGCTGCTCAGGTAGCATTGTGTTTTAGGGCGGGAGCCTTCTGGCCATGTTCTCCCAGCTACTGTGGACCCAGCTATTTCTCTTTAGTAAAAATGTTCTTTAGAGCTGTAACTGTCATTCCATGCAGATTATCCCTGTTCTATGCTTTTTACTTTGGGTTGTAACTGCCGCTCCATGCAGATTACCCCACTCTATCCTTTTTACTTTTTACTTTTTGCTCATTATATTTGGCCTCCAGATCCATAGGCTCTAGTGCCCCTCCCCTTATCCCACATGGGGGGATACACTCCACAATAGTTAGGGTGCTGTCCAAGCCCTGTGAGAAGTATGACTGAGAGGGTAATTCTCTTCTCATACACCAGAGGTCCTGTGCTGTGTTCCTTGGAGTCTAGGCGAACAGGCACCCTGGGCACCTAGGAATAAGGAGGGGTCACATACCTGTTCAACATGATAATCATTGCAGTAACCCTGCCTGATTCCATACAAGGCCCTGTGCACCTTCAGATGCCACATTTGCGTCCTATCTCCCACAGTTAAGGACGCAGCATAGACTGTCTACATGTGTTTGCTTGCCTGATTTGCATACTCTTGTAGGTGAAAGGCAACTCTTGGTGCCTCTGAATGAGGGGGTCCATATCCCTATCCCCCATAATGGACACTGTGAACATCCTGCCTGATCCCATACATGGCCTTCTGCATCTTCAGATGCCACATTTGCACCCCATCACCTACAGTTTGAGACACAGCACTTACTCTCTGCGTATGTTTGCTTTCTCATTTGCATATCTTGCCATCTTCTACTTAGCCTCTGTGCTCTGAATTGTGCTGGCTGGTTCAGCCCATTCCTGGTCATCAGTGTCTTCTGGACTGCCTAGTTGCTATCTTCCTATATGGGTGCTAGGGGCACAGTTCTTAATGTCCACAGTGAATCCAAGACCCACAGATGCCCCAATATCGCGCTTCTAGCATTTTATTTTCCAACATGCGCATGGGCTATATGCATGCCCTATGCACATGCACTGGGCTGAGCATTTGCTACTATTGCACTGCTAATGTGGCTAGCGTGGCGGTAGTAGCATACCATGGCCACACCACTTGTGTTTAATGGGGCCACTGGGCTCCAGCACTGCACTAATGCGTGAATTCTGCATGTTAACTCCACGCTCCATACCGCACTTTATGGGACATGTTTATTACATAGTGTGGCGGTATGTCCCTACCATGGCCATGCCCCCTGCATCTACCACAGCTGCTACGCCCAGCCACAGTAAAGACGTGCACTAAACATGCATTTGTTCCATGCTACCTGCTGCAGTTTAATAAATATGCCCCTAACCACATCAGAGCTACTGAATATCCTGCTAAGAGCCATTTAGGAAGTTTGTAGGTCTGTAAACTGCCTATATGGCTTGGAATATTGCCCCCCCCCCTAGGGGCTTGTTTACAAAGCCGTAGTAGCGGCTTCCACCCGATTTTGGATCCGCGGCCCCATTGAATTCAATGGGGCCGTGGCTCCGATATCGGGCAGAAGCCGCTACCGCGGCTTTGTAAACAAGTCCCTTAGTTTTAGTTTGGGTCTTATTAAGTCTTACCTTGATCAAGTAACTTAAATTCCTTGTGCCTCATTTCTAATATTAGATAATCTGCCTCTAACAAGGTAGTTTGATAAATGTGTGCCTAGGGTAAGGTAAGCAAAATGTGTCTAGTTTGAGCCTATTCATAAAGAAAAGCAGGAGCCGACTTTTCTTTATAAAATAAGAATGAGTAAGAGTAAGTGGCTAAACATATGCATATGCCAAACATATACTATATCAGAGGCCGCAACTGCCCCAACAAACACAAACAAACAAACCTCCAAAAGATGAAACGTATGGTATAATAATGAACTAAGATCCCTAAAGAGACTTCTGTGTAAACTAGAAAGAAAATGGAGAAGAACCAAATGCTTAGAAGACAAAGACCACACTACATAAATATTAAGAGGCCATAAACAATACTAAGAAGGAAAACCATACTAGGATACTAATAAAATCACTCAACAGACCAAGGAAGCTTTTGAGACAGTAAAATCTCTAACCAAATTGCCCCAAAGTGATAACCCCTCTACATACATCAGTCCTCAGGTACTAGCTAACTACTACAGTACTAAACTATACACTCTAGCCTATGACCCCCCCCCCCCCAGTATGCAAATCAGAACCCTCCACTATCAATCCAACATTGCACTCCCTTACAACAGTCACCTTAGAACATCTGGATAAAATAATCACAACGATAAACACAACCACAGCCCCAGGAGACCCATGCCCTGTAAGCTAGGTAAAGATGGCATGTGATGCTTTGGCTCCAACAATGCAGAAAATAGTAAACCTTTCCCTAACTCAAGGCTACATCCCAAAATCACTGAAACAAGCATCTATACGTCCAATCCTAAAATCAAACACTCTAGATAAACTCCAACCGAGCTCCTGTAGACCAATATCGAGCCTACCATACTTAGGAAAGTTAATAGCAAAAATAATTCAAAACCAGCTGTAAGACCACCTAAACTGCAATAATCCACTCAATCTGCAACAGTACAGCTTTAGAATACATCACAGTGTTGAAACCCTCATCATAGCCCTATTCGATACCTTCATTAAATGCATAGAAAAACCCAGGAATGCATTTATAATGCTATTCCTTGATATTGCATCAGCATTTGATTCAATCAGCCACAATATACTTTTAACAAGATTACAACAAATTGGAATTTGCGGAATGGCCCTAAACTGATTCATTTCATATCTGAAGGACCACACTCAACAGGTAAAAATTGGCCAAAACACATCAAAACCCTTTAGTCAAAACCAAGGAATCCCTCAGGCTCTGCTCTATCTGCCCTATTATTTAACATTTACCTCCAACCAATCTGCAAAATCTTTCAAAAGCATAAAGTTTTCTACCACATTTACGCTGATGATATCATGATGTCTCTTCCAATCAACACCATAAAAACTAACCTAGAGCAAATTGCGGCATTTTATCATGAAGCAGTCCGATGGCTCTTATCTAACAACCTGAAGATAAACCTCAGTAAAACTGAAGCCATCTTTATAACCAGAGACAAAGAATTCAGCCCTCCGCCACATATACAACTTGGAGAAGCAGTAAGTGCAGTGAAGGAGGAGGTAAAATACCTAGGGATCATCCTAGATAAATCCCTGAATCTTACTACATATATAACTAAATCCACCCAAGCCATCTATAGAAAGATTAAGATGTTGCAATGACTAAGGCCCCATTAGAACCATCAGACTTCAGAAAAGTCATACAGGTAATGATCAATCCACATATAGGCTATTGTAACAGCATATTGCAAGGTCTACCAAAGCAAACATTAGCACACCTTCAGCTGGAACAAAACACAATAGCACGTGTAATAATGCAAGAATCTGGATCGGGACACATCACACCAATCCTACACAGTCTGCACTGACTCCCTATAGCCAGTAGAAGTAAATACAAGAACCTGGTCATCATCTTTAAATTGATCCATAACATATCACCATCTCACCTTACCACTCTAATATCCAAAAACCCAGATACCAGACAGAGAAGGGGATGTTCGCAAAACTCTCTGTCTATGCCAACTGACTTCCGCAAAACAAACAAAACAACGAGCAATAGAGCATTTTCATATTATATCCCAGTTGTATGGAATTCCCTACCACCAGCAATGAGAAAAATAAAGGACCTTATGGACTTCAGAAAAAGAATAAAAGAATACTATTCACAGAACACTATGGTCAACACATCTCAGAAGCACCTACATCCAAACAAAGGCTGCGTTAATATCCGCTTTATAAATATTCTCTGATCATTACTCAAATGTCCCTCCATCGCAATTGCCCATCTAACCTGTAATCAGTCTATCACTGATGTACACCACTTATAGTCTAAAATTACCACCTAACCCCTATCCCTTCTTGCCAGTTACATTGTAAATAGTTAACTTCTTGTTCAATATTCACTATTATATGTACATATGCACTGTTATATTGTACAAAGTTAAACAAGTTAGATGTAATCTTCACGTTCTGTTCATTGTAAACCACCTTGACTGCCGGATAAGGCGGTATATAAGTCTGTGAAATCAATAACTAAATATGCCTCAGAGCTGGTGTAAATGACTGCACATACATTTTGCAAGTATGCATCAATGCAAGTACTTGCATGCTTCACTGTGCATGCTCACACTGAAAGTATGCACCATGGAATTAAAGCACATACTTTTATGCTGGGTGCGATTCTACAAGAGGCCATTTACATACATAAGTGACTAGAACACCTCTTTTAAGTGATTGCTTTCACATGTAATAGTAGGCAACTTCTTATAAAATTGCTTCCTATATGTGCTACAGACAAAGAAATCTTTTGAAATTTAAACCTTCTGATTGTTGAAATAAATTTAGTATCTGAACCTGACATACCTAATATTTATTTTTAATTTGCAGAATGTTTATGGTAAACTGCATTGGCTCCAAGATACCCTATTTTCCAGTGGAATGTCTCACCCAGAAGAATGATGTTGCTTCTCTGCTGACTCTTTAGTTACTTTGAGCCTATATTTTCTTCAATGAAATGTTCTGCAATTTGTGTACAAAATTGGATTATTATTACCAGGCACCTATCTAAACAATAAAAGAAGCAATTAAAAATATAGAACATTTTGGTGTTGTGTGGTGTAAAGCTGTCAGGAGATAGGGCCTGTGGTGCTTCTGGAAAAAAAAAATTATCGGAGCATTTTCAGATTTGGAAGTGCAAAAGTCAAAGCTTGATGTTCAAAATTCAGTTTCACAGTAGAAATGCAATAATCAATAGACCTAAAAGAGTTGTGAGTTATTTTTTTTTCAAGAGAGTTCTATTATTCTCCAGGACCAAGCAGGAAGTCAGTCCTCACACATATGGGTGACGTCGGCGCCGACGGAGCCCCCATGAGGAGCATTTCCCCAGCTTTCAAAGAAAGCCTTTGGGAATGCAGCGCGCATGCGCAGTCCCCTTCCCGCCCAAGGGTGCCATCTTGCTCAGTCTTCTTTTTTCCATGGAGCCCAATGCAAGTGTGTCGTGGTCACCCATGAAAAAGTTGATTTTTTCGGTGTTGATCCGGGGTTTTTCTCAGTTCGACGCCGGTTCCCTTTCCCGCCTGGGCCCGGTACACCGGTATCGAGCCCGGATTTCCTTTTTCATTTTTTGTCCATAGAGACTAGCGTTCGTGCCATTTTTTCATTTTTCCCTGGCAGCCCAGTCTTTTGACCTTGCAGGAGCTCTTTTTCCCCCCATGGCTGCCAGTGGGTTTAAGAAGTGTGATCGGTGTAAGAAACTGATGTCTCTCACCGATACACACGACTGCTGCCTCCGGTGCCTCGGGCCCGACCATGACCCGCTGGTCTGTGTCCCATGTGGCAAAATGTCCTCCAAGGCATTGAGGAGCCGGCAGCATCAACGCGAAAGGATCTTCATGATTCCGCGTCCGGCCGAGCCCGGACTTCATCAGAGGCCTTGATGTCTCGGGAGTCTGACCCCGAGCGTCGTTGGGGCTCCTCTGAGAGGGGGTCTCCTTCGCAGGAGCACTGCAGGAAGAAGAAACCCGCGAGGGCGGCGTCAGTGGATGCTCTTGGCTCCTCGAGGGCCAGGTCGCATAGCCCCGACCGCCGCCCTGGGTCTTTGGAGTCGGAGAAGCCTATTAAACAACCTCGTGTAGAGACGGAGGCCCCGGGTCACATGAGTACTGTAGTCCTCGTGGACTCTCCTCCGGGGGAGCCAATGTCGGGCCCGACGCCGTTGGGGCCCAAGTCGGAGGCTGCTGGGTCTCCTGAGCTTGGACTCAGGTTGACGGCCTTGGAGAGCAGCTTGGCTGCCTTCATAGAACAGCAGCGGGTGCTGATCGCCAGTCTCACCGGTGCATCTGCTCCGACCACCGGGACCTCGACGTCCAAGTCGAACCCGGAGGCCAAGCCGATCCTCGAGTCCATGAGATCTCGAATCGATCCTCAGTCGAGGTCACCCTAGATCTCCTGTGCGGGACCGAGGTCGTCGACGCCGGTGCCCTCAGCGTCGGGGCGGATGGCATTGGTGCCCGACCGGAGCCGTTCGACTCCTCCGAGGAGGGGTCGGGATGGGAAACGGAGGACGAGGAGTCCCCGGACACTTTTCGGACCCAGTGTGTCCCTTTGGACTCACCGAAGTCTGAACCTCGGAGAAGGTCCCTCCCGGAGGATACCCGGTTCTCGGATTTCGTGAGGGACATGGCCAAGGCCTTGGCCTTCCCCCTGGACCCCGAGGAGGAGCCTCGAGCTGAGGAGCTCGAGGCCTGCAGTATGACTCTCCCCCCAAGGAGGCCTTTACTGTACCGGTTCCTCCGATGCTGAAATGGTAGCTCTTCCGCATGTGGGAGGCGCCGACCTCGATGCCGGTTCTTAGCAAGCGGGTCAATTCCATTTATCGAGTCCGCAAGAGCCCTGTGTTCCAAAAGGCACAGCTGCCACACCACTCCATGGTTGTGGAATCGGCCATGCATCGTCTGAAGAGTCAGAAGATGCACTCCTTGGTGCCTCCCGGCAGGGAGGCCTGGAATCTGGATGCCCTCGGTAGAAAGTGCTTCCAGGGCTCTATGCTTGCTTGCCGTGTCCAGACTTACCAGCTGTACATGGGCATGTACCTTTGAGACCTGGCAAAGGAGATTGACAGGTTCTCTGCTGGTCTCTCCGAGGAACCTTTGCAGAGGTTCACAGCCTTGTCAACTGGGATCCAAGAGTGCTCGAAGTTTATGTCTTGAGCAGCTTATGATGGTTTCGAGGCTTCAGCCCGAGTAGCCGCGGTCGGCATCGGTGCATGCCGTCAGGCCTGGCTACAGTCATTGGACCTTGAGCCATGGGTGCAGGAGAAGTTGGTCGATGTCCCTTGCTGAGGTGAAAACCTCTTTGGCAAGCCCATGGCTGAAAAGGCTGCAGAACTCGAGTCCGAGACTCTCACCAGGACAAGGTTGTCCAGAAAGACCTCTGCCCCTTCTCAAAAGAAAAAGGGCTCGGGGAAAAAGTCCTTTTACCCTAGGAAGTCATCTGCCTACAAATCTTACCCTCAATACCAGGCCTCCACAACTCCCCAACAGGGTCACCAGGCCAAGGGGCAGGGACATGGGCCCTGTAGGCAGAAAAACCCCAAGCCACCAGCTCCGGCTCCTGCACAGCAGGGAGCAGGGTTTTGATTCCAGTGGCATAACCTCTCCTCCTCAGCTGGCCCCTCTCAGCACAGGAGGCTGGCTGACCCTGTACCCCCACAGGTGGTCAGCCATAACCGGGGATACCTGGGTGCTCAGCATAGTCCAAAAGGGATATTTGCTCCTCTTCAACCAGTTACCCCCTCCTACTTTCCAAGGGAGCCTCCAAGACTCCCTCTGCACAGGAACTTACTCCTTCAGGAGTTGACAAGTCTTCTAAAGGAGCAGGTGGTGGAACCAGTGCCCCACCACCTGAGAGGGCAAGGCTTCTATACCAGGTACTTTCTGGTACCAAAAAGGACAGGAGGCCTCAGGCCCATCCTCGACTTGCGAAATCTCAACAAATTCCTGGTGAGGGAAAAGTTCAAGATGCTTACCCTTGGAATACTGCTGCCCCACCTCCAGCAGGGAGATTGGCTATGCTCCTTAGACCTCAAGGATGCTTATACTCACATCCTCATTCATCCAGACCACAGACAATATCTCAGATTTGTAGTGGGAGGAAATCATTTTCAGTACAGAGTACTTCCCTTTGGCCTAACCTCCGCACCCAGAGTTTTCACCAAATGCCTGGCTGTGGTAGCGGCCTATCTCAGAGTCCAGGGTGTATTTGTCTTTCCATATCTGGATGACTGGCTCATCAGGAAACCAGACAGGCCACCCTCCACACTGTCTGCCTTCTACAGCATCTGGGTTTTGGGTTGTTTTTTTTTAATATCTTTATTTACCTTTTCAAACTCCACACAACAAAACATGGTACATAACAAAACCAGACAACAGGATACAATATGTAAAACCCACAAAAAATACACCCCACCCCTCCTCCCCCCGCCCCCCCGCCCGCCCAACCCGAAAGACAAAAGCATCATTCTGGCCTACAATAATGTCCTACGGTCCCCCCCTCCCCCCCCTTCCAGTGTACGCAAGATCAACAACCAAGTTATCTGACATTGAAACAGCAAAGTGGGCGAAAGTACATAGATGAAATGACATAGATGAAATAGATAACATAGATAACATGAGCGATAACAGAACCTCACGTCAATAAGCATGAGCATGCACTGCAAAACCATTAAGGGCCCTCCATTTGAGGTACTGAGTCGCATCTCTTGCCACTCCTTTTCTAGGCATTTGCTCATACTTGCTATATACACAAATAAGATTCCACCATGCCAGAAAACTGACATCATGCGTATGTTTCCAAGCATCTGGGTTTTGTTATAAACTTCGCAAAGTCTACTTTGCACCCCTCACAGAACATAGAGTTCATAGGAGCAAGACTGGATACCCTTCAGGCGAAGGCTTATCTGCCTGTAGACAGGGCCCACAGACTGATGGACTTGACCAGACAGTTCCACAGCAATTCTCTAGTTACCGCCAGGCAATTCCTGAGACTATTGAGCCACATGGCATCCACGGTCCATGTTACTCCAAATGCCCATCTGCACATGAGGCCTGCTCAGTGGGGCCTCAGAACTCAGTGGCTACAGGCCACAGGACACTTGCGCGACAAAGTAAGGGTGTCCAAACTGCTGGCGGCCTCCCTGCAATGGTGGCTGCATCTCCCGAATCTAGTGCACGGAGTGCCTTTTCAGCCACCGCCACATACACAAGTGCTGACAACAGATGCTTCTCGTCAGAGTTGGGGTGCACACTGCCAGGGGGCATGCACCCAAGGCCTTTGGTCCCTATGGGAAGCCACACAGCAGATCAACCTCTTGGAGCTGAGAGCTATCCGTTTGGCTCTCCAAACTTTCTCTGATGTCCTCTCTCACCAGTCTGTTCTGGTTCAGACAGACAGACAATCAAGTCGCCATGTTCTATGTGAACAAACAAGGAGGCACAGGATCTCGACTTCTCTCAAGGGCAGTCCAACAGGGCATACTTCTCAAGGCAGTTTATCTGCCCAGCCAAAAGAATTACCTGGCAGATAGGTTGAGCAGGATTCTGCAACCACACGAGTGGCAGTTGAATCCTCTGGTGCTCCAGAGGGTCTTCCTAAGATGGGGTCTTCCAACCATCGACCTCTTTGCCAGTCCGTTCAACTGTCAGCTACCCAGGTTCTGCTCCAGACAACCGCATCCTCTGAGAGTAGCAGCAGATGCGTTTCTAATCTCTTGGTCTACGAGCCTACTGTATGCATTTCCTCCCATGCCTCTAGTGGCCCGAACCCTTTTCAAGGTGCTTCAGGACAAGGCCTCGGTGATCCTGGTAGCCCCCAGATGGCCGAGGCATCCGTGGTTTCCACTCCTTCTGCAGTTCGCTGTGGACACTCCACTTCCTCTGGGGGTGCAACCTGATCTCCTATCTCAAGGTCAGGGATCTCTCCTGCACCCCAACCTCCAGTCCCTCAATTTGATGGCCTGGATGCTGAAAGGGTAGTTCTAGCTCCCTTACTGCTACCTAGGGAAGTGGAGGAGGTGGTCTTGGCATCTAGGAGGCACTCCACTAGAAAATCTTATGCCCTCAAGTGGCGTAGGTTCTCCACCTGGTGTGCTCAGCACAAGGAGGATCTGTTTTCGTGCCTGGTGCCAGTGGTGCTGCAATACTTGCTTCATCTGTCCTACCTGGGCCTTAAATCCAACTCTGTTCGGGTCCACCTCAGTGCTTTGTCAGCGCACCACTCACCGGTGGAAGGTCAGTCTCTATCAGGCCACCCTTTAGTGGCCCGCTTCCTCAGAGGCCTCCTTTTGCTCAAACCTCTGATTCGTCCACCAGCACCTGAGTGGGATTTGAATGTGGTCTTGCAACAACTTACTTGCCCACCATTTGAGCCTATGGCTACTTGTCCTTTATGCTTTCTTTCCTGGAAGGCGTTGTTTTAGGTAGCTCTTACCTCAGCCAGGCGAGTCAGTGAGCTGCAAGCTCTGGTCTCAGAGCCACCATACACAAGGTTCTATAGGAACAGGGTGGTCTTACGGACTCACCCAAAGTTCCTTCCTAAGGTTGTCTCCTCCTTCCATCTCAATCAGGAGGTGGTTCTTCCAACTTTCTTTCCCAGGCCGCATGCCAGCCGGGCTGTAATGGTCTTGCATACCCCGGACTGTAGGAGGGCGTTGTCCTTCTACCTTGATTGTACGCAGGGACATTGAAGGGCTGTTCAGCTCTTCGTATCTTTTGACCCTAATAAGCTGGGATTACCTGTCTCCAAGCGAACCTTGTCCATCTGGGTGGCAGACTGTATCACCTGGGCCTACAGGGCAGCCAGCCTCTCCTTGCAGGGTAGAGTCACGGCCCACCGTGTCAGGGCAAAGGCTGCGTCAGTAGCTCATCTCTGCTATGTTCCATTGGCAGACATCTGCCGGGCCGCTACTTGGTCTTCAAGCCAGACTTTTGCGGCCCACTACTGCCTCGAGAGGGAGTCCCGCAGGGACAGTGCTTTTGGACAGGCGGTACTCCATAATCTCTTTGAGGTATAGGCAACTCCTACCTTCCGGCCCTGGTGTTGGGCTACTGTATGGGGGCGTTCTCAGAGAAGATTCTATCACGCATGCTGGGGCTCTAGAGGGAGCTCATTGTTCAGCTTTGGGTCCCCGGTAGCCTGAAGCTGGGGAGTCCCATATGTGAGGAATGACTTCCTGCTTGGTCCTGGAGAAAGCGTAGTTACTCACCTGTAACAGGTGTTCTCCAGGAGCAGCAGGAATCAGTCCTCACAACCCTCCCTCCTCCCCTGGGAGTTGCAGTCATATCATTCATTTTTTTGTTTTTTGCTGTCTTTTAGCTATGTCATCAGACTGAGCAAGATGGCACCCTTGGGCGGGAAGGGGACTGCGCATGCGCCCTGCATTCCCAAAGACTTTCTTTGAAAGCTGGGGAAATGCTCCGCATGGGGGCTCCGTCGGCGCTGACGTCACCCATATGTGTGAGGACTGATTCCTGCTGCTCCTGGAGAACACCTGTTACAGGTGAGTAATTTCGCTTTCTGGGAGCATCCATTTTGTGACAGTAGCAGAAGAGCTAGAGTTGAAAATGCTGACAATCATAGCTTGCAAACAAAAATAAATGTTCACAGTAGCAGCAGCAGCAGGGATTGTGGAGAACCCTTTTGAAGATGAGTAAACTCATGATCCACGTGGCTCAGCCAGATGTATACCTGTGCATTAGATTTCTGTAGTATGCAAAATTAGAGATGCTCCTTGTCTCTTACAGTGAAATGTGCCATAAATTCCTATCCCACTAAAATCAGTGGAACTTTCTGTGTCTACTTATACACTGAATAGGGATATATATTTGTTTTCAGATGAATGTTAAAATGGAATAGAGACTGGCTTTGTCATCTGTTCCATCTGCTTTTAGTGACAACATGCACGTGGTGGAGAGGTGGAAGAAGGAAGGAAATTGGAGCCACTTTGCAAAGGAAAGGCAGAAGGCATGAGTGTGGCAGGAGGGCATGAGGACTGCCCAGTAACTTGCCTGTCTGGTGCAAAGTTGACAGACCTTGCCTAAATATATTTTAGACAGTGCTAGAGAGAAGTTGTATGTCTTGGTACATATGAATATAAAAGACCAAGGAGAGTGTAGGAGGAAGATTCTGGAAGCCAAATTTAGGATTTTAGGTAGAAAGTTGAAATCAAGAACCTTCAGGGTAACATTCTCAGAAATGTTCTCCATTCCTCAAGCAGAACTCAAGAGAAAGACAAAGCTCCAAGGTCTCAATGTGTGGATGAGACGATGGCTCAGGGAGAACGGATTCAGATTCACTAGAAACTCAGCAATATTTAAGAGAAGGACGAACCTAGTCTAAAAGGATAGGCTCCAGCTTAATCAGAGTGGAACCAAGCTGCTGGCACTAATCTTTAAAAAGGAGATGGAGCAGCTTTTAATCTAGAATTTAGGGAAAAGCTGGCAGTCACTCAGAAGCATCTGTTTCAAAGGAAAGTTTCTTCAAGAGATACTGGCAAAATGTGGAAGTTAGACATATGGTGGGGTCATTCCGAATGTCGAATAGCAGGGATGTACATCTGATTTGGACGTACATTCCCATTATTTGTTCAGGCCCCTATTCCCTTCCCAAAGCTCCCCGTATATACATAGGAGAAGTACGGGGAGCTCTGAATGGGGGTGAGCAGGGGCAGCAATGGGGAAGGGAGTGGGTTTGCCAGGGGCGAGGCACACAACTCGGACATACAGTGCCGATTTTGGTCACGGCCCTGTAAGTCTAGGTTCACCAGGATAGACGTGGGACTTATTCTACCTCAGATTTGGGATAAGTCCCCCCGGCATCAGAGGATGGCATTGTCGGGACCCCCACAATCAGGTAGATGGCTGCAGGAGGGTTCCTCACTGTCCGATCACTGGCTCGGAGGACCCGATTAAGGGTCGGGCAATGGGGAACAGGGCATTTTGTGCAGTGCCAGGCTGAGTTAGCTGGGCAGGGCTCTGGACATCCGGGTTGCCGGAATCGGGGCACGACCTGGACATCCAGGCTCTATGCCGCAATTTTGCTCCTGTGGGGATGTCTAGATCTCATGGGAGGTGCATCTCCAGGCCATCCAGATTTCTGAACTCCAGATGGCCTGGACGCACACCTACAGAACTGGCCTCATGGGGGGATAGTCAGTGGCGGTAACTAGTGCTGATAAAGTAGCTAACCATTGCTGCTGAACCTTGAACCTGGATATTCAATGCCAACACCATATCCGACTATTGGCATTGAATATCAGGATTGACTGGATTGCACATTAGCTAATTGGCTAGCGGCAATATTCAGCTGCTGGCTGGCTAGCTAAAGTGGCTAAAGTTAGGCGAGCCTTTAAAGTGGCTAACTTTAGCCATTTTAAGATAACTAGCTAGCAGCTTAACATCGCCGCTAGCTACTAATTCACAGATGTCGCTTCTTCTCTGCCCCCGGAATGCCCTGATGCTGCTCAATGAGTTTGGGACACTCAGGGGCTGAAAATAGGGAAATTCAGAGGAAGATCCCTGGGGAACACCACTGGTAACTTCCTTCTCCTCAGAGTGAGCTCCATTTACCTGTACCCTTTGTCGCCTCCCACTCAACCAATTTCTAACCCAAGCAGTAACTGTAGGGTCCATCCCTAGGGTGCTCAGTTTGTTTATAAGTCGCCTGTGAGGAATGGTGTCAGAGGCTTTACAAAAATCTAAATACACCACATCTAGGGCTCTCCCTCGGTCCAACTCCCTGGTCACCCAGTAAAAGAAATCAATCAGATTTGTCTGACATGACCTGCCTCTGGTGAATCCATGCTGCCTCAGATCCTGTAATCCACTGGACTCCAGAAACCTCACTATTTTCTCTTTCAGCAGCGTTTCAAATAATTTACTCACCACTGAAGTTAAACTAACCAGTCTGTAGTTTTCAACCACATCCTTACTTCCACTTTTGTGTAAAGGGACCAAATGAGCCTCTCTCCAGTCCTTTGGCACCACTTTCAACTCCAATGAGGCATTGAAAAGGTCAGTCAGTGGAGCTGCTAGAATGTCCCCAAGTTCCCTCAGTATTCTAGGGTATATCCCATCCGGTCCCATCGCTTTGTCTACTTTAAGTTGAGCTAGTTTCTCACGAACCCAGTCTTCTGAAAATTCTTAAAGAGGCCCCTCGCTTTTGTTCCTGCTTGTGGATGTTTTCAGAGGTCCTGTTCCTGGTTCTTCATCTGTGAACACAGAACAGAAATATTTGTTAAGCAATTCCGCTTTATCCTCATCAGCTTCTACATATTCTTCCCCTTCACCCTTGAGCCTGACAATTCTCACTAATATATCTGAAAATTGTCTTATCCCCCCCATTTTATTGCATTGGCTATTTCCTCCTCTTTTTGAATCTTTGCTTTCTTGACTACTTTGCTAGTTTTTCCAAATATAGATGCCTATCTTCCTTTCTCTGTGATCTTTTGTATTTGATGAAGGCCTCCCTATTTTTCTTCACCTTTTCAGCTACTTCTTTTGAAAACCATAGTGGTTTCCTTTTCCTTTTACCTTTATTTACCATTTTAACAAAAAGGTTGGTTGCCCTTAAAATATCCCCTTTCAGTTTTGCCCACTGTTTTTCTACATCACCCAGTTGTTCCCATCCCGCCAACGACTCCCTGAAGTATTGGCCCATCTTGGCAAAGTTAGTTTTCCTAAAGTCTAAGACCCTCGCTTTTGAATGGATTCTAACAGCCCTAATCCTAATACTGAACCACACCATCTGGTGATCACTGGATGCAAAATAATCTCCCACTATAATATCAGAAACACTTTCACCATTGGTAAGTACCAAGTCAGTATGGCCCCTTCACATGTGGGTTCTGTTACCAGTTTCCTGAATAGTTCTCCCTGTAGAGAATCAAGGATCTGCTTACTTCTAGATGATATTGCAGCAGGAATGTGCCATTCAACATCTGGCATATTGAAATCCCATATCAGTAGCACTTCCCCTTTCCTAGCAATGCTGCGTATGTCTTCAATTAACTCTCTGTCCACCTCTTCCTCCTGTGAGGGAGGTCCGTTTATCATGCCAATGCAAATAGATTTCTCTTTCTCTCTTTCTAGTTTAACCCATAGTGCCTCCTCTCTCCCTTTTAAGCTCTGTAGTTCCAAAGCTTTAATATTATTTTTTACATATAGTGCCACTCCTCCTCCCCTTCTTCCTTCCCTTTCCTTTCTGAATAAAGTATAGCTTGGTATAGTTACATCCCAGTCATGTTTTTCTGTGAACCATGTTTTTGTGACTGCCAAGCAAGCCTCTCCCATTAAAGCTTCAACATCTGGGATCTTATTTCCCATGCTACTGGCATTTATACACACCATTTTCCATATGTTGCCCCTTTTACCCATTTCTTTTTTTTTTTATTTATGCAAATTTTACAATAAATTCAAGAAGGTTCCAAAACCAGAACCCTTCTTAAGAAATAGGGAAAACACAAGAAAATATCTCAAACAAGATATAAAGTGCAACATTAATTCAAAAGGCAAAAGTTCAATTTAAGGGTCTACCTTCTCCAGTCCACAACTGGGAGGGGAGAGCATCATACAAATTACACAAAACATAATAAGAAATATAGTTGAAGTCACTATCTAGGCGATATCATACATGAGCTACTAAATGGCGTCAATAGAAGCTTCTAAGTGTCTGGCATTGATAAAAGCAACCAATTGAGAGGGGTAAAAAAAAAACATACTTTGGAGACAATTTGGGATGCTATTGTCTCACTTGGAGGAGCTCTTCTTCCGCAAGATACATCGTTATCATCTAAGGTGAAACTTATGACGGAAAATATAACTGAGCTTGAGAAGAAGGTATCTGGTATCTCCTGTGAACTTGAAACTGAACGGAAGAGAATTTCGTCATTAGAAGATCAAGCTGATGCTTTTCGGAAGAACTTTTCATCTGTACAGGTTAAATTAGAGCAGTTAGATAATCAATCGCGGATGCATAATTTAAGAATTGTTCATTTTCCCAGAGTGATATCTATTCCAGCTAGAGATATGTTTAAAGAATATCTTACAGAGATTTTGTGGGCCTCTCCTGAACTTATGCCACCTTTGGTTAAAGTTTATTATTTACCTAAGACCAAACGGGTCCCTGTTGGGAATTTAGTAGGTGGGTTAATGCATGGGGAGGCTCTCAATGTCACTGATTTATTGGAAAATTTGGGTCTTGATAAAGAGTGGATGTTAAAATTGTTTTTTCAGAAAAGGAACTCTTGTTTTGGGGTTTAGCTGTTCGTATGTATCCAGATCTGGCAAGAGATACCCAGAAACGACGCAGAGAGTTTTTGCTGCTTCGTCCTGGGATCTTGCAATTGGGGGGGTTATTCTTTTTACCCATTTCTATAAAGGTATTTAATGTTTCACTTACTTGAGGGCTTTCTTCACCTATCCCCAATGAATCTAGTTTAAAGCCCTCTTCAGTAGATTAGCCAGTCTGCTAATGAAGACACGTCGCCCTTTCTTGGACAGATGGATGCCATCTCTGCTCTGCAACCCTTGGAACAGCATCCCATGGTCTAAGAAATCAAAAAGCTCTCGATGACACCATCCACACAGCCATGAATTCATCTCAAGGATGTGAGCTTCTCTGCCTTTGACCAAGATCACAAAACATTCCTTTTTTTGCAATACAGCAGGAAAAGTTAGCTATTAAAAATGGGAATATAACACCCTTTAAGAACTCTCAATCAGAGAGTTTGTATTCAAGAGCCCCACAGCATTACCTTGCTTGCAGTGCAGACCCTCTAGGAATGGCAGAACCTGCAAAACAATGTAGACCTTTATAAAGCACTCAGCTGCCTAGTTGCTAAGCAAGCTAATCAAGACCATTAACACCTGAGGAGGTCAGTGACTTCAAAGAGCTTGCCTACCTCTTTGAACTTGTAGAGGAGAAGACAAAGAACTCTAGCAGCAGAAAAAAAACTTTGCCCAAGAACACAAAAAAATTCCCCTTTTATTCCTGCTTGAAAGCAGATAGAAAAGACCCCACACTGGAAGAGCCCTGGCCCGGATGGAGTGATCAACTTTTGGCTGTATGGAGATAACATCATTCCACCAAGATGTGGCAAATCGATCCAGCAGGCAAACACTACCTAACCATCTTCATACTTGAAAGAAAATGTAGTTTGTCACATTTTCTTTGAAGTATGAAGATGGTTAAGTTCATCATTCCTAGCATCAAGATCCATTGAGGAATATTTCAGGGAGGTTCCCTTTCACCACTTGAGTTTCGTATGGTACTTAATCCATTGAGTACTCTCATCAACTCTTTGGGATATGGATTTAATCTGAATCCTAAAGAAGGTAACAACCTGAAGGTAACATCAAACTTACTATTTGTAGATTACTTGAAGCCCTACTGTTCCAGCAACCAATGATTAACAGCACAACTCCATGTAGTGAAAAACTTCTTTGATGACATTAGGATGACCTTTAACCTTGCTTGCCAAGAAGAAAGATGAGCAAAATAAAAATCTCTCTCTGACCGAGGGCTGTGATATCAAGGAACTTGAATGGGAAGGCACATACAAATATCTAGAAGAAATAAACAAACAAGAAGATTGCTATTGAAACGTGCTTTGACATCATAGAATAAGATAAAAGCCATTAATCAGCTGGCAATTCCTGTACTCTTATACAACTTTGCGAATGTAGACTAGACTCTTAAAGATCTTTAAAAAATTGGATATATGACTAAGAAAACTCCTCCATGCCCATGAGATAATTTACAAGAATCAGCATATTCTGTACATCTCTAGAGCTGAAGGAGGACTGGGTCTCAAAGAAATTGATTATACATACAGAGCTACTATCATAGGCGTCCAGCCTATCTAACAGCATCATCAAATCCAAATTCACAAAAAGTGCTGAAAAATGACTGAAAATGATTAGAACCAATTTCCATCAACAAACTTGGACAAACATTGCAACGATTAGAAGGAATGAGTGAGAATCCACAAGCACACACAGGGAAGGAAGCAATAGAATTTGCAAAACAATAGGAAAAACTCTCCAAAGAATTAGATCAGCAAACAGGGAAAAACAAGTGGCAAATACATAAATACAGCAAGAAATACAACTCCAAGAATCCTTTGTTGATCAAGACCATGAATAGTTAAGGAAAGGTGAACTAAAATTGAAAGATGAAAGATTGATAGTTGCAGCCCAGGACAGTTGATTACAGACAAGATGGTTACAGCAAGCATTGAAAAAAACTGGTGAAATAGACATATGTAGATTCTGTAAGAAAGAACCGGGAACTGTGACTCACTTCATAGCTGGCTCTGAAGTTCTAATGGCAGAAATTTTCTACACAGAAAGGCACAATAAAGTAGTATGACTCATTCACTGGAAACTCTAAACGCTACAATATCACTGTGCCAGAAAAGCATGGGAGCATGGTCCTAAGAGAACTATGGAAAATGAAGAGATTATGAAATTTCCATTCTGAATGATACAAAGCTGAATGCAAGGAAGCCAGACAGTGGTAAAGGAGAAGAACACCAGAACGGCATTGATTATACTGTAGAAGTGTCAGTCCCAAACAACTATTCTGAGAATCGTGTTGAGAGAGAGATCTTCAAGTACCAAAACATACATCAGAGAGCGAGAAAATGTGGCAGAAAGATACCAAATTATTTCCCATTCTGTTGGGTGCCACAGGTTTGATTAAGAGGAATTTTCAAGCATATCTTGATGAATTACCCATACATATTACATCTTTTGAACTCTAGGAGGCTCTCTTTGGCACGAGCAAATAATATGCCGAGCGTTAGCAGTAAATTTGAGAGACTAGATCACACACAACATACCCTGGGGCTTAGGAATGAGGTTCGTGATGGTCATGGTATGCGCAAAACTAACCCATTGGGAGAAATTGTCCCAAAAAACCCATGAGAGAATTATTGGGATTGCAGGATGACCAAGGAGTGAAAGTAGTGCTCTGAAAGGATAAAGTCATAGCAGAAAAACTAAACAATTTCTTTGCCTCAGGATATTTGAACTCTTTGAGAACTCTGCTGTCAATGCAATATGATCCTGGTAGTTTGTAGCTGTTGATTTTGTCAATTTGATATATTACATATTTTAGACTTGCAGTGATATATTTTAATAGCTTCAATTCATTACCATCAAAGAAGGTTTCTAGTATAGGTATGATACAAACATGAAACTCCTAACCTTTAACGTTGGAAGATGGCTAATGTAACCAGAGTTTTTAGAAAGGTCTCCAGGGTGATTGGGAAACTGTGCATTAGTGACCCTGATATTAAAGCAAGGCAATATAGCATGGGCATAGTATGTTTAATTTCGGGGAGCAAAGGACAGGGTTACATTTGGATATCATTTGCATACATGCACATCATGCATAATCATTATGGTTATTAAAAAAACACCTTCCTTACCCCCAGAACAGCATAAAGAGATTTGGTGATTCCACTATACCAATTCGAGCTTCCCTTCCCCAAAGGCATAAAAAGGGCTTGATGACCCCTCTTCAGCATCTCCACACACAAAAGCACAAAGTATCCCTTCCCATTACCCTTTCCCCTTGAGGATTTGCACAATAGCTTTCCCATTCTTTTGCTCTGCACTCCCCTCTCTCTGCCCACACACTTTACCTTCTTCCCTGCTCTAAAACTTTCAGCATGGGAGTTGGTCAGCGACAGACAGAGGAAAGTGCAAGGTAAAGGAGTTGGAGTCCACGTAGTGTGAAAGGCATGTCCCATACTCTCTTTTTACCCCCCTGTCTCTATTCTCTCACTTTGCTCTACTGTTCATATCCCACTCCTTCACCCTTGCCCTCCCACTACTTCAAACCACATCCCCCTGTATACCCCAACATCTTTCCCTGCTTTCTACGTCCCATTCCATCACCCCAAACCATGGATTCTCAACCCAGTCCTCGGGACACATCTAGCCAGTCAGATTTTTAGGATAACCACAATGATTATGCATGAGAGAAATTTGTATGTACAGACTCCACTGAATGCAAATCTCTCTCATGCATATTCATTGTTGTTATCCTAAAAACCTGACTGGCTTTGTGTGTTCAAAGGACTGGGTTGAGAACTCCTGCCTCAAACTCTTTGTCTCCTTTCTACCATCATCCCTTTGCCCCCTGCCCTACTCTCTGCTTCCCACTTATTCACTCCACAATCCCCTTTCTCTCTTTCTGTAGCTCTCACTCTGGCTCCAGCTCCTCACTGGCCATTTCTCTCTCCCCCTGTCTTCACTTCTCCTAAATCCATATCTAACACTTATCTGTTCCTTTCAACTTTCCTCCATTTATTTTCTACTTCTCTGTCCAGATATCATTCCACCTCCTTATCAACCATCCCTCGATATTCCTTTTATTACTGTATCTTCTTACAGCTTTCCATCTTCATCCCTCAACCCAGTGCTCACATTCTCCATTGCTCTCTACTTCCCCGATCTCTCACTAACTCCCCTTTTTCTCTCCTCCACTATGCCCCAAGTTCAGCATCTTCTCTTATCCCATCCACATCTAGCATATCCTTTCTATCTCCCTAGCTCTCCCCCAATCTAACATTCTTTTTCTATACCCCCAGCCCCTTTCCACCATGTTTAGCAGTGCCTTTTCCCCCTAGTCTCCTTCCTCCATGGGAAATCCCCTCTTTTTCTTCAAAGTCCACTCTATCCAGGAGGTCCAGCATATGGCATTTGTGTCCTTATTCTCCCTTCCTTGTGGTTCAGCATCTCCTCGATCTATGTTCCTATTCCCCCCCTCCTATCATCACATCATGCCTAGCATATCTCATCTTCCCTCTCCCATCTGTGTTCTTTTTCCCCCTCCTATAGTCCCATCATATCCAGCACATCTCCCTAAGTCCATATGGGTTTCTATTGCCACTCCCACTAACTGCCCCCTCATGCCCAGCATACCCCTTCCAACCTATCTAACCCCTAAGTCCAGCATCTCATAAGAACATAAGATATGCCATACTGGGTCAGACCAAGGTCCATCAAGCCCAGTATCCTGTTTCCAACAGTGGCCAATCTAGGTCATACGTACCTAGCAGTTTCCCCAAAAGATACAGGTTCCACAATGCTTGTACTGGGTCAAGCATTGATATCCTGGGTCCCTTCTTAATAATGGTTTATGGACCTTTCCTCCAGGAACTTGTCCAAATCTTTTTTAAACCCAGCTACACTAACAGCATTTACTACATCCTCCGGTAACAAATTCCAGAGTTTGATTACACGTTGAGTGAAAAAAATATTTTCTTCTATTAGTCTTAAATAGTTTACCCTGTAGCTTCATTGCATGTCCCCTAGTCTTTCTATATTCTGATAACATAAACAATCGATCTACGTTTACCCGTTCCATTCCGTTCATTAATTTATAGACTTCTATCATATCTCCCCTCAGCTGTCTCTTTTCCAGGTTAAAGAGCTGTAAGCTTTTTAGCCTTTCTTCATAGGAGTATCCTTCCATTCCCTTTACCATTTTGGGGGCTCTTCTCTGAACCTTTTCTAATAACGCTATATCGTTTTTAAGATACGGCGACCAGAATTGCACATAATATTCATGGTGCGGTCTCACCATGGAACGATATAGAGGCATTATAATATCTTTTGGTTTATTTTCCATTCCTTTCCTTATGATACCTAGCATTCTATTTGCTCTCTTTGCTGCCGCTGCACACTGGGCCGAGGGTTTTAACATGTTATCCACAATGATGCCTAAATCTTTTTCCTGGGTGGTGGTTCCTAATGTGGAACCTTGCATCGTGTAACCATTGGGTTGTTCTTCCCTAGGTGCATAACTTTGCACTTGTCCACATTAAATTTCATCTCCCATTTTGATGCCCATTCTTCCAATTTATCAAGATCCTCTTGCAATTTTCCACAATCCTCTTGGGTTTTAACAATTTTAAATAGTTTTGTGTTATCTGCAAATTTGATAACCTCACTCATTATTCCCTTTTCCAGGTCATTTATGAAAATGTCAAAAAGCTACGGACCCAGCAGATCCCTGGGGTACACCACTATTCACCTTTCTCTATTGGGAAAATTGGCTATTTAGCCCTACACTCTGCTTTTTGACTTTTAAGCAGTTCCTGATCCACAATAGTACACTGTCTTCTATCCCATGACTCTTTAGTTTTGCCAAAAGTCTCTGATGAGGGACCTTGTCAAAGGCTTTCTGAAAGTCCAGATACACAATATCAAGAGACTCAACTTTGTCCACCTGTTTATTCACACCTTTAAAAAAATATAACAGATTAGTAAGACAAGATCTTCCTTATCTAAAGCCATGTTGGCTGTCTCCCATTAGACCGTGACTATCTACATGCTGAGAAATTTTATTCTTTATGATGGTTTCTACCATTTTTCCCGGTACTCATGTGAGGCTCACCGGTCTGTAGTTTCCCGGATCACCTCTGGAACCCTTTTTAAAATTTGGCGTTACATTGGCCATCCTCCAATCTTCAGGTATTACAGATGATTTTAATGAAAGTTCACAGATTACTAATAGCAGGTCTGCAATCTCATATTTCAGTTCTTTCAATACCCTTGGATGTATACCATCCGGCCCAGATGATTTGCTACTCTTCAGTTTATCTAATAGTTGTAATAGATCTTCCTGATGTATTGATATTTCCTTCAATTCTTCCACACCTTTAAATACCACTTCAGTCATGGGTAACATTTCTACATCTTCCTCAATAAAGACCAAAGCAAAGAATTCATTCAGGCTCTCCGCTATTGCCTTGTCGCCTCTTAGTGCCCCTTTAACCCCTCTGCCATCTAATGGACCAACTGACTCTCACAGGTTTTTTGCCATGAATGTACTTGAACAAGTTTTTATTTTGTGTTTTGCTTCCGCAACAAGCTTCTTCTCAAATTCTCCCTTTGCCTGCCTTATCAATGCCTTGCATTTGATTTGCCAGTACTTATGTTGTTTCCAGTTTTCGTCATGTGGCTACTTTTTCCATTTCCTGACAGTTGCTTTTTTGGCAAAAACAGCCTCTCTGACGTCACCTTTAAACCATGCTGGCAGTTTTTTGGACTTCCTTCCACTTTTCTTAATGGGTGGAATACAGCTGGTCTGGGCTTCCAAGATAGTATTTTTCAATAACCCCCAAGCCTGATGTAAGTCTTTAACCTTTGCAACTGCTCCTTTTAGTTTTTTCTTAACTATTCCCCTCATTTTATCATAGTCTCCCTTTCTAGAGTTAAAAGGTAGTACTGTGGATTTCCTTACTATCCCTCCTCCACTAATTAAATCAAACGCGATCATGCTATGATCACTATTGCCAAGTGGCCCCAACACCCTTATCTCTTGCACCAGATCTGGTGTTCCACTAAGGACTAGGTCTAATATGGCTTCCCCTCTGGTCGGTTCATGAACCAGCTGCTCCAAGAAGCAGTCATTTATTTCATCTAGGAACTTTATCTCCCTAGCATGTATTGTCGTGACACTGACTCAGTCGATACTGGGGTAATTGAAATCACCCATTATTATTACTGCGCAGTAACTTTTGTTAGCTTCCTTGATTTCTTTGAGCATTTCATCATCCATTTGTTCATTCTGGCCAGGTGGTCGACAGTACACCCCCACTGCCATCGCATTCCCCTTTTTACATGGAATTTCAATCCATAGAGTTTCTACAGCAAATTTTGTTTCCTGCAAAACTTTAATCCTTTCTGACTCAATGCCCTCTCTAACATAGAGCGCAACCCCTCCACCAATTTGATCAGCTCTATCATTACGATATAGTTTGTACCCAGATATCAGTGTCCCACTGGTTGTCCTCCTTCCACCATGTCTCTGATATTCCAATCATATCTAACCACTCATTTAGTGTTATATATTCTAACTCTCCCATATTATTTTTTAGACTTCTAGCATTTGCATACAAGCATTTTAGAGACTGTATTTTACTCATATTAATCTGGCTATTGGTAGACCTGGGTAATTTGGGATCTTTAAACTCTGCTCCATATTCGAGGGCACTATCTAAGACCTTATCTAGGTGGTGCATGAGGTCCGCTACCGTCGAACCAGGCAGGCATGTTACCAGGCAATCCTCACATCCACCAGCCACCCAGCTATCTACTAAACGTGCCTAATGATCGAATCACCAACTATAATGGCTGTCCTAACCCTTCCCCTCATGGGCACATGGCCCTGGAGAAACGTCCTCGGTGCAAGAGAGTTTTACATCACCTGGAGGACAGGTCCTAGTTACAGGATCACTTCCTGCCACACCAGAGTGATGCTCTCCTGTCGTGAGACCTCTCTCCTTCATGGCAACAGGGATGCTGCCAGACTGGAGGTGGGACGTCAGGATTATATCCCTGAAGGTCTCGTCTATGTACCTCTATGTCTTTCTTATGTTATCCAAGTCTTCTACTCTAGCCTCTAGATAACGGACTCGTTCCTTGAGAGCAAAGAGCTCCTTGCACCTAGTGCACACGTAAGACTTCTCACCAACTGGGAGAAAATCATACATGTGACACTCAATTCAAAAGATTGGAAAGCCCCCATCTCGCTACTGGACTGCTGTCTGCATATTAGTTTTAAGCTTGTGTTTAGATCTTTAAGTTCTTTACTTGCTAAGTGTTGCTATGGATATTTATACTAAAAAAACTGTACCTAATACATTTAATATACCTTGTTCACCTGAAGCTTAATTAATCTCAGGTCCTTAGTGTATGACTGATTTGGGTAACTAGCTTCACCTGAGAGCACCTCCTTCACTTTAAGATGTGTAAGTACCTATAAAGCTATGATTATCCCAGGGAGGGAGGGAAATAACACTTATTAAAAGAGGGCTGCTACACAGTACCCTGTCCTGTGCTGCTGAGGTAATCTGTGACCAATTTCCTGGGTGATTAACAGTCCTTGCTTGGATAGAAGGAGTCTTTCAAAATGGCCTTTTGACCTGCCACCTGGTGTTAACACCTATTGAAAAAGTTTCACAGGTCTCTTGCCCCCTATGTAGAAGCCTCTTTGTAAAGGTCTCTAGAAGACTTTATTTGTTGCTCAAAGAGTACTGACCCTGTTTTGCCTTTTATGCTAAGCAATATTCTGATTTGATTTAAATTACAGCTCTTTGCTGCTGCTACGCTCTGACTTATTATGAAATTTAAACTACAAACTAAAAGTATTTTGCTGATACTAGGCCCCGAGTGACTATTAAATTTAAACTACAAGCTCTCTGCTGGGTTCCAAATTAACCAGAAAGCTCTATTCTGTGTTTTAAATTTAAACTAACAATACTTTGCTGATACTAGGCCCTGAGTGACTCTTAAATTTAAACTACAAGCTCTCTGCAGGGTATGAAATGTAACCAAAACGTTCTCTTCTGTGTTTTAAATTTAAACTTAAACTGCTGCTGCTAGGCCCTGACTGGTTTAACAAAAAACACTGGGTTCACAGATTAATTAGCTTTAATACAAAGAAGTCCTTTCAGAACATTCCCATTAGTATATACTCACAATTGCAGCTCTCTCTCCAGAAGTAGCAGTCCCTTTTTCTAGTCCTTCAAGACTATGTGTATATGCTAGTACACCCAAAAGTATGCACATGCAAAAGGGTTGTGGAAAAGGCAGTGAATAAGAATGGGTAGGCAGACCTGAAATATACGCACACATGATTTATTCTGGATGCGTCATACATACGTGCAGAAGCTGGCACCCACCCCGAGCCTCAAAAAACCTACAAACAAAAGAAAGAAACACTAGGCCCAAAAATCTAGCTATTCTGCCTGTTGTCTTCCTCACACAGGCAGCTCCCTGCAACTCTCGCCATATGGTCCAAATACCTAGAGAGAAAATGGCCGCCCCTTCGCCAATGAATTTTGGCGCCAAAAACAACAGCCGCTGCAAAAAGGAGGCCTCAGCAGACTGACTGAGCCCAACGGCCTTATCTGCAGGGCCGAAAGGCACGCAGCCTGCTCCTACCACCTCAAGCCGCGCTGATGCGCCTGGCAGGCGTGGCGAGGACCGCTCAGCCGGTTCCACAGAGTAAAATTAAAATCCCGCAGCAATGGAGAGGCTCCGTCTCACACAGCTTCAGTGTGGCTGTACGGGTCCCGGAGCTCTTTCCCGTACGGTCCAGGGAGAGAGATATTTCCTTCAATTCTTCCGCACATTTAAATACCACTTCAGTCATGGGTAACATCCCTACATCTTCCTCAGTAAAGACCGAAGCAAAGAATTCATTCAGTCTCTCCGCTATCGCCTTGTCGCCTCTTTAACTCCTCTATCATCTAATGGACCAACTGACTCTCTCACAGGTTTTTTTACTATGAATGTACTTGAAACAATCTTTATTTCGCGTTTTTGCTTCCGCAGCAAGCTTCTTCTCAAATTCTCCCTTTGCCTGCTTTATCAATGCCCTGCATTTGACTTGCCAGTGCTTGTGCTGTTTCCAGGTTTCGTCATTTGGGTCTTTTTTCCATTTCCTGAAAGATGCTTTTTTTGGCAACAACAGCCTCTCTGACCTCACCTTTAAACCATGCTGGCAGTTTTTTGACTTCCACTTTTCTTAAACCGTGGAATACAGCTGGTCTGCGCTTCCAAAATAGTATTTTTCAACAACACCGAAGCTTGATGTAATTCTTTAACCTTTGCAACTGCTCCTTTTAGTTTTTTCTTATCTATTTTCCTCATTTTATCATAGTCTCCCTTTCGAAAGTTAAAAGGTAGTACTGTGGATTTCCTTACTACCCCTCCTCCACTAATTAAATCAAAGGCGATCATGCTGTGATCACTATTGCCAAGTGGCCCCAACACCCTTATCTCTTGCACTAGATCTGGTGTTCCACTAAGGACTAGGTCTAATATGGCTTCCCCTCTGGTCAGTTCATGAACCAGCTGCTCCAAGAAGCAGTCATTTATGTCATCTAGGAACTTTATCTCCCTAGCATGTCCTGCCGTGACACTGACCCAGTCGATACCGGGGTAATTGAAATCACCCATTATTATTACTGCGCTGTAACTTTTGTTAGCTTCCTAGATTTTTTTGAGCATTTCATCATCCATTTGTTCATTCTGGCCAGGCGGTCGATAGTATACCCCCACTGCCATCGCATTCCCCTTTTTACATGGAATTTCAATCCATAGAGATTCTACAGCAAATTTTGTTTCCTGCAAAACTTTAATCTTTTCTGACTCAATGCCCTCTCTAACATAGAGCGCAACCCCTCCACCAATTTGATCAGCTCTATCATTACGATATAGTTTGTACCCAGATATCAGTGTCCCACTGGTTGTCCTCCTTCCACCATGTCTCTGATATTCCAATCGTACCTAACCTCTCATTTAGTGCTATATATTCTAACTCTCCCATCTTATTTTTTAGACTTCTAGCATTTGCATAGAAGCATTTTAGAGACTGTATTTTATTCATATTAATCTGGCTATTGGTAGACATGGGTAATTTGGGATCTTTAAGCTCTGTCTGCTCCATACTCGAGGGCATTTGGGCTACTCTACTCTTTTTTTGAACCTCTCTGCTTTTGGTAGTATCCTTCAAGGATACATTCTTCCAAACCATGCGCTCTTGGGCGACTGTCGGTTTTCCCCTATTATCTAGTTTAAAAGCTGCTCTATCTCCTTTTTAAAGGTTAATGCCAGCAGCCTGGTTCCATCCCGGTTAAGGTGAAGCCCATCCCTTCGGAAGAGCCCCTCCTTTCCCCAGAATGTTCCCCAGTTCCTAACAAATCCAAAACCCTCATCTCTGCACCATTGTCTCATCCACGCATTGAGACTCCGGAGCTCTGCCTGCCTTTTGGATCCTGCACATGGAAAGGGAAGCATTTCGGAGAATGCTACCCTGGAAGTTCTGGATTTCAACTTCCTACCTAAAAGCCTAAATTTGGCCTCCAAAACCTCCCTACCATAATTTCCTATGTCAGTAGTACCAACATGTACCAAGACAGCAGACTCCTTCCCAGCACTATCTAAGACCTTATCTAGGTGGCGCGTGAGGTCCGCTACCTTCGCACCAGGCAGGCATGTTACCAGGCAATCCTCACGTCCACCAGCCACCCAGCTATCTACATGCCTAATGATCGAATCACCAACTATAACGGCTGTCCTAACCCTTCCCTCATGGGCACATGGCCCTGGAGAAACTTCCTCTGTGCGAGAGGGTTTTACATCACCTGGAGGAGAGGTCCTAGTTGCAGGATCACTTCCTGCTACACCAGGGTGATTCTCTCCTGTCACATGACTTCTCTTCTCCATGGCAACAGGGATGCTGCCAGACTGGAGGTGGGACTTCAGGACTATATCCCTGAAGGTCTTGTCTATGTACCTCTCTGTCTTTCTTATGTTATCCAAGTCTAATACTCTAGCCTCTAGAGAACGGACTCGTTCCCTGAGAGCAAAGAGCTCCTTGCACCTAGTGTACACGTAAGACCTCTCACCAACTGGGAGAAAAGCATACATGTGACACTCAGTTCAAAAGACTGGAAAGCCCCCATCTCGCTGCTGGACTGCTGTCTGCATCTTAGTTTTAAGTTTTTGCTTAGATCTTTAAGTTCTTTACTTCCTAAGGGTTGCTATGGATATTTATACCAATAACACTGTACCTAATACGTTTAATATACCTTGTTCACCTGAAGCTTAATTAATCTCAGGTCCTTAGTGTATGACTGATTTGGGTAACGAGCTTCACCTGAGAGCACCTCCTGTCTTTTAAGATGTGTGAGTACCTATAAAGCTACGATTATCCCAGGGGTGGGTGGGTGTGGGGAGGGAGGGAGGGAAATAACACTTATTAAAACAGGGCTGCTACACAGTACCCTGTCCTGTGCTGCTGAGGTAAGCTATATTCTTATTTGATTTAAATTATAGCTCTTTGCTGCTGCTAGGCTCTATCTTATTATGAAATATAAACTACAGCTCTCTGCTGGGTTCCAAATTTAACCAGAAAGCTCTCTTCTATGTTTTTAATTTAAACTAAAAGTACTTTGCTGATACTAGGCCCTGAGTGACTATTAAATTAAACTACAAGCTCTCTGCTGGGTATGAAATGTAACCAGAAAGTTCTCTTCTGTGTTTTAAATTTAAACTTAAACTGCTGCTAGTAGGCCCTGACTGATTTAACAAAAAATAGTGGGTTCACAGATTAATTAGCTTTAATAGAAAGAATTCCTTTCAAAAAATTCCCAGAAGTATATACTCACAATTGCAGATCTCTCTCCAGAAGTAACAGTCCCCTTTTCTAGTCCTTCAAGACTGGGGATCACAGAGCTCTGGTTGAACTATTTATGCCTGTGCTGCTGAGGTAAGCTGTGACCAACTTCCTGGATGATTAACAGTCCTTGCTTGGCTAGAAGGAGTCTTTCAAAATGGCCTTTTGACCTGCCACCTGGTGTTAACACCTATTGAAAAAGTTTCACAGGTCTCTTGCTCCCTAGGTAGAAGGCCTCTTTGTAAAGTTCTCGAGAAGACTTTATTTGCTGCTCAAAGAGTACTGACCCTGTTTTGCCTTTTGTGCTAATCTATATGCTTATTTGATTTAAATTATAGCTTTTTGCTGCTGCTAGGCTCTAACTTATTATGAAATTTAAACTTCAAGCTCTCTGCTGGGTTCTAAATTTAACCAGAAAGCTCTCTTCTGTGTTTTAAATTTAAACTAAAAGTACTTTGCTGATGCTAGGCCCTGAGTGACTATTAAATTCAAACTACAGCTCTCTGCTGGGTTCCAAATTTAACCAGAAAGCTCTCTTCTGTGTTTTAAATTTAAACTAAAAGTACTTTGCTGATGCTAGGCCCTGAGTGACTATTAAATTAAAACTACAACTCTCTGTTCGGTATGAAATTTAACCAGAAAGTTCTCTTCTGTGTTTTAAATTTAAACTTAAACTGCTGCTACTAGGCCCTGACTGATTTAACAAAAAATAGTGGGTTCACAGATTAATTAGCTTTAATAGAAAGAATTCCTTTCAGAAAATTCCCAGAAGTATATACTCACAATTGCAGATCTCTCTCCAGAAGTAACAGTCCCATTTTCTAGTCCTTCATGTCATCTGCAAATTTGAAAACCTCACTCGTTATTCCCTTTTCCAGGTCATTTATGAATATGTCAAAAAGCAGCAGACCCAGCACAGATCCCTGGGGTACTCCACTATTCACCTTTGTCCACTGGGAATATTGGCCATTTAGCCCTACCCACTGCTTTTTATCTTGTAACCAGTTCCTGATCCACAATAGTATATCACCTCCTATCCCATGACTTTTTAGTTTTGCCAAAAGTCTCTTAGGAGGGACCTTGTCAAAGGCTTTCTGAAAGTCCAGATACACTATATCAACTGACTCAACTTCCTCTACCTGTTTATTCAACATTTTCAGAAAAACATAACAGATTAGTAAGACAAGATGTTCCTTGTCTAAAGCCATGTTGGCTGTCTCCTATTAAGCCATTAGTATCTACATGGTGAGTAATTTTGTTCTTTTTGATGGTTTCTACCATTTTTCCCGGTATTGATGTCAGGCTCACCAGTCTATAGTTTCCCAGAGCACCCCTGGAACCCTTTTTAAAAATTGGTGTTACGTTGGCAATCCTCCAATCTTCAGGTATTACAGATGATTTTAATGATAGTTCACAGATTACTAATAGCAGGCCTGCAATCTCATATTTCAGTTCTTTCAACACCCTTGGATGTATACCATCTGGTCCAGGTGATTTGCTACTCTTGAGTTCAAATAGTCGTAATACATCTTCCCGGTGTAGCAATATTTCTTTCAATTCTTCTGAAGCATCACCTTTAAATACTACTTCAGTTATAGGTAACATCCCTACATCTTCCTCAGTAAAGACCGAAGCAAAGAATTCATTCAGTCTCTCCGCTATAGCCTTGCCCCCTCTTACTGCCCCTTTTACCCCTGAATCGTCTAATGGTCCAACTGACTCTCTCACAGGGTTGTTGTTTTTTTGCTACAAATGCACTTGAAAAAGTCTTTATTAAGCAAATTCTCTCTTTGCCTGCCTTATCAATGCCTTGCATCTAACTTGCCAGTGCTTATGTTGTTTCCAGTTTTCGTCATGTGGCTACTTTTTCCATTTCCTGAAAGTTGCTTTTTTGGCAAAAACAGCCTCTCTGACCTCACCTTAAACCATGCTGGCAGTTTTTTGGACTTCCTTCCACTTTTCTTAAAGGGTGGAATACAGCTGGTCTGGGCTTCCAAGATAGTAATTTAAACACCCATTCTTGATGTAAATCTTTAACCTTTGCAACTGCTCCTTTATGATTTTTCTGAATTATTTTCCTCATTTTATCCTAGTCTTCATTTTGAAAGTTAAAAGGGAGTACTATGGATTTCCTTGCTGTCCTTCCTCCATTTATTAAATCAAACATGATTATGCTATGATCACAATTGCCAAGTGGCCCCAACACCCTTATCTCTTGCATCAGGACTTGTGTTCCACTGAGGACTAGGTCCAAAATGGCTTCCCCTCTTGCAAGTAGTAGTCATTTATTTCATCTAGAAACTTTATCTCCCTAGCAGGTTGTGCCGTGACACTGAACCAGTCGATACCGGGGTAATTGAAATCACCCATTATTATTACTGTGGAGTAACATTTGTTAGCTTCCCTGATTTCTTTGAGCATTTCATCATCCATTTGTTCATTCTGGCCAGGCGGTCGATAGTACACCCCCACTGCCATCTCTTTCCCCTAATCCATAGAGATTCTACAGTGTAGTTTGTTTCCTGCAAAATTTAATCCTTTGTGACTCAATGCCCTCTCTAACATATAGTGCAACCCCTCCACCAATTTGATCTGCTCTATCATTAGAATATAGTTTATACCCAGGTGTCACAGTGTCCACTGCTTTTCCTCCTTCCACCATGTCTCTTTGATACCAATCATATCTAACTTCTCATTTAGTGCTATATATTCTAACTCTCCTATCCTATTTTTTAGACTTCTAGCATTTGCATGTAAGCATTTTAGAGGCTGTATGTTATTCATATTAATCTGGTTATCAATAGGCATGGGTAATTTGAAATCTTTAAGCTCTGTCTGCTCTGTTGTTAAGGTTACTTTTGTCTTTATTGGAACCTCTCTATCAGTGTGCCCTAATTTCAATCTTTTGCTCGTATCCTTCGAGGATACATTGTATCAAACCATGTATCCTCGACTGTCAGCTTTCCCTTATTATTTCGTTTAAAAGCTGCTCTATCTCCTTTTTAAAGGTTAATGCTAGCAGCCTGGTTCCATCCCAGTTAAGGTGAAACCTATCCCTTTGGATAGCCCCTCCTTTCCCCAGAATGTTCCCAGGTCCTAAGAAATCCAAAACCCTCTTCCTTGCAGCATCATCTCATCCAGGTGGGCATTCATACCCAGAGCTCTGCCTGCCTTTGGGTTATGCGCGCGGAACTGAAAACATTTCAGAGAATGCTACCCTGGAAGTTCTGGATTTCAACTGTCTACCTAAAAGCCTAAATTTGGCCTCCAAAACCTCCCTACCATAATTTCCTATGTCATTAGTACCAACATGTACCAAGACAGCAGACCTCTTCTCAGCACTATCTAAGACCTTGTCTAGGTGGCCCGTGAGGTCTGCTACCTTTGCACCCGGCAGGCATGTTACCAGGTGATCCTCATGTCCACCAACCACCCATCTATCTACATGCCTAATTATTGAATCACCAACTATAATGGCTGTCCTAACCCTTCCCTAATGGCCACATGGTCCTGGAGAAAACTCCTCAGTGTGAGAGCGTTTTACATCACCTGGAGGACAGGTCCTAGCTATAGGATCACTTCCTGCCACAACAGGTGATGCTCTCCTGTCATGTGACCTCTCTCCTCCATGGAAACAGGGATGCTGCCAGACTGGAGGTGGAACTTCAGTACTACATCCCTGTAGGTCTCGTCTATGTATGTACCTCTCAGTCTTCCTTATGTCTTCCATGTCTGCTACTCTAGCCTCCAGAAATCACACTCGTTCCCTGAGAGCAAAGAGCTCATTGCACCTAGTCTACATGTAAGGCCCCTCACCAACTGGGAGAAAATCATACATGTGACACTCAGTGCAAAAGACAGGAAAGCCCCCATCTCGCTGATGGACTTTCTGTCTGCATCTTAGTTTAAAGGCTGTGTTTAGGTATTTAATTTGTTTACTTACTTTAGTTTTATTAGTATAAGTATCCCCAGCAAAACCTTACCTAATACGTTTAATGTACTTTGTTCACCTCAAAATTAATTAATCTCAAGTATTAATGTATGCCTGATGAGGATAAATAGCTGCACTTGAAAGTGAATATGGGCACCTCCTTCCCTTTCAGAGGTTTAGCATCTATAAAGCTACAATTATCCCAGAGATGGGTGGGAGTTGGGGAGGAAATGAGGGAAAGAAGACTTATTATAAGTTGGCTGCTACACAGTGCTCTGTCCTGTGCTTCTAAGATAAAGGCTTGCCAATTTCCTGGGTGATTCACACAGTCCATGGTTTGTTTGAAGGCAATTATTTAAGGCAATTTCACAGATTTTTGCCTCCTAATTGGAAGAACTCTTTGTAATGGTCACTAGAAATAAAAATAATGAAACAGTTACAATCAAAGAAAACATAAAAATAGCAAGAAAATTAAGAACATCATAATTAATCAAATTCTAGCCCACGTCTCGGGGAGACAAAACATGACAAAAGGAAATAACACTAAGGAAAAACAAGGCTGAGGACCCCCCTACAAGGACTACCAAAATAGGGGCAACCCAAGCCAACAACCGCAGCCAGTAGAGATCTCCCGCTGCCTACCTAAGACTAACACGAAGGTTTACTCGCTTTCTCTTGTTCCAAAAGCCATTTTTCCAAATCCGATGAGGAGAGGAAAACATATTTATCATAATGTAAAGTAATACAACACTTACAAGGATACTTTAAAAAGTATGTAGCCCCTAAGGCAAGTACTCTAGGTTTCAAAGACAGAAAATCTTTCCTACGTAACTGTGTAGAGCGAGAAACATCCGGAAAGATAGCTACCCTGTCCCCACAAAATTGGGACTCCTTCCTATGGAAATAACTTTTCAAAATAGCAACCTTATCATCCTCAAAGGCTAGAGTCACCAACAGTATGGCATGAGTAGCTATCACATCCTGGGATTGCTCTAGGAAAGCAGTCAAATTGGAATCACCTGTATCCAAGGGAGAATCCTCCTCTCCCTCCACAGCACCGATTACTTTCTTAGTAGGCAAATAGTAACACTTAGATATAACACAAGAGTCGGCCTGCGGGTAGAGAAGGATATCCTTCAAATTCTTCCTAAACAACATCAGAGGGGATAATAATGAACAGCTGGGAAAATTCAAAAGCCTCAAATTCTTACTACGATGAGCATTCTCTAAATTCTCAAGCTTCTGGTGTAAAATAGAACTATCTCTAACTTGAGTGACTGAAAAATCAGAAAAGGTTTTAGCCTGCTTTTCTATTTTCACCAAAGCTGAGCTAAGAGCTCCAACTTGAGAATCAAGAGATTGAAATTTTTGCACAGAATCCTTGGTGAATTGACAAAGCTTAGGAACAGTCTCTTCAAGCATTTTTTCAGTACGAGAGACCACTCACCAAACATCTGACAAGGAAACCGTGATTAATTATGATGTTCTTATTTTTCTTGCTATTTTTATGTTTTCTTTGATTGTAACTGTTTCATTATTTTATGTAAACTGTTAAATTCTCATAAATATAAATAGTAAAGGTCACTAGAAACAAGTTTATTTTTCTTTCTACTCAGAGACTATTCTACTTGTATGCTAAGCTATATTCTGATTTGATTTAAGTAAAAAAGCTCTCTAGAAACAAATTTATTTCAAAGTCTATTTACTCTTAATTTATGTTCTATACAAAGCTATACTCTGCTTTGAATTAAATAGAAAGCTCACTGACTGACTTAGCAAAAACACTGAATTCTAAAATACACAGATTTATCAGCTTTAACCCCAAGAAGACTCTTTTACCCCAAAATTTTGAGTTTATTCCAGAATATTATTTCACAAGTGTAGATCTACTTCCAGTTGTAGCAGTCCTTTTTGGTAGTCCTTCAAAACAAGAACGTTGTGAAAGATGAGAGTGAAAACACCTAACGGGAGATATTTGATGTGTATGCTGCCTGGAATTGAAGGTTGTGCCATACTGCGAGTGGTCCGCTATCTAGGTCAGTAAGGTTCCCAAGGAGATCATCCCCCAAGTAGCTCACAGCACCCCCGTAGCAGTGACAGCATTTACTTTGGTGTTAGCTGCCCAATACAGGATGTCATAGTTCTCCTTTATCTCCTTCACCAGCTGACATTCCCCAGAGCAGAAGTTGCATTTCCTCTGATTTGGACCAGGCTGTGCTATTGTGCAGCAATCAGGGTGTGGGCACATGTGTGATGTTGCCTAGTTTATAAGGGCACGTGTAAGTGATGTAAACGATGTTCACATTAATTCCACATACACATCTCCATTTTTTCAAGCAACTACATTGTTGAATTGGGCAGAAAATTAGGTGCCCGATATGCCTATGCATATTTCTAATCAATTGTAGGTGTCATTTCCCCAAGCCTGCCTTAAATGATCTGTGCATTTCTTTAGGTCATAGATGCTGTTCTGATCCATATCAGGGTGAGTTGGACTTGCAGCATATCACATCTCGGGAGGGGGGATTCATGCTTGGATCACCACCCACCTGGACCCCATCAATGATACCCCACCTACACCTTCTATATGGAATAGAGCTCCCTTCGCTGTCCTGGACCTAATGTTATTGCTATAGCCGCATGTGTGGCTCTGTCCCTGAGTACACCAGCTCTTGAGCCCATGGAGATTGTCACCATGTCTACTGTTCATGGCCAAGCCTGTGACTTATTTATTTTACAGGATTTTTTATACCACTTTATCATTTCAGTCAATGTGATATACATTGCAACTAAACCTTGGCAATGTACATCAAACATAGAAACATAAAAATATGATGGCAGAAAAAGATCACATGTCCTATCTAGTCTGTCCTTCCATAACAACTACAACAGTCCCCTTTTTTCCTTCAGAGATCCTCTGCGTTTGTCCCATGCTTTTTTAAATTCAGTTACTGTCCTCATCTCGACCACCTCCACTGGGAGACTATTCCATGGATCCACCACTCTTTCCGTAAAGAAATATTTCCGCATATCACTCCTGAATCTATCCCACTTCACCCTCATCCCATGTCCCCTCATAGCAGAACTGTCTTTCAATTGAAAGAGGCTTTCCCCCTGAACATTTATGCCACAGAGGTATTTAAAAATCTCAATCATATCACCTCTATCCCGCCTTTCCTCTAAGGTGTACATATTAAGATCCTTAAGTCTGTCCTCATATGCTTTCTAATGAAGATTACTAACCATTTTAGTAGCCATCCTCTGCACCGACTCCATCCTGTTCACATCCTTTTGAAGGTGCAGTCTCCAGAATTGCACACTATACTCCATATGAGGTCACACCAAAGACTTATACAGAGGTACTATCACCTCCTTTTTTCTGCTAGCCATTTCTCTCTGTATGCACCCATGCATTCTTCTAGCTTTTCCCATCGCCTTTTCTACCTTTTAAGCTAATTTAGGATCATCAGACACAACCACGCTGAGGTCCCGCTCTTCTTTAGTGGAGAAAAGTACTTCACCCCCTATACTATATTGCTCCCTTGGATTGCTGCAGCCCAAATGCATGACCTTACATTTTTTAACATTAAATCCCAGCTGCCAAATTCAAGACCATTCTTTAAGCTCAGCTAGATCCCTTGTCATGTTATCTATACCTTCCTGGGTGTCTACTCTATTGCAGATTTTGGTATCATCCTCAAAAAGGCAAACCTTACCCGACAGCCCTTCTGCTATATCACTAACAAAGATGTTAAAAATAATCGGACCAAGGACAGATCACTGGGGCACACCACTGGTAACATCCTTCTCCTCAGAGTAAGGTCCATTTACCTGTACTCTTTGTGCCCTCTCACCCAACCAATTTCTAACTCAAGCAGTAGCTATAGGGTCCATCCCTAGGGTGCTCAGTTTGTTTATAAGTCGCCTGTGAGAAACAGTGTCAAAGGCTTTACTGAAATCTAAATACACCACATCTAGGGCTCTCCCTCGGTCCAGCTCCCTGGTCACCCAGTCAAAGAAATCAATCAGATGTATCGGACAAGACCTGCCTCTGGTGAATTCATGCTGCCTGGGATCCTGTAATCCGTTGGACTCCAGAAACCTCACTATTTTCTCTTTCAGCAGCGTTTCCAATAATTTACTCACCACTGAAGTTAAACTAACCGGCCTGTAGTTTTCAATCACATCCTTACTTCCGCTTTTGTGTAAAGGCACCACATGAGCCTCTCTCCAGTTCTTTGGCACACTCCCAACTCCAGCGAGGCATTGAAAAGGTCAGTCAGTGGAGCTGCTAGAATGTTCCCAAATTCCCTCAGTATTCTAGGGTGTATCCCATCCGGTCCCATCGCTTTGTTTACTTTAAGTTGAGCTAGTTTCTCACAAACGCAGTCTTCTGAAAATTGCTCAAGATGTCCCTCTCTTCTGTTCCTGCTTGTGGCTGTTTTCTGAGGTCCTGCTCCTGGTTCTTCATCTGTGAACACAGAACAAAAATATTTGTTAAGCAAGTCCGCTTTATCCTCATCAGCTTCTACATATTCCTCCCCTTCAAACTTGGGTCTGACAATACCACTTTTGCCCTTCCTCTTCTCACTAACATAGCTGAAAAATGTCTTATCCCCCCATTTTATTGCATTGGCTATTTCCTCCTCTTTTTGAATCTTTGCTTTCCTGACTACTTTGCTAGCTTCTTTAAGTTTTTCCAAATACAGATGCGTCTTCCTCTCTCTGTGATCTCTTGTATTTCATGAAGGCTTCCCTCTTTTTCTTCACTTTTTCAGATACTTCTTTCGAAAGCCATAGCGATCTCCTTTTCCTTTTACCTTTGTCTGCCATTTTAACAAAAAGGTTCGTTGCCCTTAAAATATCCCCTTTCAGATTTGCCCACTGTTTTTCTACATCCCCCAGCTGTTCCCATTCCACTAATTACTCCTTGAGGTATTGGCCCATCCTGGCAAAGTTTGTCTTCCTAAAGTCTAATACCCTCACTTTTGAATGGATTCTAACAGCCCTAGTCCTAATACTGAACCACACCAAACAGGGACATTGAAAACTTGGATTTTTCTGAGACAATGAAGGGTTAAGTGACTTGCTCAGTGCCACAAGGGATGCTTGTGGAATCAAACCCTAGTTTCTTGGTTCCCAAGCCAGTGATCTAACCATTAGGCTACTCCTCCATTTGGGGCCACCATTGTGCTGTCATGTACTGACTTATTTTATTTATTTATTTATTTATTTATTTAACAATTTTTCTATACCATTTTTGACCAAAGCGGTTTACATCGAAGAACATACCAATCTCATGGATTCATTTTACAATGAACAAGGAGAGATAACTTGGAGAGAAAATGGGGTTAACCAACAACAAGAAGGGGGAAGGGGAGGAGGTGAAGGATGGGCAGCGATATGGGTAGGGGTGGAAGACTTTTGAACGGCAGGCTAAATGTGGAGGGTAGTTAAGGTTAACTGTTCATGATAGTCTGTAGGGGCTGTGGTTAGGTATTGTCATCTGGTCCATAGTGTTCCTTGAAGAGGTGTGCTTTCAGTAGTTTTTTTAGTGTTTGTGCAGCTCTGATAGCTCAAGGCATGGTGTTCCAAATTGTAGGGGCATATAATGAGAATGCCCTGTTGCTTATCTGTTGTGTGGTCTTGGTCTTGAGTGGAGGGCTAGTCGTGAGATTTTTGCTGGAGGCTCTTCTTGGTCTTGTTGAGGTTGTTTTTGTGATCTGATCAGAGAGACAGGGAGCTGAGAGGTTGTGAAGGATTTTGAATGTTGTGGTGATGGTTTTGTATTTTGCCCTTTGATAGATTGGAAGCCAGTATAGACTTTTTAGGATTAGTGTTGTGTTGTCAGATTGCATTGACTGTTAGTATTCTGGCAGCAGTATTTTGAACTAGTTGACGTGGATATAGTGCATGTTTGGGTAAACCTTGATAGATAATGTTTCCATAGTCCAGGTGCGGTGTGATAATGGCTTGCACTACGGATCTGAAATCATCGTACTGTAACAGGTGTGGTAGGGGCTTCAAGAGCTTCAGTTTCCAGAACGCTGCTTTTGCTGTGTTATTGATGTTGAGGTTGCTGCCAATGGTTATGCCTAGATACTTTATTTCTTTCTTTAAAGCTATTTCTGATGCATGTGTTATAATCTTTTTTGGTGGCTTGAATTCTTTATCTCTGAATATGAGTAATGCTTCTGTTTTGTTTTTATTTACTGTGAGGTTTATGTCTGCAAGGAAGTTTGTTACTGCGGTGAAGACATTAGATATGATTGTAAAATCAGGGTTGGTGGTATTGAATGGCATGTAAAACATGATATCCTCTGCATAGAGATGAACGTGTATGTTCCATCTTCTTAGTAGATTACAGATAGGCTGGGGATGAATGCATGGCTGCGTGGATGGTGTCATTGAGAGCGTTTTGGTTTCCTGGACAATGGAATGCTGTTCCAAGGGTTGCAGAGCAGAGATAGTGTCCATCTGAACAAGAAAGGTCAACGTGTCTTCAGTAGTAGACTGGCTAATCTACTGAAGAGGGTTTAAACTAGATTCGTTGGGGATGGGTGAAGAATGCCCCCAGGTAAATGAAAGCCCCCAGGTAAGTGATACATTAAATACCTTTATGGAAATGGGTAAAAGGGGTAAATATGAAAAGTGGTGTATATAAATGCCTGTAGCATGGGAAATAATATCCCTGATGTTGAAGCTTTAATGGGAGAGGCCGACTTGGATTTAGTGGTAGTTACAAAAGCATGGTTCACAGACAACCATGACTGGGATGTAACTATACCAGGCTATACTTTATTCAGAAAGGACAGGGTAGGGAGAAGGGGAGGAGGAGTGGCACTATATGCAAAAAATAAAATTAAAGCTTTGGAATTATAGCTCTTGAAAGAGAGAGAGGAGACATTATGGGTTAAACTAGAAAGAGGGAAAGAGAAATCTAATTGCATTGGTGTGATATACAGACCTCCCTAACAAGAGGAAGAGGTGGACAGAGAGTTAATTGAAGACATACGCAGCATTGCTAGGAAAGGGGAAGTGCTACTGATAGGGGATTTTAATATGCCAGATGTTGATTGGCACATTCCTGCTGCAATATCATCTAGAAGTAAGGAGATCCTGGATTCTCTACAGGGAGAACTATTCAGGCAATTGGTAACAGACCCCACACGTAAAGGGGCCATACTGAACTTGGTGCTTACCAATGGTGAAACTGTTTCTGATGTTATAGTGAGAGATCATTTTGCATCCAGTGATCACCAGATGGTGTGGATCAGTATTAGGAATAGGGCTGTTAGAATCCATTCAAAAGTGAGGGACTTTGACTTTAGGAAAACTAACTTTGCCAAGATGGGCCAATACCTCAGGGAGTTGTTAGCGGGATAGGAACAGCTGAGGGATGTAGAAAAACAATGGGAAAAACTGAAAGGGGATATTTTAAGAGCAAACAACCTTTTTGTTAAAATGGTAAATAAGGTAAAAGGAAAGAAGTAGCTGAAAAGGTGACGAACAAGAGGGAGGCCTTCATGAAATACAAGAGTTCATAGAGAGGGGAAGACAGGCATCTATATTTGGAAAAATTTAGAAAAGCTAGCAAAGTAGTCAGGAAAGCAAAGATTCAAAAAGAGGAGGAAATAGCCAATTCAATAAAATGGGGGGATAAGACATTTTTCAGATATGTTAGTGAGAAGAGGAAGTGCAACAGTGGCATTGTCAGACTCAAGGGTGAAGGGGAGGAATATGTAGAAGCTGATGAGGATAAAGCAGAATTGCTTAACAAATATTTCTGTTCTGTGTTCACAGATGAAGAACCAGCCACAGGACCTCAGATAACACCCACAAACAGGAAAAGAAGCAAGGGGCATCTTGAACAATTTTCAGAAGACTGTGTTTGTGGGAAACTAGCTCAACTTAAAGTAGACAAAGCGATGGGACCGGATGGGATACACTCTAGAATACTGAGGAAACTTGGGGACATTCTAGCAGCTCCACTGACTGACTTTTTCAATGCCTCATTGGAGTCGGGAGTGGTGCCAAAGGACTGGAAAGAGGCTCATGTGTTGCCTTTACACAAAGCGGAAGTAAGGATGCGGTTGAAAACCTAGGGCTGGTTAGTTTAACTTCGGTAGTGAGTAATTCATTGGAAACGTTGCTGAAAGAGAAAATAGTGAGGTTTCTGGAGTCCAGCGATTTACAGGATCCAAGGCAGCATGGATTCACCAGAGGCAGGTCTTGTTAGACAAATCTGATTGATTTCTTTGACTGGGTGACCAAGGAGTTGGACAGAGGGAGAGCACTAGATGTGGTGTATTTAGAGTTCAGTAAAGCCTTTGACACCGTTCCTCACAAGAGTATAAACAAACTGAGCACCCTAGGGATGGACCCTAAAGTTACTGCTTGGGTTAGAAATTGGTTGAGTGGCAGGCGACAAAGAGTACAGGTAAATGGAGCTCACTCTTTGGAGAAAGAAGTTACCAGTGGTGTGCCCCAGGGATCTGTCTTTGGTCCAATTCTTCTTAACATCTTTGTCAGTGATACAGCGGAAGGGCTGTCGGGTAAGGTTTGACTCTTTGCAGATGATACCAAAATCTGCAATAGAGAAGACATCCAGGAAGGTGTAGATTACATGATAAGGGATCTAGCTAAGCTTGAAGAATGGTCTAGAATTTGGCAGCTGGGATTTAATGTTAGAAAATGTAAGGTCATGCATTTGGGCTGCAGCAATCCAAAGGAGCAATACAGTATAGGGGTTAAAGTACTTTTGTCCACTAAAGAAGAGCGGAACCTAGGCGTGGTTGTGTCTGATGATCTTAAAGTAGCTAAACAGGTAGAAAAGGCGATGGCAAAATCTAGAAGAATGGCTAGCAGAAAAAAGGAGGTGACAGTGCCTCTATATAAGTCCTTGGTGCGACCTCATTTAGAATATAGTGTGCAATTCTGGAGACTGCACCTTCAAAAGGATATAAACAGGATGGAGTCAGTACAGAGGCTGGCTACTAAAATGGTTAGTCTACTTCGTTATAAAACATATGAGGACAGACTTAAGGATCTTAATATGTACACTTTAGAGGAAAGGCAGTATAGAGGTGATATGATTGAGATGTTTAAATACCTCTGTGGCATAAATGCACATGGGGAGAGCCTTTTTCGATTGAAAGCAAGTTCTGCTATGAGGGTACATGTGATGAGGGTGAAAGGGAATAGATTCAGGAGTGATATGTGGAAATATTTCTTTATGGAAAGAGTGGTGGATCCGTGGAATAGTCTCCCAGTGGAGGTTGTAGAGATGTGGACAGTATCTGAATTTAAAAAAGCATGGCACAAGCACAGAGGATCTCTAAAGGAAAAAAGGGGACTGTTGTAGTGGTTGATATGGAAGGACAGTCTAGATAGGCCATGTGGTCTTCTTCTGTTGTCATTTTTCTATGTTTCTATGTTTAATTATCCAGAGAGGGCAGAACTTTGAGGGATGCCTTGTGTTAGATTGAAGGGTTTTGAATTTGTTTTACCGTCCTTTACTTGCATTGTACTGTCCTGGAGGTAAGATGCAAACCATTTTAACGTTTCACCTGTTAATCCAATGCTGGTGAGTCTGTTTAACAAGATGTGATGTGCTACTGAATCAAATGCAGCACTGATATCAAAGAAGATGAGCACAAAACCATGTTGAGGTTTGTCTAAGCCAAGGATGAGTCTGTTGAAGAGGTCAGTTAACAGAGTTTCAATGCCATGGCGTGTTGGTCAATATGATTTGGCAGGGAGGGGGAAGGGGAGAGAAATGGCAAGGAACATGGGGTCTGGGATGAAGGCTACACCTAAGGACCTATACTGATATCCATGCTGTAGAGTAGAGAGAGGGGAGGAATCTCAGTCGATCTATTTCATAAATTGCCTGAATTGGAAGTGCTGGTGGTGTGGATGGTGTGGATGGTTTGGGGTGCCCACCACCATAGGCCTCATCCCCTGGGGCCACTTTGGCCAGCTTAAGGGCTCACTATAGTGTAGATTGCCAGGCTCCCCTGGGTAGGGCAATGCCCTGGATAGACTGTCTGTGGGGATTCTCTTGCCCATGGGCCATGAGAGCTTGCCTGCAGTGCCAGAATACAGGCCTCAAGGCAAAATGAGGTGCTGTACAGGAGACATGGTTTGCTTGGTAGGTGCAGTGCAACAGCCCCTAGCAAAGGACTATCAGCTATACCATAGCCTTGCTGTCTGGGCCTGCCTTCCACCCTCACCTTACTCTGGAAACCTAAGGCACATACGTTTTCAGTGTAAGCTGGGGATGCTCAGGATGGAGAGCTATGGAGCTTATGTGTCCAGTCCTTGGAATTTTCTATCTGCCCCATTGCATGCAGGTCATTTATTATCAATAAATAAACAGACTTGTATACAGTTATTCACAAAAAGCTTCTAGTTTTCTGGGTTTTAGAGAGGAAAAGGAAGGCTAATGTCCTGGGCAACCATGACAGAGGAAAAGACATAGTGACAGGAAGGGCGGCAACACATTACCAGTGGGCAGATTAAGTATGTCTGCATGTTCAGGCGAATGTTAGGAGAACAAGACTCTCCAACATTCTGTACAATCCTCTCTATCTGCTGCTCAGCAACTACTGACACATCCTTACTGGTGAGAGTGGTGGATTCCTCATCCACATCACCTTCCATTGAGGTTGATGTGCTCATCACTGCTGGAGCTGCAGATGACTGCCAGGGACCTCAATGAAACAAAGAAACATTAATACACATGAAGAGCTTGGGTGGAATCCAGAAAAGAGGAAAGCTGAGAAAAGACCAATTTCTCCAGTAGTTTAGAAAGAAAGGGGAGAGTGGAAACAGGATGATAGTGCACATGGATGGAAGGATCAAGAGAGAGGTTCTTCATGATGGGATGGATAGTAGCACGTTTCCAAGAGGAAGGGAAGGTACCAGAAGAGAGACTATAATTAACCATAGATAAGAACAGAGGTAGAAGAGCCAGAGAGGGAGTAGTGAGCCAGGCGGATGGGAAATGATAGAAAAAGAGGACCAGGAATGAGCCAGAGAATGATTAGGGGAGGGAGGACCATCAGAAGGAGAGGGGTCAATGAGGGTAAGGGAACAGGGGTGGAGAAAAGGAGGGCAATTGGGAAAAGTAGACCGGAGAGTCTGAACCTTGTCATGAAAGTAGTCACCAATAATGTGCAGAGAGGGGGAGGTAATAGCATTGGGAGGGTGGGATGTAATTTGGTTGGAGAGAGTGGCTAGAACAGAGAAATGTTGGCAGAGGAAAAGATGAGAGTGAAGTAATATTTTTCCTTAGTGTTGTGGACCATAGATCGATATTGATGGTGAAGGTTTTTGAAGAGCTGGAGAGAGTCTGGAGAAGGTCGTTTTTGCCAAAGATGCTCGGTCTGGTAGAGCTGACAACACTGAAGCTGGATTCCATAGTGGACCCAGGGGTGATTTTTCCTGGGAAGGTGGGTACAGGGTTGAAGCGGGGCAATATAATCAAGAACGGAAGACAGAGTGTAGATCCAAAGTTGGACCTGCGTATCATTTGGAAGGGACTGGAAATCTAGTGTGAAGATGATGTTTGCAAACAGAAAGCACTCGAGGGTATGAGTGGAAAGATCCTGGCTGAGAATCAAGGAGGAGGAATTAGGGTAGCGGCTAAGGGGGGAAGATATAACAACCAGAAGAGACTGGTGGGAAAAGAAAATGCAAAAGTGATCAGATCATAGGACAGGAAGGAGGCTGCTTACCCTCAAACTTCTGTAGCTCAGTTCTTCCCTTATCTGACCATCACCTTTTAAGCTTCACTCTTCATCACCTGCTGCCTCAACTTCGTCCTGTCTCCTCCAACCTATTTAGAAATCTTCATTCTATTGATCCTTTGGTTCTCTCTTCCACTGTTTCTTCATCTCTTTCATCCACTATGTCATCTAAGCCTGTTGACGAAGCAGTAGCTTCCTATAAAGCTGCACTCTCCTCTGCTCTGGATGCTCTTGCTCCACCCATGTCATGTCCTGTGTGGAAAACTGCACACCAGCCCTGGCTTTCATCCACTACCTGCTATCTACATTCCTGTGCCCATTCTGCTGAGCATGCTTGGCTCAAATCCTGCTCCCTTGCAGACTTTATACACTTTAAATTCATGCATGTCTCTTTCCAGTCAGCCCTAACTCTTGCCAAACAAGACTATTATGTTCATCTAACTAACTCTCTTGCCTCTGACCCTCGCCATCTCTTTACTACTCTCAGCTCTCTCCTCAAAGTGCCTCTGCCTCCGACCCCTCCCTCCCTTTCTGCCCAAACCCTGGCTGACTATTTCCATGACAAAATCCACAAGATCACCCTCAAATTCTCCACAAAGTCAGCTACTTCTCCTCCTTCCCCTCTTACATAAAAACACAAGATATGCCATACTGGGTCAGACCAAGGTCCATCAAGCCCAGTATCCTGTTTCCAACAGTGGCCAATCTAGGTCCTACATACCTAGGAGTTTCCCCAAGGTATTGGGTCAAGCAGTGATATCCTGGGTCCCTTCTTAATAATGGTTTATGGACCTTTCCTCCAGGAACTTGACCAAACCTTTTTTAAACCCAGCTACACTAACAGCCTTTACTACATCCTCCAGTAACAAACTCCAGAGTTTGATTACAAGTTGAGTGAAAAAATATTTTCTTTTATTAGTCTTAAATTGTTTACCCTGTAGCTTCATTGCATGTCTCCTAGTCTTTCTATATTCTGATAACGTAAACAATCGATCTATGTTTACTCATTCCACTCCGTTCATTAATTTATAGACTTCTATCATATCTCCCCTCAACTGTCTCTTTTCCAGGTTAAAGAGCCCTAACCTTTTTAGCCTTTCTTCATAGCGGTATCCTTCCATCCCCTTTACCATTTTGGTGGCTCTTCTCAGAACCTTTTCTAATAACGCTATATCCTTTTTAAGATACGGTGACCAGAATTGCACACAATATTCAAGGTGCGGTCTCACCATGGAATGTTATAGAGGCATTATAATATCCTTTGTTTTATTTTCCATTCCTTTCCTTATGATATCTAGCATTCTATTTGCTCTCTTGGCCGCCGCTGCACACTGGGCCGAGGGTTTTAACATGTTATCCACAATGACACCTAAATCTTTTTCCTGGGTGGTGGTTTATGTTTATGTTTATTTACATACTTGATATACCACCCAATAACATCAGTATCTGGGCGGTTTACAATAAAAACATAAAATCAAAATTAGAAATGTTGCAGAAAAAAGGAAAAGGAATGCCATAAAATCAAAGAAACAGGACAGAAACGTTAGGTACAGAATAGAGAAAGGCAAGGAAAGGCAAAGTAACAAAAGAACTCTAGTAGGAAAAGACAGTGAAATGTTGTATCAATGAGGAAGTGGGGAAAAGGGAGAAAGGGAAGGGGGGAGGTCATACGCAAGACAGAAAAGGTGAGTTTTTAATTTGGCTTTGAAAGCAGTATAAGACTGTTCCAAATGGCAGGCAATGGGGAGCGGGTTCCAGAGCTTCGGACCAAGGAAGTAAAAAACTGAGGAACGAGTGGATTCCAGGTGGGCATGGGAGGGGGAAGGGAGTGACATACGGTTAGTGTGAATCGAACGAAGGGTACGAAGGGGAGTGCAGAGGTGAACCTGGTCAACGAGATAGAGGGGAATACCTGTATGAATTGACTTATGGACGAAAATAAGAAATTTGAATTGAATCTGAAAAGAGACAGGAAGCCAGTGGAGAAGAAAAAGAAGGGGAGTGACGTGATCAAAGCGGGAAGCATGGGTGAGAATTCGGGTGGCAGTGTTCTGTATACATTGAAGATGAGACAATTGTGACTGAGGGAGACCAGCTAAAACAACATTACAGTAATCAAGACAAGAGACCACAAGAGAGAGAAACAGGGTAGTCAGGGAGGAAAAGGGAAGAAAGGGACGAATAGCGCAGAGTTGCTTTAGGGTGAGGAAAGAACGCTTAACAACTGAAGAGATGTGACTTTAAAAAGAGAGGGATGAATCAAGAGTGACACCAAGATACCGAAGGGAAGAAACCATAGGGATAGGTGAAGAAGCAAAAAGGGGAGTGAGGGGAGGGGGAGAAGAAAGTTCCTAATGTGGAACCTTGCATTGTGTAACCATAGTTTGGGTTGTTCTTCCCTAGGTGCATAACTTTGCACTTGTCCACATTAAATTCCATCTGCCATTTTGATGCCCAGTCTTCCAATTTATCAAGATCCTCTTGCAATTTTCCACAATCCTCTTGGGTTTTAACAACTTTAAATAGTTTTGTGTCATCTGCAAATTTGATAACCTCACTCTTCCAGGTCATTTATGAATATGTCAAAAAGCAGCAGACCCAGCACAGATCCCTGGGGTACACCTCTATTTACCTTTCTCCATTGGGAAAATTGACCATTTAGCCCTACCCTCTGCTTTCTATCTTTTAACCAGTTCCTGATCCACAAAGGTACACTGCCTCCTATCCCATGACTCTTTCGTTTTTCCAAAAGTCTCTGATGAGGGACCTTGTCAAAGGCTTTCTGAAAGTCCAAATACACTATATCAACCGACTCACCTTTGTCTACCTGTTTATTCACACCTTCAAAAAAACATAAGAGATTAGTAAGATAAGATCTTCCTTGTCTAAAGCCAAGTTGGCTGTTTCCCATTAAGCCATGACTATCTACATGCTGAGTAATATTGTTCTTTATGATGGTTTCTACCATTTTTCCCGGTACTGACGTCAGGCTCACCGGTCTGTAGTTTCCCGGATCACCCCTGGAACCCTTTTTAAAAATTGGTGTTACGTTCACCATCTTCCAATCTTCAGGTATTACAGATGATTTTAATGATAGTTCACAGATTACTAATAGCAGGTCTGCAATCTCACATTTCAGTTCTTTCAACACCCTTGGATGTATATTATCCAGCCCAGGTGATTTGCTACTCTTCAGTTTAACTAATAGTTGTAATACATCTTCCCGATGTATCGATATTTCCTTCAATTCTTCCACTTCAGTCATGGGTAACATCCCTACATCTTCCTCAGTAAAGACCGAAGCAAAGGATTCATTCAATCTCTCTATCGCCTAGTCACCTCTTAGGGCCTCTTTAACCCCTCTGTCATCTAATGGACCAACTGACTCTCTCACAGGTTTTTTGCTACGAATGTACTTGAAAAAGTCTTTATTATGCGTTTTTGCTTCCGCAGCAAGCTTCTTCTCAAATTCTCCCTTTGTCTGCCTTATCAATGCCTTGCATTTAACTTCCAGTGCTTGTGCTGTTTCCAGGTTTCATCATTTGGCTCTTTTTTCCATTTGCTGAAAGATGCTTTTTTGGCAACAACAGCCTCTCTGACATCACCTTTAAACCATGCTGGCAATTTTTTGGACTTCCTTCCACTTTTCTTAAAGCGTGGAATACAGCTGCTCTGGGCTTCCAAGATAGTATTTTTCAACAACACCCAAGCTTGATGTAAGTCTTTAACCTTTGCAACTGCTCCTTTTAGTTTTTCCTTATCTATTTTCCTAATCTTATCATAGTCTCCCTTTCGAAAGTTAAAGGGTAGTACTTTGGATTTCCTTACTATTCTTCCTCCACTAATTAAGTCAAACATGATCATGCTATGATAACTATTGCCAAGTGGCCCCAACACCCTTATCTCTTGAACCATATCTGGTGTTCCACTAAGGACTAGGTTCAGTATGGCTTCCCCTCTGGTCGGTTCATGAACCAGCTGCTCCAAGAAGCAGTCATTTATTTCATCTAGGAACTTTATCTCCCTAGCATGTCCTGCCGTGACAATGACCCAGTCGATACCAGGGTAATTGAAATCACTCATTATTATTACTGTGCTGTAACCTTTGTTAGCTTTCTTGATTTCTTTGAGCATTTCATCATCCATTTGTTCATTCTGGCCAGGCGGTCGATACTACACCCCCATTGCCATCACCTTCCCCTTTTTAGATGGAATTTCAACCCATAGAGATTCTACAGCAAATTTTGTTTCCTGCAAAACTTTAATCCTTTCTTACTCAATGCCCTCTCTAACATAGAGTGCAACTCCTCCACCAATTTGATCATCTCTATCATTATGATATAGTTTGTACTCAGGTATCAGTGTCCCACTGGTTGTCCTCCTTCCACCATGTCTCTGAGATTCCAATCATATCTAACCTCTCATTTAGTGCTATATATTCTAACTCTCCCATCTTATTTTTTAGACTTCTATCATTTGCATACAAGCATTTTAGAGACTGTATTTTATTCATATTAATTTGGCTATTGGTAGGCATAGATAATTTGGGATCTTTAAGCTCTGTCTGCTCCATACTCAAGGGCATTTGGGCTACTTTACTCTTTTTTGGAACCTCTCTCCTTTTGGTAGCATTCTTCAAGGATACATTCTTCCAAACCATGCGCTCTTGTGCAACTGTCAACTTTCCCCTGTTATCTAGTTTAAAAGCTACTCTATCTCCTTTTTAAAGGTTAATGCTAGTAGCCTGGTTCCATCCCGGTTAAGATGAAGCCCATCCCTTCGGAAGAGCCCCTCCTTTCCCCAGGATGTTCCCCAGTTCCTAAAAAATCCAAAACCCTCATCCTTGCACCATTGTCTCATCCACGCATTGAGACTCCGGAGCTCTGCCTGCCTTTTGGGTCCTGCGTGTGGAATGGGAAGCATTTCGGAGAACGCTACCCTTCACTCCCAACTTTTCCCCTGTACCTCTGTTACTCTCTCTCCCTTTCCTGTGATCTCTGGAGAGGAAACTGCACACCTTCTTTTTTCCTCCTAACTCACCACCTGCTCCAACGATCCTATCCCCACCCGTCTCCTAAGCCCCATCTCTTCCACTGTTGTCCCTTCCATCTCTCATATTCTCAACCTATTGCTCTCCACTACAACTGTCCCTGCAGCCTTCAAGCATGCTGTAGTTACACCTCTCCTCAAGAAACCCTCACTTGATCCCACCTGTACTTCTAATTATCGATCCATCTCCCTCCTCCCCTCCGTTTCTAAATTACTTGAATGCGCGGTTCACCGCCGCTGCCTTGACTTCTTCTCCTCTCATGCCCTCCTGGATCCTTTACAATCTGGCTTTCGTCCTTTACACTCTACTGAAACGGCTCTTGCCAAAGTCTCCAGTGACTTGTTCCTGGCAAAATCCAAGGGCCTTTACTCTGTCCTCATCCTTCTTGACCTCTCTGCTGCTTTTGACACTGTTGACCAGAACCTTCTCCTCGATACCCTCTCCTCACTTGTTTTTAAGGGCTCTGTACTATCCTGGTTGTCCTCATATCTCTCCCATCACTCTTTCAGTGTTAGTTCTGCTGCTATCTCGATCTCAGTTTGTGTACCCCAAGGATCCGCTCCTTTTCTCTCTCTATACCCAATCCCTTGGTGCGCTCATCTCTTCCCATGGCTTTCAGTACCATCTTAATGCCGATGACTCTGAGATCTACCTTTCTATACCTGAAATCCCTCCGGCAATCCAGATCCTGATCTCTGCCTGCGTTTCTGACATTGCTGCTTGGATGTCTCACCGCCACTTGAAATTGAACATGGCCAAGACTAAGCTTCTTATCTTTCCCCCTAAAACCACCTCTCCTCTTCTTTCTCTGTCTCTGTGGATAACTTTCTACTCCTTCCTGTTTCCTTGGCTCGCAACCTTGGGGTTATCTTTTACTCCTCTTCCTCCTTCTCCAATCTGATAGCTAAGATCTGCCGTTTCTTTCTCTATAACATCAACAAAATATGCCCATTCCTTTATGAACACACTACTAAGATGCTTATCAACTTCTTAATCACCTCCCATCTTGACTACGTAACCTACTCCTTGCTGGTCTCCCTTTGAATCATCTCTCTCCCCTTCAATCTGTTCAACACTCTGCTGCATGGATAATCTTCCACCAGACTTGTCATGCCCATATTACCCCTCTTCTCAAGTCACTTCATTGACTCCCTATCCATTTCCGCATCCAGTTCAGACTTCTCCTGCTGATCTACAAATGCATTCACTCTGCAGCTCCTCACTACCTTTCTTCTCTTATCTCTCCTTACACCCCACCTCGGGAACTCCGCTCATCTGGCAAATTGCTTCTATCTGTGCCCTTCTCTTCTATTGCTAACGCCAGACTTCGCTCCTTTCACCTTGCTGCACCTTACGCCTGGAACAAACTACCTGTGTCAGTACGCCAGGCACCTTCTCTGACCTTTTCAAATCCAGGCTGAAAACTCACCTCTTCACTGCTGTTTTTGGATCTTGACTCACCTGTTCCCCTTGTTTCTTTACCTTTCCCCCTTGTTTTATCCCTGTCTACACCTTCTGTGTTGTCTGTCTTGACTAGATTGTAAGCTCTGATGAGCAGGGACTGTCTCTTACATGTCTGTGCAGAGCTGCGTATGATTTGTAGCACTATACAAATACTCAGTAGTAGTAGTAGTAGTAGTATAGTAGTAGTAGAAGAGGTAAAGGCTGAAAGGGCAGAATGGAGAGTCAGAGAGACAAGGACAAGGTCAAGGACCTGACCGGCAGTGTGGGTGGGAAAGGGTGCCAGCTGTGAAAGTGAGAGGTCATTAAAGAGTTGTAAGAGGATTTTGCCCTGAGATTTATTTATCTAGGCTTATATACTGCTTTTCTACCAGACAAAGCGGTGTAGATTCAGGTACTATATATATTTGTCTCTTGTCCCCAAAGGGCTCACAATCTGTTTTTATACCTGAGTCAACAGAGGGGTAAGTGGCTTGCCCAAGGCCACAAGGAATACCTGTGGGATTAGAAACCCCAGTCCTTCCAGCCCAAGGTTGCTGTCCTCTAGCGGGATTTAAACCCCTGGCCCTCCAGTCCTTGATAGAGGACGTGTAGTGGGCATTGAAATCATCTAAGATTGAAAGATGAGAGTAATGCAGCGATGCCTCAGAAAGAGTATGTAAGACGGAGTCCCAGAGATTAAGGTGGAGAGATGGTGGGGCACAGATTATTAGGAAATGCAGGGGAATAGAACTATTGAACCAAATAACTAAGGATTCAGGGTAAAAAAAGGAGGGAGTAGAGACAACAGAGATCGGAAGGGAAGCGCAGAAGATGGCTGCAACACCTCCACCAGTGCGGCCCAGCTTGGGGGTGGAGAAGGCTACAAACCCAGGAGGAAGGCAGTGGTGAAGGAGAGGCTCCCCACCCTTCTTCAACCAGGTCTCCATTGGGAAAAGAACATCTAGGGAGTGGACAACAAGGTGGTCATGAATAAGCAGAGTTTTGAAGAGACCTACAATTAATTAAAACAAATGCAGGGGGTTAGAAAAGGCAGTAGTGATCGAGGTAAAGTCAGAACTAGTGGGGCAAGTAATCAAATTCTGCATGATATGGGTGGAGCCAGGTAGCACAGGGAATAAGGATTGGGGTGGGATGGGGGGGGGGGCACCAGCCTCAGTGAGTTGGAATAGAAGACATGAGAAGTATCAAAAAGCAACAAAATATATCGGAGGAAAAAATGGAACCCAAGGGTGATGGTATTGAGAGTGGAACATAGGGTTGAAGTGTTGAAAATAAGAGACTCACCCCTTAAGTCGCTCCAAGAAGCTTGCACAAGGAGCACATCTTCCTCCTTGTGCACGTTCCTTTGGCACAGCCTGCTGCAGAGGTCTTCCTTTTAACTACAGTCACAATTATTTTTGGGAATCGCGGTTGCGGTTACTTCCAGTGTGAGGGAGAAGCAAGGCAGAGTAAGTGATTGAGAATGGAAATAAACACAATCAACAATGTAAGGGGTTAGTTCTGATTTTGTCGACTTGATCCTTCTTTGCATGATGTGTCCAAAGTATGAAAGTTTTGTCATCTGAGCTTCTCAAGAAAGCTTAGGTTTGATCTCCTCTAGTAATGATTGGTTTGTTCTTCGGGCACTCCATGGACACGCAGTATTTGCCACCAGAACCATAATTCAAAGGCATCCATTTTCTTCCTGTCTATCTTTTTCACTGTCTAACTTTCGCATCCATATGATCTTAATGAAAATACCATGACTTGAACGAGACAATATTTGTATGGAGAGATACATCTCTGCTCTTGAGAATCTTGTCTAGGTCTTTCATAGTCATTCTGCCAAGAGCAATGCGTTTTTGGATTTCTTGACTGCTTATTGCTTCTTTATTAATAGTTGATCCAAGTAGGTTAAAGTTCTCCATGATTTCAATTTCTTCTCCTTCAATGATGAACTTATTGATTTTGCCAGTTGTCATGATCTTTGTCTTCTTTACATTAAAGTACAGGCCCATTTTATTTATTTATTTATTTAGTATACATTTTGTATACCGCTACTTCCAGCGATCAGCAGCGGTTTGATTACAGATTGGAAATTGTCAAATCATGACAGGAAATTTTTGAGGTATAAACACATTGATTAGACAGGAAAGCACAGCACACAGAGAACTATTTTACAGGGAACATGGGCTATGGAGGGTTAAGTGGCTTGCCCAAGACCACAAGGAGCACCTGTGGGACTAGAAACCCCAGTCCTTCCGGCCCAAGGTTGCTGTCCTCCAGTGGGATTTGAACCCCCGACCTTCCGGCCCGAAGTACCTTGCCCCAACCACTAGGAATAATTTTAGGAATAAGTTCCATGATTATGAGAAGCAAATGTTTCAGATCATCTTCACTTTCAGCCAGTAATATGGTATCATCAGCATAGCGAAGGTTGTTGATGAGTCTTCAACCAATCTTCATACCTCTGTTTCTTCATATAATCCTGCTTATCTGATGATTTGTTCTGCATATAAATTAAACAGGTAGGGGGAAAGTATGCAGCCTTGTCTTACACCTTTGCTTATTTTAAACCATTCTGTTTCTCCTTGTTCCGTTCAAACTGTTGCTTCTTGATCAATGTACAGATTATGCAAGAGTACGATCAGGTGTTCTGGTATACCCATGTTTCTTAGTGTGGCCCAGAGTTTCTCATGGTTTACACAATCAAAAGCTTTGCTATAGTCTATAAAGCACAAATAGATATCCTTTTGATATTCTTTAGTCTTTTTAAGGATCCATCTCACATCCGCAATGATGTCTCTCGTTCCTCGCCCTTTCCTGAATCCTGCTTGCACTTCAGGTAGTTCTTGCTCCAGGTATGGTTGTAGTCTCTGTTGAATAATCTTCAGTAGAATCTTGCTGGCATGTGGGATCAGAGAGATTGTGCGATAATTTCTACAGTCAGTTGGATCACCTTTCTTTAGTATTGGTATAAACACAGATCTTTTCCAGTCAGTTAGCCATAATGTTGTCTTCCAAATTTCCTGGCAGAGCCTTGTAAGTATAGTAATAGCTGCATCATATTGCTGTAATACATCTAGGGGAATGCCATCCATGCTTGGTGCTTTGTTCTTTGATAAGGCTTTCAATGCTGCTTCGACTTCTTCTTTCATCAATGAGGGTTCCAGATCATAAGGTACAGGTTGAAACGACTGTTGGTCCACTTGATATTTATCTTATAAATACTCTGTATATTCTTTCCACCTTTTCTTGATCTTTTCAGCATCATTCAACATAGAACCTTGAGCATCTTGTAACATTCGAGGCTGGAATTTTTTCCAATTCGAGGCTGGAATTTTTTCTTTAATTCTCGTAACTTTAGGAAAGCCGATCTTGTTCTTCCTCTAATAGTTTCTGCTTCTATTTCCTTGCATGCGTCATTGTAGTACTTTTCCTTGTCCTGTCATGCTCCATGTTGGAAATCTCTGTTGAGTTCAGCGATTGTCTTTCTTTCTCCTCTGGGTTTAGCTTTTCTGTGTTTCTGGGCAATTTTCAGAGTTTCTTCCATCATCCATTTTGGCCATTTTTGCTTTTTCACCTTATGTAGAGACTTCTCGCTTTCTTCCAACACATCCTTCTTGATGTCAGTCCATAATTCTTCTGGAGCTTTGTCATTTGTATCTAAAGCAGCAAATCGATTTTGCAGGCAGTCTTTAAATTCCAGTGGTATATTCTCAAGGTCATATTTTGCTACATTCATGAGTGGCTTGCTCTTTTTCAAACTTTAGCTTCAGTTTGCATACTAGTAGTTGGTGATCTGTACCACAGTCAGCTCAATGTTTTGTCTTTGTTGATGTTATAGTGCTTTTCCACCATTGACTTTCATAGATGTAGTCAATTTGATTTTTGTACAATCCATTCGCTGAAGTCCATGTGTACAGTCGCTGCTTGTGTTCCTGGAAGAAAAAAAGATTTAGGCATCATTGTGAATACTATGTTAAAACCCTCGGCCCAGTGTGCAGCAGCGGCCAAGAGAGCAAATAGAATGCTAGGTATGATAAGGAAAGGAATGGAAAATAAAACAAAAGGTATCATGGACACTCACACAACCAACAGGCCTCCCACTTACACCAAACACCTTAGCACCTTAATACAACCAGAAAATGGTTAGACTCCACGATAGTTCACATTACTACTGTTGACCCGTGCCACCTACATGAATACACGTACAATATCCACTCGAGTTTAAATATGGTATATAGTAAAGCATATATATAGTATAATGTTGACTGTACATAGTTATCCCTGTTATTCCATGTTATATATTCCCTTGTTCTCTGTAAACTCAATGTTACCTGTATGCATTGCAGTATATTTTGTTCGATGTACACCGCGCTGATTTTAATAGCGCGGTATAGAAGAGATGTTAAATAAATAAATAAATAAATATTATAATGCCTCTATATCGTTCCATGGTGAGACCGCACCTTGAATATTGTGTGCAATTCTGGTCGCCGTATCTCAAAAAGGATATAGCGATTTTAGAAAAGGTTCAGAGAAGAGCCCCCAAAATGGTAAAGGGAATGGAAGGATACTCCTATGAAGAAAGGCTAAAAAGGTTGGGGCTTTTTAACCTGGAAAAGAGATGGCTGAAGGGAGATATGATAGAAGTCTATAAATTAATGAACGGAGTGGAACGGGTAAATGTAGATCGATTGTTTACCTTATCAGAATATAGAAAGACTAGGGGACATGCAATGAAGCTACAGGGTAAACTATTTAAGACTAATAAAAGAAAATATTTTTTCACTCAACGTGTAATCAAACTCTGGAATTTGTTACCGGAGGATGTAGTAAAGACTGTTAGTGTAGCTGGGTTTAAAAAAGGTTTGGACAAGTTCCTGGAGGAAAGGTCCATAAACCATTATTAAGAAGGGACCCAGGATATCAATGCTTGAACCAAAACAAGCATTGTGGAACCTGTGTCCCTTGGGGAAACTGCCAGGTATGTATGACCTAGATTGGCCACTGTTGGAAACAGAATACTGGGCTTGATGGACCTTGGTCTGACCCAGTATGGCATATCTTATGTTCTTATGAATATGTTGTATGTATACACTGCTGTTAATTGCTATTGTAAATAGTTCTGATGAAATGTTCCATGTAAACAAAGCTATGTTCATTGTAAACTGCTTTGAGAATTTGAAAGACGGTATATAAAAAATGTTAAATAAATAAATAGATCGCTGATCTTGCAGAATTCTTCAGCATCATTTCTGTTGCCAAGTCCATATTTTCCAACCTTTTTGCCTTCTTCTTTGTTGCCAATCTTTGCGTTCCATTCACCCATGACTATTAGGATATCCTTTTTGCATTTTTTGTCAAATTCAGCTTGTACTTGTTCATAGAACTCAATTTCATCCTTTTCTGCAGCTGCTGTTTGGGCATATACTTGAATTATAGTTGTGTTCATAGGCATTCTTTGTAGATAAATAGAGATTAACCGTTCACCGACTGCATTGTATTTCATTACAGTTTTTGCAAGTTTCTTGTTTATTATAAATGCAACACCATTTCTTTTGTCTTTCATTTCCAGCATAGTAGACCATGTGATCATCTAATGCAAAGTGCCCAATGCCAGTCCATTTCAGTTCACTGACACCCAACAGATCAAGCTGTACACATTCCATTTCATTCTTGACTACCTCCAATTTCCCTTAGTTCATGCTTCGTACATTCCATGTCCCAATATGTAAGACATCTTTACAGCTTCTGACTCTCATTTCATGCATAGCTACATCAGCAGTCAGACATTCTGAGGGCTTTGATCCAACCACATCATAAATGCTGGCTTTACTCTGAAAGTCTTCAGCTCTTCCCCAGTAGCTAATTGAGTGCCTTCCAACCTGGGGGTCTCATCTTCCAGCACTATAATGCAATTTGTTTTGTTGTGACTATCCATTGGGTTTTCATGGCAAGATACAGAAGTAGTTTGCCAGGCCTTTCCTTCGCGCAGTTTAAGTTTAGTGGTATTGCCGTTGTCACAGAAATGTGATCCTCCACCGCCAACACTGTCCCATTCTTCTGCTGCCCAGATGGGTGGTTTGTCTTGGTCTCGCACCTCAGCTGAGACCTGTCCATCTTGGAAGACCCTGTCAGTTGTCAAACTATTGATAGCTTAGCTCTCAGCATCACTGATGCACAGAAGCCCTCAAAGCATGACAAGCTGCAAACCAAGTGAGGGACTGTTAGTGTAGATGGGTTTAAAAAAGGTTTGGACAAGTTCCTGGAGAAAAGGTCCATAAACCATTGTTAAAAGAAACTCAGGAAATCCACTGCTTGCCCTAATACAAACATTGTAGAATCTGTGTATCTTTTTGGGAACCTGCCAGGTACTTGTGAGTGGCCATTTACAATAGCAATTAACAGCAGTGTATACATACAACATATTCATCTCAAACACCTTCTTCCAGCAGCACAAACAGCGACTGTACACATGGACTTCAGCCAATGGATTGTACAAATATCAAATTGACTACATCTGTGAAAGTCAATGGTGGAAAAGCACTATAACATCAACAAAGACAAAACATGGAGCTAACTGTGGTACAGATCACCAACTACTAGTATGCAAACTCAAGCTAAAGTTGAAAAAGAGCAAGCCACTCATGAATGTAGCAAAATATGACCTGGATTGGCCACTGTTGGAAATAGGATACTGGGCTTGATGGACCTTGGTCTGAGCCAATATGGCATTTCTTATGTTCAAATAGTTGATGAGAGTACTCATTGGATTAAGCACTATAGAAAACAGAAGTGGTGACAGGGAATCTCCATGAAACATTTTTTGCTGGATCTTGATGTTGGGATTGATGTATTGGCCATCTTCATACTTCAAAAAGAGTGTGGTTTGCCAAATTGTCATGGTGAATTTAATGCATTCTATCAAACTAGGATTAATTTATACATTTCAAGGTAATTTATTATCCAAAAGTGTGGGATGATGTCAAAAGCTTTCTTATAATCAATACTGAGATTTCTGCTTTTCTTAGCACTGGCCATGATGGTCTTATTGAACATTAACTGATCTTTGGCTCCATATGCTCCCTTCTTATTTCCCTTTTGCTCTATTGCCATGATGGTATTGGGCTGCATCTATTGCACTGAACGGCTTATAGGTTGTAGGTAGACATTGGTCTGTAATTTTTGGGAATATTACTTGGTTTCCTCTTTGGAAGGAGAAATATTCTTCCTGTTATAAGCCATTGTGGTGTCAAGTCTAGCTTAGTCAATTGGTTTTTACAGTTTTTCTGGTCTTTGTGGCATGTAAGGTTACCAAATGTCTGATTTTTGAGCTGCATCCCTGACTCCCACCTAGTTGGCAGTCTCCTGTCCCTGTTTCTAACAATGGGGACAGCAAGGGTAGAAAAAACATTTAGGGCCCGATTCCATCCCGCACGTAGATCCCCTTTGTGCTTCCGATCTGAACCAGATGCACAGAGGGGATCGCAATTCTGATCCTGTGCGGCACGTCTAGCCCCGCGGGATCAGAATTGTGAATAGTCCTGCATGTGCAGGCTGGGTCTGCAATTCAGTCTAGCCTGCATGTGCAGAACTTCTCCTGGCTAACTCAGTCAAGGCTCCTCAATGGAGCCACGGCACCATGGCGTCATGTTGCCATAGCACCGTGGCTCCATTGAAGAGCTATGATGCCGGCCCCCCCCTGCCCCATCCGCGCCCCGGCATTAAAATTAAGACTCATCCTGGGATGTTATTCTACCTCGGAGGTGGAATAACTTCCCCAGACATTTCGCTGGCCCTGGACCACCCACTACCTGCCCAAACTCCGCCCCCGGGCTGGCCATTCTCCGCCCCCGTCTAACTTCCCCGCACAACTGACGGGGATGTTAGTCGAGGGCAGGAGCCAGCACGAATAGCGGGGATGGACGGCCCATCAGGCCATTCATCCTAGCTATTCGTAGCACAGAATAACCCCCTTAGTAGTTTGACTATGTCAGTTTTTAGAATTTACATCCATTATCTTTATATTTTGTACAATAAGGGGTAAATGCATTGCCATTTCTATTTCTCTATTGATTTGTCTGCTTGGACGTGATATTGTTTCTGTCATGGGATGGATATAGGGGAGCCAAGGTAATGACTCATCTTCCCTCCTCCAAATCTTGTTGTTCAAACCTAGAACTAAGGTGTCCCTCCCCCCTTCCCCTGTTCAGATTTGCTTTCAAAAAATCTGGTAACCTTAGTGGAATGATGTTAACTGTTTTAGCCAAAAGTTGGTCACTCCATCTGGGCCAGGGCTCTTCTAGTTTGGGCCTCGTTTTAACCTGCTTTCCAGATCTCTTGTTATTACCAGAGTGTTTCCATAGGTTTGATGTTTGCTTTTTCTAAATGTTCCTGTATGCAGGGTAACTTTTCTGCTTCATATCTTTCTTTTCTGTTTTCTTCATATCTTCACAGATTTTGCGCTTCTGCTGCTACTTTCAATTTATTATTGGAACATTTAAATTTAAGGTCTTCTATTAATTCAGCATGTTTCTGCTTGATGCTTTGGATCTTCCTCAATATCTTTAATGATCTTAATCTTTTAGATAATCGCCTATCAGGGATAGGCAGTGTTTTTATTTTTCCTTCTATGAGCTATTTCAAAGAAGGATTGTTATTGTTTGTTTTCTTCTGGCCCTGCATTTTAGCTGGTAGTATTCTTTCAGTAATAATTTTAGCTGCACAATATTGTATTCAATTTAGTTCAGTGATGTCAATACAGTAAATGGACCCTTCCTAGAAGAAGCCCCACAAATTCTTCTATCCTCTTTTAAATGTCTGGGTATATTATTGGATACCAAACTTTCCTTCTTCCCACAGATCACCCAAGCAGTAAAGTCATCCTTCCTTGCTCTCCAGTGTTCCAGGGCTATGAGGCCATTCCTAGAATCTATTGCACAGATCATTGCAACATTTTCTATGTTGGATTACCACTTTTCCAACTAAAACATTGCAAACTGTCCAAAATATTGCCCTACATATTCTTTCCCATGCCCAGAAGTATGATGATTTCACTCCCCTTCTGATCCACCACCACTGGCTCCCTATTATATCATGTATTCAGTACAAAATTCTGATTTCAACCCACATGGCCATTCATGGCAAGGCACTGGACTACATTGCTTCTTTGATTACCCTATATACCCTGCTCACTCTCTCTGTTCTTTTCCTGGCAATTGGTTACACATTCCACCTCCTGCCAAAGCAAAATATGATTCCACTCAGCAATCAATCTTCTTCTTCCTAGTCCCCTCTCTCTGAAACAGTGTACTCCTCACTTGCAACTGGAACCTAATTTCATATGCTTTAAAAGTGCACTAAAAATACATCTTTTTGAGTTTTGGAAGTTTCCTCATCTGTAGCGTAGTGGTTAGAACAGCAACCTCATGACTAAGATAGCAGGGTTCGATCACACTCTTTGTGGCCTTGGTTAAGTCACTTTACACTCCATTGCCATAGACGAAAAACCTGGCAATCTACTTCTGGCCACATCTTGCCAAGAAAACCCAGAGGCTGCTGAACCAGCATTGATTCAACTGTATGCAGCAACTACCTCCCTAATGCCCCTCAACACCATTCTCACTGTTTCCTCTTTCCTATATATGCTATGAATTTCCTTTCTACCTTCTTTTTCTTTAATTAGAACAAGTTTTCTAAACCGCATTGCTTTACTCATAAATGTAGTATATCAAATAAAAATAAGCATAAACATGTGCTGTGTTACTATAGGGATCTGTGCTGGGCCTGCTGCATTTTAACACGCCCAGAATCCGTCTTTTCTGAGAGTACAGTAGTTTTTCTTGGTAAGTCAACTATTATTGACCCTTTGGTCCCAGTCTCTGATCTCTATCTTGCTAACTAATCTTTCATAGGTCTTGCTGCGGTTAATCTTTGAATAGTCAATCAGCCAGCTAGTCTAGCTCATCCACTCGTGTCTAAAAGGAAATAAGTATGAAAATGTGGTCCTGATAATGATTACAGGACATATGTTGCTAGATGGCTAATCTGATAAGTATAAGCAACCAGCTATGAAAAACTGTATAAAATAGAAGCAGTAGCTTATATCAGGGATCCTCTTACTTGCAACGAGTGAAGAAGTCCTACTATATAGTAGAATAAAAAGTTAATCTGCCTGCATTTGTGTCTTGTTCTCTCTTGTTTTATCTTCACCAGGTATCACAAGGATTGGACTAGGACCCCACTATGCGAGTACCCCACATCAGATGGCGACCCTAGATGGAACAAGCATAATCCACTCTTCAACCACTCTGGATTGATGAAATGCTAAGCACGCATCCAATAAGGTCAGTGTTACCGGGATAGCTTTTCTGATCCCGAGGGGGAGAAAAGCAATAAGTGGGAGGTCCAGGAGAAATAAAAGGTGATAAACTGGTGGGGAGAAACCCAGACAAATGACATGTCCCCCATGAAGAGTGACCATTAGATCAGGCACACCTCCCTCCTTTATAGGCTTGTTGGGAAATGGGAAATTCTAAATCTAAGGGTCCTGGGACTGAAAATCTTTTAGCATAAGGAATTGATATGGCTTGGCAGGCATGGCTGGCCTGTCCCAAACGGCTTTGACTAAGTTATGCCAGGTCGCCTGGACAACATATATGGCAGGGAGTACACTCCTGTGGCCGAGGGAAGGGTCTTTTGAACCCTTGTTTTTTTCAAACCTTAGATGCATTCTAAAGGATCAGAGGAGACATCAACTTTATTATTATTATTTGAGAGTTCTATGAACTTCTGTTTAGACAATTCCTATAAGAAACCAGTCTGCCCTATAGTAAAGGGAGACGGCAAGGAAGCAAAACTTAAAAGAGATTGTAGTATACCCCGCCATCCCCCTCCTCCATACCAAAACTCAGAGGGCCCCCTGGATCCTCTATTTTATAACCTGACCCCTTGCCTATATCCTGCTGCCCCTGGAGAGACTGAATGAATTCTTTGCTTCAGTCCTTACTGAGGAAGATGTTACTCATGACTGAAATGGTATTTAAAGGTGATGCTGCAGAAGAATTAAAAGAAATATAAATATTACAACTATTTGATAAAATGAAGAGTAGCAAATCACCTGGACCGGATGATATACATCCAAGGGAGTTGAAAGAACTGAAATATGAGATTGCAGACCTACTATTAGTAATCTGTGAACTATTATTAAAGTCATCTGTAAAACCTGAAGACTGGAGAATAGCCAATGTAATGCCAATTTTTAAAAAGGGTTCCAGGGGTGATCTGGGAAACAACAGACCGGTGAGTCTGACATCAGTACCGGAAAAATGGTAGAAACCATTATAACGAACAAAATCACTGAACATGGAGATAGTCATGGCTTAATGGGAGACAGCCAACATGGCTTTAGCCAAGGAAGGTCTTGTCTTACTAATCTGTTATGTTTTTTTGAAGGTGTGAATAAACAGGTAGACAAAGGTAAGTCGGTTGATATAGTGTATCTGGGCTTTCAGAAAGGCTTTGACAAGGTACCTCATGAGAGACCTTTGGCAAAATTAAAAAGTCTTGGGATAGAAGGCAGTGTGCTATTGTGGATCAGGTACTGATTAAAAGACAGAAAGCAGAGGGTAGGGCTAAATGGCCAATTTTCCCAATGGAGAAAGGTGAATCCCTGGAGTACCACAGGGATCTGCGCTGGGTCCGGTTTTTTTAACATATTCATAAATGACCTGGAAATGGAAATAACAAGTGAGGTTATCAAATTTGCAGATGACACAAAACTATTCAAAGTTGTTAAAACCCATGATGATTGTGGAAAATTGCAAGAGGATCTTGATAAATTGGAAGACTGGGCATCCAAATGGCAGATGAAATTTAATGTGGACAAGTGCAAAGTTATGCACCTAGGAGAGAATAACCCAAACTATGGTTACACGATGCAAGGTTCCACATTGGGAACCACCACTCAGGAAAAAGATTTAGGCATCATCGTGGATAACATGTTAAAACCCTTCGCCCAATGTGCAGCAGCAGCCAAGAAAGCAAATAGAATGCTAGTTATCATAAGGAAAGGAATGGAGAATAAAACAAAGGATATTATAATGCCTCTGTATCATTCCATGGTGCGACCACACCTTGAATATTGTGTGCAATTCCGGTTGCCGTATCTTAAAAAGGATATAGTGTTACTAGAAAAGGTACAGAGAAGAGCCAACAAAATGGTAAAGGGGATGGAAGGATACCCCTATGAAGAGAGGCTAAAAAGGTTAGGGCTCTTCAACCTGGAAAAGAGACGACTGAGGGGACAAATGATAGAGGTCTATAAATTAATGAATGGAGTGGAACAGGTCAATGTAGATTGATTGTTTACATCATCAGAATATAGAAAGACTAGGGGACATGAAATGAAGCTGCAGGGTAACCTATTTAAGACTAATAAGAGAAAATAAGAGAAAATGGAATGCATGAAGCATGAACCACGGGAAGTTGGAGGTGATCAAGAATGAAATGGAACGTGTACAACTTGATCTGTTGGGTGTCAGTGAACTGAAATGGACTGGCATCGGGCACTTTGCATCAGATGATCACATGGTCTACTATGCTGGAAATGAAAGATAAAGAAGAAATGGTGTTGTATTTATAATAAGGAAGAAACTTGCAAGAACTGTAATGAAATACAATGCAGTCAGCGAATGCTTAATCTCTATTCGTCTACGAGGAATGCCTATCAACACAACTATAATTCAAGTATATGCCCCAACAACTGCTGCAGAAGAGAATGACATTGAAGAGTTCTATGATCAAGTACAAGCTGAAATTGACAGAACATGCAAACAGGAGTGGAGGAGTGGCCTAGTGGTTGGGGTAAGGTACTTCAGGCTGGAAGGTTGGGGGTTCAAATCCCACTAGAGGACAGCAACCTTGGGCTAGAAGGACTGGGGTTTCTAGTCCCACAGGTGCTCCTTGTGGTCTTGGGCAAGCCACTTAACCCTCCACAGCCCATGTTCCCTGTAAAATAGTTATCTCCAAGTTATAATGCCCTGTTCAATGTAATTTCAGTTTGTTCAATGTAACTGCACTGATTCAGAATAGTGCAGTATATAAGAGAATGTAATTAAATAAATAAACAGGATATCCTGATAGTCATGGGTGACTGGAACACAAACTTTGGCAACAAAGAAGAAGACAAAGTAGTTGGAAAATATGGACTTGGCAACAGAAATGAAGCTGGAGAAAGACTGATAGAATTCTGCAAGACCAACGATCTATTCATCTCAAACACCTTCTTCCAGCAACACAAGCGGCAACTGTACACATGGACTTCACCCAATGGATTGTATAAAAATCAAATTGACTACAACTGTGGAAGTCAACGATGGAAAAGCTCTATAACATCAACAAAGACAAAACCTGGAGCTGACTATGGTATAGATCATCAACTACTAGTATGCAAACTCAAGTTAAAGTTGAAAAAGAGCAAACCACTCATGAATGCAGCAAAATATGACTTTGAGAATATACCACTGGAATTTAAAGACTGCCTGCAAAATTGATTTGCTGCTTTAGATACAAATGACAGAGCTCCAGAAGAGTTATGGAATGACATCAAGAAGGTCGTGTTGGAAGAAAGTGAGAAGTCTCTACAAAAGGTGAAAAAGAAAAAAACAGCCAAAATGGATGACGGAAGAAACTCTGAAAATTGCCCAGAAACGCAGAGAAGCTAAAGCTAGAGGAGAAAGAAAGACAATCACTGAACTCTTCAGAGATTTCCAATGTGCAGCAAGACAGAACAAGGAAAAGTACTACAATGACGCATGCAAGGAAATAGAAGCAGAAACTATTAAAGGAAGAACGGCTTTCCTAAAGCTATGAGAGTTAAAGAAAAAGTTCCAACCTCGAATTGGAATGTTACAAGATGCTCAAGGTTCTATGTTGAATGATGCTGAGAAGATCAAGAAAAGATGGAAGGAATATACAGAGTTTTTATATGATAAAGATCAAGTGGACCAACAGCTATTTCAACCTGAGACTGTTCTTCTTGCTGTTCTTAATGAAATCCATGTTGCACATGATCGTGGTGATCTTACTCTCTTAGTCTCTCTCGACCTATCGGCAGCTTTTGATTTAATTGATCACACTCTTCTTCTCTCTCGTCTTGCTGAGGTGGGTTTGCGTGGTGCTGTTCTTCTCTGGTTTCGTTCTTTTCTCACTTCTCGTTCCTTTTCTGTTACTCTGAATAATAAATCCTCTGGTTCCTTTCCTCTCACCTGTGGTGTTCCTCAAGGGTCTGTTTTGTCTCCTTTGTTATTTAACATTTTCCTTGCCCCTCTACTTTTGGTATTACAACAATATCCTGTGTCTTGCTATGTTTACGCGGATGACATTATTTTACTCTTTCATACTTCTCCTCTCTTTCTGGATCTTTCTACTTTTAATGCCTGTCTTTCTCACGTGGCTCTTTGGCTTTCACAGCACTTTCTTCGTCTAAACCCGTCTAAGTCTATTGCTATGTGGGTTTCACTTTCGGGGTCATGTCCATCTGTCGCACCTATGATTGACTCTGTCCCTGTCCCTCTGGTTTCTTCTTTTCGGTATCTTGGGGTGATTCTGGATTCTTCTCTCTCTTTCCATGATCACATTTCTTCCTTGGTTCGGCGTTCTTTTGCCATTCTTCGTCGTCTTCGTGCTGTTCGGTCATTTCTTCCCCTTGGATCCCTGGTCACTCTTGCACTTTCCCTTGTTATTAGTCGTCTTGACTACTGTAACGTCTTTCTGGCTAATCTTCCTAAGTATCAACTTAAGCGCCTACAACTTATTCAAAACACTGCTGCCCGCCTCATCACCTTCTCCCGTCGTTCGGATCATATTACACCTATTCTTATTCAGCTTCACTGGTTACCCCTCTGTGTTAGGTTCCACTATAAATTCTTGATCCTCATTCATCGTGCACTTCACACCCATAACCCTTTATACTTAGCTGACTTAATCCTGCTTCATACACCTTACCGCCAGCTTCGCTCTCTTCATGCAAATCGTCTGGTTCTACCGTCCCCATCTCAGGCTCATTTGGAAAAAACACGCCATGCTGCTTTCTTTTTTCTTGGCCCCAGCTTATGGAATGCCCTGCCCTCATCCCTCCGCTTAGAGTCTTCATATTCACAGTTCAAATCTGCTCTCAAAACCCACCTGTTCCAGACAGTGTTCAATCTCCCTTCCTGACTCCCCCCCTTCCTCTGGTTTTTCCTCTTGTCATTATCCCCGGTTATTGGTTTTGTCTTAGTCTATTAGTCTTGTCTTTTATCCTTTGTCTGTTTGTGTTTGAGTTGGTCCTGCCTCTTTTGTTGTTGTAAATCATTGTTTCTTATTTTGTATATTGTAAATTTGTAAACCGCTTTTATGGTTTTTATAGTATGATTTTATTGTTTTAAATATTTTATGTTTTGATATTGTACATAGTTTGTGTTTTATTTATTATTACTTATTGTCTTTTGTATTGTTGTTATGCTTTTCTTTCTTTTCTATTTACTTTGGCGTTCTTTTCCGTAGTTTGCAGTGCTGCTTTTTTATATTGTTTGTACACCGCTTAAATGTTTCTTTTAACGTAAGCGGTTTATCAAATTTGAAATAAAGTTAAAGTTAAAGTTAAAGTACCTTATGATCGGGAACCATTGGTGATGAAAGAAGAAGTTGAAGCAGCATTGAAAGCCTTATCAAAGAACAAAGCACCAGGCATTGACAGCATTCCCATAGAAGTATTACAGCAATCTAATGCAGCTGTTACCGTACTTACAAGGCTCTGCCTAGAAATATGGAAGACAACATCATGGCCAACTGACTGAAAAAGATCTGTGTTTATACCAATACTAAAGAAAGGTGATCCAACTGACTGTGGAAATTATCGCACAATTGCTCTGATCCCACATGCCAGCAAGATTCTACTGAAGATTATTTAAAAGAGACTACAACCATACCTGGAACAAGAACTACCTGAAGTGCAAGCAGGATTCAGGAAAGGGCGAGGAATGAGAGACATCATTGCGGATGTGAGATGGATCCTTAAAAAGACTAAAGAATACCAAAAGGATATCTATTTGTGCTTTATAGACTATAGCAAAACTTTTGACTGTGTAAACCATGAGAAACTCTGGGCCACACTAAGAAACATGGGTATACCAGAACACCTGATCGTACTCTTGCATAATCTGTACATTGATCAAGAAGCAACAGTTTGAACGGAACAAGGAGAAACAGAATGGTTTAAAATAAGCAAAGGTGTAAGACAAGGCTGCATACTTTCCCCCTACCTGTTTAATTTATATGCAGAACAAATCATCAGAGAAGCAGGATTGTATGAAGTCAACAGAGGTGTGAAGATTGGTGGAAGACTCATCAACAACCTTCGCTATGCTGATGATACCACATTACTGGCTGAAAGTGAAGATGATCTGAAACATTTGCTTCTCACAATCAAAGAACATAGTCTCAAAATGGCCCCGCACCTTAATGTTAAGATGACAAAGATCATAACAACTGTCATAATCAACAGGTTCACCATTGAAGGAGAAAAAATTGAAATCGTTGAACAACTTTAACCTACTTGGATCAACTATCAATAAAGAAGCAACAAGCAGTCAAGAAATCAGACGACGCATTGCTCTTGGCAGAATGGCTATGAAAGACCTAGATAAGATTCTCAAGGGCAGAGATGTCTCTCTCCATACAAAGATTTGACTTGTTCAAGCCATGGTATTTTCAATAACATCTTATGGATGTGAAAGCTGGACAGTGAAAAAGATAGACAGGAAGAAAATTGATGCCTATGAATTATGGTACTGGCGGTGAATACTGTGTATATCATGGACTGCCCAAAGAACAAACCAGTCGGTACTAGAGGAGATCAAACCTAAGCTTTCTTTAGAAGCTCAGATGACAAGACTTCGACTTTCATACTTTGGACACATCATGTGAAAAGAGAGATCATTAGAGAAAGACATCATGCTTGGCAAGATAGAAAGTCAATGCAAAAGAGGAAGGCCAGCAATGAGATGGATTGATACAACAGGAGCAGCTACGGGTACCAGTCTGTCAACAATGAGCCGCCTGACTCAAGATCGAACACAATTTAGGATAGCTATCCAGAGGGTTGCCATAAGTCGACTCTGACTCGACAGCACTTAACAACAACAAGAGAAAATATTTTTTCACTCAATGTGTAATCAAACTCTGGAATTTGTTACCGGAGGATGTAGTAAAAGCTGTTAGTGTAGCTGGGTTTAAAAAAGGTTTGGACAAATTCCTGGAGGAAAGGTCCATAAATTATTATTAAAAGGGACCCGGGATATCACTGCTTGACCCAATACAAGCATTGTGGAACCTGTGTCTTTTGGGGAAACTGCTAGGTACTTATGACCTAGATTGGCCACTGTTGGAAACAGGATACTTGTCTTGATGGACCTTGGTCTGACCCAGTATGGCATAACTTATGTTCTTATGTAATAGAGAAGTAAAGGAAAACCAAAATGTGACCAAATTGTTGGCCGCTGTCATTACTCAGAACCAGAATACTATCCCTAGGGGCTCTCAATCCAATGCCACCCCTGGTGCTGGTACTTGTTATTAGTGTGGCTTGGTGGGTCATTTCAAATGTGAATGTCCTCAGAGGGGGTCATTTCATCCTGGGTAGTTGGGAGAGGCAGGCATCCCTTTCCTATACCCCATAGACCATCCCCTCGGTGAGACAATAGTGATTTTATTTGAGGTGATTACTGACTAGATGGCAATCATCTCAACATGGCAACCCTAGTTATATCCCCTGACAACCCAGTACTCCCCTTGAAAATAGATGATCAATCATATGATCTCCTTCTTAATACTGGAGCGACAATCTCTACCCTCCATAATCCCATAGGACTACCTCTCTCATCCAAAACTGAGAATGTGGTAGGGATTTCAGGGCAGCCTGAGCACCTCTCACTTTCAAAACCATTGGAAGCTTGTTTGGGCCCTCTGTTTGCCCAGCGCATCTTCATCATTGCCCCACAGAGCCCCGTGAATTTATTAGGGAAGGATCTTTTATGAAACTATGGGCTGCCATTAGTTGTATCCTGGATGTCATCTACCTAGATCTCCCTGAAGATATAATTTCCCAACTTCTTCTGATGATGGCTAGAGTTCCTCAGATAATGGGGACGAGATTTCACCAGGGTTTAAAGAAGTAATGGATGCCATCCCTCCTTGGCTCTGGGGTTATAAATCCTCAGATGTGGGGCTCCTTAAATTTATCGAACCAGTGAGAATTAAAGTCAGGCAGGATGTTCCCTATCCTTCAGTCCGCCAATACCTGCTTCTTCAAGAAGCAATCTTGGGTCTCACACCTCTGGTAGAGTCATTTGAGTCAAGGGATCCTTGTTACCTCTTCTTCCCCTTGCAATAGGCCCATCCTGCCTGTTAAGAAACCCAAACCAGACCATGAAGGGAAACCAGTCTATCGGTTCACGCAGGCCCTTGAGCAGTAAATAATTTTGTAATACCTCGGCACCCAGTGGCGCCTAACCCTCATACAATTCTCACTGCCATTCCCCCTAACACTAAATATTACACTGCCATGTACCTCTGTTCCATGTTTTTCTCCATTCCATTCCACACCAAAAGCCAGTGGATATTTGCCTTTATGTGGGATCCTTCCCAGCTCACTTGGACACGACTTGCCTAGGGATATGTGAAATCTCCTGACATTTTTTCCACCTGTCTCCATCGAAATTTGAGAGATGTAGAACTGTCATGCAATTCTACCCTCCTCCTCTATGTAGATAACATACTTGTCTGCTCCCCTTCCCAGGAAGCAAATGTACAGGATACTAAAGACCTTCTAATAAATTAGCTTACAAGGGCCACAAAAGTCTCCCCTACAAAAATCCAGTTCACCCAAAAGGAAGTAAGCTATTTGGGCCATATACTTTCAGAAGGCCAGAAAAAGCTGTCTGAAGACAGAATTCAAATCATAGTAGATTGTCCCAAGACATGCACTAAGAGACAACTAAGAGGATTTCTAGGCATGGCCGGGTTTTGCTGAGCCTGGATCCCTGGTTTTGGGGAACTTTCCAAACATCTCACTGCCATGACATGCAAGGAAGAATCTGAGGAATTACCCTAGACTAAGGAAGCCAGAGTTGCTTTAATCAATTGAAACATGCTCTTTCCATGACCCCTGCCCTTGGCCTCCCAGACTACCATAAGCCCTTTACTCTCTTTATCCATGAACAAGGTGGAGTGGCTTCAGGTGTCCATACTCAAGATTTGGGACTGTGTAAGCGACCCTTAGCCTACTTTTCCTATCACCTGGATCCCATGGCCCAAGGGACTGTAGTCTGTCTGAGGGCAGTAGTGGCCACTGCTACTATCGTGGGGAAATCAAACAACTTTATGCAGGACATGCACTGACTGTTGCAATACCCCTCTCTGTCCACTTACTGCTAAATCAAAAGAACACTCAACACTTCTAATGCTAGAGTAAATAGGCATGAAACTGAACTCCTGACTTCCACCATCACTTTTGTCAGGACTTGAATCCAGCTACCCTCTTACCTAACCCCGATGATGGGGAACCTCATCATGACTGTTGCCAAATGGTGCAATTCAATGAGAAGCCCTGTTTTGACCTATCTGATGTTACCCTGGAAAATCCTGACTTGACTCTTTTTTTGTGATGGAAGCTCTAAGATTGTTCAAGGCATTAGCTGCACTGGCTATGCCATAGTCAACCCAGATTCTCCTGACCCTGTACTAGAATTTGCAGCACTTCCTTCTAATTACAGTGCACAAGCTGCTAAATTAGAGGTGCTCACTTGAGCTTGTGATTTAGCTGTTAATGTAACTGTTAATATCTACACTGATAACCAATATGCATTTGGCATTACTCAATCTACAGGCCAATTATGGAAAGAACGAGGTTTCCTTACCTCAGCAGGAACAAAAATTGCCAATGCCCACCTGGTCAGTGCCCTTTTAGAGGCTATTCAATTCCCTGAAGCTATTTCTATAATGTATTGTAAGGGTCATTCCCGAGACTCTGAACCTATCTCTATAGGTAACAGTATGGCTGACCATGTGGCTCAGGAGACAGCCCTTCTGCCGCCACCTACCTCATTACCCATACAAGCCCCTATTCAACCTAGTGCAGCTACTCTTTCTGATTCTTTATATACTAATTTACCTACTGGAGTGGAGGAGTGGCCTAGTGGTTGGGGCAAGGTACTTCAGGCCAGAAGGTCAGGGGTTCAAATCCCACTAGAGGACAGCAACCTTGGGCCGGAAGGACTGAGGTTTCTAGTCCCACAGGTGCTCCTTGTGGTCTTGGGCAAGCCACTTAACCCTCCATAGCCCATGTTCCCTGTAAAATAGTTACCTCCAAGTTATAATGCCCTGTTCAATGTAATTTCAGATTGTTCAATGTAAACCGCACTGATGCAGAATAGCGCAGTATATAAAAGAATGTAAATAAAATAAATACTGAGGTGACAGAATAATGGGCTTCCTGGGGTCTTGTCCACCACCCTGAAAGGTCATGGACCACTTTAGATAGCAGAACAGCTATTCAAACTCCTCATTTGTTACAGCTTTTAAACTGTTACACCAACAAACTTTCTGGGCTGCTATAAAAATGGCTGATTCAGTTAACCACCAGTGGTTTGCCTCTGGAGTCAATTCATTGGCTAAATGAGTTTTTAAGGATTGTCTATTGTGTGCAACCAGAAATTCAAAGGGGAACCCAAAGTACCTCTGCGTGCAAAACCATAGGCTTTTGTTCCTTTTGAGCAATTACAAATTGATTTCACTGATCTAAATCCTGCAAGAAGGTTTAAATATGTGTTGGTCATTGTTGATCATTTAACTGGATGGGTTGAAGCATTTCCAACTACCAATAAGAAAGCTTAACAGGTTGCTAAGATATTGGTGAAGGAAATTGTTCCATGATATGGTCCGCCCCGAGTTATTGACTCGGACCAGAGACCCGAATTTGCTTCAAAGTTTATTCAGACTCTGTCTGAGTTTCTGGGTTTTACCTGGAAGCTCCATACTTGTTAGCATCCTCAGAGCTTGGGACGTTGAAAGAATGAATCAAACCTTAAAACAACAATTGCTAAAACTTTGCAAGGAACCTAAACTAACATGGTTAGATGCTTTACCTCTAGCTCTGTTTAACATCTGCACTGCCCAAGGGGCAGACTCAGGGTCTCTCTGTTTAAGCTGCTGTATGGAAGACCACCTATAGGGTATGGGCCCAAACCCCCTGACTGTCCTACCTTTGTCTTGCAAGATTCACACCTTACCTCTTATGTTTGCAACAGAAGCAGCAACTTTCTTCCCTTCACAGGTATGCACAGCAGTTCCAGCCTCTCCTATTAGATGTCTCTGCACATTCCTTCCAACCAGGATATTGGATTCTGATCAAGACTTACCATTAGCCACTGTGGGAGGGGCCCTTCCAAGTTTTGCTCACCACTCCAACTGCAGTTAAAGTAGCCAGCAAAGGATCCTGGATCCATTACACCCACTCATGCATGCTCTGACCCCACCAGACCAAGCGCCCCAATCAGGACGAGAAGCCGCAGATATTGGGGCAGCCAAAGCCCTAGCAGCTGGTGAGGGAGAGGAGAAAACTCCCAAAGAAAAGTAGCTCTCGGAGGCCTCTGCCTGAATGTAAAGCTCAAAAGACTGAAATGACTTTGCCCTGTTAAGCTTACTGGATCTTTATGACCAATTGCTATCCTTTAGGGAGGAGTTTCCTGCCAGAAGAAACTCCAACACTTCATAGAAGAATATTAAGGACTTAAAATACTGTATGTTTTTTTTTTCTTTCTACTGTTCATTGTATTATTTGTTATTGTATTTTTTCCATGGTTAGTTAAGATATGGATAACTTCTCCAGTTACAAGTCCCTTAGATTGATGCTCATTCACATGCTTTGCCTAGCCTGCCTATCTAGGATAAGCCCTACCGGTGTAGCATGGTACGGGAAAAAATCACTGCCTGTGTCAGAGTCATAAACCCTACTCACTCTGTCCTTGCAATATGTTAAAAGTTGAATATTTCCCTGCTGCTGCATCTTGTGATAAGGCCAACTTCTGGCCAGCCTATAAGGTGTTACCGCTCCTGTTTGCATTAAGACTAGTTCCTCCTATTGTATGCAATTGCTTCAAATTGTAAAGGATAAGAAGTTTAAGTTACCATCCCAAACTGTCTCTGCTAATACTACTGATTAGACCCTGACCCCTTAGATAATAGTCTGGACCATATAGGCCACTGGAAGCAGAGCTTGCAGGTAAAATTGCTTAAAGACATAACATTAACAATTTCATCCAGAATTGTTATGTTTGCTCTTATGTTCCTTTGCATCAACAGGCAGGCACTCCCTTAATAAGTATAGAAGCTGCTTTCAGCAATTACAATGTTACTAGCTTTACCCCCCCCCCCCCAAAGCTTTCAATATCTCTTCTACCTTTATTTGTTTAACCAGTTTGGGCCATGGAACTCTCTGCTTCCGGAAGAATGATAAGGGTCAAAGTTTGGGTAAAAGTGTTTGCATGTATCAGATAATCTATAATAGCACCACCCTTTTTTATTCTCTATTTAACTCCACCACTTGTATTCTTACCTCCTCTAATTTAACCACTCTGTTATGCCACATTGACTCCTGTTCTCTATCCTCTACACTCATAAGTAGACTAGTCTCCTGGAAACCAATCCCGGGAACTTATTTGGTATGTGGACTTTGCGCTTTCTCTGTTTTTCCTAAGGGGGGACAAGGCCTTTGCTTTATTGGCCTAGTGGTCCCAAGTATATGGATCACCACTGTCCCACCAAAGGGATACAGGAGAAACTGCAGATCTGCACAGGCTGACCACAATGAGGCCCTAGGTAAAATTATCTCACGATACGATGGCGATTCTGCAGGTCATTCCATTCTCCCCAACCTAGGTGTCTTTATAAATCATGGGTCCACCAAGAAAAAGCACTATGCCACGTAAAAAATAAGAACCCAGTCCAAAAAATGTGGTATAAAAAAAGGATTACTATATTTTGTATATCTCTTACGCCATGATGCCCGACACAGGCCGTGTTTCGAAATGACTTCTTCAGGGGAACTCTGGCGTACTACATTTATAAAAATATGAACAAAGACACAATCATATGGACATATTGTACAACTTTACCTATATACCTAAGTAAATAAATATTGTAAAATATAACCACATATAAAAAGGCTAAAAACAATAAGTAAAAACATTCATAATCATTCCAAACATAAAAATTAAAACTATACAACATAAGGAACTAAAAAACATTAAAACAAACGTATACCTTATAGATAATAAAGATTACACATATATACTATTTGTAAATGCAATGTGTACATGTTTATAAAAACACAAATGATCATATTATTGTAATGTGTGAATAGTGTCGAGCTGTCCTCATAACATATGACAGCAAGTTATCTTGTACATAGTTACCCTGTTAACCCTGTATATAATCCCTTGTTTATTGTAAGTCCAGTGTAGGCATGCCTGCACTGCATAAATCTGTTACCTGATTTTTAAAGAGCACGGTATAGAAGAGACATTAAATAAATAAATAAATAAATTAATTAATTATTGAAAGGGTGAGTAAGCATTTAAAACCACAATACCTCTGTTGCTAGGTAAGCTCAGCTGTGTTGATCTTGCACTAAAAAGAAAGAGGAGAAGAAAATCATCAAGCACTTTATGGGGTATGTTTACTAAAGTGCGTTAGTGTGATTCGCGGTAGGAGCCGCAGTACAGACGGAAACCCCCAAATAAGGACATAGGCGGTACATCGTTACGGACAACGCGCGTTGCAAAAACTAACGAGCGTAACAGGGCGCGGTGGTGCGTTACCGCGCGTGAAGCACCAAAAAGCGTACAGATACAAAACACAGGAGCAGAGCTGTAGCACAATGGTTCGCTCACTGACCGCTGTTACAGGCAGCATGGGTTCGAATCCTCCTGGTTCCCCAGTATGCACAATGTAGAAGGCTGTCCCAGTGCTGGTGGTAAAATATGAGACCGTGCCCCCACCTCATTCCCTAACATAGGGAATGAGGAGGAGGCAAGGTCTCATATTTTACCACCAGCACTGTTGCCAGCAAACACACCAGCACAGTGGTGCAACCAAAGGTGCCGCAGATGGCATCCCATAATGCACCACACGGGCCACAGTAGAAAGTGCACTGTCCACAGAGGCCCACCAAAATGTCACCTATAGAACACCATAGCAAGCAATGTAAAGGGTGCCAGATAAGGTGCCGCATGGGGCGCCCCAGAGGCACTGTAAGGTGGCATAATGCTGATGGGGTTTTGCTGGCAGCAGCAATGCGCCAAAAATATATGCAATGCTGCAGTCAGTCTGACAAACAAAGCCCACTGTGCTATGAGCTCATGACCACTGGCCCCACAGCCGGGGACGGAACCACCGGGCAGCAGCCCCATAGCTGTGAACAACCCCCTGGCTGTCACCTGAAGGGCAGCAGGGTAACACCAAAATGGCCCGCTGTGATGGCTAGGATCTGCCCCAAAGCAAACATACCCATGGTGCAACGCACAGGAAGAGCAGCGGCACAGAGATGAACACAGCAAGGGCTATGTACCCACATAGCCACCTGGGACGGGAGGGTGAAATGAGTGTGTGCCACTGTCACACAGTAGCAACAGACGTCAGCCCAACAGGGCGCCCCATAAGAATCTATAAATGTTGTCCCCTAAGGTAGCCAGATCTGTAGCACAATGGGTAAGACACTGGCAGATGGTGCAAGGTCTGTGTATTCAAACCCCCCATGGTCCTAAGGACAAAAGCTGCCTGCAACAGTACCCTCTGCAATCCACAGTCAGTGACGTGGATGACCAGTCAGTACACTTTTGAAGCCATACATATCCCCCAGTTTTTGTCGGCGATAAACAACCGGAGAGGTTGGTGAAAGTGCCCCCCCCCCATATGTAGGGCCCGTACAATCCAGAGAGCGCCAGCCCTCACAAGAAGGAAACATTGTGAATGTGTACCCAGAACCGTGGTTGAGAGATGTACATACTCTACAATATCCTCATATCATGTAATGAAGGAAAGCAAACCTCAAACAGATCTAGAAACAAGGCAGGCAGGAACAGAATTGCCATGCCCCCGTACCCCTGTAGGGAACCCTATCATGCCATGCATATGTCTGCCCAACTCTGGGCCCTGTATCATGTGAATGTGTACCTGACAGGCAGGTGGATCTGTGGAGGCATCAGCGACATCACTCACACACCAATATAGTGATGGCAGAAGCAGCCTGTCCTGTACGTCTAACAGGCGCAGGTGGCAAGCACACACTCACACGGCTATACCCCGAGGGCGCTGTATAGGGCACCCTACAAGTCACACCATTGGGTAAAGTTAAATGTGCACTGTCTGCCCGTGCACCCAATAGGGCGTGTGACAGAGAGCACCACAGGTCATGCCATAGGTGTTCCGATGAGGCTCCTTGAGGGGTCTGCACTGTGAGGGGGCTGCTGCTGTCATCACCAATGCAATGTACAACTACAAGATGCCGTGCAAAGGGTCACCTAACCCTCCATATGTGGTCTGCAATCCAGGTAATGAAATAGCTAGATGGCCAAATTGTCCCTGAAAAGTACACAGTCAGAAAAATGAGGTGGCAAGGCCATGGAGCAGAACTGTGTAACGCTACAAATCACCACAACAGACCCCCAGCAATTGCGGCATGCACATACAAAGAAAGTGTGTCAATGAAACAAAACAAGGTCTCAGCAAACAAGGGCATATGGCAAACACAATCCAGACCGAGGCCAAGATCATTACCAAATATAGAAGGCCCATTAACATCATAGACCTGTTCCATGAAGTGAAAGCCACTGGCGATATCTAAAGGAAACACGACAATACTATGAATATGTGCATAAAGAATATGCAGATGGCTGCACCACCACAACCCACAACCTCCAGACTGTGCAAAGTAAGCGTGTCATGCCACCACCCAAAGTGCTCGTTGGAGGGTAAGGATATGGGTGTAAGCGAAAACATGCATGGTGCACTGCACATGTACATCAGCAGAGTCTAGAGGAACATATGAGGGGGTAGTCACCCCTAACAGTGCAGTCCCAGGGATGGTCAAATGAATGTGTGCGCACTGCAATATAACCGGAAAAGACAGTAGCCCAACAGTGTGCCCAATAGGAAGTATGAGAAAGATGACCAGTATGCTCCCGAGAAGGGTGCCCCAATGCTAAGTGAGATATGAGGTACACACGGATAGGAGAGGTCAGATTGAACCCTGGCTCACAGAACCATGTGGCACGGTGCCCCAAAAAGGGTACGTGGGACACGGTCAGTGTGCCGTAGGGACTCCAAGTGGTGTCTGCAGGGACTGCAGAACCTGTGTGCAAAACAGATAGATGTAGTATGAACACCACACTGAACCCACGGTGAAGATAAATGGAGAGGTGACTGACCGAGGGACAGTATTGCGTTACTGGACCCACATCCCTGTGGACATCCCATGTGTTATAAAGAAGTGCAGACAAGCATGTCGCTGCCTAAAGCAACATAACAAAGTGTGTTGCCCACCCAGTATAATAGAGCAAAAGTGTGTGGCAGCTGTGGAGAGAATGTATGATTGTGTGTAGGCGGAGGTGGCCAGAGGGGTGGCCTTGCTATGCAGAACAGTCACACACCCGCCAAAAACAGAGAGATGAAATACAGACAAGGGTAGCAGTGCAGGATACGGGGTGACAGTGCACAGCAACATACTGGACATGTCACATCACACTGATGCAGAATGACCCACCAAAGGAAGATACCCAAAGGTGATGACGGTGATAAGTGAGGCCAGGAGCTATAAGCAAATAGGTGACTGTTACCGTGACCACAGGTACCAGTGAAGGAAAGACATAATGACATGGGGACAGAGAGAGTGAAGAGCCATGATCACTAGGATGGAAAGTGTAGCTGGAAAATAATAACTACCGTAACACCAGAAGGCATACACAAATGGATGTAGACAGGACCACAGCATTTCACCATACAAAAACACAGCTGTGTGCCAGGTGAGGGCACCCCAAAGACTACAGGATACAAATCACATTCCGAGCAGGGGTACACAGACTATATCACAGTCCACAGGTGGGATGGGAGGTACATATCAACCGGTCCATACACGACCCGTAAATATTATGCAGTGCAAACCAAATCCAATACATCAGGGGAGCGACAAGAAAGGGCCAGAAGGGGACAGGGCAATGGAAAGCCATGTGGATGGGCCGTGGTCAGGGACAAGGGAACGTAAGAGGAGCATGTGCCTGATAGAACAGAAGAGTCATGGTGGTTGCACCAAACGGCATCAGCGGTAACAGTAAACAGGCAGGCCTGTCACATGCCCCGCCACATGTGTGACAAACCTATCCTAAGGGTGATGGGGACGTAGGCCCGAGAGCAGTGCAGCACCATGTGAGCAGTGGAGAGTAAGCAACATATATGGGTCACACCATGGCGACTGCAATGGAAAACGCATTGTATTGCAACTCACCCGAGTCAGCTGCCTGTTGCAGTTGTTCACACAGATACATCACATGTAGCACAGCATCGGGCAGTATGAACAGTAATGTACCGGGGTCCCGTAAGGCAGAAGCTCATCCTGGGGAGGCAAAAGCACATCTGACATGTTGCCAAACGACACGGTACTGCTGCACAAATGACACACCTGTCCACACATGGTCAACCTAGATAAAGGTCACCAGCAGTTGTTGAACTTACAGGAGAAGAGCTCCCCGATCAGACGTTGCCTGGCCGCCATCCCAGCACGTGTGTCAACATGTCCAGGTGCAGGAGGGCACACAGGATCCACCCCAAGATCCTCATTAATATCGACTGGAACATTGTGCCTGAGAGCAATGTTGTGTAGGATGCAACAGGCTAGTATGATCTTTGCCACAGTCAAGGGCCCATACTGTAAGGCCCCGCCAGTCCTATCCAGACACCTGAAGCGACTTTTGAGAACGCCAAAGGTGCGCTCAATGACAGAGCGGCTGGAGGCATGGGCCTCATTGTACCGCATCTCTGCACCTGTCCGAGGGACACGCACAGGGGTCAGAAGCCAGGCACGACACCCATATCCTGCATCACCTGCAAACAGAAATGGAGGTAAGGCACATGTGAGAAGAAGAACCTATGAAATCCCGGATGTAGCAATGCACAAATGGACAGCAGGGAAACATGGTCACACACACATGATGGCACAGCATTGCACACAGGTGTGGTGCACTAGAGACCGCATCTGGGAGAACAGGAGCACATGTGCCGTTACAAAGATGGTCAGGTGTGCAGATAGCTGGGTCAGGATGTGATATGGCACACAGGTGATATGTCAGTGTACCACAACCCGGGTTGGCAAGGTGGGGGTGGCAGCGCAGACAGGCGAAAGCAAACAGTCATGCAGCAGACATGTGTGATAGCAGGTTCCCACATACACTCTGACACGTGCAACCCCCGACAAGGTGGATCAGTAGGTCATATACACACTGTACAGCTCTTCTATGGTCCTGTTCCGCTTGTAACCCAAACCGCCTCCCCCCCTTGGCTGCCACATGCACAGTCCCATGGCACATTGGGCATGAGATGGAAACCAGACACAGGACGACATATGTGGAACCTTTGCACCATGCATGTCCAGATTGACCATGGAAAAGGCTGATAGTGATGTAAACATCTAGGGCCGGGCGGAGACGACAACACATGGGTGCGTGGTCACACAGATGAGCACGAATAGGCACATGGTAGGCAAGGGGATGGGTGTGGATGCGCAGAGGTATGTGAGCACAGCCCAGGTGACAAGGTGCGCTGGGGCCACAGCACAAGAACAGTCAGCACAAGGACACTACAGCACCATGTCCTGCATGCAGCGGACACAGGTGACAATGGTGCCCACGTGAAACACATATGGTCGCACCACACGGGATGTATAAAATACTTACCCAGCAGGACACAGTCCTCATATTGACCGGCCTCAAACATTCCGAAGAGTGCTGAGTTCTGCAGGATATAGGAGTCATGGGCTGACCCTGGGAAACGCGGGACCACATTCATGATACGCATACCTGCATCACAGACAACCTGCACATTGACGGAATGGAAGTGTTTGCGGTTGCGGTACACAACCTCCCTGTCGTGTGGCGGGATGAGGGCAACATGTGTGCAATCTATTGCACCCATCACATGTGGTATCCCTGCAATCTGCTGGGATGCATGTCCCAGGGCCACCCTATGTTTCCTCCTGTTGGGAATGGCAATGTAGTTCCCAACCCGGCTGACCATGGCCCGCAGTACCTGGTGGAGGCAGCGAGAGAACGTTGGCCGGCTCATTCCACCCACTGCGGCCACTGATGTCTGGAAACAGCCAGAGGCAAAGAAATGTAGGGCAGCAAGGAGCTTGGCCATTCCCGGTATAGCATGTGACCATGCAGTCAGGGGCTCGATGTCAGGCCGGAGATCCTCATAGAGCTCCCTAATAGCCCCTGTGTCCAGCCGGTAGAGGGAGATCACCTGGTCCTCCCTGAGGTCCTGTAGCAGGACCCTGGGCCTGTAGAGGCGTTGAAGGCGTGGCCGCCCCTCCGGACGTCTACGGCGCCATTGTTCCACCACACCCGCATGTGGACCCTCCACAGCTGCAGGCCTGTGTTGCAGCGGGTCAGGACCCATGCCCAGGGCCACAGCCCCAGGACCAGCATCTCCCTCTGCCGGAAAGCGCTGCTCAGCTAGCTGCAGTAATGCAATGACTGCACCACCTACATTCACAGTCTGAGCCATGATAGACACAGGATGTGGGAGAGGTGGCTGTGAAATAGGGTACAGGGTGGGAGCAGAAATCACACAAACAACACACACCTGGTCAATCAGAAGCATCCAGCACAACCAACATTCTGTAGTCAGCAAGGTCCAAATGTCCTCAGCGTAGCGCACGGAGGACCGCGCGTACCTCCGCAGTGCCCCTGGCTCAAGGCATTCCGATAACGAACCCCGTGTCCCCATGTGACGCAGCATACCTTAAAGATTTTGCGCGGCATACACGTCTCCATATATGGAAAACGCCAAGATCCCAGTGATGCATAGCACGCATACACGTAACGCACGTCCATGCGTGCGCAAGAGTAGAGCGCGTACAGGACGCGCCTGCGGAACGCGCGTACGCAACGTGCTCAGGGACACACCCACACGAGACCTATATAAAGCTGTGGAGGACAACATGGCCCTCTCCGCAACACACATACATGATGGAACAAAGCAGCCAGACCTCGGACAATACAGCAGCAGAGCAGGTTCCAGGGATGGACGCCCACTGCACTAATGGTGAGAGGCCAGGGCCATCAGGCATGCAGCAGACCCCATGTCCACCTGGTCAGAAGCGGCGCAGGGCCACACTACCAGAGGAGTATCGGAAGACAGCGACCAGGTTCAGCCAGGAGGAGAATGACCTCCTCCTGTCAGCCATCCTGGACAGATACGAAATACTTTTTGGGCAGCAGAGCACCACCACATCAGGTGCGACACGTGCCAAGGCATGGGCGGAGGTACAGGCCCAAGTGTCCACCGCTGCTGGCACCCGCAGAGATGTGGAGAGCCTTTGCAAGCGCTATTGCGATATAAAGCGCAATATCCGCAAGGAGCTGACACGGGAGAGGAGAGGGGCCCAAAGCACCGGAGGCAGACCAGCACAGGTCGCCAACCTCAGCGATCTCGAAAGACGTTTGGCAGAGAGACTCGGCCCCACATATATACATGGCCTTCCACCTGAGCTGGACACCGCGCACCCAGGTGCTGGTAAGTGTGTGAGTGAGCTGTACCAGTGGGAGCGTGCAAGCGCACATGTGTGGGGGTGGGCCAGGGTGGACTGTGGGTCTGGTGCCATGATTGTGCAAACTGAGGACCCAGGGGGCAGCACAACCATGTAACCAGCCTCTGAGCCATGACCCAGTGGGTGAGTCATGCCCATGGTGTGCAGGGAGTGCCATAATGAAATTAGTTCTTACCTGCTAATTGTCTTTCCTTGAGTATTCTCCAGGCCAGTCCAGCTGCTGAAGGGGATTGACAACCTAACCTTCCCTGGACTGGCCCGGAGAAGCGAAAAGGAAAGCACAGTGTATGGGTGCGGTGCCAAGGCAAGAGGCCCCACAGTACCAGCAGAGGCTGTAAATGTCATGCAGTGGAGAGGGTGCAGGGCTGGAGGAGGTAGCACGGCCGCGAATGTGGCAACATGGCCGACAGGGCAGCACAATGTACCTGTGTCGAACATGGACTGTGTTTGCAGTGCTGATAGTGGTAAGGGGGGTGCATGGGGTGTGTGGTAGAATGCACGGGGGATAGAGTCAGTGGAAGTGGCAGGGCAACGGGCCCTCTCAACGGCCCCTCTAGGCATTGGGGAATGGGGGAGGGCGAAAGGGCCTCCACCAGGACCCATGTGGCTCACCCACACACATGTGCTCATATGGGAGTGTGATGCGTGCAGACAGGCAGTCATGCTGTAGCTGACCTACATGATACTCTGTCCCACAGGTGACCTAGCTGCGATAGCTGCAGCCGCAGATGCGAATGGGGACAGCCAGTCCTGGACAGCCGCACCCATGGATCCAGTGACGGAGCCGATAGCGGTGGATGAAGGAGCTCCCCCAAACACACCCGTTGGGGACAGTGGCAATAACACCCCGCCTCCGTGTGGAGGGGGGACAGATGTGAGTGAGGAGCCCGGGGACATGTCGGCAGAGGGAGGACAACATCACAGGGATGCAACGCCAGCAGCAGTGGCAGAGGTCATAGTACAGATGCAGGCCCACACCGCAGCGGCACACAGGGATGCCGAGGGTGAGTCTCAAAATGTTGTCTGCTCTCAATGCGTCTGCATCGATAGTCCTGTCATTCCATGACGACAATGCACTACCTGCATTGTCCTCACAGGTATACGGCATTTGCTGCGTTCGTGTCTGCGTGAGCAGCGGAGGCAGAGACGTGCCGTACGGAGACACCACAGCATGCTGTACAGGGTCCTGATGGGGGTTCCACGGGTAGCCGCAGCTGCGGAGAGCATGGCGGCCACCATGCAGGCCATAGCTGCACAAATGGGGGTGCCGCCAACACCACCACCGCCACCGCAAGACCCACCTACAACAGTGCGAGCAGCAGCACCGCCAACAGTGCCGGCAACAGAGCCACCGGCATTGCAGGGTGGGAGGGGCCGGGCAAGGCATGGCAGGGGCAGGGGAAGGGGAAAATAAACGCATGAACATGCAGCTGTACAACATGTCATGTCTCCTATGTTTCTTGTGGGGGCCTGTATCACGCACAGCCCACACATGCATGACCCTGGGGCATGGGCGCTGCTAACTATTTTGACATATGGTATATCCACCGACACTGCTGTGGACAGCATGGGATGCCCCACTTGCTCCTGGGTGCACGCCAGCAGGCACACACTGTCCAGCAGCTGCAGCCAGCATCTGTTTGCCTCATCCGTTTCCCATGAGCTAGGGGGCTGAGGGTTTGCAGCGAGTGCTCATGGGCCATAGAGGGGGACAGGGCATGGCATCATGTGGGCTGTGGGTGATGGGGGGGGGGCAGGACCTGAAATGCGCAGCGGGATGATTGTTTTTGGGAAAGGTCTGGCAATGGCCTATTAGTGGCATGGTGGAAATGACCTGATGGGGCCGCCACCAATTCAGGGCTGGTTTCATTGGCTCTGACTCGGGATGTGTGGTGGTGGTGGGTGACACACAGTGTACCCATGATGGTGCATGGCCGTTACATGGGCCCAGGGGAGGGGGGGGTGACAGATATCCGGGTGGGTTGAGCAAGGGTATGGTATTACTAATCCTTTGGCCCCAGCCATCTCTGACCACTATCTTGCTAGTTCATCTTTCTTAGGTATTGCTATGGTTAATTAATCGTTGAACAGCCAATCAGCCAGCTACAGTCTAGTTCATTCACTCATGCCTAACAGGAAATAAATATGGAAATGTGGTCCTGATAATGATTACAGGACATATGTTGCTAGATGGATAATCTGAGAAGCATAAGCATTCAGCTATGAACAACTGTATAAAATAGAAGCAGTAGCTTGAATCGGTGCTCCTCTTGCAACGAGTGAGGGGTTCCTACTATATAGTAGAATAAAAGGTAATCTGCCTGGATTTGTGTCTTGTTCTCTCTTGTTTTCTCTTCACTAGGTATCACGAGGAATGGACCAGGACCCCACTATGTGAGTACCCCACATCAACCACCACCCAGGAAAACGATTTAGCCGTCCTTGTGGATAATACGTTGAAACCCTCTGACCAGAGTGCAGCTGTGGTCAAGAAAGCAAATACAGTAGAATGCTAGGAATCATAAGGAAAGCAATGGAGAATAAAACAAAGGATATTATAATGCCTCTGTATTATTCTGTGGTGCAACTGCACCTTGAATATTGCATGCAATTCTGGTCGCTATATCTTAAAAAGGATATAGCAGAATTAGAAACAGTGGATAGGATGATAAAGGGGATGGAAGGATACCCCTAAAAGGAAAGGCTTAAAGGGTTAGGGCTCTTCAACTTGGTAAAAAGACAGCTGAGGGGAGATATAACCCATAACCCAAGAACCCTCACCGCCACAAAATGAGCACATTCAGCCCCAAGCATATGCCAACTACATACTATCCAAAACCACCCAACCAACTACGGCCACCAGCCCAGAAAAACCACAAACTCCACCACACGTAACACCTCTCCTGAAGCTCTCACCCCCAAACAGCGAACAACATTGAAGACATAATTGCCAACATCAACACCACCACGGCACCCAATGATCCGTGCCCTGCACACTGGATCAGAGCTATGCGACCTGAGCTTAGCCCAATCATTGCAAAAATAACAAAGCTGTCATTCTCAACAGGAAGTTTCCCAGCAGCGCTTAAACAAACATCAATCCGGCCTCTATTAAAAAAACAACCAACTGGATCCGAAGAAGGAGGAGTCTTACCTACCAATCTTGAGCATCCCACTACTAGCTAAAATACTCGAGAAAGCATCCCTGAGACAAATTCAACAACACATTGACACCGCAGCCCCCCTAGACCCCTGCCAACATGGGTTTAGAGAAGCCCACAGAGTTGAAACCCTCCTGACCTCCCTATGTAATACATTAATCTGTGGGATAGACAACATCAAAAAGGGTTTTGTGCTGATCTTCCTGGACAATTCCACAGCGTTTGACTCTGTTAACCATGACCAACTCCTCGTCCATCTCCATGAGAAGGGGATCCAGGGTCTAGCCTGGGACTGGTGCAAATCATACCTGGAAGATCGATGGCAGCAAGTTAGGATTGGCTCCAGCACATCTGAACCTTTCCAACAAAAACAGGGAGTACCTCAAGGATCCTCCCTCTCGGCGTTGCTATTCAACATTTACATGCAGCCAATCTGTGAAATTACCCGTGCATTCAGCATATCGTGCCTCATCTATGCGGACGATGTGCTGTTATACACACCTATCAACGTCACGCTTCCAGACTACACGACCAACATTGACTGCTTCAATACAATAACTGACTGGCTCTTCAACAATAACCTGAGAATAAACTTCAAGAAAACAGAGGTGCTAACCATCACGAGAAACAAAACCTTCAAACCCCCTCCAACCCTAAAGGTCAGAGATGCCGAACTACCAATCAAGTCACCATACGATACTTAGGCGTGACACTAGATCATCGGTTAACCTTCAGAGAGCATATAAGCCGCACAGTAAAGTCCATCTATCATAATATCAAGACTCTTCGACACCTTAGACCCATGCTGGACCCAGATAACTTCCGTACAATATTCCAAGCTCTTGTCACACCCCACTTCGACTACGCAAATATTGTACTCCACGGCCTCCCCAAGAACTCATTGAACCCGCTCCAATTAGTGATGAATGCTGCTGCACGTGTTCTGTGCGGGATACCTAGGAGCGATCATATATCCCCCATAGTAAGAGAGCTACATTGGCTTCCGGTAAGCTGTAGGATAGAGTACAAAGCCTTCCTAATGACGTTCAAAGCCTTAAATAACATATTGCCCTCATCAATCTCAACGCTTCTTACCCAAACCCCCAGCAACAGACCTAAGAGAGTACTGGCTGACAATACGCTAATCATCCCAAAAATAACCGCAAAATGGGCACAATCAACCAACAAACGTGCCTTTATATCCTTTGCCCCCAGGGCCTGGAACAATCTTCCTCCCCACATAAGAGCAATCAGAGATCTTATGCAGTTTAGAAAAGCCATCAAACACCACCTGTTCCTTATGCACTACTCACAACACAATTACCCCACCACACCTCCCTCCTCTCTACCCAATATATCACTTTAACTTCATAACCCACAAGAGGCAACTGACAGGTCATGTAATATGGCCTTCGCTAGACACACCCTGCTTTCCTACAATCGCTCCGATTAACTGAATATTCCTAAGAACAATGAAGGATTGATGTGATAACATCCAAACTGTAAATAGTTTCCCCCAGTTATCCCATGTTGTTTTCCCCTGTTTTATGTAAACTCTGATTGCCTTTGCTGTCATTGAGTCATTTGTTATCTGTAAACCGCACTGATTGAAAAGAGCACGGTATAAAATAAATTTAAAATAAATAAATAAATATGATAGAGATCTATAAAATAATTAGCTTTTTAGTCGCAGACCTGTGTAATGAATGAAGTGGAACGTGCAAACATACATTGGTTGTTTACTGCTTCAAAAAGTAGAAAGACTAGGAGACAAGCAATGAAGCTACAATATATCCCATTTAAGACTAATTGGAGAAATATTTTTTTGCTCATTGTGTAATCAAACTCTGGAATTCATTATTGGAGGATGTAGTAAAAGCAGTTAGTGTAGCTGGGTTCAAAAAAGGGTTGGACAAGTTTCTGGAAGAAACATTCAAAAACCATTATAAAAAAAGAGGACCAGGGAAATTCACTGTTCATCCCTGAGATAAGTAGCATGGAATCTGTATACCTTTTTGGGAACCTGACAGGTACTTGTGACCTGGATTGGCCGCTGTTGGAAACAGGATACTGGACTTGATGGACCCTTGGTCTGACCTAGTATAGCATATCTTATGTTCTTATGTGTTGTTTAAGTCTTGGCATTGCTGTGATGATATTGCAGGTTTGCTATAAGCTTTAAATATGCTCTTTGCAGTGTTTTACATTATTTCATAATGTACCTGGCAGTTGGCATTGATGGGACATTATGTTGTAGCAGCGGAGTGCACGCAATGAATAAAACCAGGAGTCAATTGCAGGTTCCAAGCCAATTTATTGTGCACAGGCTCAGACAGGAGAGTGTCCAAAAGTGACTGAGCAATGGAGTACAGGAGCAAATTCCTTATATACAATTTTTACAGTTTGATACAGGCAAACTTTCTATTGGTCTCAATGCCCCTTGTACCTGTCCAATCAGGGACCCTCTCTGGGCCTAGCTCCCTGTTCCCCCTTCTCAAACTGTTCTAACAAAGGCATAGTCTTAGACATAAATACATTTCTACTTCAAGGCCATTTCTAGCTCAGGGAATGCAGGAACATGTCTATCATCAGCATAGAGAAATTATACAGACTTTTCAAAAGCAGTCAAAAGCAGTTTAAAGCAGTTTCTCAAACTCTGGTTCTTTTCAGCACTAGTCTCAGGTGGGGGTTGGGGTCTAGGCCTAGTTTACAGGCCATAGCCTACCACATTCCCCCCTTTGATTATTCTCAGCCCGAATAGAAAGAGGGTGAGAAAATAATCACATATCAAGTTTAGTTCAAACAGACTTCATCTCGGAGTATAGCTTGATACTGCCACATAGCTAGTACTCTGGTCGCTGTCTTACGTTCAACTGTACTGTCTATGATTGAGGTAAACATATGTAAGCAGAGAGGCAGAAAACAGGGAAGAAGTAAACACATAGCTATCATAACTAGAACTGCAAACATAAAAGTTTTCAATCCTCCTAGGCCTGAAAATAGGGTGCCAGACCAGCCACTGAGGTCTAGTCCATTCCAAGTCTGAACTGGTACATATGCCTACGCATATTGTCAGCTATTTATTCAACGACCTGACCTTGATCATCAATTTGCAAACAACAGTTCGTTAGATTAAATTTCCCACACACCCCACCCTCAGATGCTAGTAAATAATCAAGTACTAAGCGATTCTGGTAAATAGCTGTACACATTTGGGTACTTTGCTTAGCTAAAAGAGTTAGTGCTTTACTGGTTTCATTAGTTATGATTTCTACAACAGCTTGTAAGCGTATAATACGATTCAGCATATAAACAGGAGTGCAGTATCCCCAGGTCCCATCTTGTGTCCAAGTAGCTGGGCCATAATAAGAGATAATTCGCTCAGGGGACAACTCATCACCATCCCACTTATCCCATTGACCTATCTTCAGGGTGCTTCGCTTCTGACGACCAATGTAGATGGGGAAGCCTAACTGCTCCCCTTGAGAGATGGGAATAAAAAAGAAAGAAGGTCGTATAGTTCCCAAGACACATGCCCCTCCCCAGTTATTAGGGAGTCAAGCATATGCTCGAGTGCCACAGATCCAATAAAGCCCAGGAGGGGCTTCCCAAGTATTGGGGAAGGTGAGGTCAGTCCATATCTTGGCAAGATGAGGGAAAGTGATTAAAGGGTTAGAGGGTTCAGTAGCATTAACACCTGCCCACCAGGACGTCTTCTTTGTGGTGGCATTATAAATCCGTTGGCTTAGACAAACCAGTTGTCCCACCTGTATGGTGAACTGTGGTCCCGTGCGGACAAAACAGAGATGGCCGACAATGATGTTGGCCAATACCCATTCACTAGCGGTTTTATTTAAAGCAGTCTGGTTATATGGGATGGAGTAGTTCAATTCTCTTGCTTCCCATGGCCATTGGTCTCCCATCTTCATACCTCCACAGAAGAAACAATTAGAAATGTGGAGACTTGAAGCTACAGCTCTAGCTAGTTCAATGAATAAATTCTGCGTAGTCTGGGGGAGCTCTATCTCTGTCTGCATAGCTTCGTAGAAGGTGTGGTGTATTTGATAAGGTGAGGAAATGCGGGTCTTGGTGTTAAGCTGTATGTATACATAGGTTCCAGGGTCTATTCCCCTACCCACTATATGTAAGCCAAATCTATATCCTAGCTTCCACTGGCTAGGGTTAAGCACAAGGAGCTTTAAGGGGTTGCAAGTACCTTTTAGACACTTAAGAGGTGTCAGCAATGGTAATCTCTCTAAAGTAGCTCTGCGATGATCCCCATCTTGCCCTTGAGGCCCGTCCGACCAGGTGGCATAGTATACACACTCCCACTTGGGGCAAAAGTAGGTGTCTTCAGATGCTTTGGCATAATTCGAGGTATGTGTTCCGGTGCATTTTCCCCACTTGTATGCTCCTTCGGGGCACATGTATTTATCATCATAGTAATAAGTTCGCTCTTGGTCAACAGACCCACAGCTATAGTAGCCATTTCTGTTGATGGCCTCACAAGCATCAAAGTAAAGAGGGGCTGGTCTTGTGGTGTCTGCGAGCTGTCGTGTAGCATTTAGGAGGGCCCCATCCTCGTTGTTCCATCGCAACTCTAGAACATGATATGAGGGGTTCTGTCGGGGGTTAAAACAAGTTCTCACCTTCCCTTTAGTACAGATACTTAACTCCGTACCATTATAGACACATCGACTGGTTACACCCGTACAGGTGTAGTAGGAGTGATAGAGTAAAGTTTGGGTAATCTTTGTCCCAATGCGGATAGTGGTTATACAAGCCGCACAGGGAGGTAAGGCAAAAGTCATTTCAAGGGGCCCCAGGGCTACCGCAAGTACAATATAAACAAATAGAGGCAACATGATTACAATGTCTCAATGAGTTTGTCTAGAAATCGCAAAGTCTTTACTGTAGCTCTCTGTTTCCACAGCTTCCACCGTACGTAGACCTGTCAGCTTCCAGTTGATGACAGGAGTAGGGTTGCAGATTCCTCAAGCTTCTGCCGTACGTAGACCTGCCAGCTTCCGGGTGGTGGCAGGTGTAGAGCTGTAGATTCTCACAGCAGTGGTTGTCGTCGCAGCGTGAGTCGCAATGGTGGCGCTGGATTGGTGGTTGTAGTCCAGGGACGAAGTTCAGTCGCCGCCGGCGGCTTTACTTTACTGTGATGGATCCAAGGTTCTAATTCCGCAACTTTGACTGCTGTAGGGGTTGACAATACAATGACATAGGGTCTTTTACAGTGAGGTGCTAGCGGTGTCTTTCTCCACTCCTTGATCCACACCGACGTTCCAAGCTTATAGGGATGCAGTGGTTCGGTCAGGTTGATGGGCAGCTGATCTTGTACCCACGTATGGAGATCCTGCAAAACAGAACCTAGAGCCACTAGTTCTTGCCTGGTGATTTCGGATTCAATTTGACTCATATCCCCTTTTATCCCTTGGACAATAGGAGGAGGTCGCCCATACAAGACCTCAAAAGGGGAAACTCCTAATGACTTGGTGGGGGCTGAGCGTATCCTGAGGAGGGCTATAGGGAGAGCCTGGGGCCACTTCAGGTGAGCTTCCTGACAGAGTTTGGACAGCTGGGACTTTAGGGTCCGATTCATTCGCTCTACTTTTCCTGAACTTTGGGGTCTGTAAGCTGTGTGTAACTTCCACTGCACCTGTAGGGCCTGGGCCAACTGCTGAGTTACTTGAGATACAAATGAGGGCCCATTATCTGACCCTATAACTAATGGTATTCCAAACCAGGGAATAATCTCATGGAGCAGAATTTTGGTAACTTCCCTGACTTTCTCAGTTCTGGTGGGGAAAGCCTCCACCCACCCAGAAAATGTACAGACCAAGACTAACAGGTAATGGTATCCATTTGCTCGTGGCATTATTGCAAAGTCCACCTGGATATTTCCCATGGGGGTAACTCCTACTGACTGAACTCTTGGGGGTAGGTTAGGACCCTGTTGGGCATTGTTCTTTGCACAGGTTAAACATCTGCGGGCCACTGAGGCTGTCTAATAGCGAGATGTAAAAATGAGGATTGAGAGCTTTCTCCATCGCAGTTTTCCCATAATGTGTGGCTTGGTGGAAAGCTTGGATACACAAGAAGGAGCAGGGCTCCTGCAACTAGTCAAACCAAACACAAGAGGCAGGAGACGTTGGATGAATTGGTGATCTTTAATATAAAAAGAGGGACCCCAACACGTTTCGGCAATGCCTTCTTCAGGGGGTGTATCACTTAAATAAACAAACAAAAACATAAACAATTAATAATAGAAAACAGTTAAAAACAATGCAAAACAAATGGCATGTTACAAATTGACTACCTATAAACGTGTAACATTATCATTATGTAAATTAAAACATTAAAAAGTATGTATAAACAACAAACGCAGGGCTGAGAGGCCACAAATAAAAACAAAGAAATATTATCATATACATTATACTAAATAATAGTCAAGAGAACAGTATTACTTAGTATAAATTCTAGCTAAAAAGATGTGACTCATAAAATTGTATGATAACAAATAAATTATAATAACTTAATTAGTTATGATATTTGATTAAAAATGTTAAAGCAGTAAACAATAAGAACCAAAATGCAGAATTATAAATAAGTATTACAATAATAGACATAGAAAGGAACCATGCAATAAAAAAGAACACTAAAAATGTACTCTTAATAACAACTAAACGCACACAATCATGTAAGAACATGTGAAAGTACATAACCTAATGTAACTAATGTAGTGTATCATAAACCAAAGTTAAAAGATTTTTTGGAAAAGTTTAAAAATGGATGCGCTAATAAAAATGAATATATATCAACCACAGATGGACATGTGCCATGGTGGGAATATTATGACTTAAAATATTTAAATATTAAGACATTAAAATATGGAAAAACGCTATAACTATACTTTATGTGGACACATTTTATGATTGCAGTTAGGTCTGTATAAGAACATATTGATAGTGCGTCAATGGGGTGGTATTAACTGATGAAGTGTATAATATTACAAAATTGACAAGAGCGAAGCTCAATGAAAAAAGTACAGGGATCATGATGTATATATTTGAACGAAAAGATCACAACTTAAAATAAAATGCTGTGTTGTTAACCTAATGATGTAACTTATCATAAACCAAGGTTAAAAATTTTTTGGAAAAGTTTAAAAATGGATACGCTTAATGAAAATGAATATATATTCACCACAGATGGGCAAGTACCATGGTGGGAATTCATCCAACGTCTCCTGCCTCTTGTGTTTGGTGGAAAGCTTGGACAAAGGCAGGACCCAATGTTTCAGGTATCACAGTTGGGCCAGGAGGAGGACCACCTGCTGGTGGTGGTAGCACTATCCATCCAGTCTCTGATAGACTATTATTGCCAAAAGGAAGGGGGCGTGCTAACTCTTTGGAAGTGTAACGGAGAGTCCATGCACTGAGTGGTACTGGAAATATGGCTGCCTGGACAGTAGTACTAAAAGCAGGAACTTGCCCAGTGGTGGCTGCTTCTCGAGCCGAAGCATCAGCAAATCTATTTCCTCGTGAAACTTCTCCTTCCCCTACCTGATGACCTCGGCAGTGCATTACTGCAACTTGTTTGGGGGCCCATACAGCATCTAGCAAGGTCAATATCTCAGGGCCGTACTTGATGGACTTGCCTCCCGAGGTTATTAACCCTCGTTCTTTGTACAGGGCTCCATGCGCGTGCAATGTTGTGAAGGCATACTTAGAATCTGTGTACACATTTAAGCGGAGCCCTGTCCCTATTATCAGTGCCCTGGTGAGGGCTATCAGTTCGGCTTTCTGCGCTGAAGTCCCCAGGGCCAAAGCTGAGGATTCTATTACCACGTCCAGGGTCACCACTGCATAAACAGCACATCGTCATCCGTTGATGACGAGGCTACTTCCATCCACGAAGAAAGTTCGTTCAGGGTCGGCAAGCGGGACATCAGTTAGATCAGGGCGACTTGAGAATACAGTGTCCACAACTTCCAAGCAATCATTATCGGGTGGGCCTGGACCAATTGATAACAGTGTAGCAGGGTTCAAAGCTTGACTGACGATCAACTGCAATCGGGGGTTTTCACATAACATGCTCTGGTACTTCAGCATCCGTGAATTCGTGAACCAGTAATTTCCTTTGTGTTCCATGAGGGTTAGGACAGAGTGTGGTACTGTAACTTGGAGACTCTGACCCAGAGTGAGCTTGTCGGCCTCACCCGCCAGGAGGGCTGTAGCTGCAACGGCTCTCAGGCAAGGTGGCCACCCTTTGGCGACGGTATCCAGCTGCTTTGATAGGTAAGCCACAGGTCGCTGCCAGGATCCGAGGGATTGAGTCAATACTCCCAAAGCATTTCCACTTGACTCATGGACATAGAGGCGAAATGGTTTCTGTACATCCGGCAGGCCCAAGGCTGGTGATGACATCAAGGCTGCTTTCAACGATCGAAATGCTGAATCCTGTTCTGGGCCCCATTCCAGGGGCAATCGCTCCATGCCTTTGGTGGCCTGATGCAATGGCTTCGCGAACAGCGCAAAATTGGGTATCCATATTCGACAATAGCCTGCAGCTCCCAGGAAGGCCCTCACCTGCTTTCTGGTGGTGGGGGTAGGGATACGACACACTGCTTCCTTACGCTCCAGCTCCAATTTCCTGATTCCTTTGGACAGATGGAATCCCAGGTATTTAACCTCAGTTTGACATAGCTGGGCCTTGGCACTTGAGACCTTGTATCCGGCTTCGTTCAGGAGGTGCAAGAGATCACTGGTGGCCTGCACGCATTCATTTTTGGAGTCGGTGGCTACTAGTAGCTCATCCACATACTGAAGAAGGACTCTCTTCCCTGGAGTCACAGAATAACTTGAAAGATCCTGATTTAGGGCAGCACTGAAGAGGGTAGGCGAGTTCTTGAATCCTTGAGGTAATCGAGTCCAGGTGAGTTGGCCTCACCTCCCTGTGATGGGGTCTTCCCATTCAAACGCGAACAAGAGTTGACTGGTTGGTGCTAAACATATGCAGAAAAAGGCATCCTTCAAATCTAAGACGGTGAAGTGAGTGGCCTCAGCGGGGATCAGTCCCAGGAGAGTATAAGGGTTTGGTACTACTGAATGTATGGTTACAACTGCATTATTTACTCGTCTTAAGTCCTGCACTGGGCGGTAGTCACCTGTCCCAGGCTTCTTAACTGGGAGGAGGGGGGGGTATTCCAGGGCGATTGGCACTCCCTGAGAAGTCCATACTTCAGTAATTTCATTAAATGACAGTGAATTCCTTCAATCGCCGGTCGTGGGAGGGGATATTGTCTCACATGCACTGGTTCCACTCCTGGCTTGAGGGTGACAATGACAAGGGCTATATTCTTTGCTAGGCAAGGAGGATTATCCTCCGCCCATACTTCGGGCAGAGCTGAGATTCTGATGGGCATACGGGGGCTGGCTGCCTAATCAGAGATGCACTATAGAACCGCCACTCTTCTTCCCGGGGGACAGTCAGCACCATCAGGCCAGCAGATTTCGAGTTCACAGTCATTTCCATCTGTCCTCCTTCAACAAAGGATATCTGCGCCTGGAGCTTGGCAAGCATATCTCGGCCCAAAAGGGGAATTGGGCATTCGGGCATGTACAGGAACTGGTGCGTTATCTTCCGTCCCCCTAGCTCACAAGTGCGGTTTTGCAAGAAAGGCTTTGTGGCCCTAGCTCCAGTAGCTCCGACAATGGTGATGGATCGAGAAGACAGAGGGGCCACTGGTTTTGCTACTACTGAATGTTTGGCCCCCATATCCACCATAAAGTCCATATATTGGTCCCCAATCTTCAAGCTGACTTTAGGCTCCTGGGGACCTAGGGGAAACTTGGAGCCCGGTCTGGCCTAGTCTTCATCCATGCTGTAGCCCTCTTCGGCTGCCACTCCCTCTACAGTTGTTTCTCCCCATTGGAACTGTGTGCGATTCATTCCTCCCCGATGCTGGAATCTTCCCCCTGCTCTCCGCATGCTCCCTCCTCCCCTCCAGGAGGCAGAGTAAAGATATGGGCATTCACTCTTCCAATGTCCTTCTTCCTTACAGTGGGCGCACTGATTTGCGCCCAATGGGGACCGACTATCTCCTCGGCCCCTTCCACGTCCTCAAGTCTTTCGGTTAGAGAAACGTCCTCCGCGTCGTTCAACTAAAGCTGCAGCAAGAAAATCAGCTTTCTTCTTCATTTTACGTTCACTTTCCTTCTGATGTTCTTGATCACGATTCACACACACCTTCTGAGCAACGTCCATTAGCTGGGCCGCATTCATGCCCGCAAATCCTTCCAACTTTTGCAGTTTCCGTTTTATGTCTCCTTGGGACTGACTCACAAAGGCTGCATTCACCATGTGCAAATTTTACTGGGCTGCTGGATCATATGGGGTATAAAGTCTGCAAGCTTCAGATAAGCGTTCATAAAAGGCCGCTGGGCTCTCGTATGGATGCTGGATGACTTCCGCTACCTTTCCGATATTCATGGCCCTCTGGCCTCCTCTTTTCAGGCCTTGCAGTAGGGTCTGGCAGAACCAAGTGAGGGCTGTCGCCCCGGATGCACTGTTTGGATCCCACTTGGGATCATCATTTGGAAAATCTGCGGTGGCCGCTTGTCGGGGATCTAGGCCTGGTTCTCCCACGGGATTTTCCTCTAACCATCGGGTGGATGCTTGCACGATCCGTGCTCGTTCTTCAGTAGTGAAGAGGGTAGACAGGAGCTGGCGGCAATCAGACCAGGTATGCTGATAGGTCTGCATAATACTGGACATTAACGCGGTCAGTTCTTGGGGCTTTGCAGTATAGGACGCATAATGAGTCTTCCAGTTCAATAAATCTGTGGTGGAGAAGGGCACATAAACGAGACTGGTTGGCCCCACCACACCCTGGTCCTGTTCGTTAAGGATGGGTAGCCCCGGGACCTGGCATAATGGCATGACGTGACCATCTCTCTGACTTGCCGTTGTACTTCTGAGGGCGTAATGTAGTCTGGTTTGTTGGAATTTGGCTCCCTTGCTTTGGTCTTTGGCAGTAAGTGACCCCGAACTAGCAAATGAATCCCTGCTTGCAGTGTCATCGGTGGACTGCGGCCCTTCCGGGGGACTCCGTGGAGCTGGGGCTCACGGGCAGGAGGTGGAACGCCTCCTCCTGTTGCGGAGGTGGTTGGTGGACTAGGGGTAAATCGACGGGAGGGGGTCCTCCTGCGCCAGGCTCTGCCCGGGGTGGTAACGGAGCTGAGGGGACTGGCCTATAGAGGAACTGGGACGAATGGGTCAGAACCTCTGGAGATTCCGGAGCATAATATATGGGCAGCTTCTCTTCTCCAGACTTCCGGGCCCCCCTTGTGGTCGCTACCATTATCCTACACTGTTCTTCGTGGCAGCGCTTCATCCAGGAGGGCTCATTTTCACAAATATTTAACCAGGAATCTATATAGGGAAACCGGTCAGGGTGTTCGCTACGTACAATCTGATGTACTCGGGATATAATTCTAACATCAAAGGTACCACCAGGGGGCCACGCGCTGACCAGCACCGGCCACTCCCTGTCTCAAAGTATTCCTAATCGGGACGGAGACATCTTTACTCCATAGTCTCTGTCAAATCCCTTCTTGAAATTCTTGATCATACATTTCAGCGGAGTTTGCGTGGACTCCGACCCTCCCATAATGATGTACACAACAACAGACAGTAGGGCCGGGTGGTCGGGCTGCAGGTAAGGGGTCCGTACAGCCCTAGAGAAATAGGTAGACAAACACCGAACGCTTCCTCCTTTTCGTGACCTTGACGCGGTCGCCCGGCCAGGAACTGCGCTACTCAGGAGTCCACACTCACTTGGTCTGTGTTTCAAGACCTCTCATTCATACACACAAACAAACATGCTAGCAACGTTTTCCCAAATTCCCAGGCCTACCTTCCTAACCAACAGCAGCCGGCCTCATGCACTCATGCAAGGCGTCTCGCGTACTCATGCAAGGCGTACTCGGACTTGCCCTGAGAGGTGATCAGGCTCTCGGTACCGTACCAATTTAGTCTCGCGCACTCATGCAAGACGTGTCTCGCGTACTCATGCAAGACGTACCCCAAACTAGCTGACTAGATAGCAACAAAAGTTCTACTCACCGGATCCAGTACCCGCTACAGAACCATGTCTTGGGTTGAATCCTGGACGCCCCTCGGGTTCGGAGGTGTTGGCCAGCCGGAGCCAGTAGCCCACCGAGGCAAGGCGGAACCCTCTCTGATACAAGAGGACCGGTGGCGCCTGAGGTTTCCCCTGCGGTCGGATAGACACAGTCCCAACCAGGCCAAACCTTGAGGCGGTAATACGTGGTATATTCACTTGAATACCATCCACTACACGCACATTCCCGGCCAACGCACCAAGAATATGTAGCAGCGGCGTGCACGCAATGAATAAAAGCAGGAGTCAATTGCAGGTTCCAAGTCAGTTTATTGTGCATAGGCTCAGACAGGAGAGTGTCCAAAAGTGACTGAGCAATGGAGTACAGGAGCAAATTCCTTATATACAATTTTTACAGTTTGATACAGGCAAACTTTCTATTGGTCCCAACGCCCCTTGCACCTGTCCAATCGTGGACCCTCTCTGGGTCTAGTTCCCTGTTCCCCCTTCTCAGGCTATTCTAACAAAGGCATTAGTCTTAGACATTGATACATTTCTACTTCAAGGCCATTTCTAGCTCAGGGAATGCAGGAACCAGGGCCGGACCGCCCATTGAGCAAGAATGTTTTTTGCACAGGGCCTCGCGTTTCAGGGGGCCCCGCGCAAAAAACATTCATCAAGAGTGCCGCCGCGGGGCCCCCCCTGCCCGGCAGAGCCTCCCTGCATCGTAGGCTAGCATTGAATCCCCAAACGCGGGCTTCTTTCAGAGCCGCAAGAGTTTCGGGGATTCAACGCTAGCCTACGATGCAGGGAGGCTCTGCCGGGCAGGGGGGGCCCCGCGGCGGCACTGTTGCTGCTGCCGCGGCAGAAGCAGCTGTTTTTTTTTATTTTTTAATTTGGGATGATAGGGGGGAAGGGGGTTTAGGACTGGTAATGGGCTATGGGGGGGAGGCTTAGACTGGAAGTGGGCTGATGTGGGTGGTTAGGACTGGTAATGGGCTATGGTGGGGGCTGACTGGAAATGGGCTGATGGGGGGGTTAGGACTGGTAATGGGCTATGGGAGGGGTTAGGACTGGTAATGGGCTGATGGGGAGGTTTAGGACTGGTAATGGGTTATGGGGGGGGGGGCTAAGACTGGAAGTGGGCTGATGGGGGAGGGTTAGGACTAGTAATGGGCCATGGGGGGCGGTGCTAAGACTGGAAGTGGGCTGATGGGGGGTTAGGACTGGTAATGGGCTATGGGAGGGGTTAGGACTGGTAATGGGCTGATGGGGGATTAGGACTGGTAATGGGCTATGGGGGGCTAAGACTGGAAATAGGCTGATGGGGGGGCTAGGACTGGAAATAGGGTGATGGGGGGGTTAGGACGTAATGGGCTGATGGGGAGGTTTAGGACTGGTAATGGGTTATGGGGGGATGCTAAGACTGGAAATGGGCTGATGGGGGTTAGGACTGGTAATGGGCTATGGGAGGGGTTAGGACTGGTAATGGGCTGATGGGGGATTAGGACTGGTAATGGGTTATGGGGAGGGGCTAAGACTGGAAGTGGGCTGATGGGGGAGGGTTAGGACTAGTATTGGGCCATGGGGGGATGCTAAGACTGGAAGTGGGCTGATGGGGAGGTTTAGGACTGGTAATGGGTTATGGGGGGAGCTAAGACTGGAAATGGGCTGATGGGGGTTAGGACTGGTAATGGGCTATGGGAGGGGTTAGGACTGGTAATGGGCTGATGGGGGATTAGGACTGGTAATGGGCTATGGGGCTAAGACTGGAAATAGGCTGATGGGGGGGCTAGGCCTGGAAATAGGGTGATGGGGGGGGTTAGGACGTAATGGGCTGATGGGGGGTTAGGACTGGAAATGGGCTGTGGAAGGAGGGCTTGAACTGCAAATAGCTGATGGGGACGGGGGCTTGGAATGAAAATGGGTTGTGAGGGGGAGGGAGCTAGGACTGGAAATGGGTGAGTGGGGGGGGGCTAGGACAGGAAATGGGCTGATGGAGGGGCTAGAATAAGACTGGAAATTGGCTGTTGGGGGGTGCTAAGATTGGAAATGGGCTGTGGTGGGGGTTTGGATTGAAATGGACTCATGAAGGGGCTAGAACTGGAAGTAGGCTCATGGGGGGCTTGGATTGGAAATGGGCTGAGTGGAGGGGAGCTAGGATTTGACATGGGCTGATGGGCTCATGGGGGGCTGGGATTGGAAATGAGCTGATGGAGGGACTCGGATGGGACTGGAAATAGATGGGGGAGCTAGGACTGGAAATAGGCTGATGGTGGGTCTAGGATAGGACCGGAAATAGGCTTATGGGGGGCTAGGACTGGAAATGGGCTGATGTGGGGACTAGAAGGGAGTGGATGCTGGGTGGGACTGGAACTAGAATGGAGCTGATGTTGGGGGAGGATTAGAATGGGATGGAGCTGGGAGAGTGGAATGGAGAGGGAAAAATATTTTGTGTGGGAGGGAAGATATGTCTATCATCAGCATAAAGGAATTATACAAACTTTTCAAAAGCATTTTAAAGCAGTTTCTCAAACTCTGGTTCTCTTCAACACTAGTCTCAGGTGGGGGTTGGGGTCTAGGCCTAGTTTACAGGCCATAGCCTACCACAATGTATCTGTTATTCAGATGTCACAAAAATTTAATATTAAACTTAAAATTAATATTTTAAGATTATGCTGTCCAATTAGATGTTTTTATAGCATCATTCTTGGAGGGGGTACATGTAAATATTTACACATTTGGGGGGTGTGTTTGTGAGGTGGGAGTCAAGGTAGGGTTGCCAACTTTTTCACCGAGAAAAACCCGACACCTGTGGCTCGCCATGCTCCACCCATTCTCCTCCCATAGTCCCACCCCTGCCCCGCCCCGCTCCGTCCCAAGCCCCACCCACAAAAATTACTGAGGATACGTGTAGGCTAACTTCCTTGGTCAGATAATAATTAAACTGGGAACCCCAAAAGCCAAACATGAAATGTACAACACTGGAGAAATAAAACTATAAAGTAATTTCCTCTTGCACTAAACAAAAACGCAAAGATGTTAGCAATACACACTTCCCAGACCAGACATATTCCAGTTAATAAATTCAAAATAAAAAGTATTTTTCTACCTTCTGTTTGGGCATTTTATTTTTCAGTTGCAATTGCTCCAGTCACTTTCTTTTGGTTTCTTCGTGTCTTCTGCGAGCTATCCATTTGTCCTTTCTTCTCTTTTAGATGTTTTCCATTCTCTCTCTATTTCTGCTTTAACATACTGATTGTTTCCCTTTTGCTCTTTCCCCCAATTCTTTCCTTATTCCTTTATCATCCATTTAAATTTCACCCTTCCATTCTCAAGCCCCTCTTACTCTCCCAATACCCGGCCCATCATAGATTTTTCTTCCACACAAAATATCTTTTCCCCTTCCATTCTCATTCCCCATCCATTCTAGTCCTCCCCCAAAATCAGTTCCCTTATAGTTCTAGACCCACCCAGCATCCACTCCCTTCTAGTCCCATTCTCCCATGCCCCACATCAGCCCATTTCCAGTCCTATTGTAGCCCCATCAGCCCATTTCCAGTCCTATTCCAGCTCTTCATCAGCCCATTTCCAGTGCTAGCCCTCACATCACAGGCCATTTCCAGTCCTAGCCCCCCCCCAATCACAGCCCATTTCCAGTCCAAGTCCCCCATCACAGCCTCTTTCTAGCCCTAGCCCCCCCCCCCCACCCCATTGTAGCAGCAGGGCGCAAACAATCCAATAATACCAGGAGTCTGTTCAGAAGGTCCAAATCATTTATTTGTGCACAAGACTCAAGCAGAATCACATTCAAAATGGCTGAGCCCCGGTTTCAAGTAAAACAACAACTTTTATACCTTTCTTTCCCATTCTAGACATAGGCAAACTTTTCATTGGTCCCGGTACCCCTTCTTACACCATCTATTGGTCCCGGTACCGTTACGTAGCTATCCTATGAGGGCCCTTGACTGGGTTCAGCACCTGTTTCCCCCCCTTACAGTCCCAATTACAATGGTCAGTTCTTCGACTTTGATATTTTTCTCCTCCAAGGTCGCTAACCAGCTGGAATATGTGGGAAAGCAGGGCTCTGTAACCTTTCTTACAGCAAGTTAATTAATTTCATAGAAGCTTCACAGTCTTATCAGTACCAATTAAAGCTGTTTTTCTGTCCTTTCTAAGTTTCGTTTCTGCTTAGCTATGCTCAGTTAAGCTTAGTTAGGTTTCAATTCTATGGAGGCAATATTGGGGGGGGGTTTATTCTTCTGGGCCTAACCATGAGCTTCATTTACAGGTCAAGCTACTTGGGCCTGCCTGTTTAGTTCAATCAGCATGGATCATAGGCCTTCGCCTACCACATTCCCCCCTTTGATTAATCTCACCCTAATGCTAATAAGGTGTGAGATCTAAATCACTCAATTACACTGGAGTTGGGTTTTTACCAATGGTACCAGGAGTAGGGTGCCATAAGGCTAAAATCTTAGTAGCAGTTTTACGTTCTACGGTATTTTCAATAACACTATTAATAGAGCGCATACAACATGGGATTATACATGGTAAAAGCAAAAACAAAGCTAGAAATAGCAATATCAACATAGCAAAAGTGGTAAGTCCTCCTAGACCAGAGAAGATGGATGCAAACCAATTGGGTATCTTAAGACCATGCCAGGTCTGTACTGGCACACAAGCTTGCTTTCGCATGTTTTCAGCAATCTCTTCAACCACCTGACCCTTATCATCTATCTTCAAGCAACAATTCGTGAGATTTAGCTTACCACATACTCCTCCTTCAGCTGCCAACAAGTAATCTAGTGCCAAACGATTTTGATATATTGCAGTACGCATTTGTGTGCTTTGTCTAGCTAAAAGTGTAAGGGCTTGACTAGTTTCATTAGTGATGAGTTCAACTACTGCTTGCAAGCGTATAATTCTATTCAACATATAAATTGGGGTACAATATCCCCACATGCCATCTTGCTCCCAAGTGGCAGGTCCATAATAGGCAATGATTCTCTCGGGTGGCCAGTCGTCACCATCCCATTTCTCCCATTTGCCTATCTGCAAGGCTGCTCTCTTTTGCCTCTTTGAGTATACTGGGTAGCCTAATTGTTCTCCGTGTTCTGTGGCAACAGAAAGAAAGAGGGTCGGATAGTCCCTAAGACACACGCAATGAATAAGGAGTCAAGCATATGCTCGGGTTCCACAAATCCAATATAGGCCAGGTGGGGCTTGCCAGACATGAGGTTGGGCAAGGTCAGTCCATAAAGGGGCAAGCTCGGGGAATTTCACCAATGGATTGGTGGGCTCGGATTCATTAACTCCTGACCACCAGGACGTCTGTTTTGTAGTGTCGTTATAAAACCTCTGGCTGAGACAGACCAACTGTCCCACCTGCAAATTGAACTGAGGTCCAGTTCGAGCATAGCACAGACGTCCAACTATCGGGTGTGCCAATACCCATTCACTTGTGGTTTTATGCAATTCAGTGTGATTATAGGCTACTGAGTAATTCAATTCTTGGGCCTCCCAAGGCCACTGATCACCCATTCTAGTTCCACCACAAAAGTAACAATCTGAAAGGTGAAGACTGGAGACCACTGCTCCAGCTAACTCTAGGAACAAATTCTGAGAAGGGTGAGGGATATCAAACTTATTTACATGCATAGTCTCATAAAAAGTATTATGTATATGGTACCTTGATGATCGATGGGCTTGGGTATTTAATCTTATATATATATATCTACAATGGTCCCTGGATCTGATCCAGAGCCTGCGATACGTAGGCCAAACTTATACCCTTGTTTCCATGCGCTGGGATTGATTATGTATAATTCTAACGGATTACAGGCACCTTTCTTACAATTTTCTAAATTCTTCACATATGGTTTCGTTAAGGCAGCCATTCGATTGTCTCTGGTATTTTCTACCATACCAGTTTTCCATGTTGCATAGAAAACACATTCCCACTTTGGGCAATAGTAATCTTCAATTGGGGCTGTACTATATTCGTTGGCTAAAACTCGTTTACCTGTACATGCCCCCCACCCGGTGGTTCCTTCTGGACACATATACTTGTCATCATGAGAATATGCTTTCTCCCAATTGGCACACTTAGAATGACTATCTCTATTTATGGCATCACAAGCATCAAAATATAAAACAGCAGGATCAGTGAGTGGGGGTGTAGCATTAAGTAAAGCTCCATCTGCATCATTCCATCTTATTTCTAAGGTATAGTAAGATGGGTTCTGATGTGGGTTAGAACAAACTTTAGTATTACCCTTGGTACAAACGTTCAGTTCAGTGGTGTTATAAATACACCGGCTTACTGTACCAGTACAGGTATAGTAAGAATGATAAAGCAAAGTCTGAGTCACTTTCATCCCAGTCCGGGTAGAGGTAATGCAAGCAGTGCATGGGGGTAAAGCAAAGATAAGTTTAAAGTTCCCCATGTAGGCAACCAGAACAAAATAAAAATAAAGATACATGTTGATTGTAGTCCTTCTGAATCTCCGCTGGAAAATCTTGACCTCGATGTCCACTGGTTCTCGACACAAAAGCTGACCCGTTTGCTAATGAAGCAATTCAACGGGTGTCAATGTTGATTGAAGATCCTCAAGTTGTCCGTTGTAGCCAACCTACCAATCGTAGCTGGCCTGCATAGAGTCCGTAAATGCAAAACTATGCCTGAAATCACAAGAGAGCAAGTTTCACTGTGTTGGACACAGTAATCCTCTTCGAAAGACTGTAACTAGTGGAACACCGTAGTTCATGAGTGTCCCAAAGGAGTTCTTAGGTTGCTGGTTGCCGCCGCAGGGTGAGACGCAAAGGAATGTCAGGATGCTGCACTGCTGTCCACTGGTCTGGATCTGGGATTGCTGCCGGCTTGACTCTGCTATGATGAATCCAAGAATCGATTTCTGCTACCTTTACTGCAGTTGGTGTAGACAGGATGACGGTGTATGGTCCCTTCCAATGAGGTTCCAGCGGTGTCTTCTTCCAATCTTTGATCCACACCGAGGTACCAGGCTTGTAGGGATGCAGGGGTTCCGTCAAGTTGATAGGCAACTGGTCCTGTATCCACGCATGAAGAGTCTGCAGAACAGAACTAAGAGCTAGAAGTTCTTGTCTGGTTATTTCTGAACCAATCTGTGGCAAACTACCTTTCACGCCCTGCACTATCGGTGGGGGTTTGCCATACAAAACTTCAAAAGGAGAAAATCCTGATGACTTCACAGGCGCTGAGCGTATTCTGAGTAAAGCTATTGGGAGAACCTGGGGCCACTTTAGGTGGGTCTCCTGACATAGCTTGGACATCTGAAATTTCAAAGTTCTATTCATTCGCTCAACTTTCCCTGAACTTTGGGGTCTGTATGCAGTGTGTAACTTCCATTGTATCTGTAGGGCACCTGCTAACTGCTGGGTAATCTGAGATACAAATGAGGGCCCATTGTCTGACCCAATTACTGCTGGAATTCCGAATCTGGGGATAATTTCTCTTAACAAAACCTTGGTAACTTCTCGGGCTTTTTCAGTCCTGGTGGGGAAGGCCTCCACCCACCCAGAGAAGGTACAAACTAAAACTAACAAGTAACGATATCCATTGGCTTTTGGCATTTCAGTAAAGTCTACTTGTAGGTGGTGCATGGGGGTTACACCTCCTGACTGAACTTGGGGTGGTGGCGTGGGACCCTGTTTAGCATTGTTCTTGGCACAAATCAGACACTGGCGGGCTACTGAGGCTGACAAGGCTCCCAACAGGGCAATGCAAAAATATGGTTTAAGTGCTTTCTCCATAGCACTTTTCCCGTAATGTGTGGCTTGATGAAAGGCCTTGACGAAGGCTGGTCCCAAGGATTCAGGGACCACTATCCGTCCTGGGGGTTGACTGCCCTCTGGTGGTGGCAGCTCAATCCACCCATCTTTTAGTACTACTCCCTTTTCCTTATCACAGTAATAGTCCAATTCATTGGTGGTATATCGTGGTGTCCATAAATTAAGGGGTACAGGAAACAATACTGCTTGTACTGGTACGGCTTGCGATGAAATTTGGCCTGTCATGGCTGCTTTTCATGCTGAAGCATCAGCAAATCTGTTTCCTTGGGCAACTTCTCCTTTTCCTGCTTGGTGTCCGACAGTGCATGACAGCAACACGTGTAAGGGCCCATACTGCATCTAGTAACATCAATATTTCTGGGCCGTATTTAATTGATTTGCCTCCCGAGGTGATGAGCCCTCGTTCTTTGTAGAGAGCTCCATGGGCATGCAAAGTGGTGAAGGCATATTTTGAGTCCGTATATACACATTCAACTGAAGTCCAGCACCCAATACTAGTGCCCTGGTGAGTGCTATCAATTCTGCTTTCTGGGCTGATGTGCCTGATGCAAGAGCTGATGATTCAATGACTTTCACCCGGGTGACCACTGCGTACCCGGCACAGCGTCGTCCATTAATGAGGCTGCTTCCATCCACGAAATAGGTCTGGTCAGGATTCTCTAGGGGCACATCAGTCAGATCAGGTCGACTTGAAAATACAGTATCCATGACTTCTATACAGTCATGCTCTGGAGGGTCTCTGCTGACTGGTATCAATGTGGCTGGGTTCAAGGCATGGCTCACTTCCAGTTGTATTTGCGGATTTTCACATAGCATACTTTGGTATTTCAGCATCTGAGAATTGGTGAGCCAATGATTTGCTTTTTGTTCCATGAGTGCAAGTACTGCATGTGGTACTGTGACGCGTAGATTCTGTCCTAAGGTGAGTTTGTCTGCTTCACTCACTAATAACGCTGTGGCTGCAACAGCTCTCAAACATGGTGGCCATCCTTTGGCTACAGTGTCCAATTGTTTCGATAGGTATGCTACAGGTCGCTCCCAATGTCCTAATTTCTGAGTCAACATGCCTAGAGCGTTCCCTTGCATTTCATGTACAAAGAGATGGAAAGGCTTTTGGACATCTGGTAATCCAAGTGCTGGTGATGACATCAATGCTTCCTTCAAGGTTTTGAAAGCGGCATCTTGCTCAGGTCCCCACTCTAGGGGCGACTTTTCTTCTCCTTTGGTGGCTTCATATAGTGGTTTAGCAATCTGTGCAAAGTTGGGTATCCATATTCGGCAGTATCCTGCTGCTCCCAGAAAGGCTCTGACTTGCTTTCTGGTAGTTGGGGTTTGGATACTACACACGGCCTCTTTTCTCTCTCGTCCTAATTGTCGGCTTCTTTTGGTCAAGCGAAAGCCCAAATATTTCACTTCTTCTTGGCATAGCTGTGCTTTGGCTCTGGAAACTTTGTATCCAGCTTCATCCAGTAGTTGTAAGAGGTCATTAGTGGCTTGCACACATTCACTTTCTGATGTGGCAGCTACCAGTAGGTCATCCACATATTGGAGAAGTACTCTTTTCCCAGGAGCTACAGGGTAGCTTGAAAGATCTTGGTTTAGTGCAGCACTAAAAATGGTGGGCGAGTTCTTGAATCCTTGAGGTAATCGTGTCCAAGTGAGTTGGCCCCGTCTTCCTGAGACAGGGTCCTGCCATTCAAAAGCAAACAGCAACTGGCTAATTGGGGCTAATCTTATGCAAAAGAATGCATCCTTCAAATCCAAAACAGTAAAGTGGGTAGCTTCAGCAGGAATCAGTCCTAGGAGTGTATAGGGATTTGGCACAACTGGATATATAGTTTCAACTGCTTCATTCACTCTCCTTAGGTCTTGCACTGGGCGGTAGTCACCTGTCCCAGGCTTCTTCACTGGCAAGAGAGGAGTGTTCCATGGTGACTGACATACTTTAAGTAGGCCATACTCCAGTAGTCTTAACAAGTGGCGGTGAATGCCTTCAATCGCTGCTCTTGGGAGTGGGTATTGTTTGACATGTACTGGTTCTGCACTAGGCTTGAGGTTCACAATTACTGGAGCTATATGTTTGGCTAGGCCTGGTGGATTGCCCTCTGCCCATACTCCAGGAGGGGCTACAATGTTTTCTATCACATTAAGTTCAGTGTCATGAGTTGGCTCGGTGCTATAAAATATCTCCATTCTTCTTCTCGGGGAACAGTAAGCACCATCAGTCCTGCAAGTTTTGAATTCACTGTCATTTGCATTTCTCCTTTCTCAGTAAAAGATATTTGGGCCTGTAGTTTGGCTAGCATATCTCGTCCCAGTAGTGGCACTTGGCACTCAGGCATGTAAAGGAATTGGTGCGTTATTTGCTGTCCTCCTAAATTACATATGCGGTTTTGAAGGAAAGACTTAGTGGCTTTGGCACCAGTTGCTCCCACAATGGTGACTGCTCTTGTAGACAAAGGAGCTATTTGCTTATCTACTACAGAATGTTCTGCTCCAGTATCAACCATAAAGTCCATGAATTGGTCTCCTATCTGTATACTGACCATAGGCTCCTGGAGACCTAAAGCGAATTCGGAGCCCGGTCTGTCCTAATCTGCTTCATCTTGGTCATAGGCCGTTGCGGCTGCAACTCCCTCTATGGCCTCCGCTCTTTCACGTTGAAAATGTACTCGATTGGTTCCTCTGCGGTTCTGGGGTCGGCCTCTTTCTCTCTCTCTCCAAGGGGCGTTTTCCCCTTCATCCTGGGAGGCGTCTTCGAGTTGCAGGCATACATTTCTCCAATGTCCTTCTTCCTTGCAATAAGCGCATTGATTCGCGCCTAGTGTGGGCCGGCTGTCTCCTCGGCCCCGCCCTCTTCCTCGGCTCCTTCGACTAGGGATACCTCCCCTTCTCTGTTCAACTATGGCCGCAGCCAAAAAATCAGCTTTCTTCTTCATCTTTCGATCACTTTCTTTCATTATCATGATTCACAAACACTTTATGAGCGACTTCCAGTAACTGAGTTGCATTCATGCCCGCAAACCCTTCTAATTTCTGTAGTTTACGTCTAATGTCTGGTTGTGACTGGCTTACAAAAGCAGCATTCACCATGCATAGGCTTCCTGGTGCATCTGTGTCATAGGGAGTATACATCCTGTATGCTTCAGATAATCTTTCATAGAATACTGCTGAGCTTTCATCTATGCTCTGAATAACTTCGGTTAACTTAGAAAGATTCATGGCTTTCTGACCCCCCTTTCGCAGACCTTGCATAAGGCCTTGGCGAAACCGTGATAGAGCTCTGGATCCTCTATCGGTATTCGGATCCCACTCGGGGTCCTCATTAGGGAATTCTCTCTTGGCTGCCTCACGATTGTCTATTCCTGCTCCTTCTCCTCCCTCAGCCAGGGGATTATCTGCTAGCCAATCGATAGCTGCTCGCTTAATTTGTGTCCGCTCCTCAATAGTAAATAAAGTAGACAGGAGCTGACGGCAATCTGACCAAGTGGGTTGATGGGTCTGCATAATGGTATTCATTAATTCTGTTAACTCTTGGGGCTTGTCAGTGTAGGAAGCATAATGCAATTTCCAATTTAGCAAATCAGTAGTGGAGAATGGCACATATACTAAACTTATGGGTCCCGCTACTATCTGGTCATCCTCATTTTTCACGGGCATTCCCGGGACCTGCCGCAGTGGCATCATTTTCTTGACAGGAGCTTTCTGTGTCTTAATAGGGACTTTCTTGGCAGGGGCTTTCTGTCTCACAGTGCGCTTAGTCTGGGACGCCTCGCTTGTAACAGATGAGCTTGTACTGATAGTTGATTTTACACTGTCAGTCTCGCCCTGAGAAGACACTTCCTCTTCTTCTAGCTCTGACTCGACTTTGTCCTCTCTCTCGGGTGGATCGTTATCCTCGTCAAGAGGTGGATCCTCTATCTGATCTTCTGGTGGTGGGTCGGGGGATGGGTCTCGCTGTTCTCGGGGCACTGCCGCAGGACGCGATGGTACCTTCACTGGGCACTGGGCTCGGGGCTCTCTAATTACAACTCCTGGGGACTCAGGGTCAACAAGAACAGGTTTCTGAATAGGTTCCTTAACTGTCCCTGTCTTCTGTGTCTGGTCTGTTAATGCTAACATTATTCTGCACTGTTCTTCATAACAGCGCCGTGCCCAAGGGGGTGGGTTCTCACAAATACTTAACCAGGAATCTATATAAGGATACTGGTCGGGGTGCGCTACTCGCACCTTCTGGTGAACTGACTGAATAATTCCTATAGTGAAGGTTCCCTCTCGGGGCCACATAGGATCTAATGCAGGCCACTCCCTAGTACACAAAACTTGCAATCGTGTCGCAGTCATTTTTATTCCATAATCTCCTGAATATCCTTTATTAAAATACTTGATCATACATTCTAACGGAGTGTGCCTGGTAGACCCCGCCCCTCCCATATCGATGTGTGCGCGCAACAACAAACAGAAGGGAAAAGGAGGGCGGACCGTGGGTGAGGGGTCCTCACGGCCCTAGAAACATTCAAGGGAAACAAACAACAAGACAAGACGACGGTCGCTTCCTCCTTTTTACGACCTGAACGCGGTCGCCCGGTCAGGAAATGCGTTACTCAGGAGTCCGCCTTCACTTGGTCCGTGCTGCCAGACCTCTCACTCACACTTCATTCACACAATCATGCTAGCAACGTATCCCAAAATAGCCCAATCCTGTCTCTTCTGACTAGGCTATAACAAGTTCAAAATCAAAGTCAAAATCAAGAAGACGATAGTTTCACCCCGCGAATACACTATGCAAGGTTAATCGGACCGTCTTGAGAGGTGATCAAGCTCTCTTACCAAGTTACAAGTTCCAAGTTTCAAACAGCAGTTCTGCTCTGACTCATCTGTCTAGACATATCAAAAACTATACTCACCGGATCCAGTTCCCGTTCCCAAGCAAGCGCATGAGTTGGACCTCGGACTCCCCTCACGGGTTCGAGGTGTTGGTTCCGTCTGGGTCCAGCACCCGCCGAGGCCTGGCCCAACTCCCTCCGATGCAACTGGACCGGTGGCGCCTGGGAGCCGAGCCCACGTCGGGAGGGCACGATCCCGGCAGGACCAAATCTGTAGAGGCGGATAGTCGTGGTATATTGTCCCGCATACCCCCTACTAACCACGCATTCCCGGCCAACGCACCAAGAATATGTAGCAGCAGGGCGCAAACAATCCAATAATACCAGGAGTCTGTTCAGAAGGTCCAAATCATTTATTTGTGCACAAGACTCAAGCAGAATCACATTCAAAATGGCTGAGCCCCGGTTTCAAGTAAAACAACAACTTTTATACCTTTCTTTCCCATTCTAGACATAGGCAAACTTTTCATTGGTCCCGGTACCCCTTCTTACACCATCTATTGGTCCCGGTACCGTTACGTAGCTATCCAATGAGGGCCCTTGACTGGGCTCAGCACCTGTTTCCCCCCTTACAGTCTCAATTACAATGGTCAGTTCTTCGACTTTGATACTTTTCTCCTCCAAGGTCGCTAACCAGCTGGAATATGTGGGAAAGCAGGGCACTGTAACCTTTCTTACAGCAAGTTAATTAATTTCATAGAAGCTTCACACAGTCTTATCAGTACCAATTAAAGCTGTTTTTCTGTCCTTTCTAAGTTTCGTTTCTGCTTAGCTATGCTCAGTTAGGTTTCAATTCTATGGAGGCAATATTGGGGGGGGGGGGGGGTTCATTCTTCTGGGCCTAACCATGAGCTTCATTTACAGGTCAAGCTACTTGGGCCTGCCTGTTTAGTTCAATCAGCATGGATCATAGGCCTTCGCCTACCACACCATCACAGCCCATTTGCAGTCCTAGTCCCCCCCGCACCATCACAGCCCATTTGCAGTCCTAGCCCCCCTAATCACAGCCTATTTCCAGTCCAAGTTCCCCCTCCCTCCACCATAGCCCATTTCCAGTCCAGGTCCCCCCCCCCCCATCACAACAACATTTCCAGTCCAAGTCCCCCCCATAGCCCTTTTCCAGTCCAAGTTCCCCTCCTCACAGCCCATTTCCAGTCCAGGTCCCCCCCCCCCATCACAGCAACATTTCCAGTCCAAGTCCCCCCCCAGTTCCCCCCCCTCATAGCCCATTTCCAGTCCAGGTCCCCCCCCCCCACCCATCACAGCAACATTTCCAGTCAAAGTCCCCCCCCATAGCCATTTTCCAGTCCAGGTCCCCCCCCCCCATAGCCCTTTTACAGTCCACGTTCCCCCCCCCCCATTGCCCTTTTCCAGTCCCGGTCTCCCCCCCCCCCAGCCCATTTGTAGTCCTAGCCCCCCCCCCCCATTACAGCCCTTGCAGTCCTTGGCCTCTCCCCCCCCCCGACCAGCACCGCAGCTGTCTGAGGGGCTTCAGAGGGAGCCGGAGAAGCCCGCGCGAGGCCCTGGCTCCCTCTGTACAACTGCCAGCGTGAAGATCCTTTTCCTTCACGCTGGCGGTTGTTTCTGTGAAGCCGCGAATGCTGGGAAAGGTTAAAGGGCATTGGAAAAGGATCTTCACGCTGACAGTTGTACAAAGGGAGCCAGGGCCTCGCGCGGGCTTCCCCGGCTCCCTCTGAAGCCTTCCGGTGTGCGGGCTGTTTTGTTTTTTTTTTAACTCCGCGGACTTCTTCGGATCGGAAGAAAAGCCGTTTTTTTGCTCTGGCTGCTTCCGATCATGCGGCCAGAGCAAAAAAACGGCTTTTCAAGAGCCGGTTTTACCTCTGCGCCGGCAGCCGGCCTGGCCATGGAAAAACCGGCCAGGCCGGCTGAAAACCGGCCGGTTGGCAACCCTAAGTGAAGGACTACCGCAGAGACACATGTGTTCTGAGCTGATTGTATTAAAAAGCTGAAAGAAACTGTAGATAACAAAATGGTTCCTTCCAGCAATTCTATGAGCTCTAGCTTGCAGCAATAACTATAGAGACACCTTCAGGTCAATATTTATAAAACACTTAGGGGAATGTTTATCGGAGATGTGCAGTTGTTTCAAATGACAAGGGAAATATCAACAATTTTTCTTCAGAGATGACACTGATATTCGGTTTCCTCATATCCCTCCCTCAATTCTCATGTAGTCTTGATGGATTTCTTTCATTAATTCACCCTTATGGATTTGAGTATTACCAGTGGTGAGGAGCAATGTACACTTTAGTATGCCAATAGCCACAACAACATCAATGACACCCACCCAGCATAAAGAAGGTGTGAACTGTCTCTAATTTCCTGCTGTTACCTGTTGGTTCCTGCAAGGAAGCAGCCTGATTTATCCAGCTCTGATGAATCAGGCTGATTATTTGCAGGAACCAATAATGGCTGTGTTTATTTTGGATTCTGCCACCTCTGCCTTCCCACTGCTTTTTTTGCCTCTGTAGGAAGGCAGTGTCAGGCGAGACGTGGCAAAATCGAAAATAAACACAGCCACTATTGGTTCCTGCAAGGAATCAGCCTGATTCATCCGACTCTGATGAATCAGGCTGATTACCTGCAGGAACCAATAGCTTTGGATTTTGCAGCCTCTGGCCTGCCTCTGCCTTCCTGCCACTTTTTTTTCTCACTCAAGAAGGCTTGAGCAAAATAAAAAGTGGCAGGAAGGCAGTGGCAGGCCAAAGGCGGCAAAATCTAAAATAAACACAGAGCCAGAGTGCTGCTGCCTTTGGAGTGCTGCCCCCTCGAAACTGCCACCTGAGGCAACTGCCTGAGGTAACCTAATGGTAGAGGCACCCCTGTCTGTATGTGTGAGGAGAAGGGGTTGGTGAGGAAGTGAGGTTGTAGTGTGGTAGGCTATGGCCTAGTATGGTCCACCACTATGAAAGCCCTGTAAGTTAGGCCTGGATCCTAACTCCTATTATAACTAGAAAAGAACCAAAAAATCTGTGGAAAATGAAAAAGCTGTTTTAAACTGCTTAATAAGGAGTTTTTATGAATCCATAAGTCTATTATTCTCTTGTGTGTGAAAGAACAGAAATGTTTCAAAAGATGCATTCCTGGAGCCGAAGTTAACCTTGCAGTAGAAAAGTTACTAAGTTAAGACTATACCATTGTTCAAGCAATCCTAAAGGAGGGGGCCAGTTGCTAGGCTCCGGAGGGATTTCTAATTGGACAGATGCAGGGAATGTAAGACCAATGAGAAGTTTGCACGTATCAAGTTAGAACCAATAGAAAGCTTTCATGTATCAAACTGGAAAAGAGGTATAAATGGTTATGTCTCTGTATAAACTTTCGCTCAGTTACTTTTACAGCTTTGACTGACTGAGCCATGTGCACATTAAACTGGCTTGGACCCTGTAAATTGACTCCTGGATTTATTCATTGACTGCAGTTTGCTACAACATATTCTTGGTGCATTGGCCGGGAAGTGCGAGTGGTAAATGGTATTCAAGTGAATAATCCACGTAATTCGCCTTGAGGTTTGGTCCGGTTGGAACCATGTCTGTCCGACTGCAGGGGAACTTCTCAGGTGCCGCTGATCACTTTGTATCGGAGAGGGTTCTGCCTGCCTCGGCGGGCCATCGGGTCCAGCTGGCTAACACCTCCGACCCGGGGGAGTCCAGGGTCCAACCCACGAACTGGTTTGGTATCAGGAACTGGATCCGGTGAGTAGATATTTTCTTGTTTAAAAGTCAGTGCAGCCTGGGGAAACAGTCTTGCATGAGTATGCGCAGGACTACTTTGGTATATTTGGTATAGACTAACTGGGAAGAATCTCGCATAAGTATGGGCGAGACAAAGGAGCCTGATCACCTCCTATAAGGGCGGTCCTAGTAAGCTCTGCGTAGGGAAAGCGGAAGCTGAAACTATCGACCCTTCTTGTTTGTTTGGAATAGTCAGTTAGTCAGAAAACCTGGGCACTTGAAATATTGAAAAATGATTTCTTGTTAAAATATGATTGCTTGTGTGAGCAAGCAGAAGGGTTGTGGCTTTCACACAGCCTGCAAAAGGAATGTCTTGAGAGACAGTCAGAGAGACAGCCAGAGAGAGAGGCTGCCAAGGGATTTCTTCTGGGGATGGAGGCATTGCCGAGAAGAATCTCCCGATTGAGAAGTCTCTTGTTTGTTTAAAATAAAGGATTCATTCTAGGAGTGATGTCTAAATTGTTATGAATGGGAAGATCTTCCATGTTTTAACGACACAAAACAAAATTGAATTGCTTGCCATGTTAAGTCCAGTAAGTTTTGGAAGAACGTAAATGATAACTGCAGTGATTCAGGAGTTCCTTTGTTTTTGAAGTGTATCAGTGCTGCCTTTTCCTTTCTGGAAGTGTCTGGTTTAGCTCTGCATAACACTTGCACAATTTATGTTTTTTAATTAGTCTTTATGGTCCCTGAAACTGCCCTGCCTAGAGTTCATTCCTGAAGCTGATCGAAAATTAAGGGAACTTCTTGTCTGTACAATTTGTGCTTATTTTAGGAAAATTGTACCTGTTTTATTCAATATGTTTTAATAGTGATGTTCCTTCTGCTATGGTCATGTATTATATATCATTTAATAGGAATTTTTAGTCAGAATTTTGAATCCCGATAGTTTTGGGCTTAGCCTGGAAAGGGTTAAGTTCTTATTAATCCCTTTTGAGCTCCTCAGCTGTTCTTGATTATATTTTATTTATTTATTTATTTATTTAGACAGTTTTGTATACCACCTTATCCTTCAATCAAAGCGGTCACAACACAATTGGGGGATACATTTAACACACGGGGATATGAGACACATACACTAATACTTACAGGGAACATGGGCAATGGAGGGTTAAGTGACTTGCCCAAGACCACAAGGAGCATCTGTGGGACTAGAAACCCCAGTCCTTCCGGCCCAAGGTTGCTGTCCTCTAGTGGGATTTGAACCCCCAACCTTCCGGCCTGAAGTACCTTGCCCCAACCACTAGGCTACTCCTCCCACAATATATCTCAGCCCTGCTTTGGTGTTACGGCATGTTACCTTAAAATAAATACTTTATTCTGATCAGATAGGCAGATTTTATGGTCCAAACAGAAATAATAGAGAAATTCAGGAAACTGCTTTTGTTTTCCCTTTGTCCTACGAAGTAGAGGTTAAGAACCATTCCGAGCCAGTAGTACCAGATCGTGACTTGAAAGTGATTTAAATCCTGAGTGAATAAGGAGTTCATCGTGCTTGAATTCTAGTTCCTGATATACTGCGGCAAGCACCTCATAGAAGACATACTCATTGTTAATAAAAATAAAATAGGAAAAAAAATGTATATGTATTCTAGATATCCACCCACTTTATGGAAAAAGTATTTGGAATGTCTTTTGAATATCTGCTTCCTAAAACTATAAGATTTAAAGTAATTTCTTTTGCAGAGACATGCTGATTATGGCTGGCAGTTAGTTTTCATGCCAAGTAATTTTATTCCAGCCATACGTAACAGATATGTGGCCATCATGTTAGGAGCTATAGTGCTTTCTGTTGGGATTGTTGTTATAACATGTTGCAAAATAATAGTTTTATATTTTAAGGACTTTATCTAAATTGTTCTTATTTAGAATGAGCACACACATCTATTATGCTTAGTGCACAGGGAAATGCAGCCCGCCCCTCTGTCTGTAGCCAAGCACATGTGGGGGAGGAGGCCAATTTTGTTGAATTTTAGCAAGGACTTTGCTGAAGACTACAGACATAAGCTGTCTCTGTCCCTATTAGAAATGCTCTGTGAAAGGGGGGTGGCTAGTGTTAGTTACTTCATGGCCCCGTAGTTTCCCGTGTTTATTAGATTGTACAGAGAATGTTCCCTGATCACTTCCCCTACATAGGATTCCTGATTAATTCTTTAAAAAAAAAAAAAAAAAAGCCCCGGCACAGTTTAAAGTACTCAGAGTAGGCCACAGTCTACCGATGACACTACAAGCAGGGACTGAAAGCTGCATTATGCCTCCTACGCTGAGAAATCATAGGATTTGATTGAACTAATGAACAGTATTATGCAGACCCAATCCAAATAGTGCAGGCAGCCCTCACTATATACCCCATGCAATCCAGGAACCTAGGAGAATTTTCATTTTTGTCAGTCAGTCCCAGAGAGATATAAAACTGAAATTGCAGAAACTGGATGGATTTACGGGCATGAATACAGTATAGATGGAAGTTGTTCAGAAAGTTTGTGAATTGTGGAAATAAATGTGACAGAGAAAGTAAATGTAAGATAAGGAAGAGAACAGATCTTCTTGCTGATACTTTAGTTGAATGATGTGGAGGAGGTTTTCCTAATCGAAGGAGCAGAGGAAGTGAAAGGGGTCGTGAAAATGATCGGCTCCACTGGGTGCGAGTCAGTGCGCCCATTGCAGAGAAGAAGGACATTAGAGAAGTGAATGCCCGTATCTTGACCACCCCCAGGAGGGGAGGAGGGAGTACTTGATTTTAGAAAAAAAATAAAAAATAAACAGAGCACAGTGTTCCAGCAAGAGAGGGAAGCAGCTATAGAGTGAGTGGCAGCCGAAGAGGGCTACAGCATGGATGAAGACTAGGCCAGACCGGACTCCAAGTTTTCCTGGGTCCCCAGGAGCCTATGGTCAGTCTGAAAATAGGGGACCAATATATGGACTTTATGGGGGATACAGGAGCAGAATACTAAAGCCAGTAGCCCCTTTGTTTTCTTGATGCATCACCATTGTCAGAGCTACTGGGGCTAAGGCCACAAAGCCTCTCCTGCAGAACCGCATGTGTGAACTAGGGGGACAGAAAATAATGCACCAGTTCCTGTATATGCCTGAGTGCCCTATTCCACTTTTGGGCCGAGATCTGCATGCAAAGCTCCAGGCACAGATATCCTTTGCTGAAGGGGGGAGAAATGCAAATGACTGTGAACCCAAAGCCTGCTGGATTGATGGTGCTGACTGTTTCCCGAGAAGAAGAGTAGCGGTTCTATAGCACACCTCCAGTCAAGTCAACAAGTTCCTGTATACCCGCCAACCTCATAGCCCCACCTGAAGTATGGGCAGAAGATAATCCACCTGGCCTAGTGAAGAACATAGCCCCTGTCATTGTCACCCTCAAGCTGGGAGTGGAACCAGTGCATGTGAAACAGTATCCTTTCCCTCGACCAGCCATTGAAAGAATCCACTGCCATTTGATGAAACTGCTGAAGTATGGACTTCTCAAGGAATGTCAGTCACCTTGGAACACCCCCCCTTCTCCCAGTCAAGAAACCTGGGACAGGGAATTACCGCCCAGTACAAGATCTGAGGCGAGTGAATGATGCAGCTGAAACTATACACCCAGTGGTACCAAAATCCTTATATTCTCTTGGGACTGATCCCCGCTGAGGCTGCTCACTTTACCGTTCTGGACCAGAAAGATGCCTTTTTCTGTGTGCGCCTAACCCCCACCAGTCAACCTTTGTTTGTTTTTGAATGACAAGACAACACAACAGGAAGGTGGGGCCAACTCACCTGGACTAGATTACTTCAAGGATTCAAGAATTCACCTACTCTCTTCAGTGCCATTTTAAATCAAGATCTTTCCAGCTACAATGTGAACCCAGGAGAAAGGGTTCTCCTCCAGTATGTGGACAACTTGCTTATAGCCACCAACTTAGAAAGTGAATGTCTACAAGCCACCAGTGAACATTTGCACCTTTTTAATGAGGCTGGATACAAAGTCTCAAGAGCCAAGGCACAATTATGTCAAACAAGTTAAAAACCTAGGATTCCAGTTGTCCAGCAGAATTAGATGCCTGGGACCAGAACGCAAAGAAGCTGTATGCAGTATTCCTACTCCAACCATCAGGAGGCAAGTGAGAGCCTTCTTGGGTGCCGCAGAGTACTATCGTATATGGATCCCCAATTTTGCGCTGCTAGCAAAACCATTGTATCAAGCTACCAAAGGAATGGAAAAGTCTCCATTGGAATAGGGACTTGAACAGGATGCAGCCTTTTGATCTTTGAAAACCGCTCTGATGTTATCACCAGCTCTGGGTCTACCAGATGTCCAGAAAACCTTTCAATCTCTATGTTCATGAGTCACAAGGAAATGTTCTAGGAGTGTTGACTCAATCTCATTGGATCTTGGCAACGACCAGTAGCCTATTTGTCAAAACAATTGGATGTAATTGCAAAAGACTGGCCCCTTGTTTGAGAGCTGTTTCAGCTACAGCCCTCCTAGTGAGCAATCTTCAAGTTACTGTACCACACTCTGTTCTAACCATTATGAAACAAAAAGGAAACTTCTAGCTAATTCACGTATGCTGTGTGAAAACCCCCAGATACAATTGAAGGTCAGTCAAGCTCTGAATCCTGCTACGTTGTTACCAGTTGGTCTTGAACTCCCTGATCATGACTGTTTAGAAACTATGGACACTATATTCTCAAGTCACCCTGATTCGACTGATGTTCCTTTGAAGAACCCTGGATGGACTTTCTTTGTAGATGGAAGCAGTCTTGTCATCATCAATGGACATTGTTGTGCCAGATATGCAGTAGTGACCCTTGATCTGGTAGTTGAGTCCTCAGCCCTGGCCCCAGGAACTTCAGCACAGAAAGCTGAACTGATAGCTCTTACTAGAGCACTGACAATAGGAAAAGGGGCTCTGTCTAAATGTGTACCCAGATTCCAAGTATACCCTTACAACCTTGCATGCACATGGGGCCCTGTATAAAGAATGATGGAGGATAACCTCAGGAAGCAAGTCCATTAAGTATGGCCCGAGATATTGATATTATCAGATGCATACTGCCTACAGATTTCAGAATTTAGAAAAAAAAAAAAAAAGGTAGAATGTATGAATATGTAGCAACAGAGCGCAGACAAACCAATGATACCAGGAGTCTGTTCAGAAGGTCCAAATCATTTATTTGTGCACAAGTCTCAAGCAGAATCAAATTCAAAATGGCTGAGCAATGGTTTCTAGCAAGACAACAACTTTTATAGACTTCTTCTCTTTTCTAGGTATAGGAAAACATTTCATTGGTCCCGGTAACCTCCCGTACCCCTTCTATTGGTCCCGGTATTGATAAGGCTATCCAATTATGTCTTTTGACTGGGCTTAGCACCTGCTCACCCCCCTTCTAGTCCCAATTACAATGGTCAGTTCACCAACTTAGTTACTTTTCTCCTCCAAGGCCATTTAACTAGTTAGCACATGTGGGGAAGCAGGGCACTGTAACCTTTCTGTCAGCAGTTTTAATTAAATTCTTTGCAGCTGTACTTTCTTATCAGTGGTATTTAAACTTATTTTTCTATATTTTCTGAGTTTCAATTCTACTCAGCTAAGCTTCATTTGTACAATAGCAGCATATTGTGGGATGTGAAATTCCTATGGGCCTCTCCACAGGCTTCATTTACAGGTCAAGCTTGTTAGGCCTGTCTGTTCATTTCAGGCACCATGGATCATAGGCCTTCGCCTACCACATTCCCCCCTTTGATTAATCTCACCCTATTACTTAATAAGATGTGAGAGTTAAATCATTGAATTGGATCATACCATGGTCGGAGGATCCCGACTATATGCAGGAGGACTAGGATGCCATAAGGCCATGATTTTAGTTGTGGTCTTCCGCTCAACTGCATTCTCAATAACAGTGTTGATAGAACGCATACAACAGGGAATTATGCAATCCATGCCAAGTCTGTACTGGCACATAAGCTTGTTTTCGCATATTTTCAGCAATTTCTTCAACTACTTGACCTTTATCATCGATCTTCAAACAACAATTGGTTAAATTCAATTTTCCGCATACTCCTCCTTCAGCTGCTAATAGATAGTCTAGTGCTAAACGATTCTGATATATGGCAGTGCGCATCTGTGTGCTCTGTCTGGCTAAAAGTGTGAGTGCTTGGCTAGTCTCATTGGTTATTAATTCAACTACTGCTTGTAAGCGGATAATTTGATTAATCATATATACAGGGGTTCGATAACCCCACATACCATCATCATTCCAAGTGGCAGGCCCATAGTAATCAATGATTCTTTCTGGTGGCCAATCACCCTTCCATTTCTCCCACTTGCCTATCTGTAAGGGTGCTCTCTTTTGTCTTAGTGCTCTTTTGTCTCGGTGAGTAGTGTACACTGGGTATCCTAATTGTTCTCCATGTTCTGCGGGCAAGAGAAAGAAAGAAGGTCTGATGGTCCCCAAGACGCACGCCCCTCCCCAGTGTATAGGGAGTCTGGCATATGCTCGAGTTCCGCAGATCCAATATAGGCCAGGTGGGGCTTGCCAGGCATGAGGTTTGGCAAGATTATTCCATAAATCAGCAAGCTCAGGGAATTTTGATAATGGATTAGGGGGTTCAGGTTCTTTGGCCCCTGACCACCAGGTCGTCTTTTTCGTGGTGTCATTATAAAACTTTTGGCTGAGACAGACCAGCTGTCCCACCGGTAGATTGAATTGAGGTCCAGTTCTGGCATAGCAGAGACGTCCAACTATTGGGTGTGCTAATACCCATTCACTGGTAGTCTTATGTAATTCAGTATGATTGTAAGTCATGGAATAATTCAACTCTTGGGCTTCCCATGGCCACTGGTCACCCATTTGTGTCCCACCACAAAAGTAACAGTCTGAGATATGGAGACTGGATACTACTGCTCCAGCTAATTCTAAGAATAAATTCTGGGAGGGATGGGGAATATCAAACTTATTCTCATGCATGGTTTCATAGAAAGTGTTATGGATATGGTACCTGGATGATCTATGGGCTTGGGTATTTAATCTTATATATACTATGGTTCCTGGATCTGATCCAGATCCCGCAATTCGTAGGCCAAATTTATACCCTTGCTTCCATGCGCTGGGGTTTCGTATAAACAACTCTAATGGATTACAGGCACCTTTCTTACATTTTGCTATATCCTTGACATATGGCTTAGTTAGGGAAGCCATTCGATTGTCTCTGGTATTTTCTACCATCTTTCCAGTTTTCCATGTGGCATAGAAAACACATTCCCATTTTGGACAATAGTAGTCTGCTTCCGGGGCTGTACTATATTCATTAGCTAGAACTCGTTTACCTGTACACTCTCCCCATCCAGTGGTTCCTTCTGGACACATATATTTGTCATTGTGTGAGTAGGTTTTTTTCCCAATTACCACACTTGGAACGACTATCTCTATTTATGGCATCACAAGCATCAAAATACAGAAAAGCAAGCTGCATAGGATCAGTGAGTGGGGGTGTGGCATTAAGCAGAGGTCCATCCGCATCATTCCATCGTATTTCCAAAGTGTAATAGGATGGATTTTGATGTGGGTTGAAACAAACTTTTGTTTTCCCTTTGGTGCAAACATTTAGTTCAGTGGTGTTATAAATACACCGAGTCACTTTACCGGTGCAAGTATAGTAAGAATGATATAGTAAAGTCTGAGTTACTTTCATTCCAGTCCGAGTGGAAGTAATGCAAGCTGTACATGGAGGCAAGGCACAAGTCAGTTCAAGGCCTCCTAGGCAGGCAACCAGGACAAAGTAAAAACAAAGATGCATGTTGATTGGAGTTCTTCTGAATCCTCACTTGAAAATCTTGATCTCGACATCTTGGTATTGGCACAATGCTGTCCCGTTTGCTAATGAAGCAATTCAACGGGTGTCGAATGTTGATTGAAGATCCTCACAATGTCCGTCGTATGCCAACTAGCTGATCAATTTCAGTTGGCTCCAAGTATTTGTCGATCAATATAGTATCAAACAGTGTGCAAAATCGCACATATAAGATTCGTTTAAGCTAAATCTTGCTGTGTTGGAAACAGCAATCCTCTTCGAAAGACTTGGCTACTGCAACTATGCTTGTTGGGATGATCCCAAAAGTGTCTAGGTCACTGGTTGCCGTCTCAAGGTAAGTCGCAAAGGTACATCAGGATGCTGTACTGCTGTCCACTGCTCGGGTTCTGGAACGGCTGCGGGCTTGACTCTGCTGTGGTGGATCCAGGAATCGATCTCTGCTACCTTTACTGCAGTTGGGGTAGACAGGATGACGGTGTATGGCCCCTTCCAATGTGGTTCCAACGGTGTCTTCTTCCAATCTTTGATCCACACTGAGGTACCAGGCTGGTAGGGATGCAGGGGTTCCGTCAAGTTGATAGGCAACTGGTCCTGTATCCACGTATGGAGAGTCTGTAGAACAAAACTAAGAGCTAGAAGTTCTTGTCTGGTTATTTCTGAACCAATCTGTGTTAAACTTCCTTTAATTCCCTGCACTATTGGTGGGGGTTTACCATACAAAACCTCAAAAGGGGAAAATCCTGTTGACTTCACAGGAGCTGAGCGTATTCTGAGTAGAGCTATTGGGAGTACTTGGGGCCACTTCAGGCGAGTCTCCTGACAAAGCTTAGACATTTGGGCTTTCAAGGTGCGGTTCATTCGCTCAACTTTCCCTGAACTCTGAGGTCTATATGCAGTGTGAAGCTTCCATTGTATCTGTAGGGCTTTTGCTAACTGTTGAGTGATCTGAGACACGAATGAGGGCCCATTATCTGACCCTATTACAGCTGGAATTCCAAATCTAGGGATAATCTCTCTCAGCAACACTTTGGTGACTTCTCTAGCTTTTTCAGTCCTGGTGGGGAAAGCTTCCACCCACCCAGAGAAGGTACAAACTAATACTAACAAGTAGCGGTATCCATTTGCTTTTGGCATTTCAGTAAAGTCAATTTGCAGGTGGTGCATGGGGGTTACACCTCCTGACTGAACTCGGGGTGGTGGTGTGGGGCCTTGTTTGGCATTATTCTTGGCACAAATTAGACACTGGCGTGCTACTGAAGCTGATAGGGCTGCCAACATAGTAATGCAAAAATGTGGTCTGAGTGCTTTTTCCATAGCACTTTTTCCATAATGTGTGGCTTGATGGAAAGCCTTGACAAAGGCTGGTCCTAACAATTCAGGAATTACAATTCGTCCTGGGGGTTGACTGCCCTCTGCTGGTGGCAGCTCAATCCACCCATCCTTCAGCACTCCCTCTTCCTTAGTACAGTAGTACTCCAATTCTTTGGTTGTATATCGGGGTGTCCATAAATTGAGGGGTACTGGAAACAATGCTGCCTGCATTGGCATGGCTTGCGATGAAATTTGTCCTGTCATGGCTGCTTGTCGTGCTGAGGCATCAGCGAGCCTATTTCCTTTGGCAACATCTCCTTTGCCTGCTTGATGTCCTCTGCAGTGCATGACAGCTACACGAGTTGGGGCCCATACTGCATCTAGTAGCATTAATATCTCTGGGCCATATTTAATTGATTTTCCTCCTGACGTGATGAGCCCTCGTTCTTTATAAAGAGCTCCATGAGCATGCAGAGTGGTGAAGGCATATTTAGAGTCTGTATATACATTTAACATGAGTTTTGCTCCTAATACTAATGCTCGGGTAAGTGCAATTAATTCTGCTTTCTGGGCTGATGTGCCTGATGCTAAAGCTGATGATTCAACTACTTCATACTGGGTGACTACTGCATACCCAGCACAACGTCGTCCATTGATGATGAGACTGCTTCCATCCACGAAGTAGGTTTGATCAGGATTCTCTAGGGGCACATCTGTTAGGTCTGGTCGACTTGAGAAGACAGGTTCCATGACTTCTATACAATCATGCTCTGGCAATTCTTCACTGACAGGTAACAATGTAGCTGGGTTCAAGGCATGGCTCACTTCTAATTGTATCTGTGGATTTTCACATAGCATACTCTGGTATTTCAACATTCGAGAATTGGTGAGCCAATGATTTGCTTTCTGTTCCATGAGGGCAAGTACTGCATGTGGCACAGTGACTCGTAGATTCTGTCCTAATGTGAGCTTGTCTGCTTCACTTACTAACAGGGCTGTAGCTGCAACTGCTCTCAAGCAAGGTGGCCATCCTTTAGCCACAGTGTCCAATTGTTTCGACAGGTATGCTACATGTCGTTCCCAATTTCCTAATTTCTGAGTCAATATGCCCAAAGCATTCCCTTGTGTCTCATGTACAAACAAATGGAAAGGCTTGTGGACATCTGGTAGTCCAAGTGCTGGTGATGACATCAATTCTTCCTTTAACGTTTTGAAGGCTGTATCCTGCTCAAGTCCCCACTCTAGTGGCGACTTTTCTTCTCCTTTCGTTGCTTCATACAGTGGTTTGGCAATTTGAGCAAAGTTGGGAATCCAGATTCGGCAATATCCTGCTGCTCCCAGAAAGGCTCTGACTTGCTTCCTGGTAGTTGGGGTTGGGATTCTGCACACAGCTTCTTTTCTATCCCTTCCTAATTGGCGGCTTCCCTTAGTCAGACGAAAGCCTAAATATTTCACTTCTTTTTGACATAGCTGTGCTTTGGCTCTGGAAACTTTGTATCCAGCTTCATCTAGTAACTGCAAGAGGTCTTTGGTGGCTTGTATACATTCACTTTCTGATACAGCAGCTATCAGCAGATCGTCCACATATTGGAGAAGTACTCTCTTCCCCGGGGCCACTGGATAGCTGGAAAGGTCTTGGTTCAATGCAGCACTGAAGATGGTAGGTGAATTCTTGAATCCTTGGGGTAATCGTGTCCAAGTAAGTTGGCCCCGTCTTCCAGAGACAGGATCCTGCCATTGAAAGGCAAACAATTTAATTGGGGCTAATCTTATGCAAAAGAACGCATCTTTTAAGTCCAAAACAGTAAAATGGGTAGCTTCAGCAGGAATTAGTCCTAAAAATGTGTAAGGGTTTGGCACAACTGGATGTATGGTCTCAACTGCTTCATTCACTCTCCTCAGGTCCTGCACTGGACGGAAGTCATCTGTTCCAGGCTTCTTCACTGGCAAGAGTGGAGTGTTCCATGAGGACTGACATACTTTTAGTAGGCCATACTCTAATAATCTTAACAAGTGGCGGTGAATGCCTTCAATTGCTGCTCTTGGGAGCGGGTATTGCTTGACATGTATTGGTGTAGCACTGGGTTTGAGATTTACAATTATTGGAGCTATATGCTTGGCTAGACCTAGGGGATTGCCTTCCGCCCATACTCCGGGCGGGGCATCAATGCTTTTTAAAGTTTGTTCAAAATAGGTATCCTGGGCGGATTCATCACTGTAATATCTCCATTCTTCTTCTCGGGGTATAGTAAGCAGCATTATTCCTGCAGGTTTAGTTTGAGGATTTACTGTCATTTGCATCTCTCCTTTTTCAGAAAATGATATTTGGGCCTGTAACTTGGCTAACATATCTCGTCCCAGTAATGGCACTGGACATTCAGGCATATAGAGGAATTGATGAGTTATCTGCTGTCCTCCCAGACTGCATATACGGTTTTGAAGAAAAGGTTTTGTAGCTTTGGCACCAGTTGCTCCCACGATGGTGACTGCTCTTGCGGAAAATGGGGCAATCTTTTTGTCTACTACTGAATGTTCTGCTCCAGTATCAACCATAAAGTTCATAACTTGGTCTCCTATTTGTATTCCGACCATAGGTTCCTGGAGACCTAAAGCGAATTCGGAGCCCGGTCTGTCCTAATCCACATCATCCTCATCATTGGCTGTTGCGGCCAATGCTTGAATGGCCTCTCCTCTTTCTCGCTGGAATTGTTCTCGATTGGCTCCTCCGCGATTCCGGGGACGGCATATTCCTCTTTCTCTCCATTGATGATTATTTTCGTCATCTTGATGGACGTCTTCGAGTTGCGGGCATGTATCTCTCCAATGTCCTTCTTCCTTGCAGTAGGCGCATTGGTTCACGCCTAGCTGGGGGTGGCCTCCTCCTCGGCCCCTCCCTCTTCCTCTGCTCCGTCGACTAGGGAAACCTCCCCTTTTCTGTTCAACTATGGCCGCAGCCAAAAAATCATCTTTCTTCTTCATCTTTCGATCACATTCTCTCTGTCTTTCATTATAATGATTCACATACACTTTATGAGCGACTTCCAGTAACTGAGTTGCATTCATGCCCGCAAACCCTTCTAATTGTCCCTTCCTTGTCTGCTGGGCCTATTCCTCTTGTTTCTTCTATGCGTTATCTTGGTGTCACCTTAGATTCGGCTTTAACTTTCAAGGAGCACGTTTCCTCTATTGTTCAGCGTTCATTCTATACACTACGTCGGCTTCGTGCTATCCGGCCTTTCCTTTCCTTCTCTTCTCTGACAACACTTCTTCTTTCTCTTGTGGTTTCTCGGTTAGACTATTGCAACGCTTCCTTGGCTGGCCTTCCTCTTTCTCAGCTTCGTCGTCTTCAACTAGTTCACCATACTGCTGCTCGTCTTCTGACCAATTCTTCCCGTTCTGCTCATATCACTCCTCTTCTTATTCGTCTGCACTGGCTGCCTATTCCTTTCCGTATTCAGTATAAGGTTTTGATCTTTGTTCACAGGGCTCTGCACACTGGTGTTCCTCTTTATCTTTCTGATCTGGTGCACTTTCATTGTCCCTCTAGAGCACTTCGGGCAATTCACGCTAATCGTTTTTTCTTCCACCACCCTCTAGAGCTCATCTTGAATCAACTCGCTCTTCTGCCTTTTTCTTTCTTGGTCCCCGTCTTTGGAATTCTCTCCCTCTTGCTCTACGCCTGGAATCGTCTTTTAGTTCTTTTAAGACTTCTCTTAAAACTCACCTCTTTTGTACTGCTTTTGATCTCCCCTCCCCTCCTTCCCACAGCTGATTGGTCCCCATCTCTCTTTTTTCTTTTACCTATCCTATTCTCTGCTATCTCTTTATAAATTAATTGGCGTTCTTTTTCTGTTTCTTCAGTAGCCTCATTTTATTGTACACCGCTGTATGCCTTCTGGTTTAGGCGGTATAAAAAGTTTTTAATAAAGATAAAGATAAAGATAAAGATAATGTCTGGTTGTGACTGATTTACAAAAGCAGAATTCACCATGCATAAACTTCCTGGCACATCTGGGTCATAGGGGGTATACATTCTATACGCTTCAGTTAATCTCTCATAAAACACTGCTGGGCTCTCATCTATGCCTTGAATAACTTCAGTAACTTTAGAAAGGTTCATAGCTTTCTGGCCCCCCCTTTTCAGACCTTGCATAAGGCCTTGGCGAAAACGGGCTAGAGCTCTGGATCCTTTTTCTGTATTCGGATCCCACCGGGGGTCTTCATTTGGGAATTCTCTTTGGGCCGCTTCTCGATTATCTATTCTGGCATCTTCCCCTTCTCCGGGAGCTACGGGGTTATCTGCCAGGCAGTCAATGGCTGCCTTTCTAATTCGTGTCCGCTCTTCAGTAGTAAATAAGGTGGACAGGAGCTGACGGCAATCTGCCCATGTAGGTTGGTGGGTTTCCATAATGGTATGCACTAGTTCTGTGAGCTCCTGAGGCTTATCGGTATAGGAAGCGTAATGCGTCCTCCAGTTTAACAAATCAGTGGTAGAGAAGGGCACATATACATAACTTAGGGGTCCCGCCACCACCTCATTCTCCTCATTCCTTACGGGTATTCCCGGGACTTGTCGTAAAGGCATCATCTTGGCAGTAGATGTCTTTTGGGATCTGAGGGATATTTTCGTAACTTTCCTGTCAGGGGTTGTCTTTTTCTCTATGTGCTTTGCTTTAGATTTACTTTTTGCTGACGAGCTAACACTGACAGCCGTTTTTACACTGTCAGCATCGCTCTGGGAAATTTCAGTTTCCTCCTGTTCTGTTTCTGTCTCTGATTCACCTTTCTCTTCGGTCTCAGTAGAATCTTCTTCTTCATTTAGAGGGAGCTCATCTACCTGCTCTTCGGGTGATGGCTCGGGGGTTGGGTCCCGTTCCCGCTGTCTCCGGGGTTCTGGGGCAGGACGCGGGGCTACCCTTACTGGACGCTGGGCTTGGGGCTGTCGAGTGATCACTTCTGGGAAATCAGGATCTGCCAGGACGGGTTTCTGCCTGGACTTCTCACCTTTCCCTTTCTTTCTAGACTGTTCTATTTTCTGACTATGATCTGTCCGTGCTAACATTATTCTGCACTGTTCTTCGTAACAACGCTTTGCCCAAAGGGGCTGGCTTTCACAAATACTTAACCAGGAATCTATATAGGGGTACTGATCGGGGTGCGATACTCGCACTTTCTGATGAACTGACTGGATAATTCCTATATTAAGGGTTCCCTCTCGGGGCCAGGTGGGGTCTAAATCGGGCCACTCCCTAGTACACAAAATCTGTAATCGGGATGCAGTCATTTTAATACCATAGTCTCCTGAATATCCTTCTCTAAAATGTGCGATCATACATTCTAATGGAGTGTTCCTAGTAGACCCCGCCCCTCCCATTTCGATGTGTGCGCGCAACAACAGACAGAGGGGAAAAGGAGGGCGGACCGTGGGTAAGGGGTCCTCACGGCCCTAGAAACATATAAGGAAAACAAATAACAAGACGAGACGACAGTCGCTTCCCCCTTTTTACGACCTCAATGCGGTCGCCCGGTCAGGAACTGCGTTACTCAGGGGTCCGCCTTCGCTTGGTCCGTGCTGCCAGACCTCTCATTCACACTTCATTCACACAATCATGCTAGCAACGTATCCCAGGAATGCAATCCAATCCTGTCTATTCTGACTAGTCTTGTTCAAGTTCCAAAATACAAGAAGACGGGGGTTTCGCCCTGCGAATACTCATGCAGGGTTAATCGGCCCGTCTTTGAGAGGTGATCAAGCTCTCTTACCAAGTTCCAAGTTCCAAGTTCGAAATTCAAGATGCAAGATTCAAGTGGCAGTACTGCTCTTTCTTATCTGTCTAGACATACCAAATCAAAACTCTACTCACCGGATCCGGTCCTCAAAGTTCCCAAGCAAGCGCATGAGTTGGACCTCGGACTCCCCTCACTCGGGTTCGAGGTGTTGGCTCCAGCCGGGTCCAGCACCCGCCGATGTCCGGCCAGCTCCCTCCGATGCAAGGGACTGGTGGCGCCAGGGAGCGAGCCCCGTCGGAAGGGCGCGACCCCGGCAGGACCAAACCTGTAGAGGCGGAAAGTCGTGGTATATTGCCCTATATACCCTCTAATACCACACCTTCCCGGCCAATGCACCAAGAATATGTAGCAGCAGAGCGCAGACAAACCAATGATACCAGAAGTCTGTTCAGAAGGTCCAAATCATTTATTTGTGCACAAGTCTCAAGCAGAATCAAATTCAAAATGGCTGAGCAATGGTTTCTAGCAAGACAACAACTTTTATAGACTTCTTCTCTATTCTAGGTATAGGAAAACATTTCATTGGTCCCGGTAACCTCCCGTACCCCTTCTTTTGGTCCCGGTATTGATAAGGCTATCCAATTATGTCCTTTGACTGGGCTTAGCACCTGCTCACCCCCCTTCTAGTCCCAATTACAATGGTCAGTTCACCAACTTCGTTACTTTTCTCCTCCAAGGCCATTTAACTAGTTAGCACATGTGGGGAAGCAGGGCACTGTAACCTTTCTGTCAGCAGTTTTAATTAAATTCTTTGCAGCTGTACTTTCTTATCAGTGGTATTTAAACTTTTTTTTCTATATTTTCTGAGTTTCAATTCTACTCAGCTAAGCTTCATTTGTACAATAGCAGCATATTGGGGGATGTGCAATTCCTATGTGCCTCTCTACAGGCTTCATTTACAGGTCAAGCTTGTTAGGCCTGTCTGTTCATTTCAGGCACCATGGATCATAGGCCTTCGCCTACCACAAATAGAACCCTGAAATCTCCCAGGTTCTTCCTATAGCCCTTCTTAGGATATACTTAGCCCCTGCTAAGACTTTAAGAGTTTTCCCTTTTTAGATCCTGTATGGGCGACCCCCACCTACTGTATAGGAAATGAAGGGAGATATGGAACAGATTAGATCTGAAATTACTAGACAAAATCTATTGGTTTTAAGTTCTGTTTTGCAGAGTCTTCATACGTGGGTACAAGACCAGCTGCTCATCCATCTAACAGAACCCCTGCATCCTCTCGAGCCTGGAGTCTCGGTGTGGATCAAAGAGTGGAGAAAGACACCATTGACACTGCATTGGAAGGGACTTTATGTTGTCATCTTGTTAACCCCAACAGCAGTTAAAGTTGCAAAACTTGAACCCTGGATTCGTCACAGTTTAATAAAGTCAGCAGCCAGGGCCGGATTTACCTTGAGTGAGGCCCTACGCCAACAAAAATTGTGGGCCCCCAGCAGGGGCGGCCCAAGGGGGGTGCGGACCTCATTTGCATAAGGGGCCTCATTTGCATAAATATTTGCATAATGTTACCATATACTAACTTTTAGTAAACGTGCCTCTTAATGAGTGTATGGATAAAGAAAGACTAAAAGATTTCTACATTACTATAATCCAGTGCCAACTGCCAGACACATTAGGAACTACTACAAACACTGCCCATAGTAAACCCGCCGTATCCTAACAGCACTACCAGGACTCACAAAGCACCATACTCTACCAATCAAAAGGCAACACTGCAAATATTAAACCAATACATTTCAGAGAACAACAATACATGACCTACTGGGGAAAGAGAACAAGTGGCAATGTCAAATAGGAATTATATAAACAGAACACCTCAGCTCAGTTACACATGCAGAACATAGACCATCACCAAACAAGTAATCACAATTTAGAAATAGGAAGACAATAATTAAACTGGGAATCCCAAAAGCCAAACTTGGAATGTACAACACTGTAGAAATAAAACTATACATTAATTTGCTCTTGTACTAAACAAAGCGCAGATGTTAATGATGCACATTTACCAGAGCTGACATATTCCAATTAATAAATTCAAAATAAAGAGATATTTTTCTACCTTTTGTGCATTTTTTTCAGCTGCGGGCTTAACACAGACGCGAGGAGACGCTCTATCTTCGCGTCTCTCGCAGCCTGCAGGGAGGGAAGGAGGGAGGGAGAGACCCGACCGGACCCGACCCGACCCGACCGCACCGCACCGCACCGCTTCACCTTGTAGACGGGGCCCCCGCGGCAGCAGAGGGGGCCCCGCGGCGGCAGCCACCAGGTTTTTTTTTTAATTGAGTTAAAAAAAAAATTACCTGGTTCTTTTTTTGTGGGCCCCTGCCGGCTGTGGGCCCTACGCCATGGCGTACATGGCGTATAGGTAAATCCGGCCCTGTCAGCAGCCATTAATAGCAATATAGAAAGGAAGGAAGCTACAAAGATATTAGCTATGTGGCAATATTACCCTATACCACACGATGATGCTATTACACCTGTATAATGTGTTAATTGACTAATAAGTGATTTCATTCTCACCCTTTCTCACTTGCGGGTGAGAATAATCAAAGGGGGGAATGTGGTAGGCTATGGCCTAGCATGGTCCACCACTATGAAAGGCCTGTAAGTTAGGCCTGGATCCTAACTCCTATTATAACTAGAAAAGAACCAAAAAAATCTGTGGAAAATGAGAAAGCTGTTTTAAACTGCTTAATAAGGAGTTTTTATGAATCCATAAGTCTTCTATTATTCTCTTGTGTGTGTGAAAGAACAGAAATGTTTCAAAAGATGCATTCCTGGAGCCGAAGTTACCCTTGCAGTAGAAAAGTTACCAAGTTAAGACTATACCATTGTTCAAGCAATCCTAAAGGAGGGGGCCGGTTGCTAGGCTCCGGAGGGATTTCTAATTGGACAGATGCAGGGAATGTAAGACCAATGAGAAGTTTGCATGTATCAAGTTAGAACCAATAGAAAGCTTTCATGTATCAAACTGGAAAAGAGGTATAAATGGTTATGTCTCTGTATAAACTTTCGCTCAGTTACTTTTACAGCTTTGACTGACTGAGCCATGTGCACATTAAACTGGCTTGGACCCTGTAAATTGACTCCTGGATTTATTCATTGACTGCAGTTTGCTACAACAGTAGCAGTGAAGTGCACGCAATGAATAAAACCAGGAGTCAGTTCAGGGTCCAAGCCAATTTATTGTGCACAGGCTCAGACAGGAAAGCATCCAAAAAGGACTGAGCAATGGAGTACAGAAGCAAATTCCTTATATACAATTTTTACAGTTTGATACAGGCAAACTTTCTATTGGTCCCAACACCTCTTCCACCTGTCCAATCGGGGACCCTCTCTGAGCCTAGCTTCTTGTTCCCCCTTTTCAGACTATTCTAACAAAGGCACAGTCTTAGATATAGATACATTTCTACTTCAAGGCCATTTCTAGCTTAGAGAATGCAGGAACATTTCTATCATCAGCATAGAGGAGTTTAATAAAGGAATTATACAAACCTTTCAAAAGCGGCTTAAAGCAGTTTAAAGCAGATTCTCAAACTCTGGTTCTTCTCAGCACTAGTCTCAGGTGGGGGTTGGGGCCTAGGCCTAGTTTACAGGCCACAGCCTACCACAAGGTAGAGAAGGCAGGGAAAATTTAAAGAGGCAGTGAGTCTATTAAATAAAGGAGAATGGGAGATTTTAGGGCAGGAGATGCGAGTGCTGGGGGAGGGCTGTTTATGTTTATTTAAAAACTTATTATACCACTCATAACGTATGCTTCTGAGCGGTTTACAATCAAAAAATCAAAGCTGCAGAAAAATAGAAAAGAACGCCATTTTAACATTTAGAGTAGGATAGAGAAAATAAAAAAAAAAGCTTAAAGAAACAAATTATGTCGTAGGTCACCCGTCCAGGCGGTAGCCTGGGAGCAGGTGAACTCGCCTGTCTTACTCTCTACGATTACTTTCAATATGGCTGCCAAGGAAGGCTGCTGGGTAATGTAGTTTTGTTGAGCAAGGAGTGTGACCACACGGTAAATAGGCAAAACAGAGAATTTTATTTCGGGGTTTCCCCTCCGCATTGAATTCAAATGAACCTCAACTCAAACTGGATAATTCTCCAATAAGGCAAAATAAGAATGTGAAACAGGTTGAACAGAAAAATACAGGATTTCCTTTTAAAACATCAGTATTACACTTCCTGTGAGGAACAGGCTTCTGAAGCTTAATCTGTACTCCAGATTAGCTTCTTTGTCATTTACTTTCAAACAGCTTCCTTTCTCCAAGCCATGCACAGCACAAGTCTTTAAATGGCTTCCATGATACAGTCTTTTAGCTAGGCAAATACTCAACAGCTATTCATGCTCTTAGCCAGAAACAGAGAACATTGCATTTCTTCAACATCTGAACCGTTAGGTTCCTCCAGCAGGTCTATATCCATTTCATCTCCAGACTCAGTGCGTCTATCCTGAATATCAGCTGTCTGGTTATTCTCCTGCCTTATCAGCTCCTGCAAACGTAACAACAGCTGTTCCCTATGCTCTCCAGCCACAGGCTCTTGCAGCGGAGTTTCTCTCCCTTTTAAGAATTTAGCAAGCTCTGTTAGAGTGGAGGTTTGGCAGTCACGGGCATAAGTTCTGGGTTTACTAAAGCTTTGCTTTCCAGAGTTCAGGGGCATACAACGTTTAGCACTGTCTCTTAACTCTTGAACAATGCCTTCAGTATGGCTTTGGTTAGGAAATAAAGAAAAGACATTCTCATTACCTTCAGGGTTTAAATGCTGTCTTGTACTATTTCCCCATCTGGAAACACTTCTTTGTCTTGGCAATAGTGTCCTGCACTGAGTTCCAGACCCCCTCTGTTTCTCCTTTACTCTTGCCTGAGAATCCACCAAACTCAGCAAGTCTCTGCTTCCAAGCTTGTCCCCTTTAGAATCAGCTCCTCTTACTTGAACTGTTTCTGGAACTTGACGGACTCCAAACACTGCCTCCTCGTCTTGCTGCTGCTGTGTTCCTCTCTGCCATGCTTTTGCTCCCATCCGTTGAGCTTCCTCTTCTTCCTGTTGCTCTAAAACTGAAACACTTTTTAACTGCTGGTTTCCAGGCAGCACGCCTTTCTTCCTGTCCATGTGCAGCTCATCAGTGCTCAACCTAGCCCTGACATCACTAGGTGGGCGGAGCTTAGCACTCGGAATACTCTGCCTTGGAGGCTTGTGGTTTCTATGGGAACTGCCTTTCTCTCCAGATTTAAAGGAACAGGGCTCATTTTCCTCCCATTCCATTTCCTCTGCACAGCTCTCCTTACCACAATTATAATAATATGAGCATCAGCGAGGAGGAGGGGAAAGGGGTAAAGATGGAGGGGGAGGTCATACGCAAGACAAAATAGGTGGGTTTTTAATTTAGTCTTGAAGGACTTAAATGATGGTTCTAGCCGGAGGGGGGGGGGGGGGGGGACGAGTTCCAGAGCCTTGGGCCAAGAAAAAAGAAAGCAGAAGGATGGGTAGATTCCAAGTGAGCTTGTGAGGGGGAGGGGAGGGACATGCGATTGATATGAATAGATCGAAGTGAATGGTGAGGGGTGTGGAGACGGACCAGGTCAGCAAGGTAAAGGGGGGTGCCTGTGTGAATTGACCTAAGAACAAAGATAAGAAACTTATACTGGATAGGAATGGAGATAGGGAGCCAGTGAAAACAAAAAAAGAAGGGAGTGACATGGTCAAAGTGAGAAGCGTGGGTTAAGATACGAATGGCGGTATTTTGAACGCTTTGGAGATGGATGAGCTGGGACTGGGGAAGACCGGCCTGGGAAACATTACAATAGTCGAGGCGGGATACAACAAGAGAAAGACGCAGGGTGGTCAGAGCGGAAGGGGTAAGGAAAGGACGGACAGCACGTAGTTGTTTTAGAGAGAAGAAAGAATGCTGAACAACTGAGGAAATATGCTCTTTGAAGGAGAGAGAAGAATGAAGAATGACACCTAAGTATCGGAGAGAGGGCACAAGAGGAATAGGCAGGGAGGAAAGTGACGGGGCAAGAGTGGGGGGAAGACTCCCAAAAGTGAACAAAATAGCAGAAGTCTTAGAGAGATTGACATGTAGAAAATTAGATGAAAGCCAGGAAGCCACAGCAGAGAGACAGATATTGAGGGGTTGATATCAGGAGTGGAAGAGTCCCTGTGATGAAGGAGAAATATGTCATCTGCGTAGTAATATGCAGAGATGCTGTGTTATTGGACCAGAAGGGCAAGGGGGGCAAGGAAGACATTAAATAGGAGTGGAGCGAGAACAGATCCTTGAGGGACACCACAGGGAAGAGGAATGAGGGAAGAGGAAGAAGACCCAGAGATAACTGAAAAAGACCAACAGGAAAGAAAAGAATGAAACCATTGCAGTACCGTGCCGGAGACACCAGCTTCCTGAAGACGAGTTAAAAGAGTGCGGTGATCTACCAAATCGAAAGCAGCAGAGAGATCAAGAGAAACAGCAAGAGTGAAAAGGCCATGATCATGAGCAGAAGGGAGTTCATTGAGAAGAGAGAGAAAAACAGATTCCATGCTGTGACCGGGACGAAAACCAGATTTCCGTGGATGAAGGGTGAGGGAAGCTTCAAGATGGGAGGAGAGTTGGGAAAACAACAGTTTTTCTAGGAGCTTTGAAAGAAATGGAAGATTGGAAATGGGATGCCAGTTAGAAAGAGAGGAAGGGTCAGAAGAACAAGTTTTCAAGATGGGACAAACAGAGGCATGCTTCCAGGGAGTAGGGAAGACACCAGAAGAGAGACTAGAGTTAAAAAGGGAAAGAATGAAAGGAGAGAGAGCTAGGGAAGGTTCCAAGAGCCAGTGAGAAGGGATAGGATCAGCAGGACAAATTGTTTTCTGGGTGGAAGAAAAAGTTTTAGATAGAACTGCCAGGGAGAGAGGCTCAAAAGTAGACCAGAGGTGAGAAAGTGAGGGAAAAAGTGAGGGAGGGGAGGGGGGAGGAAGGGAATACAACAGGGGGAGAAAGGGGAGGGGGACAGGAAGGGAAAGAAAGACAAAGGGAAAGAACCTTGGAAACAAAGTTGGAAGCCAGGGAAGCGAGATCAGGGAGAGAGGAAGGGGAAGGGGAAAGAGATGATGCAGAGAGGACGCAAAGAACAGAATATAAAGTTGCTGAGATGTATTTGAAGAGGAAGAGAGAAGCTTGGAATAATAGACACATTTAGCTGAGTGAAGCAGGGAACGATAGTGACAATGACAAAGGAGGAGGAGGAGACCAGGGTGAAACCAGGGATGCCGGGGGTGACAACGTGGTGAGGGACGAGGCCGGAGAGGGGTGATGTTATCAAGGGCAGAAGAGAGAGAAGAATTCCAAAGATGAGTCTGGGCATCAACAGAGAGTGAGCGGAAGTCAGAGGGGGACAAGGTATCAGAGGAGGGAAACTGGAGAAGAGTATTGGCATTAATGTTCCTCGTGAGAGTTAAAGAACTGGGACTAGTACCGAGATTGTTATTATGGGGTCCTGACGAGGAAGTAGAAAAGGGGGAAGGAAAGGGGAGGGAGAAGAGAAGACAAAGATGATCAGACCAGGGTAGGGAAAAGGAAGAAAGGGAGGAAGGAGGAAAAGGGGAAGAATTAGAAATAATAAGAAGATCAAGAGAGTGACCAGCAGCATGAGTGGGGAGAATGACAAACTGACGGAGGGACAGATCAGATAAGAAAGTAAGGAAAGCAAGATCTCGGGTAGGAGAAGGGGAGCCGACATGTACGTAGAAGTACCCTAGAATCAGGAGATGAGGGTAGCCAGGATAGAGTCCCATAAAGATGCTGAAAGAGAAGGGGGGCATAAATAAGTAGGAAATGAAGAGGGGGAGAAGAAGAACCTAAACGAAGAAGCAAGGATTCTGGATAGAGAAGAGAGGAAGAAGAAGAAAGTTCCTGGAGAGAGAGGATGGAGCGATAGATAACAGCAACTTCTCCGCTGCTCCTACCCTGGTGAGAGGTTGACAAGGCTGAATAGCCTGGGGATAGGCAGCGGTTGAGGAAGGGCTCCTCACCCTCCCTCAACCAGGTTTCTGTTAAGAAAAACAAATCCAGAGCATGTTGCAAGAAGAGGTCATTAATGAGAAGAGATTTTGAGCGAAGAGAACGACAGTTAAGTAAAGCAAGCTGAAGAAACAAAAGGGAGGAGGGGAGGGTATAGCCGAGAGAGAATGGGAACAATGAACCAAGTTAGAAAGATTACGTGCTAGATGACCAGGAAGACCAAAACTGGAGGGAGTGGGCCGCCAGCCCCAATGAGAGGGAATGGATGACATGGAGAAAGGTGAAAGCAGCAACAAATAGAAAAGAGACAGAAAGAGGGACCAAGTAGACAACTTACTGTGTGTATTCAGTAGTGTACGCAAGATATATGGAACACCAGTGCTGATGGGGTGGGGAGCAGATATCCCAATAGACTCTGGATGTTCGCCCCAGCTCTCGCCCCAAGGAATGTGCCCAAGGAGTGGTGCGTGCCTCTGCAGCACGGAACGCCGCACTGGAGTTGATTTTATACAGCGTGGAGCCCTCGCGGGTGACCCGCGTCACTTCTGGCACAACAGACCAATGAGGAAAGGCAGTAGGCGGTACCTGGGGTTATGGGGAGACACAAGCAACAGCGTGCAATGAGGCACTGAGGACAGCAATCAGCAGACAGTAGCAGGCAGGCAATAGCAAAAGCAGGCAGGAGGAGGTTGGTGAAGCGGGGAGAGTCTGGAGAGTAACAGAGAAGAGCAGCCAGCAGGAGAGAGGTTGGAGGGAGAAGGAAGAGTGTAAGGTGTTGCCAAAGGTGCATTCCCCTCCCCCAGAACATACACATAAGCACCCCCACCTCCGCAGAACAGACACACACACACACACAGGCACTCACCTCCGCAGTAAACACACACATACATAAACAATTAACGTCATTCCACCCAGACCTGGTGAATTGCAAAAATCAATTGTTTATGCAGCCAGACAACACCACAATGGCTTATTACAGGAAAAACATTTCTCCTTCTAAAAGGAGACTCAAGTAATACTCCCAACAATTATAGACCAATAATAATAATAAGGAGTGGCCTAGTGGTTGGGGCAAGGTACTTCAGACCTGAAGGTCAGGGGTTCAAATCCCACTAGAGGACAGCAACCTTGGGCTGGAAGGACTGGGTTTTCTAGTCCCACAGGTGCTCCTTGTGGTCTTGGGCAAGCCACTTAACCCTCCATAGCCCATGTTCCCTGTAAAATAGTTATCTCCAAGTTATAATGCCCTGTTCAATGTAATTTCAGTTTGTTCAATATAAACCACACTGATGCAGAATAGTGCAGTATATAAGAAAATATAAATAAACTTGTCAACCTATAATCTATAAGCTGTTCACTGCAATAGATGCAGATAGAATATATGATCATATCAAGTCCAATAACATTATGGCAATAGGGCAAAAAGAGAGGGGCATATGGCACCAAAAGACCAGATAATGTTGAATAAGGCCATCATGGCCAGCGCTAAGAAAAGCAGAAACCTCAGTATAGCATGGATTGATTATAAGAAAGCTTTTGACAGCATCCCACACTCATGGATAATAAATTACCTAGAAATGTATAAAATAAATCCTGGTTTGATAGAGTACATTAAGTTTGCCATGGCAATGTGGCAAGCCACACTCTTTTTGAAATATGAAGATGATCAGTATATCATTCCTAACATAAGGATCCAACAAGGAATATTTCAGGGGGCTACCCTGTCACCCCTTCTGTTTTGTGTAGCGCTTAATCCACTGAGTACTCTCATCAACTCTTTGGGATATGGATTTAGCATGAATCCTAAAGAAGAAACAACCCAGAAACAACATCTCATTTATTATTTATTATTTGTAGTCCCAGCGACCAACAATTAGCAGAGCAACTCTGTGCGGTGAAAAGTTTTTCTGATATTATCAGGATGACCTTTGGCCTTGAGAAATGTGCTAAAAAGGCAACTTTTTTTTTAGAGGAAAATTGAGCAAAACAGAAAACATCTCCATCTTTGCTTAGATTTCCTGGAGCCCTGTGTGACCTGCGGACATGCCTGCAGATGTTCCAGAGCCTACAGCATTGGGACCCACACCTGCCAATGCAAGCAAGCATCAGCTTTCTAGCTTTGGAAGGATAAGGGATCTCATCATGGGACACATATCATCATGGTAAACAACAATGCCTACACAGTTACCGGTATGCAATGCAGCCCCTGATGCACTACAAACACAACCATCTTTGCACATAATAATGCAATACCCTTTGGGGAATACCATGGAATATACATCACTGACGTGTCCCATCTGAAAGATGGTACCTGTTCATCCAAGTGTAATCGGCTAAGCAAGACAGATAACACAATAACCGAGATACATAGGAGAATGGTGAGGTATCAGGTAGGATGCCAAGTGGCACAGTAGGAGCATTTGTCCTCACAGAGAGGTGTTTACTACCTGCACGTGACAAGGGCTATAGAGGATTCCTGATGCAACAGCATTGGGATAATGGTATGGTGCAGCAATGTTGCAGGATCCAAGGCCAAATATGGCTGCAGAAGACTAGGGCACAGATAGAAGGTAGATGCCCGAATGGAGAACTCCTGAGGAGGGAGTGTTGGGGAAGTTGAGTGAGGAGATATAAGGAGGAGCAGCAGTAGATACACAGTGAGAGGTGTACAGGAGATGATGTCCAGTGTCATGGGAATGGAGATGGTGTGAGGCAACCTCCTGCAGAGGAGGGGGGCATCCCAGCAATGTGGGGCTATCCAGTGATACAAAGCATGGCTGACGTATGAAGTAAAATAGTAAATGATGGAAGATAAAGACCAGCATGGTCCATCCAGTCTGCCCAGCAAGATACGGCAAGAGTAGGTGCACCTGTCGCTCTGTGAAGGCCACCCCTCCCCATGTCTTTGTTTAGGGGTGGACCCACCACTCCATGTAGGACACCCCTATTTGTTGAGAAGTTATATATTTCAGTTTATTTTGTTTTTATCCTGTTGCTGTAAAAGGATCCACTGTGCTTGTCCCATGCTGTTTTGAATTCCGTCACCGTGTTTGCCCCCACCACTTCCATTGGGAGAGCATTCCAAGCATCCACCACCCTTTCAGTGAAAAAATGTTTCCTGACATTGCCTTTCAATTTTCCACCTTGCAGCTTGTCAGACGGCTGCCTGGGTGAGAATGTTCACAGTCTTGGCAAGGGCATATATCAATATGATTTGCAAGGGATTGTGGGAAATGCAGTCCATTCACACCAGACACAGCTGCTCACAATAATTAGTTGTGCTTGAGGGTAAAGCCAATAAGATATTTATTTATGGGGTTATTTCTCCCAACACAGATATGCTTGGTAGCACATAAATCAGGTTACTTGTTTTCAGGGTTAAACTTAGAAAAACAAAATGAGGAAAACAACATTTGAACTTGTCAGGCAATCAAAGCAAAAGAAATAAGACCTGGTTGGTAACAAACTGGTCTTTTCTGTAGGCTTTAGCTAATATTTTCTTAGCAGTGTATCAAACAACAAACAAAAGCCACAAAGAAGAGAAAAACTGTTCTTTTCAGGATAACTTCTTATATCTTCCCACATAGATTCAGAAGTGATTCCCTCAGAGCTCACAAGCAATTAGGTAAGGCTCAATTGCTAGCAGTTACCCAGCTGAAACCCCTTAGCTGGCTTGCTTTCTACTGCGTGGCTAAAACTCCTACTCAGGAGCTTTTCTGAGTAGATTAAAGAACAAGTTTGTATTTCTTTGTGATGGTTGCTGTATTTTATAACAGAAAATCACCACAGGAGTTTAGACAGAGAGCAGTCCATGTAAACACAGCCTTCATCTGCAATATCTCCCCCTTCTTCAACAATCATGGGTTCAATATCATGGATTAGCACAGATGAATTTCTCAGTGGAGCACTTTCAGGAGAATACTTGTTTCCCTGCTGTCTTTCAAGGTTATAGCTAGGGCATAGATCAGTGTTCATACCTGAGCTTCCATTGCTGTTAGAGTTCCTCTCTATATAGCCTGGCCAGTATGTAGTCCAGTTCTTATGTCCAGCCTTCCAATCCAGATCCCTGGACACTGGATCTCTCTTCACATACCTTCTGGCAGGGGTCTTAGGGTCCCTTCCACGTGCAGCCGTCTCTCTCACAGGTACCGTCTGGAGATTCCTAGTTCTGCAGCACCTTTCCTCTGACTTTCCCCAGTCCAATGGTGTATGCTGGCCCTTGGAATGCCTCCCAGTATACGTACTGCTCCGGACTCCTCTAGATCTCCCAAAGACTTTTCTCTTCTTTCTTCCAAAGGGTTTCTTGCCCTCTCTGTCCGTCCGGTTTGACTTCTGCTTCTGATGATCCTCCAGACGAAACTGAGGATATCCAAGCTGATCATGAAGATGATGAGGATGATTCTCTGTAGAATAAACTCTACCTTTATTCTGCTTAGATGAGTGCTCCTCCCTAACACAGCACAGCTGTGCTGAATCAGGCCCTGCCCTTTGAGATGAGTGCTTAGGGATTACCTCATAGCCCTCCTGATTGAACACACGTTTCCCCACTTCAGCTCCTCTAATGGCTGTTGGAAACCTGGTGCATTCTGGGACTGGTAGTCTTTTATGGGAAAATTCTGTTTTCTTATTTCTACCAGAACTGACAGGTTGCTTGTTCAGAGTCACTTCACCTTTTCTATAGCTCCTTCCTGAGCTATGATAAGCTTCCTTATCACATACCCCCCTGCTTAAGTTATTACGGACTGGTGTCACTGGTGAAACTTCTTCTCTACAGTCCGTAATACGGGAAAGGGCATCCGCATTCTTGTGTAACTTCCCAGCACGATGTTCAACTTGAAAATCAAATGACTGTAAGGCCATGTACCAGCGTGTCAACCTGGCATTGTGGTTCTTCATTTGCTGCAACCACTTAAGTGGGGCATGGTCTGTGACCAACTGGAACTTTCTCCCTGTAAGGTAAAACCTTAACGCCTCCACTGACCACTTAATAGCTAAACATTCTTTTTCTATTGTGGAATACTTTTGTTCAGCCGGTGACAACTTCCTGCTCAGGTACATCACAGGATGCTCCTCCCCTTCATGACACTGGGATAGAACCGCTGCTAGCCCTACATCCGATGCATCTGTTTGAACCAGAAAGGGTTTCCTGAAGTCCACCCCTTTCAGTACCGGTCCTGTACACAATTTTCCTTTTAGGACTGAAAACGCTTTTTCAGCTTCAGGTGTCCACTTTAGCTGGTTTGGACAATTCTTCCGCAGCATATCCGTGAAAATTGCACTTTTCTCTGCAAATTGCGGTATAAATCTGCGGTAGTATCCAATAAGTCCTAAGAAACCTCTTAGTTGTTTCTTTGTTGTTGGAGGGGGAAAATGCCTGATGCTATCTACCTTACTCATTAGAGGTTTAATTTTTCCTCTTCCCACTAGGTGGCCCAGGTATTTTACCTCCCTATTTGCAAAGGCACACTTCTTTGGGTTTAAAGTGATTCCCGCTTGCTTCATGGAGCACAAGACTGCCCTGATCCTCTTTAGATGTTCCGCTCAGGTGTTACTATGGATTATGACATCATCCATATATGCAAAAGCATAATTTTGGTGGGGTCGAAGTACCTGATCCACTAACCTTTGGCAGGTAGCCGCTGCTCCATGCAGTCCGAAAGGCATCCTCTTGAACTGGAAAAGGCCAGCGGGGGTGCTGAACGCAGTCTTCGGCTTCGACTCCCTGGTGAGAGGGATTTGCCAATATCCTTTTGTCATATCAAGGGTGGTTAAGTATTGAGCCTGTCCCAGCTGGTCCAACAGCTCTTCAATTCTTGGCATTGGATATGCATCAAAAACTGATATTGCGTTCACCTGCCGGAAGTCAATACAAAATCTTAAAGATCCATCAGGCTTCGGCACCAGGACTATGGGGCTATTCCAGGGACTCTTTGACTCCTCTATTACTCCCATGTCCAACATCTCCTGGACTTGTGCCACTACTTCCTGTCTCTTGGCTTCAGGCAAGCGGTATGGCCTTTGACGAACTAATTTCCCAGGTGGAGTTATTATTTCATGGGTAACCAAATGTGTCTCCCCAGGTATAGGTGTCAACACATCTGGGAATTCTTTAAGCAATTTCCTAATTTCTTCCTGTTGTACCACTGTCAGGTCCTCACCTATTTGGGGCTCTGATTTTTCTTTACAATCAGATACCTGGGGTCCCAAATCTTCCTCTTCATTCACCTCCCTCTCTCGGGCACAGGTGGCAGCTAGGCTTTTAACCCCTTTGACGTCAGTAGAACCAAAGCCTTTGGTTCCACGCTCAGAATTTTCCAGGGATTTGACCTCCTCCACAGGTGGAAAACCCAGCCTCTCACAGATCAATTGGGCAATTCTGTCTCCTGTCTTCACGTGATAATCATTCTGTCCAAAATTAAATAACAGAACTTTAATATTGCCCCTGTAATCGGGATCAATTACTCCCGCACCCACATTGATGAAATATTTAAGGGCTAATCCGGACCTTGGGGCTACTATCCCATAGCATCCAATAGGTATTTCCACTTGGAGACCAGTGTCCACCAGGGCTCTCCCTTGGCTAGGTACAGTCACATTTTCTATGCTGCACAGGTCAAACCCAGCAGCTTGAGGGGTTGCCCGCTTAGGAGCTTGGGCCTTCTCTGTGACCCTATGGTACTTTAGGACGAATGTCTGCTTTGGGGTAGCTTGGTCTTCTGGACGCTTAACCATCTTTTTAGCTGGGGTCTGAGGACTTCCAAATAAAGGCCCGGGAGCTATTACCATTAAACCTTCTCCCTCCTTCTTTCCTAGTCCTTCCACTAGACCCTGCTTAAATCTTGGCCACTCTTCCTAGAACCAAATCAAAGGGTAGCCTAGGCACCACTGCTAACAGGACTTCCTCTTGTTCCCCCAGGCACTTAACCTTTAGCCTATAGGTGGGATATGATGTGGCAGCACCATGAATGCATCTGATGTGAACTTGGCTTTCAGGGGTTCTAGGCACAAATCCTTCTTGGGCCTCTATCCTCTTCCAAAGCCTTTTTGACATCATACTCTGGTCTGCCCCAGAGTCTAACAAAGCATTTGTGGTAATTCCTTGCACATCAACCATCAAAAGAAATCCTTCTTTGGGCTGTTTTAAATCCACACCCATTAAGCTAGTGTGTGTCTGGCATCCCTTTTCTAAATGTCCCCATTTTCCACATTTGAAACATTTCTTTCTACTCCACTGTGTCATCTGGTTTGATACAGTACATTCATTTTCAGAAACATTTTTAATTATTTTCTTTTCTGATACAGCACATCTTGCCTCAGCACCAATCTTCAGAGGGCCACCCATTCTATGGCAAGCCTGCAGGGCTTCCAAGAATCTCTCTGCTAGCATGGTTGCCTCTCCAAGATTTTGGCAATTTTGCTGTATAAGGAAAGTGTGCAAATCTTTAGGCACTGCAGACATAAATTGTTCAAGCATAATAATGTCTAATAACATTTCTACCGTCTTTTGCTCAGGCTCCAACCATTTTACAGCTAATCCTCTGATTCTCTGACTCAGAGCCCTGGGTGTCTCACCCACTCTTAATGTAGTAGCTCTAAACATTCGCCTATACTCTGAAATAGACAACCCTAGGCGATCTCTAATAGCAGCCTTTACATCCTTATAATTCAAAGCCTGGGCTGCTGGCATTGCTCTGTAAGCTGCAAGTGTCTCTCCAGTTAATGAGGCTGCCAGCCTTACTGCCCACTGGGTCTCTGGCCATGCTAATGCTTGTGCCACTCTTTCAAAAGACTCTAGAAAATCATCAACATTATCATCTGGAGTTAGCTTCCCAAAACTAAATGCCCCAATTCCCTGATTGAGTCCCACACTGTCCACATGTGGTGTACCAGTATTTACTGCTGGTCTTGCATCTGTTCCACTTTGGTTCTGCAGCTTAACTAGGGCTTGCACCAGATCAAGCACTGGCTTCTGCTGGTCCATTAAGGCTTTCATAGCAGTGTCCTGAGCTTGCTGCGATAGCTCCTGTTGCCTGCTAAACTGGGCTGCCATCCAATCAGCTAGTTCCCTTGGATCCATCTTGATCCCTGCAAGAAACAAAGAAAAAAAAAAAACAAAGTGCACCACCTTCCAAACAGGTGTTTTTTTTTTCTACTTTTTTTTTTTTCAATTACCCCTGTGCCTTACTCCCATCCACCACTAGACATGCCCAGGTACTTGTTACCTTATGCCAGTGATGAATCCAGCTCTGCACAGGGTCTTTTCCTCCTGGGACAGCTACCTGGAACATCCACTTCTCCTCCAAAGTGCAGTTGAGGGAAAATCTTTTTTTTCCAGCTTTAAACTTGAACTTTAGTTGTAATCCTTAGCAAGTAAATCCCCTTCGTACAAAAGCAATCCGAAAAACTACGCCATTTGTCAGACGGCTGCCTGGGTGAGAATGTTCACAGTCTTGGCAAGTGCATATATCAATATGATTTTCAAGGGATTGTGGGCAATGCAGTCCATTCACACCAGACACAGCTGCTCACAATAATTAGTTGTGCTTGAGGGTAAAGCCAATAAGATATTTATTTATGGGGTTATTTCTCCCAACACAGATATGCTTGGTAGCACATAAATCAGGTTACTTGCTTTCAGTGTTAAACTTGGAAAACCAAAATCAGGAAAACAACATTTGAACTTGCCAGGCAATCAAAGCAAAAGAAATAAGACCTGGTTGGTAACAAACTGGTCTTTTCTGTAGGCTTTAGCTAATATTTTCTTAGCAGTGTATCAAACAACAAACAAAAGCCACAAAGAAGAGAAAAACTGTTCTTTTCAGGTTAACCTCTTATATCTTCCCACATAGATTCAGAAGTGATTCCCTATGAGCTCACATGCAATTAGGTATTGCTCAATTGCTAGCAGTTACCCAGCTGAAACCCCTTAGCTGGCTTGCTTTCTTCTGCGTGGCTAAAAATCCTACTCAGGAGCTTTTCTGAGTAGATTAAAGAACAAGTTTGTATTTCTTTGTGATGGTTGCTGTATTTTATAACAGAAAATCACCACAGGAGTTTAGACAGAGAGCAGTTCATGTAAACACAGCCTTCATCTGCAATATCTCCCCCTTCTTCAACAATCATGGGTTCAATATCATGGATTGGCACAGATGAATTTCTCAATGGAGCACTTTCAGGAGAATACTTGTTTCCCTGCTGTCTTTCAAGGTTATAGCTAGGGCATAGATCAGTGTTCATACCTGAGCTTCCATTGCTGTTAGAGTTCCTCTCTATATAGCCTGGCCAGTATGTAGTCCAGTTCTTATGTCCAGCCTTCCAATCCAGATCCCTGGACACTGGATCTCTCTTCACATACCTTCTGGCAGGGGTCTTAGGGTCCCTTCCATGTGCAGCCGTCTCTCTCACAGGTACCGTCTGGAGATTCCTAGCTCTGCAGCACCATTCCTCTGGCTTTCCCCAGTCCAATGGTGTATGCTGGCCCTTGGAATGCCTCCCAGTATACGTACTGCTCCGGACTCCTCTAGATTTCCCAAAGGCTTTTCTCTTCTTTCTTCCAAAGGGTTTCTTGCCCTCTCTGTCCGTCCGGTTTGGCTTCTGCTTCTGATGATCCTCCAGATGAAACTGAGGATATCCAAGCTGATCATGAAGATGATGAGGATGATTCTCTGTAGAATAAACTCTACCTTTATTCTGCTTAGATGAGTGCTCCTCCCTAACACAGCGCAGCTGTGCTGAATCAGGCCCTGCCCTTTGAGATGAGTGCTTAGGGATTACCTCATAGCCCTCCTGATTGAACACACGTTTCCCCACTTCAGCTCCTCTAATGGCTGCTGGAAACCTGGTGCATTCTGGGACTGGTAGTCTTTTATGGGAAAATTCTGTTTTCTTATTTCTACCAGAACTGACAGGTTGCTTGTTCAGAGTCACTTCACCTTTTCTATAGCTCCTTCCTGAGCTATGATAAGCTTCCTTATCACAAGCTTCATGTTATGCCTTCTAGTTTTGCAGCGTCCCCATCTTTGGAAGAGGTTTGTTTATTCATCGTTCCTCTTTAAGAATTTAAAGGTCCGAATCATATCTCCTCTATCCCTTCTCTCCTCCAAAGTGTACATATTTAGGTCTTCAAGTCTCTTCTCATAAGGTTTCTTACGCAGGCTCCAAATCATTTTGGTCGCCTTCCTCTGAACAGTTTCCAGTCTTTTTACATCTTTTACAAGATATGGTCTCCAAAACTGAACACAGTATTCCAGGTGATGCCTCACCAGCGACCTGTACAGTAGCATAAATACCTCTTCCTTTCTGCTGGTAATCCCTCTTTGTATGCAGCCCAACATCCTCCTGGCTTTTGCCACCACCTTGTCGCACTGTTTTGCCACCTTAAAATCATCAGAGATAATCACACCAAGGCCTTTCTCCTGAACCATACACACCAACCTCTTGCCCCCTATTGCGTACATTTCCCTTGGATTTCTGCTACCTAAGTGCATGACACTGCACATTAAATCATAATTGCCAAGCATTAGACCATTCTTCCAGCTTTTGTAGATCATTCCTCATGTTATCCACTCCCTCGGGGAGTCCACTCTGTTGCAAATTTTTGTGTCATCTGCAAAAAGACAGACTTTTCCATTCAGTCCTTCAGCAATATCACTCACAAATACATTGAACAGTGCCAGGCCCAGGACCGAACCTGGGGCACTCCGCTAATCACCTTCCTTTCATCCGAGTGAGCTCCATGTACCATCACCTTCTGTCGTTTGTCAGTCAACCAATTTCTAATCCAGTTTACCATCTTGGTACCCATCCCCAAGCTACTGAGTTTATTGACAAGCCTCCTATGAGGAACAGTATCAAAGGCTTTGCTGAAATCCAGGTAGATGACATCCATCGCATGCCCCTGATCTAGTTCCTTGGTCACCCAGTCAAAGAACTCAATCAGATTTGTTTGGCAAGACCGTCCTTCAGTAAAACCATGTTGCCTCGAATCTTGCAACCTGTTGGTTTTGAGAAAGTTCACTATTTGCTTTTTCAGGAGCGCCTCCATTACTTTTCCCGCCACCGAGGTAAGGCTCACGGGTCTGTAGTTTGACACTTCTTCCCTGTCACCACTTTTGTGTAGAGGTACGACATCAGCCTTCTCCAGTCCTGAGGAACCTCTCCTGTTTCCAAGGATCTGTCAAATACATCCTTTAACGGCTCTGCAAGAACCTCTCTGAGCTCTTTCAGTATCCTGGGATGTATCCCATCCGGGCCCGTGGCTTTGTCCACTTTCAGTTTAGCAAGTTGTTCCAATCGGGCTATTTTTCACAAATTAAGAGTCATACAGCCCCTGCGTAACATCCTCGATCATACTGACTTCAGATCAGTCGCACAAGCCCTCATCATTCCACACCTGGACTATTGCAATGCCATACTGCAAGGCCTGCCAAGAAAAACTATCAATATTTTGCAAATGGCACAAAATGTGTCAGCCCGAATCATCATGCAGAAGGGCCTCTCCGACCACATCACACCCGCACTAATGGAGCTCCACTGGCTCCCCATCACAGCCCGCATTCAATACAAAGTCCTAGTCACTACATTCAAACTCATACATGATATAGCGCCATCACACCTCAACAGCCTAATAGCAAAACTACCTAGCAATAGAAGTAGAAGAACACAGAACCTCAACACCCTCTGTATCCCGAAGTGCTTCGCAAAGGTTAATGCTTGCACCAGCAACCGAGCTTTCTCCTTTACAGCTCCAGCACTCTGGAACCGATTGCCAACCGAACTACGTGAAGTCAGTGATTTGAAAGACTTTAGAAAACTACTCAAGACACATCTTTTCCAAGCACATTACAACTTAACCACATGAAATATACTAACCTCCTGAAGTAAACTCAGCAATGTATAAATTTGTATATAAGGGTCATCATTTGTTAAGCCCTAACAGGCAGCCACTGTAAATATGTATTAAGTACCTGTATGTAACTACAATATTCAATCTACTGTAAATCTTGTAACCCTATGCTTGCTGTGCTCTATCCCCCCCCCCAAATCACATTGTATATAAATTAATCCTGGCCAGTACAGCCAAACCTCCTATGTATAGACACCGCTGCTGATCACTGGAAGCAGCGGGCTACAAATGTACACTAAATAAATAAAATAAATAAATAAATAAATAACACCTCATCTTCTGCGAATGGTGTGGTATCTACTACATTCCCATTTTTATATTTGGGAGTCACAGCTGGTCCATCTCCAGGATTTTCTTTAGTAAAAACAGAGCAGAAGTATTTGTTTAGCAATTTTGCTTTTTCTATGTCACTTTCCATGAGTACTTTCCCAGCACTTTTGAGTCCTGCAATTCCAATTCTGATCTTCTTCCTTTCCTGAATATACCTGAAGAAAATTTTGTCGCCACTCTTAACATCTTTAGCCATCTTTTCCTCTGCCTTTGATTTTGCTATTCTTATTTCTCTTTTTGACTCTTTGAGTTTGATCCTGTATTCATTTCTGTGTTCTTCTGTTTGCAAGCTTTTGAATTTTGTGAAAGCTGTGTTTTTGGCCTTTATTTGAGCAGCTACTTCTTTGGAAAACCAAATAGGTTTCCTTCTCCTTTTGTTTTTATTTACTTTTCTTACATATTTTTCTGTTGCCCCTTTTATTGCCAGCTTTAGTTTAGCCCATTGCAATTCCACTTCCCTTATCTCCTTCCACCCCATCATCTCCTCCTTTAGGTACTCGGCCTTTTTTTTTAAGTCAGTGTTTTTGAAGTTTAGGACTTTGAGCTTGCTATGTTTGGCCTGTACCTTGGCTTTTATATCAAACCACACTGTGTGATGATTGCTGTTGCTCACAGAGGCACTCACGCAGACATTCGACATGCTATCACCATTGGTGAGCACTAAATCCAGCGTTGAGCTTTCCCTGGTTGGTTCCATCACCATTTGTCTAAATGATGCATCTTGGAGAGCATCTACAATTTTTTTGCTTTTTTCCAGATGTGCAGAAGGAGTAATCCAATCCACATCAGGTAGATTAAAGTCACCCAAAATGATTGCTTCCCCCTTTGTGGCTATCTTGGCAATATCTATAATCAAATCGTTATCTCTCTCTTCAATTTGAGTCGGAGGTCTGTAGACTACAGCAGTGTGGATGACAGTGCCATCTCCTCTTTCCAACGCAATCCAGAGCGCTTCTTCTTTTCCCCATGTCCCCTGCATTTCAGTAGCTTTAATATTGCTTTTGACATACAAGGCTACTCCTCCTCCTTTTCCATTTTCTCTGTCTCTTCTGAATAGATTATAGCCAGCTATGGCTATATCCCAATCATGTGATTCATTAAACCATGTTTCTGCAATGGCCACAATGTCCAAATCCATTTCCACCATTAGGGCTTCCAGGGCCGGAGCTTTGTTGGCTAAGCTTCGAGCATTTGTGCTCATTGCTTTCCAGCATTTACCTGGCTTGTGTGTATTTTGCATTGATTTTGTTCTGCCCACATCTTCCCACTTGTTTTTGATGTGTGATGTAAAAGTGTTGCCGTTTCTGATATTATTCTGCTTTTGCAGGGGGTGGCGTGCCGGTCTTGACCTTCCACATCCGTCACCCCCTTTTCCTAGTTTAAATGCATATGTACATACTGCCTGAATTTTTCACTTAAGATTCTTTTCCCTGTGACAGAGAGATGTAGTCCATCAGCACAGTAAAGTCTCTTGTTGGTCCATCTGTTTCCCCAGTCACCAATAAATCTGAATCCTTCTTGTTTGCACCAGGTCTGCAGCCATGTATTAAAGCTGTTAATGCGATGCAGCCTTGTTGTCCCCTTACCAAGAACAGGCAGAACCTCTGAAAATGCAACAGTGTTAACAATGGGCTTGAGCTTCTCTCCCAGAGATTGGAAGTCACGCTAAGTACTTCAACAATTTGGTTTGTATTCCTGCTGGCTGTCGAGCCTGGTAGGCACATGACTATCTTCTCTCCTTTGAACTTTGTTCCCAAGTTGGTGTCTCTGATGATGGAATCTCCAAGTAATAGTAGTTTTCTGTTTGGTGAGGTTTTCTTCATATTTGGTGCTTTAGCAGGAGATTGGGCATTGTCTGACTCATTTAAGGGCCCTTCAGTTTCATTGGATTGAGCATCCTCATTAGCCAAGGCAGAGAAGGCATTATGCAGGGATATCTCTTGATGTATAGGATGTCTCTGCGTTACAGGTCGCAATCTTCCAGAACCCACTGTGATCCATTTGTTCCTGGGGTGTTTGGTTCTTTGTGGGAGCGGTGGTGGACTTTGTTCAGTTTGTTTCCTAGAAGAGGTGTGTTTCATTGCAACTATTTCCTCAGTAGAGTCACTTCTTTATGCATGGCAGCTAGGTCTTTCCTTAGTAGAGTCAGTTCGTCATGCATGGCAACTGACCTGAGGCACATAGGACAAGCTCTTAGGCTCCAAATGATTCATCTTGGAATGAAAGTACCGTAGTTTTTCCACTGAATACACGACATGTTGGTTAAGCAGTCCCAGAAGAGGAAGAAGAAGAAGAAAGGATGAAGAAGATGTGGACTTTTAACCCAAGTAACAAAGGATAGATGGCACGTATGTGACCCCCTATAAAGGCAATGTAGCCCCTGGGATGGGTGGAGTGAGGGATAGGGTGGGCGGGAACCTAAGTGTCTCTGGTGAGTAGGCTGTTCCTGAACCGTGGGCGCACACAGATATCTGATGTAAGTCTATACAAGGAAAGCAGTCCAAATGCCCCCAAGCTTAGTCTAAAACCACAGTTGAAAGCTATAATAGTAATCCCCCAAAAAATCAACAGTTAGAATTTATAGATTTAAGCCAGCAGAGAAGATAGAAAGATTTGTTCTTAGCGTAATGGAGGCTTCTCAGCTTCTGCAAAAACTGGCTCAGACCAGTGCCAGGCCAGGTGTGAGGGAGACACCACCCAAGGATTCACAGCAATAGTGCAGATGGGAGGTGGTCAAAGAGTTTATAACTGATGTCACAGTGTACAGGGAAAGGAATGGGCCAATGTGAAGGCAAGAGAAGGCACAGGCTCAACCTGTCAATCTGATGGCTGTTGTTGAGTCAATTGAGTCAGGGATGATGACACTGATGTGGAATGGCCAGACCTACATGAGTGAGCATTCCCACACAGATCTCTGGTACAAAGGGATAATGGGGGAGGTGGCTGCAGGATAATAAGTAAGAGGAAACAGCTGAAACGGGTTCTGAGATGGAGCCCACTGAGATGGCTGGCCCGCAATGTTGGAAGAGCTGCCTGGGAACTGGGTCTGGTGACATGGAGACATGTTAGGCATGGGCCAGTTGATTGTAGCTGTGTCCCTATGTTGAAGATCTGGACAACCATGCATGTACAGAAGAGTAGCAAGGGATGGAAGCCTGGAATGGGAGCACTGGGGACCCTGGACTATGACCCAGCTTGAAACATGGAGTGGGACCAATGGAAATAATGGGACACACACAGAATGTGCAATGGCAGAGCCACGAGGACAATGTGGACCCATGTGCCAATAAGAACAGGGTGGATAGGCAAGGGTATGGATGCATGGTGCCAGAAGCAGCAGATATGTGACTGAAGTATGGGAAGGGGTACGGGTGACTGCATCTGCGACACAAACATGGGTACAGGTGATCCTGCCACAAGCCTGGTCTGGGGACTGTAGATGAGTGAACCCTGAATGCAGGACAAGCATGAGCTATTGAATGGTAGGAACCCTCTGACAGCAAGGGTGACCTGCTCCTGCACATGTACCATCATCTAGGATCAGGAAAGAGATAGCTCATGAACAGAAGGGAACAGTAGGGTCAGCAGCAGTCCCCTACCATGCAGCGACACTGGAACAGTTGAGGTGCAATGCAATATACACAGAAGGGACAATGTTGGATGAACTGGTTGGCATGGGATGGATGGGGCTCGGATCTGAAGAGTATGGAGCTAGTTGGTGGGAGGAGCCAATACTGTCTCCACTTATGTGGCAGCTGAAAGGGAGCAAAGGGTGAGCTAGGGATTGACCAGGTCATGGAACTGAGGAGGGGTGAGATAAGGTGGTGATGACCCTGCCAGGGATTGCTGACCAGACCACTGGCAGTGTACCAATGCGAACTGTATCGCATGCTGCGATTCACCTGGATAACTGTGACATGGAGTTGAATGAGGGACCCTGCCAACTGCACCCTTCTTGGAGGGAACATACCCCACAGTCCTGAGATAACAGTGCTGAGCATGCAGACATGTGGTCGTGAGGCCCCCATGGGCGATCCAAGGGATTGCCAGATAGCCAGTGCCTGCAGCCAGTAGGAAATCACCAGGCCTGAATAAGGATGAACCCCAACTATGCACACAGCCAGTAACCCTTGGCACAGAACCACAGGTGAATGTGTGCAGTGCCCAGGGGCCATGACCAGAGGCAGCCCCTCTCCTGTGCCAGGAGCCCTGTGGCCAGCACTGTGGCAGCAGTGTGTGACAAGACCTGCACTGATAGCACAATGGCCGCAAAGGTCAGATGCATGTAGGAGTGGTGGAAACACTGCTCTAAAAGGCTGATGGTATAGGTGGGAAGAGACAGGATGTCACAGGGCAGGAAGAGGCATGGCAATGACAGTCACCCATTGATCTAGCCTGGGTGCCAGTATAGCCACAGCAGGGACATGTACCTGGCAAGCACACATATTGGTCTCTGATGGGGTTGGCTACAGAGTCCCATATGCACCCTCCCATCCCACCCCAGCACTGGTTGCAGCCCAATGCAAGCAGGGCTATGTGGTCTAGCTGGTCACCTGGATTGCAATAAGGAACATAGAGAGACATCTGACTGCATGCAGTGGAGGGACACAAGGATTGCAAGTGGGCTGCAGGGAAGATCTGGGGCTATAGCATAGGGCCAGCACATCACTGTGTCCCAAAGGACAGTGGGATGGAGCTGTGCAGTGGTGTGTGAACCTTATGCATAGGCTGCATGATCCATTCAAAGCTAGCTGTATTTGATCAATCTGTCCAAAGTCAGTGGCAGATCCTAGGCATATCATACACTGTTTGGTGCCCTCTCTGAGGCAACAGGCATCACTGCATGCAGACTGACCTGGCTGTGAACGTATGTATGGCTGTCCTGAGGACACATTTTCCCAGTACAGGCAACTGGAATATGAGTCACACAGGGATCCAAATTACCCATCAGAATTATGTGCCAATGCAGCCAAGAGGATGGAATATGTGATAGCAAATCAGTGCATTGTGATATGTCAGTGTGTAGGGTTTGAGGCTGATGTGGATCAATGGGTATGTATTGCATCTGATGATCCACGTCCTGGCATGGTGAAGAGGTCACATTTTCCATCAATGGAGAACTGGGTCCAAGTCTTTGATCTTGAAGAGAACGGGCATTCCAGGCCCCACATTGTAGCCAAAATCAGCTGTAACCACAGCACTGTTGTCCACATGATGCATATGCATAAGAGGACAGGAAAGATGCAGGCCTGACATCGTAGCAGTCAGCCTAGAACATCAACCAAGAGAGATGCCAGGACTTTGCTGAGGACATCGCTAGACAACTGCAAGCCAACATCCCCAGAATGTTTGCGGGAATGTCAGACAGAGGTGGCTTGCGGAATGGGTTAATAGGGAGTATGGCACGGTGGAAGCCACTACTAATGGTGGAATAGAGGAATGGATGCATAGTGTGGGCATAGAGGTGCCCAAACTGGAGCAAGGCCGACTGAGCATACGAACTGTTCTATGTCAACAGCACATTCTGCATTATGGGTGTCCAGGCCGCAACCTATGTGAGGTGCTGCCTCCTAGGAGTATGAGGCAGAGTACCTGGATATCCCCATCTAGCATCTAACCAATGTTAAGATGTGGGGATGCGTGGCAGTCAGTGATGTGGGAAAACCCCACATTGTTGACAGGATGGGGAATGCAGCAACAAACACAGGTATGATACAGACATGCATCCAGCCATCAGCTCAGCAACTGTTCCCTGGCAATGCACCTTGCCACAGAGCACTGTCTGATGCCAAGTGTAAGACAATATATGGATGCCAGATGGCTGCCTGGCCAGCGCAACCACCTGACTGCACCACGAATGAGAATCCGGGTCACAGGGTAGCAGTGAACTCGCCACGAATCAGCCGTCAAACAAGATAGAGCTTATTGAGTCACTCAGTGCTGCCTGGAAATGCATCATAAGGCCAGGCCACCCCATCAAAATGACTCACCACATGCTGGACAGATGTATGGTGAGAAGGAAAAGGGTGAGCACATCAGGTAGAGATGCCCACCAACAGCATAATACCACCCTTCTCAGGGCTACCTAATGAGGGTACAAAGCCAACATACATGGAACAGGGGAAACAACAAATCAATGGCACACATAACATCATTGTACACTGGTTCACAACCAAGAAAGCATTGTACACACACAATACTTGGAGAATGCACAGGCAATGGCAAATATGTCAGATCTGCACAAGTACCAAAAGGGTTGGCAAAGGCACACAGGAGGGGATGTAGACTGTAGCACATTGTGACTCTTGGAGCCAAACAACAACTGCCAAATCCCCACAACCTAGGCAAGACCCTCACACACCACTGTACTGTAGCACCATGGTGAGAGTAGTGGTGTATGAGGCAGGACATCTGGCTCCTCCTCCCAGCGGGTCCCCATGTGGCCATTCAGGGATGGGCATGTAACATGGGCCTGCAGCAGCACTGTTGGCAATCCCCATAGGCAAATCACCATGGCAATATAAGACAAATACACACAACCCAAATGTGGCATAGAGGCTATGTGGGTCCATTGGAAAACAACAGCACCTGTGATGACCAGACAGTGCCACAAGCCTATGGAGGAGTGCTAGTGGAAATTGAACCCAAGTCTCCTGGCCCCCAATCCAGTGCAGACACTACTACTTTACACCTATACACACATTAGTGACAAGGAGCAGTTGCAGACCAGAAGAAAAGGCCCCAAGAGAATGGGCCTTCTCAGGCAGCCATAGACTTACCGTGCATGGTAATTGGCCTTCCCCTTGTACTGCCTATTCAGCCGCCCTATGCCCTCATCAGGCATTCCCAGTCATACTGGACGCCAGAAGTGGGGAAAAGCTTCCTCTGCTGTGGGGCAATGAGGCAAGCCAGCAGTATCAGATCTGCATCTGTGAAATGTGTGTTCTGCATGCAGACAGCCATTATCTCGAAGATGCACAAACTCTTGTTGGTGACATCACCTCCACTGCGGAGAGTCACCAGCCATTAGCAGTAGCCATGTCACAGTGCACCATATACCATGGGACATCTTGTAGCAAACAGCAGAGTTGTTACGGCAGAGGCATGCGATGCTAGGTCCCTGTGGCCATGACCAGCCACCACAGGATTTGTCCATGGCCACGCACTCCTACCGAGCATTGCCGTAAAGGTGGGTACAGCAAAAGCTTCCCTGACCAGGGCACATTGCAGTGCCCAGTATCCAGCTCCCTGATAAGATGGCCCCACACAGTAGGTGCATGTCAGCACTGGCCCCCATTGGCAGACATTTGTGGCATGCCGTATCCCAGCTCAGCAGAGCACCTGTCACTGAGCACTGCCACCGCGCCTCCCAGTGTACCTAAGTTTAGGATCAAAACCAGGGACGCTGCCACCATGACGACTTCAGGAGTCATGGGGGGGGCATGTATTGCCATGGGTAAAAGCAGTGGTAGGGGGGCACGGATCCCAGACCCTTATATCTCACATGTGTGCCCTAACGACTCAGCCATGCAATACCAGGAATCAGCTTTTAGAACTTTTTACATTATAACTTTTGGTCTTTTTACATAGTAACTTTTACATTATAACATTTGGACCTTTTGAGGTCTTAACATATTCAAACTATATACGGGCAGGTTTTAAGCAGGTGTTGGCTAGCTTGTATGATAGGATTCATCTCTGGGTATGGTTAGATGATAGTTGGTCCGTATTAAGTATGTGGTTAGTTTGCATGCGGGTTTGGGTGGTGTTTGTGTTCTGTGTACCATAGTGTGCGGTAAAGAGGTGTGTTTTGAGTGATTTTTTAAATGTCTGGAGGTCATTTAACCCACATGGACTACTGTGGCCATTGTTCCCTGGCCCAGTGCATGTCCTAGGTCCCTGCATGCCTCACTGGGTGCATGGTGTCACCAATGTGCATGACTAAGGCCACAGGGTCTCTGTGTGCATTGACAGTCGGGGACAATGTTGTAGGCATGTTGCCCAATATGCTGTGTGTGGGGATGGGGAGTGAGATATCACACTGCACTGTACAGTGGACCTGTGTGTGATGGCTGTGCACACTACCGCTCCTCTGTTAGTCAGGCCCGCTGCTACATCTCACCCCCCATGGCTGCATACAGGGGCATCCAACCATGGGAGGGGATGGGTCCACTCTACACAGTCCCCACCAAAGGCCATTTGCATGATCCACACCCCCATTTTCAGGGTGTGGGTTCAGCCACACCTGTGGCCTTGCCTCACTGACAAACCTGGAATGCACCTAGCCCACATATGCCCAAGCAAACACAAATGCTACGAGTCACACAGAGGCACAGAGATAGGCTACCGACTGTTAATGGTGCAGGCCCAAGGTTCCAACCATTGCAGGTCTGTGGAGCATCTGCTAGGGAGGGCAGCTCCTGTTATGGCGCTTTACATAGCCTGCCTTGGGTAGCACCCATCGCATCGTACGTGCACACATAATGGCCAATGTCATGTGGTGTGCTTAAGATGGCTGCTGTCTAGTCTGCCTCTTGTTTTGATTTGGGGGTGGAAGCAGGAGCTGCAAGCACCTCCTGCTCCCCCCACCAAGGCTCAATCGAGGAATCAGCTTTACCATTTAAAAGGAAGCACACTGCAACCAAGAAGCCTCTTGCTCACTAGAAGGTCCATCTCCCTAGGACCCGATTCTGCATCGGGGTAGAAGCAGAAGCCGCAAGCTCCTCCTGCTCCCCCCGCCAAGGACCAATTGGGGAATCAGCTCTACCATTTAAAAGGAAGCACGCTGCAGGCATGCCTGCACCTGAGGGCTTTGCCAGAGGGCCCTTTGGCATGGTTCTTAGGCTGGGAATTGTGAAAGGAACTCAAACCACAACAGCAAGATAACTCCACAGTCATCTCTGAAACACACCACAACAAACAAAACCAACCTCTGCGAAGCCTCGACCATCAATCAAGTAAGCTTATATTACAAAGCACTGGCCTCACCTTTACTCCTTTGCGTAAATGACATACGCAGTGGAACCACAACTGGACACAAATCTGATTTTAGTTTGCCAGATTTAACACTGCATTTACAAACTTTATCATTGCTCCATCACTATTGTGTAATTTACAATACTCTGCCATATGATCTTTGTCTCTGCTCCATTGTGATAGTTACAATAATACTATATCTCGTACAAATCAGGACATAGTCTACCAGATCTAACACTGCTTTTACAATCTCTAACCATTGTTACATTACCATTGTGCAATTTACAATCATCTGCCATATGTTATTTGTCTCTGCTCCATTGCGATAGTTACAATAACACTACTACTATTATACAGATATTATAAAATATGTATTCTGACATTATTGGATTTAACTGTACAATAGTACCTCATGCTTATTCATTGCCAAATCATATATTGTATATTGACAGAGCAAATATTATACTTAATTACATTGGTTAAATTTGATCCATTGATTATTTGAATATTGATCACATAACAACAAATACAATGGGAACAAATACCTTACACCTCCTACTGATATGCGCAATGATTTCCAATGCTTACACCCCCAACCCCACATGACCCCACCCAATCCTGCCCCATCCCCATCATCCATTACCATCCCAGACAAAACCAACACCTTTACCTATATAGAAACACGCACGCTAGAGGCAACCACCTGAAGCAGAATAAGCCCCAGCACAAACTAATTTACATAAATCCTTTACCCAGAAAAAAATTACAAAAGGCTCCAGACTCTCCAATCCCATTAAAATGTGCCCTAATCAACAACAGATCAATAAGAAATAAAATCCCAGTTATCCTGGACTTCGTTATGGATGAAAAACCAGATCTCCTCTGTGTCACTGAAACCTGGCTTACTGTCTCTGATACTGGTCTTCTAAATCAGCTAAATATACATGGCTATACTCGCTTTAACTGCCTCGGGGACCATAAAAGAGGTGGCAGCGTCCTTATAATAAGCACATCAGAATTAAAAACATCCCCCAGTATCTGCAGTAACCTCGATGGTATGGATATTCTCAAAATTGAAAATAAAAATATAGCCATTTGCCTTATCTATAGACCCCCCTCAACCAATCAACATAATATTACATCAATCCTTGAATCAGCCTGCTCATCATCGATAAGAAAGCTCTACATTATCTTAGGTGATTTTAACCTAACCTCCCTCCCTCATACACAATCAACGGCATTCCTTGACTCGATGGAAGACATGGGCTTCCAGCAAATAATAAATAGTCCCACTCACATTTTATTTATTTAGACAGTTTTATATACCACCTTATCCTTCAATCAAAGTGGTTACAACACACATGGGTTCACATTCAACAGATAGGGTAGGGCTCACAAATGTAAATACAGAGTATTTATGTCTAGGTGTGGAGGGTGGAAGGGGTCAGGTATTGTAGGTAAGTGTTGGACCGAGCTGGAGATATAAGTATAGCAACTTAGGAATTCAAATTCTTGTTTGTTTTTTAAAATTTATTTATTTATTGAAGTCCACATAGTACAGATCATGTAAAACAAAATACATAAACAGGACTTCTAGTGTTTCTCATCCTCCAATCTAAGTTACCTCAGCAGATCAGTCATACAAATACAGCATTCACAATTTTTCTCCCCCCTCCCACCATCCCCCACCAATTCCCTCAACCCCGCAGCCTCTCCATTTATCATCCCCTCTCAGTAAACATACACAGTGATTACAACACCCTTCTTATATCATTAGTATCCCATTCCCCTATCCCTTACCCCATCCATTCTCCAGGCATCCTCAACCCAATTGAAGCACTTCATTTCGGACACGGGGCCTCAATATCTGAATATATGGCTCCCATATCAGCAGGAATGAGGCCCAACATTGAGTACTTCCTCTAGCCCCCCTCCTCTCCATGAGCATCAGCTGGTGAAAGCTGTTTCGCCATTCCCAAAATGTGGGACCAGGCGTTTCCTTCCACCTATGAAGTATCGATCCTTTACCCACCAGACATGCCTTCCTTACTAAGAGGCGTTCCCATTTCCCTTTCAGGTGGAGTGGTCCAAGCTGATCTAACACCACAAGCGCTGCGGTCAAGCGGATTTGTTGCAGTACAACCCTGCTCATAAAATTAGCTATCCTCTTCCAGTACAAGCGAACCTCCGGACATCCCCACCACATATGTCCTAAGTCTGCCAAGGGGCAGGGGCATTTTGGGCATTTGCCCATCTCCGTGAGATGGGAACGTAACGCTCGTCTCGGATAGAAGTGTGCCCGTAGGAGGCATTTAAACTGCACCTTGTTTGTTTTTTAAATTCCTCCGAGCTCCCAGCCTTCCCCTTCCTGTGTCTGGTCCAGACCCTTCCTGCCTCAGTGTGTACACAGCCGGCAGACTCAACCAAGGGAAGGAGGGTGGGAAGGCATGGCTGACTCACACTGCTGTCCACAGAGAACCACTGTTACAGTAAGTAACCACACTTTCTCCATGGACAAGCATTATGAGTCAGCCACACATAGGTGACTCCCGAGCAAGGATGAGGTGGGGAGTTCTGGGACATGTTAGTAGGGGTTCCCCACCACATCCGCGGGGGCTGTGGTAAGGGAGAGCCTGCGAAAGGATAGGCCATGACCTTAGTTCTGAAAACCTATACAGTATACAGAGTCACGGAGGCTGTAGCTGGATTGCTATAACCAGGAAGTTTAATAAGACTATGAATGAATCAAAGATTGTACACAGTCGTAGGATTAACGGCAATTCTCTTGACTTAGTATTCCTTCCAAAACCTCTAACAGAGCACCCAAGTTACATATCCCCACAAGTAAAACAGGTCCCATGGACTGATCACTTACTTGTGCACTTCTCCCTCCCAATAACCCCCTCTACCCCTATATCCTCATAAACCTCACAGCAAAATACACTATTTAGACCCTTTGACAAAAAACATATTCCTGAAAAACACAATACCCTATCTCAAATCGCCATCAACTGACCTTAATGGAATGCTAACAAATTGGAACTCTGCAATTAATAAGGCTAACACACCCACATTCATACATGCAAGACCTGCTCGCAAACAATCTGAAAAATGGTATACTTCTGAATATCCAAGCGAAAAAAAAAGATCTCAGAAAACTGGAACATAAATGGAGATCTAAAAATATCCTAGAATACAAAACACTCTACAAGTCAGCCTTGAACACCTATAAAGAAGCAATAAACAATGTGAAAAAGAACCACCATACAAAAATCCTCAACAGAGCCATTAACCGCCCAAGAGAACTTTTCAAAATTGTTAAATCATTAACCAAATCCCCGCAAACTGAACCAAACAAAATCTGCATTGACTCTTAAATTCCAACCACCTTCTCTGCAGACAAACTAAAAAGAAAGATTCCAGTAGACACCTCCCCCACTCTCGAACTCCCAGCAAACCTCAATGAATGGCACTCATTCCACCTCATAGACCAAAGACAACTCCTAGACACAGTCACAAAAATTAACACAACTACCTCCCCCCTTGATCCATGCCCTGTAGCCTGGATCAAAGCAACAAAAACAGAACTAGCTCCTTACCTATTAAATATAGTTAACCAATCCCTCCTCCAAGGAACCATGCCAAAGGAACTCAAACTTACCATGATTCGGCCCATCCAAAAGAATAAATCCCTTAATAAAGATGATCCAAGCTCATATAGACCCATTGCCAGTATCCCAGCCATATCCAAAGTCATTGAGAAGGTGGTACAATTATAACTTCAAGACTTCATAGACTTAAATGCACCCCTAGATGAACAACAGTATGGCTTCTGCCCATCCCATGGCATTGAAACACTTCTATTAGCTCTATTTGAGATCCTCATTTGTGGTATGGACAACACAAAACAGGCATTCATCCTTGTCTTTTTAGACAATGCATCTGTCTTTGACAACGTGAATCACAAAATTCTTCTCTCCAGACTAGCACAGATAGGTATAAAGGGAACAACCCACCAATGGTTCAAATCTAACATATCTGACCATGCTCCATATGTGCAAATAGAAAAGGAAGCTTCCGCAATATTCCCACAAGATCAGGGAATACCCCAAGGCTTTGCCTTAAAAAGGTCTCCTTTTCAATCTATATCTTCAGCCAATCTGCTCCATGTTTAGAAAACAGAAAATAGGATATCATATTTATGCAGATGATATCATGTTGTATGCCCCCATGGACATATTGAACCCCACTTACCACAACCTGTAAACATGTATCAAGGAAGCAGAAAACTGGCTAAAATCAAACAACGTGAGCATTAACTTCAATAAAACTGAAGTACTGTTCACCTCAAGAAACCAAAACTTTACCCCCCCCCCCCCCAGACAATCAACATTCATAACATCATATTCCCAATAAAACAGGAAGGAAAATACCTAGGAGTCATACTTAACAAGTCCCTCAGCATGATATCCCATATAAAGAAAACAGCCAGAATCGTATTTCTTAAATTAAGGGCCATACAGCATCTCAGACTCCTTATAGACATAAATGATTTCAGATCAGTGGTTCAAGCTCTTATCCCGCCCCACTTCAACTACTGTAACAGCCTGTTACAAGGAATGACGAAAAAGAACCTAAATATACTTCAGATGGCGCAGAATGTCACAGCAAGAATAATATTCAAAGCAGGATTATTAGATCACATCACACCCATCCTGCATAAACTACATTGGCTTCCAATTTCAAGCAGGATAAAATATAAAACATTAATGACCACATACAAATTAATTAACAACATAACACCCGCTTACCTTTCATCTCTTATCCACACCTAAACAGACACGAGAACCAGAAGAGGAAACAACCAGAATGCCCTCATAGTTCCAACATCCATCCACAAGACTAAACAGTCAACAAGTAACAGGGAATTTACGTATGTAACCCCCATGTTATGGAACACTCTCCCAGAATCACTGTGCGCAGTCAAAGATCTTCAAACCTTTAGAAAGGAACTAAAAACCCTTCTCTTCGTTGAAAATTACAGTAGTCCCAGCTTCAACATCAATCAAAATTCAACAATCATCACTGCAAGCCAGTCCCCTTAACCAATTACCCCCCTCAAATTCATATGCAATCCCCCGTTAATCAAAACGGAAAAGGTTTCACTGGCTAATTCACAAAATGTTGTAAATATGTTATAGCTATCATGTTCACTCACTAATCCACCGAGCGATGTACACATGTTTATAGATATCATGTAAATAGTTATGTATTTTGAACACACCTACAATGTTTGATGTACACATTTGTTTTAATGTAAACCGCCCCTGATCTTTGGAAGGAGCAGTATAGAAAAACCTTTCAAATAAATAAATAAACTGTCTGAGGGCCTGTTAGGTTTGAGGACTGTCTGCTGCACTGTTACAGTCATAATTTGTGGGGCAGAGTGGGTGTGCTGGACTGCTGGTGGGGTGATGGCATGGTGGCATGGGGGTGGTGGTGGCGTTCAGTGGTAGTTTAGCCCAGGAGCAAAGGGGGAGTGGTGGAAGTACAGGGATGAGGAGAAGTGGTGGGGTGCAGGGGATGAGAAGAGGAGGTGGTGGAGGGTACAGGTACCCAGGAGGTGGGGGGTATGGAGGTACCCATCAGAGGAGGGGGAGCTGTGAAGCTCAGGGGATATGGTGAGGTGCTGCCCAACAGGGGATGGAGTGGGGTGGTGGTACCTTGGGGTGGGGAGGGGTGATCTGACTGCCGATGCTATCAGCTGTGTTGGGTCACAGATCCATGGACCAGCTGAGGCATGCCCTGCAGAGGATGGACAGGTTGGCAACAAGCTGCATGGTGGTAGTACCACCTCCGGGTGGGGGGAGGGGGCCCTGCTGCAGTCTCCAGTCAGAAGAGAAGGAAGAGGATGGTACTAGCTTATCAATGCCAGCGTGCAGAGCAATTTGTGGATGAAGCCAATGAGCTCATAATGGAGATGGTTGCTGACAGGTATGAGAAGCTGCTGGGCAGGCAGGTCAGCAAGACTCCTGTGGCAGCACATCAGGCAATCTGGCAGGAGATCTCAGAGGTGGTTATTGACCTGGGTGGGCCGGTACGTATGCAGAGCAGATTAAGAAGCAATTCCATGACATAAAATGGGCCATACGTGCAAAGATGTCAGCTCAGAGGGCCCATGCACATTTCACCAGTGGGGGGTGGGGGGGGGGGTGGGCAGCATCACCCTGGGTGATCCCCATGGAGGACTTCCTGGCACATTGCCTTAGTGGAATATACATGCTGGGCCTCCCCGAATTCTTTGACAGCAGTCATGCAGTTGCATATCATGCCTATACAGTATATATGTGATGGTCACATTGGTCTCCATCATCTGTGCCAGGGGGGTTCAGACATGGCAGCCATCAGCAATGCACAACATATGGCATATGCACATTGTTTGTCATGGGGTTGTCATCTATTGTGAGCAATGCTGGGCCCTCACATGGGCCTGGGACATCTACATGCTAATCTGTGTCTGATCATTTGCATCCACATCCCGAAAGAGTGGGGGAACACTGTAATGTGGGTAGGAGTGGTTACAGCAGGATGACATATCTCTGCTGTCAGGAGCCTCTAACAGAGTGCTGATGGCAGGCAGGACTGTGCAGCTGCCATAGCCACATCACACATGCATGCATTCCCACCACATGTACATGTGGAAGAATCTAAATCTCATTTTATTTATTTTACATTCTCTTATATACCGTGCTATTCTGCATCAGTGCGGTTTACATTGAACAAACCAAAATTACATTGAACAGGGCATTATAACTTGGAGATAGCTATTTTACAGGGAACATGGGCTATGGAGGGTTAAGTGGCTTGCCCAAGACCACAAGGAGCACCTGTGGGACTAGAAACCCCAGTCCTTCCGGCCCAAGGTTGCTGTCCTCTAGTGGGATTTGAACCCCTGACCTTCCGGCCTGAAGTACCTTGCCCCAACCACTAGGCCACTCCTCCACTCCATCCACTCCACTCATCTCTTCCAAGAACATTTTTCCCTACCACCATAGCCCTCCCTCTACACCCTTTCCCTCCCGCTCAACCCTCCCTCTAATACCTTAGCCAATTCATTTTCCTATGACCTCTCCCTAACCTCTTGTCCATGAAGACTCCTCATGTACAAAAGTTACTTATATTAACCATATATACTCTGGTTATGTAGTTCGGTTCTATGTAATCAGTTGAAATATACTGTCATGTTATGTTCTCTGTAAACCGTCTTGAATTGAAGAAAGACGGTATATAAAAACTGTTAAATAAATAAATAAATGTAAATGACCCATTCCCCTGTGCATCTGCTACCAACCCTAGGCAAACTGGGATCTGCTCCCAACTCTGCAGCATGGTGTAATCCGAGGGCACCTCCACCCCTCCTCCACCTATGTGACATTTAATGGGCCCCAGCCATCTTCGAATGTGCTCCAGAGCCTCATATACCTCTTCCTCCCTCTCAGCTCTTTCACACATTCTCGTCTCCATATGCATGCAACACAGGATGATGCCACCAGCAGAACCCTGCCATGTCCCATGGTCCCACCTAGCAACCACACAGCCCTCACAAATAGCTCTGTACACCAGTTCTCATATGCACTCATCATACTGACAACCACACACCCAGTCCCTGCCTCTGCTTCATCACATCTCAGCACCTCTGTGGCCCCTGTGACACCTGCCAACAGTCTCTGTTACCTGTCCTAACAGGAGGTGGCTGCTACATAAGAACATAAGATATGCATACTGAGGCAAACCAATGTCCATCAAGGCCAGTATCCTGTTTCCAACAGTGTCCTATCTCGGTCATAAGTACCTAGCACTTTCCCTAAAAGACACAGGTTCCACAATGCTTGTTTTGGAGCAAGCAGTGGATATCCCGGGTCCCCTTTAATAATGGTTTATGGACTGGACCTTTCTTCAAGGAACTTGACCAAACATTTTTTAAACCCGGCTACACTAACAGCTTTTACTACTTCCTCCGGTAATGAATTCCAGAGTTTGATTACATGTTGAGTGAAAAAATATTTTTGTTTATTAGTCTTAAGTGGAGGAGTGGCCTAGTGGTGGGGCAAGGTACTTCAGGCCAGACGGTCAGGGGTTCAAATCCCACTAGAGGACAACAACCTTGAGCCAGAAGTACTGGGGTTTCTAGTCCCACAGGTGCTCCTTGTGGTCTTGGGCAAGCCACTTAACCCTCCATAGCCCATGTTCCCTGTAAAATAGTTATCTCCAAGTTATAATGCCCTGTTCAATGTAATTTCAGTTTGTTCAATGTAAACCACGCTGATGCAGAATAAACAAAGGATACTATAATGCTTCTGTATCTTTCCATAGTGCGACTGCACCTTGAAGATTGTATGCAATTCTGGTCACCATATCTTAAAAAAGATTATAGCATTAATAGAAAAGGTACAAAGAAGAGCCACCAAAATGGTAAATGGGATGGAAGGATACCCCTATGAAGACAGGCTAAAAAGGTTCGGGCTCTCCAACCTGGAAAAGAGATGGCTGAGGAGAGATATGATAGAGGTCTATAAATTAATGAATGGTGTGGAACGGGTAAACATAGATTGATTGTTTACGCCATCAAAATATAGAAAGACTAGGGGACATGCAATGAAGCTGCAGGGTAATCTATTTAATTAATTTATTTACATTCTCTTATATACTGTGTTATTCTCCATTCCTTTCTTTATGATACCTAGCATTCGGTTTGCTCTCTTGGCTGCTGCTGCACAACGAACGGAGGGTTTACACATGTTATTCACAATGACATCTGAATCTTTTTCCTGGGTGGTGGTTCCTAATGTGGAACCTTGCATTGTGTAACCATAGTTTGGGTTGTTCTTTCCTAGGTGCATAACTTTGCACTTTAAATTTCCACATTAAATTTCATCTGCCATTTGGATGCCCAGTCTTCCAATTTATCAAGGTCCTCTTGCAATTTTTCACAATCCTCATGGATTTTAACAACTTTAAATAATTTTGTGTCATCTGCAAATTTTATTATTTCACTCATTATTTCCATTTCCAGGTCATTTATGAATATGTTAAAAAGCAGAGGACCCAACACAGATCCTTGGGGTACTTCACTATTCACCTTAATCCACTGGGAAAATTGGCCATTTAGCCCTACCCTCTGCTTTTTATCTTTTAACCAGTTCCTAATCCACAATAGTACACTGCCTCCTATCCCATTAGTTTTTAATTTTGCCAAAAGTCTCTCATGAGGGACCTTGTCAAAGCCTTTCTGAAAGTCCACATACACCATATCAACCGACTCACCTTTGTCTACCTGTTTATTCACACCTTCAAAAAAATATAACAGATTAGTAAGACAAGATCTTCCTTGGCTAAAGCCATGTTGGCTGTCTCCCATTAAGCCATGACTATCCATGTTCAGCAATTTTGTTCTTTCTTTCTTTCTTTCTTTATTTATTAACATTTCTTATATACCGCACTATTTGCAATCAGCGCGGTTTACATGGAACAGAAACATCCGACAAATTACATATGTCTGGTCATTACATTTAACAGGAAATGGAACTTGGAGAACAGAGTAAACTATATACATAGGAAGTGTAATGAGAAAGGATACTGTTTGGTGTTTTACATTGTAGGGGATGCCTGTTGCGAGGGCTTGCCTGTTTGACTACTACTATTGTTGAGGTGTTCGCTATTCGAGTGGGACTGAGGTTCGGAGTTGTCTGTGAGATATTTGATGAAGAGGAAATGTTTAAGGGCCTTTCTGAACTGGCTCAAGTTGGGGATTGCTCTGATATGTGCAGGTAAGTTATTCCATAGACTTGGGGCACAGAGTCGGAAGGCTCTGTTAGCTGTTGTTTTGGTGCATCTTGTTGTTTCTTTTGGTATTGCTAGCATGTTTGACTCTGCGGTTCTTCTTGGTCTGTTAGGTGCAAGTGGTTGGATGAGGTCAGATAGAGAGGAGGAGGAGAGCCCCTTGCCAGCTTTGAAAGTCATCAGCAAGGTCTTTATAATGGTTTCTACCATTTCTCCTGGTACTGATGTCAGGCTCACCGGTCTGTAGTTTCCCGGATCATCCCTGGAACCCTTCTTAAATATTGGCGTTACATTGACCATCCTCCAATTTTCAGGTATTATAGATGATAATAGTTCACTGATTGCTAATAGTAGGTCTGAAATCTCATATGTCAGTTCTTTCAACACTCTTGGATGTATACCATCCGGTCCAGGTGATTTGCTACTCTTCAGTTTATCAAATAGTTGTAATACATCTTCCCGGTGTATCAATATTTCTTTCATTTCTTCTGCGGCATCATCTTAAAACCCATTTCAGTCATGGGTAACATCCCTACATCTTCCTCAGTAAAGACCAAAGCAAAGAATTCATTCAGTCTCTCCGCTATGGCTTTGTCCCCTCTTAATACCCCTTTAACTCCTTGATTCTCTCACAGTTTTTTTTGCTACAAATGTACTTGAAAAAGGTTTTATTACACATTTCTGCTTCAAAGCAAGCTTCTTCTCAAATTCTCTCTTTGCCTGCCTTATCAATGCCTTGCATCTAACTTGCCAGTGCTTATGTTGTTTCCAGTTTTCGTCATTTGATTCCTTTTTCCATTTCCTGAAAGTTGCTTTTTTGGCAACAACAGCCACTCTGACCTCATCTTTAAACCATGTTGGCAGTTTTTTGGACTTCCTTCCCCTTTTCTCAAAGCATGGAATACAGCTGGTCTAGACTTCCAAGATAGTACTTTTAAACAACACCCATGAATGATGTAAATTTTTAAGCTTTTCAACTGCTCCTTTTATTTTTTTCTTAAATATTTCCTCATTCTATCATATTCTCCTTTTTGAAAGTTAAAAGGTAGTACTGTGGATTTCTTTACCATCCTTCCTCCTTTTATTAAATTAAATGTGATCATGCTATGATCACTATTGCCAAGTGGCCCCAACACCCTTATCTCTTGCACCAGATCTTGTGTTCCACTAAGGACTAGGTCCAAAATAACGTCCCCTCTGGTCATTTCATGAACCAGCTGCTCCAAGAAGCAGTCATTTATTTCATCTAGAAACTTTATCTCCCTAGTCATGATACTGGGGTAATTGAAATCACCGATTATTATTATTGTACTGTAACATTTGTTAGCTTCAGTGTCTGCATGGTATTTCGTTGGGTCTGATGTGAGCAGGTGTTTCTATGATTGCATCTTTGTTTATCTGCTGTTTCCTCAACTGGCTGTGGGGCCACTCTGCAGATACCTGCCAGTGACATTACAGGTATGTGGTGGACCGCTGGTCCATGGGTGTGATCTGCATGTCTGTCTCTTCCCCCTTCCAGATCGCATTGGTGCAGCCTCAGACCTTGCAATTGCAGCTAGCCATGACATGCTAGCAGGGGCTGGGACTCCAGTCAGTGAGCTAACCGAGCCTGGATGCTGTGCAAGCCCAATGACAGGAGTCAGCCAGGAAGACACAGAGTTTGACTCACCATACCAGTCTGCTAGGGACAACATATTGCAGCCAGACCTGCACCCTCTCAGAAGAATTTGATGACATGGCACCTTCACCTCACTCACCATTGCAGGAGGCCAGTGGATCCTGGGAGATACTCGCAGCACTGCAAGCAGCTGTTCAAGAGGCCCATCTCAATGCAGCTGTGGATGCTACCAAGCACACCCTGTGTCTTTGATCAGGACTAGGATTGTCCAAGGCATCCAGGAGGACTTCTCAGCACACAGAAGGAGCATCGAGGCACAGCTGACAGGTGTGTTCTGCATACATGTGTGCACAGTGTTCGTGTTGCTACTTGGTATGGGAGGGCACATGCAGGTTGGTGATGGCTGCACATTGTACCCATGCCATCTTGGAAGTTGCCACTGACAGATGATGCACTTTGGGCATACCAGGTGGCCAGATGAGCATGTTTGCTATATTGGCCATTACTCTAGGCCTGCAGCTGGACACATGCCCCTGTTCATGGCAGCTACTCACAACTGACCATTTCCCCTACTGTTGCTCTCAGTGGCACTCCTATGTTCACAGATAAGAACATAAGAACATAAGATATGCCATACTGGGTCAGACCGAGGTCCATCAAGCCCAGTAGCCTGTTTCCAACAGTGGCCAATCTAGGTCATACGTACCTAGCAGTATCCCCAAAAGACACAGGTTCCACAATGCTTGTACTGGGTCAAGCATTGATTATCCTGGGTCCCTTTTTAATAGTGGTTTATGGACCTTTCCTCCAGGAACTTGTCCAAACTTTTTTTAAACCCAGCTACACTAACAGCCCTTACTACATCCTCTGGTAACAAATTCCAGAGTTTGATTACACGTTGAGTGAAAAAAATATTTTCTCTTATTTGTCTTAAATAGTTTATCCTGTAGCTTCATTGCATGTCCCCTAGTCTTTCTATATTCTGATAGCGTAAACAATTGATCCACGTTTACCTGCTCCACTCCATTCATTAATTTATAGACCTCTATCATATCTCCCCTCAGCCGTCTCTTTTCCAGGTTGAAGAGCCCCAACCTTTGTAGCCTCTCTTCATAGAAGTAGCCTTCCATCCCCTTCACCATTTTGGTGGCTCTTCTCTGTACTTTTTTTAATAATGCTATGTCCTTTTTAAGATACGGTGACCAGAACTGCACACAATATTCAAGGTGCGGTCGTACCATGGAACGATACAGAGGCATCATAATATCCTTTGTTTTATTTTCCATCCCTTTCTTTATGATACCTAGCATTCTATTTCCTTTCTTGGCTGCCGCTGCACACCGGGCAGAGGGTTTTAACATGTTATCCACGATGACTCCTAAATCATTTCCTGGGTGGTGGTTCCCAATGTGGAACCTTGCATTGTGTAACTATAGTGTGGGTAGTTCTTTCCTAGGTGCATAACTTTGCACTTGTCCACATTAAATTTCATCTGCCATTTGGATGCCCAGTCTTCCAATTTATCCAGATCCTCCTGCAGTTTTCCACAATCCTCTTGGGTTTTAACAACTTTAAACAGTTTTGTATCATCTGCAAATTTGATAACCTCACTCGTTATTCCCTTTTCCAGGTCATTTATGAATATGTCAAAACATAGCAGACCCAGTACAGATCCCTGGGGTACTCCACTATTCACCTTTTTCCATTGGGAATATTGGCCATTTAGCCCTACCCTCTGCTTTCTATCTTTTAATCAGTTCCCGATCCACAATAGTACACTGCCTCCTATCCAATGACTTTTTAGTTTCGCCAAAAGTCTCTGATGAGGGACCTTATCAAAAGCTTTCTGAAAGTCCAGATACACTATATCAACCGACTCACCTTTGTCTACCTGTTTATGCACACCTTCAAAAAACATATCAGATTAGTAAGACAAGATCTTCCTTGTCTAAAGCCATGTTGGCTGTCTCCCATTAGGCCATGACTATCTACATGCTGTGTAATTTTGTTCTTTATGATGGTTTCTACCATTTTCCCCGGTACTGACGTCAGACTCACCGGTCTGTAATTTCCCGGGTCAACCCTGGAACCCTTTTTAAAGATTGGTGTTACATTGGCGACCCTCCAATCTTCTGGTATTACAGATGATTTTAATGAAAGTTCACAGGTCTGCAATCTCATATTTCAGTTCTTTCAACACTCTTGGATGTATACCATCCGGTCCAGGTGATTTGCTACTATTCAGTTTATCAAATAGTTGTAATATATCTTCCCGGTGTAGCGATATTTCTCTCAATTCCTCTGCAGTATCACTTTTAAATACCACTTCAGTCTTGGGTAACATCCCTACATCTTCCTCAGTAAAGACCGAAGCAAAGAATTCATTCAGTCTCTCTGCTATAGCCTTGTCTCCTCTTACTGCCCCTTTTACCCCTCTATCATCTAATGGCCCAACGGACTCTCTCACAGGCCTTTTGCTACGAATGTACTTGAAAAGTCTTTATTTCGTGTTTTTGCTTCCGTAGCAAGTTCCTTCTCAAATTCTCGCTTTGCATGCCTTATCAATGCTTTGCATTTAACTTGCCAGTGCTTGTGCTGTTTCCAGTTTTCTTCGTTTGACTCTTTTTTTCCATTTCCTGAAGGATGCTTTTTTGGCAGCAACAGCCTCTCTGACCTCACCTTTAAACCATGCTGGCAGTTTTTTGGACTTTCTTCCACTTTTCTTAATGCGTGGAATACAGCTGGTATTTTTAAATAACACTCAAGCTTGCTGTAAGTCTTTAACCTTTGCAACCACTCCTTTTAGTTTTTTCTTAACTATATTCCTCATTTTATCATAGTCTCCCTTTTGAAAGTTAAAAGGTAGTACTGTGGATTTCTTTACTATCCCTCCTCCACTAATTAAATCAAACATGATCATGCTATGATCACTATTGCCAAGTGGTCCCAACACCCTTATTTCTTGCACCAGATCTGGCGTTCCACTAAGGACTAGGTCCAGTATGGCTTCCCCTCTGGTCAGTTCATGAATCAGCTGCTCCAAGAAGCAGTCATTTATTTCATCTAGAAACTTTATCTCCCTAGCTTGTCCTGCCGTAACACTGACCCAGTCGATACCAGGTTAATTGAAATCACCCATTATTACTACTCTGCTGTGACTTTTGTTAGCTTCCTTGATTTCTTTGAGCATTTCATCATCCATTTGTTCATTCTGGCCAGGCGGTCGATAGTACACTCCCACTGCCATCGCCTTCCCCTTTTTACATGGAATTTCAATCCATAGAGATTCTACAGCAAATTTTGTTTCCTGCAAAACTTTAATCCTTTCTGACTCAATGCCCTCTCTAATATAGAGCGCAACCCCTCCACCAATTTGATCAGTTCTATCATTATGATATAGTTTGTATCCAGGTATCACAGTGTCCCACTGGTTATCCTCCTTCCACCATGTCTCTGAGATTGCAATCATATCTAACCTCTCATTTAGTGCTATATATTCTAACTCTCCCATCTTATTGTTTAGACTTCTAGTATTTGCATACAAGCATTTTAGAGACTGTATTTTATTAATATTAATCTGGCTATTGGTAGGCATGGGTAATTTGGAATCTTTACGCTCTGTCTGCATCTTACTGCATTTGGGCTACTTTACTCTTTTTTGGAACCTCACTGCTTTTGGTAGTATCCTTCAAGGATACCTTCTTCTGAACCATGCACTTTTGGGTGACTGTCGGCTTTCCTCTATTTTCTAGTTTAAAAGCTTCTCTATGCAAACCGCTCTGTTTTAGGCAATACCGAGAATCCTCTGCTTCCCATTATGTAACTTTTTATCTTGGACCCGGGGACAGCATGCAGTGCAAGGGACAGTGAAAAGTGGGCTGAGAGTGCATGCTGGCCCAAAGTGTCATACATCTGTCACATATACAAATAGAGTGTCCCCCTACACAGCTCTGGGCACTGAGCATTCAACCTGGTTCCATGCCTGAACTCGCCTAAAATGTCATGTCCATAGCCATGGATGCTCCAAACCTGGTCAGTGCAGCACATGCACTCTCCCATGCTGCAACTGCATTGCCCCCTCCCCCCACCAAGAGCAGGTCGGACATGGGATTGGATGTAGGAACAATTTCTGGCAACACACACACACCTATACCCTGCCTCCTTGTACTCTAACAACATCTTTGTGACTGTCACACTCGGTGTCCAAGGGGAGCCAGTAAGGCAGTCATGCAGGCCTTCTGATGTAATACATGCAGACATTAAGTAGGCCTGCATAGGTTCTGTCCATGTAAACATAGGCTTTGGCCAGCAATACCACCTATGAAGGGCACATATTAAACATGTTACCTGCACCTCTACCCCTACCCCAACATTCACCTCCAGGCACTGCCTTCCCATATGGTGGTGGGCGATGCAGAGACCAACATGACATCCTGTGCCCATTTCCAGTCCTAACCCCTAGTCTTCTTCCAGGGCCAGCAGCTCTGTCCTCCTCTCCTCCCCTCAAATCCACCCCCCCCCCATCAGCCCAGTTCCAGTCTTAGCCCCCAGTCTTCTTCCAGGGCCAGCAGCTCTCTTCTCCCCTTCCCTCTCATTAGCCCATTTCCAGTCCTAATCTCCAGTCTTCTTCCAGGGCCAGCAGCTCTTTCTTCCCCCCACTCACCTATATGGCCCCACACAAGAAGAGCCCTGTGCTTGCCTGACCAGCTCCAGAGGGAACCAGGGAGGCCCGAAGTCCAGTGCCCCAGCTCACCTCTGCACAACCGTGGGAGCAAAGAGCTGCATTATCCTTCACTCCTGCAGCTCTTAACTTGCAGCCACCCGGTACGCTTAATGACGGGCAATTAAATGGAGGCATTTCCTGTCTTGTGCAATGCATAATCAAACCTGGAATTCGTTACTATGGAAAGTAGTAAAAGCTGTTAGTGTAGCTGGGTTTCAAAATGTTTTGGGAAGTTCCTGGAGGAAACATCCATAAACCATTATTAGAGGGGCCGGGAAATCTACTGCTTGCCCCGGGATGAGCACTAAGAACATAAGATATACCATACTGAGTCAGACCATGGTCCATCGAGCCCAGTATCCTGTTTACAACAGTAGCCAATCTAGGTCACATGTACCTAGCAGTTTCCCAAAAGCAGGTTCCACAAAGCTTGTACTGGGACAAGCAGTAGATATCCTGGGTCCTCTTTAAAATGGTTTATGGACCTTTCCTCCAGGAACTGGTCCAAAACCTTTTTAAACCCAGCTACACTAACAGCTTTTACTACATTCTCCAGTAACAAATTCCAGAGTTTGATTACACGTTGAGTGAAAAAATATTTTCTCTTATTAGTCTTAAATAGGTTACTTGCAGCTTCATTACATGTCCCCTAGTCTTTCTATATTTTGATGGTGTAAACAATTAATCTACGGTTATCCATTCCACTCCATTCATTAATTTATAGACCTCTATCATATCTCCCCTTAGCCGTCTCTTTTCCGGGTTGAAGAGCCCTAACCTTTTAAGCCTCTCTTCATAGGGGTATCTTTCCATCCCATTTAGCATTTTGGTGGCTCTTTTAACATAACATAAGAACATAAGATATGCCTTACGGGGTCAGACCAAGGTCCATCAAGCCCAGTATCCTGTTTCCAACAGTGGCCAATCTAGGTCATAAGTACTGTCACGCCCTCACCACCCGCCTCTAGCCTAGAGGGGCGTGGTATCGGAAGAACGTCTCTCGATTGGCTTGGGCAAACTATCTTTCCCCAGGTGTATCTTGGGATATGTAGTTTGCCTTCAAAAATGGCTTCAAGAAGAAGTTGTAGTCATGGTCCAGAGGTAAGGCAAAGTGACAGAATTGTATTTCTTACGCAAAAGTTCAAGTACCCTGTACAGAGGACTCCTTCTTATGCAGGATTATTAGTAATACAGCACTAGAACAGCATAACTGCTTCACAAGCTTCAAATACACACAGCTGCTTCAAACGTTTCTCAGCCCTGAAAATCAGCACTTCTTTAGCAAGGGTAAAAATGCCTCTTTTTAGCCTTGCCTTGTAAAACAAATAATGGTAACAATAAAACTTAGTCCCACTGGAACAAAAGCTTCTTAACTCCCTTCCCGGATTAAGTTTAAACCAAAATATGGGAGACACGGGCAGCAAATATTCACTAAGCTTTTTAGCTTCCCTGCAAGTTTTCCTGGCTGCGTCACAAACCTCCAGGTGCTAGCAAAAGTATCCCGGGCCTCCTGTCAGTTCTCTGGGTCTTGTTATTTCCAGCTTTAGGAGACCTTCTCAGAAAGTGTTAGTCCTCAGCATAATGGTTCAACGCACTTGGCTTGGCATAAAGTACAGTCCATAGGAATATCCATAGCCCTCAAGTCATGCTCAACAGTATCTACTTGCATATCTTCAGTTGTTGGAGCAGTGTCCCATTCTGAGTTCTCAAAGCAGTGCTCAGTAAACAGCTCCCCCCTGGGTCCTAGAGTCACTCCTGTTCCCAGCTCTACCTGAGACAGCCGGTCAGTACCTTCAGCCTTTGGCTCGTCTCCTCCTCGGCTGTGTTCCCTGTGGTTCAGCTTCTCCCAGGGCTCTCCTCTATGGCTCTGCTGTGTCTCCAGCTTCTCTTGACTCTCCTGAGCCTCTTGTTTCTCCAGGCTCCCCTGGTTTCTCCAGCTCTCCTTGTTTCTCCAGCTCCTCCCAGGGCTCTCCTGGCTTCTCCAGCTCTCCTTGTTTCTCCAGCTCCTCCCAGGGCTCTCCTCGATTTGCCTTAGCAGGGGTTTATATTTCCACTTCCAGGGTTCCAGCCCCTCCTCCTCCCTTCCGGCCCTTCCCAGTGATAATCTCTTCTCATGCCTGCAGGGACCTCATAGGAGTCTGGGTGTGGCTCCCTGGGTTTTCTGTCTCTCTTCTTTCTCTCCCTTCGGGAACCTGAGATCCAGGCCAGGCAGGGATTTTGTGGGTATCGGTGTATGCAGGATTCAGGTTACCCTTGAAATACACACCTGGGCTCCCCCCTAAGTCCAATTCCATGTCCTTTTCTATTCTCATGGGTTCAAGATGGGTGTCTCTGTCACAGTACCTAGCAGTTTCCCCAAAAGACACAGGTTCCTCAACGCTTGCACTGGGTCAAACAGTGATATCCTGGGTTCCTTTTAATAATGGTTTATGGACCTTTCTTCCAGGAACTTGTCCAAACCTTTTTTAAACTCAGCTACACTAACAGCTTTTACTACATCCTCCGGTAACAAATTGCAGAGTTTGATTATACGTTGAGTGAAAAAATATTCTCTCTTATTAGTCTTAAATAGGCTACCCTGTAGTTTCATTGCATGTCTCCTAGTCTTTCTATATTCTGATGATGTAAACAATTGATCTACGTTTATCCATTCCACTCCATTCATTAATTTATAGATCTCTATCATATCTCCCCTCAGCTATCTCTTTTCCAGGATGAAGAGCCCTAACCTTTTTAGCCTCTCTTCATAGTGGTATCCTTCCATCCTCTTTACCATATTGGTGGCTCTTCTCTGTACCTTTTCTAATAACACTATATCCTTTTTAAGATCCGGTTACCAGAATTGCACACAATATTTAAGGTGTGGTCGCACTATGGAATGATACAGAGGCATTATAATATCCTTTGTTTTATTTTCTTTCCTTATGATACCTAACATTCTATTTGCTCTCTTGGCAGCCACTGCACACTGGGCGGTGGATTTTAACATGTTATCCACGATGATGCCTAAATCTTTTTCATAGGTGGTGGTTCCCAATGTGGAACCTTGCATCGTATAACAATAGTATGGGTTGTTATTAATTAGGTGCATAACTTTGCACTTGTCCACATTAAATTTCATCTGCCATTTGGATGCCCAATCTTCCAATTTATCAAGATCCTCTTGCAATTTTCCACAATCCTCATGGGTTTTAATAACTTTAAATAGTTTTGTGTCATCTGCAAATTTGATAACCTCACTCGTTATTCCCTTTTCCAGGTCATTTATGAAAATGTCAAAAAGCAGCGGACACAGCACAGATCCCTGGAGTACACCACTATTCACCTTTCTCCATTGGGAAAATTGGCCATTTAGCCCTACCCTCTGCTTTCTATCTTTTAACCAGTTCCTGATCCACAATAGTATACTGCCTCCTATACCATGACTCTTTAGTTTTGCCAAATGTCTCTGATGAGGGACCTTGTCAAAGGCTTTCTGAAAGTCCAAATACACTATATCAGCTGACTCACCTTTGTCTACCTGTTTATTCACACCTTCAAAAAAACATAACAGATTAGTAAGACAAGATCTTCCTTGTCTAAAGCCATGTTGGCTGTCTCCCATTAAGTCATTACTATCTACATGTTTAGCAATTTTGTTCTTTATGATGGTTTCTACCATTTTCCCCGGTACTGACATCAGGCTCACTGGTCTGTAGTTTCCCGGATTACCCCTGGAACCCTTTTTAAAAACTGGCGTTACATTTGCTATCCTCCAATCTTCAGGTATTACAGATGATTTTAATGATAGTTCACAGATTACTAATAGCTGGTCTGCAATCTCATATTTCAATTCTTTCAACACCCTTGGATGTATATCATCCGGTCCAGGTGATTTGCTACTCTTCAGTTTATCAAATAGTTATAATACATCTTCCCGATGTATCGATATTTCCTTCAATTCTTCAGCACCTTTAAATACCACTTCAGTCATGGGTAACATCCCTACATCGTCCTCAGTAAAAAACAAAGAATTCATTCAGTCTCTTTTCTTAAAGCATGGAATACAGCTGGTCTGGGCTTCCAAGATAGTATTTTTTAACAACACCCAAGCTTGATGTAAGTCTTTAACCTTTGCAACTGCTCCTTTTAGTTTTTTCTTAACTATTTTCTTCATTTTATTATAGTCTCCCTTTTGAAAGTTAAAAGGTAGTACTGTGGATTTCCTTAAAATCCCTCCTCCAATAATTAAATCAAACACGATCATGCTATGATCACTATTGCTAAGTGGCCCCAACACCCTTATCACTTGCACCAGATCTGCTGTTCCACTAGGTCCAATATGGCTTCCCCTCTGGTCGGTTCATGAACTAGCTGCTCAAAGAAGCAGTCATTTATTTCATCTAGAAGCTTTATCTCCCTAGCATGTCCTGCCTTGACACTGACCCAGTCGAAACCGGGGTAATTGAAATCACCCATTATTATTACTGTGCTGTAGCTTCCTTGATTTCTTTGAGCATTTCATCATCCATTTGTTCATTCTGGGCAGGCGGTCAATAGTATACCCCCACTGCCATCGCCTTCCCCTTCATACATGGAATTTCAATCCATAGAGATTCTACAGCAAATTTTGTTTCCTGCAAAACTTTAATGCTTTCTGACTCAATGCCCTCTCTAACATAGAGCATAACCCCGCCACCAATTTGATCAGCTCTATCATTACGATATAGTTTGTACCCAGGTATCACAGTTGTCCTCCTTCCACCATGTCTCTGAGATTCCAATCATATCTAACCTTTGTTGCTTAGGCCCTGAGTGAGTATTAAATTTAAACTACAAGCTCTCTGCTGAGTTAGAAATCTAGCCAGAAAGCTCTCTTCTGTGTTTTAAATTTAAACTTAAACTGCTCCTATAATGGTTTCTACCATTTTTCCCGGTACTGACATCAGGCTCACCAGTCTGTAGTTTCCTGGATCATCCTTGGAACCCTTTTTAAAAATTGGCATTAAATTGGCCATCCGCCAGTCTTCAGGTATTACAGATGATTTTAATGATAGTTCACAGATTACTAATAGCAGGTCTGCAATCTCATATTTCAGTTCTTTCAACACCCTTGGATGTATACCGTTCCAGGTGATTTGCTGCTTTTCAGTTTATTAAATAGTTGTAATATATCTTCCCAGTGTATTGATATTTCTTTCAATTCTTCTGCGGCATCATCTTTAAATACAATTTCAGTCATGGGTAACATTCCTACATCTTCTTCAGTAAAGACCGAAGCAAAGAATTCATTGAGTCTCTCCACTATGGCCTTGCCCCCTCTTAGTGACTCTTTTACCCCTCTATCATCTAATGGTCCAACTGACTCTGTCACAGGCTTTTTGCTATGAATGTACTTGGAAAAGTCTTTATTACACGCTTTTGCTTCCACAAGCAGCTTCTTCTCAAATTCTCTCTTTGCCTGCCTTATCAATACCTTGCATATAACTTGCCAGTGTTTATGTTGTTTCCAGTTTTCGTCATTTGGCTCCATTTTTCCATTTCCTGAAAGATGCTTTTTTGGCAAGAACAGCCTTTCTGATCTCACCTTTAAACTATGCTGGCAGTTTTTTGGGCTTCCTTCCACTTTTCTTAAAGCATGGAATACAACTGTTCTGGGCTTCCAAGATAGTATTGTAGAACCTGTGTGCCTTTTGGGAACTTGCCAAGTACTTGTGACCTGGTTGGTCACTGTTGGAAACAGGATACTGGGCTTGATGGATCTTGGTCTCTCCGAGTATATGATTTTTTATATTTTTATATCTGTGTGGTCACTATATAGGGTCTGCTGTGTCACAGACTGGCATCTCCTTTTCACCCTCATGTATAAAGGGGGTTGATAAGGTGAAGGGTCCCCACCTTCTCTCTCACCAAAAGCCTAGTAACTGTCCACTGCAGCCTAGGTAATTGGGGACCCTGGTTGCCTCAGGATGAGAAGCGGTTGTTCCACATAGCAGCCATTGCTGCACCCTACCTATATCCATGCAGGGCCCCCTGCTCACTCAGATGCTGCATTTGCACCCTATTTCCCTCAGAAAGAACTGCTGCATGGTCTCTATGCATGTGTTTGCTTCCCTGATTCGTATGCCCTACCCCCTTGTTCTTTGGCTCATTGCTCTGAGTTGTGCAGAAGGATGTGCCTATTCCAAGGTCAACATTTTCTATCCTTCATCAGCCACTTACTATGCATCCTGTTAGTGGGATAGGGGCCCAGATATTGCTGTCTGATTTCTTTGTAGGTCATTGGTAGTCTACTTTCGACCATACCATTACATTGGTACCAAGCAAGTGCAAGACGCACATAGCGAGCATATTCACATTTACTACTACTGCTCTAGAGACGTACCTAGCACGGCAATACTTCTCTGCAGCGGATGTACACTCTGCTTGTACTGTGGCTGCTGTGCCCCTCCATGATAAATTCACATACTAGCCACACGTTTGAACTGCACAAGTCACAACACTTTAGTAAACATACCCCATTGAGTTTATTATGTTAAAATGTTTAACTTGCATTAAAATGATTCCATTAAAATATATGAAATGAACCAAAACAGTCTGAAAATTGGAGTAAAAGTGACCCAAAAATGATTTTTTTGTGGAGTCCTACTCCTAATAATTCATTGTGTCATAGTTCTGTGCTTCATTTCCGCCTTCTTACAGTAAAACAGAACAAGTTTATAGCATATATCAAAGTTCTGGGCCAAAGCATGGTGACACCCATCTGAGATAAAGGAATTGGTGGACTCAGGCCCAGTGACTAGTCATGTACTGATTTATCAGGCTGTTGATTGCAGAGTGACTCACAAGAATGATGGCTTTCTCAAACTATGCCACCTAAAGTCCATGCCTTAAACAAAGATCAGGATCCTTTCCCAGGTCCTCATCCCTCCTTATCAATGCAACAGTAATCTTATATACAGTTTTAATCATCAGAAATCCAGAGGTGAGGTCTGACCAGCAGAGAGAACCCTCCTTAAGTAAACGTTAATAGAAAGTAATTAAGAAACATGGCTTTGGCTATAAAAGGAATAAGAACAAAAGAGGAGTTTTCAATCTGTGCTCAGAATTCTGTTGGAAGTGTGAAGGTTGAGAACTGCCATGGACAACAAAGTACTCTGTGTCCTGACCATCGCCCTGGTTCTGGGTCTTAGCATTTCAGCTAAGGGACAGGCGCCATTCAGTAAGTGTATTGATCAAATGCTCAGTTTGGGTTGGGATGCTCATTCCATATAACTATAAGGATTTGACATAAAAACATATGAAGAAAGAGGATTTTCTTAACAGAAGATTGGTTTACTTTTAAGACCTGATATTCAAAGGGATTAACACAATTAGCAGACCTGCTAGCCATGTTAATCCCTTTATTTGGGATATTCAGGCACTAACACAGTTAGTGCCACTGAACATCCCCAGGTGCCACCTCTGCATGCTTAAATGCTAACTGGTTAGCATTGAGGTGTTCCATAATCGGACAGTGGGCCATAACCTGGCTAGCCGCTGAAACTGCATTAGCCGCTGCCCCTAAATATCCCCCTCCCCCCTTAGTATTTATAAACAAAATTCAACTACATGTTTGAATTTTCAGAAAGGATGTTTGGGTAAATGGAATTTCTTAAAAGGAATGTATTCCTAACAAACAGAAATACCTTTGCTTCTCGGGTAACATATAACAAAAGGTGTGATGAATGAGCTATGTCTATCACATTAGCACAACATATTTTATTAAACATAACTTTTCTCTTATATGTTGTTGTTAAGTCTGTTGAGTTGATATTGATGCCTGGTGATCGTATGCCCATATCATGACTATCCTCTGGGTTTTCTTGGCAAGGTATGACCAGAGGTTGATTGGCAGGGCTTTCTTCTGTTCAGTAAGTTTACAGCACCTGGTATTCGAAGGTGGTCTCCCATCTAAGTACTAACTAGAGTCAGGCACATTCAGGGTGGTCTGGCCATAGTATATTATGTATTACATTAAAAAATCTACATAGTTAATGCTGTGATTACAAAACATATTTGGGGTAGATATTCAACGACAGTCAGTGCTTTTAAAACGGCTGGGCATTGCCGTTTTAACTTAAACCTGGATATTCAATGCCGGGATCATATCTGGCCACTGGCATTGAATATCTGAGTTGCTGGGTTAGCAATTTAGATAAACAGTATCTGTGATATTCAGTTGATAAGCGGTTATCCTTAAGTGAGTAACGTTAGGCCAGCCTTTTAGTTGCCTATCTTTACCCAGTTAAAGATAACTGCTTATCAGCTGAATATCACAGATAACCAGTTATTTTAGGGTGCCACTCCTGCTCTACCCCTGGAATTCCCCAAAGCTAGTTGGTTAGCATGAGGGCATTTAGATGGGCTAGAAGGATATATTCAGCGGCACTAACTGGGTAGGTGCAGCTGAATATCCCAGTGAGACCTGCAAACTGCACAAATGCCTTTGAATATGCCCCCCCATTTATGTTTAACTCGCTGTCTCATAATTATTAGGACTTCTGATTGTAGTTTGTAACCGATAAACACTGATAAAATATCCCTGATAAAACAAATAGACGTTTCTTGGAAAACCCTAAGAAAAACACTATGGGCCTGATATTCAAAGGCATTACAGATCTGTAAACCATGTAAATGCTCCTAAGTTATCCTTCGGCTGCAAAAGTAAGGCGCAACAAAGACTGGCCTAACTTTTGTCACCAAAGCTAACTGGGCAGTGGCTGAATATTACCGCTGCCTGGTTAGCTTCCTGCTTCCGTGGCTGATCTGGATATTCAATGCTGGTGGCTGAATATGGCCCCAGCATTGAATATCCAGGTTTAGTGTTCAGCGGCGATGGCTAGCCACTGTAATCATGCTAGCTGAAGCCGCTGAATATCAGGTTATGCTGCGCTGTTCAGAGATATGTAAGAGACAGTCCCTGCTCTCAGAGCTTACAGTCTAATCAAGACAGACAACAAAACAACTGGAGTGTAGGGTATATCGATGGGGATGGTAAAGATGCACATATGAGGTAAACAGGTAAACAGGAGACTAGTGGGATCTGGATACAAAAGCATCCTCAAAGAGGTGAATTTGTAGCCTGATTTGAATAGGGTAGTTTATTCCAGGCAGAAGAAGCAGCAAATAAGCTAGAAAATAAACACCTATTTTTACATTTTATAAATGTCTAGGAATAAAAGCCCTATTCATAATAAATAATGGCCCTAATATTCAGCCATCCTGGTCAGCATATGAATTTAAGAGCTGACACCAGTGCATAACTTTATTTGTATATGCAGCATTGCTCTCCATTTATCAGGGACCTTAAGCTATTCAGAAAAGCCCTCAAACACCACCTTTTCCTCATGTACTTTACACACCTAGATACAAAATACTGACGACCACCTTCAAACTCATCCACAGCATAGCACCATCCTTCCTCGACACCCTAATCAGATTGCAACCATCCAACAGAAACAGGAGAACCATCAATTCCAACATCCTCCACACTCCAACAGATATCAGATCAGTCAAAAAAATCACTAGTAACAGGGCTTTCTCATACACAGCACCAACACTATGGAACCAACTCCCACCCGACCTATGAGCCAGCATTGATCTAGCCGACTTTAGAAAGAAACTAAAAACCCACCTATTTCAAAGTCATTTCAACCTGTACTAAATTCGCATGAGGGGCAACTCCCTCACAGCTCCCCAGAAACCTGTAATGTATAAATGTACATATGTAAATTATTATCCCCTTAGCTTAGAAGTAGATAATTTTCTGTGTGACGTGCTAACCTCTCGAATCTTTATGTACAAATCAAAATTATTCTGTCTTGATTCGACAGCTTTATACATGTAATCTTCCCCGCTTCTGATCGTTGGAAGGAGCGGTATACAAATGCTTGCTAAATAAATAAATAAAATAAATAAATAAATAGATATCTCCCCCCTTCACCCTCTCCCACCCTCACAATCTCAAATCACTTCCATATGATTGCAAAAAACCTGCAGCGAATTTATCTCTAATATCTAATGTACTAGAATGTATATAGTTTCCCCAAGTTTACCTCCATGTTAAATCCCTGTTCTATGTAAACGACGGCCAAATTTACTTGACCAAGTGTTATATTGTTTCAATGTAAACCGCACTGATAATAAAGAGCGCGGTATATAATAAATGTTAAATAAATAAATAAACAAATAACTAGCACTACTGAATATGTCTGACCAATATCCACACCAATAACTATGATGAGCCCATCGTTCAAAGGCATTTAAATGGTTTGCAGACCTGAAAATGGTGAAAATGCCACTAAGCTGGATGTTCAGTGCACTAACACAGTTAAAGCCGCTGAATAACCACAGGTGTCATTACTCGGTGCCCTGATACTAAGTGGTTAGCATCGGGACATTCCAGGGGCATTCTGTGGGCAGCATCCAGGGATAACTGGTCAACAGTGATATTTAACCATAGCCCGGTAATCCTTTAATGGTGGAAGATAAGCACAGAAAAGACTGTTCTAACTTTTACTGCCAAAACTAACTGGGTAGCAGCTGAACATCACTGCTGCCCAGTTAGCTTGCTGTTTCACCAGCCAATCCGTATATTCAATGTCAGTGGCTGGATATGGCCCTGACATTGTATATTCAGGTTTAGCGTTCAGCGGCAACAGCTAACCATTATAATTGTGCTAACCGCCACCTCTGAATAACAGGGCCTATCTAGTTACTGAATATCACAGCTAAATATGAGTGTTGGCTCTGCCTTTGGCCCTCCCTATGGGGAACATTTTTTAGGGATAAAATTCGCCATTTAGCAAGTTAAATGTGAGTTATGCATCCAACACCTGCCTTGCAAATGCATAACTGGATTTGAATTTTAAACCCAATATTTTTGGGTTTTTTCCCTTGAGATAGACCATACACATTTTTCTCCCTTCCAGCTCTTGAAATAGCAATATATAGGTGACCATAACTGAAGCAAGCAAATCTGAAATCTTCTTTGAATTTTTGTCCTTATGCTTTGTCAATGCAAGCAAGTCCGTGCCTTTGAGTCAATGCTGACTCCTGGGTTTTCTTGGCAATGTGACCAGAAGTAGATTGCCAGGCCTTTCTTCCAAGGCAATGGAGAGTTACGTGACTTGCCCAAGACCACAATTGAACCCTGGTCACTTGGTTACTAACCCAGTGCTCTAACCATTAGGCTACTTCTCCACTCCTTTGTTAATAGAGATAGCAAATGTTACTCAGCCAGCGAATTGCAATCTTTTGAACTGGAATTACTTACCTATTGATATCATTAGTTTCTTTTGTATTTATATATCTTAACCTCTTGCACAAGCTGCCACTATAATTGCTTAAGTTATATTTCACCTGGAATGAGCTTCCTATATAAATTGGAAGACTGGAAATGTTGATTTCACAATTACATTCCTAAAATTATTGCATTTAAAAGAATGTACTTCTCTTAAACAGCAATGATCTGCTGCAAAAAATCTGAAGAAGGTGCAGCATCAGTAAAACAAGGCAAAAATTGAGAACACATATTAATCTTCAACAACATATTGTTAACAGAAGAAAAACTAAGAATAATAGCTCTGTAGGTGAATGTCATTTCTTAGGGGAAGATTACTCTCCTAAAATATCACACTAAAGGCAGTTAAAGGAAAATTTGGTAGAATGCAGGAATGGAAAACATTTGAAATTAGAATGATCAAGCACTTTGAATCTACCACAAAAGGACTCAACAGAGACTGTGGGTTTTTTCACCTATTATCAGATACAGGGCCTTTCAAATGTGAAGTGTTACTGTTTCACCTCTGTCTAACCTACATTCTCTTTTACTGAACAGTAAATATATGTGCAAGCTGCCTAAGACCTTTAGAAGAGTTTCTACTTTTGAAACCCAATGTAACTGCCTTATTTCTTCACTGATCTGTTGAAGACAGGATAACTGTCAAATGCTTATCAAAAATATATTAATTTAATCCAATAAAACGTGATCACACAAAACTTGTTTATTGAGTAATTCTTAATAGCTTTTTGTATTTTTAGTTGCCATTGCACATTAAGCTGAGGATTTCAACAGTGACTTCAAAATTCTTTTCCTGGAACCTAGCACTGCAGCTTATAGTCAGGCTTATTTTTTACTTGGGTACATCACTTTGCATTTGTCCACATTTAATTTCATCTGTTATTTAAAGCAGTGTGGTAGCCTTGTTAGTCCACTTTGATGATAGTTAAAAACAAAAGAGGAAAATAAGATGATACATTTTTATTGGACTAAATACATTATTTGGATTAGCTTTCAAAGGTTAAAACCTTCAACTTTACATCAGGACAGTATGAGCAACAGATCAAAATACCGTAATTACGAAATAATTCCATTGACAGTCTCAGGGGAAGAGGGCAGGGGGAGGGAGAAGTGAGAAAGATTGATGGGTGATCAGAAGGTGACTAGGCTGTAAATATCTAGTTTATAATGTGATAGAAAGCCTATGGACCCGATATTCGAAGGGCATTTACATGGTTTACAGCCTAGTAAACTGTGTAAATGCCTTAAATGAGGATATTCAACAGCACATGCACATTTGTGGTTTATGCTTTACAATGTGCGTGTCGGTTGGTGTACGATGCGGATGATTTTATTTATTTATTTATTTATAGTCTCTATTTATAGTCACTATTCAGCATCAGCGCGGTTTACATGTAACAAAAATGCTCAGTACAGTTGAACGCGTATGAGTTTTACAGGTAACAGGGCATAAAAACTTAGCTAACAGGGTAAAACTATTTACAAAATTTATTACATGGAGTCATAATGACAGTAGTTTCACGGAAACATAACCACCACTAAGTGTTTGAGTATCATACTTGGTGTGTTGTTGATATACCATAATTTGTATGGAAGTGGTATCGCCAGAAGACTTTGGGCTCTAGGGGTTGTCGTTAGGCTCTATAAGGTATTTGTTGAAGAGGTGGCATTTGAGGGCTTTCCTAAACTGTGGTAGGTTCTTAATAGCCCGGATCTCAGGAGGTAATGCGTTCCAGCATCTTGGGGCACTGAGACTAAAGGCTCTGTTGGCTGTCAAATTGGTGCAAACAGTTACTGCCTTTGGGACTTTTAGGGAGTTTATAGCCGTGGATCTTCTTGCTCTATTTGGGGAAGTGATATGGATGAGTGAGGTTAAGGATGCAGGTGAGAGATTGTTAATAGCTTTAAAGGTGATTATCAAGGTCTTGAAAACTATTCTGGCCTGGATGGGTAGCCAATGCAACTGCATCAGCAGAGGCGTTATGTGGTCGCTCCTGGAGGCTCCATGAAGGACTCTTGCTGCAGCGTTCATGGCTAGTTGCAGCGGGTTCAATGTAGATTGGGGAAGACCTTGAAGGATGGCATTGGCAATATCAAAATGGGGTATGATCAATGCCTGGAAAATTGTCCGGAAATCAGTTGGTTCAAGCATGGAACGTAGATGCCTAAGTGTGCGGATCTTGTAGTATACTGATTTGACTATGTTTCCTATATGGGCCTTCAAATCCAAATGCTGATCTAAAGTGACTCCCAGGTAACGTATTGAGGATTTAGATTGCAGCTCAGCTTCTTTTACCTTAAGATATTGTGGTGGGGTAAAGTTGGGGTTCCTCGTAATGAAGAGTACTTCCGTTTTCTTATGTTGTATTCTGAGGTTTTGAGAAAGAAGCCATTCAGATATTGCGTTGAAACAGTTCGTCAGTGGAGAGAGGTCCATATGCTCAGTAGAGAAGGGAATGTAAAGCAGGACGTCGTCTGCGTATAACATGCAATCAACATTGAAGGACCTGATGATATTACAAATTGGTTGCATGTAAATATTGAACAAGAGCGCAGAAAGGGAGGAACCCTGTGGGACTCCCTGGCTTTGGTGGAATGGTTCAGAATTTTTTCCTCCAGAACGAACATGCTGCCATCTTTCGGTCAGGTAGGATCTGCACCATTCAAGCGCTCTTCCATTTATGCCTTTGTCAATCAGTCGTCTTAATAGAAGCTCGTGGTTTACTGAATCAAACGCTGCAGCGATGTCTAGAAAGATGAGTGCAAATCCTTGATGAATGTCGTCAATGCTGGTGATTATCTTGCAGAAGAGAGTGGTAAGAAGGGTCTCCACTCCATTGAATTCCCTAAAGCCATGTTGGCAAGGATCTAACGGTGCAGTGGAGTCGATATGATCTTGCAATTGACGTTGAGCCTCCTTTTCTATGATCTTCGCGAGTAGTGGGATGCTGGATATAGGTCTGTAGGATTCTACCTGTTGGGGATCAAGCTTGCAGTTCTTTAGCAGAGGTCTGATAGAAGTATGTTTAAGGGCTGAAGGGAAAGAGCCAGTTGAGAAGAAGAGGTTCATTATTTTGGATAGTACTGGGCTGAAGTGACTGCGAAGCTCCTTGATCCAGAAGGCTGGGCATGGATCCGACTGGGCAGTGGTGATATTAAGGTCCGCAATAGTGTCTTCAATCCCTCTCTTGGTGGGGGTAGAGAACATGGTTAGGGCTGTTTGGTAGACTTGCTCTGTGGCGTTAGTTGTAATAGAGGTTTTGTTGGTCTGGCATATCTTGGATTGGATGTAGGTTGCATAATCTTGTGGGTGTATCTCGAATGGGGGTCCAGAGGATGGTTCCTTCGATAAGTTTTTACTAGGTCGAAGAGGTCGTGTGGTTTGTTAAGCGATCTCTTTAAGGTATCAGCGTAGTACTGTTTCATCGAATCAGTGATTGCGTTGCGGTGTGCAGCAAGATGAAGGTTGTATGTTGTCTGGTCATTTAAAGAATGAGATCGGCGCCAGCGTTTCTCTAGTTTCTGAAGTTGGCTAAGCGATGCTCTGAGATCAGCTGAGTACCATGGGGCACTCGCTCTCTTCCCTGGAGGCTTATTGGCTGGTGTGCGTAGTGCAATTGAGCTAAGGCAATTGTTCCAGTGGGAAATTAGGTCGTCAAGGTTCTGGGTGGCTTCACAGATGAGTTGTTGTGTTTCAGCAAGGATAAGCTCTCTGTTGTAAGGCTTGAAACATCGAGAGGGTGGTCTTGTTGAGTTGGTTTGTATTTTGTTGATTTTTGTATAGGCTTTGTGAGAAGGAATCTGGATAATGATCAGTTTGTGATCTGACCAGGGAACAGAAGTTATGGAAGTTATGGGGTCCTGGGCAGGGTTAAGAGATGTTTGCGGGGCGAATACTAGGTCCAGGATATTTCCCTTATTATGAGTAGGGTCTTTAACCAATTGCTTGAAGCCAAGATTTTCAAGGGCATCAAGGAAGGCTGATACTTGATTATCTTGTAGTGTAGGCAGGTTAAAGTCGCCTAGGATCCAATTTGGGATGCTTGGGTTATGGGTGTTGGATGCAAGATCGATGATAGCAGCAAGATCATCAGGGGAAGCTGAAGGTGCTCTGTAAAGCAGGTTGATTGAGCAGCGTTTGTTGGAAATGGTAATGGTCTCCATGTGATTTGTACTGGTGGAGTCTATCGTTCGAAAATGGAGGTCTGTCCTGGTGAGGATGAGCACGCCACCTCCTCTTTTGTCTTGTCTATGGCTTGAATGTGCGGTGAAATTCTTGGGGAGGAGCTGATTGAGTATGACGTTATCTTCGGCGGATAGCCACGTCTCAGTGATCATGAGTATGTCAAGGTCATGGCTGGCAATGATGTCAGTGACGGCTGGCCATTTCTTCCGACTACCAGAAAGTTATTAACAAACCCTTAATATTTAGTGCAGTAGGTTGGGTCACAACAGACAATATGATCATAGACAGTGGTTAATGTTAGAATACTAGCAACATTACACTTATGAGACTACTGACAACAGTAAAGTAGATTGTTTGCAATGGTAGATTACTGGAAGTGGTGCAATGGTGACTGGTACTAATCAGGCTACTGAGTACAGAATATTGGTTGATTGTCCATGGAAGACTACTGGCAACAGTAAAATGGTGACTGATACTATCAAAGGTTACAGACAACAGTATAGTAATTAAATAGTAATGATAAGCAATGGGTACTGGCAACAGTACAGTAGTGACTGGTATTACTAACAGCTACTGACAACAGTATGATAAATAAAGAACAGTAGTAATGATATGTGGTGACTATACTAGTGAGACTATACTTGCAATTGACAGCATGGGAGAGGAGAGTCTGAGGCTTGAGATTAATCCAGGTTCTGTCGCGTGGTATCTGCTTTGCTGGCTATGGGCGATGCGAGGACGTATAGTGCTGTGGGCTGTGGCTTCAGTAAACGTTCTCAGCCTCGGGGGAGCTCTGGTTGCTGGAAAGTCGTGTGCTGGTTCTGTATGTGGTGGCCGTTGATCTTTGTGGGCCAGCTGCCTAAGGGCCACGCCAAAGGGCCCTCTGGCGAGGCCCTCAGGCGCGGGCCCACCAGGCGTGGGCGCGCCCGACGGCGTTTCTTTAAATTGAAGATGTTGGCTGCCCCGATTGGGCAGCTGCAGCAGGGGGTGGGCCCTGTATCCCCGGCGGCTCGATCCCGGCCGGGAGAGCTGTTGCTGAGCCAGGGTGCAGGAGGGCAGAGACCTTCGCACCCGACGGCGCTTCTTTAAATTGAAGATGTTGGCTGCCCCGATTGGGCAGCTGCAGCAGGGGGTGGGCCCTGAATCCCCGGCGGCTCGATCCCGGCCGGGAGAGCTGTTGCTGAGCCAGGGTGCAGGAGGGCAGAGACCTTCGCACCCGACGGCGCTTCTTTAAATTGAAGATGTTGGCTGCCCCGATTGGGCAGCTGCAGCAGGGGGTGGGCCCTGTATCCCCGGCGGCTTGATCCCGGCCGGGAGAGCTGTTGCTGAGCCGGGGTGCAGGAGGGAAGAGGCCTTCGCGCCCAACGGCGCTTCTTTAAATTGAAGATGTTGGCTGCCCCGATTGGGCAGCTGCAGCAGGGGGTGGGCCCTGTATCCCCGGCGGCTCGATCCCGGCTGGGAGAGCTGTTGCTGAGCCGGGGTGCAGGAGGGCAGAGGCCGTCGCGCCCGATGGCGCTTTTTTTAAATTGAAGATGCTGGCTGCCCCGATTGGGCAGCTGCAGCAGGGGGTGGGCCCTGTATCCCCGGCGGCTTGATCCCGGCCTGGAGAGCTGTTGCTGAGCCGGGGTGCAGGAGGGCAGAGGCCTTCGCGCCCGACGACACTTCTTTAAATTGAAGATGTTGGCTGCCCCGATTGGGCAGCTGCAGCAGGGGGTGGGCCCTGTATCCCCGGCGGCTCGATCACGGCCGGGAGAGCTGTTGCTGAGCCGGGGTGCAGGAGGGCAATGATTAAAACCAGATTGAGTGACCATGCTTCTCGAATTAGACAACAAGTGCTTTCTGCTCCATTGGTTGAACATTGTTTAACCTATAATCACACATTTGAGGATATTTCCTGGACTGTTCTGGATCACATTCCCCCAAGACCTAGGGGAAGCGATCGTTTCGCTTTATTACAACAACGGGAACAACGACTAATCTTTAAATTTAACACAGTTCATCCATCAGGACTCAATAAAGAAATTGAATTGTCGAGCTTACTGTGATGTCATAAATGACGCTAAGGGACTCCCTGGGTGAGTGGGGTTTCCCTGCCGTCCTATTGGTGTTCCCTAATGAGTGACAGCTGGTATTAGCCAATTTTTACATGAGGCCCTTTAGAACTGGCAGAGGTGTTCAGCCGGATACACATCACGGGTTTGCTGGCTGAAGGAAGGTGGCACTTGAAACAGGGCAGTGGTCCCGAAACGTGCACGTCGTGTATGCTTGAAGATAATACCGTGGAAGTTTAATGAAACAACATTACCAACAGGAAATGCTGATACAGATAAGGATTTATTTAAAACATTATAAAAAATGATTAAAAGGGAATAAGCCGTCTGGTGTGGGTGGATACTTTATTCCTTCCTCCTTCGGCTTTTTCCGACAACAATTATAATAGAAAGGGTTCACTTAGTTTGATGATTCTTTGGGATCGTAGACTTTGATCGTGAGAAGCAAATGTTTCAGATTACCTTCACTTTCAGCCAGTAAAGTGGCATAATCAGCATAGCGAAGGTTGTTGATGATTTTTCCACCAATCCTCACTCCTCTGTTGTCTTCATACAATCCTGCTTCTCTGATGATTTGTTCTGCATATAAATTAAACAGGTACGGGGAAAGTATGCAGCCTTGTCTTACACCTTTGCTTATTTTAAACCATTCTGTTTCTCCTTGTTCCATTCGAACTGTTGCTTCTTGATCAATTGACAGATTGTGCAAGAGAACAATCAGGTGTTCTGGTATACCCATGCTTCTTAATGTGGCCCAGAGTGTCTCATGGTTTACACAGTCAAAAGCCTTGCTATAGTTGATAAAGCACAAATAGATACCCTTTTGGTATTCTTTAATCTTTTCAAGGATCCATCTCACATACGCGATGATGTCTCTCGTTCCTCGTCCTTTCCTGAACCCTGCTTGCACTTCAGGTAGTTCTTGTTCCAGGTATGGTTGTAGTCTCTGTTGAATAATCTTCAGTAGAATCTTGCTGGCATGTGGGAGCAAAGCGATTGTGCGATAATTTCCACAGTCAGTCGAATCACCTTTCTTTAGTATTGGTATAAACACAGATCTTTTCCAGTCAGTTGGCCATGATGTTGTCTTCTAAATTTCTTGGCAGAGCCTTGTAAGTATGGTAACAGCTGCATCAGATTGCTGTAATACTTCTATGGGAATGCCATCAATGCCTGGTGCTTTGTTCTTTGATAAGGCTTTCAATGCTGTTTCAACTTCTTCTTTCATCACCAATGGTTCCGGATCATAAGGTACAGGTTGAAATAGCTGTTGGTCCACTTGATCTTTATCTTATAAAAACTCTGTATATTCTTTCCACCTTTTCTTGATCTTCTCAGCATCATTCAACATAGAACCTTGAGCATCTTGTAACATTCCAATTTGAGGCTGGAATTTTATCTTTAACTCTCGGAGCTTTAGGAAAGCTGATCTTGTTCTTCTTCTAATAGTTTCTGCTTCTATTTCCTTGCATGTGTCATAGTAGTACTTTTCCTTGTCCTGTCTTGCTGCACATTGGAAATCTCTGTTGAGTTCTGCAATTGTCTTTCTTTCTCCTCTGGCTTTAGCTTCTCTGTGTTTCTGGGCAATTTTCAGAATTTCTTCCGTCATCCATCTTGGTCGTTTTTGCTTTTTCACCTTTTGCAGAGACTTCTCGGTTTCTTCCAACACAGCCTTCTTGATGTCATTCCATAACTCTTCTGGAGCTCTGTCATTTGTATCTAAAGCCACTATATACGGGTCTTCTTTTAAGAGTGTTAATTACCTCAACTCAATCCGGTACACTCCAAACCATCAAGGGCAGTAAATAATACTTCTTCCAGTGGTTTTAAACATTCGTCTACACCCGCATTACTGAAGAAAGGTCTCAGACTTAAGAGCGCTAAATTGAGCCGTTAGGCACAGGCTCTATGTTAGCATCAATGACCTTTCTGTTATCCTCCTCTTATATCTTTTTATATATACGGTTGTGAACCTCCAAACACTTATTTCTATTGCAATGTCTTATAATCTTAGCCACACAGAGTTTCTCCCAATTCAAAACTTATTCATCACTGATGGATTTAGGAAATAAAATCACTCTTTTCTTAGTGTAATTCAAAACTTATTCATCAATGATGGATTTAAGGAATAAAAACACTCTAATCTTAGTATCCTGTTGTCATAACAAAACTGGATTTTCCCCAACGTCGTCAAAAAGCTCTGCTCCACGTTTCTTCAGGGGTTTAATGATCAAGATACTGTCACCCCCCCCCCCCCCCCCCGGTGGCCGGTGGCTGCAGGGGCAGGTTGTGCATTTAAATCAATTGTAGAAGTAAAAGACTCTTTTGGGCCAGATGCTCCTTGGTCCTTGTAGTCCTTTCTCCTTATAGAAATGAGTTGTGGATGCCAAGTAGAGGGTAAACAAAAAGCTTTTATTTCCCTTTTAACACTGAGGTTCGCTAAGTAACAAAAGTAAAGTTTCCTTATTTTCAGGTTTGTGTCAAAGTGTTATTAAACAAGAAAAACTGTTACAGGCTTCACAGTCTCTTGTAGAATATAAAGGGTTTTCTCAACTTCAGAGTGAAATAAATAACCCAGCTCTCCTTTAGCTCAATGTAAGCAAAATCATTGTTAGTGCATGCTCTGGTAAACTATAGCTCTGGGAGTGACTTAAGGCTTCCCACAACACAAATAGAGCAGTCCATTAATTCCTCCTGTGACAATGCTTCTAAATCCCCAGGTTCCACTTGCATAGGTTCCAGTTCATCTGTGCTTTCTCCTGTATTTGAGCTCTCCCTGGCTGCTATAGGGTGCAAATTAGTATTTCCTTCACCTATCCTCCAACTGGGCTGTTCAAGGTTTTTCAAGTAGGAAGCATGGCTTGTTCTTAGGCCTCTATGGTGTGGCTTCCAGAACTCCTGCCTTCTTTCATTCCTCTCAGAATGGTTATCTGATTCAAAAGCCCTTCTAGGAGCTAAGTCTCTTTTTAGAATTAAAGTACCACTGTACCTTGGCTTCCTGAAGTTGGTGCTGCTGGTATTTTCCTTACCAGATACCCTTCCTTGGATAAGGTCTCCTTTATAGACTGTTTCTGTGAGTTTTCTGGGCACTGCTTGTCGTCCCTGAAGCTTGGGACGGCCAGGTAACGAATCCAGGCCTCTCTGCTTCTCAGTATGGGGGATTCCACTGTCAGGACCTTTCCTTCCAGTACCTTTAAGTTCCTTTCTCAGTCCTTCTGGTAAGCTCAGGCCTCCCTCTAGGCATGGAGTCTCTCTCCCTTGGATCCTGGCATCTCCTGGAGTCTCTCTCCCTTGGATCCTGACTTCTTCTCCTCTTTCTCCCCTCCTTAGTCTGGCTGCAGCTCTCTGCTTATAAAGCCGTTCTCCTCTTGAGTTTCCTGGCCTGCTCCTCAGGTGCATCTGATTAGTCCCTGCATAATCAGTACTTGGGTGTGTTCGCTCAGCCTCTGCAGGTTCGTGCCTGCTCCCTCTAGCTGTGTTGCTATGCAATTGCAGCTCCTGCAAGTCAGCTGCTTTGTGAAGGACAGCGTTTTTTTTCAAATCCAGAGCTTCACTAGCTTCAGCCCTATCACACATCCCCCTTCTTAAAATATTACGGGCTAGCATTTCATCCTTTTCACAGCACCTAATTCGGGACATTGTGTCTGCATTAGAGTGTAGCTTCCCTGCTCTATGCTCGACCTTATATTCATAGGGTTGTAGTGCCATGTACCATTTGGTTAGGCGACTATTATTATTCTTCATGTGGTTTAACCATTTAAGCGGGGCATGGTCAGTGATGAGAATGAATTTTCTCCCCGTCAGATAAAATTTCAGGGCCTCGACTGCCCATTTAATTGCCAAGCATTCTCGCTCGATTGTGGAGTACTTTTGTTCGGCCGGAGATAATTTCTGGCTCAGGAACATGATTGGATGTTCAGCACCTTCATGCATCTGTGAGAGGACGGCTCCCAAGACAGTTTCTGAAGCATCTGTTTGAACCAGAAATTGTTGGCGGAAATCCACACCGCGTAATATCGGTGCTTTACACAGCCTCCCTTTCAGTATTTTGAAAGCCTCTTCGGTGTCTGAGGACCATTGTATCTTATTCGGGGCATTCTTTCTTAACATGTTGGTAAATATCGCACTTTCCTCTGCAAAATGTGGGATAAAACGTCTATAATAACCGATAAGCCCTAGGAAGCTTCTTAACTGCTTCTTATTTTGGGGAACGGGAAAATTCCTAACACTTTCCACCTTGTTTAATAGGGGTTGGACCGTGCCCCGTCCTACTAAGTGATCTAAGTATTTGACCTCTTGGCCCGCAAACATGCATTTTTTGGGATTTAGCGTTAAACCCGCTTGTCCCATCGTTTGTAACACTGCTTTTATCTGGAGTAAGTGTTGGTCCCAGGTAGAGCTGTGGATGACTATATCATCCATATAGGCTGTGGCATAGTTCTGATGGGGGCATAAAACTAAATCCATTAATCGCTGGCAGGTTGCGGCTGCCCCATGTAACCCGAAAGGCATTCTTCTAAATTGAACTAGGCCGAGGGGAGTACTGAAAGCAGTCTTAGGGTGTGCCTCCCTCATCAGGGAGGGAGGAGTAGCCTAGTGGTTGGGGCAAGGTACTTCAGGCCGGAAGGTCAGGGGTTCAAATCCCACTAGAGGACAGCAACCTTGGGCCGGAAGGACTGGAGTTTCTAGTCCCACAGATGCTCCTTGTGGTCTTGGGCAAGCCACTTAACCCTCCATAGCCCATGTTCCCTGTAAGTATTAGTGTATGTGTCTCATATCCCCACATGTTAAATGTATCCCCCAATTGTGTTGTGACCGCTTTGATTGAAGGATAAGGCGGTATACAAAAACTGTCTAAATAAATAAATAAATCTGCCAGTACCCTTTGGTCATATCAAGGGTAGTGAGGAATTTTGCTTGTCCTAATCTATCTAGAAGTTCTTCGATGCGAGGCATTGGATACGCATCGAAGGTGGATACCTCATTGACATGGCGAAAATCGATGCAAAATCTCATGGTGCCATCGGGTTTGGGTACCAAGACAATTGGACTGCACCAGGGACTGCGTGATTCCTCGATAATGCCCATTGTTAGCATTTCTTGAACCTGGGCTATCACCTCCTGTCTTTTCGCCTCCGGTAAACGATAGGGCCTCTGTCTGATGACCTTTCCGGGCGGTGTAATTATCTCATGAGCAACTAAGCCTGTTTCTCCAGGAATAGGTGTCAGTACGTCCTTAAATCTTTCTAACACTCTGGTCAACTCTTGCCTCTGTGTTATGGAGAGTTCGTCACTGACTCAGGGCTTAGGTCTAGTTTTGCAGACGTCCAGGAGGGGGCCCAGATCTTCGTCCACTTGTTCCTTACACACAGCGGTTAAACCCTTCACATCGGTTTGCCCGGTGGAACCGAATCCTCTGGATCCTCGGACCATAGGGGTTACCATGGGTACTTCCTCCAGGGTTGGAAAACCAACTCGCTCACATATTAGCTGTGCAATGTGGTCCCCTATTTTGACGTCAAAGTCTTCTCCTGCGAAATTAAATAGCAGGACTTTAAGGGTGCCTCTGTAATCAGGGTCTATTACTCCAACGCCTACATCTATGAAGTATTTTGAGACTAGGCCAGACCGTGGTGCGATGCGACCGTAGCAACCGTGAGGTAATTCTATCTGGATACCCATGTCTATTAAGGCTCTTCCATGTTTGGGGATGACTTGATTTACTGCACTATACAAATCATATCCCGCGGCCTGAGCCGACGCTCGACGGGGACTTTGAGCTTGCTTAGAAGTTTTGCAAAATTTCAATACAAATTTTGTTTTTCTTACGGGCTACGGGCTCTTCTTGTACCTGCTGCGCGGATTTCAAAGCCTTTCCCAAGAGGGGACTGGGAACCGCCAGTATTTTGGAGTGGGTGCATGTAGAAACAAAAACCTCCTGGGGTGCTATGCCCTTTTCCAAACCGCTCCTAAATTGGGGCCAGTCCCTGCCTAGCACCAAATCCTGGGGTAATTTGGGGACCACTGCAATTAGCATCACTTTCTCGATCCCTAAACCTCTTACCACTAGGTTGTATACAGGATAAAATGAAGAGGCGCCATGAATACATTTTATCTTTACTTTCCCTTCCACTCGGCTCAGTGCAGATCCAGCTTGCTCCTCAATCATAGACCAGAGCTTCCGCGAGATCATGCTCTGATCTGCACCCGAGTCAAGAAGAGCCTTTGCAGTTACCCCTTGCACTGTCACCTCCAACAGAAACCCTTCACGTAACACTTTGGTGTTTTCACTTATCAGTGCTGTCCATGATTGACATTCACTCTGTACATGTCCTATTTTCCCACTCATAAAACATCTCTTAGAGTGATTTCTTGATACAGGTATAACGTTTTTCAAACCCTTGGGTTTATATTGTGAGAGACTTCCTGATGACTGCATCATTGCCTCAGCTGCCTCTTTGAAGTTTCACTAATTTGTTGAGTGGCCAATTCTGCCTCCAAATAACTCTCGGTTAATACAATAGCTTCTTCAGTGGTCCGGCAGTTCTGCAGTATAAGGAAACTCTGCACGTTTTTAGGCACTGCAGACATGAATTGTTCTAACACGACAACATCTACTATTGTGTCCACAGTTTTTTCCTCAGGCCTTAACCATTTTAATGCTAACCTTTTAAGCCTGTGACCTAAAGCTTTTGGCGTCTCGCCAGCTTTAAGATGACTAGCTCGTAGCATGCGATTATACACAAAAGGGGTCAGGCCTAGGCAATCCCGTATGGCCTTGGTCACCTCTGTGTAATCGTTTGCTAGTGCCGTGGGCATAGCCCTATATGCTGACAGCGGCTCGCCTGTGAGTGAAGCTGTCAGGCGTATGGCCCACTGTTCTTTTGGCCGGCCTACTGACTGGGCTATTCTATCAAATGAGTCCAGGAAGTCATCTATATCATCAGTGGCTGCCAACTTTCCCACAGTTAAGGTCTCATATGACCATTGTCCTACCGCACCGCTACCGAGTCCAGGATTCTGTCCTTGAGGTGTAGAAGCCGCTTCTTGTGGCGTCTTTTGTTGGGCTAACCAAGCCTCCATCATTTGCAGTATGGGTTTTTGCTGTTCTTGCATTGCCAGTACTGCCTGTTGCTGCGTTTGGCAGGCCATTTCCCGCTGTTTTTCAAATTGCATGGCCATCCATGAAAGTATCTCCTTTGGTTCCATGGTGATGGTGTACCTAGAAAAAAAATTAGAGAGAGAAAACCAAGTGCGGTACTGATAACAAATCAGCCCCCCTTTCTCCTCCCCTCCTTTTTTTTTTTTTTTTAACCTCACACCCACATCCAGCACAGGTTATGTTTATTTACATTTTACCTGCTGCAGGTGTTGAGTCAGACTTTGCGTAAAGGATGTTGCTGCTCCGTCCTGTAGCACTCCGCCACAGCTGATATCAACAGCTCGGTCCTCCACTCCGTGTTTTTCTTGAAGTTTGGCACTTTTCTTCTTTTCTTTTCTTCTGCAAATCTTAGCCAAAAATCCGTAAAACTACGCCATTAATGTCACCCCCCCCCCCACCGGTGGCCGGTGGCTGCAGGGGCAGGTTGTGCATTTAAATCAATTGTAGAAGTAAAAGACTCTTTTGGGCCAGATGCACCTTGGTCCTTGTAGTCCTTTCTCCTTATAGAAATGAGTTGTGGATGCCAAGTAGAGGGTAAACAAAAAGCTTTTATTTCCCTTTTAACACTGAAGTTCGCTAAGCAACAAAAGTAAAGTTTCCTTATTTTCAGGTTTGTGCCAAAGTGTTATTAAACAAGAAAAACTGTTACAGGCTTCACAGTCCCTAGTAGAATATAAAGGGTTTTCTCAACTTCAGAGTGAAATAAATAACCCAGCTCTCCTTTAGCTCAATGTAAGCAAAATCATTGTTAGTGCATGCTCTGGTAAACTATAGCTCTGGGAGTGACTCAAGGCTTCCCGCAACACAAATCCATTAATTCCTCCTGTGACAATGCTTCTAAATCCCCAGGCTCCACTTGCATGGGTTCCAGTTCATCTGTGCTTTCTCCTGTATTTGAGCTCTCCCTGGCTGCTATAGGGTGCAAATTAGTATTTCCTTCACCTATCCTCCAGCTGGGCTGTTCAAGGTTTTTCAAGTAGGAAGCATGGCTTGTTCTTAGGCCTCTATGGCGTGGCTTCTAGAACTCCTGCCTTCTTTCATTCCTCTCAGAATGGTTATCTGATTCAAAAGCCATTCTAGGAGCTAAGTCTCTTTTTAGAATTAAAGTACCACTGTACCTTGGCTTCCTGAAGTCGATGCTGCTGGTATTTTCCTTACCAGATACCCTTCCTTGGATATGGTCTCCTTTACAGACTGTTTCTGTGAGTCTCCTGGGCACTGCTTGTCGTCCCTGAAGCTTGGGACGGCCAAGTAACGAATCCAGGCCTCTCTGCTTCTCAGTATGGGGGATTCCACTGTCAGGACCTTTCCTTCCAGTACCTTTAAGTTCCTTTCTCAATCTTTCTGGTAAGCTCAGGCCTCCCTCTAGGCATGGAGTCTCTCTCCCTTGGATCCTGGCTTCTTCTCCTCTTTCTCCCCTCCTTAGTCTGGCTGCAGCTCTCTGCTTATAAAGCCGTTCTCCTCTTGAGTTTCCTGGCCTGCTCCTCAGGTGCATCTGATTAGTCCCTGCATAATTAGTACTTGGGTGTGTTCGCTCAGCCTCTGCAGGTTTGTGCCTGCTCCCTCTAGCTGTGTTGCTATGCAATTGCAGCTCCTGCAAGTCATCTGCTTTGTGAAAGACAGCGTTTTTTTTCAAATCCAGAGCTTCACTAGCTTCAGCCCTATCACAATACTACATTGGAATCCTCCCATCATTTGAAGTGGGTCTATTGTAGAACGAAAGTGACATTGATTAGATTATTTACATTTCACAAACTATACCCCCTGCCCCCTTATTCTTTAAATAAATTCCTATGCTATATTTCCCACTATAACCCCACATATTTAACTGACCATAATCGAAGATGCTGCCCGTGTTGATCCTGCAAAGATCAGTAACAATTCCCTCCGGCTGAGAACTCATCCGGTGAAGACGCCACACATGCGGCCTCGAGTGTTGCTTCTTAATTTTAAATGCCCAGGGAATCCTACGCTCAACGTGATGACGTGATAACTCAAACCAACCCAGAGTACACCATGGATTCTTCCCTTAGTTGCTGCAGCAATCAATTGATTGATAAACTGTAACTCACACATTATGTAATGCATGCCTTCCAGTCAATATATCCATTTAATGCCCCCCGGTGCCACAGAATTTAGCAGAAAGATCCATCTCTGTTCTCTCACAGTAAGCCATTGATCAATAGACTTGCCTCGTTGTCCCCTAGTTATCTCATCAATACAAAAACACTGAAGATCGTCAAAAACATGTCCCAGAGAAAGACAGTGTTGCACTATTGGAGCTTTAAGGATTTTATGTTTCAATCTGCTTCTGTGTTCCCCCATTCGAATTTTAAAAGTCCTACTCATTTTCCCCACATACAATAAATTGCACGGGCTCTGTATGGCATAAACCACATTAGTGGATTCACAATTGGTGAAATATCTCAAATGATATGATTTCCCGTGATATTGAAATTCATTGATCTCCTTCGTGATCGGACAAATATTGCACTTGCCACATTTCCGATGTCCTCGTTCAATGTCTCCATGGGCCAGTATTGGCATATATGTTCGTAATGTCGAGGGGCTCAGGTATTCCTTCAAATTCTTCCCCCATTGCCACACGCATCTAATTTTTTTACTTTGAAGTGCTGGAATAATGTTCAACACAATACTGTTTTTCCGGATGATAGTTTGAATGGCCTTGCTAAGCGGAGAGTACTGGGTGACAAGGTGGACATGCTCATCATCTAATTGTTTTTTAGATCTCATTCTGCTTTGTAACAACAGATCTCTGTTATTATTAAGGGCTCTCTGATAGGCCTGCTTGACAATATAATGCGGGTAGCCCCATTCGACAAAATTAGTGATCAGTTGCCTTGAAGCCACCTTAAAATCCTGCCTATCTGAGCAGTTCCTTCTGTACCTTTTTGACGACGTTGGGGAAAATCCAGTTTTGTTACGACAACAGGATACTAAGATAAGAGTGTTTTTATTCCCTAAATCCATCATTGATGAATAAGTTTTGAATTACACTAAGAAAAGAGTGATTTTATTTCCTAAATCCATCAGTGATGAATAAGTTTTGAATTGGGAGAAACTCTGTGTGGCTAAGATTATAAGACATTGCAATAGAAATAAGTGTTTGGAGGTTCACAACCGTATATATAAAAAGATATAAAAGGAGGATAACAGAAAGGTCATTAATGCTAACAAAGCGCCTGTGCCTAACGGCTCAATTCAGCGCTCTTAAGTCTGAGACCTTTCTTCAGTAATGCAGGTGTAGACAAATGTTTAAAACCACTGGAAGAAGTATTATTTACTGCCTTTGATGGTTTGGATTTGTATCTAAAGCAGCAAATCAATTTTGCAGGCAGTCCTTAAATTCCAGTGGTATATTCTCAAGGTCATATTTTGCTGCATTCGTGAGTGGTTTGCTCTTTTTTAACTTTAGCTTGAGTTTGCATGCTAGTAGTTGTTGTTAGGAGGGGATATTCAGTGGCACAAAATGGCTATGTGCCGCTGAACATCCCACTCACTGCAATTAATGAAATCAGTCTCTAGTAATTCTCAAAAAATTATCCCAGACGTAACTGTCTAACAGTATGATGGAGGGACGTTTATTATTTTAGGGGGTTGTATTCAAAACAATTAATGTAATTATCAGAGCTGCTAACTACATTAATCAGCAGAGGTTTATTTTTGATCGGGGAGTTCTGCAACAGCAGCTGTGTGTAATTATCTGAGGATTCACATCAGGGAGAGTGTCTGCCAATCAGAGAGCTCTACATCAGCATTAGAACCGCCACAGCAGAGGTTTATTTTTGATCGGGGAGTTCTGCAACAGCAGCTGTGTATAATTATCTGAGGATTCACATCAGGGAGAGTGTCTGCCAATCAGAGAGCTCTACATCAGCATTAGAACCGCCACAGCAGAGGTTTATTTTTGATCGGGGAGTTCTGCAACAGCAGCTGTGTGTAATTATCTGAGGATTCACATCAGGGAGAGTGTCTGCCAATCAGAGAGCTCTACATCAGCATTAGAACCGCCACAGCAGAAGCGCGCCCGCGCTTTGCGGGCCCGCGCCTGAGGGCCTCGCAAGAGGGCCCTTTGGCGTGGCCCTTAGGCGGGACACTAGGCGAAAGGATTATATATGCTTGAACACGTAAAAGGAGCAGTTATCAACTAACCGCAAGTACAACCCTCTAGCGTTTGCTCTATAATGCTGTTGTTACCATTATGCCTTATCTGTTATCAAGGTATCCCTGTAATCTTACAACATCAATACAGCCAAAGCAGTTATATCTGGTTACCCCCTGGCACTTGGTTTCTGTTATGCACATACGTTTTCATAAAACCGCAACACTGGAAACAGGGCTCATGTAGTTACTCTAGTTCAAAGAGGCAATTGCATTCAAATGAAAGACCTCATTTCGAAGCAAAAGTAAATCAAGCTTTACAAAATACAGATAAACTAACTACAATTGAATTAATAAATTGTAGATCCGTATGCAACAAGGTCCAAACTATAGTTGATCATATAGATGACGCTCAACCTGATGTGCTCTGCATCACAGAATCTTGGTTAAATCCTACTGATAATGTAATTCTCAATCAGCTTGTCCCAGAATCTTACTTTGCTTATAGCAGCTCTCGTTCAATCAAACGTGGAGGAGGAGTACTTATAATTGCAAAAAAGAGTTTAAGATTCAGAGTACAATGTATCTTAGAATCGCCACAATGTAATTCCATTAACATTGAGAACAAGCACATGGCAATTAGTTTGCATTATAGAGCACCAAAAGCATCTTCTGATGAATTTGCCTCAACGCTGGACACTATCTGTTCAATCACTTCCCCATACAAACCCTCAATAGTGCTAGGTGACTTCAACCTTAAATCAACTAACCGTAGAGACTCTGAGTCATTCCTTCAAGCAATGGACTCACTACATTTCACACAAATAGTTAATGCACCTACACACACATATGGCTACTCGCCTGACCTCATCTTTGTTTCAAATGAATTAACCTTAGATGGTCTAATTTCAACTCCTACCATCACCCCAGTTCCTTGGACAGATCACTACATAGTTAGAATAGAAATTTTATTACAAACAAAAAATGATATGAACCTAGACCACAAATGCTATCACAGACGGTTCAAAAAATTTAACAAAGATGCTTTTATACAAGATACTTTACCTCATCTATCTGCAGATTCAGTGAAATTAGAGACACAAGTAACAGAATGGTATCACATAATTTCTAATGCAGCCAGAATGACAGACATGAGACCAAGGGAAGCAAGGATTAATAAGCAACATCACAAGCCATGGTATTCTACAGCTATACGTTTGATGAAAAGAGAGCTCAGAAGAATTGAGCGTAAGTGGAGAAGGAATAAGGTGACAGAATTAAGGCTGCTTTACTTAAATAAACAAAAAATATACGATGAGCATATTAAAAACTCTAAGAAAGAATACCATACAAATATAATAAATAATTCCATCAACAAACCTAGAGAACTGTTTGAAATTGTAAAATCTTTAACAAAGGAGCAAAAAACAGAAGGGGAAGCTCAAATTGAACCGCAAAAGTATGCGGACTATATTAAGGAAAAATTCCACTCTAAGACAAAAGCTACAGAAAAACTTAACTTAAAATCAGTCTCAAATTCCAGGGTTTGGGAAAAATTCTCCTTTCCATCAAAGGAGCAACTCTTGCACATTATTTCTTCTATAAACACATGCACTTCTCCCACTGACCCATGTCCTGTATCGTGGATCAAGTCTACAAAGTCAAATTTTATTCACATCATACAAAACATTGTGCAAAATTCCCTCTCTCAAGGTATTTTACCAGAGCAACTTAAGCTTGCAACTGTTAGACCAATTCCGAAGAAAACAACGCTAGACAAGAATAATCCAGCAGCCTACCGGCCAATTTCCAGCATACCCTTTTTAGCAAAGATCATAGAGAAGATAGTGCAACTTCAACTTCAAGAACACATTGATGTTCATGCACCCCTAGATATTAACCAACATGGTTTTCGCCCAAACCATGGAGTTGAAACTTTAATGATTTATCTTTTTGACTGCATACTCCGCACCATTGATGACATTAAGAAAGGTATTATAATGATTTTTATAGACATCTCTGCAGCATTCGACTCAGTAAATCACAATAGATTATTAAATAGATTAGAGGAGATTGGTCTACATGGGGTCACTTTAAAATGGTTCCATTCCTATTTGACAGAGAGATTTTTACAAGTAAAGATAGGGGAAAAAACCTCTATGCCCATAAGAGTAATACAAGGTGTACCACAAGGATCTGCACTTTCATCGCTCCTTTTCAATATTTATATGCAACCAATATGCAAAATTCCTTTGAAAAGTGGAATTAAGTATACAATCTATGCTGATGATATTATGATTTTCACAACTATCACTATTGAGAACCCTGATTTCTCGGGCATTACAGAATGTCTCTCAGAAATGTCCAACTGGTGTAAAACAAACAACATGGAAATTAATTTTAGCAAAACAGAGGCGTTATTTATTTCTCGTAACCATAATTTTGCGCATCCTCCTGACATCAAAATAGATAACTCAACTATTCCTATTAAATCAGAAGTGAAATATCTTGGAGTTACTCTGGATAATGAGTTGAATCTCAGATCACACATAAATAAGACAATTAAAAGCGCTTATTACAGAATGAAGCTCATCAAAAGACTAAGGCCGCTCCTTGATACTGTTCACTTCAGAAATGTTTGTCAAGCATTGATTACTCCATTACTTGACTTCTGTAATCCAATATATCTGGGTTTATCTAAGCAAGCACTTAAGCCTTTACAACTGGCGCAGAATACTGCTGCACGTATAATTTTTGGTCTATCAAGTACAGAACATATAACTCCCATCTTGAAAGAGCTTCACTGGTTACCTATAGCTTCACGTGTAAAATATAAAACTATAATTTATATTTTCAAGATAAAACAACAATATTCTGCAGAAAGCCTGACATATCTCATACAGTCAGATATTAGCAACAGACCTAGAAGAAGAGGATCTGACAACAGAATCAGCTTATCAAATGATGTCAGAAAAACACGTAAAGACACCTCTGAAAGGGCTTTCTCTTTTGCTGCACCTTCCATCTGGAACTCTCTACCTAATGAGCTGAGAGCAGCTCAGGACATCAATGACTTTAGAAAGCAACTGAAAACATCTTTGTTTATAGAACACTACGGTCATGCAATTAACTAACTTAATTTGTCTGGAATGTAAATCATATACATATTGTATAATAGCTCACATTATAGTATAGCTCACTATGTAGATAATGCAACTCACTCTAACACATTATACCATAACTTTAACTTTTATTTCTTTACATTTTCTCACTAATACTCTTAATATCTTTGTTTGTAAGACCGCTTTGATTGTATGATAAGGCGGTATAGAAATCCAATTAAATAAATAAAATAAATAAATAAATATAATCATTTTATGCAACTGCATATCCACTCCTAATGACACTGAATGCCGCCGATGCTGAATGTGTAGTAGTGGAGCATTCGAGGGATGGTGCCGAAGATAACTGGTCATTGGTGATATTCAGCTGCTGGACAATTAACACACACCAGCTAAAGTTAGGCACAAAAATGGCTGGCCTAACTTTAGCCAGTTTAGATAACTGGGCAGTGGCTGAATATCGCTGCTTCCCAGTTAGCTAAAATGATATCCAGGCAGACTGGATATTCTATGCTGGTGCTCAGGTATGGCATTGATTATACGGGTCTCAATTTAAACAGCGATGGCTATCCACTTTACTTGAACTTGCTGCACCATTAAATATAGGCCCCTTAATTTCTTTTGACTTGTATGCGTCTTTTGACCTGGTTGTTCATTGGCTCTTGATCCATCATCTTGTAAGCTTGGTATAGGAGGTGCTGTTAATCAATGGTTTGTTTCATTCATTCTTGCTCATTTAGGATTAGCTTGTAATCCTTTTTTTTCTGATCAAGATTATTTGCCTTGTGGAAGATCACATAGCTAATTCCTCTGCTTTTCAATCTATTTATCTGCACCCTAACCACTCTGGTACTGGGTTATAGTATCACTGGCCATCATAAAGCAGAAAAAGACCATAAGGCTCTGTCTGGAGGGACTGAAGCCCTGTCAGGTGGAGTTGGAATGTCTGCAACCTTGGAGGTACTGTGTGAATCCATTAAAGCCCTAGAGGCTTCCCTTAATAGGTCAATGGAACAATTAACTTTGGAAATAGATTCCTTGACTGGTCTTACCTCAGCTCAGAAGCAGGAATTGACCCAACATGCTCTAGGCTGGAGCAGTTGGAGGTTCGTGTGGAAGAGTTGAGGGCAGTGAAGGATACCGGAGTCTGGGACTATGGAAACAACTGGAATACCTAGAGAACCAATTCCAGAGGAACAATCTACAGTTCTGGGTTTTCTCCAGTCCCTTTTATTTGGCCCAATGGAGTTGGTGAGGAAATATATGATTGAGGTTCTGGGCCTGGCTTCGGACAATCTTCCTCCCATAGCCCTTTCCTCTTCCCCCTTCCTCTTTTCCCTTACCCCCTTCCCACTCTTGCCCCTTCCCCCTCCCCCTTCCACTACCCTCCAACCCCACCCCTCACTTCCCCCTTCCCCCTTTCCCCTCCTCATCACCCTTCCCCTCCTACCCCCTTCCCTCTCCCCGTCCCCTCCTCTTCCCCTCTTTCCCCTCCCTCCTTCACCCCTTCCCCTTTTGTTCCCCCTTCCCCTCACCCCTCCTTCACTCCCCTTTCCCCCCTTTCTCCTTCCCTCCCACCCTCTATTTCCTTCCCTTTTATGTATTTATTTATTTATTTAATGTATTTATGTGTTTTTAAGTGACTGGCTTTGGTAGTTTTAGAAAATCTTGACAATTTAGTATACAATTTTATCTTCCTAAGGCCCTGTGTATGCCTTTTAAAAGAGTTGTCATCTTGCAGCTGTGATATACACCCTTAGCTATCTCTGCATATCCAGAATATTACTTCTTATATTTCCAGAAGGTGTTGAAGGTTTTAACCTATGGAAGGCATTTGCGTTCTCAATAGTAACCACTGAGTGGTTGGGCTATCCCCCTCAGGAACATCTTGTAACATGATCAACAAGCACATGACAGCTCTCAGCGATCAACTGAGTTTTTAGATACATGTATTGGCTTTTCAAAAGTATCCCCTGCACGTTTATCTATTCGGGCTAATAAATTTCTAAATGCCCGACAGGTATTACATTTTATTTTCGGTTTACATTTGCAATCAGTTTATTTGAGACACATTCATAGCCCTTATCCTTCGGTATTTTGTTTTATATATTATTGCACAGCCCTGCGTGGCAGTGAGCATCTTCCCATAGAGATACACATAGAGCGGTTAATATGAAAGTAACTGCTTAATAGGTATATGTCTTGTGATAGCTTAAACTAGTTTTGCAGTTTGAAAGGGTCTGTTTAAATTAATTACAACATTTCTGATATGATTATATATTTTTCTTAGTTTATCCATTTCTTTCTTGCTATTGCTGGTTCTTCATGGGTTTTGAGTATCAGTGGTATCATAGCAATCCTTTTTTGGCGCTGAATGTGACTTTAAATACACCGACTCAGCATCTTGCTCCCTCCTGTTTATTTCACAATACTGAGCACCAGCTTGAGTGATTCCACGGTGCTGGGATATGCAAACTCTTGTTCTGAAAGGTGTATTAATATATATACAAAAAATGTAGATTTATTCCCTTGTCTCCTCCTTAGATCTAGAGTTTGTTTAAAAGTAGGTGCACACTATAAATATTCACAACAAGTCCCATATACATCGATAGAGCGGTTTCTCAATCGGACTCTCCATTTTTCTTTCCATATTCTGATTTTAATACCAATGTTTTATGTGTAGATGGTGAGGTCCTCTTACACTATTGTGATTCAGCTTCGGTCATGAATTCACATTTATATCAAAGCTTTAATGATCGCACACATGGTTGCACAACAGTACAATGGTTGCCCGCAATAAAATATTTTTTGTATATTATAGTTTTTATTTAGTTTGCTAAAGACTGCCTACTTGCTTTCATAAGTTTATTAAAAATGTCTCCTTTATATTTGTTTTTTTTGCTTAGTTATATGAAAAACTCTCAACAGGAATCTGGATTTTTCAAATAGAAGACAATATACCACAGGTGCTTTTATATGGCCTTGTTTCCCTTCTCCTCTCCCCCCCCCCCCCCCACTTCTTCCCTTCCCTCTCCTCCCCCTTTCCCATGCCCCCCCCTTTTCTCCCTTCCCCTCCCCTTCCTCCTCCCCTTCATCCTCCCCTTTCTCTTCCCCCTCTTCTCACCCCCTTTTCTTTGTTTGATGGGACCCCACTTCGGGTTTTATTTATTTAGTTTTACCTTCTGTTTAGTTTTAATATCACATAATGTATAGTATCTTATCTTTTTGAGTTCCTGTTTTTATTGTGTCTGATTTAATTTGTTTATGATCAATTTAACATTCAATTGTTTTAAAGGAATTTGCTTTTTAATGTGATTATTTACATGTAAGGTATGTTGGTTATATATGGTGTTTTAGACATCTGCCTTTTCAGTTTTAGAATATTTGGTTCATTTATCATTTTAACTTATTTATTAATTGTATTGTATCTTTTTATGTATGTTTCACCACACAGTGTTCCAAAACACAGCTTGTGTAGGGTCTTGTGTTCTTGGGGTCCCTTTTCTGACCATTGTGGTCTTAGAAAAATTCATTTTGAGTAACTCGCTTCTTGGTGTGCCCTTGGACATTAGCGAGTACCTTATGCTCTTGTTGTTTTTGGACTATCTAGTCTGTAGTCATATCAGCTACTATAGTCCCCTCTTTTTCTTCAGAGATCTTCTGTGTTTGTCCCATGCTTTCTTGAATTTAGACACTCTCCTCGTCTCTACTCCCTCCATTGTGAGACTTTCCACGCATCTCCCATTCTTTCTTAGAGGTATATTTACTAAAGTGGCACATTTTCACCGCAGCAGGGCCTAACAGCCACAGTAGACTACTACTGCTGGACAAGTCACGTCACTAGCGCAGCAGCAGGGAACATTTGAATGTAGTGAATGCGCACTGTGAAGGCACATGCTACACAGGCCCTACAAATGTAAGCTACAAATGCGTTATTAGGGCTGCAGTGGGATGCAGAACCACTGCAGACAGTAATAAATATGCCCCAGCCACACCTATTGAAAACAGTAACTGGTAAGTTCAGAATAGAGAGGGATGGCCGTAATCGGCATAACTGACTACATAGCTCAGAGCAATGGGGTCAAGTATAAGAGGGTAGGGCATGCAAATCAGGACAGCAAACAAATACAGCAAGTCTGTGCTGCATTCCTATCTGTGGGAGATAGGGTACAGATGAGGCATGCTCAGATGCAGAGGGCCTTGTATGGAATCAAGCAAGGTGTCCACAGTGTCAATCATGTGGGATAGGTACTTAAGACAATAAGATCTGCCATACTGGGTCAGACCAAGGTCCATCAAGTCCAATATCCTGTTTCCAACAGTGGCCAACCCAGGTCACAAGTACCTAGCACTTTCCAAAAAAGACACACAGGTTCCAAAATGCTTGCATTGGGTCAAGCAGTGGATATCCCGGGTCCCCTTTAATTTATGGACCTTTCCTCCAGGAACTTGTCCAAACAATTTTTAAACCCAGCTACACTAACAGCTTTTTCTACATCCTCTAGCAACGAATTCTAGAGTTTTATTACACGTTGAGTGAAAAAATATTTTCTCTTCTTAGTCTTAAATAGGTTACCATGTAGCTTCATTGCATGTCCCCTAGTCTTTCTATATTCTGATAATGTAAACAATCAATCTACGTTTACTCGTTCCACTCCGTTCATTAATTTATAGACTTCTATCATATCTCCCCTCAGCCGTCTCATTTCCAGGTTGAAGAGCCCTAAACCTTTTAGCATCTTTCATAGGGGTATACTTCCATCCCATTTACCATGTTGGTGGCTCTTCTCTGTACCTTTTCTAATAACACTATGTCCTTTTTAAGATAAGGCGACCTGTACTGCACACAATATTCAAGGTGCGGTTGCACTATGGAACAATACAGAGGCATTATAATATCCTTTGTTTTATTTTCCATTCCTTTCCTTATGATACCTAGCATTCTATTTGCTCTCTTGGCGGTTGCTGCACACTGACGTAGGGTTTCAATATGTTATCCACAATGATGTCTAAATCTTTTAACAACTTTGAATAGCTTTGTGTCATCTGCAAATTTGATAACTTCACTCGTTATTCCCTTTTCCAGGTCATTTATGAATATGTCAAAAAGCAGCAGACCCAGCGGTGCGAGAGGGTTTTACATCACCTGGAGGATAGGTCCTAGCTATAGGATCACTTCCTGCCACACCAGGGTAATGCTCTCCTGTCACATGGCCTCCCCTATTATCTAGTTTAAAAGCTGCTCTATCTCCTTTTTAAAGGTTAATGCCAGCAGCCTGGTTCCATCCCGGTTAAGGTGAAGCCCATCCCTTCAGAAGAGCCCCTCCTTTCCCCAGAAAGGACAGATCCCTGTGGCATACCACTAATAACATCCTTCTCCATTACCTGTTCATTTTGTCACCTCCCACTCAACCAATTTCAAACCCAGTAAGTCACTTTAGGGTCCATCCCTAGGGTGTTCAATTTATTTATGAGTCACCTGTGCAGAAAGGTGTCAAAGGCTTTATTAAAATCTACGTATACTGAGTCCTAATCTCTGGTCACCCAGTAACAGAAGTCAGATTTGTTTGACAAGCCTCCCTCTGTTAAACCTATGTTGCCTCTTATCCTGCAATCCATTGGACTCCAGAAACCTCACTATCCTCTGTTTTAGCAGTGTTTCCATTAATCTATTCACCACAGAGGTCAGACTACCAGCCTGAAGTTCTCAACCTCATCTTTACTTCCACATTTGTGTAAATGGACAATGGAGAGACAGAATGAATTCTTTGCTTCGGTCTTTACTGAGGAAGCTGTAGGAATGTTACCCCATGACTGAAATGGTATTTAAAGGTGATACTGCATAAAAATTGAAAGAAATATCAATACACCAGAAAGGCATATTACAACTATATGATGAACTGAAGAGTAGCAAATCACCTGGACCGGATGGTATACATCCAAGGGTGTTGAAAGAACTGAAATATGAGATTGTAGACCTGCAATTAGTAATCTGTGAACTATCATTAAAATCATCTGTAATACCTGAAGATTGGAGGATGGCCAATGTAACGCCAATTTTTAAAAAGGGTTCCAGGGGTGATCCAGGAAACTAAATACCGGTAAGCCTAACGTCAGTACCGGGAAAAATGGTAGAAACCATCATACAGAACAAAATTACTCAGCATGTAGATAGTCATGGCTTAATGGGAGACAGCCAACATGGCCTTAGACAAGGAAGATCTTGTCTTACTAATCTGTTATGTTTTTTTGAAGGTATGAATAAACAGGTAGACAAAGGTGAGTCAGTTGATATAGTGTATCTCGACTTTCAGAAAGCCTTTGACTAGGTCCCTCATCATAGATTTTTGGGATAGGAGGCAGTGTATTATTGTGGATCAGGAACAGGTTAAAAGATAGAAAGCAGAGGGTAGGGCTAAATGGACAATTTTCCCAATAGAAAAAGGTGAATAGTGGAGTACCACAGGGATCTGTGCTGGGTCCTCTGCTTTTTGACATACAGTCAAACCTCGGTTTTCATATGCCCTAGTTTTCGTACGATTCAGTTTTCGTTGACTTTTTTCGTTGAGTTTTTGTCCCAGTTTTCGTACATTGTCTCAGTTTTCGTACAGTTCAAAATGGAGCACCATCTTGTGGCCAGAAGTGGGATTTTCTTTATTTTGATTCTTTTGCTGATTGACTGTCTTCCATATACCAACAAGAGTCTTCAATAAAGGTAAAAGTGATGTTAAGTGTACATTTATCCATGTCATTAGTCATTTATATTTATTTCTCATTGATTTCTGTATGTAAAAATATAGTTATTATCTATAAAATGTATTTGTTGTTAATATTTTTGGGTGTCTGGAACAGATTAATTGGATTTACATTATTTCTTATGGGAAATATTGCTTCACTTTTCATACATTCGGTTTTAGTCAGACTTTTTCAAACGGATTAATCACGAAAACCGAGGTTCCACTGTATTCATAAATGACCTGGAAAAGGGAATAACTAGTGAGGTTATCAAATTTGCAGATGACACAAAGCTATTCAAAGTTGTTAAAACCCATGAGGATTGTGGAAAATTGTAAGAAGACCTTGATAAATTGGAAGACTGGGCATCCAAATGAGAGATGAAATTTAATGTGGAGAAGTGCAAAGTTATGCACCTAGGAAAGAACAACCCAAACTATGGTTACACAATGCAAGGTTCCACATTGGGAACCACCACCCAGGGAAAAGATTTAGGCGCCATTGTGGATAACATGTTAAAACCCTCGGCCCAGTGTGCAGTGGCGGCCAAGAGAGCAAATAGAATGCTAGGTATCATAAGGAAAGGAATGGAAAATAAAACAAAGGATATTATAATGCCCCTGTATCATTCCATGGTGCAACCACACCTTGAATATTGTGTGCAATTCTGGTTGCCATATCTTAAAAAGGATATAGCGTTATTAGAAAAGGTACAGAGAAGAGCCACCAACATGGTAAATGGGATGGAAGGATGCCCCTATGAAGAGAGGCTAAAAAGGTTAGGGCTCTTCAAGCTTGAAAAGAGATGGCTGAGGGGAGATATGATAGAGGTCTATAAATTAATGAATGGAGTGGAACGGGTAAACGTAGATTGATTGTTTACGTCATCAGAATATAGAAAGACTAGAAGACATGAAATGAAGCTGCAGGGTAACCTATTTAAGACTAAGAAAATAAATATTTTTTTACTCAACATGTAATAAAACTCTAGAATTTGTTGCTAGAGGATGTAGAAAAAGTTGCTAGTGTAGCTAGGTTTAAAAATTGTTTGGACAAGTTCCTGGAGGAAAGGTCCATATACCATTATCAAAAGGGACCCAGGATATCACTGCTTGATCCAATACGAGCATTGTGAAACCTGTGTGTATTTTTTGGAAACTGCTAGGTACTTGTGACCTGGGTTGGCCACTGTTTGAAACAGTATACTGGGCTTGATGGACCTTGGTCTGACCCAGTATGGCATATCTTATGTTCTTATGATTTGGTTTTGGATCTCATTTTTGTAAGTGAATACAGATTATCTACAGCTCCCCTACAACTGTTACTCTAGTTAACAGGTACCTCTCTGCGTCTTTTGAATTGGGTCAGGGGACAAGACAGGGTTGCCCGATGTCTCCTCTATTATTTGCCATAGCCCTTGAACCATTTGCATGTAGACTGTGGGAGAAGGAGACTGAGTTGGGGACAGCCTTGGGGGGGGGGGGGGGCCAGACCCATATTATATCATTTTATGCTGATAACACTCATAGATGTGAAACACCCAAGATTGTCCCTGCCTATATTATTGGAGGAGATTGGTGAGTTTGGCAGATTGGTTATATAGTTAACTTTGAAAAATCAACCTTATCCTGCGGGTCATTACGGCTGGTGGAAGGCATGGTCCACAATATTCAAGTGGTGAGTAGGTTTTGCTATTTAGGGATTGTTGCCTTCAATGATCCCTCCCAGTTCTATCAATTGAATTATGAGGGCCTCTCCTTTTCGATTAAGGATGACTTGAAAAGCTGGCAGGACCAGGCGGTATCCTGGTTGAGTAGTGTGAATGTAATTAAAATGCTCATTCTACAGAGACTTAATTTTCTTTTCACCTAACTCCTGATTCCACTCCCCAGATCCTTGTTTTGAAGACTTCGACACGTCTTGGCCTGGTATATCTGGCTGGGAAAACCCCTAGGATAGCACTGGACAAGTTACCGTATTTCCTGGATTATAAGTCACCTCTGTGTGTAAGTCACAGTGGCACAATTTGGTGTTTTTACATGTAAAATACTAGTATAAGTCGCCCCTGTGTATAAATCATGACTTATAATCTGGGAAATATAAGCTACAGAATCTAATGCAGCTCCAGCTCTTTAAGGCCCCTGCTCCTCTTCCCCCGCTGCCTCTCTGGGCTCGAGGGGAGAGTGAGCAGTGAGGAGTTGGCTCCCACCGCGACTTCCGCAACTGTAAGCCATCGGCGGGAGTAGGGGTGCCAACCGGCCGGTATTCAGCCAGCCTGGCCGGTTTTTCAATGGCCAGGCCGGCTGCCGGCAGAGAAGTAAAACCGGCCCTTGAAAAGCCGGTTTTTTGCTCTGGCCGCAAGATCGAGAGCGGCCAGAGCAAAAAAAACGGCTTTTCTCCCAAAGTCCACAGGGGAGGGAGCCAGGGAAGCCCGCGTGAGGCCCCGGCTCCCTCTGTACAAACGCCAGCGTGAAGATCTTTTTCCTTCACGCTGGCGGCTGTATCTGTGAAGCCGCGATTGCTGGGAAAGGTTAAAGGCAATGCGGGCTTCCCTGGGCAGATGAGGAGCTGGAATAGGACTAGAAATGGGCTGATGGGGGGAGCTTGGACTGCAAATGGGTGATGGGCTAGAATAGGACTGGAAATGGGCTGATGATGGCGGCATGGGAGAATGGGACTAGAAGGGAGTGGATGCTGGGTGGGTCTAGAACCATAAGGGAGCTGATTTGGGGGGAGGACTAGAAGGGGATGGGGAATGAGAATGGAGAGGGGAAAAGATATTTTGTGTGGAAGAAAAGTCGACGATGGGCCGGGTATTGGGAGAGTAAGAGGGGATTGAGAATGGAAGGGTGAAATTTGAGTGGATGATAAAGGAATAAGGAAAGAAATGGGGGAAAGAGGAAAAGGGAAATGATCAGTATGTTAAAGCAGATATAGAGAGAGAATGGAAAACATCTAAAAGAGAAGAAAGGACAAATGGATAGCTCGCAGAAGACACGAAGAAACCAGAAAAAAGTGACTGGAGCAATTGCAACTGAAAAATAAAATTCCCAAACAGAAGGTAGAAAAATACTTTTTATTTTGAATTTATTAACTAGAATATGTCTGGTCTGGGAAGTCTGTATTGCTAACATCTTTGCGTTTTTGTTTAGTGCAAGAGGAAATTACTTTATAGTTTTATTTCTCCAGTGTTGTACATTTCATGTTTGGCTTTTGGGGTTCCCAGTTTAATTATCTGACCAAGGGAGTTAGCCTACACTTATCCTCGGTAATTTTTGTGGGTGGGGCTGGGGTGCAGCATGGGTGGGACTGGGGGTGGGGCATGGGTGGGTCTAGGGGCAGAGAATGGGTGGGGCATGGCGAGCCACAGGTGTCGGGTTTTTCTCGGTGAAAAAGTTGTCAACCCTAGGCAGGAGGGTTTCGCAGGACTTTTTGGATTGTCGTCAGCAAGTTTCTGCTCAGCAGCAAGACTCATCAGCAAGACTTTCACATTTTCCCTCCACACTGCAGTGCTTCACTTTGGGCCTAGTTTCCTGCTGAAAGCTGCGGCTGCACGTTGGAGCCACTTTTCAGCATACCATTGTCTAGGCTGTGGCAAGCACACAGATACCTTCTGGAGCGGCTCTGCGTAGGGTTGCCAACCGGCTGGTATTCAGCCGACCTGGCCGGTTTTTCCATGGCCAGGCCGGCTGCCGGCAGAGAAGTAAAACCGGCCCTTGAAAAGCTGTTTTTTTGCTCTGGCCGCAAGATCGAGAGCGGCCAGAGCAAAAAAACCGGCTTTTCTCCCAAAGTCCCAAAGAGCAATGCCCTTTAACCTTTCCCAGCAATTGCGGCTTCACAGAAACAGCCGCCAGGGTGAAGGAAAAAGATCTTCACGCTAGTAGTTGTACAGAGGGAGCCAGGGCCTCGCGCGGGCTTCCCCGGCTCCCTCTGAAGCACCTCAGACAGCCACGGGGCTGGTCGGGGGGGGGGGGGGGGGGGGCAATGACAACAAATGGGCGTTGGTGGGGGGGGGGGGGGGTCCAAGGACAGGATGGGCTGTGATGGGGTGTACCTGGACTGGAAATGGGCTATGGGGGGGGATCTGGACTGGAAATAGGCTACTGGGGGGGGGACTGGACTGGAATTGGGCTATGGGGGGGTGTACCGGTACTGGAAATGGGCTATAGGGGGGGGGAACCTAGACTGGAATTGGGCTATGGGGGGGGGGGTGGAACCTGGACTGGAAATACGCTATGGGTGGTGGATCTGGACTGGAATTGGGCTATGGGGGGGGGGGGTGTACCTGGACTTGAAATGGGCTATGGGGGGGAAACCTAGACATGAAATTGGCTATGGGGGGGGGGGTGGAACCTGGAGTGGAAATAGGCTATGGGGGGGGGATCTGGACTGGAATTGGGCTATGGGGGGGTGTACCTGGACTGGAAATGGGCTATGGGGGGGGGGAGTTGCAATGGAATTGGGCTATGGGGGGGGGACCTGGACTGGAATTTGGCTATGGTGGGGGGAGGTGGAACTTGGACTAGAAATAGGCTGTGATTAGGGGGGCTAGGACTGCAAATGGGCTGTGATGGTTGGGGGGGGACTTGAACTGGAAATGGGCTGTGAGGGGGGGCTAGAACTGCAAATGGGCTGTGATAGTGGGGGGGGGGGACAAGGACTGCAAATGGGCTGTGAATGTGGGGGGTCCTCTCTCTAGTCCTTTGGCATCACGCACGACTCCAAAGAGGCATTGAAAAGGTCAGTCAGTGGAGCTGCTAGAATGTCCCCAAGTTCCCTCAGTATTCTAGGGTGTATCCCACATGGTCCCATCGCATTGTCTACTTTAATTTTAGCTAGATTCTCATGAACAGTCTCTGAAAATTGTTCAAGATGCCTCTCGCTTCTGTTCCTCTTTGTGGGTGTTTTCTGAGGTCCTGTTCCTGGTTCTTCATCTGTGAACAAAGAACAGAAATATTTGTTAAGCAATTCCGCTTTATCCTCATCAGCTTCTACATATTCCTCCCCTTCAACCTTGATTCTGACAATACCACTTTTGCCCTTCCTCTTCTCACTAACATATCTGAAAAATGTCGTATCCCCCCATTTTATTGCATTTTTCTATTTCTTCCTCTTTTTGAATCTTTGCTTTCCTGACTACTTTGCTAGCTTCTCTAAGTTTTTCCAAATATAGATGCCTGTCTTCCTCTCTCTGTGATCTCTTGTATTTCATGAAGGCCTCCCTCTTTTCTTCACCTTTTTAGCTACTTCTTTCGAAAGCCATAGCAGTCTCCTTTCCCTTTTACCTTTATTTACCATTTTAACAAAAATGTTGGTTGCCCTTAAAATATCCTCTTTCAGTTTTACCCACTGTTTTTCTACATTCCTCAGCTGTTCCCATTCCGCCAATGACTCCCTGAGATATTGGCCCATCTTGGCAAAGTTTGTTTTCCTAAAGTCTAAGACCCTTGTTTTGAATGGATTCTAACAGCCCTAGTCCTAAAACTGAACCACACCATCTGGTGATCACTGGATGCAAAATGATCTCCCGCTATAACATCAGAAACACTTTCACCATTGGTAAGCACCAAGTCCAGTATGGCCCCTTCACAATTGGGGTCTGTTACCAATTGCCTGAATAGTTCTCCCTGTAGAGAATCTAGGATCTCCTTGCTTCTAGATGATACTGCAGCAGGAATGTGCCAGTTAACATCTGGCATATTGAAATCCCCTATCAGTAGCACTTCCCTATTCCTAGCAATGCTGCGTATGTCTTCAATTAGCTCTCTGTCCACCTCTTCCTCTTGCGAGGGAGGTCTGTATATCACGCCAATGCAAATAGATTTCTCTTTCCCTCTTTCTAGTTTAACCCACAGTGCCTCCTCTCTCATTTTAAGCTCTATAATTCCAAAGCTTTAATATTATTTTTTACATATAGTGCCACTCCTCCTCTCCTTCTTCCTACCCTGTCCTTTCTGAATAAAGTATAGCCTGGTATAGTTACATCTCAGTCATGGTTTTCTGTGAACCATGCTTAAAAGATTAGGGCTCTTTAACTTGGAAAAGAGATGACTGAAGGGAGATATGATAGAGGTCTATAAATTAATAAATGGAGTAGAACGGGTATAAGTAGATCGGTTGTTTACTCCATCAAAAAGTAGAAAGACTACGGGGCATGCAATGAAGCTACAATGTAACCCATTTAAGACTAATAAAAGAAAATATGTTTTCATTCAACGCATAATCAAACTTTGGAATTCGTTACTGGAGGTTGTAGTAAAAGCTGTTAGTTTAGTTGGGTTTAAAAAATGTTTAGACAAATTCCTGGAGGAAAGATCAATAAACCATTATTAAAGAGGATCTGGGAAATCCACTGCTTGCCCCAGAACAAGCATTGTGGAACCTGTGTGCCTGTTTGGGACCCTGCCAGGTACTTGTGACTTGGATTTGCCACTGTTGGAAACAGGATACTGAGCTTGATGGACCTTAGTCTGACCCAGTATGGCATTTCCGATGTTCTTATGTAGCTCGACACTGGAAGACTGCTTACCTCCCTCTAAAGAGGAGTGGTTAAAAAAGTCGCTGACATTTCTGTTATGACAAAACTAACTTTCCTTTCCTGAAAGGAAAACCAACATGTCAGAGGATTTGGGCTCCTTACTTAACCTGTTTGAGATGTTTAGATAGTTGATGGGCCAGTGCCGGAGTTCTCAATACTGTGTAAATGCTTCCTTTTTGTGTTTGCTTAAGGAATGTTTCCATTTTGCATTTGTGATTTGACAGCTACTATCTATTTGCTGACTCTAATTTTAATTTTGGTGTATTCTGTGGGGAGGGGGGAGGGGCGGAGAGTTGGGGGGCTGATGAAAGTTTAGTATAGGATGTTACTTGAACGTTTTGTCTGCCTAGAGTGCTTTATGCTTTATAATTTTTATCCTTGTTCTTGCCCCCCTTTTTTCCCTTTTTTCTTGTTGCTAGAGGTACTGAGGCACATTCCAATGTGTCCGTACAGGCCCCTGTGCAGCCAATCAGAATTGGGACTCCCAGAAGTAGACCCGATTCTGAACACGCGGGAGCTCAACGTGTCCGCAGGATCAGAAGCTGGTCTATGGCCTAACGTGCAGGATGGGCCCCGATTCCAAGCGGTCTGCATGCCTAGCTACATGCTCGGCTAACTCAGCCAGGCTCCTGAATGGAGCCACAGTGCCATGGCATCCCAGCTCCATTCAGGAACTGCAAATGCTGTCCACCACCAATTTTCTTCTTTCCCTGCAGCCAGACCCTTAATCCAGCCTCCCATGGCCAGGGTCCGGCTGCTGGGAATTTCCTACACCCACCTAACTTTGTTTCTGGGCCTGGCAGCAGGATCTCCCAACATCCAGGGGACTTATTCCACCCCTGCGGTGGAATAAGTCCCCCGTCTATGTTCCCAGCCTTGGACGTACAGGGCTGATCTCAGAATTGGTCCTGTACATCCGGAGTCACAGACCACCCATGCCCTGCCCTCGCTCCGCCTCAGCAACGCCCTGTTCTGCCCCTGTCTAGACCTCCCCATACAAATGCACTGTTCGTATGGGGAGGCAGTAGCCTGGACTGGCCGGGGAGCGAATAGCGGGGATGGAATCCAAACGGGACATCTATCCCTGCTATTCGCGGGACAGAATGAACCCCACTCTGTCTGTGCTTCCCTTTTTGTTCCCTTTGGGGATTTATTGTGATTCTTATTCAAACAGAAACATAGAAACATGAAGGCAGAAAAAGACCACAAGGCCTATCTAGTCTGCCCTTCCATATCAACTACTACATTTTTACTTTTGAGATCCTCTGTGTTTGTCCCATGCATCTACCCCTCTTTCCATAAAGAAATATTTCCGCAAATTACTCCTGGATCTATCGCTTTTTACCCCCATCCTATGTCCCCACATAGCAGAGCTTGCTTGCAATTGAAAGAGGCTTTCCTCCTGTACATTTATGCCATGGAGATATTTAAATGTTTCTATCATATCTCCTCTATCCCGCCTTTCCTCTAACGTATACATATAAAGATTCTTAAGTCTGTCCTCAAATGCTTTATAACGAAGACCACTAGCCATTTTAGTAGCACCTTCTGCAATGACTCCAACTTTTTTATATCCTTTTGAAGATGTGATCTCAAGAATTGCACACAATACTCCAAATGAGTTCGCACCAAAGACTAATAGAGAGGCACTATCACCTCCTTTTTTCTACTGGCATTCCTCTCCCTATGCACCCAAGCATCTTTCTGGCTTTCACCATTACCTTTTCTGCCTGTTTAGCTACTTTTAGATCATCACACACAATCACGCCCAGGTCCCACTCTTTTGTGGACATAAGTGCTTCACTCTCTATACTGTACTGCCCTTTGGATTATTGCAGCCCAAATGCATGATCCTGCATTTTTTAGCATTAAATCTCAGCTGCCAAATTCATGACCATTCTTCAAGATTAGCTAGATCCCTCCTCATGTTATATATTCCTTCCTGGATCTCTACTCTATTGCAGATTTTGTTATATCTGCAAAGAGACAAACTTACCCGACAGCCCTTCCACAATATCATTAACAAAGATGTTAAAAAGAATAAGACCAAGGACAGATCCCTGCAGCACACCACTGATAACCTCCTCCTCAGAGTGAGCTCCATTTACCTGTACCCTTTGTGGCCTTCCACTCAACCAATTACTAACCCAATCAGTAACTTTAGGGTCCATCCCTAGGGTGCTCAGTTTGCTTATAAGATGCCTGTGTGGAACAGTTCCAAAGGCTTTACAGAAATCCAAATATACCACATCTAGGGCTCCCCCTCAGTCCAACTCTCTGGTCACCCAATCAGATTTGTCTGACAAGACCTGCCTCTGGTGAATCCATGCTGCCTCAGATCCTGTAATCCTTTGGATGCCAAATACCTCACTATTTTCTCTTACAGCAGTCTTTCGAATAATTTCTCACCACAGAGGTTAGACTAACCGGCCTGTAGTTTTAAATTACATCCTTACTTTCGATTTTGTGTAAAGGCATCACTCCCAAATCCAAAGAGGCATTGAAAAGGTCAGTCACAGGAACTGCTAGAATGTTCTCAAGTTCCTTCAGTATTCTTGGATGTATCCCATCTGGTCCCATTACTTTGTCTACTTTTAGTTTAGCTAGTTGCTCATAAACACAGTCTTCAGAAAATTATTTGAGATCCCCGTTGCTTCTGTTCTTATTTGTGGGTGTTTTCTGAGGTCCTGCTCCTGGCCCTTCATCTGTGAAGGGCCAGGAGCAATTCCGCTTTATCCTCATCAGCTTCTACATATTCCTCCCCTTCACCCTTGAGTCTGCCAATACCACTTTTGCCCTTCCTCCTCTCACTAACATATCTGAAAAATGTCTTATCCCCCCATTTTATTGCATTGGCTATTTCTTCTTCTTTTAGTACCTCTGCTTTCCTGACTACTTTGCTAGCTTCTCTAAGTTTTTCGAAATATAGATGCCTGTCTTCCTCTCTCTGTGATGTCTTGTACTTCATGAAGGCCTCCCCCTTTTTCTTCACCTTATCAACTACTTCTTCGGAGATCCATAGCTGCCTCCTTTTCCTTTTACCTTTATTTATCTTTATAACAAAAAGGTTGGTTGCCCTTAAAATATTATTTTTCAGTTTTACCTACTGTTTTTCTACATCCCTCATCTGTTCCCATCCCCCTAAAGACTCCTTGAGGTATTGTCCCATCATGGCAAAGTTAATTTTCCTAAAGTCTAAGACCCTCGCTTTTGAATAAATTTTATCAGCCCTAGTCCTAATACTGAACCACACCATCTGGTGATCACTGGATGCGAGATGATCTCCCATTATAACATCAGAAATACTTTCACCATTGGTAAACACTAAGTCCAGTATGGCATCTTCACATGTGTGCTCTTTTACCAGTTGCCAGAATAGTTCTCCCTGTAGAGAATCCAGGATCTCCTTACTTCTAGATGACACCACAGCAGGGATGTGACAATCCACATCCAGCATATTGAAATCACTTATCGGTGGCACTTCCCCTTTTCTGGCAATGCAGTGTATGTCTTCTATTAAATCTCCACCATTCCTTCTCCCTTTGAGAGGGGAGGGTGTATATCACTCCTCTTTCTAATTTAACCCACAGTGCCTCCTCTCTCCCTTTTAAGTTATGCAATTCTATAGCTTTCATATTATTTTTTATATATAGTGCTACTCCTCCTCCCCTTCTTCCTGAGTAGCTTGGCATAATTATATCCCAGTCATGGTTGTCCATGAACCATGTCTCCGTAACTGCCACTAAATCCAAGTCAGTCTCTTCCATTAAAGTCTCAACATCTGGGATCTTATGTCCCATGCTACGGACATTTATACACACCGCTTTCCAGATGCTGCCCCTTTTACCCATTGCTATAGAGGTATTTAATGTTTCACTTACCTGGGGGCTTTCTCTTACCTCAGGGCTTTCGTCACTCTTCCCCAATGAATCTAGTTTAAAGCCCTCTTCAGTAGGTTAGCCAATCTGATACTGAAGATATATCGACCCTTTTTGGACAGATGGATGCCATCTCTGCTCTGTAGCCCTTGGAACATCATTCCATGGTCCAGAAAACCAAAACGCTCTTGATGACATCATCCACGCAGCCATACATTTATCTCCAGGATGCAAGCTTCTCTGCCTCAGCCTTTACCCTCAACAGGGATGACCAAAGAGAACACCACTTGCACACCTGTCTGCTTCACTCTCTGTCCCAGAAGCATGAAGTCACTTTTGATACACTCAGAGGGATACCTGGCTGTACCATTTGTGCTGACATGAATGAGCAATACCGGGTAATAGTGAGTAGGCTTGATAAGTCTCAGCAAACTCTCCGTAACATCTCAGATTTTGGCACCTGGCAGAAAGTAGACCTCTCTGGATATCAAGTATAGTCTGCAGATGGATGCCTCAGTACCCCTCAGAAGAGAGTCACCAACCAGCACTACCCTTCGCTTCCTCATGGTGACTGATTCTGCAACTTTGGGGTAATCGAGATGTGGTTTCTCACTTTTCTGGGATGCTTTCACCTCTTCCACTTCCAGGACTGCATAATGGTTCTTGAGTTCAAGGGCTGGAGAGGTTGGATTGGTGATTCTGCAGGCCTTGGTGACTCATGTCCAACTTTTGTCATTTTGTAGGCTACCTTTTTCACCTCTGCTGGAGGATGTTTCAAGAAGCATCACATCAATGTACTTCTCACTTTCTTGAATGCTCCTAAGCCTCGCCACCTCCTCTCTGAGCTCCTTCACTTGTTTTCTTAGAGTTTCAGCATGCAGGCATCCTGCACATGGAACCGGAACTTCAACTGGCATTAGGAGCTCTGTCTGGACAGAGGCAGAAGCTGTAAGGGGGGTAACAGCTTTGGCAATATAATTTTTTCCAGTCATTGATCAGCTGGAGGCATTTTGGTACCTGTTGAAGTAAAAGAGAAAGACCTATCAAAGTCCTTGTCTGTTCCTCAGATGTCCTTTAAAAGAAAAAACAGTTAACCTCTTCTAAATGTACTCTAACAGGGCTGCTCTAAATCCCTGTGTGTAGCTAATTGGGGAGTTGCCCTATTAAGCAAGAATGCTCAAATGGGGTGAGAGGAAGATGGGGTGGGTAGGGAGGGACCTAACATCTGATGAGGTCAGTGGCTTCAAAGAGCTAGCAAGCTGGAATAAAAAACAATGAACTCTAACTGACAGAGCTTTTCCCAAAACTACAAAAATTCCCTCTTTGCAGTATAAAAAAAAAAGAATTAGCTTTTACAAATCCAAAACCCCTTTAAGAGCTTTCAGGCAGAGAGATTGTAGTTAAAAGCCACACAGTATTACCTTACTTGCAAATGAGTCCCTGTTAGGAATGTCAGTGCTTGCAAGGCCCTGTAGACCTTTATACAACACTCATCTGCCCAGCTCCTTTTGCAAGCTAATTAAGGACCACTAACATTTGATAAGGTCAGTGGCTTCAAAGAGCTAGCAAGCTGGAACAAAAAACAATGAATCTAACAGAGCTTTCCCCAATACCACAAAAACTTCCCCCTTTGTAGTATAGAAAAAGAAGAATTATCAGTGGTGGCATACAGTGACCATGTTGTTCTAATTTGGGTTGCTATTGTCACACTTTGCCATCTCAATGATTGTGAAACCTTGATACATTCCCTAACATTCCTTATTCAAGAGGAACAACTTCATCAGTAGTATATCCCCTTTTTGCCAATATGGATATTATGGCAGCATCTAACTTAACCATTATTATTGTTTCTTTTTTTTTTTAAATTCTTTATTTTCGTTTTATAACAAAAGGAAAAGGAAGACATACAGCTAAAAGACAAATACATAACGTGTAATACATATACCAAAGTAAACCCCTACCACCCCCCTCCCCCCTGCTTCTTCTCTAGAAAACTAGACATTCCCGAAGCGGGCGTGTACTTACATTATTGTGTTACAAAACCTTATAGTGTTACAAAACCTAACGGTGATCTAAAACATGATGAGTGCGCATTATACAGGCATGTTGGAGCAATGAGCAGATTGTACATAATCATTAAGCATCTGCCATTAGACAAGCGAGAATGAGGTTGGACATGGGGAATAGCTCTCCGAGGTATCTGCTCATATTTACTATATAAGCAGATGAGGTTCCACCATTCATTGACAGTAAGTCGAGAGCTATCCTTCCAATTCCTCGTGATTAAGCATATGGCTATACCCAGCATGAAATCAAGGAGAAAGCGACCCTTCTTAGGAGGAGAGGGAACCTCCGCTACGAAGCGGAGTCCCACGACCTCCCAGAGAGAGGTTCATGAAAATGTAAGATAGATTGAAAACGACCCCAGACCCGCCCCCAATAGACCTGCAGTTGAGGACATTCAGAAATAACATGAACGAAGGTTCCCACAGCAGTATGACAAGACCAACACGGTCCCTAGCATTTGGGTTCCATTTGACTATTATCCTGGGGTATAAAAGCATCTGTGTGCACAGAAGAAGAGAGTTTGGGTAACAGAGGTAGACCGGGAAGCCCGCACAACTTTACTCCAAAAACGCTCCATTGCACAGGGGTTAAAGCGCTCCCAGGCTTGTTGGGCTCTAAAAGGCTTGTCAGGCTCTGAAAGAGTCCATGTCGGTACCCTGGCATATTATAAGTAATCCTGTAGGGCTGCTCAAATTTCTGACTGGAAATCTGACTGAGTGAACAGGGCTCTATCAAAGAGCCGGGCTCCCGAATTTCCCTGGGGTACAATAGTGTTTAATTGAAAGGAATTGGCAGCATGATCTGAAATATATGGGGAGTGAATCTTTGCAGTGTCCACCTGAGGAACTAGCAGTTTTAAGATTAGAAAGAAGTCTATGCGAGACTGAGATTTATGAGGGAAGGAGGAGGAGGTGAAGTCTAGCTCATTGGGGTGTAGTATCCTCCATAGATCAACTAAAGCAAGATCCTTGATCAGGGTAAGCGTGGCAAGACTCTTGGGGGGACCACTCGTCCTAGGCAGCTGTTTGTCAATCAGGGGATCAAGGACTAAATTGAGATCCCCCCCAATGATCAAGGAAGTATTAGCAGAAGCCTCAACATTAGGAGCGTAAAGGCATATACATGTGACTTCAAGGCTACCTATCTTGAGGTGAACTCTAGACCATCTACCTTCTGTATCTGAGCTAGTCGCAATAACAGTAGCAGGCAAAGATTTCCGAACCAGTATGGCAACCCACATTTCTTAGACACGGCTGGGGAATAGGCGGCCACCATGTAAGGTTTAATATTGAGTTTAAGAATGTCCTTCGAATTTAAATGCGTATCTTGGAGAAAATCAGATCCGCTGCGTCCTGACTGAGGTAGCTTAGGATTTTCTTCCGTTTTATCGGATTATTGATTCCTTGTACGTTCAATGAGAAAATCTTACATGGTGCCATCAATCGGTAATAGACATTTTAGGTAAGGGTGCATGAGAACATATAGCATAAGCAGAATCTGTACAACAATGTCATAATCGCCGCGTATTCTGGCTAATACGCCCCATATTGAAAAGCATGTACCAACGTATCTTAGAGAAGAAGCAAAACCCCCAAAGAATATGGCGACCAGAAGTCTGCGGGAGGAGGCCCTAGAGAGGAAATAGAAAGACATATAAAAAAAGAAAAGAAACACCAGAGTCCATAAGAACACTGTCTCTGATACTCATCAAGGCTGCTGTGGGTAGATGGAGTCGGGTCACAGATACCATCAAGAGTAAGGCCACAGACTGCCCACGCCAGACTCTTTGCTAGGCTGCGGCAGATCCGATATGGCGGATATAGCGGATATGAGAAGACTTGCAGGAACATTCTGGAAGTCAGCGCATCAAGTCGGCTTCTTTGGAATCCAAAAACTCCGCTAGTAGATCAGGGTCCTCAAATGTTCTTGTCTGATTGTGAAGCGTGATCCGGAACTTGGCCGGGTACATCAGGCCATAGCGTGCTTGTAGTTGTTGAAGCCTCGGCCGGAATTCCAGAAAGCGCTTTCGGCGGTCGACCGTGGGTTTAGCCAAGTCGGGATAGAAGGAGATCTTGTGGCTCTCAAACTCCATATGGCCCTTTGCCCGAGAGGCACTTAGAATTTGCTCCATGTGTTGATATCTCAATAGTCGAAAAATGATAGGCCGCGGGGTCTTCCTGTTGAGCGTTGTGCTTATGGGTACACGATGAGCGCGATCAATCTCCAAATCTTTGGTAAAGGTAACTTGGAGTAGGGAAGGGAGGATTTTGCATAAAAACTCTTTCATATCTCCCGATTCCGCTCCCTCCGGTATGCCCACGAGTCTTATGTTGTTGCGGCGCGCTCTATTGTTGCCATCTTCCACCTCTTTCTGCAAGGCCCGCACCTGACGTTCAACTTTGTCGAGTTTGGACAACCGGGCCGCATGGGAGTCCAATATGCTCTCCATTTTGTCCTGACGCGAAGAAAGCCCTTCTAGCTTGCTTTGCAGCACACCAAAATCGTCCCGCAACGCTCGGAGTGCTTCACCGTTTGCCTGCACAAGGTTTTTGACCCCTCTAATCTCTACGAGGATTTCCCGCTGCATTTCGGGGCCCTCGCACAAGGCCGGCCCCTTCTGCGGGGACGGAGGTTCAGTTTTGGAGCGTTTGCCGTGAGAAGCCGCTGGAGATCCAAATTCCAGGCGCGTTGGTTTGGTCCCCGCCATCTCACCAATGTGCCCCGGCAAGATCAGAGTAGAAGTTCTAAGTTAGTGAGGTGTTAATTCAGGATTCTGAGTAGGCCTCTCGGGAGCCTCAGCGTTATGCGACCATCCCGCTGGACATCAGGCTCCGCCCCCAACCATTATTATTGTTTCTGATACCTGGGATTACTCTTCTCTCAGGAACCATTGTCTGAATAACGTGTTTTCTTTTATACCCCTTTTCTTACCTGCTTCCTTCTTCCCTCTCCCTCCCTCCCCTTCCCCATCCCTTACATAACTTCCTACAAACATTATCCCAAATATTTAGCTTCTGGTCACTCTCTCTCCACCTTTCTCCCATTTGTCCCAGAATCTAAACCATAGCTGCTTGTATGCCACCACTGGGTACCTCATATCATCATGGATCCCATAGCATTCCAAACCTTACACAGTATTCATCAATCCTACCTACCTTCTAAAATGTGGCACCTCTTCTTTGACCCAGTACGGTAAGATCACTTTCTTTATCAGCAATACTGCAACCTTGCCCCTCAAATTTTCCCAACATTAACAGCTCATAGCTCCATTCCATATCCACTCTCACCACCTCTTCTATGGCTTGAAGATTTTGGGACCAGAGGTTTTGCAGAGTATGAAACTCCAAAAAAAGTAAGTATCAAGGTTCCTACTGTATGCTTATATTTGAGGCATTCCTCCACTTTCCATATTCCCCTCTGGGCCCCTTCGTCCCTAGTGATTTAAGTGCTATGTAACACTTTGAATTGAAGTTCTTGTATATCTACACTCAGAACATTTTTATAGAGTTGCTTGAACAATGTTTGTTATTGATGTTGCGTAATCTCAACTCCCAAATTCTGGTACCAGGTCTGGGCCAAGCTTTAAGGTATCTTGGCACCCTTTCCTCCTGGCAATAATTCTTCCAAGTGAATAGCTTATTAGACTGGAGAATGATGTTAGCAAAGCCCTTATGTTATTCTTGCACTTCCACTACCTTTTTAAACTTCAATCCTAATTTGTAAGTACTGATTAGATGACTGTTGGGGAGGTTTCACTTTTGTTTAACCTTTAGAAAAGTTGGCAAAAATGTCTCTTCCAGCCGCGTTGTCTATTGTTAAAAGTCAAGGCCACTACATTGCCAACCCATGCCCTTTTCAACTTCAGATTTTTAGTGAGACAAATTCAACTCCTGTAGTAATTCAACATCAATTCTATTTCTCTTAAGATACACTAGTATCTTTGCTTGTTTTACAGGAGAATGGATGCCATCTACATTCAAAGTTGCAATTTTCATCAGGGTTATTTCCTTTTTTCCCTTTTCTGTTTTATACTTTTCCTCCCAACATGTCATCCTGTCGCACAGGCCTCCCAGCAGAGCTTCAGAGGCGTAAAAACCCAAAGTACCAGCAGCAATACAATTATCCCACTAACCTTGCTCTTTTTCCGCTTCCCTGCCCCACCCTTAGTATTAACCCCTTCTTCACTCCCTCATCTCTTTTGGCAAGCTCCACACACTATATCCTCATGCTCTCTCTACACTATAAACTCTGTCTTACATCCAACCTTCCCCTGTATCCCACCCCCCACACTCCATTCATATATGCTCTGAATGAACGGAGTTATTTTAAAAGAGCTATTCATGCTTTGGATGACTGCAAACGGGAAAGCAGATGTCCAAATAACATCTCTGGAGGCATTTTACCTGCTCCAGGCATGAATAGGCATCAGAAAAGTGCTTGTTTTACCAGCCAAACATCCAGAGGGTGTTGAGAAGGAGGTAGCCCCTATATTTTCCATGTTGACAATGAACACTGACAGGAAATGAGGATCCTGAGGTGCGGCGGTTCCTGCGTGAAATCTGGGCCCCAACACTTCAACCTCACAGCCATCTGGATAAAGACACCTTACCTGAACATCAAACTAAAGCTAAGTGAAGCACTGGACTTGAGTTTTGTAGTTTTAACAAGGAAAAAGGAAAGCAAAGAAAAGAGAGCGAACTATTCTTATTTGTTAATCAAATAATACGTTTTCACTCTAAGGAAAAGTAAAACTACAAAAAGCCTCTGAATTTATGAGATAACAACTGAAGTTGAGAGAGAAATACACTTTAAATGCTGCAGTAGTCAGAAAAGTTGCTGAACTGTTTAGAATAGTTAGGGTTACCTTTATAAGAGTTGTAACGTGTTGTGATTGATACTAATTAATACTTATCTGTTAATACAATAAATGATGAAATGTAAGATGGGTTATTCTATGTCCACTTAAGAAACTAGAAAATTAATTTCAGGGAGAAGTTCAACAAAGTGTTAGAACCTGCATAAAATAAATATTAAGACACTTTGCTGTAACTTCATTGGTAAACTTTATACATAACATCTGAGTTTACTTATTGTAAACTTCCCCAGTACCTTTTGAAGGAACTGTGTGTACTGTACCTTCCCCCTTTGCAAGTCTGGTGATACCGCCTCCCCCCTACAGCCACTGACTACACAATTTAGTAAGGAAGATACATCAGGGCGTGTGTCACAAGTTTGGAAGGAGGGGTGGGTTACACCAGTCTTAGCCAAGATCATAAAAAAAAATGTATAGCTACAACTTAAACTGCGCAGAAGAAAGGCCCGGCAATCTACTTCTGTATCTTGCCATGAAAACCCAATGGATAGTTACAACAAAACAAATTGTGCTATGGTGCTGGAAGATGAGACCCCCAGGTCAGAAGGCACTCAACTAACTACTGGGGAAGAGCTGAAGACTTTTCAGAGTAAAGCTAGCATTTATGATGTGGTTGGATCAAAGCCCTCGGGAAGTCTGACTGCTGATGTAGCTGCGCATGAAATGAGAGTCAGAAGCTATAAAGATGTCTTACACATTGGAACATGGAACGTACGAAGCATGAACCAAGGGAAGTTGGAAGTGGTCAAGAATGGAATGGAACGTGTACAACTTGATCTGTTGGGTGTTAGCGAACTGAAATGGACTGGCAGCGGGCACTTTGCATCAGATGATCACATGGTCTACTATGCTGGAAATGAAAGACAAAGAAGAAATGGTGTTGCATTTATAATAAAGAAGAAACTTGCAAGAACTGTAATGAAATACAATGCAGTCAGCGAACGCTTAATCTACGAGGATTGCCTATCAACACAACTATAATTCAAGTATATGCCCCAACAACAGCTGCAGAAGAGAATGAAATTGAAGAGTTCTATGAACAAGTACAAGCTGAAATTGACAGAACATGCAAACAGGATATCCTGATAGTCATGGGTGACTGGAATGCAAAAGTTGGCAACAAAGAAGAAGGCAAAGTAGTTGGAAAATATGGACTTGGCAACAGAAATGAAGCTGGAGAAAGACTGATAGAATTCTGCAAGACCAATGATCTATTCATCTCAAACACCTTCTTCCAGCAACACAAGCGGTGACTGTACACATGGACTTCACCCAATGGATTGTATAAAAATCAAATTGACTACATCTGTGGAAGTCAACGATGGAAAAGCTCTATAACATCAACAAAGACAAAACCTGGAGCTGACTGTGGTACAGATCATCAACTACTAGAATGCAAACTCAAGCTAAAGTTGAAAAAGAGCAAACCACTCATGAATGCAGCAAAATATAACCTTGAGAATATACCACTGGAATTTAAAGACTGCCTGCAAAATCGATTTGCTGCTTTAGATACAAATGACAGAGCTCCGGAAGAGTTATAGAATGACATCAAGAAGGTTGTGTTGGAAGAAAGCGAGAAGTCTCTACAAAAGGTGAAAAAGCAAAAACGGCCAAAATGGATGATGGAAGAAACTCTGAAAATTGCCCAGATACGCAGAGAAGCTAAAGCCAGAGGAAAAAGAAAGACAATCGCAGAACTCAACAGAGATTTCCAACGTGCAGCAAGACAAGACAAGGAAAAGTACTACAACGACGCATGCAAGGAAATAGAAGCAGAAACTATTAGAGGAAGAACAAGATCGGCTTTCCTAAAGCTACGAGAATAAAAGAAAAAGTTCCAGCCTCGAATTGAAATGCTACAAGATGTTCAAGGTTCTATGTTGAATGATGCTGAGAAGATCAAGAAAAGGTGGAAGGAATATACAGTGTTTTTATATGATAAAGATCAAGTGGACCAACAACCGCTTCAACCTGTACCTTATGATCGGGAACCATTGGTGACGAAGGAAGAAGTTGAAGCAGCATTGAAAGGCTCATCAAAGAACAAAGCACCAGGCATTGATGGCATTCCTATAGAAGTATTGCAGCAATCTGATGCAGCTGTTACCATACTTACAAGGCTCTGCCAAAAAATATGGAAGACAACATCATGGCCGACTGACTGGACTGGAAAAGATCTGTGTTTATACCAAAACTAAAGAAAGGTGATCCAACTGACTGTGGAAATTATCGAACAATCGCTCTGATCCCACATGCCAGCAAGTTTCTACTGAAGATTATTCAAAAGAGACTACAACCATACCTGGAACAAGAACTACCTGAAGTGCAAGCAGGGTTCAGGAAAGGGCGAGGAACGAGAGACATCATTGCGGATGTGAGATGGATCCTTGAAAAGACTAAAGAATACCAAAAGGATATCTATTTGTGCTTTATCGACTATAGCAAGGCTTTTGACTGTGTAAACCAGGAGAAACTCTGGGCCACATTAAGAAGCATGGGTATACAAGAACACCTGATCGTTCTCTTGCGCAATCTGTACATTGATCAAGAAGCAACAGTTCGAACGGAACAAGGAGAAACAGAATGGTTTAAAATAAGCAAAGGTGTAAGACAAGGCTGCATACTTTCCCCCTACCTGTTTAATTTATATGCAGAACAAATCATCAGAGAAGCAGGATTATATGAAGACAACAGAGGTGTGAAGATTGGTGGAAGACTCATCAACAACCTTCGCTATGCTGATGATACTACATTACTGGCTGAAAGTGAAGATGATCTGAAACATTTGCTTCTCACAATCAAAGAACATAGTCTCAAAATGGGCCTGCACCTTAATGTAAAAAAGACAAAGATCATGACAACTGGCATAATCAACAGGTTCATCGTTGAAGGAGAAGAAATTGAAATTGTGAACAACTTTAACCTATTTGGATCAACTATCAATAAAGAAGCAACAAGCAGTCAAGAAATCAAACGACACATTGCTCTTGGCAGAATGGCTATGAAAGACCTAGATAAGATTCTCAAGAGCAGAGATGTCTCTCTACATACAAAGATTCGACTTGTTCAAGCCATGGTATTTTCAATAACATCATATGGATGTGAAAGCTGGACAGTGAAAAAGACAGACAGGAAGAAAATTGATGCCTTTGAATTATGGTGCTGGCAGCGAATACTGTGTATACCATGGACTGCCCGAAGAACAAACCAGTCGGTACTAGAGGAGATCAAACCTAAGCTTTCTTTAGAAGCTCAGATGACAAGACTTCGACTTTCATACTTTGGACACATCATGCAAAGAGAGAGATCTTTAGAGAAAGACATCATGCTTGGCAAGATAGAAGGTCAACGCAAAAGAGGAAGGCCAGCAATGAGATGGATCGAGACAATAACAGCAGCTACGGGTACCAGTCTGTCAACAATGAGCCGCCTGACTGAAGACCGAACACAATTTAGGATAGCTATCCAGAGGGTCGCCATGAGTCGACTCCGACTCGACGGCACTTAACAACAACAACAACAACAACTTCAGGACCATGTCAACACCCGTGCTCCCCTGAAGCCACAACAGCATGGCTTCAGGGCCAACCACAACATAGAAACCCTTATCACCACCACCCTCATAAATCAGCTGACATTGGGCATTCAAAAATCACATCAAGGCTTTGTTCTCATCTTCTTGGACATAACTGCAGCCTTTGACTCGGTGCCCCATAAAGCACTCCTACACCACCTGCATTCAACTGGTCTGTACAACACGACCCTTAAAAGGTTCATGTCATACTTAACCCAGTGCCAATAACAAGTAGGAGTAGGTGGTATGACAGCTACCCCATCTAAGATCACTCAAGGTGTACCACAAGGATCCACACTATCAGCTCTGCTATTTAATATATTCACACAACTCATCTGCAGTATCATCAAAACACATAATGTGCTATACCACATTTACACTAATGACATTATGCTCTATATCCCATTCTCAATCCTGCACATTGATCACCTCCAAAGCCGGAAGCTGCTGAAGCTAACCAGGCAGCAGCAATATTGGATGCTGCCCAGTTAGTTCCTGTGCCTTAAAGATAGGCAAGAGCTTTCCTCGCCTATCTTTTAGACACAGGTTGCTAACTGGGCCGCATGCAATATCGCTGCTGCCTGGTTAGCGACAGTCTCTGCTTCTGCACCACCCTGGAATGCCCCCAACACACCCCGATGCTACCTAGATAGCATCAGGGCACATAGGGGACTTAGCAGGGGATATTCAACGGCACTAACGGCCATGGAATATCCCCATCTAAGGCATTTACACGGTTTACTGGGCTATAAACCATGTAAATGCCTTTCAAAAATCAGGTCCAAAGCCATTTCACTGACCACTTTTTTTTTAGGAGATATTGGGCATTAAGGAGTTGAACTGCAAGGGTGTCAATAATGTTGACCACAACAGTAACATTGTTACTTTATTTCTTTTTCAATATTGTTGCAATGGAGTTATAGAAAATACTCGTAATAAACATAAAAAGGGGGAGATATTCAGCAGCAGCAACTAGGCCTTGTAAAGCAACTAGCCATTGTTGCTGAACTTTAAACCCAGACATTCAATGCTGAGGCTACTGCCTGGTTAGCTATGGCAGCAAAAATTAGGCGAGCCTTTCAGGTGCCTAACTTTCACCACCATAGCATAATCAGCTAGTGGCTGAATATCTCCACAAGCCGGTTGTCCTCGGGTGCCGCTTCTGCTTCACCCCTGGAATTCCCTGCTGCTAGCTAGCTAGCAACAGGGCATTCAGTGACGGCACCCAGGGATATTCCAGTCACCGCCTTAATCACTTTCATTATCAGCTCCAAAATTTGCACCTTTAATATTCTCTGCATTTTCCTTTTTGAGTTTACTGTAAATTAATTGAACACTTCCAATAAAATATTATTTTGTCATTCTAATTCTATGTTACACTTTATTTTAGCACTAATGCTTTTGGGCAATTCTATAATCCCACTGAATTTCTGAGTCAGCTTGGTTGACATGACTTCACATGCAGTTTCAGTCTTGATATACTTATAAGATTGCCAGATTTTTTTGTAGGCAAATCTGGGACACTTATCTAAAATGGGAAGGGGGGGAGGACACCTCATTTCCAGGTTTGAGCAACAAGACACAGGAGGGATACGCCCTCCTCGCAATCTATCCCATGACAGCAACAGTATCACTTGACAAAGATATCAGTGCTTGACCCAATACAAGCATTGTGGAACCTGTGTCTTTTGGGGAAACTGCAAAGTAAGTATGACCTAGATTGGCCACTGTTGGAAACAGGATACTGGGCTTGATGGACCTTGGTCTGACCCAGTATGGCATATCTTATTTTCTTATATAGAAACAGTGATGCATTTCCCCCTTACAGTGCAAAATAGAAATTTCATGGATGTAAATTCTAAAAATTGACATATTCAAATCACTAAATTGAAAATGAATTGTTTTCTATTCCCTCTGTCCCCAATGCTGGAGTAGGGGACAGGACAATGCCAAATAGGTGGGAGTCAGGGACACAGCTATAAAATCGGGACAATCCCCAAAACTTGGAGACATCTGGTAACCTTATATACTTATACATAAGACACTAGAGGCCCAATATTCAGCAGCGATGGCTAGCGCTACTAAAGTGGCTAGCCATTACTGCTGAACATTAGACCCAGATATTCGATGCCAGGGCCATATCCAGGCCCCAGCATTGAATATCCGGTTTTCACAGATTACTGTGAAGCTAACTAGGCAGTTGCGATGTTCAGTCACTGCCTGGTTAGCTTCAGTAGCGAAGGTTAGGCCAGCCTTTTTTGCACCTGAATTTTGCTGCATTGTGATAACTGAGCTCAATATCGCTGCTGCCCATTTATTGCTAGGTGCTGCACCCAGAACGCTCTGATGCTAAGCGCTTAGCATCGGGTTGTGCAGCACTGGTACACGGATATTCAGCAGCACTGTGTTAGTGCCGCTGAATATTCCAGCCAAGGAAATTAACATGGTCTCTAGAGTTCCAGTTATAAGATTGCTGAGGTGGCAAAGGGTCATAGATAATCATATCTTTTTTCTGACAGCCGAAACACAATGTCAAATTCAACCCAAAGCCAGGATAAACTGTGGTCCTCCAGGCATCTCTGCCCAGGCCTGCTACAATAAAGGATGCTGCTTTGACTCAGATGAGGCTGGAGTGATTTGGTGTTACTATCCCAGACCAGAAGCAGGTAATATATATGTTCATTAGTGAGGTATTATCATTACATTATAGCCAAAAGGACATTTCTCATTAATGGAAAGAAGATCCAAATGAAGAATATGAGAAAATGCATAAGCACAGGTGAGTTAGATGCAAAGAATTGATCTGGTCAGTAAAATGAGAATTTGAAAAGATGTTCATCATGGAAGCAAAAACTTTAAGTAAAACCTTTCTGCTATATTGTACCTTTTGTACAGTATTTTTATGCAATTCCTTAGTCTTTTGTAATCCACTCTGGACCACTGGAGAGTGAGCAGATTATAAGAAATTAATTTTTCAGATATGTTGGAAGCAAAAAGCCTGTGAGAGAGTCAGCTGGACTTTAATAATTGAGGGGTAAAAGGGACACTCAGGGAGGACAAGAGATGTGAAGGCACATTTTAGAAAGATTATTTAGGTGACATCTGAAACGTCCATATCAAAAAATCTGAAATTCTCTGGAAAGAGCAGCATGTGTAAGTGCTTTGCAAAATAGATACATCACTACCCCAAAAAGATAAACATGTCTGTTACAATATAAATAGAGCACGGACAAGGAGAATAAAGGCTCAAACATGTGAAGAAAAGCAGTCAAATCTAGAAAAGTGAACTTGCGAGATCTGGTACCGGCCACATAGACATGCCAGCACAGGTATTTTGGGATGGGCAAGTATAGATGTCATCACATACACATTCCAGTCTCTGATTTGGGAAATGGGGAAATGTAGCGTGGCAGCAGTAGATAATAAGTCTTCAATATTTACCTGCTAGGTTTTCTTGAGTTGGCAAAAAATATTGAAGGAATGAGAGGGCATTCTCCCTTCTCTGTACTGTTAGCTGGCTAAAATGAGTACTTTTCAAATTCCTAATCATGTCCAGATGCAGATATGGACATGGACATATCTGTCAGTGTATTTAAAGGTGCGGCAATAATCTAAAATTGACTGCACACACATATATTTTTTTAAACACACTGGAAACGCATCCAGCATGCCCCCGTGTGACAGAGGTGATCAACTCAGGGCACTCTAAAATGTCTCAAGACGTGGATGTAATTTGGACATCTGAATAACCATTTTCAGACATCCAAATCATGAATAGGGCTTCTAAAATGACCTCTTAAATGAACTATTTGCTTTATTCTTTATTGAGGACAATGAAAGGGAGATACCAGTGGGGTAAATAGTATTTATTGATATGATTTAGAGGAATTCAAACAAATCTCAATGAACCTGAAACATAGGGTTATGTTTACTAAACTGTCTTAATGTTACCGGCGCTAGTTGCAGCAATAATGTGAAGAATGCCATATAAGGAATGGGCGTTCCCGCGTCAAGGTAGCAAGAATCTGTATCACGCGATAGTGGGCGCCATGGCACGTTAACACGCATTAACCCTTAGTTCATGCCAGCGCAGTGTTAGAAGCTATAAAGATGTAACCCACTGGTTACTGCAAGGACTGTGGAGGCAGAAGTCATGGGTTTGATCCTGCAGTGGTGTTATGTAGGAAGGCTGTCTGAGGCATTTCCTTTTTTAAGTTAAATCAGTGCTGCCAGCAAAAACACCCTCACAGTGCCGTAACATAAGGTGCCGCATAAGGCGCCCTATAAGGCACTCCATAGGGCACATTATAAAGTGCTCTGTCCGCCAAGGTGCCTTCTAATGTGCCCTATAGGGCGCTTTATAGGGTGCCTTATGAGTCACCTTAAGGTTACAGCACTGTGAGGGTGCATTTTGCTGGCAGCACTGATTTAAATTAAAAGGAAAAGCATTTGGAGAGCCTTATTAAATAACACCACTGTGGGATCAAACCCATGACCTCTGCCTCCACAGTCATTGAAGTAACCAGTAGGCTACATCTCTATAGCTACTACCACACTGCTGGCTGGCTACAGAAAGACTGCAGGTCACCACACAAACTGCTGTGGTTACCAGGATAGAGTAAACCCACCCATACCCATGATGCACTGCACATGCAGATCAGCAGTCTACAGCTGATCACATAATGGGGTATGCAGCCCCACAGCACCTAGGCCTGGTAGGGGGAACTGACCGTGTGTGTTACTGGCACAGAGTAGCTACAGACCGTGACATTGTGGGGGTCCTGTGCTCACCCTGAGGGTGAGGTGGAGCACCCAGCACCAGGTCCGCAGCACCTGGCTTGGCTGAGATAGGCTATACTGCAGGTCCCCATCAGTGCCAGTGTGTGATAGGTTGTCCTTGCAGACACACCTAGGATACATCTGTGTCCATCTGTATCTCCCAGTCATGTCTAGCCCTTGTGGACTATGATCCACCCAGAATAGTGCATATCCTGTGTGGGTGCCATGGTCACATGTTATAGGTGAAGGGGGGTGTTTGGACCCAAAAGCAGATTATATAGCACCACCCATCCCACCCTCTGTGGCTCAGGGTGGGGGGACAGGATCTCCCACCAACAGATCCACATTGTACATCTCTGCAATGGTGGCAGTAGAGAGGACCATCAACCCCGGTCCTGCTGGGGAATAGACACCCTACAGGGCAGTCGATGCAGATCTGTACGCATCACATAAGGCAATGGCAGACAGGCAGAATGCTGGAGACGCTCAGCTGCCCCCCACCACTCTCTGACATTCACCAGCAGAGGGCACAGTCAGTCTCCACCCTGCAAGGGGTTCCAGCCATACACATGCTAACTACAGACAGTCTGCTAGCTAGTACATAGTGCATGTTCCTGGAGGAACTGTGTGCACCCAAAAATGGGATGTGAGCACACACACCAAGCAGGTATATCAGTGATTAGGCCCCAGAAAAAAGAACCCATAAATATCACTTGAGAGAAATGCTGCAAATCACTATGGGGGAACCTAGCCATGCCGTGGTCACTGCTCAGTCAGGGTGAGAGTGACCTCCCAGCATGACATGCTGTGGCCACCCTGTCCGTGCAGGTGGTGGTCGGGCACTACAATGTCCCAGCCATTGCCCTATACCCTGATAGGGCAATGGCTGGGATAAAAATTGTGTGTTCCAAATACTGCCCACGTCTTGGTATTGTTTTCTACGCTCATCAGTGTGGCAGAGTGCTGTTTGCACACTGGATAGACATACACACACTCCCACACCTATGCCAGCATTGTGCAAATATGGAGGTTTGTGGCAGCCCTGGCCGCCACACCATTCCTGGGCACAGTGCAGGCATTGCTATGGTATGCAATACTGTTGGGGTCACTCCCCGGGGTGGCAAACACTCTCAGAAGCAATAACTGAAACACACTCTACAGATATCAGAAAGGTTGCTATGATGAATCTCTATCAACAAATCGTGTTTAACTTAGGATTTGTTAGCTGACATTAATCATAGCAACCTTTTGATATATGTGGAATGTGTTCCCAAGTTTAGGACAGCATTGCTAAGGTATGCAGGTGCCAGTATTGGGAGATGCTACTCCGCGCAGGGCCCAACAGCCTGACTCTCCATGAGGCTTTGGATAGTGGAGCCTGTGGGTGTGGGTGTTTGTACCCCTGTTGGCCGCTGCTCTAGGGCAGAGGTTCCCAACTCCAGTCCTGGTGTGCCAAACACTGTTCAGATTTTCATGCTGCCCCTAATGAATATGCATGAGATACATTTGCATACAATGGGGCGATGCATACAAATGCAGCACAGGCATATTTATTAGGGACAGCATGAAAACTGAATGGTGTTTGGCTCTCCAGGACTGCAGTTGGGAAACTCTGCTCTAGGGATTGCACATGTTTATGGTGTCTGTGCTCTGTAGGGTAAAATATAGGCATTTCAGGCATGTTTATTTTATCTGCAATAAAGGTTCCGTCTTTCTTACCATGGTTTAATACTGGGAAAAATATGGGGACAGGGTTGGCAGGAGCCACAGCTGGTACTTGAACTTGTGACCTTCTGCCCCTGAATACACTGGCTGTGTGTACTGCACCAAACTGTTGCCACAGGGGCAGATCATTCCCTGGGGATACCATGACTGTTCATCAGACAGACCTTGTCTTGCAGTGCACGGCACCCACCTAAACGGGGCTTGGCCGTGGTCTGCTGTGAGCAGATGCCACTGCCCCCTCCGCCACCAGTGCTCCTCCGCCACCATGCTGACATGCCCTTATGCCGGTGGTGCTGGTGGTGCACAGTCCAGGCCATCCAGTGTGCCGGTAGGCAGCTGCCTATGTTGTGGGTTCTCGGATAGGGGTGCCTACATGGACATGCGCGCTTCCCCCCGGCACCGCCTGCCAATGTTATGTGCCCTTGGGGGTGCCTGCTGGGTAAAAGCCCCCTGTGACACTGTGGGACACACACTCGTGCCCATGTTGGACACTAGTCAGTTACTGTCTTGCTGCATTCCTATGTGCCACGTAGGCATCTGCCTAGTCCACACTGTGCCCCAGCTGGACAACAGCATGTGCCACCTGCAGCCCCATGTATCCCATTTACAGCATCTGTACAGTTGCCCTTTCCTACGTGCCCACTCTGCTGTTGCTGCACATGTGCATGCCATAACAAACCTGCCCAATATAAACGACAAAAACCCTGATCACCGCTATTTCAATGTGGGATCATTCACTTTGTAGGGGGACCGAGCATAGACCCTTCCAAACATGATATCTTCCTTTTTACGCTCTGTCAGTAGTGTTGCTTTATTAGTGTTCAGACCCGGATTTCACAGCGTTAGTGTGCCTGGAGCCTCTCCCCGCCCAACCTCTGCCCATTGACCCCTATTTCCGCCATCTGGGAGGCCTTACTCCACCCTTCAGACCCGGATTTCACAGCGTTAGTGTGCCTTAACGCCTCTGCCGACGTTATCGCGCGATAACATCACTGCTGCTACGTTAAGACGGTTTAGTAAACATACCCCATAGAAACATAGAAATATGACAGCAAATAAAGATAATATGTCTATCTAGTCCACCCATCCATAATTTATTTATTTAACAGGTTTTTTTATACCGCTTTATCATTTCAATCATAAGGATTACAATCCCTTCCTCTACCTCAGAGATTCCCTGAATTTGTCCCATGCTTTTTTAAATCCCTATGCTGTAATGCTCCCTTGTGCTTTTGCAGCCCAAATGCATAACCTTGCATTTTTTAGCCTTAAATATTAGCTGCTACTGTGAATTCTCGACCATTCTTCAAGCTTCACTTGATCCCTCCTCATGTTATTAACACTTTCCAGGATGTCTACCATGTTGCAGATTTTGATGTCATCCCCAAAGAGCAAAAATAACAGGGGGAGAAAAATAGATCAAAAAGATATTATGCCTGACATAGACGGGTTTCGGCGGGTAATTCCTGTGTCAGGGGCAGCTGTAATACAGCAAAATAAACATATATGACACAATACATATATGCAATAATGAATGTAAAAGTAAACAAATAAAATAAAAGCATACATATCAATTTGGAAAGTCAGGCAACATGAAAAAATGAAGACATAACAATGTAATTAGTAATAAGTTATAGACCATTTGCAACGATAACATGTTGTGGGGTGAATGAATAGTGCGGTAGTGATTTGTGTGCATCCAATGGTGGAAAAGGCCAATGAAAATTGTCTCTACATCTGTTAAAGAAATCAAATAACTGAAACACAAATCCTAGAAAGGGATTCATGAAAAACTGAAAAATAAAAATAAAAATAAAAAATGTAAAGTGATAATAATATGTACATTGGCTTGTTTGACAATAAACAGTACATACAACATACATACATACATATATATGGAGTTTGGAGAGAATAAATCTTAACATACTGCATGTATAATAAAAATGGAAATGATAAAAATGATATGCAAAGGTTGCATATAAAAAGGGGTGAGATTTCCCAACACAATACAAAATGTTTTAAAAATGTGTCAAATTATAGTAAGTGTATATGGAGCAGACAACAAAAGCAGATAATATAAATAATATAAAAAAATAATGTGAATGACAATTGCCATCATTTAATATTGGTGGAAACAATGTGAATTGGAATTATTAGAGGAGAGAGGGAGAGGAAATGAACAGTGAGCCACACTTGATAAAACGCTGATAACCCCACCAAAAGGTGAAGCTTTCTGGTGGCAAGGGAAAACAGTGTTAGAACCAAATTGTGTATATATGTGAAATATTAAGACCAAATAACCAAAGCTGGAGGACCAATTTCAGAACAAACATAAATGCATGTTATAATCAGATGAGCTATCCATTGACACTATCTTGCTGAAAGAAACGTAGGGAAAAGCAGCCAACATCGAGCTATTTGCAACCATAAATATAGAGTGTGGGCACTGCACAAAGCATGAAAATCCTTTTATTACCAGTCAGAGATACCACCAACATGGTGTTAATTATGTGTGAGAACATACTCAGATGAATGAAAAATGACCCGTGCTTTGAGACAGCTCGATTTAAAGGAGAAACCACATCTATTCATTCAAAATTGACAGAACAAAGGTGGTGAAATTGAAGAAGAACACCAAGGGTGTATTGTGAATATTTATAATTATGTGAGAATATATAGCAACTGCCAATTAAAAACAATTTGTTTGGACCAAAAAATAACTTATATATATCATCTAGGACACCTCAATAAGTTATAGAGCCTTATATACTCCACTGAAACTGCTCTTACTAAGGTCTCAAATGATTTGTTCTTGGCAAAGTCCAAAGGCTTTTACTCTGTCCTCATTCTTCTTGATCTCTCTGCTGCCTTCGACACTGTTGACCATGACCTTCTTCTTATCACCCTATCCTCACTTGGATTCAAAGACTCTGTACTATCTTGGTTCTCTTCCTATCTATCCCATCGCTCTTTCAGTGTGTGCTTCGATGGCTCCTCCTCCTCTTCAACCCCAGTACCTGTAGGAGTTCCTCAGGGTTCCGTCTTAGGTCCACGCCTCTTCTCTCTCTATCCCCAATCCCTTGGTACCCTTATCTCTTCCCATGGCTTTCACTATCATCTCTATGCCGATGACTCTCAAATCTATCTTTCAGCACCTGTTATCTCTCCTGATATCCAGTCTAAGATCTCACTCTGTCTCTCTGACATTGCTGCCTGGATGTCCCACCGCCGCTTACAACTGAACATGGCCAAAACTGAGCTTCTTATCTTTCCCCCAAATGCTTCCCCTCCTCTTTCCCCTTTCTCTCTCTCTGTTGATAACTCTGTACTGTTTCTTCCCTGTTTCTTCAGCACATAACCTTGGTGTTATCTTCAATTCCTCTCTCTCTTTCTCTTCACATATCCAGCTCATTGCTAAAACTAGTCGTTTCTTTCTATACAATATTTCCAAAATTCACCCCTTCCTTTCTGTTGACACCACTAAATTGATTGTCCACTGCTTAATCACCTCCCGTCTTGATTATTGTAACAATCTCCTTGCCGGCCTCCCTGCAAGCCACCTCTTTCCTCTTCAGTTAATTCAACATTCCGCTGCTCGACTCATTTTCCGCCAGTCTCATTTTTCCCACATCACTCCTCTCCTCATGTCGCTTCATTGGCTTTCCATCTGTCTCCGTATCCAGTTTAAAATTCTCCTCCTGACCTATAAATGTATTCACTCTTCTGCCACCCAGTACCTTTCATCTCTCATCTCTCCTTACACCCCCTCTCAGTTGCTTCGCTCTTCTAATAGTCTTCGTTTATCTGTGCCCTTTACTTGTACTGCCAATTCTAGACTTTGCTCCTTCCAACTGGCAGCACCCTTTGCTTGGAATAGTCTTCCTATCTCTGTGCGCCAGGCGTCCTCCCTGGCCATTTTCAAGTCCAGACTTAAATCCCATCTCTTCACTATTGCTTTCTGTTCCTGTCTTACCCTATCTTGATCTCTCTATCAACATTTGCTTACTTTGTCCTGTAAATTTTTGTTATTTGTATTATGTAACTTATTTTGTTTTCTGTCTTATTAGATTGTGAGCTCTGATGAACAGGGACTGCCTCTCTTCTATGTTTGTACAGCGCTTTGTATGTTGAGGCGCTTTATAAGTTTTTAATAATAATAATAATAATATATTAATACAGATAAAAAATAGCTAATTAAAAGTGGAAAAAGGAAATTAAAAATATACTAAAAAGATTCTATGAAAAATAAAAGGAAGGAAAAGACTCCCCTCCACTGGAGGATGATAGCTGCGAGTTGAATGCTGACAATTGAAATGATTTTGTGCAGTATAAGAAAAAAAATGATCAGATAAGAAATGTATTATGCATCCCCAATGTGGATTGCAGATAATGAAAGTTCCTAATATCTTTCTTGAAAATGCCAAGTTTTTGGATAAGTGGAATATGATCATTAATAAATAGTCCCTGGATCTTATCATACTTATCATACAATAGTCCCTGGATCTTATCATACATAGTGGAGTGGAGGAGTGGCCTAGTGGTTGGGGCAAGGTACTTCAGGCCGGAAGGTCGGAGGTTCAAATCCCACTAGAGGACAGCAACCTTGGGCCGGAAGGACTGGGGTTTCTAGTCCCACAGGTGCTCCTTGTGGTCTTGGGCAAGCCACTTAACCCTCCATAGCCCATGTTCCCTGTAAAATAGTTATCTCCAAGTTATAATGCCCTGTTCAATGTAATTTCAGTTTGTTCAATGTAAACTGCACTGATGCAGAATAGCATGGTATATAAGAGAATGTAAATAAATAAAATAAATAAATACTTCTAGTTGACACTTCAAAGAAGAAGGCAGAAGAACTGAAACTAAAGACAGATGAGATGTTGATGGATTTAAAAGAACACAATGCAAGGAATTTTGTCAACTTAACAGAAGTCTGCAATAAAAGGCTTGACGAATTTCATAAGAAAATCAATAGGGTCAAGCCAGAAAAATATCGTCAAGATGAGTGTTCTATCTATTGTTGCAGTCGTAAGTTAGGGCAAGCAGGTTCATGCTAGTTTGTAATCTTTGCTCTTATAGGTTTAATAGGTCCATGTGACCCACTCCCTCCAGTCTCCTTAATACCTGCCTAGCTTCATGCTTTTCTACAAGGTATAATATATGATCCCATTGGGCTATTGAAACTCCCTTGCCTTTTGGGCAATTTCTCTGAATCCTTCTCTTCAGGACACTCTCCATTTTGTGTCGCTGTAAAGCCCTCTCCCTTTCATTTCTTCTACTTGGATTTACATTGCCCTTTTACCAAATTCACAGCTTCACAAATCCGCATATATAACTCACATTCATCTATATTTTAATGTTTCATTTCACCATTTTGCAACATTTCAACCTGTTCCAGTTTGTATTCATTCAGACATCTCCATAATCCATTTTCAACCATAATTCAGACAGATCCAGCATGCTACATATTTATCTACATAGAAACACAGAAAAATGATGACAGAAAAAGACCACATGGCCTATCTAGTCTGTCCTTCCATATCAACAACTACAACAGTACCCTTTTTTTCCTTTAGAGATCCTCTGTGTTTGTCCCATGCTGTTTTGAATTCAGATACTGTCCTCATCTCTACCACCTCCACTGGGAGACTATTCCATAGATCCACCACTCTTTCCGTAAAGAAATATTTCCGTATATCACTCCTAAATCTATCCCCTTTTACCCTCATCCCATGTCCCCTCGTAGCAGAACTTGCTTTCAATCGAAAGAGGCTCTCCCCCTGTGAACTTATGCCACGGAGGTATTTAAACGTCTCAGTCATATCACCTCTATCCCGCCTTTCCTCTAAGGTGTACAATACATATTAAGATCCTTAAGTCTGTCCTCATATGCTTTATAATGAAGACCACTAACCATTTTAGTAGCCACCCTCTGTACTGGCTCCATCCTGTTTATATCCTTTTGCAAACTTTACTCCAAATGAGGTCTCACCAAAGACTTATACAGAGGCACTATCACATCCTTTTTTCTGCTAGCCATTCCTCTCCGTATGCACCCAAGCATCCTTCTAGCTTTTGCTGTCATCTTTTCTAGCTACTTTAAGATCATCAGACACAACCACGCCTAGGTCCCGCTCTTCTTTAGTGGACAAAAGTACTTCACCCCCTATACTATATTTCTCCCTTGGATTGCTGCAGCCCAAATGTATGACCTTACATTTTTTAACATTAAATCCCAGCTGCCAAATTCTAGACCATTCTTCAAGCTTAGCTAGATCCCTCCTCATGTTATCTACACCTTCCTGGGTGTCTACTCTATTGCAGATTTTGGTATCATCCGCAAAAGGCAAACCTTACCCGAAAGCCCTTCTGCTATATCACTAACAAAGATGTTAAAAAGAATTGGACCAAGGACAGATCCCTGGGGCACACCACTGGTAACGTCCTTCTCCTCAGAGTGAGCTCCATTTACCTGTACCCCTTGTCTCCTCCCACTCAACCAATTTCTAACCCAAGCACTAACTTTAGGGTCCATCCCTAGGGTGTTCAGTTTGTTTATAAGTCGCCTGTGCGGAATGGTGTCAAAGGCTTTACTGAAATCTAAATACACCACATCTAGGGCTCTCCCTTGGTCCAACTCCCTGGTCACCCAGTCAAAGAAATCAATCAGATTTGTCTGACAAGACCTGCCTCTGGTGAATCCATGCTGCCTCCGATCCTGTAATCTGCTGGACTCCAGAAACCTCACTATTTTCTCTTTCAGCAGCATTTCCAATAATTTACTCACCACCGAAGTTAAACTAACCAGCCTGTAGTTTTCAACCACATCCTTACTTCCGCTTACATGTAAAGGCACAACATGAGCCTCTCTCCAGTCCTTTGGCACCACTCCTGACTCTAACGAGGCATTGAAAAGGTCAGTCAGTGGAGCTACTAGAAAGTCCCCAAGTTCCCTCAGTATTCGAGGATGTATCCCATCCATCCCATCGCTTTTTCTACTTTAAGTTGAGCTAGTTTCTCACGAACACAGTCTTCTGAAAATTGTTCAAGATGCCCCTCTCTTCTGTTCCTGTTTGTGGGTGTTTTCTGAGGTTCTTCATCTGTGAACACAGAACAGAAATATTTGTTAAGCAATTCTGCTTTATCCTCATCAGCTTCTACATATTCCTCCCCTTCACCCTTGAGTCTGACAATACCACTTTTGCCCTTCCTCTTCTCACTAACATATCTGAAAAATGTCTTATCCCCCCATTTTATTGCATTGGCTATTTCCTCCTTTTTTTGGATCTTTGCTTTCCTGACTACTTTGCTAGCTTCTCTAAGTTATTCCAAATATAGATGCCTGTCTTCCTCTCTCTGTGATCTCTTGTATTTCATGAAGGCCTCCCTCTTTTTCTTCACATTTTCAGCTACTTCTTTCAAAAGCCATAGCGGTATCCTTTTTCTTTTACCTTCAGCTTCCGCAGTAGGTTATACAATTTACTTATTACAATAAATAGTTGGATAAGAGACTGGGTCTTTTCTTGGATGTGAATTGGTTTAACTGCCTGTGTAGTTTTGTATTTGTTCACTGCCATTGTCATGACTTTCTTTCCTCTCAAGCCCTTCTGGATCCACTGGCTTTCGTTCTCTACATTCCACAGAAAGGCCTCTACTTGATTCTCATCCTTCTTGACCTTTCTGCTGCTTTTGACACCATTGATCACCACCTTCTCCTCAATACCCTGCCTGCTGATCTCTGCCTGCTGATCACTGGAAGCAGCAGTATAAAAATGTAACCAAATAAATAAATACCCTGTCCTCGCTTGGATTTAGGGGCTCTGTTCTGTCCTGTTTTTCTTCTTATCTCTCCCATCACACTTTTAGTGTATTCTGATGGATTCTCCTCTACTGCAATCCCACTTTCATTTGGTGTACCTTAGGGCTGTCTTGGGACCTCTCCTTTTCTCTCCCTTCACTCAGTCCCTTGGTGCACTTATTTCCTCCTATGATTTTCAGTACCACCTTTATGCTGATGACGCACAGTTCTACCTTTCTGTGCCTGATACCTCTCCAGGAATCCAGGCCCAAATCTCTGCCTGCTTATGCGACATTGCTGCCTGGATATCTCACCACCATCTGAAACTGAACATGGCCAAAACTGAGCACCTTATCTTTCCCCCTAAACCCACCTTCCCCCTTCCTTCCTTCTCTATTTCTGTGGATAATGCTACACTCCTCCCTGTTTCTGCACACATCCAACAGATAGCTAAAATGTGTCGCTTCTTTCTCTTTAACATTGGCAAAATTCATCCCTTCCTTTTTAAACACACCACTAAGACCCTCATCCACTCACTAGTCACCTCCCATTTTGACTATTGTAACCTGCTTCTCACTGGTCTCCCTCTGAATCATCTTTCTCCCCTTCAAAACTCAGCAGCATGGTTTATCTTCTGCCAGTGTCAATCTGCTCATGTAATCCCCCTTCTCAAGTCACTTCACTCTACCTTTCCTCTCGTATCTTACTCTACACTCCTTCTCATGAACTTCACTCCTTTGGCAGATCCCTTTTATCTGTGCCCTTCTCTGCCACTGCCAACTTGAAACTTCATTCATTCCAACTTGCTGCTCGATATGGCTAGAACAAACTACCTGAGTTGGTGCATCGGGCTCCTTCTCTGGCCCTATTCAAGGTTGAATACCCACCTCTCTGAGGCTGCTTTTGAAACCTGATGCACCTCATTCTCTTGTCCACTACTCATGTGTATCTTGCCATGTGATGTTTTTTCATTTTGATTAGATTATAAGCTCTGATGAACAGGTTCCGTCTTACATCTGTATGTACAATGCTGTGTACACCTTGTAGTGGTATACAAATGATTAGTAGCAGTAGTAGTAGTAGTAGTAGTAGGCAATAGTTGTAGTAGCATACCTGAAAGTGACAGATGCAGAAGGCACGCCTCATGTGGGATTCATCTTTGGCAAAGCTGTGTTCGTGCCACAGCCTAACCACACTATTCCACGGCTAGAGTTCTATGGAGTGATATTGGCAGTAGAGATAGGAGAGTAGATACTAAGCGAGATGGAGATCAACCAGATGTGGTTAAGTTCTACACTGACAGCAAGATAGTGCTGGGCTACATACATAATCAAACTAGGAGATTCTACGTGTATGTCAGCAATAGAGAGTCTTGAGTCTTGAAGGACTACAAAAGGGGACTGCTACTTCTGGAGAGAGATCTGCAATTGTAAGTATTTACTTCTGGGATTTTTTCTAAATCTTGGGGAGAAAGGAATTCTTTAGATTAAAGCTGATTGATCTGTGAACCCAGTGTATTTGTTAAATCAGTCAGGGCCTAGTAGCAGCTAAGAGTTTTCAGCACAGAGCTTTCTGGTTAAATTTAGAACCCAGCAGAGAGCTTCCAGTTAAAATGTAATACTCAGTCAGGGCCTAGTAGCAGCAAAGAGCTTTCAGTTTAAATTTAAAACACAGAAGAGAGGGGGCGGAGCCTAACTTCGGGCAAGATGGATGTGTGAGAGCTATGCTCCGGAGGGGAAGGTCAAGAATCCTGACTTCTGCTGCTTTTAATAGAGCAGATCCTACCTATTTCAGAAGCAGTCGACTCTGGATATGTCTGGCCCCAAACCAATGCATCTGGATTACCAAGGAACACAAAACACCAGTGCAAAGCGAACTAAAACAGAGCCTTTCTCACCCCACAAAATGTCAGTAATCTGGGATTGCCCTGAGGCCTTGCAGGAACTTCTCTCAGAGATCTGTGCTGTTAAAGACATGGTTAAATCAAATGGAGACTCGTTGAACACAATGCAAGAGGATATTAATGCCTTAAAAAACAGTTTGGAGTCGATCACAGTGAGATTGGAGAAGGTGGAAAACATGGTGGCAACACAAGGGGAGCAGTTCAGGGCTGTTGAGAAGCAAGCAAAGCTGATCCGGTCATTGGAAAGAGACTTGGAAGATGGTAACAACCGTGCTCGGAGAAACAACATTAGGATACTCGGAGTTCCCGAAGGAGCTGAAGGTACAGATATATGATGGCCTTCTTGCAGTCAATGATCCCAGGTGTGCTAAAAGTGAAGTTTGCTATGCCATTTGAGATCGAGCGCGCCCATCGGGTGCCTACTCAATCTGTGGTCTCGAGAAAGCTTCCACACCCAATCATACTAAATGTTCTGTGATTTCAACAAGTCACGCAAATTATGAAAGCAGCCAGATTGCACTCTCCATTGGAATACCAAGGACATAAACTCTTTTTTCCAGACTTTGCTAAAGCGACGGTAGACAGGAGGAAACGTTTTTTGGTGCTGCGTCCATGATTGTTGCAGTTGCAGGCCTGGTCCGGGCTACTTTATCCTGCCCGCATGAGAGTCACGCTGCATAACCAAACTAGGACTTTCGACGATCCAGGGGAGTTGCATGCTTTCTTAGAAGACAAAGAACTGGTGTTGATGCGCTGAAATCCTTGCCTGGCACTCAGCAGTGGACATGAGCTTGCAGAGTACTCTGGTCTCTCTTATGTGGGTGTCTTGACTGGATTTAAGGTTGTGAAGTTATGATCCGAATCATTTAGAGTTGACATTCAATATGGCTCTCTTGGGGTAACTCCAGGGTATTGCTCTTGTCACACTGTCCTTTTCTTTTGTTCTTTCCTTTCTTCCTTTCATATTTCTCGTCACTTGTGGCATTAAATTTGGGTTAGATTAGAAGGCGTCAGGGTATTGAAAGACAAGATGGCCCTCATATATCTACATGTAGCCTTTAGTGATTATACAATGTATTGGGAGGGGCCGTTTTGCTCTAGTGTTCTAGAGCTTCGGCGTTTGGGGAAATTTCTCTAGTGGTGGGTATCAATCAGTACAAGAAGCTTTACTTGGCAGAGGAGTTGAAGTGAATTAGTTAATTATACCCTCCGTGCCTAAATTGTCCCTTGGGGCTCACCTGCTAAGTTTTGGGTTCGATATAGCCCCCCAGGGTTTTGGTGGCATTTGGTGTTTAGAACCATGTGGGGGGGGGGGGGTTTGGGTGATATTATATAAGGGTTATGGCCAAGGGGTGGTATTTCTGCCTGTGTTTTTTTCCTTGGGCTATTAATGCTGATTCAATTCTGGGTGCTTCAAAGATATGGACTAACAATGTAAAATCATATGTTACAATCTGGTATGTTTCTGTAGCAATTGTTTATCACAGTGTGCTATATTGTCACTATGTCTTCTTTTAAGATAGTCTCATTGAATGTTAAGGGCATTAGCAATCCCATCAAGAGAAAAAAAGATATTTTTGTATGTGTGCAAGGAGTGTGCGGACATCCTATTTCTGCAAGAAACACATTTGAATGTAAAGGAGTCTTTAAAATTAGATATGAAACCTTTTTCACTTGTGGCTTTCTCAGCTGCTAATCATAAGAAAAAAGGGGTTGCCATTTTAGTAAGGAAATCTTTATCCCTTACTGTGCTGCAAACCAGATCTAATATTGAAGGGCGCTGGGCAATGACTGTTATTAAGATAGGATCCACTGAACTGGTCTTAATCAATATCTATGCCCCCAGTATAAACTGCCCGATTTTCTTTAGCTCCATAGCGGTTCTGGCGCAAGAGGTATCCAGATACCCGACTATTATGGGGGGAGACTTCAACCTCACGCTAGACCCCTTGCTGGACAGGAGTCCTGTAAGAACTAATAAGCTCCCCAAACCACACCCTTTTCTTTTGTGACTAATACAAGAGTTAGGCTTGGTAGATATTTGGCGGTTGCAGCATCCTGTTGATAAGGAGTTCACTTTTTTCTCTCCCCACATAACTCAGTATCGTGCATAGATTTTTTCCCAGTCTCTAAGGGACTATGTTCCAGAATCAGTGAATCCAATATTCATGCTGCTCATATTTCTGATCATGCTGCAATCTCACTCTCCCTATCAGACTCAATGAGCTACCCATCTCATCCACGTTGGCATTTTGTCAGAACTCTTCTTAGCAATCAGGAGTTCCATGAAACCATTCTAGTGGCTATAGAGGAGTATTTTCAGTTTAACTCACCCCAGGACACTTCGGGCTGGGCATGGTGGGAGGATTTCAAAGCTAACATACGGGCCACCATAACCAGCTTTGCTATACAGCAGGCCAAACAAAGCAAAGCAGAACTAGAAGCTTTGGATAGGCAGATCAAAGTGGTGGAACGTATCATAAGTCGGAAAACTGATCCTAACATTCTGATACGTTTACAATGCCTTAGATTCAGATATAACTTGATCCTAACTACTGAAGCTTCACAGAATATTCAGTTAGAGAAAGGGTGGAATTATTTGGAAAGTAATAGGGCCGGACGATTATTAGCTACCTTGTTAAAGGGTCACAAAGAATCTTCTCGCATCGCTGCTTTAAGAGATCCCCAGGTGCAACAATTGATGGTGGCGGACACTGAAATTGCAGAAACCTTCTGTCAATTTTATGCCCAGTTGTACTCCCCAGAGATAGAATTCTCTGAGGAAGCTTTTGAGAGTTTACTGGCCGATGTACAGAGGCCTGTTCTGGATCAGGAAACACCTGCAATTCTGGATAGGCAGATGACAGTCATGGAAATTATCCAGGCCATCGATTCTATGCAAATGGGCAAGGCTGCCAGACAAGATGGCCTTCCTGTTGGAATGAGGCTTTACCTAGCCTCATTTATACATTTTTCTGTACACTTCCCCTGAGAGAATTGTGGGCTAGATTACCCTGTGTATAAATAATTATTTTTTCTTTTCCTGTTTTATTGTCTAAATTTAATATGTATTTTATATACAGTGGTGTTTTTTCTGTATAAGTTTTGCTTAACTTAGTTTGTAAAATTGCATAAATAAAAAATTTAAAAAAAAAATATTTGCTGCCACCTTGGCCGGTCGTCTTTCCAAATTAATTCCATCTTTGATCCACCCGGATCAATGTGGCTTCACTAAGGGACGCTCTACAGCTGACAATGCCAGAGTACCACATCCTTACTTCTGCTTTTGTGCAAAGGCACCACATGAGTCTCTCTCCAGTCCTTCGGCACCACTCCCGACTCCAACGAGGCATTGAAAAGGTCAGTCAGTGGAGCTGCTAGAATGTCCCCAAATTCCCTCAGTATTCTAGGGTGTAGCACATTCGGTCCCATCAATTTGTCTACTTTAAGTTGAGCTAGTTTCTCACGAACACGGTCTTCTGAAAATTGTTCAAGTTGCCCCTCGCTTCTGTACCTATTTGTGGGTGTTTTCTGAGGTCCTGTTCCTGGTTCTTCATCTGTGAACACAGAACAGGAATATTTGTTTAAGCAATTCTGCTTTATCCTCATCAACGTCTACATATTCCTCCCCTTTACTTCTCACTAACATATCTGAAAAATGTCTTATCTCCCCATTTTATTGCATTGGCTATTTTCTCCTCTTTTTGAATCTTTGCTTTCCTGACTACTTTGCTAGCTTCTCTAAGTTTTTCCAAATATAGATGCCTGTCTTCCTCTCTCTTTGATCTCTTGTATTTCATGAAGGCCTCCCTCTTTTTCTTCACCTTTTCAGCTACTTCTTTTGAAAGCCATAGCAGTCTCCTTTTCCTTTTACCTTTATTTACCATTTTAACAAAAAGGTTGGTGGCCCTTAAAATATCCCCTTTCAGTTTTGCCCACTGTTTTTTTACATCCCCCAGCTGTTCCCATCCCACTAACAACTCTCTGAGGTATTGGCCCATCTTGGCAAAGTTTGTTTTCCTAAAGTCTAAGTCCCTCACTTTTGAATGGATTCTAACAGCCCTACTCCTAATACTGAACCACACCATCTGGTGATCACTGGATGCAAAATGATCTCCCACTATAACATCAGAAACACTTTCACCATTGGTAAGCACCAAATCCAGTATGGCCCCTTCACATGTAGGGTCTGTTACGAACTGCCTGAATAGTTCTCCCTGTAGAGAATCCAGGATATCCTTACTTCTAGATGATACTGCAGCAGGAATGTGCCAATCAACATCTGGAATATTGAAATCCCCTATCAGTAGCACTTCCCCTTTCCTAGCAATGCTGCGTATGTCTTCAATTAACTCTCTGTCCACCTCTTCCTCTTGTGAGGGAGGTCTGTATATCACGCCAATGCAAATAGATTTATCTTTCCCCCTTTCTAGTTGAACCCACACTGCCTCCTCTCTCCCTTTTAAGCTCTGTAATTCCAAAGCTTTAATATTATTTTTACATGTAGTGCCACTCCTCCTCCCCTTCTTCCTACCCTGTCCTTTCTGAATAAAGTATAGCCTGGTATAGTTACATCCCAGTCATGGTTGTCTGTGAACCATGTTTCTGTAACTGCCACTAAATCCAAGTCAGCCACTCCCACCAAAGCTTCAACATCAGGGATCTTATTTCCCCTGCTACAGGCATTTATATACACCGCTTTTCATATTTACCCCTTTTACCCATTTCCATAAAGGTATTTAATGTATCACTTACCTGGGGGCTTTCACTTACCTGGGGGCTTTCTTCACCCATCCCCAATGAATCTAGTTAAATGCCCTCTTCAGTAGATTAGCCAGTCTACAACTGAAGACATGTCGACCTTTCTTGGACAGATGGGCACCATCTCTGCTCTGCAACCCTTGGAACAGCATTCCATTGTCCAGGAAGGCAGGTGGAAGCCTTTTGTGTGTCTACAGCGTGACGTTGACTTGCCTAAATCCTTATATTTTCGGTGGATTCAATTGAGACATTGTATAGAGAAATCCCTTATCGATATCAGAGCTTTACCTGAAGAATGGGGGTTACTTAATATCATAGGAACAGCCCAACAGGCCTCAGGGGTGGCTTCTTACTATTATCAATTAGTAGCCCATCGTCTCTCTCCACATTCTATTGGCACTCAGTGGATATGGGAGCATGATACTGCGGATACTCTTTCTCCGGAATCGAGGGGGAAATTTTGGGGCACACTAATTAGAGTCTCTCAATCCGCCTCTATCTCCCAGGCATTATACTTCTTTGCACACAGAGCTCATTTACCCCGATAAAGGTCTCTAAGTGGGATAAGTCAATTGGAAATGTGTGTTGGTCTTGCCGGAGGGATGTTGGTACTCTAAGGCATGTGGTATATGACTGCCCTAATGTTCAGTCCTACTGGAATTCGATTTGGAACCAAATCCAAGAGGTCTTGGGATTCAGGGCCACTCTCACTTGGTCTATTATAGTTTTCTGGTCAACAATTTGCATCTCGTCATTACAGAGGGATTGTCATTTCCTATTTGACTTTAAAATGGGAGTGGCGCTACATCTCATAATTGCCAATTGGATCACAGTTGGCACACTTGGTGGAATCGTTTATATCTATGTTGTAAATATGAGTAGATGCCACGTTATGGTACAATTCCTATGCCTTCTACCTTGCTTAAATGGAAACCCTTATATGGTTATATTTCAAAAGCACAATATGCTGTAAATTAAGGGGTAATTAATCAATCATGTTTACACACGGTATAGGGCAGTATTTTTTAATGGCGCAATAGCCCTTGCAAGCCTCTTTCTTCCTTTTTCTAGTCCCTTTCTAAGAAGATCGCATAAAGAGGGGACGGTTGGTGTTGGGGTAGGCTGTTATGGCCTTTTGGTTTTTGTCCTATGTTCAAAGGGATGTTTTACTTTAATTCTAATCATTTGGGGGGGTTTTGTTGTAATTATGTCTGAAAACGTAAATAAAGAATTTAAAACACAGAAGAGAGCTTTCTGGTTAAATTTAGAATCCAAGACTTCCTCTATCCAAGCAAGGGCTGTAGGACTCCCCCTGGAGATTGGTCACAGATTACCTTAGAAGCACAGGATAGGGTACTGTGTAGCAGCCAGCTTTTAATAAGTCTTTTTCCATCCCGACCTCCCTGACACCCACCCACCCATGGGATAATTGTAGCTTTATAGGTGCTTAAACCTCTTAAAGGACAGAAGGTGCCATATTCACTCTCAGGTGCAGCTGTTTATTCTCATCAACATACATTAAGGACCTGAGATTAATTAAACTTCAGGTGAACAAAGTATATTAAACATATTAGATATTCTTTTATGAGTATAAGTATCCACAGCAACCCTTAGTAAGTAAAGAATTTAAATATCTAAACACAGCCTTAAAACTAAGATGCAGACAAGCAGTCCAGCAGCGAGATGGGGGCTTTCCAGTCTTTTGCATTGAGTATCACATGTATAATTTTCTCCCAGTTGATGAGCGATCTTACATATGCACAAGGTGCAAGGAGCGCTTTGCTCTCACGGAACAAGTCTGATCTCTGGAGGCTAGAGTAGCAGACTTGGAAGACATAAGGAAGACAGAGAGATACATAAACGAGACCTACAGGGATATAGTCCTGAAGTCCCACCTCCAGTCTGGCAACATCCCTGTTGCCATGGAGGAGAGAGGTCACGTGACAGGAAAGCATCACCCTGGTGTGACAGGAGAGCATCACCCTGGTGTGGCAGGAAGTGATCCTATAGCTAGTACCTGTCCTACAGGTGATGTAATACTCTCTCGCACCGAGGATGTTTCTCCAGGGCCGTGTACCCATGAGGGAAGGGTTAGGACAGCTGTTATAGTTGGTGATTCGATCATTAGGTATGTAGATAGCTGGGTGGCTGGTGGATGTGAGGATTGCCTGGTAACATGCCTGCCTGGTGCAAAGGTAGCGGGCCTCACGCTCCACCTAGACAAGGTATTAGATCAGTGGTTCTCAACCTTTTTTGTACCGTTACCCCTTTTACCATTGATCAACTTGTGGTGACCCCCCAATGATAAAATCAAATGCGTCTCTCTTCCTTTACCGTTAACGCATTGTCGCTGTAATCATTTCTTGAATTACACAGGTACACTAAAAAAAAATTTTTTTAAACTGCCTCTAATGTTTCGATTGATTTTTACGTTTTTTGGTGCGCTGAATCCAAATCTGGTAACCAATTTGCTCCATCACGTACAGATTTTTTGCTACATTGGGTTAGCAGTTTGAGGTGAACGTTTCAGATTGAGTGCGATCGAGATAAAAGTTTCTTGGATGAATTCTTTATACTAATTGTTTAGTAGTTATTCAAATAAGAATAAAGAAAATTGTAACAAGGCAGCACATAAGAATAGAGTAATGTCAACAAAACACACTGTGATGGTAGCAAAATTGTCTGCACTTAAAACAGCCACATACATGTGCACAAACATTGAGCATATAAGAACGAGGTTAGACACAAAGCAAAGCAAAGAAATGTGCAAAAAATGTTGTACAGGTATGTATGTAAGAATAGAAAACGCAAACCGCACCATTGCAATACATGAAGACAAACACCCGATGGTGTGAAAATAAAATTCTAATAAATGAAATCCGACACTGTGGTAATAACTAGCAAATTTTTATTTCAAAGTTTAGTAAAAACACGATATTTGTCAACACAGTTTAGATTTTAAAGTCATTCTTGGGTCAATCAATCTCCTGGTGGGCCCGTTTCTTCTTCCCCGAATGCTTCTCTTGGTGCGCTGCTTGGCATATTTTTCATCTGGGGTTTCCCGCAGCAGCAACCAGCAGAAATCAGCCATCATAGTGGTGTTCCATCTTCCTTGGTACCTTCTCTCTGCGTCCTTGATGTCCTGGTGAAACCTTTCACCTTGTTCTTCACTGTACGCCCCCAAGTTTTCGGGAAAGTAGTTCACATGGGAGTGCAAGAAATGGACTTTCAGGCTCATGTTACAGCCTTGTTCTTTGAAGGCATTGAGCATCCTGACAACAATATCCTTATAGTTCTCATCCCGCCTGTTCCCCAAGAATTTGAGAACAACATCCTTGAAGGAATCCCAGGCTTCTTTTTCCTTCTCAGACATCGTTTCAGCGAATGCTCCATCTGAAATGAGTTTCCTTATATCAGGGCCAACAAACACTCCTTCCTTTAGCTTTGCTTCAGAAAGTCGGGGGAACTTTGAGCAAAGGTACCGAAAGCACTCACCATCTTTTGGAAGGGACTTGATGAATTGCTTAATGAGACCCAACTTAATGTGGAGAGGTGGTAATAGAATTTTATCACGAGGTACCAAGCTCTCATGAAGAACATTTTTCTTACCGGGTCTCAAATACTCCCGAATTGGCCAGTCTTTTTTCCCCCAGTGTAGGTCGCGGGCCCGGCTATCCCACAAGCAAAGGAAGCAGGGATATTTGGTGAAACCGGATTGCTGCCCTAATAGCATGGATAGAATTTTAAAGTCTCCACAAATCATCCACTTATGCTCATCATAACGAATCTTCTGAAGAATCAGGGCCAAATCCTCGTATTTTTCTTGGAGAATAACAGAGTGAGCAATAGGAACTGAAGCGAATGTGTTGCCATTATGAAGAAGAACACCTTTTATGCTGTCTTTTGACGAATCAATGAACAGCCGCCATTCAGCAGGATCATACTTGAGTTTAAACTTTTCCATCACTCCGTATATATCGTTGCAAAATACCAAATCTTCCTCTTTGCTGAAATACTTCAAAAATTGTGTCTCGCGGTTGCGGTACCAATAAAAAGTTGGTCCTGGTGACAATAGATTTTTCTGTTTAAGCCGAGAACCTAGCAGTTGGGCAGCATCTTTTGGGAGTCCTAAATCCCGGACTAAATCATTCAATTCAGCTTGAGAGAAAAGTTCAGGTTTCGGATCTGGTTCCGTTTCAAACTCGGAAGTACTGGACTCATCGGGAAAAGCCATCTGATGAGTCTCATCATGATCAGAACCGTCCACACAAATATGATCCAAAGATTTTGGTGGTTCAGGCACAGGTACTTCGTTGCTATGAGGCATAGGCCTAATTGCTGAGGGAAGGTTGGGGTAACTTATTACGTTCTTATTTTTTAAGTTGTATCCCTTCACAATGCAAGAACAAAAATAGCAGTCACTGCTGTGGTCTCTTTGTTCACGCCACATCATAGGTATTCCGAAACGAAATGCTTGTTTTTTACCTTTCATCCATAAGCGTAGATCTTCCTCACATGTCTTGCACACTTTGTGAGGAGCCCACGGTTTGTCTTGATCGCCTAACTTCAAACCGAAATAGGCGAAATATACTTTTGTAATAAATGCAGAAATGTTCCTCTGCCGCTTTTTCACGGTATATTCCCCACAAATAAAACAAAAACTGTCCGGAGAGTTGACGCAACCTCTGGCTCTGTGAGCCATCACAAATACACAGCACTGCAAACTACAACTGTAGTGAACCACTTCGGAATAAAGCTGGATTACGACTGAGCAAACAAAAGGTAATAATGAACTTGCAAGAAACTGAAATTTGACAGGAACGTTCATGTCGCAACCACCGTGTTTGAGCGAGCGAACGAGGCGAACAGGAAAGAACATGCGCCAGCGCAAGTACTGGATTTAGCCCCCCGCCTCCCAATTGTCCTGTTAATGTATAAAATGAATACAAAACACTCGAAAATATCATGAGGGAGTGTTTCTAGTTAGTTAACCATTACAACCTCTATTTTGGGCCAAGAAAATAAACTGCAGTCGGCTAAAAAGAAATTATGTGAACATTCCTTATATGGGTAAGAAATCTAATTTTGCAAGAAAACGTGACATGATGGAACATTTTGGCTATTTTTCCTGGATTCAGCACCCCAAAATCTATAGGAATCAGTTGCAAAACAGGAGGCAGTTTTTTGGTAGTGTACCTGTGTTATTAATATATTATAGGCCTTTGCAATATGTTTTTATTTATAAAATTTACTTATTTAAACCACAATAATTAATCATAATAACAAGTAACAATATTTGATTTCAAAATTATGATGATTTTGTAGTCAAATCACTAATATGAAATAAAATTATTTTTTCTACCTTTGTTGTCTGACCAGTTTATTCTCTGATCATGCTGGTCCCGATCTGAGGCTTCTGCTTTCCTGTCTTCTCTTAGCTCTCTTTCTGTGGTCTATGGTCCATCTGCCATTTCTTATCTCTTCTTTTGTTTTCTTCACGTCTTTCCATCAGCCTATTTCCAGTCCCAGTAACCCTCCCCAGTATCAGCCCCTTTCCAGTCCTCAATCTCAGTACCGTCCAATGTCAACTTGCATTCCCATGACTGCCGCTGGTGTCCATTCCCTTCCCGTCCCCCTCCTTCCCCACTGACCAGTCCCTTCTAGTACAAATACCATGGCAGCCCCTCTCAGATCCACTCCCTTCCAGTTGCATTCTCCCATCCCCTCATATCAGCCCATTTGTAGCCTTAGCCCCCAGTTTTCTTCCAGGGCCAGCAGCTCTATCCTCCCCTCCCCACAATCAGCCCATTCCCAGTTGAAGCCCCCCAATCAGCTCGCTTCCAGTGCTAGTCCCCCCTCAACCCCATTACCAGTGCTAGCCTCCCCTAATGAGCCCAATACCAGTCCTACCCCCTCCCATCAGCCCATTTCCAGTCCTAACCTCCCTGATCAGCTCATTTCCAAAGCTAGCCCCCATCAGTCCATTACCAGTCCTACCCCCCTATCAGCACATTACCAGTCCCAACCCCCCCTTGATCAGTCCATTCCCAGTCCTAGCCTTCCCTAATCAACCCGTTACCAGTCCTAGCCCACCCCCCATCTGCCCATTATAATCCTAACCCGCACTGTCTCTCCCCTCTGTCCAACATTTACCCCCCGTCTATCCAGTATGTCCCCCTGTCTCTTCCCTTTGTCCATGTCAGCCCCCCTCCCTCCCTCCCTCCCTCCCTCCCTCCCTCCATTTCAGCCCCCCCTTTGTCCATGTCAGCCCCCCTCCCTCCCTCCGTCCATGTCAGCCCCCTCCCTCCCTCCATTCATCCATCCATCAATGTCCGCCACCCCTCCCTCCATCTCTCCATGTCAGCTCTCCCCTCCCCTCCCTCCCTCCCTCTCTCCATGTCAGCCCCCCTCTGTCCATGTCAGCCCCCTTCCCTCCCTCCCTCCATCCATCCCTCCATGTCAGTCCCTCCTCTGTCCATGTCAGCTCTCCCTCCATGTCAGCCCCCCTCTGTCCATGTCAGCCCCCCCCTCCATCCCTCCATCAATGTCAGCCTCCCCTTCCTCCATCCCTCCCTCCCTCCGTCCATGTCAGCCCCCCTCCCTCCCTCCTGTCAGCCCCTTTGCAGGTTCCCTGCCCCCTCCTCCCCTCTCCCTGTATGCCTGCTGCTGCCCTGCTGTTCTTCTAGAGCCGCGGCTCGCTGTCTCTTACGGAACCGTGGCTATTCCAGTAAAACCCGTGCTGTGCCATACTGTCTCTCGTCAGGCTCCGTGCAGCATTGTCCCGCCTCCAAAGGAAGTGGTAAACAACTTCCTTTGGAGGCGGGACAATGCTGCATTGAGCCCGTCAAGAGACAGGAAGGCTCCGCAACGATTTTACTGGCATAGCCGTGGTTACCTAAGAGGCAGGGTGCCGTGGCTGCATTAGAAGGGGCTAGGAGGCGGTGAGTTTGCCACTGCCAAAAAGCAGACTCAGCAGTGGCAGCAACTTGTGCGCTTTTTTTTTTTTTTAAACGGCGGAGTGAGGCGACCCCCGCTAAATCCTGTGGCGACCCCCATGGGGGTCGCGACCCACAGGTTGAGAGCCGCTGTCTTAGATAGTGCTGGAGAGGAGTCTGCTGTCTTGGTACATGTCGGTACTGTGATAAGGAGAGTGCAGCCCAGCCAGGGAAAAGTGAAAAAAGGAAGAATGTTTCCTCTTTGCGGGGGATGGGCACACAGGATCACATAGTCCACAGCAGGAACCTGGAGAGAAACCTAGAGGGCAGACCTAGCTGGAAGCCACGCCCACACTCCAGGTCAGCCACAGACAGGAGTGGGAGGTACAGAAGGGCGGAGCCAGGAAGGGAGTTGCCCTGCTCAGTGTTTGAAAGGGAGCAAACAAACACTAGAGATAGAGTCGGTTGGAAGCATGGTTGGAGAGATGATTCAGGAGTTGGTTCAAGTGCTGGTTGGAAGCATGGTGAGAAGCATGATTGGAGATACAGTTCCAGTTGCAGTGGCAGTTGTTGTCGGAGTTGCAGTCCAGGCCTAAGTGGGAGTTGCAGCTCAGGTTCCAGTCCTGGTTCCAGAAGGTACAGAGGGAACAGCCCTGTAGCCAAAAGGAGCAGCAGAAAAAGGAACCGCTATAAAGACAGCCAGAGAAGGTACAAAGGGAGCCGCCATACTCAGCACAGTAGCCACCGAGGATATAGGGAAGGTTCCAGGGGGAGAACCACCTACCCTAGCAAGAGAGTGGGAAAGTGTTACCACAGGTCTCTGCCCTACGCTGAGGCAGAGGGAGGCCTGACTGGCCAAAGCTCTAACCAGGAGAATATTGCACAAGAAGCCCAAGGTAGGAGAAGGGAGGCAGCAAGGCCTTCTAAGTATGTTTATTCTTCTGACTCTGATGAAACTGTTATACCACAGATAACACAGCACAAAAAGAAATGTTGTACCAGGAAGGTTAAGCAGGAGCAACCCATAGGAGACCTGCTTAGAGCAGGGAAGGCAAGAAAGTGGGAGAGGTTGTTTAACCTGTTAAAAAGTCTAAAGCAGAAAGTTCCTGAGCGGTACCTAGCAGAGCCCTGCTACAGCTCAGTGGAGAGTATGGACATTGAAGCCAAGGAGGTTGAGGTAAATTCAAATGTCTCAGAGATGGAATGTGATGCCTGCACTAAGGTAAATTAGTGTGAGCCAGAAACACTTGATATTGGAATTCACTGTTGTTTTGTTTGGACATTTGTTACTGGAGAAGTATCCATTATTTTCTTTTGTCTGGAGAGTACATGTGGTTGGAAGAAATTGTATCCACTTACCTGCAAGGAAGCTGAATAAATTCCTTTGCGCTTTATAAACCACTCGGCCTCGTCATTCCTTACACAACTACAACCCTAGGAAATAGAAGAGGTGATCACCCGTCCCTACTAGGCGGCCGCCTGGTAGGGGCGCGAGCGTCACAGTACCAATGACATAGGAAAATGTGGTAGGGAGGTTCTAGAGGCTAAATTTAGGCTTTTAGGTAGGAAGCTGAAATACAGAACTTCCAGGGTAGCATTCTCCGAAATGCTTCCCATTCCACGAGCAGGACCCAAAAGGCAGGCAGAGCTCTGGAGTCTCAATGCATGGATGAGACGATGGTGCAAGGATGAGAGTTTTGGATTTGTTATTAACTGGGGAACATTCTGGGGAAAGGAGGGGCTCTTCCGAAAGGATGGGCTTCACCTTAACTGGGATGGAAACAGGCTTCTGGCATTAACCTTTAAAAAGGAGATAGAACAGCTTTTAAACTAGATAATAGGGGAGAACTGACAGTCGCCCAACAGCCCATGGTTCAGAACAATGTATCTTTGAAAGATACTACCAAAAAAATGAAGTTAGGGCAAATCAGCAGAGAGGTTCCAATAAAGACAAAGGTAGTCCAAATGCCCTTGAGTACAGACAAGATAGAGCTTACAGATTCCAAATTATCCCTGCCTACCGATAACCAGATTAATATGAATAAAATACAGTCTCTAAAATGCTTGTATGCAAATACTAGAAGTCTAAAAAATAAGATGGGAGAGTTAAAATATATAGCACTAAATGAGAAGTTAGATATGATTGGTGGAAGGAGAACAACCAGTGGGAAACTGTGATACCTGGGTACAAACTATATCGTAATGAAAGAACTGAACAAATTGGTGGAGGGGTTGCACTCTATGTTAGAGAGGGCATTGAGTCACAAAGGATTAAAGTTTTGCAGGAAACAAAATTCGCTGTAGAATCTCTATGGATTGACATTCCATGTAAAAAGGGAAAGGCACTGGCAGTGGTGATGTATTATCGACTGCCTGGCCAGTATGAACAAATAGTTGATGAAATGATCAAAGAAATCAGGGAAGCTAACAAAAGTTACAGAACAGTAATAATAATGGGTGATTTCAATTACCCCAGTATAGACTGGCTCAGTGTCACAGCAGGACATGATAGGGAGATAAAGTTTCTAGATGAAATGAAAGTTTCCAGATGTTCCCTGTAAAATAGATATCTCCAAGTTATAATGCCCTGCCTTGATATCATGAAAGGTGGTATATAAGAAATGTTAAATAAACAAATAAAAAGGAAATAAATGACTGCTTCTTGGAGCAGCTGGTTCATGAACCGACCAGAGGGGAAGCCATTTTGGACCTAGTCCTTAGTGGAACAGCAGATGTGGTGCAAGAGATAAGGGTGTTGGGGCCACTTGGCAGCAGTGATCATAGCATGATCGCGTTTGATTTAATTAATAGAGGAGAGATGGTAAGGAAATACACAGTACTACCTTTTAACTTTTGAAAGGGAGACTATGATAAAATGAGGAAAATAGTTAAGAAAAATCTAAAAGGAGCAGTTGCAAAGGTTAAAGACTTACATCAAGCTTGGGTGTTGTTTAAAAATACTATCTTGGAAGCCTAGACCAGCTGTATTACACGTTTTAAGAAAAGTGGAAGGAAGTAAAAAAAACTGCCAGCATGGTTTAAAGGTGAGGTCAGAGAGGCTGTTCTTGACAAAAAAGCAACTTTCAGGAAATGGAAAAAAGAGCCAAATGACGAAAACTGGAAAAAACACAAGCACTGGCAAGTTAAATGCAAGGCATTGATTAGGCTGGCAGAGAGAGAATTTACTTGCTGTGGAAGCAAAAACACATAATAAAGACTTTTTCAAGTACATTCGCAGCAAAAAACCTGTGAGAGAGTCAGTTGAACCATTGCATGATAGAGGGGTAAAAGGGGCAGTTTGGGTATAGTAGAGAGACTGAATGAATTCTTTACTTCGGTGGTCTTTACTGAGGAAGATGTAGGGATGTTACCCATGACTGATGTGGTATTTAAAGGTGATGCTGCGGAAGAATTGAAAGAAATATCGATACACCGGGAAGATGTATTACAACTATTTGATAAACTGAAGAGTAGCAAATCACCTGGACCGGAAGGTATACATCCATTGGTGTTGAAAGAACTGAAATATGAGATTGCAGACCTGCTATTAGTAATCTGTGAACTATCATTAAAATCATCTGTAATACCTAAAGATTGAATCGCCAATGTAACGCCAGTTATTAAAAAGGGTTCCAGGGGTGATCCGGGAAACTACAGACCAGTGAGCCTGACGTCAGTACCGGGAAAAATGGCAGAAACCATCATAAGGAGCAAAATTACTCAACATGTAGATAGTCATGGCTTATTCGGAGACAGCCAACATGGCTTTAGGCAAGGAAGATAAACTTGTAGAAAATGGTGAGTCAGTTGATATAGTGTATCTGGACTTTTAGAAAGCCTTTGACAAGGTCCCTCATCAGAGACCTTTGGCAAAACTAAAAAGTCACGGGATAGGAGGCAGTGTACTATCAGGAACTGGTTAAAAGAAAGCAGAGGGTAGGGCTAAATGGCCAATTTTCCTAATGGAAAAAGATAAATAGTGAAGTGCCGCAGGGATCAGTGCTGGGTCCGCTGCTGTTTGACATATTCATAAATGACCTGGAAAAGGGAATAACTACTGAGGTTATCAAATTTGCAGATGGCACAAAACTATTTAAAGTTGTTAAAACCCAAAGATGATTGTGGAAAATTGCAAGAAGATCTTGATAAATTGGAAGACTGGACATCTAAATGGCAGGTGAAATTTAATGTGGACAAGTGCAAAGTTATGCACCTAGGAAAGAACAACCCAAACTATGGTTACATGATGCAAGGCTCCACATAAGATGCAAGGTTCCACATAACATAGAGGTCTATAAATTAATGAGTTGAGTGGAACGGGTAAATGTAGATCGATTGTTTAAGTCATCAGAATATAAAAAGATTAAGGGACATTCAATAAATCTCAGGGTAACCTATTTAAGACTAATAAGAGAAAATATTTTTTCACTCAATGTGTAATCAAACTCTGGAATTTAGTACCGGAGGATGTAGTAAAAGTTGTTAGTGTAGCTGAGTTTAAAAAAGGTTTGGGCAAGTTCCCGGAGGAAAGGTCCATAAACCATTATTAAAAGAGACCCAGGATATCACTGCTTGACCCAATGCAAGCATTAAGGAAACCTGTGTCTTTTGGGGAGACTACTAGGTACTTATGACCTAGATTGGCCACTGTTAGAAACAGGATACTGGGCTTGATGGACAGTGGTCTGACCCAGTATGGCATATCTTACGTTCTTATGTTCTTAGAGACAAATGCATCCGGAAGTCAACATGACCAGAACAATGGCTTACAGTATGTGCCCACAGACCAGAATCTAGCAGACCATACTACAAGAGCTGTCCTGGCATTGAAGCTGATGCAGACAACATGGTTGACAGGGTCAGATTTCCTTGTTTAACCAGAATGCACACACCTACCTTCAGAAAACTCTTTTGAGCTATTGAATCCTGAATCTGATTCAGAAGTCCATCCAGAGCAAACCATTCTTATTACCAAAATTGCTCCTGAAGGGCACTGAGAAGCACATCACTTCAGACACTTTTCAAGATAGGTTATACTCAGAAGAGCTATAGCTCATCTCATCCATAATGCACTTTCATTCAATCAGACATCAGATAGAGAATCAAATACTTGTTGCTGTTGGCATCTCTGCACAAAGCCTCTCATTGGTAATGAGCTTTCCCAGGAGAATGGGCGATTCTGCACTGCATACAAGAAACATATGGCAAAGAATTTAAGTGCATCGACCAAGGGGAAAAACTTCCAAAGATAGTCCTCTTTGGAAGTTGAATACCTTTGTTGACTATGATGGCCTGCTGAGAGTCGGTGGTTGGCTTACCCTTGCCTAATTAGAAAAGAACCCCTTGATCATCCCAGGTCGGCACCACATCTCTGCCTGGCTTGTGCATTACTATCATGAGCAAGTCAAACATCAAGATTGACAGTTTACAGAAGGAGCTATCAGATCTGCAGAATTTTGGATTATTGAAGTGAACGATGTATCGCTACAGTGATTCACAATATGCTAAATGCTGCAAACTACAGGGCAAGTACCAGCAGACTTGCCAGCTGATAGGATTAGTAATGAACCACCATTTACATATGTAGGGTTGGATGTCTTTGGACCATGGGAAGTTGTGTCACGATGAACTATAGGAGGTTGGACGAACAGTAAACAATGGGCTGTGATGTTGACATGTATGAGCATCTGTGCTGTTTACATTGAAGTTATTGAATCCATGGATACATCCAGCTTCATTAATGTTCTTTGAAGATGTTTTGCTGTTAGAGGGCCAGTCAAACAAATCCATTCTGACTACATGTCAAATTTTGTGGGTGCTTGCAGAGAGCTAAGTATAAATTTGGATAAAAGTGACAGCCCTTCATTGAAAAGTACCTGTGTGACCAAAAATGTACATGGGTATTCAATCCTCCTTATTTGTCACACATGGGAGGCACTTGTGAACACATGATTGTGATTGCTCATCACATCTTAGATTCCATGCTTGCAGAGATTGGAACTATTGACTCATTCACAAAGACCTCACTATCCTTTTGCAGAGGTCTAAGCCATTATTAACACAAGACCTTTGGTTCCATTATCCACTGGTCCAGAGTCACCATTGGTTCTAACGCCAGCTATGCTTTTGATGCAAAAGACTGGGAGTATGCCAGCTCCATTTGGATAATTCAACAAGAAGAATCTCTACAAGCAGCAATGGAGACAAGTCCAAAGCCTTGCCAGCACCTTTTGGAACTGGTAAAAATGTGAGTACCTTCCAACCCTTCAATGTCAGGAGGTAGTCTGCGAAGGTCTGTGGATCTATTTGATCAGATTTTTCAGGATTAGGTTCATTGGTGAGGGTTTTCACTATTTCAAAGAGTTCTCAAGGGTTGTTGGTGGATTTGAGAATCTGGTTTGTGTAGTATTCTTTTCTTTTGGTTGATGAGGTTGTTATATTCTTTTTGTTTTGATTGGTATATGTTTTGTGTGTTGGCTGATTTGGTGCCTCTCCATTGTCGTTCTAGTTTTTTTAGATCTCTTTTTGCATTTTGGATATCTTTTGAGTACCAGGGGGTGTGTCGGTTTTTGGCGTGTTGAGCTTTGTATGTCTTGCGCTCGGTGGCTTTGGCAGCAGATGTGATGGTATTGTTCCAGTTGTCGATTTGCTCATCAATGTCATCTGATTTTGTGATCAGGTGTGGTAGTGTGTCTTGTAGGAATTGGTCCTTGTCGAAGCTTTTGAATCTTCTGTGTGGTTGTCTTGATGGCTGCTGGGGCCTGGCCCTTGTAGCTCAAGTTTTATTTCTATTATATGGTGGTCCGACCAGGGCACTGGTGTGACCGAGGGCTTTGTGCAGCTGTTACTTTCAAGTTCAAAGTTTTAAACATTGCTTATGATGTGTATTGTAAATATATATTTGTTTATTTATTTAGCTATTTATCTGTTTTTTTATACTGCCTTATCCGTGATTCAAGGTGGTTTCCAGGGAACAAGAACTTAGCAGGTTTACATAGAACTTTTAAATACTTAACAGCATTGAACAATATTATTACAAATGAGAACTATAGTCCATAGTTTTTAATGTATTAACAATCAAAACTTATATACGGGGGGATGAGGGGAGAAGGTAGAGAGCAGGAGGGCTGTAGGAGGGTGGGTGGTGGGGGAAGAATGCAGGAGAGGGTGTATGAGGGTGGTAATTTGTAGTCTATGGGCCTGATTCAGATACATGGGTTGCAGGGCTGAACATTCTGGTGAGACATGAAGTCCCGCAAGCCGTCGGGACCACATTCACCCTCCTGCTCACTCCGCACGTCCTGAGCATTAAGACGGGAGAGCCGGCGGGGGGATGGGAGGAGGCGGGGATAGGGTGGGCCAGCCTGGCAGGACGTACAGGGCCAATTCTGGTCACAGACCTGTACATCCTGCCGGGTCAAAGGGGATGTGCTGCTTATTCCAGATTGGGCCTGGGGTTCCCCCCCTGGGACTGGGACCAGGTGCGGTCTGCCACTCCTGTATCCACTCTGATGCAAGTTCCTATTGGAGGGGGCAGGAGCGGCAGGAAGTTGTGTCGAATAGGGGCAGGAGCGGTAGGCCATGAGCACACTACTATGGGCACTTTAAAGCCTGATGCAGCGGAAACATTGCTGTTCCGCCCCTCCCCTCCCCCCAGGTGAGAAGATGGATGCCGAGGGGGGGGGGGCATGACGGGCCAGGCAGCGATGAACTGTTGCTTCGCTGGGAGGAGAGAGGCTGATGCCATCTACTGGGGCCTGCCACCCTAGGTGACCGCCTAGTGGACAGGCCGGCCCTGCATATATAATCCTTACCAATCTTTGGTTAAAAGTTTGTATAGCACACAAAATATGAAAATATTGTTATCTGTAAACCACTTTGATTTCTAGATAAAATGGTATAGAAAAATAGATATATAAATAAATAATGAGTAGATCCCCTAAGGGCACGGGGAAGGTAATGAAGAATATCACCACTGCTTGGTTAGCTTCCCAGCAATCCAGCCAACCCAGATATTCAAAGCTGGGACCCGGATATGGCCCCAACATTAAATATCTGGCTTTAGAATTCAGCGGCTGCGGCGACTAGCTGCATTAGATTGGCTAGCCACCACCGCTGAATATTGAACCCGTAAAGTATATGGACCTTTTTTCCAGGAATTTGTCCAAATATGTTTTAAACCCAGCTATGCTAATTGCTTTTATCACATCTTCCAGTAACAAACAATTGATTTGCATTTACCCGTTCCACTCCAATCATCATTTTATAAACCTTTATTATATCTCTCCTCAATTGTCTCTTTTTTCCCACCTGAAGATCCCTAACCTCTTTAGCCTTCCCTTTTAGCATTTTGGTTGCCCTTCTCTGTACTGTTTCTAATTCCAGTATATTTTGAGGTGTGACAGCAAGCATTCCACACCATACTCAATGTGTGGTCACATCATGAAGTGATACAAATGCATTTGATGGAGACTAAAATAGAGACTATCATAATGCCTCTGTTTCACTCCATGATGCGACAACACATAGGGGCTCTTTTACTAAAGGTGGTAACATGCAGTAACTTTATTAATGTGCATTATGTCCCCAAAGCCTTTTTATTTCTATGGGCGCAATGGCACTTTACCCACATTAACTTCATTAATGTGCATTAGCCTTTAGTAAAAGGGACCCATAGAGTACAGTGTGGAATTAAGGGGAAGAGTTGGGAGATCTGGTTGTTTTCTTGGAGGAAGAGTCTTGATATTGGCATTTCCCTTGATTAGGGGGGGGGGGGGAAGGTGCTGCTTTTTTTCGCCACTACCACACACTGAACAGAGGATTTCAACATATTGTCTACGATGATGCCTAGACTCCTAGGAGGTAATGTATAAGGAAGCATGTACTTTACACAAAGGCTACATACACATGTGAATGGTCTCATATAAAACGCTGCATTCATCCTTCATATGTTCCATGTCCCTATATGCAAGACATCTTTGCAATTTCTGACTCTCATTTCATGCGCAGCTACATCAGCAGATCCAACCACATCATAAATGTAATGAAATGTAGTACAATCAGTGAAAGCTTAATTTCTATTCATGTACAAGGAAAGCCCATCAATACAACTATAATTCAGTTATATGCTGCAGCAACAGCTGCAGGAGAAGAGGAAGACATTGATGAGTTCTATGAAAAGTACAAGCTGAAATTGACAGAACTGGCAAACAGAATATCCTGATAGTCATGGGTTACTGGAACACAAAAGTTGGCAACAAAGAAGAAGGTAAAGTGGTTGGAAAATATGGACTTGGCAATAGAAATGAAGCTGGAGAAAGACTGATAGAATTCTGCAAGTTTTGCAAGACCAATGATCTAGTCATCTCAAACACATTCTTTCCACAACACAAGCACCAACTGTACACGTGGACTTCACCCAATGGATTGTACAGAAATCAGATTGGCTACATCTGTGGAAGACAATGATGGAAAAGCTCAATAACATCAACAAAGACAAAACCTGGAGCTAACTGTGGTACAGATCATCAACTACTAGTATGCAAACTCAAGCTAATGTTGAAAAAGAGCAAGCCACTCATGAATGTAGCAAAATATGACCTTGAGAATATACCACTGGAATTTAACAACTGCCTGAAAAATCAATTTGCTGCTTTAGATACAAATGACAGAGTTCAGAAGAGTTATGGGATGACGTCAAGAAGGTTGTGTTGGAAGAAAGCGAGAAGTCTCTACATAAGGTGAAAAAGCAAAAACGACAAAAATGGATGACTGAAGAAACTCTGAAAATTGTCCAGAAGTGCAGAGAAGCTAAAGTCAGAGGAGAAAGAGAGGCAATCACAGAACTCAACAGAGATTTCCAACATGCAGCAAGACAAAACAAGGAGAAGTACTACAATGACACATGCAAGGAAATAAAATCAGAAACTAACAGAGGAAGAACAAGATGAGCTTTTCTAAAGCTACGAGAGTTAAAGAAAAAATTCCAGCCTTGAATTGGAATGCTACAAGATGCTCAAGGATCCATGTTGAATGATGCTGAGAAGATCAAGAAAAGGTAGAAAGATTATAGAGTCATTATACCATAAAGATCAAGTGGACCAACAGCTGTTTCAACCTGTACCTTATGATCAGGAACCATTGGTGATGAAAGAAGAAGTCGAAGCAGCATTGAAAGCCTTATTAAAGAACAAAGCACCAGGCATTGATGGCATCCCCACTGAAGTATTACAGCAATCAGATGAAGCTGTTACCATACTTACAAGTCTCTGCCAGGAAATTTGGAAGACAAATTCATGCCAACTGACTGGAAAAGATCTGTGTTTATACCAATACTGAAGAAAGGTGACCCGACTGTGGAAATTATCACACAGTTTCTCTGATCTCACATGCCAGCAAGATTCTACTCAAGATCTTTCAGCAGAGACTACAACCATACTTGGAACGAGAACTGCCTGAAGTGCAAGCAGAGTTCAGGAAAGAGTAAGGAACAAGAGGCACCATCGCGGATGTGAGATGGAACCTTGAAAAGACAAAAGAATACTGAAAGGATATCCATAGTTTTTATTAACTACAGCAAGGCTTTTGACTCTGTATACCATGAGAAACTCTGGGCCACATTAAGAAGCATGGGTATACCAGAACACCTGATTGTTCTCTTGCACAACCTTTACATTGATCAAGAAGCAACAGTTTGAATGGATCAAGGAGAAAAAGAATGGTTTATATTTAACTCTTTTTATTGAAACAAAAAGTACAACAGTTCCAGAACATTGGTATCTTGACATATCATTAGATATGCATAAAACTTTCAATTCCCTTTCAAATATTTTGTTTGTTATACCTATATCTCCCCACCTCCCTTTTCGCCCCCCCCTACTCCCTCGACAATTTTTATAAGTGTTCATAATACCTCTCATCCACTCCAGTGGATGATGACACTTGCACACCACCGGAAGGTGGACATATAGGCTCAGCCATTTGTACGTTTTTTCTTTCTTTTTTTTTTCCTCTTTATGAATCCCCTCCTTCCTATGTCCTTTAACCCCCCCTTCCCCCCCCCCTTATTTGGCTACTCCTATTTTAATCAATCCCCCACTCTCCATCCCCCTCTCCCCCCCCCCCCCCCCCCGTTGTGTCTGCCTCTGGGGGTCACTCTCAGGTTCCCAATCTTATCACCCGGACTTTGGGTACCTAATGTAAAACATTATGAATGCGACCTCTATCTTTTGGGGTTAGGATCTGGACATATGGCCCCCACTCTTCTAAGAATCTTTCTCTTAGGGGCACAACATGCTTCAAGATGTTCTATCAACATGAGCTCATATATCTCTTTGTTCCAGGCTTCCACTTTAGGTAACTAAGAGGATCCAAACCGAACAACTCCTATATTTCCTCGGAACATTGTCCATTCTATGCATCAGTCCCAATACTGCAACTGCGGGCTCAGCCAGTATATCCACTTTTAATATGTTTCCAAGATATCTGTAGGCTACCCTCTAAAACTGATTAATCCTAGGGCATTTCCACCACATATGCCCCAGGTTAGCCCGTCCTAGCCGCACCTTGGGCAATCTCCCATTACAGCATATCCTGCCTGATACGCTCTGTATGGGGCAAAGTGGCATCGTTGAATGATCTTATATTGCATTGCTCTGTAATCTGAGTTGTTACTGGCTCATGGGACCTGTTGAAGTGCAGCCATCACATTCTCGGCTGTTAAATCTACACCTAGATCCTGCAACCACATCTCAGCTAATGCTGTTTCTTCTGGCTTGGCCTCTAGCGCTAAATACTCCTTCTGAAGCATTGCTATGCGTGCCTGCTGGGAAGGACCTGCAAACATTAATTCCTCCCCTCTGCAACTCCAAAACTGATATACCACGTATATGGCTCTGAACCTGCATATATCTAAACATATCAGCTCCTGCCAAGCCATATCTCTTTTTCAAGGTGTTGAATGGCAGCATCTTACCCTCTGTGCCAATCACCTGTTCTATGGCCATTATGCCCTTGGACTCCCAGTGTCTAAAAGCCATGCCCTCCATCCCTCGTGCAAAGGCTCCATTGCTGTACAAGGGTAGCAGCAGGATACATTTTGGGTTACCTTGACATCAGCGGCAAACCTTCCTCCACACCTGCCGCTTTACCCTGAACACCACAAATTGACTTAATTCCCTTGGCAGGGCATCCCCTGCAGCATGCAGGACATAACGAAGTGCCAACGGTGAGGCGAGTTCCTGCTCCAGTGCCAGAGGGGTATAGTCCACTGTCAAGCTAAGCCAATCCCTCAAACCTCGTAATAAGCAAGCTATGTTATATCTACGGATATCTGGCGTTCTCATACCCCCCTCTCCCCTTCCCCCTCCCCCCCACTCCCATGGCTGCTGTAACAGCCCCAAATGGATTCGTGGTCTTTTGCCTTTCTCCAAGAATGTATTAAGCATTTTGACAAGCTGCTTCTGGTCATTCCCTGTCAGCAGACTAGGGAGAACCTGTAACATATACAGCCATTTGGGAAATATGACCATCTTGTATAATGCCATCCGCCCACTCAAAGAGAGAGGGAGATCCCGCCATCCCACCAAATGATCCTTTGTAGTGGCCAGCAATGCCTTTATATTCACGTTATGCAATTTCCCAGTTTTTGCAGTCATTAGAACCCCTAAATACTTAACGACCGTCGTATTCCACTTTAGGGGTAATACACCCCTCCAGTTTGCCTGAAGCTATTGATTTAATGGCATGGTTTCTGATTTATCTAAGTTCAGCTTAAGGCCAAAATATTTCCCAAATTCTGCAAATATACGCAACAAGATCGGTAGCGTTACCTGTGGCGAGCCCAAATGTACTATAATGTCTTCAGCGAAAGCCAAAACTCAAAATTCCTCCACCCCTATTCATGCCCCCACCAGTCCAGGATGTGTCATTATGCACGCCAACAGTGGTTCCAGTGTCAAAACAAAAAGAAGTGGGGATAAAGGGCATCCATCTCTCGTTCCTCTCTGTATAGGGAAATCAGAGGTCAGGGACTCATTTATCAATATTCGCCCTCGGGGATCCATATATAACAGGCGCATGACCTTGCTGAAAAAAAACCTGTTCCAGTATCCTAAACATATAGGGTCACGCCACCTGGTCGAATGTTTTTTCAGCATCAAAACTAATCAATAGTGCAGACGCATCTGCCATCTCCATCATATGAAGGGCTGTGAGAATCTTCCGTATATTTTTAATTATATGTCTGTTTTGCACAAATCCTATCTGGTCTTCATGTATGAGTTGAGGTAGCATCAGGGCTAATCCTTCCACCATAACTTTAGCCAGTATCTTAATATCTACATTCAACAAAGATAGGGGCCAGTAGGATTCTGGCACTAGTGGGTCTCTGCCTTACTTAAGGAGGACAATAATAAACTGTCTGTCTCTTCACCAAATCCATGAAATAATCTGTTAATGACCCTGCCACCTGTTGTGCCATCAATTTATAATACTCCCCTCTGAAGTCATCCAGCCTCGGGGCGCGCCCCCTCTGCAGTGTCTTAATAACTTTTACAGCTTCTGACGTAGTGACTGGGGTATTTAAAACTTTTTTCTGGTCAGCTGTGAGACAAGGCAATTGAATTTGGCTCAGAAATGCCTGTTCAACATTCCTGGCCTCCGATTCCATTCCATATAAGGTGGCATAATAATTCTGGAATATATCTTCTATTTGTCGCTGTGCGTTTTTGATTTGGCTTCCCGCATCCTGCATGGCGCCCACATGTCACTGTCCTCTACTATTCTTTATTAGCCCTGTCAACAATATGATATGATATATGATATATGCAGATGACATTCTTTTATACATGCCTTTCTCCACAACCCACATGGACCTGACCCCACTCACAGATTGTTTCAATGCAGTTTCAACATGGCTCCAGACACAGAACCTACGTATCCAGCATAAAAAAACAGAGGTCCTTTTCATCTCCAGAGACTCCAACTTTACGCCCCCATCCCACGTCAGTGTCAAGGAAGCTGATTTGCAAACTAAAGATGCAATAAAATATTTGGGAGTTACCCTGGACCAACATCTAGACATGAGACGCCACATAAGCAGCGTAGTCAAAGCCATCTACTTCAAAATCCGTTCCCTCAAACACCTACGCTCCCTGCTGGACCCAGACGATTTCCGTACCATATATCAAGCGCTGATCCTGCCGCATTTTGACTTTGCAAATGCCATCCTACAAGGTCTCCCCCAATCCACACTAACCCCCTTACAGTTGGCCATGAATGCCGCAGCTAGGGTCCTCTACGGTGCATCCAGAAACGACCACGTGACTCCCATTCTCAAACAGCTGCACTGGCTACCAATTCACGGGAGAATCACCTTCAAATCCCTTGTATTAGCATTTAAGGCAATCAAAGGCACCTCATCCCTCTCACTCACGAATCTAATCCACATGGTCCCCCCCAATAGAGCAAGAAGAACATCAGCTGTAAACTTGCTAGCAATACCAAAGGCTTCAACAAAGTCCAACACGAACACCACAAACAGGGCATTCAGTTTTTATGTACCAAAATGCTGGAACACCCTACCCCCCGACATTAGAGCCATTACCAATCTATATCAGTTCAGAAAGGCTCTCAAAACATACCTTTTCCGCCAATATTTCCCAGACAGCAACTGAACCAGATATCCCCTCCAAGAAATAACCCAATCTAGAAATGCCCGCACACTGCAGTGTAGATAGATTATGTATATAGTTAACCCAGTTATCCAAGTTTGTACTCCTGTTCAATGTAAAACCTGACAGTTTGTCGTAATGGTCGTTTTGTTATGATGTAAACCGCGCTGATTCTAAATAGCGCGGTATATAAGAAACTGTAATAAATAAATAAATAATAACTTTCCTGCCTTGTTCCCAAATTTATATAATTTGTATTGATAATACAGTTACGATTGAGCCACCCTCTCCTGAAGCAGGGATGCCACCTCTTTCTGCAAATGCAGCATCCTGTTTTTATTGCTTTGACTAGCACACGCAAGGAATTGTTTCCTCACTGCGCACAGCTCCTTTTCCAATTGTAACAGGCGCCGGCGCTGTTCTCTCTCAATATGCCACATACCCTATCATTTGGCCTCTCAGTACCACTTTAGCAGCTTCCCAGCAAAGTTTGGGATTCTGCTTATGTATCTCATTATTTTTCACATAATCCTCCCACTGTTCCTTGAGAAAATCCCCAAAACACATGTCTGAATTTAAACCCAGGGGGTACCGCCAGGTCACATTCGTGCTTCGGGCCCCCCAGTTTATGTCCACCCATATCAATGCATGATCTGAAATACTAATGGGCCCCACCCCCGCATCTGTCACTCTGTAGAATAATCTGGAGGACCCCAAAAAAATAATCTATCCTAGAGCCTGGAGGACCCCAAAAAAATAATCTATCCTAGAGCCTAGGGCTCGTGATACATGTGTGTAGTCTCTGTCCAGTGGGTGCAGAGCCCTCCAATAATCAATTAGGTCATAACCAGCACAAATTCCTTTCTCCCATTTCGCTCTCCGATCTCCCACTTTAGCATTCAGCCCTGACCTATCTACACTTTCCTCCATGACACAGTTGAAGTCTCCCCCCATGATCAAAGGAACCCTCCCCACGTCCTCCAAACATTTATTAATCTTGGTGTAAAACAACGCATCATAGACGTTAGCTGCATATATATTCAGCAAAGCTATCGGTTGTCCATTTAGATCTCCCACTATAAGGATGTACCGTCCCTCTGGATCTTCAAAGATTTTTTCCGTAACAAATCCCACTTTTTTATGTATCGGTATAGCTACCCCAGCTTTCTTCCCTCCTGACGATGCTCCGTATACCTCTCCCACCCACCACCGCCAAAGTTTACAATGTCTGGTGGGTTTCTTGCAGGAAGACTATTTCAGCCTGATTATCACAAAGCGACCTCAAGATTTTATGTCATTTTATGGGATTGCTCAGGCCACATACATTCCACAATGCAATTCTCAGTCCCTTAGCCATTATCTATTGGCCTCCGGCTGTGACTCTTTCTATTCTGATGTTCCCAGTTCCACCGGAGTTGTGGCCTCCTCAGCTCAGGGCTTCCTCTGGCTCTCCCATAACTGCCACATGTCCTAGCCCCAAGACATTCTCCAACCAATTGTCCATCCCTCATCCATACAAACCTTCCATTATGAACCCCAGAGACAGACCTACCCCCCCCCCCCCCATCTAATGACTTCAAAAGTTTACTGGAATCATGCTCCCTTCCCAGAGTCCTTCCCTCTACTGTATATACTGTCTTTGTGCCCCTCCCCCTCCCCCAATTCTGCCATTCATAATAGGCAATATATGTGTTCCCCCCTCCCCATCTTCTCCCAACTTCTCCACTTTGCCCCTTCTTATGGGGGCCCACCTGTTGGAGCATCAGTGACACATGGGGATCCACCTTTATAAATTGTATGTGTACCTACTTCCCTATCCGAAATACAGTAACCTTCCACTACCCCACTCCACCCTTCTCCAGCTCTCCCCCCCCCCACCCTGCCCAACCCCCCCCCCTCAGGATTGTCATACTCATCAATAGCTACCCTTCCCCTCTCCCACCAATTGTAACACCCTTAGGCACACATACACACTGGTTTTTAATTTGGTAAAGATAATATGGGATACCCACAAATGGCTGGGGCTCTCCAAAGCCAAATGGCGTTATATGGCCAATAGCTGTTTTGTATCACTCCTACTCACATTCTCCCCTCAACTCACCTCGGGCCCCTCGACAAATAGTGGTCTGCATCACTCTTCAAAATAATAATGCTTCAAAATGTAAACTGTGCATTAGTAACCCAGAATATAGCAAGTGGAGTCTGACCTGCGAGCATACCTCATTACAACTGCATAAATATTTTGTGCGGTCGCACTCCTAGTACAAAGTTGCTAATAAATAGAGCAGTCTAACACTATTACGAGTTTCAAAGAACAGAGTGTAAGGTTCTGATAGCAAGTTCTACCTTTAACTTGTGATACAAACCAACTGAACAGCTTAAACAACCATGCTCTTCCAGTCACCACATGGAATAATTAAACTGTACAAACAGCACCACATAGAGTCCCTTAGCCCCGCTTAATTGTGAGTTGAAAACTATGAGAAAAGAGGGGCAAGAGAAAGGGAGAGGAGGGGAGGGGAAGGAAACGAGAAAGCACAAGGGAAGGGAAAGAAAGAGGGAAAAGAAAAAAAATCCACAAATGGAGCAACAAATAAAGAGATATAGAAAGAGGAGACCACCCTCACCCCGAGTCCCACATGCGCGGGACATGCAGCCCCGGTCATCAGAGGCTCCCGCCTGCCGCCCCATCCTGCAAGACCAGACTTCAATATCCCCAAAGAGAGGAGTGAGAATGGTCATTCAGGTCCCATTTGCACAGTTCCAACTGAGCAACATTCCATTTCCATACTCCACCCCCTATGGGAGTCGAGGTTGGCGAGCTCCCCCAGAGTCCCATAGTCCAATCCTGTAAGGGGTCTTCTATGGGCTCCCCTGCACCTCTCAGCAGTGACAGGCCAGGGTTCGCCCCAGAGATCCTCTCCATTGTCGTCTCAGTGAGCTCGCTGAAGGTCCCAAGGCTGAGTGACTCATCGATGTCCATTCCTTCTCAGAGATACTCCATCTGAGGTCCGAGCTGAACTGTCCAGAGCCTCCAAGATCCCAACCCAGGACCTTATCTCTCAGTAAGGAAAGTTTTTGCTGCTGCTGCCACAGTAAGTATTCTCTGCTGCCCTTGATGTTCCACTCTGAGCCTAGCCTCTACCGCCTAAGAGAAAAAGGTATCAGCGGATCAGCGCTCGAATGGTGCAGATCCTACCTTTCTGGAAGATGGCAGCATGTTCGAGCAAATGGGACTACTTTGGAACCATTTCAACAAAGTCAAGGAGTGCCTCAAGGATCATCCCTATCATCCTTGATGTTTAATATATACATCCAACCCATCTGCAAAATCATTAGGTCCTTCAATGTTAGTTGCATGTTATATGCTGACGATGTGCTTTTATACATGCCAATATCATTAGATAAACTAGACCTCGCCCCTCTAACTAATTGCTTCAACACTATATCTGAGTGGCTCCTATCACAAAACCTGCGAATCCAGCACAAAAAGACGGAGGTTCTTTTCATCTCAAGGAACCCAAATTTCATACCACCCAGCTGCGTTAAAGTAAATGATGCCGAACTACAAGTTAAACCTGCTATACGTTACCTCGGAGTGACGCTAGACCAAAATCTCGACATGAAGAAACATGCAGCCAATACCGTAAGGGCGATCTACTTTAAAATCAGATCCCTCAGACACCTACGCCTGTTACTCGAACCAGATGATTTCCGCACCATTTACCAAGCCCTGATTATTCCCCATTTTGATTATTCAAACTCCATACTACAAGGGCTCCCCCGGTCCACCCTGAATCCCCTTCAACTTGCTATGAACAGTGCAGCGCGAGTACTCTTTGGCGCATCCAGGAGAGACCATGTGACACCACTCCTGAAGCAGTTACACTGGCTCCCCATTCAAGCCAGGATTTGTTTTAAGACCTTGCTGATGACTTTCAAAGCTGGCAATGAGCTCTCCTCCTCCTCTCTATCTGACCTCATCCAACCACTTGCACCTAACAGACCAAGAAGATCTGCAGAGTCCAACATGCTAGTAATTCCAAAAGAAGCAACTAAATGCACCAAAACAACAGCTAACAGAGCCTTCCAACTCTGTGCCCCAAGTCTATGGAATACCTTACCAGCACATATCAGAGCAATCCCCAACTTGAGCCAATTTAGAAAGGCCCTTAAACATTTCCTCTTCACCAAATATCTCACTGACATCTCCGATCCTCAGTCCCACTCGAATAACGAGCACTTCAACAATAATAGTAGTCAACTAGGCAAGCCCTCGCAACAGGCGTCCCCTACAATGTAAACACCAAACATTATCCTTTCTCAGTACACCTCATATTGTCGCGTCCTTCCCCCGCTTAGGCGGCTGCCTGACGAGGTGAAGGGGGAGCGAATGTTACTTTCAAGTAACTTCCAAAGCAAAGGCTTCTGGGAGTTGTAGTGTTCAGAGCATGTGTAGTTGTAAAGCAAAGGCTTGAGCGGAGGTTTGAAAGCAAACGCAGGAATATTTTTATTAGCCTCCCTTAGTAGCGGGAACTTCACAATGAAGCTTGGTATAACACGGGTACACTTATTCACAGGAAACTCAGGTAAGAAAAAAAACTAATTGCTTACTTCAGCAAACAAAACTTTCCATTCAGTAAAAAGCTTTTCTTCACAGTGCTTCAAACAAAACTGTTCATTGAAATCTTCAAGGCCAAATAAGTTCTGCAGTTAAACTTTTCTCCTTTTGTTCCAGAGCTTTGACTGGTTTTAATCAGTTATACTGAGACTTCTAACAGCACTCTTGATCAAGTCTCATTCATGGCAGCAAGCATACTAATTAAAACTTATGAGCTCTGTAACACATTAGGCATAACAAAGAAATGGAGTTTTCTTCAACACATATATTCTCACACTATTATTTTACTATCTGGGATAACTCACATTCCATCGGCTCCTCCAGCTCACTTAAAAGAATGTTTTCCCCGATATCCATAGATTCGCAGTCTGAGCAAGAGTGTTCTGTGACGTCGTCAACAAGCAGCTGTGCTTTCCCTCGGTACACAGAATTCTTCTCCCTGTTAATTACTTCCTGGTCTCTCAGCATACGCTGAACCAGTTTCAAAACATTTAACCCTTCCTTGCTGAGAGGCTTTCTGTAACCTTGCTTCTGGTTAAACACTGGGAGCTGGCAGTCTGGGAACTCTTCTTGAGACCTCGGGCTAATAGCTTTATCAGCATTACCTTTTGGGAGTTTTCTTAGCAGGGGTTCCTTGCTCTTTCCCTGGCCATGCTGTTTCTGGGTTAAAGCAGCCTTCTCGTCTCTCTTTCTCCTGGGAACATGAACCTCGTGTCCTGAGTAAGGCTCCCTTTCAGACTCCTCCTCTGAAACAGAGTCAGCTCTCTTCCTCTCTTGTCCTGGCAATCTCCTTGCCTCTCTTTGGATCCTTGTTAATCTCCCTTCCTCTCCCGGGAAGCTTGAGAATCTTCCTGATCCTGTGAGTCTTGTGAGTCTCTCTCTCTCTGTTCTCTGGGGCTTATAACCATGTGACTGGCTGGTATCTTTCCACCCCGCCCCCAGCTGTGCTGCCTCACCACCCTCCGTTGCTATGGAGCTGGGGCGTGGCTTTTGGTCAACAACTTTTGACAGGTTCTTTTTTTCTACCTTAGCTGCACTTTTAAACTGAGCATTTTTTTCCTTTTCCCTCTGCCTAGGGGAAATTGCCTGTACTTTTTCCACTTCCATAGGGCTTTGGCTGTCTTCGCCATCACATATCCCCCCACTTAAGATATTACGGGCTGGCGCTTTTTCTTCCGCACAGCACGTAATACGGCTAAGGGCCTCATGTGTGATCGAAGTTTCTTCTGTCCTGTCCTGTACTGTAGCCAACCTGGCTAAGGCTATCCGCTCGTGCCAAGGGCGTAGGACATTAATGTGGTAGATTTGCGGATGCCCCCTTCTGTCCTGTACGGAATAGGATACAGGGCCTACCTGTTTTACCACGCGGTAGGGTCCCTTCCATCTATTCTCAAATTTCGGACTAGGTCCGGCCACCATAACGATTACTTTTTCTCCTACCTCCAGCTGCCGAGGCTTTGCACGCCTGTCATAATACGACTTTTGACGCAACTGGCTGGCTGCCATATTTACCTCAGCCACTTGTGAGGTGCGACGTAGCCGCCCTTTTAAATCCTTAAAGAAGTGGGGTATACCTACTTCTTCAATACTTGGCTCTACCCACTGTTCTCTCAATATGTCCAGGACACCACGAGGGGTCCGTCCATATAACAACTCATACGGGGCAATGCCCGTAGAGGCTTGCTTCCTCTCCCTGCATGCATATAGTGTGAAGGGAAGCATAACGTCCCAATCCTTCATGTCTCCCTCTAAACTCCGCCTCAACATCTTCTTCAGGGTCTGGTTCTGCCGCTCAACCAGCCCATTGGATTGGGGATGATAGGCTGCCGTTCGAATATGGCGAATGCCAAAGGCATCCCATACTTGGGCAAGGTAGCGTGACATGAAATTACTTCCCCTATTGGACAACACCTCCCGGGGAAAACCAACCTCGCAAAATAATTTTACCAGCTCAATTGCTATACTCCTAGCTGATATGTTGCGAAGGGGAACCGCCCAAGGGAATCTGGTAGCTTGATCCACAATTACTAGGATATATTGGAACCCGCGTGGCGTTTTTATAAGTGGGCCCACAATATCCATGGCTAATCTATGTAGGGGTTCGGATACCACAGGTATGGGAATCATTGGTACTTTTGGTGGATGGTGGATAGTTACCCGCTGACAAGCGGCACAGGATTCACAAAACCTAGTGGTTTCTTTATAGACACCTGGCCAGTAAAACCGGGCCAGAATCTGATCCAGGGTACCATGTACCCCTTTGTGACCGCCTATGGGGTGGTCATGGGCTAGCCGCAGGACTGACATTTTAAACGCAGTGGGAACTACTAACTGCTTTCTACTTATCCCTGTTCCAGGATCTAGACTCTCCCGATACAGTAACTCTTTATCCAAAAAGAATCGGGGTAAGGTATTCGTTCCCTTTTTGGCATACTCAAATGCCCTTTTGAGTGCGGGATCCGTCCGCTGCTCTTAAGGAAAAGTGGGAAACCTTTCCACTAGCTCGGCTGGAACCCAAGGTAACTCCTGACCAGCTAACAGTTTAGCCTTATTTTGAGACCTATCTTGTCTCTCCCTGCGTTTCTCAGCCTTTTTCCTTTTATTCTCCTCTCTCGGAGGGGTCACTAAATCATCATGTAAGGGTAGGTCACACATCGGGTCACTAGGTGGGTCTGCTTCCTCCTCTTTAGCTTTTTCCTGAGCCCTGGTGGACACCATACCAGTTTTATGTTGAAGCCCTTCTGCTATCCCACGCCTGAACTGGGGCCAGTCTCTTCCTAGGACTAGCGCTTGTGGGAGCCCTGGCACTATAGCTACTGGTATTTTCCAGCTCCGTCCTAAGCTTTTTACAGACACCGTATAAATGGGGTATGATGAGGCTGCCCCATGAATGCACCTTATCTTTATGGACCTTTCTTGAGGCTCGAGAGTCAGACCAGTCCGGGATGCTATTTCTCTCCAAAGCTTCCTCGAAACCATTGACTGGTCTGCTCCGGAGTCCAATAAAGCCTCCACAGGTACACCCTCTACCTCTACCTCTAAGAGAAAACCCTCTCCGCTCTCTTCAGAGTGGGAGGTCATCAATGCTGTCCTAGCTCGGCAGTTTCTTCTCATATGGCCTTCTTCTCCACATGCAAAACATTTCCTGGTTACATAATCAGGTTTAGCCGAGGACATTGTTTTCACACCTTCTTTCCATGCATATTTTTCCTTCCTTTCTGATGCTACATTTACTGCGGAGGACAGACCACCTACTTTAACTGGGCTCGCCACACTGGCCTCCAGGTAACGCTCGGCCAGTGCGGTCGCTGCCTCTGTGGTCCTGCAGTCTTGTAGGATCAGGAAGGACCTCATCTCTCGCGGAACAGCATCCATAAACTGCTCCAATATGACACTATCCAATAAAGACTCTTTTGTCTGTGTCTCGGGCGTTAGCCATTTTACCGCTAACCCCTTAATGCGTTGACATAGCGCACGCGGTGTTTCACCGGGCTTTAACCTGGCGCTTCTCAAAAGGCGGCGGTAGACCATGGGACTTAGCCCTAGGCGGTCTCTTATCGCCTTTTGCACTTCTTTGTAATCCGTAGCTAACTCTACGGGCATGGCTCTATACGCCGCTAGCGCTTCCCCAATTAATGAAGCGGCATGGCGTATGGCCCACTGCTTCTCATCCCAGCCTGATAATAAGGCTACTCTCTCAAATGCGGCGAGAAAGTCATCCACATTGTCCTCTTTGGTTAATTGTCCAAAGGAAAATGTCCCAGTACCATATATGCCCAACCCTGGGATATCACCCAAGTAACCTGGTACTGTCCTTGATGTCTCCGCTGTTGGTTTCTGCAGGCCCAGCCAACCGTCCATCTTCTCCAATAGGGGTTTCTGCTGTGCCTGGAGCATGGCTGACGTATGTTCTAGTGTCCGTGCTGACATTTCCTGTTGTTCTTGGAACCGGTCAGCCATCCACCTTAGTAGCTCCGCCTGCTCCATGTTGGGTAGTAGCTGAAACGAGAGAAAACAGAGAAAGAACACCAAGTGCGGCCCTTCAAATGTATAGGCCCTCTCTCCTTTGACCCCGCTGTACTGCTGCAGTCCCACCCGGCTCTGGTATCCTTTTGTATTCCCTTATGAATACCTATTACCTTAAGCCGGTGTAGACTCAGGCTTATCAAGCAGCAGGAACGGCCTCAGGAACTGCTCCACTCCGACCTCAGCTGTTGATCCTGGCCTCCTCCAGCAGCAGCTTGTATCACAGCTCCAAAGAAAAAAAAAACACTTTTCCTCTTTTCTTTTTTCTTCTTTCTTCTTCCTTGTAAATCCGGTGTTTTTAGGACCACGTGACCAAGGCTTGATCCTTAATACTACGCCACCTGTCGCGCCCTTCCCCCGCCTAGGCGGCTGCCTGACGAGGTGAAGGGGGAGCGAATGTTACTTTCAAGTAACTTCCAAAGCAAAGGCTTCTGGGAGTTGTAGTGTTCAGAGCATGTGTAGTTGTAAAGCAAAGGCTTGAGCCGAGGTTTGAAAGCAAACGCAGGAATATTTTTATTAGCCTCCCTTAGTAGCGGGAACTTCACAATGAAGCTTGGTATAACACGGGTACACTTATTCACAGGAAACTCAGGTAAGAAAAAAAACTAATTGCTTACTTCAGCAAACAAAACTTTCCATTCAGTAAAAAGCTTTTCTTCACAGTGCTTCAAACAAAACTGTTCATTGAAATCTTCAATGCCAAATAAGTTCTGCAGTTAAACTTTTCTCCTTTTGTTCCAGAGCTTTGACTGGTTTTAATCAGTTATACTGAGACTTCTAACAGCACTCTTGATCAAGTCTCATTCATGGCAGCAAGCATACTAATTAAAACTTATGAGCTCTGTAACACATTAGGCATAACAAAGAAATGGAGTTTTCTTCAACACATATATTCTCACACTATTATTTTACTATCTGGGATAACTCACATTCCATCGGCTCCTCCAGCTCACTTAAAAGAATGTTTTCCCCAATATCCATAGATTCGCAGTCTGAGCAAGAGTGTTCTGTGACGTCGTCAACAAGCAGCTGTGCTTTCCCTCGGTACACAGAATTCTTCTCCCTGTTAATTACTTCCTGGTCTCTCAGCATACGCTGAACCAGTTTCAAAACATTTAACCCTTCCTTGCTGAGAGGCTTTCTGTAACCTTGCTTCTGGTTAAACACTGGGAGCTGGCAGTCTGGGAACTCTTCTTGAGACCTCGGGCTAATAGCTTTATCAGCATTACCTTTTGGGAGTTTTCTTAGCAGGGGTTCCTTGCTCTTTCCCTGGCCATGCTGTTTCTGGGTTAAAGCAGCCTTCTCGTCTCTCTTTCTCCTGGGAACATGAACCTCGTGTCCTGAGTAAGGCTCCCTTTCAGACTCCTCCTCTGAAACAGAGTCAGCTCTCTTCCTCTCTTGTCCTGGCAATCTCCTTGCCTCTCTTTGGATCCTTGTTAATCTCCCTTCCTCTCCCGGGAAGCTTGAGAATCTTCCTGATCCTGTGAGTCTCGTGAGTCTCTCTCTCTCTGTTCTCTGGGGCTTATAACCATGTGACTGGCCGGTATCTTTCCACCCCGCCCCCAGCTGTGCTGCCTCACCACCCTCCGTTGCTATGGAGCTGGGGCGTGGCTTTTGGTCAACAACTTTTGACAGGTTCTTTTTTTCAACCTTAGCCGCACTTTTAAACTGAGCATTTGTTTCCTTTTCCCTCTGCCTAGGGGAAATTGCCTGTACTTTTTCTACTTCCATAGGGCTTTGGCTGTCTTCGCCATCACAATATGTATATAGTGTACCCTTTTTCCAAGTTGCATTTCCTGTTTAATGTAATGACCAGACATATTTAAGTTGTCGGATGTTTCTGTTCCATGTGAACCGCGCTGATTGCAAATAGTGCGGTATATAAGAAATATAAATAAAATAAATAAATAAATAAATAAGAGGAAAATGTATACCTTAGTTTATAAGTAAAACTCTCCTCATCTTCAATATCTGACCTTATCCAAACAACAGCTCCTAATAGACCAAGAAGATCCACAGCGATAAATATGCTAGATATGCCGAGAGAATTAACAAGATGCACCTCGACAACTACAAACAGGGCCTTCAGACTCTGCGCCCCAAGATTCTGGAACTCATCACCATCAAACATCAGGGCAATCACTAACCTAACCCAGTTTAGGAAGGCCCTTAAACACTTCCTTTTCCTCAAATACTTCCCAGAGAGCAGTGAATCTCATCCCCATTCAAATATGTACAACTGTGCCACCACACCCTATCAGCCAGGTGACCACACCATGCAAGGAGTCCCTGACCATTAAATCACCCTCTTGCTATGTCTTTATATGACACCGTTGTGTAAATAGTTACTTTTGTTATCCAAGTTGGTTCTCCTGTTAATTGTAAACTCAGAGTTATGTACCCTGTCTGATTGTTATGTTCCATGTAAACCGCGCTGATGCTGAATAGTGCGGTATAGAAGAAATTGTAAATAAATAAATAAAATAAAATAAAATAAGTGTGCTACACTCTCCAGCAAATTCACAACAGTGCTGGCTAACTTGTGCCAAATAGTCCTGAAACACGAGGATCTTTTGGCCCCCCTGCTTTTGACCTCGCTGGTTCCGGGCTGCACGCAGTATCGCCTCCTTCTGAACATAATTAAGGAAGAGAGCAATGATCACTCGCGTTCGGCCTGCACCTTCCCTTCTCTGTCCCAGCTGGTGCACTCTTTCAATTGTTAGTGACCCAATCAATGTTCCCAGAGCCAGGTATGCAGGCAGCCACGTTTCTAAATAACCCCGTAATTCAGAGTCTTTGATAGTCTCAGGGATACCGATGAACCGGAGGTTCTTCCACCTCCCCCTTTTTTCCAAATCGTCAAGCTTTTCCGCATGGGCTTTCAACCACTCTTCCATCTGTGTTACCTCACGGGCCTGGCTTTGCTGTTTCCCCTCCATCTCCTCCAGACGTTGCTCCACTTGACTCAAATGGGTGTTAAATTCTGCGACTACTTGCCCCACCTGTATGAATTGCTCCAAGAGAGCTTGAAAATGACCCTCCAATGCCGACACCAACACGTTGGTAACCTTTTCTACCATTCCCAGCTGTTGTTCAGCTCTCGGGCTGACTGGGGCGGGCAATGCCATCTTGGATTCTGCGGTGCATGGCTTTTTCTTTTTCCCCAGCTTAGCCCCCATTGAGAATAAGTTGTATTCTGCCTTCCACTCCAGCTGCAGGCTCACCCTCACTCACTGCTCACCCAATAGGCGTCTGATATAAGTGAGTTTACAGCTATTTGTTACTCATTTATGGTGTTTTTTCCCGGAGCATGGTATTGTGCAGCCACTCGGCTCACTACATCACATGATCTCCCCCAGCAGAATGGTTTAAAATCAGCAAAGGTGTACGACAAGGCTGCATACGTTCCCCCTACCTCTAATTTATATGCAGAACAAATCATCAGAGAAGCAGGACAGTATGAAAACAACTGAGGTGTGAAGATTGGTGGAAGACTCAACAACCTTTGCTATGCTGAAGATACCACATTACTTGTTGTAAGTTAAGACAATCTGTAAGATTTGCTTCTCAAGATCAAGGAATATAGGGCCCAGTTTTCAACTGGGTGATGCTATGTGCTGCGTCGGTACATAGCACTGCCCCCTTTCTGCCTAACCCGGATTTTCAATGCCAGGGTCATATGTGGCCCCAGCAATGAAAATCCGCGTCTCACCATGCAAAACAGAACCACAGGAGCTAGCCAGTTGGCACCAATTTTTGATGCTACCCGCTTAGCCCCTGTGCCTGAAAGATAGGCGAGGAAAATCCTCACCTATCTTTAAGACACAGAGGGCTAAGCAGGTAGCATCAGAAATCGCTGCAACCCAGTTAGCCCTTTCCTATTCCCCCGCTCCTTCCCGGAATGCCCCCTACATGCCCCGATGCTAATGGCATAGCATCTGGGCGCATTAGGGACCCATGTAAGTGCCCTTTGAAAATCCCAGATAAGGCATTTACACAGGTAACTAGGGCAGTTACCCATGTAAATGCCTTTGAAAGTTAGGCCCATGGTCTTAAAATAGGTCTGCACCTTAACATTAAGAAGACAAAGATCCTGACAATTGGCAAAATCAATAAGTTTATCATTGACAGAGAAGAAATTGAAATAGTTGACAACTTTAACTTACTTGGATCAACAATCAATAAAGAAAGGACTAGCAGTCAAGAAATATGACAATGTATTGCTCTTGGTAGAATGGCTATGAAGGATTTAAACAAGATGTCTCTCTCCATACAAAGATACGACTTGTCCAGGCCATTGTATTTTCAATAACGTCATATGGATGCAAAAGTTGGATAGTGAAAAAGATAGACAGGAAGAAAATTGGTGCCTTTGAATTAATGTGCTGGAGACAAACACTGTGTATATCATGGACCGTCCAAAGAACAAACCAGCCAGTACCAGAGGAGATCAAACCTAAGCTTTCCTTAGAAGCTCAAATGACAAGACTTTGACTTTCATACTTTGGACTTGTCATGCAAACAAAGACATCATTGGAGAAAAACATAATGCTTGGTCACCATAAAAGAGAAAGGCTGGCAATAAGATGGATCGATACAATAACAGCAGCTATGGATACCATTCTATCAACAATGAGCAGCTTGGCTGAAGACTGAATAAAGTTTAGGTCAACTATCCAGAGGGTCGCCAGGAGTCGACACAGACTCGATGGCACTTAACAACAACAACAAATTATTTCACAATTTATCTTTCCAGTTTTAAGATTAACATGCAATTTAACATCTACTACAAAGCAGCTGTTAAATTTTAAGCATTAGCAATCAGGTGTGCAATAGCACTTGGATGGCATACAAAGCTATTTTGTGCCTACTTGCTAAACCCTAGTTTGCAATCACACTTTCACATTTATAAGTGCAAGTTCTTTAATTCCTCCCTCCCCCCCCCCCAACCTAACCATTCCCCTAGGCCGGGCTTTCATTTCTGAATGGCAAAATTTAGCCCTATCTACCTAACTCCTTTTCCCATCCTGATTTCTTTCTTTGCCTCTTTCAACTATATCAGGCATTGGTGTTCTTTTTGTGATTGTTTGCATTCTGTGAATGTAACCTTTCTTGCCTTTATTTTTGCAGCCACTTCTTTGGAGAACCATACTGGGTTCCTTTTCTTATTATTTCTATTTAATTCCTTACATATAGATTGGTTGCCCATTTTATAGCCTCTTTCACTTTAGCCCACTGCAGTTCCAGTTCCCTTATTTCCTCCCATCCTGCCATCTCCTTCAGGTACTTTCCCATTTTACTGAAGTTAGCATTTTTGAAATCTAGGAGTTTGAGTTTATTGAGATTGGCTTTTGCCTCACACTGTGTGATGATCACTGCTGCTCAAGTGGGCACCCATGAGGACATTAGACACACTGGGAGGATATTCAAATGCTGCTCACTGCGATATTCAGTGTCACTATTGCCACTAGCCTGTCATCTCTGGGTACAACATTAAGCACCCTAACACTAGCTGGCTAGTGTTGAGGCATTCCGGGGCACAGTGGAGGTGGCACCAACGGACAACAGGCTAGCAGCAGTATTCAGCCACTAGCTGGTTAACCTAAATTAGCTAAAGTTAGGATTGTTAAATGGCTGTCTTAACTTTAGTTGCTTTTGCAATCCGGCCAACAGCTGAATATCACCACTGACCGAATTGCAAAAGTGCAATCTGGCCAACCCACATATTCAATGCCAGTGGCCAGTTATGACCTGGAGCTGAATATCCAGGCTCAGTGTTCAGCTGTGACAGCTAGTCGTTTCATCAGCATTTGCCAATGTCGCTGAATATCCTCCCACTATCTCCTTTAGTTATTACTAAATCTAGTATTGGCCCTTCCCTGGTGGGTTCAATTACTATTTGCCTGAGCAAATCCTCTTGTAAGGCATCCACAATCTTTTCTTTCTTTCCAGATTTGCAGATAGGATACTTCAATCCACATCCAGTAGATTAAAATTAACCATTGTCACTTTCTCCTTAATTACCACAGAAGGGCATATTCACAGGCTACATGGTTTGCAGACCTGCAAACTGCATAAATACTGCTCACCAGGATATTTAGTGGCTCTTAGCCAGTTAATGCCACTGAATATCTTCTCCTAGCCCATCTAAACACCCTGACGCTAACTGGCTAGCATTGGGGCATTCTGGGGGCAAAGAAGGGGTGGCACCCAAAGATAACCGTTTATCTGTGATATTCAGTTGATAAGCAATTATCCTTAAATGGGTAAAGTTGGGCATCTAAAAGGCTGGCCTAACTTTGCCCACTTAAGGATAACTGCTTATTGACTTAATATCACAGGTAACCGGTTATGTAAATCGCTAACTGAAAAACCAGGATATTCAGTGTCGGTGGCCAGATATGACTCCAGCATTGAGTATCCGGGTTTAAGTTAAGACAGCAACGGCCAGCCACTTTAAAAGCACTGGCCACTGCTTCATTTTGAGTTAGACATCTAGACTATACCAGTGTGGATGGAAATACTATCTCCTCTTTCCAAAACGATCCACAGTGCTTCTTCTATTTCCCATGTTCCTTGCATTTCAGCTGCTTTAATATTTTTTTTACAACAACTAAACCCAAAAACCAGGAGATCAAACCATCATGAAGTATAAAGAGGATCCCCAATGATTCACAGCAAGTACACCATCTTTCATGGCATATTAAATTTGTTAAATTTCTTAAATGTCAGAGGCACTGTCAGGGGAAATTGGAGACCACACCCTCCTACCCACAGCAGCTCCTTTTTAATAGTTTTTTATTAGTGAAAGAGATTTTTTTACTTAACTTCAAAAGTGAGGTGCCATGTTTCGAGTCACAATCCCGGACTCTGCTTCAGGTATCAAGGACTACAAAAATGTACCCTTTGTGCTAGTAGCTATTTGCCAAACCTGCAAATAGCTATTGGCGCAAAGGATATATTTTTGGAGTCCTTGATACCTGAAGCATATTCTGGGATTGTGACTTGAAATATGACACATCATTTGGGATTCCATACACTTGTTATAAGCGGCATTTCACTTTTTAAATTAAGTAAAAAAATCTTATTTACTAATAAAAACTATTAAAAAGGAGCTGCTACACGCGGGTGTGGTCTCCCTTCTCCCCTGGCAGTTCCACCAACATTTAACAAATTTAATATGCCATGAAGGATGGTGTAACTGCTGTAAATCATTGGAAATCCTCTTTATGTTTCATGTTTAATATTATTTTTAACGAAGACTCCTCCTCCTCCTTTTCTGCCCTCTCTTTCCACCTAAATACAGTAGATTATAGCCAAGTATGGTGATATCCATTCATGAGTTTCATAGAACTATGTTTCCTTAATGACCATAATGTCCAAGTCCATCTCCATGATCAAGGCTCAGAAACTCTGTTGCCTAGACTTGTGAGCATTTGTGCTGATTGCCTTCCAGCAATTTGTGTTTGGCTTGCTTGTTTATACAGTAAATATATATTTTATTTATTTATTTATTTAAAAGGATTTATATACCATTTTATCCTGAAATCAAAGCGGTTTACACTTCAAACAATCAAAAGTCACTTGTCCCCAAAGGGCTCACAATCTAAGTGTACCTGAGGCAATGGAGGGTTAAGTGGCTTGCCCAAAGCCACAAGGAGTGGCCATGGGACTAGAAACCCCAGTCCCTCCGGCCTGAAGTTGCTTGTCCCCATGTGGGAATTGAGCCCCCGGCCTTCCAGCCTGAGGTAACCTGTCCCAACCATTGAGCCACTCCTCCCTGTGTTGAACAGTCTTGTAACTTCCTACATTAAGATTGAGATTGGTGGTCTTTATTGTAATGTTCAATGAATAAGGTAGTCTTGAGTAACTTGCGGAAGTCTTTTAAATCAGTTGTGGATCATAGCTTTTCTGGTAATGCATTCCAAATAGCAATGGAGAAAGCCCGCATGGATGTGGAATTATTGGTTCTTGTGTATAAACTAGGAGTTGGTATTGTGTTGTTAGTGCTGTTTCTTTCCGGTCTTTTTTTGTTTTGGTTCCGATGAGCTCTTGAAGTATTTCTGCTGACATGTTGTTTTTGATCTTGAAGATTGTGAGCACTGGTTTATATTTTGCTTGTGAGGAGATTGGTAGCCAATGCAGATCTTGTAGTATGGGAGTTATATGGTCTTGTAGTGAGGCGCCAGCAATAATGTGGGCAGCAGTGTTTTGGACTATTTGAAGGGGTCAAGTGGATTGTTTGGGTAGGCCTTGGAAGAGGAGATTACAATAGTACAGCACAGGTGTGAAGATTGCCTGGCATACTGTACGGAAGTGTTCTTTGCTGAGCAGAGGCTTTAGTCTTCGGAGCATTGCTAGTTTCAAGAAGGATGTTTTGTTAATGTGTGCCTGAAGAGTAAATTCTTTGTCTAGTATCACTGCAAGATATTTGACTTCCTCTTTTACAGTGACTGGTGTATTTGCAATGTTGATGGTGGTAGGAGGAGTGAATGTGGATTCCCTTGTGATGATGATTGCTTCAAATTTTTTATGTTGATTATATACAGTTCCTGAATGAACACCACTTTGACTTGTAGAAAAGTGGTATATAAGCCTAGTTAAATAAATAAATAAATTGTATATTTCATGGTGTTTATTCCTGACTCCTTTTCCCCTTTGCTACTGATGATGATGTCTTTCTATTTACATCATTACTGTAAATGCTTTTTTTCTGGAAGCAACCTCTTGAACTTGTTTTCTTCCATTCATCACCCCTTTTCTCTAGTTTAAATTCCTGTCAACATATTATCTGAATTTTTCAAATAGGGTCATTTTTCCTGACACAGAAAGATGTAGTCTTTCAGTACATTACTCTTGTTTCCATCTATTGCCCCAGCTCCCTATATATCTAAAACCTTCTTGTTTACACCAGGTTTGGAGCCACATATTAAAGTTGGTTGTGCAATGCAGCTTCTCTTCTCATTTACCTGAAGAGATAGAGCTTCTGAGTAACCGAGGTATCCGGAGGCCCTGCTCGGCATGGGCCAAAACCCCCCCCCCCCCAAACACCCTTCGTATCAAGCCACCCCCCCCCCTCCTAACCATTGACAAACCACACAGACGTCCGTCGTTGGTGCAAATGCTGGTCGCAGCTTTTATTAACAGAAAGAACACCGGCCCAACATGGGCCAACTCTGCAATCAAACATAACAGGTGAATGCCCCCCCCCCACCCGTCATCCGGATGATGCCCCCCACCAGCCATTAAGCAAGGTGGAGCACCATCCAAGCCACCCCCCCCTTACCCCTTCACGCCCGCCCCGCCATGATAGCAAAGGCCAGCTGAAGGGGTAGCCATTTCCGGGTAGAGACCCCAGCCGGGCCGTCTCCCCCAACCTGAATAGCCGCGCCGCTCACATGGAAAGCGGCCTCCAGCTGAAATGAGCCACCGGGTCCGCGAGCACCAGCTCGCCACCCCGCTCACACCGCCCACAAGCGGCCCCAATCTACTCCACCCCCCCCCCCCCCAGCTGCGACAAAATTACTTCCTCCCCCAACCCAAGCGGAAAACAAGGGAGGGAGGGAGGGAACCTTTCTTCAGCCGCGAGCAAGGAGGAAGAGGGAGATCGCCCACCGGCGATCCCTCCTTGCTCGCGATGCCCCGCCCCCCCCGGCGAACGCACGCAGCCAATCACTGGGCTGCCATGCGCGCGCCGGGGCCCTAGCACGCGCCCAACTACCAACCCCACTCCACCACGCCGAGAGGTGGCTGCCTCGCACCCGGGCCCCGGGAACCCGGTTACCAGGCAGCCGCGGGACCGGGGCCCGGCGGCTAAGCCGGCATTAACCGAGGTATCCGGAGGCCCTGCTCGGCATGGGCCAAACCCCCCCCCCCCCAAACACCCTTCGTATCAAGCCACCCCCCCCCTCCTAACCATTGACAAACCACACAGACGTCCGTCGTTGGTGCAAATGCTGGTCGCAGCTTTTATTAACAGAAAGAACACCGGCCCAACATGGGCCAACTCTGCAATCAAACATAACAGGTGAATGCCCCCCCCCCCACCCGTCATCCGGATGATGCCCCCCACCAGCCATTAAGCAAGGTGGAGCACCATCCAAGCCACCCCCCCCTTACCCCTTCACGCCCGCCCCGCCATGATAGCAAAGGCCAGCTGAAGGGGTAGCCATTTCCGGGTAGAGACCCCAGCCGGGCCGTCTCCCCCAACCTGAATAGCCGCGCCGCTCACATGGAAAGCGGCCTCCAGCTGAAATGAGCCACCGGGTCCGCGAGCACCAGCTCGCCACCCCGCCACCGGTGCTAGGTAGCACGCTATCCTAGCACCGCCCCCCCCACCAAAAGCTGCGACCTGCACCAAGACTCGAGAGCGTCCTGCCAATCGTTTAATAAGAGGTCTTGCCCCACCGGGGCAAGATGAACCCCATCAAGCCGGTACAAGCCGGCGCAAGAAACCTCCGCCCAGGGGTGTCGGACCTGGATCCCGCCCGTCTGCTGTACCCAGCGTCCAACCTGGCGGTTGATCTTACACAAACCCCTTGACCAACGCCGCTGGGCCCAGCAAGCCGGGCGGGGGATAACGTCTGACCAGACAATGGCCACCCCTGGGAGAACACCCCGCAACAGGGCAATATCGCCCTGAATAGTCCCAATAAGTTGCCGGCAAGGCCAACCGGCAATGTCATTGCCCCCAAGATGTAACAGCAGCCCGACTGGCCGCTGCCGCCGTCCCAATTCCAGACGAACATAATCGAGAAGCTGATCCCAGTGCATGCCGCGGCGACCCATCCAGCACAGCCGGACACCGGCCCCGGCGAGGCCCAGATGAGCACCCAGCGGCCGGACCGCCGCGCGACGCTCTGCCCAGTAGACAAAGGATTGCCCGACAATCCACCAGACCCCGGGAGCCAAGCCATCTGAAAGCAGAAAGAGCGAACTGCCACCAGCACACAATTCTGCAACAGGAAGCAAAAGATTAGCACCCCTCGCCCCCTCCCCCCCCCCATCCCAGGGACAGCTGGTCTACCGCGGCACCGCACCCCGCTACGCCGCACCGCCATCCGCCGCCTGGCGAATGTACCCAGCGTACGCACTGGAGCGCCACCGCCCGATGCGCTGAATTACCCGAGGGTCCAATCCCGCAGCCGCCGCGCTGGTCGCAGCCCCTATCCGAAAGGAGTGCGAAGCGTAGCGCCGATCGGGATGGCCCAAGGCACGGAGGGCCAGGCGCAACACTGCCGTGAACTGGAACTGCGACACCGGCGTGCCATCCGCATGAACGAAAAACTGACCACACACCACCGGCCTCTGCTGCCCATACGCGTGGAGAGCCCGGACCGGACAAGACAGCGAGGGAGGGATAGCACGCAGCAAGACCCAACCGCCTCTCCCCGACTGGTCCGTCTTAGCCCGCGACAGGAAAATCTGGACGCGCGCGGCCTCCAACCGGACGTGCCCCAACGCCAGCCCCCCGCCAACCCCCCGCTTCGCCGACCGAGGGACCAGCTCAGAGACACGGAAGGCGCCGAAAAAGGCCAAGGTAAAGAGCGCGTGAAAAAGCAGCGCCTCGAAACCCGAGGCGGTCACCCGCGGCAAAACCTCGCAGATCCGTAGCAGGAGCTCATGCGTCACCGGCAGGCGCCAATCCCGCGGCCCCGGCTGCGCGCGGGCCCACCCCGCGAGCAAGCGCCCGACTAAGAAGGAGACGCGCGGATTCCCCCAGCCGGCCGCCTTGGAAAAGAAGGAGAAGCCCGCCAGCGCCCCGGAGACCGCCGACCGGGCCCACCCCTCCCCCTTCGCCCACAGCACAAAGCGACTGACCGCGCTCTCAGACACCGGCCCGCCCGACCAACCCCGCGCGGTCATAAACGCACTCACCTGCGAGTAGCCCCGTCGATAAGAAATCCAGGTACTGCGAGCCACCGACGCCGCCAACAGGACCATTAGGTCGGGTCCCAATCGTCCAAAGATGCTCCGGGACCCGTGAGGGGATCTCGTCCGCCCCCGGAGCCAGCCGTCGGAACTGCGCCCACTGAAAACGTGATAGAGCATCAGCTATGGCATTCTGGGAGCCCGGCACGTGCCGAGCCCGAGCGGAGACATTCATTCGCAAGCAGGCCAGGACAAACACCCGCATCAGGGCAGCTACCCGGGGACACCGGGGCGCATGCCGATTCAGGACCTCCACGACCGCGGCGTTATCGCACCAGAAGAGGACACGCCGATCACGGAGCCTCTCCGGCCAGACCCACAGAGAAACCACGATCGGGAATAGCTCCAAGAACGTGATATTCCGCGTCAGACCGGAGCGCACCCAATCGGCAGGCCAAGGCTCCGCACACCAGGCGCCGTGACAAAATGCCCCGAAACCAGAACCGCCCGCCGCGTCGGTGTACAACTGCATATCGAGATTCGATATCTCAGGTGACTGTAGGACAGCGCACCCATTAAATCCGGCCAGGAACGCATCCCAGACCCGCAGATCCTCCCGCATCCCCAAGGAAACTCGTATCCGGTGATGCGGACGCCGCAGCCCCGCCATGGACAAGGACAGGCGCCTCGAAAAGGGGCGTCCCATAGGCAGGACACGGCAAGCGAAATTGAGGTGCCCGACCAAGGACTGCAAGACGCGAAGGGAAATCTTGGAAGCAGAGCAGACCGAGGCCACCAGCTCGCGGAGGCGCTGAACCTTCGGCGCCGGCAGGCGGACAACCATAGCGACCGTGTCGATCTCGATGCCAAGAAAGGTGAGGCAAGAAACCGGCCCCACCGTCTTGTCGGCCGCCACCGGAATGCCGAAGGTGGCCGCCGCCCGCAGGAAGGTGCTCAACAGCGCAGAACACGTCGAGGCACCCTCGGGGCCCACGAAGAGAAAATCGTCCAGATAGTGCACAACGCTGGAGAAACCCGACTGCCGCTCCACCACCCAGTGCAAGAAGGTACTGAAGGCCTCGAAGTAGGCGCAGGAGATAGCACAGCCCATGGGCATGCACATATCGAAATAGTACCGCGCTTCAAAGCAGAAGCCGAGCAGTGGGAAAGCCGACGGATGGACCGGCAACAGGCGGAAAAGCCGATTCGATGTCCACCTTGGCCAGGAGAGCCCCTGGCCCGCACTGCTGGACGAGGGCGACAGCCGCGTCAAAAGAAGAATAGCGCACCGTGCAAAGCTCACGGGGGATGCGGTCGTTGACAGATCCACCCGGAGGGCAAGACAGGTTGTGTATCAAACGAAACTTGCCCGGCTCCTTCTTGGGGACCACCCCCAACGGCGAAACCGTAAACGGGGAAAAGGGGGGCTCCGGGAAGGGGCCCGCCACACGGCCAAGCGCGCACTCCTCAGCGATCTTGCGACGTACAAAATCCCCGTGCAGCCGAGCGGAGGCGGCGTTGCGGGTCCCGCCCCGCGCGGTCGCCCCCCGCACGGGAATGTGGAAACCCCGGGTAAACCTCCTTAAGATCAGCCCAGCCGCCCCGCCCCTGCGGGAACGCCCGTACTCAAGCAACCACGGGCGCATCTCCGTGACCCGCACGGGGGTACGCGCTAGGACCGCCGCCGACTCACTTCCCCCCGAAGGGGACCCCGCAATCCCCTTTCGGCTGCACTTCGCGGCCGCGTGCGCCCCTCCGCACAAGGAGCACGCGTGCTTAAATTTGCAGTCCGGGAAGGGACAAGACGCCTTGTTAAAGCGCCAACAGACCTCCCCCCCGAGGACCCCCGCCTTTTGCTGGGGCAAGGCCACGCCAGGGGCACGAAAGGACCGACCCCCGGCGAGCGGCGGAGCCGCACCCGTCTTGCCGCCCCCGACACTGGCCCCTCCCCCCCGCCCCTTTGCAGACATCTGGGTCAACCACAGGTTGATGTCCTTGGTACCCCACTGCAAGAGGCTGTTCTCCTCCATCTGATCACGGAACTCCTCATCGTAATTCAACCAGGCCCACCCGTCGTGAGCCTGGGACGCCGCCAATATGTTGTCGGCATAGGCCAGAAGAGCCCCATACTGGTCCGGAAAGTAATGTCCCCAGACACTCGCCAGACGCAGAAAAGCACGAGTCCAGTTGAGGGTGTTGCGGGAAACCTTGCGCACCCGACCCGCCTTCTCGTCCTCCTTGCGCTTCTTACGGCTCTCCCCGGAGCGCTTGCGGCCGTCGAGCAGGCGAAAGATGTCGAGGTATCTACGCCGCTTGATCCGCCGCCGCAACTTCCGCTCCGCGGTACCGACTCCCACAGCTCGGCACAGCGTATAACCGAGGACCCGCCCCCGACCCCCCCCTCCGCCCCCGCCGAAACCGAAGTATGCGAAGTGCCCGAAGATGACGACGAGGAAGACGAGGACGAGGAAGCCCTCCGACAGCGACGCGCGCGCTTACGCTTCCCTTTTGCCCTGCCCCCCGCCTCCAGCCCCGGAACGGAGTCACTGAGCCCACCCCCTGCCCCGCAAGTATACTCACCAGTGCCCCCGGTGGCGGCGGCCGGAGCACCTCCGGTGGACGGGCCGGCGACCGGGGCAGCCAGCACCGCCGAGGAACCCGAAGAGCCCGCTGTCGCTGATCCGCCAGCAGCAGCCATGTCCGTGGCCGGAGTCGAACCCCCCGGGACCTGCGGAGAGAAAGAAGAAGAACCAGCAGCCGGGGCCCCAGGAGTGCCGAGGGCTAAAGAGGGCCCGCCCCCCCAGGCGCAGGCCGAAGTCCCTAACCCCCCAGCCTCCCAGGCCGCGGACCCCCCCGTCGGGCCCCGCCCCCCCCCAAGCCAACCACCCCAGCCGCCCCCCCAGGGGCCCAAACCCCCCCACGGGCCCACCCCGTATGCCCAAGGGCCCGCTGCACCGAAGAACCCCGGTGGGGAAGGGGAACCAAGGTCAGAGGGAGGAGGCCCCAGCCCCACCCCTATCCGGGGCGGAGATGATACCGATCTCCAACCCCCCCCGGCCCCGGGGGGCAGGGCAGGCGCCGAGCCCGGCGGCGACCACGGCCCCGAACCCCCCAGGCCGTCCTGCTCAAGCGGTGCCAATGCGGAACCCCCCCCCAGGACGCCCGCCACAGGTGGCCCAGGGCTCACGGAGGCACCCCCCTCCGCCAGCAGGGGTGACGGGGACCCCCCGCCGGACCCGCACCCCCGAGAAGCCCGCCCCCTGCCGGATCCCCGCCCCCGCCGGGACACGGCCCGGGCACTGGGTGCAGAGGCAGCGGGCGCTGCCCTGCCGCGGGCAGTGGGCAGAGGCCCGCGCCGCGCCGCTCCCCGGCCCCGCGCCCCGCCCCGCGGGGCCTTTGCCACCCCCCGTGCTGGGGGCCGTGAGACCATCTGTGCGGGCCTGATCAGCGTGGCCCGAATCGGCCGAGGCCCCCTGCCCAGGCCCGAGAACAAGAGGAGGAGCCAGCAAAGGCAGCCGCCCGTCAGCCCGTTGAAGGGAGACGGAGGCAGGTGGGGGCCCGAGGACAAGGAGCGAGCACGAGCTGCCCCGGCGAGGGGAACGCGGGCCCGCAGCCCAGGCACCGCCGTCAGAAGAGCCCCACGTGCTCCAAAGCCGGGCCGCACGCGTGCGCCCCGCCGCCAAAGCTCTCCCTTTAATGAATTAGATATATATATGTTAAGCAGTGGAGCCCGCGCGGCCGGAAGAGGAGCCCCAGCCGGTCGATGCCTGTCGGACCAACGTCCCACGCCGCCCGGGACAAAGCCCCCCGACCAGGCCGAGGACCCACCGACGGTAGGGAAGCACAAACCTTTCCAACCTTTCTTCAGCCGCGAGCAAGGAGGAAGAGGGAGATCGCCCACCGGCGATCCCTCCTTGCTCGCGATGCCCCGCCCCCCCGGCGAACGCACGCAGCCAATCACTGGGCTGCCATGCGCGCGCCGGGGCCCTAGCACGCGCCCAACTACCAACCCCACTCCACCACGCCGAGAGGTGGCTGCCTCGCACCCGGGCCCCGGGAACCCGGTTACCAGGCAGCCGCGGGACCGGGGCCCGGCGGCTAAGCCGGCATAAGTTCACTAGTGAGAAATCCAAATAATCTTATCTGAATAACTTTAGCGAGATATTCAGCCAACTTAGCTGATTAAATCAGACCACTAAATATGCTGTCCTATAATTAAATGGATAACTTAACCAGTTCCATTTAAGACAGACTTTAATGTGACCTGATTCAAATGGATAAAGTTAACCAGATTACGCAGATACTTAGCACTATCCAGTTAATTTTAGGCAGAGAATCCAAGAGTAGTCCATCTCAAAGAGTGAGATTGAAGGTCAAAGAGTGATATATTTTTTGACAGTATGTATGGGTTTAAATTTAGACAAATGTAAGTGTCATATTGTTTTACAAATGAAATAAAGGCAACATAAAATTATATTTGACATTTTTTGTTGCCTCTCAAAAGATACAGACTGGAATTCCCTCCTGATGGAGATGATGGGGGCAACAACAGTGATGGAATTTAAAAAAGCATGGGATAGACACAGAGGATCCCTATGTAGGAAGAGGATAGAATCCAAGCAAATTTAAATAACTTCTACACTTCAGAAAATAGAGGAAAGTAATCTGTGCAGAGTAGCGGATACAACCCTAAACAAAAGCATAGAGGGGGATAGCTTCCACAAAGTAGCTGATACAACTCTATTCACCTTACTGGCATACTAAATGAACCTTGCTGGTTTCCATCTACCATCATTTACTTTGTTACTATTTACTATGAGGACAATTTTCAAAGGAAGTTTCTAAGTAGTTATCTCTGTCAATTCTTAGGGCTGAAAATTTCAGTCTACTGAGTGGCTAAAATTATGCATATCGATTTCACAACACGTGTACTTCTACAGTAGGTACAGGGGAAATGGATAGGGCAGGGATGTGGCAAAGTACCCGAGGTGTGATTTTTTTTCTCTTTTGGGACCATCTGGCTTTTCTTCTTTTAATGTTGACTCTAATGAAAGCAGTGATCAGGATCAGTGAACTGGCACTGAGGGTTTGATGAGCAAGAAATAGGACTCAAGGACTGTGAAGTGAGAAAGCTTTCAAATGAGGGTAATATACTCCTGAGTGAGTCTTGGAAGCTCTGTGTTAGGCTCATGCCTCAGCACACTTGTTGTTACTCCTGGACAAAATCAATAAATTTTAACCAATTATAGTTAAAATTTAACTGGATGGCACAGAATTTTAAAAACAAACGAGTTGTGAGGTAACTTCCAAAGTACAACTCTTTTGACTATCGACCCTATTATTTTCCAATTCCACTGAGGTAAAATGAAATACAGGGATCCAAGCTCATGCAGAAAATAAATAGCAGAGTCGGGGATTAAGCACTGAGGCTTGGCAAAAAGATGGAGATAGATTCTCACAGGACTAGTGACAGAGCTGAGATTTCTGACTTGTGTTATCCGCTTACTCACACTATCAGCACTAACACAACTCCTTAACTCATTCTGTGCACATATCTATGACCTTTAGAATAGAAAAGAAATGACTTAGACTCAGAGGGTGAATTTTTTCTCTGAAACGTTTACAATATGTTTCTGTTGTATTTCAGAATGTGTGTTGTGATGCACATCCTCTGATCCTGGATTATCTCCCTTGGAAGAATTACATTAATCCTTGCATCCCTTATCTCCCATCATGTGCTCTGGATTACATGAATCACTGGATTCCTTCCATTCTGATGTTTTTCCCTATTGAATAAGTCTGCTCCCTCTATCTCTGTTATGCTTTCTTATGCTTTTAAAATAAAGAAGAAAATCAGATACTGCACACTTGCTTCCAAAGTTTTAATCTCCTTTAAATGTCAATATGATTTAATAACATAGGTTCCAATATTCAAAGGCATTTACACGGTTTACAGACCTGTAAATCGTGTAAATGCCACTAACATGATTAGTGCCGCTGAATATCCCTGGGTACCGTTGCTATATGTCCCAATACTATGCAGTCTAAAAACCCACAATGCAAAAAGACCACTTGAACTAATACAATAAATATACCCATATCTTAACTATATGTGATCACATACCATACAAATTATATGTGGGGGCTTCTATCAATGTTTAATTGTGGGGTTAAGTGATTTAGTATACTGTAATATTGTTTGTTGTAACATATGATTTTGATGTGAAGATATTTTAGTGTTATTATAAATATTTGTACCTAAACACACTAATGAGTGGATCATTTATATGGTATGTGATCACATATAGTTAAGATATGAGTATATTTATTGTATTAATTCAAGTGGTCTTTTTGCATTGTGGGTTTTAGACACATGTTAACTGTTTGCAAATTAGTGGTGATATTACCAATACTATGCAATTCTGAGGAGGCTGCTTGGGTGGTACCTGAGGATAACCAATCAGTGGCTATATTCAGCCGCTGACCGTTATTCCACAGCAGTGAAGTTAGGTGCAACAAAAGCTGTCCTAACTTTTGCAGAATATCACTGCTACCCGGATATTCAATGCCAGTGGCAGGATATGGCCCCGGCATTGAATATCTGGGTTTAGAGTTCAGCAGGGACAGCTAGGCCCTGTAATCGCGCTAGTGGGCTCTGCTGAATATTGTGCCCATTGAGACGTCCCTCCAGTTTCACAAATAAACTGAATATAGAGGGGCCAATAGTCAATGATGGCAGCCAGCACTTGTAAAGTGGCTGACCATTGCTGTTTAAACTTAGATCTGGATATTCAATGCCAGAGTCATATCCGGCCACAGGCATTGAATGGTTTGACCAGTTAGCAGTTGAGTTAACCAGGCAACAGCGATATTCAGACGTTGACTGGATGGCTAAGCCAGCTAAAGTTAGGCCAACCTTTTATGTGCCCAACCTTAGCCAGTTTATATTAATTGGCCAGTGGCTGAATATTGCTGAGAGCACCACCCCTGAAACACCCCAATGTTATATGTTTAGCATTGTGGCATGCAGCGGCATTAGGAAGGGATATTCAGTAGCACAAAATGGCTATGTGCCACTGAATCTCCTTCTCACTGCTAACCACATTAATCCTTTTGAATATGCCTTTCAGATTTTTGTTTGGTTCTTACAGAGCATGGTTCATGATAATGTATTATATATTATATTAAAATACAAGTGTTACTGGTTTCCATGCTTCTTAATGCCAATATATGTTTTTTAAAAAATACCCTGTAGAATAAATTCCAGATAGATATGTTCTTATGCCTAAAATACCACATTGAAGACAGCTGGGCCCTTTTCCAGCACACATCCAGAAAAAGACCAAAGGATACAAACCCATTGGCCCTCCCAACCCACAAAATCTACTATGATTATGGGCAAGCCTTTTTGGTGCCTAATTTTAGCCAATTTGTATTAACTGGCCATTGACTAACTATCACAGCTGACTGGTTATCACTGCAATGCCACTAAATATACTGCTCACCGCCTTTCAGAGTTTTGTTTGGTTCCTACAGAGCATATCTTGTTATGTCCAAAATACTGCATTAAAAACAGCAGGGCCCTTTCCTAGCAAACCTCCAGAACAAGATCAAAGGCCCTCCCTCTGGTCCTCCCAACCCACAACATCTACAAGGAGGGATATTCAGCAGCAGCAGCTAGCCCTTGAAAGGTTGCTAGCCAATTCCACTGAAGTTTAAAACCAGATATTCCATGCCAGGGCCACATTCGGCCACTGGCACTGAATATCTGGGTCAGCCAGATAGCGCCACAGTTATCTGGGGAGCAGCAATATTCAACTGCTACTCAGTTTCTGCAGCAAAAACTAGGCCAGAATTCATGATGCCTAACTTTCACTGCTGATACTTCTGGGAAAATATTCTGTGGACAGATGAAACCAAACTTGAGTTCGTTGGCAATGCAGACCAGCAATACATTCACAGGTGAAGAAATGAAGCTTATAAGGAAAGAAAACACTCTTCTTTCAGTTAAATATGGTGGAGGTGGGGCTGTTTTGCTGCCTCAGGAACTGGAGTTCTGGAGCATATTAAGGGAATCATGAAGTCAGAGGACTACCAATGTATTTTGGAGTGAAATGTGCTACCTAGTGTCAGAAAGCTAGGTTTGGGTCAAAGGTCATTAGGACAATGACACAAAACATACATTCAAAAGTACAAAAGAATGGTTAAAAGGACCAAATGTATTGTTTAAACTGGCCAGCAATGATTGTTGATCTCAATACAATCGGGAACCTTTGGAAAGAGTTGAAATGTGCCATTGGTGAAAGGAACCTTGGAAACATTCATGAGCTGGAACAAATCGCAGGTGAAGAGTGGGAGGAACTATCAGTAGACAGATGTATGAAACTTACAGATGGCTACAAGAAACATTTGGAGGCTGTCATCACTACCAAGGGTTGTGCAACCAAACATTAGTGAAGGGTGCCATTAATCCTGTCCAGGTCATATTTTGTTTTTCTCTCAGAAATTACTATGTCTGAGTTGCACAGATATCTTTTTTTGTTGTAAACCTTTGAACATACTATTAAAATATTATGATGACATACAGTTGGAATATTTCCAATTATTTCTCAAGATACTGTACACAACATCCCTAAAATGCAAGAGTAGCAATAATGTCGACCACAACTGTATGTGTCAGTATTTCTGGATATAGCATCAGCATTTGCCTCAATCCCTCATAATATCCTATTAGCAGGACTACAAGCAATTGGGATACAAGGCATAACACTAGAATAGTTCCGATCGTATCTAACAAACCACCAGCTACAGATGAAAACAGGATTGACCAAATCAGCTCCATTCTATCAACAGCAAGATGTCCCACAAGAATCAGCTTCGACCTTCCTATTTTTCAATATATATACAGGGTGGCCCAAAAAAGGTGAGAACATCTCATAAATTAAAAGCTTAAATAGGTTACTTATTTAGCTTTTTTAGCTATATAATGTCTTTATTTCGACAATTTCCGGACGCCATCTTTGTTTTTTTAAATTTATCAATCGTTTACATCTGTCTTTTTGAATTTTTAAATAATTTATATGCTACAAGATGTTCTCACTTTTTTTGGGCCACCCTGTGTATATATATATATATATATATATATATATATATATATATACACACATATACACACACACAAACTATATGCTCAATCATGCATTTTCACAAAGTTCATTCTCACATATAGGCAGATGATATTATGCTCTATGCACCCTTCAATACAACAAAACCTACATATGATGTAATAAAAGACTGCTTCAAGGATATTGCACACTAGCAGACCAATGGCCTACCAATAAACTATAAAACAACGGAAATTTATTTATTTATTTAGCTGTATTTATATCCCGCTTTTCACCGGGTCAAAGTGGTCAATTGGGGGATACATTTAACATGAGGGGATATGAGACACATACGCTAATACTTACAGGGAACATGGGCAATGGAGGGTTAAGTGGCTTGCCCAATACCACAAGGAGTGCTTACAGGACTAGAAATCCCAGTCCCTCTGGCCTGAGATTGCTGTCCCCAGGTGGGACTTGAACCCCCGGCCCTCCGGCCTGAAGTACCTTGTCCTAACCACTAGACCACTCCTCCCTGTATATGTTTGTGTACTCTGCACCTCCCCTCACCGGTAACAGCACCTGGGTTCTTGGGTAATGAATTCCCACATCCAGAGCAATGAGAAGAAAGCAAATATGGTTCTGGCACCTTTTGCCCTTGCCCTGAATGCAGAGACCCGTATCTGGCACAGCACCAACTGTTTGTGTACTCTGCACCTCCGCTCACCGGTAACAGCACCTGGGTTCTTGGGTAACGGATTTCCACACCCAGAGCAATGAGAAGGAAGCAAATACGGTTAATAATACAAAATACAACACACACTTGTATTATAAAAACCACCAAAGCTTTCGGAGAGAGATCAAAGCTTGCACCTTGTCTCCCTAATAACACAGACTTTGGCTAATTTATTTATAGGCCAAAATTCCATTACACAGCATACTTTTTACCTTATTATTCTACGTCAAGCATCGCATATATTCATAATGTGCATCTCTATGTCTCTATGTCATAGATCAGATCTTATTAGCATAGGTCATCATGAGGAGACATACATGTATTCCCAGACATAACTTCTTAAACAATAATTCTAACACCAGCAGTTTTGATATCTTTGATTCGAGACTGAAGAGACAGTTTCTCCCTGCACTATCTGTTTCATAACAAACTTAGTTTCTCTGTTATGTGAAAGTTCAGCCTAGTTTTCAGTAGAGTCTTTCAAGGTTGTTAGCTGAGTAATAAGCCCTGGAATGTCTGAGCTACTGAATCTGTGGTGTTAACTCTTTCTGAGGGCTTTCGGTAATATAGTGTTATTAAGTACCCTCACAGTGTACACATCCTTATACAGACAAGCCTCCTTTCAGTCCCCCTTCTGATTCTGCAAAGAATCATTTCAAAGGTAAGGAAACTCAGACATTGATATTAAAGAAGGATTGTAAATAGACTCTGGGCCAATCTGCAACATCATCCTAGGGATCAAAGAGTCCACTGACTTCTTACAGCAAGCAGACATTACACAGAGAATCAATGCTCCTAAAATGAAACCCACAAAAATCCAAACACTGATGCCAACATGCCTCGCAGAGGCTTAGACAATGAATTCCAGAAAGAAGAAATGGAATCAAAGAAATCAGAAGAAGAACTTACATAACTACTACTTGGGACAAAAGTATGATTTCTAACCTTATCTAGTAGGCCTTTCAGTACCTTTCCTTCATTATCCAGCAGAGAACAACAATGATCAAGGATTAATCCACACACTCCATCTTCCTTTGCTAGGAGGTAGTCTAAAGCCATGTGATTCTGGGCTGCATAGGCAGACACCTTGTCCACTGCACCTTGTAACACACTAATTGCCTCTGTGAGATCCAGGGCTGTAAGTTCAACAACTGCCTGTAAACACATAATCTGGGTACCATATTCTCTTGTGGGTGCTATTGCTCCAAAAGTTGAAAGCCATACAGTACCCATAAATACATCAATCTGAGAATTAGTTAAAGGACTTGTAGAGTCTACTAGTTGCTGTGCAGCTGCTATGGCCTTATCCTGGGGCAAAATCTCTCTTTTTCTTCTTAAAGAATCATTCGGGGTTGATTATAAAGTAATATTTTGGTACGGTAAAAATCGCCACGGGGTATCTAACTGGGCAACATAGCAAGTAAAGGGTGAGCCAGTCAAACCTGCATTTTTGAAAAGGGCGGGAGAGCCGTGAAAGTGGGCGGAGCGAGTTAGCAAGGTTACCATTGTGTCCCCCACAACTAAGCATTTCAGTCGCCATGGAGCAGTGGTCTAAACAACAACGTTCATTCGCTGTGAAAGCGTTTTACCAAAGTGGTAGTTATGCAGCCGCTCAGCGTCGTTTCCGGACGAATTTTCAAATTAATCGAAATAAGCCAGTGCCGTCTGTTAATTCAATCAAATTGTGGGTGACAAACTTTGAAGCAATTGGTGAAACGAGAAGCAGAAGGGGTGGCAGTGCAAGATCAGTGCGAACTCCCGCGAATATTGACCGCGTGAGAGTTGCTGTGGAAAGAAGCCCTCGGAGATCGGCGCGTCGACAGAGTGCTGCGCTTGGCATGGCAAACACGAGCGTCCGAAGAATCTTGAGGTTAGATTTACACCATCACCCGTACAAAATTCAGGTTGTTCAGGCTATGAATGAAAACGATTTTGCAGCTCGACGGCGTTTTTGTCAAACGTTGTTGGACATGTTTGATGAAAACGAGGACCTTGTTCACAACCTGTGGATGAGCGATGAGGCACATTTCCATCTCTCCGGTTTTGTGAATAAACAAAATTTCCGATATTGGAGTGATGAAAACCCTCAACAACTCCATCAAAAACCACTCCATTCAAGCAAGGTAACAGTTTGGTGCGCAATGTCCTCATTGGGAATCATAGGCCCGTATGTTTTTGAAAATGACAGGGAGCAAGCAGTTACTGTGAATGCACAACGCTATTCGGAAATGTTGCATTCGTTCTTCATTCCTCAGCTTCGTCAACATGGAATGAACAATGAAACCTTATTCCAGCAAGACGGTGCCACAAGTCATACAGCCCGTGTGAGCATGAATGTTCTCAACAATGTTTTTCCAAATCGGGTGATATCCCGAAATGGAGCAATTTCTTGGCCTCCCCGATCGCCCGACCTCACAGTGTGCGATTTTTTCTTGTGGGGGTACCTGAAGAGTAAAGTCTTTGAACAACGACCTCCAACGCTTGGGGAACTCAAGAGGAGAATCCGGTTGGAAATCGAGAGAATTCCTCAGCGTATGCTCCGTGATGTGATGGGCAGTTTCAGAAATCGCCTACAAGAATGTCTCAATCGGGAAGGACACCATCTTACTGGCGTTATTTTTAAACAGTGAATGTTGTTTCTTAAATGCTTTTTAATGTACATTAAGATAGTAACAATAAAATTTTGACATATCCATCCGTTTATTTTTTACAGTCATTTCAAAAATGCAGGTTTGACCTGACCAATCTCTAGGCAGTTCTGTATATGCAAGATTACCACACACAAAATAATCTCCTTCTAAGGCCACTAACCCATTTTCCAAATTGTCAACTTGTGGGGACAAGATATATTCTGTGTACAGTTATTCAAAGCCCACTGAGTAATACTCATCTCTTCAATTCCTACAGATAGATTACGTTCCCAGGGATGGTAATACCCTAACAAGGGGCAACTCCAGTTAGGTATGTCTAGGTCTGAACTAGAGTCATTCAAAGTGGTTGGGTATCTAGAACTATTATACTGTAACAATTCATGATCATGCACTTGGTTCCCTTGAACAGGCACTAATTGTACTACTGAAATAAAGGAACTTCTTACATGGGATTTTTTACACCAGGTAGAGGAATTATGTAGCATTTCTGTTTTACAAATGTTCCAAGGAGTGTCCCCTATCTTTTTCCGGTATTTTGAGCCGTAAAACATATTGGAAGGGACATTAGAGGCATAGGGCTAATCACTCTAGGGTCTATGGTTGTATGAGACCATTGTACAGTGGTTAGATTAAAAGCTATGTCACGAAGCTCTTCAAAGGTTTTAGGCCTAGCTCGTAGCAAAAACCCATGCTGAGAGGCTGTCACAATTGGAAGGCAAACAGCACAATCTGATAGATTAAAGTGTTTTGTGATTGAGTGTAAATGTGACTCAAAAATATTTGGGTGTTACCCATAACGTTCCCAAGATTCTGAATGCAGTACTGCTTCATTAACAATAATATGCCATAACACAACTACGACCAGATAAGGAAACATTCTTAACAAACCTCTAAATATCTAAAACTATTAATTACTCCAAAAATAAATGTTCTGAGAAAAAAATGAAAACACAACTATCCTTCTTAGTACTATGAAGATGAACACTATAACTAGAACCACCGCCAACACACAATCTCTTCACGAAGTAGAGGTTAAGTGCCAAAAGGTCATCGCTTATATATCAGTAAAGACTAACTCAAACTAATTTTATCAACCTAATCAGCAGTACAGATGCTGGAAAAGGTCTCTTACATAATTAGTTCATTCAAAAAGCAATTAATCATGATAGTCTTTTCTGCAATATCACTGTTGTCCAAGTCTGAATGAGTCTCTGCATTGCAACAACAGAAGACACCTCTCTTGATTCACAGATGCAGGAAACCACCTTCTGGATCCTGTGAAGAAGCCTTTTTACACTGTGAAAGATGTATCCAACGAGATTGTCCTTCCACTTTACAAGCTGAGTATCCCACCAGGAGCACACGAAATGGACCTAGGAACTTGGGAGCCAAAAGTGTCTTTGAATGCAAGTTCTTAATCAGGACCCAATCTCCTGGCTTCATTTCTGGATGTGATAATTCTGAAAGAGTATCTTGCTGAGGATTCACCTGCAATAAAGGAGAAACAGACAAGACTGAGTGCAATCGTGAGCAATAAGTCAAGATATCGCTGTGCAACAGTTGAGGATCTGAGATTATTGTCAATTCATGTGGAGAAGTAGCTGGACGTCCAGTAACTATTTTGTATGGTGTCAGGCCTCCTCGAGCAAGCTGGGGGGAATTACGCACTGCCATGAGGGCAAAAGGAAGGGTTTCTGTCCAATCTGTAGTCCAATCCTGTGTCAGAGTGTGTAAGTGACCTTTGAGTGTCCTATTCATCCGTTCCACTTGGCCAGAGCTTTGCGGGCGATAAGGAGTGTGCAGTTGTCTTTTAATCCCAAACCATTACTCAGTACCCTCCCAGACACTCGCAAAGAAGGCTGGACCCTGATCAGAAGAAAGAATAAAACAGGAATAAACTGAGTGAGCAGTAATTTGATGGAGACACCAGTAGTCGTACTGGTAGGGGATAAGCTTCTACCCATCCGGAGAAAAGACAAGTGATAAATAACACAGGTACACTACCAAAAAACTGCCTCCAGTTTTGCAACTGATTCCTATAGATTTTGGGGTGCTGAATCCAGGAAAAATAGCCAAAATGTTCCATCACGTCACGTTTTCTTGCAAAATTAGATTTCTTACCCATATAAGGAATGTTCACATAATTTCTTTTTAGCCGACTGCAGTTTATTTTCTTGGCCCAAAATAGAGGTTGTAATGGTTAACTAACTTGAAACACTCCCTCATGATATTTTAGAGTGTTTTGTATTCATTTTATACATTAACAGGACAATTGGGAGGCGGGGGGCTAAATCCAGTACTCGCGCTGGCGCATGTTCTTTCCTGTTCGCCTCGCCTCGTTCGCTCGCTCAAACACGGTGGTTGCGACATGAACGTTCCTGTCAAATTTCAGTTTCTTGCAAGTTCATTATTACCTTTTGTTTGCTCAGTCGTAATCCAGCTTTATTCCGAAGTGGTTCACTACAGTTGTAGTTTGCAGTGCTGTGTATTTGTGATGGCTCACAGAGCCAGAGGTTGCGTCAACTCTCCGGACAGTTTTTGTTTTATTTGTGGGGAATATACCGTGGAAAAGCGGCAAAGGAACATTTCTGCATTTATTAAAAAAGTATATTTCGCCTATTTCAGTTTGAAGTTAGGCGATCAAGACAAACCGTGGGCTCCTCACAAAGTGTGCAAGACATGTGAGGAAGATCTACGCTTATGGATGAAAGGTAAAAACCAAGCATTTCGTTTCGGAATACCTATGATGTGGCGTGAACAAAGAGACCACAGCAGTGACTGCTATTTTTGCTCTTGCATTGTGAAGGGATACAACTTAAAAAATAAGAACGTAATAAGTTACCCCAACCTTCCCTCAGCAATTAGGCCTATGCCTCATAGCAACGAAGCACCTGTGCCTGAACCACCAAAATCTTTGGATCATATTTGTGTGGACAGTTCTGATCATGATGAGACTCATCAGATGGCTTTTCCCGATGAGTCCAGTACTTCCGAGTTTGAAACTGAACCAGATCCGAAACCTGAACTTTTCTCTCAAGCTGAATTGAATGATTTAGTCCGGGATTTAGGACTCCCAAAAGATGCTGCCCAACTGCTAGGTTCTCGGCTTAAACAGAAAAATCTATTGTCACCAGGAACAACTTTTTATTGGTACCGCAACCGCGAGACACAATTTTTGAAGTATTTCAGCAAAGAGGAAGATTTGGTATTTTGCAACGATATATATGGAGTGATGGAAAAGTTTAAACTCAAGTATGATCCTGCTGAATGGCGGCTGTTCATTGATTCGTCAAAAAATTGTTCTTCATAATGGCAACACATTCGCTTCAGTTCCTATTGCTCACTCTGTTATTCTCCAAGAAAAATACGAGAATTTGGCCCTGATTCTTCAGAAGATTCGTTATGATGAGCATAAGTGGATGATTTGAGGAGACTTTAAAATTCTATCCATGCTATTAGGGCAGCAATCCGGTTTCACCAAATATCCCTGCTTCCTTTGCTTGTGGGATAGCCGGGCCTGCGACCTACACTGGGGGAAAAAAGACTGGCCAATTCGGGAGTATTTGAGACCCGGTGAGAAAAATGTTCTTCATGAGAGCTTGGTACCTCGTGATAAAATTCTATTACCACCTCTCCACATTAAGTTGGGTCTCATTAAGCAATTCATCAAGTCCCTTCCAAAAGATGGTGAGTGCTTTCGGTACCTTTGCTCAAAGTTCCCCCGACTTTCTGAAGCAAAGCTAAAGGAAGGAGTGTTTGTTGGCCCTGATATAAGGAAACTCATTTCAGATGGAGCATTCGCTGAAACGATGTCTGAGAAGGAAAAAGAAGCCTGGGATTCCTTCAAGGATGTTGTTCTCAAATTCTTGGGGAACAGGCGGGATGAGAACTATAAGGATATTGTTGCCAGGATGCTCAATGCCTTCAAAGAACAAGGCTGTAACATGAGCCTGAAAGTCCATTTCTTGCACTCCCATGTGAACTACTTTCCCGAAAACTTGGGGGCGTACAGTGAAGAACAAGGTGAAAGGTTTCACCAGGACATCAAGAACCCAGAGAGAAGGTACCAAGGAAGATGGAACACCACTATGATGGCTGATTTCTGCTGGTTGCTGCTGCGGGAAACCCCAGATGAAAAATACGCCAAGCAGCGCACCAAGAGAAGCATTCGGGGGAGAAGAAACGGGCCCACCAGGAGATTGATTGACCCAAGAATGACTTTAAAATCTAAACTGTGTTGACAAATATCGTGTTTTTACTAAACTTTGAAATAAAAATTTGCTAGTTATTACCACAGTGTTGGATCTCATTTATTAGAATTTTATTTTCACACCATCGGGTGTTTGTCTTCATGTATTGCAATGGTGCGGTTTGCGTTTTCTATTCTTACATACATACCTGTACAACATTTTTTGCACATTTCTTTGCTTTGCTTTGTGTCTAACCTCGCTCTTATATGCTCAATGTTTGTGCATATGTATGTGGCTGTTTTAAGTGCAGACAGTTTTGCTACCATCACAGTGTGTTTTGTTGACATTACTCTATTCTTATGTGATGCCTTGTTACAATTTTCTTTATTCTTATTTGAATAACTACTAAACAATTAGTATAAAGAATTCATCCAAGAAACTTTTATCTCGATCGCACTCAATCTGAAACATTCACCTCAAACTGCTAACCCAATGTAGCAAAAAATCTGTACGTGATGGAGCAAATTGGTTACCAGATTTGGATTCAGCGCACCAAAAAACGTAAAAATCAATCGAAACATTAGAGGCAGTTTAAAAAAAAATTTTTTTAGTGTACCTGTGTAACAAATACCGTTTCCCCACTCTGGCACAGGACAGGACTGTAAAAATCAAGCTGCGAAATCAAAAAGGGTCCGGAAGGTTTGGGAAGGGTGGTAGAAATCCTTATAACTGACCTTAATCTGACCCTACTCTGCCAGCCTTGAAACAGTGCAGACAAGCTGTGCCACAGAAAAAAAAACTTCAGGTGATACCAGAGAACTGAAAAGGCATGATTCATAGCCACAGCTGACAGGTGAAGCTTATGATGCAGGAACAAGGCAAGTGGAAACAATAGACTGTCAGGGCAAATGAGCAGATAATCCTTTTTCCAGTAGCCCTGTGCATCACAGGTTGCACCCCACGAAGTCCACAGAGTCTGAGTTTCAAAGGGAGTATCTTGATAGTGCTGTAAGAGAGATGAAAGGGAAAACAAAGTCGTGTTAGATGGTGTTAAATACAATAATGTTGGTGACACAGATGCTCGGAGGGCAGTTTGCCGTGCTTCTTGGTCTGCAAAATGGTTTGAAAACAATCATGAGACACATCATCCTCCACAAGATTTGTCAATGGAGCCAGAAGTGTTGAAGGGTTGCATATTGATGTAGTATATACTGTAACATGAGGCTGAGAAATCATTAATTCCAGAGTCAACAAACATGTGGAGGACAATGGCTGAGTCTTAGTCAAATGAACATAACATAAGAACATAAGATATGCCATACTGGGTCAGACCAAGGTCCATCAAGCCCAGTATCCTGTTTCCAACAGTGGCCAATCTAGGTCATACGTACCTAGCAGTTTCCCCAAAAGACACAGGTTCCGCAATGCTTGTACTGGGTCAAGCACTGATATCCTGGGTCCCTTCTTAATAATGGTTTATGGACCTTTCCTCCAGGAACTTGTCCAAACCTTTTTTAAACCCAGCTACACTAACAGCCTTTACTACATCCTCCGGTAACAAATTCCAGAGTTTGATTACACGTTGAGTGAAAAAATATATTATTTTATTAGTCTTAAATAGTTTACCCTGTAGCTTCATGGTATGTCCCCTAGTCTTTCTATATTCTGATAGCGTAAACAATCAATCTACGTTTACCCATTCCACTCCGTTCATTAATTTATAGACTTCTATCATATCTCCCCTCAGCCGTCTCTTTTCCAGGTTAAAGAGCCCTAACCTTTTTAGCCTTTCTTCATAGGAGTATCCTTCCATCCCCTTTAAAATTTTGGTGGCTCTTCTCTGAACCTTTTCTAATAACGCTATAGCCTTTTTAAGATACGGCGACCAGAATTGCACACAATATTCAAGGTGCGGTCTCACCATGGAACGGTATAGAGGCATTATAATATCTTTTGTTTTATTTTCCAATCCTTTCCTTATGATACCTAGCATTCTATTTGCTCTCTTGGCCGCTGCTGCACACTGGGCCGAGGGTTTTAACATGTTATCCACAATGATGCCTAAATCTTTTTCCTGGGTGGTGGTTCCTAATGTGGAACCTTGCATTGTGTAACCATAGTTTAGGTTATTCTTCCCTAGGTGCATAACTTTGCACTTGTCCACATTAAATTTCATCTGCCATTTTGATGCCCAGTCTTCCAATTTATCAAGATCCTCTTGCAATTTTCCACAATCCTCTTGGGTTTTAACAACTTTTAATAGTTTTGTGTCATCTGCAAATTTGATAACCTCACTCGTTATTCCACTTTCCAGGTCATTTATGAATATGTCAAAAAGCAGCGAACCCAGCACAGATCCCTGGGGTACACAACTATTCACCTTTCTCCATTGGGAAAATTGGCCATTTAGCCCATCCCTCTGCTTTCTATCTTTTAACCAGTTCCTGATCCAGAGTAGTACACTGCCTCCTATACCATGACTCTTTAGTTTTGCCAAAAGTCTCTGATGAGGGACTTTGTCAAAGGCTTTCTGAAAGTCTAGATACACTATATCAACCGACTCACCTTTGTCCACCTGTTTATCCACACTTTCAAAAAAGCATAACAGATTAATAAGACAAGATCTTCCTTGTCTAAAGCCATGTTGGCTGTCTCCCATTAGGTCATGACTATCTACATGCTGAGTAATTTTATTCTTTATGATGGTTTCTACCATTTTTTCCGGTACTGATGTCAGGCTCACCAGTCTGTAGTTTCCCGGATCACCCCTGGAACCCTTTTTAAAAATTGGTGTTACATTGGCGATCCTCCAATCTTCAGGTATTACAGATGATTTTAATGATAGTTCACAGATTACTAATAGCAGGTCTGCAATCTCATATTTCAGTTCTTTCAACACCCTTGGATGTATACCATCCGGCCCAGGTGATTTGCTACTCTTCAGTTTATCTAATAGTTGTAATACATCTTCCCGATGTATCGATATTTCCTTCAATTCTTCCGCACCTTTAAATACCACTTCAGTCATGGGTAACATCCCTACATCTTCCTCAGTAAAGACCGAAGCAAAGAATTCATTCAGTCTCTCCGCTATCGCCTTGTCGCCTCTTAGTGCCCCTTTAACTCCTCTATCATCTGATGGACCAACTGACTCTCTCACAGGTTTTTTGCTACGAATGTACTTGAAAAAATCTTTATTTCGCGTTTTTGCTTCCGCAGCAAGCTTCTTCTCAAATTCTCCCTTTGCCTGCTTTATCAATGCCATGCATTTGACCTGCCAGTGCTTGTGCTGTTTCTAGGTTTCGTCGTTTGGCTCTTTTTTCCATTTCCTGAAAGATGCTTTTTTGGCAACAACAGCCTCTCTGACCTCACCTTTAAATCATGCTGGCAGTTTTTTGGACTTCCTTCCACTTTTCTTAAAGGGTGGAATACAGCTGGTCTGGGCTTCCAAGATAGTATTTTTCAACAACACCCAAGCTTGATGTAAGTCTTTAACCTTTGCAACTGCTCCTTTTAGTTTTTTCTTAACTATTTTCCTCATTTTATCATAGTCTCCCTTTCGAAAGTTAAAAGGTAGTACTGTGGATTTCCTTACTATCCCTCCTCCACTAATTAAATCAAAGGGGATCATGCTATGATCACTATTGCCAAGTGGACCCCACACCCTTATCTCTTGCATTAGATCTGGTGTTCCAGTAAGGACTAGGTCTAATAAGGCTTCCCCTCTGGTCGGTTCATGAACCAGCTGCTCCAAGAAGCAGTCATTTATTTCATCTAGGAACTTTATCTCCCTAGAATATCCTGCCGTGACACTGACCCAGTCGATACTGGGGTAATTGATTTCTTTGAGCATTTCATCATCCATTTGTTCATTCTGGCCAGGCGGTCGATAGTACACCCCCACTGACATTGCCTTCCCCTTTTTACATGGAATTTCAATCTATAGAAATTCTACAGCAAATTTTGTTTCCTGCAAAACTTTAATCCTTTCTGACTCAATGCCCTCTCTAACATAGAGTGCAACCCCTCCACCAATTTGATCAGCTCTGTCATTACGATATAGTTTGTACCCAGGTATCACAGTGTCCTACTGGTTGTCCTCCTTCCACCATGTCTCTGATATTCCAATTATATCTAACCTCTCATTTAGTGTTATATATTCTAACTCTCCCATCTTATTTTTTAGACTTCTAGCATTTGCAAAGCTGCTCTATCTCCTTTTTAAAGGTTAATGCCAGCAGCCTGGCTCCATCCTGGTTAAGGTGAAGCCCATCCCTTCTGAAGACCCCCTCCTTTCTCCAGAATGTTCCCCAGTTCCTAACAAATCCAAACCCCTCATCTCTGCACCATTGTCTCATCCACGCATTGAGACTCCGGAGCACTGTCTGCCTTTTGGGCCCTGCACGTGGAATGGGAAGCATTTCGGAGAACGCTACCCTGGAATTTCTGGATTTCAACTTCCTACCTAAAAGCCCAAATTTAGCCTCCAAAACCTCCCTACCACATTTTCCTATGTCATTGGTACCGACATGTACCAAGACAGCAGATTTCTCCCCAGCACTATCTAAGACCTTATCTAGGTGGCACGTGAGGTCCGCTACCTTCGTACCAGGCAGGCATGTTACCAGGCGATCCTCACGTCCACCAGCCACCCAGCTATCTACATGCTTAATGATCAAATCACCAACTATAACGGCTGTCCTAACCCTTCCCTAATGGGCACATGGCCCTGGAGAAACTTCCTCGGTGTGAGAGGGCTTTACATCACCTGGAGGACAGGTCCTAGTTACAGGATCACTTCCTGCCACACCAGGATGATGCTCTCCTGTCACGTGACCTCTCCCCTCCATGGCAACAGGGATGCTGCCAGACTGGAGATGGGACTTCAGGACTATATCCTTGTAGGTCTCGTCTATGTACGTCTCTGTCTTTCTTATGTTTTCCGCTACTCTAGCCTCTAGAGAACGGACTTGTTCACTGAGAGCAAAGAGCTCCTTGCACGTAGTGCACACGTAAGACCTCTCACCAACTGGGAGAAAATCATACATGTGACACTCAATGCAAAAGACTGGAAAGCCCCCATTTCGCTGCTGGACTGCTGTCTGCATCTTAGTTTTTAGTTTTTGTTTAGATCTTTAAGTTCTTTACTTACTAAGGGTTGCTATGGATATTTATACCAATAAAACTGTACCTAATACGTTTAATATACCTTGTTTACCTGAAGCTTAATTGAACTCAGGTCCTTAGTGTATGACTGATTTGGGTAATGAGCTTTACCTGAGAGCACCTCCTGTCTTTTAAGATGTGTAAGTACCTATAAAGCTACAATTATCCCAGGGGTGGGTGGGTGTGGGGAGAGAGGGAGGGAAATAACACTTATTAAAAGAGGGCTGCTACACAGTACCCTGTCCTGTGCTGCTGAGGTAAGCTATATTATTATTTGATTTAAATTATAGCTCTTTTCTGCTGCTAGGCTCTAACTTATTATGAAATTTAAACTACAAGCTCTCTGCTGGGTTCTAAATTTAACCAGAAAGCTCTCTTCTTTGTTTTAAATTTAAACTAAAAGTACTTTGCTGATGCTAGGCCCTGAGTGACTATTAAATTAAAACTACAAGCTCTCTGCTGGGTATGAAATGTAACCAGAAAGCTTTCTTCTGTGTTTTAAATTTAAACTTAAACTGCTGCTACTAGGCCCTGACTGATTTAAAAAAAAATAGTGGGTTCACAGATTAAATAGCTTTAATAGAAAGAATTCCTTTCAGAAAATTCCCAGAAGTATATACTCACAATTGCAGATCTCTCTCCAGAATTAACAGTCCCCTTTTCTAGTCTTTTAAGACTAGCAACCTGGAAACTGAATGTGACACATACACTTCAAGAGGGTGCTGTAAAACTAGGAAATCAGTCATTTCAATTGCAAAAGCCACTGCTACCAAACTGCGCAGACATGGTGGGAGTCCCAAAGTCACTGAATCAAATTGCTTTGAGAAATAGCCTACTGGCTTGCGACCAGTCAGGAAAGCTTGTAAAAGCACACAGGTAGCAGAGGAATCAGAAATAGCCACATACAGTTTGAATGGCAGAGAATAGTCTGGCAAAGATAAACATCGCGCATTTTCCAGGGCAGACTTTATATTCAAAAAGACTTTCCACTGTAGCAGTGTAGGTACAATGAGACCTTCAGGTCCTTCTTTTCCAATGAAAGCATAAAGCGGAGCAGTAAGGTCTGAGAAATTTGCTAACCATTGTTTATAAAAGATTAACAGACCCAGGAATCTGCGCAGTAATACTGGATTTGCTGGGAAAAACAATGAAAGAATAGGTTTCAATCTAGCAGAGATAATTGCACGACCAGATGGTGTTAGGGCAACACCCAGGAAAGTAACATTTTGAGATACAAATTACATTTTTGACAAATTGACTTTCAATCCTAAATCAGCAATATGAGACAATAAAGACAAGGAATCTGACAAACAAGTCTCATAACTTGATGAACATAAAAGCAAATCATCAACATACTGAACTAAAGAGGAATGGTCGAGCCTTACATCAAGCAGTGCAGTTCTTAGGGCCTGCACAAAATACGTAGGACTATCGGTGTACCCTTGGCACAAAGTGGTCTATTGTTTATTGTCACATTGGAAAGCAAATAAAAAATTGATTTTCTTTGCTAATTCTCACTGAAAAGTAAGCAGAACTCAAATCCACAACAGTGAACCAGGTAGTCCCTGTAAGTATCTGTGTCCATATATCATGTGGATTAGGTACCAAGGGAAAAGTTGGCAAATTATTGCTCACAGGTCTTGCACAAATCTATAAGTCTTTAGCACAAATCTTCAGCCTTTAGCACAGGAAGAATTGGAGTATTACATGGTGAAGTTGTAGAATAGATGACACCTTGTTTCTGAAGATCTTCAATCACAGGACGAATTCCATCGATGGCAGCTGCTGGTAGTGGGTACTGCTTGAGTCTGGCAAGCTGGGCTCCAGGTTCCACGGTGATCTTCATAAGCAGGAAGAATGGCACTGGCATCTGTAGGATAAGGCACTTCAGAGAGAGAATACAGCTGGAAAAACAACTTTCCACTCATCCAGGATAGAGTAGCACGGCGTGAAGCTAAAAAGTGTAGCTGGCCAATCTATTATTAAAGTCTCCAAAATTTCTTTTATTCTCGGATGCAAGCCATTTACAAAAATATTAGTGAATCCTAACGGTGTTTCTTCTGCCTCATCAGAATAGACCTTAAAAGCTAGCATACACCTAGTGTGAAAATCTGTAACCTTTTCAACCCTATCCTGCATTAGAGATGTTAGTCTTGACCAATCCTATACAAGCTTTTTTTTTTAGTGCCATTGAGTCAGTGTTGACTCATAGCGATGCAGCTACCTCTAGGTTTTCTTGGCAATGTATCACTGGAAGTAGATTGCCAGCCTTTTCTTCGGAGGCAATAGAGGGTAAAGTGACTTGCCCAAAGTCACAAGGAGTGCCAGTGGGAATTGAACCCTTGATCGTCTGGGTACTAGGCAGTTGCTCTAACCACTAAGAACATAAGAACATAAGATATGCCATACTGGGTCAGACCAAGGTCCATCAAGCCCGGTATCCTGTTTCCAACAGTGGCCAATCTAGGTCATATGTACCTAGCAGTTTCCCCAAAAGACACAGGTTCCACAATGCTTGTATTGGGTCAAGCATTGATATCTTGGGTCCCTTCTTAATAATGGTTTATGGACCTTTCCTCTAGAAACTTGTCCAAACCTTTTTTAAACCCAACTACACTAACAGCCTTTACTACATCCTCCGGTAACAAATTTCAGAGTTTGATTACACATTGAGTGAAAAAATATTTTCTTTTATTAGTCTTAAATAGTTTACCCTGTAGTTTCATTGCATGTCCCCTAGTCTTTCTATATTCTGATAACGTAAACAATTGATCTACGTTTACCCGTAGATATGATAGGGACCTTAAGAGGGGAGATATGATAGAAGACTAATTTATAGTCTTCTATCATATCTCCCCTCAGCCGTCTCTTTTCCAGGTTAAAAGAGCCCTAACGTTTTTAGCCTTTCTTCATAGGGGTATCCTTCCATCCCCTTTACCATTTTGGTGGCTCTTCTCTGAACCTTTTCTAATAACGCTATATTCTTTTTAAGATACGGCAACCAGAATTGCACACAATATTCAAGGTGCAGTCTCACCATGGAACGATATAAAGGCATTATAATATCCTTTGTTTTATTTTCCATTCCTTTCCTTATGATACCTAGCATTCTATTTGTTCTCTTGGCCACTGCTGCACACTGGGCCAAGGGTTTTAACATGTTGTCCACAATGACGCCTAAATCTTTTTTCTGGGTGGTAGTAGTAGTAGTAGTAGATCAAGTATTTCAATTCACAGGAGTCTAGTGGCTCAAGGGGAGCTTTCATCAGGTGGGTTAAAACAATGCCGAGAGCCAAAGACATTGTGGGTAACTTGATGGGAGGCTTCAATAGAAGCAAACTCTACATAAAACAAACAACTGATAGTTGTACAGACAAGGGTTTTCCTTCTATAGGATGGTGATATATGCCAATGGTACTGAAGTAAACCTTAACAGAGTTGGTTTTCAAACTTGATTCTGACAAGTATTCAAACAGTTTTTGTATGGGGTATGAAAAGGATCTATGGCCTTATTGTCACACCATACAGTAAGTCTTCTCCATTTAAAACTGTAAGACTATCAAATGGCGTTTCCCTAGAAGCACCAGGACCTGACATACCATATCAAGCAGGTCCAGAGCAGTTACGGCTGCCCCCTCAACATCATGGCTGTGAGGGTTAGGGACCTAATGTTGAGATTCAACAAAGCCCTCTGTGTCTGTGTCATTAATGCTGGAGAATTCCTCCAGTTTGTTTGGCGTCTCTATGGATATATCCTGAAGGAGAGGAAATCAAACTTTCTTTGGCTAAAGAGAGCCTAGATAATCATAGTTCCCCAGGCTTGACATTGTTAGGAAAGTCTTGCTAAGAATAGAAGCGGAGGATATACATACTGAAGACCCTCCTCTCATTCTATGAGGATGGCATTCAAGGCTAGTGAGTCCCTAGTCTGGAGCAGAACCAAAGATCTTTCATGCTCTGAGGAGATGCAAAAATATCTATCCCAGATGCCCCCACTCACAAAAGCATAGTTACTCACCTGTAACAGGTGTTTTTCCCTTGGGGAAACTGCTAGGTACATATGACCTAGATTGGCCACTGTTGGAAACAGAATACTGGGCTTGATGGACCTTGGTCTGACCCAGTATGGCATATCTTATGTTCTTATGACAGCAGGAATCAGTCCTCACATAGGCTACTCCTCCACTCACACTAGGCTACTCTTCCACTCCTTACAAGCTTACATACTACTTTAATGGATTCTAACAAATTTTCTCTACTCAAAACAAAATTATCTCTTTGAGGCTTCTCTTGAAAATTTATCACAGGGTCTGTGAGTGGCCATTGCCAGTGAAAATCAGCTGGATTAAAAACACAACTCTAAGCAAATTATCTAGATCTGCCCAAGTGGGATAATAACTGTTAATTATTTGAGACCATAAGAACACAAATCTATCCCGGTAATTAGGAAACGTTTTAGCCAAATCAAACACTTCCTTAGGGCTCCAATTTGCAGGCATAGTCATAGAACCTGTCAAGCCCACTGGGTACAAATGGAAAGGATAAGTAGGCACAATTTCACTTCCCTCAGCTGTTTCAGATTTAACTGTGCTAGAACGTGAGTTATTTTGCTGGTGCATAGCTTCCTGACTAGAACCTAGAGCATGACATAATCTGCCATGCTCCTCTGTATAAGTTTCATAATGTCTGTCCAAATCTCTCTCAATTCTGTCAATAAGTTCATCAGTAACTCTTAATTAGAACATAAGAACATAAGATATGCCATACTGGGTCAGACCAAGGTCCATCAAGCCCAGTATCCTGTTTCCAACAGTGGCCAATCTAGGTCATATGTACCTAGCAGTTTCCCCAAGGGACACAGGTTCCACAATGCTTGTATTGGTTCAAGCATTGATATCCTGGGTCCCTTCTTAATAATGGCTTATGGACCTTTCCTCCAGGAACTTGTCCAAACCTTTTTTAAACCCAGCTACACTAACAGCCTTTACTACATCCTCCGGTAACAAATTCCAGAGTTTGATTACACGTTGAGTGAAAAAATATTTTCTCTTATTAGTTTTAAATAGTTTACCCTGTAGCTTCATTGCATGTCCCCTAGTCTTTCTATATTCTGATAAGGTAAACAATCGATCTACGTTTACCCGTTCCACTCCGCTCATTAATTTATAGACTTCTATCATATCTCCCCTCAGCCGTCTCTTTTCCAGGTTAAAGAGCCCTAACCTTTTTAGCCTTTCTTCATAGGAGTATCTTTCCATCCCCTTTACCATTTTGGTGGCTCTTCTCGGAACCTTTTCTAATAACTCTATATCCTTTTTAAGATACGGCAACGGTAACATTATGACCTATTGCCACTCTTAAGGTCCCTATTACATGTACAACACTTTCTGTTTCTCCATCCACACGTGCTCTCAATTCTTTGAGCTGGGAGATATTACAAATATCTAAATTACTCAATTCCTCTCCCCCTAACTTCTATTTCTTTTTAAGTATTTCTTCACTTAGTTCCGCTGCAGGAGTGACCCGGACTCTGAAGGGATAATTGGAATAAAGGGATAGAAACATAGAAACATGATGACAGAAAAAAGACCACATGGCCTATCTAGTCTGTCCTTCCATAACAACAACTACAACAGTCCACTTTTTACCTTTAGAGATCCTCTGTGGTGGTCCCATGCTTTTTTGAATTCAGTTACTATCCTCATCTCTACCACCTCCACTGGGAGACTATTCCATGGATCCACTACTCTTTCTGTAAAGAAATATTTCCGCATATCACTCCTGAATCTATCTCCCTTCACCCTCATCCCATGTCCCCTCGTAGCAGAACTTGCTTTCAATTGAAAGAGGCTCTCTCCCTGAACATTTATGCCACGGAGGTATTTAAACATCTCAATCATATCACCTCTATCCCGCCTTTCCTCTAAGTTGTACATATTAAGATCCTTAAGTCTGTCCTCATATGCTTTATAATGAAGCCCATTAATCATTTTAGTAGCAACCCTCTGCACCGACTCCATCCTGTTCACATCCTTTTGAAGGTGCGGTCTCCAGAATTGCACACTATACTCCAAATGAGGTCGCACCAAAGACTTATACAGAGGCATTATCACCTCCTTTTTTCTGCTAGCCATTCCTCTCCGTATGCACCCAAGCATCCTTCTAGCTTTTGCTGTCGCCTTTTCTACCTGTTTAGCCACTTTAAGATCATTGTTAACTGCTTCAACGCAATTACAGATTGGCTAACCACCCAAAACCTCCACATTAACTTCAAGAAAACGGAGGTACTTTTCATGTCAAGGAACAAAAACTTCTCTCCCCCCTCCAGCCTAAGAGTAAGAGATGCGGAGCTTCCAAGCCGTAATACCATACGCTACCTCGGCATTACTCTTGACCAGCACCTGGATTTCAAGGAGCATATAAAAATCATCACCAGATCCATCTACAACAAAATCAGAACACTGAGACTTCTCAAACCTATGCTACCTGCTGACGACTTCCGAACCATCTTCCAGGCCCTCATACTACCACATCTAGATTATGCAAACCTAATCTTGTATGGCCTACCAAAGAACACCCTCAACCCTCTCCAACAAGCCATGAATGCCGCTGCACGTGTCCTCTGTGATCTAGCCAGATCAGATTACATCACACCAATACTCAAGGATCTCCATTGGTTACCAATATACTCCAGGCTAACATATAAGATTCTGCTAATAACATTCAAGATTATCAACAACATCGCCCCCAAGTCTCTCAATGAACTTATCACACCTACTCCTAAAACTAGAATCAGAAGGACAACAACAGACAACACTCTGACGATTCCCAAAGACTCCATAAAATGCTCCCAAACAACCAGGAGAAGAACCTTTGCCTACTATGCAGCAAAATGTTGGAACGACCTTCCCCCAGAAATCAGAGCGATCCGGGATCTTCTACAATTCCGGAAAGCAATAAAACACCACCTCTTTCTGCTCCACTTTGCCCAAGTTGCTACCCCGACTCTAAGAAACCAATCCCTTTCCCCTACTAAAGACTCCCACACAACATAACGCCCAAATCCCACTCACTCACTTGTCAGTCCTAAAGCAACCTACGTACTTTCAGATCAAGTAACAACGATTATGCCATATCTTTATGTATATAGTTCCTTGTACTCCTCAACCATTCTGTTACATGTCAATATGTAAATAGTTTCCCATGTTCTCCAAGTTTTATTCCTTGTTATAATGTAATTTCAATCAGTCTTCTCTGATCCGAAAACTCTTTGTTAAATGTAAACCGCACTGATAACAAATAGTGCGGTATATAAGAATTGTTAAATAAATAAATAAAAAAAATAAAATCAGACACAACCACGCCTAGGTCCCGCTCTTCTTTAGTGGACAAAAGTACTTCACCTCCTATACTGTATTGCACCCTTGGATTGCTGCAGCCCAAATGCATGACCTTACATTTTTTAACATTAAATCCCAGCTGCCAAATCCTAGACCATTCTTCAAGCTTAGCTAGATCCCTCCTCATGTTATCTACCCCTTCCTGGGTGTCTACTCTATTGCAGATTTTGGTATCATCTGCAAAGAGGCAAACCTTACCCGACAGCCCTTCCGCTATATTACTAACAAAGATGTTAAAAAGAATCGGACCAAGGACAGATCCCTGGGGCACACCACTGGTAACATCCTTCTCCTCAGAGTGAGCTCCATTTACTTGTACTCTTTGTCGCCTCCCACCCAACCAATTTCTAACCCAAGCAGTAACTTTAGGGTCCATCCCTAGGGTGCTCAGTTTGTTTATAAGTCGCCTGTGAGGAACAGTGTCAAAGGCTTTACTGAAATCTAAATACACCACATCTAGAGCTCTCCCTCGGTCCAACTCCCTGGTCACCCAGCCAAAGAAATCAATCAGATTTGTCTGACAAGACCTGCCTCTAGTGAATCCATGCTGCCTCGGATCCTGTAATCCGCTGGACTCCAGAAACCTCACTATTTTCTCTTTCAGCAGCGTTTCCAATAATTTACTCACCACCGAAGTTAAACTAACCGGCCTGTAGTTTTCAACCACATCCTTACTTCTGCTTTTGTGTAAAGGCACCACATGAGCCTCTCTCCAGTCCTTTGGCACCACTCCCGACTCCAACGAGGCATTGAAAAGGTCAGTTAGTGGAGTTGCTAGAACGTCCCCAAGTTCCCTCAGTATTCTAGGGTGTATCCCATCCGGTCCCATCACTTTGTCTACTTTAAGTTGAGCTAGTTTCTCACAAACACAGTCTTCTGAAAATTGTTCAAGATGTCCCTCGCTTCTGTTCTTATTTGTGGGTGTTTTCTGAGGTCCTGCTCCTGGTTCTTCATCTGTGAACAAAGAACAAAAATATTTGTTAAGCAATTCCGCCTTATCCTTATCAGCTTCTACATATTCCCCCCCTGCACCCTTGAGTCTGACAATACCACTTTTGCCCTTCCTCTTCTCACTAAAATATCTGAAAAATGTCTTATCCCACCATTTTATTGCATTGGCTATTTCCTCCTCCTTTTGAATCTCTGCCTTCTTGACTACTTTGCTAGCTTCTCTACGTTTTTCCAAATACAGATGCCTGTCTTCCTCTCTCTGTGATCTCTTGTATTTCATGAAGGCCTCCCTCTTTTTCTTCACTTTTTCAGCTACTTCCTTCGAAAACCATAGCGGTCTCCTGTTCCTTTTGCCTTTATTTACCACTTTAACAAAAAGGTTGGTTGCCCTTAAAATACCCCGTTTCAGTTTTTCCCACTGTTTTTCTACATCCCCCAGCTGTTCCCATCCCACTAACGACTCCCTGAGATATTGGCCCATCTTCACAAAGTTAGTCTTCCTAAAGTCTAACATCCTCACCTTGGAATGGATTCTAACAGCCCTAGTCCTAATACTGAACCACACCATCTGGTGATCACTGGATGCAAAATGATCTCCCACTACAACATCAGAAACACTTTCACCATTGGTAAGCACCAAGTCCAGTATGGCCCCTTCACGTGTGGGGTCTGTTACCAATTGCCTGAATAGTTCTCCCTGTAGAGAATCCAGGATCTCCTTACTTCTAGATGATACTGCAGCAGGAATGTGCCAATCAACATCTGGCATATTGAAATCTCCTATCAGTAGCACTTCCCCTTTCCTAGCAATGCTGCGTATGTCTTCAATTAACTCTCTGTCCACCTCTTCCTCTTGTGAGGGAGGTCTGTATATCACACCAATGCAAATAGATTTCTCTTTCCCTCTTTCTAGTTTAACCCACAATGCCTCCTCTCTCCCTTTTAAGCTCTGTAATTCCAAAGCTTTAATAGTAGTTTTTATATATAGTGCCACTCCTCCTCCCCTTCTTCCTACCCTGTCCTTTCTGAATAAAGTATAGCCAGGTATAGTTACATCCCAGTCATGGTTTTCTGTGAACCATGTTTCTGTAACTGCCACTAAATCCAAGTCAGCCACTCCCACCAAAGCTTCAACTTCAGGGATCTTATTTCCCATGCTATGGGCATTAATACACACTGCTTTTCATATGTTACCCCTGTTACCCATTTCCATAAAGGTATTTAATGTATCACCTACCTGGGGGCTTTCACTTACCTGGGGGCTTTCTTCACCCATCCCCAATGAATCTAGTTTAAAGCCCTCTTCAGTAGATTAGCCAGTCTACTACCGAAGATGCGTTGACCTTTCTTGGACAGATGGATGCCATCTCTGCTCTGCAACCCTTGGAACAGCATCCCATGGTCTAGGAAACCAAAACACTCTCAATGACACCATCCACGCAGCCATGCATTCATCTCCAGGATGCGAGCCTCTCTGCCTTGGCCTTTACCCTCAACAGGGAGGATTGAAGAGAACACCACCTGTGCACCTAACTGCTTCACCCTCTGTCCCAGAGCCATGAAGTCACTTTTGATACATTCCGAGGTATACCTGGCAGTATCATTTGTTCCAACATGGATTAGCAACATTGGGTAATAGTCAGTGGGCTTGATGAGTCTCGGCAAACTCTCCGTAACATCTTGGATTTTGGCACCAGGCAGACAGCATACCTCTCTGGACATCAAGTCTGGTCGGCAGATGGACGCCTCAGTACCCCTCAGAAGAGAGTCTCCAACCACCACTACTCTTCGTTTCCTTCTGGTCACTGATTCTGCAACTTTGGGGTACTTGAACTCTGGTTCTTCCCTTTCCAGGGATGCTTTCACCTCCTCCACTTCCAGGGCTGCATAATGGTTCTTCAATTCAAGGGCTGGAGAGGTTGGATTGGTGATTTTGCAGGCCCTGGTGACTTGTGTCCAACCATTGACATTCTGTTGGCACCCATCTTCTCCTGTGCTGGAGAGCTTGGTTGCTGCAAGAAGCATCTCATCAATGTACTTCTCACTGTCTTGAATGCTCCTCAGCCTCGCCACCTCCTCTCTGAGTTCCTCCACTTGTTTCCTCAGAGCTTCAGCATGCAGGCACCCTGCACATGGAACCGGTCCTTCAACTGGTATTAGGACCTCTGTCTGGACTGAGGCAGAAGCTGTAACGGGGGCAACAGCTTTAGTAATACGATTTTTCCCAGCCATTGTTCTGTTCGTGGAGCTTAGGTATCTGTTAAAGCAAAAGAGAGAGAGATCTACCAAGTACCAGCCAGTTTCGCAGCTGTCCTTTCAGAGAAAAAGCAGTTAAATCTCTTTAATTATATTCAAAATGTGCTGGTCCAATTCTCTGTGATTTGTTAAAGGGGGAGGTGCCCTATAAAGCAAGACTTCTCACTAGGGATGATCTGCTTTATATGTTTGCCTTATGATTGCATATATGTCTGCCTTATAACTGCACTCTGGCCTGTTTGAAACATACACAGCAACATATGGTTGGCACAAAACAGGTGGGCAACAGGAAAAGAGTACATGCAGCTTACTACTGTTACAAAGCCTAAAAAAAGCTATACTTTGGACAGAATTGTCCAAGGATATAAGCCTAGGTTCAAACAGGTCAAGCCAGGAATTCAACTAATGCTCTTGCCCTGAAAGTTTCAATTGGTGCCAGCAGATGGAAAAACACAGGAGGAGGCAGAGGGCTATGATTGATTGCATAGATAGGCAAGCCTTGATGAGCAGATCCAGCTGCATAAACATGGGAGGCCCTGGGAAAGAGCTTTGCAGGAAGCCTGCAAACACCTAAGAATTTATGCTGAATTTGCTGAAACTATTTAGAATTTGAAGCAGAGAGGTATATATAAGACAGTAATTTTAGAGGGTCTCGGGGCAGTTCTTTTCTCACCTTGCAGAGAGAAGGCTGCCCCGCTGTCACTCAGACAGGCACTTGCTATCTGCATCTATAACCATTTGTTTGCTGTGCCAAATAAAAAGTTTCTTTGTAGCTAAGCAATTGTTGTCTGAACTGTTTATTGGTAATTGGTAATATTTGGGGAGACTTTGTAGGTGGACCCGGCCTACTGTCACCACCAGGTGGGCAGGCTGCCGCAAAGGGTAGCAGGTCTGTCTGCCTGATAATGTTTATGATGAATAAGTAGTTCTAGACATGAGTGGTTCAGGTAAAGTTAGGGTTTTATTTCCCCTCCCGGGGTCGGATTCTCAAATGCACAACACAGGAAACTCAAGACAATAAAGCCATACTCTCTGGCATGTTATAAAGGAAATAAATGATAGCTTCTTCTTGCTTCTTAATTAAATGATAGCCATAAGAAAATAATACTCAGCACATAGTTCCTCTGTAGATAAACAGGCACTCTTGATCTTCATTGCTAGGCTCAAGCAATGTACAATTACTGGTTTAACATAAAGAGGTAATTTTGTCTGAGATAGTTAACGTACAGTCCATTGGATCATCAAATGAGCTTTCACTAGCATAATCAATGACCATGGGTTCATGCTGACTTTCAGATGGACAAACGTTTCCCTTGCTACAGAACATTTGTAAATCTCCTTGCAATGTCTCGTCACGGAGCTTATCTGACCAGCTCTCTCTAGGGCTAGAATTGCTGTTACCGTATTTATCAGAGTGTGAGAGAGGAGAGACCCACCATTCAGGATTTTCAGAACATAACTTCTTATAAGAACTTTTCCCTTTAAAGTATCTGTTTGTTCTACCTTCAGGCTTGGGCTGGGAGTAAAGGAATTGTTCTCCCTTGTCATCACAGGGCTTTACTCTGTGAATCTTTCTCTGAGGTTTAGGCATTTCAAACACTTTCTCTTCTGACATGCAAATATCTTCTACAGAATACCTCTCCCTTTCAGGGACTTGTAAATGCTCCCACGTTAGTTCTCTAGTCAAATCCTTCAGTTGGCTTTCACAGCACGGCACCCACCTTGGACTTTTCCTACATGGCTTTTGAGCATTAACCCTCCAGGTATTTCTGCTGCCAGTAAACTTGCTTAAATCTGGTTCAAAATCACTTTCAGGATCACAGCTCCCAGATACATACTGTTTCACTCTTTCAGGCTTCCATTCACTCTGTAAAGAACGTTGCCTCTGAGTTCCAAACTGCGTCACAGCAGACGGACTTTCACAGCTGTTCTCTGACTCTCTCGTCTCTGATTCCTCTGCTCCTGGCTGTTCTCTCTCTGAGTTTCCTGAGTGTTTCTTACAGTGCTGATTAGCACTTCCCCCACTCAGGTGAAAGCTATTAGGAACTAGAGATTGCTTGCTAGTTGGGTGGGGTTGTAAACCTCGTGGCTGGGTTTGTTTACGTTGCCCCTGACAACTACTGATCATATGGCTTGCCTGCCTGTCAGCTTCTGACCTAGTTCTCACAGAATCCTGTGTTTTTAAGGCAAAGGATGGATCTTCCTCATTACACTACAAATTGGCACCCGAACAGGGATCCCTAAACTGAGTTTAGACACTCCTAAATTTTTCCTAAATTGCCCAAGGATTCCTCTGACTGCATTTTTGTCAGAGAGGATACCTCTTGTTTCAAAGGAGAAACAGGAGATGAGAATACCATTCCAATAGGGGATGAAGATATTTTCTGCTGGTCCAGAAGATTAAGAAGCTGTCCCAGTGAGGGTGACGAGAACAAGGATACCGTCCTGAGTGGCGACGAAAGAAACGTATACCCTAGGAAGACTCCAGTTGTGAGAATTGTGTTTTCCTGTCTACAAACAAAGATGGAAGATTTACCCAGGTTCGATTGGTGGGTGAGTACCAAATTTACACATATGCATATGTATTTTATGTGCTTAATGTTCTGTTATGTAGAAAAATTGTTAGAGTGTCTTTGTATTTAGTTGTAACATTAGGGAAAGATTAGGGAAAGGAAGTTTGCCCTGATATTAGGTCTTTATATCTCCAGGATTGATTGGTGTATGCAAGTGGGTTTGGACGAAGCGTAAGGATTGTGCTTGTCTGTGTGAGTCCTGGATAAGTAACTTCTCACCTCTGTAAATAAAGAGGTTTGAATTTTCTATCTGTAAAAGTGAAGTTACCAGCCCCTCTGTAAATAAAGAGGGTTCTGCCCCTGTTCCCAAACAGTGAAAACACCAGGTCTACTAACTGCAGGGAAAGGGAAAGTTTGGAAAATGTTAGAAAAAAAATGTTTTGTTCCGCTCATTTGGTCCCTGGAGCTGAACTGATTAGAATTATTTGCTAAAGTTGAACAAAGAACAGAGGTGTTGTGAACCAGAGTGTGATACTCCCATGGGGAATTCCTGGGGAGCATATCTGTTTGCTTTTATTTTATTCCACAATATCTATGTGCTTATAAGACGCCCCCAGTCTCTGGCGAGGGTAAAACCGTTGACCCAGAGTCCCTGGAATGCAAGTGACAGGCGGAGTTTGTTTATTTGTCTCTCTATTCTTCCAAGCCTTTCCTGTCTTCTTTAGAACATTGAAAACAACGAAAAATCTCCCAGGGTCTGCTGTAGTAATTGATGTGCTGAGACAGCTGGTTCTTTTCCTCCTGTCTGTATGAGTTTGTATTGTAACATGGAATGGATTTTCTGAGTTAATGGATTGGGATCGGAATGTATTGTACACTAAAGTGAGAATCTTAGAAGCAGACCGCACAGATAATTGACAGTGTTTTATTCTGAACTGCCAGCTATTGTGTGCAGTGATCTGACTGGTAGAAAAACAAGAAAAATTGTTTATAGTTACAAGTACAGCCTGAAAATTTCAAATTGTTTCTTTTTCCCCTGTGAATATTTGTGTGCAGTAAATAAGTCTAATCCACATGTGTAAGTTTTATTTTTTAGGTTTGGGATCTGAGTGTATCCTGATTAAGAAAAATTTGTCTGCTGTTTTCTGTGTGTCAGGAGATTAAAATAGCTATGCCTGGGTCTGTTAGAGTATTTGTTCTGATAAACGTGTTGACAAAGGGCAGTTGTACACAATGACAAACGAATTCCTATGAATGTGTTACTTTTTGAGAAGCTTATTTTGAAATTCTATGTAATGAATCATATATATTTTGATCCTTCTTGTTTTATGTCCTGAGTCAGTCCTTTGTGAGCTGAAATGTCTCTGTTCTACAGTAAAATACTGTTTTTCTTTTTCATCGCTGGCTGCTCATGAAACAATTCTGTTTTTCTTTGACCTTCAAAGTAGAGGTTAAGAGCCCTGACAGGACAATGGAGTATCCTGAGCTAGTAGTTACCAGATTGCAACTTGAAATTGATTTAAATCCTGAGTGAATGAGAAGTTAATTGTGCTTGAATTTTTATCTCTAATATATATGTATATGTATTTGGTTTTGTCTGCATATGCTGTCAGGCAAAATTAAAGATATAAAAAGGGATTTTATTTACTGTAGCAAGCATGCTTATTGTTCATAAATTACAGAAACCCAAAAGAACTGTAACTAAGTTTCATTTTAACTTTTAGTGTTTATGACTCCTCCGTCTCTTCTTTCTGCATAGTAATTTACAACTGCTATGAAGGACAGAAGAGAGATCTACTGTTTAGTTTGCTGCCTGTCTTGAAGATAACACCATCTTTGGCTATAAATAGAACATAGTTAAAAGGGAAGTGTTTGCATTCCAGATATCCCCCAGCCTTTTCATGCAAAAGTATCAGTTTCATGAAAGGCTCAGGATAATTATTTTGCCTTGTTAAGCTCTGTACTGATGACTGATGAACAGGGCAGTGACTACACAGATCTTTCCCAGTTTTGTTTATTTCATGGAGTTCCCAAAAAAATATGAGAATGTTTGTGGAAGTTGTTTGTGAGTGGCTTATACAGATCCTTGTGAACACTGCAGTTTCAAGGTCAGTCCAATTATTTTAAGTTTTCTACAGCACTCTCACTGAGAACAGTGTATACGATAGATTCTAGTCATATGTGAGAGATATGTGGCTGTCATGTTAAAAGCCATACTTTGTCCTATTGGGACTGCCGTTATAAAATGCTACAAAATAATAGTTTTATATTGTAGGGACTTTACTCAGATTGTTTAAGACAGTTGCTATTTAGAATGAGCACATATGTCCATTTTTAAACCATACCAATTAAGTTGGTGAAAAAAGGGACACTGTTTACTCATGCTGTTATGCTTATTAAGAAGAATCCAAATTTATATTTTCTACCTATCATTTGTTTACCACAATACTAAGGGGTATGTTTACTAAAACCCCATTAGGGTGTGCGCCGCGCTAGTGTGCGGATGCCATATAAGGAGTGGGCGTTTCAGTCAGAAAAAAGCAAAACCGGGATTAATCATGCGCTAATGTGCGCTGTGCTCATGTGCGCTGTGCTCATGTGCGCAGCGCACATTAGCGCATGAGAAACTTGCGCGGGAAGCATAAGTGGCGCGCTGATGTGCAAGCACAGGAACAGAGCCACAGTACAATGGTGAAGACACTGACCGATGGTGCAGGGATCATGGGTTCAATCCCCCACTGTGCCGAATGAAGAAGGCTGGCTGAGACATTACCTGTTATAGGTAATAGTGCTGTAGGGGTCATGAGTTTGCTCCCCAGTATGCCTAATACATAAGGCTGGCTGAGGCATCAGCTTTGCAATGTACATATTGTTTCCTGCAGCACTTCATTTGTATTTTATTAATTGCTGCCAGCAAACACGCCCTCACGTGCCGTAACTGAAGGTGCCGCATAAGGCACCCTATAAGGCACTCCATAGGGCACATTATAAAGTGCACTGTCCGCCATGGCACCCTAAAATGTCCCCTATAGGGCACCCTATAAGTCGCTTCACAGGATAACGTATAGTGCATCTTATATGGACGGTAACCATAAGGTGCCCTATAGGGTGCCCTATAAAGCACCCTCTGAGGCACCTTATGGGTACAGTATGCAGAGAGTGTTTTTGCTGGCAGCAATAATGTACATTAAAAAGAGATAATGCTTTGGGCAGCCCTATCAAATAACCCTCTCACTTGGTTTGCAGCTTGTCGTGCTGTGAGGGCTTGCGTGCATCAGTGATGCTGAGAGCTAAACTATCGGTAGTTTAACTACTGGCAGGGTCTCCCAAGATGGACAGGTCTCAGCTGAGGTACCAGACCAAGACAAACCACCCATCTGGGCAGCAGCAGAATGGGATAGTGTTGACGGCGGAGGATCACATTTTTGTAACAACGGCAACAACACCAAACTTAAACTGCGCGGAAGAAAGGCCCGGCAATCAACTTCTGTATCTTGCCATGAAAACCCAATGGATAGTTACAACAAAACAAATTGTGCTATGGTGCTGGAAGATGAGACCCCCAGGTCGGAAGGCACTCAACTAGCTACTGGGGAAGAGCTGAAGACTTTTCAGAGTAAAGCCAGCAATTATGATGTGGTTGGATCAAAGCCCTCGGGAAGTCTGACTGCTGATGTAGCTGCGCATGAAATGAGAGTCAGAAGCTGCAAAGATGTCTTACACATTGGAACATGGAACGTATGAAGCATGAACCAAGGGAAGTTGGAGGTGATCAAGAATAAAATGGAACGTGTAGAACTTGATCTGTTGGGTGTCAGCGAACTGAAATGGACTGGTATCGGGCACTTTGCATCAGATGATCACATGGTCTACTATGCTGGAAATGAAAGACAAAGAAGAAATGGTGTTGCATTTATAATAAAGAAGAAACTTGCAAGAACTGTAATGAAATACAATGCAGTCAGCGAACGCTTAATCTCTATTCATCTACGAGGATTGCCTATCAACACAACTATAATTCAAGTATATGCCCCAAAAACAGCTGCAGAAGAGAATGAAATTGAAGAGTTCTATGAACAAGTACAAGCTAAAATTGACAGAACATGCAGACAGGATATCCTGATAGTCATGGGTCACTGGAATGCAAAAGTTGGCAACAAAGAAGAAGGCAAAGTAGTTGGAAAATATGGACTTGGCAAAAGAAATGAAGCTGGAGAAAGACTGATAGAATTCTGCAAGACCAACGATCTATTCATCTCAAACACCTTCTTCCAGCAACACAAGCGGCGACTGTACACATGGACTTCACCCAATGGATTGTATAAAAATCAAATTGACTACATCTGTGGAAGTCAACGATGGAAAAGCTCTATAACATCAACAAAGACAAAACCTGGAGCTGACTGTGGTACAGATCATCAACTACTAGTATGCAAACTCAAGCTAAAGTTGAAAAAGAGCAAACCACTCATGAATGCAGCAAAATATGACCTTGAGAATATACCACTGGAATTTAAAGACTGCCTGCAAAATCGATTTGCTGCTTTAGCTACAAATGACAGAGCTCCGGAAGAGTTATGGAATGACATCAAGAAGGTTGTGTTGGAAGAAAGCGAGAAGTCTCTACAAAAGGTGAAAAAGCAAAAACGGCCAAAATGGATGACGGAAGAAGAAACTCTGAAAATTGCCCAGAAACGCAGAGAAGCTAAAGCCAGAGGAGAAAGAAAGACAATCGCAGAACTCAACAGAGATTTCCAACGTGCAGCAAGACAGGCCAAGGAAAAGTACTACAATGACGCATGCAAGGAAATAGAAGCAGAAACTATTAGAGGAAAAACAAGATCAGCTTTCCTAAAGCTACGAGAGTTAAAGAAAAAGTTCCAGCTTCGAATTGGAATGTTACAAGATGCTCAAGGTTCTATGTTGAATGATGCTGAGAAGATCAAGAAAAGGTGGAAGGAATATACAGAGTTTTTATATGATAAAGATCAAGTGGACCAACAGCCGTTTCAACCTGTACCTTATGATCGGGAACCATTGGTGATGAAAGAAGAAGTTGAAGCAGCATTGAAAGCCTTATCAAAGAACAAAGCACCAGGCATTGATGGCATTCCTATAGAAGTATTGCAGCAATCTGATGCAGCTGTTACCATACTTACAAGGCTCTGCCAAGAAATATGGAAGACAGCATCATGGCCAACTGACTGCACCTTCCAGGGCAGAAATAGGCCATGCTGCAGGTCCCCAGCAGTGCTAATGTGTGAGATAGGTAGTTTCTGCAGAAACACCTTGGATATATCTGTCTGTCTCAGTCAGGTGCAGCCCCCATGGACCCCTAGGAGAATTATGTACCACCACCCTCCACCTCCAGGGCTGAGGGTGGTAAACATGGTCTCCCATCAACAGATGCACATTCTACCTCACTACAATGGTGGCAGTAGAGGGGACCATCAACCCCGGTCCTGCTGGGGAACAGACACCCTACAGGGCAGTCAATGCAGTTCTGTACATATCCATAACGCAATAGCAGACAGACCTGGATATGCTAAGCTGCACCCCACCACTATCTGATATTCTCCTGCAGCAAGCCTTCAGCCGCTGCACCCTGCAAGGCGCTCCATCAAGACACATACCAGCTGCAAACAGTCTGCTAGCTATTCCATAGTGCATGTTCCTGGTGGAAATGCATGCACCCAGAACTGGGATGTCAGCATACACAACAAGCAGATAAGTCAGTGACTGGGCTCCAAAAGGAAACCCATAAATATCACATGAAAGAAATACTATATAGCACTATGGGGGTGCCTAGCCATGCTGTGGTCACTGCACAGTCAGAACATAAGAACATAAGATATGCCATACTGGGTCAGACCAAGGTCCATCAAGCCCAGTATTCTGTTTCCAACAGTGGCCAATCTAGGTCATATGTACCTAGCAGTTTCCCCAAGAGACACAAGTTCCACAATGCTTGTACTGGGTCAAGTATTGATATCTTCGGTCACTTCTTAATAATGGTTTATGGACCTTTCATCCAGGAACTTATCCAAACCTTTTTTAAACCCAGCTACACTACCAGCCTTTACTACATCCTCCGGTAACAAATTCCAGAGTTTGATTACACGTTGAGTGAAAAAATATTTTCTTTTATTAGTCTTAAATAGTTTACCCTGTAGCTTCATTGCATGTCCCCTAGTCTTTCTATATTCTGATAAGGTAAACAATCGATCTACGTTTACCCGTTCCACTCCGTTCATTAATTTATAGACTTCTATCATATCTCCCCTCAGCCGTCTCTTTTCCAGGTTAAAGAGCCCTAACCTTTTTAGCCTTTCTTCATAGGAGTATCCTTCCATCCCCTTTACCATTTTGGTGGCTCTTCTCTGTACCTTTTCTAAAATCGCTATATCCTTTTTAAGATACGGCGACCAGAATTGCACACAATATTCAAGGTGCGGTCTCACCATGGAACGATATAGAGGCATTATAATATCTTTTGTTTTATTTTCCATTCCTTTCCTTATCATACCTAGCATTCTATTTGCTCTCTTGGCCGCCGCTGCACACTGGGCCGAGGGTTTTAACATGGTATCCACAATGACTCCTAAATCTTTTTCCTGGGTGGTGGTTCCTAATGTGGAACCTTGCATCGTGTAACCATAGTTTGGGTTGTTCTTCCCTAGGAGCATAACCTTGCACTTGTCCACATTAAATTTCATCTGCCATTTAGATGCCCAGTCTTCCAATTTATCAAGATCCTCTTGCAATTTTTCACAATCCTCTTGGGTTTTAACAACTTTAAATAGTTTTGTGTCATCTGCAAATTTGATAACCTCACTCGTTATTCCACTTTCCAGGTCATTTATGAATATGTCAAAAAGCAGCGGACCCAGCACAGATCCCTGGGGTACACCACTATTCACCTTTCTCCATTGGGAAAATTGGCCATTTAGCCCTACCCTCTGCTTTCTATCTATTAACCAGTTCCTGATCCACAATAGTACATTGCCTCCTAACCCATGACTCTAGTTTTGCCAAAAGTCTCTGATGAGGGACCTTGTCAAAGGCTTTCTGAAAGTCGAGATACACAATATCAACCGACTCACCTTTGTCCACCTGATTATTCACTCCTTCAAAAAAACATAACAGACTAGTAAGACAAGATCTTCCTTGTCTAAAGCCATGTTGGCTGTCTCCCATTAGGTTGTGACTATCTACATGCTGAGTAATTTTATTCTTTATGATGGTTTCTACCATTTTTCCCAGTACTGACGCCAGGCTCACCGGTCTGTAGTTTCCCGGATCACTCCTGGAACCCTTTTTAAAAATTGGTGTTACATTGGCGATCCTCCAATCTTCAGGTATTAGAGATGATTTTAATGATAGTTCACAGATTACTGATAGCAGGTCTGCAATCTCATATTTCAGTTCTTTCAACACCCTTGGATGTATGCCAGCCGGCCCAGGTGATTTGCTACTCTTCAGTTTATCTAATAGTTGTAAGACATCTTCCCGATGTATCGATATTTCCTCCAATTCTTCCGCACCTTTAAATACCACTTCAGTCATGGGTAACATCCCTACATCTTCCTCAGTAAAGACCGAAGCAAAGAATTCAATCAGTCTCTCCGCTATCGCCTTGTCGCCTCTTAGTGCTCCTTTAACCCCTTTATCATCTAATGGACCAACTGACTCTCTCACAAGTTTTTTGCTACGAATGTACTTGAAAAGGTCTTTATTTCGCGTTTTTGCTTCCGCAGCAAGCTTCTTCTCAAATTCTCTCTTTGCCTGCTTTATCAATGCCTTGCATTTGACTTGCCAGTGCTTGTGCTGTTTCCAGGTTTCGTTGTTTGGCTCTTTTTTCCATTTCCTGAAAGATGCTTTTTTGGCAACAACAGCCTCTCTGACCTCACCTTTAAACCATGCTGGCAGTTTTTTGGACTTCCTTCCACTTTTCTTAAAGCGTGGAATACAGCTGGTCTGGGCTTCCAAGATAGTATTTTTCAACAACACCCAAGCTTGATGTACGTCTTTAACCTTCACAACTGCTCCTTTTAGTTTTTTCTTAACTGTTTTCCTCATTTTATCATAGTCTCCCTTTCGAAAGTTAAAAGGTAGTACTGTGGATTTCCTTACTATCCCTCCTCCACTAATTAAATCAAAGGTGATCATGCTATGATCACTATTGCCAAGTGGCCCCAACACCCTTATCTCTTGCACTAGATCTGGTGTTCCACTAAGGACTAGGTCTAATATGGCTTCCCCTCTGGTCGGTTCATGAACCAGCTGCTCCAAGAAGCAGTCATTTATTTCATCTAGGAACTTTATCTCCCCAGCATGTCCTGACGTGACACTGACCCAGTCGATACCGGGGTAATTGAAATCACCCATTATTATTACTGCGCTGTAACGTTTGTTAGCTTCCTTGATTTCTTTGAGCATTTCATCATCCATTTGGTCATTCTGGCCAGGCGCTCGATAGTATACCCCCACTGCCATCGCCTTCCCCCTTTTATATGGAATTTCAATCCATATAGATTCTACAGCAGATTTTGTTTCCTGCAAAACTTTAATCCTTTCTGAGTCAATGCCCTCTCTAACATAGAGCGCAACTCCTCCACCAATTTGATCAGCTCTATCATTACGATATAGTTTGTACCCAGGTATCACAGTGTCCCACTGGTTGTCCTCCTTCCACCATGTCTCTGATATTCCAATCATATCTAACCTTTCATTTAGTGCTATATATTCTAACTCTCCCATCTTATTCTTTAGACTTCTAGCATTTGCATGCAAGCATTTTAGAGAATGTATTTTATTCATGTTTATTTGGCTATTGTTAGACATGGGTAATTTGGGATCTTTAAGCTCTGTCTGCTCCATACTTGAGGGCATTTGGGCTACTTTACTCTTTTGTGGAACCTCTCTGCTTTTGGTAGTATCCTTCAAGGATACATTCTTCCAAACCATCCGCTCTTGGGCGACTGTCGGCTTTCCCCTAATATCTAGTTTAAAAGCTGCTCTATCTCCTTTTTAAAGGTTAATGCCAGCAGCCTGGTTCCATCCCGGTTAAGGTGAAGCCCATCCCTTCGGAAGAGCCCCTCCTTTCCCCAGAATGTTCCCCAGTTCCTAACAAATCCAAAACCCTCATCTCTGCACCATTGTCTCATCCACGCATTGAGACTCCGGAGCTCTGCCTGCCTTTTGGGTCCTGCACGTGGAACAGGAAGCATTTCGGAGAATGGTGGTGAGAGTGATCTCCCAGCAGGACATGCTGAGGCCACCCTGTCTGTGTAGGTGGTGGCCGGGCACTAAAATATCCCAGCCAGTGCCCTATGCCCTGTGCAGATGCATCCTGGCCAGGCCACCCTGTCCGGGCTATACCCATGGTAACCTTGCTCCTCATTATGCACATTGGCAGGCCAATACTGGCAACAGTGCTGGCAGTGTGGGCTGTGGAGGGTGTTTGCAGCCACCACACACTGGATAGACAGACAGACACCCCCACACCTATGCCAGCATTGTGCTACTATAGAGGAGTTTAGCAGCCCTGGCCACCACACCAGTCCTGGGCACAGTACAGGCATGGATATGGTACGCAATACTGTTGGGGGTCACTCCCCAGGGTGGTAAACACTGTCAGAGACCAGACCTGAAGCACACACCACAGACATCAGAAAGATTGTTATGATGGAGCTCAATGAGCAAACTGTGCTTAACGTAGGAATTGCTATCTGCCAGTAATCATAGGAAACGTTTGATAGCTGTGTACCATATACCCAGGTGTAGGGTGGCATTGCTAAGGTATGCAAGTGCTAGTATTGGGAGATGCACGCATGGCCCAATGTCCTGCCTCTCCAGGAGGCATTGGCTAATGAGGCCTGTGGGTGTGGGTGTGTCTGCCCCTGTTGGCTGCTGCTTTACGGCAGAGGTTCCCAACTCCATTCCTGGTGTGCCAAACACTGTTCGGGTTTTCATGCTGTCCCTCATGAATATGCATGAGATACATCTGCATACCATGGGGGTGGTGCATTTATATGCAGCACAGGCATCTTTATTAGAGGCATCAGGGAACCTGAATGGTGTTTGGCCCTCCAGGACTGCATTTGGGAGACTCTGCTCTAGGTAATGTGCCTGTTTATGGTGTCTGTGCTCTGTAGGGTAAAATATAGGCGTATTAACCATGCGTATGTTCTCTGCAATAAAGGTTTGTCCTTACTATCACGGTTTAGTTGTGGGAAAAATATGTGAACTGGATTGTCAGTAGCCCCAGCTGGGCTTTGAACCTGTGACCTTCTGTTCTTGCACACACTGTCTGTGTGCACTGCACCACCGTGTTGCCACAGATATGCTGCATTCCCTGGGGAGTCCATGACTGTACATCCGACAGGGCCTGTTTGTTGCAGTGCATGGCACCCACCTGGACAGGGCTAGGCCATGGTCTGCTGTGGCCACCAGCTGCTGCCACCTCCACCACCAGTACCGCTCCATCCTTAGATTGGAGACAGCATAAACCCTGAAGGTTTTGTGGCCCTCCAGGACTGCATTTGGGGGAATCTGCTCTAGGTAATGTGCATGTTTCTGGTGTCTGTGCTCTGTAGGGTAAAATAGAGGTGTTTGAGCCATGCTTATGTTCTCTGCAATAAAGGTTCGTCTTTACTATCAATAGTTAGTTGTGGGTAAAATATGGGGACTGGATTGGCAGGAGCCCCAGCTGGGGCTTGAACCTGTGACCTTCTGTATCCAAACACGCTGGTTGTGTGCACTGCACCACCGTGTTGCCACAGAGACAGTGCATTCCCTGATGCCTGTCTGTGTGCATTCCCAGGACCTGTCTGTTGCAGTGCATTACACCCACCTACACAGGGCTAGGCCATGGTCTGCTCTGGGCAGCTGCCACTGCCCCCCTCCACCTCCAGTACCCCTGTGCCACCCTGCTGACATGCCCTTCTGCTGGTGGTGCTGGTGGTACGCAGTCTCAGGCCATCCTGTGTGCGGGTAGGTGGCTTCCTATGGTGCGGGTTCTGGGGTAGAGGTGCCTGCAAATTTGTCCACACGTCCCCCAATCACCGCCTGCCAATGTTCTGTGCCCCTGGGGGTACCTGCTGGGTACTATCCCCTGTGACACTGTGATAAACACTCTCGTGCCCATGTTGGGCCCTCATCAGTTGCTGTCTGGCTGCTGTTCAGTTTCAGCATTCCTAGGTGCCATCTAGGCATCTGCCTAGTCCGCACTGTGCCCCAGCTGCACCACAGCATGTGCCGCCTGCAGCCCTCTGTATCCCCTTTCTCAGCATCTGTCCAATTGCCCATTCCGACCTGCCTGCCCTGCTGTTGTGGAAATGTGCATGCCATAGGTAACCTGTCCAATGGAGAGGGAAACCTTGATCAGTGCTATTTCACTGTGGGATCATTCACCTTGTATGGGGACGGAGCGTAGACCCTTCTAAAATTCATATTTATTTTTTGCGGCTTTCTTGGGAGTGTTTTTTGATGTTTCCCATTACTATCACTATTGCCCAGCTTGATTATAATTTTTTTAGATTTTGTTGGGGTCATTTTAAATGTTTATTTTCACTTTTGTACCGTGCACATGTATCACACTTATCACTGTTTTGTAGGTTTCCCTGGTTTTGCTGTACATTGCTGACAGAAATGGTTTCTCTTCCCCTTAAATCGGCTCTACCGCGAGGTTTTCACTCGCGGTATTTTTTGGCTTGAATTTCAGCCACGCTCGTGTGCGGGGAGCCTCTCCCCTCCTACTCTCCACCCATTGACCCCTTCTCTCCGCCCCTGGGGAGCCTTCCTCCGCCCTCTGGGAGCCTTTCCACGCCTCTATCGCACATCAGCGCGCCGCGCACATGAGCGGGCACTTTAGTGCGGCGCGCACGTGTGCAGGGCACAAATACACATCATTAGCGTGCGCTAAGGTACCTTAGCACATGCTAATGTGCGCCGCGCACATGAGCGCGGTTTAGTAAACATACCCCTAAGTTTTTAACAATTGCTTGATGTTCTTAGCAACCTTGCCAAAAAAAAGGATACATTAGTATGGTATAAAACATGAAAAGGACCTATGTATGTAGTTGGTAGAATGATGCCAATGATGAAGACATGTTATGACGGGTGAAATTGGATATTAAGGGGAGGGACTCTGATGGAGATTAAACTGATGAAGGTAATTTACAGTGACATATCTGCCTAATGAATCTGTAAACAAATTTTATTCAACTATGCTGTCTCCAGAATCTTCAGTTCAGGAAGTCATCTAAGCCCCAACACATACTCAACAATTGGAAATAGACACTTGGAGACAGGCTAGGTGCATTTTGCACCCTGATATGCTGTGGAACACCCACACTGATCATGTGGTACTTCCAGATGCTTTTTGCCTCATTTTGCCTTTGTATGTCCTGGCCAGGCATGCATGGGTAAAAGAGGGATGATTTGATGACAAATTTTCACAAAAAAAATTGGTGTAATTCTAAAACTTGCTAAACTTGCAGAATACATGTGTGCAACTTGTCTGATCTGTAAACATGTAAAGATCAGTCAAAGGCATAGTGGAGTATTTCCTACCAGCAAATGAATTTCCAGTGATGGAGAGACAAGACGTTTATCAAACTGAGAGACACAGTTGACACCATATGAGATAGTTATGATCTTAAGTAAATGTGGATGAAATTAAGTGTGTCACATTGCATTGTCTCATTGTAAAATCTAATCTAGAATATTTAGTCTTTTCATTTAATATTGGTTGCTGCTCTTCTGAATGGGACCTGGAGCCATGTCACCAATTGCAATCCAGAGACTCCAACAGAGGAAATTGGCCATAATCCAGATGGAACAGACCATCCCAAGACCTCTGAACTAAACCAAACTTAAACTTTAGAGACAGGTGAAGCGCACTGCGCAGTCCTGAAAAACTGCTGAGAAGCAGGCCCAAATTATCTGAAAATAAGGACTATTAGACTGATTGGGACTTTTGGGAAAATCTACAAGCCATTTGGGCTTCAGCAATTGCAATACCCACACCAGCTCAAGTTTTGCTGTAAATGTTGCCTGCTGGTTTTCCGGACTCGGAGGAGGCCTAACAGCTTTCTTTATAACTCTTTTAAGTATTGCTGTTTTTGGTATTCTTGCCTGCTGTATTTTTTCTATTTTATTCGGATGCTGTAAGAAAATGATAATGCAAAGCACCAATACCATGTATGTTGTTTCTCGAGAACAGTACCAGAAGCTGCCCTTTACTGACCCCTCTCTGTCTCAAATGGTTGTTATCCATGCCCCTTAGTGGGATTACTTTCACTTCCCTCCACACAGAAGAAAAAAAAAGAAAAGAAAAAGTGGGGAATGAAGGGATAATTGGAATAAAGGGATGATCTGCTTTATATGTTTGCCTTATGATTGCATATATGCTTGTCCAATCGGGACAGCAACTCTTCATTTAAAGCTTCGTGCCATCGGGCGCAGGTCCTCTTCAGCCCCCGCCACCACCAGCAGCTCTCCCCTTCCCGGGGATCGAGCCACCGATAGCGGGAGGGGCCTCACAGCCACAATCTGTCCAATCGGGACAGCAACTCTTCATTTAAAGCTTCGCGCCATCGGGCGTGCCCGCGCCTGGCAGGCCCGTGCCTGAGGGCCTCGCCAGAGGGCCCTTTGGCGTGGCCCTTAGGAGTGGACCTACGAAAACAAATCTGCAGCCTCACGTTGAAGTGCCCCTCTGCCACAGCTCGCCGAGACCACACGCCGAATCAGCAGCACGCAAAAGACACGCGCCCACTCAAAAGAGCCTCTACAGTCCAAGATCGTCGGCTGAACTCCCACAGCAAGTATACTCTTCTCAGACGTAATTCAACAAAACTCTTCCTAAACAGCCTAATTATCTGGTTTATACTAGATATCATATATCGTGAATTTGCTTAACTTTATTCTATCATGTCCACCATTACCAGATGACACATGCTTGATAGGAAAATATTTATTAAATATTTATTACTGTTGTCAGTAACATGTACACAACTTATATACTGTCGCCAGTAGCATTTAATTTATTTACTGTTGCAGTCACTTACTGATGTTTCCGGTAACACTCAGCTATCATTGTTGCACTTCAATTTTATACTGTTGTCAGTAGCATTTAATTATTACTACTGTATTTAACCTTTACTGTAGCTAGTAGCAATCCCTTATTACTGTTGCCAGTAGCTCTCTCAATCCATTTTAATGCTGAAGCTAGCCCAACTATGCAGTAGTGAATTCAAGTCCACAGGTACATGCCACCCTCCTGTGAATTAAGATATCCTATCCAAATATCTCAGTCACATTACTGCCCAGCTATCCCATACCACTGAATTACCCCTGTTAATTGTTTACATCTCAACTGAGACCAATATTCCTCCAAGATGTATGCACTCGTACCACTGTCTATTCTCTTTCTCACCTTTGGTCTCTCTACTCATGCATTCAATACATGTGCTAACCACATCCCAATACATTACAGTAACAATAGGAGATGGTCAGAGAAAGTCCACCAAACTGCTCATAACACCGCCAACACCCCATATCAGCACCTACTATACATTCCCCTACAAAACACCAAAGAAGCTCACCCAGTCAAACATCAGCAACATCATCTACTAAAATGTGCGCTTATAAACGCGAGATCTACACGCCAAAAATGGCCAGCAATCACCGACCTTATAACATTCCACGACCTTGACATATTAATAATCACGGAGACATGGTTGTCAGATTGTGATAATGCGATCATCAATCAAATGACCCCAGCCGGCTTCTCACCATATACTTGTCACAGAGCTAAACAAAAAGGAGGTGGGGTACTCATCCTCGCAAAAGCAGAACTGAAATTCAAACTAAACGACTCATCTACCTCAACGCACCTTGACACTATTACGATATCAAACAACCAATGCACAATAAATGCACTCTACAGAGCACCAACATCATCCTCTGATGACCTACCAGCAATCATCAAGCTTACATGCAACTCAGATAATCCACGTTCATCAAACTGGTTAATAAGAGACTTCAACCTCCCCTCCTTACCTGAAGCACAAGCAAGAACCTTCCTCGAAGCTTTATATGACCTGGACTACAAGCAAATAGTACACTCCCCTACGCATGCAAAGGGTGGTATCCTTGACCTTATTTTTGCCCCTCAGGATATAGCTGACACCACACCTCAGCTGCTGACTGCTATATCCCCAGTACCTTGGTCTGACCATAACCTCCTCAATTTCCACATACCAATCACATACCACCATAAGACCAGTGACAGGGCCAGCACACCTGACCCCGGAATACTGACAACACGATTTCGTCCACTCGACAAGGAAGATGTACTTATCAAACTACTGCCACGCCTTGACGTTCCTATCCTTGACCCCGACGAACTTGTAGTGAACTGGAACAACAGTATCAGAGCTATAGCCTGTATCCCATCCACCAACAAGGTACCCAGGAAACGTGCGCATGCTCCCTGGTACTCTACTGACCTTCGAGCTTCCCTCTTACAACTACGTAAACTCGAAAGACGATGGCGCAGGAACCAGACTACAGTAGCCTACCACAAATACAACTCTCACCTAGCTCTACACAGAGAGAAAATAAGTGAAAAAAGGAAACAACATCACTCAACCATTCTAAAATGGTCTTTGAATAAGACACATGACCTATTTAATATAGTAAAGTCATTAACAGGGGACCCAGCTCCAGTAAGCCCACTCATGCCTCAACCACAAGATTACTCGAACTACCTACAATCAAAAATGATCCAATCCAACACGATTCCATCCACCTGTAACCCAACCATTGCAATAGGTACTTCAAAGCCTACCCTACTACTCAATTTCTCTGCAGTATCTACTAAAGAAATTGAAGACACCATCACCTCCATCAATCTCACCACTGCCCCAAATGACCCTTGCCCAGCAAGCTGGATAAAGGAACTTCGACATGAACTAAGCCACTCATTATGCAATATAACCAACCAATCCCTACTAAGAGGCATCTTCCCACAAAGTTTAAAACACACCATCAATCAGGCCCCTACTAAAAAATAGTCGCCTTGATACATCCAAAGTCGAATCCTATAGACCTATATCGAGTATCCCCCTGCTGGCCAAGATCATCGAGAAAATAGTCCAGCGACAGATCCAGCAACACGTCGACATTGAGTCACCTCTCGACCCAGCTCAACATGGCTTCAGAGAATCGCATGGGGTAGACACCATCTTAACTACCCTTTTCGACAAATTAATCACAGGAATTAACAATATACACCAAGGCTTCATCCTTATCTTCCTCGACATTGCTGCCGCCTTCGACTCTGTGAACCATAAGATACTATTACAGCGTCTCCAGGAAAAAGGGCTACAGGATACTGCGCTACAATGGTGTGAATCATACTTAACCAATAGATGGCAGCAAGTAAAAACAGGCACCACCTCTTCCGAGTCTTTTCTACAGAAGCAGGGAGTACCCCAGGGATCATCCCTGTCTGCCTTACTATTTAACATTTATATGCAGCCTATCTGCTCTCTGATCCGCTCCCTAAATGTAGAATGCCTGGTGTATGCTGACGACATACTACTATACATTCCTTTTACCATTGAGCAGCCCGATTTCTCCCCTATCATCAGATGCTTCGATGCAGTTGCTGAATGGCTCCTCACTCAAAACCTGAGGATCAATCATAACAAGACTGATGTCCTCTTTGTAACTAGGAACCAGAAGTTCGTCACACCTCCCTACCTGCAAGTTAAAAATGCTGAACTCAAAACAAGAGACACAATCAGATATCTAGGAATTACTCTAGATCGGCGTCTGGACATGACAACCCATGTAAAGGCTGTTACAAGATCAGTTTACCACAAGATACGAACCCTCCGCCACCTCCGCCCTCTACTAGATTTCTCGGACTATCGAACGATATTTCAGGCCCTAGTAATCCCACATCTCGATTTCGCAAACATCATCCTTCATGGCCTCCCACAGACAACCCTCAACCCGCTTCGGCTGGCCATGAACTCAGCTGCTAGGGTTTTAACAGGTGTATCAAAAATGGAACATATAACACCAGTGATGAAAGAGTTACACTGGCTACCACTACAAGCCCGAATTCAATACAAGGTACTAGTCATGACTTTCAAGGCACTGAACAACCAGTCTCCTACACCTATCAGCAACATGATTAACAATATTCCTGAAAACAGAATAAGACGGCCTGCACTACTCAACAAGTTAATAGTACCCAAATTTAACACAAGGTGCACAAAGACAACTACTAATAGAGCTTTCTCGATTTATGCTCCGACAACCTGGAATGAACTTCCCACCTGGATCCGATCCATACCAAGCCTCACCACATTCAGAAAAGAAATAAAACACCATCTATTTCAAATCTACTATCCCGAAACCAGTCCTGAAAAACACAAGTTGCAGGCATCCACCCCCTATTCTAATCATCCCAACGCACTAACCCAACATGAAAACGGTTAGCCGCCCTCTTCCTATGGCTGTATCCTGCCCCCCATCTGATCTAGCTATAACCAATCATCAGTTGTATGTAACTCTATGTAAATTTTATATGTATATATCTTATAAATAGTTTCCCCCGTTATTCTCCCGTTATGACTGTACCCCTGTTCTATGTAAGCACATTGTGTTATGTAAAAAAAACATTGTTGCATTGTTCAGTTGTAATGTAAACCGCACTGATCTTAATAGCGCGGTATATAAGAAAAGCAAATAAATAAATAAAATAAATAATAAACGTCTGCCATATAACTGCATTCTGGCCTGTTTGAAACATACACAGCAACATATGGTTGGCACAAAACAGGTGGGCAACAGGAAAAGAGTACATGCAGCTTACTACTGTTATAAAGCCTAAAAAAAGCTATACTTTGGACAGAAGTGTCCAAGGATATAAGCCTAGGTTCAAACAGGTCAAGCCAGGAATTCAACTAATGCTCTTGCCCTGAAAGTTTCAATTGGTGCCAGCAGATGGAAAAACACAGGAGGAGGCAGAGGGCTATGATTGATTGCATAGATAGGCAAGCCTTGATGAGCAGATCCAGCTGCATAAACATGGGAGGCCCTGGGAAAGAGCTTTGCAGGAAGCCTGCAAACACCTAAGAATTTATGCTAAATTTGCTGAAACTATTTAGAATTTGAAGCAGAGAGGTATATATAAGACAGTAATTTTAGAGGGTCTTGGGGCAGTTCTTTTCTCCCCTTGCAGAGAGAAGGCTGCCCCGCTGTCCCTCAGACAGGCACTTGCTATCTGCATCTATAACCATTTGTTTGCTGTGCCAAATAAAAAGTTTCTTTGTAGCTGAGCAATTGTTGTCTGAACTGTTTATTGGTAATTGGTAATATTTGGGGAGACTTTCTAGGTGGACCCGGCCTACAACTCGCTCAGCTGGTGATTAGTTATATTTCCTAACACAAACAACTTTTGTTTCAAATCTTGAACTTCATTCCTATGTTTTTCTTCATGTGCCATCCGTTCACATCATGTAAGCACAATCCGTTCATGACTATTGCACGGTTTGCCTTTAACCGTCAACTCATATCTCAGGTAACGAATCTCATCTACAGAGAAAGTTCCCTACAAAGGAAACTGCAAAATATCATTACCTCTAGTCACTGAATCCCAATGTGCTACAGAATCTATGGCTACATCACCATGCTTCTCATACATACAATAGAAGCATACAATAAGAAGTGCTACCTTCCTTAAATGCTAAAGCCCTAGCTCTGTCATGCCATTCACGCATCTGAGACAGAGCCTGTCTACTTAACAGATTACCCATCACTGGTAATACTCACAAATCTTCTGGCACCTTCTGCCCTTGCCCTGAATGCAGAGACCCGTATTCGGCATGACACCAACTGTTTGTGTACTCTGCACCTCCCCTCACCGGTAACAGCACCTGGGTTCTTGGGTAACGGATTTCCACACCCAGAGCAATGAGAAGGAAGCAAATATGGTTAATAATACAAAACACAACACACACTTGTATTATAAAAACCACCAAAGCTTTCGGAGAGAGATCAAAGCTTGCACCTTGTTTCCCTAATAACACATACTTTGGCTAATTTATTTATAGGTCAAAATTCCATTACACAGCATAATTTTCACCTTATTACTCTACGTCAAGCATCGCATATATTCATAATGTGCATCTCTATGTCTCTATGTCATAGGTCAGATCTTATTAGCATAGGTCATCATGAGGAGACATACATGTATTCCCAGACATAACTTCTTAAACAATAATTCTAACACTAGCAGTTTTGATATCTTTGATTTGAGACTGAAGGAACTTAGTTTCTCTGTTATGTTAAAGTTCAGCCTAGTTTTTCAGCAGAGTCTCTCAAGGTTGTTAGCTGAGTAATAAGCCCTGGAATGTCTGAGCTACTGAATCTGTGGTGTTAACTCTTTTTGAGGGTTTTCAGTAATATAGTGTTATTAAGTACCCTCACAGTGTACACAGCCCTGTACAGACAAGCTTCCTTTCAGTTAAGTTGGAGGCTTTGGAGAATTCAGTTAGAGCTGCAAACTTACGGATGGTGAATTTTTTTCTCAGACTGCACTTGTACCTCCTAGAGATATGCTTCACAGTTACTTGACCGATATATTAGGTATCCTCCTGAAACTCATCCACCATTAGTGAGGGTTTACTACCTTCCCTCGTCTAAGAAGGAGGTGGTAAAGAGTGATGTTCCTTAGCTGGGTCAAGTTGATATTCTTAATATCTGTCTTCCAATCCCTTGTCTCCCCATCCACTTCACACTCCAACTCCTCTGCTCCTTCTCTTCCTTCTACGTCGCAACTTGCCTCCTTTTTCAGTGGTAAAGCCTCCTCTCTAAGGGCTTCTTTGCCCTCTTGCCCGGCTCCTATTGATTCCCCCCCCCCTGTTTCTTCCCCTCCGCCCACTTCTCGACTTTCCCACGTTTGGGCTTCTTTTGAGTTAATCACTGCTCCTGAACTCTTGCACCTTCTGTCTTCCTCCAAGAAGACCTTCTGCTCTCTTGATCCTATTCCCTCCTCATGGCTTCTTAACCCTGCTTTCGGTTTCCTCCCTTATATTCTCACTATGTTTAATTCTAGTCTTTCCACTGGGGTCTTTCCTAAACCCTGGAAGCATGCTTTAATACATCCCATTCTTAAGGACTCCTCACTTGATCCCTCACTTCCTGTCAGTTATCGTCCTGTTTCTAACCTCTCCTTTCTTTCTAAACTTCTAGAGAAGTTTGTATTTGCACAACTATCTCACCACTTGGACTCTATAAATTTCTTGCACCCTCGTCAATCTGGGTTTCATCGGGGTCACAGTGTTGAGACAATTCTCTTGGCTTTCACAAATGCATTGCACGTGGCACACGAAAATGGGGATATCTCGGTGGCGGTTGCTTTGGACCTTTCGGCCGCTTTTGACTTGGTAGACCACTCTCTTCTTCTTCGCCGTCTGCGGGATGCGGGTCTTTGTAGTACAGTCCATCACTGGTTTCATTCTTTCCTCTCTTCTCGTTCCTGTGCAGTTACCTCTTCTCTCCCATCCTCCTCCCCCTCGGACTCTCACCCCCTTCCCTGTGGGGTTCCCCAAGGTTCGGTTCTTGCCCCCCTTCTTTTTAATCTTTTCCTGGCCCCTCTCCCTTCTTTGATCCAGCAATTTGGTGTTTCCACGTTCCTCTACGCTGATGATATTCTTTTACTTTATCACACTTCTCCTCTATGTCCAGATCTCACACCTCTTAATTCCTGTCTTGCGGCTGTGGCTGATTGGCTAACACTTAATTGTCTCCACTTGAATCTCACCAAGACTGTGGCTATTTGGTTCTCGTATGGTAGTCCCCCTCCATCACTAGCCCCTTCTTTCTCTGGCACTCCTGTACCTCTGGTCTCCACTTTTTGCTACTTGGGGGTGCACTTTGATTCTAACTTATCCTTCCATTCTCACATCTCTCAGGTAGCTAAAACCTCTTTTTTCTTTCTACGACGGGTTCGTTCTGTTCGTCCCTTCCTTTCCCCTTCAGCTCTTGTCACTCTAGCACTCTCTCTGGTTCTGTCCCGGGTCGATTTCGCCAATTCCCTTTTCATTGGTCTTCCTAAGAATCAACTTTCCCGTCTCCAACGTATTCAAAACACTGCTGCACACCTTGTCACTCACTCTTCCCAGCGAGACCATATCACTCCTCTGTTATTTCACCTCCATTGGTTGCCAGTTCCTTTCCGTGCTATGTTCAAAACACTGACCTTGGTTCACAAAGCTTTCCATGATAGCACTCCACAATACCTCACAGATCTCCTTTTTTTCACTCCCCCAGGCATACTCCCCGTTCATTTTATCTTAATCGTCTTCCCCTCCCTTCCCCCTCCCATGCTCATCTTCAGTCCACTCGCTCTACTGCTTTCTTCTTTGCTGGACCTGCCCTTTGGAATGCCCTTCCCTCCTCCCTCCGTTTAGAACCCCAACACTCTACCTTCAAGCAGGACCTAAAAACCCATTTGTTTTCTTTGGCTTTTGATGTCCCCTCTCCTTTTGTATGACTCCTACCTCCCTTTCTTTTTGTTTTCTCTTAAGCCTCTTTCACTGTTGTGTTCTGTCTGTCTATTCTCTCTGCCATTCATCTGTCCTATAATATATTGTACATTTCCTTTCATTTTCCTTTTTATTGGCTTATAGTCATTTTAACAGTTTTTATTTTATTGTACACCGCCTTGATTTTGTACAAAGGCGGTTTTTATCAAGTAATAAACATAAACATAATATTATTAGAATTTTGGAGAAGTCTTTAGATGATGAAGTTAAACCTGCTACACTCGTGATTACTTTAGTTTTATTATCAGATGGTTAATGAAGATTTTCTTCAAAAAGCAAAATGTTTGTTTTAAGGGTTTATTGGTTCGAATGTATCCAGATCTTGCTCGTGAAGCTCAGAAAAGGAGGCAAAATTTTCTCCTCCTATATCCTGGGGTACAACAGTTGGAGGTCTCTTTTTCCTTAAGTATCCTTGTAAATGTTTGATTAAATATCAAACTGGTTCCTATATATCTTTTGGCTCTCCCAACTGTTGACTTTCTTGAACTCCCATCATTTGGAAGCCTCAGCGGGGCCTCCATCCAATCCACTGTGAATTTTATGTGATACTGGTTGTTCATGCCTGTGCTATTTTTCCTTTGGTTTTGGTATGGGTGATTTCCTGTTCTTGGATCCTCTGTTTTGTGGGCTAGAGTGGGATTGAATTTATTATATTTCTTCTTTCCTGTAATTTCTTTTCCTTTCTCCTTGATTTTGTTTGTTTCTCATATCCCAGTTTCTGTACAAGATTATATTCTTGGTTGTATTGTTAAATTTGCAAAAAGATAAAATAAAAAAACCCACTAGACTCAGAGTGGGGGAAAGTCGTCATGGAGGCCTTGACCTCAAGCATTCTCAGCAATCCTTCCTATCACTTCTCCAGAAAGGATTGAGAAACAAGAAACAGTTGTCAGAGGATGGGAGAGCAGCTAAGAGCCTGGTGATTTCTGATTCAGGCCCTTATCATCAGACATCTTCTCCTTCTTTCAGCAAGCATGATCTTTCTAGCAGAGTCATGGGGGTCCAGTTCAGGAGATCCCTGACCTTCAGCATAATCTGGTTCATGCTCCTCAGCAAAGAGGTGCCAGGTCAAAGCCTGAAGCATACCCAGGAAGCGTCCTCATCAGTTTGCAGTGTATGGTGACTTATTTCTTTCTCAGGGACCTGAATTGGAGGTTAGTTTAGGAAAGGAGCCCAGATTAGAAGATAATGACTCTCCACTGGAGGAAGAGCAGGGAGATTCCCTCATTGTCCACCTATTCATGAGAGATAGTAACATAATATATGATGGCAGATAAAGACCAATATGGTCCATCTAGTCTGACTAGAGTAGTTGTAACGGCTGCTCCCTTGCAAGTCACCCCCCCCATGTCTTTGTTTAGGGTTATAACCTGTACATAGTTACCCCCGTTGGTCCACGTTATCACTCCCTATTCATTGTAAGTTCAGTGTAGGCCTGCCTGCACTGTACAATTATTGTTGAATGTAAACTGCACTGATCCCAAAAAGCGCGGTATAGAAAAGACATTAAATAAAATAAATAGGGTTGTACCCGCCACTTTGTGTAGGTCAACCCCCTCTATTTGTTGAAGTATAAAAGATATTTAAGTTAATTTTGATTTCATCCTCTTGCTATAAAGGGATCCATTGTGTCTGTCCCATGCCATTTTGAATTCCATCACTGTATTTGCCCCACCACCTCCATCAGCAGGACATTCCAAGCATCCACCACCCTTTCAGTGAAAAAGTATTTCCTGACATTGCTTTTAAGTTTACCTCCTTGCAGCTTCATTTTATGCCCTCTAGTTTTACAGCTTTCCCTTCTTTGAGAAAGGTTTGCTTGTTCGTTCATTAATACCCTTTAAGTATTTAAACATCTGTATCATATCTACCCTGTCCCTCCTCTCCTCTAGGGCATACATATTTAGGTCTTCAAGTATCTTCTCATACATCTTCTGGTGCAGGCTCCAAATCATATTAGTTGCCTTCCTTTGAAATGTTTCATGTCTTTTTATATCCTTTGTGAGCTATGATCTACAAAACTGAACACAATGCTGTAAGCGAGGCCTCACCAACAACTTGTACAGGTGCATTAATACCTCCTCCTTTCTGCTGGTTATTCCTCTCTGAATGTAACCCAGTAGCCAAAGTCATCCTTCTGGCTTTAGCTACTACCTTTTCACATTGTTTCGCCACCTTGAGATCCTCAGACACTATTACTCCGAGGTCCTTTTCCTGGGTCCATGCACACCAAACTCTCGCCCCCTATCTCATATGATTTATTTGGATTTCTGCATCCCAAATGCATGACTGCACTTCTTTGCATTAAATCTTAACTGAATTAGTGGCCCTGATTTCTCAGGTGGTCTCCTCCCTACAGATTTCATATGTTCCTGCAAGTGGTAAGGAACCTCAGGGACACCACATTTTGCTGGGGTCCATAGACCTAATAAGGCCTTTCTGTTTCCACAGGTCTTGAAAAGCAGGGTTTCTGTGGAGTGGGACTTGCTAGACTCTCTGGTGAAGGGTGTCAGAATTATATGTAAGTTGCATGCTCTGCCCCAACAGGATCTTGATAAGTGGCTGTTTTTTCTAAGTTAGCGTGCATGTCACTGCTATCACAAGGCGTACTACCAGGGCTTTTTAGTGCCGGAACGTTTTTCTGGGGGTGGCACCAACAGGCTAGTGGCAGGTGCCTCATGCTGCCAACCCCCCCCCCCCTAAAGACTCAGCAGTTCGTCCCCCACCCACATCTGCTTTTCTGGTCTGCAGTGGCAGCAGGTATCTTGCCCCCTAAACCCTCCTCCCCCTTTCCTCCATCACTGTTGACAATACTCTTCTTCTTCCTGTTTCCTCAGCCCGTAACCTTGGGGTCATCTTTGACTCCTCCCTTTTCCATACATATTCAACAGATTGCTAAAACCTGTCATTTCTTTCTCTATAACATTAACAAAATTCATCCCTTCCTCTTTGAACACACAACCAAAACTCTTGTCCACTTTTATTTACCTCCCACCTTGACTACTACAACCTCCTCCTTGCTGGTCTCCCGCAGAGTAATCTCTCTCCTCTTCAATCTATTCAGAACTCTGCTGCACAGCTGCCAGCCCCGATACACTCACATAAACCTCTTCTCAAATCACTTCACTGGCTCCCCTTCCTTTTCCGTATCCATTTCAAACTTTTCCTTCAAACATATATATTCACTCAACTGCCCCTCAAGCATACCTCTCTCTCCTCTCTCCCTACATCTCTCCTCGTGAACTCTGCTCCTCCTTTGGCCTTCTTCTCTCTATGCCCCTTTTTCTACTGCAAACTCCAGATTTCAATCTTTTCACCTTGCTGCTCCTCATGCCTGGAACAAACTTCCTGTATCTTTACATCAAGTCTCATCTCTCTCCCTTTTCAAATCCATGCTAAAGGCTTACCTCTTTGAGGCTGCTTTTAGATCCTAATCTCTTGTTCCCTTGTGTCTCCGCTCCCTGTTGAATCCCTTCTTTCTATTGTATTGTGCTGTCTGTCTTAACTAGATTGTAAGCTCTACAAGCAGGGACTGTCTTCTATATGTTTGTATAGCGCTGCGTATGCCTTATAACACTATATAAATGCTTAATATTGGTAGTAGTAAACAACAAAAAGAAAAGCTACAGGTCTTTGCTACTCCACCCTTGGAAGGCCTGTAAGGGGGCCCACCCCCCCTGATGTGTGACCCCCTGATGTGATGCAGTGCGTCAGAAAGGGCACACATTTGCAGGCCTTCCAAGTGCAGAATCGTGAAGACCTGAGCTTTTGTTTTGTTTTTTTTATATTTAAAGTTCAATGCTCACTACTGCCACTGCAGATACAGGAAAAGTGTGTGTGGAAGAAAGATGCTGAATACTGGAGGGGAGGAGTTAATGGCTGGAAGGGAGATGGTGAATATGAAGGGCAGGATAAAGGCTGGAAGGGAGATGCTGAATATGAAGGCGGGTAGAGGGCAGGTGCTGGATATGAAGTGAGGGGCAGAGAGCAGATGCTGGACACAAAGTGGGTCAGTGGAGTTGTGGAAGGCAGATGCAGGATACTGGTAGGGGATCAAGAATAAATGCTGGTCATAAAGTGGAGAGGTACAGAGAAGACCCAGGGTGGGGGTCATAAGAAAACAGAACCTCTCAGCAGACTGTCTGAAACCCCTCATCAGACCTGACCCAGCCACCAGACCCAGGAGGAGAGGCACTTCAGACAACATCAAAATATCCAAAGCCTTTGCTAAAACAAGACAGAATACTTCAAGAAGAGCACTATCCCTAGCTGTGCCTGCACTCTGGAACTCACTCCCTGACGACCTGAGGTCAACAACAAACCTCAAGGTCTTCAGGAAGATGTTAAAAACGACGCTCTTCACAGAACACTATAAGGACATCACATGACCTGACCAACGGTCCTCTCTTTGCCCACCTCGCCTCCTATCCCCCAGCCTCCCCCTCCCCTTTCCTGCAATATGTATATAGTTCCTGTACATAGATAACATTGTATATAGCTCACCCCACAATCATTTTTACACCACTCACATATACTCTGTCGATTTTTCACTGCATGCCCACACCCACGCACCTTGCCTCTTGATTTGTTTGATGTTTAAACTCCTTTGATTTCAGGATAAAGTGGTATATAAATCCTTTTAAATAAATAAATAAATTAAATAAGGCAGATGGTGGATACAAGTGGGGCGGAAAAGGATGGAGTGCAGATGTTGGACATGGGATAAACAGCAGAGGCTTGACCCGGGGTGAGGGCATAAGGGCATGGAGGGACGCTAGTGGAAATAAAGCTGGGGAGTGAAGGGGCAGAGAGCACATGCTGGACATGGAGTTGGGGTCATGAGGGCACATGCTGGATGCAAGGGGATGAAGGGCAGATGACGGATATGGGTTGGAGCATGGGGGCTGGGGCAGATGTTGGATATGGGATGGAGGGCAGAGGTTGGACATGGGGTAGGGGTCTTGTGGATTGAAAGGCAGATACTGGACATGGGATGGGGTATAGGGGATAGTGGGCAGAGACTGGACACAGGGTCAGGGTGGACGGGAGATACTGGACATAAAGTTGGGGGTGGAGGACAGATGCTGAACATGGGGAGATGGAAGAAATGCTGGACATGGGGTGGGGGGATGGGGAGATGCTTGACACAGGATGTGGGAGAGAGGGGGATTGCTGGACACAAAGGGGATAAAATGAGAAAAAGAGGAGAGGCGCTAGATTATGACAGAGAGGGAGTTACAAGACAGGGCAAGAGAGAAGGGGAGAGATGCTGGACACAGGGAGACAGAAGAAGGAAAGAGAAAGGAGAGAGTTAGTTAAAGACAGGAATAAGTAATTGGGGAAGGATAGAGATGGGGAGTGAGAAGGCTGTGTTAAAGGTTGAGAAATAGTAGGAAGACACTGTAAAAAGATGGAGGTGATTGAGAACTGGATGTTAAGAAGGAGAAATTAAATCTGAGTTGATAGAGAAAAATAAAAGAAAACTGAAAGAAAAAGATCCATGTCAAAGATGGAAGGATGTGAAAAAGACAGGAGGGAAGAAAAGTGGCAGATGGACCAGAGATTAAGAGAAGACGAGGAAAGCAGAAACCTGAGACTGGGATCAACACGATTAGAGAATAAAATGACCAGACAACAAAAGGTAGAACATTTTTATTTTATTTTCAGTTTAGTGATTGGACTATGTCTGTCTTTGGACTTCACAGGCCTAATATTCATCCTGTGACGGTCAGCATATTAAAAGTGCCTGACTGCCACAGGCAAAAGTGAAACCAGATATTCAGAGCCAAAAATCGGATATCCTCTGCTGCTGAATATCCACTTTGAGGGCTGACCAGCAGAGCTATCCATACAGCAGCAATATTCAGCCGCTCTCTGGATAACCAAACCACATAAAGTTAGGACCACTGGTGAGATGGCCTGATTTTATATGGGCACTTAGCTGGTTAGCAGACTGAAAATCGCTACTAACCAGCTAAATGCTGGGATTACCTTTGCCGTGCCCATGCACTGCCCTGGAACTATGCAGACAGTGCCACGGTGTTTAGAGAGGATATTCAGCAGCATTGGTTGGTTAGTGCAAACCAGATAAACCCTTCTGAATATTGGGCTGTATGTACATATTTTATCTTTATACGCTGCACAGTACAGGGGCATCTGCAGCTTTTTCTGTTTCGCTGGTTGTGTTATTGCATGCAGAGTCTGGATTTTTGGGGTTTCAATTCAATTTTAGTCTACATAATTTTATTTTTAGTCTGTGTTATTTTATGCTTGGTGAGGATCTACCTATATTCTGAGTGTGTGGTATTCTGTTAGCATGGAGTTTCTATGTAAGGATCGGTAGTAATCTAGCTTCTTTGGCTTTCTGGATGTTTTAGGGTCCACTGTAATATTTAGGGGGATGTTTATGAAGCAGGGTTAACTTTTAATGTGGCAGGTAGTGCACCAGATAGTGTACACAAAGAGATAATGTAGGGAAATTACAGATACATGGATGATGAAATGCTCAAAGAAATCAGCAAAGCTAACAACAGTTACAGCAAAGTAATAATAATGAGTGATTTCACTTACCTCAGTATCGACTGGGTCAGAGTCACGGCAGGACATGCTAGGGAGATAAGGTTTCTAGATGAAATAAATGACTGCTTCTTGGAGCAGCTGGTTCATGAACCGACCAGAGGGGAAGCCAATTTGGACCAAGTCCTTAGTGGAACACCAGATCTGGTGCAAGAGATAAGGGTGTTGAGGCCACTTGGCAATAGTGATCATAGCATGATCACATTTGATTTAATTAATGGAGGAGGGGTGGTAAGGAAATCCACAGTACTACCTTTTAACTTTCAAAAGGGAGACTATGATAAAATGAGGAAAATAGTTAAGAAAAACCTAAAAGGAGCAGTTGCAAAGGTTGTTGGGTGTTGTTTAAAAATACTATCTTGGAAGCCCAGACCAGTTGTATTATACACTTTAAGAAAAGTGGAAGGAAGTCCAGAAAACTGCCAGCATGGTTTAAAAGTGAGGTCAGAGCAGCTGTTTGTTGCCAAAAAAGCATCTTTCAGGAAATGGAAAAAAGAACCAAATGTCAAAAACTGGAAACAGCACAAGCAGGAAAGAGAGAATTTGAGAAGAAGCTTGCTGTGGAAGGAAAAACGTGTAATAAAGACTTTTTCAAATACATTTGTAGCAAAAAACCTGTGAGAGAGTCTGTCGGACTATGAGATGATAGAGGTGTAAAAGGGGCACTAAGAAGGGACAAGACCATAGAGACTGACTGAAGGAATTCTTTGCTTCGGTCTTTACTGAGGAAGATGTAGGGATGTTACCCATGACTGAAGTGGTATTTAAAGGTGATACTGCGGTAGAATTGAAAGAAATATTGATACACCGGGAAGATGTAGTAGCAAATCACCTGGACCAGATAGTATACATCCAAGGGTGTTGAAAGAACTGAAATATGAAATTGCAGATCTACTATTAGTAATCCGTGAACTTTCATTAAAATCATCTGTAATACCTGAAGATTGGAGGATGGCCAATGTAACGCCAATTTTTGAAAAGGGTTCCAGGGGTGATCCGGGAAACAACAGACCGGTGAGCTTGACATCAGTACCGGCAAAAATGATAGAAACCATCAAAAAGAACAAAATGACTGAACATGTAGATAGTCATGGCTTTACGGGAGACAGCCAAAATGGCTTTAGACAAGAAAGATCTTGTCTTACTAATCTGTTATGTTTTTTGAAGGTGTGAATAAACAGGTAAACAAAGGTGAGTCAGTTGATATAGTGTATCTGGACTTTCAGAAAGCCTTTGACAAGGTCCCCTCATCAGAGACTTTTGGCAAAACTAAAAAGTCATGGGATAGGAGGCAGTGTACTATTGTGGATCAGGAACTGGTTAAAAGATAGAAAGCAAAGGGTAGGGCTAAATGGCCAATTTTCCCAATGGAGAAAGTTTAATAGTGGAATACCCCAGGGATCTGTGCTGGGTCTGCTGCTTTCTGACATATTCATAAATGACCTGGAAAAGGGAATAACGAGTGAGGTTATCAAATTTGCAGATGACACAAAACTATTTAAAGTTGCAGCTGCGGGTTAGATGAATTTTGCTCAGCTGTGGCCACCTCCCCATTAGTTGACCTCAACAATGAGCCCTCTGATACAGCCTTCTCTAGCGCCAGGGCTTTAAGGAGGAGAGCCTCAATCTGTTGTTTTCCAGCTGCGGAGGAAACACCCTTCGCCGCCTTGGCTCTGGGGTTCCTGCGCTGCTTTGGAGGCATCAGGAAAAAGAGTTGAGGAAAGAAACTGAGATGCCGCATGCCTAGCGTGCCATCATCTTGACTCCACCCCCGAGCCCTCCAAAGGAATTCTTTAGATTAAAGCTGATTAATCTGTGAACCGAGTGTATTTGTTAAATCAGTCATGGACTAGTAGCAGCAAAGAGCTTTCAGTTTAAATTTAAAACACAGCAGAGAGCTTAATGGTTAAATTTAGAACCCAGCAGAGTGCTTCTAGTTTTTAAATTTCATTCTCAGTCAGGGCCTAGTAGCAGCAAAAAGCTTTAATTTAAATCAAATCAGAATATAACACAGCACAAAAGGCAAAACAGGGTCAGTATTCCTTGAGCAATAAATTATTTCTAGAGACCTTTACAAAGAGGCCTTCTACATAGGGGGCAAGAGACCGGTGAAAGTTTTTAAATAGGTGTTAAAGTCAGGTGGCAGATCAAAGGGCCATTTTGAAAGACTCCCTCTATCCAAGCAAGGACTTGTTTGATCACCCAGGAAAATTGGTCACAGCTTAACACAGAAGCACAGTCATAAATAGTTCAACCAGAATTCTGTGATTCTCAGTCTTGAAGGACTACAAAAGGGGACTGCTACATCTGGAGAGAGATATGCAATTGTATTTACTTCTGGGAATTTTCTAAATCTTGGGGAAAAAGAAATCCTTTAAATTAAAGCTGATTTATCTGTGAACCCAGTGTATTTGTTAAATCAGCCACAGCAACTTAACCAATAGCCTCTTCCCCATCTAGTACAACCACAGCAACATACCCCACAAGCCATCCATGACTACGATTACTTTTGACACGACATAACGTGTCGCCTAGATGTAAATAGTTACCCCAGTTTTATCCAAGTTGTAGTACCTGTTCTTTGTAAACACAGATCAGCTTGCTGCACTGTGCTAGTCATTCTGTTTCATGTAAACCGCACTGATGTTGAATAGCACGGTATAAAAGAGACTTAAATAAATAAATCAGTCAGGGCCTAGTAGCAGCAAAAAGTTTTCAGTTTAAATTTAAAACACAGCAGAGAGCTTTCTGGTTACATTTAGACCCCAAGACTCCCTCTATTCAAGAAAGGGCTGTGGGACTCCCCCTGGAGATTGGTCACATATTACCATAGAAGCACAGGATAGGGTACTGTTCAGCAGCCAGCTTTTAATGTCTTCTTTCCCTCCCTATCTCCCTCCCCGACACCCACCCAACCCTGGGATAATCACAGCTTTATAGGTGCTTAAACCTCTTAAAAGAAAGGAAGTGCCATATTCACTCTCAGGTGCAGCTGTTTATTTTCATCAGCATGCATTAAGGACCTGAGATTAATTAAGCTTCAGGTGAACAAAGTACATTAAATGTATTAGGTATAGTTTTATTAGTATAAGCATCCCCAGCAACCCTTAGTAAGTAAAGAACTTAAATATCTAAACACAACTTTAAAACTAAGATGCAGACAGCAGTACAGCAGTGAGATGAGGGCTTTCCAGTCTTTTGCTTTGAGTGTCATATGTATGATTTTCTCCCAGTTGGTGAGGGGTCTTATGTGTACACTAGGTACAAGGAGCTCTTTGCTCTTAGGGAACGAGTCCGATCTCTGGAGGCTAGAGCAGCAGACTTAGAAGACATAAGGAAGACAGAGAGGTACATAGATGAGACCTACAGGGATATAGTACTGAAGTCCCACCTCCAGTCTGGCAGCATCCCTGTTGCCATGGAGGAGAGAAGTCACATGACAGGAGAGCATCACCCTGGTGTGGAAGGAAGTGATCCTGTAGCTAGGACTTGTCCTCCAGGTGATGTAAAACCCTCTCACACCGAGAAAGTTTCTCCAGGGCCATGTGCCCATGAGGGAAGGGTTAGGACAACCGTTATAGTTGGTGATTCGATCATTAGGCATGTAGATAGCTGGGTGGCTGGTGGATGTGACGATCGACTGGTAACATGCCAGTCTGGTGCGAATGTAGTGGACCTCACGCGCCATCTAGACAAGGTCTTAGATAGTGCTGGGGGGGAGTCTGCCGTCTTGGTACATGTCGGAAACAATGACATAGGAAAATGTGGTAGAGAGGTTCTGGAAGCTAAATTTAGGCTTTTAGGTAGGAAGTTGAAATCCAGAACTTCTAGGGTAGCATTATCCGAAATGCTTCCCGTTCCACGCGCAGGACCCAAAAGGCAGGCAGAGCTCCGGAGTCTCAATGCGTGGATGAGACAATGGTGCAAGGATGAGAGTTTTGGATTTGTTATTAACTGGGGAACATTCTGGGGAAAGGAGGGGCTCTTCCGAAGGGATGGGCTTCACCTTAACTGTGATGGAAACAGACTGCTGGCATTAACCTTTAAAAAGGAGATAGAGCAGCTTTTAAACTAGATAATAGGGGAGAGCAGACAGTCGCCCAAGAGCGCATGGTTCAGAACAATGTATCCTTTAAGGATACTAACAAAATAATGAAGTTAGGGTATATCAGCAGAGAGGTTCCAATAAAGACAAAAGTAGCCCAAATGCCTTGAGTATGGAGCAGACAGAGCTTAAAGATTCCAAATTACCCCTGCCTATCGATAGCCAGATTAATATGAAAAAATACAGTCTCTAAAATACTTATATGCAAATGCTAGAAGTTTAAAAAAGAAGATGGGAGAGTTAGAATATATAACACTAAATGAGAAGTTAGATATGATTGGTATCTCAGAGACATGGTGGAAGGAGGACAACCAGTGGGACATTGTGATACCTGGGTACAAGCTATATCATAACGACAGAGCTGATCAAATTGGTGGAGGGGGTTGTGCTCTATGTTAGAGAGGGTATTGAGTCACAAAGGATTAAAATTTTGCAGGAAACAAAATTTGCTGCAGAATCTCTATGGATTGAAATTCCATGTAAAACAGGGAAGGCGATGGCAGTGGAAGTGTACTATCGACCGTCTGGCCAGAATGAATAAATGGTTGTTGAAATGCTGAAAGAAATCAGGGGAGCTAACAAAAGCTACAGCACAATAATTATAATGAGTGATTTCAATTATCCCGGTATTAACTGGGTCAGTGTCACGGCAGGACTTGCTAGGGAGATAAAGTTTCTAGATGAAATAAATGACTGCTTCTTGGAGGAGCTAGTTCATGAACTGACCAGAGGGGAAGCGATTTTGGACCTAGTTCTTAGTGGAACACCAGATCTGGTGCAAGAGATAAGGGTATTGGGGCCACTTCGCAATAGTGATCATAGCATGATCGTGTTTGATTTAATTAATGAAGGAGGGATGGTAAGGAAATCCACGGTACTACCTTTTAACTTTCAAAAAGGAGACTATGATAAAATGAGGAAAATAGTTAAGAAAAAACTTAAAGACTTACATCAAGCTTGGGTGTTGTTTAAAAATACTATCTTGGAAGACCAGAACAGCAGTATTCCACGCTTTAAGAAAAGTAGAAAGAAGTCCAAAAAACTGCCAGCATGGTTTAAAGGTGAGCTCAGAGAGGTTGTTGTTGCCAAAAAAGCATCTTTCAGGGGAATGGAAAAAAGAGCCAAATGATAAAAACTGGAAACAGCACAAGCACTGGCAAGTTAAATGCAAGGCATTGATAAGCCAGGCAAAGACAGAATTTGAGAAGAAGCTTGCTGTGGAAGCAAGAACACGTAATAAAGACTTTTTCAAGTACATTCATAACAAAAAACCTGTGAGAGAGTCAGTTGGACCACTAGATGATAGAGCGGTAAAAGGGGCACTAAAAGGGGACAAGGCCATAATGGAGAGACTGAATGAATTCTTTGCTTCGGTCTTTACTGAGGAAGATGTAGCATTGTTGCTCATGACTGAAGAGGTATTTAAAGGTGATACTGTGGTAGAATTAAAAGAAATATCGATACACCAGGAAGATGTAGTAGCAAATCATCTGGATCAGATGGTATACATCCAAGGGTGTTGAAAGAACTGAAATATGAGATTGCAGACCTGCTATTACTGATCTGTGAACTATCATTAAAATCATCTGTAATACCTGAAGAATGGAGGATGGCCAAAATTAATGGCAATTTTTAAAAAGGGTTCCAGGGGTGATCCGGGAAACTGCAGACTGGTGAGCCTGACATCAGTACCGGGAAAAATGGTAGAAACCATCATAAAGAACAAAATTACTGAACATGTAGATAGTCATGGCTTATTGGGAGACAGCCAACATGGCTTTAGACAAGGAAGATCTTGTCTTACTAATCTGTTATGTTTTTTTGAAGGTGTGAATAAACAGGTAGACAAAGGTGAGTCGGCTGACATAGTGTAACTGGACTTTCAGAAAGCCTTTGACAAGGTCCCTCATCAGAGACTTTTGGAAAAACTGAAAAGTCATGAGATAGGAGGCAGTGTACTAATGTGGATCAGGAACTGGTTAAAAGATAGAAAGCAGAGGGTAGGGCTAAATGGCCAATTTTCCCAATGGAGAAAGTGAATAGTGGAGTACCCCAGGGATCTGTGCTTGGTCCGCTGCTTTTTGACATAGTCATAAATGACCTGGGAAAGGGAATAATGAGTGAGGTTATCAAATTTGCAGTTGACACAAAACTATTTAAAGTTGTTAAAACCCATGAGGATTGTGGAAAATTGCAAGAGGATCTTGATAAGATGGAAGACTTGTCATCCAAATGGCAGATGGAATATAATGTGGACAAGTGCAAAGTTATGCACCTAGGAAAGAACAACCCAAACTATGGTTATACGATGCAAGGTTCCACAATGGGAACCACCACCCAGAAGAAAGGTTTAGGCGTCATGGATAATATGTTAAAACCCTCCACCCAGTGGCCAAGACAGCAAATAGAATGCTATGTATCATAAGGAAAGGAATGGAAACTAAAACAAAGGATATTATAATGCCTCTGTATCGTTCCATGGTGCGACCGCACCTTAAATATTGTGTTCAATTCTGGTCTCCATATCTTAAAAAGGATATAGCGTTATTAGAAAAGGTACAGAGAAGAGCCACCAAAATGGTAAAGCAGATAGAAGGATACTCCTATGAAACGAGACTAAAAAGGTTAGGGCTCTTCAACCTGGAAAAGAGATGGCTGAGAGGAGATATGATAGACATCTATAAATAAATGAATGGAGTGGAACGCGTAAACATACATTGATTGTTTACATCATCAGAATATAGAAAGACATGCAATGAAGCTACAGGGTAACCTATTTAAGACTAATAGGAGAAAATACTTTTTCACTCAACGTGTAATTAAATTCTGGAACTTGTTTTCGGAGGATGTAATAAAAGTTGTTAGTGTAGCTGGGTTTTAGAAAAGGTTTGGACAAGTTCCTGGAGGAAAGGTCCATAAACCATTATTAAAAGGGACCCAGGATATCACTGCTTGACCCAATGCAAGCACTGAGGAACCTGTGTCTTTTGGGACAACTGTTAGATACTTGTGACCTGGATTGGCCACTGTTGGTAAAAGGATACGGGGCTTGATGGACCTTGATCTGACCCAGTATGGCATATCTTGTGTTCTTATGCTCTTATGTGCAAGTATGGTGTCTCTTTGAGAGCTAGTGTCGGAAACACCACATGAGCCCCTCGGAAACTGGAATTTTCATCCTTGCTTGCCTTTCTGAAAGGCATTCTTTATTAAGCCTGACCCTTAGTTCTCTGAGAGTTCATACTGAGGCCCTATCATTCTTCTGGCTGATCGTAGCTGGTTGCTCCATAGCTTCGTAGCCAGATGTGGCCCACTTCCTTAGGGGGGTGCACCACTTGTACCCTCCTCTGTGGTTGGTTGTGTCGCCATGAGATTTGGGTCTCATTCTCAGGCACTGTTGTCACTCCTTTTGTACCGCTGAACTAGGCTACGCTTAAAGATGTCTCTTTTTGGTTGCCATTTGTTGGGCACATTGCATTTCAGAGTTGCTGGCTCTCTTGTTTAGATCCTTTATGTGTCCCTTTTGTGTAAATTGGTCTTCACTCTCTATCTTTGTCAGGCATTGCCACTTGGACATCATGCCAGGGCAGATGAGACTTTTGGTGCAGAGAAATTTGCATCTGCCCTGCTAGACCAGACGCCCAGTAGATATCTGGACTGGTCTAGCAGGACGAACTGGAATGTGACATTTTGCTTACCAGATAACTTCCTTTCTAGAAGTCCTGCTAAAGCAGTCCAGGATCTGCCCCTTGGTGCTCTGCTACCTTGGTGGTTTAGCCTTGTAAATGTTGACCTTCATCACCATGGTGGCTGTTCTGCACATAATATTTGTACATAGTAATCTCTGTTCTGTCTCTTTTGTCCTCAATGAGGTTGTGTGTGGTCAGGTTCTTGACCATGTGCTTGTGTACAAATACTGCCCTTAGCTGCAACAACACTGGTGATGCCAGTGGAAGCTTCTAGTTTATTCTTTCTCCACCTCTGTTGGCAGGGGGGCATAACCCACTTGTCTAGACTGGTCTAGCAGAACTCCAGTAAAGGACATTATATGGTAAGTAAAATGTCATCTTACCTTATATCCATCCAGATTAATATGTCACCAACAGTCTCAGGACACTGATAGCCCATTCTCTCTCTGAGGTTCCAAAAAGTGAATCACACAGGCCTCATCTTCTAGCACCGAGCGAAAAAACGTGAACAGCCCATTCCACAGTAATGCGCAATACAGCTGGGTATCATAAGGGGAATCTCACCTTGTTCTTGAACGTGACAAATAGGAGAGAATGCTTTGCATTTCTCAGCCACCTTAGTGGAATTATCCTGGAAAATCTAAATGTGCTTATTTTGATACACAAGATCCCTCTGTTGTCTATACTGGTATAATAATGCAGATTTTTGTGCATAATTAAGAAATTTAGCTATTACTACGCGAGGCTGCTGCTCACAGAGTCTGGCGCCTGGGATTAGTCAAGCCCTGGGTTAGTAATTTCATGTTTGAGCTCTTTCAGGATTCTGGGGTGAATACCATCCACTCCAAGTTGTTTGTTGCTCTTTACTTTGTCAATGTGATCTGTTATATCTTCTAGACCTACTGTGATGTGCTTCAGTTGCTCAAAATCATTACCAAAGAGAATTTCTGGCCTGGGTAGAACTACAAAGCGTCAAAGGGAGTCACAATCACCCGCAAACAAACCACGGTACAGCTAGTGCAAGGCAAAGCAGAGACACCTCTAAGAAATCCAAAGCTGTACCCTGTTTTGGATTTCTTAGAGGTGTTTCTTCTGTACCCCGGAAAGAACTACAACATCCTCAAAGACTGAGGTAAATATATCGTTTATTATCCAATATTTAACTGTGGCAGCAGGGCCGGCCTGTCCATTTTGTGAGAATGTTGTTCGCACAGGGGCCCGCGCAAACTCCATTCTTACATGGATGGCTTCAGAGGGAGCCAGGGAAGTCCACTCGATGCCCCAGCTCCTTCTGCATAGCCACCAGTGTGAAGAGTGTTTTCCCTCACGCTGGCGGCTGTTTCAGTTAAACACGTGAGTACCGGGAAATGACCTTTAACCTTTCCTGACATTCAGCGCTCTTCACTGAAACAGCCGCCAGCATGAGGGAAAACACTCTTCACGCTGGCGGCTGTGCAGAGGGAGCTAGGGCCTCATGCAGGCTTTCCCAGCTCCCTCTGAAGTCCCTTAGATGGCTGCGGGGCTCTTTGGCGTGCTGGCGGGGGTGCTAGGACTGGAAATGGGCTGTAATGGGGGGAAGCTTGGAATGGAAATGGGTTGTGAATGGGGGGAGGAGCTATGATGGGGGGCTAGGACTGGAAATGAGCTATGATGGAAGGGTAAGCAGGGACTGGAAATGGGCTGTGATGGGGGAGCTAGGACTGGAAATGGGAAGATGGGGGGCTAGGACGAAATGACCTGCGGTGGGTGAGAAGCTTGGACTGGAAATTAGCTGAGTGGGGGGCTAGGACTGGAAATGGGCTGATGAGGGGGAGCTTGGACTAGAAATGAATTGATGGGGGCTGGAATAGGACTGGAAATGGGCTGTGATGGGGGAGAGCTTGGACTGGAAATGGGCTGTGATGGGAGGGGCTAGGACTGGAAATGGGCTATGATCGTAGGGTAAGCTGGGAATGGAAATGGTCTGATGGGGATGCTTAGACTGGAAATGGGCTGATGGGGGCTGGAATAGGACTGGAAATGGGCTAATGGGAAGGGCTAAGACTGGAAATGGGCTGGAATAGTACAGGAAATAGCTGATGGGGGAATAGGACTGGAAATGGGCTGATGGGGGCTGGAATAGGACTGGAAATGGGCTGATGGGTGAGCAAGGATTGGAAATTGGATGATGTGGGGAACTTGGACTGGAAATGGGCTGATGGGAAGGGCTAAGCCTGGAAATGGGCTGGAATAGGACTGGAAATGGCTGATGGGGGAATAGGACTAGAAATGGGCCGATGGGGGCTGGAATAGAACTGGAAATGGGCTGATGGGGGGAGCTTGGACTGCAAATGAGCTGGAATAGGACTGGAAATGGCTGATGGGGGAATAGGACTGGAAATGGGCTGATGGGGGCTGGAATAGGGCTGGAAATGAGCATATGGGGGGGCTAGGACTGGAAATGGGCTGATGTGGGGGCAAGGGAGAATGGGACTAGAAGGGAGTGGATGCTGGGTGGATCTAGAACTAGAAAGGAGCTGATTTTGGGGGAAGACTAGGGGATGGGGAATGAGGATGGAGAGGGGAAAATATATTTTGTGTGGAAGGGAAGAAAAATCTATGATTGGCCAGTTATTGGGAGTGTAAGTGGGGATTGAGAATGGAAGGGTGAAATTTGAGTGGATGAAAAAGGAATAAAGAAAGAAATGTGGGAAAGAGCAAAAGGGGAAAGATCAGTATGTTAAAGCAGATATAGAGAGAGAATGGAAAAAATCTAGGAGAGAGAAGAAAGGACAAATGGACAGCTCGCAGAAGACATAAAGAAACCGGATGAAAGTGTCTGGAGCAATTGCAACTGAAAAATAAAATTCCCAAGCAGAAGGTAGAAAAATACTTTTTATTTTGAATTTATTAACTGGAATATGTCAGGTCTGGGAAGTGTCCATTGGTAACATCTTTGCGTTTTTGTTTAGTGCAAGAGGAAAATAATTTATAGTTTCATTTCTCCAGTGTTGTACAATTCATGTTTGGCTTTTGGGGTTCCCAATTTAATTATTATCTTCCTATTTCTAAATTGTGATCCCTTGTTCTTTGTGTGGTGACGGTCTATATTCTGTATGTGTAACCGAGCTGAGGTATTCTGTTAATGTAGTTTCTATTTGACAGTCTCACTTGTTCTCTTTGCCCCAGTGAGATGTATTGGTATTCTCTAAGATGTATTGATTTGATATTTGCAGTGTGGCCTTTTTGAAAGGGAGGGTTTGGTGCTTTGTGAGTCCTAGTAGCGCTGTTATGATATGGTGCATAGTATTGCTTGCATAGTACTGCTACCCATTGTTTTGCATCATTGTTTTGCATACTGCTGCCACCCATTGTTTGCATACTGCTGCCACCCATTTTTTTGTTTTGCATACTGTTGCCTCCCATTGTTTTGCATATTGCTGCCACCCATTGTTTTGTTTTGCATACTGCTGCCACCCATTATTTTGCATACTGCTGCTACCCACTGTTTTGTACATTGTTGCCACCCACTTTTGCATACTATTTCCATCCATTGTTTGCATAGTATTGCTACCCACTGTTGAACTGAACTGTTCCACTACTTATCCATTGTACTGCATAGTACTGCTACCCATTGACTACCTACTGTTGCCACCCATTGTTGCATAGTACCATCAACCATTGTTGTCTAGAACTGCTATCCACTACTTATCCTCTGCTTGCTACCCATTGCTTGCATTGAATCCGCTACCCCCTGCCTGCTTGTCTGCCTATCAAGTGCTACCCGTTGTTTGCCGAGAACTTGCTACCCATTGCTTGCTCAGACCTTGCTGCCCACTACCATGGCCACACATCTCATTGTCCTCATCTTCATTATCCTCCCCAACTGCCTCCCCTCCTACCAACACCTACCTACACCTACCAACACCATCCCTCCTCTTCCCCTACCTTCCCTCCTCTTTCCCCTACCTTCCTCCCTTCCCCATCCACTCTGCCCCCTAGCCTAGCACCTGCCCTAGAGCTTCCTCACACCATCTCCCGCATTCAACCAGCCCCCCTCTCTACCTTCCTCACTTCCCCCTCAATCCTGCCCCCGAGCTTTGCACCAGCTCTTGAGCTTCTTCACACCATCCCCCGCATTCAACCAGTCCCCCTCTCTTTAAGGCAACCCCACATAAGAACATAAGATATGCCATACTAGGTCAGACCAAGTTCCATTAAGCCCAGTATCCTGTTTCCAACAGTGGCCAATATAGGTCATACGTACCTAGCAGTTTCCCCAAAAGACACAGGTTCCACAATGCTTATACTGGGTCAAGCATTGATATCCTGGGTCCCTTCTTAATAATGGTTTTTTATGGACCTTTCATCCAGGAACTTGTCCAAACCTTTTTTAAACCCAGCTACACTAACTGCCTTTACTACATCCTCCAGTAACAAATTCCAGAGTTTGATTACACGTTGAGTGAAAAAATATTTTCTCTTATTAGTCTTAAATAGTTTACCCTGTAGCTTCATTGCATGTCCCCTAGTCTTTCTATATTCTGATAAAGTAAACAATCGATCTACATTTATCCGTTCCACTCCGTTCATTAATTTATAGACTTCTATCATATCTCCCCTCAGCCGTCTCTTTTCCAGGTTAAAGAGCCCTAACCTTTTTAGCCTTTCTTCATAGGAGTATCCTTCCATCCCCTTTACCATTTTGGTGGCTCTTCTCTGAACCTTTTCTAATAACGCTATATCCTATATCCTTTTTAAGATACGGCGACCAGAATTGCACACAATATTCAAGGTGTGGTCTCACCATGGAACTATATAGAGGCATTATAATATCTTTTGTTTTATTTTCCATTCCTTTCCTTATGATACCTAGCATTCTATTTGCTCTCTTGGCCGCCGCTGCACACTGGGCCGAGGGTTTTAACATGTTATCCACAATGACTCCTTTTTCCTGGGTGGTGGTTCCTAATGCGGAACCTTGCATCTTGTAACCATAGTTTGGGTTGTTCTTCCCTAGGTGCTTAACTTTGCACTTGTCCACATTAAATTTCATCTGCCATTTTGATGCCCAGTCTTCCAATTTATCAAGATCCTCTTGCAATTTTCCACAATCCTCTTGGGTTTTAACAACTTTAAATAGTTTTGTGTCATCTGCAAATTTGATAACCTCACTCGTTATTCCACTTTCCAGGTCATTTATGAATACGTCAAAAAGCAGCAGACCCAACACAGATCCCTGGGGTACATCACTATTCACCTTTCTCCATTGGGAAAATTGGCTATTTAGCCCTACCCTCTGCTTTCTATCTTTTAACCAGTTCCTGATCCACAATAGTACACTGCCTCCTATCCCATGACTCTTTAGTTTTGCCAAAAGTCTCTGATGAGGGGACCTTGTCAAAGGCTTTCAGAAAGTCCAGATACACAATATCAACTGACTCACCTTTGTCCACTTGTTTATTCACACCTTCAAAAAAACATAACAGATTAGTAAGACAAGATCTTCCTTGTCTAAAGCCATGTTGGCTGTCTCCCATTAGGCCATGACTATCTATATGCTGAGTAAGTTTATTCTTTATGATGGTTTCTACCATTTTTCCTGGTACTAACGTCAGGCTTACCGGTCTGTAGTTTCCCGGATCACCCCTGGAACTCTTTTTAAAAATTGGTGTTACATTGGCGATCTTCCAATCTTTAGGTATTAGAGATGATTTTAATGATAGTTCACAGATTACTAATAGCAGGTCTGCAATCTCATATTTCAGTTCTTTCAACACCCTTAGATGTATACATTCTGGCCCAGGTGATTTGCTAATCTCCAGTTTATCTAATAGTTGTAATTCATCTTCCCAGTGTATCGATATTACCTTCAATTCTTCCGCACCTTTAAATACCACTTCAGTTATGGGTATCATCCCTACATCTTCCTCAGTAAAGACCGAAGCAAAGAATTCATTCAGTCTCTCCGCTATCGCCTTGTCGCCTCTTAGTGCCCCTTTAACTCCTCTATCATCTAATGGACCAACTGACTCTTTCACAGGTTTTTTGCTACAAATGTAATTGAAAAAGTCTTTATTTCGGGTTTTTGCTTCCGCAGCAAGCTTCTTCTCAAATTCTCCCTTTGCCTGCCTTATCAATGCCTTGCATTTGACTTGACAGTGCTTGTGCTGTTTCCAGGTTTCGTCATTTGGCTCTTTTTTCTATTTCCTGAAAGATGCTTTTTTGGCAACAACAGCCTCTCTGACCTCACCTTTAAACCATGCGGGCAGTTTTTTGGACTTCCTTCCACTTTTCTTAAAGCGTGGAATACAGCTGGTCTGGGCTTCCAAGATAGTATTTTTCAACAACACCTAAGCTTGATGTAAGTCTTTAACCTTTGCAACTGCTTCTTTTAATTTTTTCTTAACTATTTTCCTCATTTTATCATAGTCTTCCTTTCGAAAGTTAAAAGGTAATACTGTGGATTTCCTTACTATCCCTCCTCCACTAATTAAATCAAATGCGATCATGCTATGATCACTATTGCCAAGTGACCCCAAAATCCACCCTCGCTTCCGCTGTACTATCTCCACTAAACCTCGCTCTCTAATATGCCTTCTCCTTCTCTCATCTGGTAACATCAATCCCAACCCTGCCCCCCCCCCCCGATTTCTTTCTCACACTAGAAAACGTTCCTCACATACCCCATCTAATCTCATCCACATCCCGCTCCTCCCTCCTTCCGTCCTCCCCCATTCATCCCACAATCAGTTATCCATAGATATCAACTCCAACCTTACCCCCAAAAATAATCTCCCACATAACCTACCCGATACCATCAATTTACCCCTCATTTCCCCTCCCTCATGTCCCTCTTGGTTAGCACACTCACCTAGACACACCCACTCACACCCTGCTCCCTCTAAATCTCGGCATTACCCTAGAAATAGACCCCCACACTACTCCAATAAGAAATCTACACGTAACTTATCCAACCTTATCCATATCCCTCTCCTCCCCCGTTTTCATCATGTGCCCTATGGAACGCATGCTCAGTCATGAAAAAAACCCCTTTTATTCATGACCTTTTCGTCTCCAATGCCCTACACCTTTTTGCTTTGACTGAGACCTGGCTCAGTCCAGATGACACTGCTTCCATTGCCTCTCTCTGCTATGGGGGCTACCAGTTCTCCCATACACCACGACTTACTGGTCGCGGTGGTGGTGTTGGCCTCCTACTCTCTCCCTCCTGCCAATTCCAACCCCTTCTGCCACCCCATGGAGACTCCTTCGAAGTCCACTCCATTCGCCTCCTCTCACCACTTCCCCTCCGAATAGCTGTTATTTATCGCCCACCGGACAAATCCAAATCAACCTTCCATACCGACTTTGACTCCTGGCTTTCTGCCTTTATGGATCCCTCCTCCCCACTCTTATTCTTGGCGATTTCAACATTCACATCGAAAACCCCTCTGACCCCCATGCCTCAAAGCTCCTCGCTCTCACCTCCTCGTTCAACCTCCAACTTTGCTCCACTGCCCCCACACATCTACACGGCCACTGCCTTGACCTAATACTATTCTCCAATTCCTCTCCTTCAAACTTCCGTAAATCAATCCTTCCCTCATCTGACCATCACCTCTTAACTTTTACTCTTCAACTTCCACTGTCCCAACCTCGTCCTGTCTCCTCCGACCTATTTAGAAACCTTCATAATATTGATCCCCTGACTCTCTCCTGCACCATCTCTCCATCTCTTTCTGCCATTTTATCCTCCAACTCTGTCAACGATGCATTATCTTCATACAATGCTACATTATCCTCAGCCCTTGACATTCTTGCCCCTCCCACCCCATGTCCTGTCAAACGATCTATTCCCCAACCCTGGCTTTCACCCCCAATCCGTTACCTATGCATCTGCGCCCGTTCTGCCAAACGAGCTTGCTCCAAATCCCGCTCCCCGGAAGACCTTCTACACTTCAAATTCATGCTTGGCTCCTTCCAGTCAGCCTTAGCACTTGCCAAACCAAATTACTTCATCCATCTGACCAACTCCCTTGCCTCTGATCCTCGCCGTCTCTTTAATACCCTCAATTCTCTCCTCAAGGTCCCCCTACCTCCGATCCCGCCCTCCCTTTCTGCCCAAACCCTAGCCGACTACTTCCACGACAAAATCTACAGGATTACCCTCCAATAACCATTATTAAAAAGGGACCCAGGATATCAATGCTTGACCCAGAACAAGCATTGTGGAACTTGTGTCTTTTGGGGAAACTGCTAGGTACGTATGACCTAGATTGGCCACTGTTGGAAACAGGATACTGGGCTTGATGGACCTTGGTCTGACCCAGTATGGCATATCTTATGTTATGTTCTTAATTCCCTACCCCATCTACCTCCCCTCCTCCCCAATTCTCATCCCCCATCCATACTCCCTCTGCCACCCTCTCCTCCTTCCCTCCGATGTCTGAAGAAGAAACTGCACTCTTTCTGTCCTCCTCCAAACCCACCACCTGTTCATCAGACCCTATCCCCACCCATCTCCTACGTTCCATCCCCCTCACCATTGCCCTCTCCATCACTCATATCCTCAACCTCTCACTCTCCACTGCAACTGTCCCTGTTGACTTCAAACATGCTGTTGTCACACCCCTCCTCAAGAAACCCTCACTTGATCCCACATGCCCTAACTATTGACCCATCTCCCTCCTTCCCTTCATATCCAAACTATTAGAACAAGCTGTCCAGTGTCGCTGCCTCGACTTCCTCACCTCCCAGGCCCTCCTCGACCCACTTAATCCTGCTTCCGTCCCCTACACTTCACTGAAATGGCACTCACAAAAGTCACAAACGACCTGTTCCTGGCTAAATCTAAGGGCCTCTATTCCATCCTCATCCTTCTTGACCTTTCTGCTGCCTTTGACACTGTTGACCACGACCTTCTCCTCATCACCCTCTCCTCGCTTGGCTTCAAGGACTCCGTATTAACCTGGCTCTCCTCCTACCTCTCCCATCGCTCATTCAGCATATGCTCTGGTGGCTCCTTCTCCTCCCCTACCCCGCTCCATGTAGGTGTACCCCAGGGATCTGTCTTAGGCCCACTCCTCTTCTCTCTCTATACCCAAGGCCTTGGTGCGCTTATCTCCTCCCATGGCTTTCAGTACTATCTCTATGCTGATGACTCACAAATCTACCTTTCTACACCTAATATTTCTCCGGCAATCCAGTCCAAGATCTCTGCCTGTCTTTTGGACATTGCTGCCTGGATGTCTCATCGACGATTGAAATTGAACATGGCCAAGACTGAACTCCTTGTCTTTCCACCTAACTCCTCCCCCCAACTTCCCCCGCTCTCAATCCATGTGGATGGATCTACTATCCTTCCTGTACCCTCAGCCCGCAATCTAGGGGTTATCTTTGACACCTCTCTCTCCTTCTCCGCTCATATCCAGCTTGTAGCTAAGACCTGCCGCTTCTTTCTCTACAACATTAGCAAAATCCGCCCCTTTCTCTCTGAACACACTACCAAAACGCTTATCCACTCCTTAATCTCCACTCACCTCGATTACTGCAACCTACTCCTTGCTGGTATTCCCGTGAGCCACCTCCTTCCCCTTCAATCTATACAAAATCACACTGCTCGACTAATCTGCCAGCCTCGCCATGCCCATATTACTCCTCAAGTCACTTCACTGGCTCCCTGTCCAGTTCTGCATACAATTCAAGCTTCTCCTGCTGACCTATAAATGCATTCACTCTATGGCCCCTCAATACCTCTTATCTCTCCCTATGTCCCCTCTCGAAATTTGCGCTCTGCTAACAAATTATTTCTATCAATGCCTTTCACCCACACCGCGAACTCCCGACTGTGCTCCTTTCACCTTGCTGCACCTCACGCCTGGAACAGCCTACCTGCGTCTGTGTGCCAGGCACCCTCCCTGACCCTCTTCAAGTCCAGGCTGAAGACCCACCTCTTCACCGTTGCATTCAGATCCTGACTCCTTCCTCATCTCACCCTAACCCCCGTCAACGTTTATAACCAACTACAGACCAAACTGTACCACACCATACCTTGCGTAGAACTAATGCTCTGTACTGTTTTTAACTAATGCACTATTTTAACTAGAATGTAAGCTCCGATGACCATGACTCTGATGGGCAGGGACTGTCTCTTGTATGTTGACTACCTCTTGTAGGTCAGCTGTGCAGCGCTACATGCGTGGCTCTTTAGAAGTGCTAAATAGTAGTAGTAATGGTGGGTTTGCTATGGGTTCTAAATGATCAGTGTTTATAATTCTTCCTAATGGGTCTGGCGGTTGGCACTGGAATATAGTAATTTCAAAATCTGGTAGTCATTCATTATCCAGATACTCATTAAGAGGCATGTTTACTAAAAGCACATTATGTAAATATTTATGCAAATGAGGCCCCTCAATGAATCTCCGCACATGGCCCCGCACCCCCCTTGGGCTGCCCCTGTGTGGCAGTCAGCATTTTTTTTAAACATTGGCAGCCAAAGTTAATGCACATATTCAGTACCAGTATCCGGATAGTGGATGGCATAGACTACCCAGAAATGTGGTTAGTGCTGGCACTATCTGGAGAGAGGCAATTTTAACTTCTATCAGACATTCCACCTAGGACAGTTTTTTTGCTGTCTTAAGTTATATTCTTGGTATCACGCTCCAATGAACCCTGATGTTGATGCATCAAAATCACCTGATGCTTGACATGATTGTCTTCAATGTCATTGAAGTCGTGGCTGAATTCTTCCTCAGGAAGAAATTAGTAGGGGAGTGATCTGTTGCCTCTCTACTGGTGCTCAGTTCTGAAAGATCTTGAACACTACTCGATGCTGATGCACTTCCTGCATCCGGTGAAGCTCCTGGGTCCATGGTCACCGATGCCGATGGAACGGTTTTCTGAACACCAAAAATCTGTGTGCACTTCTCCTCACAACCCTTAAGCACCCCCTTTGGCATCTGTGAACAAAATTTACAAAGAGATGGGTTATGATTTTGGGCCCAGGATCTGTAGGCACAATTTATGGGAGTCCATGACAGATATGGTCCTAGAGCACCAGATGAACTTTTTAAATCCGCTGGCAGGTTTTTGTGACATATCAGCCAGAAAAATAGAACATAATAAAAAGTCAGTGGTTAAAATAAAAGAAAAAAGTATAATCCTGGCCTAATGCTCCTCAGATCAAATGCGTGCCGGAGAATAAATAAACTTCAAAAAACAATGAAAAACATCTGGAGGAGTAAAAAAGAGGAAAACAGTGGCAACAGACACAGGAAAGGGCAGACATATAAAAAGAAACCACAGCATATCTGAAAAATCATGGTATTCGAGAAACGATCTGTCAGGCATGGTGGTGATGGGTGAGAGTGGGCAAGGATGTACAAAGAATCTTCTAAGATCTTCTGGAAAAGTAGTTCAGGAAGTTCTTGTGCAGGCACCATCAGTGATGTCACCCAAATGCGAGGACTTATCCTGCTTGTCTACGGAGAAAGCTCTAGCACAGGGGTTTCTAATACAAGTTTAATGCAGACTTTTTGTTCAGTGATGCTGTAAGCAAACAGCATGCAAATAAGTTCCATGTGAAATGGATGTGCTAAACTAGGACAGCAAGCCAGATACATATGTACAGAGGTCTGCATTAGCAGCATCTATACATTGCACATGTTACCATGCTGTCCAAACAAAAAAAGATCATTTGAGGTGCCATTTGACATTCTATCTGAGATGACCAAGGTCAAGACCCCCCAATCATGTCCCTGCTGGCAATGGTGGCCCGGTAACCCTAAACCTCTAAAATATGCTCCTAGTGATGCAGTGGCTCCTACTCACTCAACCTGTGAATCCAACAAAAACAACATTGATGGCTTACACCCCCAAAACCCTGCTCCTATCCCTCCTGCAGCTACAATCACTCCAATCTGCCCCTAGTAGCATCATTCTCCATGATCCCCCTCCCTTACCTCCTTCATTGAGGAAGAGTGATACCAACACGTTCTTGCCTCCTCACTATCATCTTGGAAAATGGAGACACCTAACTCTGCATGGTGCATCCTGGATGCACCAGGAAGGGTCAGTCTACCATATAAAAAATGCCTTATATGGCAGATTGCCCTCTTCCCCTGTGGTACATCTGGGACGCACAATGCAGAATCAATCACTCTGATGGCCAGTGACTCCTCTTATGCTGGCAACTCACTATTGCTGTATCTGTTCTGCCTGGCTTCAATGCCACAGAGTGTATGTGTGTGGGGGTGTAGGGGGCAGAAGGGAATAAGAAAAAGTAGTTACTCACCTGTAACAGGTGTTCTCCAGGAGCAGCAGGAATCAGTCCTCACATATGGGTGATGTCGGTGCCAACGGAACCCTCGTGCGGAGCATTTCCCCAGCTTTCAAGGAAAACCCTTGGGAATGCAGCGAGCATGCGCGGTCCCCTTCCCGTCCAAGGGTGCCATCTTGCTCAGTCTGATGACATAGCTAAAAGACAGAAAAAAAATCAAAATGAAGTATATGACTGCAACTCCAGGGGAGGAGGGAGGGTCGTGAGGACTGATTCCTGCTGCTCCTGGAGAACACCGGTGAGTAACTACTCTTTCTCCAGGACCAAGCAGGAAGTCAGTCCTCACATATGGGACTCCCCAGCCCTAGGCTACAGGGAACCTTAAGCTGAAAAAATGTCTCCCTCTCAAGAGCCTCAGCATTCGTGATAAGAATATCCTCTGAGAATGCCCCTGTATGGTAGCCCAACACAAGGGCCGGAGTGTAGGAGTTGCCTAAACCTCAACAAGAGTACGGAGTACCGCCTGTCAGAAAGCATTGTCCCTTCGGGACTCTCTCTCAAAGCAGTAATGGGCTGCAAAAGTCTGGCTTGAAGACCAAGTTGAGGCCTGTCAGATGTCTGCCAATGGAACAGAGCGGAGATGAGCTACTGATGCGGCTTTCGCCCTGACACGGTGGGCTGTGACTCGATCCTGCAAGGGGAGGTCGGCTGCCTTGTATGCCCAGGCGATACAATCTGCTACTCAAGTGGACAACATACGCTTGGAGAAAGGTAACCCTATCTTATTAGGGTCAAAGGAGACAAAGAGCTGAGCAGCCCTTTGATGCCCTCGCGTACGTTCTATGTAAAAAGACAATGCCCTCTTACAGTCCAGGGTATGCAAGACTGTTTCAGCCCGGCTGGTATGCGGCCTGGGAAAGAAGGTCGGAAGAACCACCTCTTGGTTGAGGTGGAAAGAGACCACCACTTTTGGAAGGAACTTTGGATAGATCCGTAGGACCACCCTGTTCCTATAGAACCATGTGTACGGTCTATCAGAAACCAGAGCTTGTAGTTCACTCACACATCTGGCCAAGGTAAGAGCTATCAGGAAGAGCGCTTTCCAAGAAAGGAAGCGCAAATGGCAAGTAGCCATCGGCTCAAACGGTGGGCGAGTAAGTTGCTGCAAGACCACGTTCAAATCCCACTCAGTCACTGGTGGACGAAGCAGAGGCTTGAGAAGAAGCAGATCTCTGAGAAAGCGGGACACCAAGGGATGAGCCGACAGAGACTGTCCCTCCACCGGGGAGTGGTGCGCTGATAGAGCACTGAGGTGGACCCGAACAGAGTTAGACTTAAGGCCTAGGTCTGACAGGTGAAGTAGATACTGCAGTACTACTGGCACAAGGCAAGAGAAAGGATCTTCATTGCGCTGAGCACACCATATCGTAAACCTACGCCACTTGAGGGCATAGGACTTTCTGGTGGACTGCCTCTTCTGGTGGACGACTTTCTGGTGGACTGCCAAAACCACCTCTTCAACCTCCTTAGGTAGAAGCAAGGGAGCTAGCGCTATCCTTTCAGCAGCCAGGCCATCAGATTGAGGGACCTGAGCTTGGGATGCAGAAGGGAACCCTGATCTTGAGACAGGAGATCGTGTTGCAACCCCAGAGGGAATGGAGTTTCCACTGCCAACTGTAGCAGAAGTGGAAACCACGGTTGCCTCGGCCATCTGGGGGCTACCAAAATCACCAAGGCCTTGTCCCGGAGAATCTTGAACAGAGTTCGGGCCACCAGGGGCATGGGAGGAAACGCATACAGGAGGCCCGTAGACCAAGAGATCAGAAAAGCATCTGCTGCCATTCTCAGGGGATGCGGCTGTCTGGAGCAAAACTTGGGCAGCTGACGGTTTTGTGGACTAGCAAAGAGATCGATGGACGGAAGTCCCCAGTGGAGGAAGATCTGCTGGACCACCCATGGATTAAACTGCCATTTGTGAGGCTGGAGAATCCTGCTTAGCTTGTCTGCTAGGAAATTCTCCTGACCAGGAAGTTAAACTGCTTTGAGAAACATGCCTTGTTTGACTGCAAAGGAGCAAAGGGCCAGCGCCTCCTGACATAGGAGCCTGGACCCCGTACCCCCTTGCTTGTTCACATAGAACATTGCCACCTGATTGTCCGTCTGAACTAAGACAGACTGGTAAGAGAAGGCATGAGAAAAGGTCTGTAGAGCTAAGCGGATTGCTCGCAGCTCCAAAAGATTGATCTGCTCTGTGGCCTCCCGAGGAGACCAGAGGCCTTGAGTGCATGTGCCCTGGCAATGTGCACCCCAGCCCTTTAAGGAAGCATCAGTCGTCAGCACCCTTGTGTGTGCTGGAGTCTGAAAAGGTACCCCCCTGAGAAGGTTTGGGAGATGTAGCCACCACTGTAAGGAGTCTAAAAGTGGTTTGGACACCTTTACTCTGTCTCGGAGGTCAGCTGTGGCCTGCGCCCACTGAGCTCTGAGGCACCACTGAGCAACCCGCATGTGCAGACGGGCATTTGGAGTCACATGTATCGTGGATTCCATGTGGCCCAGGAGCCACAGGAAGTGCCTGGTGGAAACATGAGAATTGCTCTGAAACTGGTTGGCCAAGTCCATCAGTCTGTGGGCCCTATCCTCGGGCAAGTAAGCTCTTGCCTGCAGGATGTCTAATCTTTCCCCTATAAACTCTAGGTTCTGAGAGGGGAGAAAAGTGGACTTTGCGTAGTTTATGACAAAGCCAAGATGCTGAAGAAGAGAGACAGTGCGAAGAGTGGCTTGTCTGGCCTCCTGGAGAGACTGGCCCCTGATGAGCCAGTCATCTAGGTATGGGAAGACAAAAATTCCCTGATTCCTGAGATAGGCTGCCACCACCGCCAGGCATTTGGTGAAAACCCCTGGGGGTAGAGGTTAGGCCAAAGGGAAGTACCCTGTACTGAAAATGGTTTCCTCCCACCACAAACCTGAGATATTGTCTGTGGTCTGGATGAATGAGGATGTAAGTATAAGCATCCTTTAGGTCTAAGGAGCATAGCTAGTCTCCCTGCTGGAGGTAGGGCAGCAGTATCCCAAGGGTAAGCATCTTGAACTTTTCCCTCTCCAGAAACTTGTTTAGGTTTTGCAAGTCTAGGATAGGCCGGAGGCCCCCTGTCCTTTTTGTTGCCAGGAAGTACCTGAAGTAGAAGCCTTGCCCTTCCAGGTGGTGAGGCACCGGTTCCACCGCCTGTTCCTTTAGAAGACTTGCCAACTCCTGAAGGAGGAGGTTCCTGTGTAGAGGGAGACTGGGAGGCTCCCCTGGAAAATAGGAGTGGGGTAGCTGGTGGAAGTGGAGCATGTAGCCCTGCTGGACTATGCTCAATACCCAGGTATCCCCTGTGATGGCTGGCCACCTGTAGGCATACAGGGTCAGCCGACCTCCTGTGCTGAGTGGAGCCACCGGCGGAGGAGAGGCTATGCTGTAGGAGTCAAAAACCCTGCTGTGCAGGAGCGGAGCTGGCGGCTTGGGGGTCTTCTGCCTACAGGGCCCATGCCCCTGCCCCTTGGCCTGCTGACCCTGTTGGGGAGCTGGAGATGCCTGATATTGGTGGGTAGGATTTGTAGGCAGCAGCCTTCCTTGGGAAAAAGGGCTTCTTTCCGAGCCCTTCTTTTTTTGAGAAGGGGCAGAAGTCTTCCTGGACAGCCTTGTCCTGGTGAGAGTCTCAGTCTCGATTTCTGCAGCCTTTTCAGTCATGGGCTTACCGAAAAGGTTTTCGCCTTGGCAGGGGACATCGACCAACTTGTCCTGAACCCATGACTCCAGGTCTGATGACTGTAGCCAGGCCTGACGGCGTGCACTGATGCCGGCCGCGGCTACCTGGGCCAAAGCCTCGAAACCATCATAGGCTGCTCGAGAGATAAACTTCGAGCACTCTCGGATCCCTGTTGACAAAGCCTTGAACCTCTGCAAAGGTTCCTCGGAGAGGCCAGTTGAGAACCCGGCAATCTCCTTTGCCAGGTCTCATAGGTACATGCCCATGTACAGCTGGTAGGTCTGGACACGGCAAGATAGCATAGAGCCCTGGAAGCACTTTCTACCGAGGGCATCCAGGTTCCAGGCCTCCCAGCCGGGGGACACCGAGGAATGCATCGTCTGACTCTTCAGGCGGTGCATGGCCTATTCCTCAACCATGGAGTTGTGAGGTAGCTGCACCTTTTGGAAGCCAGGGCTCTTACGGACTCGATAAATGGAATCGACCCGTTTGCTAAGAACCGGCGCCAAGGCCAGTCCCTCCCACATATGGAACAGCAGCCATTCCAGCATCGGAGGAACCGGTATAGTAAAAGCTTCCTTTGGAGGAAAGTCATACTGGAGGGCATCGAGCTCCTCAGTTCGAGGCTCCTCCTCGGCGTCTTCAGGGAAAGCCAAAGCTTTCGCCATGTCCCTCACGAAGTCCGAGAACCGGGTATCCTCCAGGGGGACCTTCTCTGAGGCTCAGACTCCGGTGAGTCTGAAGGGACGCACCGGGTCCGGAAGGTGTCCGGAGACTCCTAGTCCTCCGTCTCCCATGCCAACTCCGAGGAGGAGGAATCGAGCGGATCCGGCCATGTGGGCCTCAGTGCCCCCCACCCCGATGCCGAGGGTATCGGTGTCAATGACCTCGGCCCCGCACAGGAGGTCGAGGGGGACCTTGACCGAGGATTGACTCCAGACTTCATTGACTTGAGGATCGGCTCGGTCTCCATTGTCGACTTATTTATTTATTTATTTATTTAACAGTATTTCTAAACCGCCTTATCTTAATAATCAAGGTGGTATCACAGCAAGCAATCAGGTAAAGTGTGTGTGTTGTACATGCAGTGAGGATAAAACTTAGTTGTGTGAGGGATGTGTTGGGTGCTTGATTTGTTTGAGCTATATACAGGGTGGGCTATTTACAGTGGTGCTAGAATCATATTTTATATATATTCAGTTGTTTGGGAGGATTGGAGTGCTGTTATCCATTCTCTTAGGTTATGTGATGTGACCATAGTGCTCTATGAACAGCATGGTTTTCAGTTGTTTTCTGAAGTCTTTGAGGTCTGGAGTTGCCCTTAGACGTCGAGGTCCCGGTGGTCGGGGCAGATGTACCGGTCAGACCGGCGATCAGCACCCGCTGCTGTTCCATGAAGGCAGCCAACCTGCTCTCCAAGGCTGTCAGCCTGAGTCCAAGCTTAGGAGACTCAGCAGCCCCCGACTCGGGCCCCGACGGCATCGAGCCCGACGTTGGTTCTCCCGGAGGAGAGTCCACAAGGACAACAGCACTTACGTGACTCGAGGACTCCGGCTCAATGCGAGGTAACTTGGATGGCCTCTCTGACTCCGAGAGCCCTGGGAGACGGTCAGGGCTACACGACCTGGCCCTCAAGGATCCAGGAGCCTCCACCGACGCCGCCCTCGCGAGCTTCTTCTTCCTTTTGTGCTCCCAGGTGGGAGACTCCCTCTCAGAGGAACCCCGACGGCGCTCGGGGTCAGACTCCTGAGATGTCAAGGCCTCTGACGAATTCCGGGCCAGGCCGGACGCGGACTCTGAGAAAATTCTCTCACGTTGATGCTGACGGCTCCGAAGTGCCTTCGACGACATTTTGCCGCATGGGCCACAGACCCGGGGCAGCGGAGGCAGCAGTCATGTGTGTCGGTGAGAGACATAAGTTTCTTGCACCTATCACACTTTTTGAACCCGCTGGCAGCCATCAGGGGAAAAAGGGCCCCTGCAAGGTCAAAAGACAGGGCTGCTAGTGAAAACACAAAAAAGGCGTGAACGCTAGTCACGAAGGAGAAAAAATGAAAATCAAAATTCCAGACTCAATACCGGTGTACCGAGCCCAGGCAGGAAGGAGAACCGGCATCGAACCGGATCAGAAAAAGCCAAAATAGCCGAAAAAAATCTACTTTTCCCAGGTGACATGAACTCACGTCCGTTGGGCTCCGCGGAAAAAGAAAGACTGAGCAAGATGGCACCCTAGGGCGGGAAGGGGACCTTGCATGCTCGCTGCATTCCCAAGGGCTTTCCTTGAAAGCTGGGGAAATGCTCCGCATGAGGACTCCGTCGGCGCCGATGTCACCCATATGTGAGGACTGATTTCCTGCTTGGTCCTGGAGAAATAGGAACTGCCCTCTCTTAAGTACCTCCAGGCACTCAGCACGCTGTTGGAGTGAAGAAAAATGCCGCTCTTCACTCCAGCGGCTATGCAGAGGTGAGCCGGGGCTTCGGGTCTCCCCAACTCCTTCTGAAACCAGTCAGGCAGGAGTGGGGCTCTTTGGAGGGAGGGATAGGACTGGAAATGGGCTGATGGGGGGGGGCTAGAACTGGAAATAGGCTGATTGGGTGGGGGGGGGCTTGGACTGGAAATGGGCAATGGGGGGCAAGGATAGGACTGGAAATAGGTTGATGGGGGCTACAATAGAATTGGAAACAGACCGATGGAGGGGAGGCTAGGACTAGAAATAGGCTGATTAGGAGAGGCTAGGACGGGAAATGGGATGATTAGGGGGAGAGCTTGGACTGGAAATGGGCTGATAAAGGGACTAGGATAGGACTGCAAATGGGCTGATGGTGGGGCTAGAACTAGAAATGAGCTGATGGAGGGGTTAGGATAGGACTGGAAATGGCTTATAGGGGGAACTGATGCTTGGGGGAGGACTAGAAAAGGATGGAACTGGGAGAGTGAGCATGGATAGGGGAAAATATATTTTGTATGGGAGGGAAGAAAAATTTATCATTGGCCAGATATGGGGAGAGTCAGTGGGGATTGAGGATGGGGGGTGAAATTTGAGCGGATGAAAAAGGAATAAAGAAAGAAATGGAGGAAAGAGCAAAAGGGGAAAGATCAGTATGTTAAAACAGATATAGAGAATGGAAAAAAAAACTATAAGAGAGAAGAAAGGTCAAATGGACAGAAGACAATGGAGAGTTAGCAGAAGACACAAAGAAACCACAAGAAAGTGACTGGAGCAATTGCAACTGAAAAATAAAATGCTCATACAATAAAAGGTAGAAAAATACTTTTTATTTTGAATTTATCAACTGAAATACATGCCAGCTCTCGGAAATGTGCATTTGCTAGCATCTTTGCATTTTGTTTAGTACAAGAGGAAATTATTTTATAGTTTTATTTCTCCAGTGTTTTTGTACATTTCAAGTTTGGCTTTTGGAGTTCCCAGTTTAATTATTGTCTTCATATTTCTAAATTGTGATCCCTTGTTCTATGTTTGGTGACAGTCTACGTATGTTCTACATGTGTAACCATGCTGAGGTATTCTGTTTATGTAGTTTCTATATGACAGTGCCACTTGTTCTCTTTCCCCAGTAGAAGAATGTATTGGTATTCTCTGAGATGTATTGGCTTAATATTTGCAGTGTTGCCTTTTAATAGGTAGGGTGTGGTGCTTTGTGAGTCCTGGTAGTGCTATTATGATATGGCGGGTTTGCTATCAGGGCCGACCCGTCCATTGAGCAAGAATGTTCTTTGCACAGGGCCCCACGTTTCAGGGGGCCCCGCACAAACAACATTCTGTATCAGCCCAGGTTAGGGTTGCCAACTTTTTCACCAAGAAAAACCCAACACCTGTGGCTCGCCATGCCCCGCCCATTCTCCACCCCTAGCCCCACCCCTGCCCCACCCCCCAGTCCCACCCATGCTGCACCCCAGCCCCACCCACAAAAATTACCAAGGATAAGTGTAGGCTAACTCCCTTGGTCAGATAATAATTAAACTGGGAACCCCAAAAGCCAAACATGAAATGTACAACACTGGAGAAATAAAACTATAAAGTAATTTCCTCTTGCACTAAACAAAAACGCAAAGATGTTAGCAATACACACTTCCCAGACCAGACATATTCCAGTTAATAAATTCAAAATAAAAAGTATTTTTCTACCTTCTGCTTGGGAATTTTATTTTTCAGTTGCAATTGCTCCAGTCACTTTCTTCTGGTTTCTTCGTGTCTTCTGCGAGCTATCCATTTGTCCTTTCTTCTCTTTTAGATGTTTTCCATTCTCTCTCCATATATCTGCTTTAACATACTGATCGTTTCCCTTTTGCTCTTTCCCCCATTTCTTTCCTTATTCATTTATCATCCACTCAAATTTCACCCTCCCATTCTCAATCCCCTCTTACTCTCCCAATACCCGGCCCATCATCGACTTTTCTTCCACACAAAATATCTTTTCCCCTCTCCATTCTCATTCCCCATCCCCTTCTAGTCCTCCCCCTAAATCAGCTCCCTTATAGTTCTAGACCCACCTAGCATCCACTCCCTTCTAGTCCCATTCTCCCATGCCGCCACATCAGCCCATTTCCAGTCCTATTCTAGCCCATCACCCATTTGCAGTCCAAGCTCCCCCCATCAGCCCATTTCTAGTCCTATTCCAGCTCCTCATCAGCCAGTTTCCAGTCTTAGCCCCACATATGCTCTTTTCCAGTTCCATTCCAGCCCCCCATCAGCCAATTTCCACTCCAAGCTCCCATATCAGCCAATTTCCAATCCTAGCCCCCTTGTAAGCCCACTTCCAGTCCTATTCCAGCCCCATCAGCCCATTTCCAGTCCTATTCCAGCTCTTCATCAGCCCATTTCCAGTGCTATCCCTCCCATCACAGGACATTTCCAGTCCTAGCCCCCCCCCCATCACAGCCTCTTTCCAGTCCTAGCCCCCCATCACAGCCTATTTCCAGTCCTAGGCCCCCCCACCATCACAACCCATTTCCAGTCCTAGGCCCCCCCCACCATCACAGCCCATTTCCAGTCCTAGCCCCCCTAATCACAGCCTATTTCCAGTCCAAGTTCCCCCTCCCCCCACCATAGCCCAATTCCAGTCCAGGCCCCCCCATAGCCCAATTCCATTGCAGGCCCCCCCCCCATAGCCCATTTCCAGTCCAGGTCCCCTCCCATAGCTCAATTCCAGTCCAGGTCCCCTCATAGCCCATTTCCAGTCCAGGTTCCCCCCCCATAGCCCAATTCCAGTCTAGGATTCCCCCCCATAGCCCATTTCCAGTCCAGGTACACCCCCCCCATAGCCCAATTCCAGTCCAGATCCACCCCCCATAGCTTATTTCCAGTCCAGGTTCCACCCCCTCCCCCATAGCCCAATTCCAGTCTAGGTTCCCCCCCTTTAGCCCATTTCCAGTACAGGTACACCCCCCCATAGCCCAATTCCAGTCCAGTCCCCCCCCCAATAGCCTATTTCCAGTCCAGGTCCCCCCCCCATAGCCCATTTCCAGTCCAGGTACACCCCATCACAGCCCATCCAGTCCTTGGCCCCCCCTCTCCCCCATCAAAGCCCATTTGTAGTCCTAGCCTCCCCCCCCCCGACCAGCCCAGCGGCTGTCTGAGGTGCTTCAGAGGGAGCCGGGGAAGCCCACGCGAGGCTCCGGCTACCTCTGTACAACTGCCAGCGTGAAGATCTTTTTCCTTCACACTGGTGGTTGTTTCTGTGAAGCCGCGAATGCTGGGAAAGGTTGTACAGAGGGAGCCGGGGCCTAGCGCGGGCTTCCCTGGCTCCCTCCTCCCCGGACTTTGGGAGAAAAGACGGTTTTTTGCTCTGGCCGCTCTCGATCTTGCAGCCAGAGCAAAAAAACGGCTTTTCACGGGCCGGTTTAACTTCTCTGCCGGCAGCCGGTCTGGCCATGGAAAAACCGGCCAGGCTGGCTGAATACCAGCCAGTTGGCAACCCTAGCCCAGGTAGATTAAAAAACAAACAAACCGGCTGCTGCTGCTGCCGTGGCAGCAGCAGAATCAAGTCTCCCGCGGGGCCCCCTCTGCATGGCAGAGCCCTCCCTGCAGCATCAGCTCCCTCAGCGTCGGCTTTCAGAGCCGCAAAGGGAGAGTTTTTCTCTCGCAGCTGTTAAGCCTGCTGGGGCTGATGGGAAACCTGGCTTAACAGCCTGCTGGGGCTTAACAGAGCTACGAGAAAGGGAAACTCTCCCTTCGTGGCTCTGAAAAGCTTGCATGTTGGGAGCTGATGCTGCAGGGAGGACTTTGCTGGGCAGGGGGGCCCTGCGGGACGCTTGATTCTTCCGCTGCCACGGCGGTAGCGGCAGCAGCAGCTGGTTTGTTTTTTTAAAATCTACTTGGGCTGATGGGCTATGTGGGGGGGGGGGGGTTAGGACTGGTAATGGGCTATGGGGGGGGGGGGCTAAGACTGGAAGTGGGCTGATGGGGGGGTTAGACTGGAGGTGGGCTGATGGGGGGTTAGGACTGGTAATGGACTATGAGGGGGGGCTAAGATTGAAAATGGGGCGATGGGCGTTTGGACTGGAAGTGTGCTGATGGGGGGCTAAGGACTGGTAATGGGCTGGAGGGTTGCTAGGACTAGAAATGGGCTTAGAGGAAGGGGGCTTGAACTGCAAATAACTGATGGGGCGGGGGACTTGGAATGGAAATGGGCTGTGAGGGCAGGGAGCTAGGACTGGAAATGGGCTGAGTGGGGGGGGGGGTGGGAGCTAGGACAGGAAATGGGCTGATGGAGGGGCTAGGATAGGACTGGAAATGGGCTGTTGAAGGGGTGCTAAGATTGGAAATTGGCTGTTGTGGGGCTTGGATTGAAATGAACTCATGGAGGGGCTAGAACTGGAAGTAGGCTCATGGGGGGCTTAGATTGGAAATGGGCTGAGTGGAGGGGAGCTAGGATTTGACATGGGCTGATGGTGGGGCTAGGAAAGGACTAGAAATGGATTGATGGGGGGCTGGGATTGGAAATGAGCTGATTGTGTGGCTAGGATAGGATTGGAAATGGGCTGATGGGGGGCTAGGATTGGGAATGGGCTTATGCGGGGACTAGAAGGGAGCAGATGCTGGGTGGGGCTGGAACTAGAAGGGAGCTGATGTTGGGGGAGGATTAGAATGGGATGGAGCTGGGAGAGTGAAATGGAGAGGGGAAAAATATTTTGTGGGGGAAGGAAGACAAATCTACAATTGGCCAGGTATTGGGAGAGTAAGGGGGGATTGAGGATGGAGGGGTAAAATTTGAGTGGATGAAATGGATGAAATTTGAGTGGTAAACGTAGATCGATTTGTTTATGCTATCAGAATATAGAAAGACTAGGGGACATGTAATGAGGCTACAGGGTAAACTATTTAAGACAAATAAGAGAAAATATTTTTTCACTCAACGTGTAATCAAACTCTGGAATTTGTTACTGGAGGATGTAGTAAGAGCTGTTAGTGTAGCTGGGTTTAAAAAAGGTTTAGACAAGTTCCTGGAGGAAAGGTCCATAAATCATTATTAAAAAGGGACCCAGGATATCAATGCTTGACCCAATACCGGCATTGTGGAACCTGTGTCTCTTGGGGATACTGCTAGGTACGTATGACCTAGATTGGCCACTGTTGGAAACAGGATACTGGGCTTGATGGACATTGGTCTGACCCAGTATGGCATATCTTATGTTCTTATGAAATAGGAATGAGGAAAGAGCAAAAGGAGAGAGATTAGTATGTTAAAGCAGATGTAGGGAGCGAATGGAAAAAAACTAGAAGAGAGAAGAAAGGACAAATGGACAGCAGACAATGGAGAGTTAGCAGAAGACACGAAGAAACCAGAAGAAAGTGGCTAGAGCAATTTCAACTGAAAAAAAATGCACAAAAGGTAGAAAAATATCTCTTTATTTTGAATTTATTAACTGGAATATGTCAGCTCTAGGAAATGTGCATCATTAACGTTTGTGCTTTGTTTAGTACAAGTGAAAATTAATTTATAATTTTATTTCTACAGTGTTGTTGTACATTCCAAGTTCGGCTTTTGGGGTTCCGAGTTTAATTGTCTTCCTGTTTCTAAATTGTGATTCCTTGCTTGGTGATGGTTTATGTTCTGCATGTTTAACTGAGCTGAGGTATTCTGTTTGTGTAATTCCTATTTGACATTGCCACTTGTTCTCTTTCCCCAGTAGGTCACGTATTGTTATTCTCTGAAATGTATTGGTTTAATATTTGCAGTGTTGCTTTTTGATAGGTAGAGTATGGCGCTTTGTGAGTCATGGTAGTGCTGTTAGGATACGGTGGGTTTGCTATGGGTTCTAAATGGGCAGTTGTGATACGAGTGTGACATGCTTTGCTGTGAATGGAATGGATACAGCAGACATGTAGCTATTGGGAGTTATTACAGGCATAGCAGCTTGCACTATGGAGACTATAAGGTTATTATAGGGCATAAACACCTTGCTTGAAGTGGTCTGAACTAGTATAATGAGTCAGAAGCACGTCTCTGTACATAAATTGTGTATGAAATCTATATCCAATCATAATCGTGAGAATTCTGTTTTCACATGAAGCTCACGCTGTACTATCCAATGAAAACACATCTCTGATAGCAAACAATTACTGAAACTTGTATATCAAACGTGGAATTTTCCAAGGAGAAGAAAACCGTACCGTACTGCACCAGAGACAAAGCAATTCTGTTTTGGCAGCTTTCCCGGATTCCTTCATCGTGGAAAGTTCCCCCGATCGCTGAAGTGAATCTACAATCCGGTATATGTATTGATGCATTTCATTTCATGTTAGAATTTACTTATAATCATATTATGATAATCATGTTATGCTAGAACTTATTAGTACTTTTATGTTAGAACTTATTAGAACTTACTTATATGCATTGTATGACTTATAATCTTTTATTTACTATGCAATAAACAGTAGCTTAGTATTACTATATAAATTGTGCCTGGTTTGGATGTCAGTGAGGACTCAGAGTGATTTGTTATAGTAATACATAATGGCGACGAGGATGGGATCTTAGGTGACTTAATTGATGTTGCAGCCAGGTGATTTAATCAATAGAGAGGCACGCAGTGCACGGCGGAGCTCTGTGTCGATTGAATCCCATTTGGCAGAGTGCCAAGAAAATCGCTGTTTTGGCAGAGTGCCCAGACATGTTTAAAAGCAAGAATAAAAACTTTAGTGCTAGCCAACCCATCCCAGGATGGACGGATACTTATAGACTTTAGCTTTGCAATTAGGGGATAATGGGTTTGTAGAATCATGGAATGCATTATTTTTTTTTAAGGTTAGCAATGTCCCTTGATGTGGAAAAAGTACTCAAGGGGCCCCCCGGGAAACTGGGTGGTGATGCAGTTACCCTAGGACAGACCTGGGTGTTGTTAGCAATGTCCCTTGATGTGGAGAAAGTACTCAAGGGCCCCCTCCCTGGGAAACCAGGTGATGTAGTTACCCCAGAAAGACAGACCTGGGTGTTGTTAAAGCAAGTAACGTCCCTTGATGTGGACAAAGTACTCAAGGGCCTCCCCGGGAAACCAGGTGAGGCAGTTACCCCAGAAAGACAGACCTGGGTGTTGTTATCAGCCTATCAAAAGGTTCACTCCCAGCTGCAGAACAGGCAGCTGGAATTGAGCCACGTTGAGCACAAACTGCTAGAAGCAGAAGGGAAAATGATGGTTTTGGAATGCCATCAGAAGCTATTGCAGGATAAGCTGGATCATTATCAGGGGATGGCAGAAAAAGCCACAGTAAAAATAGCACAAAATAAATACAGAAAGAGGAAAGGTAAGGTTAACAAACAGAAAGTATATAAAGCAGTGGCTACTGCCACCGCAGAATGGGACCCAGATAGGTGGGATGGAGATATTTGGAATTCCTCAGACCCGGATGGGTGCTTGGGGGAAGAAGTGAAAGAAGAGTTACTATCTAGACAAGCTCAGCCCGTTAGTAGGAGACAGGAAAAAACTGTATTGGGGCCTGGAAGACGCCCTATACGTGGTAATGATGGGCAACCCATACAGCAGATGGGGCCCGGAGGGGAACCGCTGCTGGGGCCAAATGGGCAGCCCCAATATCTTACTGAGTTGGTCCCTCATACACAAATGAGGACCACTGTGGAGGATTTTACACAGGCAGAAGTAGATGATATACTGACCCGGTTCCGCCAGCAGCCAGGAGAAGGGGATTTGCAAAGGCTGGTCAGAGTTTATGATACTGGAGGGAGAGGAGTGAGTTTAGATGCTCAAAATGTTTTACAGCTTATTACACTGAGCCGTGAGCCCGTGATACAGAGGGCAATTCGACAGTATTTTCAGGATCATGTGGGGGTAGGGACTCAGAATTTGTCCCAAATTCTGGTAGCTGGGTATTTGGACAAATACCCCAATGAGACAGATATGCCAATTTCTGAGAAACCATGGTTTACATTGCAGGATGCACATTTGCCCCTTGACTCACTTGATTGTTTATTTAATTCCCAAGCAGATGAAGCAGCTTCGATATCAGTGGCAGAAACTACGCAGCCGATTGAGCTGTATCCTTCTGAAAAAGCGGTATGGCTTCAGGGTACAGCCCTTTGGGCACACCAAAAAAGTGGTCACTTTGGAGAAAAAGCCACCTTCAGGTGGGCTCAAAGTAGGGGAATCCCATTAACCCTTGATATCATCAAGGAAGTGATCAGTCACTGCCCTGTTTGCCAGCATTCCCAGCAACGGGCGGTGCCTCACACAGGGATGGGGCATATTGGACGTGGACTACTGCCAGGGCAGATCTGGCAAATGAAAAAGGTTTTGGGTCCACTAGCAGAGTCAAAGTGGGGGCCAAAATATGAATTCATGAAACTCAAGGACCGCCATCACCTGGGGAGGTTATTGCTGTAGGTAAGGATAAGGTGTTGCTGGTAATGCGACCTGGAAAGGAGCAATGGGAATATATCCCCGAAGACAAGTGTTATTTAAGAGAATAAGGTATATCTTCTGTATTTCAGACCCCGTTCCTTGGCATCCTTTCATTATGTTGGTGGGTATCCCTAAGTGAAACATGGACCCCTGGAGAGCTGTTAATCAAATCAAAATGTACTGGAGCTGGAAGAATGCCACCACAGAGCGACAACAAGATAATTTCACCTGCCCTGCCAGGCAATGATGTAAGATCCTGAATCTCACTACTTCCGGACAATTGTGGGCAGGTGCCCCTCAGGCGGGGGGTTATCAGATGGCATATGCATTACACCAAGAAAATGGGACGATTAAACTTTAGCAAATTGTATGCATAATGCCGGAGCTGGCATTAATGATGCATTGACTTTACAGACTCGGTGGGCTCCCACCATTTGGCACCCAGTCAAAGAGCATGCAGCTATTTCTTCTGGACTTCTGAACTTATTTACTCAATATACGTTGAATATGTCAGAAAACATAACCCGCTTTGCTAATTGGACAGTATGTACTTTGCAAGCTATGACAATTATTGAACAACGCGATAGGTTTCAAGCGAGACTCCTATCCAGAAACGAACAAATTTGGAAACAAATATTGAATGTCACTAATGAATGGTTGATGTATAGTGCTTCTAAAATGCAGTGCAATGAGACTAGTTGCACCAGACAAGCTACCATATATAATGTAACTAAGAAGATGTAAATGTGTAAATTCATAGTATCCACCTGCACTGAGGTGATAGGAGGAACAATCTGCCGCATCCAATCTAGTGTATATGAACCTTGCTTATTGCAGAATAGTGTTAAATACTTGATTGAAATAGCTCCACAAAAAGTATGCATGGTAGAAGTTATACCTAAGATGGTTCTCCCCTTTGTGGGTTGCTTGAAGAATGTAACTACACTACGGTGGCATCTTGAAACTTCTTTACTTTATGCTGTTACTCATAAAGCTGTACATCATTATTGGACGCCCATACCAATGGATGTCTCGAATTGGGATCTAAATTTGATAAGATTACATAAGCTGTTAAATGATTCTGCGTTGTTGCATAATCATCTGAAACACTTAAACAGGACTATTGCAATGCACCAAGTGCATACCGTGCTGATGGCAGATAACTTGGCATACCTAGGATCCAGTATTGCCAAGGCTACCTCGCATCATTGCTATGACATTTTTATGGGATATTCCCCCTCGGCTACTAGTGTTTTAAATATGTTGATCCATCCAGTTTTGATACTGGTGATAGTTGTTTTTATCCTCTCCATCTGCAACTGCTGTATATGTCACAAATTAGACGGCCGTTTTTTCGGCCAACATCCTACATGTACTGCTGAATCCATTAGGACCGAATGTGATACGAGTGTGACATGCTTTGCTGTGAATGGAATGGATACAGCAGACATGTAGCTATTGGGAGTTATTACAGGCATAGCAGCTTGCACTATGGAGACTATAAGGTTATTATAGGGCATAAACACCTTGCTTGAAGTGGTCTGAACTAGTATAATGAGTCAGAAGCACGTCTCTGTACATAAATTGTGTATGAAATCTATATCCAATCATAATCGTGAGAATTCTGTTTTCACATGAAGCTCACGCTGTACTATCCAATGAAAACACATCTCTGATAGCAAACAATTACTGAAACTTGTATATCAAACGTGGAATTTTCCAAGGAGAAGAAAACCGTACCGTACTGCACCAGAGACAAAGCAATTCTGTTTTGGCAGCTTTCCCGGATTCCTTCATCGTGGAAAGTTCCCCCGATCGCTGAAGTGAATCTACAATCCGGTATATGTATTGATGCATTTCATTTCATGTTAGAATTTACTTATAATCATATTATGATAATCATGTTATGCTAGAACTTATTAGTACTTTTATGTTAGAACTTATTAGAACTTACTTATATGCATTGTATGACTTATAATCTTTTATTTACTATGCAATAAACAGTAGCTTAGTATTACTATATAAATTGTGCCTGGTTTGGATGTCAGTGAGGACTCAGAGTGATTTGTTATAGTAATACAGCAGTGTTTGTAGATAGTTCCTAATGTGCCTGGCAGTTGGCACTGGATTATAGTAATGTAGAAATCTTTTAGTCTTTCTTTATCCTTACATTCATTAAGAGGCATGTTTACTAAAAGTTAGTGTATGGTAACAGTATACAAATATTTATGCAAATGAGGCCCCGCACCGAGTCTCCGCACATGGCCCCGCAACCCCCTTGGGCCGCCCCTGTTTGCTATGTGTTCTAAATGTTACAAGATTTATTTTATTTAGAGAGTTTTGTATACCACCTTATCCTTCAATCAAAGTGGTCACAACACAATTGGGGGGATACATTTAGCACGAGGGGATATAGAGTAGTTACTCACCTGTAACAGGTGTTCTCCAGGAGCAGCAGGAATCAGTCCTCACATATGGGTGACGTTGGCGCCGACGGAGCCCTCGTGCGGAGCATTTCCCCAGCTTTCAAAGAAAGCCTTTGGGAATTGCAGCACGCATGCGCGGTCCCCTTTCCGCCCAAGGGTGCCATCTTGCTCAGTCTGATGACATAACAAAAAGACAGCAAAAAAAATTAGCAAAATAAATCATATGACTACAACTCCAAGGGGAGGAGGGAGGGTTGTGAGGACTGATTCCTGCTGCTCCTGGAGAACACCTGTTACAGGTGAGTAACTACTCTTTCTCCAGGACCAAGCAGGAAGTCAGTCCTCACATATGGGACTCCCCAACTTAAGGCTACCGGAGACCTCAAGCGGAAAAAATGAGCTCCCTCTAGCTCATCAGCACGTAAGGAAGGAATCTTCTCTGAGAACGCCCCCGACCGGTAGCCCAACACCAGGGCCTGAGGGTAGGAGTTGCCTAAACCCCAAAGAGATTATGGAGTACTGCCTGTCCGAAAGCACTGTCCCTGCGGGACTCGCTCTCAAGGCAGTAATGGGCCGCAAAAGTCTGGCTTGAAGACCAAGTAGCGGCCCGGCAGATGTCTGCCAACGGAACAGAGCGGAGATGAGCCACTGATGCAGCCTTCGCCCTGACACGATGAGCCATGACTCGACCCTCCAACGAGAGGCCGGCTGCCCCATAAGCCCAGGCGATACAGTCAGCGACCCATATGGACAAAGTACGCTTGGAGACAGGTAGCCCCAACTTATTGGGGTCAAAAGAAACAAAGAGCTGAACAGCCCTCCGATGCTCCTGCGTACGGTCAAGGTAGAAGGACAACGCCCTCCTACAGTCCAGGGTATGCAGGACCATCTCAGCCCGGTTGGCATGCGGCCTGGGAAAGAAGGTCAGAAGAACCACTTCCTGATTGAGGTGAAAAGGGGAGACAACCTTAGGAAGAAACTTAGGGTGAGTCCGCAAAACTACCCTATTCCTGTAGAATCTAGTGTAAGGGGGATCAGACACTAGTGCCTGCAGTTCACTCACTCGCCTAGCAGAGGTAAGAGCTACCAAAAACAAGGTTTTCCAGGAGAGAAAATGGAGAGGGCAGGTAGCCATAGGTTCAAAGGGTGGACAAGTAATCCGTTGTAAGACCATATTCAGATCCCACTCAGGGGCTGGTGGACGCAAAGGAGGCTTAAGCAGAAGGAGGCCTCTGAGAAAACGAGCCACCAAAGGGTGGGTGGAAAGAGGCCTTCCGTCCACTGGCGAGTAGTGCGCTGAGAGAGCACTGACCACATCTTCCACCTCTCGAGGCAGTAGTAGGGGAGCCAGGACTACCCTTTCAGCAGCTAGGCCATCAGATGAATGGACTGGAGGCTGGGGTGCAAGAGAGTCCCCTGATCCAGGAGATCATGCTGAAACCCCAGAGGAAGAGGGGTGTCCACCGCCAGTTGCAGCAGAAGCGGGAACCACGGTTGCCTCGGCCACCTGGGGGCTATCAGGAGCAATGAAGCCCCGTCCTTGAGGACTTTGAACAGTGTTCTGGACACTAGTGGCGTGGGAGGAAATGCATATAGTAGGCCTGTGGACCACGAGATCAGAAACGCATCCGCTGCTACTCTGAGAGGATGCGGTTGTCTGGAGCAGAATCTCGAGAGTTGCCGGTTCAGAGGACTGGCGAAAAGATCCATGGTGGGGAGGCCCCACCTGAGAAAGATCTGCTGAACCACCAACGGGTTCAATCTCCATTCGTGTGGTTGCAGGATCCTGCTCAGTCTGTCCGCCAGGTAATTTTCTTGACCTGGGAGGTAGACAGCCTTGAGGAGGATTCTGTGATTGACAGCCCAAGAGCACAGCCGTTGTGCCTCCTGACATAGAAGGAAGGAGCCTGTGCCTCCTTGTTTGCTCACGTAGAACATGGCAACTTGATTGTCCGTCTGGAACAGTACAGACTGGTGAGAGGCGAGGCGGGAGAAGGCTCTCAGAGCAAGGCGTATCGCCCGTAGCTCCAGGAAGTTTATCTGTTGAGCAGCCTCCCAAGGAGTCCAGAGACCCTGAGTACATGTCCCTTGGCAATGTGCTCCCTAACCTAGAAGAGAAGCATCTGTCATCAGCACTTGAGAATGAGGGAGGGGATTGAAAAACCACTCCGAGTACCAGATTCAGAAGATGAAGCCACCATTGCAGAGAGGAGACTAGCAGGTCGGATATTTTTACTGAGTCCGCTAGGCTACCTGTGGCCTGATGCCACTGAGTGCGAAGGCTCCACTGAGCAGGCCGCATGTGCAGGCGGGCATTGGGGGTGACATGAACCGTGGAAGCCATATGGCCCAGTAGTCTCAGGAATTGCCTGGCAGAGACCAGGGAATTGCTGTGAAACTGCCTGGCCAGATCCATCAGCCTGTGGGCTCTGTCCATTGGCAGAAAAGCCTTCGCCTGAAGAGTGTCTAGCCTTGCTCCTATGAATTCTAAGTTCTGGGATGGGAGCAAAGTGGACTTTGCGAAGTTTATGACAAACCCCAAGTGCTGAAGCAGAGCCACAGTGTGAAGGGTGGCTTGATTGGCCTCCTGGGAAGACTGGCCCCTTATGAGCCAGTCGTCCAGGTACGGAAACACAAAAAGACCTTGAAGCCTTAGGTAGGCCGCCACCACTGCCAGGCACTTGGTGAACACCCTGGGAGCGGAGGACAGGCCAAAGGGTAGTACTCTGTACTGATAGTGGTTTCCTCCCACAACAAATCTGAGATATTGTCTGTGGTCTGGATGAATAAGGATGTGAGTATAAGCATCCTTTAGATCTAAGGAGCATAGCCAATCTCCCTGCTGGAGGTAGGGCAGCAGGATTCCAAGGGTAAGCATCTTGATCTTTTCCCTCTCCAGGAACTTGTTGAGGTTGCGCAAGTCTAGGATGGGTCTGAGGCCTCCTGTTCTTTTTGGTACCAGAAAGTACCTGGAATAAAAGCCGTGACCTCTCAGGTGGTGGGGCACCGGTTCCACAGCCTGTTCCTTTAGTAGACTTGCTAACTCCTGAAGGAGTAGGTCCCTGTGCAGAGGGAATCTTGGAGGCTCCCCTGGAAAATAGGAGGGAGGTACCTGGTGAAAATGGAGAAGATAGCCCTTTTGGACTATATGGAGCACCCAGGTATCAGGCTAACCACCTGTGGACAAAGTGGGCCAGCCGGCCTCCTGTGCTGATGTGAGCCAGCTGAGGAGAAGAGGCTATGCCTTCTGAGTCAAAAACCCCCACCCTGCTGAGCAGGGGCCGGAGTTGGTGGCTTGGGGGCCTTCTGCCTACGGGGCCCATGACCATGCCCCTTGGCCTGCTGACCCTGTTGGGAAGCTGCAGAGGCCTGATAATGAGGGTATTGTTTATAGGCAGATGACTTCCTCGGGTAAAAGGTCTTTTTTTCCGAGCCCTACTTTTTCTGAGAAGGGGCAGAGGTTTTTCTGGACAGCCTAGTCCTGGTGAGAGTCTCAGTCTCGAGCTCAGCAGCCTTTTCAGCCATGGGTTTGCCGAAAAGGTTTTCACCCCGGCAGGGGACATCGACCAACTTGTCCTGTACCCATGGCTCGAGTTTGGATGACTGTAGCCAAGCCTGTCGGCGGGCACCGATGCCGGCCCCGGCTACTCGGGCCGAAGCCTCGAAGCCATCGGAATGCTCGAGAGATAAACTTCGAGCACTCCCGAATACCAGTGGACAAAGCCTGGAACCTCTGCAAAGGTTCCTCGGAGAGACCAGCAGAGAACCTGGCAATCTCCTTTGCCAGGTCTCGGAGGTACATGCCCATGTAGAGCTGGTAAGTCTGCACACGGCAAGCAAGCATAGAGCCCTGGAAGTACTTCTTACCGAGGGCATCCAGGTTCCAGGCCTTCCGCCGGGAGGCACCGAGGAGTGCATCTTCTGACTTTTCAGTCGATGCATGGCCGATTCCACAACCATGGAGTGGTGCGGTAATCGCACCTTTTGGAACCCGGGGCTCTTGCGGACTCGAAAGATTGAATCGACCCGCTTGCTTAACACCGGCATCGAGGCCGGGGTCTCCCACATGCGGAAGAGCAGCCCCTCCAGCATCGGAGGAACCGGAACAGTAAAGGCCTCCTTCGGGGGAGAGTCATACTGGAGGGCCTCGAGCTCCTCGGCTTGAGGCTACACCTCGGGATCCGCGGGGAAGGCCAAGGCCTTGGCCATATCCCGCACGAAGTCCGAGAACCGGGTATCCTCCGGTGGGGATCGTCTCCGAGGTTCGGACTCTGGCGAGTCCGATGGGACACACCGAGTCCAATAAGTATCGGGTGCGAACGCTAGTCACAAAGGACAAAACCCGAAAAAGAGAAAGAGGACTCGATACCAGCGTATCGGTCCAAGGCGGGAAAAGGATCCGGCGTCGAACCGAAGAAAAATGAGAAAAAATAGGGAAAATCAACTTTTTCCTCGGGGAAAAACGAACTACGTCCGTCAGGCTCTGTGGAAAAAAGAAGACTGAGCAAGATGGCACCCTTGGGCGGGAAGGGGACCGCGCATGCGCGCTGCAATTCCCAAAGGCTTTCTTTGAAAGCTGTGGAAATGCTCCGCACGAGGGCTCCGTCGGCGCTGACGTCACCCATATGTGAGGACTGACTTCCTGCTTGGTCCTGGAGAAGAGACACATACACTAATACTTACAGGGAACATGGGCAATGGAGGGTTAAGTGGCTTGCCCAAGACCACAAGGAGCACCTGTGGGATTAGAAACCCCAGCGCTTCCGGCCCAAGGTTGCTGTCCTCTAGTGGGATTTGAACCCTTGACCTTCCGGCCTGAGGTAACTTGCCCCAAGATGGAACTCTTTTCTGCTGTTCAAGCTTTATTTATTTATTTATTTAACTGTATTTATATCCCGCTTTTCACCGGGTCAAAGCGGTGTTACATACAAGAGTGGGGAAATTAAATATAAGGGTGGGGCCATCACCGGGTGGGCAACACTGATGATTTCGACATAAGACAGACTTTCGACATGGACAGTTTAGTGCAGTATTTGATCAGATCAAGCAATTCTGTCATACAACAGAGCCATTGTTTTCAAGCCATGGCTATGTGCAAGAGAACTCTCTGCTGAGGCTGTTTCTGTTCTACTGGTCCTAGCATTTGTAACAACGTATGAACCTGCATACCAGCATCTTCTCTCACCATGGACCTATGTATGGAGGACCACCTGACAACTGTTACCTGATTTGCTGAAGATATCACAAAGTATCGGAGACCAGCCAATCCTTGTGCTTTGAGGAGGAAGTCAGGATAAAGATTTATATGCTGGTATGGAGGAACAGACACTTTTACAGGCACTTTGAGAGACACCTTCTAGGCACTTAGAGAGACTTTTGCACAACCTTTGGTCTCTCCCTTCTACTTTCTGCTACACTCTAATTCTGTAGTCTTCAGCCCTATTGTCTGCCTGTCTCTGACTTGAAAGTCAAACAGTGTGCATGGATAAGGACTTACCTTGGGAAGGAGTGAATCTCTCCCACAGACTGAAGCTCTGTGTTATCGCACTGCAGCCTGCGTTGGACCAGTCATCCTTTGGATTTTGTGCTGTTGCGGAGACAACTTCTCGGACCCAGCCACAATCGTCCTCCTGGCAAAGTTAAGGTACTGGTCTTCATTCTCCCTAGCCAGACAGACAGCCTAGCCAGACAGACAGCTAATTTTCTGTAGGTCTGAGTGCAGAACGAATCAGTGACTTTGGTTTCTAAAACAGTGATTTAATTGTAATCATAGGACTACATAACTTCCTACCTAAGAATTCTAATTTATTCTATATCTGCATTATTTTTCTATCAGCAATAAAGTCAAATTTTCCTATACACACACACTTGTCTCTCCCTCTCACATGTGGTTCATTGATAGGCAGACCTATAGAATCTTGGGAAAAGAGGAAAGTAGCAATTCCCCCTAGACCTATCAAGTATTTATATATATTTATTTGCTACTGACAATAACCCCCATAGTGTTTGTAAATGTGTGATACCGGAGCGGGATGCCTGTGCGTGCTGCACTAGTCAGGTACCTGTGTGTATGTTTGTGTGGTATGGGGGAAGCGTGCCTGAGTGTCTGGTGCAAGGATGGAGTGCCTGTGTACCTTCTGGGGGAGTAGAGGTTGCATTTTCTTAGCATATATTCATTGTGCCTTTTCTCCCCTCTTCAACCTTCAACCCCTTTCACTCTTCACCCCTCCCAGCAGACTCTCTCCTGCTGCCTCTATCCCCACTCTGTTCCCTTTCCAGCCTCTATCCCTTTCTCCAACTTTTATTCTTACCCTTGCCCTCCATTCCCCTGCCCCCCAATTTCTTTTAATATTCTTTATTTATAAAGTGTGAGGATAACATCCTGTGAGATGCTATGTATTGTATAGTTTAGACCACTGTAACAAAAGCATAGTTACTCACCAGTAATAGATGTTCTCTCGGGACAGTAGGAATCAAATCTCACATATGAGTGACATTGGCACCGATGGAGCCCTCGTGGAAGCATCTCCCCAGCTTTCAAAGAAAGCCTTTGGGAGATGCCACCATGCATACATGGTCCCCTTCCCACCCAAGGGTGCCATCTTACTCAATCAGATGACATAGCTAGCCGACAAAAGATGGCAAAAATATATATACAGCAACTCCAAGGGGAGGAGGGAGGGTTGTGAGGACTGATTCCTGCTGTCCCCGGAGAACACCTGTTACAGGTGAGCAACTACACTTTCTCCAGGTACAAGCAGAAAAAGTCAGTCCTCACATACGGGACTCCGTAGCTACAGGCTACCTAAAGCCTGTAAGGAAAAACCATGTTCGCCCTCAAGGGGAGCAGTGAGCAGCAGCAATTGAGTCCGTGGATACAGACTGCAGTAGGACCTGTGTGTCCGATGAAAGCCAATGCTCTGGTAGGCTGAACACAGAAGGGTCGAAGGACAGGAGTTGCCTAGACCTCAAAAAGATTATAGAGCACAACCTGGCCAAAGGTGCTGTCTCGTTGGGAAACCCTCTCTAGGCAGTAATGAGCTGCGAAGGTATGGACTGAAAACCAGGTGGCGGCACGGCAGATGTCCGACATCAGTACGGAATGCAGGTTTGCCACAGAGGCCACCATGGCTCTAACACTGTGTGCCATGACCTGGCCATCTAGCATAAGCCCAGCCTGCTTGTGGGCGAAGGCTTTGCAGTCCGCCACCCAGGTGGACAGTGTTTGCTTGGTCAACGCTTACCCCAGCCAATTGGCGTCATAGGAAACAAAAAGCTGAGAGGCTCTGTGGTGGCCCTGCATACATTGAATGTAGAAAGACAGGGCCCTCTTACAATCCAAAATGTGAAGGACAGTCTCCACCCTGCTGGAGTGAGGCCTCGGGAAGAAGGTGGGGAGCACCACCTGTTGGTTGAGGTGGAAGGGGGACACCACTTTTGGTAGGAACTTGGGATGCGTACGTAGCATGACCCTATTCTTGTAGAACCTGGTATACAGAGCCTCGGCCACCTGCACTTGGAGCTTACTGATTCTGCGAGCGGAGGTGAGCGCCACCAGGAATACGACTTTCCAGGAGAGATACCCGAGATGGCAGATGCCCAGGGGCTCGAAGGGTAGGTGAATGGGGTCCCATTCTGTTGCCGGGGGTGGATGGGGGGGTTCAACAACAGGAGCCCCCTTAGAAAGCGGGTTACCAGAGGCTGAGCCAAGAGGGGCTTGCCCTCAACCGGATGGTGGTGCACTGCCAGGGCACTAAGGTGCACTCTGACAGAATTCAATTTGAGCCCAGATTCTGAAAGGCTGAGAAGGTAATGCATCACCAGCTGCAATGAGCAGGAGAACAGGTTCAGCCTTTGCTCCACACACCACACTGAGAGGTCCCATTCCATTGCTGGGTTTCAACAGCAGAAGCCCCCTCAGAAAGCGGGTTACCAGATGCTGAGCCATGGTGGTGCACTGCCAGGGCACTAAAGTGCACTCTGACAGAATTCAATTTGAGCCCAGATTGTGAAAGGCAGAGAAGGTACTGCAGCACCAGCTGCACTGAGCAGGAGAACGGGTTCACATTTTGCTCCACACACCACACTGAGAATCTGTGCCATTTGAAGGCATAAGCTTTCCTGGTGGACGCCTTACGGGAGGCTAATAGGCTCTCCAATACTTCCTCTGAGAAGTTGAAGGAGGCTAAAGCTACCCTTTCAGCAGCCATGCTGTCAGTGACAGGGACCCCAGATTGGGGTGCAGGAGAGAGTCCTCCTCCTGGGACAAGAGCTCGGGGGCACTCCCCAGGGGGGGGGGGGTCAGTGCCTCCACAGATAATTGAGGGAACAATGGGAACCATGGCTGTCTGGGCCATCGGGGGACAACCAGGATCAGTGACGCTCTGTCGCCCAGGACCTTGAAAAGGGTCTTGGCAATCAACAGAATGGATGGGAATGCGTACATGAGGCCCTCTGACTATGAGATGAGGAGCGAATCCATTGCTACCCGGCACGGGTGGGGCTGGGGGGAGCAGAAGTGGGGAAACTGGTAGTTGTCTGGGCTGGCAAAGAGGTCCCTCTGCGGGGTCCCCCAGAGTTGGAAGAGTCGGGTGGCCACTTTGGGGTCCAGCTGCCATTAGTGCAGTTGAAGGACCCTGCTCAATCTGTCCACCAGGACATTGTCCTTGTCAGGTAAATACACCGCCCATAAGAGCATTCCCTGATGGAGCGCATATGAGCAGAGTGTCATCGCCTCGCGACAAAGGATGTGAGATCCCATGCCCTCTTGCTTGTTCAGATAGAACATCGTTACTTTGTTGTTTGAATCAGCACAGGCTGGTGGCTCAGATGGTGGTGAAAAGCTTGTAGGGCTAAGTGTATATGGGCCAGAGCTCCAGGAAGTTGATTTGCTGGTTGCTCTCGACCTGTGACCAGCTGCCCTCTATGCAAAGCTCCTCGCAATGGGCTCCCCATCCCAATAAGGAGGCGTCCATTGTGCGGACCCTTTGGGAGTATCCCCGCCAGGAGGTGCTGCGGGTCCTGCCACCACGTCAGGGAGTCTGCTGGCTGGTGGGTCACTAAGACTCTGTCTTGGAGCCGACAGGTGACCTGTGTCCACTGGTCCTGGAGACACCACTGGGCTGCCCTTATGTGCAGATGAGCTGGGCGGACACCAAGTGACGGTGCTGCATATCTGCGACTAATGCTCGGAAACAGTCTACCTGATTCAGGAGGTGGAAGGCCTTTGCCTGGATGGTGTCCAGCTTTGCGCCTATGAATGCCAGACCCTGTGTCAGGAAGAGATGGAACTTGGGGTGGTTTATCATGAACCCCAGATGTTGTACGACATGGATGGTGTGAGCCGTATCCTGCTGCACCTCGGTGGCTGTGTTTCCTTTCATGAGCCAGTCATCGAGCTAGGGGAAGACGAATACCCCTTGGAGATGGAGGTAAGCAGTCACTATTGCCAGGCACTTGGTGAAGACCTTTGGGGCGGAAGCCAGTCCAAAAGGTAGTACTCTGTATTGGTAATGGCCTACCACCACCATGAAGCACTGGTACTGCCTGTGACTGGGATGAATGAGGATCCAAGGAACATAGCCAGCCTCCCTACTTGAGCTAAGCAGCAAAGTTGAGAGCATTTTGAACTTCTCCCTCACCAGGAACTTGTTGAGGTTTCACAGGTCCAGGATGGGCCTTAGGACCCCTGTCCTTTTTGGCACGAGGAAATACCTGGAGTAGAACCCTTTGCCCCTGAGATGTTGGGGGTACTGGTTCCACTGCCTGGTCCTTGTGAAGGACTGCAAGTTCTTGTAGTAGAAGATCCCAGTGAAGGGGAGACCTGGAGGGCTCTCCTGGAAAGAAGGGGGGGGGGGAGGTGTCTGTGCCAGGTGGAGGAGGTAGCCCTCCCTGGCCACCTGGAGTGCCCAGGAATTGATGGTGATGGCTGGCCATCTGTGGGCATAGTGAATCATACGTCCCCTTGGGAGCTGCTGTCCTCCTTCGGGAAGAGAGACTATGCCCAAGAAGTCAAAAGCTCCCCACAGGCTGGGCCAGGGCTGGCGCCTGGGGCTTGGGAGCCTTCTGCTTGCTGAGGAGCTGGGGAGGCTTGGAAATGGGGGTAGTTTTTGTAAGCAGCCCCTTTCCTCGGGTAAAAGGGCTTTTTTCCCCAAGCCCTTCCATTGGGGAAAGGTAGCAGTCTTCTTGGAGAGCCTGGTCCTCGTCACGAGCTCGTCTCCAACTCGGCAGCCTTCTCCAAAGGGTTTGCCAAAGAGGTTCTCCCCTTAGCATGGGACAATGACAAATTTGTCCTGAACCCATTGCTCAAGGTCAGAAGACTGCAGTCAGGCTTGGCATTGGGTACCGATGCCCGCCGCGGCTACTCAAGTCACTGACTTGAAGCCATAATAAGCTGCTTGCGTCATAAACTTGGAGCACTCATGGACAGCTTTGGACAGGTTCCTCAACCACTGCAGGGGTTCCTCAGAGAGACCAGCCAAGAAACCAACAAGTTCCTTTGCAAGGTCTCTCAGGTAAAAGCCCATGTACAGCTGGTAAGCCTGGGTCCGGCCGATGAGTATCGAGCCCTGGAAGCACTTTCTGCTGAGGATGTCCAAGGTGCTTGCCTCCCTACCTGGGGGCACCAAGAAGTGCGTCTACTGGCTTTTTAGCCGACACATGGCTGACTCCACCACTATGGAATTATGTAGCAGCTGTGCCTTCTGGAAGCCAGGGCTCTGGCGGATCCGATACATTGAGTTGAGTCGCTTGCTCACGATGGGCACTGATGCCGGTGTTTCCTGCATACGGAGCATGAGTCGTTCCAGGATGGGCGGGATGGGGACCGTCAATGATTCCCTCGGTGGAGTCTCGTATTGGAAGATTTCTAACTCCTCCGTACGAGGGTCCTTCTCCATTTCCATGGGGAACGCCAGAGCCTTTGACATGTCCTGCAAGAATTTGAGGAACGCCATGTCCTTGGGAGGGGACTGATGTCGAGACTCACAGGGGGAGGGTCCGAGGGGACATCATGGTGACGAAGGGTATCGGGGGATTCCTCGTCCTTGGTCTCCTAATCTGAGACTCAAGGGGGGAGGCGACCCAAGGGCTCCAGGCCCGAGCCCAGTCCGAGCCCTTCAGAGGCACCTTGGCTGGTGTCGTGCACACTAGCTGGGGAAGACCTCGGTCCTGTCGAGTAGGATCTGGATTGAGACCTTGGCCGAGGATTGACTTGGTGCCGTATGGCCTTGAAGATTGGCTCGGCCTCCAGGGACGACCTCGATGTCAAGGGCCCAGTGGTCTGGGCAGAGGAACTGGTCGTGCCAGACAGCAATGCCTGCTGCTGATCCATGATGGCAGACCAGTTGTGTTCCAAGGCCATCATTCTGGCAGCCAGCCCAGATGGCTCCGTAGCTCTTGGTGCGGGCATTGAGGAACTCGGGCCTGGCACCGGTTCCCCGAAAGGGAGTCCTCAACGAGGATGGCCTCAGGTGTCCGGGACGATTCATTCCAGGTGACCTTGGTAGGCCGTTCCTGTTCCAAGCCCTCAGATGAGTGGCGTGGACTGTGGGACCTGGCTCGGGGTTTACCCAGCCTGTTGGAACTATCCAGAGGCACTGCCTTCGAGAGTTTCTTCTTCTTCCTGTGCTCCCTCAAGGGAGACCCACTTTCTGAAGACCCATGGCAACGACTGGGATCCTTAGGGGCATCCCGGGACTCTGAGGCTTCAGATGGGGCCTTGGCCTTCAGAAGTGCTGGGCACTCCGGGAAAAACTTGTGCTGCTGCTGATGGCTCTTGAGGGCCTTGGTGGACATCTTTTTGCAAAGACCACAGGCCGCGGGGTCGTGGTCTGGTCCGAGGCAGCGTAGACAACAATCATGAGTATCAGTGAGGGACATAATCTTCGTACACCGATCATACTTTTCAAAACCACTGGTAGCCGTTGGTGAAAAAATTACCCCGGCGAGGTCGAAGACCTGTGGGTGCTGCCAGTTGAGAAAAAGGTGCAAAAATCGAAAACTGACCCGAGGCTTGATTCCGAAGCAGTGGGCTCAGATGGCAGGAAGAGAACCGGTGAAACCGGAGGAAGAGTATGAAACTCAGAGAGCAAAAAAACTCAATTATTTCCGGGGGAAGACAGATAGATGTCTGAAGGGCTCCGTTGAAAAAAGGAGACTGAATAAGATGTCACCCTTGGGCGGGAAGGGGACCGCACATGCGTGGTGGCATCTCCCAAAGGCTTTCTTTGAAAGCTAGGGAGATGCTTCCGCGAGGGCTCCGTTGATGCCGATATCACCCATATGTGAGAACTTACTTCCTGTTTGTTCCCAGAGAAACAACACATACTATATAATGCAACCAACAAACCCAACCAAAGCTTCCCCCTGCCCCCCCCCCCCAAGCAGAGTGAGCAGTCATACAAAAGGGCAAGGTATTAAAAGCAGACTAGTAGTAGTGACCAGATGAAAGTTCAAAACTTAACTCGGGGTTTAAACTCTGGGCTTCGACACTATGAGACAAGGCCTGGTCACAGAAGCTGCACAGCAGTCCAGCCTCTGAGTTGTAGTGAATTGGACAGGTTCAGGAGGAGAGAGCAAAGAGGTGCAAATGGAGTACCACCACCCTGACAATGAGCTGGACAGCCAACAGAAGAGGGTACTACTCAAAATAAAAAATATTCAAGGAAGGAGAGAATACCCAAAGGAGGCCCTCTGCAGAACCAACCACATGAACAATGTTGGCTCTAACAATTGGAGGCCCAAATTTGGTACGGTGCCTACAGGGAGTCATGGACCTCCAACTGACCTTTTAATAAGAACGCCAGGTGGTCCATATTCATTAAATCATTTAGTTGAACCCTCCAATCCAGAGCTCCTGGGCCCACACTGTCTTTCCACAGACAGGCCACCACCATGCGCACCCCCACCAGCAAAAGTTCAACCAGACGCCGTCACCCTGTCGGTACTCCAAATAGCCCAGCAAACGGTCAGTGGGTGTCCACCTCTAGCATCCCTCCTGCAACAATATTAATAGAAGCAACACCCTCCTGCCAGAAAGTCTGGATTTTAGGGCAGTCCTACCAGAGATGGAACAATGTTCCCTCCCACCCACACCCTGTCAAGCAACCACTCTCACTGCGCAACCCAAGGTATTGCAGCCGTACAAGGGTCAAATAGGCCTGCATCAAAATCTGGCATTGAATCTGCCAGCAGCTCGTATTGTGAACACGATAGCTTTGCTGATGGATTAGACACCACTCAGCGGGCAAGAAGGTCTGCCCCAGCAGGCGGTGCCAGGAGTCAAAATGAGCTTCCCGCTCCATGCAATACAACTCCAGTAAAGCACAGTAAGTGCAGGAGAGCAACCCCTTCCAATGACTAACTTTGTGAAAGAGAACCTGCTCTATCATGGTACTAACTTTATGAAAGAAAACCTGCTCTGTCATAGTAGACACTAGGGTCAGCTGGGCCCAGTGCTCCGCTTTCATAATAAAGTAATGCAATTGAAAGTATTGGAAAAAAGGCGCCTGAACTCCCCTCTCAATCAGATCTGCAAAGCAACAAATCCAATTTGAGTACCAGACCTGGCACAATCCTGAGAAAGCAGGGCCACCAAAGGGGGAGAAGTCCGACAGCTTAGCTCTTGGAAACACTCTTGGACCTCACACTTCCTCTTTTTGGCATACCTGGGCCTTTACATGAAACAAGGGAGCAAAAAGGACATGTTCTGCCATCCTCTCTGGCCCTTCCCTCACTTCCTCAAATACTGAATAGGGCACTAATCACGCTTGTTCCATAACAGCCTAGTGAGCTTCAGGTGGCCACACATAGTGATTGTGTAGCCCTCGCAACACTGTGGCCTTGCAATACAGAAGCATTTGGGGCAGCCTACCGCCCTTTCCTCCACAGAAAATACCAGGTGCTTCAACACAATCCAAGCTTTAGGCTTCCCCCAGATAAACCTGCTGAACCTCCCCTCTAGCCTCTTAAAGAAACTCTCAGGGACATGAATTGGTAACTGAGAGAAAAGGTAAAGCAGCTTCGGAACCACCGTCATTTTCAGAGCCACAACATGACTCATCCCGGCCAAAGTAAGACCATCCCACCTCATTAACTCTTATGCAATGGTGGGCGCCAAAGACGCGTAGTTAAGTTTAAACAAATCTGCAGCATTTGAAGACACCTTGACCCCCAGGTACTTGATAGAAGAGGCAGCCATCCGAAAAGGACATCCTTGCAGAAGCGACTCACCCGCCCTCCTCAGAGGCAAACCTCAGTCTTGTCGAGATTAACTTTAAAGTCCAAAACTCGTCAAACTCCTGAAGCACCCGCAGCAAACCTTGCAGCAAGACCTCTGGGTTCTCCCTGAAGATCAAGATGTCATCTGCATAAAGAGAGATGTGGTGAGGCACTCTACCAATCACGATGGGCTGGATATCCTCCAGTATCATCTCTCTCCTTCTTCAAATCCATGCTAAAGACTTATCTCTTTGAGGCCGCCTTTGGATCCTAATCTCTTGATCCCTCTGTGTCTCCTCTCCCTATTAAACCCCTTATTTCTCTTGTATTGTGCTGTCTGTCTGTCTTAACTACTGTAGAGTGTAAGCTCTAAGAGCAAGGACTGTCTTCTATACGTGTTTGTACAGCACTGATTAGTAGTATTAATATCTGGAGCAGCACACAAGAGGCAGGCTAGCAGCTCAAAGCAGTGCGAAGAGCAAGGGCAAGAGGGAACATCCCTGCTGCGTGCTCCAATACAATTGAAAGCACTTCGATCTAACCCTATTGACAAACACTTTAGCAGTCGGCACTGCATAGAGGGCCCAAACCCAGCCTATGAAGATGTCCCCAAGCCCAAACTGTGCCATTATCGCAAACAAATACTACCACTCAACTTTGTCGAAGGCTTTTTCTGCATCTAAAGACATACACCAGGCAGCTCTGTCTTCTCAGTTTACATTCAAAATGATATTCAAGAGCTGCCGAACATTATCATAAATTTGCCGGCCTCTGATAAAACCAGTCTGATCCAGGCAAATGAGAGAGGCAATGACACTGTCCACCCGAATAGCAAGAACCTTAGCACTGTTAAGGAGTGAGATTGGACAGTAATTGCCCCACTCCAAAGGTGACCTGCCTTCCATGGGAATCAGAGAGATCTCAGCTTTCTACATAACCGGAGGGAGCTGACTGGTCTCCAGGGCTTCATTAAAGACCCTCTGAAAAGTTGGAGCGAAGGACTCTTTCATCCCTTTGTACCACTCTATGGGAAGATCATCTGTGCCCATAGCCTTACCAGAGGCCATAAAACCAATTGCTAACTCAATTTCAGCCACTGTGATTATGGGACTTAACTCCTGTTGTTAAAGCAACACCACCTGGAGGGTCACCTCATTGAAAAAAGTCAGACAAGTCCGCCAAGCTGGGAATGCATTCAGAAGAGTAGAGGGAGGCATAAAAGGTCTTAAAGATCCGGGCAATGCCACCTTGATCTCTTTGCAGCTGCCAATGCTGATCATACACCTCATTGACAAGCTAACTGGCCTATTTTTATTTTATTTATTTTATTTTTATTTAGAACACATTTATATACCGCTGCTTCCAGCGATCAGCAGCGGTTTGATTCTTCTTTTGGGAGGTGTCGATCAGGACAGGGTGGGGAGTATATACATATGGGACTGAGGGGGGGGGGGGTCACGGCACACATGGTTAATGTTTTTGGGTTAAACATATTTACATTTATACAATACATATTTACAGATTTAGGAAATCACATTTTACATGACTATACATGGTTACACAGGCGGATTTAAAATGCATATATTTCTACTTCTTACGAAGCTGCTATGCAAAAGCTACTACTACTAAGCATTTGTATGGCACTACAAGATGTACACAGCGCTGCACAGAAACATGTAAAAGAAGGTCCCTGCTCATCAGAGCTTACAATCTAGCCAAGAAAGACAACACAGTAGCTGTAGACATGGGATACATTTAGGAGGAATGATAAGGAAACACAAAGACCATCTGGTGAGTCAAGATCCAAAAGCAGCAGCGAAGAGGTGAGTTTTCAGCCTGGATTTGAAAAGGGTCAGAGAAGGAGCCTGACGTATAGACTCAGGTAGTTTGTTCCAGGCATAGGGAGCAGCATGGTGAAAGGAGCGAAGTCTGGAGTTAGCCATACAAGAGAAGGAGACAATCAGAAGTGATTTGCTAGAAGAGTGAAGTTCTCAAGGAGGGGTGTAGGGAGAGATAAGAAAGGAAATGTAGTGAAGAGCTAAAGAGTGAATGCACTTATAGGTCATCAGGAGAAGTTTGAAGGACATGGATAGGGAGCCAATGAAATGACTTGAGAAAAGGGGTAATATGAACATGACGAGGCTGGCAGAAGATTAGCCACACAGCAGAGTGTTCAACAGATAGAAGGAGAGAGAGATGATTCAGAGGGAGACTAGCAAGGAGTAGGTTGCAATAGTCTAGACGGGAGTTGACTAAAGAGTGGATAAGTGCCTTAGAAGTGTGTGTATTTATTTATTCATTTTTATATACCGTGCTTTTTCAGATCAGTGCGGTTTACATATAACTCAAACAATAAACTGGTTTACATGGAACAAGTTACACAGAACAGATTTACATCAAGTTGGCATTAACATGAACGTATTTACATTAACTTGACATTAACAAGAATGGTTAACAGTGAACACAGAATTGCAATTTACATCAGCATGGCATTTTCAAGGGTGGTAGCAGAGTGTTCAGCGAAATCTAGTTTAGGGTGGCTGATTGTTGGCTAGTTGGAAAAGGTGTGTCTTTAATGCCTTCCTGAATGATGTAAGTTCTGTGATGGCTCGTATCATTGGGGGCAAAGCATTCCATTGAGTTGGTGCAAATAGACAAAATGCACGATTCCTGGTTGATTGGGTACAAGACCTTACTGCTGGAGGGATGGCGATAGAGTTTATCATGCATGATCTCCTGGTTCTGGTCTCCGGCGTCCGTTGTATGAGGTTAGCGAGGGACGTTGGCGACATTCCGTGAAGGGCCTTGAAAGTGAGTAGTAGGGCTTTGTATATCAGGTGACTTGCAAAGGGGAGCCAATGAAACTGGATCAATAGAGGAGTGATGTGGTCATATCTGGATGTAGACAAGATTGTTCGGGCAGCTGTGTTCATGGCAAATTGTAAAGGTTGGGGAGCGTTCTTTGACATGTCATGGAAGATGATGTTGGAGTAGTCTAAATGAGGGAGGAGGAGGGCTTGAGCTACCGAGCGGTAGTCTGAGGCCTGGAGGAGAGGGCTTAGGTGCCGGATGGTACACTGCTTTGGAGATATTTTGAATGTGGGTCTCCCAATTTAGATGTTGGTTGATTGTGATACCCAGATAACGAACTTCTTGTTTGGTTATGAGTTCGAAATCATTCACTCTGAGAGAGTTTGGTGGTGTAAATGTGGGGTCTCTAGTTATGAATAGAACCTCCAACGTTTTGCTGTTGACTAGCAGATTGTGGGTCTTAAGCCAATCTGAGACTGCATTAAGCATTCTGCTATGGCAGAGTAGTCAGGGCTGTCTATGAGTAATGGGGTGTACAGCAACACATCGTTGGGGTAGATGTGATATAATATGTTGAACGATTTAATATTTATTTATTTATTTTAATTCTCTTATATACCGCGCTATTCTGCATCAGTGCGGTTTACATTGAACAAACTGAAATTACATTGAACAGGGCATTATAACTTGGAGATAACTATTTTACAGGGAACATGGGCTATGGAGAGTTAAGTGGCTTGCCCAAGACCACAAGGAGCACCTGTGGGACTAGAAACCCCAGTCCTTCCGGCCCAAGGTTGCTGTCCTCTAGTGGGATTTGAACCCCCGACCTTCTGGCCTGAAGTACCTTGCCCCAACCACTAGGCCACTCCTCCACTCCTATAATAGTATAGTACATATAATAGTACTATATTAGTATTATATGTACTATACTCCTATAATAGTATAGTACATATAATAGTACAGATTGGCTGAATATATATGTTGAAGAGTAGGGCTGAAAGGGATGATCCTTGTGGGACTCCTTGTGTCTGTTGGAATGGTCTGGATGATTGGTTGTTTATGCGGACTTCTTGTTGCCGGTCAGATAGGTATGATTTGAACCAGTCTAGGGCTAGGTTTCTTATGCCTTTTTGGTACAGGCGAGTGAGAAGGAGATTGTGGTTGACTGTATCAAAGGCAGAGACGATGACCATGAATATGAGGATGAAACCTTAGTTCTTCTTGTCTAGGCCTGTGTGGAGTCTATACAGGATGGTCGTGAGCAGGGTTTCAACGCCATGCTGCTGACGGAATCCATGTTGTTGCGGGTCCAGAGGTGCGTAGGAGTCTATATGGTCCTGGGTTTGTTGGTGGATGATCTTTTCTATAATTTTGGTTAGGAAGGGGAGGCTAGAGATAGGTCTGTAGGACTTGATCTCTGTAGGGTCGAGGTTGTTCTTGATCAGAGGTCTGATGGTGGCGGTTTTCAGTGATGGAGGAAGGATGCCTTCAGATAGTGATACGTTTGCGATTCTGGCGATGACTGGACTGAGATAGGTTTCTGCTTGTTTGATCCAGAATGGTGGAGAAGGGTCCATTGGGGAGGTAGTGGAATTAATCCCATTGATGACTCTCTCTATTTGTTCGGGAGGGCATGAATAAAAGGAGTCCAGAGTTGGTGAGTTTGTATCATTGGAGTTGGGTGTTGGGTGTTTGGGCGAGTGTTTAAGTTCAGCATTAGCTGAGTTGGTTGTTGTTGAGGTTGTTTTGCTTTGAAAGTATGTAGCAAAGTCTTCTGGGCTTGGGGTGCTTGTTGGTTGTTTTGTGGATGTATCTTTTGTGAGAGATTTCACAAGGCTGAAGAGCTCACAAGGTTTATTAAGGGAGCACAGGAGGGTGCTGGTGTGATGTTCTTTTTTCTTGTTGTTGACCATTCTTCGGTGGTGTTGTAGTTTGTTCAGGTAGGCATCCTGGTTGTTCATCTGTCTGGAGTGTCGTCAGCGGCATTCAAGCTTTCTGAGTTGCACTAGTGATTCACGCAGGTCAGAGGTAAACCACACAGCTGTGTGTTTTTTGTAGGTGGGCTTTGTGGATGGTGGAAGGAATGCCGCTCTGGAAAGGTGGCAGGAAATGGCGCCCGATGGCACAGCGGCGTTTAAAGTCCCTCGTCGGAGGCCCTGATTGGCCTCGGGCGGATGAGCAGGGAGGGGATCTCCTTCCCTCTCCCTCACCTGATGCTTGTCGGGGGGGAGCCAGCTGGCTGGAAGTTTGTTTAGAAAGGAATGGGCGGAAAGTTTTTGATGTTATAGAGAAAGAAATGGCAGGTTTTAGCTGTCAGTTGGATGTGTGTTGAGGAGAGAGAGGACCCCAAGGTTGCGAGCTGAGGAAACAGGGAGGAATAGAGACTTATCCACAGAGATTGAGAAAGGAGGAAGGGGAGAGGAGGGTTTAGGGTGAAAAATAAGAAGCTCAGTTTTGGCCATGTTCAATTTCAAGCATCGGTGAGATCTCCAAGCAGCAATGTCAGAAAGACAGGCAGAGATCTGGGCCTGGATTGCCAGAGAGATTGCCAGAGAGATTCAAAATCAAGCACCACATTTCAGCAAACAGCCTGCACACCCTCATTCACCCAGACACCAGCACCCGCCTGAGAAGAAAAGGAACCTCCAACAGAGTCAATACACCAAAAGACTTCAGAAAAACACGAAAGGACACCACAGAGAGAGCCCTCTCCCTGGCAGCCCCAACCATCTGGAACTCCCTCCCAGATGATCTGAGATCGACAACGGACCTCAAAGACTTCCGCAAACAGCTGAAGACAACTCTGTTCATAGAACATTATGGACACATCACGTAATCAACAAAGCCTGATCAACAAAAACCCCGACGAGAGATCATAAGACACCGACAAGAGATTGTATATCGGCACAGGATCTAGCTCAAGCCCTATCTGGACAGTACCTTGTATTATAGAACTTGCTGTATTATAGCGCACACTGTACATAGCTCACCCTAATCTAGAAGCCCCCCCCCCACACACCTCACTCCACTGCCCCCTGCACCAACCCCCCCCCCTCCACACTATTCTCCCTGCATGATCCCCCCGCACCCTACTCCTCCCTCACTGCATGACCCCCCCAGCACTCCATCTGATTGTATTGTTGTGACACCGCCTTGATTTTTAGGATAAGACGGTTTAGAAATACTTTTTAAATAAATAAAAATAAAAAAATAAAGTGTAGAGAGGTAAATCTGTGAGTCATCAGTGTAAAGATGGTACTGAAAGCCATGGGAAGAGATGAGTGCACCAACGGACTGGGTATAGAGATAGAAAAGGAGTGGATCCAAAACAGATCCTTGGGGTACACCAACTGAGAGTGGGATAGCAGCAGAGGAGGATCCACCAGAACAAACATTAAAGGAGTGATGGGAGAGATAAAAGATAAAAAGAGAACCAGGATAGCACAGAACCCTTAAAATCAACTGAGGACAAGGTATCGAAGAGAAGGTTGTGGTCAACAGTGTCAAAAGCAGCAGAAAGGTCAAGAAGGATGAGGATTGAGTAAAGGCCCTTGGATTTTGCCAGGAACAAGTTGCTGGAGACTTTGGCAAGAGCCATTTCAGTAGAATGTAAAGGACAAAAGCCAGATTGTAAAGGATCCAGGAGGGCTTGAGAGGAGATAAAGTTGAGGCAACAGCGGTGAACTGCATGTTAAAGTAGTTTAGAAACAAAAGGGAGGAGGAGATGAGTTGATAGTTAGAAGGATAGGTAGGGTCTAGTGAGGGTTTCTTGAGGAGAGGTATAACCACAGCATGCTTGAAGTCTGCAAGGACTGTTGCAGTGAAAAGCGATAGGTTGGGAATATGAGAGATGGAAGGGACAACAGTGGAAGAGATGGGGCTTAGGAGATGGGTTCCAGCACGATTCCCATACTCTATAAAGTTAGGTTGACTAAGTCATAGCAGAAATTCTATCCGCTCGACCTCAATCTGCTGACTCACTCAACCAGCTGAAGGTAAACTCTCCTGTCACCAGTTCACTTGTATCCCCCCGCAGTTTCTCCAGTTTGTCCTGAAGCAGAACAAGCTCAGCATCTATCTGGTGCTTCTGCTGCGATTCCAACTGCAGTTGCCACCACCTCATATAGGCCTTGCCCAACTCCCAGAGTAGGCCCACCGGCACTCAAGAAATCTGCCCACCAGGAACACATTAGATCCTGCGCTCCCTTTTCCTTAATGAGGCAAATGTTTGCTCTCCAAATATGACCACCACCTTCCCCTGGCAGACATCCCAGCTTCAAAAGAAGGCAAATCATAGCATGGTCATAAGCCATAGGGGACAATATCTGTATGTCTTCCACTCGAGCTAGCTCTACCTCCTGCCCACAGAAAAGGTCAAATGGCAAATACCCCTGGGTCTTAGCAGAACAGTGCATATAATCCCGAGCTCCGAGATGGAAAGACCACCTTATAATCAACCCATCCCATTTTTGTCAAGGCCTTGCTGAGAGCTGTGCCTTCTGGCAGCAGATGCACCCATTGAACTGGGCTGGATCTATCCAAAGAAACTAACGTTCAATTCATATCTCCATCTACCCACATCGAACCCTGAGCCTTCTGCAAAAAAGCAGAGAACAACTGCTGGAAAAAGTTGCCCTTGGGACCATAGAGATTCAGAAGTGACAAGTTACGAGTCTCCATACGGCCCACAACCCAAACCATGCACTTCTGTGCATCTCCCCCAGAGTCAGAAAGAATGACGAGAGTACGCTTACCCACCAAAACTGCCACCCCTCATTTTTGGAATTGTAAGCAGAGTAATAGGCCTGTTCACAGCGCTCCCTCTGAAGTTTGGCCAACTCTGATAGGACCAACTGCACCTCTTGTAATAGAGCAATGTCCACTCGTTCCCTCTGCAAATAGCAGAGAATCCTCTTCTGTTTGACCGGTTCACTTGTGGCCCCTCCCCCCCCCCCCTTTTGCAGTTTCTCTAGTTTGTCGTGAAACCGAAAAAGCTCAGCACCTATCTGGAATATTGTGTTCAGTTTTGGAGACCATATCTCACAAAGGATATAAAAAGACTAGAAATGGTTCAGAGGAAGGCGACCAAAATGATTTGAAGCCTGCACCAGAAGACTATGAAAAGAGACTCCAAGACCTAAACATGTATACTCTAGAGGAGAGGAGGGACAGACGAGATATAATGCAGACCTTTAAATACTTAAGGAGTATTAATGAATACCTTTTAAATACTTAAGGAGTATTAATGAATACCTTTTTCAAAAATGGGGAAGCTGTAATATTACATGAAGCTGGAAGAGGGTAAACTGAAAGGCATAAAAAAATACTTTTTCACTGAAAAGGTGGTGGATTCTTGGAATGCCCTTTCAGTGGAAGTGGTGGGAGCAAATACAGTGACAGAACTCAAAATGGCATGGGACAGACACAGTGGATCCCTTCATAGAAACAGGATAAAATCAAAATAAACCTACTCCTCTGATATCTCAATAAGTAGAGGTGACCTGCACGGAGCGGTGGGTACACCCCAAAACAAAGTCATGGGGAGGGGTGATCGGCACGGAACGGCAGACGCATCTACTCTTGCCACCTTGCTGGCAGACTAGATGGACCATGCTGGTCTTGATCTGCTGTCATATACTATATGTTACTATTTTAGTAGTTACCCTCTGCACCTGCTCCAACCTGTTTATATACTTTTAAAGGGGTGGTCTCAAGAACTGCACACAATACTCCAAATGAAGTTGCACCACAGACTTATACAGAGGAACCATCACCTCCTTTTTTCTGCTGGCCATTTCTCTCCCTATGGACCCAAGCATCCTTCTACCTGTTTAGCTGTTTTAAGATCACCAGACACCATCACTTTCAGGTCCCACTCTTCTTTTGTGGACAGAAATACTTCACCCCATACACTTACCACTCGCTTAGAATTTTGCAGCCCAAATGCATGACCCTGCATTTTTTAGCATTAAATCTCAGCTGCCAAATTCTAGACCATTCTTCAAACTTAATTAGATCCCTCTTCATTAAAGCTTTGGAATTACAGAGCGTAAAAGGGAGAGAGGAGGCACTGTGGGTTAAACTAGAAAGAGGGAAAAAGAAATCTATTTGCATTGGCATGATATACAGACCTCACTCACAAGAGGAAAAGGTGAATGGAGAGTTAATTGAAGACATAAGCAGCATTGCTAGGAACGGGGAAGTGCTACTGATAGGGGATTTTAATATACGAGGTGTTAATTGGCACATTCCTGCTGCAGTATCATCAAGAAGTAAGGAGATCCTGGATTCTCTACAGGGAGAACTACTCAGGCAATTGGTAACAGATCCCACATGTGAAAGGGCAATTCTGGACTTGGTGCTTACCAATGGTGAAAGTGTTTTTGATGTTATAGTGTGAGATCATTTTGCATCCAGTGATCACCAGATGGTGTGGTTCAGTGCTGGGACTAGGGCTGTTAGAATCCATTCAAAAGTGAGGGTCTTAGACTTTAGGAGAACTAACTTTGCCAAGACGGGCCAATACCTCAGGGAGTTGTTATTGGGATGGGAACAGCTGGGGGATGTAGAAAAACAGTAGGCAAAACTGAAAGGGGATATTTTAAGGACAACCAACCTTTTTGTTAAAATGATAGATAAAGGTAAAAGGAAAAGGTGACTGCTATGGTTTTCGAAAGAAGTAGCTGAAAAGGTGAAGAAAAAGAGGGAGGCCTTCATGAAATACAAGAGATCACAGAGAGAGGAAGACGGGCATGTATTTTTGGAAAAACTTAGAGAAGCTAGCAAAGTAGTCAGGAAAGCAAAGATTCAAAAAGAGGAGGTAATAGCCAGTGCAGTAAAATGGGGGGGCGGGGGGGGGGAGGATAAGACATTTTTCAGATATGTTAGTGAGAAGAGGAAGGGCAAAAGTGGTATTGTCAGACTCAAGAGTGAAGGGGAGGAATATGTAAAAGCTGATGAGGATAAAGTGGAATTGCTTAACAAATATTTCTGTTCTGTGTTCACAGATGAAGAACCAGGAACAGGACCTCAGAAAACACCCACAAACAGGAACAGAAGCGAGGGGCATCTTGAACAATTTTCAGAAGACTGTATTTGTGAGAAACTAGCTAAACTTAAAGTAGACAAAGCGATGGGACCAGATGGGATACACCCTAGAATACTGAGGGAAACTTGGGGACGTTCTAGCAGTTCCACTGACTGACCTTTTCAATGCCTCGTTGGGAGTCAGGAGTGGTGCCAAAGGACTGGAGAGAGGCTCATGTGGTCCCTTTACTCAAAAGTGGAAGTAAGGATGTGATTGAAAACTACAGGCTGATTAGTTTAACTTCGGTGGTGAGTAAATTATTGGAAACGCTGCTGAAAGAGAAAATAGTGAGGTTTATGGAGTCCAGCGGATTACAGGATCAGAGGCAGCATGGATTCACCAGAAGCAGGTCTTGTCAGACAAATCTGATTGATTTATTTGACTGGGTGACTAGGGAGTTGGACCGAGGGAGAGCCCTAGATATGATGCATTAGATATCAGGCAACTTATAAACAAACTGAGCACCCTAGGGTTGGGCCCTAAAGATACTGCTTGGATTTGAAACTGGTTGAATGGGAGGCGACCAAGGGTACAGGTAAATGGAGCTCACACTGAGGAGAAGGAAGTTACCAGTGGTGTGCCCCAGGGATCTGTCCTTGGTCCGATTCTTTTTAACATCTTTGTTAGTGATATAGCGGAAGGGCTGTCGGGTAAGGTTTGCCTCTATGTGGATGATACCAAAATCTGCAATAGACACCCAGGAAGGTGTAGATAACATGAAAAGTGATCTAGCTAAGCTTGAAGAATGGTCTAGAATTTGGCAGCTGGGATTTAATGTTAAAAAATGCAAAGTCAGGCATTTGGGCTACAGCAATCCAAGGGAGCGATATAGTATAGGGGCGAACTACTTTTGTCCACTAAAGAAGAGTGGGACGTCGGAGTGGTTGTGTCTGATGATCTTAAAGTAGCTAAACAGGTAGAAAAGGCGACAGCAATAGCTAGAAGGATGCTTGGGTGCACAGGGAGAGGAATGGCTAGCAGAAAAAAAGGGTGATAGTGCCTCTGTATAAGTCTTTGGTGCGACTTCATTTGGCGTATTGTGTGCAATTCTGGAGACCGCAACTTCAAAAGGATATAAACAGGATGGAATCAGTACAGAGGGTGGTTACTAAAATGGTTAGTGGTCTTCATTATAAAACATATATTAAGACTTAAGGATCTTAATATGTACACCTTAGAGGAAAGGCGGGATAGAGGTGACATGATTGAGACGTTTAAATACCTCCGTGGCATAAATGCGGAGGGAGAGCCTCTTTCCATTGAAAGCAAGTTCTGCTACCAGAAGACATGGGATGAGGGTGAAAGGGGATAGATTCAGGAATGATATGCGGAAATATTTCTTTACGGAAAGAGTGGTGAATCTGTGGAACAGTCTCCCAGTGGAGATGGTAGAGATGAGGATAGTATCTGAATTCAGTTCAGGAGTGATAAGCGGAAATATTTCTTTACGGAAAGAGTGGTGAATCCGTGGAACAGTCTCCCAGTGGAGATGATAGAGATGAGGACAGTATCTGAATTCAAAAAAGCATGGGACAAACAGAGGATTTCTAAAGGAAAAAAGGGGACTGTTGTAGTTGTTGATATGGAAGGACAGACTAGATAGACCATGTGGTCTTTTTCTGTCGTCATTTTAATATGTTTACTTCTTCCTACTCTATTGCAGATTTTGGTATCATCCGCAAACAGGGAAACCTTGCCCGACAGCCCTTCTGCAATATCACTAACAAAGATGTTAAGAAGAATTGGACCAAGGACCGATCCTGGCATACCACATCCTTCTCCTCACAGTGAGCTCCATTTACCTGTACCTTTTGCTGCCTCCCACTGCCTCAATTTCTAACCCAATTGGTTACTTTAGGGTCCATCCCTAGGGTACTCAGTTTATCGCCTGTGCAGAATGGTGTCAAAGGCTTTAATGAAATCCAAGTACACCACATCAAGGTCTCTCCCTCGGTCCAACTCCCTGATCACCTAATCAAAGAAATCAATCTGATTTGTCTGACAAGACCTTCCTCTGCTAAACCCATGCTGCCACAGATCCTGGAATTCCTTGGACTCCAGAAACCTCACTATTCTCTCTTTTAACAGCCTTTCCAACAATTTACTCACTGCAGAGGTTAGACTAGTTTTCAACCTCATCCTTATTTCTGCTTTGTGTAAAGGGACCACATGTGCCTTTCTCCAGTCCTCTGGGACCACTCCAGACTCTAAAGAAGCATTGAAAAGGTCAGTTAGTGGAGCCGCTAGAACAGTGATGGCTAACCTTTTTGAGCCCGAGTGCCCAAACTGCCGCACAAAACCAAAGAATTTCCTCAAAGTGCCAGCACGTCAATTAAAGCTCCATTTGCATAAGGTGCTTCATTTGCATAAATATTTGCATAATGTTACCATACACTAACTTTTAGTAAACATGCCTCTTAATGAGTATATGGATAAAGAAAGACTAAAAGGTTTCTACATTACTATAATCCAGTACCAACCGCCAGGCACATTAGGAACTACTACAAACGCTGCCCATTTAGAACCCATAGCAAACCCGCCGTATCCTAACAGCACTACCAGGACTCACAAAGCACCATACTCTACCTATCAAAAGGCAACACTGCAAATATTAAACCAATACATCTCAGAGAACAACAATACATGACCTACTGGGGAAAGAACAAGTGGCAATGTCAAATAGGAATTATATAAACAGAATACCTCAGCTCAGTTACACATGCAGAACAGACCATTACCAAACAAGGAATCACAATTTAGAAACAGGAAGACAATAATTAAACTGGGAACCCCAAAAGCCAAACTTGGAATATACAACAACACTGTAGAAATAAAACTATATATTAATTTCCTCTTGTACTAAACAAAGCGCAAAAATTAATGATGCACATTTCCCAGAGCTGACATATTCCAATTAATAAATTCAAAATAAAGAGATATTTTTCTACCTTTTGTGCATTTTTTTTCAGTTGCAATTGTTCCAGCCACTTTCTTCTGGTTTCTTCGTGTCTTCTGCTAACTCTCCATCTGCTGTCCATTTGTCCTTTCTTCTGTCTTCTTGGTTTTTTTTTCCATTCTCTCTCTACATCTGCTTTAACATACTAATCTTTCTCCTTTTGCTCTTTCCTCATTCCTATTTCATCTACTCAAAATTTACCCCTCCATCCTCAATCCCCACTTACTCTCCCAATACCCGGCCAATTGTAGATTTTTTATCCCTCCCACACAAAATATTTTTCCCCTCTCCATTTTACTCTCCCAGCCCCATCCCATTCTAATCCTCCCCCAACACCAGCTCCCTTCTAGTTCCAGCCTCACCCAGCATCCATTCCCTTCTAGTCCCTGCATCAGCCCATTTCCAGTCCTAGCAGCCCCCCAACCCATTTCCAGTCCTAGCAACCCCCCAACCCAATACCAGTCCTATCCCCCCCTCATCAACCCACTTCCAGTCCTAACCCCCATCACCCCATTTTCAGTTTAAGCCCCCCCTATAACCCATTACCAGTCCTAACCCCCCATCAGCCCACTTCCAGTCCTAACCCCCCATCAGCCCACTTCCAGTCAGCCCCCCATAGCCCATTGCCAGTCCTAACCCCCCCCATCAGCCCACAGTCCATTACCAGTCCTAACCCCATCAGCCCACCTCAAGTCCTAACCCCTCCCCATCAGCCCATTTCTTGTCCCAGCCCCCCATAGCCCATTATCAGTCCTAAACCCCCCCATAGCCCATTACCAGTCCTAACCCCATCAGACCACCTCCAGTGTTAACCCCCCATCAGCCCATTTCCAGTCCTAACCCCACCCAACAGCCCACCTCAAGTACTAACCCCTCCCCATCAGCAGTCCTAACCCCCCCTAGCCCATTAGCAGTCCTAACCCCCCCTCTCTAGCCCATTAGCAGTCCTAACCCCCCCCCATAGCCCATTACCAGTCCTAACCCCCCATCACCTCATTTCCAGACTGCCCCCTTCAGCCCACAGCCCATTAGCAGTCCTACCCCCCAGCCCATTAGCAGTCCTAACCCCCCCTAGCCCATTAGCAGTCCTAACCCCCCCCCTAGCCCATTAGCAGTCCTAACCCCCCCCTAGCCCATTAGCAGTCCTAACCCACCCCCCATGGCAAATTAAAAAAAAAAAAAAAAAGCAGCTGGCTCTGGCTTCTGCAGAATGCAGCGGCAGAATGCAATGTCCCGTGGGGCCCCCTCCGCCCGCTAAGCCCCTCTGCAAGGGCTTTCAGATTCGCGAGGGAGAGCATCTCCCTCGCGTCTCTGTTAAGCCCGCAGGGGCTAATGGGAAATTTCCCATCAGTCCCTCGCGTCTAAAGGGGCTGATGGGAAATTTCCCATTAGCCCCTGCGGGCTTAACAGAGACGCGAGGGAGACGCTGTCTCCCTCGCGAATCTGAAAGCCCTTGCAGAGGGGCTTAGCGGGCGGAGGGGGCCCCGCGGGACACTGCATGCTGCCGCGTCCGCGGCAGCAGCCAGAGCCCGCTTTTTCTTTTTCTGCGGACCTTCACGCGTGCCAGCTGCAAGGCCTTCGCGTGCCACAGCTGGCACGCGTGCCATAGGTTCGCCATCGCTGCGCTAGAACATCCCCTTCAGTATTCTCAGATGTATCCCATCCGACCCCATCGCTTTATCTACTTTTAGTTTTGCTAGTTCCTCATGAACACAGTCTTCTGAAAATTGTTCAAGCTCCCCATCACTTCTATTGATATTTGTGAGTGTTTTCTGAGGTCCTGCTCCTGACTCTTAATCTGTGAACACAGAACAGAAACCTTTGTTAAGTAATTCCGTTTTATCCTCAACGGCTTCTACATATTCCTCTCCTTCACCCCTTGAGTCTGACAATACCACTTTTGCCCTTCTGAAAAATGTCTTATCCCTCCCATTTCATTATACTGCTATTTCTTCTTCTTTTTGTATCTTTGCTTTCCTATTTTGCTAGCTTCTCTAAGTTCTTCTCTCTCTGTGCTCTTGTATTTCCTGAAGGCCTCCCTCTTTTTCTTCATCTTTTCAGCTACTTCATTTAAGAACCATAGCAACCTCCTTTTCCTTTTACATTTATTTACCTTTCTAACAAAAGTTTTTTTGCCCTTAAAATATACCCTTTCAGTTTTGCCCTCTGTTTTTCTACATCCCCTAGCTGTTCCTATCCCGCTAACGACTCCTTGAAGTATTGTCCCATCCTGACAAAGTTGGTTTTCCTGAACTCTAAGTCCCTCGCGCTTTTGAATGGATTTTTATCAGCTCTAGTCCTAATACTGAACCACACCCTCTGGTGATCACTGGATGCAAGATGATCTCCCACATCAGAAACACTTTCCCCACTGGTAAGCACCAAGTCCAGTATGGCCCCTTCATGTGTGGGTTCTGTGACCAGTTGCCTGACTAGTTCTCCCTGTAGAGAATCTAGATGACACTGCAGCAGGGATGTGTCAATCAACATCTGGCATACTGAAATCACCTGTCAATAGCACTTCTTTCATGGCAATTCTGCGTATATCTTCTATTAGATCTTCATCCACTTCTTCTCCCTGTGAGGGGGATCTGTATATCACTCCAGTGCATAGGAATTTCACTTTCCCCCTTGCTAGTTTAACCCACAGTGCCACCTCTCTCCCTTTTAAGCCCTGTAATTCTATAGCTTTAATATTATTTTTCACATATAGTGCCACTCCTCCTCCCATTCTTCCTCCCCTGTCCTTTCTGAATAGCCCAGTATAATAACATCCCAGTCATGGTTGTCCATGAACCATGACTCTGTAACCACCACTAAACCAAGTCAGTCTCTTCCATTAATGCCTCAACATCTGGGATCTTATTTCCCATGCTACAGGCATTTATACACACCATTTTCCAGATGTTGCCCCTTTTACCCATTTCTCAGAGGTTTTTAATGTTTCACTTACCTGGGGGCTTTCTTCACCCATCCCCAATGCATCTAGTTTAAAACCCTCTTCAGCAGGTTAGCCAGTATGCTGCTGAAGATACTTCGATCCTTCTTGGACAGATGGATGCCATCTCTGCTCTGCAGCACTTGGAAGATCATGCCGTGGTCCAGGAAACCAAAGCACTCTCGATGACACCATCTACGCAGCCATGCATTCATCTCTAGAATGAGAGTTTCTCTGCCTCAGCCTTTACTCTCAACAGAGAGGAATGAAGAGAACGCTACCTGCGCACATATCTACTTCACCCTTTGTCCCAGAACCATGAAATAATCCATGTACCACGGCCTGTGTAGCCAATGACACAGCTCCACTTTGACAGTCATTATGACATTGCTATTGCTGCCTTGCTCGTTGATGAAAGCCATTACTGTGGCATTGTCCGAGAACACCTTGACAACTTTGCCCACCAAGAAAGACCAGAACCTCTCCAGGGCCAGGCAGACTGCTCTGGCTTCCAGTTGGTTGATCAACTAGGAGATTTCCTGAGTGGATCAGCATCCTGAACAAACTGAGGGCTCCCCAGGCTCTCAAGCTGGCATTTGTGGTGATTACCACACAGTCTGGTGTTTCCAGAGACATCCCATCCATTAGAGGGTGTCTGCAACCATCAGACCAAGTGTGCCTTGATATCTCGGGGGAGAGGAAGGCAATGATCGAACTGGGAGCAGGGAGACAAGTGAGCCAGCAGGTATCTCTGCAGGAGGTGCATATATACCCTAGCCCAAGAGATCAGCTCCAGGGTCGATGACATGGATGCCAAGATCTGCAAGAAGTCCTAAGCTCACAGAGCTGTATGAGTGCAAAACTCCCAGAGCTGTTGCTGCAGCTTATGCAACCTTGCCAAAGCGAGAAACACTTAGTCCAAAAGAATGTTGAATTGAGCCACGAGATATTCCAAGTCCTGGGAGGAAATAAGGCTGCTCTTGGGATAGTTTATCATCAACCCATTTATTCTAGCCAGTGAATCACCAGGATCATATGCTCTGGAATTTTCCAAGAAGTTGGATTGAGTTAATGAACCTGGATACCCTGTCTGGGCAGGAATGCTGCCGCCATTGCCATGACCTTCAAGAAGGAGATAGGTGCCTTGGTCAGGCCAAACGGTAAAATCCAAAATGGGAAATATCAGCCTAGGATAAAGAAATGGAAGAACCTCTGATGTTACTCCCAGATAGGAATATAGACGTACACTTTGGAAAGGTCCAAGGAAGTAAGGAACTCCCCCCTTGCCAGATCGATGCAATGACCAACCTGATGACCTCCATGTGGAAGTGGAGCATTTGACCAGAATTAGTTGGAAGGCCCCTCCTTTCTTTGGTTCCAAGTAGTAGATATAATAACACCTCTGACCTCACTCTGCAAAGTGCATGGCTACAATAGCCATCAACCGCAGGAGGTTCTGAGGAATATTGCTGATTGCCGTCCTGAAGCAGAGAGCCACAGGAAGACTTCACAAAGGTATCCAGAAGAGGCTCTGCAAACTCCAGTGCATACCCCTGAATTAGAAACATGATGACAGAAAAAGACCACATGGCCTATCTAGTCTGCCCTTCCATATCAACCACTACAACAGTCCCCTTTTTTCCTTTAGAGATCCTCTGTGTTTGTCCCATGCTTCTTTGAATTCAGATACTGTCCTCATCTCTACCACCTCCACTGGGAGACTATTCCATGGTTCCACCACTCTTTCCATAAAGAAATACTTCCGCATATCACTCCTGAATCTATCCCCTTTCACCCTCTTCCCATGTCCCCTCATAGCAGAGCTTGCTTTCAATCGAGAGACTCTCCCTTCTGTGCATTTATGCCACGGAGGTATTTAAACATCTCAATCATAAAAAATAATTAATATGCCCGGCATTGTTCATCCACAAGCTAGTCTTAAACTCATAAACCCACAGTTGCACATGCAGACACCTTGTGTGCAGCACCACAGGAATGCCAAATTACTTCCTTTTCCCTTGCACCCCACCCCATCCCTGTAAGCAAGCAAACTACACTGATGGTATGAGGTGCACTGATAGGAGAGTAAGTAAGTTTTTTTATACTGCTTTATCACTTCATTCAAAGCAGTTTACATTGTAATGTACATTAAACAGGGACATTGATAACTTGGAGGGTTAAGTGACTTGCCGAAGGCCACAAGAAGTACTAGTGGAATCAAACCCTAGTCTCTTGGTTCCCAAGCCTGTGCTCTAACCATAAGGCTACTTCTCCACTCCAAAACCCAGATCTCTTGTGTGGTAGGCTGTTGCTCTAACCACTAGGCTACTGCTCACTAATTAGGATCTCAAGGATGCACTGGTCTGACTTGATATGGGCCCACTGTGAATAGGTCAGCCAGTGCTGCTCTCCAATCGGCTTTATCTCAAAAGGGACCCAATGGATCTCACTGTGGGGGTTTATTGACTCTGAAGGGAGCTGTTGATGATTTTTGAGAATGCTGGGAAACTTGAAAAGGCTGCTCCTTCTTGGGTTTACACCAGATATCCTCAACCCAGTCCTCAGGACACACCTAGCCAATGAAGTTCTCAGGATCATTACAATGAATATGCATGAGAGAGATTTGCATGCAGTACTCTCCACTGTAGGCAAATCTCTCTCATGCATATTCATTGTGGTCATGCTAAAAACCTAAGTGGCTAGGTATGTCCTGAGGATGGAGTTGAGAATCCTTGGTTTCGACTCATAAAAGGAATAGGCCATGCCTGAACTCTTACCAGCCTGAGACCATCCCTATGATTCTTATGGAGACCTACGTGAGGTACTCCTGGGACCTCTAGGACTATCTTCTGGGAGTCTTTGAGGGCGAGATTCTCCAAAATCTTTTGCCAACTTCTCCAGGTCTTCACCAAAGAACAATCTGCTCAGTTGCAATTTGGAGGTAGCATTGGCCAACCAATTTGTAGCCAAAGCCACTACCACCACCACCATGGACTTTGAGGAAATTTGGATAAAATCTTACAGTGCATCTGTTACATACAAAGCTGCAGACTTTAGCTTCAATCTTGCAATCTCTGGACTGTCCAGCAACTGTTGAATCCAGTGTAAGAAAGCTTGAGCCACTAAACCTGCACATAGTGCTATCTGAGTGCCCAAAGCTGAAGCAGTAAAGACATTTTTGAGGAAGGGATTTCACAATCCTATCATGAGTCTCCTTCAACGATGCAAACCCTTCCACTGGGATGATCATGGTTTGTCATTGCAACCGAAGGAGCCTGAAAAGATGTTCATTCACTCCATGGAGCACAGGATACAGCCAAACCAGGATCTTAGGACCCAACATCAACATCTTCCACTGAGAGACCACAAGCTTACACACAGGCTCAGGGAAAGGGAAAAAACTGCAAGGCCTCCAAAAGAGTGTTCACATAGGGTGGATTCCGAAATGTGTAAGGCCACCATAGCGTCCTGAATAAGGGTGGAAAGATCCTTCCTGTGAAAACAGGTAGATCACTGACATATCTTTGCCTTCCATTGGGGAAAGGTTCCTCTAATCCACTAACTCACCTGCTGGAGATGGAGAATCCTCTTCTTCATCCCAATCAATCTCACAAGGGACAAGGTGGGATTCCTAGAGGAATAGTCAGGTCAAAAGGCAGGATGGAGGTGCTTAACTCCCTTGCTACCAGTGGAAGATGTGCCAGAGGGTCTTGTCCTCCACAGGGAAAGTCAGAGCTTCTGATTCCTGCAAGGGGGGCTGCTATGCAGTTAACAGACTGAAAATAGCCCTGAGCTGTTTCAGGAGTGGATGCCCTAAGCCAGTCTAGAACTGGTCCTGGAGCCCTGGAGGGCGCAGCTGGCTTAAGCCTACTGCCTCCTCACCACACATTCCCCTCCACAGGAACCATGTGGCCACCCTAGATGGTGGCTGTTCCCACCACTGTGCAAAGCTTTGGCAGATGTGGCAGAGACAGCAAATTCAGTATCATGTCACAGGTGCCCCATTGGGGTGGGAAGTCCCAACATTGACAAAAAACAGGCCCCGAGACATCCCCATTGTACTTGGGGCATAAGGAGCCAGCCACAGAGCTCACTCAATGGAAGCTGCAGGAGGAACAGTGCTGTGCACCTGGCATTGTGGTAAAACTCTGCACAATCCAAAGAAAAATAAAAACAAGATGATAAAAGAAGAAAAGAAAATAAATTGTGGCAAAAATGGAATCCCTGGACAGAAAAGGAATCTCAGCACCTTTCAGGCTGGCTGGCGAAACAACAGCACTGGGAAGTTCAGCTGCCTCAAAAAGGTTTTTTTTTTAAAACTTTGAAGCTGCTTTATGGCAAACAAGCCAATTGAAAAAAAAGCCAACAGCAAGGAAAACAACAGAGAAAAAATCACTAGCAAGCAGATAGAGGAGAGCAAGGAGTAAGGGGGGGGGGGCCTGGGCTTAAATGTACTATGCTCCTTGAGAGGCCCTGTGGGAGCCCGTCTGTCCACTCTCTGGCCTATCAGTGCTGGAACCCATGGGTAACAGTGCTGGACATAGGGCAGCTATTGGTTCGAGGAGACAAGAGTGTACCTGAGCTCTGAGCAAAGGTTGAGCCACATGCCTCAATCACACAAGCCACAAAACCATGGTCTGGGCAAGGGGAAACAGGTCTATTCACACTGCTGTACTAGTCCACACACCTTGCCACCTGCCAAAGGCAAACACTGGTCTCTCTCAGTGCTGGCTCTAGGAGATATAATCGTGATGACATCATTGAAGTTGCTCTCGTTGGCCTCCGCCTGCTGGCTGGGAAGCATAATCCAATCATTGGGCTTGGTCTAATAGGATGATAAGGAAAAGGCTTTTATAAAATTAGCATAGGGGCTACATATGTAAAACAATGCGCAATGACATGAAGGAACATACTTCGGGCCCCTTATATAAGCATGTTCTGGTGTGGAGTTTAGATTTATCGTTTATTGGATTTGATATATCACCCTACTGAACAGATACACACAGAGCGGTTTACAATTATTTATTTTTATTTTATGTCGTTTTTTATACCGTGCTCTTTAGAATCAGTACGATTTGCAACTTGTGCAGTGCAGGCAGGACCTACACTGGACTTACAATGAACAGGGGTTTCTAAACGGGACTGACAGGGTAACTATGTACAGGCAAGCTGTCACAGGTGACGTGGTCAGCTCACAACTATTTACAGATTGATTAACTATATACAGATTGACCGGTCAGAGTATGTACCCATTCCACTTGAAGAATGTATTGTGATCTAGTGAGTGGGGTTGCAATTGTGCAGGGTGGTTATGCTGGTGGTGGTGGCCTGGTTCCTGGGTGTGACTGGTTGGGAGATGTCATTTGAATCAGTACAGTGCTGGATGAAGAGATGGTGCTTCAGCGCCTTTCTAAACTGGGCGAGGTCAGTAATGGCCCGAATGGCGGGTGGAAGAGCGTTCCAGCATGTGGGTGCATATAGTGTGAAGGCTCTTTTTCTTGTTGACTGTGAACATTTTGTAATCGCCTTCGGGAGTATCAGAGTATTAGCGGCAGCTGATCTCCTAGCTCTGTTGAGGGGGTGGGTTGGATGATGTCCGTGAGGGAGGTAGAGGAGCACTTGTTGATGGCTCTGAAGGTCATCAGTAGCACTTTAAAGGAAAGTCTGCAGTGGACCGGCAGCCAGTGCAGGTGCTTCAAGATTGGGGTTATGTGCTCCCTCCTGGAAGCTCCATGAAGGATTCTAGCAGCTTCATTCATTGCAAGCTGCAGTGGATTCAGCGTGCTCTTCGGGAGTCTGTGTAGTATTGTGTTAGCATAATCAAAATGTGGGATTACTGAGGCTTGATAGATTGTTCTGAAGTCATCTGGCTTGAGCAGCTGTCGTAGGTGACAGAGCGCCCTTATTTTGTGGTAGACCGCTTTGACCATGTTGCTGATCTGGGCCTTCATGTCAAGCTGTTGGTCTAGCGTGACCCCTAGGTGGGCTTGCTGAAGAACTCGGCATCTCGTATTTTCAGTGAGGCGGGAGGAGTGAATGCTGGGTTCCTGGTGATTAAAATACAATTTGAAGAGAGGAACTGAAAAGAACTCCAAAGTCAATATAGGAAAGGCGAAGGAGTTTAGTGAGAGATGAAATAACTAATACATTAGAAAGGCTTAAGAGGGCGGGTGGGGGGAGGCAGGACGACACTGCCAACTTCCTATTAGGATGCCTTGAGTCCAAAACCTTACTGAAATAAGTAAGTTTTTAAATGGGTCTTAACAAATTGGTTGAGGAAGATTATTCCAAAGGGAGTGGGCAATGAAAAAAAAGGCTTACTTCCTGGTGAGGTTGAATTTGGTTCTGGTCGGTGGAGGAATGACAAGGCAGATACCTTGAAGTGACTGCAAACAGCGAGGGGGAGCATAGGGAATAGTGAGGGCTGATAGGTTATCTGGGGTTGCATTGTAAAGTGGTTTGTAGGTGAGGAACAGTATCTTATACAGAATACAGTGAGAAATGGGAAGCCAGTGGTGATGTAATAACAGCGGGGTTACATAGTCATATTTCTTATCCAGGGCGAGTAAAAGGATGGATATGTTCTGAATAGGTTGGAGTCTTTTTGATTGGTAAGAAGGCAGTTCTACGAATACGATGTTAGGCACAGTCATGATGTATGCATATTTTACAGAATACCCAAGCTCAGTCTTCACTCTAGGCACGATTTCTCTCACTTTTACCCTAGAATTTATACAGACACACAGATATCTATTACTAAGGTATGCTGATGGTAACTTGTGTTATTAGTAACTAGGTCCCATTTGATAACATGGGATCTCAGCTAAAATAAATGGAAATTACACTTACCTGGTAATTGATGTTCCTTGAGGGAGTACAGTTCAGTCCTCCACCACTGGGTAGTGCACCTCCTCCTGCAACATGGAGACTGGACAAGTCAAACTTGTGACATCACCGGGTATATCCTGCTGGTCTTCTCCCATGATCCCCCAGTGACCTACTGTCAAAGCAGACTCAAAGGAGCAAACAAACAACCAGTTAAAGTACTAAATACAAAGCTATGCTCAAACTTCAACTTTAAAATCACAGGGCCCCAAAAAGAAAGGCCGAAAACACCCTCCTCCGTGCCCCTGTCCCCCTGCGCACCAAACAGCGGAAGACAGAGAGCTAGAAGGAAGGAGAACTAAGGAAGAGTATAGGCAGAAAAGGTTGCTCTCGCGATTACCTGCCAATCAGAGCCCGTTGCCGACTCTAGGATCCGAAAGCATACTCGGAACTGACGCCTCGCGTCTGAAACATCCATCCCCGGGCGGGAATGAGGACTGAACTGTACTCCCTCAAGGAACATCAATTACCAGGTAAGTGTAATTTCCATTTCCTTATCGGTCCTACAGTTCAGTCCTCCACCACTGGGATGTACCAGAGCAGTAATCATTGGGAGGGACCTATCCAGTCGGCTCGGCCCCTAAACGAACAGAGCAGGCACCGACCCCAGCCCGCTCCTCACGTCAACAGGCGGTAAGCCAACCAGGAAGACACGACCGAGAGCCCACTTGGATCCTCTTCACTGGTGAAAACAGCACAGAACTCTGCCCCAAGCAGCGCTAGTGCTTCAGAAAGACAAACTCGCCATCGCAAACACACTGAACGCCCTAGAAACAGACCTACTGAGAAGGCTACCGGAGCTCCGCCTGAAAAATCCGCTTGAGCTCCCCCTTGGCTCTCGACCCCACCAGGGTGTCAAGTGTTAGCAACCGCTGCTCTCCCGCAGAACTCGCCTCCACGGAGGGACAGGCAGCGAAGAGACCTTCCAGAAAGCGACGGAACCTCACCTAAGGTCCAAGGAACGCAGGTTACAAGCAAAGTGTTCTTGCGTAAGTCCCAAACCGACAACTAAACAGGCACAGCCGGATTCCACGAGGGAGAACGGAACCGAGGTCCATCCAGACAGAGGTGGGAAGCAAAATGAGGGAAATGGAAAAACCACCAGCGTCAAACACCCTATTTGTCACACCTCTTAAGGGCTTTATTCTTTGCAACACAAAGTAGCTCTACAGCTATGTCCTGGACCAGTTGGAGTCTTTTTAATTGAGAATGTGGAATGCAGCTAAGCAATGAGTTGCAATAAACCAAGCGTGATCCACCAAGGGCATATAAGAGGGTGTCAAGTGCCCCAGAGTCCAGCGTTGTTTCAGAAGATGTGGAGTCTTACATGGTGTGACAAAAAGGAAAGGAGACTCTGGTAGCCACGCCCACGACGCAATGCCAGTAGGCCAACCGCTTACATCACCTGGATATGCCCTCCGGAAGTGGAGGAACCATGCAGAAGTAGCAATCGCCGACGTGATCCATGGGCCCTCTCCAGATCATTGGAACCGCAAAAGACTTTGATGGTCTTTTCCCATCCATCCACAGCCTGAGATCTGCTACACATGTATTGCAGCATATGTGTGGCGCCTAGCTTTTATCCTGATCTTTTATTCTGCAGCCAAAATATAAATTGTAGGCTTTCTGAACCGCCACAGTCATATGCCATTTTTTGTGATGTAAAAGTCACATCACCACAACTAGAGCAGAAATTATCTGCATGATTAACACCAGGACGAGGAATCGCCAAATATGCTGTGAGTGACCTATCGGTATAAAATAAATATGTCTTTTTTTTTTTTTTTTTTTTTACTGTCAAGCGAGGCAAATTTAAGTAGTGACTGCATCAACTGGTTTTGGACAGTTATTTCGATTGGTTGCAAGTAAAGATCATGCAAGCTCACGCAAATGTTGCAGAATACACTGGTAATGGTCCCCACTGACTAATGAAGAGCACATATCTTAGCAACCAGACCCAGTTGGCCATTTTCACTATGACCTCTGAAAGGTATAGAATGGACCGGGCCACGGCCCCGTACCAATGCGTCGACGCTATCCATTAGCCTCAAATGTCCTCTGCTAAACATCGACCCGTCGCTGCAGACTGACAGGTCGCCATGAGGTCCAATATGGGCTGACCGCATCTGAGCACACGCGGCGCGCACACCGCCTGATGCAATCTCACTCCTCCGGCAAACACTCGGACCCCGCTAAGGACATTCGCCACCACAGTGTCCCCACCGAAACGCAGGCCGCCAAGGCTTCAACCGCGCACGCTGTCCCTTCGCTCGGGCCACCCTGACCACCTGACCGACTCCACCCTGCCGATCGAAATAGGCCACCAACCCGGAGATCTCAGACAGCACCTACAGAGCTCGATCCGCTACCGTGTCCGTGAACGCCTGCCACGGCTGACGTACCGCGCACCGTTCCAGTCAGACGATGGAACACTGGGCGTGCTGCGTACACTAAAACGCCTTGTACATAAAGGATCCCCAAAATGTAGCTGAGTCTAACCATGCTCCGGCCAAGCTCCCGGAAGAAAGGGACAGAACCTTATAAAAAAGAAGTGGGGACAATTAGGAAGGCTTTCCTGTTTGATCATTCTTTTTTTTTTTTTTCCTTCTTACAACTCCATAAGGGCCACAAGGCACACAACCGAACAGGGCATTGTCCAGAGAACGCAAGGCCCCTCCTCCAGGCTGACTCCACAGCCTAAACCGGCAGTCACCTTGGCTGATGCCGAGCAGCGCGGAAGCCAACTTGTAAGCCCAGCATATGAAGTATGCCTACTAGTACAGCATTCCACAATGGAGGGACATGTAACCGGACGGCTTTGAATATGAACCTACAGATATCCCGCGCTTGCTCCAAGACAAGCACTGTGCAGCCTACTGGTCTTCTCGGAGCACCGCCACGATCCGAAGACCTAAACCGGCCAGCAAAAGACGACGTACGCTGGGCCCGAAGGAACCTGGTTGAACGGATCCCAGCACTCCCTGTATCGTTAGGATCGGAGCCTCCCCCCAAGGACTCAGCCCTGGCTGGAACCGGCTGAGCATAACTCCAGGCCCTGCGGCGAGCCCCCACGAAGAAGTGGGACGCAACGATGCCTTGAGGAAAGGGAAGGCCCAATGGGTGAAGCAAGTTGCTAGCCGACCAAGGGAGTAAACCCCACACGCGCACCTCAATGGAAGGTCGGAAGAACCGAGGATTCTGGTCCCACAGGTGCGCCTGCTAGCCTTTAACAACATACACCTCCGCAGGTACAAAAAAACTTAAATTGTGAGCACCTTCAGGGGTAAGGGGAAGAGACGACAGCCTCCGACTGTTGACCACCTTGTCTTGCACAACAGACAGCAGCACCCCACCAAACAAATGATTGGGAATATATGACCTCAGAACCCCAAGACAGAGGTAAAACAGTAGAACGTGCAGTGGACGTGAATTTCCAGATCTGCCAGCCCCCCTGCCCACATTGAGAAGAGGCAGGGAAGAACTGGACTGGCGGATCTGGAGGGGTGCCTCCTGGACAGCTGGGCCACCGAAGGGAAAGCTGATGACTGAGGCCCAAACTCCTCAGGATGGCCCCGTCTTGCATTGGCAACCCCATGCAACACCATGACAACCCCGCTCACGATATCCCAAGCGATCTCTGTCATTGCTGCAACAATCACCTGAGCATGAGATCACAGACGGAACACGGACATGCAGACGCACTCAAGGAGAATGCACCTAAGAAGTATGAGCCTATCCAACATCCAGCACCACATGTCCAGGTGTCCCACTCCTGTCACCCAAAACACAGGACGCTTGAACCTAGGTGACCGTCATAGCAAAGACAGGGAGGCCTGACTGCCGCTATCAACCCTTCCAGGACCCTGGAACACTAAGCCCCGGACTGTGCCATCCAGCAACACTTCTCACGATCCCCAGCAGGGGCCTTTCCCCAGATGGCCCAGATGGGCAGTGTTCCCGCCAAATGGGCAAGCTGCGCTCTGATAACATAGTGCAGAAAACCAAATCAAAGTGTCTTAACCTAGCTAATTTTTGTCTAATAGTGATCATTCATAATATCAGCCAGGCTCAATCATAACATTAGTATTAATGATCTCTAAAGATTGAAGAGTTACTAATGTTCAATTCCCTGTTCTTTGTAAACTCAATGTTGTTTGTATACATTGCAGTATTCTTGTTCGATGTACACCGCGCTGATTTTAATAGCGCGGTATAGAAAAAATGTTAAATAAAATAAATAAATAAATAATTGTTTTTTGTTTTTTTTTTAAAGAGCTTCAAAGGCGATCTTGGAAACTACAGACCAATGAATCTGAGTTCAGTGCCAGTTAAATGATAGAACTTGTTCTGAAAAGCAGCACCAAGCTGTCTTTTCAAAGGGTTAATAAACATGTGAGTAAGCCAAATGATATGTATCTGGATGTTTTAGAAGGTACTTGACAAAGCCCCTTATGAACTTCTCCTGAGGAAGGAGATGATGTGCTATTATAGAATAGGAAATGGATCAAAAACAGGAACACAATAGGACTAAATGGCCAGTTTTCTCACAGGAGACCCGTAAATAGTGGAATGTCTCGGGATCTGCACTGGAACTGGCATCTGGTAACAGCTACTGCACTGAAATGATCTGGAAAAGAGATCAGCAAGCATGGCGATCAAATTTGCAGATGGCATAACGACATTTAGAGGCTGTCTGCACAATTTCCAAGCGAATAAACATGGAAATAGCATCCTTATGTAAATGACAATTTCAGAAAGGGCTCAGTTTGTAGGTGGTTGTGCCGCCGATGACCCTGAATGGCCAAATCCTAGCACGGAAACCTGCTGCTGACAGACGTCGCTAACTGCCAGAATGCAGACAAAGGTAAAGGCACCCCCCAAGAAGTAAAACCCAAACCAATCACATTGCATTCAAAGAACTATAAACTATCATGAAATTAAAAGGAAATTAAAATTAAAAGGAAATTAAAATTAGAATTAAAATTAAAAGTAACAGCAAAAGGAAGTCCTTATCTGGGTGTAGCCGCGTGGAACAGCGTCATCTGCTCAAACGCGGGGCTGCTCCGCTCTCCGCCACGAGGCCTCAGCCCTGCCGAGAAAATGGCGCCAATCTGAAGCAGGCCCGTTTGGCGCCAAACACCACAGAGGCGGCAAGAGCTCAGAGCCCCTCCATGCGGACTCGAGAGACTCCCTTGTTGCGTCGGGATGCAGCAGTTACCCCGCTGTAGCTGCGGGGTGAAGAGCTGTCCAGACACGCTGCTGCCTCGCGCCACCAGAAGTAGCAGACACTGCGAGCCCCGGCCCACTGGCTAAAGAACCTCGAATGGCCTGAGGCTCCCGCCGCGATGCGAATCTGCCGCATGGACACTGCCAAAATGCAGGTGTTCCACAGAGCTCTCCCCCGTACAGTCCTGGGGGAGAGATCATCACCGGGCACAGAGACCGAAGAATCCCAAGCAGAGAGGCTAGCTGGCAGCGTGAACTTTGAAAAGGGACAGAACCAATGTTCCCTCTAATTTTCTGTAGCCTGTGTGCGCATAAAATACCAGCTGTGCAGCTTTTGAAGGAAAGTTAAATTTTTGTGCGCCACATAACGACACTCAGAGTTACATACTTAAAAATTTGACTACATGTCAGAATACAGTATGTACACCACATTGATTGCACTAGAAAATATTGTAGAACTTGTGAAAACCATAAATACCCAACAACTTTTAGATTTTAAGACGTCTGTGTTGTTTTCTATCAGAATCAGAACCGTAATTTTTGTGCGCTCTGTTATAAAGTATGTGCGCTCGCTCGGCGAGGTGTGTGCGCGCGCACACACGCACAGCTTAGAGGGAACAGTGGACAGAACCCCCCTTTACACTAAGGCAGACTAGGTGAAAATAAATAAAGTAAAAGTAAATGAAATTAAATGAAAATGAATTCAATTTACAGGATTACACCTAAAGAAGGGCAAAAGAAATGCAAGGTAAATCAAATCCTGACTAACTGCTCCTAAACTGCTTCTCAAGTGAGCCCAGCACCTAGGCTCACTACGTCCTCATGCTGCATGGAGACTGGACACACTGGGGGATCATGGGAGAAGACCAGCAGGATATACCCGGTGATGTCACAAGTTTGACTTGTCCAGTCTCCATGTTGCAGGAGGAGGTGCACTACCCAGTGGTGGAGGACTGAACTGTAGGACCGATAAGGAACACGTATTACAGTGAATTAAGGTACATTAATGTTAGCACACCTTAGTAATAGACATCTATTTGTCTTTATAAAATAAGCATTTACTTGGCCTTCATACATAGGTCATCTGTTGTAAAATTACTCCCATTTGTTTTGGATTTACAGAAGGCAGAAATCTAGTTTTACATCAAGTTAACAAAATAATAACACAGCAACAAAAATAAGAATCCAGTTTTATTTTGGACCTTTGCTAGTTTGTTTGACAAATGCCTCCAGTTCAGCTGTGTCATTTGAAAATGTAGCAGCTATTATATTTATATTCTAACTACTATGATTTTAACCAGTTAAAACATAAAACACAAAGCACAGTTTCACAAAAGCATAGAAAGCTGCAGAAAAAAAATGTATACATTTTTTTTTAAAAAAATCCAACTATCGTAGTATAGAAAGCTGCAGACATAGTGGGAACTAAACTTTTCTGCTTAGAACTGGATACATACATTTTAATTTGAAATGTAAAAAAGTTTATTCATCCATTCATCTAATGATTAGTAATTACGATTTTAAAATTTTGTTCAAAACTGCTATCTTTGGGCCAGATGTAGCAAGCATTTTTCTCAGATCCAAAACAGGGAAACCTTGTGGTACATCTGGTCCTTTGTCAATACAGTCAAATGAGTGAACAATGATGCTTACTGTCCCATATCCTAAAAGTGGTTAACTCTGCATTTCAAATTAATATTTTTGCACACACCTGCTCAGAAATAAATGCCATACTTGTATAAAACAGAGAAAACCTGAAATAGTAAACCCTTCAACATCCATTACAATACTAGTCTGTATTTTGAATCAGCGCTGTAATTTGGTCTTATTAATATATGCTACTTTATTATCATTACTATCGGTATTTAGGAAGAGCCAAAGGTGAAAATTCTGAGGGCTCCCCCGTCCACTGTCACAGTCATAAACTTGCGTTAACAGGTTTGCCGTGCTGCCTCTGCTCTTTTTAGTTCCCACTATGTTTGGCTACTGTTACCTACCAGGTTGTAGTCTCACAGTGCAGCTGTTATCGTGAGACTTCGGCCCAATAGGTAAAGCCACCAGGAGGCAGCACGACAAACCTGTTAAAGTAAGTTTGCCGTTATGCCTTACTGCTGCTATGTGGCTCTCCCGCCCCCCACATTGTGGGGGCTGCTTGGGCAGAATTTACACCACTGGGCAAGGCTATACCAAGGGCTGTGTAAGCAGATGGGCCGCTATGTCATCACTGGGCTTCCAGGAAGCTCGACAAAAGTGCATTTCTGAACACAACTGAGTGGGTGGATGGCACCAGGTTTACCAGAAATACAGGGCACATTGCTAGCTTGATACAATCTTGCATTTAGGTATCAAATGTGCATTACTTCGTAAATACATTAATACAGTCATACATTTTCATTTCCAGTGACCTCCTTTGAGTTGTATCATCTTTTCCATATTTAATGGCAGCTTGATGATCGAAACAGTATCTAATATTACGGATCTGATTTTCCTTATTTATTACTACTTTTGTTTCCATTACATCTCAGGTTAACTCAAAATTGAGGTTTATGTTTTTTTTTAATTATTGCTAAAAATGACTAAGACTTAAATCAATACATCAGAACACTCCCTCTATTTTTACTTTGAGGTCAAGAGCTGATATTCAAAAAGCTATATGCGTGTTCCATTAAAAACAAGAGGATTACAATCATAGTTCAAATCCAAGCCTTGGTTTGTCTTTTCAGTTTCTCTCATACTATCAGCATGGAACAATGGTTCATGCATACAAGATGTGATCACTCAAATCGAATATTAATATTATATTATTCTCTGAAAAGAAAGGTCCCAGCCCATATTGCCAAACTTCCCATTGCTCTAAGCTTTGTAGAATTCTGTCTAATAACATTTCAGCTACCTTACTCTTCACATCGGACCAGCACTAGCATTTTACTACTTTTTCTCTGAACAGCTTATTTGTTTGCATTCTGCATTTCTGAATTGCTGCCAAGTGTATGAAGGTTTTATATTTCTGGAACTTATGAGAAGATAGCTCCCATTTACAAGTTTGGGTTTTCCATTTTATGCATTGAAGGTATCTAGAGGTGAGTCCGTTCATGGCTCCAAAGACTAAATGCAGTTTTGAATGTCCTGTGACACAATTTGCACATATACTGCCTTTTAAAAGTGATGGCAGAAAGAGGTGGAGCATGATAAAAGAGTGTGTCTGATTCTTGGGGACCAAACGATTTCTCAGTACTATTTGGGCCCTCAGAGAAACTTGTTGGGTTCTCAGGTTCAATAGGCTGAATTTTGGGCAAAGGGGGTGGAGGAGGAGGTGGAGGTGATGGCGATGGGGAGTTAGCTGTTGGACAAGGCTCCACTTCTTTACATGTTAGTTGCTCTCCAGTCTGTGCCATATGCGATTGGAAGTGACTCCACAAACGAAAGTTGGTTCGGAAAGCCTTTTTACACACGTGACAAATGAAAGGTTTAACGGAACACAAGAGCTCTTGGTGACGTTCCAGTTGCTTGTGCACAGTAAATATTTTTCCACATTTTTCACATGGCCACAAGCCAGTTTCTTTATGAGACACCACATCCTTAGGCTTTAAACTGGCATCAGAAATATCATCATCTGCAGGCTCTTCTTTGATTTGAATGTTAAGTTGTTTGGTAACACTTAGATCTTCAGGGAGGCAAGTAGAGTCCTCAGAATCAAAGTTCATTTGTTCTGAAGAATCACTGAAGACACTATCTTCTTTTGAAGCGTTATTTATTTTGCTAGAGTCTGTAAGAGATTGTTGTCTTGGAGTATTGCTCATTTCCCCATTGTGATCCAATATAGGGAGAGAGAAGTTTTCTGATGGGGCCATTGTGTTTTGATTATGAACTTCTACTTGATGACGCCAAATACTAAAGGATGATTTAAAAGTGCGCATACACTCAAGACAAGTCAATTTTTTATAGTCACACTTACTTTCATGTTCATGCTTCATATCTGAGGAGGTAAACCTCAGGCTACAGTAAGGACAGACAGTGGCATTTCTACATAGTCGTTCATGACTTTCTTGTTCTGATACAGAGGAGAGTTTGGTGTTACAAAGCCGACAATGACAGACCACCTTGCTTTCCACTGTGCTTTTGATAACAAGTTCTTTGGGCTTGATAGCTTTGTTGCCAATTGGTTTTTCCCCTGGATGCATTTTGATGTGTTGTTTGAATTGTGACAGAAATCTATATGCTTTCCCACAATATGTACAAATGTAGGCGCCTTTGGTTCTTGGTCTTAAATTCCTTTTAATTGTTTGTGACTGGGAAGTTGACTGTGCTTGAAAACCCTGCTTGCCTCGTCTTAGCTTGACTAACAATGCTTTTTTAATCTCTCTTTCTCTTACTATGTCAATAAGTTTTCTTTGGAACTTTTCATCTAGAACAGCCTGTGAGCTTGAAGCCGGTGAGGGGTTCTTCACAATACCGTGCTGTGTCTGGCAATGTGTCCATACTTTAAAATTTGTGTGAAATCTTTTATGACAAATATCACAAGCATATGGTTTCTCTGGATTATGGTACATGTTAATATGACGATGAAGACCTGCTGTAGATCTGAATATTTTAAGGCAATGTTTGCATTTAAATTTTTTATTGGGTCTTATTTCTTCCAACTCACAATATTCATCTTTACCATCATCAGAACCTGCAAAGTCAGCAACAGGGTGTGGGCTTGAGATGTTCCCCAAGTTATCATCTGGCCCAGGAAAATTGTTCTCAGTTTCTTTCAGTTGTTTAGAGGGAAGCCTTCTATCTGTTTGGTATCTACGCTTAGCAGGAAGTCTAATCAAATTCCTCAGATTTTCTTCAGTTTTATAAGAAAAATCTCTGCTGGTAGATGGTGAAGCATCCCCCACTGTAAAACTTATTATTTCAGAAGGATCTGAAAGAGGGCTGTTGGGCTCAGTCTTGATTTGCACCTCACTTATTGGTGAATCCGCTTCCCTATCAGTTGACTGAGATGCACTAAAGGACCTAAAGCGATGTGTATGTATGGCTTTGTCCCCTGCAATTTCTCTTTCAATTGAATCTGTTGAGGACAGCTTTTGAGATAAAGAACTAATTTTCTCTTCCTCAGAGCCATCAGATGTTACTATTGAACCACTTAAAGGTTTTAAGTCAATAGGTGAATAGACCTGAACTTGACTATCCATAGAAAGAGACCTTCGCAAGAGGCTTTTCACAAGTGGGCCACTCCTGTCAATACTCTGGTTTTCTGCTTCTGGTTCACTAGATGGGACTACCAAACCTAATTTTGAATAATAAAGCAAGTTCCTGTCCTCATTTTGGCTAGTACTACTTCCTTTTCCAATATGTCGTAATAAATATAGTGAGTCTGAGGAGTCATGCAGAGATGGAACAAAATGTTGTGGTCTTTTTGACATGCCTTTCTCTGTTAAAAGCTCAACACTCACACGTAACTTATCATCTGCAGTTTCCTTTACAACTACAGGCTTTGGCAGCAAAACTGGATATCTTTTCATCCAGCCACTTCGACTATGGTCATTTGATAATCTTGATGGCTCAAGAAGCTTCGTGTAACTAATAGGATTATCTTTCAGACATCTCGTTTCATTTTGTAACAAATTGTGTAGTGGTTCATTTGATTGTGTTGTGCGTGATTGGCTAATATTTGTTTTGGGTGTAGTGGAAGATGACTCAGAAAATCGTCTTAGGTCATTCTGTGTGTAAACAGCATTCTTCCCTTGTGCTTCGTTTCGACTCTGGCAAACAATGACACTTCTTTGTTGAGTAGTGCTTTCATCTTCATCGTGAAATGCCGTCTTTTTGCTGGGGCATGAACCGAAAGGCACATGAGGGGTCTTAGACAATATATTTGTAAGGAAGGAAATACCAAGGCTATAGCCCAGTTCTTGTACAGCTGCAAGACTACTCTTCTCCACAAATAAGGATGAGGAATAAATATAATTTAACACATTATCAAATGCATCTGATTCACAGAAGTCAAGTTGAAAAACAGATTGGGACTCATTCTGTTTATTTGTGAACAGGGAGTAGAAGTATTCACTGCTCGCAGCCAAAACATTTTTGTGAGCATGAAATTTTTGGTCTCCCACTATAAGAACAACATCACACAGCTGTCCTTTTAGGCGTTCCTCATTTAGGGCACTTAACAAAGAAATGGCATGTGCTGGGTTGATGTAATGTAAAATCCCCTCCATGATGTGTATTTATCTGAAAGATAAAACAAATAAATTTACTCACTCATTCTTTTTAAACCCAGTCATAGACATGCAATATATGTTACAGGGAGGGAGGAGTGGCTAAGTGGTTGGGACATTATCTCAGGCCGGAGGGCCGGGGGTTCAATTCCCACATGGGGACAAGCAACCTCAGTTCGGAGGGACTGGGGTCTCTAGTCCCATGGCCACTCCTTGTGGCCTTGGGCAAGCCACTTAACCCTCCATTGCCTCAGGTACACTTAGATTGTGAGCCCTTCGGGGACAAGGGAATAAAAAGTACCTGTTAGTATATATGTAAACCGCTCTGATGTGCAAGTAAAGGGCGGTATATCAAGTGCCTAAACCATAACCATATATCTTGCATGAGCTGCAATAGCATAAAAAAACAAGTTACTCACCTGTAACAGGTCATCTCTGGGAACATCAGGAATTTAGTCTTCACATATGGTAACGTTGGTATCGACGGATCCCGCGCTGGAACGCTCCCCAGCATCCAATAGGAAAGCTTTTGGGAGCATCCCACTGTGCCTGCGTAGCTGCCTTCCCGCCTTTCCAGCTCTCCCTTCTCAGCTGAGTTTATAGCTGAGATAAAAGGAGAGAAGGAGAAGAAGAAGAAAAAGTACAACTCCTAGGGGAGAAGGGTGGGTTGTAAAGACTAAATTCCTGCTGTTCACAGAGATCACCTGTTACAGGTGAGTAATTACGCTATCTCCAGGAACAAGCAGGAATGTAGTCTTCCCTAGCTCGGAGATGCCAGAGAGATGACATCAGAGTGAGCTGTGGCGCACAGGCATAACTAAATAGGTCATATATCCTCCAAGCATGTCTGGAATCGAAACCCGAGATAGAGGGTAGGAGTTGATCTAAGTCTGAAAGAGATGCTGGAGAACAGCTTGGCCAAAAAAGGCATCCTGGTGGGAGTCCTTGTCTAGGCAATAGTGAGCAGTAAAAGTGTGGCCAGAAGACCAAGTTACTGCTTTGCATATCTCATCAACCGCTACAAAGCATAGATTTGCCATAGAGGTAACCATGGCTCGAACATTATGTGCAGTGATATGACCCTCCAGAGAGAGTACTGCACTTTCGTAAGCAAAGGAGATGCAATCTGCTATCCATCTGGAGAGAGTTCGCTTGGATACTGGCAATCCTAAGTGACTCGAGTCAAAGGCGGTGAAAAGCTGGGAAGCCTTTCTGTGCTCTCGAGTTCTCTGGAGAAAAAAAAGCCAAAGCACGTTTGCAATCCAGAGTGTGAAGAGTTGCTTCTGCCCTAGAGGAATGAGGTCTAGGGAAAAAGACAGGGAGGTAAACTGACTTGTTTAAATGGAAGGGCGAGACCACCTTTGGCATAAAGTGAGGATGAGTCCTAAGGACTACCTTATCATTTGTGGAATCATGTATAAGGAGGGTCAGCCACCAAAGCCCGGAGCTCACTAATGCGTCTTGCTGAAGTGAGGGCAATAAGGAAGGTGACCTTCCAGGTGAGAAACTTCAAATAAGTAGTGGCTAGAGGTTCAAAGGGTGGCTTGAGAAGCTGTCCTAAAACAACATTAAGATCCCATGCTAGGGGGGTGGAGCCAGCCAGGGACCTGCATGGACGTCTAGCAGAGAGCTCCCGAGGACCTAGTCAATAATCCTGCCTCAACCCCTGCTACAAGGCAGCCAGACAATTCCAATTGCTCTATTTGTGTTCGGAGATGGCGAATTGCAAGCAAACGAAACTGGAGTTTTCGAATCCCTCAGCCTCCGGGGTAAAACGCTCTAAGGCGGATCCGCCTTCCCCGCTTAAGATGGTGTCGTAGCGTGAGCATGAAGAGGGCCTCAGAGAAATCCTCAATGAATTACGGGCCATTCGAGCTTGGGTTGACACCAATGGTGAGTGTCTTTGTGAACTTCAGGCAGACTCTAAGGAGTTTAAGGAACAGTTGGTGTCGCTAATCGCCAGAGTCGAAAACATGGAACTAAAAGTTTCAGCGCACGAGGAAAAACTAGTGCACTGTGGGAAGGTGTCAAGGAAAATCGACCATTTGGAAAGGACCCTGGAAGATATGAATAATAGGGCACACAGGAAAAATATTCGGATTGTTGGACTCCCGGAAGGCGCAGAGGGGTCAGATCCGATTGCGTTCCTGGAAGATGCAATTCCTAAATTGTTGAAACTACGTATGGCTCGCCCATTTGAAATTGAAAGGGCACACCGCATTCCTACAACAATTATTCAGCAATCGCATAGACCTCGGCCTTTAATTTTTTGCGTCTTGCGGTATCAACACGCAGTTCAAGTTTTGCAAGCTGCGAGGGCCTGCAAGGAACTTTTGTTTGAAGGCCACAAACTCTTTCTATACCCAGATCTCAGCAAACCTACGGTGGCAAAGCGGAAGCAGTTCTTAGCGTTCAGAGGAAGACTTCAGCATCTTCAAGCGTGCTATGGCTTGTTTTATCCCTCTCGATTTCGCGTCACGCTCAACAATGTCACCAAGAACTTTGAAGAACCTGAGGTTCTGGAGCGATTCATTATGGAGCAAGAGGCGCTCCAGATGCAGTGACCGTAGAGCTGGATTATAGTCTTGGAAATTACTTCACGGTCCTACTTGGTCAGAAATGGAGACCGGGTGGGATTACCCCTGGCTATCGGCCAGACTGTGAAAACTGTGGTTGCGATTGTTAATTACAGAGCTGTTTTGTGTGCCTAATAGGGCAGCTATAGGTGGATTGGGGCAAGCAAATTATTACGTATCTTGTTTGTAGTCTCTCAGGTTGGAGGGGTCCGCTGGGTAGCGTGCTTGGTCCTAACTGGCTTACCCAATTTGGGATGTGTGGGTGGGGGAGGGATGGGTTGTTTGGGGTGGTTTATGGCTCTCCGGGGAGTGTATGTACAATAAAGTTTATATATGTGAGTGTGTAATTTGGGTGGGGCAAGCTTCACTGTTTACATTTTTGTTTGAATATGGGTAAAGATGTCCATTTACTGTCCCTGAACGTGAAAGGAATCAATAATCCTATCAAAAGGAAGAAAATTCTTGCCTACTGCCGCCATCAGAAGGCAGATTTGATTTTATTACAAGAGACCCATTTAGATTTAGCCGAAACCAAGAAATTAGAAGATAGGCACTTTATATTACTGGGTGCCTCGCCTTCAGTACATAAAAAAAATGGGGTGGTGATCTTGGGGAGGAAATCTCTAAATTGCAAAATTATTGATGCGCGAGCAGATGCGGAGGGTCGCTGGGTAATAGTCTCAGTAGTCATTGGGGAAGTGGAGGTTGCACTTGTTAATCTCTATGGACCTAATTCGGATGACCCTACGTTTTTTACAGAATTACTAGCAGAAATACAGGAACACTCTTCTCGGCCTCTGATTATTGGGGGGGATTACAATGTTTCACTAGATCCGCTGTTGGATAAACGCCCCGCTAGGATAGAGAAGGTTGCCCGCGTGCGTGGGGTTTTACAGGCTCTTCTCAGCTCTTTAGGGTTGGTGGATATATGGAGACTCCTACATCCTCAAGAGATGGACTTCACTTTTTTTTCCCCTCTGCACAAATCTTGGTCGAAATTAGATTTTTTTTTGATATCTAAAAGTTTGGTCCCTGGAGTGCAGCGTGCAGAAATCTTAGGCGTGCATGTCTCAGATCACGCTGCCGTTTCATTACAGGTTACATGGGAGGAGGGCAGTAGTCAATCGCGAGCCTGGACTTTCAATAGATCGCTGCTAGCAGACCCTCTGTTTCAGGTTGAAATTAGAGCATTCCTAAAGGAATATTTCGAAGTGAATGCAGTTGCGGATACTTCGATTTGGGCTTTGTGGGAGGCTTTTAAGGCCTCTCTGCGAGCAACAATTACCAGCTTTTCTATTAAAGAATATAGAAAGAAGAGGGCTAAATTGCTGATCCTAGAGGAACAAATCAAGGCGGGGGAGAGGCTCTTACTCAAACAAGTGGACCCTGGTATTACATTGCGGTTACAAAGGCTTTGATTTCAGTATAACTTGATTTTAAGCTCTGAGATTGAGCATATTTTATTGAAACAGCAATCTCAATTCTATGGGGAGAATAATAAAGGTGGAAAGCTTTTGACTAATTCTTTAAAACGAAGGCAGGAAAAAGCGCGGGTTGCGGTACTTGTAGATCAAGTTCGTGGAACTGTATGTACCACTGACCAGATTTTAGAAATTTTTGCTGAATATTACCAAAGTTTGTATACATCCGACGGCTTAGTGGAACCGGGGGCAATTGATGGTTTCTTGCAACAGCTTGAGCATCCTCGCCTCTCAGCGCAGGCGGCGGGTGAGCTGGACCAGCCTTTTATAAGTGAAGAAATTAGTAAAGCTATCACTGGACTGCCTTCGGGAAAAGCGGTGGGACCTGATGGTATTCCCGGCGAGTTTTATAAAGTGTTTCAAAATGATCTGCTCCCTTATTTAATGATATACTACGAGGCAATTGGCAATTCCCCCTTGCAAATAGGTAATTTTGGTGAGGCCACGATTGTCGTTTTGGAGAAGCTCGGGAGAGACCCTAGGCAAGTAATAAATTACAGGCCTATTTCTTTGCTTAACACAGATTATAAAATATATGCCACAGTGTTAGCGAGTAGACTTACTAAGGTGGGTTGATTCACCCTGATCAGTGTGGTTTTATTTCAGAAAGAGCCACGTCTGATAATGCTAGGCTTCTATGCAATCTCCTAGAAAGGGCGAAATATTCCGAAAGCCCTTATGTTGGGGTTTCACTAGATGCCGAAAAGGCCTTTGATAGGCTGGAATGGCCTTTCTTGTTTAAAACATTGGAATGGTTTGGGATAGGGTCAAAATTTATTGCTATGATCCGATCCTTGTACTTAAACCCTAAGGTTCGGATTAGTGCAAATGGGGCTCTCTCTAGTTTCTTTTCACTACATAGGGGCACGCGGCAGGGTTGCCCCCTTTCCCCTTTGCTTTTCAATCTAGCTTTAGAGCCGCTGCTTCTTGCCATTCGGCAGAACAAAAACATTAGTGGTTTTGAGGTGGGGGATTAGCAAGTCAAAGTGTCAGCCTATGCGGATGATCTTCTGCTTTTTACGCTACCTTCAGCGATTCCCATGATTTTAAAATTAGTCGATTGCTACTCGGGGCTATTTGGCTATAAAATAAACTGGTCCAAATCGGTGGTATTCCCGATGAACGGTTGGGCTACAGCAGATCAGCTAGTGTCATTCCCGTTCCGTTGGGAATCAGGGAATCTTAAGTACTTGGGGGTCAAGTACGGATTTCCCTTGGAGCAGGCTGTTCAAGAAAATTTGGAGGATCTTATAATCCAATATAAAATACAACTACAACACCACATTGACAATGAGGCACCTTTAGACCCCACCCAGCACGGCTTTAGGGAAGCCCATGGCATCGACACCATCCTCACAATCCTCTTCAACAATCTAATCACTGGTCTCGATAACATCCACCCAAGGATTTGTCCTCATCTTCCTAGACATAGCTGCCACCTTTGACTCGGTGAATCACGAGACACTTCTACATCGTCTCAAAGAAAAAGGGATACAAGGCACGGCACTAGCCTGGTGGAAAACCTACCTATACAACCGATGGCAACAAGTCAGAGCTGGCTCCACGACTTCTGAACCTTTTCCTCTGAAGCAAGGCGTACCACAAGGCTCATCCCTCTCCGTGCTGCTATTCAATGTCTACATGCAGCCTATCTGTACATTAATCCGCTCCTTCAACGTTCAATGCCTTGCCTATGCTGACGATATCCTCATTTACACTCCGTTCAGGACTGAGCAACCCGACTTCTCCCCAATACAAAAATGTTTTGCAGCTATATCTGGCTCCTAGCTCAAAATCTCCAAATCAACCACAATAAAACAGACGTCCTATTCGTCACGAGGAACCGGAAATTCACACCTCCTTCCTCACTGCAAGTCAATGGCATGGAACTAAAAGCAAAATCCACAATTCGATACCTAGGCATTACCCTGGATCAACACCTAGATATGTCAGCCCACGTCACAAACACCACAAAAGCTATCTATTACAAGATCCGGTCACTACGCCATCTCCGCCCATTACTCGACTTCTCCGACTACCGAACCATCTTTCAAGCCTTGGTCATCCCGCACCTTGACTTTGCGAACGTCATCCTCCACGGACTACCACAATCAACCCTGAATCCACTCCGACTTGCCATGAACTCGGCGGCAAGGGTTTTAGTCGGATCCTCAAGGTCCAACCACATAACGCCAGTCCTGAAAAACCTACACTGGCTACCGCTACCCGCTAGAATTACCTACAAGACGCTAGTTCTGGCATTTAAAGCCATCAGGAAATTACCACCCACGTCTATCAGCACTCTTCTCCATCACACACCAGCAATCAGGGCCAGGAGATCCACACAGTCGAATACACTTGAAGTCCCTAAATCTTTGACAAAATGTACAACGTTAACAGCAAGTACAGCCTTTCTCGATCTTCGCACCCATGGCCTGGAACGCCCTCCCTGCAGAAATCCGTGCCATCCCGAACTTAATGTCGTTCAGAACAGCCCTCAAACACCACTTGTTCCTTCAGCACTACCCCAATACCAAGAAGTAAAACACACAACCTCTACACTGACCCCCCACCTACCACATCCCATTGAACAGCCCCCGGTCGACAATGGATAATCAACCACCACCTCCGTCCCCCCCCATCCCAAGAGCTCTCGCATCCACTACGAATCCTACATGCCCCATGTGAATACTTACTACTGTATAATTTGCATATAGTTCTCCCCAGTTCATCCAAGTTTTTGACCACCTGTTCCATGTAAACTCAATGTACCATACTGCATTGTAGTGTGTTTCTGTTCTTCTGTGAACCGCACTGATTATAATAGCACGGTATATAAGAAATGTTAATAAATAAATAAATAAAATAAATGTATATGCACCAAATTGTGATAATCCTCAGTTCTTTCAGTCCTTAGCGGAATTGCTTCTGGAGTATGCCTCCCTTCCTATCATTGTTGGGGGAGACTTTAACATGGTGTTGGACCCACTACTTGACTGTCAACCTAGTCGAGTATCCAAGAAAATCAGGGCGCGGGAATTTCTAGAGGCTATCATGGAAGATGTTGGCGTGATCGATGTATGGCGAGTACTGCACCCTTCGGAAAGGGACTATACCTTTTTTTCGCACCCGCATGGATCCTATTCGCGGATTGACTTTTTCCTGGTCTCGAGATCCTTGGTCAAGGAAGTTAAAGCGGCTGAAATTTTGAGCACCCATGTTTCCGATCATGCGGCAATACTGATAGAACTAGGGCTGGAGGATGACTTGAGCAAACCCATCAGTTGGTCTTTTCCTAGGTTCTTACTTGCTGAAGAGTCGTTCCAGTTATATATAAAGGATGCAATCAAGGAATTTTTTACGAACAACCTCCCGGATGACACGGTATCTGGGCCTGGTGGGAAGCTTTCAAGGCTGCAATTAGAGCGAAGGTCACGAGTTACAGCATCGCTGCTAGCAGGAAAGCGAAAGGGGCCCTGAAATCTCTTGACCTGCAGATCAAAACAGGAGAAAGACTCATGCTACAGCAGTCCAATTCCCTTGTCCTCGCCCGCCTTCAAAAGTTACGATACCAATATAATGCAATTCTTAGTCGGGAAGTAGAGCAGAGTGTCTTTCAGCAACAAGCGAGATACCATACTGAGCTAAATAAGGCTGGCAAATTATTGGCTGTAACCTTGAAGCCACGTCGAGATAAATCGCATATTGTGTCCATAAAAGATGTGCATGGTGCTAGTCGAGTGGATAATGCGGGGATAGTGGAGGTTTTCAGAAATTTTTATCTGCAGTTGTACACACCGGAAGGGGGCTGGAGATCCTGCGGCTATGCAACAATTTCTTGATCGTATTGATCATCCCAAATTGGATGCGAAACAAGCAGAGCTACTGAGTGAGAAATTGGATCTGGAGGAACTTAAGATTGCTGTTTGGTATGAAACGTGGGAAAGGCGCAGGTCCTGATGGTATTCCGCTTGAATTCTACCAGGTGTTTGCTAAGTACCTGGCACCGCATCTTCTGATCTATTATCAGCAACTTCAAGAACATGTCAAGGACCATGGAGCTTTTGCTGAGGCTACTATTGTGGTGCTTGAAAAACCTGTGAGAGATCCGTGCCTCACGGGAAACTACAGGCCTATCTCACTCTTGAATGCTGATTACAAGCTGTATGCGGCTATGTTGGCTGGTCGTCTTAACAAGGTCCTTCATGTACTAATTCATCCGGAACAATGTGGATTCGTGTCCGGTAGATCTACCACGGATAACTCCAGACTTCTCTGTAATTTGTTGGATATAGCGGAACGGGCAGACTCGCCCCTCATCGGTCTCTCCTTAGATGCAGAGAAGGCCTTTGACAGATTGGAGTGGCCTTTCTTATTTAGAGTTTTGGAATGGTTTGGCCTGCCTGGGCAATTTATTAATATGATCCAGATACTATACTCACGTCCAGTGGCCCGGATCTTAGCTAACCAGGAATTATCTGCGCCTTTTTTTTTGCACAGAGGCACACGGCAAGGATGTCCAATGTCCCCTCTATTGTTTAATTTGGCGCTGGAACCACTGGCTTTGTTGGTGCATCAATCGAATGACATTGTAGGGATTGTGACTGCGGACCTCCACATTAAGTTGTCGGCGTATGCAGATGATCTGATGTTCTTTTTATGACATACATCCATATCACCCCTCTTGCTGTTGCTTGATGAATATGCCCGGCTCTCGGGTTATAAAGTCAACTGGACAGTCAGTGGCTTTTCCGTTAAACAGTCGGGAGCATAGCAGCCTGGTGCAACAGTTCTCCTTTGTGTGGGAGTCAAGAGCCATAAAATATTTGGGGATCCAAGTTGTTGCTCCTCTGGAGGCTACTATTCAAAGGAATATGGAGCAGATCAAAGAGATAGCCCGATCCTTCACCCTGAAGTGGTCCCCGCTGCATCTTACGTGGTGGGGTCGGTTGGAGGCTATAAAAATGGTTTTAATGCCCAAGATAAATTACATATTAGGGATGATTCCCATTATGTTTCCAGCAGCTGTGTATAAAGAGATTGAGCGCATCATGAGCGCTTTTCTTTGGAATGGTAAAACGCCTAGGATTGCACTGAAGAAGCTGAAAGCGGGTAAATGTGATGGGGGAGTCCACTTTCCCAATTTTCGATGGTATCATCTGGCAGCAATTCTGAAGCAAGGAAGTCTTTGGTCGGCTGGAGACGTGCTTGCACAAAAGCCCATCTGGGTAGAACTTGAGCGTCTGTGCTATCCTTATCCAATCAGTGTGATAATGGGAATGAGATGGCCTGTAACTTCTGCGGTGGGACGAGTAATCCTGTCGACGCAAGAAGCATTTCAGTGTTTTTTGCCCATTGTAGAAAAAAAGAATCTGGCAGGAATCAGTCCTCACATATGGGTGTCATCGACGCCGATGAAGCCCTAGCGGAGCATTTCCCCAGCTTTCTATGAAAGCCTTTGGGAATGCAGGCAAGCATGCGCGGTTCCCTTCCCGCCGAAAGGTGCCATCTTACCTCAGTCAAATGACATAGCTAAGAACAGCACACAAAAATGTAAAATAAACTATGTACAACTGCAACTCCCAGGGGAGGAGGGAGGGTTGTCAAGACTGATTCCTGCTGCTCCTGGAGAACACCTGTTACAGGTGAGTAACTACTCTTTCTCCAGGACCAAGCAGGAAGTCAGTCCTCACATATGGGTGACTCCCTAGCTCTGAGCTACCAGGAACCCAGGCTGAACAAGAGAACTCCCTCTAGTCTCAGCAGCAAAGAAAGGCTTTTCGCTGACACAACCTCCACCGGTAGCCCAACAGAGGGCAGGAGGGCAGGAGTTGTCTAAACCTCAAAGAGATTCCGGAGTACTGCTTGGCCAAAAGCACTGTCCCTACGGGACTCCCTCTCCAGACAGTAATGGGCCGCAAAAGTCTGGCTTGAAGACCAAGTTGCAGACCTGCAGATGTCTACCAAGGGCACAGAGCGGAAATGAGCCACTGAGGCAGCCATTGCCCTGACACGGTGGGCCATAACCCGACCCTGTAAAGGAAGGTCAGCCGCCCTGTAAGCCCAGGTGATACAGTCAGCCACCCAGATGGACAAGGTACTCTTGGACACAGCCAACCCCAACTTATTAGGGTTAAAGGATATGAAGAGCTGAGTAGCCCTTCTATGTCCCTGCGTACGGTCAAGGTAGAAGGATAAGGCCCTCCTACAGTCCAGGGTATGCAGAACTGCTTCAGCCTGGCTTGAATGAGGCCTAAGGAAGAATGTTGGAAGAACCACCTCCTGGTTAAGGTGGAAGGAGGAGACAACCTTTGGTAGGAACTTTGGATAAGTCCTAAGGACTACCCTGTTCCCATAGAAGCGAGTGTAAGGTCGATCACAGACCAGGGCCTGAAGCTCACTAACTCGCCTGGCCGAGGTAAGGGCCACAAGGAAGAGTGTCTCCCAGGACAGGTAGCGTAGAGGGCAAGTAGCCATCAGCTCAAAAGGTGGGCGAGTCAGTTGCTGCAAGACCACATTCAACTCCCACTCAGGAGCAGGAGGACGAATAGGAGGCTTGAGCAAAAGCAAGCCTCTGAGAAACCGGGACACCAAGGGGTGAACCGACAGAGAATGTCCTTCCACTAGTGAGTGGTGAGCTGCAAGAGCTGAGAGGTGGACCCGAACAGAATTGGACTTAAGTCCCTGATTGGATAAGTGCAACAGATACTGAAGCACTACAGGTACAGTACAGGAGAAGGGATCCTCTGTACGTAGCTGACACCACACAGAAAACCTCTTCCATTTGAGAGCATAGGTTTTCCTTGTGGACTGTTTCCTAGAGGCGAGGACAACCTCCTCAACTTCCTTAGGCAGGTCCCAGGGAGCCAAAACTACCCTTGCAGCCTCCATGCCATCAAATTGAGAGCTTTGAGGTTGGGGTGCAGAAGAGAACCCTGATCCTGAGAAAGAAGGTCGGGTTGCAACCCTAGAGGCAGTGGGGGATCCACTGCCAGCTGAAGCAAAAGTGGAAACCAAGGCTGTCTCGGCCACCTGGGAGCCACCAGCAGGACCGAGGCCTTGTCTTTGAGAATCTTGAACAGAGTTCGGGCCACCAGAGGCGTGGGAGGAAACGCATACAGGAGGCCCTGAGACCATGGAATCAAAAAAGCATCTGCTGCTATCTGCAGAGGATGCGGTTGCCTGGAGCAGAACTTGGGCAGTTGCTTGTTCAGTGGACTGGCAAACAGATCTATCAAAGGGAAAACCCATTTCAGGAAGATCTTCTGAACTACCAAGGGATGCAGCTGCCACTCGTGGGGCTGCAAAATTCTGTTCAACCTGTCGGCCAGGTAGTTTTCCTGGCCTGGAAGGTACACAGCCCTGAGGAGCATGTTGTGCTTGAGGGCAAATGAACAAAGGTCCTGAAAGGAGCCTGGACCCAGTCCCGCCCTGTTTGTTCACATAATACATGGCTACCTGGTTGTCTGTCTGAACCAGGACAGATTGATGAGCCAGGGCAGGAGAGAAAGCTTTGAGAGCCAAGCGAATAGCCCTGAGTTCTAGGAGATTGATCTGCTGTGCAGCCTCCCAAGGAGACCACAGGCCCTGGGTGCACTTGGTTAGACAATGAGCTCCCCAGCCCTGCAGGGAGGCGTCTGTGGTCAGTACCACTGTGTACCCTGGAATCTGAAAGGGCATCCCTTTTAGCAGATTGGGTGGGTGCAGCCACCAGTTGAGGGAGTCCAGAAATGGTCTGGACACCCTTATTCTGTCTCTAGGCCGCCTGTGGCTTGTGACCACTGATTCCGAAGGCACCACTGTGCAGACCGCATATGGAGCCTTGCATTGGGGGTCACATGAACTGTTGAAGCCATGTGGCCAAGCAGCCTCAAGCAGAGTCTGGCGGAGACCAGTGACCTGCTGAGAAAATGGTTTGCCAAGTTTATCAGTCTGTGGGCTCTGTCTTCTGGCAAGAAAGCCTTTGCCAGCAGAGAGTCCAGCCTTGCTCATATGAACTCCATGTTCTGGGAGGGGAGCAAAGTGGACTTTGCGAAGCTTATTACAAACCCCAGATTTTTAAGCAGAGCAATAGTTCTGAGGGTGGCTTGTCTGGCCTCCTGGCACGTCTGACCCCTGATGAGCCAGTCGTCCAGACAGGGGAAGACAAAGATTCCCTGATTCCTCAGGTAGGCCGCCACCACTGCCAGGCATTTGGTAAAGACCCTGGGAGCGGAGGTGAGGCCAAAAAGCAGTACTCTGTACTGATAATGGTTTCCTCCCACAATGAACCTGAGGTACTTTCTGTGGTCTGGATGAATGAGGATGTGAGTGTACTCATCCTTTAGATCTAAGGAGCATAGACAATCTCCCTGCTGGAGGTAGGGCAGAAGTGTTCCAAGAGTAAGCATCTTGAACTTTTCTTTCTCTAGGAACTTGTTGAGGTTCCTGAGGTCCAGAATAGGTTGAAGGCCACCGGTTCTTTTGGGCACCAGGAAATACCTGGAGTAGAACCCGTGACCTTGCAAGTGGGGAGGTACAGGCTCCACCACTCTGTCCACCAACAGACCTTGAAGCTCTTGAAGGAGAAGATCTGTGTGCAGGGGAGGCCTTGGAGGCTCCCCTGGAAAGTATGGCGGAGGCAGTTGGTGAAAATGTAGTGCATAGCCCCTGTGGACTATGTTCAACACCCAACTGTCCCCAGTGATGTGGGGCCACTGGTGGGCAAAGAGGGCAAGGCGACCTCCTGTGCAGGGTTGGGAGAGCAGGGACTGAGAGGCTATGCTCAAGGAGTCAAAAGCCCCCACCCTGCTGAGTGGGAGCAGGGGCCGGAGGCTTGGGGGTCCTCTGCCTACGGGGCCCATTACCCTGCCCCTTGGCTTGCTGACCCTGGGGTGCAGCTTGGGCAGCCTGATACTGAGGGTATTGTTTGTAGGCAGTGCCCTTCCTCGGGTAAAAGGGCTTCTTACCAGAGCCCTTCTTCTTGTGAGAAGGGGCAGAGGTCTTTCTAGACAGCCTTGTCCTTGTCAGGTGCTCAGTCTCGAGCTGTGCGGCCTTCTCGGCCATGGGCTTGCCAAAAAGGTTCTCGCCTCGCCAAGGGACATCGACCAACTTGTCCTGAACCCATGGCTCGAGGTCCAATGACTGCAGCCATGCCTGGCGTCGAGCCGCGATGCCGGCTGCCGCAACTCGGGCCGAAGCCTGGAAGCCATCGTAGGCGGCGCGGGACATAATCTTCGAGCAGTCCGGAATCCCCGAGGACAAAGATTTGAATCTCTGCAAGGGCTCCCCGGAGAGACCAGAGGAGAACCCGGCCAACTCCTTGGCCACGTCTCGCAAGTACATGCCTATGTACAGCTGGTAAGACTGGACACGGCAAGCAAGCATTGAGCCCTGGAAGCACTTTCTGCCAACACCATCGAGGTTCCGGGCCTCCCTGCCGGGGGGCACAGCGGAGTGCATATTCTGACTTTTCAGGCAATGCATGGCCGATTCCACCACCATGGAATGGTGTGGCAGCTGCGCCTTTTGAAAGCCAGGGCTCTTCCGGAGTCGATAAATCGAATCGACCCGCTTGCTTAGAACCGGCACCGAGGCCGGTGCCTCCCACATCCGGAAGAGGAGCCCTTCCAGCATCAGAGGAACCGGGACAGTAAAGGCCTCCTTCGGAGGAGAGTCGTACTGCAGGGCCTCGAGCTCCTCGGCTCGAGGCTCTTCCTCGGGGTCCGCCGGGATAGCCAACGCGGTGGCCATATCCCGGACAAACTCTGAGAACCGGGTATCCTCCGGAGGGGATCTACTCCGGGGCTCAGATTGTGGTGAGTCCGACGGGACGCACCGAGTCTTGAATGTGTCGGGGGATTCATCCTCTGTCTCCCAGGCAGACTCGTCCGACGAGGAGTCAGGGTCCGATCCCGTGGGGCCCTGGAGCACCCGCCCCGACGCCGGAGGCACCGGCGTCGACGCCCTCGGTCCCGAACGGGAGGTCGAGGGAGACCGTGACCGAGGTCGACCTCGAGCCATCATGGACTCGAGTATCGGCTTGGTCTCCGGGGTCGACTTCGATGTCGATGTCCCGGTGGTCGGGGCAGATGCGCCAGACAGGCTGGCCATCAGTGCCCGCTGCTGCTCCATGAAGGCAGACAGTCTGCACTCCAAAGCTGTCATCCTGAGACTCAGCTCGGGAGATGCAGCAGCCACCGACTCGGGCGCCGGGCCCGACGTCGGCTCTCTTGGAGGAGAGTCCTCGAGGACTAAGGGGCTTACGTGTCCAGCAGACTCCGGCTCCACGCGAGGAACTTTGGCAGGCTTCTCTTGTTCCATGGGCCTGGGGCGACGGTCGGGGGGTCTTAGACCTGGCCCTCGAGGAGCCAGAGACCTCCTCCGATGATGCCCTCATGAGCCGCTTCTTCCTCTTGCGTTCCCGGTTGGGGGACCCCCTGTCCGAGGAGCCCCGATGGTGCTCGGGATCCGAATCCCGAGATGTCGAGGCCTCAGATGAAGTCCGGGCCCGGCCGGAGGCTGAGTCGGAGAAAAGACTTTCTTTCTGCTGCTGGCGACTTCGTAGTGCCTAGGAAGACATCTTCCCACATGGTCCGCACGTCTTAGGGTCGTGATCTGGACCGAGGCACCGAAGGCAGCAGTCGTGTGTGTCGGTGAGAGACATCAACTTCTTACACTGATCACACTTTTTAAAACCGCTGGAAGCCATCAGGGAATAAAGAGTCCCCGCGAGGTCAAAGGACCGGCCTTCCAGGGAAAAAGCAAAAAAGGGCGCGAACGCCAGCCACGAAGGGCAAAAACCAAAAAAGAAGAATTGGGCTCGATACCGGTGTACTGAACCCGGCGGGAGGGGAACCGGCGTCGAACCGGGAAGAGAAAAAAGCGAGAATTGCTGAAAAAAATCAAACTTTTATCCGGGATAACAAGACACACGTCCGGTGGGCTTCTCGGAAAAAGAGAGGCTGAGGTAAGATGGCACCTTTCGGCAGGAAGGGAACCGTGCATGCGTGCCTGCATTCCCAAAGGCTTTTATAGAAAGCTGGGGAAATGCTCCGCTGGGGCTTCATCGGCGTCGATGACACCCATATGTGAGGAGTGACTTCCTGCTTGGTCCTGGAGAATGCCCATTTGGCACAACCCATTGTTCAAAATTAACAAAGCTCCCTTTGGGTGGCCTGCTTGGCAGAGGTGTGGTGTATGGAGGGTGGGTCAACTGATGTCCGGGAATGATTGGAAGTCCTTCAGTATGCTGCAGGCGGAATTTGGATTGCCTTCTAATTGCCATTATCAGTGGCTTCAACTTCGACATTGTCTGACTCAGGTGCGGAAACGGCCTGGGGATTATTCCTTGAACTGGGGCCTGGAGAAGGTTATGGCAGCAATTAATGATAAGAAAGGAGGCATTTCAAGTCTTTATGCGTTTTTTAGGGCGTATAATCCCAGCCAAGTGCGGAGCCTGTATAAGGTGTGGGAAGAGGAGAATGAAGCTCCGACGCAGCAGATTGATTGGAGCCGGTTTGGGGGTCTACAGTGTGTGTCTCAAAGTCAGCTGCGCTTACTCAATCCATGTTTTTTTTCACTCACAGGGCGTTTATAATGCCGTGCAAGATATCCAAATGGAAGACGGATAAGCCCAATTTTTTTGGTCCTGCCAAAAGGCTTCCGGTACAGTAAGACATATGTTCTTTGATTGCCCTTTCACGCAGGGATTTTGGATGCAAGTCTGGAAAAGGATAATGCAGGTGGTAGGCTGCTCTTTCCCTCTAACTTGGCGTATAATAGTCCTGCGATCAGATGCTGAGATTCCTATGCTTGAAAAGGATCATTTCTTTATTTTAAATTTCATGATAGCTATTGCCATCAAATTGATCCTATTAAATTGGAAAGATTTTTCAAAATTAAGTTGGCATATTTGGTGGAATCAAGTATGTCTTTATAGCAGATATGAAAAATCTCAAGATAAAGTCAATTTTTTAAGAAGGAAGGAGGTTGTTCAGAATAAATGGTCCGCCTTGGATCGTTTTACAAGTTTGATGGTATGCTGATCTGTGTTATTCGTGGTTTGCAAGGTATGGGGTGGGTGGTGTGGGGGTAGTATAGCTGTATTAAGGGTTGTTGTTCTTGTATTTGTGTGTTTGTCAAGATGTGATGTTATGTTTTGTTGTAAAACTGTAAAAATATTTAATTTAAAAAAAAATTGAATAACCAGTGTGGGCGAAAATTGGGGGGGGGGGGGGGAAGGGCGGAAGCTGAGGGGGGAGGAGGGGGAGGAAGGGGGGATGGGGAGGAAAGGGAGGGTTGGGAGAGAGGTTCTGGAAGCCAAATTTAGGCTTTTAGATAGGAAGTTGCAATCCAAAACTTCCAGGGTAGCAATCTTAGAAATGCTTCCTGTTCCACGTGGAGGAACCAAAGGGAAGGCAGAGCTCCAGAGTCTCAATGCGTGAATGAAACGATGGTGCAAGGAAGAGGGTTTCAGATTTGTTAGGAACTGGGCAACATTCTGGGAAAGGGGGAGAGCTTTTCTGAAAGGAGGAGCTCCACCTTAACCAGGGTGAAACCAGGCTGCTGGCATCAACCTTTAAAAAAGAGAGAGAGCAGTTTTTAAATTAGATAATAAGGGAAAGCCGACAGTTGCCCAGGAGCGCATGGTTTAGAATAATGCAGCCTTGAAGGATACTAGCAAAAGAGGGCATCCCAATAGAGGTTCCAATAAAGCATAGTTACTCACCTGTAACAGGTGATCTCCGGGAACAGCAGTAATTTAGTCCTCACATATGGGTATCGTCGGTACTGACGGAGCCTGTGTGGGAACGCTCCCCAGCGTCCAATTAGAAAGCTTTTGGGAGCATCCCACAGTGCCTGTGTGCTGCCGTCCCGCCTTTCCCAACTGCCTCTCTCCAGTTGAGTTTAAATCTGAGACAAAGAGAGAGAGAGGGAAAGAGAAAGAGATAGATAGAGAGATACAACTCCTAGGGGAGGTAGGTGGGTTGTGAGGACTAAACTCCTGCTGTTCCTGGAGATCACCTATTACAGGTGAGTAACTATGCTATCTCCAGGAACAAGCAGGAATGTAGTCCTCACATATGGGGGACTCCCTAGCTTTAGATGCCAGGGAGAGACCCCAGAAGTTGTGTGTCCCTGTGAAAGGGCTCCACTTCCCCCCATGGATCTCTGGAATCCAACCAGGGATGGTGGGTAGGAGTTGATTAGGTATGGAACAGGTGTTGGAGAACAGCCTGACCAAACAAGGCATCCCGGCGGGAGTCCTTGTCCAAACAGTAATGGGCTGTGAAGGCATGAACCGAGGCCCAGGTGGCTGCTTGACAGATGTCGTCGATAGACACAGAGTGTAGATGGGCCATTGAAGCTGCCATGGCTCTCACATTGTGAGCTGTGACATGGCCCTCCAGAGGAAGATTCTTACTCTGATAGGCAAAGGAAATACATTGAGCAATCCAGTTAGACAGTGTTCTCTTGGAGACTGGAAGTCCCAAATGAGAAGGATCAAAAGCAACAAATTTATTTATTTTATTTAACTGCATTTATATCCCGCTTTTCACCGGGTCAAAGCGGTGGAACACGTAACATAGGGCGGGGTAATTTTTTGGGTGGGGCCATCACCAAGGTCAACAATTAATGATTTGGGTAGACATAGACATAATTTACTCCTGTTGAATCTAAGAGTTGAGAGGACTTCCTATGTTGCTGTGTTCTTTGTAAGTAAAAGGCTAAAGCTCTTTTACAGTCCAAAGTATGAAGATTCCTTTCTGCATTTGATGCATGAGGCCTTGGAAAAAACACAGGTAGGTAGACCGCTTGGTTTAGATGAAAAGGCGAGACCACCTTTGGCATAAAGTGTGGATGAGTCCTAAGGACTACCTTGTCATGATGGAACCTTGCATAAGGTGGATCAGCCACTAGTGCCTGCAATTCACTGATGCGACGTGCTGATGAGATTGCAATGAGAAAGATAACCTTCCAAGAAAGGAATTTCAATAAGGTAGTAGCTAAGGGTTTGAAAGGTGGCTTCATGAGCTGACCAAGAACCAGGTTTAAGTCCCATGCCACCGGTGGTGGCTTAATGGGAGGCTTAGTCAGAAGAAGGCCTCTCATAAATCTTGCTATAAGAGGATGGGAGGAAATAGATTGTACATTTAGAGGCTTGAAAGAAGCTGCAATAGCACTCAAATGGACTCTTGCTGAGTTAGTCTTAAGTCCTGCATTGGATAAATGAAGGAGATACTCCAGTAGTGATTCCAGAGGTATAGCAAGGGGGTTAAGACCCTTCTGCGAACACCATATGGTAAACCTTTTCCACTTGAAAGCATAAGAGCGTCTTGTGGAAGGCTTCCTGAAAGCATAAAGGATATCCTTTACTTGCTGAGGGAGGTTAAGATCATGGAGATCTAGTCCTTCAGCAACCAAGCCCTGAGATGCAGAGACTGGGGATTGGGATGCCATAACATTCCGTCCTCCTGAGACAGGAGATCTGGAGCAGATCCTAACTCCAGAGAGGGAGCTTGAGAGAGATGTAGAAGCAGAGGGTACCACACTTGCCGTGGCCAATGTGGAACTATGAGAATCATACGGCCTCTGTCTTTCTGAAGCTTGAACAGGGTTTTGGGAATTAGGGGAATGGGTGGAAAGGCATAAAGGAAGTCTTGACCCCAGTGAAGGAGGAAAGCATCCCTGGCCTGAGAGTCCTGAGCCGGAATTCTGGAACAGAACCGGGGAAATTTGGCATTCAACGGACTTGCAAAGAGGTCTATGTCCGGGGTTCCCCAAATTTGAAAAATCTTGGCCACCTGGTCTGTATGCAGAGACCATTCATGTGGAAGCAGAACTCGACTGAGTCTGTCTGCCCAAGAGTTTTGTATGTCTGAAAGATACACTGCCAGGAGATGAATCTGATGCTCTCTGGCGAGGGCCCATAGTCGCAAAGCTTCGTTGCAAAGTGACAGAGAGCCTGTTCCCCCCTGCTTGTTCACGTAGAACATGACTACTTGATTGTCCGTATGAATGAGGACTGTCTTGTAGCTGAGCAGGGTGTGGAACACTCGAAGAGCAAGGAAGATTGCTCTGAGCTCCAAGAGATTGATATGTAGATGAGTCTCCTGTGGAGTCCAAGTGCCTCGGGTGAAGAGGTCTTGCAGATGAGCTCCCCAACCCATTGGAGAAGCATCTATTGTGAAAGTTGCCTGGGGTAAAGGTTGTTGAAATGGGGACCCCAGCAACAGGTTTTGAGTGGACTGCCACCAATGGAGGGACAAAATAAGGCGATTTGTGTTGGCTATTTTGTCTGACAGGCACCCTGATGCCTGGGTCCATTGAGTGGATAAAGTCCATTGGGCTGCTCTCATATGGAGGCGAGTATAGGGAACCACATGCACGGTAGATGCCATGTGGCCTAGTAACTGTAACATCTCTCGAGCAGTGAGATGAGGTTTTAGCAATGCTTGAGAAGCTAACTGTACCATGAGAAGGCAACGGTTCTGAGGAAGATAGGCCCTTGCTTTTATGGTATCCAGCAAAGCTCCTATGAACTCTAAAGATTGAGTGGGAGTTAGACTGGACTTTGGGATGTTTATGACCAGACCCAAATACTGAAGGATACACATTGTGCAAGATAGAGAAATCCTGGCCTCTGACTCTGATGGGGCTCGAATGAGCCAGTCGTCTAAGTAAGGGAAGACGAATATTCCCAGAATGCGGAGAAATGCTGCTACCACAGCCATGCATTTCGTGAACACCCTTGGTGCAGAGGCCAGGCCAAAAGGAAGCACCCTGTACTGGTACTGCTTTCCTTGAAAAAGGAACCAAAGGAACTTTCTGTGAGATGGATGGATGAGAACATGAGTGTACGCAACCTTGAGATCTAGAGAACAAAGCCAATCCTGACTCTGAAGGTATGGCAGCAGAGTTCCCAGAGAAATCATCTTGAATTTCTCCTTGAACAGGAATTTGTTCAATTTTCTGAGGTCTAAAATAGGTCTGTGTCCCCTTGTTTTCTTTGTGATAAGTAAATAGGGGGAGTAAAACCCTGTACCCTGTTGATGAATGGGTACTTCTTCTATTGCCCCTTGGGGAAGAAGCATAGTGACCTCTTGATTTAACAGGTTGAAGAGAGAGGTCTGAGAATTGAACTGTCTTATCATCATGGGAGAGGGCATGCACGAAAAGTGAAGCTTGTACCCCTCTTTTATGATGTTGAGTGTCCAATGTTCTGCTGTTATCTGCCCCCATCTGGGGGCAAAGTGACACAACCTTCATGGAATGGTGGAAGGCTCTGGTCCATTGAGAGCCAGGAAAGCTAAAGTTCTCTAGATGAAAGTCAAAGGCCTTGTGGAGGCTGAGACTGCTGAGGCTTAGCAGTCTTTGCTTTCCTTTGTTTAGGTGGTTGCTGACTCTTTCGGCCAGATTGACCCGCAGAACATCCCTGCTGGGAAAGCACAGTTACTTACCTGATACAGGTGATCTCTGGGAACAGCAGGAATAAGTCTTCACATATGGGTATCGTCGGTACCGACAGAGCCTGCGCGGGAACGCTCCCCAGCGTTCAGTAAGAAAGCTTTTGGGAGTATCCCACAGCGCCTGCGCGCTGCCTTCCCACCTTTCCCAACCGCCTCTCTCCAGTTTGAGTTTTAAAGCTGAGAAAGAGAGAGAGAGAGGAAAGGAAAGATAGATAGAGAGATACAACTCCTAGGGGAGGTGGGTGGGTTGTGAAGACTTATTCCTGCTGTTCCCAGAGATCACCTGTTACAGGTAAGTAACTGTGCTATCTCCAGGAACAAGCAGGAATGAGTCTTCACATATGGGGACTCTGTAGCTGCAGATGCCAGGGAGAAACCCCAGGTTGTGTGTCCTTGAAAAGGACTCTACCTCCTCCCATGGATCTCTGGCATCTGACCAGGGTAGGTGGGTAGGAGTTGATTAGGAATGGGACAGGTGTTTGAGAACAGCCTGACCAAACGAGGCATCCTGGCGGGAGTCCTTGTCCAAACAGTAATGGGCTGTAAAGGTATGAACCGAGGCCCAGGTGGCCGCTCGACAGATTTGGTCGATGGACACAGAGTTTAGATGAGCCATTGAGGCTGCCATGGCTCTCACATTGTGAGCTGTGACATGGCCCTCCAGAGAAATGCTCCTACTCTGGTAGGCAAAAGAAATACACTGAGCAATCCAGTTGGACAGTGTTCTCTTAGAGACTGGAAGTCCTAAATGAGAAGGATCAAAAGCAACAAAGAGTTGAGAAGACCTTCTATGTTGCTGTGTCCTTTGTAAGTAAAAAGCAAGAGCTCTCTTACAATCCAAGGTATGAAGATTCCTCTCTGCACTTGATGCATGAGGTCCTGGAAAAAAGACAGGTAAATATACCTCTTGGTTCAGATGAAAAAGCGAGACCACTTTTGGCATAAAGTGTGGATTGGTCCTGAGGACTACCTTATCATGATGGAACCTTGTATAAGGTGGATTAGCCACCAAAGCTTGCAATTCACTGATGCGGCGTGCTGAGGTGACTGCAATGAGAATAATAACTTTCCAAGAAAGAAATTTCAAGGAGGTGGTGGCTAAAGGTTCAAAGGGTGGCTTCATAAGCTGGCCAAGAAACAGGTTTAAGTCTCATGCCACTGGAGGTGGTCTAATGGGAGGTTTAGTTAGAAGAAGGCCTCTCATGAATCTTGCTATAAGAGGGTGAGAGGAAATAGGCTGTCCATTGAGAGGCTTGAGGGACGTTGCAATAGCACTCAAATGGACTCTTACCGAATTCGTTTTCAGACCTGCATGGGATAGATGCAGGAGATACTCTAGTAAAGAATTCAAAGGTATTGCAAGAGGGTTAAGACCCTTCCCTGAACACCAAATGGTAAATCTTTTCCATTTGAAATCATAGGAACGTCTAGTAGAAGGCTTTCTAGAGGCATGAATAACATCTCTGACTTGCTGAGAGAGATGAAAATCTTGAAGGTCTAGGTCCTCAGCATCCAAGCCCTGAAACTGGGGGTTTGGGTGCCACAACGTTCCTTCTTCCTGGGATAGAAGGTCTGGTGCAGAGCCCAGGTCCAGGGAAGGAGCTTGAGAGAGATGCAGAAGTAAAGGGTACCACACTTGGCGTGGCCAATGTGGTGCTATGAGGATCATGGTCCCTTGATCTCTCTGAAGCTTGAAAAGAGTTTTGGGAATAAGGGGAATGGGTGGAAAGGCATAAAGGAAGTCTTGACCCCAGTGAAGGAGGAAGGCATCCTTAGCCTGAACTCCCTGACACGGAATTCTGGAACAGAACCGGGGAAGTTTGGCATTCCACGGACTTGCAAAGAGGTCTATGTCCGGGGTTCCCCAAATTCGAAAAATCCTGGCTACCTGGTCCATGTGGAGGGACCACTCGTGTGGAAGCAGAACTCGACTGAGTCTGTCCGCCCAAGAGTTTTGAACGCCTGGAAGATATACTGCCAGAAGATGGATGTGATGCTCTCTGGCGAAGGCCCACAGTCGCAAAGCTTCTTTGCAAAGCGACAGAGATCCAGTTCCGCCCTGCTTGTTTACATAGAACATGGCTACTTGGTTGTCCGTATGGATGAGGACTGTCCTGTAGCTGAGCAGGGAATGGAACACTCTGAGAGCTAAGAATATTGCTCTGAGTTCCAAGATATTGATATGCAGAGAAGTCTCCTGTGGAGACCAGATGCCCTGGGTAGAGAGATCCTGAAGATGAGCTCCCTAACTCATTGGAGAAGCATCTGTTGTAAGAGTTGCTTGGGGTAGCGACTGCTGAAAAGGGGACCCCAGCAACAGATTTGGAGAGTACTTCCACCACTGGAGAGACCAAAAAAGGCGACTGGAGTTTGCTATTTGTCTGACAGGCAACCTGATGCCTGAGTCCATTGGGTGGACAAAGTACATTGAGCTGCCCTCATGTGAAGGCGAGCATATGGAACCACATGCACGGTGGATGCCTTATTTTTTGTGGTCGCATCTGCTTTCCCATCGAAGCTGGTACCGGCCCTGTCAGTGCTTTCTTTCTGTCCTTCTCTTTTTCTTTCTTTAAAAAAAAAAATCTTCTGTAAGGGAAGGAATCTTTTCTTCCTTCAGGCGCATTGATGCCATCTTAGGCTTAGGCCTTCCCTTTTGTCATAGACAAAATGGAAAAACCATCCAGTGGTTTTCAGAAGTGTTCCAAATGTGGCAGTACAATTTCAGCCACAGACACCCATGACTGGTGTCTAAAATGCTTGGGACCAGATCATCAACCGTCAGAATATCCTCTCTGTAGGAGGATGACAAAGAGAGGCCTACAGAACTGAGTTTCAAAGCTGAGCACTCTCTTTGCCTTTGATGCAGTATCTTTAGCATCGACGTCATCAAGAGTTTCATCTTCCTCTCAAGAATCTCAGGTATCGAAACCTAAGTCTTCATCAAAGACTGGACGTCTCTCCAAGGGTAGATCTCCTCCTAAGCATCGAGATGCCTCGGGCGTTGCCCTGGAGGGGGACACACTGGCCAAATAACCCCGGCAGGAGGACTTTGCCTCCAAAGCCTTAGTGGGGTTCCAGGATGCTCCCGAGGCCTCCACCTCCGGAGAGCTCCTGGGTGCCATGCTCAGGGATCGTGGCCCGCAATTCCGGTACCAATACCCAAGCATCGGCTAGCTCCATGGATCAATGTATCCTGGCCATCGAGCAGAGCTTACCGGCCTTACTGGCAGCCTCCGTACTGGTAAAGCCTTTACAGTCAATTCCTCAGGCATCGGTACCGGCTACGATACCGAAAGAGCCCGCATCAACTTTTTTTGCCACTTACCACGTTACCACCCATGCCGGCACGCAAATCCATTTCCGGTACTGAGGTGCTGGCACCGTAAGCTTCAGCTACTAGCTTTGATTGGTATCGAGTACGTGCAGAGCGGGAACATCCTGCCCGTCGATACTTTGAGTCTTTGGACTCCGATTCATCAGATGATGAATTGGCCGATACCCAGGAAATGAGAACTCTCCCGGAAGACCCATTTCTGTCTCCACAACGTCTCATGTCCCTTCTGGAGGACATGTCTTTCTAAGGCTTTATTCACAATGTTGCTGGGGGTCTGTCCATAACGGTGACTTCAGAGAAAGAACCTAGGGCTGAAAAACTTGAAATTCTTCAATATCCTACAATATCCAGAGGAAGCTGCTACTCTCCCTATTCATCACATATTTCACGACCTTATGCTTCGTATGTGGGAGACACCCCTAACCATCTCTCCACATACTCAGCGACTCTATACTGGGTACCGGAGTGTCCCGGCTTTCAAAAGACGCAATTACCGCACCATTCCATGGTGGTGGAATAGGCAGTTCGTCAAATAAAAAGTGCTAAGGCACATTCCTCGAACCCTCCAGGCAGGGAATTGAACCCTCGACGCCTTTGGTCACTGTTGTTTTCAGCTCTCCATGTTATCAGCCAGGATCAGTTCCTACATACTCTATATGGGTATGTTCTAGGGATTTGGAGTTTAACGACTCTTCTTCTCCCTGATGAAAAGAGAGCGGATTATCTCACCCTTGTAAAGCATGCTCAAAATGTATCAAAATTTGTTAACAGGGCAACTTTTGACTGTTTTGAGTGCATCAGCAGAACTTCAGCTATCTGCATCGGTGCACGCAGGATTGCTGGGTTCAAGATAAGCTGGGTGATATCCCTTGCACCAGTGAAAACCTTTTTGGCAAGGATTGGCAGGACAAGGCCTCTCAGCCAGAATCTGAGAACACCACTCTTAATAAACTATCTAGATCTACTGCCAACCCAGCTAGGAAAAAGGCAGCGGAGAAAGCTTTTTTCAATAATAATAAGAAGTACTACCGTTCTTATACCCCTGCAGTACAGTGTCAACACCATTCTCCCCAGAAGGGGCAGCAGCCATCAAAACAACAAAGGAAGGCTCACACTCCTAAGTCACAGCCACCTCAGCAGACCCAGCCTCCTCAGGGTCTTTGACTCCTTTCTGGAGAACTCTGCCTCTGGAGATTCCAGATCCCATCCACATTCCCGGCAGACTTTGTCACTTTGCCCACAGGTGGCATCTTATAACATCAGAGCAGTGGACACTGTCCATAGTACGGGAAGGGTACAAGCTTCATTTACGAAGTCTCCCCACCCCCCGTACTCCTCCAAGAGAGTTCTGCTCTCAACCCCCTCTCACCGCTGTGTTGTTGCAAGAGGTCCCCTCCCTTCTCTCTCAGGGCGCAATAGAGGAGGTTCCACCCTCCCAGCAGGGACTGGGCTTTTATTCTCCATACTTCCTTATTACGAAAAAAACAGGAGGATACAGGCCCATCCTGGACCTCAGAGAACTGAACAAGCACCTACTAAAGGAGAAATTCAAAATGATCACACTAGGTACTCTTCTCCCCTATCTCCAGAGTCAGGATTGGCTCTGTTCTCTATATCTAAAGGAGGCATATACTCACATACTTATTCACTCACAGCACAGAAAGTTCCTGCGCTTCCTGTTTCAAGGGAGACATTATCAATACAGAGTCCTGCCTTTCGGCCTTGCCTCTGCCCCAAGAGTCTTCACAAAATGCATGACGGTAGTAGCCGCATTCCTAAGGATTCTAGGGATATTTGTCTTCCCTTACTTAGACAACTGGCTCATTCAAGCAAACACCTCTCTAGAGGCCAGTCTTTCCCTCTCATGCCCCATGCAAGTGCTGCAACATTTGGGATTTGTAATAAATCTTCCAAAGTTCCAACTAGAGTTCATAGGGGCTCTCCTAGACACTCACCAATCAAAGGCTTTTCTGCCCCAAGCCCGCTGCGCTCGACTCAGTCAGTTAGCATCTCAGGCATGCCTCAAGAACGTTCTCACTGCTCGAGAAATGCCACAACTTCTGGGGCATATGGCATCAACAGTGCATGTTATTCCATATGCTCATCTACATATGCGTGCAGCTCAATGGACACTGGCTTCCCAGTGGTCTCAGGCATCGGGTCGCCTGGGAGACAGAATAATGGTCTCTACCTGCCTAATCTCGTCTCTCCAGTGGTGGCAATCCCCAGAAAACCTCCTAGTAGGGTCTCCTTTTCTGATGCCTCCACATCAATGTACCCTGATAATGGATGCTTCCAGATTGGGCTGGGGAGCTCATCTGGACAATCTGTCCACTCAGGGACTTTGGTCTCATCAGGAGTCACTACTCCACATTAATCTGCTGGAACTCAGAGCCATTTACAATGTTCTCAAAGTGTTCCAGGACCATCTTCAATTCCGCACAGTTCTAGTCCAGACGGACAATCAAGTAGCTATGTTCTACTTGAACAAGCAGGGCTGAACAGGCTCTTGGATTCTTTGCAGCGAAGCCCTGCACCTGTGGTCTTTTGCCATATGACTTCACATTCACCTACTTGCGGTGTATCTTCCAGGAAAACACAATGTCTTGACGGACAAACTGAGTCAAGTCCTTCTACCTGACGAGTGGTCTCTCCATGCAGACAAGGTCGCTCACATTTTTCAGATCTGGGGAACCCCAGACATAGACCTGTTCGCAAGTCCTCAGAATGCCAAGCTTCCCCCTCTGCTCCAGGACGCCTGCATAGAACAACCAGCAGGTAGATGCTTTTCACCTTCACTGGGGTCAAGGCTTTCTATATGCCTTCCCTCCCATTCCCCTCATTCCCAAGACTCTTTTCAAACTCCAGAGAGACAGGGGCTTTATTTTACTCATAGCCCCACATTGGCCATGACAACCGTGGTATCCTCTCCTTCTATGTCTGTCTCAAGCTCAGCATGTAGATGTAGGGTCTGCTCCAGATCTCCTCTCGAAGGAGGACGGTGCACTGCTGCATCCCAATCCCTCCATCTTACAGCATGGCTGCTGAAGGCATGGCCTTCCAGGACATTAATCTCTCTCAACAGGTTAAGGATATCCTTTTAGCTTCTAGGAAGCCTTCCACCAGGCACTCCTATGCCTTCAAGTGGTGTAGATTCTCTCTCTGGTGTTCTGAGAGGAATCTTAACCCCTTCTCAGCTCCGATGGATGCATTACTTGAAAATCTTCTCCACCTATCTTCTTCTGGACTCAAAACCAATTCGGTAAGAGTACACTTCAGTGCAATTGCGGCCTCTCATATGCCCTTAGATGGTCAGCCCATCTCTTCTCAACTATGTAAAAAGTTAAAAAGTTCTTGTTCAATGTACTGTTATACGAACGTATACAAAACTGTTAAATTGTTCCATGTAAACCGCCCCTGATCTCTGGAAGGGGCGGTATAGAAGAAATAGATAAATAAATAAAAAAAAAAACAAAAACAAAACTACTTGTAGCACGCTTTATGAGGGGTCTTCTATTAATTAAACCTCCCATTAAGCCTCTTCCATTAGCATGGGATCTTTTTTTTTTTTTTTAATTCTTTATTTATGAATTTTACCAAACAACAACAACAAATAACATCACCCTACCCTCCCACCTCCCCCCCCGTCCCCACCCACCAACCTCCCACCCCCCGGCTCTCCGAGGTCCCACCATGGGGAAATCAAAACATATAGATAGGGGTGACAAGCACCATTCAAGTACATACAGGACATAGGGCCAATATCTACCTTAATAGTATCCCTCTATCTATGAAACACACTGCCAATGCGTGACCGGTCCACAAACTCGTCTAATGCCTGCCATCTACCAATATTGAGGCCATCATTATCCGGGTGATGGAGCTTACTATACAGCTTCTCATATTTAACAGACTGGCATACAAGGTTCCACCACATTTCCAGACATAACTTACATGAATCTTTCCAGTTTGTAAAAATAACTTTTAAAGCTAAAGCAATCAGGAAATTACATATAAAACGATTTTCTTTAGTTAGACCGGGTATTTTAAAGGTTGATCTGAAACAAACTATCCCCCAGGACAAAGTAACTGAAATTTGCAGTATAGCCTGTATCCTGTTCCAAACAAGCTGCCAAAACCTCTGAACGTGAGAGCAATCAAACACCATATGCCTAAATGTACCAAAATCCAACAAGCAGGACCAACATTTAGCCGATGAGGTTTTATCCCATTTGGCTAAGCGAACTGGAGTAATGTAGGCCCTGTGTAAAATGAAAAAAAGGGACTGAGTAATTGCTGCTGACCTGGAGACCCTCGTAACAGGACCCCATGCAAGTTTCCAAATTTATTCGAGATTGGCCCTGACGCCTCCGCCTCCCAGATTTTTGTAAGCCCAAGCAACTGAGGCGAGGCACTATCTCTTAGGGAGGAATAAATTTTAGACGCTACTCCCGCCAGGCCTGCTCCCTCTGCCAGTTCCTGAATAATAAAACAATCTGGACGTATCGCTGTCGGAATAATGTTTGCTGCCGTCAAGCAGTGACGAAGTTGAAACCAATAAAACCGCGCGGAGTCAGGAAGAGAGAATTCGCTTTGCAGAATGCAGAAATCTTTCCAATCTGTGGGCCCCAGTAGCTGATCTAATGACCAGATACCGCACGCCTGCCATTTCTTCCAGGAGAACATCTTGCCATTAATTTTAAATTTAGGGTTCCACCATAAGGGGGACCTTTTACAAAGAGGACTATCAGGCTTCATCTGACTAACTGAAAGCAAGTAGGCGTCTTGAGTGGCAGCAACCACTTTGCCCAATCTAGATTTCTTGGGATGTTTCGCGCCCAATAGCCACCTCAGCGAACCGGGGTCGACAATCCGCATCTCGAATTCCAACCACACCGGTTTAACCACCAAATCCTCTTCACCCGCCCATAGCGCACTCTGTTTCAGGAGAAAAGCCTGATGATAGAGCCGGAAATCAGGGAAGTGAACTCCCCCTTTGTCCTTGGGAGCTTTCAATTTTTTCAATGCTATCCTGGGCTCCCTCCCGCCCCAAAGGAATCTCGAAAGTAACCGTTCTAATTCGACGTAAATACCCGGAGCCAGTGGAATCGGAAGCATGCCTAATAGCATGCCTAATGCCTAAAGCATGCCTAAAAGCATGCCTAAAGCATGCCTAAAAGCATGCCTAATATAATCTAATAGTTGTAACATCTCTCGAGCAGTTAAATGGGACTTTACCTGTATCTGGGAGGCTAACTGCACCAAGCGTAGGCAACGGGCCTGAGGAAGATAGGCCCTTGCAGTTGTGGTATCCAGCAAGGCCCCTATAAACTCCAGAGACTGAGTAGGGGTGAGATTGGATTTTGGGATGTTTATTACCAGCCCAAATACTGAAGGACACGCATTGTGCAGGTTAGACAAGTCTGGGCCTCTGACTGGGATGGAGCTTGAATGAGCCAGTCGTCCAGATATGGGAATACGAATATTCCTAGAGTGCGTAGAAATGCAGCTACAATTGCCATGCATTTCGTGAACACCCTTGGTGCAGAGGCCAGACCGAAAGGAAGCACCCTGTATTGGTAGTGCTTTCCTTGAAAAAGGAACCTAAGGAACCTTCGGTGTGTTGGATGGATGAGGACATGGGTGTACGCATCCTTGAGATCTAGAGAACAAAGCCAGTCCTGACTCTGAAGGTATGGAAGCAGAGCACCGAGAGAAATCATCTTGAATTTCTCTTTGAACAGAAACTTGTTCAATTCTCTGAGATCTAATATGGGTCTGTAGCCCCGTGTTTTCTTTGGAATAAGAAAATAAGGGGAGTAGAACCCTGAGCCCTGTTGAAGAAGAGGTACTTCTTCTATTGCCCCTTGGGCAAGAAGGGTTGCAATCTCCTGACCCAGAAGGTTGAGGAGAGATGTTGGAGAATTGAACTGTTTCACCATGGTGTGAGGAGGAAGGTTTAAGAAATGAAGCTTGTACCCTTCCCTTATGATGGAGAGGGTCCATTGCTCTGCTGTGATTTGCTCCCATCTGGGAGCAAAGTAAGCCAACCTTCCTGGAATGGTGAGGGGCTCTGGTTCTTCCAGAGCTAGAAAGGCTAAGTTCTCTAGTTGCAAGTCAAAGGCCCTGAGGAGGCTGAGGCTGCTGGGCCATGGGAGGCCTGGCAGCCTTTGACTTGGCCTGTTTAGGTGGTTGCTGACGCTTTGCAGCAAAACGACCTGCAGAAGATGCCTGCTGACCATAAGCAGGATAATATCTTCCCTTTTTAGAAAAAGATGTCTTTTTGAACAATCTTTTCTTAACAGGAGCAGAGGTAGACTTTGAAAGTCGATCCAAAGCAGAGTTCTCAGCATCCATCTGAGTGGCCTTTGCTTGCCAATCCTTGCCAAAAAGATTTTCACCTGTACAAGGAAGATTTCCCAATTCATCTTGGACCCAGAGTTCCAAATCAGAGGCTTGTAACCAAGCAATTCTGCGTGCACCTATGGCAATAGCCGAGGCTCTGCTTACACACTCAAAAGAGTCAAAGGCTGCACGGTTGGAAAATTTGGAAACATCCTGGGCATGTTTGAGCCAAGTGAGAAATTCCTGCCTTTTATCTTCTGAAATAAAAGGAGCTAAAGTCTGCAAATGATCTGTGACTTCCTTTAGAAACATCCCCATATAGAGACTATAGGAGTTGATTCTGGCAGCAAGCATATTAGCTTGGAAAAGCCTTCGGCCAAAAGCATCTAGGGTCCTGCATTCACGTCCTGGAGGATTAGATGAGTGTCTCTTTGCACTCTTTATTTTCCTCATGGCAGACTCTACCACAATAGAGTGGTGAGGAAGCTGAGTCTTATGAAAGCCAGGACAAGGAGGGACACGGTACATGGTGTCTAACCTACGAGAAGGAGGAGAGGTGGTAAGAGGAGTCTCCCACATGCTCAACATGAGATCATAGAGAATCTCATGAACAGGTAAGGTAGCAGCCTCTTTAGGAGCCTTAGGATATTGCAAAATATCTAATTGCTTGGCTCTAGGCTCTGACTCAGGGGCCACTGTAATGGAGAGGCCCCTAGCCACCTCCCTAATGAAGTCTTGAAAAGACAAGTCTTCTGGAGGAGACATTCTTCGTTTTGGAGAAGACTCCTGAGGAAGAAGTACCGATACCTCGACAGAAGCCTCCGACTCGTCAGAGTCTTCGGAGGAATCGAAGTATCACCTGTCTGGATGCTCTTGTAAAGCCCGATATGCGTACCGAGTGGGATCGACATCGGGAGTAAGCGGTACCGGTTCGGTACCGATTGGCATCATAGGACAGGGTACCGTTGCAGTCGACACTGAAGCCGATGTCGATGCAATTGGTACTGGCACCGGGAACGGTGCCGGTGCCGGAGCCGGTACCGGCAACGGAGATTGTTGTGGTACCGGAGGCGTCGCAGCCTGCATAAACGCCGTTAGGGTGCGCTGCATGGACAGAATCTTCTGATCCATCGACGCCACCAAAGTCTGGATGTCGGTACCAGTGGAGGCCACCGGTACCCCAGAACACGGCAACAGGTGATCGGTCGAGGTCGAGCCATCGATGTCAACCTGTGACCCCATAGACAATGCTTTGGAAGCCGGTACTTCCCGCCGGGGTAATTTTGCCGGTGCGGGATCCTCGATGACAAGCCCGGAGGCATCTCGATGCTTAGAGGGAGATTTGCCCTTCGAGGACCGGCTAGATTTATGTTTGGTTACCTGAGATCCATGGGAGGAAGAAGCAGCCCTGGAAGACGTCGATGCCACCGAGGCGGCATCCGAGGGAAACAGGGTACTGAGCTTGGCTGCTCGGTTCTGCCGACCTCTTTTAGACATCATGGTACAGGACACACAATCCGTGATGGAATGGTCAGGACCCAAACATTTTAGACACCAATCATGAGTGTCGCTGACAGAAATAGTACCGCCACATTTTGTGCACTTTTTGAACCCGGAAGCGGGCTTCTCCATGAAGAGAAAAATATTCAGGCCTAAGGCCCAAACTGAAAATGCACAGTTGAAGTAAAGAATAGTTTTGGGGGGGGGGGGGGGGTTTAAGAAAGAAAATAAAAGACCGGTGGTACCGGTCTGACGTCGAAGAAGGCAGACGCGACACAGAAAAATAAAGAAAAAAATAAAGAACTTCTTCTGCGGTGACAGGAACACGACCTGCTGGCTCCGCAGAAAAGAAGAACTGGAGAGAGGCGGTTGGGAAAGGAGGGAAGGCAGCGTGCAGGCGCTGTGGGATGCTCCCAAAAGCTTTCTTACTGGACGCTGGGGAGCGTTCCCGCGCAGGCTCCGTCGGTACCAACGATACCCATATGTGAAGACTCATTCCTGCTTGTTCCTGGAGATTAAGAGGGATAAGACCTCTTCTTTTTGGAGAAGAATTTGTTTCTTGAAAGATATCTTTCTTGCAGGATCAGCTGTAGCTTTGGATAATCTGTCCAAAGTGGAGTTGTCAGCATCTAATTCATTGGCTTTCTCTTGCCAATTTTTGCCAAATAGATTCTCACCTGTACAAGGGATATTGCCCAGTTTGTCCTGCACCCAGAGCTCCAAATCGGATGCCTGGAGCCAGGTAATTCTACGTGCACGTATGGCAATGGCAGAGGTTCTGCTTATGCACTCAAAACAGTCAAAAGCTGCACGGTTTACAAACTTAGACACATCCTGGGCATGTTTGACCATGTGAGAAAATCCTGCCTTCTATCCTCAGGAAGAAAAAAAAATGCAATGTGTGCCTTCGAGGGCTCTAAATCACCTGTGACTTCCTTAAGGAACATTCCCATATATAAAATATAGGAACTGATCCTGGCAGAAAGCATGGAAGCCTGGAAAGTACGATGTCCAAAGGCATCCAGAGTTGTACACTCACGTCCTGGTGGATTAGAGGCATGCCTCTTTGCACTCCTGATCCTTCTCATAGCTGATTCCGCCACATTAGAGTGGTGAGGAAGCTGAGTCTTTCAGGACAAGGAGGGACTCGATACATGGTATCCAGTCTACGAGAGTGAGGAGAGGTGGTAAGGCGTGTTTCCCACATCCTTAGCATGAGATCATGCAAGATCTCATGGATAGGCAAAGTAGCAGCCTCTTTAGGAGCTTTGGGATATTGTAGAATCTCCAACTCCTTTGCCCTGGGCTCTGTTTCGGGAGCCACAGTAATGGAAAGACCTCGAGCCACCTCCCTGATAAAATCCTGAAAGGAGATATCTTCTGGAGGAGACATCCTTCGTTTAGGAGAGGAGGGTTCCTCCGGAAGAAGTATTCCGGTACCGACAGAGCTGTCAGAATCCTCGGAGCCCTCCGAGGATTCAAAGTACCTTCTGTCCAGATGCTCATGAACAGCCCGATGCCCATACTGACCGAAGTCGGTACCGGGGGGAATCGGTACCAGTGTATCAGTACCGGAAGGCATCGCATGACTGGGTGCCGGCAAAGCAAACCCCGATGTCGATGCCGATGCTGTCGGTACCGGTACCGGTTGAACTGTCTGATGCGGTTCCAAGGGTGTCGATGCCGCAAGGAGAGCCGCCAGACTGCGTTCAATAGCCAGGAACCTCTGGTCTATCGACGCTGCCGATGCCTGGGTATCGGTAACGGAGAAAGCAACCAGTACCCCAGAGCATGGCACCAGCAGTTCTGCCGAGGTTGAGGCCTCGAGAACATCCTGGAGCCCCGATAATGCTTTGGAAGCCGAAGCCTCCCGCCAGGGCAATTTTGCCGGTACAGAACTCTCAAGGGCAATGCCAGAGGCATCTCGATGCTTGGAAGGAGATATACCCTTTGAGGACCGGCTAGACTTATGTTTAGTTACCTGAGATCCATGGGAGGAAGACGAAGCCCTGGAAGACGTCGATGCCACAGAAGCTGCATCAGAGGGAAAAAGGATGCTGAGCTTAGCAGCCCAGTTTTGTCGACCCCTCTTGGACATCATGGCACAAGCCATACACTCAGAGATGGAGTGGTCAGGACCTAAACATTTAAGACACCACTCATGGGTGTCAGTGACGGAGATGGTACCGCCACACTTGGTGCACTTTTTGAAACCCGAAGCGGATTTTTCCATAGCGGAGAAAATTTTGGGCCTAAGGCCCAAAATGGCGTGTGCACCTGGAAAAAGAAAGTTTGGAAAAATACTATCTATTTTTTTTTTTTTTTTAAAAGAAAGAAAGGAGAACCGGCGGTACCTATATAGCATCAAGGAAGGCAGATGCGACCACAAAAAAGAAGAATAATAAGGAAGAATTTTCTGCGGTGACAGGAACAATGACCTGCTGGCTCCGCGGAAAATGAAGAACTGGAGAGAGGCAGTTGGGAAAGGCGGAAAGGCAGCACGCAGACGCTGTGGGATGCTCCCAAAAGCTTTCTAATTGGACGCTGGGGAGCGTTCCTGCACAGGCTCCGTCGGTACCGACAATACCCATATGTGAGGACTACATTCCTGCTTGTTCCTGGAGATAGATAAAACCAACCTAGATGCCTTTTTAGGAAGACAGAGTTGAAAGATTTCAAATACCCCTGCCAACTTATAACCAGATAGTTAGTATGAACAACCTCTGAAATGCAAGTCTAAAATATAAGATGGGAGAGTTAGAATATATAGCACTAAATCAAAGGTTAGATACAATTATCGTTTCTGAGACCTGGTGGAAGGAGGAAAACCACTGGGACACTATGATGCCTGGGTACAAACTATATCACAATGATGTTGTTGTTAAGTGCCGTCGAGTCGGAATCGACTCATGGCGACCCTCTGGATAGCTATCCTAAATTGTCTTCGGTCTTGAGTCAGGCGGCTCATTGTTGACAGACTGGTACCCGTAGCTGCTGTTATTGTATCGATACATCTCATTGCTGGCCTTCCTCTTTTGCGTTGACCCTTCTATCTTGCCAAGCATGATGTCTTTCTCTAATGATCTGTCTCTTCGCATGATGTGTCCAAAGTATGAAAGTCGAAGTCTTGTCATCTGAGCTTCTAAAGAAAGCTTAGGTTTGATCTCCTCTAGTACCGACTGGTTTGTTCTTCGGGCAGTCCATGGTATACACAGTATTCGCCGCCAGCACCATAATTCAAAGGCATCAATTTTCTTCCTGTCTATCTTTTCACTGTCCAGCTTTCACATCCATATGATGTTATTGAAAATACCATGGCTTGAACAAGTCGAATCTTTGTATGGAAAGAGACATCTCTGCTCTTGAGAATCTTAACTAGATCTTTCATAGCCATTCTGCCAAGAGCAATGCGTCGTCTGATTTCTTGACTGCTTGTTGCTTCTTTATTGATAGTTGATCCAAGTAGGTTAAAGTTGTTCACTGTGATAAGGAAGCTTATCAGGACCTAGAAGAGAGGGGTAAAAAGAAGGAATTTACCATAATAAAGGGACCCATTTTAAAAGGTCCAGGACTTAAAACTCCATTTGCTCCTAGAAAGCAGGTAATTCCTGGCTACAATAAGGAACAGAGTGCCCCTAGTGGTGGAAAGGAGAGGGAATACAGGCCCAGGGTAACGAACCCTTACGTCACTGCATCCCCTAATCACTCAGCTGCCACGAGGGAGTTTGATCTCTCTCACCTGAGAGTGGAGAGGGTGGAGCAGCAGCCTGAGGGGTTTAAGTTTAGTTCAGTGAGACCAGAGAGCAGTCGAGGACCAAGACGAGGAGGGACAAGCAGACCAGGGACAAGCAGAACACGTGGAGAGGAACTGGAAGGACTCCTGAGACCTGAGAGTGCTGCAACTGCTGACCAGAGAGAAACAGAGAGCAGATGTTTTGCCTACTCAAGAAGGAATGGAGCAGTAAGAGCCAGAAGCACTAAGTGGAGAACAGGACGTGCTGGATGGTGGCCAGAGCATGTAAGAAGTGAAGCTACTACAGGCTTTGATCAAGTTATGAGCCCCAGAAGCTTAGCTAATAAGGAGCACTACGTATTTGCCAGAGACAGCTTTAATCATAACAGAAGGCAGTCACGTAAGCTATCTGAATCTGAGGCAGACAGTGAACAAATGGAATTGGGGGAGCCAGATTTACCTTGTGATGAAGAGGTCTCATACATGGACTGCTCTGCATGCCAGTCTGTCAATTAAGAATGGTTGCCAGGGATGTCAACCGTAAAGAGAAGCCTCCAGTGTCCAAAGCCCTGAGAGCTGTGTTTGCTTGTTAATGTTCTAAGTTCAGGAGAAGTGTGACGCAGTGAAAAGCTGAAGCTTCCTGATTATCTTTTGAGAAAGAGCTGTGAGCAGTGCTGAGCTCTTTTTGATGCCGTTTCAACTGAAGGGAGTAAGAAATGCTTTTGTTTGTCTAACTACTGAGAAAACCTTGAAAATAGTTTTTTCTGCTTGTGTGAATTTGACTATCTGTATGAAGTGCTGTGTTTAAGCACACAAGATAGCCAGGTATTTGTTCTGGACTGAAAAGGGAAAGAAAACCTGGTTTAAAGTTTCTTTCTGTATGTTTTGGACTGCACGGCAAGCTCTGCTAGGAAGCAGGTGCTGTTAATTAAGGCTGAGGAAAGCTGTTTTGTTTCAGTTCAAGTTATCCTGTAATGAGTTACAAGAATTCCTGGTGAAATATCTAAAAAGGTGGATCTGTGAACCTTAGCGTGTCTTTCTTTTCTAAATAAATTCTTGTCAATGCACCTACTCAACCCAACTACAATGAAGGTGTTTTTTTTCATCTGAGCCCAAATGATATCTAACTGAACTACCTTTCCCATAATGCATTTAAAGGCATCCAGTTAGAAAAAGGCCAGAAAGTTGAAGCACCTCAATGGCAAAAACAAAACCACACCCCTCCATACCAATGTAAGGGGCTAAGGGCGTGACAAGTGGCGTAGTTCTTGGATATTTTTTCATCTTAAAGTAACCAGGAGGTCCATAAGGATACTGCTGCAAGTTTCCAAGCAGAAGCAACTGAATACAGAATTTCCTTGTCTGATTTGGAGGAACAGCAGAAGGAGGTGTTCCAGGAGCAGTTCCAGTCAAAAGACCCTGTGAAAGTGAGACTCAACGCCTGAACAAGGTAAAGTTACCTGGGGCGTGACCACTTCAGGATAAAATTTTAAAAAAAGTGTATGCTGAGGCATTTTAAAAGGGGGCATATAGAGAAAAAAAAAATTTCTGTTGTACGGTGCCGCCCTTCGGGGTTTTTTTTTCTTTTTTTTTTTTCCTTACAGGTAACAAGCCATGGATCCCAAGGAACTTGTGAGTTGGATGGCGAACCAGTTCAGTCGTCAGCAGGAGTTGGCACAAATGGCGCAGGACAAGGCCATCGCTGCCATGAGGGAACAGCAGAAGCCAGTTCTTGATCTGGTGGAGGCATTGATTTCACTCCGGAGCCAGGGAGGCGGAGGAGTGCCAGCACCAGCTAGCCCAGATACTCCACGGATGGACAGTATGGTAGACTTTTCCAATATGGGACCATTTAGTTTTGGTAAACTAACTCCAGAGGATAATGTGGACGACTTTATCAACTCTTTTGAAAGAGTGGCACAGGCCTTAGGATGGCCGGAGACTCAATGGGCTATACACCTGGCCCATCCTTAACAGGAGAGGCCTTGGCCACTTACAGGGCCATGCCAGCAGCCCAAACGTTAGATTATAAGGCTGTAAAATCTGCCATTAAGGACCGCTTAGGGTTAACAGCCACAGTATATTGTCGTATGTTTAGGGCCATAGTCCTGAGGGATGGCTAGATGCCAAAAGGGTTAAGCCAAAGGATTCGTGGATTAGCCCTAAAATGGCTGGCTCCTGAAGGGAAGGAGGTAGAAATGATTGTTGATATGATTATGCTAGAACAATTTATGGCAGCGGTGCCCAAGGATTTGCAGTCTTTTCTCATCCAGCAGAATTGCCAAAGCATGGGAGAAGCAACCCTTTTGTCTGAGAGGTTTATGGAAGCTGAGTTGGCTTGGCAGCAAAAGGGAAGCTCTCTCAAAATAGGTGCTGAGAGGCATTGTGCTACATCAGAAAAGAAGGAAGGAAAAACTGCTGATTTTGGGAGAGTTTGTGCACCTTCCCAAAATGAAATGTGGGCAAAGAAAAAATGTTTCCAGTGCAGAAAGGTTGTAAAATCCACACTAATTTAATGGGTGTCAGTGTAAAAGGACCTGGAGGTGGTTTTCTTTTAATAGTTGACATACAAGGGGTTACCACACAAGCTCTTTTGGACTCTGGTGCGGACCAAAGCATGCTTTCTAAAAAGCTTTGGCAGGCAATAGTGGCCAAAAAAACTCAGGAAGCCTGAGAAAAATGTGCGCATTAGATGCATTCATGGGGCTGCTTCATTTTATCCTACATACAAGTTGAAGATTAAGGGTTTAGGGGTCCAGAGAGAAATAGCAGTGGCAGTGGTACCAAAGCTCCCATATGATTTAATATTGGGAAGGGACTGGCCCCAGTTCAAGCAGGGAATAGAAAAAGGCCTTGGCCAGCAGGGGGATGGAATGATGATGGTGGTCCCCGGGCCTCTTTTTGAAAATCCCCAGAAACCCACTGAGAAGGCAGGAAACAAACCTGTAATGAGCAAACCTCCAAATAAACAAATTTTCACATTAAAGTTCTGCAAAGTGTCAAAGAAGGCCCAAGCTCCCAGGCGGGTGTCTCCGCAGGCTGCGGGGTTTGACCTATGTAGTGCAGAAGAGGCAACGATTCCTAGCAGAGGAAAAGCCCTAGTGGACACTGGTCTATAGATTGAAATAGCAATCGGGTGTTACGGGCGAATAGCCCCTCTATCAGGGCTAGCTCTAAAGCATTTTTTAGATGTTGGAGCGGGAGTTATTGACCCCGATTACAGGGGAAATGTCAAAGTGTTATTGTTTAACTTTGGACAGGAGGATTTTCCGGTAAAGGTGGGAAATCGGATCGCGCAGTTAATCTGTGAAAGAGTGGGTTTTCCCCCAGTAGAGGAGGTCCCAACATTATCCACCACGGAACTGGGAGCCAAAGGGTTTGGTTCCACAGGAGAAGTGAAGATGGAAAGCCTCTCTGCCACCTGTGAGGAAAGAAGGGAGGTGCCCGAAGAAGAGGACCTAGGACCCCAGGGGGCTGAATGCAAGGAAAACCCTGAGCCCCAAATATGCAAAGATCTGTCTTCAGTACAGCGAGGGGAATTAACAAGACTACTGGCAAAATTTTCAGATGTACTGACTCCGATACCTGGAGAAACCCACCTAGTGGCACACGAAATTATAACTCCGTCGGGGAAGATAGTCAAGCAGAGGCCTTATCATCTGCCCGAAGCAAAAAAACAAGAAGTGGTGGCACAGATTCGTGAGATGTTAGAAATGGGCATCATAGAGGAATCAAAGAGCCCTTGGAATAGCCCCATTGTCCTGGTTACAAAACCGGACGGCACCTTGAGGTTTTGCATAGACTTCCGGCAGGTCAACGCCATATCTGTTTTTGATGCCTACCCCATGCCAAGAATTGAAGAACTATTGGACCAGTTAGGACGGGCCCAATACCTAACTACATTAGACATGACGAAAGGATACTGGCAGATTCCTTTGACAAAGGAATCTAGGCCAAAAACTGCGTTTAGTACCCCAATGGGTTTATTTCACTTCAAGAGAATGCCTTTTGGTCTTCATGGAGCAGCAGCTACCTGCCAGAGGTTAATTGATCAGGTTCTGCGACCACATCAGGAGTACGCATTCGCTTATATGGATGATGTGATAATTCATAGCGACAGCTGGGCAGAACACCTTGTGAGAATTGGAGCGGTATTACGATCCATGAGACAAGCTGGCATTACTCTGAATCCAAAGAAGTGCGCTTTTGCAGAGCAAGAAGTGAAATACTTAGGACATCTGGTAGGAAGGGGAAAAATTAAGCCTTTGATCCACAAAGTAGCGAGTATCAAAGGTTTTCCCCAACCAATCACCAAAAAACACTTAAGGAGTTTCCTAGGTCTCATCGGGTATTACCGAAGATTTATACCCAGGTTTGCGGAAGAGAGTGCAGTGTTTACGGACATGCTGCGGAAAAATTGTCCAAATCAACTTAGATGGACCCCAGAGTCTGAAAAGGCATTTGATCATTTAAAAGGAAGGCTATGCACTAGTCCAGTGTTGTGTGGGGTAGACTTCAAGAAGCCCTTCCTGGTGCAGACGGATGCATCAGATGTGGGATTAGGAGCTGTTATATCACAAACACATGAGGGGGATGAACACCCGGTGATGTATCTCAGCAGGAAGCTATCACCAGCGGAGCAAAAATATTCCACCATTGAAAAAGAATGCCTAGCCATAAAATGGGCCGTAGAAGCCTTACGCTTTTATCTGACAGGAAGAAGATTCCTATTAATTACACAGGTACACTAAAAAAATTTTTTTTTAAACTGTCTCTAATGTTTCGATTGATTTTTACGTTTTTTGGTGCGCTGAATCCAAATCTGGTAACCAATTTGCTCCATCACGTACAGATTTTTTGCTACATTGGGTTAGCAGTTTGAGGTGAACGTTTCAGATTGAGTGCGATCGAGATAAAAGTTTCTTGGATGAATTCTTTATACTAATTGTTTAGTAGTTATTCAAATAAGAATAAAGAAAATTGTAACAAGGCAGCACATAAGAATAGAGTAATGTCAACAAAACACACTGTGATGGTAGCAAAATTGTCTGCACTTAAAACAGCCACATACATGTGCACAAACATTGAGCATATAAGAGCGAGGTTAGACACAAAGCAAAGCAAAGAAATGTGCAAAAAATGTTGTACAGGTATGTATGTAAGAATAGAAAACGCAAACCGCACCATTGCAATACATGAAGACAAACACCCGATGGTGTGAAAATAAAATTCTAATAAATGAGATCCGACACTGTGGTAATAACTAGCAAAGTTTTATTTCAAAGTTTAGTAAAAACACGATATTTGTCAACACAGTTTAGATTTTAAAGTCATTCTTGGGTCAATCAATCTCCTGGTGGGCCCGTTTCTTCTTCCCCCGAATGCTTCTTTTGGTGCGCTGCTTGGCGTATTTTTCATCTGGGGTTTCCCGCAGCAGCAACCAGCAGAAATCAGCCATCATAGTGGTGTTCCATCTTCCTTGGTACCTTCTCTCTGCGTCCTTGATGTCCTGGTGAAACCTTTCACCTTGTTCTTCACTGTACGCCCCCACGTTTTCGGGAAAGTAGTTCACATGGGAGTGCAAGAAATGGACTTTCAGGCTCATGTTACAGCTTTGTTCTTTGAAGGCAAAGAGCATCCTGGCAACAATATCCTTATAGTTCTCATCCCGCCTGTTCCCAAGAATTTGAGAACAACATCCTTGAAGGTATCCCAGGCTTCTTTTTCCTTCTCAGACATCGTTTCAGCGAATGCTCCATCTGAAATGAGTTTCCTTATATCAGGGCCAACAAACTCCTTCCTTTAGCTTTGCTTCAGAAAGTCGGGGGAACTTTGAGCAAAGGTACCGAAAGCACTCACCATCTTTTGGAAGGGACTTGATGAATTGCTTAATGAGACCCAACTTAATGTGGAGAGGTGGTAATAGAATTTTATCACGAGGTACCAAGCTCTCATGAAGAACATTTTTCTCACCGGGTCTCAAATACTCCCGAATTGGCCAGTCTTTTTTCCCCCAGTGTAGGTCGCGGGCCCGGCTATCCCACAAGCAAAGGAAGCAGGGATATTTGGTGAAACCGGATTGCTGCCCTAATAGCATGGATAGAATTTTAAAGTCTCCACAAATCATCCACTTATGCTCATCATAACGAATCTTCTGAAGAATCAGGGCCAAATTCTCGTATTTTTCTTGGAGAATAACAGAGTGAGCAATAGGAACTGAAGCGAATGTGTTGCCATTATGAAGAAGAACACCTTTTATGCTGTCTTTTGACGAATCAATGAACAGCCGCCATTCAGCAGGATCATACTTGAGTTTAAACTTTTCCATCACTCTGTATATATCGTTGCAAAATACCAAATCTTCCTCTTTGCTGAAATACTTCAAAAATTGTTTCTCGCGGTTGCGGTACCAATAAAAAGTTGTTCCTGGTGACAATAGATTTTTCTGTTTAAGCCGAGAACCTAGCAGTTGGGCAGCATCTTTTGGGAGTCCTAAATCCCGGACTAAATCATTCAATTCAGCTTGAGAGAAAAGTTCAGGTTTCGGATCTGGTTCAGTTTCAAACTCGGAAGTACTGGACTCATCGGGAAAAGCCATCTGATGAGTCTCATCATGATCAGAACCGTCCACACAAATATGATCCAAAGATTTTGGTGGTTCAGGCACAGGTACTTTGTTGCTATGAGGCATAGGCCTAATTGCTGAGGGAAGGTTGGGGTAACTTATTACGTTCTTATTTTTTAAGTTGTATCCCTTCACAATGCAAGAGCAAAAATAGCAGTCACTGCTGTGGTCTCTTTGTTCACGCCACATCATAGGTATTCCGAAACGAAATGCTTGTTTTTACCTTTCATCCATAAGCGTAGATCTTCCTCACATGTCTTGCACACTTTGTGAGGAGCCCACGGTTTTGTCTTGATCGCCTAACTTCAAACCGAAATAGGCGAAATATACTTTTTTAATAAATGCAGAAATGTTCCTCTGCCGCTTTTTCACGGTATATTCCCCACAAATAAAACAAAAACTGTCCGGAGAGTTGACGCAACCTCTGGCTCTGTGAGCCATCATAAATACACAGCACTGCAAACTACAACTGTGGTGAACCACTTCGGAATAAAGCTGGATTACGACTGAGCAAACAAAAGGTAATAATGAACTTGCAAGAAACTGAAATTTGACAGGAACGTTCATGTCGCAACCACCGTGTTTGAGCGAGCGAGCGAACGAGGCGAGGCGAACAGGAAAGAACATGCGCCAGCGCGAGTACTGGATTTAGCCCCCCGCCTCCCAATTGTCCTGTTAATGTATAAAATGAATACAAAACACTCTAAAATATCATGAGGGAGTGTTTCTAGTTAGTTAACTATTACAACCTCTATTTTGGGCCAAGAAAATAAACTGCAGTCGGCTAAAAAGAAATTATGTGAACATTCCTTATATGGGTAAGAAATCTAATTTTGCAAGAAAACGTGACGTGATGGAACATTTTGGCTATTTTTCCTGGATTCAGCACCCCAAAATCTATAGGAATCAGTTGCAAAACTGGAGGCAGTTTTTTGGTAGTGTACCTGTGTTACCGATCATGCCCTGCTAAATGGCTTCAACAAATGAAAAATCATAACGCCAGCTTGACCCGCTGGTATATGGCTCTACAAGCCAATGATTTCAAAGTAGAGCATAGAGCGGGAAAACTGCACCAGAATGCTGATGCCCTCTCGAGAATTACGGTCTGTCCGGTGGAACATTCTCAACCTCCGCCAGCCCGTAATATCTTGGGCAGGGGGGTATGTGATAAGGAAGCTTATCAGGACCTAGAAGAGAGGGGTAAAAAGAAGGAATTTACCATAATAAAGGGACCCATTTTAAAAGGTCCAGGACTTAAAACTCCATTTGCTCCTAGAAAGCAGGTAATTCCTGGCTACAATAAGGAACACAGTGCCCCTAGTGGTGGAAAGGAGAGGGAATACAGGCCCAGGGTAACGAACCCTTACGTCACTGCATCCCCTAATCACTCAGCTGCCACGAGGGAGTTTGATCTCTCTCACCTGAGAGGGGAGAGGGTGGAGCAGCAGCCTGAGGGGTTTAAGTTTAGCTCAGTGAGCAGTTGAGGACCAAGACGAGGAGGGACAAGCAGACCAGGGACAAGCAGAACACGTGGAGAGGAACTGGAAGGAATCCTGAGACCTGAGAGTGCTGCAACTGCTGACCAGAGAGAAACAGAGAGCAGAAGTTTTGCCTACTCAAGAAGGAATGGAGCAGTAAGAGCCAGAAGCACTAATTGGAGAACAGGACGTGCTGGATGGTGGCCAGAGCATGTAAGAAGTGAAGCTACTACAGGCTTTGATCAAGGTATGAGCCCCAGAAGCTTAGCTAATAAGGAGCACTATGTATTTGCCAGAGACAGCTTTAACCATAACAGAAGGCAGTCAAGTAAGCTATCTGAATCTGAGGCAGACAGTGAACCAATGGAATTGGGGGAGCCAGATTTACCTTGTGATGAAGAGGTCTCATACATGGATTGCTCTGCATGCCAATTAAGAATGGTTGCCAGGGATGTCAACCGTAAAGAGAAGCCTCCAGTGTCCAAAGCCCTGAGAGCTGTGTTTGCTTGTTAATGTTCTAAGTTCAGGGGAAGTGTGACGCAGTGAAAAGCTGAAGCTTCCTGATTATCTTTTGAGAAAGAGCTGTGAGCAGTGCTGAGCTCTTTTTGATGCAGTTTCAACTGAAGGGAGTAAGAAATGCTTTTGCTTGTCTAACTACTGAGAAAACCTTGAAAATAGTTTTATCTGCTTGTGTGAATTTGACTATCTGTATGAAGTGCTGTGTTTAAGCACACAAGATAGCCAGGTATTTGTTCTGGACTGAAAAGGGAAAGAAACCTGGTTTAAAGTTTCTTTCTGTAGGTGGTTTTTTTCATCTGAGCCCAAATGATATCTAACTGAACTACCTTTCCCATAATGCACTTAAAGGCATCCAGTTAGAAAAAGGCCAGAAAGTTGAAGCACCTCAATGGCAAAAACAAAACCACACCCCTCCATACCAATGTAAGGGGCTAAGGGCATGACATCACAATTTCAATTTCTTCTCCTTCAACGATGAACCTGTTGATTATGCCAGTTGTCATGATCTTTGTCTTCTTTACATTAAGGTGCAGGCCCATTTCGAGACTATGTTCTTTGATTGTGAGAAGCAAATGTTTCAGATCATCTTCTCTTTCAGCCAGTAATGTGGTATCATCAGCATAGCGAAGGTTGTTGATGAGTCTTCCACTAATCTTCACACCTCTGTTGTCTTCATACAGTCCTGCTTCTCTGTTGATTTGTTCTGCATTTAAATTAAACAGGTATGGGGAAAGTACGCAGCCTTGTCTTACACCTTTGATTATTTTAAACCATTCTGTTTCTCCTTGTTCCGTTCAAACTGTTGCTTCTTGATCAATGTACAGATTGTGCATGAGTACGATCAGGTGTTCTGGTATACCCATGCTTCTTAATGTGGCCCAGAGTTTCTCATGGTTTACACAGTCAAAAGCTTTGCTATAGTCGATAAAGCAAAAATAGATATCCTTTAGTCTTTTCAAGGATCCATCTCACATCCGCAATGATGTCTCTCGTTCCTCGCCCTATTCTGAACCCTGCTTGCACTTCAGGTAGTTCTTGTTCCAGGTATGGTTGTAGTCTCTTTTGAATAATCTTCAGTAGAATCTTGCTGGCATGTGGGATCAGAGCGATTGTGCGATAATTTCCACAGCCAGTTGGATCACCTTTCTTTAGTATTGGTATAAACACAGATCTTTTCCAGTCAGTTGGCCATGATGTTGTCTTCCATATTTCTTGGCAGAGCCTTGTAAGTACGGTAACAGCTGCATCAGATTGCTGTAATACTTCTATGGGAATGCTACCAATGCCTGGTGCTTTGTTCTTTGATAAGGCTTTCAATGCTGCTTCAACTTCTTCTTTCATCACCAATGGTTCCCGATCATAAGCTACAGGTTGAAACAGCTGTTGGTCCACTTGATCTTTATCATATAAAAACTCTGTATATTCCTTCCATCTTTTCAGCATCATTCAACATAGAACCTTGAGCATCTTGCAACATTCCAATTCTAGGCTGGAACTTTTTCTTCAACTCTCGTAGTTTTAAGAAAGCCAATCTTGTTCTTCCTCTAATAGTTTCTGCTTCTATTTCCTTGCATGCGTCATTGTAGTAGTTTTCCTTGTCCTGTCTTGCTGCACGTTGGAAATCTGTGATTGTCTGTCTTTCTCCTCTGGCTTTAGCTTCTCTGCGTTTCTGGGCAATTTTCAGAGTTTCTTCCGTCATCCATTTTGGCCGTTTTTTCTTTTTCACCTTTTGTAGACACTTCTTGCTTTCTTCCAACACAACCTTCTTGATGTCATTCCATAACTCTTCTGGAGCTCTGTCATTTGTATCTAAAGCAGCAAATCTATTTTGCAGGCAGTCTTTAATTCCAGTGGTATATTCTCAAGGTCATATTTTGCTGCATTCATGAGTGGTTTGCTCTTTTTCAACTTTAGCTAGAGTTTGCATACTAGTAGTTGATGATCTGTATCACAGTCAGCTGCAGGTTTTGTCTCTGTTGATGTTATAGAGCTTTTCCATAGTTGACTTCCACAAATGTAGTCAATTTGATTTTTATACAATCCATTGGGTGAAGTCCATGTGTACAGTTGCCGCTTGTGTTGCTGGAAGAAGGTGTTTGAGATGAATAGATCGTTGGTCTTGCAGAATTCTATCAGTCTTTCTCCAGCTTCATTTCTGTTGCCCAGTCCATATTTTCCAACTACTTTGTCTTCTTCTTTGTTGCCAACGTTTGCGTTCCAGTCACCTATGACTATCAGGATATCCTGTTTGCATGTTCTGTCAATTTCAGCTTGTACTTGTTCATAGAACTCTTCAATTTCATTCTCTTCTGCAGCTGTTGTTGGGGCATATACTTGAATTATAGTTGTGTTGATAGGCATTCCTTGTAGATGAATAGAGATTAAGCGTTCACTGACTGCATTGTATTTCATTACAGTTCTTGCAAGTTTCTTCGTTATTATAAATGCAACACCATTTCTTCTTTGTCTTTCATTTCCAGCATAGTAGACCATGTGATCATCTGATGCAAAGTGCCCGATGCCAGTCCATTTCAGTTCGCTGACACCCAACAGATGAAGTTGTACACATTCCATTTCATTCTTGACCATCTCCAGCTTCCCTTGGTTCATGCTTCGTACGTTCCATGTTCCAATGTGTAAGACATCTTTACAGCTTCTGACTCTCATCGCAATGATAGGGTAGATCAAATTGATGGAGGGGTTGCACTCTATTTTAAAGAACGCATTGAGTCAAACAGGATAAAGTTTTTGCAGGAAACAAAATACACTGCAGAATCTCTATGAATAGAAATGCCATGTAGAAAAGGGAAGGCAATGCGAGGGTGGGGGTAGGGGTGTCCTACCATCTGACAACCCCCCTCATGGGAGCAATCTTGAACTGCAGTTTATCCCTTGCCACATATGAGCCTTTAGAACTCTGTAAGGTCCTCTTTGCACCGGGGTTTGCCCCTAAGGGGGAAACCAACAAGGCTGACGTGTACCCTAGTACCAATATTAGAATCAAATTGACAAAAATGCCACCCCAGAACCCAGACATGCTGTTTCTTTTTTCTTCAACATCTTTTATTAAAGGTGGAGAACACAAAAAAGGCAAGACACAGTCAGCTATCCCGCATACTAATAAAGCTCCATGACATAAACCAAAGTTCCCCAAAACATCTATTCTCCCAACCCCCGCTCCCCTACCATCCCATTGAACTACCAAATTAAGTCATTTGCCATATTAACCAGCAGGCGGTCTGACAGGCTGATTGTGCCACCAAGTCACTCGGTTATGGCAGGAAATAGTAAAATTCCAACACATACAAATATACCTTTCTCAATTACTGTAACAAAACCACATGAAACTAATTAAAACCATAAAACCAGCTCTCGGTGTTAGACTTATTTCCCTTCAACTCCTGCATGGAAAGAATCTTCTCCCCTGAAAGTCAGTAAACTGTGTAATCCCTCGCGTTTGGTTCAATGTGAGCAAGTCCCCAAAAGCCCTCTCTGAAAAGGACAAAAATCCTCCACTTTAGACCATCTTGAGAGAAGCGCAGGAGCACTCTCCTCCTCCTCCCCACCAGGCACAGTTCCCATAAAGGCAACAGAAAGGAGTGCCCCCACAGCACCTCCCAGTTGCTCTCCTCCTCTGTACCACTCTCTAACCATTCAAAGATAGATTGTGGAGCCAGTAGATCTCTCTTCAGCCTAACTCACAAAGCCTCCTGTAGCCTAAGATAGTGTCCCCTCAACACACGAAGTTGGGCTGCCCTATAGTACCATTTTAATGTGGGAAAAAAGAGCCCCCCCTGCACTCTCGAGCAATATAATCTTTGTAACAGAACTTTTACCCTTCTGCCCTCCAAACAAAGCGAATCAACCTACGTTCCCATTTCCCTAGCATTGAGAGTGGTATTCTAATTGGCAATTGTGAAAAAAGAAAGGTGAATTTGGGAAGAATGTTCATCTTTAGTGCTGCCACCCATCCTACCCAACTGAGATGCAGGGAAGACCAATTATCCAATTCCCCACCCAGGTAGGACATCAAGGGGCTGTAATTGAGAGAAAAAAGATCCTTGGGGGTCAGGAGAGATCCAAACTCCTAGGTACTTGATTGCTTTCATCGTCCAATGGAAGGGGAACTCCGGAAAATCCAAGCTCTTGAGCCCTCCCAATGCCACAAACTCAGTTTTACTAAGATGCAGCTTAAAGCCTGACATCAGGGATAACGCTCTGATTTCCGCCAGCAATGCCGGGATCGATTCCTGAGGACTGGTCATGAAAATTGGTGTGTCATCTGCATGCAATAAAATTTTATGCTCCCCTCCCCCATCGTCCACAAGAGGTATCTGCTGGTTTTGGTGAACCCTAGCTGCAAAGGCTTCTATTACAAGAGCAAACAACATCAGAGATAAGGGACACCCTTGCCTGGTCCCCCTCTATTACCTAAATTCCTCTAACCGTTCTTCATTCACCAAGATACGACTCAGAGGTGCATATGTAGTGCCTGAACCCATTGGATAAATCTAGAGCCCAACCCAAGCCTACTCATCATGGCAAATAAGAACCGCTCTGTCAAAGACTTTTACTGCATCAAGCACTACAGAAAGCGCAGGCTTCCGTTAGACTTTGATAACATGGAGCAGGTTAATCGTCCTCCGAACATTATTCAATATTACTCAGCCATCTATAAAACCAATCTGGTCAGGATGGACCAGTGCTGGAAGAACCCACTCCAGAAGCAAAGACAATATTTTTGCGAGCAGCTTGGCATCGCTATTAAGGGCAATTGGCCAATAACTCCTACACAGGTCCTTGGATCTCCCTTCTTTATGTAGTACTATTAAGTTGGCCTGCATCATCGAGCCAGCCAGTGATTGACCCTGTAGAACCCCGGCGAAAATTCTTGGCAGAACATGTGCCAGCTCCTCTTTTAACCCATGATAATATTCGGACGGTAAGCCATCCTCCCTTGTGGCCTTTCCCTTCGGAAGGGCCTTAATCGCCCCTATCACATCAGCGACACTAACTGGCTGTCCCAGGGTCTCGGCCTCCCCCTCACCAACTCGTGGAAAGTTGACCACATCCAGATAAGAGACCAACTGCTCTGGTAAGCTCCCCGCCTTTCGTCCGATAAAGCAGTTCATAAAAGTTCCTGAATTCAGCGCAGATGCCAGTATTGGTAACTACTCGATCTGCTCCATGCCCAACAAGCTCTGCGACCAGTCTTGATTCCCTTCTCCTTCGCAATTGCCAAGTTTCTCCTCCTTATTGCCACTCTCCATGTAGTTTTGCTTCGTGGCTCATAATAAGTAGGTCATGTGTTCCGTGTCCATTGAGTTCAGCCGAGTCAGGACACTGCATAATCTCTGATACACTCTCTTCGCCCTCGTCCTGCTATGTTCCTTTTGCAGGGCGTCTACCAGCTCTTGCAAGTGCTGCATATCTCATTCTCCCTTTCCTGCTTCTTCTGCGCCCCCAGCTGAATAAGCAACCCTCTCATAAAAGCCTTCCCTGCATCCCAGAGAGTGCCCTCGGAGACCCCCCCCCCCACTGTCATTTTGTGGCAAATATTCTCGCCATGATTTCTGCAGTTTAACCAGCATCTCATCAGATTGCAGCAGGGACAGGTTTGCCCTCCAGGACCGAATCCCAGCCCCCTGTTCTTTCCCCTTGGGAGACCAGTGGCAGGTTATCATACCATGGTCAGAGATAAAGAAGGGGTGTAACTCTACCCTCTCAACTACCCCCAACTGATCTCTTTCCTCCAGGAAATAATCCAGATGTGAGTAGGTTCCGGTATGAGGTGTAAAACAAGTATACTCACAGCCTCCCCACCCCCCCAATTTTTACTCTCCAGAGGTCCACCAAGTCCTACTTTTTCATACATTGCCTTAGTTCTTTCCCTTCACCCCTATGCTTGTGTGTGTCATAAATGGACCTGTCCTCCTCCCCTATGATGCAATTCATATCACCAGTTATTACCCAGCCCCCCTTTGCCTCCTTCCCAAAAGCCTGCAGCCAGTATTTGAAGAAGGTTCCCTTTGTCCCACCGGGGGTATGAAGGTTTAGAAATGAGACCTCATCCTGATCTACCTGACCTACAACCCACTCTCCTTTGACTATCCCCCAAGAAGAATATAACACAATGCCCTCAATAAACAACCCAGCGGGGGTGGAGACAGGGGAGGGAGACACCCAAGTCACCAACCCCTCCAGGAGACCCCCAACCAAAACTTGCATCAGTATCAGGACAGTCCTGCATACTGCAATTCATTAAGACCTTAGTGCTTGTTCTTAGTCTATAGTATATTCACGTGTTCTTCAACTCTCCAGTATTGCTCAGTCGCTGGCCAGGATCTGCGACCATTTTCACCACTTGTACGACTTTCAACGGTTCCGATGTTGTCGGGCTCTCCAGCGAGTCCTTGCCGCTCTCATTCCCATCTTCATGGCCCGATGACCACCCTGAGTGCACACCTATGTTCCCATCAGATCTGGCAGCCTTTGGACTGTGGTGCCTGGCCGTCTTATCCACCCTGGTTCACAGTCCAGAAGTTTTAAAATATCTTTCAAGTGCCACTGAAGTTTGGAAAAATTTGCATACTCTGTTCACCATCATGGTGAGATGAGCTGGATACCAGACTGTCACCTGGATGCACTGTTGGGCCAAGGAGTCCTTTATTTTCCTCCGCTTCATAGTTTCTACTGCTAAATCTGAAAAAATAAAGACCTTTCATTCTTTATATTGTACAAACCCAATCCTTCTGGCTATCCGAATGATGAATTTGCGGTCTTGGTACTGCAATAATTTCACTATAAAGGCCCGCAGCTGCGCAGCAGGGTCAGGGCACATGCACAGCTCTCGGTGGGCCCGCTCTATTTCATAGGGCACTGGAGAACATCATCCTGGAAAACAGGCCCTGTAAAAACTCTGAGTCCTGGCCCTCTGCTCCTTCTGGGATACCAAAAACATTGGAGCGGCGTTCTCTGTTCTCATGGTCTTCAGCTTTTGATTGGAGCCAGCCCACCTGCTGTGGTAGATTAGAAATAGACTGCTGAAGGCGAGTTTGGGCATCCTCGGTCTGATGCGGGCCTCAGACAGTTCCAGGCCGCAAACTTCTCTTCTATTTTGCAGAGGACTTTTTCTATGATTTCCTTTTTGAGTCCTGAATCTCTTTTAAGATGCCAATAGATCCGCAGCTGCAGTCTCTCCAACGTCCTCCACCTCGCTTGCCGTTGAGGAGGTAGGAGACACTGGGGCCTGCCCTCCACCCTTCATCATGCAGGCTGTATGGGCTTTTGCAGCGTAAAGGTCCCTGATGGTTTTTGCTGTCTTCAGCTTAACTGACTTCGGCATTGCAAACTTTGAGGTAGGAAATCCCCAGAAGGGGTTGGCTAAATGTCCCAAATTTTGCCCGGACCTTGGAGCTTGCTCATACATGTCTGCTCTCCAATGTGGCCAAACCGTAAGCCCCCGACGTACTATTTCAAGACGTGGCAAGAGCCACGTGGCAAGAGCTGGAGACTGTGGCAAGAGCCTTTTCTGTGGAATATAGAGAACAAAAGCCAGATTGCAGTGGGTCCAGAAAGTTTTTAGAGGGAAGAAAGTCAAGACTGCAGTGATGACGCAAAGGGAAGGAGAGAGAAAGGCCAATAACTGGAAAAGTCAAGAATAAAGAAGTTTACTTCAGGAGAACCTATACACTTCTATCTTGCGAGGGCTCTCAGGCTAGATTTCCTTCCACACGAATGTTGTTGTTGTGGCTACCAATGCATCCAACCTGGAGGACAAAAGAACTGCTCCTGTTGTGGCAGTAAAGAGAGTCTCCCCATGACTCTGCTGCCTTCCAAGACAGCATTCAGGGATGCCATCTCAATAAGACCAATCTTGGTGTAGTTGTAAGGCCAGGGCTAAGGAAACAAAGGACAGGGAACACTTCCGAATATCCTACATATCCGCAGAAGCATAACCAGGCATGTTGAGTCAGAAGGCATATAAGGTCCCCCATCCCCCAACAGACTAAGTCTCTCTTCTTTCAAAGTGGCTTCTGCCATCTGAAAGATGGTAATAAACTCTCAAAGCAAAAACACCAGCTTCTCAAAACAAACAGACTGAAGATGGGGGAACCAACACTATCAGAACAGAAAGATCTCCCCCTCTGGGGTAAGAGGCTCCCAAGCTTAAAATACACCTCCTGTACCCAAAACTCCTCCTCCTCCTACTATTTATCATTTGTATAGCGCTACAAGGCATAGGCAGTGCTGTACAGACACATGTAAAAGACGGTCCCTGCTCATAAGAGCTTTTAATGTAATGTAGTCAAGGCAGACAACACAACAGCTTAAGACAAGGATGTATCTATGGGAGTGGTAAGGGAACACATAGGAGACTAAGTGGATCAGGATCCAAAAGCAGTCTCGAAGAGGTGAATTTTCAGCCTGAATTTGAAAAGGGAAAGATATGAAGCCTGACGCACAGATTCAGGAAGTTTGATCCAAGCATAAGGAGCAGCAAGGTGGAAGGATTGAAGTCTGGAGTTGGCGGTAGAAGAGAAGGGTACAGATAGAAGGGATCTGCCAGAAGAGTGGAGTTCCCGAGGAGGAGTGTAGGGAGAGATAAGAGAGGAAAAGTAGTGAGGAGCAGCAGAATGAGTGCACTTTTAGGTCAGTAAGAGAAGTTTCAACTGGATACAGAAATGGATAGGGAGTCAGTGAAGTGACTTGAGAAGAGAGAGAAGAGATTATATGAGCATATCAAGGCTGGCGGAAGATTAGCCACGCAGCTGAGTTTTGAACAGATTGAAGGGGTGAGAGATGATTGAGAGGGAGACCAGCAAGGAGGATGTTGCATTAGTTTAGATGGGAGGTAACTAAAGAGTGGATCAGTGTCTTAGTAGTGTGTGTAGAAAGGAAGGGACGGATTTTGACACTGTTACAGAGAAAGAAATGTCAGGTTTTAGCTATCTGTTGGATGTGTGCAGAGAAAGAGAAAGTATAGTCAAAGAAGACCCCAAGGTTGCGAGCTGAGGAAACAGGGAGGAGTGTAGTGCTATCCACAGAAACAGAGAAGGGAAGAAGGGAGGAGGTGAGTTTAGGGGGAAAGATAAGGAGCTCAGTTTTGGCATGTTCAGTTTCAGATGGCGGTGAGACATCCAGGCAGCAATGTTGGATAAGCAGGAAGAGATCTGCCTGGATTCCTGGAGAGATTTCAGGCACAGAAAAGCAGATCTGAGATTCGTCAGCACAAAGATTGTACTGAAAACCATCGGTAAGTGCACCAAGAGACCAAGTGTAGAGAGAGAAAAGTAGAGGTCCCAAAACAGACCCTTGAGGTACACCAACTGAAAGCGGGATGAAGGTAGAGGAGGAACCACCAGAACATACACTACAAGTGTGATGGGAGAGATAAGAAGAAAACCAGGACAGAACAAAGCCACTAAATCCAAACAAGGACAGGGTATCGAGGAGGAGGTGGTAATTAACAGTGTCAAAGGCAGCAGAAAGGTCAAGAAGGATGAGAATCGAGTAGAGGCCTTTGGATTTGGCAAAGAATAAATCGCTGGAGACTGTGGCAAGAGCCTTTTCTGTGGAATATAGAGAACAAAAGCCAGATTGCAGTGGGTCCAGAAAGTTTTTAGAGGGAAGAAAGTCAAGACTGCAGTGATGACGCAAAGGGAAGGAGAGAGAAAGGCCAATAACTGGAAGCGCAGGTAGGATTTAGTGAATGCTTTTTGAGGAGTGGTATAACCACAACATGTTTGAATGTCACAGAAACAGTTGCAGTGGAAAGCGATAGGTTAAGGATATGACAGATGGAAAGGATGTTGGCAGAAGAGATAGAGCTTAATAGGTGGGTGGGGATGGGATCAGAGGACCAGGTAGTCAGTTTGGAAAAGGAAAGAAGATTTGCAGTTTCCTCTTCAGTGATTTCAGAAAGGTGAGCGAAGGATTTGGGATTGAAGAGTGGGAAGATGAGGTAGAGGTGACCTTGCAGAGAATTCAAGGCTAATCTTCTAGATTCTGTCAAGGAAGTAGTCAGCCAAAGTCTGGACAGACAGTGAAGGAGGGATTGGGGAGGAGAGAACTTGAGGAAAGAGATAGGCGTAGCAAAGAGACAGTGAGGGTCAGAGGCAAGAGAGTTAGTCAAATGGACATAATACTCTTGCTTAGCAAATACTATTGCCAACTGTAAAGAGGTTAGCATGAATTTGAAATGTAGGAGTCAGCAAGAGTACGTCATCTGAGCCTGAGCCAGAACGCAGGTAGCGGGTTGTCAAGGACAGCTAGTGTTGAGGTATGGTTTGCCTCACAGGGCGTGGAATGGGAGGAGCAAGTACATCCAGAGCAGAGGAAAGTATAGTGTTATAGGAGGATACTGCCCCATCAATGGACTCAGATGACATAATGGAGGAAAGAGGTGATAAGACAGCAGTGGAGAGGGCTGAAGATTCCTAAACATGTTGTTAGACATTGGGGGGTGGTTAAGAGTGAAGATTAGCAGGTGATGGTAAGATAAGGGCAGAACTGAGGTGGAGAGGTTTGAGGGTGAGTGACTGGAGGAGAAGGCAAGGTGAAGGCAGTGGCCATGCTTGTGAGGAGGAACAGTAGAGCACAACTGGAGGTTAGGGAAAGGAGCTTTAAGGCAGAAGGTTTATCAATATGAATGCTAAAATCCCCAAGAACAAGGGAAGAGAAAGACGCATCCAGGGAGGAATTGAGTCAGGAGTCAAAATCTGTGAGAAAAGTAGAGGTGGACTTGTTGAGGGGTTGATAAATGACAGCTATCTGGAGAAGCAGTGGAGAAACTAGGTGGATGGCATGGACTTCAAAGGAAGCAAAGGAATTAGATAGAGGCAGAAGGAAGGTCTTGAATTGGCACGAATGAGAAAATAGGAACCAAACCCATGGGCCGAGGTGTATGGGAAAACAGGCAGCCTCCGTGACAGAGGGCAGCAACTGAAGCTGAATCTTCAGGGAGAAGCCATATTTTAGTAAGAGCCAGGAGATGTAGAGTATTAGACATAAAACAGAAGTAATGTACATCTCCAGTAAAACAGACTTCAACCCTCCGCCAACAGTCACCCTGAACAACATCATCTACAGCACAAAGAATGAAATAAAATATCTCGGAGTCACGTTCGACAACAAACTAAAGATGGATAAACACCTCCAGAATACCAATAGAGCCATATTCCATAAACTAAGAATCCTCCAGCCACTCCGTAACATCATTGAACAACACGACTTCAGAACAGTGGCACAAGCACTCATCACGCCCCACTGGGATTACTGTAACGCCATATTGCAGGAGCTACCAAAGAAAACCCTGAATATACTACAAATGGCACAAAATGTTACAGCCAGGATCATCATGAAAAAGAGCTTCACAGAACACATCACACCAGTCCTAATTGAGCTTCACTGGCTCCCAATTACCGCCCGCATAAAATACAAACTCCTAGTAACTACATTCAAACTTATACACAACATAGCGCCGCCATTCCTAACCAATCTCATCAGCGCTCAAACTCACAATAGAAGCAGAAGAACCGCCAACTTAAACACTCTCAGTGTCCCAAAGAGTATAAGAACGGCCAAGATACACACCAGCAACAGAGCATTCTCTTACATTGCACCCATGCTATGGAATCAACTGCCACATGGCATGCGTGCAATCAACAACCTAACACACTTTAGGAAAAAGCTCAAAACCCACCTGTTTATAACTCACTATAATCTAACAGAGTAAATAATAACCGGAACACAAAGGGTAAACCGTATCCATGACAATAGAGTGACTTTACAATATGACTTTAAGAGATTTGAACACCATGTATTGCATCTAGGTTAATGCATATCCCCCCAGTTTAGTTGTAATTAGTGTAACAGATTGTATATATATATAACTGCAAGTTGTAAATATTGTAACAATATGTATATATGTAATTGCACCTGTAAATATTGTATCAGATTTTTGTGCAGTGTGAACCCAGTGTGAATCTTGGTATGCAATCATTCTGTATTAACTGTTGATTACCCCTCCTGATATGTACAGTCAACCGCTGCTGATCGCTGGAAGCAGCGGTATACAAATGTTCTCTAAATAAATAAAGAAGTCATGAATTAAGGCAAGTTTATTGGAGACAGAATGTGCATTTCACAATGTGCATGAAAAAAAGGAGAGAAGAGGGAGAGAGGAAAGGGATATGAGCAAGATTGGAAAGGTTACACATTGACCTGCTTTGGGAGTGTGAAAAAAGTCTAGGGGGGCCAGGGTTGGGGTTGACATCTACAGATGTGAGGAGAAGGAGTAGGAGAGAACCGGGGAGAGAGGAGGTGGCATGACAGAAGCGAGAGTGAGGTTCCCTCAGTGAGAGTGGAAATGGCTGAATGAGAGGAAGAAAAAGGTGAAGTTCACTGGCAGATAAGGTAGAAAACAAAATGGTAGAGGAAGTGGGGACAGTAAGGAGTGGGTAATGAGAAGTAGGGTCATGGAACTGAGGGAATGAGTGGAAAAGATTAGGAAGAGTTAACATCAAGAACAAAAAGTGTTGTGGAGCCATAGCAGAGGGGGAAGAGGAGAGAATGCAAATCAAAAGAGATCCAGGTGGAAATGAGAGGAAAAGGTCCTGGTGGCTTCAGGTGTGCCTGAGTAATGGCATCAATGAGCACAGAAAATAAAAGTGTTAGGCCAGGGGTGGGTGAGGTGAGGGGTGGGTAATAAAGGGTTAAGAAGGGAGACACAGCACTGCAGAGGGCAGGAGCTGGATAATGGACAGTCAAAAGATAGGATACACACTGACAAAACAGAAATATATACTGTGATAAGGAAGCTTATCATAGCTCAGGAAGGAGCTATAGAAAAGGTGAAGTGACTCTGAACAAGCAACCTGTCAGTTCTGGTAGAAATAAGAAAACAGAATTTTCCCATAAAAGACTACCAGTCCCAGAATGCACCAGGTTTCCAACAGCCATTAGAGGAGCTGAAGTGGGGAAACGTGTGTTCAATCAGGAGGGCTATGAGGTAATCCCTAAGCACTCATCTCAAAGGGCAGGGCCTGATTCAGCACAGCTGCGCTGTGCTAGGGTGGAGCACTCATCAAAGCAGAATAAAGGTAGAGTTTATTCTACAGAGAACTATCCTCATCCTCAGGATCAGCTTGGAGATCCTCATCTTGGACATCTTCATCATCTGGAGGATCATCAGAAGCAGAAGCCAGAGCGGACGGACAGAGAGGGCAAGAAACCCTTTGGAAGAAAGAAGAGAAAAGCATTTGGGAGGTCTAAAGGAGTCCAGAGCAGTACGTATACTGGGACACATTCAAAAGGCAAGCTTACACCATTGGACTGGGGAAAGCCAGAGAAATGGTGCTGCAGGGCTAGGAATCTCCAAACGGTACCTGTGAGGGAGACGGCTGCCCGTGGAAGGGACCCTAGGACCCGTGCCAGAAGGTATGTGAAGAGAGATCCAGTGTCCAGGGATCTGGATTGGAAGGCTGGACATAAAAACTGGACTACATACTGGCCAGGCTATTTAGAGAGGAACTCTAACAGCAATGGAAGCTCAGGTATGAACACTGATCTATGCCCTAGCTATAACCTTGAAAGACAGCAGGGAAACAAGTATTCTCCTGAGAGTGCTACATTGAGAAATTCCTCTGTGCCAATCCATGATATTGAACCCATGATTGTTGAAGAAGGGGGAGCGGTCTTAGATACAGGCTGTGAATATATGGATTGCTCTCTGTCTAAACTCCTTTGGTAATTTTCTGTTACAAAGTACAACCATCATCACAAAGAAATACAAACTTGTTCTTTAATCTACTCAGAAAAGCTCCTGAAGTAGGATTTGAGCCACGCAGTAGAAAGCAAGCCAGCTAAGGGGTTTCAGCTGGGTAACTGCTAGCAATTGAGCCTTACCTAATTGCTTGTGAGCTCTGAGGGAATCACTTCTGAATCTATGTGTGAAGATATAAGAAGTTAACCTGAAAGGAACAGTTTTTCCCTTCTTTGTGGGTTTTGCTTGTTGTTTGAAACACTGCTAAGAAAATATTAGCTAAAGCCTACAGAAAAGACCAGTTTGTTACCAACCAGGTCTGTATTCTGTTCCTGGGATTGCCTGACAAGTTCAGCTGTTGTTTTCCTGATTTTGTTTTTCTACGTTTAACACTGAAAGCAAGTATCCTGTTTTATGTGCTACCAAGCATATCTGTGTTGGGAGAAATAACCCCATAAATAAATATCTTATTGGCTTTACACTCAAGCACAACTAATTATTGTGAGGAGCTGTGTCTGGTGTGAATGGACTGCATTTCCCACAATCCCTTGCAAATCATATTGATATATGCACTTGCCAAGACTGTGAACATTCTCACCCAGGCAGCCGTCTGACAATACACAACAGTAAACAAGCAGCTAAATTCTGAATGGGCACAGGAATTACCTGAACACAGCATACAAAGTTAGCTGATGCTTGCAATGAGGGTGCTCATAGAGGAAAGCTTTGAACAAAGCCCCAGCAGAGGGAGGGGCAGGGCAAGTGCTGAATGCAAGTAAGTGGAAACAGATTCCATAGGAAGTGCCCTAGTAAAACTCAGGCCAGGTAAAGCAGAGTTACTTACCTGTAACAGGTGATCTCTGGGAACAGCAGGAATAAGTCTTCACATATGGGTACGTTGGTACCGACGGAGCCTGCGCAGGAACGCTCCCCAGCGTCCAAAAAGAAAGCTTTTGGGAGCATCCCACACGCATGTGCGCTGCCTTCCCGCCCATTCACTTCCCTCTCATCAGTTGGGTTTGTAGCTGAGACTGAAGGAGGGAAGTAGACAAATTAGAGAGAGAGAGAGAGAGAGAGAGAGAGAAACAACTCCTAGGGGAGGTGGGTGGGTTGTGAAGACTTATTCCTGCTGTTCCCAGAGATCACCTGTTACAGGTAAGTAACTGTGCTATCTCCAGGAACAAGCAGGAATGAGTCTTCACATATGGGGACTCCCAAGCTAGAGATGCCTAGAGGAGGTCCCAGCATGTTGCAAATCTAATAGAAGGGCCATGCTGTTTCCCAGAACCTCAGGCATCCAAGGGATGGAGGGTAGGAGTTGAACTAAAAAGGGTGTGCTGTGGAACAGCTTGACCAAGCAAGGCGTCTAGAGGGGAGTCCTTGTGTAGATCATAAATGTTAGTAAATATTGAATTCCAATTTTCTAATGTGGACCTTAGTCAAAAGTATTGCAAAAGTATTTGTTGAGGCTAATATGGGTCTGGTGCTAAGAGCCAGTACATTATCCTCAAAGAAAATACCTCACTGTGAAGTGGAGGAAATAAATTTTGCAATACAGGCAGAGGTCAGAAACCTAAATGGCTAGAACTAATCCCAGAAGAAAAAACTGGGGGAGTTTAATGGGGTTGGACTTTGGATGAGAAGCTGAAGCTTCTGTAGGCCAAAGTTTGAAGCTCTTTGTCCTTGGAGCAGAATAAGGCTCTAGGAAAGAGAGGAGATAAATCTGACTGGTTCGCAGAAAAAGGATAGGTCTTTAAGACCCCTCTATCCAAATGAAAGAAAGAAACATTTGTAGTAGGCGGTGTAGTCTCCAATTTCTTGAAGATCAGTAATGTCTTACCTAAGTGATGTCACTTAGGATAATGACTTTACATGAAGAGCTTCAGATGTAACGTAACCGGAGAGGTTACGGTAAAAGAAGGTAGTTTCTAATTACCATAGAAATTGGTTGTCCATTTAAAACCCTATGGTATGCTGGAACAGCATTAATATGGACAGTAACAAATCTTTCAGAGTGAGATATGCGTATTTATATAAATATATATATATATATATATAAAGAGAGACTCACTTAATAACACGCTCCTCAAACTGGCTCCTAGGAGACTTTAACCTACCTTCCCTACAAGACACAGAAGCAACAGCCCTCCTTGAAGCACTCGGTGAGCTCGGCTACAAACAACTTATCGACTCTCCCACACACATGATGGGAAATAAACTAGACCTGATCTTCGCCCTCTTGTCAGATGTTGTCACTGCCCAACACCTGCCGATATCCATAACTCCAGTACCTTGGTCTGACCACAACCTGCTCAAATTCCATATACCTACTAGCCGTTGCACCAAGACCAGCAACAATAGAGCTGATGCCCCTTCCTCTAGAGCTCCTATAACACGTTTTCGACCCTTCGTTAAAGATGAAGTCCTTGAGAAGACCCTCCCTCTTCTTAATGACACAGCCCTCAACCCAGACGAGATGGTAGCTAACTGGAACAACAGCCTTAGAGCTGCAGTCTGCCTCCCTCCTGCCAGCAAGGAGCCAAGAAAACGTGAACATGCTCCGTGGTACTCTAAAGGCCTTCGAGCATCTCTACTACACTTACGCATGCTCGAGAGGCAGTGGCGAAGAAACCAATCCATTGAGACACATCGCGCATACAACTCATACCTGGTAATACACAGGGAAAAAATAACAGTGAAAAGGAAGCAGCATTACACAGACATACTAAAGCGCTCATTAAATACACCATAGCGCGGTATATAAGAAATGTAAATAAATAAAATAAATAATTAAATAAATAAATAAATAAGAAGGGGTAAGACCTGCTTGAGAATATGGATAGAGAACCCCTTACTGGTTACACGTGGAAGAACCATGAAGAAGGTGACAAGGAAAACCAGTGGAATGCTCCTAGTCAGAAGGATAGGTCTAGATTTCTTTAAAAATTCTAGACTTTGAATAACCAGAAATGGAGATCTACGTGAAGGGGTGCAGAAAAATCCTTAGTCTTAAGACAAGTCTGGATCCTTCTATAACTTCAGTGTGGAGAAAAAGACGCAATATAAGGGAATACCATATCTGCCCGTCTATGAGGGCAATATGAGTATAATGCGTTCTTTGTTCAGCGTAAGCTCCAATGAAGTATTGGGAATTAGAAGGAATGCACTAGACAAGGACCGACTGCAGTGAAAAGAAATGCATCCCTGTTGGAAGAGTTCCACTGGAGATGTGGAACAACTCAGGGAATTAAGCAATTCTTTATGCTTTCACGTGATCTAAGCCCTGGTTCATTTTCCCTAAAATGAAATTTTAAGGAAGATGGTAAAAGTAGGAAAAAAACAGTCATGTGGGAGCATGACTGGGCAAAGCTTTTTAACCATCTGGAAGTTAATCACCAGGAATGGCTCTGACGCTCTCTGGCAAAGGCCCATAGTTGCAGAGCTTTTTGTAGAATTGCAGAGAGCATGTTGTAGGTTGCTTAAGTGAGATCTGGATGTTTAATTGCCAGTGTGCAACCTAATCTATTCTGTTGGAGCCAAAGAACTGAAGATGGCTAAGAATAGTAGGCAGGCCGGTTGCCTGCAATGATAAATTGTCCAAGCAGGTTTTGGAACCTCTCTTGGAATTATCTGTTATTAAGGCAGCAGAAGAGGTTAGGTCCTATAGATTGGAAAAGGACCGACAGACATAATTAGAAGTGATAAAACTCAATTATGGTCTGATAAGCTGTCTTAAAAGAAATATTTGAAAAGATTGCAGAGGGGAGAAACTCTGTATGGAAATCACTTACTGGAGAAGGTATTGAAGACAATCCTATGGCTTAAAAGGTAAGCCCTCCAGTCAAAAAGGTAAAGTTCCCCTGCAGTCAAAAGTATGAGATATCCTCGTACAGGACAACTGTCAAGGTGAAGGGCATAGCATACCTTGTAGTTTGTTGTTACTCCTCTGTTTGCTTTAAAAGGAGAGGAGAAACCTGTTACCTGTAGGGCATGATTATCCTTAATAGCTCTAAGAGCTAAAAGAATGGATTCCTCTTTGCAAGAGATTCATGCCTAAAGTCGAGGATTGAGCCAGTGTATCACTGACCTCTCAGTAAGGATGAGAAGAACTGTAAATGCTTCTGTTGTTAAGAAGTAGGTAGCGGTTCTGAAGCTCAACAGGAAAAAGAGATTTAATGAATAAAATATCAGAAACCCTGCGACTGTTGGGTTTGCTGAGCCTGTTGAGGCTTTGGTTTTCTTAGCCTGGTATGATGTTGCCCTTCTTTGGAAACATCTGCATGATGGGTAGAAGATGAATAAAACTTTTTCCCTTTAGGGGGATAAAGCTTTTTAGGAGATTTTTTACTAGCTGGGATAGAGGAAAGTTTTGACAATCCTCTGAAAGCAACAATATCAGTGTTTAACTGATTAGCTTGGAATAAAGCATCCTTGTTAAAGAGATTTTCACCAGTACAAGGAGTATTTCCCAGCCTTTCTTGTACCCATTTGTCCAAGTCTGAAGCTTGGAGCCAGGCCATGCGTCGTGCTCCTATGGCTATAGCAGAAGTTCTGCTAATAGACTTAAAACAGTCCAGGGAAGCACGATTAAGGAATCTGGAGACATTTTGAGCATGACTGACTAATATGAAAAAGTCTGCTCTTTTATGTTCTTGAAGAAAAGGGTTCAAAAGCTTTAATTTTTTTGTGACCTCTTCAGGAGATAATCCCATATAGAAAATATATGAGATAATTCTTGCTGAAAGCATGGATGCTTGGAAGCATCGACGTCCAAAGGCATCTAAAGTCCTAGACTCACGACCTGGCGGATAAGAAGAGTGCTTCTTTGCACTCTTAATATGCCTCATTGCTGATTATATAACAATAGAATGATGAGGAAGTTGAGTCTTTTGAAAACCTGGAGAAGGTGGCACCTTGTACGTAGTGTCAAGTGTCTTAGAATGTGGGGATACGGTTAAAGGAGTTTCCCACATTCTTAATAGTAGATCCTGTAAGATCTGATGCAAAGGAAGCATGATCACCTCCTTTGGAATCCAGGGGAATTGCAGAGTCTCTGAATCCCCTGGTAGGGATTCTTTACCAGGTATAGAAATGGCAAGTAACTTTGCCATATCAAGCAGAAAAGCTTGAAAGAAATCTCCCCTGAGGAGGACCCTCTAAAATGAGGGGTAAAGGCTAGACTTGTTGAAAATTCAGCCTTGGTACCGATGGATTCATCCCAGTCATCGGGATCAGAAGACTTGAAAGGATGAAGCATCGGAATTTCTTTAAAGCGATGTCTTTGGTACCGCCCGAGGTCGGTACCGAGACGAGTCGGTACCGAATCCTCCATGCTAGAGATCGATTCCAGGCTCGGCATCGAAGGAAGTGAGTCTGTCAAAGCAAGCATGGACGGTATCGACACCGATGCCGATACCGGTACCGAAGCTGATACTCAAGGAACGGTCTGCAGCAACTCTAGCGGTACCGAAGTAGCCGAGAGCACTAGACTACGTTCATCGGTTAAGAGTGTTTCATCCATCACCATAGCCGATGCCGGGGTGTCGGTACCGCTCGAAGCGGCCACAACCACCGAGCATGGCCCAGGTATGTTCATCGAGGTAAGAACCCCGGGAACAACCTGGAGCCCTGTTAATGCTTTGGAGCCCGAAGACTCCCACCGGGGCTTTGTTGCCAAAATGTCCTCGAGGGTAAGGCCAAAGCCATCTCGATGCTTAGAAGGAGATCTACCACTCGAGGACTGACTAGTCTTTACAGACTTTTGTTTGGTTACCTGATCCTGTGAAAAAGAAGATATTCTAGCTGGTGACATCGAGTGCGATGTGAACCGGGTATCGAGTTGTGCTCGATCCTGAAGAGTACTTCTGTTTGAGCTCCAGCAGGAGAGACACTCCAGTGGGCAATGGTCAGGACCTAAACATTTTAGACACCAAGTATGAGTGTTTGAAAAAATATCTGTACCGCCACAATTTGAGCATTTTTTAAGGATAATGGCTGGCTTTTCCATGATGGAAGGATAGAGGCCTAGAGGCCTAGAAACCGTCAGGCACTAAAGAGGAAACATTTCTAAAGAAAAGAAGAAATTTTTTAGTAAAAAGAAAGAAAAGCACCGGTGGTACCGGTGGCGTCGAGGGAAGGCAGATGCGACCACAAAAAACTAAGAATAAAAAGAAAAATTTTCTGTGGTGACAGGAATACATCCTGCCGGCTCCGCGGAAAACTGATGAGAGGGAAGTGAATGGGCGGGGAAGGCAGCGCACATGCGTGTGGGATGCTCCCAAAAGCTTTCTTTTTGGACGCTGGGGAGCGTTCCCGCGCAGGCTCCGTCGGTACCGACGTACCCATATGTGAAGACTCATTCAGCATAGTTACTCACTGTAACAGGTGATCTCCGGGAACAGCAGGAATTTAGTCCTCACATATGGGTATCGTCGGTACCGACAGAGCCTGCGCGGGAACACTCCCCGGTGTCCAATCAGAAAGCTTTTGGGAGCATCCCACAGCGCCTGCGTGCTGCCTTCCCGCCTTTCCCAACTGCCTCTCTCCAGTTGAATTTTAAGCTGAGACAAAGAGAGAGAGAGAGAGAGGGGGGGAAAGGAAAGAGATAGATAGAGAGATACAACTCCTAGGGGAGGTGGGTGGGTTGTGAGGACTAAATTCCTGCTGTTCCCGGAGATCACCTGTTACAGGTGAGTAACTATGCTATCTCCAGGAACAAGCAGGAATCTAGCCATCACATATGGGGCCTCCCTAGCTTTAGGTGCCAGGGAGAGACCTCAGAAGTTGTGTGTCCCTGAGAAGGGCTCCACTTCCCCCCATGGATCTCTGGCATCCTATCAGGGATGGTGGGTAAGGAGTTGATTAGGTATGGAACAGGTGTTTGAGAACAACCTGACCAAAAAAGGCATCCCAGCGGGAGTCCTTGTCCAAGCAGTAATGGGCTGTGAAGGTATGAACAGAGGCCCAAGTGGCTGCTCGACAGATGTCGTCAATAGACAAAGAGTTCAGATGAGCCATTGAGGCTGCCATGGCTCTCACATTGTGAGCTGTGACACGGCCCTCCAGAGAAAGGTTCTTACTCTGATAGGCGAAAGAAATACACTGAGCAATCCAGTTAGATAGTGTTCTCTTGGAGACTGGAAGTCCCAAATGAGAAGGGTCAAAAGCAACAAAGAGTTGAGAGGACTTTCTATGTTGCTGTGTCCTTTGTAAGTAAAAAGCTAGAGCTCTTTTACAGTCCAGGGTATGAAGATTCCTCTCTGCATTTGATGCATGAGGTCCTGGAAAAAAGACAGGTAGGTAGACCTCTTGGTTGAGATGAAAAGGCGAGACCACCTTAGGCATAAAGTGTGGATGAGTCCTAAGGACTACCTTGTCATGATGGAACCTTGTATAAGGTGGATTAGCTACTAGTGCTTGCAATTCACTAATGTGGCGTGCTGATGTGATTGCAATGAGAAAGATAACCTTCCAAGAAAGGAATTTCAAGGAGGTGGTAGCTAAGGGTTCGAAAGGTGGCTTCATGAGCTGCCCAAGAACCAGGTTCAAATCCCATGTCACCGGAGGTGGTCTAATGGGAGGCTTAGTTAGAAGGAGGCCTCTCATGAATCTTGCTATAAGAGTATGAGAGGAAATAGGTTGTCCATTTAGAGGCTTAAGGGAAGATGCAATAGCACTCAAATGGACTCTTACTGAATTTGTTTTAAGGCCTGCATTAGACAAATGGAGGAGATACTCCAGCAAAGATTCCAGAGGTATGGCAAGGGGGTTAAGACCCTTTTCAGAAGACCAAATAGTAAACCTCTTCCACTTGAAAGCGTAAGAACGTCTAGTGGAAGGTTTTCTGGAAGTATAAAGAACATCTTTCACTTGCTGAGAAAGATGAAGATCTTGCAGATCTAAGCCCTCAGCAACCAAGCCCTGAGATGCAGAGACAGGGGATTGGGATGCCATAACATTCCGTTCTTCTGAGATAGGAGATCTGGAGCAGACCCTAACTCCCGGGAGGGAGCTTGAGAGAGATGTAGAAGCAGAGGGTACCACACTTGCCGTGGCCAATGTGGAGCTATGAGAATCATGTGGCCTGTGTCTCTCTGAAGCTTGAAAAGGGTTTTGGGAATTAGGGGAATGGGTGGAAAGGCATACAGGAAGTCTTGACCCCAGTGAAGGAGGAAAGCATCCTTTGCCTGAGCTCCCTGAGCTGGAGCTCTGGAACAGAACCGGGGAAGTTTGGCATTCCACGGACTTGCAAAGAGGTCTATGTCTGGGGTTCCCCAAAGTTGAAAAATCCTGGCCACCTGGTCTGCATGCAGAGACCACTCGTGTGGAAGGAGAACTCGACTGAGTCTGTCTGCCCAAGTGTTTTGAACGCCTGGAAGATACACTGCCAGAAGATGAATTTGATGCTCTCTGGCGAGGGCCCATAGTCGCAAAGCTTCGTTGCAAAGCGACAGAGAGCCTGTTCCCCCCTGCTTGTTCACGTAGAACATGGCTACCTGATTGTCCATATGTATAAGGACTGTCTTGTAGCTGAGCAGGGTGTGGAACACTCGCAGATCAAGGAAGATTGCTCTGAGCTCCAAGAGATTGATATGTAGACAACTCTCTTGTGGAGTCCAGGTGCCTTGGGTGGAGAGGTCTTGCAGATGAGCTCCCCAACCCATTGGAGAAGCATCTGTTGTAAGAGTTGCTTGGGGAAGGGGTTGCTGAAAGGGGGACCCCAGCAACAGGCTTTGAGTGGACTTCCACCACTGGAGAGAAAAAATGAGGCGACTTGTGTTTGCTATTTTGTCTGACAGGCAACCTGATGCCTGGGTCCATTGGGTGGATAAAGTCCACTGAGCTGCCCTCATGTGAAGGCGAGCATATGGTCCCACATGCACGGTGGATGCCATGTGGCCTAGTAACTGTAACATTTCTCGAGCAGTTAAAAAGGGCTTTAGCACTGCTTGAGAAGCTAATTGCACCAAGCGAAGGCAACGGGCTTGGGGAAGATAGGCCCTTGCCTTTGTGGTATCCAGCAAGGCTCCTATGAACTCTAGAGACTGAGTAGGAGTTAGACTGGATTTTGGGATGTTTATCACCAGCCCTAAATACTGAAGGATATGCATTGTGCAGGATAGAGAAGTCTTGGCCTCTGACTGTGTTGGAGCTCGAATGACCCAGTCGTCCAAGTAAGGGAAGACAAATATTTCCAGAGTGCGTAGAAATACTGCTACCACAGCCATGCATTTCGTGAACACCCTTGGTGCATAGGCCAGACCAAAAGGAAGCACCCTGTATTGGTAGTGCTTTCCTTGAATCAGGAACCGAAGGAACCTTCTGTGTGTTGGATGGATGAGAACATGGGTGTACGCATCCTTGAGATCTAGAGAACAAAGCCAATCTTGACTCTGAAGGTATGGAAGCAGAGCTCCGAGAGAAATCATCTTGCATTTCTCCTTGACAAGGAATTTGTTCAATTCTCTGAGTTCTAAGATAGGTATGTATCCCCTTGTTTTCTTTGGGATAAGAAAATAAGGGGAATAGAACCCTGTGCCCTGTTGATGAAGAGGCACTTCTTCTATTGCCTCTTGGGCAAGAAGGATGGTAACCTCCTGACCTAACAGGTCGATGAGAGAGGTTGGAAAATTGAACTGCTTCACTATTGTGGGAGGGGGCATGCTTGAAAAATGAAGTTTGTACCCCTCTTTTATGATGGAGAGTGTCCAATGCTCTGCTGTTATTTGCCCCCATCTGGGAGCAAAATGGCATAACCTTCCTGGAATGGTGGACGGTTCTGGTCCTTCCAGAGCCAGAAAGGCTAAGTTCTCTAGCTGAAAGTCAAAGGCCCTGAGGAGGCTGAGACTGCTGGGCCGGTTGAGGCCTAGCAACCTTTGCTTTCTTCTGTTTGGGTGGTTGCTAACGTTTGGCTGAAAACTGACCTGCAGAAGATGCCTGCTGACCATAAGCAGGATAAAATCTTTTCTTTTTAGAAAAAGATGTTTTCTTGAACAACCTTTTCCTAAAAGGATCAGCAGTAGACTTGGATGGTCTATCCAAAGTGGAATTTTCAGCATCAATTTCATTGGCTTTTTCTTGCCAATCTTTACCAAACAGGTTCTCATCAGTACAAGGGATATTTCCCAATTTATCTTGTACCCAGAGCTCTAAATCAGATGCTTGGAGCCAAGCAATTCTACGTGCACCTATGGCAATAGCCGAGGTTCTGCTTATACATTCAAAGCAGTCGAAGGCTGCACGGTTGGAGAATTTAGAGACATCTTAGGCATGTTTGAGCCAAGTGAGAAACTCCTGCCTTTTATCCTCAGAGATGAAAGGACTTAAAGTCTGTAGATGATCAGTAACTTCCTTTAGAAACATTCCCATGTAGAGACTATAGGAACTGATTCTTGCAGCAAGGATGGAAGCTTGAAAGACTCTACGTCCAAAAGCATCCAGAGTTCTGCATTCACGTCCTGGAGGATTAGAGGCATGTCTTTTTGCACTTCTAATCCTTCTCATAGAAGATTCCACCACAATAGAGTGGTGAGGAAGCTGTTTTATGGAAGCCAGGACAAGGAGGTACACGATACATAGTATCTAACCTACGAGAATGAGGAGAGGTGGTAAGAGGTGTTTCCCACATCCTCAACATGAGATCATATAGAATCTCATGAATGGGTAGGGTAGCTGCCTCCTTAGGAGTTTTGGGATATTGTAAAATATCCAACTCCTTGGCCCTTGGCTCTGTCTCAGGGGCCACAGTGATAGACAGGCCCCGAGCCACCTCTCGGATGAAGTCTTGGAAAGACATGTCCTCTGGAGGAGACATCCTGCATTTAGGGGAGGAAGACTCCTGTGGAAGAAGAATCGCTGCATCGACAGAACTTTCAGAGTTCTCAGATTCTTCTGAGGAATCGAAGTATCGTCTGTCCGGATGCTCCTGTAGAGCCCGATACCCGTACTGAGCAAAATCGGTATCGGGAATAACCGGTACCGGGGAATCGGTAACGACGGGTATCGGAGGACAGGGTACCGGCATAGCAGACACCGATGCCGATGCTATCGGTACCGGTGCCGATACCGATGCTGGTGCCAGTATCGGTGGAGTTGTCTGTCGCGGTACCAAGGGCGTCGATGCCACAAGGAAAGCCGCTAGACTGCGTTCTATGGACAGAATTCTCTGGTCCATAGACGCTGCCAATGCCTGGAAGTTGGTACCGGTGGGAACCGCCGGTACCCCAGAGCATGGCACCAGGAGATCTGTCGAGGCCGAGCCATCGAGAACATCCTGGAACCCCGATGATGGTGCTTTGGAAGCCGAAGCCTCCCGCCGGGGCAATCCGCATCAGAGGGAAACAGGGTACTGAGCTTAGCAACTCGGTTCTGTCGACCTCTTTTAGACATCATAGCACAGGACACACAATCTGTGATGAAGTGGTCAGGACCTAAACATTTTAAACACCATTCATGGGTGTCGGTGACGGAAATGGTACCGCCACATTTTGTGCACTTTTAAAAACCCGAGGCAGATTTTCCCATGTTAAGGAAAATTTTTGGGCCTAAGGCCCAAAAAGGCGGGTGCACCTGAAGAAAAAGAAAAAACAGATATATATTTTATAAAAATAGAAAAGAAAGACTGGCGGTACCGGTAGAGTGTCGGGGAAGGCAGACGCGACCACAAAAAGAAATAAAGAAATAAGGAAATTCTTCTGCGGTGACAGGAACACGACCTGCTGGCTCCGCGGAAAAAGAAGAACTGGAGAGAGGCAGTTGGGAAAAGTGGGAAGACAGCATGCAGGCGCTGTGGGATGCTCCCACAAGCTTTCTGATTGGACGCTGGGTTCCTGTGCAGGCTCCGTCGGTACCGACGATACCCATATGTGATGACTAGATTCCTGCTTGTTCCTGGAGATAAAATGTAAGACTTTAAAACCAACAAAACAGGCCTTATAGAGGAATAGGGAGAAGGAGAGAAAAAGAATGAGAGAAAAAAAGCACTCCTTGACCCTTTCTGTGAGGAGATGGGATTTGGATTCCAAGTATCCCTCTTAAGGGCCCAAATACACTGGGGTATGACAACTCTGTATCTTCCTGGAAGGCAACTCCCCAAATACCCCAGCTTGCTCATCTGTGAAGGTGCTGCTTTAAGGTGACATTTTACTTACCAGTAATGTCCTTTCCTCGAGACCTGCTAGACCAGTCCAGACAAGTGGGTTGTGTTCCCCTACCAGCAGATTGGTGGAGACAAAGAACCAATGAAAAGCCCAGGTTTCAATGACATCACTTCCATGGCTCTATTCACTTCAGCCACCAGAGGTCCCTTCAGTATACATCCCAAAGCATATTAGAGAAATATGGAAAGCCTCACATAACCTCAACTGTGGGCAACAATGAGTGATCAACAGTAGAGAACTATGCACAGGAAAGCATAAACATAAAACTGTCAGTAGACAATGAACCTGCAGAGCCAAGTATAAAAATCTTAATGGACCCAAGGGTACCACAGCAGAACAACAGAGCAATACAGTTCAGGGGAAGGCCCTGGACCGGTCTAGCAGCACAAAAGGAAAGTACATTAATTGGTAAGTAAAATGTCACCTTCCATATGGTCCTGCTAGACTAGTCCAGACAACTGAGATGTACCAAACCTACAACTCCAATGGGAGGGAAGAAAACAGCAGCTCACAAAACCCTTGACCACATGAAGTTCATACGCTCTAACAATCACCAATGAGATTTGCTGTATTCTATCTATCTGTTTCAATTATTATAGATCAAATCAAAGAGAACAAGGTCTCAGACTTGTATAGGGCCATGATTCAGACTTTAACACGTCAGACTCTTATATGCCCTCATTTGCATCAATGACCTCAGAGCATCGCTTAAATCAGATGTTAAGTGTGTTTAAATTATAGTCACAAAACAGTGTATCTTTCGTGGTATTATAAGTGACTGTCGCAAAACCCTTGAGCCAAGGTGATGTCCGCCTGCACGTGGACATCCAAGCAGTAATGCTTGACAGAATTGAAAAGTGATTTCCATGTTGCTGTCCAACAAATGTCTGCAGGGGCTACTGAGCTCTGCTTCACCCATGAGGACACGTGCTCTTGAGAAGAATGGGAGCACAAACTCTCCAGAACTGGCTGGTTCTGTAACAGATACGCCGAGGCAATGACCTCTTTAAACCTGTGCCTCAAAGTCGATTTAATTGCTGCATCACCCTTGCATGGGCCAGCAAACAGCACAAAAAGGTGGTCAAACTAATGAAAGGAATTCGTAAGTACTGGAGAAGCATCCTCCGCACATCCAAAGGCAAAGATCCTTATTCTTTCCCCAATATTGCTCCTTATAAAAGGAAGGCAGGCAGACCACCTGGTTCACGTGAAAGGGAGAAAGCATCTCAGGCAAGAAGGAAGGCTCAAGCTGAATGGAAACTGCTTCCATTGAAAAGGACAGATAAGGATCTCGGCAAGGACAGAGCCTGCAGCTCAGAAATCCGCCTTGCAGGACAAATCGCAACCAAGAAGACCGTCCTGGGCCTCAAGCACAGGATACCCCTTTAGGTCCAAAATGGGCTGGAAGGAACCATCCTTTTTGGGCATCTTGAAAATGATGGAGTATCTGCCCTTGCCCTGCTCATCTGGGGGGATGGGCACCACCGCCTTTATGCGCAGCAACTTGTCCAAAGTGGTCCGCACAGCGGCACTTTATCGCAGACCCACAAGGGGAGATGAGAAAGGCATCTGGAATCAGCTCTTTGCATTCCAAGACATAACCAAACTGAAAGGCTAGCACCCAGCAAACCTTGATAACCCGGACCCATTCCTGAAAGAAAAGGCGAAGTCTGCCTCAAACCAGAGGAACCAGGGAATGGGTTTCTCTGGAAGGGATCCGAGTCCTTGGACCCAAGTGCTCCACTAAAGGACTGAAAACGAGCCCGAAGTCCATAAGTGGAGGAGTAGCCTAATGGTTAAGAACACTGGCTTGGGAACCCAGAGACCAGGGTTCGATTCCCACTAGCACTCCTTATGGTCTTGGGCAAATCACTTAACCCTCCAGATAAGGATAAGGATCTCGGCAAGGACAGAGCCTGCAGCTCAGAAATCCGCCTTGCAGGACAAATCGCAACCAAGAAGACCGTCCTGGGCGCCAAATCCTTCAAAGTAGCATGCCTCAATGGCTCAGAGGGCATCACCATCAGGGCCCTAAGCACCAGACATAGATCCCAGGAACAGATCACAGACCGGAGGGGAGGACGCAGACACTGAACCCTCTAGATAAAGCACAAGCTGTCCAGGTGCAAAGCTAGAGACTTACCAACCACCGGATATCAGAAATAGGCCAAAGCTGCCACCTGAATATTCAGGGAGCTGAAAAAGCCCTTCTCCAGTCCATCCTGTAGAAGGCCAACAGAGATGGCACCTTGGCTGCCTCAGGAGCCAATTGCTGAGCGCAGCACCATCGTTCAAAGAGGGACCAGATCTGCACATATGCTAGTTTGGCAGACCTCCTCCAGGCTGCAAGCAGAGCAGAAACCATTGCTGGAAAGTAGTCCTTTTGCACTAGCTGTCTCCTCTCAAGAGCCAAGCCATAAGCGAGAAGGGAACTGGCTCTTCCAGGACGATTGGACCCTGCCACAACAGACCCTAAAATGGAGGCAACCAAAAATGAGGTGCCTGCAGGAGCCGCATCAGGTCTCCATACCACACTCTCCTTGGCCAATATGGCACGACCAGAACAATCCTGCCCAGGTGATGTTCCATATGCTGAATAACACGCCCCACGCTTACTTGGCCAAGGTGGGTTAGGGCATTGATGCCCTCAGACCCCACCTCTGTGGAGCAATTGAAGAAGCAACAAACTTTGGCACTGAAGTAAGGCACTATTGATTCATTTCAGGGCAACCTCAGTGGCACAGAATCAACTGAAACGCTTCCTGACGCAACTCCCGCTCTCCAGGATCTAGAAAGTGACGACTGAGGAAGTCCACTTTCACACTGTCTACCCTAGCAATGTGCTGGGTTGACAAGGCTAGGAGATTCTTCTTAATCCAGGCAAACAGGAGAGCCATTTACATAACTATCCAGGCATTCCTCATACCATCTTGCCAATTGACATAAGCCACTGCTGTGACATTGTCCAAACCTAGAGGACAGCAACCTTGGGCCGGAAGGACTGGGGTTTCTAGTCCCACAGGTGCTCCTTGTGGTCTTGGGCAAGCCACTTAACCCTCCATAGCCCATGTTCCCTGTAAAATAGTTATCTCCAAGTTATATTGCCCTGTTCAATGTAATTTCAGTTTGTTTAATGTAAACCGCACTGATGCAGAATAGCACGGTATATAAGAGAATATAAATAAATAAAAACACACAAACCGCCCGGACCCCAACCAGGAGCCAGAAACGCAGAAGAGCCAACCTGATGGCCTTCACCTCAAGGCGGTTGATGGACCATATTGCTTCCCTGCAGTTCCAATGGCCCTGGGTCATACATTCTTGGCAATGGACTTCCCAGCCCAAGAGACCGGCATCCGTCAATAGCAGGATCCAGGAGCAATCATTCAGTGGCATGCCCTTCCTCACATGACAGGGCTGCTGCCACCACTGCAGGCTGGTCTTCACCATCATTGGGGACGGAAGCCTGCGCTCAAACTTCTGAGCACTTTGGGACCACTGAGTCACAAAGGACCGCTGGAGAGGTCGCATGTGAGCACGCACCTATGGCACCATCTCTATGGTCCCCGCCATCAATACGAGGAGCTCAAGATACTCTGGAAGCCTGCTGCGCACAGAACAGCACTAGGAAATCCAACAGTCTTTTGACTTTCTTCTAGCAGCAAAAAAACTGCTCACTTGAGTGTTGAAACGTGCCCCCAGGAACTCCAGGGGCTGGGAAGGGAACAGCTGGCTCTTTCCAAAAAAGGACACCACTAGGATGCCAACCGAGATGCCTTTGAAAGAGAACAGGCCCAGAGGAGCCAATCATCCAGATATAGATGGACATAGATTCCTTGGCACTGCAATGCCACAGCCGCCACAACCATGACCTTAGAGAATGTCCTTGGGGCAGTGAATAGCACAAAAGGGAGGGCAGAGAACTGATAGTGAGAGCCAAGCATAGCAAAACACACTTTTGCTAATCCACTCAGAACAGGATATGAAAATATGCCTTGGCTAGATTCAGAGAAGCCAAGAATTCCCCTTGGCTCACTGCCAGAACCACAGAGCGCAAAGTTCCGCCCTGCTTGTTCACATAGAAGATGGCTACCTGATTGTCCGTTTGAACTAGGACTGTCTTGTAGCTGAGCTGGGCGTGAAATACTCGAAGAGCAAGGAAGATTGCTCTGAGCTCCAGGAGGTTGATGTGAAGACAGGCCTCCTGTGGAGTCCAGGTACCCTGGGTAGAGAGATCGTGCAGGTGGGCTCCCCATCCCACCTGTGATGCATCTGTTGTTAAGGTGCCCTGGGATAGGGGTTACTGGAAAGGAGACCCCATCAGAAGGTTTCTGGGTGACTGCCACCATTGGAGGGATGAAATAAGATAGTCTGAGTTTGCTATTTTGTCCGACAGGCAACCTGAGGCCTGTGTCCACTGACTGGATAAAGTCCACTGGGCCGCTCGCATATGGAGACAAGCATAAGGAGCCACATGCATGGTGGATGCCATGTGGCTTAGCAATTGTAGCATTTCCTGAGCAGTGAAACAAGGCTTGAGCACTGCTTGGGAAGCTAGTTGTACAATGCGAAGACAGCAGGGCTGCGGAAGGAAAGTCCTTGTCTGTTTGGTATCCAGATGAGCTCCTATGAACTCTAGGGACTGAGTGGGAGCAAGATTGGATTTTGGGAGGTTTATGACCAGTCCCAAATACTGAAGGATTTACATTGTGTGAGATAGAACAGAGCTGGCTTCTGGCACTATAGGGGCTCGAATGAGCCAGATGTCTAAGTAAGGGAAGACGAATATTCCCAGAGTGCGGAGAAATGCTGCTACCACAGCCATGCATTTTGTGAACACTCTTGGCGCAGATGCCAGGCCAAAGGGAAGAACCTTGTATTGGTAGTGCTTTCCTTGAAACAGGAATCGGAGGAATCTCCTGTGATTTGGATGGATGAGAATATGAGTACACACATCCTTGAGATCTAAAGAACAAAGCCATTCCTGACTTTGAAGGTATGGCAGCAGAGTTCCTAGAGAGACCATTTTGAACTTCTCTCGGAACAGATATTTGTTCAATTCTCTGAGGTCTAAAATGATCTGTGTCCTCCTGTTTTCTTTTGAATAAGGAAATAGGGGGAGTAGAACCCTGTACCCTGATGGGGAATGGGTACTTCCTCTATTGTTCCTTGAGCAAGGAGCATTGTGACTTCTTGACCTAAGAGATTGTCGAGAGAGGTCTGAGAATTGAACTGTCTTATAATTGTAGGAGGGGGAAGGCTGTGAAAATGAAGCTTGTACTCCTCTTGTATAATGGACAGAGTCCAATTTTCTGCTGTTATTTGGTACCATCTGTGGGCAAAATGACATAACCTGCCTGGGATGGTTAAGGATTCTGGATCCTTCAGGGGCAGGAAGGCAAAGTTCTCTAGAAAGGAGTCAAAGCCCCTGAGGAAGCTGAGCCTGCTGAGCTGGCTGAGGTTTTGCAGCTTTTGGCTTCTTTTGTTGTCTAGGTTGTTGCTGCTGTGCCTTTTGGGCAGTCTGATCTGGACAGTGTCCCTGTTAGGTATAGGAAGGATAAAACTTATTTTTCTTATTGAAAAATGGTTTCTTAGAGGATCTTTTCTTTGCAGGATCGGCTGTAGATTTGGACAATCTATCCAGTGTGATATTGTCAGCATCTATTTCGTTAGTCTTCTCCTGCCAATTCTTGCCAAAGAGATTTTCTCCTGTGCAAGGAATGTTTCCTAATTTATCCTGTACCCAAATTTCCAAGTCAGATGCCTGAAGCCAGGCAATCCGACATGCACCAATGGCAATGGCAGAGGTTCTGCTTATGCACTCAAAACAGTCAAAGGCTGCACGTTTAACAAACTTGGAAACATCCTGAGCATGTTTGATTAGAGTAAGATAGTCTTGCCTTTTGTCATCAGGAAGGAGGGGGCTCAAAAGCTCCAAGTTTCCTGTGACCTCTTTAAGGAACATTCCCATATACAAGATATAGGAACCGATCCTAGCTGAAAGCATGGAAGTTTGGAAGCATCGACGCCCAAAGGCATCAAGAGTCCTGCATTCACGACCTGGAGGATTGGATGCATGTCTCTTTGCACGTTTCATCCTTCTCATGGCTGATTCCACAACCGTTGAATGGTGTGGTAATTGAGTTTTTTGAAAGCCAGGACAAGATGGAACGCAATACATGGCATCGAGTCTTCGAGAATGAGGAGATATGGTTAAAGGCGTTTCCCACATCCTTAGCATAAGATCATGTAAGATCTCATGAATAGGCAGAGTAGCTGCCTCTTTGGGAGCCTTAGGGTATTGGAGGATTTCCAACTCCTTTGCCCTATCCTCTTTTTCAGGAGCTACTGTGATGGAAAGGCCTCGGGCCACATCAGGGATAAAGTCCTGAAAGGACATATCCTCTGGCGGAGACATTCTGCGCTGAGGAGAAGAGGAATCCTTGGGGAGAAGTACTCTGGTATCGGCAGAGTCTTCAGACTCATCTGAGGATTCAAAATATCTCCGATCCCAGTGATCGTGCAAAGCACGGTACTGGTATTGATCAAAGTCGGTATCAGGTTGTTCCGGTACCGATCTGTCGATGCTGGAGAGAGACGCATGACTTGGGATGGGTGGCATACCCACCGATGTCGATGCAGTCGGTACCGGTATCGGTTGAGGTGTCTGAAGCAGTTTCAACGGTACCGAAGCCATGAGAAGAGCCGCTAGGCTGCGTTTGATAGCAAGGAATCTCTGGTCTATCGACTCTGCCGATGCTTGGGTGTCGGTACCGGTAGAAGCAGCCGGAACCCCAGAGCATTGCGCCAGTAGTTTTGCCGAGGTTGAGGCCTCGACAACATCCTGGAGCCCCGTTAATGCTTTGGAAGCTGAAGCCTCCCGCCGGGGCAGGTTTGCCAGTGAAAATTCCTCAAGGGCAACGCCAGGGGCATCTCGATACTTAGAAGGAGATCTACCCTTTGAGGACCAGCTAGATTTATGTTTAGTTACCCGAGATCCATGGGAGGAAGATGAAGCCCTGGAGGACGGTGATGCAACAGACGTGGTTCTGAGGGAAAAAGGGTGCTAAGTTTAGCAGCTCGGTTCTGCCGGCTCCTTTTTGACATCATTCCACAAGAGAGGCACTCTGAAATAGAGTGGTCAGGACCTAAACATTTGACACACCAATCATGGGTGTCGGTGACGGAAATGGTACCGCCACATTTAGAACATTTCTTAAAACCTGAAGGAGGTTTTTCCATTTTTGAGGAAAAATTGGGCCTAGTGACCAAAATGGCGCTTAGCACCAAAGAAAAAAAGTTTCTGAAGTTAACCACTTCAGAAACTATAGTTTTTTTTGAAGGAGAAGAAGAAGAAAGAAAGAACCGGCGGTACAGGTATAACATCAAGGGAAGGCAGACGCGACCAGAAAAACAAAGATTAAAGACAAAATTTTCTGCGGTGACAGGGTATGGGACCTGTCAGCTCCGCGGAAAACGAAGACCTGGAGAGGGACAGTTGGAAAGGCAGCATGCAGGCACTGTGGGATGCTCCCAAACGCTTTCCTATTGGACGCTGGGGAGCGTTCCCGTGCAGGCTCCGTCGGTACCGACGATACCCATATGTGAAGACTACATTCCTGCTTGTTCCTGGAAATAGAAGCTTTCACAACATGATATATGGCTTAAATTAATTAACTTGCTGCAAATAGGACTGCCATTTGTCAAGTTATTAACCACAGAAGTAACAATGGAGTGTAATTTCATGTCTATTTTTATATCTTGGAGACAACTCCTAGTGAAGAAATGAAGAGGTGGGAAAATAAAGTGATAAGACAGCAGCCTGTTTGTTAAGATGGTTTGGACTGCCTCTCTACCTTGAACAGCACTGGGAAAGTTATGAACCAAATAACAAAGCCAGTTCAACAGCCGAGACAAAATAACTAATACGATTTTTTAAAAAATTGTGTTTTGACATTTCTGTTGAGGTTTGCAGTTTAAAGAAAATCAACCTCTTTGTTGTCATTTACCAAAAAAATAGTCTTCTCCTTAGCCTTGTCAAGGACCTTGGTATCAGTTGATTTTGTTATGCAAAGACATCCTCTTAATCAGCTATACTTCCTTCCTATCCACCCCTGATCTTTCTCAACTTAATTCATGTCTTGACTCGTCATCCCCTGGCTTGCAGCATATCATTTGAAACTTAACCCTGAAAAATCACAGGCCCTCTGGATCACCCGGAATTATTCTCCTCTGCAGGCCTCACCTTTAATACAAGATGTTGCAGTACCAGTGGTAAATTCCTTCACTCAGGTGTTACTTTTGACACTCGCTTAACATTCAATGCCAAAGTGGCTTTCGTCATCCGGTCTTCCTTCTTATTTTTACGCCAGATTCGCAATGTTAGGCAGTATTTAGAAAAGGGTTCCTGCCAGAATGCCAAAGGTAGTAATCTAAAGATACCTGAGCAGCCAAAGGGAGGGCTCAATTTATGGCAACAATCTGATGTCAGTAATCATTCAAACAAATAACAGATGTGCTTTTAAAGGAGACTCTACCTTTCCAATTCAAGATTCGAGCCTTGAGGGCATACAGAGCACAATCTAAAGATCCATAATTGCTCCAAATGCGTTTCTAAATAATGAGCTTGAGGAAGAGGTCTTGTCAATTGTGTGAGCTTGAAACACAGTCCTGTGTCTGCTTTCACCTTTTGAGATTTCCTGTGCTCTTCTCCAGATAGGTTTCTACACTGGCGAAGTACACTGTGATTGATCGGAGAATTTGACGTTTGCCATTTCCCAAGCTAAATTCTTGGTTTTACTAATGTGTTACGCTTCTATGGTGTTTACACATAATTTTGGTGATCGTGCTCACCCATTTTGAGAAAAGGAAAGTTTGTTTTAAGAAAAAATTTTATCTGTTCATGACAAACATTCAAACAAAAAATTTTTGAAAAATTTTTATAAGTAATTTACAACTTTCATGGGCATTTAGCATAGTCTAACCTTCACTGGATGGGATTATTTTGTGGTTTGGACTTTCTTTTCCATTTGAATAATCATGTCCTGGCAATGTCTCAGTTTTTATACTATTTTCGACTATTTCCTTTTTTAATCAGTCTTGGTTTATTTGATTCTTTTGTGTGTCAAATATATGTGCATATACAGTTCAAAGCCATTTCACTGGCCATGGTTTTTTTTAGGAGATATTAGACTTTAGGAGGTTGAACTGCAAGGGTGCCAATAATGTTGACCACAAATGTATACCATCTATTTCGGTCTCTGCACTAATAACCCGAAAAAGCTACAGTTAATCCAGAATGGTGCAATTAGATCTGATAATCGTCTTTCCTTGAGTCCCTCCAGTCCAGTCCAGATGCATGGGTTATGCCCCCTCACCAGCAGATGGAGACTGAGAAGCTCTGGTTTTGATGATGTCACACTATAAGGGGTCATGTGCACATCTGAGCAAGCCAGTATTATATTGACAAAGCAGGCTCAAGAAGAGAATGTTAAGCAAAGAATTATAACCAAATTAGCATGTTAATTAAATGTCTTTTTTTAAATAGGAAACTTAAACAGGAGTGGAGGAGTGGCCTAGTGGTTGGAGCAAGGTACTTCAGGCCAGAAGGTCGGGGGTTCAAATCCCACTAGAGGACAGCAACCTTGGGCCGGAAGGACTGGGGTTTCTAGTCCCACAGGTGCTCCTTGTGGTCTTGGGCAAGCCACTTAACCCTCCATAGCCCATGTTCCCTGTAAAATAGTTATCTCCAAGTTATAATGCCCTGTTCAATGTAATTTCAGTTTGTTCAATGTAAACCGCACTGATGCAGAATAGCGCGGTATATAAGAGAATGTAAATTAATAAATAAAATAAATAAATAAATAAACACAGAAAGGAACTGAATATAGAATCTTTTCAAAACGATACATGAAAAGAACTACAAAGTAGAAAAATTCCCAGACGCAAAATTAAATTTTCTCTACTACTCACACGCCCAGGTTCGCTAGAAAAGCCTGAAAAGGGCGGGCACTGGACTGGAGTCAAGGAAAGACAATTAGCAGGTAAGATCTAATTGCACCTTCCATATCATCCCTCCAGTCCAGTCCAGACGCATGGGATGTACCACAGCAGTAATCAAACTTGGGAGGGAACCGCAAGCCCGGCTTGCAAAACTCTGGTCCCAAAATGAGCATCATCTCGGACTAAGCTGTACTCAACTCAGGATGCTGCTTGAACTCTGGTCGGGTCAGCCTGTAAGCCCTCTGGAAACTGCCTGAAGCACTTAGTTTCTTTCAGCCAACATAAGAATATAACATAAGCACATAAGATCATAAGATATGCCATACTGGGTCAGACCAAGATCCATCAAGCCCAGTACCCTGTTTCCAACAGTGGCCAATCCAGGTCACAAGTACCTAGCAGTTTCCCAAAAGACACAGGTTCCACAATGCTTGTACTGGGTCAAGCATTGATATACTGGGTTCCTTCTTAATAATGGTTTATGGACCTTTCCTCCAGGAACTTGTCCAAACCTTTTTTAAACCAAAGCTACACTAACAGCGTTTACTACATCCTCCGGTAACAAATTCCAGAGTTTGATTACACGTTGAGTGAAAAAATATTTTCTTCTATTAGTCTTAAATAGTTTACCCTGTAGCTTCATTGCATGTCCCCTAGTCTTTCTATATTCTGATAAGGTAAACAATCGATCTACGTTTACCCGTTCCACTCTGTTCATTAATTTATAGACTTCTATCATATCTCCCCTCAGCCGTCTCTTTTCCAGGTTAAAGAGCCCTAACCTTTTTAGCCTTTCTTCATAGGAGTATCCTTCCATCCCCTTTACCATTTTGGTGGCTCTTCTCTGAACCTTTTCTAAAATTGCTATATCCTTTTTAAGATACGGTGACCAGACTTGCACACAATATTCAAGGTGCGGTCTCACCATGGAACGATATAGAGGCATTATAATATCTTTTGTTTTATGTTCCATTCCTTTCCTTATCATACCTAACATTCTATTTGCTCTCTTGGCCGCCGCTGCACACTGGGCCGAGGGTTTTAACATGGTATCCACAATGACCCCTAAATCTTTTTCCTGGGTGGTGGTTCCTAATGTGGAAGCTTGCATTGTGTAACCATAGTTTGGGTTGTTCTTCCCTAGGTGCATAACCTTGCACTTGTCCACATTAAATTTCATCTGCCATTTTGATGCCCAGTCTTCCAATTTATCAAGATCCTCTTGAAATTTTCCACAATCCTCTTGGTTTTTAACAACTTTAAATAGTTTTGTGTTATCTGCAAATTTGATAACCTCACTCGTTATTCCACTTTCCAGGTCATTTATGAATATGTCAAAAAGCAGCGGACCCAGCACAGATCCCTGGGGTACACCACTATTCACCTTTCTCCATTGGGAAAATTGGCCATTTAGCCCTACCCTCTGCTTTCTATCTTTTAACCAGTTCCTGATCCACAATGGTACACTGCCTCCTATCCCATGACTCTTTAGTTTTGCCAAAAGTCTCTGATGAGGGGACCTTGTCAAAGGCTTTCAGAAAGTCCAGATACACAATATCAACCAACTCACCTTTGTCCACCTGTTTATTCACTCCTTCAAAAAAACATAACAGATTAGTAAGACAAGATCTTCCTTGTCTAAAGCCATGTTGGCTGTCTCCCATTAGGTCATGACTATCTACATGTTGAGAAATTTTATTCTTTATAATGGTTTCTACCATTTTTCCCGGTACTGACGTCAGGCTCACCGGTCTGTAGTTTCCCGGATCACCCCTGGAACCCTTTTTAAAAATTGGTGTTACATTGGCGATCTCCAATCTTCAGGTATTAGAGATGATTTTAATGATAGTTCACAGATTACTAAGAGCAGGTCTGCAATCTCATATTTCAGTTCTTTCAACACCCTTGGATGTATACCATCCGTCCCAGGTGATTTGCTACACTTCAGTTTATCTAATAGTTGTAATACATCTTCCCGATGTATCAATATTTCCTTCAATTCTTCCGCACCTTTAAATACCACTTCAGTCATGGGTAACATCCCTACATCTTCCTCAGTAAAGACCGAAGCAAAGAATATATTCAGTTTCTCCGCTATCGCCTTGTCGCCTCTCAGTGCTCCTTTAACCCCTTTATCATCTAATGGACCAACTGACTCTCTCACAGGTTTTTTGCTACGAATGTACTTGAAAAGGTCTTTATTTTGTGTTTTTGCTTCCGCAGCAAGCTTCCTCTCAAATTCTCCCTTTGCCTGCCTTATCAATGCCTTGCATTTGACATGCCAGTGCTTGTGCTGTTTCCAGGTTTCGTCGTTTGGCTCTTTTTTCCATTTCCTGAAAGATGCTTTTTTGGCAACAACAGTCTCTCTGACCTCACCTTTAAACCATGCTGGCAGTTTTTTGGACTTCCTTCCACTTTTCTTAAAGCGTGGAATACAGCTGGTCTGGGCTTCCAAGATCGTATTTTTCAACAACACCCAAGCTTGATGTACGTCTTTAACCTTTGCAACTGCTCCTTTTAGTTTTTTCTTAATTGTTTTCCTCATTTTATTATAGTCTCCCTTTCGAAAGTTAAAAGTAGTACTGTGGATTTCCTTACTATCCCTCCTCCACTAATTAAATCAAAGGCGATCATGCTATGATCACTATTGCCAAGTTGCCCCTACACCCTTATCTCTTGCACTAGATCTGGTGTTCCACTAAGGACTAGGTCTAATATGGCTTCCCCTCTGGTCGGTTCATGAACCAGCTGCTCCAAGAAGCAGTCATTTATTTCATCTAGGAACTTTATCTCCCTAGCATGTCCTGACGTAACACTAACCCAGTCGATACCGGGGTAATTGAAATCACCCATTATTATTACTGCGCTGTAACTTTTGTTAGCTTCCTTGATTTTTTTGAGCATTTCATCATTTATTTGGTCATTCTGGCCAGGCGCTCGATAGTACACCCCCACTGCTATCGCCTTCCCCCTTTAACATGGAATTTCAATCCATATAGATTCTACAGCAAATTTTGTTTCCTGCAAAACTTTAATCCTTTCTGACTCAATGCCTTCTCTAACATAGAGAGCAACCCCTCCACCAATTTGATCAGCTCTATCATTACGATATAGTTTGAACCCAGGTATCACAGTGTCCCACTGGTTGTCCTCCTTCCACCATGTCTCTGATATTCCAATCATATCTAACCTTTCATTTAGTGCTATATATTCTAATTCTTCCATCTTATTTTTTAGAGTTCTAGCATTTGCATACAAGCATTTTAGAGATTGTATTTTATTCATATTAATTTGGCTATTGTTAGACATGGGTAATTTGGGATCTTTAAGCTGTGTCTGCTCCATACTTGAGGGCATTTGGGCTACTTTACTCTTTTGTGGAACCTCTCTGCTTTTGGTAGTATCCTTCAAGGATACATTCTTCCGAACCATCCGCTCTTGGGCGACTGTCGGCTTTCCCCTAATATCTAGTTTAAAAGCTGCTCTATCTCCTTTTTAAAGGTTAATGCCAGCAGCCTGGTTCCATCCCGGTTAAGGTGAAGCCCATCCCTTCGGAAGAGCCCCTCCTTTCCCCAGAATGTTCCCCAGTTCCTAACAAATCCAAAACTCTCATCTCTGCACCATTGTCTCATCCACGCATTGAGACTCAGGAGCTCTGCCTGCCTTTTGGGTCCTGCGCATGGAACAGGAAGCATTTCGGAGAATGCAACCCTGGAAGTTCTGGATTTCAACTTCCTAACTAAAAGCCTAAATTTTGCCTCCAGAACCTCCCTATCACATTTTCCTATGTCACTGGTACCAACATGTACCAAGACAGCAGACTCCTCCCCAGCACTATCTAAGACCTTATCTAGGTGGCGCGTGAGGTCCGCTACCTTCACACCAGGCAGGCATGTTACCAGGCGATCCTCATGTCCACCAGCCACCCAGCTATCTACATGCCTAATGATCGAATCACCAACTATAACGGCTGTCCTAACCCTTCCCTCATGGGCACATGGCCCTGGAGAAACTTCCTTGGTGCAAGAGGGTTTTACATCACCTGGAGGACAGGTCCTAGTTACAGGATCACTTCCTGCCACACCAGGGTGATGCTCTCCTGTCACGTGACCTCTCTAGTCCATGGCAACAGGGATGCTGCCAGACTGGAGGTGGGACTGCAGGACTATATCCCTGTAGGTCTCGTCTATGTACCTCTCTGTCTGTCTTATGTTTTCCAAGTCTGCTACTCTAGCCTCTAGAGAACGGACTCGTTCCCTGAGAGCAAAGAGCTCCTTGCACCTAGTGCACACGTAAGACCTCTCACCAACTGGGTGAAAATCATACATGTGACACTCAATGCAAAAGACTGGAAAGCCCCCATCCCGCTGCTGGACTGCTGTCTGCATCTTAGTTTTAAGTTTGTGTTTAGATATAAGTTCTTTACTTACTAAGGGATGCTATGGATATATATACTAATAAAACTGTACCTAATACGTGTAATATACCTTGTTCACCTGAAGCTTAATTAATCTCAGGTCCTTAGTGTATGACTGATTTGGGTAATGAGCTTCACCTGAAAGCACCTCATGTCAACGTGCAATGAACACTTTTGAAGCCGCCTTTCTCTTGTGCGGGCCCCCAAACAGCACAAAGAGATGATCAGATTTCCTAAAAGGATCTGTTTGCTTCAACTGCTGATGAACAACCCTACGAACATCCAAGTGATACAACTGTTTCGCCATCGCACCCTGCTCAGAAGCCGAAAAGACTGGCATATACTGACTGGTTAACATGAAAGGGAGAAACCACCTTAGGCAAAAAAGATGGAACTGGACGAAAAAACACCTTTTCTTTGAAGATCAAAAGAAATGGTTCCCTAAAAGAAAGAGCTTGCAACTTTGATATCCTACACGCCGAACAGATCACCACTAGAAAGACCACTTCTAAAATAAGATCCTTAAGAGAAGCTCGACCAAGAGGCTCAAAGGGTTCCTTCGTAAGTGCCAATAAAACAAGATTCAAGTCCCACGAAAAAACAATTCAACTCAGTAGTGGACAAACATGCTTCACTCCCCTAAGAAAACGAACCACATCTGGATGTGAAGCTTGTGATAAGGAAGCTTATCATAGCTCAGGAAGGAGCTATAGAAAAGGTGAAGTGACTCTGAACAAGCAACCTGTCAGTTTTGGTAGAAATAAGAAAACAGAATTTTCCCATAAAAGACTACCAGTCCCAGAATGCACCAGGTTTCCAACAGCCATTAGAGGAGCTGAAGTGGGGAAACGTGTGTTCATTCAGGAGGGCTATGAGGTAATCCCTAAGCACTCCTCTCAAAGGGCAGGGCCTGATTCAGCACAGCTGCGCTGTGTTAGGGTGGAGCACTCATCTAAGCAGAATAAAGGTAGAGTTTATTCTACAGAGAATTATCCTCAGACTCCTCATCATCTTCATGATCAGCTTGGATATCCTCAGTTTCATCTGGAGGATCATCAGAAGCAGAAGCCAAACCAGACGGACAGAGAGGGCAAGAAACCCTTTGGAAGAAGGAAGAGAAAAGCCTTTGGGAGGTCTAGAGGAGTCTGGAGCAGTACGTATACTGGGAGGCATTCCAAGGGCCAGCATACACCATTGGACTGGGGAAAGCCAGAGGAATGGTGCTGCAGAGCTAGGAATCTCCAGACGGTACCTGTGAGGGAGACGGCTGCACGTGGAAGGGACCCTAAGACCCGTGCCAGAAGGTATGTGAAGAGAGATCCAGTGTCCAGGGATCTGGATTGGAAGGCTGGACATAAGAACTGGACTACATACTGGCCAGACTATATAGAGAGGAACTCTAACAGCAATGGAAGCTCAGGTATGAACATTGATCTATGCCCTAGCTATAACCTTGAAAGACAGCAGGGAAACAAGTATTCTCCTGAAAGTGCTCCATTGAGAAATTCATCTGTGCCAATCCATGATATTGAACCCATGATTGTTGAAGAAGGGGGGGAGTGCAGATGAAGGCTGTGTTTACATGGACTGCTCTCTGTCTAAACTCCTTTGGTGATTTTCTGTTATAAAATACAGCAACCATCACAAAGAAATACAAACTTGTTCTTTAATCTACTCAGAAAAGCTCCTGAGTAGGATTTTTAGCCACGCAGTAGACAGCAAGCCAGCTTCTAAGGGGTTTCAGCTGGGTAACTGCTAGCAATTGAGCCTTACCTAATTGCTTGTGAGCTCTGAGGGAATCACTTCTGAATCTATGTGGGAAGATATAAGAAGTTAACCTGAAAAGAACAGTTTTTCCCTTCTTTGTGGATTTTTGTTTGTTGTTTGATACACTGCTAAGAAAATATTAGCTAAAGCCTATAGAAAAGACCAGTTTGTTACCAACCAGGTCTTATTTCTTTTGCTTTGATTACCTGACAAGTTCAAATGTTGTTTTCCTGATTTTGTTTTTCCAAGTTTAACACTGAAAGCAAGTAACCTGATTTATGTGCTACCAAGCATATCTGTGTTGGGAGAAATAACCCCATAAATAAATATCTTATTGGCTTTACCATCAAGCACAACTAATTATTGTGAGCAGCTGTGTCTGGTGTGAATGAACTGCATTGCCCACAATCCCTTGCAAATCATATTGATATATGCACTTGCCAAGACTGTGAACATTCTCACCCAGGCAGCCGTCTGACAAGCTATAGAAGAACCCTGCAGCTGTCCTCTATAATAGGTCAAGGCTGCTACTTGCACCTTTAAAGAGTTCAGAGAGAGGCCCTAATCCAAACCATCCTGGAGAAAAGCAAGAATATTCAGCAACGAGGAAGAAAGAGCCCGCAGACCTCTGCTCTCACACCAGTCTTTGAAAACACACTACACAGAAAGAGAAAACATTATTCTTTGGGTGTTTTTCATAACAGCAGGAATGATTAGGCACAAAGGTGGGGTGACATTGCATGTTGCTGAGATAGAACAGGTCCCTGTAGTCTACAACAGGACACAATCCTCCCCTCTTCTTAGAAATCAGGAAATATTACATAGAAGACTTGATTTCCATCCTGAGGTGGAACCATCTCTATGGCATCTACTTGAAGAAGATGGGCATGGGTCTGAGGTGGTTGAGAGCAGGGTAGGGTTTTTTTTCTAGTAGAAGTGATAGGAACCAGAGATGATAGCCTGTTCTGACAATGTTGAGAACCCATCAATTGACTACGATTTTCTTCTATTCCAAGAAAAGAATTGTACTCGACTCCCTACAAGCACGGCAGGATATAGATTCTTAAAGGAAACTGGCTGTGATCTGAGTAACAAAAAAGGAGGTTGCTGTAGATATGTAGCTTACTTTTAGTGTGCTTTTTCTCATTGGCCAGGCTTAATCAAAAGACTTATTAGGCTTATTGTGGAAAAGGGAATAAAATGTCTTTTCGGATAGTAAAAACTTCTATATGGGAGATGCTTGTTCATCTAAAGAGGAGCAACTGCTGGAAGGTGCTATAGGGTAGAGCATTGATCTTTGATAATGTCTACAAACTCTTTAACCTTATCGTCATGAAGGGAATCAGTGTACAGTACACCTGTACATCTAGAATACATATCGTCATGCAAGCTTGAGGTATGCAGCCAAGCTGGTCATCTGGTGGTGATGGCAGAAGCTGAGATGCTAAAAGAATTATTGAATATGTCATATGCCAGCCCAATAAGATAAATTCTGCACTTATCTGCCTCCCTAAGTACTGCTGTCAATTCAGATTGTGACTGGGGAGATAAACTGGATTTAAAACCCTGGATCTGCTGGAAGACAGTGTGCATGTACTGAACCAGGTATAGTTAATGAACTGAAATACATGCATATACCACTTAAGGCCAGCCTCGGAGTTGGTTTAAGGTGATAGCGCCCTAGGCAAACCTTAAGTCTTCCACACCCCACTCTGTCAGAATCCATTGTTTAGCTGTGAATGCCCTGCTCGTTGCTGCCCCCCAGAAGCTACCATCCTAGGCAGCCACCTAGTTTGCCTAATGGTTGGGCCAGCCCTGATAACACTGCACCCTAAAATACAATTTTGTCTAAATAGTACTGGAACTTTTACTAGGAGGCATGTGGAGAAATTTTACATACCTACTAACTTCCTTTCCTTAAACCCTGATAGACCAGTCCAGACAAGTGGGTTATGTTCCCCAGTCAGCAGGTGGAGGCAGACTAGAAGAGTTTCAGTGATGACATCACTAATATATACTCTGGTACAGAAGAAAGACTAAAAAAACTAAATAACTCTCTACAAAACACTTTTTGTCTTTTACCATGCTTGACTTTGCACGGATACAGATAATGCAGTACTTGTAGAAAGAGTCTTCCCAAAGTGGGTTCTGGACTGGTCTAGCAGGTTTCAAGGAAAGGAAATTAAAAAGGTATGTAAAAACTCTCCTTCCTTATTCTGCTAGACCAGTCCAGATGTGTGGGACATACCCAAGCAATCAGAACCCAAGGTATGAGGAAAACGATGCTCAGGAGAGAACTGTTCTGCCAAACAAACCATTTGCACCAGCTCCCATATGCAATTTGTAGTGCTTTACAAAAGTACTCATGCATAACAGCTGCCTTACAGAGACGCCAAGGCAGACTCAGCTTCTGACAAGGCTTGTGATCTATGGAGTGAGTTCTGATTCCCTCCGGCACACACTTTTTACAGTGGGCAATCAAGGACTTGGCTGCCACCTGTCCCTTCTTCAAGCCATTAAAGAGGACAAAGAGATGGTCCAACTGTAAGGAATTAGTGGTCCCCAGATACTTCAACGCCCTCCTCATGTCTAACAGACACAACAAAGGTCCTCCTCTAAGAAGCAGGATCACAGGTTGATCAAGAAGAAAGGGAGATAGCATTTTGGGGAGAAAGGACAACAGTCCTCAGGAAGACAAATGCTGACGAGATGACCAGAAAGGGCTCCCTACAGGATAAGGCCTGTAGCTCCGACTGTTAGGTGGAAGGAATAGCTACCAGGAAAACCACCTTTGGGATCAAATCCTAGAGGGAGGCCTTCTGAAAGGGTTCAAAATGGGAAGCAGAGAATGGTTCCAGTGCAGAATTGCCAGTTACACAGGGGGATGAATCTGCTTCACCCCCTTGAGTAAGAGGAACACATCCAGATGCGCCGCCAAGGACACACCTTGAACTCACCCCCAGTAGCATGCAAGGTCTGAAGGTAAGAAATGCAATTACTCCTGTCCCATGGTCAGACCACAACTTAATCTCCTTCCAAATCCCTTACCAACAAAATCAAATTCCAACCAGCCAAACAAATACAGCCTCCGCAAGATCGACAATCCGCTTCAAATCCCTAGACAGGGATGAGTTCATCAATAGCGCTCTTCCAGCACTCTGTCAACCAGCTCAAAACCTCGACGATATGATCAACAAATGGAATACCACCCTGATTTCTTGTTCGCAGCTACCTTCCTCAAATAAATCACCAGCCTCCATCAAACCACCAAGAAACAAAAAACCTGCCCCTTGGTTCTCTGCTGAATTACGGGCATCTCTTCAGCTTCTAAGAATGCAAGAAAGAAAATGGCGTCAATCTCGTTCCACATCTGACCAAATGACTTATGAAAACACCCTAAAGCAACACCGTGAGAAAATATCTGAAAAAATGAGAGAACACCATACGGAGCTCCTCCTCCGCTCGTTAAATAAACCACGCGACCTCTTTAGCATTGCTAAATCCTTAACCAAGGCACCTTCCTCCAATCAGACGATATCAATTCAGCCTCAGCCCTATGCCGAGTACCTCCAATCTAAAATCATTAAAACAAATGCTGCACCAAATTCCACACCCAGCTACATTCCCCAGGTACAGCCACCGCTAACAAACTTCACCCCTCCATCAGAGAAATACATCGCTGACCTTATTGCTACTATTAACACCACTACAGCCCCAAATGATCCTTGTCCTGCTTACTGGATCAGAACGATGCGTGCAGAACTCAGCCCAACTCTAGCCTACATCATGAAGCTCTCCTTTGCAGCAGGATCATTCCCAGCAACTCTTAAACAAATGTCTATACGCCCTCTCCTGAAAAACAACAAACTTGACCCGACAAGGACAGACTCATATCACCCAATCTCGAGCATACCCCTTCTAGCCAAACTTATCGAGAAGGTGGTTCAAATGCAATAACAGCAACACATCGACATATCAGCCCCTCTTGATCCCTCCCAGCATGGGTTCAGAGAATCCCATGGTATAGAGACTCTACTCACCTTACTTATCAACACCTTATCCAGAGGTATCGACAAAATTGAAAATGGGTTCGTACTCATCTTCCTCGATATTGCTGCTGCATTTGATTCTATTAACCATGAGCAACTCCTCTATCGCCTTCAGGAAAAGGGGATTCAGGGCTTGGCCTGGGAATGGTGTAAATCCTATTTAGCTGACCGGTGGCAACAGGTACGGATAGGACCCTCAACATCTGATCCATTCCATCAACAACAGGGAGTACCCCAAGGATCCTCCCTATCTGTTTTACTTTTCAACATATATATGCAACCTATTTGTGATATCATCCGCTCCTTTAATATATCCCGTCTGATCTATGCAGACGATGTCTTGATATTCACCCCAATCAAAATCATGCACCCTGACCTCTCCCCGCTAATAGAGTGCTTCAGTGCAATCACTGATTGGCTCCTATCTCAGAATCTACGCATAAACTTTAAGAAAACCGAGGTCCTATTCATAACCAAGAACAAGAACTTCTCTCCCCCCCACTTCTTTGAAAGTACGAGATGCAGAGCTACCATGTAAATCTGTGATACGCTACCTGGGTGTCACGATAGACCAACAGCTCAACTTCAAAGAGCACATAAAGAATACTACCAAGTCCATCTACAATAAAATACGGACACTAAGACACCTAAGACCTCTACTAGCCCCAATCGACTTTAGAACAATATTCCAGACTCTTGTAACGCCTCATTTCGATTATGCCAACATCATCCTACACGGCCTCACTAAGAGCACCCTCAATCCACTGCAGATGACGATAAATGCAGCAGCCCGCATTCTCTGCGGCATATCCAGAAGAGATCACATCATGCCCATACTTATGGAACTACACTGGCTACCGTTACACTGCAGGATCACCTACAAGGCACTACTCCTATCGTTTAGAGCAATTAACCGGCTATCCCCTTCATCCCTCTCTGCACTCCTGACCATCACCCCCACAAATAGGCTAAGAAGGTCAGTAGCTGCCAATACGCTGACTATACCACTTGAGTCTACTAAATGTACTCAAACAACTATGAACAGAGCCTTTACATTCTATGCCCCTAGGTGCTGGAACAATCTCCCACCTCATATCCGATCAATCAGTGACCTCTCACAGTTCAGAAAAGCCCTTTTATTCTGCCTTCACTTCATCCACCCTAACCTAACACAATCACTTCCCACACCTCAGCTCACTCACACAGCCTCTGACATTCCAAGAACATAACTCCCACAATGTACAAAACAGACCCACCCTCAGGCACACTCACAACGATCATAGATTACAAGGTCTCTTGCATTATGATTACCAACTTGCAATATAACTGTAAATAGTTTTACAACAACCACTGTTGTTGATTTGTATATAGTTACCCTTGTTACAGTCCCAAGTTACTGATCCTGTTACAATGTAAGCAAAAGATCTTTGTTCTGCTGCAAATTTTTGTTATTTGTAAACCGCTCTGATACTAAAAAGCGCGGTATATAAGAATTGTAAATAAAGGTGCGGTATATAAAAACTTGCTAATTAAATTAAATTAAATTAAATTTAAATTAAATAAAAATAAATAAATCATGGTGGAACCTTGTATAAGGAGGATCAGCCACTAACGCTTGCAATTCACTGATGCGAAGTGCTGATGTGATTGCAATGAGGAAGATGACTTTCCAGGAAAGGAATTTCAAAGATGCAGTGGCTAATGGTTCAAAGGGCGGTTTCATGAGCTGCCCGAGCACCAGATTTAAGTCCCATGCCACTGGTGATGGCTTAAAGGGAGGCTTTGTTAAAAGAAGGCCTCTCACAAATCTCGCTATGAGAGGATGAGAGGAAATAGGGTGTCCACTTAGAGCTTGTAAGAAGCTGCAATAGCACTAAGATGGACTCTTACTGAATTTGTCTTGAGACCCACATTTGACAAATGAAGGAGATACTCCAGTACTGATTCCAGAGGTATCGCAAGAGGGTTAAGACCCTTCTGTGAGCACCATATGGTAATCCTTTTCCACTTAAAGGCATACGAGCGTCTTGTGGAGGGTTTCCTAGAAGCATGAAGGATATCTTTTACCTGTTGGGAAAGATTAAGATCCTGAAGTTCTAGGCTTTCAGCAACCAGGCCCTGAGATGCAGAGACTGGGGATTCGGATGCCAGAGCATCCCGTCCTCTTGGAAGAGAAGATCTGGAGCGGATCCCAATTCCAGAGGCAGAGCTTGAGAGAAATGTAGGAGCAGAGGGTACCACGTTTGCCGTGGCCAGCATGGAGCTATGAGGATCATATGACCTCTGTCTCTCTGAAGCTTGAATAGGGTTTTGGGGATGAGGGGAATGGATGAGAAGGCATATAGGAAGTCCTGACCGCAGTGGAGGAAGGCGTCCCTTGCCTGACAACATCGAGTTGAATTCTGGAACAAAACCAGGGAAGTTTGGCATTCAGCGGACTTGCAAAGAGGTCTATGTCTGGGGTTCCCCAAATCTGAAATATTTGGGCAACCTGGTCTGCATGGAGAGACCATTCATGTGGAAGCAGAACTCGACTGAGTTTGTCTGCCCAAGAGTTTTGATTGCCTGGAAGATACACCGCAAGGAGATGAATCTGATGCTCTCTGGCGAGGGCCCATAGTTGCAAAGCTTCATTGCATAGCGACAGAGAGCCTGTTCCGCTCTGCTTGTTCACATAGAACATGGTTACCTGATTGTCCGATTGAACTAGGACTGTCTTGTAGCTGAGCTGGATGTGAAATACTCGAAGAGCAAAGAAGATTGCTCTGAGCTCCAGGAGGTTGATGTGAAGACAGGCTTCCTGTGGAGTCCAGGTACCCTGGGTAGAGAGATCGTGCAGGTGGGCTCCCCATCCCACCTGTGATGCATCTGTTGTTAAGGTGGCATGGGATAGGGGTTGCTGGAAAGGAGACCCCACCAGAAGGTTTCTGGGTGATTGCCACCATTAGAAGGACGAAATAAGACAGTTTGAGTTTGTTATTTTGTCCGACAGGCAGCCTGAGGCCTGTGTCCACTGAGTGGATAAAGTCCGCTGGGCTGCTCGCATATGGACTCCGACTGGATTAAATAACCAAATAGAATGGGGGGCGTGTCTGGGTTACTAGAGGAGGAACCCTGGTAAAATGATACGTCATTGAAGGAGGAGGAGTTAAATAACTTAAGAGTGGGGGGTAGGGGGGAAAGATCTGTGCTGCTTGAGAGCTGCCGCGGGTGTTCGGTCCGCGGAACAGTGTAGCAGGTGAGAGCCGGGTCCCTGCTGGGTCAGCTGCAAGCGTTGGATGGTCGCCCTTGGTGCTAAGGACCCCCCCGAGCCCTACAAAGTCCAGCGGGAGCTGCAATTTGCTGGGAAAGATCTTTGCTGCTTGAGAGCTGCCGCGGGTGTTCGGTCCGCGGAACAGTGTAGCAGGTGAGAGCCGGGTCCCTGCTGGGTCAGCTGCAGGCGTTGGATGGTCGCCCTTGGTGCTGAGGACCCCCCCGAGCCCTACAAAGTCCAACGGGAACCACACGCGGCTGCGTGTACGCGGCCTGCGGGGGCGTGTCCTAAGGGGCGCGTCACAAGGGGCTTGACGCGCTCCTTATGTGCTCCTTCGGTCCTACTGAGGTTCTCTGAGCACCGGTGGTGGAAGTTTGTTTATCGATGGGGAAGCGTAAGGCAAAAGCGGTGGCTAAGGCTGCCACTAGTGAGGCTCAACGAGGTAAGCTGAGTGGCCCCATGGACAGACATCTTCTTCCTCTGCTACCTGTCAATCAGTCTTCAGAAGGGGCTTCTCTTAGCCCTGAGCTCCGGACGCCTCCTCCCTTCCCCCATCTTCCACAATCCTCTACTTTCTTGGACTCGCCCCCTCTTGTTGTTGCTCCGACTCTTCTCCCTGTTGACCCAGCTGCATCAGAAGAAGTCTTGGCTCCCTTATCTCGGGAGGTGACTCTTTCTGACATTTGGTTAGCGCTGCAACAGATTGATACCCGTTTATCGACAACAGTTTCTTCTTTGTGCAAATTTACCTACTCTGTAGTAGATAAAGTTCAAGTTATCGATTCACAGCTAGTGTCTGTGTCTAAGTCTCTTGCCCAGGTTGATACAATGCTCCAGTCGGGTAGAGACACTAATGTCTCTCTTATCAAGGATTTTTCTTCATTATCGTGTCGTCTGGAAGCACTTGAAAATCAGCAGAGGGCAAGAAACTTACGTTTCTTAAATTTTCCTCACACACACTTGCTCTCTTTTGAAATTTTGTTAAAGAAATATTTTTCTGAAATTTTGCAACTGAAGGAGTCAGTGGATGTGGTCCAAATGTATTGTATTCCTGTGTCGGTTCCTGCCCTGCCGACGGAGGAAGGGGTTCCCCCCCCTACCGATGTGTCGGTAGCGCAGGATCTTACTGCATTTTTGGAAGATTCACTCGATCTCATTACCAAGAGGTGTACCTTGGTGGTGACCTTCAGTACTGAATCTCTCAAATTGCGTGTTCTCCGTGCGTATTTTAAGTACAAGAATGCTTTATTTTGTGGTTTCAAGCTGCAAGTGTTTCCAGATGTTAGTCGTACCACTCAGGTACGACGTAGGCAGTTTTTGGAGTTAAAAGCACGGGTTGTAGCGATAGGAGCTTCTTTTTTCCTTAAATTTCCCTGTCATTGTTTAGTTATACTAGAGGGACAGAGTTATGTCTACACTGACGTGGCTCAGCTGCGCCAGTTATGGTTTTAATTGAGAAGGAAGTTAGGGAGAAGGAATAGGAGGATTGTATTTTTCACAGCTCTCTTATGTGGAGTGACCAGTGTCACTCCTTTTTGCCTTCTTTTATATTTTTTTTTTGGATTAACGAAGTTTCTTTCCTCTTGATGTGTTTCTTTATGATGAGTGATAATTTGTTTTCTTGAATAGTGCACTGCTTAATATGTATTTTCTTTATTTTTTGTATACTCAAGAAAAGCTTAAATAAAAGATTTAAAAAAAAAAAAGAGTGGGGGGTGGGAACTGATCCGCATGCGCGGCGCTGTTTCAACTTGGATAGCAGTTAGTTGATTAGGAGTAAGACGTGTGCAGCATCAAAGTATGGAAAATTTATTTATTTTTTGCTTCCTTGTTGGAACATAAGAGCACGCAGCATTCACATCTATGTAAGATCGGTTCTTGTGGATTGTCTCTACATATCAGAGAGGATAACAGATTTGTGTGATTTAGTGTTGATAAATTGTTAGGAAATTATTTGATACACTACTTCACTTTTTTAGAATGTTTCTTCTAGAACACTTTGGTGGAATGATCCCCTGAAGAAACTCAAGTGAGTGAAATGCGATGAGGCGCCGGTAGAAGGCGTTGGAAAGAAGAAGTGGGAAGAGGATACATATAATATTAAGATAAGCATTTTCTCACATAAGAATATACTAGATCAGAAGAAGAACTGCATTGGGAAGAAGAAGAAGTGGGAAGAGGACACATAAAATATTAAGATAAGCATTTTCTCACATAAGAATAAACTAGATCAGAAGAAGAATTGCATTTGATTGGTCATTGATGCAAACAGGCACTGATAGTTCTGACAAATTGAAAGTCAGTAAAAACAGTGCAGAGGAGTCTGAGACCATTCTGCAATATTATTTAAGTGATTTCTTCATAATTATTGAAAGTGAAGTTCGTTTATTATTTTTCTTTTTTTTTAAATTCTTTATTTTCGTTTTATAACAACAAAGGAAAAGGAAGACATACAGCTAAAAGACAGATACATAACGTGTAATACATACACCAAAGTAAACCCCTACCACCCCCCTCCCCCCTGCTTCTTCTCTAGAAAACTAAGCATTCCCGAAGCGGGCGTGTACTTACATTATTGTGTTACAAAACCTAACGGTGATCTAAAACATGATGAGTGCACATTATACAGGCATGTTGGAGCAATGAGCAGATTGTACATAATCATTAAGCATCTGCCATTTAGACAAGCGAGAGTGAGTTTGGACATGGGGAATAGCTCTCCGAGGTATCTGCTCATATTTACTATATAAGCAGACGAGGTTCCACCATTCATTGACAGTAAGTCGAGAGCTATCCTTCCAATTCCTCGTGATTAAGCATATGGCTATACCCAGCATGAAATCAAGGAGAAAGCGACCCTTCTTAGGAAGAGAGGGGACCTCCGCCACAGAGCGGAGTCCCACGACCTTCCAAGAGAGAGGTTCGTGAAAGTGTAAGATAAATTGAATACGACCCCAGACCCGCCCACAATAGACCTGTAGTTGAGGACATTCATAAATAACATGAGCGAAGGTTCCCACAGCAGTATGGCAAGACCAACACAGGTCCCTAGCATTTGGGTTCCATTTGGCTATTTTTTCTGGGGTATAAAAGCATCTGTGTGCAAAAAAGAAGAGAGTTTGGGTAACAGAGGCAGACCGGGAAACCCGCACTACTTTGCTCCAGAAAACGCTCCATTGCACAGGGGTTAAAATGGTTTGCAGTTCGCGCTCCCAGGCTTGTTGGGCTCTAAATGTGGCCGTGTCTGTACCCTGATATATTATTTTATAAAAGTTAGAGGCTACCCCATGTGTACTACTAATAGAGTGAACTATCTCTAATAGCCCATCCTCAGTAGGGGCAGAGGGCGGCATGATTCGAGCACTTTTGAGGCAGTGTTGAAGCTGCATCAATTGAAAGTAGTGTTTCGCTGGTAACGCAAATTCCTTTTGTAAATCAGAAAAGGTTTTCCAACGAGCTGCAGAGAAAAGCTGTTGGGGTGTCCAGATCCCCCTGGAGTACCAGGGTTTCCAGGCTATTGTTCTATTTAGGACTGTAAGTCTGGGGTTATTCCATAGCGGGAGTCCGTCCTGAGGACATACATTCGGGCCCAGTGATAGAATGAGAGTGTTAAAGGCCGCAAGAGTATCGACAATCATTGGTGGATGGCGGGTGTCTACTTGATAGGACATACCGGGGAGATGGGTCAACGGAATTGGGCTACTAAGCTCCTCTTCTATGTCAAGCCAAACTGGTCTGCTGTCTGTTGAGGCATCTAGCCATCGGGCACCTTGCTTAAGTAGGAAGGCTTGATGATATCTAAGAAAATCAGGAAATCTGGTACCCCCCTCGTTCATTTGCAGACTGCAGTTTATGTTTAGCTATCCTTGGTGGCTTGCCCTGCCAGAGATAACGGACGAGAAGGCCCTCAATATCTTTATAAGTATGTAACGGAAGTAAGCATGGCAGCATTTCTAAAATGTAGTTCACTTTGGGGACTATCATCATTTTCACAGTTTCTAAGCGGCCCCACCATGTGAGAGATAAGGGAGACCAACGATTTGTGAGTTCACGGACTTTGGAGACTACCTCTTTGGCATTAAAACTGATAGTGTCTTCTAAAGGAGAACAGTAATGGACCCCGAGATACTTCACCATGCGGGATTGCCAAAGGAAGGGAAAGGCCTGCATGTCAGCCTCATGTACCCAGCGGTTCAGTGGGAATGCTACAGATTTGGTCCAGTTAATTTTATAGCCCGATAATTGTGAGTATCCGTCAATCAGATCCAAGACAGCTGGAACCGAATCGAGGGATACGAAGAGCATAAGGTCATCTGCATATGCAGAGAGTTTAATCTCCCTATGACTAAAGGGGACACCTCGAATACGTGCAGACTGTCTAATAAGGAGGGCTAGGGGTTCAAGAGCGAGATCAAAGAGCATTTGTGATAGGGGGCAACCTTGACGCGTGCCTCTTTGGAGGTTAAATGGCTGAGATTTGATGGCGTTTACACAAATACTGGCGACGGGTTGAGTATACATGACTTGGAGATATCGGAGGAAGCCCTCTCCAAAGCCATACCATCGGAGAACTGCAAATAAGAAGGGCCATTCTAGACGATCAAAGGCTTTTTCGGCATCCAGGGAAAGACCCACCCATGGATGGTCGAGATTGGCAGCACTGGATAGCACATGGCACAAGGTCCGAGCATTGTCAGCAGTTGATCTGCCGGGTATAAAACCGCATTGGTCGGGGTGAATTAGAGTAGCCATCATGTCAGATAGCCGGGTGGCCAAGATCGTTGCGAAGATCTTATAATCGGCATTAAGTAGGGAGATTGGACGGTAGTTGGCGGTCAGTAGCGGGTCTCTGCCTTCTTTCTCAAATACTACCACATTAGCTGCAGAAAAGGATCCCAAAGAGGATGTATCTACCGCAAGGGCAGTAAAATAGAGTTTTAAATAGGGAACTAAATCTGCACTGAACGTTCTGTAGAATTCGGTCGGGAGACCATCGGGCCCTGCGGCACGGCCCGAGGCTGTTTGTTTTAGGGCAGATTGGATCTCTGAAGTAGAGAAGGGTTCATCCATCGCATCCCTAACATCTTCAGAGAGGGTCGGCCGCTGAATGCCAGAAAGCAATCGCTCGAATGTCTCTGACGAGAACTCACATTCAGATTGATATAGGCGGGTATAGAAATCCCGAAAGAGCTCTACAATGTCGGAGTCTGTGGTCACTATGCCCCCTCCCTGTGGAGCTCGAAGGGCCGCTACGCGTTTGGCTTCTTTTTGACCTTTCAAGGCGTTGGCTAAGAGTCGACCGGCTCGGTTATTTTCACGATAATATGTCCCTCGCTGAAGCTCAATACTCTTAGAAGCTGCAGTTGAGAGGATTGAATTATATTGAAAACGGAGACGCTGTAATCGAATTAATACACATGGGTCAGTACGTGAAGTTAGAACTCGTTCGCCTGCTTTTATTTGTTGGTCTAGTATGAGCAGCTGCTGTTTGCGTTGTTTCCGCAGGCGGATTTGATAGCTAGTGATCGTTGCCCGAATGGCCGCTTTAAAGCCCTCCCACCAAGCCCAATTCGCAGTATCTTGGGGTAGATTAAAATGGAAATAATCCTGTATGGCTGCTCGAATTTCTGACTGGAACTCTGGCTGAGTTAACAGGGCTCTATCAAAGAACCAGGCTCCCGAGTTCCCCTGGAGTGCAGTAGTGTGTAATTGAAAGGAAATGGCAGCATGATCTGAAATATGTTGGGAGTGAATCTTTGCAGTGTCCACCTGAGGAACTAACAGTTTTGAGATTAGAAAGAAGTCTATGCGAGACTGAGATTTATGAGGGGAGGAGAAGAAGGTGAAGTCAAGCTCATTGGGGTGTAGTAACCTCCATAGATCAACTAAAGCAAGATCCTTGATCAGGGAGGTAAGCGTGGCGTGACTCTTGGGGGGACCACTCGTCCTAGGCGGCTGTTTGTCAATCAGGGGATCAAGGACTAGATTGAAATCCCCCCCAATGATCAATGAAGTATTAGCAGAAGCCTGCGCAACCTGAGCAATGGTAGCAAAAAAGGCAGGGTCATCAACATTAGGAGCGTAAAGGCATATACATGTAACTTCAAGGCTACCTATCTTGAGGTGAACTCTAGACCATCTACCTTCTGTATCTGAGCTAGTCGCAATAATAGTAGCATGCAAAGATTTCCTAACCAGTATGGCAACCCCACATTTCTTAGAAACGGCTGGGGAATAGGCGGCCACCATGTAAGGTTTAATATTGAGTTTAAGAGTTTCCTTCGAATTTAAATGCGTTTCTTGGAGAAAAATCAGATCCGCTGCTTCCTGACTGAGGTAGCTTAGGATTTTCTTCCGTTTTATCGGATTATTGATTCCTTTTACGTTCAATGAGAAAATCTTACATGGTGCCATCAGTCGGTAATAGACATTTTAGGTAAGGGCGCCTGATAACATATAACATAAGCAGAATCTGTACAACAATGTCATAATCACCGAGTATTCTGGCTAATACACCCCATATTGAAAAGTATGTACCAACGTATCTTAGAGAAGAAGCAAAACCCCCAAAGAATATGGCGACCATATGTCTGCGGGAGGAGGCCCTAGAGAGGAAATAGAAAGACATCTAAAAAAAAGAAAAGAAACACCAGAGTCCATAATTAACACTGTCTCTGATACTCATCGAGGCTACTGTGGGTAGATGGAGTCGGGTCACAGATACCATCAAGAGTAAGGCAACAGACTGCCCACGCCAGACTCTTTGCTAGGCTGCGGCAGATCCAATATGGCAGGTACAGCGGATATAAGGAGACTTGCAGGAATATTCTGGAAGTCAGCGCATCAAGTCGGCTTCTTTGGAATCCAAAAACTCCGCTAGTAGATCAGGGTCCTCAAATGTTCTTGTCTGATTGTGAAGCGTGACTCGGAGCTTGGCCGGGTACATCAGGCCATAGCGTGCTTGTAGTTGTTGAAGCCTCGGCCGGAATTCCAGAAAGCGCTTTCGGCGGTCGACCGTGGGTTTAGCCAAGTCGGGATAGAAGGAGATCTTGTGGCTCTCAAACTCCATATGGCCCTTTGCCCGAGAGGCACTTAGAATTTGCTCCACGTGTTGATATCTCAAAAGTCGAAAAATGATAGGCCGCGGGGTCTTCCTGTTGAGCGTTATGCTTGTGGGTACACGATGAGCGCGATCAATCTCCAAATCTTTGGTAAAGGTGATTTGGAGCAGGGAAGGGAGGATTTTGCATAAAAACTCTTTCATGTCTCCCGATTCCGCTCCCTCCGGTATGCCCACGAGTCGTATGTTGTTGCGGCGCGCTCTATTATTGCCATCTTCCACCTCTTTCTGCAAGGCCCGCACCTGGCGTTCAACTTTGTCGAGTTTGGACAACCGGGCCGCATGGGAGTCCAATATGCTCTCCATTTTGTCCTGACGCGAAGAAAGCCCTTCTAGCTTGCTTTGCAGCACACCAAAATCTTCCCGCAGCGCTCGGAGTGCTTCACCGTTTGCCTGCACGAGGTTTTTGACCCCTCTAATCTCTACGAGGATTTCCTGCTGCATTTCGGGGCCCTCGCACAAGGCCGGCCCCTTCTGCGGGGACGGAGGTTCAGTTTTGGAACGTTTGCCGTGAGAAGCCGCTGGAGATCCAAATTCCAGGCGCGTTGGTTTGGTCCCCGCCATCTCACCAATGTGCCCCGGCAAGATCAGAGTAGAAGTTCCAAGTATGTGAGGTGTTAATTCAGGATTCTGAGTAGGCCTCTCGGGAGCCTCAGCGTTATGCGACCATCCCGCTGGACATCAGGCTCCGCCCCCCTCGTTTATTATTTTTCAACGTTACCCATCATGATAGATAGGGGTTTGATACTTATAGAGTGAATTGGATATTTAGCTGAGACAGTATACCTCACTCTGCAAAAAACACCCATTTGGACTGCGCATAAGGAACCACATGCACAGTGGATGCCATGTGGTCTAGCAATTGTAGCATTTCCCGAGCATTGAGACATGGTTTGAGCACTGCTTGGGAAGCTAGTTGTACTATGCGAAGACAGCGGGGCTGCGGAAGGAAAGCCCTTGCCTGTCTGGTATACAGGTGAGCTCCTATGAACTCTAGGGACTGAGTGGGAGCATGATTGGATTTTGGGAGGTTTATGACCAGTTCCAAATACTGAAGGATTCGCATTGTGCGAAACAGAGCAGAGCTGGCTTCTAGCACTGTAGGGGCTCAAATGAGCCAATCGTCTAAGTAAGGGAAGACGAATATTCCCAGAGTGCAGAGAAATGCTGCTACCACAGCCATGCATTTTGTGAACACTCTTGGTGCAGAAGCCAGGCCAAAGGGAAGAACCTTGTATTGGTAGTGCTTTCCTTGAAACAGGAATTGGAGGAATCTCCTGTGATTTGGATGGATGAGAACATGAGAATACGCATCCTTGAGATCTAGAGAACAAAGCCAATCCTGACTTTGAAGGTATGGCAGCAGAGTTCCTAGAGAAACCATTTTGAATATCTCTTGGAATAAATATTTGTTCGATTCTCTGAGGTCTAAAATGTGTCTTTGTCCTCCTGTTTTCTTTGGAATCTGGAAATAGGGGGAGTAGAACCCTGTATCCTGATGGGGAATGGGTACTTCCTCTATTGTTCCTTGAGCAAGGAGCATTGTGACTTCTTGACCTAAGAGACTGTCGAGAGAGGTCTGAGAATTGAACTGTTTTAGAATTGTAGGAGGGGGCATGCTGTGAAAATGAAGCTTGTACCCCTCTCATACGATGGACAGAGTCCAATTTTCTGCTGTTATTTGGTACCATCTGTGGGCAAAATAACATAACCTGCCTGGGATGGTTGAGGGTTCAGGAAGGCAAAGTTCTCTAGGAAGGAGTCAAAACCCCTGAGGAGGCTGAGCCTGTTGAGCTGACTGAGGTTTTGCAGCTTTTGGCTTCTTTTGTTGTCTAGGTTGTTGCTGTTGTCCCCTTTGGGCAGTCTGACTTGGACAGTGTCCCTGTTGGGTATATGAAGGATAAAACTTCTTTTTCTTATTGAAAAATGGTTTCTTAGAGGATTTTTTCCTTGCAGGATCGGCTGTAGATTTGGACAATCTATCCAGTGTGATATTGTCAGCATCTATCTCATTAGCCTTCTCCTGCCAATTCTTGACAAAGAGATTTTCTCCTGTGCAAGGAATGTTTCCTAATTTATCCTGTACCCAAATTTCCAAGTCAGATGCCTGAAGCCAGGCAATCCGACGTGCACCAATGGCAATAGCAGAGGTTCTGCTTATGCACTCAAAACAATCAAAGGCTACACGATTTACAAACTTGGAAACATCCTGAGCATGTTTAACTAGAGTAAGATAGTCTTGCCTTTTGTCATCAGGAAGGAGGGGGGCTCAAAAGCTCCAAGTCTCCTGTGACCTCTTTAAGGAACATTCCCATATACAAGATATAGGAATTGATCCTAGCTGAGAGCATGGAAGCTTGGAAGCATCGACGCCCAAAGGCATCGAGAGTCCTACATTCACGAACTGGAGAATTGGATGCATGTCTCTTTGCACTTTTCATCCTTCTCATGGCTGATTCCACCACCAATGAATGGTGTGGTAATTGAGTTTTTTGAAAGCCAGGACAAGGTGGAACTCGATACATGGTATCGAGTCTTCGAGAATGAGGAGATATGGTTAAAGGTGTTTCCTACATCCTTAGCATAAGATCATGTAAGATCTCATGAATAGGCAGAGTAGCTGCCTCTTTGGGAGCCTTAGGGTATTGGAGAGTTTCCAACTCCTTTGCCCTAGGCTCTTTTTCAGGAGCTACTGTGATGGAAAGGCCTTGGGCAACATCAGGGATAAAGTCCTGAAAGCACAGTTACTTACCTGTAACAGGTGATCTCTGGGAACAGCAGGAATTAGTCCTCACATATGGGTACGTCGGTACCGACGGAGCCCGTGCGGGAAAGCTCCCCAGCTTCTTAGAATAGAAGCTTTTGGGACCTCCCACTGCACATGCGCACTGCCTTCCCGCCTTCCTGAACAGCTCTCCTCAGTTTCGAGTTTATAGCTGAGTCAACAGAGAGAGGACAGGAAGATAGATAGATAAAAGATACAACTCCTAGGGGAGGTGGGTGGGTTGTGAGGACTAATTCCTGCTGTTCCCAGAGATCACCTGTTACAGGTAAGTAACTGTGCTATCTCCAGGAACAAGCAGGAATAAGTCCTCACATATGGGGACTCCCTAGCTTAGATGCATGGGATCCCCTGTAAAGGTTCGCCATCTTCGTATGGATCTCAGGCATCCATTCTGGGAAGGTGGGCAGGAGTTGTTTAGGAATGGAACAGGTGCTTGAGGACAGCCTGGCCAAACAAGGCATCCCGGCGGGAGTCCTTGTCCAAACAGTAATGGGCTGTGAAGGTATGAACCGAGGCCCAGGTAGCGGCTCGACAGATCTGATCTATGGAAACAGAGTGCAGATGAGCCATAGAAGTTGCCATGGCCCTCACATTGTGAGCAGTGACATGGCCTTCCAGAGAAATGTTTTTGCTCTGGTAAGCAAAAGAAATACACTGAGCAATCCAATTGGAAAGTGTACGCTTGGAGACTGGAAGTCCCAAATGGGAAGGATCAAAGGCCACAAAAAGTTGAGAAGACTTTCGATGTGGCTGAGTCCTATTAAGGTAAAAAGCGAGAGCTCTTTTACAATCCAGAGTATGAAGGTTCCTCTCTGCATTGGATGCATGAGGAGCTGGAAAAAAGACAGGTAGATATACCTCTTGATTAAGATGAAAAGGCGAGACCACTTTAGGCATAAAGTGGGGATTCGTCCTAAGGACCACCTTATCATGATGAAATCTTGTGTAAGGTGGATTAGCCACTAAAGCCTGCAGCTCACTGATGCGGCGAGCCGAAGTGACTGCAATGAGGAAGATGACCTTCCAGGAAAGAAATTTCAAGGAGGTGGAAAACATTGGCTCAAAAGGTGGCTTCATAAGTTGACCGAGCACTAGATTCAAATCCCATGCGACCGGGGTGGTCTGATGGGAGGTTTAGTGAGAGTCAGGCCTCTCATGAATCTTGCAACAAGAGGATGAGAGGAGATAGGTTGTCCATTTATATGTTTCAAGGATGCTGCAATAGCACTTAAATGGACTCTTACCGAATTCGTCTTGAGGCCTGCATTGGATAGATGCAGGAGATAATCAAGAAGAGAATTCAAAGGAAGTGCCAGAGGGTCAAGACCCTGCTGAGCACACCAAATGGAAAAACGTTTCCATTTGAAAGCATAGGAACGCCTGGTAGAGGGTTTCCTAGAGGCAGAAAGGATATCTTTCACTGGTTGGGAAAGATGAAAGTCTTGAAGGCTTAAGCCTTCAGTAACCAAGCACTGAGGTGAAGGGATTTGGGGTTTGGGTGCCACAAAGTCCCTTCCTCCTGAGACAGGAGGTCTGGCGCAGCTCCCAGATCCAAGTAGGATCCCTGGGAGAGCTGTAGAAGTAGAGGGAACCACACTTGGCGTGGCCAGCGTGGAGCTATGAGGATCATAGTTCCATGATCCCTCTGGAGTTTGAACAGAGTCTTGGGAATCAAAGGAATGGGTGGAAAGGCATATAGGAATGCCTGATTCCAATTCAGGAGAAAGGCGTCCGTAGCCTGAGCTCCCTGACACGGAGTTCTGGAACAGAACCGGGGAAGTTTGGCATTCCACGGACTTGCAAAGAGGTCTATGTCCGGGGTCCCCCATTCCTGAAAGATTCGGTTTATTTGGTCCAAATGTAGGGACCATTCGTGTGGCAGCAGAACTCGACTGAGCCTGTCTGCCCGAGAGTTTTGAACTCCTGGGAGATACACTGCTAGCAGGTGAATCTGATGCTCTCTGGCGAAGGCCCATAGTCTTAGAGCTTCGTTGCAAAGCGACAGAGAGCCCGTCCCTCCTTGTTTGTTTATGTAAAACATGGCCACCTGATTGTCCGTCTGAACTAGGACAGTGAGGTTGGCTAGGAGGGAGTGGAAGACCTTGAGGGCAAGGTAAATTGCTCGCAGTTCCAGAAGATTGATATGAAGGGTGGTCTCCTGTAGAGACCAAGTGCCCTGAGTGGAGAGAGTTTGCAGATGGGCTCCCCACCCTGTTTGGGAGGCATCTGTTGTGAGGGTTGCTTGGGGTAGCAATGGTTGAAATGGAGCCCCCAACAACAGATTCTTGGTGGAAGTCCACCAGTGGAGGGACCAAAACAGACGATCGGAGGTTTGTATTTGGTCTGAGAGCGCTCCTGACGCCTGAGTCCACTGAGTGGCCAGGGTCCATTGAGCTGCTCTCATATGAAGACGAGCATAGGGCACCACATGCACTGTGGAGGCCATATGACCCAGTAGGCGTAGCATTTCCCTGGCTGTCAAGTGAGTGCTGGACTGAGCTTGGGAGGCCAAACTCAGGAGGCGCTGGCCTCGAACATGTGGAAGGTAGGCCCTTGCAGTGATGGTGTCCAACTGGGCCCCTATGAATTCTAGAGATTGAGTAGGGATGAGTTGGGACTTGGGAAGGTTTACTACCAGTCCCAGATACTGCAAAAGGCTCCTTGTGTGGTCCAGGGAAATCTGGGCCTGTGACTGAGTTGGAGCTCGGATGAGCCAGTCGTCCAGATATGGGAAGACAAAGATTCCCATGCCTCTTAGAAATGCGGCTACGACTGCCATGCATTTTGTGAATACTCTTGGAGCAGAGGCTAGACCGAAGGGGAGTACTCTGTATTGGAAATGTTTTCCCTGAAACAGAAAGCGAAGATACTTTCTGTGGGATGGATGGATGAGTATATGTGTATACGCATCCTGTAGGTCTAGAGAACAAAGCCAGTCCTGACCCTGGAGGTAAGGAAGGAGAATGCCGAGAGACAGCATTTTGAATTTCTCCTTGAAGAGAAATTTGTTCAATTCTCTCAGATCTAGGATTGGTCTGAATCCCCCTGTCTTCTTTGGAATGAGAAAATAAGGGGAGTAGAAACCGGACCCTTGTTGAGGAAGAGGAACCTCTTCTATGGCCCCTTGGGCAAGAAGAGAGGAAACCTCTTGACCCAACAGGGTTAGGAGAGATGGGGGAGAATTGAATGGTCTCACCATATGATGGGGAGGAAGGCTGGAGAAATGAAGTTTGTAACCCTCTCGAATGATAGAGAGGGTCCATTGTTCTGTTGTGATTTGTTCCCATCTGGGAGCAAAGTGAACCAACCTTCCGGGTATGGTGAGAGGTTCTGGTTGTGTTAGAACCAGAAGTGGCAAGTTCCCTAGGAGCAAGTCAAAACCCCTGAGGGGTTGGAGCCTGCTGAGCTACAGTAGCTGCTGCAGGCTTAGCTCGTGCTTGTTTGGATTGCTGACGCTTAGCAGTATAGCGAGGTTGAGAAGACTGCTGGCCAGTATTTGAAGCAACTCTGGCCTTCTTATAGTAAGGCCTTTTAAAAGACTTTTTCTTAGTAGGAATTGAAGTGGACTTTGAAAGTCTTTCCAAGGTGGCATTTTCAGCATCCATCTGGGTGGCTTTGATTTGCCACTCTTCCCCAAATAAGTTCTCACCTGTACAGGGCAGATTCCGTAAGCCATCTAGAACCCAAGGTTCCAGATCAGAGGCCTGGAGCCAAGCAAGACGTCGGGCTGCAATAGCAATGCCCGAAGCCCTACTGGCTCCCTCAAAGGAACCATATGCTGCCCTATTAGAGAACTTAGAAACCTCTAAGAGTTGTTTCACTAGGGAAAGGAATCCCTGCTTTTTATCCTCAGGGATAAAGGGGGCAAAATGCCGCACCTTTTTGGCAAGTTCCTCCAGGAACATGCCCATATAGAGACTGTAGGAATTAATCCTGGCTATAAGCATACTAGCCTGGAAAATTTTCCTACCAAAAGAGTCCAAAGTCTTACATTCCCGTCCTGGAGGGGTGGAAGAGTGCCTTTTGGTACTCCTAATCTTCTTCATTGCAGACTTCACCACAATAGAGTGGTGGGGCAATTGAGTCTTTTGGAAACCAGGAGAAGGAGGGACCCTATACATGGTGTCCAACCTACGGGAATAAGGAGACAAAGTCAAAGGATTTTCCCAGAAATCCATCAGTTGTTCTTGAAGGATTTCATGGATAGGCAGGGTAACTGCCTCCTTAGGGGCCTTTGAGTATCCCAAAATATCCAGTTTTTTGGATCTGGGTTCCTTTTCAGAGGATGTGGTAATAGAAAGGGCTGTAGCCATATCTAAAACAAAGTCCTGGAAGGACAAATCCTCTGGAGGGGACATTCTCCTTTTAGGAGAAGAGGGCTCCTCAGGTAAGTTGAGTGAAAACTCAGCAGAATCATCAGAGGAGTGAAAATCCTCAGAGGAATCGGTGCTTTCCTCTAACGCACGATACGCGTACCGATCGGTATCGATATCGGGCGTATCGGGTATGGAACCGGTATGGAGCGAAAGCCCATACGGTACCGACTTGCGTTTAGAGGTGGACGGCCTCGATACCGGCATGGCGGACGATACCGGTATCGGGCCCGGAACCGCTGAAAGCGGAACCGATGGCGTTGCAGCTTTAATGAAAGCCATGACGGCCTGCTGCATGGACTGTACAGTATCGCCCATGGACGCCATAGCTGCCTGGATGTCGGTACCGGAGTGACCCGGTACCCCAGAGCAGGCTAACAGGTGATCTGTCGAGGCCGTAGCATCGATATCAACCTGAGACCCCTGAATTGGCGTTTTTGGAAGTTGGACTTCCCGCCGGGGTTGTTTGGCTGGGGCAGGGTCCTCAAGTTCTAAGCTAAGAGCCTCTCGATGCTTTGAAGGAGATTTGCTCTTTGAGGACTTGCCCACAGAAGGTTTGGTTACCTGAGATCCATCCGGAGAAGAAGACCTGGATGACTGTGATGCTGTATTCTCTGAAGCAAACAGCACATGGAATTTGTTGGCCCGGTTCTGCAGCCCACGTTTAGACATGTGGGAGCAAGATGGGCAGTCCGGTATGGAATGGTCAGGCCCCAAACATTTCAGACACCATTCATGGGTGTCTGTGACTGAAATAACAGCATTACATTTGGTACACTTCTTAAATCCAGGGGCTGGCTTCTCCATGAGGAGAAATTGAGTAGGCCGAGAGGCCTCTCTGAAGTGACCAAAAAGCTAAAAAATAAGAAAAAAGAATTATAATTTTTTAAAGAAAGAAAGAAAAGACCGGCGATACCGGTATCGGTATGGGGAAGGCAGGTACGCGGTCTAAAGAAACAAATAAAATAACAATTTCTTCAGCGGTGACAGGAACACGACCTGCTGGCTCCGCGGAAAAAGAGAAACTGAGGAGAGCTGTTCAGGAAGGCGGGAAGGCAGTGCGCATGTGCAGTGGGAGGTCCCAAAAGCTTCTATTCTAAGAAGCTGGGGAGCTTTCCCGCACGGGCTCCGTCGGTACCGACGTACCCATATGTGAGGACTTATTCCTGCTTGTTCCTGGAGATAGGACATATCCTCTGGCGGAGACATTCTGCGTTGAGGAGAAGAAGAATCCTCGGGGAGAAGTACTCTTGTATTGGTAGAGTCTTCGGAGTCTTCAGACTTATCAGAGGATTCAAAATACCTCCGATACCGGTGATCGTGCAAAGTACGGTACCGGTATCGATCGAAGTCAAGTCGGCATCGGGTTGTTCCGTTACCGATCTATCGATGCCGGAGACAGACGCATGACTCGGTATGGGTGGCGTACCCGCCGATGTTAATGCAGTCAGTACCAGTTCCAGTACCGGTTCCGGTACTGGTATCAGTTGAGGTGTCTGAAGCGGTTTCAACGGTACTGAAGCCGTGAGTAGAGCCGCTAGACTGCGTTCGATAGCAAGGAATCTCTGGTCTATCGAAGCTGCCGATGCTTAGGTGTCGGTACCAGTAGAAGCGGTCGCAATCCCAGAGCATGGCGCCAATAGTTCTGCTGAGATTGAGGCCTCGAAAACATCCTGGAACCCCGTTAGTGCTTTGGAAGCCGAAGCCTCCCGCTGGGGCAGTTTTGCCAGCGAAAATTCGTCAAGGGCAACGCCAGGGGCATCTCGCTACTTAGAAGGAGATCTACCCTTTGAGGACCGGCTAGATTTATGATTAGTTACCCGAGATCCATGGGAGGAAGATGAGGCCCTGGAGGACGCCGATGCAATAGACGTCGTGTCCGAGGGAAAAAGGGTGGTAAGTTTAGCAGCACGGTTCTGCTGGCCCCTTTTTGACATCATTCCATAGGAGAGGCATTCTGAAATAGAGTGGTCAGGACCTAAACATTTGAATCACCAATCATGGGTGTCGGTGACGGAAATGGTATCACCACACTTAGAACATTTTTTAAAACCTGAAGTAGGTTTTTCCATTTTTAAGGATAAAATTGGGCTTAGTGCCCAAAATGGCGCCTAGCACCAAGGAAAAAAGTTTCTAAAGTAAAACACCTTAGAAACTATAATTATTTTTAAAAGAAAGAAGAAAGAACCAGCGGTACCAGTATGGCGTCGAAGGAAGGCAGACGCAACCACAAAAACAAAGATTAAAGACGAAAATTTTCTGCGGTGACAGGGTATGTGACCTGTCGGCTCAGCAGAAAACGAAGAACTGGAGAGGAACAGTTGGAAAGGCGGGAAGGCAGCATGCAGGCGCTGTGGGATGCTCCCAAAAGCTTTCCTATTGGACGCTGGGGAGCGTTCCCGCGTGGGCTCCGTCGGTACCGACGATACCCATATGTGAAGACTACATTCCTGCTTGTTCCTGGAGATAAATATTTCCACTGATTAGTCTTAAATGTTCTAGATTGTAGCTTCATTGCATGTCCGCTAGTCTTGCTACTTTTTGAAGGAGTAAACAACCAATCTACATTTACCCATTCCACTCCATTCATTATTTTATAGACCTCTATCATATCTCCCCCCCCCTCAGCTATCTCTTTCCATGTTGAAGAGTCCAAACCTTTTAAGCCTTTCCTCATAGGGATATATTGAGCTTTATGGACCCATATCTTATGTTCTTATCTTACCATTCCCTTTACCATTTTGGTTGCTCTTTTCTGTATCTTTTTTTTAGTTCTGGTATGTCCTTTCAGGAAATGGAAAAAAGAGGCAAACGACGAAACCTGGAAACAGCACAAGCACTGGCAAGTCAAATGCAAGGCATTGATAAGGCAGGCAAAGAGAGAATTTGAGAAGAAGCTTGCTGCGGAAGCAAAAACGCGAAATAAAGACCTTTTCAAGTACATTCGTAGCAAAAAACCTGTGAGAGAGTCAGTTGGTCCATTAGATGATAAAGGGGTTAAAGGAGCACTAAGAGGCGACAAGGCGATAGCGGAGAGACTGAATGAATTCTTTGCTTCGGTCTTTACTGAGGAAGATGTAGGGATGTTACCCATGACTGAAGTAGTATTTAAAGGTGCGGAAGAATTGAAGGAAATATCAATACATCGGGAAGATGTCTTACAACTATTAGATAAACTGAAGAGTAGCAAATCACCTGGGCCGGATGGTATACATCCAAGGGTGTTGAAAGAACTGAAATATGAGACTGCAGACCTGCTCTTAGTAATCTGTGAACTATCATTAAAATCATCTCTAATACCTGAAGATTGGAGATCGCCAATGTAACACCAGTTTTTAAAAAGGGTTCCAGGGGTGATCCGGGAAACTACAGACCGGTGAGCCTGACGTCAGTACCGGGCAAAATGGTAGAAACCATTATAAAGAATAAAATTACTCAACATGACCTAATGGGAGACAGCCAACATGGCTTTAGACAAGGAAGATCTTGTCTTACTAATCTGTTATGTTTTTTTGAAGGAGTGAATAAACAGGTGGACAAAGGTGAGTCGGTTGATATTGTGCATCTGGACTTTCTGAAAGCCTTTGACAAGGTCCCCTCATCAGAGACTTTTGTCAAAACTAAAGAGTCATGGGATAGGAGGCAGTGCACTATTGTGGATCAGGAACTGGTTAAAAGATAGAAAGCAGAGGGGTAGGGCTAAATGGCCAATTTTCCCAATGGAGAAAGGTGAATAGTGGTGTACCCCAGGGATCTGTGCTGGGTCAGCTGCTTTCTGACATATTCATAAAAGACCTGGAAAGTGGAATAACGAGTGAGGTTATCAAATTTGCAGATGACACAAAACTATTTAAAGTTGTTAAAACCCAAGAGGATGGTGAAAAATTGCAAGAGGATCTTGATAAATTGGAAGACTGGGCATCAAAATGGCAGATGAAATTTAATGTGGACAAGTGCAAGGTTATGCACCTAGGGAAGAACAACCCAAACTATGGTTACACGATGCAAGCTTCCACATTAGGAACCACCACCCAGGAAAAAGATTTAGGCGTCATTGTGGATACCATGTTAAAACCCTCGGCCCAGTGTGCAGCGGCGGCCAAGAGAGCAAATAGAATGCTAGGTATGATAAGGAAAGGAATGGAAAATAAACCAAAAGATATTATAATGCCTCTGTATCGCTCCATGGTGAGACCGCACCTTGAATATTGTATGCAATTCTGGTCGCCGTATCTTAAAAAGTATATAGCGATTTTAGAAAAGGTTCACAGAAGAGCCACCAAAATGGTAAAGGGGATGGAAGGATACTCCTATGAAGAAAGGCTAAAAAGGTTAGGGCTCTTTAACCTGGAAAAGAGACGACTGAGGGGAGATATGATAGAAGTCTATAAATTAATGAACGGAGTGGAACGGGTAAACGTAGATCGATTGTTTACGTTATCAGAATATAGAAAGACTAGGGGACATGCAATGAAGCTACAGGGTAAACTATTTAAGACTAATAAAAGAAAATATTTTTTCACTCAACGTGTAATCAAACTCTGGAATTTGTTACCGGAGGATGTAGTAAAGGCTGTTAGTGTAGCTTTGGTTTAAAAAAGGTTTGGACAAGTTCCTGGAGGAAAGGTCCATAAACCATTATTAAGAAGTGACCGAAGATATCAATGCTTGACCCAGTACAAGCATTGTGGAACTTGTGTCTCTTGGGGAAACTGCTAGGTACATATGACCTAGATTGGCCACTGTTGGAAACAGAATACTGGGCTTGATGGACCTTGGTCTGACCCAGTATGGTATATCTTATGTTCTGATGTCCTTTCTAAGATATGGTGACCAGAACTGAACACAATATTCAAGGTGTGGTTGCACAATGGATCAATACTGAGGCATTATAATATCCTTGGTTTTATTCTGCACTTCTTTCCTCATGATTTCTAGCATTTTGTTTGTTTTCTTGACCGCTGCTGCACACTGGGCAGAGGGTTTCAACTTAATATCCACGATGATGCCAAGATCCATTCCTGAGTGGTGATTCCTAATGTGGAACCTTGTATCATGCAACTGTAGTTTAGGATGTTCTTGCCTAAGTGCATAAAGCGTAGTTACTCACCTGTAGCAGGTGTTCTCCATGGACAGCAGGAATAAGTTCCCATGTATGGGTGACGTCACTGATGGAGCCCTGTGTGGGAATGATCCCCAGTTTCTATTGAAAGCTTTTGGGAGGCTCCACCATGACTGCGCCTGTCTTCCCGCCTGCCGTTGTGCTATCTTCTCCAGTATGATATCAAAGCTGGAGCAGAAGACAACTCCTTCGGGAGGTGGGAGCGTTCTGAGGTCTTATTCCTGCTGTCCACGGAGAACACCTACTACAGGTGAATAACTACGCTTTCTCCATGAACAAGTACGAAGTAAGTCCTCATGTATGGGACACCCAAGCTACAGGCTACTGAAAACCAAGGAGGCCAAAAATTTCCAACAGGGGCAAACAAAACAAGAACGAAAGGATCAATTATGAACAGCATAACCAGGGGGAACTCAACTGATTCAGTATCTTCATCATACACGTCCACTCATCAGCACTCATGCACTGTAGAAAGTTTCTTTTTAGTAGCCTGGATGGACAGTAGGGCCTTAGTGGGAAGAAGTTGGAACCTAATCCCCATACAAATTGGCCGAAGTTGATGTCACATCAGGAATCCCCATCCAGACAATAATGTGATGTGAATGTATGGTTTGAAGACCATGTTGCAGCCCTGCAGATCTCCTCTATGGAGACCGAGCACAAGTTGGCCACCAATGTAGCCATGGCTCTGACGTTGTGAGCTGTGGCATGACCTTCAAGGCTCAGACCAGCCTGGGCCTAAGCGAAAGACATGCAGTCTGCTAGCCATATTGACAGACTGCATTTGGAAAAAGAAGCCCCAAGCTTGCTGTGGTCAAAAGAGACAAACAGCTGGGTAGGCTTTCGTCTGCTCAAGGTAGAAGGCCAAGGCTTGCTCACAGTCCAGCATGTGCAGTGTCAACTCCCCCCTGTGGATGTATAGCCTTGGAAAGAAAGTAGGCAGCACAAATGACTGATGAAACGTGGATGAGTGTGTAAGAACACTCTATTATGATTTTATTTATTTATTTATTTAACACTCATTTATATACCGCATCTTCCAGAGATCAGTTGCGGTGTACAATCAACAACAAATTAACAAAGCGAGGTTTGTTTTACATAGAACATCTTAAATTTTACATAGAACATCTTAAATTAAACAAAGCTAAGTCTAGTAAACTAAACAGTATATTTAAACTGGAACAGTGTGAATAACAATTAACTAACAATGTAGTGTCTATAAAGCGTAAGACAATACATAACAGATACAACTATATACATGTGGAGGTATTAGGGCATGAGAGATATGATGGACACTGATATACGGGGGGTGAGCCACCAGGGACTGGAGCTCACTGACACGGCATGCCGGAGCAACCGTCACCTGAAACAAGACTTTACAGGTCAGGAACTTTAAACGGCAGGAAGCAAGCAGCTAAAAAGGAGCTGTCATGAGCTGCACCAAAACCATATTGAGGTCCCAAGCTACCACTGGGGACCTGAAAGGAGGTTTAGAGAGGAGCAAGCCTTGCATGAATTGAACCACCAAAGGCTAAGCTGATATGAACTTCTCTCCCAAGTCGCGATGGCGGCCACGATCGCACTCAGGTGGTCCCAGACAGAATTGGACTTCAGACCTGACTCCGAGAAGTGCAAGAGGTACTCGAGCAGCCTGTCGACAGAGCAAGAGAAGAGATCCAGAGCCTGGTCAGCACACCAGGAGGCAAATCTCTGCCATTTGAAAGTGTAAGACCTCCTCGTTGAAGCCCTCCTAGAGGCCAACAAGACCTTCATCACTCCCTCTGGCAGGTTAAGCTCCAACAGGACTAACTGCTCAACATCCATGCTGTGAGAACCATGAACTGAACGTTAGGATGGAGCAAGCTCCCATCCTCCTGTGAGATGAGGTCTTGAGCAGAGCCCAACCGCAGGGGCTCCAATCGGGAGAGCTGAAGCAAAAGGGGAAACCATGGCTGTCTGGGCCAACACACAGTGATAAAGATCATAGTGCCCCTGTCGGCCTGGAGTTTCAACACGGTCTTCCCTATGAGAGGAATACGAGGGATAGCATATAGCAGGCCCACTCCCCAGTGCAGGAGGAAGGCAGCCTGTCGCTCAAAGCTACCTTGGAACAGAACTGGTCCACTTGGGTGCTGTGCGGAGTGGCAAACAGATCTATCGAGGGAGTACCCCACTTCTGAAAGTTCCAGGCTGTGACACACCTGCTCAGAGTCCACTCGTGCGGCTGGAAGTCACGGCTTAGCTGGTCTGACAGGGAGTTCAGTTCCCCAGGCAGATAGGTGGCTCTCAATTCCATACTAGGAGCGATGGCAAACTTCTACAAGCGGGCCGCTTCCCAGCACAAAAGATACACCTCCGTGCAATGTTCCCTCTAATTTTCTGTAGGCTGTGTGCGCATAAAATATCAGCTGTGTGCAGCTTTTGAAGGAAGGTTAAATTTTTGTGCGCCACATAACGACACTCGAAGTTATATACTTTAAAATTTGACTACACATCAGAATACAGTATGTACACCACATTGATTTTAATCAAATTAAATGAAAATAGACGATTACTAAATGAAGCGGGAAATTTCTAGTAATTACAATCATAACTTTTAAATTTTAAGACGTCTGTGTTGTTTTCTATCAGAATCAGAGCCGTAATTTTTGTGCGCTCTGTTGTAAAGTATGTGCGCTCGCTCGGCGAGGTGTGTGCGCGCGCACACGCGCACAGCTTAGAGAGAACAGTGCCTCCGTGCCTCCCTGCTTATTTACATAGTACATTGTCATTCTAAATCAGAACAATCAGATGGCAATCTGGTTGGCCAGGTGATCCTGGAAAACCCAGAAGACATTTGTTATGGCCTGCAATTCCAACAAATCGAGGGGATGCGCCATCTGAATGGGGAGACCGTTCAGCAGGTTCTGAGGACCCAACCATAAGTGCAGGGATTGGACCAGTGATACGGTGACCGCCACCCAATCCCGGAGGCAGCCAGAGGCCTGCTTCCACTGAGTACTCAGTCCACTCAGCTTGTCTCATCGACAGAGAGCCAGGGGAGTATGTCCACTGTCAAAGCCATATGACCAAGCATCCACGAGCTTTTATTGGACTCTTCCGCTGGGTATTTTTTATTTATTTATTGGTTTTTATATACCGCCTTTCAGCTAAATCAAAGTGGTTTACAGAGAACTGTTAAGAAACATTACATATTAACAAGTTTCAACATGGAGCAAAGAGTATATATGAAAACATTAGCAAATGCACGGTGGAATGTAACAATGTAATTAATTTACATGTATGTATAATATGTACAAGGGAATTTATTTACAGGGTCAAGGATACCCACTTAATAGCCTAGTTACTCACTTGTAACAGGTTTCTCCAGGGACAGCAGGAATCAATCCTCACATATGGGTGACGTTAGCACCGATGGAGCCTTCACGGAAGCATCCCCCCCAGCTTTCAAAGAAAGCCTTTGGGAGATGCCACCACGCATGCGTGGTCCCCTTCCCGCCCAAGGGTGCCATCTTGCTCAGTCAGATGACATAGCTAAAAGACGGCAAAAATAAAAGATGGTAAAGGAGCAACTCCAAGGGGAGGAGGAAGAGTGATAAGGACTGATTCCTGCTGTCCACGGAGAATACCTGTTACAGGTGAATAACTACGCTTTCTCTGGGAACAAGCAGGAAGTCAGTCCTCACATATGGAACTCCCAAGCTAGAGGCTACCGAAAGCCCATAGCAAAACAGGGCTCCCTCATGGGGAGCTACAGTCAGCAGCAATTGAGTCTGTGCCCACAGACCACAGGAGGACCCCTGCGTCTGATGAAACCAGCACTCTGGTAGCCTGAACACAGAAGGGTCGAAGGGTAGGAGTTGCCTAAGCCCCGAAAAGGTTATGGAGCACGGCCTGGCCAAAGGCACTGTCCCGTTGGGACGCTCTTTCCAGGCAGTAATGGGCTGCGAAGGTATGGACTGAGAACCAGGTGGCGGCCTGGCAGATGTCCACCAATGGGACACTGCGCAAGTTTGCCACCGAGGCAGCCATGGCCCTGACAGGATGCGCCGTGATGCAGCCTTCCAGCTGGAGCCTCGTCTGCTCAAAAGCGAGAGCGATACAGTCCGCCACCCATGTGGACAGTGTACGCTTGATCAGCGCCTCCACCAGCCTACTGGGCTTGTAGGAGATGAAAAACTAGGAAGCTTTGCAGTGGCACCAAGTGCGTTGGATATAGAAGGACAAAGCCTCTTACAGTCCAAGGTGTGAAGGACCGTCTCCGCCCGACTGGAGTGAGGTCTTGGTAAGAAGGTAGGGAGCACCACTTCCTGGTTGAGATGGAAGGGGAACACTACCTTCGGCTGGAATTTGGGGTGTGTGCAAAGCACCACTCTGTTAAAGTAGTTACTCACCTGTAACAGGTGTTCTCCAGGAGCAGCAGGAATCAGTCCTCACATATGGGTGACGTCGGCACCGACGGAGCCCTCGTGCGGAGCATTTCCCCAGCTTTCAAAGAAAGCCTTTGGGAATTGCAGCGCGCATGCGCGATCCCCTTCCCGCCCAAGGGTGCCATCTTGCTCAGTCTGATGACATAGCTAAAAGACAACAAAAAAAAAAATTAGCAAAATAAATCATATGACTGCAACTCCAAGGGGAGGAGGGAGGGTTGTGAGGACTGATTCCTGCTGCTCCTGGAGAACACCTGTTACAGGTGAGTAACTACTCTTTCTCCAGGACCAAGCAGGAAGTCAGTCCTCACATATGGGACTCCCCAGCTTAAGGCTACCGGAGACCTCAAGCGGAAAAAATGAGCTCCCTCTAGCTCGTCAGTACGTAAGGAAGGAATCTTCTCTGAGAACGCCCCCGACCGGTAGCCCAACACCAGGGCCGGAGGGTAGGAGTTGCCTAAACCCCAAAGAGATTATGGAGTACTGCCTGTCTGAAAGCACTGTCCCTGCAGGACTCCCACTCAAGGCAGTAATGGGCCGCAAAAGTCTGGCTTGAAGACCAAGTAGCGGCCCGGCAGATGTCTGCCAACGGAACAGAGCGGAGATGAGCCACTGACGCAGCCTTCGCCCTGACACAATGAGCCATGACTCGACCCTCCAACGAGAGGCCGGCTGCCCCATAAGCCCAGGCGATACAGTCAGTGACCCATATGGACAAAGTACGCTTGGAGACAGGTAGCCCCAACTTATTGGGGTCAAAAGAAACGAAGAGCTGAACAGCCCTCCGATGCTCCTGCGTACGGTCAAGGTAGAAGGACAACGCCCTCCTACAGTCCAGAGTATGCAGGACCATCTCAGCCCGGTTGGCATGCGGCCTGGGAAAGAAGGTCGGAAGAACCACCTCCTGATTGAGGTGAAAAGGGGAGACAACCTTAGGAAGAAACTTAGGGTGAGTCTGCAAGACTACCCTATTCCTGCAGAACCTAGTGTAAGGAGGATCAGACACTAGTGCCTGCAGTTCACTCACTCGCCTAGCAGAGGTAAGAGCTACCAAAAACAAGGTTTTCCAGGAGAGAAAACGGAGAGGGCAGGTAGCCATAGGTTCAAAGGGCGGACAAGTAATCCGCTGTAAGACCACATTCAGATCCCACTCAAGGGCTGGTGGACGCAAAGGAGGCTTAAGCAGAAGGAGGCCTCTGAGAAAACGAGCCACCAAAGGGTGGTTGGAAAGAGGCCTTCCGTCCACCGGCGAGTGGTGCGCTGAGAGAGCACTGAGTTGAACCCTGACAGAGTTGGACTTAAGGCCTAGATTAGAGAGGTAAAGCAAATATTGCAATACTATCGCTACCAAGCACGAGAAGGGATTCGCTCTGTGCTGAGCACACCATGCGTAGAATCTACGCCACTTAAGAGCGTAGGATTTCCTGGTGGATTGCCGCCTAGAGGCTGAGACCACATCTTCCACCTCTCGAGGCAGTAGTAGGGGAGCCAGGACTACCCTTTCAGCAGCCAGGCCATCAGATGAAGGGACTGGAGGTTCGGGTGCAAGAGAGTCCCCTGATCCTGAGACAGGAGATCGTGCTGAAACCCCAGAGGAAGAGGGGTGTCCACCGCCAGTTGCAGCAGAAGCAGAAACCACGGTTGCCTCGGCCACCTGGGGGCTATCAGGATCATTGAGGCCCCGTCCTTGAGGACTTTGAACAGTGTTCTGGACACTAGTGGCGTGGGAGGAAACGCATACAGTAGGCCTGTGGACCATGAGATCAGAAACGCATCCGCTGCTACTCTGAGAGGATGCGGTTGTTTGGAGCAGAATCTCGGGAGTTGCCGGTTCAGAGGACTGGCGAAAAGATCCATGGTGGGGAGGTCCCACCTGAGAAAGACCTGCTGAACCACCAACGGGTGCAACCTCCATTCGTGTGGTTGCAGGATCCTGCTCAGTCTGTCCGCCAGGTAATTTTCTTGACCTGGGAGGTAGACAGCCTTGAGGAGGATTCCGTGATTGACGCACAAGAGCACAGCCGTTGTGCCTCCTGACATAGAAGGAAGGAGCCTGTGCCTCCTTGTTTGTTCACGTAGAACATGGCAACTTGATTGTCCGTCTGGACTAGTACAGATTGGTGAGAGGCGAGGTGGGAGAAGGCTCTCAGAGCTAGGCGTATCGCCCGTAGCTCCAGGAAGTTTATCTGTTGAGCAGCCTCCCAAGGGGTCCAGAGACCCTGAGTACATGTCCCTTGGCAATGTGCTCCCCAACCTAGAAGAGAAGCATCTGTCATCAGCACTTGAGAATGCGGAGGGGATTGAAAAACCACTCCGAGTACCAGATTCGGAAGATGAAGCCACCATTGCAGAGAGGAGACTAGCAGGTCGGATATTCTTACGGAGTCCGCTAGGCTCCCTGTGGCCTGATGCCACTGAGTGCGAAGGCTCCACTGAGCAGGCCGTATGTGCAGGCGGGCATTGGGGGTGACATGAACCGTGGAAGCCATATGGCTGAGTAGTCTCAGGAATTGCCTGGCAGAGACCAGGGAATTGCTGTGAAACTGCCTGGCCAGATCCATCAGCCTGTGGGCTCTGTCCATTGGCAGAAAAGCCTTCGCCTGAAGAGTGTCCAGTCTTGCTCCTATGAATTCTAAGTTCTGGGACGGGAGCAAAGTGGACTTTGCAAAGTTTATGACAAACCCCAAGTGCTGAAGCAGAGCCACAGTGCGAAGGGTGGCTTGATTGGCCTCCTGGGAAGACTGGCCCCTTATGAGCCAGTCGTCCAGGTACGGAAACACAAAAAGACCTTGAAGCCTTAGGTAGGCCGCCACCACTGCCAGGCACTTGGTGAACACCCTGGGAGCGGAGGACAGGCCAAAGGGTAGTACTCTGTACTGATAGTGGTTTCCTCCCACAACAAATCTGAGATGAATAAGGATGTGAGTATAAGCATCCTTTAGATCTAAGGAGCATAGCGAATCTCCCTGCTGGAGGTAGGGCAGCAGGATTCCAAGGGTAAGCATCTTGAACTTTTCCCTCTCCAGGAACTTGTTGAGGTGGCGCAAGTCTAGGATGGGTCTGAGGCCTCCTGTTCCTTTTGGTACCAGAAAGTACCTGGAATAAAAGCCGTGACCTCTCAGGTGGTGGGGCACCGGTTCCACAGCCTGTTCCTTTAGTAGACTTGCTAACTCCTGAAGGAGTAGGTCCCTGTGCAGAGGGAGTCTTGGAGGCTCCCCTGGAAAATAGGAGGGAGGTACCTGGTGAAAATGGAGAAGATAGCCATTTTGGACTATATGAAGCATCCAGGTATCTGATGTGACGGCTGACCACCCGTGGGCAAAGTGGGCCAGCCGACCTCCTGTGCTGAGAGAAGCCAGCTGAGCAGAAGAGGCTATGCTTTCTGAGTCAAAAAAAACCCACCCTGCTGAGCAGGGGCCGGAGTTGGTGGCTTGGGGGCCTTCTGCCTACGGGGCCCATGACCCTGCCCCTTGGCCTGCTGACCCTGTTGGGGAGCTGCAGAGGTCTGATAATGAGGGTATTGTTTATAGGCAGATAACTTCCTCGGGTAAAAGGTCTTTTTTCCCGAGCCCTTCTTCTTCTGAGAAGGGGCAGAGGTTTTTCTGGACAGCCTAGTCCTGGTCAGAGTCTCGGTCTCGAGTTCTGAAGCCTTTTCAGCCATGGGCTTGCCAAAGAGGTTTTCTCCTCGGCAGGGGACATCGACCAACTTGTCCTGTACCCATGGCTCAAGGTCGGATGACTGTAGCCAAGCCTGTCGGCGGGCACCGATGCCGGCCCCGCCTACTCGGGCCGAAGCCTCGAAGCCATCGTAGGCTGCTCGAGAGATAAACTTTGAGCACTCTCGAATACCGGAGGACAAGGCCTGGAACCTCTGCAAAGGTTCCTCGGAGAGACCAGCAGAGAACCCGGCAATCTCCTTTGCCAGGTCTCGGAGATACATGCCCATGTAGAGCTGGTATGTCTGGACACGGCAAGCAAGCATAGAGCCCTGGAAGCACTTCTTACCGAGGGCATCCAGGTTCCGGGCCTCCCGGACGGGAGGCACCGAGGAGTGCATCTTCTGACTTTTCAGTCCATGCATGGCCGATTCCACAACCATGGAGTGGGTGCAGTAATTGTGCCTTTTGGAACCCGGAGCTCTTGCGGACTCGATAGATGGAATCGACCTGCTTGCTTAACACCGACATCAAGGCCGGGGTCTCCCACATGCGGAAGAGCAGCCGCTCCAGCATCGGAGGAACCGGTACAGTAAAGGCCTCCTTCAGGGGAGAGTCATACTGGAGGGCCTCGAGCTCTTCGGCTTGAGGCTCCTCCTCTGGATCCGCGGGGAAGGCCAAGGCCTTGGCCATATCCCGCACAAAGTCCGAGAACCGGGTATCCTCCGGTGGGGATCGTCTCTGAGGTTCGGACTCCGGCGAGTCCGATGGGACACACCGAGTCTGATAGGTGTTGGGTGACTCTTTGTCCGTCTCCCAGCCCGACTCCTCGGAGGAGGTGTCGAGCGGCTCCGGTGCCCTCCGCCCCGACTTCGGTCCCGAACGGGAGGCCGAGGGAGACCGTGGCTGAGGATAGACTCGAGCCCGCATGGACTCGAGGATCGGCTCGGCCTCCAGGGTCGACTTGGACGTCGATGTCCCGCTGGTCGGGGCAGATGCACCGGTGAGACCGGCGATCAATGCCCGCTGCTGTTCCATGAAGGCAGCGAAGCTGCTCTCCAAGGCCGTCAACCTGAATCCGAGCTCAGGAGACCCAGCAGCCCCCGACTCCCTTGGAGGAGAGTTCACGAGGACTACAGCACTCACGTGTCCAGGAGACTCCATCTCGAGACGAGGTTGCTTGGCAGGCCTCTCCGACTCCGAAGACCCGGGACGGCTATCGGGGCTATGCGACCTGGCTCTCGAGAAACCAGGAGCGTCCACCGACGACGCCCTCGCAGGGTTTCTTCTTCCTGCGCTGTTCCCGCGAAGGAGACCCCCGCTCAGAGGAACCTCGATGCTGCTCGGGGCCGGAGTCCCGAGACGTCGAGGCCTCTGACGAGGTCCGGGCCCGTCCGGACGCAGAGTCAGAGAAGATCCTATCCTTCTGATGCTGCCGACTCCTCAACACCTTCAAGGACATTTTGCCACACGGACCACAAATCATCGGGTCATGATCGGGTCCGAGGTAGCGGAGGCAGCAGTCGTGTGTGTCGGTAAGAGACATAAGTTTCTTACACCGATCACACTTTTTAAACCCGCTGGCAGCCATCGGGGGAAAAAGGGCCCCTGCGAGGTCAAAAGACAGGGCTGCCAGTGAAAAAAGAAAAAATGGCACGAACGCTAGTCACGAAGGACAAAAACCGAAAAGGAGAGAGTGGGCTCGATACCGGCGTACCAGGCCCAGGCGGGAAAAGGATCCGGCGTCGAACCAAAGGAGAAGTACAAAAAATAGGGAAATCAACTTTTTCCTCGGCGAAAAACGAACTACGTCCGTCGGACTCCGCGGAAAAAAGACGACTGAGCAAGATGGCACACTTGGGCGGGAAGGGGACCGCGCATGCGCGCTGCAATTCCCAAAGGCTTTCTTTGAAAGCTGGGGAAATGCTCCACACGAGGGCTCCATCGGCGTCGACGTCACCCATATGTGAGGACTGACTTCCTGCTTGGTCCTGGAGAACTTGTAGAACCTGGTATAGGGCGCCTCCGCCAAAAGGGCCTGAAGCTCGCTAACTCTTTATCTTTATTTGCAAATTTTGATATACCGCCCATGGCAAGCTGTCAGGGCGGTGTACAATAATACAAAAAATAAAATGGCTACAAGGACACAGAAAAGAAAAGAACGCCAATAAAGGACAGGAAAGAAGAGAGAAAGAGGGGAGCAGTAAGTACAGGAGAAAAATGTTCCAAAGTTGGGGGGGCACTAAGTAACAAACGGGGGGAGGTCGGAGCAGGGGCGACCAGGGCCGTCGTTGGGGGGAGGAAGGTCAAAAGCCTGGCAGAAAAGGTGCATTTTAAGGAGAGCTTTAAAGCATGGGAAGGATAGTTCCGTTCGGAGGGAGCGAGTTCCAAAGGGCAGGGCCAAGGAAGAAGAAGGCAGAGTGACGGGTACTTTCAAGATGGGCCTGGGAGGGAGAGGGAAGGAAGGAATAGACGATTACCGTGTGCAGAGCGGAGAAGGCGAGGAGTGGGTTGGAGATGAATAGTGTCAGCTAGGTATTGTGGGGTGCTGGTGAAAAGGACCTTATGAGTGACAACAAGGATTTTATAAATGAACCGGACCTTGATGGGCAGCCAGTGAAGAGAGAAAAGAGAAGGGGTGATGTGGGCGGAAACAGGGGAATAGGTGATGAGGCGGGCGGCGGTATTCTGAATGAGCTGGAGACGACGCGACTGGTGACAGGGGAGACCCGCAATGGAATTGCAGTAATCCAACCGGGTGATTACAAGGGACATGATGAGGGTAGTAACAGCGGAGGGTGAGAGGAAAGGACGAACCGATCTGATGCGGCGGAGATGAAACAAACAGGAGCGCACCACAGAGGAGATATGCTGGTCAAAGGAGAGAGAGGAATCTAAAGTAACGCCCAGGTAGCAGAGGGAAGAAACCAGAGGGATGGGAAGGGAGGACATAGTAGGGGACAGATCAGGGGGAGGGTGTCGAAAGGAGATCCAGATGGCAGAGGACTTAGATGGGTTGACATGCAAGACGTTTTGACTAAACCAAGAAGCGATGAGATTAAGGCAGTTATTAAGTGGGGCAAGGTCAGGCGCTAAGGGGGAGACATGATAAACCAGCAGGATGTCGTCAGCATAGATATAAGAGGAAATACCGGATTGCTGGATGAGAAGGGGGAGAGGAGCAAGGAAGACGTTGAAGAGGAGGGGGGCAAGGATAGAGCCCTGGGGAACCCCACAGTGTAATGGGAGGGACGGGGAGACGTCAGGGCCCATGTGAACAGTGAAGGAACGAGAGGAGAGGAAAGACCGAAACCACTGTAGGACTACCCCATAAATACCCAGATCAGACAGACGTGATAAGAGTGTACAGTGATCCACAACATCAAAAGCAGCAGAGAGGTCCAGGGAAACAACAAGGGAGAGGTCACCACGATCGTGAGAACGGTGTAACTCAGAGAGAAGTGCCAGGAGAATAGTCTCGGTGCTATGACCTGCGTGAAATCCAGATTGGCGGGGGTGAAGGGAAAAAGTGGCGTCAAGATGGGTGGAAAGCTGGGAAAAGACCAATTTCTCAAGGACCTTAGAAAGAAAGGAGAGCTGTTCCCCTCCCCCCACTGGAGGGTTGCCCTCTGCAGTCACTGGTAGATTGGCTACACTCCGAAGGAACCAGTCAAAAGCCCATCCCTGGCTTGGGCTATGGGGCAGGTTGAGCCTTCTGAAACCTCTCTTGTCGCTGCTGATGAGGGACCTATGCCTTTCGTTGAGAATTTTGTGGACTCGGGAAGTACTGGCACTTACGCTGGTAGGAGGTCTTCTTCTGCCCCGATACCTCTTGTGAGAGGGACTGGACGTTTTCTTCGAGAGCCTGGTGAGGATGATATGCTGCTTCTCTATATCACCAGCTTTTGCCTCCACCTGTTCTACAAAGAGGTTCTAACCCCTGGCATTGCACGTTTGCCAGCTTATTCTGCACCAACTGTTCTAGGAGCCAGGCAAGTCTACGGGCCCTGATGCCCACTGCCGCCGCCCTGCAGGCTGACTCAAAGGCATCATAAGTCACCTGGACCATATACTTTGAAAAGTTCTTGCCATGGCCCACGAGGGCACTATAGGAGTCCATTTGCTCTGGGGGAAGGAATGAGCCCAGCTCACGAAGTTCCAGCATGATGATGTCCTTCAAGAACATTCTCATATACAGCTGGTACGAGAAAACTCTGCCACCAGCATGGAGCTCTGGAAGCATCTCCTGCCGAAGGAGTCCAGTGTCTGCGCCTCCCTGCCCATAGGTATTAAGGATTGAGTCTTATTGCTCCTGATTCTCTTCAGGGCAGACTCCACCACCAAGGAGTGGTTCGGGAGTTGAGGCTTTTCAAAAACTGGGGCCTTTTTGACCCGGTACATCGAATCCAGCCTCCCACTGCCAGAAGTTCTCCCACATCCTCATTTTGCAACCACTGCATGATCCAGTGCACCAGCACAGACACTGCCTCCTTAGGGGCCGAAGAGTACTGGAGGATCTCAATCTCCTCTGTCCTGGGCTCATCTTCCGCCTTCAATGAGAATGGGATGCTTTGGCCATATCCCTCACAAAGCCCTGGAAGTTCATGTCCTCTGGAGACTTGCGACATTCATGCGGAAGAGAGGGGTCCGACAGAAGCTCAGGAAACCTGCTGTCAGACAAGACCTCTGATCAGCTGCTTAGCTGTCAGAGTCAGACACTGAAAGGAAGTCGAAGTATTGCTGGGACTCTGCCCGACGCTCCCTCTGACTGCACGGAGAGGAAGAGCATCGACTGGAAAGATGAGGCATTGAGTGCTTCCTGGGTTTCGTCGGAACATCGGATCCAGACACAGTCGAGAGAGAGATGTCCCCCAGGGACCAGTGCTGATTCCGACTGACGCCCCTATGCCGCTGCCTCCACAGGCAATGCATGGGTCTCGAGTATCAGCTGCACAATGTGTCATGACAATGCCATGGGCACTGAAGGACCAGCCTACTGCTTTGCCTGCACTGCTGCCATATGGGCTTGAAACCTCGGAGGTGTTCCTCCATGGCTGCTGCTTCCAAATGCCTTGGGGCAAGAGCTACTTCGGCCACCATTTCTGGCATCCCTGCAGGGAACTCAGGAGATGGTCGGTGCCCCTCTAGCACTCTGGGGGTTGATTCCTCTCGCCAGAGCACCTTGGTGGGCTGTTCATGGCCATCACTCTCAACATCACATCAGGAAGGGCTCTGATACCAATGCACATGAGGTTTTGCCTGGTGCTCCGAATGAGCCTGAAAACCTCTCAATGTTGATGCCTTGGTGGGGAGTCTGAGAGGGGCCATCAGGATCAATGCCTGTGCTGAAGAAGCTGAATCAGAGCGCTGGCCAAAGAGAGACTTCTCTTTGCTTTTCTCAACCCTTCAGGCTCACCTTTTCATCTGTAAACACAAATTACAAGAAGAGGGCTGGTGATTGGGACCGAGACACTGGGACACCAATTGTGTTTGTCTGTGACCGAGATGGTCCTGACACATTTTATGCACTTCTTGAACCCCCTGGCTGGCTTTTGGGATGTCTGAGAAAACGACAGTAGCAAGATCACATGGTTTGATCATACTAGCCGCAGGAAACAAAAAGAATAAAATAATTTACCAAAAAGAATGTCAGAACGGAGGGGACTGCGGTTCACTGGACTGATGCTACCGATAACAGGCAGAAAGAAAAAAAAAATCAGAAGCGACCGCCGGAGGTGAAAAAAAAAACATGTTTGCCAGCGGATACCAAAACACGTCTGAGGAGCTTTGCGGAAAATGAAGACCAGAGAAGATGGCACCGTGACAGGTGGGGAGGACAGAAGCTGGGGAGCTCAGTCGGTGACATCACTCATACGTGAGGACTTACTTCCTGCTTGTTCACGGAGAACTTTGCACTTGTCCACATTAAATTTCATCTGCCATTTGAATGCCCAGTCTCCCAATTTATCAAAGTCCTCTTGAAATTTTTCACAATCCTCTTGTGCTTTAGAAACTTTGAATAATTTTGTATTATCTACAAATTTTATCACCTTACTTGTTATTCCCTTTTCCAGGTCATTTATAAATATTTTAAAAAGCAGTGGGCCCAGCAGAGATTCCTGGAGTACTTTACTTTTCACCTTTCTCCACTGAGAAAATTGTCTATTTAACTCTACTCTCTGTTTTCATGGAAACATAGAAACAAAATGGCAGAAAAAGACCACATGGCCTATCTAGTCTGCCCTTCCATATCGACTACTACAATAGTCCCCTCTTTTCCCTTAGAGATCCTCTGTGTTTGTCCTGTGCTTTTTTGAATTCAGATACTGTCCTCATCTCTACCACTTCTACTGGGAGACTATTCCACGCATCTACCACTCTTTCCGTAAAGAAATATTTCTGCATATTACTCCTGAGTCTATCCTCTTTCACCCTATCTTATGTCCCCTCGTAGTAGAGCTTGCTTTCTATCGAAAGAGACTCTCCTCCTGTTCCACTTGATCTGTCATGTGCTTCATCACTGTCATGACCAGGGCATCCACCTTTGAGATTCAAATGCTGTTCCATCTCCCACTGGGGAAGAGGATACAGCTGAGCCAGAACTATAATGTTCCTCGGCCCCAGCTCTAGTGCTTCCCACTGAGAGGCAATGAACATTTACAAGGGCTCAGGAAGGGAAGAGAAAGGGCCACAGGGATGATGCCTACTCTCCAAGATAAGGTTTGCTTAAAAAACCTATAATGGAGAGGACCGTGCAATGCACAAGGCCAACATGGTAGCCAGGGTCTTCCCTGTGAAAAAGATGAATGAAAGATGAATTTTCTCCCTAGCCAGGGAAAGAGAAATTAGACTTACCTGCTAATTGTTGTTCCTTGAGGAACTTCAGTTCAATCCTTCACCTCTGGGTAGTGTACCTCCTCCTGCAGCATGGAGACTGAGCATGTCAAAACTGTGACATCACTGGATGTATCCTGCTGGTCTCTCCCATCAGCCCCAGTGAACTATTGACAAAGCAGACTCAAAGGAGCAACAAATACAGTCAAACCTCGGTTTTCATGATTAATCCGTTCAAAAAAGTCTGACTAAAACCGAAACGGACTAAAACCGAAGCAAGATTTCCCATAAGAAATAATGTAAATTCAATTAATCCGTTCCAGACACCCAAAAATATTGACAAAAAATACATTTTATAGAGAGTCAATCCCACTTCTGGCCACAAGATGGTGCTCCAGAGGTATTTTTGGCAGACAAATTGTTTAAACTGCTGAGAAGGGAGAAAGATTAACAGCACAGTCAAGATGCAAATCTTCAGCAAAAAAACATCCAGAAATTTTTAAAGAAAACAGAAAAAAAAAAGAAGGATCCACAAAAAAAAAAGGCACCAGCCACAGCCACCGGAAACACCACTCTCCCGCTCAGCACAGCAAACACACAGATAACCTAGGACACTAATCTGATCGCTGACTCCGTCTCAACAGCGTACCCCGCAAGAGAAAGAACTGCCTGCCACATTCATTCAACATCTCCTGCTTACCCATTCAATATCTCCTGCTACCCTGCTACCTCCGAGCCTGAGGGGGCGCTCCAGAGAACAGGCAGGCGGTGGAGAGATCGGGGCCTTCCTCTCTGCAATCCTTGCATCTCTGGCTCGAGGATGTTGCTCCATTTCAACACGCGATCGGTGAGTCGGGGGGGGGGGGGTAGTGCTGCCGGGACTGGGCAGGCAAGCGTGTACTGTATTGCAGTACGAAAACCGAGGCGATGGACGAAAACCGAGACAAGATCGCCGTCTGAAAACACGTCGAAAACCGAAACCGACGAAAACCGGGGCAACCGAAAACCGAGGTTTGACTGTAAGTAGCTATAGCATTAAATTCAACTTTCAAATTTAACTTTTAACTCCTAAACTAAATTCCCCTTAATTAAGGAGGGAACTTCTTCTCCCACTTTCTCTTTCCTCCATGAACCAAATAAGAAAGAAAGAAAGGCTAGAGTAAAAGAACCACAGTGATCCAGAGACTATTAAAGGTTTTTACACACTTTGTGACTGGTACTACCCCCAGACTGAACTGACCTCTGAACTAATCATCCCCGGGCGGTAATCAGGACTGAACTGGAGTTCCTCAAGGAACAACAATTAGCAGGCAAGTCTAATTTCTCTTTCCTAATCATTCCTCCAGTTCAGTCCTTCACCTCTGGGATGTAAGAGAGCAGTAATCATTGGGAAGGACCTGTCCACCCGGATCGCAACACCGCCAACCCGAAACAGGCATCGTTCGCCACCTGAACATCCAGGCGATAGTGTTTACTGAAGGTATGGAGAGACGACCAAGTGGCCGCTCTGCAAATCTCCACTGGCGGAACCAAACTGTGCTCCACCCAAGAAGTCGTGTGCGCTCTAGTAGAATGAGCCCGTAACCCCACGGGCACCTGATGACCGTGCAAAATATATGCGGACGCTATTGCTTCTTGGACCCATCTGGAGATTGAAGCTTTGGCTGCTGCTTCCCCTTTATGGGGACCTCCAAACAGAATGAATAGGCGTTCAGACTTACAAAAAGTTTCTGAAACCTTTAAGTACTGATGCAGAATTCTCTTTAAGGTTAAATCCTTGACTGAAGCTTGGTGCAAGGGCTCGAAAGGTTCCCTAGTCAACGTCCCCAGAACCAAGTTGAGATCCCACGGAGGCACCACCATTCTGCGAGAAGGCCATAGCCTAGATACCGCTTTTAGAAAATGAACCACGTCGACATGAGAGCCCAAGGCCACCCCCTGGACTTTACCTCTATAGCAAGAAAGAGCCGCCAGCTGACCCCTTAAGGAGCTGGCTGCTAGACCCTTATCAAAACCGTCCTGTAAGAAACTTAATACCATAGGCACAGAAACCGTGGAAGATTAGACCTGCCGCTGAGAGCACCAGTCCTCAAATATATGCCATATTCGCACATATGCTAGGGATGTGGACCTCTTTCTGGCCCAAAGTAAGGTCGCAATTACTTCTCTAGAATAACCTTTTTTCCTTAACCTCTCCCTTTCAATGGCCAAGCCGTAAGCGAGAACCGATCCATCTGAGGCATTCGAAGCGGACCCTGAATCAAAAGATTCACCGTTGCTGGCAATCGCCAAGGATCCCCGTCAAGAAGTCGGACTAGATCAGCATACCATGGACGTCTCGGCCAATCTGGTGCCACTAACACTACTCTCCCCCGATGAGCCTCAATGCGCTGAACCACTCGTCCTATGAGCGCCCATGGGGGGAAGTCATAGAGAAGGCCGGGCGATGGCCAATGTTGTATCAGGGTATCAATCCCCTCCGACATCCTTTCTCGTCTTCTGCTGTAAAAACGACTCGCCTTGGTCGAACGAAAAGTCGCCATGAGATCCATAATCGGAGGACCCCTCCTGCGGACCATCTGAGCAAATACTGTCGGATGAAGCTCCCATTCTCCGGCATCCACCTGGACTCTGCTGAGAAAATCTGCCATCACATTGTCCGTTCCCACAATGTGCGCTGCCGAGATTGCCTATAGTCGAGGCTCCACCCAGGCAAACAGAGCTCCTGCTTCCTCCTCCATGGCAGCGCTTCCCGTGCCGCCCTGCCGATTGAGGTAAGCCACCGTCGCGGAATTGTCCGAAAGCACTTACACCGCTCGACCTTTCTCCGTGGTTTTGAATGCTTGAAGCGCTAGAACTACTGCTCGCAGTTCCAGACGGTTGATTGACCACTGGACCTCCTGGTTGTTCCAAGTTCCTTGTGCGAAGAGATCCCCGCAATGCGCTCCCCAACCTGCGAGACTCGCATCTGTCAACACCGGAAGCCATTGCAGTTGCTCCAGTGGCATGCCTGCCGCCAGATTTCCTGGGCAAAGCCACCACTGATGGGACTGCCTGACTCGCAGAGGGCAGGGGAGACGTTTGTTCAGGGAATCGTTTTGGTGCGACCAACGCCAGAGTAATGACCTCTGCCAACGGCCGCATGTGAGCTCTGGCCCATGGTACTAACTCCAGGGTTGTCGCCATTGTTCCTAGCACGCGAAGATAGCTCCACGCTGATGGAGCTGGAGTTGACATGAACTTGTGCACTAGATGCCGAAGAGCTTGAGCTCACCGATCCGGCAGAAACACTGCTCCCACTCGCGTGTTGAAGCGTACTCCCAAGTACTCTAGAACCTGAGATGGAACCAAACGGCTCTTGGCAGCATTGACTACCCAGCTGAGACTCTGAAAAAACGTCACTACTCTGTAACCTGAACGCTCTCACCTTGGATTTTGCCCGAATCAACCAATCATCGAGATAAGGATGAACTAAAATACCTTCCTTTTGCAGCGCTACCGCTACCACCACCATAACCTTGGTGAAGGTGCGCGGAGCCGTTACTAGACCAAAGGGCAATGCTTGAAACTTGGGTTTGTCCCCAAGGAAGAGCGAACCTTAGGAACTTCTGATGAGCTGATCTGATAGGGCTGTGCAAATACGCCTCGATAAGATCGAGGGAAGTCAAGAACTCTCCCTGTCGAACCGCCACTATTACCGAATGTAATGTTTCCATTCGAAAGTGAGGCACTCGAGGACAGTGATTCACCCCCTTTAGATCCAGTATAGGCCAGAGTGATCCGTCCTTCTTTGGTACCACAAAATAAATAGAGGAACGACCGACGCCGTAACAGTCCTGCGGAACCGGCACTACAGCTCCCAACTGTAAGAGACGATCCAATGTTTGTCGAACAGCAAACGTTCTCTGCCACCCTTTGCAAGGCGAAACAACAAACAAATCTAGTACCGGACAAGCAAATTTGAGAGCATAACCTTCGCGTATTATATCCAATACCCATTGATCGGACATAACTTGGAAATTCCCGAAGTCGTCCTCCAATCGGCTGAATTCCTACCCGGGCCCGCCTCACTTCATTGTGGCTTTCGTACCGCCATGGCGGAGGGAGCTGCGAAACCTCTACCTGCTCCTTGGAACCCACAAAACCCTTGGGCTCTAGAAGTAAATCTTCCTCTTTGGAAACCTCCCAATCAAGAGATACGAAACCTCCTGAAATCTCTAAACTGACCTCGCAAAGCCGGCAGGGACCTTCCCTGCTTAGGCTCATCTTCCGGCAGCCTTCCGCCTTTGGACTCTCCCAAATCCTTAACCAACTTGTCCAGATCTTCACCAAACAACAACTTCCCCTTAAAAGGAAGCTTACTGAGATGCGACTTAGAAGAACCATCCGCCGCCCAATTTCTTAACCACAGATAATGGTGTGTGGCTACCAAAGGAAGCCATACAATTCGCCAATGCCCTAATCAAATCATAGTGGACATCTGCTAAATATGCCAAATCTGATTCCAGCCGTGTCACATCCATTAAGCGCTCCTGTGCCTGCTGAGATGGCTGCTGCAAGCGTTGTGACCATTGGAGGCAAGCTCTCGCCACCCAAGCCCCGCAAATGGAAGCCTGCAAAGAGAGAGCATTAACCTCAAAGGCTTGCTTCAACAATCCGTCCACTTTCCAGTCTTGCGTATCCTTCAAGGCTGTGCTGCCTTCCACTGGTATAGTCGTCTTTTTCGTAACAGCCGACACCGCTGCATCTATATGCGGAGAACGAAACCTCTCCTTCTCCTTGTCTGCTAAGGGGTAGAGTCTATTCATAGTTCTAACGCCTCGCAATCCAGCTTCTGGCAAATCCCATTCATCTTGGATCATCCGGTCAACTACTCAGTGAACAGGGAACACCGCCTGAGTTTGCTGCACTGCCTGAATGAGAGGATCCTCTAGGCCCTCTTCCTCCGAAGGCTGGATCGAAGCAAGGTTGAGCGCCTGAAGGGACTTCGTAATGAGCGCCGTAAGCTCTTCCTTTCGAAATACTCGAATGATTCTCGCCTGATCCTCAGGCTCCAGAATCTCCCCTTCCTCAAGTTCTTCCATGCCTGACTCAGGTTCCAACCCTACATCTTCCACATCGGGCCACTCCGAATCCAAGGGCTGATCCTTGAGAGGTCGGGCCCTCTTAAGAGGCCTCACCAGACTGCTACCAATCATTTCTGGTCCGGATTGCTGCATCGAAGTAGCAAGCGGCATCGGATCTGTCACCATCTCCTGCTGTCGCAAGCAATATGCTTGATGCATTATCAGCACAAAATCTGGGGAAAAACTTCCCAGAGCCGCCCCAGATCCTGTCGGAGCCACGGAACTAGCTGGCCCCACCTGGCTTTTCAGAAGGGGCACGGACGGAACCTCCAGCAGAAACTCACCTTCGCCCATTGCCGAAAGACTCTGAGTCCCCTCACCGGCTTTATCTTGAATCTCCTGCTCCATACTGGTTGATGCCGCAGCACAGCCCCGGCAGACCCCGGCGTCCGAGACTGCGCCTCTGCGTGTGCCACACACCAAACACTGTGGGCGTGAAGGCATTAGCTATTGACTCCAATAAATTATCTCTCAGAAAAGAAAAATCCAACTGAAAATACAATAGTTTTCTCTTCTTTTACTAGTCTTTTTTTTTTTTTTTACCTCCTTCAAGGCCCGAGGGTCAAAAATCCAAATGAAGCACAAATCAAACCAAATTAAACAAAATTGACTCACCTTAAATTAAATTAACTTAAATTAAAGTAACTGAATTCATCCTACAATGAGCCTGCCTTCCTTTCCCTGTCTGCACGATTAGCAAAGCTGCAGCTGCCTCGTGGCTTAAAAAGCACAGAAAGAAACGGCCGTGAATACAGCCGGGTCTTTTTGGCACTGATCAAGCCCAATACGGGCCCCCAAAGCCTTCCTATCAGTTTGCGCGTCGCCCGAACACTCACCTGCGTTGCTGACCTCAGAAGTGCCCTAAAACTACTTTCTCTGCTGTGCCGGCCCGATCGGCAGCCCTGCAATCCGTGATGCCGTTCACCGAAAGAAGTGAGCAGCTACCGCGGAGAGAGCTTTTCCGGCCTTCGCTGCCCTGCCAAGATACACGACGATGATCTGGAGCTGACGGGCAGATCAATCTCAGCGCTGCACAACTCCCCTCTGTTCAAACCAGGAGGGGAGAGCAGCTCAAGTCACCGGAGCAGGTTTGAAAGGTGAGAAGAGACCCCAGGCTGGTTCGATTCCTTCAATAATTTTTTTTTAAAGGGACAGTTCTAAAAATCAAGTAAGTGATAGGGAATAAAGAAAACCTTAAAGAAAACTATCCTAAAATGTGCTCCTTATCTGTTCCTCTAGTGAGCCAAGCACCTAGGCTCACTACGTCCTCCTGCTGCATGGAGACTGGACACACTGGGGCTGATGGGAGAGACGAGCAGGGTACATCCAGCGATGTCACAGTTTTGACATGCCCAGTCTCCATGCTGCAGGAGGAGGTACACTACCCAGAGGTGAAGGACTGAACTGGAGGAACGATAAGGAAAGGTTCCCATTCCCCACCCCCCACTGATTCATTCATTGGAGACAGGGAATCCTCAGCTTCTCCCCAGTATTCCATGATACAGATGCTAGGTTCCAGGAGGAATGGACAGGCGAAAAGGAAGAATGGGACACTTAACCTCCTTACTGCAGGAGGAAAACTCAGAGGGCCCCAAGACCCCATAAGGGAGTTCAGGGAGGTAACCAGGCAGCTACCAAAGTCTAACAACAGCCTATGAGCTGTTTCATGAGCTGCTATTCAAAGCTAGCCGAAAATAGTACCTGGAGCCCCACAGGACCTTCAGGGGCATGCCAGCTTGAAATTGTGGCTGCCTCACCATGTTCCCTTTCAGTTAGGCTCATGTGGGCATCAAGATGGTCGCTGTTCCCATCTGTGGAAAAATTATAGGAAACTTGGCAGAGGCAACAAAATCGGCATCAGGTTCTGGAACCCCATGGAGAGGGGGGATCTTGACATTCCTGAAAAAATGTGCCCTGAAGCTTCTCCATTACACTTGGGGCAAAAGATAAAAGCCACGTAGCTCACTGGATGGAACAGCAAGCAGCACACCTCCATACACCAGGCATGTCTGCAGAGCTCAAACGTGGTTAAAAGGAAAAAAACCAAAAAGAATGAAGAAGAAAATTAGAACAAAAAAGGAATCCTGATCGATGAAGCATTCCTGTCACTTGACAGACCGGCTGGAGAAACCTGAGAAAGGCCCCCCCCCCAGCCGACTACATAGGCCTGGGAAACCAAACAATCTCAAGGCTTTTTTTTTTTCTTCTAATTTTGAAGCTCCTTTATTCAAAAAACACAAAAGAGACAATTTAAGTAACAGGAACAAATTAAAAACATTAGCAAAAACTAGAAAAAGAACAGAGCATGCAGATATAGAAAAGATATAGGAAGGGGGGCCTGGGCCCAAACATATCAACCCCCTCCAGGGGCTTTGTAGGGTCCTCCTGCTCACTTCAGTGCTAGAAACCCATGGGTAAAAGTGCTAGACACAGGATAACGGTAGGGAGGAGACAATGGGTGGATTCAAGCTCTGAGCAAACATTGGGCCAAAGGTATCAATCACCCAGTCCAAACATACCTTGCCACCAGTTGGAGGCAAACAATATTGGCTTTTATCAGTGCTGCATATGAAAAAATACCAACATGAATCTGCAGAATATATAAAAACAACAACTTCTACTGAGAGACTCTTTGTGAAATTAAAAATTCATGGGATAGGAGGCAGTGTACTATCATGGATCAAGAACTGGTTAAAAAATAGAAAGCAGAGGGTAGGACTAAATGGCCACTTTTCCCAAGGTAGCAAGGTGAATAGTGTAGTAGCTGAGATGGATCCGCTGCTTTTTAACATATTCATAAATGACCTGGAAATGGGAATAACGGACGAGGTAATACAATTATTCAAAGTTGTTAAAATCCAAGAGGATTGTGAAAAATTACATGAGGGCCTTGATAAACTGGAAGACTGAACGTTCAAATGGCAGATGAAATTTAATGTGGACAAGTGCAAAGTTACGCACCTAGGAGAGAACAACCCAAACTATGGTTACACAATGCAAGGTTCCACATTAAGAACCACTACCCAGGAAAAGGTTTTAGGTGTCATTGTGGGTAATACGTTGAAACCCTCGGCCCAGTGTGTAGCTGTGACCAAGAAGGCAAATAAAATGCTAAGAATCATAAGGATTCTTAAGAATCATAAGGATTCTTAAGAATCATAAGAATAAAACAAAGGATATTATAATGTGACAGCACCTTGAATATTGTGTGCAATTCCAGTTGCCATATCTTAAAAATGATATAGCAACTAAAAAAGGTACAGAGAACAGCCACCAAAATGGTAGAAGATGCAAGGATATGCAAGTGGTTGCAAAATCTGAGATGTTTAAGGGAGGTATATTTGGATGATTTCTTGCAGAATCCTCAGACTGGGGAGTGTCTATACTGCTCAAGAAGATTGTTAGCAATTTGGGAATGCTGTTGGATAAGGATTGTAGTTTCTTTCCACAGAGTGATATGCAATCTACGTTTTATAAATTATTTTTGGTTAAACAACTAAAGCCACATTTGGATCACTCTGCTCTGTGTGTGGTATTGCAGACATTAATGGGCAATCCATTAGATTATTGTAACAGCCTTTATGGGGTTGCCTTCTAAAACCACTCGTAGGTTTAAGTAAATATGGTGGCATGTTTTTTGCTAGACATTCCTCAGCGGGAATGTGTTCGGCTGGCACTATATATTCTTCACTGGCCACTGATACGGGAACATATTCATTTTAAGCTGCTGACTTTGGCTTTTAAGATTTTGAATAATTCTAAACCTTTGTTTTTGTTGAAATGGTAGAGTCCTACATGTTTTCTACGATCTAGTGGCAGTAGACTTTTGATTCTTCCTTCTGCAAAAAAGGTGAGAAATGTTGCCCTGAGAAATCAGGTTCTCAGTGTGATATCACTCTCTGCCCTCCTGCACCCCGGCTCAGCAACAGCTCTCCCGGCCGGGATCGAGCTGCCGGGGATACAGGTCCCACCCCCTGCTGCAACTGCCCAATCGGGGCAGCCAACAATTTAATTTTAAAGAAGCACCGTCGGGCGCGAAAGCCTCTGCCCTCCTGCACCCCGGCTCAGCAACAGCTCTCCCGGCCGGGATCGAGCCGCCGGGGATACAGGGCCCACCCCCTGCTGCAACTGCCCAATCGGGGCAGCCAACAATTTAATTTTAAAGAAGCGCCGTCGGGCGCGAAGGCCTCTGCCCTCCTGCACCCCGGCTCAGCAACAGCTCTCCCGGCCGGGATCGAGCCGCCGGGGATACAGGGCCCACCCCCTGCTGCAACTGCCCAATCGGGGCAGCCAACAATTTAATTTTAAAGAAGCGCCGTCGGGCGCGCCCACGCCTGGCGGGCCCGCGCCTGAGGGCCTCGCCAGAGGGCCCTTTGGCGTGGCCCTTAGGCAGCTGGCCCACACAGATCAACGGTCACCACATACAGAACCAGCACAAGACTTTCCAGCAGATGGAACTCCCCCGAGGCTTAGCTCGTTTACCGAAGCCACAATCCACAGCACTATAATTCCTCGCATTGCCGATAGCCAGCAAAGCAGACACCACGCGACAGAACCTGGATTAATCTCTAGCCTCAGACCCTCCTCTCCTATGATGTTCAATTGCAAGTATAGACTCACTAGTATAGTCACTGCATATCATTACTATTGCACTTTATTTATTCATACTGTTGTCAGTAACCTTTAGTAATACCAGTCACTACTGTACTGTTGCCAGTACCCATTGCATATCATTACTATACTGTTATCTGTAAATACTATACTGTTGTCTGTAATCTGTAATAGTATCAGTCACCTTTTTACTGTTGCCAGTAGTCTTCCATGCCCAATCAACCAATAGTCTGTCCTCAGTAGCCTTACTAGTACCAGTCACCATTGCACCATTTCCAGTAATCTACCATTGCAATCTACTTTACTGTTGTCAGTAGTCTCATAAGTGTAATGTTGCTAGTAATCTAACATTAACCACTGTCTATTATCATACTGTTTGTTGTGACCCAACCTACTGCACTAATTATTAAGGGTTTGTTAATAACTTTCTGGTAGTCTACCCTAATTGACCACAATCTCACATTGCTCTGCCAAGATGGGTTCCCTCATTACCACCATAGTAGGATGTTATATCATCCTCTCAAGTTGGTTCTCCAACTCTCTCGCCTTAACCCCAGCATCCAATCAGATTCCTATACTACGGAGCCATGGGAGGAGGTGGACCAGTGCATCCCATAATAACACAAATTGGGACACCCGCTCACACCACCCCCATCTGTTACATATTGCACTTCAACACAATATGAAACCCAAACAAGTTGAAAACCCCTACCCTCATAGCCTAAAATGTGCCCTCATCAACGCACGTTCTATCCGGAAGAAATGGCCAGCCGTCACTGACATCATTGCCAGCCATGACCTCGACATACTCATGGTCACTGAGACGTGGCTATCCGACGAAGATAACGTCATACTCAATCAGCTCCTCCCCAAGAATTTCACCGCACATTCAAGCCATAGACAAGACAAAAGAGGAGGTGGCGTGCTCATCCTCACCAGGACAGACCTCCATTTTCGAACGATAGACTCCACCAGAACAAATCACATGGAGACCATTACCATTTCCAACAAACAATGCTCAATCAACCTGCTTTACAGAGCACCTTCTGCTTTCCCTGATGATCTTGCGGCTATCATCGATCTTGCATCCAACACCCATAACCCAAGCATCCCAAATTGGATCCTAGGCGACTTTAACCTGCCTACACTACAAGATAACCAAGCATCAGCCTTCCTCGATGCCCTTGAAAATCTTGGCTTCAAGCAATTGGTTAAAGACCCTACTCATATTAAGGGAAATATCCTGGACCTAGTATTCGCCCCGCAAACATCTCTTAACCCGGCCCAGGATCCCATAACTTCCATAACTTCTGTTCCCTGGTCAGATCACAAACTGATCATTATCCAGATTCCTTCTCACAAAACCTATACAAAGCTCAACAAAATACAAAACAACTCAGCAAGACCTCCCTCTCGATGTTTCAAGCCTTACAACAGAGAGATTATCCTTGCTGAAACGCAACAACTCATCTGTGAAGCCACACAGAACCTTGACGACCTAATTTCCCACTGGAACAACTGCCTTAGCTCAATTGCACTACGCACACCAACCAACAAGCCTCCAGGGAAGAGAGCGAGTGCCCCATGGTACTCAGCTGACCTCAGAGCATCACTTAACCAACTTCGGAAACTAGAGAAACGCTGGCGCCGATCTCATTCTTTAAGTGACCAGACAACATACAACCTTCATCTTGCTGCACATCGCAACGCAATCACCGATACGATGAAACAGTACTACGCTGATACCTTAAAGAGATCGCTTAATAAACCACACGACCTTTTCAACCTAGTAAAGACTTTATCGAAGGAACCATCCTCTGGACCCCCATTCGAGATACACCCACAAGATTATGCAACCTACATCCAATCCAAGATATGCCAGACCAACAAAACCCCTATTACAACTAACGCCACAGAGTAAGTCTACCAAACAGCCCTAACCATGTTCTCTACCCCCACCAAGAGAGGGATTGAAGACACTACTGCGGCCCTTAATATCACCACTGCCCAGTCGGATCCATGCCCAGCCTTCTGGATCAAGGAGCTTCACAGTCACTTCAGCCCAGTACTATCCAAAATAATGAACATCTCCTTCTCAACTGGCTCTTTCCCTTCAACCCTTAAACATACTTCTATCAGACCTCTGCTAAAGAACTGCAAGCCCAATCCCCAACAGGAGGAATCCTACAGACCTATATCCAGCATCCCACTACTCGCGAAGATCATAGAAAAGGAGGCTCAACGTCAATTGCAAGATCATATCGACTCCGCCGCACCGTTAGATCCTTGCCAACATGGCTTTAGGGAATTCCATGGAGTGGAGACCCTACTTACCACTCTATTCTGCAAGATAATCACCGGCATTGACGACATTCGTCAAGGATTTGCCCTCATCTTTCTAGACATTGCTGCAGCGTTTGATTCTGTAAACCACGAGCTTCTATTAAGACGACTGATTGACAAAGGCATAAATGGAAGAGCGCTTGAATGGTGCAGATCCTACCTGACTGAAAGATGGCAACATGTTCGTTCCGGAGGGAAAAATTCTGAACCATTCCACCAAAGCCAGGGAGTCCCACAGGGTTCTTCCCTTTCTGCTCTCTTGTTCAATATTTACATGCAACCAATTTGTAATATCATCCGGTCCTTCAATGTCGATTGCATGTTATACGCAGACGACGTCCTGCTTAACATTCCCTTCTCTACTGAGCATATGGACCTATCTCCACTGACGAACTGTTTCAATGCAATATCCGAATGGCTTCTTTCTCAAAACCTTAGAATACAACACAAGAAAACGGAAGTACTCTTCATTACGAGGAACCCCAACTTTACCCCACCACAATATCTTAAGGTAAAAGAAGCTGAGCTGCAATATAAATCCTCAATACGTTACCTGGGAGTCACTTTAGATCAGCATTTGGATTTGAAGGCCCATATAGGAAACATAGTCAAATCAGTATACCACAAGATCCGCACACTTAGGCATCTACGTTCCATGCTTGAACCAACTGATTTCCGGACAATTTTCCAGGCGTTGATCATACCCCATTTTGACTATGCCAATGCCATCTTACAAGGTCTTCCCCAATCTACATTGAACCCGCTGCAGCTAGCCATGAATGCTGCAGCAAGAGTACTCCATGGAGCCTCCAGGAGCGACCACATAACGCCTCTGCTGATACAGTTGCATTGGCTACCCATCCAGGCCAGAATAGTTTTCAAGACCTTGATAACCACTTTTAAAGCTATTAACAATCTCTCACCTGCATCCTTAACCTCACTCATCCATATCACTTCCCCAAATAGAGCAAGAAGATCCACGGCTATTAACTCCCTAAAAGTCCCGAAGGCAGTAACTGTTTGCTCCAACTCGACAGCCAACAGAGCCTTTAGTCTCAGTGCCCCAAGATTCTGGAATGCATTACCTCCTGAGATCCGGGCTATTAAGAACCTACCACAGTTTAGGAAAGACCTCAAATGCCACCTCTTCAACAAATACCTTATAGAGCCTAACGACAACCCCTAGAGCGCAAAGTCTCCTGGCGATACCATTTCCATACAAAGTATGGTATTTCAACAACACACCAAGTATGATACTCAAACCCTTAGTGGTGGTTATATTTCTGCGAAACTACTGTTATTATGACTCCATGTAATAAATTTTGTAAATAGTTTTCCCCTGTTATCCAAGTTTTTGTGCCCTGTTACCTGTAAAACTCATACGCTTTCAACTGTACTGAGCATTTTTGTTACATGTAAACCGCGCTGATGCTGAATAGTGCGGTATATAAGAGACTATAAATAAATAAATAAATAAATAAAATAAATAAATCCTGAGGATAGGCATTCTGAGGAATCTTTGCTGGCATTGACGGAAATTGAAAACTCATTTGTTTAAATTAGTTTAAATTTACTACTCACTCAGGGCCTAGTATCAGCAAAGTACTTTTGGTTTAAATTTAAAACACAGAAGAGAGCTTTCTGGTTAAATTTAGAACCCAGCAGAGAGCTTGTAATTTAAATTTCATATTAAGTCAGAGCCTAGCAGCAGCAAAGAGCTTTATTTTAAATAAAATCATAATATAACTTAGCATAAAAGGCAAAACGGGGTCAGTATTTTTGAGCAACAAATAAAGTCTTCTAGAGACCTTTACATAGAGGCCCTCTACCTAGGGGGCAAGATACCTGTGAAACCTTTTCATTAGGTGTTAACGCCAGGTGGCAGATCAAAAGGCCATTTTGAAAGACACCTTCTATTCAAGCAAGGACTGTTAATCACCCAGGAAGTTGGTCACAGCTTACCTCAGAAGCACAGGACAGGGTACTGTGTAGCAGCCCTCTTTTAGTAAGAGTTATTTCCCTCCCTCCCTCCCCAACACCCACTCACCCCTGGGATAATTGTAGCTTTATAGGTACTTAAACATCTTAAAGAAAAGGAGGTGCTCTCAGGTGCAGCTCGTTAGCCAAATCAGTCATACACTAAGGACCTGAGATTAATTAAGCTTCATGTGAACAAGGTATAACAAACATATTAGGTACAATTTTATTAGTATAAGTATCCATAGCAATCCTTAGTAAGTAAATAACTTAAAACTAAGATGCAGACAGCAGTGCAGCAGCAAGATGGGGGATTTCCAGTCTATTGCATTGAATGTCACATGTATGATTTTCTCCCAGTTGGTGAGAGGTCTTACGTGTGCACTAGGTGTAAGGAGCTCTTTGCTCTCAGGGAACGAGTCCATTCTCTAGAGGCTAGAGTAGCAGACTTGGAAGACATAAGGAAAACAGAGAGGTACATAGACGAGACCTACAGGGATATAGTCCTGAAGTCCCACCTCCAGTCTGGCAGCATCCCTGTTGCCATGGAGGAAAAAGGTCATGTGACAGGAGAACATCAGCCTGGTGTAGCAGGAAGTAATCCTGTAACTAGGACCTGTCCTCCAAGTGATGTAAAACCCTCTCGCACTGAGAAAGTTTCTCCAGGGCCATGTGCCCATGAAGGAAGGGTTAGGACAGCCGTTATAGTTGGCCATTCGATCATTAAGCATGTAGATAGCTGGGTGGCTGGTGGACATAAGGATCGCCTGGTAACATGCCTGCCTGGTGCCAAAGTAGCGGACCTCACGCACCACCTACATAAGGTCTTAGATAGTGCTGGGGAAGAGTCTGCTGTCTTGGTACATGTTGGTACCAATGACATACGAAAATGTGGTAGGGAGGTTCTGGAGGCTAAATTTAGGATTTTATGTAGGACGTTGAAATCCAGTCTCAGAGACATGGTGGAAGGTGGACAACCAGTGGGACACTGTGATACCTGGGTACAAACTATATCGTAATGATAGAACTGATCAAATTGGTGGTGGAGTTGCGCTCTTTGTTAAAGAGGGCATTGAGTCAGAAAGGATTAAAGTTTTGCAGGAAACAAACTTTGCTGTAGAATCTCTATGGATTGAAATTCCATGTAAAAAGGGGAAGGCGATGGCAGTGGGGGTGTACTATCAACCGCCTGGCCAGAATGAACAAATGGATGATGAAATGCTCAAAGAAATAAAGGAAGCTAACAAAAGTTACAGCACAGTAATAATAATGAGTGATTTCAATTACCCCGGTATCGACTGGGTCAGTGTCATGGCAGGACATGCTAGGGAGATAAAGTTCCTAGATGAAATAAATGACTGCTTCTTGGAGCAGCTGGTTCATGAATCAATAAGAGGGGAAGCCATAATGGACCTAGTCCTAAGTGGAACAACAGATCTGGTGCAAGAGATAAGGGTGTTGAGGCCACTTGGCAACAGTGATCATAGCATGATCGTGTTTGATTTAATTAGTGGAGGAGGGATAGTAAGGAAATCCACAGTACTACCTTTTGACTTTCGAAAGGAAGACTATGATAAAATGAGGGAAATAGTTAAGAAAAAACTAAAAGGAGCAGTTGCAAAGGTTAAAAACTTACATCAAGCTTGGATGTTGTTGAAAAATACTATCTTGGAAGCCCAGACCAGCTGTATTCCACGCTTTAAGAAAAGTGGAAGGAAGTCCAAAAAACTGCCAGCATGGTTTAAAGGTGAAGTTAGAGAGGCTGTTGTTCCCAAAAAAGCATTTTTCAGGAAATGGAAAAAAGAGCCAAACGACAAAACCTGGAAACAGCACAAGCACTGAACAGGCATTGATAAGGCAGGCAAAGGGTGAATTTGAGAAGAAACTTGCTGCGGAAGCAAAAACGCATAATAAAGACTTTTTCAAGTACATTCGTAGCAAAAAACCTGTGAGAGAGTCAGTTGGTCCATTAGATGATAGAGGGGTTAAAGGGGCACTAAGAGGCGAGACAAGGCAATAGCGGAGAGACAGAATGAATTCTTTGCTTCGGTCTTTACTGAGGCAGATGACTGAAGTGGTATTTAAAGGTGTGGAGTGGAGGAGTGGCCTAGTGGTTGGGGCAAGGTACTTCAGGCCGGAAGGTCGGGGGTTCAAATCCCACTAGAGGAAAGCAACCTTGGGCCGGAAGGACTGGTGTTTCTAGTCCCACAGGTGCTCCTTGTGGTCTTGAGCAAGCCACTTAACCCTCCATAGCCCATGTTCCCTGTAAAATAGTTATCTCCAAGTTATAATGCCCTGTTCAATGTAATTTCAGTTTGTTCAATGTAAACCGCACTGATGCAGAATAGCACAGTATATAAGAGAATGTCAATAAATAAATTAAATAAATAAATAAATAAAGGTGCGGAAGAATTGAAGGAAATATCGATACATCGGGAAGATGTATTACAACTATTAGATAAACTGAAGAGTAGCAAATCATCTGGGCCGGATGATATACATCCAAGGGTGTTGAAAGAACTGAAATGTGAGATTGTAGACCTGCTATTAGTAATCTGTAAACTATCATTAAAATCATCTGTAATACCTGAAGTTTGGAAGATGGCGAACGTAACACCAATTTTTAAAAAGGGTTCCAGGGGTGATCCAGGAAACTACAGACCGGTGAGCCTGACGTCAGTACCGGGAAAAATGGTAGAAACCATCATAAAGAACAAAATTGCTGAACATGTAGATAGTCATGGCTTAATGGGAGACAGCCAACATGGTTTTAGACAAGGAAGATCTTGTCTTACTAATCTGTTATGTTTTTTTGAAGGTGTGAATAACAGGTAGGCAAAGGTGAGTCGGTTGATATAGTGTATTTGGACTTTCAGAAAGCCTTTAACAAGGTCCCTCATCAGAGACTTTTGGCAAAACTAAAGAGTCATGGGATAGGAGGCAGTGTACTATTGTGGATCAGGAACTGGTTAAAAGATAGAAAGCAGAGAGTAGGGCTAAATGGCCAATTTTCCCAATGGAAAAAGGTAAATAGTGGTGCACCCCAGGGATCTGTGCTGGGTCCGCTGCTTTTTGACATATTCATAAGTAACCTGGAAAAGGGAATAACGAGTAAGGTTATCAGATTTGGAGATGACACAAAACTATTTAAAGTTGTTAAAACCCAAGAGGATTGTGGAAAATTGCAAGAGGATTTTGATAAATTGGAAGACTGGGCATCAAAATGGCAGATGAAATTTAATGTGGACAAGTGCAAGGTTATGCACCTAGGGAAGAACAACCCAAACTATGGTTACAAGATGCAAGGTTCCACATTAGGAACCACCATCCAGGAAAAAGATTTAGGCGTCATTGTGGATAACATGTTAAAACCCTCAGCCCAGTGTGCAACGGCGGCCAAGACAGCAAATAGAATGCTAGGTATCATAAGGAAAGGAATGGAAAATAAAACAAAGGATATTATAATGCCTCTATATTGTTCCATGGTGAGACCGCACCTTGAATACTGTGTGCAATTCTGGTCGCCGTATCTTAAAAAGGATATAGCGTTATTAGAAAAGGTTCAGAGAAGAGCCACCAAAATGGTAAAGGGGATGGAAGGCTACCCCTATGAAGAAAGGCTAACACCTGGAAAAGAGACGGCTGAGGGGAGATATGATAGAAGTCTAAAATTAATGAACGAAGTGGAACGGGTAAACGTAGATCGATTGTTTACGTTATCAGAATATAGAAAGACTAGGGGACATGCAATGAACCTACAGGGTAAACTATTTAAAACTAATAAAAGAAAATATTTTTTCACTCAACGTGTAATCAAACTCTGATATTTGTTACCAGAGGATGTAGTAAAGTCTGTTAGTGTAGCTGTGTTTAAAAAAGGTTTGGACAAGTTCCTGGAGGAAAGGTCCATAAACCTCCATAAACCATTATTAAGAAGGGACCCAGGATATCATTGCTTGACCCAGTACAAGCATTGTGGAACCTGTGTCTTTTGGGGAAACTGCTAGGTACGTATGACCTAGATTGGCCACTGTTGGAAACAGGCTACTGGGCTTGATGGACCTTGATCTGACCCAGTATTGTATATCTTATGTTCTTATGTACTAGGTGCTAGCTTTGAGGGGATGTAATACTTTGCATAAGGCAGGCCTTGAAAAATTTTGTTTGGATTTAGGAGTTAGGCCCAAATCTTCATAGGCAGTGATTGTAACCTCATTGTGCACCTCCCTCCTCCCGTTGACTCTATTCTCTATTGACATTCATTCATTTGCAAACTCATACATATCTGGGGAGGGTGGAAGAGTTTGAAGAGAGATAATAAAGTGTACCTTATTATGGTAGCTTTAGACAGAACTTTATAGATAGCAAGTGTCTATGTGTGTGGTGCAATGGTGGTTTGCCTGTCTGTGCATGGGATGTGGTGGTAGGTACCTCTGTGTGGATGGTGTGCGTGGCTGCAGTGCACGTGTGTTTGTGTGCATGCTGCAGAGGTAGGGAGCCTGTGTGCGAGTGCGTGGTGAAGAGGTGAGGTGCCTGTGTGTGTACGTATGCGAGTGTTTATCTGTTGTGCAGAGGTGGTAGGTGTGTATGTTTATCCTGCAGAGTTGGGATGCTTTTGTGTACGCGGTTTTTCTGTGTGTTTTGGGGGTCATGGTGAATACACTTTTGGGCATATACATATTGTGCCCTATTATCCCCATGCATTTATCCCTTTAATCTCCAACACCTTGCACACTTCCCTCCACACTCCAATACCTCCCCACTCTCTGTTCTCTTTCTAAACTCTGTTCTCTTCTCCCTACCCCTTAGAACTCTCTCCTCTACCCTCCATTTCCCCATCTTCCTCCTTTTTTTTTTTTTTTTAAAGTTACTGCCCTTTTAAATCTTTGCTGCCTCACTCCCCTTCATCTCATCTTTTTTTTTTTCCGAAGGCCCCAATTTGGCTGCCCTGTTTTGCCCTAGGGATATGGGATCCCCGCGGTCAGACAGGAGAGGTGTTTCCTGCTTTCTGCCCTGTGATCACATTTTTTAAGAACATAAGATATGCCATACTGGGTCAGACCAAGGTCCATCAAGACCAGTAGCCTGTTTCCAACAGTGGCCAATCTAGGTCATACGTACCTAGCAGTTTCCCCAAAAGACACAGGTTCCACAATGCTTGTACTGGGTCAAGCAATGATATCCTGGGTCCCTTCTTAATAATGTTTTATGGACCTTTCCTCCAGGAACTTGTCCAAACCTTTTTTAAACACAGCTACACTAACAGACTTTACTACAACCTCTGGTAACAAATTCCAGAGTTTGATTACACGTTGAGTGAAAAAATATTTTCTTTTATTAGTCTTAGTTTACCCTGTAGCTTCATTGCATGTCCCCTAGTCTTTCTATATTCTGATAACGTAAACAATCGATCTACGTTTACCCGTTCCACTCCGTTCATTAATTTTAGATTTCTATCATATCTCCCCTCAGCCGTCTCTTTTTCAGGTTAATGAGCCCTAACCTTTTTAGCCTTTCTTCATAGTGGTAGCCTTCCATCCCCTTTACCATTTTGGTGGCTCTTCTCTGAACCTTTTCTAATAACGCTATATCCTTTTTAAGATACGGCGACCAGAATTGCACACAATATTCAAGGTGCAGTCTCACCATGGAACAATATAGAGGCATTATAATATCCTTTGTTTTATTTTCCATTTCTTTCCTTATGATACCTAGCATTCTATTTGCTGTCTTGGCCGCCGTTGCACACTGGGCTGAGGGTTTTAACATGTTATCCACAATGACGCCTAAATCTTTTTCCTGGGTGGTGGTTCCTAATGTGGAACCTTGCATCTTGTAACCATAGTTTGGGTTGTTCTTCCCTAGGTGCATAACTTTGCACTTGTCCACATTAAATTTCATCTGCCATTTTGATGCCCAGTCTTCCAATTTATCAAGATCCTCTTGCAATTTTCCACAATCCTCTTGGGTTTTAACAACTTTAAATAGTTTTGTGTCATTTTATTTATTTATTTATTTGTAATTTCTTCTATACTGCACTATTCAGCATCAGCGCGGTTTACATGGAACAGAACAATCGGAGAGGGTACATAAGTCTGAGTTTACAAATAACAGGAGAACCAACTTGGATAACAAAATAAACTATTTACACCATAGTGTTACAGAAAAGAAACATTAGTATGAGATTCAATGGTCAAGGACCCCTTTCTTGGTGTGGTCGCCTGGCTGACAGGGTGTGTTGGTATCGTTGTAAGTAGTTGTGTGGGGATGTGATTCATTGTTCTCTGGGAAGTACTTGAGGAAAAGGAAGTGTTTAAGGGCCTTCCTAAACTGGATTAGGCTAGTGATTGCTCTGATGTTTGTTGGTAAGGAGTTCCAGAATCTTGGGGCGCAGAGTCTGAAGGCCCTGTTTGCAGTTGTCGAGGTGCATCTTGCATCTGCAAATCTGATAACCTCACTCGTTATTCCCTTTTTCAGGTCATTTATGAAAATGTCAAAAAGCAGCAGACCCAGCACAGATCCATGGGGTACTCCACTATTCACCTTTTTCCATTGCGAAAATTGGCCATTTAGTCCTACCTTCTGCTTTCTATCTTTTAACCAGTTCCTGATCCACAACAGCACACTGCCTCCTATCCCATGACTTTTTAGTTTTGCCAAAAGTCTGATGAAGGACCTTGTCAAATACTATTTCAACCGACTCACCTTTGTTTACCTGTTTATTCACACCTTCAGAAAAACATAATAGATTAGTAAGACAAGATCTTCCTTTTCTAAAGCCATGTTGGCTGTCTCCCATTTAGCCATGACTATCTACATGTTGAGTAATTTTGTTCTTTATGATGGTTTCTACCATTTTTCCCGGTACTGATGCCAGGCTTACCGGTCTGTAGTTTCCCGGATCACCCCTGGGGGGGGGGGAGGGGGATAGAAATTCCAAAGGAGCTAGGTACAAATTTTTGATTGGTACGGTGATCTGGTACCGGGGATTTATGGAACCCTGGCATAAGGTGTCTGAGAGTGGCTGTGCGGGTGCTATCAGCCATATTTGCCTGTTTTATGTCTATTGTTTAAAGTTTATTTGTTGTTATTTTTACCATTGTGTATTTTTTTAAATCTTTTTACTTATGGTATTTTGTGAACCATTTTGAATGGGCTTTCAGAGAAGGTTACGAGATTTTTGTCAGATAAATCTGGGACACTTGTTTTTCCAAATCAGGGGCTGAGAATTCCCCTTAGTTTCAAGACTGAGGAACAGGAGAGGTAGTCCTCCTCATCCATCCTGTGACAGTAACAATATCACCGTCAAGCAAGCTGTGGTACCAGGGAATATTTGTTTAGGAACATTTTTACCATGTATCAAAATATAGCATAGTTACTCACCTGTAGCAAATGTTCTCTGGGAACAGCAGGAAACAGTTCTCACTTATGGGTGATGCCACCAATGGAGCCCATCCGGTAACTCTCCACAGCTTTCAAAGAAAACTTTTGGGAGATGAACCACGCATGTGTGTTGCCTTCCTGCCAAAGGGAACCATCTTACCTCAGTAGGATGACAGCTTAAAGAAGCACATAAAGAAAAACACAACCACGAGGAGGCGGGAGGATAGTGAGGACTATTTCCTGCAGGTCCAGGAGAACATCTGCTACAGTTGAGCAACTACGCTTTCTCCGGGACCAAGCAAGAAACACTCACTTATTGAGACTCCCTAGCTACAGGCTACCAAAAAATCTGTTAGAAGCCCAATGGGGCAACCGAAGAACGCGAACCATGAATGACAGCGGAGTAGTGCTGAGTGGTTCCAAGGGTGGGCAGGCAGCTTCTGCATCAACGAGTAATCCACTCTCTGGTAGCCTGGACAGATAGAAGGGTTGGAGGGGAGGAGCTGCACTAATCCCTAAAGAGGTGTCGGAGAACAGCCTGGCCGAAGGCACTAGCACACCGGGCATCCCCCTCCAGGCAGTAGTGGGCTGCGTATATATGGACAGAAGACCACGAATAGCCCTGCAGATTTCTAAGGAGACCAAGTTTGTCAAAGAGGCTGCCATAGCCCAGACATTGTGAACTGTAACATGATGCTCCAGGGAGAGTCCAGCCTGTGCCCAGGCAAAGGAAATGCAGTCAGCCATCCAAAAGGAAAAGGTCTGCTTTGAAACAGAAACTCCCATCCCATTCGGGTTATAAGAAGTGAACAGCTGCGGCGAGCAGCGGTGTGGCTTGGTTCGCTCAAGGTAGAAAGCCAACACTCTTTTATAATCCAATGTGTGTAGAGTGGCTTCAGTCCTATTAGTGTGAGGCCGGGGAAAGAAGATGAGAAGGACCACTGATCGGTTGAGATGAAAAGGCGAGACCACCTTAGGAAGAAACTTAGGGTGAGTGAGGCGCACCACCCTACTCATGTGAAACCTGGTATATGAAACATGCGCAATCAGCACTTGTAGCTCACTGACTCTGTACACAGAGGTGAGCGCCACCAGGAAAAGAACTTTCCAGGAAAGAAACTTGAGAGGGCAGGTGACTAGCAGTTCAAAATGGGGAGCAATCAGCTTCCCAAGAATGACATTAAGGTCCCACACCAACGTAGTTGGGCGAATTGGGGGCTGGGAGAGGAGGCCCCTCATGAAGCAGCCTATGAGAGGATGAACGAACAGCGACCGTCTGTCTACTTGATGATGATACGGCGCCAGAGCGCTAAGGTGCACCCGGATAGAGTTAGACTTCAAACCCACATGGGAGAGGTGCAACAGGTAGATCAGGACTGTTTGCATCGAGCAGAATGGGTTAAATTGTCTATCGGCAGTTGGAGAATGTGCGCCACTTGAAGGCGTATGCATGTCTGGTGGAATCCTTTTGGGAGGCAAGCAGAATGTCCTCAACCTCCCTGGGAAGGTGGAATTGAGCAAGAGTTACCCTCTCATCATCCACACAGTGAGGGCTAGAGATCGGAGGTTGGGATGTCAGATGGATCTCCCCTCCTGCGAGAGCAGATCCGGACCGCAGCCAAGCAGGGGCACCTTCGAGAGGCAGAGCAGCAGAGGAAACCAGGGTTGCCTGGGTCAGTGTGGGGCAATAATGATCAGAAATGCTCTGTTCACTTGGACCTTAAAGAGGGTCTTGGCCAGCAAGGAACTGGGAGGATAAGCATAAAGCAAGTCCTCGTACCAGTTCAGGAGGAACGCATCGACCACCAGCCAAGCCTGGCACGGAATCCTGGAGCAGAACAGCGATAGGAGGATTGTGGAAAATAAGAGGATAAGAGGATTGTGGAAAATTGCAAGAGGATCTTGATAAATTGATGATGCAAGGTTCCACATTAGGAACCACCACCCAGGAAAAAGTTTTAGGCGTCATTGTGGATAACATGTTAAAACCCTCAGCCCAGTGTGCAGCGGCGGCCAAAAGAGCAAATAGAATGCTAAGTATCATAAGGAAAGGAATGGAAAATAAAACAAAAGATATTATAATGCCTCTATATCGTTCCATGGTGAGACCGCACCTTGAATATTGTGTGCAATTCTGGTCGCCGTATCTTAAAAAGGATATAACGTTATTAGAAAAGGTTCAGAGAAGAGCCACCAAAATGTTAAAGGGGATGGAAGGATACTCCTATGAAGAAAGGCTGAAAAGGTTAGGGCTCTTTAACCTGGAAAAGAGACAGCTGAGGGGAGATATGATAGAAGTCTATAAATTAATGAACGGAGTGTAACGGGTAAATGTAGATCGATTGTTTACGTTATCAGAATATAGAAAGATTAGGGGACATGCAATGAAGCTACAGGGTAAACTATTTAAGACTAATAAGAGAAAATATTTTTTCACTCAACGTGTAATCAAACTCTGGAATTTGTTACCGGAGGATGTAGTAAAGGCTGTTAGTGTAGCTGGGTTTAAAAAAGTTTGGACAAGTTCCTGGAGGAAAGGTCCATAAACCATTATTAAGAAGGGACCCAGGATATCAATGTTTGACCCAGTACAAGCATTGTGGAACCTGTGTCTTTTGGGGAAACTGCTAGGTACGTATGACCTAGATTGGCCACTGTTGGAAATAGGATACTGGGCTTGATGGACCTTGGTCTGACCCAGTATGACATATCTTATGTTCTTATGATAGCTGGGCTTTGGAGGGACTGGCCTAAAGGTCCACCTTTGGCATCCCCCATGTCTGGAAGATGCCGTGAGCCACCTGGGGGGTTCAGGGCCCACTCATGAGGCTGCAGCACTCTGCTGAGCTTGTCTGCCAGGATGCTGTCCTGACCTGGGAGATATACCACCTGGAGAAGGATGCGTCTTTCGCTGGCAAACTTCCAGAGTCAGACTGCTTTCCACCAGAGGAAGTACGAGCCCGTTCTGCCCTGCTTGTTATAGAAGATCGCAACTTGATAGTCGATCTGAATGAGGATGACCCGGTTGGACAAGCAATGCTGAAACACTCGGCATGTGCTACCACCTTGAGCTCAAGGAAGTTGATCTGATGGAGACTCTCCTCCCCTTGACCATAGACCCTGGATCTGGAGGCCATCAAGGTGGGTGCCCCAGCTGAGCTTGGAGGCATCTGTGTAAGGACCAGTTGATGCATGGGGGCATGAAAGGGAAGGTCCATTTGGAGATTCTCTGGACTCTAGCGTCAGGTGAGGGATGCCGCCAATGGTGAGGTCACCCGGACCCTGTTCATCAGGTGTCCTGTCACCTGCTTCTACTGAGTACAGAGAGTCCACTGGGCCTGGCATATGCGGAGATGGGCAAAAAGGGCGATGTGCACCGTCGAGGCCATGTGTCCCAGGAAGCAGAGCATCTGGCACGCAAACACAGTGGAACAACTCTAGACATCCCATGCCAAGGCCACCAGTTGTTGCTCCTGGGCCAAGGATAGGAAAGCCCTCACCTGAGCCATGTCCAGGAGGGCCCAAATGAAATTGAGCCACTAAGAGGACTAAAGATGGGATTTCGGAAAGTTGATGACGAAGCCCAGCTGCTGTAGCACCTGGATGGTATGCTGCACAGTTTGATGAACCTTGCCACGCGAGGTTCCTCTGATCAGCCAGTCGTCCAGATAGGGAAAGATGAAGACCCCTAGAGTCTCAGGCATTCTGTGAAAACCCTGGGGGCGGATGCCAGGCCGAAGGGGAGCACTCTATACTGGTAGTAACACTCTTCGCGGACGAACAGGAGGTACTGCTGATGTCGAGACTGGATCAGGATGTGGTTGTAGGCATCTTTCAGATCCAAGGAACACAGCAGCACAGCCAGTCTAACTGCAGGAGGTAGGGCAGCAGTGTTCCAAGGGATACCATCTTAAACTTCTCCCACAATAGAAAGCGGTTGAGATCCCGGAGATCTAAAATAGGGAAGAAGCCGCCTGGCTTTTTTGGAACCAAACAGTAACGGGAGTAGAACCCCTTTTCGCCCGAGGCTGAGGGACCAACTCCATGGCCCTTTGTCTGGAAGGGTTCAGAGCTCTCCCTGCAGGAGTTCACAATGAAGGGGGTCTTGAGGAAGTTCCACTGGAAAGAACAGAGGCGGCATCTGCTTGAAGTGGAGAAGGTAGCCCTCCCTCACCACTTCCAGAGCCCAGGCATTGCTGGTGATGCTGAGCCAACGATGGGCAAAGGATTGGAGCTGACTGCCGATGTGCCAAGGAAAGCTATGATCCAGGAGTCAAATCCCCCCCCCCAAGGCTATGGTTGCGAATGTGGCGCTGGCTGGGGCTAGGGGCTTTGGGTCTGCAAGGGTCCTGGCCCTTGGCCTGCTGCCCTTGTGGTGGAGCTGGGTAGGCCGGATAGTGGGAGTAACCTCCATAGGCCTTCTTCATCTTCGGGTAGAAAGAGTAGTTACTCACCTGTAACAGGTGTTCTCCAGGGAAAGCAGGATTTTTTATTTATTTATTTATTTAGACAGATTTGTATACCACCTTATCCTTCAATCAAAGCGTTCACAACACAATTGGGGGATACATTTAACATGCAGGGATATGAGACACATACACTAATACTTACAGGGAACATGGGCAATGGAGGGTTAAGTGGCTTGCCCAAGACCACAAGGAGCATCTGTGGGACTAGAAACCCCAGTCCTTCCGGCCCAAGGTTGCTGTCCTCTAGTGGGATTAGAGCCCCCGACCTTCCGGCCTGAAGTACCTTGCCCCAACCACTAGGCTACTCCTCCCAACCATATGTGAGGAATCAGTCCTCACATATGGGTGACATCTGTGCCAATGCAGCCCGCTCAGATCCACTCCCCAGACTTCTAAGAAAGCCTTTGGGAGCTACACCGTGCATGCACAGTCACCTACCTGCCCAAAGGTGCCATCTTATCTCAATATAATATCATAGCACAAGAGGGCAAAAAAAGAAAAATAAATTCCATAGAGAGGAGGAAGGGTTGTGATGACCAATTCCTGCTGTCCCAAGAGAAAGCATAGTTACTCACCTGTAACAGGGGATCTCCGGGAACAGCAGGAATTTAGTCTTCACATATGGGTATCGTCGGCTCCCCAGCGTCCAATTAGAAAGCTTTTGGGAGCATCCCACAGCACCTGTGTGCTGCCTTCCCGCCTTTCCCAACTGCCTCTCTCCAGTTGAGTTTAAAGATGAGACAAAGAGAGAGAGAGGGAAAGAGAAAGAAATAGATAGAGAGATACAACTCCTAGGGGAGGTGGGTGGGTTGTGAAGACTAAATTCCTGCTGTTCCCGGAGATCACCTGTTACAGGTAGGAACAAGCAGGAATGTAGTCTTCACATATGGGGACTCCCTAGCTTTAGATGCCAGGGAGAGACCCCAGAAGTTGTGTGTCCCTGTGAAAGGGCTCCACTTCCCCCCATGGATCTCTGGCATCCAACCAAGTATGGTGGGTAGGAGTTGATTAGGTATGGAACAGGTGTTGGAGAACAGCCTGATCAAACAAGGCATCCCGGCGGGAGTCCTTGTCCAAGCAGTAATGGGCTGTGAAGGTATGAACCGAGGCCCAAGTGGCTGTTCGACAGATGTCGTCGATAGACACAGAGTGCAGATGAGCCATTGAAGCTGCCATGGCTCTCACATTGTGAGCTGTGACATGGTCCTCCAGAGGAAGATTCTTACTCTGATAGGCAAATAAAATACACTGAGCAATCCAGTTGGACAGTGTTCTCTTGGAGACTGGAAGTCCCAGATGAGAAGGATCAAAAGCAACAAAGAGTTGAGAGGACTTTCTATGTTGCTGTGTTCTTTGTAAGTAAAAGGCTAAAGCTCTTTTACAGTCCAAAGTATGAAGATTCCTTTCTGCATTTGATGCATGAGGCCATGGAAAAAACACAGGCAGGTAGACCGCTTGGTTTAGATGAAAAGGCGAGACCACCTTTGGCATAAAGTGTGGATGAGTCCTAAGGACTACCTTGTCATGATGGAACCTTGCATAAGGTGGATCAACTACTAGTGCCTGCAACTCACTGATGCGGCGTGCTGATGTGACTGCAATGAGAAAGATAACCTTCCAAGAAAGGAATTTCAATGAGGTAGTAGTTAAGGGTTCGAAAGGTGGCTTCATGAGCTGACCAAGAACCAGGTTTAAGTCCCATTACACCGGTGGTGGCCTAATGGGAGGCTTAATTAGAAGAAGGCCTCTCATAAATCTTGCTATAAGAGGATGGGAGGAAATAGGTTGTCCATTTAGAGGCTTGAAAGAAGCTGCAATAGCACTCAAATGGACTCTTACTGAGTTAGTTTTAAGTCCTGCACTGGATAAATGAAGGAGATACTCCAGTAATGATTCTAGAGGTATCGCAAGGGGGTTAAGACCCTTCTGCGAACATCATATGGTAAACCTTTTCCACTTGAAAGCATACGAGCGTCTTCTGGAAGGCTTCCTGGAAGCATAAAGGATATCCTTTACTTGCTGAGGGAGGTTAAGATCATGGAGATCTAGGCCTTCAGCAACCAAGCCCTGAGATGCAGAGACTGGGGATTGGGATGCCATAACATTCCGTCCTCCTGAGACAGGAGATCTGGAGCAGATCCTAACTCCAGAGAGGGAGCTTGAGAGAGATGTAGAAGCAGAGGGTACCACACTTGCCGTGGCCAATGTGGAGCTATGAGAATCATACGGCCTTTGTCTCTCTGAAGCCTGAACAGGGTTTTGGGAATTAGGGGAATGGGTGGAAAGGCTTAAAGGAAGTCCCAGTGAAGGAGGAAATCATCCCTGGCCTGAGATCCCTGAGCCGGAATTCTGGAACAGAACCGGGGAAGTTTGGCATTCAACGGACTTGAAAAGAGGTCTATGTCCTGGGTTCCCCCAATTTGAAAAATCTTGGCCACCTGGTCTGCATGTAGATACCATTCATGTGGAAGCAGAACTCGACTGAGTCTGTCTGCCTAAGAGTTTTGTATGCCTGGAAGATACACTGCCAGGAGATGAATCTGATGCTCTCTGGCGAGGGCCCATAGTCGCAAAGTTTCGTTGCAAAGCAACAGAGAGCTTGTTCCCCCCTGCTTGTTCACGTAGAACATGGCTACTTGATTGTCCGTATGAATGAGGACTGTCTTGTAACTGAGTAGGGTGGAACACTGGAAGAGCAAGGAAGATTGCTCTGAGCTCTAAGAGATTGATATGTAGATGAGTCTCCTGTGGAGTCCAGGTGCCTTGGGTGGAGAGGTCTTGTAGATGAGCTCCCCAACCTATTGGTGAAGCATCGGTTGTGAGAGTTGCCTGGGGTAAAGGTTGTTGAAATGGGGACCTTAGCAACAGGTTTTGAGTGGACTGCCACCATTGGAGGGACACAATAAGGCGATTTGTGTTTTCTAAGGAACCACATGCACGGTAGATGCCATGTGGCCTAGTATTTGTAACATTTCTCGAGCAGTGAGATGAGGCTTTAACATTGCTTGAGAAGCTAACTGCACCATGCAAAGGCAACGGGTCTGAGGAAGATAGGCCCTTGCTTTTCTGGTATCCAGCAAAGCTCCTATGAACTCTAGAGACTGAGTGGGAGTTAGACTGGATTTTGGGATGTTTATGACCAGACCCAAATACTGAAGGATACACATTGTGCAAGATAGAGAAATCCTGGCCTCTGACTCTGATTGGGCTCGAATGAGCCAGTCGTCTAAGTAGGGGAAGACGAATATTCCTAGAGTGCGGAGAAATGCTGCTACCACAGCCATGCATTTCGTAAACACCCTTGGTGCTGAGGCCAGGCCAAAAGGAAGCACCCTGTATTGGTAGTGCTTTCCTTGAAAAAGGAACCGAAGGAACTTTCTGTGAGTTGGATGGATGAGAACATGAGTGTACGCATCCTTGAGATCTAGAGAACAAAGCCAATCCTGACTCTGAAGATATGGCAGCAGAGTTCCCAGAGAAAATCTTGAATTTCTCTTTGAACAGGAATTTGTTCAATTCTCTTGAGATCTAAAATAGGTCTATGTCCCCCTGTTTTCTTTGGGATAAGGAAATAGGGGGAGTAAAACCCTGTATCCTGTTGAGGAATGGGTACCTTTTCTATTGCCCCTTGGGCAAGAAGCATAGTGACCTCTTGATCTAACAGGCTGATGAGAGAGGTCTGAGAATTGAACTGTTTTACCATTGTGGGAGGGGGCATGCGAAGAAAGTGAAGCTTGTACCCCTCTTTTATAATGGATAGAGTCCAATGTTCTGCTGTTATCTGCCCCCATCTGGGGGCAAAGTGCCACAACCTTCCTGGAATGGTGGAAGGCTCTGGACCATTGAGAGCCAGGAAGGCTAAGTTCTCTAGATGGAAGTCAAAGGCCTTGTGGAGGCTGAGACTGCTGAGACGGTTGAGGCTTAGCAGTCTTTGCTTTCCCTTGTTTAGGTGGTTGCTGACTCTTTCAGGCAGGTTGACCTGCAGAACGTCCCTGCTGGGAATAAGAGGGATAAAACCTCCTCTTTTTGGAGAAGAAAGGTTTCTTGAAGAATTTCTTCCTTGCAGGATCATCTGTGGCTTTGGATAATCTATCCAAGGTGGAGTTGTCAGCATCCAACTCATTGGCTTTCTCTTGCCAATCTTTGCCAAATAGATTCTCACCTGTACAAGGGATATTGTCCAGTTTGTCCTGCACCCAGAGCTCCAAATCAGATGCCTGGAGCCAGGCAATTCTACGTGTACCTATGGCAATGGCAGAGGTTCTGCTTATGCACTCAAAACAGTCAAAAGCTGCACGGTTGACAAACTTAGAAACATCCTGGGCATGTTTAACCAGTGTGAGAAAATCCTGCCTCATCATTAGGAAGAAGAGGACTCAAAACCTCTAAATGTCCTGTGACCTCCTTAAGGAACATTCCCATATATAAAATATAGGAACTGATCCTGGCAGAAAGCATGGAAGCCTGGAAATTACGACGTCCAAAGGCATCCAAAGTTCTACAATCACGTCCTGGAGGATTAGAGGCATGCCTCTTTGCACTTCTGATCCTTCTCATAGCTGATTCCACTACAATAGAGTGGTGAGGAAGCTGAGTTTTCTGGAAGCCAAGACAAGGAGGGACTCGATACATGGTATCCAGTCTACGAGAGTGAGGAGAGGTAGTAAGAGGCGTTTCCCACATTCTCAACATGAGATCATGTAAGATCTCATGGATAGGCAAAGTAGCTGCCTCCTTAGGAGCCTTGGGATATTGTAGAATCTCCAACTCCTTTGCCCTGGGCTCTGTTTCAGGAGACACAGTAATGGACAGACCCCTAGCCACCTCCCTGATAAAATCCTGAAAGGAGATATCTTCTGGAGGAAACATCCTGCGTTTAGGAGAGGAAGGCTCCTCTGGGAGAAGTACTCCCGTACTGACAGAGCTGTCAGAATCCTCAGATTCCTCCGAGGATTCAAAGTACCTTCTGTCTGGATGCTCTTCTAGAGCCCAATACCCGTACCGACCGAAGTCGGTGCCGGGGGGGAATCGGTACCAGTGTATCGGTACCGGAAGGCATAGCAAGACTGGGTGCCGGCAATGCAGACACCAATGTCGATGCTGTCAGTACCGGTACCGATACCGGTGCCGGAGTCGGTGCCGGTACCGGTTGAACTGTCTGACGCGGTTCCGAGGGTGTCGATGCCGCAAGGAGAGCCGCCAGACTACATTCAATAGCCAGGAACCTCTGGTCTATCGACGCTGCAGATCCCTGGGTGTCGGTACCAGAGAAAACAGCCGGTACCCCAGAGCATGGCACCAGTAGTTCTGCCGAGGTCGAGGCCTCGAGAACATCCTGGAACCCCGATAATGCTTTGGAAGCCGAAGCCTCCTGCCGTGGCAATTTTGCCGGTACAGAACCCTCAAGGGCAATGCCAGAGGCATCTCGATGCTTAGAAGGAGATCTACTCTTTGAGGACTGGCCAGACTTATGTTTAGTTACCTGAGATCCATGGGAGAAAGACGAAGCCCTGGACGACGCCGATGCCACAGAGACTGCATCGGAGGGAACAAGGGTGCTGAGCTTAGCAGCTCGGTTTTGTCGACCCCTCTTGGACATCATGGCACAGGCCAAACACTCCGAGATGGAGTGGTCAGGACCTAAACATTTAAGACACCACTCATGGGTGTCGGTGACGGAGATGGTACCGCCACACTTGGTGCACTTTTTGAAACCCGAAGCGGGTTTTTCCATAGTGGAGGAAATTTTTGGGCCTAAGGCCCAAAATGGCGCGTGCACCTGTGAAAGAAAAGTTTGGAAAAAAATATTATATATATTTTTTTTTTTTTTAAAGAAAGAAAGAATCACCGGCGGTACCATTATAGCGTCGAGGAAGGCAGACGCGACCACAAAAAAGAATGAGAATAAAGAAAAATTTTCTGCGGTGACAAGAACAACGACCTGCTGGTTCCGCGGAAAACAAAGAACTGGAGAGAGGCAGTTGGGAAAAGCAGGAAGGCAGCACGCTGGTGCTTTGGGATGCTCCCAAAAGCTTTCTAATTGGACACTGGGGAGCGTTCCCGCGCAGGCTCCGTCGGTACCGATGATACCCATATGTGAAGACTACAGGGCGGGAGGGAGGAGTGGCTCAGTGGTTGGGACAGTTTACCTCAGGCCGGAGGGCCAGGGGTTCAATTCCCGCATGGGGACAAGTAACCTCAGGCCGGAGGGACTGAGGTCTCTGGTCCCATGGCTGCTCCTTGTGGCCTTGGGCAAGCCACTTAACCCTCCATTGCCTCAGTTACACTTAGATTGTGAGCCCTTTGGGGACAAGGGAATAGAAAGTACCTGTTAGTATATATGTGTAAACCGCTCTGATGCGTAAGTAAAGGGCGGTATATCAAATGTCTAAACCATAAACCATAGATTCCTGCTTTTTCCTGGAGATAACCTGTTACAGGTGAGTAACTACATTTTCTCCGGGAACACGCAGGAAGTCAGTCCTAAGATATGTTACAGGCTACTGAAAAAACCTGTAAAAGCCACAAGCGACTCAAAAGGCGGACCGTAAAGGGCAAAAGGGGGTGATGGTTGGCTGGAAGTCTGGCACTACAGCAGTAGCATCGAAGATGCAATCCCTCCTCTGGTAGCCAGGACACAGAGGGCTGGAGGGAAAGAGCTGCATTATTCTCCGAAGAGGTGATGGAGTACAGCCTGGCCGAAGGCACTATGCCTCTGGGAGGTCTCCTCCAAACAGTTGTGCACCATGAAGATGTTCACAGAGGACCAGGTGGCGACACGGCAAATGACCAGCAAGGGCACCGACCGCAGGCTGGCCAAGGAGGCCACCATGGCCCGTATATTGTGAGCTGTGACATGATGCTCCAGAGAGAGCCCTGCTTGCTGGTAGGTGAATGCAATGCTGTCAGCCACCCACTGAGAGAGACTGTGATCCCCAGGCGACTGGGATCGAAAGACACACAGAGCTGTATAGAGGCAATGAGGCTTTGTCCTTTGGATGCAGAAGGATAGGGCACGCTTGCAATCGAGCGTGTGCAGGGAGGCCTCCGCTCTGGAGGCATGAGACCTGTGGAAAAAAGTGGGTAGCACTGGCTCGTGTGGGCGGCATGGCAGATGGAAAGCCTAGATCACCTTTGGTAAGAACTTCGGGTGCGTCCAAAAGATGACCTTGTTCCTATGGAACCTGGAGTAGGGCACATGTGCCTGGCTGAGGTGAGCGCCACCAGGAGGATGACCTACCATGAGAGGTATCTGAGAGGACAGGTAGCCAAGGGCTCGAAAAGGGCCCCCATTAGCTTCCCTAGAACTACACTGAGGTCCCATGCCACCGGCAGTGGGCGGACTGAGGGCTGTGAGAGGAGAAGGCCCCACATGAACTGGCCTACAAAGGGGTGGATGGACGTGGCCTGGCCCTCCACTGCATGGTGGTGAGCCGAGATGGCGCAGAGGTGTACTTTGACCGAGTTGGATTTCAGGCTTGCGACTGACAGGTGCAAGAGGTATCACAATATCTCCGCCATTGTGCAGGAGAAAGGGTTAAGGCCGTGTCCCACATATCAGAGGGAGAACCTGCACCACTTGATAGCGTAAGCTCAGCGCATAGTGTCTTTAGGTGAGGCCAGCAAGATATCCTCATCGGCCGAGGGAGGTGATGGTGCACGATGGCTATCCTCTCAGCATCCAGGCTGTCAGAGCCAGGGATTGGAAGTTGGCGTGCCACAGCGTTCCATCCTCATGTGAAAGCAGGTTCAGGGCACACGCCAATGGCCAGGGATCCCCTTGGGACAGCTGCAGAAGCAGGGGGAACCAGGACTGCCTTGGCCACCTGGGTGCAATGAAGAGGAAGGAAGCTACCTCTGCTTGGATCTTCAAGAGGGCCCGAGGTACTAGGGGCATCAGTGGGAATGCATACAGAAAGCCCCTGGAACACGGGAGGAGGAAGGCATCTGTCGCCTCCCAACTCTGGGCCGGTTTCCGGGAGCAGAAGCGTGGCAGCTGTGCGTTCTCCAGACTGGTGAATAGGTTGATTTAAGGGGTACCCCACTGCCAGAAGATCTCCTCCAGTATGACTGGGTTCAGCCTCCATTCGTGGGGTTGGAGGATACGGCTCAGGTGGTCAGTCAGTATATTGTCCTGGCCCGGCAGGTACACTGCTCTGAGGGAGATGTTCCTCCCCGCCACAAAATTCCAGAGGTGTACTGCTTCCCAACAGTGGTGGTAAGAACCCTTGCCCCCTTGCTTGTTGTTGTAAAACATTGCTACCTGGTTTTCCATCTGGACTTGGACCATATGTCCTTCCAGAGGGTCCTGGAAGACTCGCAGAGAGCCCAGATCTCGAAGAGATTGATCTGCGAGGCACTCTCCGCTGGCGACAACAGCCCCTGTGACTGCAGGTGATCGCAGTGGGCCCCCCAGCCCATCTTGGAGGCGTTCGTGGTGAGGATGTGCTGCACCGGCGGGGCTTGGAACGGCAGGCCAGCTCTTAGGTTGTGGTGGTTCTGCCACCAAGTCAGGGAGACTGCCAAGGCTGGCGTGAACTGAATACGGTCCTCTAGGTAGCCTGACACCTGCGACCACTAGGCACTAAGTGTCCATTGTGCCTGCCGAATGCAAAGGTGGGCAAAGGGGATCACGTGGATGGTGGATGTCATGTGCCCCAGTAGGCAGAGCATCTTTTGGGTTATTACTGGTGAGTTGTACTGCACTTCTTGTGCCAGGGCAGCACAGCGTTGAGCCCGCTCCAGGGGCACAAAGGCCTTTGCTTGAGTGGAGTTTAGCAGGGCCCTAATCAACTTCATGCACTGCGTTGGAACAAGGTGAGACTTTGGGAAGTTCACCACGAAGTCTAGGTGCTGCTGCAGCAGCCCTAGAGTGCATTGAGTCACAATGTGCACTTTGTCTGGTGTGCTGCCCACACGAGCCAGTCATCCAGATAGGGGAACACGAACACTCCGAGGAGCTGGAGACAAGCGGCCACGACCACCAGGCATTTTGTGAATACTCGAGGGGCCGAGGCGAGGCCAAAAGGAAGCATCTTGTACTGATAGTGGTGGCCCCCTACTATGAACCGGAGGTACTGATGGTGCCTTGGATGGATCAGGATGTGGGTGCATCTTTGAGATCCAAGGAGCATAGCCAATCTCCCTGGAGCATAGCCAATCTCCCTGGAGGAGGTAAGGCAGCAAAGTTCCAAGGAGTTTCCATTATGAACTTTTCCTTAACCAGGAAGCTGTTGAGGTCTTCTTGGGGACCAGGAAGCAGTGGGAGTAGAACCCCCATCCCTGAAGATGAGGAGGAATGGGCTCAACTGCCTGATTTTCGAGCTCTTTCTGAAGAAGCTCCCTGTGCATTGGTTATTCCCCTGGGAAAAAGGGGGGGAAGCAGCTGAGCAAAGTGAAGGAGGTATCCTTCCTTGATCACTTGCAACACCCAGGCGTCCATCATGATAGAGGGCCATCTATGTGCAAAGTGGACCAGCCATCCTCCCGTGAACCTTGGGCCAGCCACAACTGCTGTACTTTTTTAAAACCAATGATGGAGGACATAGCTGGGAAAACGATACCAGCAAAGTCAAACTACTGCCCTGATCAGGGGAGCGCGAGAAAAACCCGTGCACTGGTGAAAAAAAGAAGAGAAAAAAGCAAGACCTGAGAAAAAGCGCAACACCGAGGTACCAATGTTTCCGACATCGCAGGAAGGCAAGGGTACGCGTACCGAAAAAAGAAAAGAGAGAATGGCAAAAAAGTACCGATTCTACAAACAAATTTTTCTGGAGTCCAGATGGATGTCTGAAGGGCTCCGTGGGAAGATGAACACTGAGGTAAGATGGCTCCCTTGGGCAGGTTGGCAAACCACACATGCGTGGTTCATCTCCAAAAGGCTTTCTTTAAAAGCTGGGGAGAGTTACCGCGTGGGCTCTGTAGGTGACATCACCCATAAGTGAGGACTGTTTCCTGCTTGGTCCCAGAGAAACAGTGCTTCTTCTAGAAAAATGATGCCAGTATGCACGTGCAGCCTGTCCTTTGAGGAGAAGGGGGAGGAGAGGGGGGGAGTGTTCCTGGCAACTGACCTTCAGCTTATGAAAAGGCAGCATTGCAAATATACCAGTCCCTAGAACACAAACACACCTCTGACTGGGAAAACAGAATAAGTCGAACTGCTACAGATCCCTACAGAGAAGTTACACAACAGAATATTACTTCAGTCATATGAAGAACATGGATAGACCCTCTCCAGATATGTGTATTTAGAGAAGGTTTATCTATAAGGGCCATGTTTACTAAATATTAGCACATGTTATCTTCCACTATTCCCATATTATTCCTATGGGCATGATGGCAGATAGCGAGTACTAATATTTAATAAACATGGCCTTAAGGGTATATAAATTACAAAAAGAAATGTGCAGACAACAACTGAACTGGAAATCCCAAGAAGCCAAATCCTATATGCAATGTAACAATGAAGAAGCAGAAATGGAAATATATTTCCATCAGTAGCATGCATAATACAAAGACATTCTGAAAGCTAACATAGTCAAATTACTAAACAAAAAATAAATTCTTCTTTGTTTCTAACTTTGTGGTCTGGACATTTTGAGCCTTATCTTAACACCGTACCCCCTCCCAACAGCAGCAAACATAGAACTCTTTACCTCATCCACAAAAGAACCAAAGGGCCTGGTGACCCCAGCTGGACATCTCTTACCCAGTTCTTACTAACCCTAGTACCAATAGTGGCCTTAGGAGGTACCAGATCAGGCAAGTGCCCAAAGTCATACACCTTGGGAATCCTCAAAATTTAGCCACTGAATGATGCATGGAAAGAGGAGCCTTCAGTCACTCCCACATTTGCAATTTAACACTTAATTAGTTAGCTGATTCTCCCAAAGAATATTAGAAAGATTAATGATACAACTTTTGTTGCATATAAAGCAACACAAAATTGAAGTTGAAAATGTCCATCTCATTTAGAGGTCATTGACAGCACACATTGCATTTGCACTACTAAACGTTAAGTGCGCACTAACGGGCATTTGCATAAACTGTCCATAATATTCCTATGATTGTGGTTGCAGATATTACTTGCTAACATTTAGTAAACAGATCCCTAGATTTTTGAGGGACTTCAAATAATTCTCTTGCCATGGACCTGAATAACCCTAAGGCCACCATGACCTGGCATGTCTAGTCTGCCAATTTATCTTGTTAATGTAACATAATATTATTCAATAAAATATTTTCAGACCTTCTTTTATTCTCCTTGTCTCCCTCTTTGTTTCTTTGTTTATAATCCCACTTCAGTTTCTTTCATGTGTTTCTTTGTTCTTTTATTTCCTTTTTCATCTTTCCTCATTTATTCATTTCTATTTTGCTTCTGATTTCCATTTTCTTCTTCTCTTACATTCTATTCTTCTGGCTTGGAGGCAATATAGGGACAGCCTGAAGATAAAGGGCCATTCCTTTGTTGTGGCAAGTTTGGGCTTGTTCTATGTTGATAAGTGTAGTTATCTTTGTTTCTCCTTTGTCAGCATTGTTTCCCATTTGTTCTCTGTCTTGTGTGAATTGACTTTTTTGTGCAGTTCTGTAATACTGTAGCAGGGAAAGAGCAGGAAAACTGAATGGGTAGGTATGGAGAATAGGTGCAGTGCATGTTGATGAAATGGAGGTGACATCTGGGAATAATGAGGGGGCACAAATAATGTAGGGGCCTGCACATAGGGCCACAAGAGAAAGGGGGTTAGCAAGCAGGCAGTGATACAAGTTCTCGAGAGAGTAGCAAAAGTGAGTAGGCATGACAGGCATCCATGTAGCACACTTCACGGAGAAGGATCTGCTGAAATGCCATAAATGGTAAAATTAGGCCTTACCTGCTAATTGTCTTTCCTTGAGTTCCTCCATTCCAGTTCAGACAAGTGGAGACTGAACATGTTCAAGCTCATGATGTCAGCATAGAAGAGGTCCCTCCCCTGACTCCATAAGCCTGTTGACAAAGCAGACTCCAAGGAGAGTACACAACCAGAATAAAGTGTCATAAACCACAGCAACTATGTAGAATTCCATTTTTTAGTAAGTAACGAGCTTCCTATGTACATCTCTGAGTTGAATGGGATCAGGAAGCAGGTGTCCCACAACGAGCCGACTGCCTGGCGACGTCATTTGAAACTCTTATCTATGTTGAATTGTCACCCACGAAACACTCTCCAAAAGGCTCCCGGCTAAGGTGTCCGGGCTCGCTCCTGACCATGAAGCTGAAAAAGAATTTATAAGACCGAACTGAGAGGGTCCTGGACTGGAGGGACTCAAGGAAAGACAATTAGCAGGTAAGGCCTAGTTTTACCTTCCTAATCATCCCTCCAGTCCAGTCCAGATAAGTGGGATGTACAACCCTAGGCAGGACTTGCGAGCCAGGCCTGTAGCATGCTGGAGCTGAACCTCACATCTCCGGCTGACTGAACATCTATGCAACGATGGCACATAAAGGTATGCAGTGAGGACCATGTAGCCACCCTACAAATTTCCACTGGCATCACTAGACCATGCTCCGCCCAAGATGGAGTGGAGGAGTGGCCTAGTGGTTGGGGCAAAGTACTTCAGGCCGGAAGGTCGGTGGTTCAAATCCCACTAGAGGACAGCAACCTTGGGCCGGAAGGACTGGGGTTTCTAGTCACACAGGTGCTCCATGTGGTCTTGGGCAAGCCACTTAACCCTTCATAGCCCATGTTCCCTGTAAAATAGTTATCTCCAAGTTATAATGCCCTGTTCAATGTAATTTCAATTTGTTCAATGTAAACTACACTGATGCAGAATAGCGCGGTATATAAGAGAATGTAAATAAATAAATAAGATGCTGCTTGCGTCCAGGTTGAATGTGCCTTCAAACGACCTGGCAGAGTCTTGTTCTTTAGCAGATATGCAGAGGTGATGGTCTCCTTGACCCAGTGAACCATGGATGCCTTGGACGCTGCCTTACCCTTGCGCGGTCCCCCAAACAAGACAAAGGTGGCCTGATCTCCGGAACTCCTCAGTCTGCTTGAGATAGTGCCATACGATTCGACAGACATTTAGGAGACGCAAGCACCGATTCCCATGAGTCTCTGCTGAAGGGGGGAACACCAGCAGGGTTACATTTTGATTGAGATGAAACTTCGAGACCACTTGGTCAGAAAAGACAGAGCTGGTCTTAAAATCACCTTTTTCCTTCAAACGGAACAGGAAAGGCCTCCGGCAGGACAGAGCCTGCAGCTCTGAAATTCTGCAGACTGAACAGATAGCTACCAAAAGGATTGCTTTTAATATAGCCTTGCCTAATGTCTCAAAGGGAGCATCGATCAGCGCTGAAAGCACCAAATTTAGATCCCACAGTGAGCTACATCTGGATGTGCTGCAAGTGACATTCATGGAAATGACCCCGATAACAGGCAACAGCCACCATCTGGACCCTCAAGGAATTAAAGGCCAGTCCTTTTTCTAATCCGTCCTACAAGAAGGCTAAAATGTCTGGTTCGAAAGCCAAAAAGGCTCCAAGCCCCTTTGTCCACACACCAGCATTCAAACACACACCATACTCTAATATACAACAAAGACTAGAGCTCTTCCTTGCCTTCATCATGGGCCCCAAATAGCCTTTTCACCTCAGCCGTGACCTTTCAAGGATCAGGTCATAAGAGAGAATTGATCCACCTGAGGCAAAAGGATCGGACCCTGTGAGCTAAGGCTTTGCTATCACCAACCTAAGAAGGTCAGTGTACCACGGTCACCAAGGCCAATCCAGCACTACAAAGATCACTGGCCCTGGATGCGCCTTGATTCACTGGAATAGATGGCCGATGAGTGGCCATGGAGGAAACACATACAGCAAAGTGTGCTCTCGGCAACTGTTGTGCCAGATGGTCAAACCCCTCTGACATTCTCTCTCTGCACCTGCTGAAGAATCTGCTGGCCTTGGCATTCGGTGTGGACACCATCAGATCCATGATAGGCTCGCCCCACTGCCTCATATCCTGAAACACTGCAGAATTCAATTCCTACTCTCCTGGATGCAACTGGTGTCGACTGAGAAAATTGGCTTGCATGTTTTCTTTTCCTGCCACATGCGCTACAGATTAAGACTAGTAGGCTGCTCTTGGCCCAGAGCAGGAGGGGCTGAATCTCCTTCACTAGTGTCATGCTACCTGTGCTGCCTTGGCGATTTATGTAGGCCACCATGGTCGCATTATCCGAGTATACTTGCACAGTTTTGCTGCAAATCATGGGGTATAAAGCTTGGAGAGTGAGAAATACTGCTCATATTTCCAGCCGGTTTGTTGACCACTTGGCCTCTGTCAGCATCCAGCACTCCTGTGTCACTTGCAACTCGCAATGTGCCTCTCACCCTTTGAGGCTGGCATTGGTTATTACTATAATCCAGTCCGGCAGCTCCATGGACACACCCGCTGCCAACTTCTCCAGTTGAAGCCCGCAACCTTGTTTCCAGCGGGCAAACAAGTCTTTTTGACAAGGAATGATTCTGAGGTGACCACCAGGGATAGGATCTGTTTTAACGGTCTCATATGCACTCAGGTCCACGGCACCAGGTCAAGAGCCGCCGCCATGGATCCAAGCAATTGGAGGTAATATCACACCGTTGGGGCTGCCATGGCCAGAAAAACTCTGTACCTGTGTCTGGATTTTCTGAGCTCACTCAGAAGGCAACTACACTCTTCTGTCCTTGGTACTGAATCGCGCACAGAGGTAGATGATGCCTGAGAGGGAGTGTTGATGTTCCGGCCGGATGGAAATATGAAGATATGCCTCCATAAGGTCTAGTATTATCAGAAACCTGCCCCATCGGACTACGAAAATAACCAACCGTACATTTCCATATGGAAGTGTGGCACCCGCAAGGTCTGGTTTATGTGCTTGAGGTCCAGAATCGGCCAAAAGGAGCCCTCTCTCTTGGGCACCACAAAATAAATGGGGTATCGACCGGAGCTTAACTGGTCTTTGAGCACCGGCACCATGGCCTCTAGGTGAAACAAGCACTGCAATGTGTCTTGCACTGCTCGCAAATTGGATGGAGCTGTGCAGGGTGATAGGAGGAAGACATCAGTGAGAGGCCGCATAAACTCAAGCGCATAACACTCACAAATCACTTCTAACACCCATTGGTCGGAAGTTAATGTGGCCCAGATAGAATAAGAGTTGTAGCCGACTGCCTACTGTTTCCAGATCAGCCTGGGCCTGCCTTGCTTCATTGGGACTTTTTAGGGGGTACAGAGGTCCCAGAGTAATAACCTCTTCTGGTTCCCCTGTAATCCCTAAAGGGCTGACTGCAGGGAGAAAGGAAGGAAAGTGAGAAGCCCAGAACCTGCAATAGTCTCAAGATTGACCTCGGGGCATGGTGCCAGGTTTCGGGGCTTTAGACCGATCCTCGGAAAGCCCAGAACCCTTAGTCTCCCCCAGGTCCTTAGCTACCTTCTCCAATGTTTCCCCAAACAACAACTTGCCCTTAAATGGAAGTTTACTAAGACGCATCTTAGAAGAAACATCCACTAACCAGTTTTGCAACCACAGAAACCATGTGGTCACAATGATAAAAGTCATAATTTTGGCCAAAGAATGGACCTGGTCATAAATGCATCTGCCAGATAGGTCAAAGCAGACTTCAGCTTGGCAGCCTCTGGGAGGGGAAGAGTGGGTTCCCCATCCCCGTCGGTAATCCCTGGGACCAACATATACATGCCCTTGTAACATATGCTCCACAGATTGAGGCTTGAAGGGTCAAGGCACTTGTATCAAAGGCTTTCTTTAAAAGATTTTCCAGCTTACAGTCTTGCACATCTTTCAGTGCTGCACCATCTTCCACAGAGATAGCGGTTTTCTTGGTCACAGCAAGTGCCCATTTTGGGCATTATAAGGAGGTCCCTGTCTGTTTGTGGAATGGGGTAGAGATGGGCCATAGCTCTAATGCCCCTTAAAACTGCTTTGGGAACGTCCCATTTTGTCTCTATCATCTGTTTAATCACCCTAGGCACCGGAAAGGCTGTCTGGAAGAATTTAAACCCCTGTAGGAGCGGATCCTCTAAGGGCTCCTCTGTGGGTGCAGGAGCCTGAAACATGTTAAGCGCCGCCAAAGAATGGATAGCAGAGAGGCGAGCTCTTCTCAACGAAAAACTCTCACCACGCTGAGATCCTTCCCAGATGGGATTTCGCCGAACTTTAATTCTGGGGCCGTCATCTCTCCCCAGAGGTCAGATGGACCCTCCAAGGCATCTACTAAGGCACCACACTGAGAAGATCCCTGTTCTCCCCACAGGTATTCCTCAGTGCACTGCTGCTTGTGGGGTGGTTCATCTTTCCTTCCCCAAAGGAAGAGGTGAGTCGGAGTGACGGACATCCTCAATAAAATGCGAATCTGGGTGTTCCCCAAAGATAGGTAAATGGAGCACGAATGAGAATATTGATATACCTCCTCCCAAAACTCCTCTGAGGCGTTACCCACTGTAGCGCTCCAGTTGGGTACACGTAGAGTTGGGGAGTCCATGGCAGAAGCTCTATAGAGGCGAGCTAAAATGATTTAAGTTGCTTGGACTAAAAAAAAACCCTACTCCCACTGTTGTGGGGTGCACAAGATCTCTGAGTTAGGAGGTGATTCCAAAGCAATGTCGGAGTTGTAAGTATTGGAAAGGAATCAGTGTGATACACCAGAGTTGCTCTAGTTGAGCCTTAGAAACGAGTCCCAAGAAGATGTGGGAAAGCACTAAATGTTTTCCTAGTTGGCCCATAGAGAATAGAACAATTACGAGGGGAATTGGAGACACCCAGGCCTCTTCCAAACGTACCCAATCTGAACTAGGACTATTCATCCAAAAATAGAAGTCCCGAAGGCATGAACAACGGTAATACATTACAAGGTCAGGAAAGCCGAGGCCTCCAGGGTATCTGGACTGAACAATGGTGGGCCAGCTAACCTGAGGTCTTTTATCCTGCCAGATGAAGACAGTGATAGCTTGTAGTATGGATTTGAGAAAACTCTGAGGTACCCAAATAGGGAGTTCTATGAACAAAAATATTAGTTTAGGAAGTAGAAGCATTTTGACAGTGTTGATGCAGCCAAGCCAAGTAATAGAGGTAGCTCTTCAGGACTCAGTGTCCTTGTTCAGACCTTCTGAAAGCGCACCATAACTCAGCGAGAAAAGACGAGAGAGAGATCCCGGTAGACTTGTTTCCCCAGATTGCAGAACTGCTCAACACTATGGAAACCCTCGGGCAACACAGGGGTGATGTCACTGTAGTAACACATTTGAGTAGAGCCGATTTTTGTTGTTTTACCGTAAAGCCAGAGACACTAGAAAAACAACCAAGAATATCTACTATGCTTGGAAGTGTGGAGGCAGGATCACAAAGGTAAATGAGCATGTCATTGGTGTATAATAAGATGGCATGTGAATGCCCTACAAGGTTAATTACCGCTCGCTTACACAAGTGAAATGCAAGAGGCTCTATGGCTAATGCAAAGAGAAGGGGAGACAAGGGACATCCTTGATGAGTTCCAAGCCAGAGGGGGTAGGGTTTGGAGTGAAAGCCAATAATAAGAACAGAGGCTGTGGGGTTAGCATAGAGCATTGCTATCCAGCCACACAAATTAGGGCTGAAGCCAAATTGTTCCAACAGATAGGGCCACTCCACCTTATCAAAAGCCTTTTCAGCATCCAGTGAGAGAATCGCGTAGTGGGCCAGGTTTGCTTTGGAGCTCATGCAAGACATTAATTAAATGCTAGAAAGCTCTGGTAGGGCTTTGTTGATTTCGCTGGTGCTCCAATACCTCTCGAGCATCCAGAGCAAGATGAGGCAAGTCAGTGGCCTTCAACAACTCCAGGATCGTCGCTCCATCAACTTCCAAATGGGAGAAATAGAGAGTTTTGTAAAAGTGGGCAAAGGTGTCTGCCATTTCCTGTGACCTTGTGTAGAGGACAGGGCATGCATTCTTTGCTTAAGCGGTTGTCACTTCAGCTGCCATAAAAGTAGCTGAAGAGTCTTATTCCCATGCTCAAAAAAGTGACACATGGTTCGGAGCAGCGCCGAGGCAATATCCTCCATTTCCAGGGTAGAGAGTTCATTCTGCAGGCGAACTAAGCGCTGCCACACTGTATGGTCCACCCCCACTCCAGTGGCACCGTTCCATTTCAAGAATGTCCTTCTGGAGATCCTCCTGCCGGAACAGGTCTTGTTCCTTAAAGGCACTGGATAAAGGTATCAAGTGCCCCCTACATATGGCTTTGCTCGCTTCCCAAAATGTGAAGGCTGTGACATCATCAGTATTATTGAGGGCAAGATATTCCTGCCACCCCTTTTGAACAACTGATAAGAAGGGATATGAGAGCATGATCGGAGACTCCCATGGTACCGATAGATGTAGCAGCTACAGTGGAAAATACGCTCTGGGATACAAGCCACATGTCAATCCTAGAGTGGCTCTGATGGGCAGAAGAATAGTACATGTAGTCTCTCTCTCCCACATGAGAGATCCTCCAAGAGTCATAAAGGTCTAAATTTCCCAAAGGTTTGCGAAGTTGGCATGAATTCGCTGAGGTCTGGTTCACTCTCCTGGTTCTGTTGATACCTGGCATTTAAAGTCATCTCCCACCAGTATCTCCCCTTTTTGACGGGACTTTATGACCTCAAGAAACTCTGACAGTTTCCCACCAATCTGTGAAGGTGGAATGTATTAAGAATCGTAAGTGAAACATCTTTCAAGTCTCCAGAGAGGATAAGCAGCCTATCCCCTGGGTCGCTATATTGTGCAGTAAGTTGGAAGGAACTATTCTGGGAAAAGAGGGTTGCCACTACTCTTTTGTGAGAGGAAAAATTAGCCATATAGACCTGCGGGAACATACGAGATTTGAGTCTTAGGTGATCCTGTCCAGCGAGATGAGTTTTTTGTAATAGAACTATATCAGCTTTCTCTCTTTTCAACTGATCCATGACCCGCCGGCACTTAACAAGGCTATGGAGCTCACAAATGTTCCATGAAATGATCTTAACCATGGTCCTGCGAGGGTTTCATGAAAACAGAATCCACACGTTGGTTCCAGAGGATGTTGGAGATTGCACTCCTAGTGTCCAGTGCCCCCTCATGGTGTTTAACTCTTTCCTGATCAGTTCTTACCTGTCTGCGCACATTACCCAACCCTTTCCCCTACCCCCCTTGAATTGTGGTCTTATTAAGTAAGGACGGAGATAGTAAAAGGCATGCAAGCAACGAGGAAGGTGGCAAAAAAATTGCCATAAAAGGGAGTGCTGATGTCCAGCGACAGAAGCTCCTCTCCAATCCATCCTGCCTTCCAAAAATATTTGCCCAACTTATCAATGGAGAACACCTCCCTACAGACTCCTGATTGAGGCATTTTCCATCATAACCCTCTGAACCTCCACACCCCACCCAGTTAAGAATCAGAAAGATACCCCCTAGCTAAGGGAAAAGCAGGTTTGTCAGCTGTCCAGTGTTCGCTATCAAAAGTATTAGAACTCCCTGGGTATGACCTCCCCAAAGCAAAGATTTCTAAAAGTGTATCCTCCAAACCTAGTGGCAGAATAGAGTACACACAGTATTAAGATAAACAGAAGAACCCATCAAAAAACATAGCAGTTGCTAAGTCAACAAGGTGCAACAAGAATTTGCAAACACGTAGAGAAAAAACAAGGTAGCACAGAATAAGAAGAACAAAGCCTGAGAGAGACCATCTCCCACAAATCAGCGGGGTTTAGTAGTGTCCATGTCTCTGCTCTGATAGTCCTCTGGATGGCTGCCCGAGTGTCTCCGGGCGCCGGGCACCTTGTGTCTCTTAGGCCTTGAAACATCCCAGTCTCGCTGCTCACTATGTTGCCATGGGGCATGCCCTCCTTCATTTTGGATTAAGTCCAGCAAGTCCAAACAATCCACAAGCTTCTGTGTTTTACATTGATGAATGCTTGCCTCTGAGACTGCGGAGAAGACATGTTATATCCTCAAAGGAGTGGAAACATGCTATAATCGGACGAGGGCAAGATCCAGACCCCGCTTTGGCTACAAGACTTCGATGGACTCACTCCAATTTAACTGGGGTCAGGTGCTCCAGGAACACAGAGGGTGTAGAGGTCCTGAATGAGTTCTTCGGTATTCTCCTTGTCTCCAAGACGCTCAGGTATACCAAGGACACGGATATTATTTCTGTACTGACGATTTTTGAGATCATCCTGCCGTTCTTTTAGGTATTTTGCCAGCTGATCCAACTTGTAGAACCTGGGACTGGAAGAGGGCTGTCACACCAATCTGCTCTCCAATATTGGTTTTGTTCTGCGTGACCCAGTCATCCAATGATTTTATATCTGCTTTGATATCACCAATGCCTTTGAAAGATCCATCTGAAAGAGCCAAAGCTCCTGCAGGATCTTCATGAGGTCAGCTTTAGTAGCAGGAGGAGAGGGCCCCGAAGACTCTTCACAATTGCTGTTGATGTTGTGAACAGGGTTTGGTGTCGAGACAGTAGCGGGTGTGGGCTCGGTAGCTTGGGAGAATCTGGAAAGAGCTGCAGCATAACAGCTTTTGTTGGTCAAGATGGCCTGAAGTTGCTCGAACAGCAATAAGGGATGGCAAGGTTGTAAACCTCCAACTAACCTAACGGAGCAGAACCAGAATCAAAGAAAAGGCAAGCAAGAGCCCAGGTTAGACAGGATAGCAACGAGTGTCTCCGAAGTACAGTATTTGCGATGTCTAATTCCCAGGAGACCACTGGAACAAGCTGGTTAGTCCTCCACACTCAACTCAGTTCCACTAAATCCACTCAGGGGCTTTAACCCTACCAATACACACACACAAGGATAATGAGAGAGCTGCACTCTCTCATGCAGCTGCTGGGATCCTCTGTATGCTGAAATCATGCACCAAAAGCCCTCCAAAAAATGTACTATTACATCAAGGCTGCTGACATTTTCGATCTATCCTCTGTGCTGGGGGTGTGCTCAGGGAAGATGGCTGATAGGGTGGTTTCAGCTTCCTGACACTTTAAGGATTCTCAGATCTTCATACAGAAGGGCTGTGTTCACTTTCCCCACTGCACTCAATGAACTCCCAACTCCGCTGCGAAGCTGATCCAGCTGACAGCTGCGAAGACAGATACAGACAAGAGCAAGCAAATAGCTGCAGGCTGAACAGAAACAGCAGTGCGTGAAAATAGAGCTCCAAGCTGCTGCAGTGATCGGAGGAAGAGCAGACAAACTTTCAGTGGCCGCGATCAGAAGATCGGGACCACCAGCGATCACACACACTTAACTAGAGAGGGGGGGGGGGGGTCATCATGCCGGGGCTGCTGTCTTTCATGCAGGCGGCTGCTCAGACTGCAGCATCAGCACCAGTCACTGGCAGCCACGGTTATCATTTAGTGAAATCGCCGATCAAACTCAGGTGGGTGCTCAGTCCGGGGAACATTTTTAATATGGGGATATAGTGAACCAGAGGTACTCTCAGTACTGCGGGATGGGTTGGAGTTAGCTGGAATGATTAGCAGCCATACTGTTCGGGCTTGCTAGTGCCCCCCAACCTCTTCTATGCTGACATCACAAACTTGAACATGCTCAGTCTCCAGCTGCTGGTGGGGGAGATAACCCACTTGTCTGGACAGGATTGGAGAGATGATTAGGAAATACGGAATATAATAAATTATATGTGGCAAAGACATTGACAGGACAGAAAAAAATATGCGAATGAACTGCTATGAAGGTGCTTTTGCTGGGGGTGAAGAAGTGAATGCTAGGCAAGGAGGTCACCAGTGGTGTGATACCTGTCAGGTGGTAAAGAAAAAGGTAGCACAAATGGACCATTCAAAGCAGCAGACAGGGAGAACATCAGAGTGAGATGACCAGCTAACACTGCCTGAACAACTTGTCTTGAGAAGGATCTAGCCAGACGCAACTGGCAGCATGCAACATTGTGTTCACCTGGCTGAAAGGTTTCACACCACTGTCCATGAATCTGGGGAGTACAACTCTAGCATTACCTTGTGATTATGGCTATGTGAGGCATGGGAAGAAACATATGAAGGTAAGAGCAATAAGTATTTCTCTCATATTCTTTTTTCTAGCAGAGTTGTGTCCTAAGGAGGCAGCACCAGGGCCAGCAGTGCAAAGCATATTTTATTTATTTATTTCTTTATTTAAAGCTTTTCTATACCACACTATTATCAGTGTGGTTTACAATTAACAAATTGACTCCAGGGCAATAACAGATCTGTCCTGTGTTTACATATAACAGGGAAGGTAACATGGAATTGCAACTGGGGGAATTATGTACATTTTAAGCGATGAAAGATGAAGGATAGGTAGGCTATTTACAATAAGGCACATCAGCATTCTAGGTTTCCGTCTAATTGTTCGTCTAAAGTACATATCTTCTAACCTCGTCCCTATTCTCTCTCCCCCTCCCTCCCCTCCTAACCAATGTTAGCCCTTTGTATTAATTCCTCTCCAAGTTCTTTGCCCTGTTACAATGTATTAAGTTATCCAAGTTCACTGCCCTGTTACAATGTATCAAGTTTTGTTTCAATGTAAACTGTCTGGACCGTAGGATAATGCGGCATAGAAAACCTCTTAAATAAATAGCCTGGTAGAAGCAGACACCATAGCTGGTGAGGAGCATCTGAGCACTGACATCACAAACTGATAGTTAGTGACTGATACTCACTTGGGTGGACTCCAGCACAGCAGACTTCGGTGAGGCTCCAGTGGTGCCGCTCATGGGAGTGACAGTGAGGATGGTCTAGAGCCTGAGGCAGTGCCCTAAGTGGAACGACTGCCAGTGATGTCATAAAATTCTCTTGGATGGATGGCAGCAGAAATGTTTTCACAACAAGAAGATGCCAACGTTGTTGTGCTGGGGAACTTGCATGGCGTCTTCTTGTTATGAAAACATTTCTGCCATCATCATCTGTCCAAGAGTTTGGTGGCATCATTGGCAATTATTCCTTTGGCTACCCTCAGGGTCACTCATGTAGAAAGAGCTGAGGAGATGAGAGCGGAGGCAGCAGAGGAGAGTGGTCAATATCCATGCCACCCTGACCAGTGCTTTCAACAGATTGGTGGGCGTGCTTTTACAGGGACCCATGCACCACAACCCTCCACAATGACTATCTGTGCCTCCTCTCCTTCTTCACCTGGTCCTGAAGATGCATTGCTTGGTAAGTGGAAGCTCTCTTTGCTGATATATGTCCATACTACTCCTCTACTGGATAGTGTGTGACAGTCTACTTTTGTCTTGTCTACACAGGACCTGACCACCACACTGTTGTCCTCTTCCTCACCAAAGCTAGACCATCTACAGTGTAAACAATGAGCTGCCACACTGCTTCCCTGATCCCAAACCATCTGATCCTCTCCTCCTCGTCCCCCTGCATCCCTTTTTCCCAGGTGATTGCAAAGGTCAAGGTGTACCCCTCAAACGTTCCAACCTGATGCTACACAGAGATCACAATACCTATTACAGCCACTACCACCACCAAAGCCCTTCTACCAGGAATTTTGCAGGAAAAAAAAGTGACAGTATTCTTGTCATCTTCTAGTTTTACTAGTCTCCCTCAATCTTAAAACGAACCAGAAATCCTGCATGGACAATCAATAGAACCAACTTTTCGTTCTGCTAATTCTACCTCATGCAGTTCTGTAGGCAGATTTTAAAAAATGGAAATTGACAATAGTAACAACCAACAATCACAGCATAATGCATTTCTCTAACATAATTTTGGCAATATTTTCACCCCCACAATGAGTCCCAGAAATATCTTAAAAAGAGTAGCCATATCTGATAATTTTCTTTCTTTGAATCCTGTTAAGACTAGTCTAGATGGTGAAATTAGATCGGACCTGCTAATTGTCTTTCCTTGAGGCCTTCAAGTCCAGTCCAGAATGAGCTTTCTCCCCCCCAATAGCAGCTGAGGACTGAGCATGACAGAACTGTGATGTCATCCTATAAGAATTCTCCCTTCAGCTCCAGTATTCTACTGACAAAGCAGTTTACGGAAAAGAGAGAGCAATAACAAGAACCCCACTAGGCTCCAGGAGAGTCCAAAATGAGGCAACAGAATAAAGTAAACCTGAACTATGTACACTCATTGGGATAAGCAATCATACACACAAGGAGAATCAGGAACACTGACAGAAACATACCTGTCCCAATGCCCACCTCGAATGGAGGAAAATCACTTCATTGTCGTTGAAAACATGTCTTATGAGATCCTTCCCCCTAAAGACAGTTAGACTCGCCTTCATTACCACTTCACTGAGAGTGCTAGAAAAAGTTCAAACCTGTAACTCGGGCGGGATCTGTACTGGACTGGAGGGACTAAAGGAAAGGCAATTAGCAGGTAAGGTCTAATTTCACCTTCCATATCGTCTCTCCAGTCCAGTCCAGAATGAGTGGGATGTAGCAAAGCAGTAGCTAAACATGGGAGGGATTCCTGCTTGGATGACTCAAGCCCCAAACCGCACATCTGCAGAGGCCTGTACATCCAACCGGTAAGGACAAGCAAAAGTGTTCAGTGAAGACCACATGGCCGCTCTACAAATGTCTGCTAGTGGAACCAGACCATGCTCCGCTCATGGTGCAGCCTGTGCCCTCGTGGAGTGGTCCCTAAGTCCAACTGTCACAGGCTTTCCCTTAAGGGAGTAGGCGGATACAATCGCCTCTTTCATCTAGCAGGCTATTGAAGCCTTGGAGGCCACTTTGTCTTTCCATAGCTCCCCAAACAAAACAAACAGGCGATCTGACCGACGCAGAGGTACTGTTCTCTTAAGGTACCAATGTAGCACCCTGCGCACATCTAGCCGATGCAACTGACAATCCTATCTGTGTCTTCCAAGTCCCCAAAGGTCAGAAGAGACACTGACTGATTCACATGAAAAAAGGAAATCACCTTGGGAAGGAAGAACTGGCCTCAGGACCACCTTCTCCTTGGAAATCCTGAGAAAAGGCTCCCTGCAAGAAAGGGCCTGCAACTCCAATACTCGACGCACTGAACGCATCGCCACTAAAAAGACAGTCTTCAATGTGAAGTGCTTCAAAGACACCCCAGTCAGTGGCTCAAAGGGCAGTTCCGCCAGTGCCACTAAATTAAGATTCCACACCAGAAACACGGAGCATACAGGTGTTTAACCACCCAAAGGAAGCATACCACATCCTGATACCTTGCCAGGGAATGTATCCCTGGTAACAAGAGAGCGCCGCTACCTGCACCTTCAGGGAGTTGAACGTCAATATTCTTTCCAGACCCTCTTGGAGGAAAGATAAAATATCTGGCAGTGAAGCTGCGAAGGGCCGAATATTCCTCGGAGCGTACCAGCCCTTAAACACTCGTCAGACTCGCACATAAGCCAAGGTAGTTGACCTCTTCCTGGCCTTTAGCAGCATCGGAATCACTGCCTTCGAATAACCCTTACACTTTAGCTTGCCTGCTCAAGAGCCAGGCCATAAGCAAGAATCGATCCACCTGAGGCATCATAATCAGGCCTTGCGCCAAGAGGTTGACTCTGTCCGGAAGACGCCATGGCTTGTTGATCAGAAGTCTGACCAGGTCCGCATACCATGGATGGCGAGGCCAGTCTAAAACAATGAGAATCACTGAGCTGCGGTGAGCCTCTATTTCATTGTAGCAGCCACCCTATGAGAGCCCAAGGTGGAAACATGTACAGAAGTCCTTCCAATGGCCACTTCTGCACAAGGGCATCAAGTCCTTTGGACATGTGCTCCTTGCGCCTGCTGTAGAACCAGGCTGCTTTGGCACTGAACAGAGTTGACATCAGGCCAATGATTGGGCTCCCCCAACGAAGTGTGATATCGTGGAACACTCTCTCTTTTTTCTCTCTTCTGTCAGATCTGGCCCTTACCCAACATATCCGCTTCCTTACCCATGTCACGGGGCATACATTGGATCTCCTCATTACCTCTGTGGATGCTATACTAGTCCTCTCTATACCTACAGTCTTGCCCTACCATGGACAACCACTATTGTATCTTCTTTCATTTAACGTATCCTGTATCCTTCTCTGTTCTAACTTTATTTGTCCCCTCAAGCCGATCAGCTCACCATGTCCCCCATATCTATACTCCAAACTTTTCCCTCTATGGATACCATTTTTCTGCAAGGCTTTCATCTTCTCTCATCAGATGACCAAGCTATTTCTTGGAACCGGACTCTCAAGAATGTTCTTCACAACCTGTTTCCTTTAGATGTTCCCCCCCATTCACAAAGATCTCGTCACCATCTTTGGTAGCATGAAGGCCTTTGTACCATTCGCTCCCACTTGCTCAGAGCAGAAAGCATATGGCATTGCCACTGTACCTCCTCTACTCTGGTCTTATTCAGGAGCAGTTATAATACTTATCGTCAGGCCATTACAGCAGCAAAAAAACAGTATTATGGCCAATTTATCAATAAAGCTAAAAACAAGCCTAAACAACTATAGTCCATAGTCTCCAGACTTTTCCCACCCATTTTCTTCCCTTTCATTACTAGCTGCCCCGTCAGTTCCATCATTGGCTCAATTATTCTCCGACAAAACTTCTTCTCTTCGGCAACATTTTCCTTCTTTCAATCCCCCTTTTTCACCTCCCATCATAGAAGATCTCTCTACCACAGAGCCTTCTGATGGCTCGTCTCATTCTGTTCATTCTCATATCTAGTCCAGATTTAATCTTATCACCATAGCTGCTTTGGAGAAATTAAATTTGCTGCTCCTCCTTAACAACTTGTGCCCTGGACCCTATACCCTCTGCATGGATCTCCAAAACTTCTCTGGCACTTCTCCCATATATCTTGACTCTCTTCAGAAACAGTCTCTCATCGGGTATCTTTCCTCTACCTTGGAAACTGCTGTGGTCCGGCCTATCCAGCAAAATCCCACTTTAGATCCAGCCAGTCCAGCTAATTTTCATCCGGTCTCCAACCTCCCATTCTTATCCAAACTCCTAGAAAAACTTGCTTTTGCACAACTCTTACATCATCTAGAGCATACAAATTTCCTACACCCTCGCCAATCTGGTTTTAGGCCAGGCCACAGTACAGAAACTATCCGACTCTGTCCTTAATGAAACTCACACATCTTGGGAGAAGGGTAATATCACTCTTGCAATATCATTAGATCTTTCTAGTGCCTTGTCTTGGTTCACCACTCACTACTCCTGTTACATCTCTCTTCTGCTGGTACTGGTCCATAGTCCACCACGGGTTCTACTCTTTTCTTTCCTTTCGTATATACTACATTACCTTGCTATTAACCTCCTTCTCCAGCTTCTCTCTACCCTTGGGGTCCCACAGAGATCTGTGTTAGCCCCTCTATTATTTAATGTTTTTTTGGCCCCACTTGCCATGCTTATTCAGCAGCAGGGTGTATCTGCATATTTTTATGTGGATGATCCTTCTGCTTTTCCATACCCATCCCATTTCTCCTGATCTTACTCCCGCTAATTCCTGTCTCACCCTGGTATCCTCCTGGTTGAAAACCAATAATCTAAAGCTCAATCCTATAACGACATCAATGTTATAGTTATCCAGTTTATTCCCACTTCCTTTCATATCCAATCTCTTAAAGGTATCACTATTCCTACAGTTTCATTGCTCAAATACTTGGGAATCACTCTTGATTGTACATTTTCCTTCCACTCTCACATTAGTAATACTATCTGTCGATGCTTCTTCTTTCTCTGTCAAATAAATACGCGCCATTTGTTCCTATTTGCCACCTTCTGCCATTGTTACCTTTTGCTTTCCTTAGTTATCTCAAAACTCGATTATTGTAATACTGTCTTTTCTGGATTACCACAGTACCAATAGAAATGCTTACAATCAGTCCAAAACACTACAATTCATCTTTTCCGCCACTCTTCGCGTTCGATCATGTTACCCCACTATTTATCCAATCTCACTGACTTCCTATACCGTTCTGCTCCCAATACAAGCTTCTATTATTCACAAGATTCCCTACTCTGGTACACCTGCCTATCTCTCCTCTTACATTATACCATATGTGCCTATTTGGTCTCTTTCTTCTCTGCATGTGAACTGACTCCACCTATGATCTCCATCACAGGCCCATCTCGACAGTACTCAGAATTCCACCTTCTATTTCTTGGGGCCATCGGTCCCTCCAACTCTATGGCTTGAATCGTCTTTTCTGAAATTTAAAGCAGCTCTTAAAACTCATTTTTTTCAACAAGCATTTCATCTTACTCTAGAGATTACCTAGAATACACCTACCCTGACATCTCACTGACTTCTTCCCTGGAGCATGTTGAGATTTCTGCACCTCCCCCATCCTATTTTTCCCTCAATATGTACCTAATTTCTTCACTCATTTAATTGGCATTCCTTTTCCTTTTCTTATTGTTTTTATTGTAAACCACTCTGACACGCTGTAGAAGGGCGGTATATCACGTTTTTAAAATAAACCACAAACACTGCTGTGTTCAGTTTCCGCTTTCGCTGATCCAAGTAATGCCTGCTGAAATAGTCTGCCTAAATATTTTCCTTGCCCGCAACATGATTTGCAGAGAGGGCGGTTAGATTTTCCTCTGCCGACAGCAGCAAGGGCTGAATTTCTTCTGCCAGAGTGGCACTGCCCATGCCCCCGTTTGTTGATGTAGACTAGAATGGTCACATTGTCCAAACACACTCTCACTGCTGCACCCTGCAGCAGGAGCTGGAAATACTGAAGAAACAGAAACTCCACCCACACCTCCAGGTGGTTGATGGACCAAGTGCTCTCCACTGGGGACCACTGCCCCTAAGTGACCTGAGACTGGCAATGCACTCCTCAACCTGTGAGACTGGCATCTGTTATCACCAGCAAGCAGTCTGGCGGTTCCGGGGGCATTCCTGCCGCCAGATGAATCTCTTCAACCACCGAGGCTCTCTCTCACATCCATCGGACATTGGACTCTGAGGGATAGTGGCTGAGTCTGAGGCGACCAGCACAATAGTAGGACTTGCTGGAGAAGGCACATGTGAGCCCAAGGCCAAGGTACCAACTCCAAGGATGCCGCTATGGATCCTAGCAGCTGCAGATAAACCCATGCAGTTGGCAGTTTCATTGACAAAAAATGGCGCACTTGTTAAAACTTGCGAATCCGGTCGCCAGGCAATGAGACATACCCTGCCTTGGTGTTGAATAGAGCTCTGAAATAGATCAACTGCTGCACGGGCCGTAACTGACTTTTAGACAGGTTATCCACCTATCCCAGGCTCTGGAGGAACTCAACCACCTGGCACGTGGTCATCACCGTCTCCTCTTCCGTCTTTGCAAGTATTAAACAATCGTCCAGATACGGGTGGACCAGGATCCCTTCCTTTCTTAAGGCCGTCGCGACCACCATCATAACCTTTGAAAAGGCCAAAGGCCAAAGGGCAAAGCGCAAAACTGAAGATGCCCCATGCATATCACAAAGCGAAGGTACTGCTGACGCTCTGGAGGAATCAGGATATGTATGTAGGCCTCCGGTGGTGCGAAGAATTCTCCTTGTCTCACCGTCAGGATGACAGAGCGTAAGGTCTTCATCCAAAAGTGAAGGACCCACAGCGCCCAATTGACATGCTTGAGATCCAGAATGGGCTGAAAAGATCCCTCCTGTTTTGGGACCACACATTAAATCAAGTATTGACCTGAGTCTTGTTGGTCAGGTAGCAACTACCGCTCAACTGCTGTTGCCTTCGCTGAGGCCTGACATGGCAACTGAACAAATACCTAAGCGAGCAGTCGCATAAATTCCAGCATGTAGCCCAGCCTGATGATCTCCAATACCCACTGGTCAGTTGTAGTCGAGGCCCAGATAGAATAAATCTGTTGTAACTGACCTCCTACTGGGACCAAGTCTGCCTGGGTTGCCTGGCTTCATTGGGCTTTCTTTGCAGGGCCCTGAGATGTGGAGTAGAATCCTCTACCGGCGCTCCTGTAACCTTGAAAGGGCTGCCTCCTGGTGCTGAAGCAACCCTGCTGAAAGGAGAAGCAACTTGACTGAAATCTCCAAAAATCTCTAGGTTGTTCCTGCTGAGGGGGTTGCCTTGCTTAGGTCCTTTGGGATGATCCTCCGGTAAGTACCTGTCCATGGAATCACCCAAATCCTTTACTAACTTATCCAGAGCCTCGCCAAATAACAGCTTGCCTTTAAAAGGGCACTTACTGACCCTAGTCTTTGATGATATGTCTACAGACCAATTGCAGAGCCACAAAAATGTCTGACCGCTATTATGGAGGCCATAGTCTTTGAGGAGGCTCTCAACAAGTCATAAAAGGCATCTGCCAAATAAGCTGATGCTGACTACAATTTGGCTCCCTCTGCCACCATCAGCGGATCTATCTCTATTGATGCCAAGGCCTGGAGCCATTCAATGGACGTTCTGGTTACATAGGCTCCAAAATGGAAGCCTGTAGCGTCAGAGTACTAGTGTCAAAAGCCTGTTTCAGTAAAGATTCCAATTTCCTGTCCTGAAGGTCCTTAAGCGCTGCTCCCCTTTCAGCAGTAATAGTGATCTTTTTCATCACTGCAGTTACCAGCGCATCTACTTTGGGCACCTTAAGGAGATCCTTTTCCTCCTGCAGAATAGGGTATAAGGGACCCATCACCCTACCCCCCTTCAATCCCACCTCTGGAACTTACCACACTGTTTCAATCATCTTTTTAATTACTCTGTGTACAGGGAAACACACTTGAGAGCCTTTGAAACCCTGTAACAATGGACCTTCCAAGGGTTCCTCAGCTATTGCAACAGGAGGCACCATAGTCATTGCAGCTAGAGAATGGACTCACCAGCACAGCCAGCTCCTCTTTATGAAACTGTCTGAACACATTTGAATCATCGCCAGAAGGAATTTCCCATTTCTCCAAGTCCAGGACTGCTGGCTTCCCCCAGAGGTCTGAGGCGCCCTCCCCCAACTCCTCTGGAGGTCTGCGAATGTGGGGAATCCTGTTCCCCACAGAGATCCCCTTCCCCTTTTGATTTCTTATGAGGGGGCTCTTCTGACACTTGAGCACCTCCCTACAGGGCCTCCGTCGGCAGAAGGGAAAGGAGAGTAGCCTGGCACCAGCATTACACTGTTTTCTCTTCATGCAGTATGCCTTATGCATTGCTAATATAATATCCAGCAAAAAGATATGACCTATGACCATTAATTATACATCTATTTTCTGTAACTTGATGATGTAAACAGTTATACTCGTATGCCAAGTTGGCTGTTCCTGTTACTTGTAAGTACCTGTTATCCAAGTTTTGTTATCCTGTTTTATTGTAAACTCAGACACATGTATATGTTCTGAAATTTTTTGTTCGATGTAAACCGTGCTGATATCGAATAGTGCGGTATATAAGAAATGTAAATAAAAAAATTTAAAAAAATAAAGACCGAGTTTGCCAGATCAAGCTCTCTGCTGTGCTCTGTCCATGGTGCTGAAATCTGCTGCTGTGCTGATTTTTATTTATTTTATTTTATTTATTTATTTAATGTCTTTTCTATACCGCGTTCTTTGGAATCAGTGCAGTTTACATTCAACAAAATTTGTACAGTGCAGGCGGACCTCCACTGGATTTACAACGAACAGGTATTACAACTTGGGACTAACGATGGTAACTATGTACAGGATAAGCGATCGGTCACAGGTGGCCGGGTCAGCTGGCAACTATTTACAGGTTGTCTTACTATATACAGGTTGCTCGCCCAGATTGCGGATGTACAGTATTACTCGGCAACTATTTGCGATATTAGGTGGCTATATACACATTGGCATCTGTGTCACATTGGTATCATTCACAGTATTAGGTCGCTATATACACATTCAACATACTGGGTGTATCGTTGAGCTGGAGGGTGGGGCTGCAAATGTATGGTGTGGGTGCACTAGGGGTGATGTCCTGGTTGTTGAGTGTGGTTAGTTGTGGTATGTCATTTGTATGGGAGTAGTGCTGGAGGAAGAAATGGTGCTTCAGTGACCTTCTGAATTGGGCGAGGTCAGTGATGGCCCGGATGGCGGGTGGAAGGGCGTTCCAGCATGCAGGTGCATAGAATACAAAGGCTCTGTTTCTTGTTGCCTGAAAACATTTTGTTATTGCCTTTGGGATTATCAGAGTGTTGGCAGCAAAGGATCTCCTGGCTCAGTTGGGGGGGGGGGGGGGGTGTGTGGAGTGGATGAAGTCTGTGAGCCACTTCTTGCTTTAACTGGCTGAGTTTGCTGAGCTGATGAAATGGCTGCCTTATCTGTCATGGCCTAGGTTCCCGCCAAAACATCTAGCGCCCCAGGGCCTATCCCTGCTACCTCTGCATCCCCTGATAGCTCCTGCATGCTAGAAAAGCAAAAACCACGTTCCACAGACTGAGCAAAATGAAGACAAACCCGGCAGAGCCCTTGAACAGCTAAACCGCCTTCCCCTACACACTGCACAGGACAATGAAGGCTCCGGCATGCACAAATCCCCCGAGGCTGACCCAATGGAGAGAAGAAAAACTGTGCCAAAGAGAGCCCTGAAGTATAGAGGAAGGGAAAACCGCAACCGCACAGCTAAAAACCATAAAAAGTGCTTACAGCTGCCGATTGCCTGAACTAAAGCATCCGAACCCTCCGAGTGCTCAGTTGATTTCTTTCTGCTTTTGTTTTTTTTATTTTAACAAGCAACTTTAAAGGCACAGCTGTCCAAGAAGGAATGGCTTTTGTAGTAATGAAGGTGAGCCTAGCAATCATTACTGGATCTGTGGGCAGTGCTGCTGGAGGGAAAGGCGAAGGGAGGCTGGACAGCCAGGCTATTTGACCCCAAGGGCCCACCAGACCCACCTAAGGGTCCTGGTGGCAAGTTACAGGCACTGCCCCTGTCAGCCCTCACACTCCTGATCTCCTGATGGCTCTACCGGAGCGAAACCCAGTCCCAGGCCACTTTGATTCTGTTGCTTCAGCCTTGTAAAGTTGTTCTGCTCTTTTCTCACATTCTGCCTCTTCTATTTCTTTTATTTTTTTTAAGTCCTTTCAGAAATGTCCATGGAAAGGGTGCTCCCTCAACTGTTCAGGACTGAGAATACTGGAGACTGGAGCTGAAGGGGGAGCTCTTACAGGATGACATCACAATTATGTCATGCTCAGTCCTCAGCTGCTGGTGGAGGGAGAAACCCCACTCGTTCTGGATTGGATTGGACTGGATGGATGATATGGAAGGAGAAATTAGGCCTTACCTGCTAATTGTCTTTCCTGGAGTCCCTCCAGGCCAGTCCAGGGAACCATCTATACTTGGGTAGTCACCATTCTCCAGCAGCTGAGAACTGAGCATGACAGGTTTTCTGAAAGCCCAGTAGAAGAGCTCCCCCTCGAACCCCTACTTCCAGTCTCATAATAACCAAACTTTCCAACACCAACTATGTACATGTTACAGGTCAATACACCAGTGACTCTTGCTTCTACCTCATATCTTCTCTACTGCTCTTGGTTTTTCCTTTTTTTTTTAAAATAGTTCCAGTGAGCCTACAAACATCTGAGAATCCCTCTAACCAGGACTCCTGACTCCGTTTGCCAGGCTCCCGTCGCTACGGTATGCCGTACTTCTTAGAGGTGGCTCACCTTTCTAGGTCTGGTCTCCGGAAGAGAGGGCCCTGGACTGACCTGGAGGGACTCCAGGAAAAACAATTAGCAGGTAAGGCCTAATTTCTACTTCCTCATCGTCCCACCTGGTCATGCAGGGAACCATCTACGCTTGGGATGTACCAAAGAACAAACTAAACCCGGGTGGGACCTGCGAGACCAAACCTAAGGACTCCCAAACCAAAGCTAGCATCCTCTCTTGCTTGCACATCTAGCCAATAATGTTTCATGAACGTGTGCAATGAGGACCAGGCTGCCGCCCGGCAGATCTCCACTGGTGGAACCAAGCCTGCCTCCGCCCAGGATGTCGCCTGAGACCGGGTCAAATGAGCTCTAAGCCCAATTGGCAGAGCCCGACCCAGCCACTCATATGCTTCAGCAATTGTGCACTTCACCCAGCATGCAATCTTCGCCTTAGAAGCTGCCTCTCCTGCCCGAGGACCTCCAAACAACACAAACAGCCTATCTGACTTACCAAGTCCTCTGTCCTTTGAATATATTTTCACAAAATTCTGTGCAGATCTAAACAATGCAACTACTACTACTACTGAGCATTTATATAGCGCTACCAGTCGTACGCAGCGCTGTACAGCACAGACATGTAAGAGACAATCCCTGCTCATCAGAGCTTACAATCTAGTTAAGACAAACACACAAATCCCCGAACTCTGGAAAGGACGGCAGCGTGACTGTTTGATTCACATGAAAACGAGATACTACTTTAGGCAGAAAGGAAGGAACCGGGCGCAAGACCACTTTCTCCTTGAAAAAATGCAGAAAGGGCTCTCTACAGGACAGATCCTGGAGCTCAGTGACCCTGCGTGCCGAGCACAGCACCACCAAGAATACCGTCTTCAGGGTGAGATCCCTGAGAGACACCCACACTAACCGCTCAAAGGGAGTCGCTGTCAGACCTGTCAACATGAGATTGAGGTCCTACGGTGGAACTACTGGCCTCTTGGGGGGCTGCAGCTGCTTTACCACCCACAAGAACCGCACCACATCGGGATGCACGGAAAGAGAACAACCTTGAATACGCCTGTAAAACTGCATTTTAAGGGAACTAAGCGCCAGTCCTTTTTCCAGTCCCTGCTGCTGAAACAGCAGGATATCCGGCAACAAGCAACTAAATGGCTGAAAACTGCGATCTTTGCACCAGGCCTCAAAAATCCTCCATACTCGCACATACGCCAAGGTGGTTGAACGTTTCCTGGTTTTTAACATGGTCGCTATCACAGCCTGCGCGAAGCACTGCCTTCTTAAGCATGCCCTTCCAACTGCCATGCTGTAAGCGAAAATCTTGCTACCTGAGGTATGACGACTGGACCCTGGACCAGGAGATTGATCCTGTCAGGGAGCTGCAAGGGAGGCGAGACCAACAGACCTCAGATCCGCATTCCATGGTCGTCTTGGCCAAACTGGGGCAATCAGGATTACTGTCCCAGTGTGTTCTTCCAAACTCTGCACCACGCGCCCTATGAGCGGCCATGGAGGAAAAACATAACGCAGTCCCTCCGACGGCTACGGCTGCACCAGGGTGTCCAGACCTTTGGACATGGGCTCTCTGCGCCTGCTGAAAAACCTGCTCGCCTTGGCATTTGCCCTCGTTGTCATTAGGTCCATGACTGGCTAACTCCAATGACTTGTGAGCTCATGGAACATTGCCAAGCTGAGCACCCACTTGCCTAAGTCCAGACAATGCCGACTGAGGAAATCCGTCTGGATATTCTCCTTGCCTGCCACATGCAATGTCGAGAGCGCCAGCAAGCTGCATTCCACCGAGGCCAGAATCTCCAGGCTGTCCTCCAAGAGCGTGACACTTCCTGTGCCCCCTTGCCAATTGATATAAGCCACTGTGGTTGCACTGTCTGAAAAACTCCGCACCGCTTTCCGCACCAGCCAAGGCTGAAAGTGCTGCAGTGCCAGGAACATGGCCCGTAGTTTACTGACCACAAACTCTCTTCCACTGACCACCGTTCCTGTGTTATCCAGGAGTCGCAGTGGGCCCCCCAGCCCGAGAGACTGGCATCCGTCATTACCAGAGACCAGTTCAGCACTTCCAACGACACTCCCACTGCCAGATTGCTGGACTGGAGCCACCATTGCAAGCTGCGCCTCATGTCCTCTGGACACTCCAGAAGCTTGCACATTAACTGCGACTGCAGGGCCCAATTGGAGAGGAGCGTGTTCTGCAGAGGGTGCATATGGGCCCTGGCCCAAGGCAGGAGGTCCAGAGTTGCCACCATGGACCCTAACAGCTGCAGATAGTACCATGTCTGCTGCACAGGCTTGCTCAGAAATCCGCCTATCTGTTGCTGAATCTTGCAAATGCGCTCCTCCGGAAGAGAGACATGGCCCGCAGCCGTGTCGAACTGCGCTCCCAAGTAAACCAGATGCTGCCGGGGCTGGAGTTGACTTTTGCTGAGGTTGACAACCCAGCCCAAACTCCGTAGCAGTTCTAGGACCTGCACTGTGGCATCGTGAGAGCCCTCCTCGGACTTTGTTCTGATGAGTCAGTCGCTCAGATATGGATGCACTAAAATCCCTTCCTGATGTAGTACCGCTGCCACCACCACCATTACCTTGGTGAAGGTTCGCGACATTGTAGCTAGTCCAAAGGGCAACACCCGGAACTGAAAGTGCCCCATCGGCACTGTGAACCAAAGGAATTGATGCTGCTCGGGCCTGATGGGAATATGCAAGTAGGCCTCTGTGATGTCCAAAGCTGTGAGGAATTCCCCTTGCTGCACTGCTAACATTACAGACCAAAGGGTTTCCATCCATAAGGACTGATTGGCATGCTTGAGGTCCAGAATCAGGTGGAAACCTCCCTCCTTCTTGGGAACCACAATATATACGGCATATCGACCTAAGCCGCACTGCCTTGAGGACACTCGAACAACTGCCCCCAGCTGCAGCAAGCAGTCGAGAGTCTGCAGCACCACCCCGACTTTCTCGGGGTCCTCGCAAGATGACCGAACAAATACTCCCTGAGGCAGTCTTGCAAACCCAAGCGCATACCCTCTCAAATTACTTCCAAGACCAACTGGTCAGATGTAAGGGCAACCCAGGCGGCATAAAACTGCTGTAGTTGACACCCTACAGGCACCACCGCCTGGGTCTCCCTGGCTTCATTGTGATTTTTTGCTCTAATCCAGAGAGGCAGAGTAGAAACCCTGCCCGAATCCCATGGATCCCCGAAAGGATGGGCCGCGAGAACCAACCCTTCTCTCTGATAGCGAGCCCCTTGAAAATGGCGGTAATCCTTAACCCTTTCCAGGCTGAGCCCAAAATTCTTAGGATCCAAAATTCTGACTAAATATTCCTATCAAATGGTATATAATACATGACCATAGCAGAAGGAAAATCACTATTAGAACATATTGAATAAGACGGGTGCAATTTTCCTGAAATATGGAAAAATTAACCCGGCTGCAGAATGTGGATTAAAAATTTAAAGTAGGCCTTGAAAGGGTTAACCTGACCCTGATGGGGGGGCTCCCTACTTGATCACCTTGGGCAGATCCTCTGGCAGTCGGCCCCCTTTTCCATCCCCCAAGTCCTTAAATATCTTTTTCAATGCCTTCCCAAAGAGGAGCTTGCCCTTAAAGGGGAGCTTACTTTAATCTCGACTTGGAGGTGGCATCCACCACCCAACTCCAGAGCCACAGGAACCTCCGAGCTGATACCATTGAAGCCATGATCTTCGAGGCAACCTGAACAAGATCATAAAATGTATCTGCCATGTAGGTGGTGCTGACTCTAACCTGCAACTGTCCTCTGCTCCCGGCTCCCCCGAACCCACGAGTGGCATCCCCTAAATCCACCAGATGGAGGCCCAGGATACATAAGCTCTACAAATGGCCATCTGAAGAGCCAGTGCACTGGAGTCAAACGCTTGCTTTAGCAGCGACTCCAATCTTCGGTCCTGTAGGTCCTTGAGGGCCGTCCTACCCTCAACCAGAATAGTGGCCTTCTTGGTGACTACTGACACCAAGGCATCCACCTTGGACATCCTGAAAAGCTCCTTATCCTCCTGTGGAATCGGATAAAGTTTCTCCAAGGCTCGGCTACCCTGCAGGATGGCTTCTGGGAACTCCCACTCTGCGTCAATCATCTTCCTAATAACCCTGTGCAGGGGAAAGCACATCTGCGCCCCTTTAAACACACCTAAGAACATAAGATATGCCATACTGGGTCAGACCAAGGTCCATCAAGCCCAGTATCCTGTTTCCAACAGTGGCCAATCTAGGTCATACGTACCTAGCAGTTTCCCCAAAAGACACAGGTTCCGCAATGCTTGTACTGGGTCAAGCACTGATATTCTGGGTCCCTTCTTAATAATGGTTTATGGACTTTTCCTCCAGGAACTTGTCCAAACCTTTTTTAAACCCAGCTACACTAACAGCCTTTACTACATCCTCTGGTAACAAATTCCAGAGTTTGATTACACGCTGAGTGAAAAAATATTTTCTTTTATTAGTCTTAAATAGTTTACCCTGTAGCTTCATTGTATGTCCCCTAGTCTTTCTATATTCTGATAATGTAAACAATCTACATTTACCCGTTCCACTCCGTTCATTAATTTATAGACTTCTATCATATCTCCCCTCAGCCGTCTCTTTTCCAGGTTAAAGAGCCCTAACCTTTTTAGCCTTTCTTCATAGGAGTATCCTTCCATCCCCTTTACCATTTTGGTGACTCTTCTCTGAACCTTTTCTAATAACGCTATATCCTTTTTAAGATACGGCGACCAGAATTGCACACAATATTCAAGGTGCGGTCTCACCATGGAACGGTATAGCGGCATTATAATATCTTTTGCTTTATTTTCCATTCTTTTCCTTATAATACCTAGCATTCTATTTGCTCTCCTGGCTGCCGCTGCACACTGGGCCAAGGGTTTTAACATGTTATCCACAATGACGCCTAAATCTTTTTCCTGGGTGGTGGTTCCTAATGTGGAACCTTGAATTGTGTAACCATAGTGTGGGTAGTTCTTCCCTAGGTGCATAACTTTGCACTTGTCCACATTAAATTTCATCTGCCATTTTGATGCCCAGTCTTCCAATTTATCAAGATCCTCTTGCAATTTTCCACAATCCTCTTGGATTTTAACAACTTTAAATAGTTTTGTGTCATCTGCAAATTTGATAACCTCACTCGTTATTCCTCTTTCCAGGTCATTTATGAATATGTCAAAAAGCAGCGGACCCAGCACAGATCCCTGGGGTACACCACTATTCACCTTTCTCCATTGGGAAAATTGGCCATTTAGCCCAACCTTCTGCTTTCTATCTTTTTAACCAGTTCCTGATCCACAGTGGTACACTGCCTCCTATCCCATGACTCTTTAGTTTTGCCAAAAGTCTCTGATGAGGGACCTTGTCAAAGGCTTTCTGAAAGTCTAGATACACTATATCAACTGACTCACCTTTGTCCACCTGTTTATGCACATTTTCAAAAAAACATAACAGATTAGTAAGACAAGATCTTCCTTGTCTAAAGCCATGTTGGCTGTCTCCCATTAGGCCATGACTATCTACATGCTGAGTAATTTTATTCTTTATGATGGTTTCTACCATTTTTCCCGGTACTGACGTGAGGCTCAACGGTCTGTAGTATCCTGGATCACCCCTGGAACCCTTTTTAAAAATTGGTGTTACACTGGCGATCCTCCAATCTTCAGGTATTAGAGATGATTTTAATGATAGTTCACAGATTACTAATAGCAGGTCTGCAATCTCATATTTCAGTTCTTTCAACACCCTTGGATGTATACCATCCGGCCCAGGTGATTTGCTACTCTTCAGTTTATCTAATAGTTGTAATTCATCTTCCCGATGTATCAATATTTCCTTCAATTCTTCCGCACCTTTAAATACCACTTCAGTCATGGGTAACATCCCTACATCTTCCTCAGTAAAGACCGAAGCAAAGAATTCATTCAGTCTCTCCGCTATCGCCTTGTCACCTCTTAGTGCCCCTTTAACTCCTCTATCATCTAATGGACCAACTGACTCTCTCACAGGTTTTTTGCTACGAATGTATTTGAAAAAATCTTTATTTCGCGTTTTTGCTTCCACAGCAAGCTTCTTCTCAAATTCTCCCTTTGCCTGCTTTATCAATGCCTTGCATTTGACCTGCCAGTGCTTGTGCTGTTTCCAGGTTTCGTCGTTTGACTCTTTTTTCCATTTCCTGAAAGATGCTTTTTTGGCAACAACAGCCTCTCTGACCTCACCTTTAAACCATGCTGGCAGTTTTTTGGACTTCCTTCCACTTTTCTTAAAGCGTGGAATACAGCTGGTCTGGGCTTCCAAGATAGTATTTTTCAACAACACCTAAGCTTGATGTAAGTCTTTAACCTTTGCAACTGCTCCTTTTAGTTTTTTCTTAACTATTTTCCTCACTTTATCAGTCTCCCTTTCGAAAGTTAAAAGGTAGTACAGTGGATTTCCTTACGATCCCTCCTCCACTAATTAAATTAAAGGCGATCATGCTATGATCACTATTTCCAAGTGGTCCCAACACCCTTATCTCTTGCACTAGATCTGGTGTTCCACTAAGGACTAGGTCTAATATGGCTTCCCCTCTGGTCGGTTCATGAACCAGCTGCTCCAAGATGCAGTCATTTATTTCATCTAGGAACTTTATCTCCCTAGCATGTCCTGCCGTGACACTGGCCCAGTCGATACCGGGGTAATTGAAATCACCCATTATTATTACTACGCTGTAACTTTTGTTAGCTTCCTTGATTTCTTTGAGCATTTCATCATCCATTTGTTCATTCTGGCCAGGAGGTCGATAGTACACCCCCACTGCCATCGCCTTCCCCTTTTTACATGGAATTTCAATCCATAGAGATTCTACAGAAAATTTTGTTTCCTGCAAAACTTTAATCCTTTCTGACTCAATGCCCTCTCTAACATAGAGCGCAACCCCTCCACCAATTTGATCAGCTCTATCATTACGATATAGTTTGTACCCAGGTATCATAGTGTCCCACTGGTTGTCCTCCTTCCACCATGTCTCTGATATTCCAATCATATCTAACTTCTCATTTAGTGCTATATATTCTAACTCTCCCATCTTATTTTTTAGACTTCTAGCATTTGCATACAAGCATTTTAGAGACTGTATTTTATTCATATTAATTTGGCTATTGGTAGACATGGGTAATTTGGGATCTTTAAGCTCTGTCTGCTCCATACTCGAGGGCATTTGGGCTACTTTACTCTTTTTTGGAACCTCTCTGCTTTTGGTAGTATCCTTCAAGGATACATTCTTCCGAACCATCCACTCTTGGGCGACTGTCGGCTTTCCCCTATTATCTAGTTTAAAAGCTGCTCTATCTCCTTTTTAAAGGTTAATGCCCTGTAAAAGTGGATACTCCAAGGGTTCTTCCGCTGGTGGAACAGGCCCAGTACTGAGCGCCACCAAAGACTGGGCAATCAGGGCTGACAAATCTTCCTTATGGAATACACGGAAGATATTGGGATCCTCTGCCAACAGATTACCCACATCTTCACCTTCCATAACCGCCTGTTCTCTCCAGAGGTCTGAGGGGCCTTCCCCCAGATCCTCCGATGCTTGCGAAAGTGGGGAGTCCTGAGCCCTCTAAAACTCCATCTCTCCCAGGCCTCCTTTGTCATCTGTCTTGTCCTGTCATGCATCTGCCCCCGCAGGTAGTCTCTCTGGACCTAAGAGGCTCTTTTTACCTGGCACAGCCTCCTCCAGGGCCTGCTTCCTCTTTAAACAGTAGACCCTGTGGAGGGAAAGAATGAAATCTGTCAAAAAAGAAAAAAGCCCTCAGGCAAATCAGAAGGATCGCAGCTCTGGCGGAGCTACTTTTAAACCCACCGACTTCACTCTCTTCTTTTTCCCGCTCTTAGCTGTTGTTTCCTCTGAAATGGCTGCCGCTTCTACAATGGCCGCAGTTCCTGCCAAATCAGTCTGAGCCTGTTGGGCCACATCGCATTCCTTCCCCACACCAGAAGCCAGTTGCTTCATTGGAGATTTACCTTCCCCACACCAGAAGCCATGCGCATAATGGGGAAGGTAAATCTCCAATGAAGCAACTGCCCCAAGAAGATGCAGTGCTGGCACAAACCCGAAGCCGTGGCCTCGTGGCTGCTCACACAAACTGCACAGGCTGCAGAGAAGGGCGGCATGCACTAAAAACTTCTCTGCCACACACCGGCCCTGACAAGAACAGAAGCACCTGTCACACCATACTGCGAAAAATACACTGGCAAGGGACTCGCACAACGGAGCCCTGAGACTCCTTTCCCCGTAGCTAACGGTCAGGAATGAAGTCTCTAAGCAGAAGAGGGGGAAAAGGTACCTGGAGCTCCCAGGTAATTTAACACCGAGGAAAGGGTAAGGCAGGCTCTGCCCTCCCCGGCTGCCCCCTTCAACTTTCTTTGTGTCTTTAATTTCTTTTCCTTCTTTTTAATTTTTTTTAAGGCAATCCCGTTTGCCTGCATGCTCCTCTGCAAATATCCAATGGCCCAAACTAAACCTAACCTCTAGAACAGATAGCAAACTTTTACCACACACGAGGTAAAAGGGAACTCCTTGTTCAGCTACTGAGAACTGAGAGACTGGAAGTAGGGGCTCGAGGGGGAGCTCTTCTACTGGGCTATCAGAAAACCTGTCATGCTCGGTTCTCAGCTGCTGGAGAATGGTGACTACCCATGTAGAGATGGCTCCCTGGACGGGTCTGGAGGGACAATGAGGAAGAGTGGGTTATGCTCACCAGCCAGCAGATAGAGGCAAACCTGAGTTACTTTTGGTGGTTATCACTTGGTGTATTCACTGGTGTAACACTGAGAAAAGCCAGAAATGACACTTCCCAAGCAGTAAGCAAGATGGAAAAACTTAGAATAAATTCAGAAACTATGGTGAAATTAGGTCTTACCTGCTAATTTCCTTTCCTCGAGTCCCCCCAGTCCAGGCCAGACATGTGTGTTTATGCTCTCCTACTAGCAGATGAAGACTGAGAACCACTGGTTTGATGATGCCACCCTATAGGGGTTCTGTGCAGTCCTCTCTTACCAGTATTTCTGTAACAAAGTAACCATTTTGGCTGCACTCTGCCAATTAAAACATCAACTATTAACACTTGCTCCGAGGAGGGTCTGGAAGCCGCAGCTAGAATTTACTTGCCTCCAGACCCATGCCTTCCCCCATTGGCGAGGAGAAAGAACAGCACAGCAGAAGTCCAGAGATCTTGGGCGCAACTCCCCTGCACACCTCCCTCAATACTTCAGACCATACTTATTGCAGATGGGAACACCACTCCAAACAGCCAGGGTGGGTTCTGGACTGGACTGGAGGGACTCAAGGAATGAAAATTAGCAGGCAAGATATAAATTTCTCCTTCCTCGTTGTCCCTCCAGTCCTATCCAAATGCTTGGGATGTACCAAAGCAGTGCCTAACGATGGGTGAAATAAGCGAGTCTGGACTGCAAAACAGCTCCTTCAATATCCAGACGATAATGCTCTAAAAAGGCATGAAGAGAATACCATGCTGTTGCCTTTCATATCTCTATGTGCAGCACCAAGCCATACTCTTCCCACAACAATGCCCAAGCCCAAGTTGACATTTTACTTACCAGATGATGTCCTTTCTTTCAATCCTACTAGACCAGTCCAGACAAGTGGGTTGTGTTCCCCTACCAGCAGATTGGTGGAGAAAAAGAACCAATGAAAAGCCCAGGTTTCAATGACATCACTCCCATGCCTCTTTCCACCTCAGCCACCAGAGGTCTCCTCAGTATTCATCCCAAAGCATATGGGAGAACATGGCAAGCCTCAAACAACCTCAACATGGGCAAGAAAGAGTAATCAAACAGTGGAAAACTATATACAGGAAAGCATAAACAGAAGGCTATCTGTCGAAGATGGACCTGTGGAGCCAAGTATATAAATCATAGCGAACCGAAAGGTACCATCGCAGAATAGAGCAAACACAGTTCAAGGGGGTGGTCTAGCAGGACTCAAGGAAAGGACATTATCTTGTAAGCAAAATGCCACCTTCCATATCCTCTTGCTAGACCAGTCCAGACAAGTGGGATGTACCAAAGCTATGCCTCCATAGGGTGGGAAGACAAAGCAGCTCGCAGAACCTTAGAGCAAAGGCCATGACCGCACCAGTGTGGATATCCAAGCGGAAATGCTTGACAAAAGTGGAAAATGATGCCCACAATGCCATCTGACAAAAGTCTGCAGGGACTACCGAACTCCACTCCACCCACGAGGACACACGCGGGTAGAATTGGCGTACAAGAACCGGCTGGTTCCACAACCGATCCGCCAAGGCAATGGCTTCTTTAACCCAGCGCCCCAATGCCAACTTAGCCGCTGCATCACCTTGTGTGGGGCAGCAAACAGCACAAAAAGATGATCTGACTTGCAAAAAGAATTCATAACCTCCAAGAACTGGAAAGACACCCTCCGGACATCCATAAGGAGAAGATCCTTAGCATCCCCCAACACTGCTCTTTAGAGGAGGGCAGGAAAACCGTCTGGTTCACATGAAAGCATAGCTACTCACCTGTAACAGATGTTCTCCGGGGACAGCAGGAATCAGTCCTCACATATGGGTGACGTTGGCACAGATAGAGCCCATGTGGTAACCTCTCCCTAGATTTCAAGAAAGTCTTTGGGAGATCCACCACACATGCATGGTTGTCTTCCTGCCCAAGGATGCCATCTTGCCTCAGTATGATGACATAGCTCAAGGCGGCAACAAAAAGAAAAGGAACTCCACGGGGAGGAAGGAGGGTTGTGAGGACTGATTCCTACTGTCCCTGGAGAACACCTGTTACAGGTTAGTATCTACGCTTTCTCCAGGAACAAGCAGGAAGTCAGTCTTCACATATGGGACTCCCTAGCTACAGGCTACTGAAAAAAACCTGAAATCTATGAGTGACCCCCAAAAAACGAACCATGAGGAACAGTTAAGAGTACGGTTCGGTTGCAAGACCTCAGCAGCGACCCCAGCGTCCACTGGGGAACCAGCTTTCCGGTAGCCTGGACACACAGAGGGGCCAGAGGACAGGAGTTGCATTAAACAAATGATGGAGTACTGCCTGGCCGAAGGCGCTGGCCCACCAGGACTCCTCCTCCAGGAAGTAATGTGCTGTGAAGGTGTGAACTGAGGTGTGCTGTGAGGTGGCGGCTCAGCAGATCGTCATTAAAGGGACCGAATGGAGGTTCGCCAATGAAACCGCCATGGCCCGGACGCTGTGCACCATGATGTGGCGTTCCAGCAAGAGACCGGCCTGACCATAGGTGAAAGCAATGCAGTTTGCCACCCCGGTGGAGAGAGTACGCTTGGAGACCGCTATGCCCAGGTGATTAGGGTCATAAGAAATGAAGAGCTGAGAAGAGTGGCGATGGGGCTTGGTCTGCTCTATGTAATAGGCCAATGCCTGTTTACAGTCCAGTGTATGGAGAGTAGCCTCTGCCCTACTGGTGTGAAGATGCAGAAAAAAGGTGGGAAGAACCTCCTCCCGGTTGAGAAGGAACAGAGAGATCACCTTTGGGAGGAACTTGAGATGCATCCAAAGCACCATCCTGCTACTATGAAACCTAGTATAGGGGACATGAGCCACCAGTTCCTGGCGCTCACTGACCTTGCGGGCAGATGTGAGAGCCATGAGGAAGACCACCTTCCAGGACAGATACTTGAGGTGGCAGGAAGTCAGCGGCTCAAAGGGTGGAGCAATGAGCTTCGAGAGAACTACTTTGAGATCCCATGCTGCCACTGGTGGACGAACAGGTGTTCATGAGAGCAGGAGGCCTCTTTGGAAGCGGGCCAATAGAGGCTGGGTGGAGAAGGGCTTCCCCTCGATGTGCTAAGAATGGGGCCTGGAATTGCCTTGAGGCCAGTGGCATTCGAGGATCGGTTCCATGACCTCCGGAGAAGTCCTCATGGTGGAGGGGCTGGTGATCAGGATCGATGACCCAGAGGAACCGGGTATTGGTCTCTCTGATGGGCCAAGAAGGCAGCGATGCTGCGCTCAAGGGCCACCATTCTGACCTCAAGGCCAGGAAGCTCCGCAGACACTAGTGTGGGCACCAAAGGCTTCGGACCTGATGCTGGCTCTGTTGAGGGGGAATCCTCGACGAGGATGGGTTTGGGAGACCGAGGTCGATCTCCCGATGCTGATAGCACTTTCTCCCGCTGGGGTAGTTTGGAGGGCTGCTCCGGGCCATCACCCTCGACCCTCCGATGCCAGTGACCATGGGACTTACCCACGGCTCTGACATCGTCTCCTGATGATGCCGCTGATGACATCTGGCTCTTTTCGGGGATGGCCCTCAAAAGAAGGCCCTGCGACCTTGCGGCTCAGAACAGGCATGGCCGTCACACGAGGCTGAGGCCCCCAAGGGGGGCCAGCATTGTGAGAGATGTTGGGCTGAAATGCACGGATCTTTCATCCTTTGCTCATCATCTGCTGACAGAGCCCACAGGAGGAATTGTTGTGGTCTGTACAGAGGCAATGAAGCCAACAATCATGCGGGTCCATGCGGGACATGGTGCGCCTGCAATGGTCACAATGCTTGAACCCACTGGCCGAGGACATAGTGGGGAAGACAGCGCCCATGAGATCAAACTCAAGCATCCCGACCAGGGAGAGCGCGAGGAATTCCCGTACACTGAAAAAAGACTCTGAAAGACAAAAGACCCTAGAAAACATGGTGCCGAGGCAGTAGCTGACCCAGGAGGGTGAGAAGGCACTAGTGCAAGTATAGGAGAAGGAAAAAACAAAAAAGATCAACATAGAAAAATCAACTTTTTCCGGGTGCAGATGAACATCCATTGGGCTCCACGGAAAAAAGGAGACTGAGGCAGGATGGCACCCTTGGGTGGGAAGGCAGCCATGCATGCATGGTGGATCTCCCAAAGTATTTCTTGAAAGCTGGGGAGAGGTTACCGCATGGGCTGTCGGTGCAGACGTCACCTATGTGTAAGGCTGACTTCCTGCTTGCTCCTGGAGAAAAGGAGAAATCACTTCAGGGAAGAAGGGAGGCACAGGTCGAATGGAAACAGTCTCTTCAGAAAAAGATAGATAAGGAGTGGAGGAGTGGCCTAGTGGTTGGGGCAAGGTACTTCAGGCCGGAAGGTCGGTGGTTCAAATCCCACTAGAGGACAGCAACCTTGGGCTGGAAGGACTGGGGTTTCTAGTCCCACAGGTGCTCCTTGTGGTCTTGGGCAAGCCACTTAACCCTCCATAGCCCATGTTCCCTGTAAAATAGTTATCTCCAAGTTATAATGCCCTGTTCAATGTAATTTCAGTTTGTTCAATATAAACCACACTGATGCAGAATAGCGTGGTATATAACAGAATATAAATAAAGGATCTTAGGAAGACAGCCGGCAGCTCAGAATCCTTCTTGTGGAACAAATCCCAACCAAGAAATAAACAAGAAGGGGCCGGATGGGATACATCAAAGAATATTGAGGGAACCTGGAGATGTTCTAGCGATTCCACTAACTGAACTTTTTAATGCTTCTTTAGAGTTGCAAGGAGGACTGCAGAAAGGCACATGTGGTCCCCTTACACAAAAGTGGAAGTAAGGAAGAGGTTGAGAACTACAGGCCCGTTAATTTGACCTCTGTAGTGAGATTTCTGGAGTCCAATGGGTTGCAGGATCCAAAGCAGCATCAGTTTACCAGAGGCAGGTCTTATCAAACAAATATGATTGATTTCTTTGACTGGATGATCATAGAGTTGGATTAAGGGAGAGCCCTAGATGTAGTGTACTTAGATTTCAGTAAAGCCTTTGACAGCATTCCGCACACATGACATAAACAAATTGAGCACTCTAGAGATGGACCCTAAAGTAACTAACTGGGGTAGAAATTGCTTAAGTGGGAGTCAACAAAGTGTAAATGGAGCTCATACTGACCAGTGACCAGTGGTGTGCCGCAGGGATATGTTCTTGGTCCAATTCTTTTTAACATCTTTGTTGGTAATTTTGCCAAAGGGCTGTTGGGTAACGTTTTCCTCTTTGCGGACGATACCAAAATCTGCAATAGAGTAGACATCCAGGAAGAAGTAGATAACATGAGGAGGGATCTCGCTAAGCTTGAAGAATTGTTGAGAATTTGGCAGCTGAGATTTAACACTGAAAAAAGCAAGGTCATGCATTTGGGCGGCAAAACTCCAAGGGAGCGGTACAGTGAAGGAAGCAAAGTACTTCTGTAAATGAAAGTGGAGTGGGCCCTGGGCATGATTGTTTTTGATGATCTTAAAGTGGCTAAACAGGTAGAAAAGGCGACGGTGAAATCCAGAAGAATGCTAGGGTGCATAGGGAGAGGAATGGCCAGCAGAAAAAAGGAGGTGATAATGCCTCTGTATAAGTCTCCGGTGCGACCTCATTTGGAGTATTGTGTGCAATTTCAGAGACCACACCTTAATAAAGGATATAAACAGGATGGAGTCGGTGCAGAGGGGGGCTACTAAAATGGTTAGTGGTCTTCATTATAAAGCATATGAGGACAGACTTAAAGACCTAAATATGTATACGGTAGAGGAGAAGAGGGACAGAGGAGATAAGATACAGACCTTTAAATACTGAAAGAGTATTAATGAACAAACAAACCTTTTTCAAAGACGGGGTAGCTGTAAAACTAGAGGGCATAACATGAAACTGCAAGGGGGTAAACTGAAAGGCAATATCAGGAAATATTTTTTCACTGAAAGGATGGTGGATGTTTAGAATGCCCTTCTGGTATTGTCAGACTCAAGGGTGCAGGGGGGGAATATGTAGAAGCTGATAAGGATAAAGCAGAATTGCTTAACAAATATTTTTGTTCTTTGTTCACAGATGAAGAACCAGGAGCAGGACCTCAGAAAACACCCACAAATAAGAACAGAAGCGAAAGACATCTTGAACAATTTTCAGAAGACTGTGTTCGTGAGAAACTAGCTCAACTTAAAGTAGACAAAGCGATGGGACCGGATGGGATACACTCTAGAATACTGAGGAAACTTGGGGACGTTCTAGCAACTCCACTGACTGACCTTTTCAATGCCTCGTTGGAGTCGGGAGTGGTGCCAAAGGACTGGAGAGAGGATCATGTGGTGCCTTTACACAAAAGCGGAAGTAAGGATGTGGTTGAAAACTACAGGCCGGTTAGTTTAACTTTGGTGGTGAGTAAATTATTGGAAACGCTGCTGAAAGAGAAAATAGTGAGGTTTCTGGAGTCCAGCGGATTACAGGATCCGAGGCAGCATGGATTCACCAGAGGCAGGTCTTGTCAGACAAATCTGATTGATTTCTTTGACTGGGTGACCAGGGAGTTGGACCGAGGGAGAGCTCTAGATGTGGTGTATTTAGATTTCAGTAAAGCCTTTGACACTGTTCCTCACAGGCGACTTATAAACAAACTGAGCACCCTAGGGATGGACCCTAAAGTTACTGCTTGGGTTAGAAATTGGTTGGGTGGGAGGCGACAAAGAGTACAAGTAAATGGAGCTCACTCTGAGGAGAAGGATGTTTACCAGTGGTGTGCCCCAGGGATCTGTCCTTGGTCCGATTCTTTTTAACATCTTTGTTAGTGATATAGCGGAAGGGCTGTCGGGTAAGGTTTGTCTCTTTGCAGATGATACCAAAATCTGCAATAGAGTAGACACCCAGGAAGGTGTAGATAACATGAGGAGGGATCTAGCTAAGTTTGAAGAATGGTCTAGAAGAATGGTCTAGAATTTGGCAGCTGGGATTTAATGTTAAAAAATGTAAGGTCATGCATTTGGGCTGCAGCAATCCAAGGGAGCACTACAGTATAGGAGGTGAAGTACTTTTGTCCACTAAAGAAGAGCGGGACCTAGGCGTGGTTGTGTCTGATGATCTTAAAGTAGCTAAACAGGTAGAAAAGGCGACGGCAAAAGCTAGAAGGATGCTTGGGTGCATACGGAGAGGAATGGCTAGCAGAAAAAAGGAGGTGATAATGCCTCTGTATAAGTCTTTGGTGCGACCTCATTTGGAGTATGGTGTGCAATTCTGGAGACCGCACCTTCAAAAGGATGTGAACAGGATGGAGTCGGTGCAGAGGGTGGCTACTAAAATGATTAGTGGGCTTCATTATAAAGCATATGAGGACAGACATAAGGATCTTAATATGTACACCTTAGAGGAAAGGCGGGATAGAGGTAATATGATTGAGATGTTTAAAAACCTCAGTGGCATAAATGTTCAGGGAGAGAGCCTCTTTCAATTGAAAGCAAGTTCTGCTACGAGGGGACATGGGATGAGGGTGAAGGGAGATAGATTCAGGAGTGATATGCGGAAATATTTCTTTACGGAAAGAGTAGTGGATCCATGGAATAGTCTCCCAGTGGAGGTGGTAGAGATGAGGACAGTAACTGAATTCAAAAAAGCATGGGACCAACACAGAGGATCTCTAAAGGTAAAAAGTGGACTGTTGTAGTTGTTGTTATGGAAGGAAAGACTAGATAGGCCATGTGGTCTTTTTCTGTCATCATGTTTCTATGTTTCTGATGGAAGTGGTGGGGGCAAATACAGTGATAGAATTCAAAATGGCATGGGACAGACACAGTGTATCCCTTTACAGCAACAGGATAAAATCAAAATAAACTTAATTATCTCATATCTCAACAAATAGGGGTGACATGTACGGAGCGATGGGTACACTCCTAAGCAAAGGCATGGGGAGGTGGGTGACCTGCATGGAGCAGCAGGTGCACCTACTCTTGCCACCTTGCTGGGCAGACTAGATGGACCATGCTGATCTTTATCTGCCATTAGATAGTATGTTACTATATGTCACCCTCACGGTGGCCAGACCAACGCCTAGGGCGCTGAGTCTTGGTCTGCCTGTGGTGTTCCTGCCTCAGAGAGCGTGGGCTTGCTTTAAACTCTGCAAGGCCTTCTGGGAATGTAAGTCCCTTTACTCCTTGAGCACAGATGAGTTGCAGTCGAGTGGTTTCAGGCAATGACAAGAATTTATTTTCCCCTTCCCAGCGGATTAAATGCAAGTGAATAACTCAGGACAAAACATGCCATACAATTGGCTTGAAGAAATTATACATGAACTCAGGTAAGTTAGCCTTGTCAGCTACAGGCTTTAAATGTGCAGTGTTTGATACAAAACAAAACCACAACAGCTTCAATTAGCAAAGAAAATGTTCCCTTTTCTTCTGCTGCTTCTACTGTCTTTCTCAGACACTGTTCAGCATAAGGAATTCACATGGTCAGCCAAAGATAATGTACAGTCCATCCGATCATCCACTATTTCATTATTGACAGAGTCTATCTGCATTTCTTCAGTATCAGGAATAGCAGGGTGTGTCAGTAAACTGCTTTCCTGATCTTTGAAGCAAACAGTTTCTCTGACCTCACGTGGTTTCTCTCTGTAACACTCTCCTGAGCAGGGTTGTAAACTACCATATATGCTGTAGTTTTTGTCCAGGGAGTTTGCTACTTTCTGGTAACTATAGGGGACTGCTTTATAGCTAGGTTCAAACTTATATGAATTATTAAGCCTACCTTTTGGCTTTGAAAGGGAAGGAACTCTCCACTCTGCAGGGTTACTGGTTCTCAAACACAGCTGGTGTTTGCTTGCCTCTCAGCCTATTAATTTTCCCCTCAGATGTACCAGTATTCTCCAACCAGCCTGTCTCTCTCCTCGGAGCATGTGAGCTTTGCCAAGCCTGCCTCTCAGGAAGATTCTTCTCTCTCCTGCCTTTACCAGACAACCCCTGTCCTGGGTTGCTTCCCTCTGGCCTCAGGAATATGGCTCCCTTGGTTCTCACTCCTATTTGACTCCTTCTAGTCAGCGTGCTCCTTTCCTTCCGGGTCTCCTTCTCGTTCCCGTTCCCTCTCTGGTTCTGCATCGGGCTCTGCTTGCTCCAAGCTAATGACCAGTTTTTATCATTGTAACTCTCAGGGCTTAGCTGTGTCCTGCCCTGAAACAGGTGAACCTCATTACCTCCTGAGCTAGGGAATACGTCACTGCAGGGGCGTGTCTTTCTAGCTCGTGACTCTCTTTGTTTACTTCTTCTTTGCAAACACTGAGCCATGTGCTCAGACTGCCTGTCAGTTTCTGAAAGCAAATCCTCATCTTGCCCTACCTCCATAGGCTCAGAAGGGACAGCACAGTTACTTACCTGTAACAGGTGATCTCTGGGAACAGCAGGAATTAGTCCTCACATATGGGCACGTCGGAACCGACGGAGCCTGCGCGGGAAAGCTCCCCAGCTTCCCAGAAAGGAAGCTTTTGGGGCCTCCCACAGCGCATGCGCGCTGCCTTCCCGCCTTCCTGACCAACTCTCCTCAGTTCAAGTTTAAAGCTGAGACAATAGAGAGAGGAAAGGAAAGAGAGAGAGAGAGAGATACAACTCCTAGGGGAGGTGGGTGGGTTGTGAGGACTAATTCCTGCTGTTCCCAGAGATCACCTGTTACAGGTAAGTAACTGTGCTATCTCCAGGAACAAGCAGGAATGAGTCCTCACATATGGGGACTCCCTAGCTAAGATGCCAGGGAGATCCCCCTGCAAGAATTCCTCATCTCCCTATGGATCTCAGGCATCCATTCAGGGAAGGTGGGCAGGAGTTGTTTAAGAATGGAACAGGTGTCTGAGGACAGCCTGACCAAACAAGGCATCCCGGCGGGAGTCCTTGTCCAAGCAGTAATGGGCTGTGAAGGTATGAACCGAGGCCCAAGTGGCTGCTCGACAGATCTGATCGATGGATACAGAATGAAGATGAGCCATAGATGTGGCCATGGCTCTCACATTGTGAGCTGTGACATGGCCTTCCAGAGAAAGGTTCTTACTCTGGTAAGCAAAAGAAATACACTGAGCAATCCAATTGGACAGTGTTCTTTTTGAGACTGGAAGTCCTAAATGAGAAGGATCAAAAGCAACAAAAAGTTGAGAAGACTTTCTATGTTGCTGTGTCCTGTGGATGTAAAAGGCAAGAGCTCTTTTACAATCTAACGTATGTAGATTCCTTTCTGCACTAGATGCATGAGGAGCTGGAAAAAAGACAGGTAGATATACCTCTTGATTAAGATGAAAAGGTGAGACCACTTTAGGCATAAAGTGGGGATTTGTCCTAAGGACTACCTTATCATGATGGAACCTTGTATAAGGTGGATTAGCCACTAAAGCTTGCAGTTCACTGATGCGGCGAGCAGAAGTGATTGCAATACGGAAAATGACTTTCCAGGAAAGAAATTTCAAGGAGGTAGTGGCTAAGGGTTCAAAGGGTGGCTTCATAAGCTGACCAAGAAGCACGTTTAAGTCCCATGCCACCGGAGGAGGTCGAATGGGAGGTTTAGTTAAGGTTAGGCCTCTCATGAATCTCGCAATAAGAGGATGAGAGGAAACAGGTTGTCCATTGATAGGCTGAAGAGATGCTGCAATAGCACTCAAATGGACCCTTACAGAATTGGTTTTAAGTCCTGCATTGGAAAGATGCAGGAGATATTCGAGTAAAGAATTCAAAGGTAGTGCTAGAGGGTTAAGACCTTTTTCAGCACACCAAATTGAAAATCTTTTCCATTTAAAAGCATAAGAACGCCTGGTGGAAGGTTTCCTAGATGCATGGAGGACATCCTTCACCTGTTGAGAAAGATTGAAGTCTTGAAGGTCTAGGCCTTCAGTAACCAAGCTCTGAGGTGAAGGGACTTGGGGTTTGGGTGCCACAAAGTCCCCTCCTCTTGAGACAGAAGGTCTGGAGCAGCTCCTAGATCCAGGGAGGGTGCCTGGGAGAGATGCAGAAGTAGAGGGTACCACACTTGGCGTGGCCAGCGTGGAGCTATGAGGATCATAGATCCTTGATCCCTCTGAAGTTTGAATAGAGTCTTGGGAATCAAAGGAATGGGTGGAAAGGCATACAGGAAGGCCTGACCCCAATTAAGGAGGAAGGCATCCTTGGCCTGAGCTCCCTGACACGGGATCCTGGAACAGAACCGGGGAAGTTTGGCATTGCACGGACTTGCAAACAAGTCTATGTCCGGGGTTCCCCATTTCTGAAAGATTCTGAGTACCTGATCCATGTGCAGTGACCATTCGTGTGGAAGCAGAACTCGACTGAGTCTGTCTGCCCAAGAATTTTGGATTCCTGGGAGGTCCACTGCCAGGAGATGGATTTGATGCTCTCTGGCGAAGGCCCACAATTTTAGAGCTTCGTTGCAAAGCGACAGAGAGCCAGTCCCTCCTTGTTTGTTTATGTAGAACATGGCTACTTGATTGTCGGTATGAACAAGGACTGTCATGTTGATGAGGAGGGTATGAAAGACCTTGAGAGCAAGGAAAATTGCTCGCAGCTTCAAAAGGTTGATATGAAGGGTGGTCTCCTGTGGAGACCAAGTGCCCTGAGTGGAGAGGTCTTGGAGATGAGCTCCCCAACCTGTTTGGGAGGCATCTGTAGTGAGAGTTGCTTGGGGTAACAAAGGTTGGAAGGGGGCCCCCAACAACAGATTTTGAGTGGATATCCACCATTGGAGAGACCAAAAAAGTCGTTTTGAGGTTGCTATTTGGTCTGAGAGAGCTCCTGATGCTTGGGTCCATTGGGTGGACAAAGTCCATTGAGCTGCTCTCATATGTAGGCGTGCATAAGGCACCACATGAACTGTGGATGCCATGTGGCCTAGCAGTTGTAGCATCTCCCTGGCAGTCAAGTGGCTTCTGGACTGAATTTGAGAGGCCAAGTGCACTAGACGGTGGCAACGGGCCTGAGGAAGATAGGCCCTTGCAGTGGTGGTATCTAGCCAGGCCCCTATGAATTCTAGGGACTGAGTAGGGGTGAGTTGAGACTTTGGCAGACTGATGACAAGTCCCAGATACTGCAGTATGCATCTGGTGTGGTCCAGGGAAGTCTGAGCCTCGGACTGAGATGGAGCTCGGATGAGCCAGTCGTCCAGGTATGGGAAGACAAAGATTCCCAGAGTGCGTAGAAATGCAGCTACTATTGCCATGCATTTGGTGAATACCCTTGGAGCAGAGGCTAGACCGAAGGGAAGTACTCTGTATTGGAAATGTTTTCCCTGGAACAGAAACCGTAGGAATTTTCTGTGGGATGGATGGATGAGTATATGTGTGTACGCATCCTTGAGATCTAGAGAACAAAGCCAGTCCTGACTCTGTAGGTATGGAAGGAGAGTGCCTAGAGAAAGCATCTTGAATTTCTCCTTGTATAGGAATTTGTTCAATTCTCTGAGATCCAGAATGGGTCTGTACCCCCCTGTTTTCTTGGGAATGAGAAAATAAGGGGAGTAAAAACCTGACCCTTGTTGAGGAAGAGGAACCTCTTCTATTGCCTTTTGGGCGAGAAGAGTGGTCACCTCCTGGCCCAACAGGTACAGGAGAGAAGGGGGAGAATTGAATTGTCTCACCATGGAATGGGGAGGAAGGCTGGAGAAATGTAGTTTGTAGCCCTCTTTGATGATAGAGAGGGTCCACGGTTCTGATGTGATTTGTTCCCATCTGGGAGCAAAATGAGTTAACCTTCCTGGAATGGTGAGAGGTTCTGGTTGTTGCAGAGCCAGAAAGGTTAAGGTCTCTAGAATCAAGTCAAAAACTCTGAGGGGGTTGGGACTGCTGGATTGTAGCAGCCCCTGTAGACTTTGTTCTGGCCTGTTGTTTGCTGACGCTTAGGAGCAAAGCGAACTTGGGAAGATTGCTGGCCAGTATTTGTGAAAAATCTGGTCTTTTTATAGAAAGGTTTCTTAAAAGTTTTTTTCTTGGCAGGGGTAGAGGTAGACTTAGAAAGTCTATCTAAAGCAGCATTCTCTGCATCCATTTGAGTGGCTTTGATTTGCCACTCCTTGCCAAACAGATTTTCACCTGTACAGGGCAGATTGCCCAAGCCTTCTTGTACCCAGGGTTCCAAATCAGAGGCCTGGAGCCAAGCAGGTCTGCGAGCAACTATGGCAATGCCAGAGGCTCTGCTTGCCCCCTCAATAGAGTCAAAGGCTGCTCTGTTGGAGAACTTTGAAACATCTTGAGTTTGCTTTAGCAAAAGAAGGAACTCCTCCTTCTTATCCTCTGGGATAAAGGGGAGAAAATGACGTATCTTTAATGCAATCTCTTTCAAAAACATGCCCATATAGAGGCTGTATGAATTGATTCTGGCAATAAGCATGCTAGCTTGGAAGATTTTTCTACCAAAAGCATCCAGAGTCCTACATTCTCTTCCTGGAGGGGTAGAAGAGTGCCTTTTGGTACGCTTTATCTTTTTCATAGCAGACTTCACCACAATAGAGTGGTGAGGAAGCTGAGTTTTTTGAAAACCAGGAGAAGGAGGAACCCGATACATGGTGTCCAAACGTCGAGAATGTGGAGATAGGGTGAGAGGAGCCTCCCACAAGTCCATCATGTGATCTTGAAGAATTTCATGTATGGGTAAGGTGGCTGCCTCTTTGGGAACCTTAGAGTATCCTAAAATATCCAATTTTTTTGCTCTAGGTTCCTTTTCAGAGGTTACAGATATGGAAAGTCCTTTAGCTACTTCAATAATGAAGTCTTGAAAGGACAAATCCTCTGGAGGAGACATTCTCCTTTTTGGAGAAGAGGGCTCCTCAGGAAGAGTAAAAGAGACATCAGCAGAATCATCTGATGTATCAGAATCTTCAGAGGATTCAAAGTATCGCCTATTTGCTTCCAGAGATCGATACGCGTACCGACCGGTATCGACATCGGCGTACCGGGAATCGGAGCGGTATCGAGAAAATCTCCGGAACTGGAGACCGGAACTGGCATACTACTGGAAGTAGATGCTCTGGGTACCGGTATCGGTTGCGGTACCGGAATCGGAGTCAGAACCGATTGTCGCGGTACCGAGGGCGTTGCAGCGTTAATGAAAGCTAGTAAGGCCTGCTGCATGGATTGTACCGTAGTACCCATAGTCGCCACAACTGCCTGGATGTCGGTACCGGTGTTAGCCGGTACCCCAGAGCAGTCTAACAGGAGATCGGTCGAGGCCGTGCCATCGATGTCTACCTGTAACCCCATAGGAGGAGCTTTGGAAGCCGGAGCTTCCCGCCGGGGTTGTTTGGCTGGGGCAGGGTCCTCAGGGTCAAATGCAAGGGCCTCTCGCTGCTTAGAGGGAGATTTGCCTTTTGAGGACCTGCCTGAAGAATATTTGGTTACCTGAGATCCATCAGGAGAAGAAGACCTGGAGGATGTTGATGCTGGAGTATCGGTAGAAAACAGCATATGAAACTTAGCTGCTCTGTTCTGTAAGCCCCGTTTGGACATCAGAGAGCAGGATGGACAATCCAGAATGGAATGGTCAGGCCCCAAACATTTAAGACACCACTCATGGGTATCTGTGACTGAAATAGTACTGGTACACTTGGTGCATTTTTTAAAACCAGATGCTGGTTTTTCCATGAGGAAGAACCTGAGAAGGCCTAGAGGCCTCACAGAAAAAATACACCAAGTGAGGAAAAAGTAATTTTTTTTTTTTTTTAAAGAAATAAATGAAAAAAGACCGGCGGTACCGGTCCGGAATCGGGGAAGGCAGACACGCGGTCAAAGAAACAAATTAAAATAACAATTTCTTCAGCGGTGACAGGAACACGACCTGCTGGCTCCGCGGAAAAAGAAGAACTGAGGAGAGTTGGTCAGGAAGGCGGGAAGGCAGCGCGCATGCGCTGTGGGAGGCCCCAAAAGCTTCCTTTCTGGGAAGCTGGGGAGCTTTCCCGCGCAGGCTCCGTCGGTTCCGACGTACCCATATGTGAGGAATCATTCCTGCTTGTTCCTGGAGATTTCTTCATGACATATATTACTATGTATATGTTAGAGGAAAGGCAAAAGAGGAGATATGATATAGATGTTTAAATATCTCCATAGCATAAATGCATTAGAGGAGAGCTTCTTTCGAATGAAAGCAAGCTCTGCTACGAAGGGACATAGGATGAAGGTGAAAGGGGATAAACTCAGGAGTAATATGCAGAAATATTTCTTTATGGAAAGAGTGGCAGATGCGTGGAATAGTCTCCAAGTGGAAGTAGTAGAGACAAGGACAGTATCTGAATTGAAGAAAGCATGGGACAAACACCGAAGATCTCTAAAGGTAAAAAAGGGACTATAGTAGCTGATATGGAAGAGCAGACTAGATAGGCCATATGGTCTTTTTCTGCTGTTGTATTTCCATGTTTCCAAGAAGACCGTCTTGAGCATCAAATCTTTCAGAGTAGCACACTTCAATGGCTCAAAGGGCTCCAACATCAGGGCCCCGATCACCAGACACAGATCCTAGCAAGGGACCACAAATCGTACAGGAGGATGCAGACACCAAACCCCCTTGAAGAACGAGCGAAACATCCAGGTGTAAGGCTAGAGACTTACCAGCCAATGAATCTCTAACAAAGGCCAAAGCTGCCACCTGAACTTTCAGGGAGCTAAGAGAAAAGCCCTTCTCCAGACCATCCAGCAGAAAAGTCTAAGAGAGACGGACCATAGCCCGCCTTAGGAGTGAACTGCTTTGCGCCGCACCAGCACATAGTAACATAGTAAATGAAGGCAGATAAAAGACCAATATGGTCCATCTAGTCTGCCCAGTAAGATGGCAAGAGTAGGTGCACCTGCCGCTCTGTGCAGGCCACCCCTCCTCATGTCTTTGTTTAGGGGTGACCTGCACAGAGCAGCAGACCATCACACTCTTCTAGCACGTCTTCAGGAAGCCGGTTTTTCTGGCAAGGTACTGCGATGGTTTTGCTTTTTTCTCTCTTGTCGGTCCTTCTCAGTTGTTTCTGGGTCTTCTTCTTCTTCCCCCCACTCCTCTTTCATGTGGTGTTCCTCAAGGATCTGTCCTCGCTCCACTTCTCTTCAACGTTTTCCTCGCCCCTCTTGCCCTTTTGGTCCAACAGTCTGGCATCTCTGCGTATTACTACGCGGATGACATACTCCTCCTCCACCACACCGATTCTCTCACCCTCGATATCTCTCCCCTCAATACATGTCTCTCTGCCGTTGCCTCCTGGTTCTCATCCAATTTTTTACATGTCAATCCTTCCAAGACTTTTGCTATTTTTTTTACTCTTGGGAGTCCCCCCCCCCCCTCCACTTGTGCCCCCTCACTCTCCTCCCTGCCAATTCCCCTTGACTCTTCTCTTCGGTACCTAGGTGTTATTCTCGACTCTTCTCTCTCTTTCAAGGAGCATATTTCTTCGGGTGTCCAGCGTTCCTTCTTCTCCCTAAAACAATTACGAGCTGTCCGTCCTTTCCTTTCTTCTTCCGCCCTGACCACTTTACTTCTTTCTCTTGAAATATCCCGTCTTGACTATTGCAATGTCTCTTTGGCAGGTCTTCCACAATCTCAACTCACCCGTCTTCAACATGTTCAAAATACCACCGTTCGCATTTTAACCTACGCTTCCCACTTCGACCGTGTTACCCCCCTTCTCTTACGTCAACACTGGCTCCCTATTTCCTTTCGTATCCAGTATAAGTTCCTTATCTTTGTTCACAGGGCAATTCACAAAGGCACTCCCCTTTACCTTGCGGACCAAGTCCATCTTCACATCCCTCACCACTCACTCCGATCCATTCATATCAATCATATATCCCTTCCCTCCCCATCACAAGCTCATTTGGAATCCACCCGTTCATCAGCTTTTTTCTTTCTTGGCCCAAGGCTCTGGAACAAGCTCCCCCCTCCCTCCGTTTAGAACTGTCAAGCAAGACCTTCAAGATAAAATTAAAAACCCACCTTTTCTGTCTTGCATTTGACCTTTCCCCCCCTCACCCCTCTTCCCCCCTCCTCGTTGATGCACAGATTATTTGTTCTCTATGCGTTTTTCTTTTCTCCATCCTATCCTTTCTCAATTTTAATGGCGTTCCTTTCCTGTTTCCCTGCAGCCTTTGCATTTTATGATTGTAAACCGCTCAGAAGCATTTGTTATGGGCGGTATAATAAGTTTTAAATAAACATAAACCCACCGCTCCGTGTAGGGCATCCCTATTTGTTGAGAAATTAGATAGTTAAGTTTATTTTGATTTTATCCCGTTGCTGTAAAGGGATCCACTGTGTCTGTCCCATGCCATTTTGAATTCTGTCACTGTATTTGCACCCACCACTTCCATCGGAAGGGCATTCCAAGCATCCACTGTTTCAGTGAAAAAGTATTTCCTAACATTGCCTTTCGATTTACCTCCTTGCAGTTTCATGTTATGCCCTCTAGTTTTACAGCTTCCCCTTCTTTGGAAGAGGTTTGTTTGTTCATTATTTCTCTTTAAGTATTTAAAGGTCTAAGTCATATCTCCCCTATCCCTCTGCCAGAGGGTACATATTTAGGTCTTCAAGTCTCTTCTCATAAGACTTCTGACGCAGGCTCCAAATCATTTTGGTGGCCTTCCTCTGAACAGTTTCCAGTCTTTTTACATCCTTTGCAAGATATGGTCTCCAAAACTGAACACAGTATTCGAAGCGAGGCCTCACCAGTGACTTATACAGTGGCATTAGTACTTTTCTGCTGGTAATTCCTCTTTGTATGCAACCCAACATCCTCCTCGTTTTTGCCACTGTCTTGTCACACTGTTTTGCCACCTTGAGATCCTCAGAAATGATCACACCAAGGTCCTTCTCCTGGTCCGTGCACACCACCCTCTCGCCCCTTATCGCGTACATTTCACTTGGATTTCTGCTTCCCAAGTGCATGACACTGCACTTCTTCACATTAAATCTTAACTGCCAAGCATTAGACCATTCTTCCAGCTTTTGTAGATCTTTCCTCATGTTATCCACTCCCTCAGGGAAGTCCACTCTGTTGCAAATTTTCGTGTCATCTGCAAAAAGACAGACTTTTCCATTCAGTCCTTCAGCAATATCACTCACAAATACATTGAACAGTGCTGGGCCCAGAACCGAACCCTGGGGCACCCCGCTAATCACCCTCCTTTCATCCGAGTGAGCTCCATTTACCATCACCTTCTGTCGTCTGTCAGTCAACCAATTTCTGATTCAGTTCACCACCTTGGGACCCATCCACAAACTACTGAGTTTATTGATAAGCCTCCTATGAGGAAAAGTATCAAAGGCTTTGCTGAAATCCAGGTAGATGACATCCATCACATGCCCCTGATCTAGTTCTCTGGTCAACCAAAGAACTCAATCAGATTTGTTTGGCAAGATCATCCTTCGGTAAAACCATGTTGCCTCAGATCATGCAACCTGTTGGTTTTGAGGAAGTCCACAATTCGCTCTTTCAGGAGCGCCTCCATTACTTTTCCCGCCACTGAGGTAAGGCTCACGGGCCTGTAGTTTGTCACTTCTTCCCTGTCACCACTTTTGTGAAGACGTACCACATCAGCCATTCTCCGGCCCTGAGGAACTTCTCTGTTTCCAAGGATCTGTTGAAAACATCCTTTAATGGCCCTGCAAGAACCTCTCTGAGCTCTTTCAGTATCCTGAGATGTATCCCATCCGGTCCATGGCCCATGAGGCACTAGACCCGCACCTATGCCAGGTTGCTAGACATCCTCTGGGCTGTGGGAAAGCCACTGCCGAAGAATAGCCCATATGTGCTAATCATCTCCTTATGGGAGCCAAGCAGTAAGCGAGAAGGGAGTCGGGTCCTCCAGGACTAGCGGCCCCTGACACAATAGGCCTCGAGACGGAGGCAAATGAACAGGTGGCGCTTGCAGGAGCAGCGTCAGATCTCCAAATCATGCTCTCCTCAGCCAACCCAGTGCCACCAGAATAATCCTTCTCGGGTGGCACACCATATGCTGAATCACAAGCCCTATCAGGGACTACAGAGGAAATGGAAATATATACAGCAGGCGTTGACTTGGTCAAGGTTGAGCCAGGGTGCCGATGCCCTCGGACCCCATCTTTGTGCAGCGACTAAAGATGTGGCACACTTTGGCATTGGAGCAGGCCGCCAACAGATCCTCTTGGGATGACTCCAGCGGCACAAAACCAACTGAAACACCTCCCGACTCAACTCCCACTCTCCTGGAACCAGAGAGAAGGAGAAATTTCACTTACCGTTAATTTCCTTTCCTGGAATACTGCTAGACCAGTCCAGACAAACGGGTTATGTCCCCCTGCCAGCAGATCTTGGAGACAGAGAATTCTACCAGAGTTCTGATAGGCTGGACTCTGGTGATATGGTCCTACCCCTAGGGGTCTCCCTCAGTACTGTCTGTAAAGCAAACCTAAACATGTAATGCAACTAAACCATAAGACCACACATAGTGGACGTGTAATTCAGCTATGTACAAGGGAGCTGAAAGTATCCCCAGAACTGAAGGCTGCTAAGACCGATAACGCAGCCATCGGCCCCCCATAGTGAGGCATACTGACAAGGAAGGAACAGAGGCCGGCGGCTTCACCGCACTAGCAGCACTGTAACTGACAGCAGGGTGGGTCCTGGACTGGTCTAGCAGTATTCCAGGAAAGGAAATTAACGGTAAGTGAAATTTCTCCTTCCAAGTCATACTGCTAGACCAGTCCAGACAAACGGGCAGTACCCAAGCTACCTGCTTTCAAGGGGGGGTCAATGCCGACGACAGCACTGAAGCTCCAAACTGACCCTCCTGCCGAGCGTGAACGTCCAATCTATAGTGACGGACAAACGTTGACGACAACGACCAAGTCGCCGCCCGGCAAATGTCGAGAGGGGCTACTTGAGACCGCTCGGCCCAAGACGAAGCCTGAGCCCGAGAGGAGTGAGCTCGGAGCCCTGCTGGAACCTGCTTGCCTTGCAGTATATACGCTGCCTCAATAGCTCCTTGCAACCATTTAGAAATGGTGGTTTTGGAGGCTGCGGATCCCCATCGAGGGCCCGCAAACAGGACAAAAAGATGATCGGTCTTACGGAAGGTGTTTGTGATCTTAAGATACCGATAAAGCACTCTCTTCAGGTCCACAGCACGCAATTGATGAAGGCGATCGGAACACTGCTCTTTTTCAAAGGTAGGCAAGAAAAGAGGCTGGTTGACATGAAACGGGGTAAGCACCTTAGGTAAAAAGGATGGAACAGTTCGAAGAGAAACTCCCGCCGAAGAAAACGAGAGATAGGGGTCTCGACAAGAGAGAGCCTGAAGTTCGGAAATTCAACGTGCCAAGGTTATGGCCACTAGGAAAACTGTCTTTAGTGTTAAATCCTTAAGGGAACATGCTTTCAGGGGTTCAAAGGGAGGAGCAACAAGGCCATGGAGAACGAGAGCGAGATCACAAGAAGGAACTAAAGGACGTATCGGGGGCCGTAATGTCTGAACCCCTTTAAGAAAACACGAAACGTCCACATGCGAGGCGAGAGAACACCCCGCTATCGGCCCTCGAAAACAAGTTAGCGCGGCAACCTGCACGCGCGCAAGGTCCTGAGCACCAGACCCTTATCTAGACCAGCCTGCAGAAAGGAAAGAATATCCGGGATGTTGCAACGCCAGGGCAAGATGTGACGTAGCAAACACAAAGTGTCAAAGAGACGCCACACACGAGCGTAAGCCAGCGACGTCGAAGACCGCCGTGCCTTAAGCATTGTCACCACCACACTCGATGAATATCCCTTCTGAACTAACCTGCGGCATTCAAGAGCCAGGCCGTAAGCGAGTAAGGAGCCGGGTTTCCCATTTCCACCGGCCCTTGGAGCAGGAGCCCTGGGAACGCCCCCAGGCGTAGAGGAGACGCCCGAAACAGCTGGACAAGATGCACATACCACGGTCTGCAAGGCCAATCCGGTGCCACCAGGATCACCGGGCCATGATGCTCCCTGACTCTTTGGAGAATCTTGCCGATCATGGACCAGGGAGGAAAGACATACAGAAGGAGATGGGTTGGCCACGCTTGAGACAGTGCATCTATCCGGTGCGACCCGTTGTCTCTCCACCGGCTGAAGTAGATCGGTGCCTTGGTATTCTGCGCCGTAGCCATGAGATCCATTGCCGGTAGACCCCATCGTCGAACAATGGACTGAAAGGACTCTGGCACCAGAGCCCACTCCCCCGGATCCAGAGCATGTCGGCTGAGGAAATCGGCTTTTACATTGTCTACCCTCGCGATGTGTTGCACCGAGATCGCCTGCAGATGCCTCTCTGCCCACGGAAGGAGAAGACTCATTTCCTTCGATACACCTGGACATTTTGTGCCCCCTTGCCGGTTGAGATATGCCACTGTCGTAGCATTGTCGGACAGAATTCGAACCGCCTGACGCCGCAGAAGAGGCTGAAACTTTCGCAAGGCTAAGCGCACCGCTCACGTCTCAAGGCGATTGATGGACCACCGGGCCTCCCGAGGAGACCAAATCCCCTGCGCTGAGTGTGAGCCGCAATGCGCTCCCCAACCCGAGAGACTGGCGTCTGTTGTTACCAACACCCAGCGCGGAGTCTCCAAGGGAGCCCCTCGAAGGAGATTGCAGGGCCGGAGCCACCAACGGAGGCAAAGTCTCACCGCCGGTAGTAGAGGCAACCGAACTTGATAATCCTCTGACACCATGCTCGAGGCGAGACCTGTGCTAGGAGACTGCGTACTTGAGAAGTTAACTTGAGGAATCGAGGCATTGACAAAAAGACCCGACCTAAGGCTGTATCGAATCGAGTCCCCAAAAATTCGATCTCCTGGGATGGCTGAAGACAACTCTTGTCGCGGTTGATTACCCAGCCGAGGCTTTCGAGAAAGGCAACAACCACCGAGACTGTGCTGCAAGCCTCGGGGAGAGAGTCTGCGCGAATGAGCCAGTCGTCCAGATAAGGATGAACTCTGATGCCGTGGCTGCGTAAGGCCGCAGCTACTACCACCATTACCTTGGAGAAGGTTCGAGGCGCCGAAGCTAGACCGAAAGGCATCGCACGAAATTGGAAATGTTGACCGAGTACCGCGAATCGAACGAGTCGCTGATGCCCCTCTCGAATGGGAATGTGAAAGAATGCTTCCACGAGATTAAGGGAAGCTAGAATTCCCCCTTGCGTACCACTTGAATAATGGATCGCAGAGTCTCCATTCGAAAGTGTGGTACCCGCAGACTGCGAATGACGCCTTTGAGATCCAAGATAGGACGAAAGGAGCCGTCCTTTTTTTTTTTTTTGGCACCATGAAATAGACAGAGTAACGGCCTAGTCCTCTTTCCAACGGTGGAACTGGACGAATGGCATCTGAATGCTGGAGTCTTTGAACAAATCAACATCTGCTGCCCATTGACGCAGCCAGAGCCATCTCCGAGCTACTGTCAACGGTGCTACGGAGCGAGCTGACAGCCGCAAGAGATCAGAGAAGGCCTCTACCAGGAATGCAGCGATGGATTCTAAACGAGCCAACTCGGGATCACCTGGAAGCTGCTGAATCCATCGAAGGAAGGCCCGTGCTGCTAGACCTCCACACACCCCTGCTTGAAGGGAAAGAGCGGACGATGAAAAACCCGTCTTTAGCAGACTCTCAACTTTTTAGGTCTTGCTGGTCGGGGAGTGCCGCTCCACCCTCAACCGGAATTGTGGTATGCTTGGTGACCCCGGTCACTAACGCATCAACTTTCGGGTATGTCAGCCAACAGTCCAAGTCAGAGGGAGACCAAGGGTATAACTGACCAATACCGCGTGCCGTACGTAGAGAGGACTCTGGAGAGTCCCACTCTCGAGATACCATATGCTGTAACTCGGCTGGAAAGGAAAAAGCTTTGGAAGGCTTACGAATGCCCTGTAAAATGGGATCCGGCTGCAACAGGGTTTGAGAATTCTGAGGATCAGGGGTGTCGGCTAGGCGTAGCGACTCCATCACCTGTGTGATTAGGGCTGGCAACTCCTCTTTCCGAAAAAGTCTGATATCTTGAGAGCCCTTGTGAACTGTCAGCGAAGAATCAGGCAGAGAATATTCCCCATCTTCTTTCTCCAACGAGTCAGGGCTCACCTCCAACGATTTAAAGTCTTCTTGAATATCCGTAGTGTCCCGCAAGCCACATGCAACGTTCCTGGAAGGACGTACTGCTTTAAGGTCTGAGGACTTTTGGGACCGCTTGCGAGACCCCACCATATCCTTGTCTGCTACCGGGCGGGTGCTGGAGGTATACCAAAAGACTCCGAATGCCACAGGTGCCATGCCTGGCGGAAGAGCATCAGGAACTCACTTTCAGCCAAGGCTGCCGTGGCTTCCAGCGGCTGTGGAAGCAAAATGGGAGCTGACTGAGTCCTTTCTGCAGGAAGATCCTGCTGCAGGGGCTCTAAGGAGGGAGGAGTTAAGGCGCTGATGTCCCCAGCTGGCAGCGCAGTGGGAATGGAGGAAGAAGATTCTCCTGGATGCAGCATGCAGGTGGAACACAAGCAATCTATTAACTCCTTTTTCTTATTATTACATATAATACAGCTGTGCAGAGAAACAGGCATTGCAGAGGCTTAAACCTTTTTTTTTTTGTAAACAAAAATCAAGGTAGGCTTAGGGAAACAGAAGACTCTTCAAAGAAAAGGGATTTTGAAACTCCCTGTGCCTTCACAGCATGTTTAAATGTTTTGAAATGGCTGCCCAGAGCTGCTCCCTCCAAAAAACAACACTGAAGAGAAATCCCTCCTGATTTTCAAAATGGTCGCCGGCACAGAAAAACTGCAAAATAAAAGTTTCCTAAGCTCTAAAAACCTTAAAAATGCAGCAAAATTGCTGGGGAAGAGGCAAGGAGTGCTGCTAGCAACTTAAAAATTCAAATCCTGCTTGAGACAGAGAAATACTGAGGGAGACCCCTAGGGTTAGGACCATATCACCAGAGTCCAGCCTATCAGAGATCTGGTAGAATTCTCTGTCTCCAAGATCTGTTGGCAGAGGGATACAACCCGTTTGTCTGGACTGGTCTAGCAGTATGACTTGGAAAATCTGTTTCCACAATATTCACCCCGGCAGTGTGCAGAACTGACAAATTAGAAGGTTCTTCAGCACTCAGGCGAACAGGAGAGCCATCTCCAGGGCTTTCCCGCCACTCCTCGTGCCACTTTGCTGAATGACATAAGCCACCACACTCAAACTCCCTGGCCTTCGACCAGGGGCCTGAAACACAGAAGATCCAGAACTCGCCTCAAGGTAGCTGATGGACCACACTGCCTCCCTGTGGTTCCAATGGCCCTGGGTTGTTCAGCCTTCGTAATGGGCTCCCAAGCCTGAGAGACTAGCTTCTATCGTCAGAAGGATCCATGAGCAATCATCCAGTGACACATCCTTTCTCAGAAGACTGGATAGCTGCCACCACCGCAGGTTGGCCATCACAATCATTGGCAATGGGAGTCTGAGCTTGAACTGCAGCGAACTCAGGGACCACCGAGTCAATAAGGACCACTGGAGAAGCCACATATGAGCACGCGCCCAAGGCACAATCTCGATGCTTGCCATAAGAACATAAGATATGCCATACTGGGTCAGACCAAGGTCCATAAAGCACAGTAAACTTTTCCAACAGTGGCCAATCTAGGTCATAAGTACCTAGCAATCTCCCCAAAAGACACAGGTTCCTCAATGCTTGTATTGGGTCAAGCAGTGATATCCTGGATCCCTTTTAATAATGGTTTATGGATCTTTCCTCCAGGAACATGTCCAAACCTTTTTTCAACCCAGCTACACTAAAAGCTTTTCCTACATCCTCCAATAACAAATTCCAGAGTTTGAGTACACGTTGAGTGAAAAAATATTTTCTCTTATTACTCTTAAATAGGTAACCCTGTAGCTTCATTGCATGTCCCCTAGTCTTTTTATATTCTGATGACGTAAACAATCTATGTTTACGCATTCCACTCCATTCATTAATTTATAGACCTCTATCATATCTCCCCTCAGCCGTCTCTTTCCAAGGTTGAAGAGCCCTAACCTTTTTAGCCTCTCTTCATAGGAGTATCCTTCCATCCCCTTTCCCATTTTGGTGTCTCTTCTCTGAACCTTTTCTAATAACGCTATATCCTTTTTAAGATACGGTGACCAAAATTGCACACAATATTCAAGGTGTGGTCGCACCATGGAACTATACAGAGGCATTATAATTTATTTATTTATTTATTTGAACTCATTTCTATACCGCTCCTTCCAGTGATCAGCAGCGGTTCACATTAAACATTTAACTCTGCAAAATTAGCAGTTTACATAAAACAAAAAGTAGCAGTTTACATAAAACAGTAGTAGGGTGCATTGAACATGTAGAAAAGGTAACATTAAATTCGAAACTCAAACTATTTACATAATAAGGGAACACATATGATGATACATATATGGTTAAAAACTATATACAATGTATATGAATTGATACAGTAAATGAATTACATACATGTAGGATTTACAGTTAGTTCAGTTGTGGTTTGTAATTTTCATATAATAATAGATGCGTTATACTTCATCAAATTTGTTTTGTGTGTAAATGTTGCTCTATATTATTTCGGACTGATTGTAGTACTCTTGAAAAAGGTGTGTTTTAAGGTTTTTCCGGAATGATAAGAGGTCCTTGTTATCATAATATCCTTTGTTTTATTTTCCATTCCTTTCCTTATGATACCTAGCATTCTATTTGCTCTCTTTGCTGCCGCTGCACACTGGGCAGAGGTTTTTAACATGTTATTCACGATGACGCCTAAATCTTTTTCCTGGGTGGTGGTTCCCAATGTGGAACCTTGCATCATGTAACCATAGTTTGGGATGTTCTTTCTTAGATGTATAACTTTGCACTTGTCCACATTAAATTGCATCTGCCATTTGGATGGCCAGTCTTACAATTTATCAAGATCCTCTTGCAATTTTCCACAATTCTTTTGGGTTTTAACAACTTTGAATAATTGTGTGTCATCTGACTAATTTGATTACCTCACTCGTTATTCCCTTTTCCAGGTCATTTATGAATATGTCAAAAAGCAGTGGACCCAGCACAGATCCCTGCGGTACTCCACTATTCAACTTTTTCCATTGGGAAAATTGGCCATTTTGCCCTATCCTCTACTTTTTATCTTTTAACCAGTTCCTGATCCACAATAGTACACTGTCTCCTATCCCATGACTTTTTAGTTCTGCCAAAAGTCTCTGATGAGGGACCTTGTCAAAGGCTTTCTGAAAGTCCAGATACACTATATCAACCGACTCACCTTTGTCTGTTTATTCACACCTTCAAAAAAACATAACAGATTAGTAAGACAAGATCTTCCTTGTCTAAAGCCATGTTGGCTGTCTCTCATTAAGCTATGACTATCTACATGATGAGTAATTTTGTTCTTTATGATGGTTTCTACCATTTTTCCTGGTACTGATGTCAGGCTGACCGGTCTATAGTTTCCCGGATCACCCATTGTACCCTTTTTAAAAATTGGCGTTACATTGGCGATCCTCCAATCTTCAGGTATTACAGATGATTTTAATGATAGTTCACAGATTACTAATAGCAGGTCTGCAATCTCATATTTCAGTTCTTTCAACACTCTTGGATGTATACCATCCGGTCCAAGTGATTTGCTACTCTTCAGTTTATCAAATAGTTGTAATACATCTTTCTGGTGTATCGATATTTCTTTCAATTCTTCCACAATATCACCTTTAAATACCACTTCTGTCATGGGTAACATCCCTACCTCTTCCTCAGTAAAGACCGAAGCAAAGAATTCATTCAGTCTCTCCGCTATAGCCTTGTCCCCTCTTACTGCCCCCTTTACCCCTCTATTATCTTATGGTCCAAATGACTTACAGGTTTTGTGCTATGAATGTACTTGAAAAAGTCTTTATTACATGTTTTTGCTTCCACAGCAAGTTTCTTCTCAAATTCTCTCTTTGCCTGCCTTATCAATGCCTTGCATTTAATTTGCCAGGGCTTGTGCTGTTTCCAGTTTTTGTCATTTGGCTCTTTTTTCCATTTCCTGAAAGATGTTTTTTTGGCAACAACAGCCTCTCTGACCTCACCTTTAAACCATCTTGGCAGTTTTTTGGACTTCCTTCCACTTTTCTTAAAGCGTGGAATACAGCTAGTCTGGGCTTCCAAGATAGTATTTTTAAAAAAACATCCATGCTTGATGTAAGTCTTTGACCTTTGCAACTGCTCCTTTTCGTTTTTTCTTAACTATTTTCCTCATTTTATCATAGTCTCTCTTTTGAAAGTTAAAGGGTAGTACTGTGGATTTCCTTACCATCCCTCCTCCATTAATTAAATTAAACGCGATCATGCTATGATCACTATTGCCAAGTGGCCCAACACCCTTATCTCTTGCACCAGATCTAGTGTTCCACTAAGGACTAAGTCTAAAATGGATTTCCGTCTGGTTGGTTCATGAACCAGCTGCTCCAAGAAGTAGTCATTTATTTTATCTAGAAACTTTATCTCCTTAGCATGTCCTGCCGTGACACTGATCCAGTCAATACCGGGGTAATTGAAATCACCCATTATTATTACTGCCCTCAATCTAAGGAGCTGAAGATCAACCTGGACTCTGGGAGCCTGCTGCAAGCAGAACAGGCAACATCATAATAATGCAGAAACATGACGGCAGAAAAAGACCACATGGCCTATCTAGTCTGCCCTTCCATTTCAACTACTACAATAGTTCCCTCTTTTTTCTTTAGAGATCCTCTGTGTTTGTCCCATGTTTTTTTGAAGTCAGATACTGTCCTCATCTGTACCACCTCCACTGAGAGACAATTCCATGCATCTCAGTCTTTGGCTTTCTTCTCTGGGAGGAAGACTCTGCACACTCAAGTATTGAAATGTGCTCCCAGGAGCTCCAGGGACTGGGAATGCAACAACTGGCTCTGTCCCCAATTGATCACTGAGCAGATGTTTACCAAAAGGACACCATTTGGGGAGCTACCTGTGATACCTCTGAATGAGAATGGGCTCAGATGAGCCAGTAGTCCAGATATGGGTGCACACAAATCCCATGATGCGCAAGCGCTTGTTGACACATTTGAGGTCCGGAATTGGCTGAAGTGTTCCTTCCGTGTCAGCATCACAATACAGATGGAATACCTGCCTTTACCCCAACTGTCTAGGGGAACGGGCACCACTGCCTTCAGGAGAGGCAACTTGTCCAAGGTGATGCACACAGCGGCCCTGCTGTTCGCAGACCCACAAGGGGAGAAGATGAAAGCGGCCAGGATCAGCTCTTTGCATTCCAGGACAGAGCCATACTGAATGGGGTCTAGCACCCAGAGATCCTTGGTGACCTGGGACTATTCCTAAAAGAAGAGGAAAAGCTTGCCCCCAACCGGAGGAACTAAGAAATGGGCCCCGAAAACTTCACTGCCCAGCTCAGGAGGGTCCTCCTCTGGATGGAACTAGGTCCCTTGGCTCAAGTGCACCATGAAGGGACTGAGAAAGAGCCTAAAGTCCATAAGCAGAGGGAAAGAATGGCTTTTCAGACCGGTAGCCCCAGGAGTCCGACTAGTACAACACAAGGACTGGGCAGAGGCTGATGGAAAATGGGCTTCTGCCTGCTTTACAGGTCCCTTGAACCTGTCCTCTGGAAGATGGAAACATTTTCGTCTCGCCTAGGTCCTTCACCAGCTTCTCCAAATCAGATGCAACAGAAGCGTCCCTCTAAGGCCAGATGGGCAACTGGACTTTGGAAGACGGGTCCACTACCCAGTATCACAGGCAAGCCAACAACATGTCAGCACTGACAGGGCACAATTTCTAGCCGCTAGACATACCAGGCCGTACGTAGCATCAGAAAGGAAGGCAATAGTAGACTCCAACAGAGGAGTAGAATCATCCAGTGGAAGAGACTGTATCCACTAGAGCAGGGCTCAAGATGTCAGGCCTGCACATACTGCCAACTGAAGAATAGCAGCTGCTGTAGCAACTGATTCTTCAACATTAATCCACCTTTCGGTCCAGAGTATCCTTTAAGGCCATTCCGCCTTCCACAAGAATGGTGGTCCGTCTGGTAACTGCCATGACCTGTGCATCCACCTCGGAAATATCAAACTACACAACACACTCTTTCTCCGGGAGAGCATACATCTTCTTTTATGCCCTTAGCCCCTTAGGCAGGGAGTCGGGGGAATCCCACTTTGGCCAGCACAGACCCTTGAGCACCTCCAGGAACGGGAAGACAGTAGCAGATTTCTGTACCACTTGTAAGAGTGGATGCATCTTCGGGTCCTGGTCCATGACTGGAGCATCCGCCAAGCTCAAGATAGATAAGGTGAAATTAGGCCTTATCTGCTAATTGTCTTTCCTTAAGTCCCTCCAGTCCAGTCTAGATGCCTAGGTTATGCCCCTTCACCAGCATATGGAGACTGAGAACCACAGTAATTTGGTGATGTCACTCCATAAGGGAATTGTGCACCTCATCTGAATCCAGTATTCCACTATCAAAGCAGACTCCAAAAGAGCAATCCTAACAAAATATACATAACTAGCTAGAGCCCCATTAAGTATTGCAAGCCACCACCCTGTAGAGAACCAAGACCTCACAGTCAGAGGCAGGACTCTGCATCCATGGCAAACTCCGAACAGCAACAAAAGTAGGGATAACTCTAGGACCCCAGTTCTTGGCCATGGGACACCACTTCTGCCGGGGTCACCAATAGAAACAAACTGAATGAGGGAGGCCCTGGACTTCCATATCGTCCCTCCAGTCCAGTCCAGACGCATGGGATGTACCAGAGCAGTACTCAACGCAGGGAGAAACTGGCAAGCCCGGCCTGTAGCATCCACACGCTAAACCATGCATCACCCCTCGCCTGCAAGTCCAGCCTAAAATGACACATGAACAAATGGAACGACGACCACATCGCCAAGTTACAAATCTCAGAGGGACAAGATAGAACTCTACCCATGAAGCCGCATGTGCCCTAGTGGAAGAGATTTACACTTAAGAAGATAAGCTGGCACATACACCTCCTTCAACCATTGCGCAATTTTATTTATTTATTTAGACAGATTTGTATACCGCCTTATCCTTCAATCAAAGCGGTCACAATACAATTGGGGGATACATTTAACACGCAGGGATATGAGACACATACACTAATACTTACAGGGAACATGGGCAATGGAGGGTTAAGTGGCTTGCCCAAGACCACAAGGAGCATCTGTGGGACTAGAAACCCAGTCCTTCCGGCCCAAGGTTGCTGTCCTCTAGTGGGATTTGAACCCCCGACCTTCCGGCCTGAAGTACCTTGCCCCAACCACTAGGCTACTCCTCCCCTCAAAAGCAATAGAGGCTTTCGAGGATCCTTTGCCCTTGCAAGGCCCCCCCAAACAGAACAAACAAATGTTCGGACTTATGAAAGGGAGCCGTTCGCTTGAGGTAGTGACAAAGAACCCTTATGACATCCAATAAGCGCAACAAATGTTCCTCGCCCACTCCTGAAAAACGAGAACCATCATCGTCCGTCTGATTAATGTGAAATGATGAAAGCACTTTCAGCAAAAAGGATGGGACCAGTCGCAACACAACCTTTTCTCTGGACAAGACCAGGATGGGCTTCTGACAGGACAAAGCCTGCAACTCCGAAATTCTGCGGGTCAAGCAAATTACGAGGAAAACAGCCTTCAGGGTGAGGTTCTTGACCGTACAACAGCCTAATGACTATCAAGGCCAACAACACCAAAGTGAGATCCCATGGCGGCACCAGTTGTCAAAACGGTGGGCAGATCTGTTTGACCACTTTGAGGAAGTGTCCAACATTCGGATGGGATGCGAGCGAAACCCCCTGAATCCAACCCTAGAAACAGGACAAGACCACCATTTGTACACACACCAGACTCTTGTCCAGCCCTGCCTGCAGAAAGTCCAGCACCTCAGGCACTAAAGCCCGTCTGCTCAAACCAACTGATGAAAAACTGCCACACTCTAGAATAAGTGATTGAAGTGGAATGCTTCTGCGTCCGTAGCACGGCAGCTATGGCCTGAGCCAAATAGCCTCTTTCCCATCCTTCTCCTCTCAAGAGCCAGGCCGTAATTAAGAAGCGATCCACCTGAGGCATGACAATTGGCATCTAAGACAACAGTTTCCCCGTCACTGGAAGCCACCATGGACAGTCCACCTGCAGCCTGACCAGGTCTGCATACCAAAACCTCCGTGGCCAATCTGGAGCCAAGAGCACCACCAGACCCGGATGAGCCACTACCCTCTGCAACAGTCGACCTATCAGCAGCTACAGCAGGAAGATATACAGAAACCTATCAGTCGGCTGTGGGTGCCCCAGAGCATCCAGTCCTCCGGACATTCTTTCCTTTCTGCAACTGGAAAACCTTGGCGCCTTTGTTTTAGCTGCCGTTGCCATGAGATCCATTATCAGCTGCCCCCACCGATGGACTATACTGTGGAACACTGAGTCCTCCAGGGACCATTCCCCAGGATCCAGCTGATGTCTGCTGAGAAAGTCGGCCTGGAGATTTTCCTTCCCCGCTATACGCACTGCTGAGAGTGCCTGCAGGTTTCTTTCGGCCCACTACAACAGCAGGGCCACTTCCTCTGCTAGGCTCGCACTTCCTGTGCCACCCTGTCTGTTGATGTATGCCACCATGGTCGCATTGTCCAAAAAAACTGTCATCGCCTGCCAGTGCAACAATGTGCAAAAGTGCTGCAATACTATTAATATCTCTCGCATCTCAAAATGATGTATGGACCACACACTCTTGTCCAACGACCAACAACCCTGCGTCACCCAACCCAGACAGTGAGCTCCCCATCCAGACAGACTCCGGACAGCGCTCCCCATCCGGACAGCTCCAATGGCATGCCCGCTGAGAGCTTTCCAGGATCCAACCACCAGCTGAGGCTTGCTCCTGCCTCGAACGGGCATGGCTATCTCTTTGACAGAGCATGTTTCTGGGGAGACCATCTCATCAACAGCGCCTTCAGTAGCGCCTCATATGCGCTTTGGACCATGGCACCAGGTCCAGGATGGCTGCCATTGAGCCCAGCAGTTGCAGGTAATGCCACGCCAATGGAGCTGACAGCTGCAAGAACTTCCTGATCTGCATCCGAAGCTTTTCTGCACAATCCCCCGGCAAAGACACAGCACCCCTCTTCATATTGAAGTGGGCTCTCAGATAAACCAGGTCCTCAGATGGAAGTTCTTGCTGAAGATGACCACCCAGCCGAGTTCCTATAAGAAGGAGATCACCCTCCATGTTACCTTGCACTCTCCACATCAGACTTTGCCCTGATCAACCAGTCATTGAGGTACGGGTGAATCAACACTCCCTTTGGTTCTCAAGGCCACTGCCGCCATCATCACTATTACTTTCATGAAGATAAGAACATAAGACATGCCATACTAGGTCAGACCGAGGTCCATCAAGCTCAGTATCCTGTTTCCAACAGTGGCCAATCTAGGTCATACGTACCTAGAAATATCCCCAAAAGACACAGGTTCCACAATGCTTGTACTGGGTCAAGCATTGATATCCTGGGTCCCTTTTTAATAGTGGTTTATGGACCTTTCCTTCAGGAACTTGTCCAAACCTTTTTTAAACCCAGCTATACTAACAGCCCTTACTACATCCTCCGGTAACAGATTCCAGAGTTTGATTACACGTTGAGTGAAAAAATATTTTCTCTTATTTGTTTTTTATAAGATCCGAGGCACCACCGCAAGGCTGAATGGCAAGGCTTGAAATTCTAAATGCCCCAATGGCACAGTGAATTACAGGAAACGCTGCTGTTCCTGATGAATGGGAATATGCAGAGAAGCTTCGGTGAGGTCTTGGGCCGTCAGAAACTTGCCCTCTCTCATCACCATGATCACTGAACACAGGGTTTCCATGTGGAAGTGTGAAACATGCAATGCTCTGTTCACATGCTTGAGGTAGAGGATCAGCTGAAAGGAGCCCTTTTTTCTGGGACTACAAAATTGATGGAGTATTGACCGAGACTGCATTGCTCCAGTGGCACCTCTACCACAGTCCCCAGCCGGATCAACCTGCCAGAGTGTCTGCCACCATGGCCGCTTTGACCTGGGCTTTGCAAGAAGAGGTGATGAAGGCGTCTGCCAGCTGAACTCCAGTGTGTACTCATCCCAGATGACCTCTAGCACCCACCGATTGGATGTAATCTGGGCCCATGAGGATAAACGTCTTGTTGCCGGCCTCCCAACTCCTCCTGGGCACCCCTCGCTTCATTGAGGCTTATTAGATGTGGATGGGCACCAGCATAGAAGCCCCTACCTGCACCCCTCCCACCTCAAAAAGACTGTCCTCTTGACAGGAACTGACTTCGCAAAGGGGACCATCCAAAACCTATGGAAGTCTCTGCCTTGGCCCCAGTGTTTTTCGGCATTTTAGGCTTGTCTTCCGGCATCTTCACTCCCTTGGATTCTCCGAAATCCTTCAACTGCTTTTCCAATACCTCCCTAAAAAGCAGCTTACCCTTAAAGGACAACCTAATAAGGTGTGCCTTAGACAATACATCAACTCAACAATACACAATTACCAAACAAACCCCTTCCAAAACCAAAAATAAAAAATTCCTTATCTTTTTGTCGGAAGATGCCGAGGGAGGTTAGAATAACTGTCTAACCCCACCAGATGGCAGCCATTTTATTCATAAATAGAAACTTCATCAGGAAACTTAACTCAATGTTAGGGCTTCATTCCAAGAAACATAACTCAATGTTAGGGATTCATTCAAATTCCTTAGTGCGGTATCCAAAAATCAGGCACAAGGCACGACGTGCACGTTTCGGGATCCTCTCCCTGTATCAAGTGCTTCCATCGACTCGTATAAACCGCCATAAATCACCAAGCTCACATACTCTGTAATTTCAAAAGGGATTGACTTACATCATTGGCTAATATCACCCATCACTCAGCAACAGAACTTCCAATCAGACGGCAGGAAAACTCCACTGAATCAGAGGAACTCCACCACGTCATTGATGACATCAGAAGAGACTAGACCAATCAATTTCTTTATTAAGACCAAGAGGGATCACCGTATTTAACTTGAATATCTAACTCTGTTCCCAAAATCTCGGATCCCATCTGATCTCCATCTCTAGGGGGCACTGTTCCCTCTAAGCTGTGCGCGTGCACACACCTCGCCAAGCGAGTGCACATACTTTATAACAGAGCGCACAAAAATTACGGTTCTGATTCTGATAGAAAACAACACAGACGTCTTAAAATTTAAAAGTTGTTGTGTATTTACAGTTTTCACAAGTTCTACAATATTTTCTAGTGCAATCAATGTGGTGTACATACTGTATTCTGACGTGTAGTCAAATTTTAAAGTATATAACTTCGAGTGTTGTTATGTGGCGCACAAAAATGTAACCTTCTTTCAAAAGCTGCACAGCTGATATTTTATGCGCACATAGCCTACAGAAAATTAGAGGGAACATTGCTAGGGGGGGCGCCCTTTGCCAGGGATGCTTAGCCACAGGCAATCAAACAGGGCTTCCACTCTCAGCCTGCCATTCCCAAGACTGCGCTCAAGGGAACCCAGAAGCTGCAGGGTCTGAATTTCTATGCCAGAATGACCAGGCCTGTTGTAAAAGTGAAAAGAATTCCAGGGAGGACAATCTGGGTTCCAAAATCTCTCCTCAAAGAAATGATCACCCTATACCAGGGAGGCCAATGGAGAGCAAAACACTCACACAGGAGCAAAGAACAAACACCAGTAGGTGCACAGAACAGGTGGCAGTTTAAACACTTTATTGAAACAAATCTCAATATGTTTCGGCCATATGGCCTTCTTCAGTGGGTACAAGCCTCAAAGACAAAAATGTAAATATAATAAATAAAGAAAAATAATTAAAACAAAATAATTATATTTACATTTTTGTAAATGCCACCCTGGAGGCTCTGGATTTCAACTTTCTACCTACAAGCCTTAACTGGTCTAGCAGGATGATAAAGATGGAGAAATTGGCAATGCAGATATTGTTGGACAACGCGATGGTAGTAGCTTACATCCAGTCAACAGCGGGCACTGGCAGTCTCAATATGACCGAGGAGGTGGCTTCTCTATTTGGGTGGAAATCCATCTGCAGGCTTTGACCTTAGCACATACCAGAGTAGCATCCTCAGAAATACATGCACTGGATCCAAAACACAAACAGAGCTGTGGATTCTCAAGAACATAAAATTCTGGGCTCGTTTTATAGATGACATTTTTCTTTTATGGAAAGGAACTGAAGACTCAGTATTGCGGTTTGTCCACTGGCTTAATGGTTGCAACGAGGCGATTCAATTTACATATACCGTTGCCAATACAAATATAACTTTTCTTGATCTAATGGTTGTAAAAGACTCCACCGGCTGGAAATCTTCAATTTACCAGAAACCGATTGCACGTAATACATTTTTGCAGTATTCTAGTGGCCATCCGCTCAAGTTAAAGGATAGTCTCCCTCTGTCTCAATTTTTCCGCTTCAGGCGCAATTGTTCAGACACGGCTGATTTTAAAATTCAATCGCGCAAACTCTCAGGAGACTTTGTAGCTCGGGGGTATCCCCGAAGAGTCATTAAAACTGCGTACAAACGAGCATTATTCAACGACCGGGACTGGCTGTTACAACCAAGATCTAAGCCAGCCATAAAGGTGGACACTGATCATATCAACTTTATTACTAAATTTTCACCTTTAAGTTATGACATCCAAAGAATAATGTCTAAACATATGTACCTTCTACATACTGTCCCAGGATTAGAGGAGAAATATATCCGTTGTGTGTGGCAACGTAATGCCAATCTCAAAGAGAAATTGAGTCCAGCAGTTTTACGATCCCCAGAAGAAAACCAGGGCCAAGGTGGTCATGTTAAGTGTGGTTCATGTGTAATTTGCCCTATGTCAGAAACCATTACACAGTTCACTTACTTAGAACGTACTTACCGTTTAAAACATGCTACGTCTTGTCAGACTACATCAGTTATTTATGCCATCAAATGTCCTTGTCAAAAATTATACATAGGGAAAACTATTTGGACATTAAAAATTCGTATTTTGGAACACAAGAGTCGCTTACGTTGTAAAGTAATGACAGCCCCTATTGTTCAACATTGTCTTGAAGCAGGTCATGATTTTGAGCAATTGCGGTGCTTTTGTGTTGACCATATTAAACATCCCATGAGAGGCAAGACTTTAGATGAGACTCTCTTCTATCATGAACAGCGTTGGATTTTTTCAGAAACACTCTTCAACCCAGAGGCCTTAATTCCTCTATTGATTGGCAAGTTTGCCTATAAAACCGATTGGTTATAGCAGGAAGGCTTCTCATAGGTAATACTGATAGGACGCATCGAGTATAAAACACACCCGGATATTATCAATGCACCTGCGCAGCGTTTTTTGAGTCACTCCAAGATATCTCAGTGCAACGTGGGCAGCAACTATCTAGTGAGTAACCAAGGGATTTATACAAAAAGCTACTCCTGACAATGTATATAATAATCAACTATAAACGAGTCTTACATTTTTTAGTTAACTACAGTGGATGGTTTTTAGTGGACATTGTTACACTGTGTCTATTTTTATAGATCCTCCTGAGGAAACTCCTACTCGGAGTGAAACACAAATAAGGTACCGGGGGAAGCGTTGAGGCGCAGAAGACACAAGATATAAGTTAAGATTCTTGTCTATCACTTGAAGTTTTGGTGGAGGTGGAAATCTGGTGCGAGTATTAACCACATCAAATATAAAAATGAGAACGAACCCAGGAAGGTTGGTGATGTAACCAGTGCGCTGTTGCTTTACCAAACAAGCATTTGCCCAAGCGCGGTATATGGTCTGAAACCTCCTGGTGTTGTGGTTATTTAAATTATTTAAATTATTTATTGGAACCCAGGTTTTCGTTTCCTTTGGTGTTTGGTGAAAGAGCAGTGATTGAGGACGAGTTGATAGAAGAAACTTTATGAATATACACACAGATGAAAAGTAACGTCTAGTTGAAGAGAATATATACACAGATGAAAAGCAACGTCTAGTTGAAGAGATCTTTTACCACTAAGGTTAATGTTTTGAGCAGAAAAAGAAACGGCAGGTTTTAGCTATCAGTTGAATGTGTGTGCAGAAGGAGAGAGAAGAGTCAAAGATGACCCCAAGGTTGTGAGCTGAAGAGACAGGGAGGAATAGAGAGTTATCCACAGAGACTGAGGAAGGAAGAAGTCCAGACATGTGGAATGTACCAGAGCAAGAATGGGTGGGATCCGCCAGCCCGGCCTGTAATACTGGCCCCAAATCGTACATCTCTGCATGTTGAAATATCAAGCTGGCAATACTTCACAAAGGTATGAGGTTATGACCAAGTCACTGCCCTGCAGATGTCTATAGGAGGAATCAGACTGAATTTCGCCCAAGGTTGCCTGGGCTCAAATAGAATGCACCCACAAACCCCCGACAGAGACTTACGCTTCAGGAGATATGCTGCGGCAATGGTTTCCTTGATCCAGCTTCCCCTTTACGCATCCCCCCGAACAGCATAAACAAATGCTCCATCTTCCGAAAACGCTCTGTCCTCTTCAGGTAACTGCGCAATATCTTGTACAAGTCAAGCAAATGTAATTGATGGTCCTCTGGAGAATCCCACCTAGAGGGAAAAAATGAAAGCGAGACTGACTGAGTCAAGTGAAAAGAGGATATCACCTTAGGCAAAAATGAAGGGACCAAACAAAGAACGACCTTCTCCCTAGAAAGGGCCAGAAAGGGCTCCTTACATGATAAAGCCTGAAACTCTGAAATCCATCTAGCTGAACATATGGCCACCAAAAAATATAATCTTCAAGGTAAGATCCTTCAGCAAGGCCTGTGATAAAGGCTCAAAAGGCGAACCCATGACAAGAGTAAGATCCCACAGGGTAACTAGCGGACGCACAAGAGGTCTAAGTTGCTTAACCACCTTAAGAAAGCAAACTACATCTGGGTGAGCACCTAAGGACACTTTCTGAAAACGCCCCCGATAGCAGGTCAAGGCTGCAACCTGAACCTTCAAGGAACTGAGAGCTGGACATTTGTCTAAACAGGTTAAGACATCCCTAATTGAGACCTATAGGGCCAAAATTCATAAAAACATAAGAAATGCCAAACTGTGTCAGACCAAGGTCCATCAAGCCCAGTATCCTGTTTCCAACAATGGCCAATCCAAATCACAAGTACCTGGCAGGTACCCAAAGTCCACAGCTTCCACAATGGTTGTCCTGGTGTAAGCAGTGGATTTCCCGGTTCCTCTTTAATAATGGTATATGGACCTTTCCTTTTCCAAACCTTTTTAAAACAAAGCTACACTAACAGCTTTTACTACATCCACCAGCAACAAATTCCAGAGTTTGATTACATGTTGAGTGAAAAAATATTTTCTCTTATTAGTCTTAAATGGGTTATATTGTAGCTTCATTGCATGGTTTGATGGCATAAACAACCGATCTACGTTAATCCATTCCACTCCATTCAATATTTTATAGACTTCTATCATATCTCCCCTCAGCTTTCTCTTTTCCAAGATGAAGAACCCTATTCATAGGAGTATCCTTCCATCCCCTTTACCATTTTGGTGGCTCTTCTCTGTAGCTTTTCTAAAAACGCTATATCCTATATCCTTTTAAAGATACAGCGACCAGAATTGCACACAATATTCAAGGTGTGGTCGCACCATGGAACGATACAGAGGCATTATAATATCTTTTGTTTTATTCTCAATTCCTTTCCTTATGATACCTAGCATTCTATTTGCTCTCTTGGCCGCTGCTGTCCACTGGGTGGAGGGTTTCAACATGTTATCCACAATGATGCCTAAATCCTTTTCCTGGGTGGTGGTTCCTAATATCGAACAACTTGCATTGTGTAAACATAGTTTGGGTTGTTCTTTCCTAGGTGCATAACTTTGCACTTGTCCACATTAAATCTTATATGCCATTTGGATAACCAGTCTTCCAATTTATCAAGGTCCTCTTGCAATGTTTTACAATCCTCTTGGGTTTTAACAACTTTGAATAAGTTTGTGTCATCTGCCTAATTAGATTACCTCACTCGTTATTCCCATTTCCAGGTCATTTTTCAAATATGTTAAAAAGCAGCAAACCCAGCACAGATCCCTGGTGTACTTCACGTTTCACCTTTCTCCATTGGGAAAATTGGACATTTAGCCCTACCCTCTGCTTTTTATCTTTTAACCAATTCCTGATCCACAATAGTACAATGCCTCCTATCCCATGACTTTTTAATTTCGCCAAAAGTCTCTGATGAGGGACCTTGTCAAAGGCTTTCTGAAAGTACAGATACACTATATCAACCGACTCACCCTTTTCTACCTGTTTATTCACAACTTAAAAAAAACATAACAGATCAGTAACACAAGACCTTCATTAGCTAAAGCCATGTTGGCTGTCTCCCATTAAGCCATGACTATCTGCATGTTCAGTAATTTTGTTCTTTATAATGGTTTCTACCATTTTCCCGGTACTGACGTCAGGCTCACCGGTCTGTAGTTTCCTGGATCACCCCTGGAACCCTTTTTAAAAATTGGCATTGCATTGGCCATCCTCCAGTCTTCAGGTATTACAGATGTTTTTAATGACAGTTCACAGATTACTAATAGTAGGTCTGCAATCTCATATTTCAGTTCTTTCAACACCTTTGGTTATATACCATCCAGTCCAGATGATTTGCTACTGTTCAGTTTATCAAATAGTTGTAATACATAGTCCGGTGTATTGATATTTCTTTCAATTCTTCTGCAGCATCCCCTTTAAATACCATTTCAATCATGAATAACATCCCTACATCTTCCTCAGTAAAGACCCAAGCAAAGAATTCATTTATTCTCTCTGATATGGCCTTGCCCCTTCTTAGTGCCCCTTTTACCCCTCTATCATCTAATGGTCCAACTGACTCTCTCACAGGTTTTTTGCTACAAATGTACTTGAAAAAATCTTTATTACGTGTTTTTGCTTCCACTGCAAGCTTCTTCTCATATTCTCTCTTTGCCTGCCTTATCAATGCCTTACATCTAACTTGCCAGTGCTTATGTTGTTTCCAGTTTTCGTCATTTGGCTTTTTCCATTTCCTGAAAGATGCTTTTTTGGCAACAACAGACTCTAGAGCAGTGAGAAACTCACCCTTTCGCAAGGCCATGATAAGAGAACACAAAGTTTACATTCAAAAATATGGAACTCGAAGCTCTGTTCACTATGAAATATCTGAGTACTGACCTAATCCGCAGAGGTCTGAAGTGATGTGTTATATTGCTTGCAACTGCAGCAGTCTCTGAAGAGTGTCTTGAACTACTGCTTCTGGATCCCGGCTCCAGAGGAAAAGAAGATGAAGGCATCCGACAGGGGCCATGCAAACACCAGAGCATAGCTTTCGTGGATAATCTCTAGAACCTAATGGTTGGAAGTTATCTTGACCCAGTCAGAATAAAACCATTGTAGCCAAATCCCTACCGGCACTACCTCTGACTGGGCTGACCTTGTTTCATTATAGTTTCTTGGTAGCTATTGAGGAGCCTGAATAATAGCCTCTGTTAGCCCCCTGCTGTCCCGAAAGGACTGTCCTCTTGAAAAATACTGATCCCACTGAAAAGGGGCGAAATAGACTGCCCGGAATCTCCAGAGATCCCAAACTAACCCCCAGATCAGGCCCGCCTTCTTAACAGCCTTGGTTTGTCCTCTGGAAGACGAGCCCCCTTAGACTCCCCAAGATCCTTGACCAGCTTAACCATTGCTTCCCCAAAGAGGAGTTTCCCACTAAATGGAAGCTTACTATTTATTTATTTAGCTGTATGTATATACCGCCTTTCACTGGGTTAAGGCAGTTTACAGGGAACAACTTGAAGTACATTATAACAATGCCTTAACTATATACATCATGAAATCAAGTCTTGAGATCATAACTATACACAATTATAACTATGTACAGTAGAGGTAATATTCATCTTGCTATGTTCTTTTGTAGAGTGTTATTACAGGGTTGAAATGCTTTGTAAATAGGTGTGTTTTCTGAAGATTTTGAGATTTGTTATGTTCCTTATCTGGTCTGGTAGAGTGTTCCATATAGAGGGTGCGTACAATTGGAAGGTTCTTTTACATGTTTGCTTGTTGGATTTGGTTCTGATGTGGGGGATGATGAGGGTGTTCATCGTGGAGGTCCATCTTGATCTTCTGTGCTGGCTCTGTCGGCTCCAATGTCACCCATATGTGAGGACTGACTTCCTGCTTGTTCCTGGAGAACCTATAGCTAAAAAAGGCTCCTTCTATGAGAGCTGCAAGCAGCCACAATAGAAATCCAAACTAAGGGAATAGCACTCCGGTCGCCTGAACACAAAAGGGTCTGAGGTCAGGAGTTGTCTAGACCTCGAAAAGGTTATGGAGTACAGCCTGGCCGAAGGCACTGTCCCATCGGGACTCCCTCTCCAGGCAATAATGGGTTGCGAAGGTCTGACCTGAAGACCAGGTGGCGGCCTGGCAGATGTCCACCAACGGAACAGAGTGGAGGTGAGCCATTGATGCCACCTTGGCCCTGACCCCATGGGCCGAAACACGACCCTCCATCGGAAGCTCGGCTGCCTTGTATGCCCAGGCAATACAGTCTGCTACCCAGGTGGACAGCGTACGCTTGGATACCGCCACCCACAGCTTACTGGGGTCACAGGATACGAAAAGCTGAGAAGCCTTCCGATGCACTTGCATACGCTGGATATAGAAGGCCAATGCCCTCTTACAGTCCAGGGTATGCAGGACCGTCTCTGCCCAACTGGCATGCGGCCTGGGAAAAAAGGTAGACAGAACCACCTCCTGGTTGAGGTGGAACGAGAAGACCACTTTCGGAAGGAACTTGGGGTGCGTGCAAAGCACCACCCGGTTCCTATAGAATCTGGTGTAAGGCCTTTCTGATACTAGGGCCTGGAGCTCACTCACCCTCCGGGCGGACATGAGTGCCACCAAGAAAACCATTTTCCAAGAGAGAAAGCGTAGATGGTAGGTTGCCATCGGTTCAAAGGGCGGCCTAGTAAGCTGCCCTAACACCACATTCAGATCCCATTCGGTTGCCGGGGGGTAGACCGAGGGTTTCAAGAGAAGCAAGCCTCTCAGAAACCGAGAGACCAAGGGGTGGGCAGAGAGAGGCTTCTCATCCAACGGAAAGTGGTTCGCCGCAAGGGCACTGAGATGCACCCTGACAGAGTTGGACTTCTCAAATCAGAGAGGCGGAGAAGGTATTACAAAACCACCCCCACCAGGCAAGAGAAAGGATCCACCTCCTGCTCCTCGCACCACGACGCAAATCTGTGCCACTTCAAGGTGTAGGCCCGTCTAGTCGACGGCCTCCACGAAGCCAGCAAGACCTATTCAATATTCCTTGGAAGAAGGAGCGGAGCTAGAATTGCCCTTTCAGCAGCCACGCCATCAAGGTGAGGGAGCTGAGATTGGGGTGCAGAAGAGAGCCCCCTCCTGAGATAGGAGGCGTGGGGAGGACCCCAAGGGAATGGGAGCCTCCACCACTAGCTGCAGTAGAAGCAGGAACTAGGGTTGCCTGGGCCACCGTGGGGCAATAAGGATGACCGAGCTCTATCCTGGAGAATCTTGAACAGAGTCTTGGCCACCAGAGGCGTTGGGGGAAACGCATACAGAAGACCCACGGACCATGATATCAGAAAAGCATCGGCGGCCACCATGTGCAGCTGCAGCTCCCTGAAGCAGAAACAGGGCAACTGGTGATTGTCTGGACTCACAAATAGGTCCATCACTGGCCACCCCCAGGTCCGGAAAAGCCAATTAGCTATCCCGCGGTCCAGTTGCCATTCGTGGGGCTGGAGAATCCTGCTGAGCCTGTCGGCTAGCCAGTTGTTCTGGCTCGGAAGATAGACTGCTTAGAGATGAATGCCATGCCTGGCTGCGAACGAGCACAGGTCCAGGGATTCCTGACATAGGGGATGGGACCCCATACCACTCTGTTTGTTCACATAAAACATGGCTACCTGGTTGTCTGTCTGCACCAAGACAGGTTCGTGGGCCAGGAGCTGCCTGAAAACTTCTAGGGCTAGGCAGATGGCATGGAGTTCAAAGAAATTGATTTGTTGGGTCCTCTCGCTCAGGGACCACACTCCCTGAGTATGGAAACCCTGACAATGGGCCCCCCAGCCCAGCAGGGATGCACCTGTGGTAAGGATCCTCATGTGTAGAGGAGGCTGGAAAGGCATTCCCACCTCCAAGTGATGTGGTTATAGAGCCACCAGGCCAGGGACCGTACCAGACACTTGGACACTTTGACCCTGTCCCGGAGGGGCCCTGTGGCCTGAGACCACTGGTCTCTGAGACATCATTGAGCGGTCCGCATGTGGAGGCGGGCATCGAAGAGGACAGTCGGTACTTGCCTCGGCTGATCCATCTCCCGACGAGGAACCTTTGCTGGGTGTTCCTTCTCCTAAGATCCTGGCCGACACTCGGGGCTCCACGATAGGCCCCAGGAGAAGCCGTGACACTCGGAGTCATCCAGAGACGGCACCTTTGAGGATTTCTTCTTCTTCCTGTGTTCCCTCGAGGGGGACCTCCTTTCCGAGGAACCTCGACACTGCTTGGGCTCGGAATGTTCCCCCCGAAACGTGGAGGCCTCGGACGAGGTCTGGGCTCTCGGAAGCACGTGGGACTCAGAAAAAAACCTATCATGCTGCTGCTAGCGGCTCTTCAGGGCCTTGGAGGACATTTTCCTACACGGGCCACAGATCGTCGGGTCGTGGTCGGGCCCGAGGCACCGGAGGAAGCAGTCGTGCATATCGGTGAGGGATATCAGTTTCACGCACCGATCGCATTTCTTAAACCTGCTGGTAGCCATTGGGGGGAAAAGGGCCCCTGCAAGGTCGAAGACCCAGGCTGCCAGTGAAAAGAAAAAAGGCGCAAAAGCCGCAAGTCAAAACTGACAAAAACCGAAAAGAGAGACAGACTCGATACCGGTGTACCGAGCTGAAGGCGGGAAGAAGGAAAACAGGAAAAACAGGCGGGTCGAAGGAAAACAGGAAAAAAATCAACTTTTTTCAGGGACACTGTGGACTAAGTCCGAAGGGCTCCGCGAAAAAAAGGAGACTGAGCAAGATGGCACCCTTGGGCAGGAAGGGGACCGCGCATGCGCAATGGCAACTCCCAAAGGCTTTCTCTGAAAGCTGGGGATTTGATCCGCACGAGGGCTCTGTTGGCGCCGACATCACCCATATGTGAGGACTGACTTTCTGCTTGTTCCCGGAGTATGCAACAGCTTATAGGGTGATGTCATGAGTTCATAGATAAAACGTGTGTGTGTGTGTGTGTGTGTCCTTGTTCCTTCAGTACTGTAATTTCTGTATTATCTAAAATTGTTCATAAACCCATTAAGTTTTGGCAGTTTAACAGGACAAAGAAAATAATTAATGGTGTTTATTTCAGAACTGAGAACAAAACTTAAGTAGGACAATGGTTTCTGAAAGTTGTAATTTGTTTTAAATACTTTTATAGTCATTATCTTCCAGATCTATTTGGTATATATATTAAATTGTGTTTCACTTTAAACAGTACAACAGTTATACCATTTGGTATATACATTAAATCGCGCTTCATTCTTTAACAGTACAGCAGTTATTTCATGAATAAAGATGATGTAATAACTGCTTTAACCTAAGTAAAATAAAGTGGAAAGGGAGAGTGAGTCTATCATTGGTCTAGGCTACTTAGATACCATTTTTTTATATAACTATGAATGCCTATCGGAAGATGTAAAGCATAGGACAAAATTAGACCTTACCTGCTAATTGTCTTTCCTTAAGTCTATTCAGTCCAATCCAGTCCAGTACGAGTGGGTTATCAGCCAATACCAGCAGCTGGGAACTGAACATATCATATTTCTGTACAAGAGCTCCCTCTGTAGGCTCCAGAGATCAGTATCCTATTGACAAAGCAGATTCCAAGAGAGCACAGTAAGGTTATAAAAACATGGGCAATATTCACAGTATACAAACGTAAGGGCAAAATCTAAGGCCCCCCCCCAAAAAAAAAACTTGTGTTGCAGAAAAGAAAACTGCGAGAACTATTTACAAGGTGAGTAGGCGGCAATAAGCCAGGGTCATACTTGCCATAAAGTAAAGAAAACATCCAAGAGGACTCCCTTACGGCTATCTGGTTTACAGCTGATCTACGCAAATCCTTACAGAATCTCAGGAAGCTCGAGTGAAAATGGTGCCACTTCAGACTCTCCCATGATCGAGAATTATACATGAAGACCTTGCAAGAGCACCGCCTTACTGTCATGCAAAGGAAGAAGGAATACCATACTAATCTTCTTATGCGCTCTCTCAACAAGTCTCGCAAACTCTTCAGTCCCTTATAAAGGACTCATCACTGCATCAACCAAATAACCTAATCCACCCTCAAGACATTGCTATTCACTTCCACAATAAAACTAAAGTAACCCAATTTGGAAGACATCTGCACAGACGCCCCATTGCCTGAAAGCACCAATGTCCCTGCTGTAAGTCATTTCTACCCATACTCCCCCAAATAAATTGAAAATATAATCAAAGGACTTAATTCTACCATCTCGCCCTCTGATCCATGCCTTTCTCATTGGATCAAGTCCACTTGCCCTGAATTAAGTTCGCACATCTCCAAGATTATCAACCTCTCCTTCAACAAGGGACTGGTCCCAGTATCAATGAAAACGGCCACAATCAAACCTCTCCTAAAAAAACTCCAAGCTAGACCAGCAGGACTCAAACTCCTATCGTTCTATATCCAGTCTTCCTTTCTTGGCTAAGATAATGGAGAAGATAGTACTGCAACAAATCCAAGACCACAATGATTGCCACGCACCACTTGATTCACAACAGCATGGTTTTCGACAACATCATGGTGTCGAGACTTTGCTCACTTCCCTGTTTGATAACCTGATCTTAGGCTTAAATAATCCAAAACAAGGCTTTATTTTGATATTCATGGAACATAAGAACATAAGATATGACATACTAGGTCAGACCAAGGTCCATCAAGCCCAGTATCCTGTTTCCAACAGTGGCCAATCTAGGTCATAAATACCTAGCAGTTTCCCCATTGCTTCAGCCTTCGATACAGTCTATCACAGCCATTTGATTAATCTGCTTAAGCTTAAGGGCATTCAGAGCTCAGCACTAGACTAGTGTCACTCATATCTAACAGATCGTCAACAACAAGTCTGTATGGGCAATCAAACTTCAGATATGTATCAGCAAACCCAAAGAGTACCACAGGGCTCTTCCTTATCCACCCTGTTATTTAGCATACATATATATATATACAACCAATATGTATGATCATACAATCCTTATTTATTTATTTGACAGGTTTTATATACCGCTTTATCACTTCAGTCAAAGCGGTTTACATTGTAACTTAAACTTGGTAATGTACATTAAACAGGGATATTGATAACTTGGATTTTTCTGAGGCAATGGAGAGTTAAGTGACTTGCCCAAGGCCACAAGGAGTGCTAGTGGGAATTGAACCCTGGTCTCTGGGTTTACAAGCCAGTGCTCTAACCATTAGGCTGCTCCTCCACTCCAATCCTTCAGCATTCTTTATCACATCTATGCAGATGATGTGCTTCTTTACGCTACTTTTTCCAACTGAAAACCTAAATTTCACTAGAATAATCGATTGTTTCAATGCTGTCTCCGACTGGCTAGCTGTTCACAACCTAAAAGTTAACTATAAAAAGACAGAAGTCATTTTATCACAAAAGTCTCAACATTCATACCCTCAACCACCCTACAGGTTAAGAATGCTGATCTGAAGTCTAATCACAAGGTTAGATATCTGGACATCACTCTGGACCAGTCCCTAAACATGGAGTCCCATATAAGCAATATCACGAAGGCTGTCTACCATAAAATGCGTTCCCTCCGTAATCTCCGACCCTTACTGGGGCCTATTGACTTCCGTTCTGTCTTCCAAGCCCTTATCACTCCGCTCTTCAACTACGCCAATATCATCCTACATGGTCTTCCTGGATATGCTCTCCATCCTTTGCAATTGGCATTGAATACTGTGGCATGAACCATTTACGGAGCTTCTAGATACAAACATGTAACTGCTAGGTACTTATGACCTAGAGTGGCCACTGTTGGAAACAGGATACTGGGCTTGATGGACCTTGGTCTGACCCAGTATGGAATATCTTATGTTCTTATGTTCTCCTAATTCATCTACACTGGCTTCCAATAAGCAGTCGACTTAAGTACAAAACTTTCCTTATAACTTTTGAAATTCTTCATCACCTCTCTGCATCCTCCCTGGAAGATCTCTTACATTGGACTCCTGACAACAGAGCAAGAACAAATATGGCAAACACTCTTACCATCCCGCCTATAGCTAGAAAAAGCTCCCAATTCGCCAAGAACAGAGCCTTCTCCCTCTTCGCACCTCTACTATGGAACTCCCTACCTGCTCCTATTCGTCTCATTTCAGATCTGGCCACCTTTCACAAAGCAATCAAAACTCACCTATTTCATCTTGCTTTTGATCACGTAACTTAAAGCCCGGTCTGTCAATATCATGCTCTAGATTCTGTCAAACTGTAAATAGTTCACCATTCTTACTTGCTACTGTTAATGTAAATTTGTTAATTGTATTACATCTTGTTCACATGATCAATGTAAACTGTTCCATGTAATAAGCTGTTCTATTGTAAACCGTGCTGACTATGAATAGTGCGGTATAAAACCAAATAAATAAATATAGTAGTGTTCTTCTTAAGGAAGCCATCCTGGGACAAACAGCTGGACTCGTCCAATGCTCCTACGAATCAAAATATAGAATGTCATCACCCATGGGGGCGGGGGGGAGGTCTTGAACTGGACTGGATGAACTCAAGGAAAGACAATTAGCAGGTAAGGTCTAATTTTGCCTTCCTTATCATCCCTCCAGTTCAGTCCAGTATGGGTGGGATGTAACAGAGCAGTAACTAATCTTGGGAGAGACCCGCGAGTCTTGCCTGAAGCCCCAAAACAAACATCATTTGAGGCTTGCTCATTCAGTCGGTAATGACGCTTAAAGGTATGCATGGACGACCTAGTGGTTGCCCTGCAAATGTCAGCCAGTGGAACTAGGTTAAACTCTGCCCAAGAGGCCAATTGAGATCTCATTGAATGCGCCTTCAGAGCAGCTGGGACCGGTCTGCTCTTTAGCACATAGGCAGAGATGATTGCCTCCTTGACTCACTGGACAATGGAAGCCGCTTCACCCTTGCGCGGACCTCCAAACAAAACAACTTGGATACACTGCTTATACAAATCTTGACGATCTAGTACTCAACTGGAATGAGACTATATCAAAATTAGCCATAAAGCCTAACACCCACATAACGCCAAACAGGCACCACTCTGCAAACTGGTACTCTGTAAACTTAGAGCTCTTGAAAGAAAATGGAGATGCTCTAAATCCCCAGGCACCTACCTTGAAAGCTAAAAGGGGTTACTACTCAAATCTTCTCAATAAATCTTTAAATCATCCTCGAGAGCCATTTGACATAATCAAATCTCTAACTAAGGACCCCTCAGCACAAAATAATGCTTTGCAAATTCCCCCCCCCCCCAACTAATGGCTGATCACTTTCAGTCCCATCTTTGACCATGTAATAACTCCCATCCCAGCAGTCTAAGCTCTATGCTTAGCGTATCAGACATGCCAATCTTCTGGGATTCTTTTCCACCATCTCAAAGAAACAATTGGAAAAAATTATCTTGAGCATCAAAAATACTACAAAGCCACTTGATCCCTGTCCTGTTAACTGGATTCAAGCTGCACGCTCTGTACTTTCCACTTTCATTTTAAACATTGTTCAGCAGTCGCTTGTTCAAGGTAACCTACCACCTGATTTAAAAATGACCTCCATACGTCCAGTGCAAAAAGGTTCAGCAAATGACTCTGAACAACCAGCCTCATATAGACCCATCGTAAGATCCCATTTTTAGCAAAAATAATTGAAAAAACAGTTCTGTTGCAGCTGCAGGATCATATTGATTCCCACTACCCACTAGATGATCAGAAATACGGATTTAGACCAAATCATGGTGCAGAATCCTTAATGGCTGCTTTCATAAACAACATAATACTGGGTACTGATAATCCCAAAAGCGGCTTCATACTCATTTTCCTTGACGACATCAAGGCTGCATTTGATTCAATACCACACCACCAAATCATTCAGTGTTTAGAATCCATAGGCCTACAAGGCAATGCAATAAATTGGTTCAGATCTTACTTTCACAATCGACGACTCCAGGTTAAAATAGGTGAAGAGATGTCAATTCCATACTTACAACTCCAAGGCGTTCCGCAAGGGTCAGCTTTATCTTATTTCTTGTTTAACATCTTTTTACAGCCACTATGTGCAATCATGAAGGAATATAATATACAACACCACATCTATGCTGATGATGTTATGCTGTATGCGCCCATCAATACATACAAGCCCGTATTCACCAACATGAAAAGCTGCTTCGCAGATGTTGGTTATCCTTGCATAACCTCATGATAAATCACGACAAGACAGATGTACTTTTTGACTCTAGGAATCCTAACTTCACTCTCCCAGAATTCATAATCATTGCTGGATCCAAGCTGCAGGTCAAGCATCAAGTTTGTTATCTGGGAGTTATTTTTAACCAACACTTTTCACTCTCCACCCATGTCAGTAATATTGCTAAGAACCTGTGTATAAACTCAGGACTGTTTCTCATCTTAAAGTTCTTCTGGATTATAATGATTTTTGTACTGTATTAGAGGCCCTTACCCTTCCTTCTATCGATTACTGCAATATCGTTTTGCAAGGCCTCCCAACATCCACAACCTACCCATTACAGCTAGCTTTAAACACAGCTGTCCTTATCCTCTGTGATAAATCAAAAACTGATCACATTTCACCCATTCTCAAGAAACTGCATTGGCTTCCAATCCAAGAGAGGGTTAAATTCAAATCTCTACTAACAATATTCAGAGTGTTTCACAACCTCTTAGCTGTTCACCTCGATACTCTTTTTCAAAAGACGCCTAAGAATAGAATCAGAAGATCTAACTCTGCCAACACATTATGCATACCTACACTAAAAATCAAGACCACTGTTTCAGCTTCAAAGAAGGTTTTCTCCCTCTTTGCTCCAATCTTATGGAACGCAATACTTCACATCCTTCGTACTTCTAATGACTTGCTGACTTTTAGAAAGCAGCTAAAGACATTCCTTTACAACAGCTGCTTTGAGGCTGATGAATCTACTCAAGCATAATATTACTAAACCTTGACTTAGAAGAACTTTTCATGCTCTCATACTGTTTAATCTTTTATTCTCCCTTTGCTGATTGTTCTCCCTTTATTCAAGCCCTTGTTCTATGTAAAGCCATTTTGGCTCCTTTTTTTCCATTATAAACCGCTTTGACTTTTAGACTAAGCGGTATATAAGCCTAGCTAAATAAATAAAGAGATGATTAGACTTATGGAAGGACGCCGTTCTCTTAAGACACCGACGCAAGGTCCTGCGCAGGTCCAGATCCAGTTGCCGATCCTCCTCTGTATCCTGCAAACCATGAAAAGACGGAAAAATCACGGCCTGATTGAGATGAAAACGCAACACTGCCTTCTGTAAAAAGGACGGAACTGGTCTCAACACCACCTTTTTGTTAAAGAAGACTAGAAAGGGCTCCCTAGACGATAAGAGCCTGAAGCTCTGAAATTTGATGCGCCAAACAGATTGCCATCAAGAAAACCACCTTCAAGGTAAGGTCCTTCAAGGAAGCTCTTGAGAAAGGCTCAAAAGGCGACTGTATAAGAGTTGATAGCACCAGGTTGAGGTCCCTCTGAGGAACAATAGCTTGCCAGGGTGGCAGCACTTGCTTTACTGCCCTAAGAAACAAGACCATGTCAGGGTGAGCTGCCAGCGAGTAGTTCTGTACATGCCAACAATAACACGAGAGAGCCACCACCTGAACTTTGAGAGAATTTAAGGCCAACCACTTGACTAGGCTGGACTTCTTGCAGGCTGGCCTAAGAGTCAAGAACAACCATGGCCACCCCAGTTGTATCTTCACAAACCAAACGGTTTATGAAAAGGACCCGACTTGGCCATGTTTTGGCACAAAGGCCTGCATTAGGAGTCTAAAAACATAAAACCATATGTAAATATATATATAAAACCATAAATCCATATGTAAATATATATATAAAGTTACAGATGTTTTTAGACCTCTGATGCAGGCCTGTGTGCCGAAACTTGGCCAAATTGGGTCCTTTTAATAAACTGTTTGGTTTGTGAAGATACAACTGGCGTGGTCGTGGTTTCTCCCCACATCTAGGATGGACTGTGGTGTTTGCAGAATTTTTTCTCCCTTTTTTCTGTGTTTGGCCTGCAAGAGATCCAGAAGGCCAGAAAATCCTGCAAGAAGGCCAGAACATTTGGAAGCGAGGACAAAGATACAACTGGTGTGCCCATGGTTTCTCTCCACACCTATGCTGGACCTGTGTTGTTTGCGGAGTTTTCTTCTCCCTTTTTTCTGTGTTCAGCCTGCAAGGCCAGAACATCCGAAAGTGAGGATGAAAAGGCCCGGAGTCCACTGTCCCCCACACCAGCTCTCAAACACTCTCCAACCTCTGACATAAGTCAAGGACAGTGAATGCTTATGGGGTTTCAAGACAGCATCTACCACCGCCGTCAAATAGCCAGCTTCAGCCCTGCCCTTTCAAGAGACAGGCCAAAAGCAAGAATTCATCCACTTGAGGCATCAGGGTGAGATGCAGATTGATGCTAATTAGGAGATGCCAGGGGCTGGTTATCAAAAACCTGTGGAGGTCAGCATACCACGGCCTTCAGGGCCAGTCCAGAGTGATGAGAACCACCTTTCCGGGACAGCCCTCTATGCGATGAAGGAGAGGTCCTGTTAGGGGTCATGGAGGAAACACATACAGGTCTTGAAGGACTAGAAAGGGGGACTGTTACTTCTGGAGAGAAATCTGCAACTGTGAGTATATACTTCTGGTAATTTTCTAAAACGAATTCTTTGTATTAAAGCTACTTAATCTGTGAACCCACTGTTTTTTGTTGGATCAGTTAGGGCCTAGTAGCAGCAATTAAAGTTTGAATTTAAAACACAGAGGAGAGCTTTCTGGTTACATTTCATACCCAGCAGAGAGCTTGTAGTTTAAATTTAATAGTCACTCAGGGCCAAGTAACAGCAAAGTACTTTTAGTTTAAATTTAACACACAGAAGAGAGTTTTCTGGTTAAATTTAGAACCCAGCAGAGAGCTTGTAGTTTAAATTTCATAAGAAGTTAGAGCCTAGCAGCAGCTAAGAGCTATAATTTAAATCAAATCAGAATTTAGCTTAGCACAAAAGGCAAAACAGGGTCTGTACTCTTTGAGCAACAAATAAAGTCTTCTAGAGACCTTTACAAAGAGGCCTTCTACCTAGGGGGCAAGAGACCTGTGAAACCTTTTCAATAGGTATTAACACCAAGTGGCAGATCAAAAGGCCATTTTGAAAGATTCCTCCTATCCAAGCAAGGACTGTTAATTACCCAGGAAGTTGGTCACAGCATTACCTCAGCAGCAGAGGAATAAATAGCTCAACCAGAGCTCTGTGAACCTCTGTCTTGAAGGACTAGAAAGGGGGACTGTTACTTCTGGAGAGAAATCTGCAACTGTGAGTATATACTTCTGGTAATTTTCTAAAACGAGTTCTTTGTATTAAAGCTACTTAATCTGTGAACCCACTGTTTTTTGTTGGATCAGTTAGGGCCTAGTAGCAGCAATTAATGTTTGAATTTAAAACACAGAGGAGAGCTTTCTGGTTACATTTCATGCCCAGCAGAGAGCTTGTAGTTTAAATTTAATAGTCACTCAGGGCCAAGTAACAGCAAAGTACTTTTAGTTTAAATTTAACACACAGAAGAGAGCTTTCTGGTTAAATTTAGTACCCAGCAGAGAGCTTGTAGTTTAAATTTCATAAGAAGTTAGAGCCTAGCAGCAGCTAAGAGCTATAATTTAAATCAAATCAGAATTTAGCTTACCTCAGCAGCACAAGACAGGGTACTGTGTAGCAGCCCTCTTTTAATAAGTGTTATTTCCCACCCACCCCTGGGATAATCATAGCTTTATAGGTACTTACACATCTTAAAAGACAGGAGGTGCTTTCAGGTGAAGCTCATTACCCAAATCAGTCATACACTAAGGACCTGAGATTAATTAAGCTTCAGGTGAACAAGGTATATTAAACGTATTAGGTACAGTTTTATTGGTATAAATACCCATAGCAACCCCTAGTAAGTAAGAACTTAAAGATCTAGACACAAACTTAAAATTAAGATGCAGACAGCAGTCCAGCAGCGGGATGGGGGCTTTCCAGTCTTTTGCATTGAGTGTCACATGTATGATTTTCTCCCAGTTGGTGAGAGGTCTTACGTGTGCACAAGGTGCAAGGAGCTCTTTTCTCTCAGGGAACAAGTCCGTTCTCTAGAGGCTAAAGTAGCAGACTTGGAAAACATAAGACAGACAGAGAGGTACATAGACGAGACCTACAGGGATATAGTCCTGAAGTCCCACCTCCAGTCTGGCAGCACTCCTGTTGCCATGGAGGAGAGAGGTCACGTGACAGGAGAGCATCACCCTGGTGTGGCAGGAAGTGATCCTGTAACTAGGACCTGTCCTCCAGGTGATGTAAAACCCTCTCGCACCGAGGAAGTTTCTCCAGGGCCATGTGCCCATGAGGGAAGGGTTAGGACAGCCGTTATAGTTGGTGATTCGATCATTAGGCATGTAGATAGCTGGGTGGCTGGTGGACGTGAGGATCACCTGGTAACATGCCTGCCTGGTGCGATGGTAGCGGACCTCATGCGCCACCTAGATAAGGTCTTAGATAGTGCTGGGGAGGAGTCTGCTGTCTTGGTACATGTCGGTACCAATGACATAGGAAAATGTGGTAGGGAGGTTCTGGAGGCAAAATTTAGGCTTTTAGGTAGGAAGTTGAAATCCAGAACTTCCATGGTAGCATTCTCCGAAATGCTTCCTGTTCCACGCGCAGGACCCAAAAGGCAGGCAGGCAGAGCTCCGGAGTCTCAATGCGTGGATGAGACAATGGTGCAGAGATGAGGGTTTTGGATTTGTTAGGAACTGGGGAACATTCTGGGGAAAGGAGGGGCTCTTCCGAAGGGATGGGCTTCACCTTAACCGGGATGGAACCAGGCTGCTGGCATTAACCTTTAAAAAGGAGATAGAGCAGCTTTTAAACTAGATATTAGGGGAAAGCCGACAGTCGCCCAAGAGCGGATGGTTCGGAAGAATGTATCCTTGAAGGATACTACCAAAAGCAGAGAGGTTCCACAAAAGAGTAAAGTAGCCCAAATGTCCTCAAGTATGGAGCAGACAGAGCTTAAAGATCCCAATTTACCCATGTCTAACAATAGCCAAATTAACATGAATAAAATACATTCTCTAAAATGCTTGTATGCAAATGCTAGAAGTCTAAAGAATAAGATGGGAGAGTTAGAATATATAGCACTAAATGAAAGGTTAGATATGATTGGAATATCAGAGACATGGTGGAAGGAGGACAACCAGTGGGACACTGTGATACCTGAGTACAAACTATATCGTAATGATAGAGCTGATCAAATTGGTGGAGGGGTTGCGCTCTATGTTAGAGAGGGCATTGACTCAGAAAGGATTAAAGTTTTGCAGGAAACAAAATCTGCTGTAGAATCTATATGGATTGAAATTCCATATAAAAGGGGGAAGGCAATGGCAGTGGGGGTGTACTATCGAGCACCTGGCCAGAATGACCAAATGGATGATGAAATGCTCAAAGAAATCAAGGAAGCTAACAAACGTTACAGCGCAGTAATAATAATGGGTGATTTCAATTACCCCGGTATCAACTGGGTCAGTGTCACGTCAGGACATGCTAGGGAGATAAAGTTCCTAGATGAAATAAATGACTGCTTCTTGAAGCAGCCAGTTCATGAACCAACCAGAGGGGAAGCCATATTAGACCTAGTCCTTAGTGGAACACCAGATCTAGTGCAAGAGATAAGGGTGTTGGGGCCACTTGGCAATAGTGATCAAAGCATGATCGCCTTTGATTTAATTAGTGGAGGAGGGATAGTAAGGAAATCCACAGTACTACCTTTTAACCTTCGAAAGGGAGACTATGATAAAATGAGGAAAACAGTTAAGAAAAAACTAAAAGGAGCAGTTGCAAAGGTTAAAGACGTACATCAAGCTTGGGTGTTGTTGAAAAATACTATCTTGGAAGCCCAGACCAGCTGTATGCCACGCTTTAAGAAAGTGGAAGGAAGTCCAAAAAACTGCCAGCATGCTTTAAAGGTGAGGTCAGAGAGGCTGTTGTAGCCAAAAAAGCATCTTTCAGGAAATGGAAAAAAGAGCCAAATGACGAAACCTGGAAACAGCACAAGCACTGGCAAGTCAAATGCAAGGCATTGATAAGGCAGGCAAAGAGAGAATTTGAGAAGAAGCTTGCTGCGGAAGCAAAAACGCTAAATAAAGACCTTTTCAAGTACATTTGTAGCAAAAAACCTGTGAGAGAGTCAGTTGGTCCATTAGATGATAAAGGGGTTAAAGGAGCACTAAGAGGCGACAAGGCGATAGCTTTGAGACTGAATGAATTCTTTGCTTCGGTCTTTACTGAGGAAGATGTAGGGATGTTACCCATGACTGAAGTGGTATTTAAAGGTGCGGAAGAATTGAAGGAAATATCGATACATCGGGAAGATGTCTTACAACTATTAGATAAACTGAAGAGTAGCAAATCACCTGGGCCGGATGGTATACATCCAAGGGTGTTGAAAGAACTGAAATATGAGATTGCAGACCTGCTATCAGTAATCTGTGACCTATCATTAAAATCATCTCTAATACCTGAAGATTGGAGGATCGCCAATGTAACACCAATTTTTAAAAAGGGTTCCAGGGGTGATCCGGGAAACTACAGACCGGTGAGCCTGACGTCAGTACCAGGAAAAATGGTAGAAACCATCATAAAGAATAAAATTACTCAGCATGTAGATAGTCAAAACCTAATGGGAGACAGCCAACATGGCTTTAGACAAGGAAGATCTTGTCTTACTAATCTGTTAAGTTTTTTTGAAGGAGTGAATAATCAGGTGGACAAAGGTGAGTCGGTTGATATTGTGTATCTGGACTTTCAGAAAGCCTTTGACAAGGTCCCTCATCAGAGACTTTTGGCAAAACTAAAGAGTCATGGGATAGGAGGCAGTGTACTATTGTGGATCAGGAACTGGTTAAAAGATAGAAAGCAGAGGGTAGGGCTAAATGGCCAATTTTCCCAATGGAGAAAGGTGAATAGTGAACAGGGATCTGTGCTGGGTCCGCTGCTTTTTGACATATTCATAAATGACCTGGAAAGTGGAATAATGAGTGAGGTTATCAAATTTGCAGATGACACAAAACTATTTAAAGTTGTTAAAACCCAAGAGGATTGTGAAAAATTGCAAGAGGATCTTGGTAAATTGGAAGACTGGGCATCAAAATGGCAGATGAAATTTAATGTGGACAAGTGCAAGGTTATGCACCTAGGGAAGAACAACCCAAACTATGGTTACACGATGCAAGGTTCCACATTAGGAACCACCACCCAGGAAAAAGATTTAGGTGTCATTGTGGATACCATGTTAAAACCCTTGGCCCAGTGTGCAGCGGCGGCCAAGAGAGCAAATAGAATGCTAGGTATGATAAGGAATGGAAAATAAAACAAAAGATATTATAATGCCTCTATATCGTTCCATGGTGAGACCGCACCTTGAATATTGTGTGCAATTCTGGTTGCCGTATCTTAAAAAGGATATAGCAATTTTAGAAAAGGTTCAGAGAAGAGCCACCAAAATGGTAAAGGGGATGGAAGGATACTCCTATGAAGAAAGGCTAAAAAGGTTAGTGCTCTTTAACCTGGAAAAGAGATGGCTGAGGGGAGATATGATAGAAGTCTATAAATTAATGAACGGAGTGGAACGCGTAAACGTAGATCGATTGTTTACCTTATCAGAATGTAGAAAGACTAGGGGACATGCAATGAAGCTACAAGGTAAACTATTTAAGAATAATAAAAGAAAATATTTTTTCACTCAACGTGTAATCAAACTCTGGAATTTGTTACCGGAGGATGTAGTAAAGGCTGTTAGTGTAGCTGGGTTTAAAAAAGGTTTGGACAAATTCCTGGAGGAAGGGTCCATAAACCATTATTAAGAAGTGAACGAAGATATCAATGTTTGACCCAGTACAAGCATTGTGGAACTTGTGTCTCTTGGGGAAACTGCTAGGTATATATGACCTAGATTGGCCACTGTTGGAAACAGAATACTGGGCTTGATGGACCTTGGTCTGACCCAGTATGGCATATCTTATGTTCTTATGTAGGTGTCCTTCCGTAAGTCACCTCTGTGCCAGAGCATGGAGACCCTTGGACATGAGCTCCTGTCGTCTGCTGAAGAACCTGTTCACCTTGGCATTGGAAGTGGAGCCCACGAGATCCATGACCAGTACACCCCCACCAGCAGGTGATCTTGTGAAACACTAACGCATTTAGTTCCCATTCTCCCAGGTCTAGGCGGTGCCACTTGAACATTCAGCTTGCCAGCCACGTGAGCTGCCAAAAGAGCCTCGAGGTTCTCATCCACCCACAGCATTACAGGACAAATCTCTTCCACTAACATCACAATTTCTGAACCCTGATGACTGATGTATGTTTCTGCCATCACGTTGCCGGAGCAGACCTTACCAGAATCAGAGGGAGAAAATATTGTCGAACTAGAAAGACTGCCCTCATTTCCAGATGATTGATGGATCATGAGCTGTCCTCCTGGTACCAGAGTCCTGCGTCACATGTGCCTTACAATGTGCTCTCCACCCTGGCATCTGTTGTCACCAAAATTCAGTTCTGTGGTTCCAGTGGCATTCTCAGCACAAGGTGGCTCTGGCTGCAGCCACCAGAGAACACTATCTGGAGACCAGCAAGCAGAACAATTTCTTTGACAGTGGGTGTAGCTGCGAGGACCAACAAGAGAGCCTGCTGAAGAGAACGCATGTGAGTCCATGCCCAGGGCATCAGCTCCAAGGCCACTGTCTTGGAGCCCATGAACTGAAGATAGTACCATGCCAAAGGCACCATCATACCAAGAAAAGACCGTATCAGAGCTCAAATCTTCTGTGCCCGCTCTTCAGAGAGGTAAACAAGTCCCACCTTGGTTCAAAGTGGATCTCAGATAGACTAGCTCTTTGCCACATTGACCACCCAGCCGAGGCTCCAGAAGAATTCCATCACCTGCTGGGTAGTGGAGGTTCTTTAGCTGATGAACTAAACACACCCTCCTGCGGATGCCACAACCACCATGATCTTGGTGAAGGTCCGTGGTGCCGTGGCCAGGCCGAATGAGTGCCTGGAACTGAAAATGTCCCATTGGCATTGCAAACCGCAGATACTGCTGATGGTTTGGTCGAATTTGGACTGAAGATACGCTTCTGTGAGATCCAGCACCAAGAGAAACTTCTACTTCCTGACTGTCACTATCACCGAATGCAAGGTTTCCTTGCAAAAATGCAGCACCCGAAGAGCCTGGTTTACATGCTTGAGGTCTAAGATGGGACAGAAGATACCCTCTTTCTTGGGAACCACAAAGTAAATGAAGTATTGACTGGATCCACATTAGTCATTCGGAACAGATAGTATAGCCTGGAAGTCCAACAACTGCTGTAATGTATCCTGGACCACCTGTTGTTTCGAGCGAGTTTGCAAGGGGACTGCACAAAGGCCTCCGATAGAGGATGAGCCATTTCTAAAGCGTACTCCTCTCTGATAAATTCCAGCACCCAATGTTGAAGATAACCCCCTATTGGAACTACTCCCAGCTGGGCTTGCCTCGTTTCATTGGGACCTTTTGGGAGGTACCGCAGGGGTGGAAAATACCCTCTATTGGAACCTCTGTAGCCTTGAAAAGGCTGGCTTCTCAAAGTATAGCGACCTCGCTGAAAAGGGGCAAAACAAATAAATCAAAACTTCCTAAAATCCCTAGGCTGACCCTTTGGAATGGTCCTCTGTTCTGGCCCTTTAAGACAGTCTTTCGGCAACTGAGTGCCCTTAGGCTTGCCCAGATCTTTAACCAATTTGTCTAGAGCTTTTCCAAAGAGCACTTGCACTTAAATGTAAGCTTGCTGAGCCTAGTTTTGGAAGACATATCAGCCAACCAGTTTCTTAACCAGAGAAAGTGCCTGGCCATAATAATCAAAGCCATGGTCTTAGCCGAAGCTCATACCAGGTCATAAAAGGCATCTGCCAGGTAAGCTAAAGCTGATTCCAGCTTAGCCGCTTCCGGTGCTACAGCTTGCAATTCCAGCTCGCCTATCGTCAAACCATGGATCCAGCAAATGGAAGCACAAATCAAGGCCTGAAGAGTCAGAATGCAAGTATTAAATGCTTGCTTCAAAAAGGTCTCCAACTTGTTATCCTGCAGGTCTTTCAATGCTGCCCCACCTTCTACCAGAATAGTGGTCTTTTTGGTTACCATCGAGACTAAAGTATCCACCTTAGGTATCTTAAGCCGATCTTTTTCCTCCTGAAGAATAGGGTACAGTTGGGTCAGGTCCAACCCCCTCTAAGGCTAGCCTCCAGCACCTCCCATTCTGTTTCTATCATTTTCTTGATGACTCTGTGCACCAGAAATGTAATTTGTGAGGACTTAAATCTCTGCAGAAGTAGGTCCTCCAGGGGTTCCTCTGCTACTGCAGGGGCCGGTATAATGTTAAGCACAGCCAGTGAGTGCGCAATCAGCGTGGCCAGCTCTTCCTTGTGAAAAATTCTAACCACATTGGGATCTTCCCCCTAAGGGATCTCCCTTCCTATAGTTCAGTAGCCGCTGTCTCCCCCACAGAGGTCTGCTGCCCCCTCCAGAGGTTTCTCTGAGTGAAGAGACTGAGATGAATTCTGGTCAAACCAAGAATCATCCTCCATCCTTTCCTTTTTAGCTGGAAGAATCTCAACAGCAAGAGGTATCCTGCAGGGTATTAGGCAAATTCTCTGATTCAGAAGTCTTGGAAACTTGTACGTCAAGTGTTCTCTTTAGTAAAAATGCCTTGAGCAAAGCTAGAATAAACTCCAGGGAAAAATACTCTTCAGCATGCCCAGGAACCATAGTTTGAGCTGTTTCTGGTGCTGAAACTAAATGTTTATGCTTTTTCTGGTGTTTCCTAGCTTGCTGAGGAGATATGGCCACTGGAGAGAGATGGCTTCTGTTCCCGCCAAAACTGCTGCAGGCCCAGACTGAGAGGAATTCTGTATTGCTAACTCTGAAGAAGAATCCATGGCCCCAATGTTAAAAAAACAAACAAAAAAATCCTTGGGCAAACTTTCCCTGCCTAACAAACTCTGCAAAAGCCTCTTGCAGACAAACCACGGCTCTCCTCACACACAGCACAGAAGAAGGGAGCCTGAAACATCCAGGAGAAAAGTGCCAATTAAAAATAAAACAAACCCTGACAGCCTGAAGGAGAGATAAAAAGACAAATACTTATTAATTACCCCTGGAACCCAATTTTTAAAAAAGGTTCCAGGGATGATCCGGGAAACTAAAGAACGATGAGCTTGACATCAGTATTGGGAAAAATGATAGAAAACATTATAAAGAACATTTCTGAACATGTATATAAGATAGTCATGGTTTAATGGGAGACAGTCAACATGGCTTTAGCCAGGGAAGGTCTTGTCTTACTAATCTGTTATACTTTATTGAAGGTGTAAATAAACAGGTACACAAAGGTGGATCAGCCGATGTAATGTATCTGCATATTCAGAAAGCCTTTGACAAAGTCCCTCATCAGAGACTATTGTTAAAAAAAAAAAAAGTCATGGGATAGAAGGCATTGTACTATTGTAGATCAGGAACTGGTTAAAAGATAGAAAGCAGAGGGTGGGAGAGAAAGGTGAATAGTGGACTACCCCAGGGATCTATGCTGGGTTTGCTGCTTTTTAATATATTCGTAAATGATCTGGAAATGGAATAACGAGCAATGTCATCAAATCTGCAGATGACACAAAATTATTCAAAGTTGTTAAAACCTAAGAGGATTGGGGGCGGAGCCTGATGTCCAGCGGGTAGGACGCTTTGCGTTGAAGCTCCGGAGAGGCCTACTTAGAATCCTGACTTAATACCTATACAAACTTACTATTTTGCTCCGAGCTGACCGGGGTACCTCGGGGGGGATGGCGGCCCATAAACCAGCGCGCTTGGACTTCGGGTCTCCTTCCTTTTCTCACGGAAAACGCTCCAAAACAGAGGTGTCCTCTCCACAGAAGATGGTCCCATTTCGTGAAAACTCCGCAATGCACCTGGAGATTTTGGAGGAAATACGTGGCGTGAAGGAATTGGTGCAGTCTAATGGAGAAGCGCTTCGAGCCATGCGAGAAGACTTAGGAGTGCTCCAGGACCGACTTGAAAGTCTTTCATTACGGCAGGACAACATGGCGGGGGTCCTCGACTCGCACGAGGCGCGCTTGGGCAAACTGGATAAGGCTGAGCGCCAGATACAGAATCTTCAAAAGGAGTTAGAAGATAGTAATAATCGAGCCCGTCGCAACAATGTGAGGCTCCTCGGAATACCGGAGGGGGTGGAAGCAGGAGATATAAGAGAATTCTTGCTCAAAACTCTTCCCTCCTTGCTGAAGATTACTTTTCACAGAGAACTGGAAATCGATCGAGCACACCGTGTTCCTGCCCACATGGCGCCCAACCGTACGACCCCCCGGCCTATTATCTTTAGCTTGCTACGCTATCAACAAGTGGAACAAATTTTACATGTTGCCCGAGCGAATCATCATTTGGAATTTGAAGGTCGTAAGATCTCCTTCTTTCCTGATTTGGCAAAGCCTACCGTTGACCGTCGGAAGAAACTCCTTGCTTTTCGCCCTCGACTTCAACAGCTACAGGCTCGCTTTGGCCTGTTGTATCCGGCAAAGCTCCGAGTGACTCTCCACAACCAAACTAGGACGTTCGAAGATCCTGATCTACTATCAACGTTTTTAGACTCCAAAGAAGCAGAGCAGATGCGCTAATCCCGAGTCCTGGACTCTTATCTGCCGGCTCTGTCCGCCATTTTGAAGGGCCCGATGTGGCGATCATAGCCAAGCACAGAAATAGCCTGGACTTTCTTTCTTTCTCCATATGACTTTTGTTCTTTTGGTCTCCTATCCCTTCATGATATGTGCCTCGGTCGGATTCGGGGCACGCACAGTCCTACAGGTTATGTGTTTTTTCAATTTCGGCCTTCTCTGGGGTTTCTCCCCGCAGACACATGGTCGCCAGTAATTTTGGGGTTTTGCTTCTCCTCTACCGTACTGCGGTTTTCTTTGTTAATGTGGGGCGCTTCATTGTATTATATTAGCTTATTTTCTGTGTCATGTGTACAGCTAGATACAGTCAGTTTGAGGGACATAGTGAAATTATGTGTGCTTTCATGCTCAGAATTTTTTAATTTTCTGCATGGCCTTATGTAAAATCTTATCATTCACCGTCAACGGCATTAATGGTCCACTCAAAGGAAAGAAAATCCTTAGCTGTCTTAGCCAGGAGTCTGTTGATTTAGTGTTTCTTCAGGAAACGCATTTAAACTCTGCTGAAATACTGCAACTCAATGCTAAGCCTCATATGGTAGCTGTCTATTCTCCCACCGTTTACAAATGGTATGGGATAACCCTTCTGGTTAAGAAGTATTTGCACGCTACAGTACCGGATATTAGCGCTGACAAGGAGGGTAGATGGGCCTGTGTATACCTAGAGGGTGGAGATAGTGCATTCACGTGTATTTGCATTATGCCCCGAATGTGGACAACCCTGCTTACTATGCAAGTAATGCGCAGTTGGCCTTGGCCTCTCCTAGTGCTCCATTAATACTTGGTGGCGATTTTACTCAGTGTTCCCTCAATCTGTTCTTCTCAAACACGGTGCTCGTTGGTTGGAAGCTCCAGTACCGAGTTAACCTGTGTGGCTAGATATAGAAGCGGGCCTTTGCAACCGATTCCTCTTACCTTTCTCCCTGGTATGACTCTCCCATTAGCCTCCCACTATCCACCAATGCTTTTAGACACTTTAGGTGCCTTTAATACTCTTATGTAATTTTTAGACTCCCGACTCTGGTCAGTGCAACTTCAGCATTGCCTTCGGAGCACTAGAATACTCCCGCCATCGGCATTCCCTACCTAAGGTTGATTGGAGACTTTCCGATCTCTCGATAGTTCACCGGGTGTAGCATCCAATTTTATTAAACCTTATGTACTGCTATACCTAGAGATACCCCTATAGCGCAGAAAGTGTGGGAGAGAGAATCACATGTGACTTTGACCTCGGAGCAATGGAGCCTTATCCGGAGTAGAGGGACACGGGTTCCCGATCCGCCTCACTCACTCAGAACCTCCTCTTTCTAGCCCACTCCTCACAGATTAGATAAATGGAACACTACTCAGGGCATTGGTTGCTGGACACGTCCTGCGGCCATTGGTTCATTGCTTCATGTTCTGCATGAATATTCCGCACTACAGTACCACTGGCGTCGGGTCTGGGGTCGTATTTAGTCTATCCTGCACTCTAAGGAGCCCCTTTCTTGGAGGATAGTGGGACTTCGCCTAGTTGCGGGGGTCCCCTCTCTCCCACAAATGGCTTATCTCCTTTCGAACTTTATGCTTGGCATTGTTATTTCCCTAATTAAGTAGTACTGAAAACTAGCTCCCACTTGAGCTCCAATGAATGGTGGAATCATGTTTGTCCTTACAGTAAATATGAACAAATACCTCGACTGTTTCGCTTCCTCCATTCAGACTCCTTTCCATTGGTCTCAATGGATGATGCTTAATGACTATGTACATTTTGCTAAATGCTCTCATCTGACTGTCTAACTTTGTATATATCTCTGTTCCATGATCATGCTGTACTGTAGATACTCTTTTGATCGTTTGATGTATAATCACTGTTAATTGGAAGCGCTCACATCCTGATATAATCGGGTAGAGAAGAAGCATTGGGGTGGGGGGTACTGGGTTTACTTTTCCTTATTGTATACTTGTTTTGTCTCTATTGGTGTGTTGTTTCTTTTGTTTGTTGCAAAATGAAAATAAATGTTTTAAAAAAAAACAAAAAAACCTAAGAGGATTGTGAAAAATTGCAAGAGGACCTCAATAAGTTGGAAGACTGGATGTTCAAATGGCAGATGAAATTTAATGTGGACAAGTGCACAGTTATGCACCTAGGAAAGAACAACCCAAATTATGCTTACACGATGCAAGGCTCCACATTAGGAACCACCACCCAGGAAAAAGATTTAGGTGTCATCATGGATAGCACGTTGAAATTCTCTGCCAGTGTGCAGTGGCAGCCAAGAAAGCAAATAGAATGCTAGGAATCATAAGGAAAGGAATGGAGAATAAAACAAAGGATATTATAATGTCTCTGTATCGTTCCATGGTGTGACCGCATCTTGAATATTGTGTGCAATTCTGGTCGCCGTATCTTAAAAAGGATATAGCAGAATTAGAAAAGATACAGAGGAGTCACCAAAATGGTAAAGGGGATGGAAGGATACCCCTATGAAGAGAGGCTAAAAAGGTTTGGGCTCTTCAACCTGGAAAAGAGATGGATGAGGGGAGATATGATAGAAGTCTAGAAATTAATGAATGGAGTGGAACCGGTAAACGCAGATCGATTGTTTATTACACCAAATGTAGAAAGACTAGGGGATATGAAATGAAGCTACAGTGCAATGCATATAAGAATAATGAAAGAAAATATTTTTTCACTCAACGCATAATCAAACTCTGGAATTCGTTACCAGAGGATGTAGTAAAAGCTGTTAGTGTAGCTTGGTTTTAAAAAAGGTTTGGACAAGTTCCTGGAGGAAAGGTCCATAAACCATTATTAAAAGGGGACCCGGGAAATCCACTGCTTGTCCCAATACAAGCATTGTGGAACCTGTGTCTTCTAGGGAAACTGCTAGGTACTTGTGACCTAGATTGACCACTGTTGGAAACAGGATACTGGGCTTGATGGCCCTTGATCTGACCCAGTATGGCATATCTTATGTTCTTAGTGCTCTGAATTGAAAAGGCCAACTCTCCCCAGCATTAAAAAGCTCCTGCTGTGCTGCTGATAAGGCACTGAAATCACTTCTACAAAGTTTTGGTTTACTTTGAATTTAAAAGCACAGCAGCATAAAAATGCCAAAGGCTGAATTGAAGAGAGAAAATTAGGAAAATCAGCAGAACCCCCTTAGAGGAATGCTGGAATGTCCGGTTGAGGGGAAAGGGAACTAGACCACCAGGTATCTGACTGCTGGGCTGCATCTGACCCTCTATAGGGTTCTGGTACTGAAGAGGCAGACCCTGCCAGCTGCCAGCCCTCACAAGTAAAAGGTTTCTCAGAGGAAATAGCCCAGCCTGTAAGCTCCTAAGAGGTGCTAAGCTTCTGCTAGTAATTTTGCAGCCACCTTTTCCTTTTCTCTCTTTCCCTTCTATTTTCTTTGTCTTCTTTTTTGTTTTGTTTTTTTAAACCTGAAGAAAATCTTCCAGTGGAGTTCAGCCATGGGAAAGCTCTCCCAGTTGCTGGGAACTGATTACTGACCTCTGGAGCCTATAGAGAGAGCTCTTGTACTATGGCATCAGAAATCTGACATGCTCAGTTCCCAGCAGCTGGTAGAGGCTGATAACCCTCTCATGCTGGACTGGACTGAACTGAACTGGACTGAAGGGACGATAAGGAAATCATCTTTATTAGTTTGCCATATTTGTGTAACTATTTAACAGTTGTCTTGAGCACTGATGCATCCTACCCATTAGCTAATGTTATTTATTACAAATGAAACGAAGAGTATCTCCCTAATGAAACTGAGATATCTAATAACATGTATTATTTTTCCTTTAATGCAGTTTTTACAGAATGTGATCTGAAAAATTGCTATTTGGCCTGAGTCTCAGGTATAGAGTATATCTTTCTTATCATCCCTCAAATCCAGTCCAGTAGGTGCGGGTCATCTCCCTCCACCAGCAGCTGGGGACTGAGCATGTCAGACTTCTGATGTCATAGTAGAAGAGCTCCCTCCTTAGGCTCCAGAAGTCAGTAGCTCAGTCCCTAGCAGCCGGGGTTGAGTGTTCTGTGGCTGAACTCCACTGAAAGGATTTTGGGCCTTTGATTCACTGACTAAAACTTTAAAAAAAAAAAGGCTTTGGAAACAAGTCAGATCCAAAAGTGTCTCAGGCTGACAAGCCTTCCAGTTTGTGGCTGGGCACAATTCTTAAAGAGTTATTTACTTGTGGGGGCTGGCAGTTGGCATCAGGACCCTTCGGTGGGTCAGGTGCTGCCCAGGGGTCAAACATCTGGTGGTCCAGGTCCCTTTCCCCCCTCCCCCCCAGCAGAACAGCCCAGTGGTCTAAAGGTAAGATTAGCAGGCTTTCCTTCTCTTTTGCATACTGAATTCATTTGGAGCATCCGGCTCTTTAAGGACAGAAGCTAATGTATGTTCAGGCCTTCCTCGGCAGCATTAGGTAAGCAGTAGGGATTAAACACCTGGCCATCCAGGTCCCTTTTTCCCCCAGCCAGAAAGGCCAGCGATCTTTTTTTTATTAGGGCTCTCTGGGTTTCCCTGGTTCTGTTTGATTGGGCTAAGATTATCCCTTTCGTTGCAATAAAATAAAGGAAAAACAAACAAAAAAACCCAAATAAACATAATCAAAGACAGACAGCACCAGGATGGCAACCTGAACCAACCCCTGGGGTTCAGACAACTCATATTGGGCTGAGAGTTTTGTGCGGCAGTGTTTCATAGTTAGTGTCCCGGTGAGTGCCTCTCTCTCTCTCTCTCTCTTACCCTCGTCGGGCCGTTCGCTTCCTTTTTCAGCCACAAGTTTTTTTTAATGGGCACCGATTGCTTCCTTCCTCGAGTGCGGTGGTCACAGGAGCTTGTGCTCAGTTGCAGGAATGTGCAGGGTTGGTGTCCGTGAGGGTAGGACAGCAGAAGCATTTATCGCGGCAACTGCTAATTTGGCAGTTTCAGTATAGCATAGCACAGTGAGTCAGAGTCGGCAGTTCCCATGGTTTTGGAGGGATTGTGGCCATTTTGCAAAATGCTCCCATCTTGTGGCCTGAATTGGGGGAACAAATTTAAGGCAGTTCAGTCAAGGGTAGGTCCTGGGGACCTCAGAGGTAGCACAGTGGGCTCTTTCGTGGGCTCGTTTGACCCCGATTTCATTTGCTGATTTTATTTACAGTTGCACCAGGCCTTCTGTTCACCACAGAGCCAGGATAAAAGTGCAAAAGGGGCCTTTAGAACATTTATGAGGTCCCCTGCCGGAGGATAGCCCCCAGGAAAGGCTTCTCTCCCATGCAACGAGTCGTGCAAAGGATGAATGCAGTCCGAGAGAGGACTTGGCCATTGTAGCATATTACGGAATTTACAAACGGTGTTCCCCGTCATTCTTCTACAGTTCTGGTCGGGGGGTAAATGGTGGAGTGTGTTGGTGCAGACAATCACCATTTTGCAATCTCATTGGGTCCATCTTACAGACAGCATAGCAATCTTATGTTCCTTTTGGTTACAAGGCTATGCTCAGCCTTCGTGGCACATCTCTAAACTGATTTCCTCAGAGGTAGAGGCCTGGTGCCTGTTATGGCTTTGAGACAGGCTTAGTGCTGTCCTGTCTTTTTCTCCTCAGGTTAGGTTGTTGCGCCCTGGTGGGATATTGTGTGCCTTTGGGTGATACTCTGTGATAGAAAATCACATAATATCACACTACCCACTATCTTGTGGTGATGGTGTGTGATATGGTGTAGTATCAGGGGTCCTCAATCTGCAACTCCTTTGGGCTTTAGCTTCTGAAGCTTACTGTTCCCTGCTTGAGGTGCCCTTCGGGCTGGTTGGGTAGTCCCATTTGAAGTTCGTGTCAGATTGCTATGTTGTCTCTTTGGACGTGGCAATTACCTTTAGCTGGTGTTTTTTTGGGCCTGGCCTTGGCACATTCCTTTCGTATGCTGGAACATGGTGCTCTCTTTTCAAGGTGCCGGCAGTGCCTTCGGCATGGCATTCAGGCACAATCCATTGCCTGTTCAGTGAATTTTGTATCATTCAAAAGAAGAATGTGAAGAGCCTTGCAAGACTTGGGCTAGATTATGGCACAGGGCTCCAAGGTTTGACCCAAGCATGGGGGATCATGGCTTATTGGAATCCAAGTGATTAATGTCCCCCTGTTTAACACTAGAAGCCCCAAAAGGCATTTTACCTAGAAAGAGTAGTTACTCACCTGTAACAGGTGTTCTCCAGGAGCAGCAGGATTCGGTCCTCACTTATGGGTGACATCGACGTCGATGGAGCCCCCGTGCGGAGCATTTCCCCAGCTTTCTACGAAAGCCTTTGGGAATACTGCACGCATGCGCGGTCCCCTTCCCGCCTAAAGGTGCCATCTTGCTCAGTCCAATGACATAGCTAAAAGACAGCACACAAAAATGTAAAAATGAACTATGTACAACTGCAACTCCCAGGGGAGGAGGGGGGAGGAGGGAGGGTTGTGAGGACTGATTCCTGCTGCTCCTGGAGAACACCTGTTACAGGTGAGTAACTACTCTTTCTCCAGGACCAAGCAGGAAGTCAGTCCTCACTTATGGGACTCCCCAGCTTCAGGCTACCGGGGACCCAGAGCTGAAAAAATGAGCTCCCTCTAGCCGCAGAATCAGAGAAAGGATTTTACTGAAAACATACCCCCACCGGTAGCCCAACCAGAGGGCTGGAGGGTAGGAGTTGCCTAAACCTCAAAGAGATTCCGGAGCACTGCCTGACCGAAAGCACTGTCCCTACGGGACTCCCTCTCCCGGCAGTAATGGGCCGCAAAAGTCTGGCTTGAGGACCAAGTTGCAGCCCTACAGATGTCTGCCAATGGTACAGAGCGGAGATGAGCTACTGAGGTAGCCATTGCCCTGACACGGTGGGCCGTGACCCGACCCTGCAAGGGAAGGCCAGCTGCTCTGTAAGCCCAGGTGATACAGTCAGCCACCCAGATGGACAAGGTACGCTTGGAGACAGGTAACCCCAAGTTATTAGGGTCAAAAGATACAAAGAGCTGAGTAGCACTCCTATGCCCCTGTGTACGTTCAATGTAGAAGGATAAGGCCCTCCTATAGTCCAGGGTATGCAGGACTGTCTCAGCCCGGCTGGCATGGGGCCTAAAGAAGAATGTTGGAAGAACCAACTCCTGGTTGAGATGGAAAGAGGAGACAACCTTTGGGAGGAACTTAGGATGATTCCAAAGGACTACCCTGTTCCTATAGAAGCGAGGGTAAGGTCTGTCACAGACCAGGGCTTGAAGCTCACTGACTCGCCTGGCCGAGGTTAGGGCCACAAGGAAAAGAGCCTTCCAAGAAAGGAAGCGGAGAGGACAGGTAGCCATTGGCTCAAAAGGTGGGCGAGTCAGTTGCTGCAAGACCACATTCAACTCCCACTCAGGGGCCGGTGGACGGAGAGGAGGCTTGAGCAAGAGCAAGCCTCTGAGAAACCTGGACACCAAGGGGTGAACCGACAGAGTGTCCTTCCACCAGTGAGTGGTGAGCTGCTAGAGCAGAGAGGTAGACCCGAACCGAATTGGACTTAAGGCCTTGATTGGACAAGTGCAGTAGATACTGAAGCACTACTGGTACAGTGCAGGCGAAAGGATCCTCCTGGCGCTGCTGACACCACATGGAGAACCTTCTCCACTTCAGGGCATAGGTTTTCCTGGTGGATTGCTTTCTAGAGGCCAAGACCACCTCTTCCACATCCCGGGGTAGGCCCCAGGGAGCCAACACTACCCTTGCTGCCTCCAGGCCATCAAATTGAGAGATTTGAGATTGGGGTGCAGAAGGGAACCCTGATCCTGAGAGAGAAGATCGGGTTGCAACCCCAGAGGTAGTGGTGTTTCCATAGCTAGCTGAAGTAGAAGTGGAAACCAGGGCTGCCTCGGCCACCTGGGAGCTATCAGAAGTACTGAGGCCTTGTCCCTTAGGATCTTGAACAAGGTTTGGGTCACCAGAGGTGTGGGAGGAAACGCATACAGGAGGCCCTGGGACCAAGAAATCAGGAAGGCATCCCGCTGCTAACCTCAGGGGGAGCGGTTGCCTAGAACAGAACCTGGGCAGCTGCCGGTTCAGGGGACTGGCAAAGAGATCTATGGATGGAAGTCCCCATCTCAGGAAAATTTTCAGAACCACCAAGGGGTGTAGTTGCCACTCGTGGGGTTGCAGAATCCTGCTCAACCTGTCTGCCAGGAAGTTTTCCTGGCCAGGAAGATAAACAGCCTTGAGCAACATGTTGTGTTTGAGAGCAAAAGAGCAAAGGGTCTGTGCCTCTCGACACAGGAGCCTGGACCCCGTGCCTCCCTGTTTGTTCACATAGAACATGGCCACTTGATTGTCCATCTGTACCAGAACAGACTGGTGAGCCAAGGTGTGAGATAAGGTTTTGAGGGCTAAGCGAATAGCCTGGAATTCCAGAAGGTTGATTTGCTATGTGGCCTCCCATGGAGACCACAGGCCCTGGGTGCAACTGTCCAAGCAATGTGCGCCCCAGCCCTGCAAGGAGGCATCGGTCGTCAACACCACTGTGGAAACAGGCACCTGAAAAGGCACCCCCTGTAATAAGTTGGGGGGGTGTAGCCACCACTGTAGGGAGTCCAGGAATGGTTTGGACACCCGCACTTTGTCTGTGAGGCTTCCTGTGGCTTGTTTCCACTGAGTTCGGAGACACCATTGTGCAGGCCTCATGTGGAGGCGGGCATTGGGGGTCACATGCACTGTCGATGCCATGTGGCCCAGGAGCTTTAGACAGTCTGGCGGAGACCTGTGGCCTGCTCAGAAACTGGTTTGCTTAGTCTATGAGTCTTTGAGCCCTGTCTCTTGGCAAGTAATCCTTTGCTTGCAGGGAGTCCAACCTTGCCCCTATGAACTCTAGGTTCTGGGAGGGGAGCAAAGTGGACTTTGCGAAGTTTATGACAAAACCTAGGTGTTGAAGGAGGGAGACAGCTCTGAGGGTGGCTTGCCGGGCCTCCTGGGAAGTCTGACCCCTGATGAGCCAGTCGTCCAGGTAGGGGAAGACAAAAACACCCTGATTCCTTAAGTAGGCCACCACCACCGCCAGGCACTTTGTAAAGACCCTTAGGGCAGAGGTCAGGCCAAACGGCAGTACTCTGTACTGGTAATGGTTTCCTCCCACAATGAACCTGAGGTACTTTCTGTGGTCTGGATGAATGAGGATGTGAGTGTACGGATCCTTTAGATCTAAGGAGCATTGCCAATCTCCCTGCTGGAGGTAGGGCAGAAGTGTTCCAAGAGTAAGCATCTTGAACCTTTCTTTCTCCAAGAACTTGTTGAGATTCCTGAGGTCGAGAATAGGCCTGAGGCCTCCAGTTCTCTTTGGTACGAGGAAGTACCTGGAGTAGAACCCGTGACCCTGCAGGTGGGGAGGTACCGGCTCCACCGCCTGGTCCAGAAGCAGACCTTGAAGTTCTTGAAGGAGGAGGTCTGTGTGCAGAGGAGGTCTTGGAGGCTCTCCTGGGAAGTAGGTAGGAGGCAACTGCTGGAAATGGAGCATATAGCCCTTGTGGACTATGCTTAATACCCAAGCATCTCCTGTAATGGGTGACCACCTGTGGGCAAACAGGACTAGACGACCTCCTGTGCAGAGATGGGACAGCAGAGGTGGAAAGGCTATGCTGTGGGAGTCAAAACAACCCTCCCTGCTGAGTGGGAGCAGAAGTCGGAGGCTTGGGGGTCTTCTGCCTACGGGGCCCATGTCCCTGCCCCTTGGCCTGCTGACCCTGCTGGGGAGCGGGGGAGGCCTGGTACTGAGGGAAAGGTTTGTAGGCAGCTGCCTTCCTCGGGTAAAAGGACTTCTTAACTGAGCCCTTCTTCCTCTGAGAAGGGGCAGAGGTTTTCCTGGACAGCCTTGTCCTAGTCAGGTGCTCGGTTTCGAGCTCAGCTGCCTTCTTGGCCATGGGCTTGCCAAAAAGGTTTTCACCTCGGCAAGGGACATCGACCAACTTGTCCTGCACCCAGGGCTCGAGGTCCGATGACTGCAACCATGCCTGGCGTCGGGCTCCGATGCCGGATGCTGCTACATTCTAGGAGTAGGGCTCTCTGGCTTGGAGGGACAGGAGTAGCTCTTCAGCCTTAGCATTGGAAGGTACCAGGAGTATGGTCCTTGTTCTCCATTCCTAGATATGCAGTGATTGTTAAAAAAAAAAAAAAAAAAATCACTTTAAGCAAGAAAGTTAAACTGTGGACTTGCTTGTTCTATACTTGGCTGGGTCTTTAACCTTGGTCTTTGTCACTGTCACAGAAGTATGCATGGGAAAGCATACGGGGTCGCTTTTTGAGCCGCCGACTCGAGCTTTTCCTTGATTGACCTGGCCTTGAAGGCCATTTTATTGGTGGCTATTTGTTCGGTGCAGCGAATTTCGAAGCTCCAAGCTCTATCATGCAGACAATCCTTCCTAGTCATGTCCACAGAGAAGGTGCTCTTGTGGCTGTTTCCATCCTTTTTGTCAAAGGTGGTATCATATTTTCATTCGGACCAATCACTGTCCCTACTGGTTTCTACATAGACGGTAGAGTCCAAAGGAGCTCGCTGGCTCTGCTATCTGGATGGGCGCAGAGTATTACACCACTATCTTAAGCAAATAGAGTATTTCCGTCAGTTGGATTGTTTATTTGTCTTGTTGGAAAGTTCATGCAAAGGGGAGGCAGTTTCCATTGCACGTTGTGCAAAGGAGGCGATTGCCTTTATTTGCTGCAGAGCTGCACTGTGCCGGGCAGCCCTGAAACTCTTTCGACGAGGTCGCAAGTGGCTTCTTGGGCAGAGCATGGTTTAGTTCCGCAGGTAGACATTTGCAGAATGACCTCTTGGTTGTCTTTGCAGACTTTCACGTGTCATTACCATCTGAATGTTCAGGCATCTGATGTTTTGGAGCCTCTGTGTTACATGCCGGACTTGCACGTCCCTCCCATACTTAGTAACTGCTCTGGTACATCCCACACATACTGGACTGGACTGGAGGGATAATAAGGAAGGTGAAATTAGACCTTACCTGCTAATTTTCTTTCCTTGAGTCCATCAAGTCCAGTACAGTCCGGTCCCTTGCATTCAGTGACTGTTTTTCAGGGTTTGTGTAGGTCCTGGAGTACTGGGCGCATCCGGCTGGTTTCCCTGGATGGTGCAATAAGAGTCGCATCACTTCATTAACAAGATGTCCTCCTGGATGGTACTCAACAGATTGGCAAGTATGACTCTGTCCTTTTTGCTTTGTTCTCGCCTTGTACATAGTTCTGGCAGTTGTCAGTGCAACAGTTTAAGGATAGTAGTTTCCTGTTTTAGCAAATGGGAATATTACTCTTGTTGGACTTGATATGCTTTTTTGCAGTCTGCTTTGTCAATAGGATACTAACTTCTGGAGCCTAAGGCGGGAGCTCTTCTACTGTGACATCAGAAGTCTGACATGCTCAGTCTCCAGCTGCTGGTGGAAGGAGAGAACCCACACGTACTGGACTGGACTGGACTGGATAGACTCAAGGAAAGACAATAAGCAGATAAGGCATAATTTCAACTTAGAACAGATACAATTTAAATGAAAGTATTCAATTCTGAGTTGTTTTCCATGAGCTAAATAAGAGTTTGACCATTGCACTAGTGAATTATCTCCACTGAGAAAAAGTAAGGGGTTTTAAAATTTAATTTAAATCTAACAATGTACTTAAGTTTTGGCCTACAGGGTAGGAATTTAGAAAGAAAGATGACTGATATTATAGGAATTCAACCAGTTCTGTTACTGCTGGTCAGTAATGTGTAGACATGTGGAGGGGGATTTAGAAAGGACATCCAAGTGCAATCTGGAACGTCTAAGCCAGAATATTTGTGGACAAAAAAACAGGTACCTCCAGGTGTAGACATGATTTCACAAACGTGACCTGTCCAATATGGATATCTGCAGGGGCATCTACATAGACATCACTAGAAAAGTATTTCAGAACCTTGTTTTCTAAGAATAGCCTAATTTATTTTATTTATTTAACATTTCTTATATACCACATTTCATGATATCTAATGGTTAGGGTAGTGGGCTAGGAATAGGGAAGCGAGAGTTCAAATCCCACCATTTCTCTCATTGAAATTATGCAAGTACTGGAGAAGATTTATTTTATGTATTTATTTGAAAGGTTTATGTACCGCATTTCCAAAGATAAAAGTGGTTTACATATAACGCAACATAACGTCTCAAAGAACCATTATTATTAAACCATTATTAAAGAGGACCCTGGAAATCTACTGCTTACCACAGGACAAGCAATGCGGAAGCTGTGGACTTTGGGTACCTGCAAGGTATTTATGACCTGGATTGGTCACTGTTGGAAACAGGATACTAGGTTTGATGAACCTTAGTCTGACCCAGTATGGCATTTCTTATGTTCTTGACATGGTAACATATGGCATTTAACTAACTTGACATTAAAGTACTGAAATTCAAATACAGTTAAGTAGGGATAGGGAGGAGAGGATAAAGACAAAGAATGCCATCTAAGAAACATGGTAACGAGTGCACAACAGGTGCACAGATCAAAGTTCACAGTTCATGATGGTGGGTAGAGTGGTTAGGTAATACCTTCAAAGTGTTCTTTAAACAGGTAGGTTTTCAATGACTTTCAGAAGGTTATCAGTTCAATGGTGGTTCTAATATTTCCAGGTAAGGTGTTCCATAGGCTGGGAGCATATAGGGAAAACACTCACAAACAGGCTGTCTGGTTAAACTTAGGGGGATGTTTACTAAACGGTGGTACCAGACTCCGTGCGATATCAGAGCCACGGCCCCAATGAAATCAATGGGGCCGCGGCTCCGATATCGCACAGAGTCTGCTACCACCGGTTAGTAAACATCCCCCTTTGTGAAGTCTAGGGAAAAAGTGAGTAGATGTTGTGCAAGGCTTCTTCTGTGCTGACTATTATGTGGTTTCTTTATAAGAGATTAACAGTACTGAGAGTAGAACTCGTGATAGATTTTAAATGTGGTCATAATGGTTTTGTATTTTATACGGCTCATCAAAGGTAGCCAATGGAGCTCTTTCAGAATGGAAGTGATGTGGCTGGTTCTTGGTGCCCCAAAAAGGATTCACGCAGCTGCATGCTGGGCAAGTTGAAGTGGGCGTAAAGATCCTTTCAGAATTCCAGGGAGGACTGCATTACAGTAGTCAAGGTGGGGGAGTATCATAGCCTGGAAGATGGAGAGGAAATCATGAGTCTCAAGGAGCGGCCATAGTTGTTGGCATGTCCCAATTTTATTGTAAATCTTTTTTGTTACTTTGTTTATGTGGGATTGTAGGATGAGGTGTTGATCTATGGTTACACCAAGGTATTGGACTTCAGGTTTAAATAACAGATAGCACAGTTACTTACCTGTAACAGGTGATCTCTGGGAACAGCAGGAATTAGTCATCACATATGGGTACGTCGGTACCGACGGAGCCCGCGCGGGAAAGCTCCCCAGCTTTTCAGATTAAAAGCTTTTGGGGCCTCCCACTGCACATGCGCGCTGCCTTCCCGCCTTCCTGACCAGCTCTCGTCAGTTCGAGTTTAAAGCTGAGACAATAGAGAGAGAGGACAGGAAGATAGATAGATAGAGATACAACTCCTAGGGGAGGTGGGTGGGTTGTGATGACTAATTCCTGCTGTTCCCAGAGATCACCTGTTACAGGTAAGTAACTGTGCTATCTCCAGGAACAAGCAGGAATAAGTCATCACATATGGGGACTCCCTAGCTAAGATGCCTGGGAGATCCCCCTCCAAGGGTAAACCATCTTCGCATGGATCTCAGGCATCCATCCAGGGAAGGTGGGCAGGAGTTGTTTAAGTATGGAACAGGTGTTTGAGGACAGCCTGACCAAACAAGGCATCCCGGCGGGAGTCCTTGTCCAAGCAGTAATGGGCTGTGAAGGTATGAACCGAGGCCCAAGTGGCTGCTCGACAGATCTGATCTATGGACACAGAGTGAAGATGAGCCATAGAAGTGGCCATGGCTCTCACATTGTGAGCTGTGACATAGCCCTCCAGAGAAATGTTCTTACTCTGGTAAGCAAAAGAAATACACTGAGCGATCCAATTGGAAAGTGTACGCTTGGTGACTGGAAGTCCCAAATGAGAAGGATCAAAAGCCACGAAAAGTTGGGAAGACTTTCGATGTGGTTGAGTCCTGTTGAGGTAAAAGGCAAGAGCTCTTTTACAATCCAGAGTATGAAGGTTCCTCTCTGCACTGGATGCATGAGGAGCCGGGAAAAAGACAGGTAGATATACCTCTTGATTAAGATGAAAAGGCGAGACCACTTTGGGCATAAAGTGGGGATTCGTCCTAAGGACCACCTTATCATGATGAAACCTAGTATAAGGTGGATGAGCCACTAAAGCCTGCAGTTCACTGATGCGGCGAGCCGAAGTGACTGCAATAAGGAAAACAACCTTCCAGGAAAGAAATTTGAAGGAGGTAGAGTCCAAAGGCTCAAAAGGTGGCTTCATAAGCTGACCTAGAACTAGGTTCAAATCCCATGCTACCGGAGGAGGTCGGATGGGAGGTTTAGTTAGAGTCAGGCCTCTCATGAAACGTGCAACAAGAGGATGAGAGGAGACAGGTTGTCCATTTATAGGTTTTAAGGATGCTGCAATAGCACTCAAATGGACCCTTACTGAATTCGTCTTAAGGCCTGCATTTGAAAGATGCAGGAGATAGTCCAAGAGGGAATTCAAAGGAAGTGCTAGAGGGTCAAGACCCTGCTGAGCACACCAAATGGAAAAACGTTTCCATTTGAAAGCATAAGAACGCCTCGTGGAAGGTTTCCTAGAGGCATGAAGGATATCTGTCACAGGTTGAGAAAGATTAAAGTCTTGAAGACTTAGGCCTTCAGTAACCAAGCTCTGAGATGTAGGGATTTGGGGTTTGGGTGCCACAAAGTCCCCTCCTCCTGAGACAGAAGGTCTGGCGCAGCTCCCAGGTCCAGGGAGGATCCCTGGGAGAGATGCAGAAGTAGAGGGAACCACACCTGGCGTGGCCAGCGGGGAGCTATGAGGATCATAGTCCCGTGATCCCTCTGGAGCTTGAACAGAGTCTTGGATATTAGAGGAATGGGTGGAAAGGCATAGAGGAATTCCTGACCCCAATGCAGGAGGAAGGCATCGTGGGCCTGAGCTCCCTGACACTGAGTTCTGGAACAGAACCGGGGAAGTTTGGCATTCCACGGACTTGCAAAGAGGTCTTTGTCCGGGGTCCCCCATTCCTGAAAGATTCTGCGTATCTGGTCCATATGTAGGGACCATTCGTGTGGAAGCAGAACTCGACTGAGTCTGTCTGCACGAGAGTTTTGAACTCCTGGAAGATACACTGCAAGAAGGTGAATTTGATGCTCTCTGGCGAAGGCCCATAATCTGAGAGCTTCGTTGCAAAGCGACAGAGAGCCTGTCCCTCCTTGTTTGTTTATATAGAACATGGCTACCTGATTGTCTGTCTGAACTAGGACAGTCAGGTTGACAAGGAGGGTATAGAAGACCTTGAGGGCAAGGTAAATTGCTCGCAGTTCCAGGAGGTTGATATGAAGGGTGGCCTCCTGTGGAGACCAAGTGCCCTGAGTGGAGAGGTTCTGAAGATGAGCTCCCCACCCTGTCTGGGAGGCATCTGTTGTGAGGGTTGCTTGGGGCAACAAAGGTTGGAAGGGGGCCCCCAACAACAGATTCTTGGTGGATGTCCACCATTGGAGGGACCAAAATAGACAGCTTGAGGTGAGTATTTGGTCGGAGAGCGCTCCAGATGCTTGAGTCCACAGGGTGGCCAAGGTCCATTGAGGTGCTCTCATATGCAGACGAGCGTAGGGTACCACATGTACCGTGGAGGCCATGTGGCCCAGAAGTCGCAGCATTTCCCGGGCTGTCAAATGACTGCTGGACTGAGCTTGGGAGGCCAAACTCAGCAGGCGTTGGGCCCTGACCTGAGGCAGGTAGGCCCTTGCAGTGATGGTGTCTAACTGGGCCCCTATGAACTCGAGAGACTGAGTAGGGATTAGTTGAGACTTGGGAAGGTTTACTACCAGTCCTAGATACTGCAGAAGACGCCTTGTGCGGTCCAGGGAAATTTGGGCCTGGGACTGAGAGGGAGCTCGGATGAGCCAGTCGTCCAGGTATGGGAATATGAAAATTCCCAGGCCTCTTAGAAAGGCAGCTACGACTGCCATGCATTTGGTGAACACTCTTGGAGCAGAGGCTAGACCGAAGGGGAGTACTCTGTACTGGAAATGTTTTCCCTGAAACAGAAATCGAAGGTATTTTCTGTGGGATGGGTGGATGAGTGTGTGTATACGCATCCTTTAGGTCTAGAGAACAAAGCCAATCCTGACTCTGAAGGTATGGAAGGAGAATGCCCAGAGAAAGCATTTTGAATTTCTCCTTGAAAAGAAATTTGTTCAATTCTCTCAGATCCAGAATTGGTCTTAAGCCCTCTGTCTTCTTTGGTATTAGAAAATAAGGGGCGTAGAATCCCGTCCCCTGTTGAAGAAGAGGGACCTCCTCTATTGCCCCCTGGGCAAGGAGGGAGGAGACTTCCTGACCCAAGAGGGCCAGGAGAGATGGGGGAGAATTGAACTGCCTCACCATAGTATAAGGAGGAAGGTCGGAAAAATGGAGTTTGTAACCCTCTCTGATGATAGAGAGGGTCCATTGCTCTGATGTAATTTGCTCCCATCTGGGAGCAAAGTGAGCTAACCTTCCGGGTATGGTGAGGGGCTCTGGTTGTTCTAGAGCCAGAAAAGTTAAGTTCTCTAGGGGCAAGTCAAAATCCCTGAGGGGGTGGAGCCTGCTGAGGCGTAGCAGACGCCGCAGGCTTTGACCTTGCCTGTTTAGGTTGCTGACGTTTAGCAGCAAAACGAGGCTGAGAGGATTGTTGGCCAGTATTTGTGGAAAATCTGGACTTCTTGTAATAAGGCCTCTTAAAAGACTTCTTCTTGGCAGGAGTGGAGGTAGACTTAGAAAGTCTATCTAAGGTGGCATTTTCTGCGTCCATTTGAGTGGCCTTAATTTGCCACTCCTCACCAAATAAGTTCTCACCTGTACAGGGCAGATTTCGTAAGCCATCTAGGACCCAAGGTTCTAGATCAGAAGCCTGGAGCCAAGCAAGACGTCGGGCTGCTATAGCAATGCCCGAAGCCCTACCAGCACCCTCAAAGGAATCAAAAGCTGCCCTGTTGGAGAACTTTGAAATATCCAAAAGGTGTTTCACTAAGGAAATGAACTGCTCCCTCTTATCCTCAGGGATAAAGGGGGCAAAATGCCGAACTTTTAGAGTGATTTCACTGAGAAACATGCCCATGTAAAGACTATAGGAATTAATCCTGGCTATAAGCATAGTAGCCTGGAAAATTTTCCTGCCAAAAGAGTCTAGAGTCTTACATTCTCGCCCTGGAGGAGTAGAAGAGTGCCTTTTGGTACTCTTTATCTTCTTCATTGCAGACTTCACCACAATAGAATGGTGAGGCAACTGGGTTTTTTGGAAACCAGGAGAAGGGGGGACACGGTACATGGTGTCCAACCTGCGAGAAGAAGGAGACAATGTTAGAGGAGCCTCCCATAAGTCCATCAAGTGTTCTTGAAGGATTTCATGGATAGGCAGGGTAACTGCCTCTTTAGGAGACTTAGAGTATCCTAAAATATCCAGTTTCTTTGATCTGGGTTCCTTTTCAGAGGATGAAGCAATAGAAAGACCTTTAGCCATTTCTATGATGAAGTCCTGAAAGGACAAATCCTCTGGTGGAGACATTCTCCTGTTAGGAGAAGAAGGCTCCTCAGGAAGATCAAGGGAGAACACATCAGAATCATCAGAGGAGTTAAAATCCTCTGAAGAAGCAGAGTATCCTCTATGTGCTTCCAACGCACGATACGCATACCGTTCGGTATCGACATCGGGCGTACCGGGTATGGGATCGGTACCGGGCAAAAGCCCGGATCCGGCATGCGGAACCGATCTGCGTTTGGAAGACGATGGCCTCGGTTCCGGTATGGAAGCCATTACCGGAACCGGACCTGGTACTGCTGGCTGTGGTACTGAGGGCGTAGCAGCATTAATAAAAGCCAGAATGGCCTGCTGTATGACTTGGACAGTATTGCCCATAGACGCCACTGCTGCCTGGATGTCGGTACTGGTATGGGCCGGTACCCCAGAGCAGTACAACAGGTGATCTGTCGAGGCCGCGCCATCGATGTCAACCTGTGACCCCATGATTGCTTTGGAGGCCGGAACCTCCCGCCGGGGTTTTTTGGCCTGGGCAGAATCCTCGAACTCAGAATTGAGAGCCTCTCGATCTTTAGAAAGAGATTTGCTTTTAGAGGATTTGCCCACTGGAGTTTTGGTTACCTGAGATCCATCCGGAGAGGAAGACCTGGATGACTGTGATGCTTCTGAAGGAAACAGCACATGGAACTTGTTGCCCCGGTTCTGCAATCCACGTTTCGACATCTGGGAGCAGGATGGGCAGTCCGGTATGGAATGGTCAGGTCCTAAACATTTAAGACACCATTCATGGGTGTCTGTAAGAGGAATGACAGCACTGCACTTGGTACACTTTTTAAAACCAGGAACTGGCTTCTCCATGAGGAGAATTTGTGTAGACCTGAAGGCCTAACAAAGTACCAGCTGTGCTGAAGAAAAGAAAAAAAAAATATATTTTTTTTTTCAAAAGAAAGAAAGAGAGACCTGCAGTACCGGTTTCAGAATGGGGAAGGCAGGTATGCGGTCTAAAGAAAACAATAAAATTAACAATTTCTTCAGCGGTGACAGGAACACGACCTGCTGGCTCCGCGGAAAAAAAGAAACTGACGAGAGCTGGTCAGGAAGGCGGGAAGGCAGCGCGCATGTGCAGTGGGAGGCCCCAAAAGCTTTTAATCTGAAAAGCTGGGGAGCTTTCCCGCGCGGGCTCCGTCGGTACCGACGTACCCATATGTGATGACTTATTCCTGCTTGTTCCTGGAGATCTGTGTTATCAACCTTCAGTGATGTTGGTGAGGAGAAGGACTGATCTCCGATTATGAAGAGTACTTCTGTTTTATTGTAGTTAATAGTGAGATGGTGTTCAGAGAGCTAATGTGTAATTGCATTGAAGCATTTGTTATTGGTATAAGGTCTGTACTTGTGGTAGAGAAGGGAGCATAAATCATGATGTCATCAGCATAAAAGGTGAAAGAAAACATCATGGGAGGTTGCAAACTGGCTGAATATAAATGTTGAACAAAAGAGCTGATAGTGCTGAGCCTTGGGGTACACCTTATTTTTGAGTGTATGGGTCGGAGGTGTTGGGTCTTGATTGAACAAACCATTGACGACCAGATAGGAAGGAGCAAAGGCAATTTAGAGCTAAGTTATGGATGCCAATGCATTGTAATCACTGTAGTAGAATGTTGTAGCATATTGTGTCAAACGCCGCAACAATATCCAGGAATATGAGGAGAAATCCCTGCTTAGGCCTCTATACCTTTCATCAGTCTGTCAATAAGTGAGATTAGCAGGGTTTCAACTCCATGGCCAGGCCAGAAACCATGTTGTTGTGGGTCAAGGGATGCATATGAGTTGATGTGATCCTGCAATTGAAGTTGGACGACTTTTTCCATTATTTTTGTCAAAAAGAGTAGGCTTGAGATTGACCTGTATGAGCTTGAGTCCAGCTTGGGATTTTTAAATATTGGACGGATGGACGGAGTCTTTAGTCTGGAAGGTATGTATTATCTTCATAGGACTGGGGCTAACTCAATTCTTGCCATTTTAAACCAACTTACTGGGCAGGAGTCCAATGGGGATGCTGTAGTATTGAGGGTGCCAATAATATTTTCTAGGTTTTCAGGGCTGAACGATTGAAGGAGGTTGCCACTATAAGCTTGGTTGCAATTTTTAAGTGTGCCAGGGGGAGAGTTGATGAGTTTGGATTGGAATTGGGTCGCAAGGGCCTGTGATCCAGGATTGGTCATTGATACTGCTTATTTGTGCTCTTTTACCGAGGACTTAATGATGTCATAAAGTTCCCTAGGTTTGTTTAGTGATTTCATTATTATTTTACTATGGCATTTTTTTTTTTTTTGCCTTATTAGTCTCAATCTGGTCTGAATGTAGTATGTGGAGATAATTATGTCTGACTTGATCATCATGGATATGTCTCCATTTATATTCGACTTTTCTGAGTTCACATTTAAGCCTTTTAAGGTCTGTGGTGTACCAGGCCATATGATTCCGGTGTCGGGATCCAGTAGAATTGAGGGGAGCTGCAGTAGCATTTGAGCTAATGGTCTCATGCCAATTGCTGACAAAGAGGTCTAAGTCATTTGAGTCAGTACACAGAAGAGGGATAACATTATCTAGGAAGGAGGACTTATCAAATTCTTTGAAGCAACGGTGGACTGAATCGTGGATGGTATAAGTAGGTGGTAGCAACCAGTGAGGAAGTTGGAAGGAGATAATGTAGGGGTCTGACCAAGGGACCCATGTTAGCTGTGGGCTAAGACAGACAAACCCTTCAAGGAGTTGGGCTGGGATGAAGATAGATCAAGGGTATTTCCTTTATTGTGTATTGGATAGCATATCATTTGAGTGAAATTTAAATACCCCATTGCATCAGTGAAGGTCTTAGTTTGCTTCTGAGAAACAGAGGATAAATTTAGGTCACCCTAGAGCAACGGGCAATTTAGATTTATGCATGTACACAACACTTCAAGGAGCACTGCTAGTTTGTCATTATTTGCCGAGGCACAGAGACATGCACTTATAGAGATGGTGATAATATCTATTCCATCAGTGCTGGTCATGGACACTAGGTTAAATATTAAATTCCTTTTTGCAAGTATGAATACACAACCCCCCCTATGACTGACTCTAGGGCAGCTGAACAAGTCATAGATTGGATGTTTTAATTAGTTCCCAAGGATAGTGTCAGTTTTGGAAAGCCACGATTCAGTTACATATATGATGTCCAAGTCATAATCCGTTTCAGTGGTTCCCAACGCAGTCCTCGGGTACCCCTATGACCAGTCAGGTTTTCAGGATATCCACAATGAATATGCATGAGATAGATCTGCATACAATGGAAGCAGTGCATGCATATCTATTTCATGCATATTCATTGTGGATACCCTGAAAACCTGAATGGCCTGGGGGTACCCAAGGACTGGGCTGGGAACCAGCCGATTAGATAATCAGAGAGGATTTGAATCTTGTTTCTGACAGAAAGTGCATTAATGAGCATGCATTTCAGGGGATCAGGGTTATCTGCAATCTTGAGGGGTGGTTGAGACAAGGAATGGGATGCATACAAAGAGGGAATGGGCTTTGTTTCTTATCCTATGAGATGGGCATCTTGATCCCTGAATGCTATATCCACAAATAATTGGGATGTAGCCAGAGTTTGCAGCGATGCATGGAGTCTGGATTAAAATGGAGAGTAATAGTGCTGTGCACATGAGAATGTGGAAGAAGTGGAAGAAAAAACATGGTTCCAGTTATATGAAAGTTGTTGCTGGGTACAGGATACTAGAGTATGTTTAGTGAGGGCGTACGAAATAAAATATCCTTGTAGGGAGTGCTCAATGATTTATGTAAGCTTTCCAGTCTTGAAGGACTAGAAAAAGGGACTGCTACTTCTGGAGAGAGATCTGCAATTGTGAGTATATACTTCTGGTAATTTTCTGAAAGGACTTCTTTGTATTAAAGCTAATTAATCAGTGAACCCAGTGTTTTTTGTTAAATCAGTCAGGGCCTAGTAGCAGCAGTTTAAGTTTACATTTAAAACACAGAAGAGAACTTTCTAGTTACATTTCAAAACCAGCAGAGAGCTTGTAGTTTAAATTTAATAGTCACTCAGGGCCTAGTATCAGCAAAGTACTTTTAGTTTAAATTTAAACCACAGAAGACAGTTTTCTGGTTAAATTTAGAACCCAGAAGAGAGCTTGTAGTTTAAATTTCATAATAAGTCAGAGCCTAGCAGTAGCAAAGAGCTGTAATTTAAATCAAATCAGAATATAACTTAGAATAAAAGGCAAAACAGGGTCAGTACTCTTTGAGCAACACATAAAGTCTTCTAGAGACCTTTACAAAGAGGCCTTCTACCTAGGGGGCAAGAGACCCGTGAAACCTTTTAAATAGGTGTTAACACCAGGTGGCAGGTCAAAAGGCCATTTTGAAAGATTACTTCTATCCAAGCAAGGACTGTTAATCACCCAGGAAGTTGGTCACAGCTTACCTCAGCAGCACAGGACAGGGTACTGTGTAGCAGCCCTCTTTAAATAAGTGTTATTTCCTTCCCTCCCTCCCCAACACCCACCCACCCCTGGGATAATTGTAGCTTTATAGGTACTTACACATCTTAAAGGAAAGGAGGTGCTCTCAGGTAAAACTCGTTATCCAAATCAGTCATACACTAAGGACCTGAGATTAATTAAGCTTCAGGTGAACAAGGTATATTAAATGTATTAGGTACAGTATTATTAGTATAAATATCCATAGCAACCCTTAGTAAGTAAAGAACTTAAAGATCTAAACACAAGCTTAAAACTAAGATGCAGACAGCAGTCCAGCAGCAAGATGGGGGCTTTCCAGTCTTTTGCATTGAGTGTCACATGTATGATTTTCTTCCAGTTGGTGAGAGGTCTTACATGTGCACTAAGTGCAAGGAGCTCTTTGCTCTCAGGGAACGAGTCCGTTCTCTGGAGGCTAGAGTAGCAGACTCGGAAGACATAAGAAAGACAGAGAGGTACATAGACGAGACCTACAGGGATATAGTCCTGAAGTCCCACCTCCAGTCTGGTAACACCCCTGTTGCCATGGAGGAGAGAGGTCATGTGACAGGAGAGCATCACCCTGGTGTGGGAGGAAGTGATCCTGTAACTAGGCCCTGTCCTCCAGGCAATGTAAAACCCTCTCACAACGGGGAAGTTTCTCTAGCACCATGTGCCTATGAGGGAAGCGTTAGGACATCCGTTATAGTTGGTGATTCAATCATTAGGCATGTAGATAGTTGGGTGGGTGGTGGACGTGAGGATCACCTGGTAACATGCCTGCCTGGTGCGAAGGTAGAGGACCTCACGCGCCACCTAGATAAGGTCTTAGATAGTGCTGGGGAGGAGTCTACTATCTTGGTACATGTCGGTACCAATGACATAGGAAAATGTGGTAGGGAGGTTCTGGAAGCTAAATTTAGGCTTTTAGGTAGGAAGTTGAAATCTAGAACTTCCAGGGTAGCGTTCTCCGAAATGCTTCCCATTCCACGCGCAGGACCCAAAAGGCAGGCAGATCTCCGGAGTCTCAATGCGTGGATGAGACAATGGTGCAGAGATGAGGGGTTTGGATTTGTTAGGAACTGGGGAACATTCTGGGGAAAGCAGGGGCTCTTCCGAAGGGATGGGCTTCACCTTAACCGGGATGGAACCAGGCTGCTGGCATTAACCTTTAAAAAGGAGATAGAGCAGCTTTTAAACTAGATAATAGGGGAAAAGCCGACAGTCGTCCAAGAGCGCATGGTTCGGAAGAATGTATACTTGAAGGATACTACCAAAAGCAGAGAGGTTCCAAAAAAAGAGTAAAGTAGCCCAAATGCCCTCGAGTATGGAGCAGAGAGAGCTTAAAGATCCCAAATTACCCATGCCTACCAATAGACAGATTAATATGAATAAAATACAGCCTCTAAAATGCTTGTATGCAAATGCTAGAAGTCTAAAAAATAAAATGGGAGAGTTAGAATATATATCACTAAATGAGAGGTTAGATATGATTGGAATATCACAGACATGGTGGAAGGAGGACAACCAGTGGAACACTGTGATACCTGGGTACAAACTATATCGTAAGGATAGAGAAAATCAAATTGGTGGAGGGGTTGCACTCTATGTTAGAGAGGGCATTGAGTCAGAAAGGATTAAAGTTTTGCAGGAAACAAAATTTTCTGTCGAATCTCTACAGATTGAAATTCCATGTAAAAAGGGGAAGGCGATGGCAGTGGGGGTGTACTATCGAACGCCTGGCCAGAATGAACAAATGGATGATGAAATGCTCAAAGAATTCAAGGAAGCTAACAAACGTTACAGCGCAGTAATAATAATGGGTTATTTCAATTACCCCGGTAGCGACTGGGTCAATGTCACAGCAGGACATGCTAGGGAGAGAAAGTTCCTAGATGAAATAAATGACTGCTTCTTGGAGAAACTGGTTCCGACCAGAGGGGAAGCCATATTAGACCTAGTCCTTAGTGGAAAACCAGATCTAGTGCAAGAGATAAGGGTGTTGGGGCCACTTGGCAATAGTGATCATAGCATGATCGCCTTCGATTTAATTAGTGGAGGAGGGATAGTAAGGAAATCCACAGTACTACCTTTTAACTTTTGAAAGGGAGACTATGATAAAATGAGGAAAATAGTTACGAAAAAACTAAAAGGAGCAGTTGCAAAGGTTAAAGACGTACATCAAGCTTGGGTGTTTTTGAAAAATACTATCTTGGAAGCCCAGATCAGCTGTATTCCATGCTTTAAGAAAAGTGGAAGGAAGTCCAAAAAACTGCCAGCATGGTTTAAAGGGGAGGTCAGAGAGGCTGTTGCCAAAAAAGCATCTCTCAGGAACTGGAAAAAAGAGCCAAACGACGAAACCTGGAAACAGCACAAGCACTGGCAAGTCAAATGCAAGGCACTGATAAGGCAGGCAAAGGGAGAATTTGAGAAGAAGCTTGCTGCGGAAGCAAAAACGCAAAATAAAGACTTTTTCAAGTACATTCGTAGCAAAAAACCTGTGAGAGAGTTAGTTGGTCCATTAGATGATAGAGGGGTTAAACGGGCACTAAGAGGCGACAAGGCGATAGCGGAGAGACTGAATGAATTCTTTGCTTTGGTCTTTACTGAGGAAGATAAATAAATAAATAAATAAATAAATAAATAAGATGTAGGGATGTTACCCATGACTGAAGTGGTATTTAAAGGTGTGGAAGAAGTGAAGGAAATATTGATACATCGGGAAGATATATTACAACTATTAGATAAACTGGAGTAGCAAATCACCTGGGCTGGATGGTATACGTCCGAGGGTGTTGAAAGAACTGAAATATGAGACTGCAGACCTGCTATTAGTAATCTGTGAATTTTCATTAAAATCATCTGTAATACCTGAAGATTTGATCGCCAATGTAACGTCAATTTTTAAAAAGGGTTCCAGTGGTGATCCGGGAAACTTCAGACCGGTGAGCCTGATGTCAGTACCGGGAAAAATGGTAGAAACCATTATAAAGAACAAAATTACTCAGCATGTAGATAGTCATGGACTAATGGGACCACATATAAACACAGACAACTCCACTACTTTAACCAAATGTAGCAATTGAATAATATTGCACTAAACAAGCTAACAATACTGTGGTGATAGGGGAGCACAGACCTCAGACAAAAGCCCCAGGGTCTCCGTAATACTTCAAAACCGGAAATACCGGATATCAGTAAAAACCCAAGGGGAAAGATAGCATCAACGGTCTGTGACCTACCCCCACCATCCATCAACAGTACTGAAAAAGCTTATAGACAAATACAATCCTGATGGGGCAACAGCTCTTACAAATTCCAATTATAATAATAACAGAGACATAAGATAAAATATATCATTAAAGTTGCTACGTAGTACATAATAGCTAATATTAGATACTTTAAACCCTCAATAGCAAACAATCAGCAATTGCTACATTTGGTTAAAGTAGTGGAGTTGTCTGTGTTTATCTGTGGTATCATATCTAAACTCCGGTAAGGCCGTGCATATTTGTGTATGGACTAATGGGAGACAGCCAACATGGCTTTAGACAAGGAAGATAGCATAGTTACTCACCTGTAACAGGTGATCTCCGGGAACAGCAGGAATGTAGTCTTCACATATGGGTATCATTGGAGCTTGCGTGGGAACGCTCTCCAGCGTCCAATTAGAAAGCTTTTGGGAGCATCCCACAGCGCCTGCGTGCTGCCTTCCCGCCTTTTGCAACTGCCTCTCTCCAGTTGAGTTTAAAGCTGAGACAAAGAGAGCGAGAGTGAGGGAAAGAGAAAGAGATAGATAGAGAGATACAACTCCTAGGAGAGGTGGGTGGGTTGTGAAGACTAAATTCCTGCTGTTCCCGGAGAACACCTGTTACAGGTGAGTAACTATGCTATCTCCAGGAACAAGCAGGAATGTAGTCTTCACATGGGCGTGCACAGTAGCAGGAGAGCAGAAGCCATCAAGAGCAGCTGTTTGTAAATGCTCCCTCCCCCTGCTAAGTGGATCGCGAGGGAAGAACTCTTAAACTGTCACTGCAGGGGCGCCCGGGCCCGCGCCTCACCAGAGGGCCCTTTGCCATGGCCCTTAGGCGTTGGACCGTGCGAGGCAAAAGAAACACCTGCTCCTTGCTATATAGTTGGTAACTCTGTTTGAAGGTATGACTATATTAGTTAATTGTATTGTAATGTATGTATTGTCATTCTCTGTGCTATGTAGTCTCACTTCCAACCACTTTGATGTAATGATAAGGTGGTGCATGTCCTCCCTGCCTTTGTATGACTTTTGTAGTATGTTGTGAACCACTTTGATTGAAAGAAAAGGTGGTATACAAAACATGTCAAATAAATAAATATGGGGACGCCCTAGCTTTAGATGCCAGGGAGAGACCCCAGAAGTTGTGCGTCCCTGTGAAAGGGCTCCACTTCCCCCCATGGATCTCTGGCATCCAACCAGGGATTAGGAGTTGATTAGGTATGGAACAGGTGTTGGAGAACAGCCTGACCAAACAAGGCATCCCGGCGGGAGTCCTTGTCTAAGCAGTAATGGGCTGTGAAGGTATGAACCGAGGCCCAAGTGGCTGCTCGACAGATGTCGTAGATAGACACAGAGTGCAGATGAGCCATTGAGGCTGCCATGGCTCTCACATTCTGAGCTGTGACATGGCCCTCCAGAGGAAGATTCTTACTCTGATAGGCAAACGAAATACACTGAGCAATCCAGTTAGACAGTGTTCTCTTGGAGACTGGAAGTCCCAAATGAGAAGGATCAAAAGCAACAAAGAGTTGAGAGGACTTTCTATGTTGCTGTGTTCTTTGTAAGTAAAAGGCTAAAGCTCTTTTACAGTCCAAAGTATGAAGATTCCTTTCTGCATTTGATGCATGAGGCCTTGGAAAAAACACAGGTAGGCAGACCGCTTGGTTTAGATGAAAAGGCGAGACCACCTTTGGTATAAAGTGTGGATGAGTCCTAAGGACTACCTTGTCATGATGGAACCTTGTATAAGGGGGATCAGCCACTAGTGCCTGCAACTCACTGATGCGACGTGCTGATGTAATTGCAATAAGAAAGATAACCTTACAAGAAAGAAATTTCAATGAGGTAGTAGCTAAGGGTTCGAAAGATGGCTTCATGAGCTGACCAAGAACCAGATTTAAGTCCTTAATGGGAGGCTTAGTCAGAAAAAGGCCTCTCATAAATCTTGCTATAAGAGGATGGGAGGAAATAGGTTGTCCATTTAGAGGCTTGAAAGAAGCTGCAATAGCACTCAAATGGACTCTTACTGAGTTAGTCTTAAGTCCTGCATTGGATAAATGAAGGAGATACTCCAGTAATGATTCCAGAGGATCGCAAGGGGGTTAAGACCCTTCTGCGAACACCATATGGTAAACCTTTCCTCTTGAAAGCATAAGAGCATCTTGTGGAAGGCTTCCTGGAAGTATAAAGGATATCCTTTACTTGCTGAGGGAGGTTAAGATCATGGAGATCTAGGCCTTCAGCAAACAAGCCCTGAAATGCAGAGACTGGGGATTGGGATGCCATAACATTCCGTCCTCCTGAGACAGGAGACCTGGAGCAGACCCTAACTCCAGAGAGGGAGCTTGAGAGAGATGTAGAAGCAGAGGGTACCACACTTGCCGTGGCCAATATGGAGCTATGAGAATCATATGGCCTCTGCCTCTCTGAAGCTTGAACAGGGTTTTGGGAATTAGGGGAATGGGTGGAAAGGCATAAAGGAAGTCTTGACCCCAGTGAAGGAGGAAAGCATCCCTGGCCTGAGAGCCCTGAGCCGGAATTCTGGAACAGAATCAGGGAAGTTGGCATTCAACGGACTTGCAAAGAGGTCTATGTCCTGGGTTCCCCAAATTTGAAAAATCTTGGCCACCTGGTCTGCATGTAGATACCATTCGTGTGGAAGCAGAACTCGACTGAGTCTGTCTGCCCAAGAGTTTTGTATGCCTGGAAGATACACTGCCAGGAGATGAATCTGATGCTCTCTGGCAAGGGCTCATAGTCGCAAAGTTTTGTTGCAAAGCGACAGAGAGCCTGTTCACCCCTGCTTGTTCACGTAGAACATGGCTACTTGATTGTCCGTATGAATGAGGACTGTCTTGTAGATGAGCAGGGTGTGGAACACTCGAAGAGCAAGGAAGATTGCTCTGAGCTCCAAGAGATTGATATGTAGATGAGTCTCCTGTGGAGTCCAAGTGCCTTGGGTGGAGAGGTCTTGCAGATGAGCTCCCCAACCCATTTGAGAAGCATCTGTTGTGAGATTTGCCTGGGGTAAAGGTTGTTGAAATGGGGACCCCAGCAACAGATTTTGAGTGTACTGCCACCTTTGGAGGCACAAAATAAGGTGATTTGTGTTTGCTATTTTGTCTGACAGGCACCCTGATGCCTGGGTCCATTGAGTGGATAAAGTCCACTGGGCTGCTCTCATATGGAGGCGAGCATAAGGAACCACATGCACGGTAGATGCCATGTGGCCTAGTAGTTGTAACATCTCGCGAGCAGTGAGATGAGGCTTTAGCACTGCTTGAGAAGCTAACTACACCATGCGAAGGCAACGGGTCTGAGAAAGATAGGCCCTTGCTTTTCTGGTGTCCAGCAAAGCTCCTATGAACTCTAAAGACTGAGTGGGAGTTAGACTGGATTTTGGGATGTTTATGACCAGACCCAAATACTGAAGGATATGCATTGTGCAAGATAGAGAAACCCTGGCCTCTTACTCTGATGGGGCTCAAATGAGCCAGTCGTCTAAGTAAGGGAAGACAAATATTCCAAGAGTGCGAAGAAATGCTGCTACCACAGCCATGCATTTCGTAAACACCCTTGGTGCTGAGGTCAGGCCAAAAGGAAGCACCCTGTACTGGTAGTGCTTTCCTTGAAAAAGGAACCGAAGGAACTTTCTGTGAGTTAGATGGATGAGAACATGAGTGTACGCATCCTTGAGATCTAGAGAACAAAGCCAATCCTGACTCTGAAGGTATGGCAGCAGAGTTCCCAGAGAAATCATCTTGAATTTCTCCTTGAACACGAATTTGTTCAATTCTCTGAGGTCTAAAATAGGTCTGTGTCCTCCCCCCCCCCCCCCACACTTTGGAATAAGGAAATAGGGGGAGTAAAACCCTGTACCCTGTGGATGAATGGGTACTTCTTCTATTGCACCTTGGGCAAGAAGCATAGTGACCTCTTGATCTAACAGGCTGATGAGAGAGGTCTGAGAATTGAACTCTCACCATTGTAGGAGGGGGCATGCACAGAAAGTGAAGCTTGTACCCCTCTTTTATAATGGAGAGTGTCCAATGTTCTGCTGTTATCTGCCCCCAACTGGGGGCAAAGTGACACAACCTTCCTGGAATGGTGGAAGGCTCTGGTCCATTGAGAGCCAGGAAGGCTAAGTTCTCTAGATGAAAGTCAAAGGCCTTGTGGAGGCTGAGACGGTTGATGCTTAGCAGTCTTTGCTTTCCTTTGTTTATGTGGTTGCTGACTCTTTCGGCAGATTGACCTGAAGAATGTCCCTGCTGGTAATAAGAGGGATAAAACCTTGGAGAAGAATGGTTTCTTGAAAGATTTCTTTCTTGCAGGATCAGCTGTGCCTTGGATAATCTATCCAAAGTGGAGTTGTCAGCATCTAATTCATTGGCTTTCTCTTGCCAATTCTTGCCAAACAGATTCTCACCTGTACAAGGGATATTGCCCAGTTTGTCCTGCACCCAGAGCTCCAAATCGGATGCCTGGAGCCAGGCAATTCTACGTGCACCTATGGCAATGGCAGAGGTTCTGCTTATGCACTCAAAACAGTCAAAAGCTGCACGGTTAACAAACTTAGAAACATCCTGGGCATGTTTAACCAGTGTGAGAAAATACTGCCTCTTATCATCAGGAAGAGGGCTCAAAACCTCTAAATCTCCTGTGACTTCCTTAAGGAACATTCCCATATATAAAATATAGGAACTGATCCTGGCAGAAAGCATGGAAGCCTGGAAAGTACGACGTCCAAAGGCATCCAAAGTTCTACACTCATGTCCTGGAGGATTAGAGGCGTGCCTCTTTGCACTCCTGATCCTTCTCATAGCTGATTCCACTACAATAGAGTGGTGAGGAAGTTGAGTCTTCTGGAAACCAGGACAAGGAGGGACTCAATACATGGTATCCAGTCTACGAGAGTGAGTAGAGGTGGTAAGAGGTGTTTCCCACATTCTTAGCATGAGATCATGTAAGATCTCATGGAAAGGCAAAGTAGCTGCATCTTTAGGAGCCTTGGGATATTGTAGAATCTCCAACTCCTTTGCCCTGGGCTCTGTTTCGGGAGCCACAGTAAAGGATAGACCTCGAGCCACCTCCCTGATAAAATCCTGAAAGGAGATATCTTCTGGAGGAGACATCCTACGTTTAGGAGAGGAAGTATTCCGGTACCGACAGAGCTGTCAGAATCCTCAGACTCCTCCGAGGATTTGAAGTACCTTCTGTCCGGATGCTCCTGAAGAGCCGAATACCCGTACCGACCGAAGGCATCGCTTGACTGGGTGCCGGCAAAGCAGACACCGATGTCGATGCCATTGATACCAATACCGATACCGGAGCCGGTACCGGTAGAACTATCTGACGCGGTTCCGAGGGTGTCGATGCCGTAAGAATAACCAGACTAAGTTCAATAGCCAGGAACCTCTGGTCTATCGACGCTGCCGATGCCTGGGTATCGGTACCGGAGAAAGCAGCCGGTACCCCAGAGCATGGCACCAGTAGTTCTGCCGAGGTTGAGGCCCGAGAACATCCTGGAGCCCTGATAATGCTTTGGAAGCCGAAGCCTCTCGCCGGGGCAATTTTGCCGGTACGGAACCATCAAGGGCAATGCCAGAGGCATCTCGATGCTTGGAAGGAGATCTACCCTTTGAGGACCGGCCAGACTTATGTTTAGTTACCTGAGATCCATGGGAGGAAGACGAAGCCCTGGAAGACGTTGATGCTACAGTAGCTGCATCAGAGGGAAAAAGGGTGCTGAGCTTAGCAGCTCGGTATTGTAGACCCCTCTTGGACATCATGGCACAAGCCATACACTCGGAGGTGGAGTGGTCAGGACCTAAACATTTAAGACACCACTCATGGGTGTCGGTGACGGAGATGGTACCGCCACACTTGGAGCACTTTTTGAAACCCGAAGCGGGTTTTTCCATAGTGGAGGACAATTTTGGGCCTAAGGCCCAAAATGGCGCGTGCACCTGGAAAAGAAAAGTTTGGAAAAAAATACTATGTATCATTTTTTATTTTTTTAAAGAGAAGGAAGAAGAATCGGCGGTACCGGTATAGCATCGAGGAAGGCAGACGTGACCACAAAAAAGAAGGAGAATAAGGAAATGTTTTCTGCGGTGACAGGAACGAAGACCTGCTGGCTCCGCGGAAAACGAAGAACTGGAGAGAGGCAGTTGGGAAAGGCGGGAAGGCAGCACGCAGGCACTGTGGGATGCTCCCAAAAGCTTTCTAAGTGGACGCTGGGGAGCGTTACTACAGAGGCTCCGTCGGTACCGACGATACCCATATGTGAAGACTACATTCCTGCTTGTTCCTGGAGATCTTGTCTTACTATTCTGTTATGTTTTTTTGAAGGTGTGAATAAACAGGTGGACAAAGGTGAGTTGATTGATATAATGTATCTGGACTTTCAGAAAGCCTTTGATAAGGTCCCTCATCAGAGATGTTTGGCAAAACTAAAGAGTCATCGGATAGGAGGCAATGTACTATAGTGGATCAGGAACTGGTTAAAAGATAGAAAGCAGAGGGTAGGGCTAAATTTAATGTGGACAAGTGGAAAGTTATGCACCTAGGAAAGAACAACCCAAACTATGGTTACACGATGCAAGGTCCCACATTAGGAACCACCACCCAGGAAAATGATTTAGGCGTCACTGTAGATAACATGTTAAAACACTCGGCACAGTGTGCAGTGACGGCCAAGAGAGCAAATAGAACACTAAGTATCATAAGGAAAGGAATGGAAAATAAAACAAAAGATATTATAATGCTTCTATATTGTTCCATGTTGAGACCGCACGTTGAATATTGTGTGCAATTCTGGTCACCGTATCTTAAAAAGGATATAGCGTTATTAGAAAAGGTTCAAAGAGCCACCAAAATGGTAAAAGGGATGGATGAATACTCCTATGAAGAAAGGCTAAAAAGGTTAGGGCTCTTTAACCTGGAAAAGAGACGGCTGAGGGGAGCTATGATAGAAGTCTATAAATTAATGAACGGAGTGGAACGGGTAAACGTAGATCGATTGTTTACATTATTAGAATATAGAAAGACTAGGGGACATGCAATGAAACTACAGGGTAAACTATTTAAGACTCATAAACGAAAATATTTTTCCACTCAACATGTAATCAAACTCTGGAATTTGTTACCGGAGGATGTAGTAAAGGCTGTTAGTGTAGTTGGGTTTAAAAAAGGTTTGGAAAAGTTCCTGGAGGAAAGGTCCATAAACCATTATTAAAAAGGGACCCAGGATATTAATGCTTGACCCAGTATAATCATTGTGGAACCTGTGTCTTTTGGGGAAACTGCTAGGTACGTATGACCTAGACTGGCCACTGTTGGAAACAGGATACTGGACTTGATGGACCTTGGTCTGACCCAGTATGGCATATCTTATTTTCTTATGTTCTCCGACAGCGTGGGAGTTTGATAGAGGACGCTGCGCTATGCAGCCTGGCTGCTCTAAATCAGGGCAATAGGCTGATAACTCAGCAAAAGTGTACTGTAGCTCAATGATTATGGTATTGGGGCAGGTAAGATCTCTAGATGGGAATATGGTGGGTGAATGTTTAGGTGGGGCAAAGGCAGTAACTCACCATTAGAAGCTTCGTTTAGAGTAAAACTCTACAGAAGCCATGAAGCTGTGGGTGTATTATGGATTACATCGGTGAGAGTACCTCAGCTAATCTTTGGCCACTCTAAAGGACACACCTAAGGGCTCTTTGGCGGCCCTTAAGCACAGGCACACCTGCAGCGCTCTACTTTTAAAGGGCCGGGAATTGGCAATCGTTTATGTTTATTAAAACTTTCTTACCCACCCTTCACAGAAGCAGCAGAGCAGTGTTCAATATATAAAATAAAAATTTAAAAAAGAAAATGGAAAAGAACTCCATAAATCATAGGACAGAGACAGGCACATTTACATAAGAGGAGAAGTATGTAATTGTTGTTGTTGTTAAGTGCCGTCGAGTCGGAGTCGACTCATGGCAACCCTCTGGATAGCTATCCTAAATTGTGTTCGGTCTTCAGTCAGGCGGCTCATTGTTGACAGACTGGTACCCGTAGCTGCTGTTATTGTATCACTCCATCTCATTGCTGGCCTTCCTCTTTTGCGTTGACCTTCTATCTTGCCAAGCATGATGCCTTTCTCTAATGATCTCTCTCTTCGCATGATGTGTCCAAAGTATGAAAGTCGAAGTCTTGCCATCTGAGCTTCTAAAGAAAGCTTAGGTTTGATCTCCTCTAGTACCGACTGGTTTGTTCTTCGGGCAGTCCATGGTATACACAGTATTCGCCACCAGCACCATAATTCAAAGGCATCAATTTTCTTCCTGTCTGTCTTTTTCACTGTCCAGCTTTCACATCCATATGATGTTATTGAAAATACCATGGCTTGAACAAGTCGAATCTTTGTATGGAGAGAGACATCTCTGCTCTTGGGAATCTTATCTAGGTCTTTCATAGCCATTCTGCCAAGAACAATGCGTCGTTTGATTTCTTGACTGCTTGTTGCTTCTTTATTGATAGTTGATCCAAGTAGGTTAAAGTTGTTCACAATTTCAATTTCTTCTCCTTCAACAATGAACCTGTTGATTAGGCCAGTTGTCATGATCTTTGTCTTCTTTACATTAAGGTGCAGGCCCATTTTGAGACTATGTTCTTTGATTGTGAGAAGCAAATGTTTCAGATCATCTTCACTTTCAGCCAGTAATGTAGTATCATCAGCATAGCGAAGGTTGTTGATGAGTCTTCCACCAGTCTTCGCACCTCTGTTGTCTTCATACAATCCTGCTTCTCTGATGATTTGTTCTGCATATAAATTAAACAAGTAGGGAAAAAGTATGCAGTCTTGTCTTACACCTTTGCTAATTTTAAACCATTCTGTTTCTCCTTGTTCCGTTCGAACTGTTGCTTCTTGATTAATGTACAGATTGTGCAAGAGTACGATCAGGTGTTCTGGTATACCCATGCTTCTTAATGTGGTCCAGAGTTTCTCATGGTTTACACAGTCAAAAGCCTTGCTATAGTCGATAAAGCACAAATAGATATCCTTTTGGTATTCTTTAGTCTTTTCAAGGATCCATTTCACATCCGCAATGATGTCTCTCGTTCCTCGCCCTTTCCTGAACCCTGCTTGCACTTCAGGTAGTTCTTGTTCCAGGTATGGTTGTAGTCTCTTTTGAATAATGTTCAGTAAAATCTTGCTGGCATGTGGGATCAGAGCGATTGTTCGATAATTTACACAGTCAGTTGGATCACCTTTCTTTAGTATTGGTATAAACACAGATCTTTTCCAGTCAGTTGGCCATGATGTTGTCTTCCATATTTCTTGGCAGAGCCTTGTAAGTATGGTAACAGCTGCATCAGATTGCTGCAATACTTCTATAGGAATGCTATCAATGCCTGGTGCTTTGTTCTTTGATAAGGCTTTCAATGCTGCTTCAACTTCTTCTTTCATCACCAATGGTTCCCGATCATAAGGTACAGGTTGAAACGGTTGTTGGTCCACTTGATCTTTATCATATAAAAACTCTGCATATTCCTTCCACCTTTTCTTGATCTTCTCAGCATCATTCAACATAGAACCTTGAGCATCTTGTAACATTCCAATTTGAGGCTGGAACTTTTTCTTTAACTCTCGTAGCTTTAGGAAAGCCGATCTTGTTCTTCCTCTAATAGTTTCTGCTTCTATTTCCTTGCAAGTGTCATTGTAGTACTTTTCCTTGTCCTGTCTTGCTGCACGTTGGAAATCTCTGTTGAGTTCTGCGATTGTCTTTCTTTCTCCTCTGGCTTTAGCTTCTCTGCGTTTCTGGGCAATTTTCAGAATTTCTTCCGTCATCCATTTTGGCCGTTTTTGCTTTTTCACCTTTTGTAGAGACTTCTCGCTTTCTTCCAACACAACCTTCTTGATGTCATTCCATAACTCTTCAGGAGCTCTGTCATTTGTATCTAAAGCAGCAAATCGATTTTGCAGGCAGTCTTGAAATTCCAGTGGTATATTCTCAAGGTCATATTTTGCTGCATTCATGAGTGGTTTGCTCTTTTTCAACTTTAGCTTGAGTTTGCATACTAGTAGTTGATGATCTGTACCACAGTCAGCTCCAGGTTTTGTCTTTGTTGATGTTATAGAACTTTTCCATCGTTGACTTCCACAGATGTAGTCAATTTTTTTTTTATACAATCCATTGGGTAAAGTCCATGTGTACAGTCGCCGCTTGTGTTGCTGGAAGAAGGTGTTTGAGATGAATAGATCATTGGTCTTGCAGAATTCTATCAGTCTTTCTCCAGCTTCATTTCTGTTGCCAAGTCCATATTTTCCAACTACTTTGCCTTCTTCTTTGTTGCCAACTTTTGCGTTCCAGTCACCCATGACTATCAGGATATCCTGCTTGCATGTTCTGTCAATTTCAGCTTGTACTTGTTCATGAACTCTTCAATTTCATTCTCTTCTGCAGCTGTTGTTGGGGCATATACTTGAATTTAGTTGTGTTGATAGGCAATCCTCGTAGACGAATAGAGATTAAGCGTTCGCTGACTGCATTGTATTTCATTACAGTTCTTGCAAGTTTCTTCTTTATTATAAATGCAACACCATTTCTTCTTTGTCTTTCATTTCCAGCATAGTAGACCATGTGATCATCTGATGCAAAGTGCCCGATGCCGGTCCATTTCAGTTCGCTGACACCCAACAGATCAAGTTGTACACGTTCCATTTCATTCTTGACCACCTCCAACTTCCCTTGGTTCATGCTTCGTACGTTCCATGTTCCAATGCGTAAGACATCTTTACAGCTTCTGACTCTCATTTCATGCGCAGCTACATCAGCAGTCAGACTTCCCGAGGGCTTTAATCCAACCACATCATAAATGCTGGCTTTACTCTGAAAAGTCTTCAGCTCTTCCCCAGTAGCTAGTTGAGTGCCTTCCGACCTGGGGGTCTCATCTTCCAGCACCATAGCACAATTTGTTTTGCTGTAACTATCCATTGGGTTTTCATGGCAAGATACAGAAGTAGATTGCCGGGCCTTTCTTCCGCACAGTTTAAGTTTGGTGTTGTTGCTGTTGTCACAAAAATGTGATTCTCCGCCATCAACACTATCCCATTCGGCTGCTGCCCAGATGGGTGGTTTGTCTTGGTCTGGCACCTCAGCTGAGACCTGTCCATCTTGGGAGACCCTGCCAGTAGTTAAACTACCGATAGTTTAGCTCTCAGCATCACTGATGCACGCAAGCCCTCACAGCACGACAAGCTGCAAACCAAGTGAGAGATTCTAATTCTAAAGTAAAGAAAAGGAGATTCAAGAGGGCAAGGAATTAAAAGCCAGGCTGAAAAGGTGAGTCTTTAGGTGGGACTTGAAGGTATTGTAAGGTACTTGAAGTCTGAGGTGAGGGGGCAGGGAATTCCAGAGAGTGGAAGCATGTACATAAAAGGCATAGGAACGAATAGATGATAAGCGAGTATGTGAAACAGATGGAATATGCAGGCGATTGGCATGAATCTCTCTGAGGGCGTAGTGAGGGGCATGAGGAATAAGGAAGTCAGAGAGTTGATGGGGGAGGTCGGAATGAAGGGCACAATGAACCAAAATAAGTAGTTTAAATTGGAGTCTGAATCATACCGGAAGCCAGTGGTGATGTATGAGGAGTGGTGTGACATGGTCAAATCTAGATGAGTGGGACAAAATGCGAATAGCGGTATTTTGAATTAGCTGAAGGCCCTGAAGCTGATATTGAGGTAAACCCAAATAAATGATAATACATTAGTCAATTTTGGATATGACAAGGGCAAGAAGCAGAGTGGCAATGGACTGAGGTAACAGAAAAGAATGTACTGCACGTATTTGCCAGAGACAGAAGACACCGACAGGATAGAGAAGAAAGATGGGCCTGAAACAACAAGGCTGAGCCCAGGATGACCCCAAGATGAGTCAACTAGAGGAGAACCCGGAAGAGAGGGAACTGGGGGGGGGGGGGGGATAGGACAATTGAAAGTAAACCAAATAGCTGCAGACTTAATGACATTTAGGTGAAGGAAGTTATCTGATAGTCAATTAGAAACAGCTGAGACAAGTGTTAAGTAGAGAGATATCAGGGAAGATTGGGCTACTGTGGTAGAGCAGGATGATATCATCAGCAAAGAAATGCACTGAAATTCCATGTTGCTGAACAAGAAGGGCTAACGGGGACATAAAGACATTGAAAAGGAGAGGTACAAGCATAGAGCCTTATGGTACACCACAATGTAAAAGACATGAAGAGGAGGAGGTAGTACTAATGGAAACCGAGAAAGAGCGACGCATAAGGAAGGAGTGAAACCAACAGAAGACAGTCCCTCTGATCCCGAGATTATGTAGGCAGAAGAGCAGTGTAGTGTGATCAACAAGGTCAAAAGCTGCAGATAGGTCGAGAAATACTGCCACCAAGATATCACCGCGATCATAGAACTGGTGCAACTCATTAAGAAAACAGAGGAGGACAGTTTTTGTGCTGTGACCTGGGTGGAAGCCAGATTGACAGGGGTGCAAAGCTAGAGTGGAATCCAAGTAAGAAGAGTGCTGTGAAAAAAACAGTTTCTCAAGCAGTTTCGAGAGAATGGAAGGGTGGAGACTGGTCAATAGTTTGATGGAATTCTTCAACAGAGGGCGGACAATGGCAGGTTTCCAAGCAGTAGGAAAAACACCAGAGGAAAGACTGGAATTCATAATGGTCAAGACAAACGGAAACAGAGCAAGGGAAGGTGTAGAGATCCAGGAGGAAGGAATCAAGTCAGTGGAAGAGGTGGTCTTGCATGATGAGGTAAGAACCTTAAGAAGAGACTGAAGCAAAGGAAGACCAGGTGTGAGCAAACAGGGGCAGGCAAAGATATAGTATTGGGGGATCTAGAAGGGAAAGAGGACGAAAAGGGGGAGAGAGGGCATGTAATGTAGTGATCTTGGAACTGAAAAAAATCAGCAATGAGCTTTGGCGAGGGTGGCAGCTGACCAGTGGAGGAAGGGAAATCAGCAGAGGGCTTGGAGAGAGACGAAAGAACAGAGTATAAGCAATGGGAAGAATATGCATAGGAGGAGATGAGTTGAGTAGTAGTTTTTCTTGGCTAGAGAAATTTGAGAGCGATAAGAAGTAATTAGACCTTACCTGCTAATTAGTGTTCCTGAAGGAACGACAGTCCAGTCCCTTTACTTCTGAGTTGCGCAACCCTTCCAGCAGCTTGGAGGCCGAGCCCATCCTTTTTGAGGATGGTGCAGTATAAATACCACTGGTACCACCCACAGATCCCAGTAATCTAATGAAAAAGCAGACTTAACGAAAATTCCATTAATAGCCTATATAAAATAACAATAAAACCAACTCACTCAAGGAGTCCTATTTTTTTTTTTTTTGTTAAAGGAGGAAGAAAAGGGATGGGGAAGGAGGAGGTTTACTTGAGTCTGACCGAGCCATCCGGTCGGACCTGTATCAAGGGACCCATCCACTTTGTCCTGGTCCTGAGTTCGGTCCGCTGATCCTCACATATCCACTAGGACATTACGTCAAAACAGAAAACCGGGTGGGATCAGGGACTGGACTGTCGTTCCTTCAGGAACACTAATTAGCAGGTAAGGTCTAATTACTTCTTCCTTATCGTCACTCCAGTCCAGTCCCTTTACTTCTGGGATGTAACAGAGCAGTTCAAGCTTGGGTGGGATCCGTTATCCCGGACCGAAGTACCGCGTCCCCAAATCGAGAATCAGCAGAACTCTGAACGTCCAAGTCTGTAGTGTCTGGTAAAGGTATGTAGCGAGGACCACGTAGCCGCCTTACAAATGTCCGACAGCGGCACCAAGCTATATTCTGCCCAGGAGGTGGCCTGCGCTCACGTTGAATGAGCGCGCAGCCTTCCTGGAACCTGCTTCCCCTTGAGGATATAGGCAGACGCAATAGCTTCCCTGATCCACCTGGAGATGGAAGCCTTGGCTGCCGCCTCCCCCTTGTGTGGCCCTCCAAACTGAATGAATAGACGGTCGGACTTTCGGAAGGAGGCCGTTCGGGATAGGTAACACCTCAAGATTCTCTGAACGTCCAGGAGGCGCAGTTTCCTGTCTCTCCCCACTTGCCCCTCTGCTGAAAACGATGGGAGCGTAACTGTCTGATTCACATGAAAGGGGGAGATGACCTTTGGCAAGAAAGAAGGTACCGTCCGTAAGACCGCTTTATCCTTGAAGAATGACAGAAAGGGGGACTGAGAGGACAGCGCTTGAAGTTCGGAGACACGTCAGGCCGAGCAAATAGCGACCAGAAAAACTGTCTTCAGTGTCAAATCCTTTAGAGAGGCTTCCTTTGCCGGCTCAAAGGGTTCCTTGGTCAAGGCATTTAATACCAGGTTGAGATCCCAAGGAGGGATGACTGATCTCTGCTGTGGACGTAGGCGCCTGACTGCTCTTAGGAATCTGGACACGTCCGCGTGGTCTCCTAATGACTTTCCGCGGATCTTACCTCTATAGCAAGAAATGGCTGCCAACTGAACCCGTAAGGAACTGGGCGCTAGACCTTTATCAAAACCCGCTTGCAAGAACTCCAGAACCTCCGGGATATAGGCCGACAGAGGATTCCTCCGATGCTCAGCACACCATGCTTCGAAGATGCACCAAACTCTTACATAGGAGAGGCAGGTTGAGCGCTTTCTAGCACTCAACAGAGTCGAGATTACCGAACCCGAATACCCTCGCTTCAGGAGCCGCGCCCTTTCAATAGCCAGGCCGTAAGCGAGAATCGATCCACGTGAGGCATCCGGACCGGACCTTGCCTCAGTAGATCCCGACTGCAGGGAAGCCGCCAAGGCCGGTCGGCGAGCAACCTCACCAGGTCCGCATACAAGGGACGGCAAGGCCAATCCGGAGCTATGAGGATTACCAAACCTTGGTGAGCCTCCACCCGCTGCAGCACCTTGCCGATGAGAGCCCATGGGGGAAACACATACAGGAGACCCTCTGAAGGCCATTTCTGTGCCAGAGCATCTAAGTCTTCGGACATCCTTTCCTTCCTTCGACTGAAAAATCGGCTTACCTTGACTGAAGGGAACTGTGCCATGAGGTCCATTACTGGTGGGCCCCAAAGGGCTACTATCTGGTCGAAGACCACCTGATCCAGTTCCCACTCCCCGTGGTCTATCTTGAACCTGCTGAGGTAATCGGCCGTCATGTTGTCTGTGCCGGCCACGTGCTGAGCTGAGAGAGCCTCCAACCGGAGCTCGGCCCATTGGAATAGCCCGTCCGCCTCCTTCTCCAAGGCGGGGCTGCTTGTGCCGCCCTGGTGGTTGATGTAAGCTACTGCGGTGACATTGTCGGAGAGAACGCAAATTGCTTTTCGTCGCACTAATGACTCGAGTGCCCTGAGGGCCAGGGCTACTGCCCGTAATTCCAGCCTGTTGATGGACCATTGTGAATCCAACGGCGTCCAGAGGCCCTGGACGAACTGGTCCTCGCAATGAGCTCCCCAGCCTGTCAGGCTGGCATCCGTCGTCAACAGCAACCACTGGGGAGGTTCGAGAGGCATCCCGCAATCCAAATTCCTTGGGGACTGCCACCACTGAAGGGCCTTCTTGGTTCGAGGAGTGCAGGGCAACTGCATGGACAATGGATGATGTTGGTGGGACCAACGACGTAACAGAGCCCGCTGCAATGGCTGCATGTGAGCCCTGGCCCACGGTACTACCTCTATTGTCGCAGCCATGGTTCCCAGCAACTGAAGGTAATGCCACGCCGTAGGACTTCGCCTGCCCAGAAACTGTGTGACCAGGATCCTTAAGTCTCTTGACCTTGACTTGGAGAGAAACACCCTGCCTCTGCTGGTGTCAAACCTCGCTCCGAGGTACTCGAGCTCCTGGGAGGGCAACAACCTGCTCTTTACCCGATTGATGACCCACCCTAACTCTTCCAGCACCTCCACCACTCTGGCAGTGGTCGAGCGACTTTCCTCTTCTGACTTTGCCCGTATCAGCCAATCGTCCAGATAGGGATGCACTAGTATTTATTTTTTTTTTTTTATTTATAGTCTCTTATATACCGCGCTATTCTGCATCAGTGCGGTTTACATTGAACAAACTGAAATTACATTGAACAGGGCATTATAACTTGGAGATAACTATTTTACAGGGAACATGGGCTATGGAGGGTTAAGTGGCTTGCCCAAGACCACAAGGAGCACCTGTGGGACTAGAAACCCCAATCCTTCCGGCCCAAGGTTGCTGTCCTCTAGTGGGATTTGAACCCCCGACCTTCCGGCCTGAAGTACCTTGCCCCAACCACTAGGCCACTCCTCCACTCCATAGTATACCCTCTCTTCGTAAGGCTGCCGCCACCACCACCATCACCATCACCTTGGTGAAAGTCCTGGGAGCCGTAGCTAGGCCGAAGGGCAGAGCCTGGAATTGAAAATGACCTCTTGGCACCGCGAATCTCAGGAACTGTTGATGGGACTTTCTGACCGGTATATGCAAGTAGGCTTCTGTCAAATCCAACGACGTCAGGAACTCCCCGCTCCTTACGGCTACAATGACTGATCTTAGAGTTTCCATGTGGGAATGAGGCACCTTGAGGCAGCGATTGACTTGCTTTAGGTCCAGGATCGGCCGATAGGAACCTTCCTTCTTTGGTACCATGAAGTAAATCGAGTACCGACCGGAACCGCATTGGTCTGGAGGGACAGGGACCACCGCTCCGAGTGCTATGAGCCGTGAAAGAGTTGTCTCTATCGCTGCCCTCTTTACTGGGGAACCACAGGGAGACTGAATAAAGGCTGGCAGTATTTGCTTTGCAAATTCGAGGGCATAACCCTCTCGGATCACCTCCAGGACCCATTGATCGGACGTGACCCGGGACCAGGAGGGAAGGAACAGCCTTAAACGGCCCCCCCACCCATAGGCTGCCCTCGTGGGCCCCTGGATAGTCACTGAGGTTTCCTAAGTCCCGCGGAGGCGGAGGAGGTCCCAAAACCTCTACCTGCCCCCCGAAACCCTCTGAAGCTTTGACCCCTTGAAGGGAAACGGCCTCTGGGAAAGGGATTTGATCTGGCCAGGCGAAATCTCAGGGGATCCCTTGTCTGATTGCGCAATGGAGCTAGCGAGCGAACTTGCTTTGGTCTGTCCTCTGGACGTCTGCCTCCCTTAGATTCACCAAGATCCTTAACCAACTTATCTAGGTCTTCACCAAACAGTAGCTTCCCCTTAAAGGGAAGACGACTCAGGCGCGCCTTTGAAGAGGCATCTGCTGCCCAATTACGGAGCCCTAAATATCGTCTAGCTGCTACCACCGAGGCCATGTTTTTGGCTAGGCTCCTGATGAGGTCGTACTGACTGTCCGCCAGGTAGGCAGCCCCAGACTCCAATCTAGCCAAAATAGATTGGGAGTCCCCTGAGGGAGTCTCCACTAGCTGGAGTTGTTGGGACTACCTCAAACAGGCCCGAGCTACCCAAGCCCCGGAAACCGAGGCCTGTAAGGCAATAGCACTAACGTCAAAGGCCTGCTTCAGTAATGTGTCCAATTTTCTATCCTGGGAGTCCCTCAATGCCGCACTACCCTCGACCGGAATAGTCGTCTTCTTTGTCACTGCAGATACCGCTGCATCCACCCTGGGGGACCTCAGCAGTTCTTTATCCGGTTCTGGCAAAGGGTACAGACGAGACATAGAACGTACTCCTCTCAAGCTGGATTCTGGTTGATCCCATTCCTCCTGGATCATCTGACGCACCACTCTGTGCACAGGAAAGACCTTTTGAGACTTCCTCACCGCTTGGATTAAAGGATCTTCCAGCCCTTCTTCCTCTGTTGAAACGTCCGAAGTCACATTGAGGACCTTGAGGGACTCATTAATCAGCGCTGAGAGCTCCTCTCGCCTAAAAACGCGCACTATTCGGGATTGATCCTCCTCTGGAATCTCTCCCTCCTCAAGTTCTTCCCCATCCTCCCCTAATCCTTATCCGCATCCTCATCCTTATCCGAAACCTCCTCATCAGGAGTGTCCTGCAAGAAGGATGTGAGAAGCTCCTCATTCACTAGCCGTGCACGCTTAAGAGGGATACCTGAGTCCTGGGAGCTTGACTTCTATGGTCTGGAAGCTCCTCCCCCCTCACTCCCCTTTACTACACTCGGCTCACCCGCTTCTAGCCCCTGCCTGCGCAAACAATAGGCCTTGTGCAGTAAAAGAACAAATTCGGGAGAGAAGGGGTCCCCGGTACTCTCCTCCTCCACAGCCGAGGGGGGGGGGAGAGAGAAGAAACCGGCAAACCCGTGGTAGAAGGAGGGGGGATGGGAGACCCTCACCCCTTCCGAGAGGTCCCCTGACCCCTGAGTGGATTGGGACATAGGTAATAGAACACTTTGTTCCACCGAAGCAGCTTCTGCAGCACAACCCCTGCAGATTCCTGATTCGGAATCAGTGCCCCTGCGAGTGCCACAAGACGGGCACCTTGTTTTGCCAGTCATATCCACTTTAGGGAGGGTTCTTCTGCCTGGAAAGGAATATGCCCTTATAATAAAAAAGAATATAATTTCCCAAAATGCTTCCAATCCCAACGGGAATAAGTACAGAGGCCTCTAGGAGGGAAAGACAATAGAGCCCTCCCCAACCCCCCAAATTACTAACTATCCCGTTCAGGAATAAGGAAATAAATAAAGAAGTAAATAAACTAAACTTAAAATAAACTTAAAATAAACTACAAATAAATACTAGCACCCAAACATGAGGAAAACTCCCCAGTACTTGCATTTGTTGTTGCTGCTCTGCAAATCTCCACTGGAGAGGGGAGCGCTCCGGAGGCTCACACGTGGTAGGCCTCAGCCACGTGGAGGCGTAGCCGGAGGTCGGCGGCTCTGCTCGCGCCGCCAAGCAAACTCCCAACGCCGAAATCTGGACGGCGTTGGAACCGGCTCCGGAACAGGCTTCGAGCTCCCCGAGGGTCCCAGATCTGCTCCACGACAACAGAGTATGCGGGGAAACCACTTGTTGATGCCTCAAGCGCTCAGCCGCCGGAGGGCTTCGGCGCGAGGCAGGACCGGCTTGGGTGAAGGACAGCACCACAGCTGCGGGTAGCCGGCCGTTCTGGAGTGAGCGAGGGGCCTTCGCGATACTCCCTGAAGGCAAACCTCCTCCTCCGTGGAGCTTGGAAACGGGCAGGGGGGGGGGGGGGGGATGGAGGAAGAAAAAATTTAAAGGAGCAGCAGCCTATTGTGGGAATCAGAGCTCCTTACCAAACTCAAATGCAAAAGTAAGAAAATGAACAAAATTAAATAGGAATTAACTAAAATCTAAGGTTAAAATAAAGAAAGGAAGACTCCAGTAAGCCCTTGGCTTACGGAACCCTCCAGCTGCTTGGAGGCTGAGAATACTGGAATCTGTGGGTGGTACCAGTGGTATTTATACCGCACCATCCTCAAAAAGGATGGGCTCAGCCTCCAAGCTGCTGGAAGGGTTGCGCAACCCAGAAGTAAAGGGACTGGACTGGAGTGATGATAAGGAATACTGATGAGCCAGTTTGTAGTCACAGAGAGTGGATGGCAATGGATACTTATGCCACTGATGTTCTGAATGCTGGAGTTGCCTGCGAGGCAAAATGAGTCCGGAATGAAACCACAGGTGGTTGTGTTTGGGGTTAGTTCTGATGGGACAGAAAGGGGCCACCAAATCCAAAGCAGAGGAAAGAGTAGAGAAACAAAGTCAGCCTGAGAATCAACAGAAAGAGAAGCAAAGTCATGCAGGAACAAGTTCTGAGAGGGGGGGAAACGATCGATAGTTACAGGTGATAGATTGCGAGACAATACTATCACGCACTTGCCCCTGGCCTCTGGCTTAGAGGGGCGAGGTAACAGAGAACTTCTCTTGGTGAGCTCAAATAAACTAGCTTTTCCTCAGGTGAATTCTGCGACTTGTAGTTTGGCTCTTAAGAAGTGGTGCAGTCATGGTCCGATGTTAAGGCAAATGACAGAATTTATTTTAAAGTAAAGGTTCAAGTCAACTGTACACAGGAATTTTGTCCATTCAGGATTGTTTGTAACAGAGCATTTAGATCAGTATAACTGCTTCACAGTCTTTTAAACACATGCAGCTGGTTAACAACGTTGCTCAGTCTTAGAGAAAACAGCTCTGCTCAGCAAGGTAAAAATACTTCTTTTAAACCTTGTGTTTGTGAAGCACTTAACAACAAAAGAATAACTCGGTTCCTCTGGAACAACCTCTTCTTTCCCTCCTTCCTTTTAGGATAGGTTTTTAAACTCAAAATAAGAAAACAAGTAACAAACATTCACAAGCTTTCTCTTCAGCGTGACTCAGCACTTTGCCCTAGAAATGCAAACACGTGGAGTTTTCTTCAAACTCAATTCCTGGCTCAATTCCAGTTACCTGCTTCTAGGGGGCTTTCTCATTCAATGCTAGCCTTTAGCATAATGATTCCATGCTTGTAGCTTGACACAGGGTATAGTCCATGGGGATATCTAGATCTTGCAATTCCTCCCCTGCCAACTCAATCTGCATATCCTCTGGTGTTGTTAGGGCAGTGTCCTGTTCTGAGCTTTGGACACAGTGCTCAGAATACAGCCTCCCTGGGGGTTCTAATGTCTCTCCTGAGCTCAACTCTCCCCGATAAAGACAGTCAGTACCTGAAGCACTGGGCAGTTCTCCCTGGTTGTGCTCGCTACGGTTCCTTGTCTCCTTCCAGCCTCTCTGTATTCCTCTCTGGGTTCTCTCCTGGAGATCTGCAGGTGCTCCTGGTTCCACTCCTGATTCCCCTGAATCCTCTGAGTCTTCCGAACCTCCTGAGACCTCTGCCTCCCCAGAGCTTCTTCCTTCCTTGGAGCTTCTCCTTTCCTCTGCTTTAGCAGAGGTTTATATTTCCCTCTCCAGGTCTCCAGCCCTTCCTCCACTCCTCCCAGGTGATTGTAATCACCTCTCAAGCCTGCAGTTACGTCATTGGAGTTAGGGTGTGGCTGCCTGAACTTCCTCTCCCTCAGGTTTCTTTCTCTATGAGGGGCCTGAAATCGATGCCCTGCAGGGATTTCTCCTTTCACTAAGTTAAAGTCATTGGCCTTTTCTATACTCATAGGCTCCAAACAGGCTTCCTTGTCACATACCCCTCCTACTAAAGATATTACGGGCTGGCGGAGGTTCCTCCAAACAGTCCGTAATCCTTGATAAGGCATCTGCGTTCTGATGTAATTTCCCTGCCCTATGTTCTATCTTGAAATCAAAAGCTTGCAAAGCCATGTACCACCGGGTTAATCGGGCATTGTGGTTTTTCATCTGTTGTAGCCATTTTAAGGAAGCATGATCAGTGACTAGTAGGAATCTTCATCCCATGAGGTAGAACCGGAGGGCATCTATTGCCACTTAATGGCAAGGCACTCTTTTTCAATGGTAGAGTATTTCTGCTCGGCAGGGGACAATTTTCTACTAAAGAGTAGTTACTCACCTGTAACAGGTGTTCTCCAGGAGCAGCAGGAATCAGTCCTCACATATGGGTGTCATCGGCGCCGATGAAGCCTCAGCGGAGCATTTCCCCAGCTTTCTATGAAAGCCTTTGGGAATGCTGGCACACATGCGCGGTTCCCTTCCCGCCTAAAGGTGCCATCTTACCTCAGTCAAATGACATAGCTAAGAACAGCACACAAAAATGTAAAAACAAACTATGTACAACTGCAACTCCAAGGAGAGGAGGGAGGGTTGTGAGGACTGATTCCTGCTGCTCCTGGAGAACACCTGTTACAGATGAGTAACTACTCTTTCTCCAGGACCAAGCAGGAAGTCAGTCCTCACATATGGGTGACTCCCTAGCTCTGGGCTACCGAGGAACTCAGGCTGAACAAGAGAACTCCCTCTAGTCCCAGCAGAAAAGAAAGGCTTTTCAAGGACACAACCTCCACCAGTAGCCCAACAGAGGGCAGGAGGGCAGGAGTTGCCTAAACCTCAAAGAGATTCCGGAGTACTGCTTGGCCAAAAGCACTGTCCCTACGGGACTCCCTCTCCAGACAGTAATGGGCCACAAAAGTCTGGCTTGAAGACCAAGTTGCAGCCCTGCAGATGTCTACCAAGGGCACAGAGCGGAGATGAGCCATTGAGGCAGCCATTGCCCTGACACGATGGGCGGTGACCCTACCCTGCAAAGGAAGGTCAGCCGCCTTGTAAGCCCAGGTGATACACTCAGCCACCCAGATGGACAAGGTACGCTTGGACACAGCCAACCCCAACTTATTGGGGTCAAAGGAGAGGAAGAGCTGAGTAGCCCTTCTATGCCCCTGCGTACTGTCAAGGTAGAAGGATAAGACCCTCCTACAGTCCAGGGTATGCAGGACTGCTTCAGCCTGGCTAGCATGAGGCCTAGGGAAGAATGTTGGAAGAACCACCTCCTGATTGAGGTAGAAAGAGGAGACAACCTTAGGAAGGAACTTGGGATGAGTCCTGAGGACTACCCTGTTCCTATAAATCCTGGTATAAGGTCTATCACAGACCAGGGCCTGAAGCTCACTCACTCGCCTAGCCGAGGTGAGAGCTATCAGGAAGAGAGTCTTCCAGGAGAGGAAGCGTAGAGGGCAAGTAGCCATCGGCTCAAAGGGTGGGCAAGTCAGTTGCTTCAAGACCACATTCAGCTCCCACTCAGGAGCAGGAGGACGGATGGGAGGCTTGAGCAAAATCAAGCCCCTGAGAAAGCGGGACACCACCAGTGAGTGGTGAGCTGCTAGAGCTGAGAGGTGGACCCAAACAGAATTGGACTTAAGTCCCTGATTGGACAAGTGCAGTAAGTACTGAAGCACTACTGGCACAGTACAGGAGAAAGGATCCTCTGTCCGTAGCTGACACCACACAGAAAACCTCTTCCATTTGAGGGCATAGGTTTTCCTAGTGGACTGTTTCCTAGAGGCTAGGACAACCTCTTCAACTTCCTGAGGTAGGCCCCAGGGAGCCAAAACTACCCTTGCAGCCTCCAGGCCATCAAATTGAGAGCTTTGAGAATGGGGTGCAGAAGGGAACCCTGCTCCTGTGAGAGAAGGTCGGGTTGTAACCCCAGAGGTAGTGGGGAATCCACTGCCAGCTGCAGCAGAAGTGGAAACCAAGGCTGCCTCGGCCACCTGGGAGCTACCAGCAGGGCCAAGGCCCTGTCCTGAAGAGTCTTGAAAAGAGTTCGGGCTACCAAGGGCGTGGGAGGAAACGCATACAGAAGGCCCTGAGACCAGGACATCAGAAAAGCATCTGGTGCTATCCTCAAAGGATGTGGTTGCCTGGAGCAGAACTTGGGCAGTTGCTTGTTCAGCGGACTGGCAAAGAGATCTATCCAAGGGAGACCCCACTTCAGGAAGATCTTCTGAACGACCAAGGGATGCAGCTGCCACTCGTGGGGCTGCAGAATTCTGCTCAACCGGTCGGCCAGGCAGTTCTCCTGGCTTGGAAGGTACACCGCCTTGAGAAGCATGTTGTGCTTCAGGGCAAAGGAACAAAGGTCCTGAGTCTCTCGACAAAGGAGCTTGGACCCAGTTCCGCCCTGTTTGTTCACATAAAACATGGCTACCTGGTTGTCTGTTTGAATCTAGACTGAGCGGTGAGCCAGGGCCGGAGAAAAAGCCTTGAGAGCTAAGCGGATAGCTCGAAGTTCCAGGAGATTGATTTGTTGGGCTGCCTCCCAGGGAGACCAGAAGCCCTGAGTGCACTTGTCTAGACAATGAGCACCCCAGCCCTTCAGAGAGGCGTCGGTGGTGAGGACCACCGAGTATTCTGGCATTTGGAAGGGCATCCCCTTCAGCAGATTGGGTGGATTTAGCCACCAACTGAGGGAGGTCAAAAGGGGTCTGGACACCTTTATCCTGTCACTTAGGCGGCCTGTGGCTTGAGTCCGAAGGCACCACTGTGCAGGCCTCATATGGAGCCATGCATTGGGAGTCACATGCACTGTCGAAGCCATGTGGCCCAGAAGTCTGAGGCAGAGTCTGGCGGAGACCAGGGACCTGTTTAGGAACTGTTTGGCCACGTCCATCAGCCGTTGAACCCTGTCTTCTGGCAAGAATGCCTTTGCCAGTTGAGAATCCAATCTTGCCCCTATGAACGCCAAGTTCTGGGAGGGGAGCAAAGTGGACTTCGTGAAGTTTATGACAAAGCCCACGTTTTGAAGCAGAGCAATGGTTCTGAGGGTGGCTTGTCCGGCCTCCAGGGACGTCTGACCCCTGATGAGCCAGTCATCCAGATAGGGAAAGACAAAGATGCCTTGATTTCTCAGGTAGGCCGCAACCACTGCCAGGCACTTGGTAAAGACCCGAAGAGCGAAGGTCAGGCCAAAAGGCAGTACCCTGTACTGATAATGGTTTCCTCCCACAATGAACCTGAGGTACTTTCCGTGGTCTGGATGTATGAGGATGTGAGTGTACGCATCCAAGGAGCATAGCCAATCTCCCTGCTGGAGGTAGGGCAGAAGTGTTCCAAGAGTAAGCATCTTGAACTTTTCTTTCTCTAGGAACTTGTTGAGGTTCCTGAGGTCCAGAATGGGTCGAAGGCCACTGGTCCTTTTGGGTACCAGGAAATACCTGGAGTAGAATCCGTGACCTTGGAAGTGGGGAGGCACAGGCTCCACCGCCCTGTCCACCAACAGACCTTGGAGCTCTCGAAGGAGAAGATCTGTGAGCAGGGGAGGCCTCAAGGGCTCCCCTGGGAAGTAAGGAGGAGGCAGTTGATGAAAATGCAGGGCATAGCCCTTTTGGACTATGTCCAGCACCCAACTGTCGGTGGTAATGAGAGGCCACTGGTGGGCAAAGAGTACAAGGTGACCGCCTGTGCAGGGCTGGGAAAGCAGGGACGGAGTGGCTACGCTCAAGGAGTCAAAACCCCCCACCCTGCTGAGTGGTAGCAGGGGCCTGAGGCTTGGGGGTTCTCTGCCTACGGGGCCCATTACCCTGGCCCTTGGCTTGCTGACCCTGGGGGCAGCTTGGGCAGCCTGATACTGAGGGTACTGTTTGTAGGCAGTGCCCTTCCTCGGGTAAAAGGACTTTTTACCCGAGCTCTTCTTCTTATGTGAAGGGGCAGAGGTCTTCCTCGACAGCCTTGTCCGGGTAAGGTGCTCGGTCTCGAGCTGAGCGGCCTTCTCGGTCACGGGTTTGCCAAAAAGGTTCTCACCTCGGCAGGGGACATCGACCAACTTGTCCTGAACCCATGGCTCGAGGTCCGATGACTGCAGCCACGCCTGGCATCGAGCCACGATGCCGGCAGCCGCAACTCGGGCCGAAGCCTCGACGCCATCGTAGGCGGCACGGGAAATGAACTTGGAGCATTCCCGAACCCCCGAGGACAAGGTCTGAAATCTCTGCAAGGGTTCCCCGGAGAGACCAGCAGAGAATCCGGCCAACTCCTTGGCCAGGTCTCGCAAGTGCATGCCCATGTACAGCTGGTAAGACTGGACACGGCAAGCAAGCATAGACCCCTGGAAGCACTTCCTACTGACGCCATCGAGGTTGCGGGCCTCCCTGCCGGGGGGCACCGCGGAGTGCATCTTCTGGCTCTTCAGACGATGCATGGCCGATTCCACAACCATGGAATGGTGTGGTAGCTGTGCTTTCTGGAAACCAGGGCTTTTGCGGAGTCGATAAATGGAATCGACTTGCTTGCTTCGAACCGGCGCCGAGGCCGTGGCCTCCCACATACGGAAGAGGAGCCGTTCCAGCATCAGAGGAACCGGGACAGTAAAGGCCTCCTTCGGAGGAGAGTCGTACTGTAGAGCATCGAGCTCCTCGGCTCGAGGCTCTTCCTCGGGATCGGCAGGGATAGCCAAGGCAGCGGCCATATCCCGGACGAACTCCGAGAACCTAGTGTCCTCCAAAGGGGATCTACTCCGGGGATCAGACTGCGGTGAGTCCGACGGGATGCACCGAGTCTTAAAGGTATCGGGAGACTCCTCGTCCTCTGTCTCCCAGGCGGACTCATCCGAGGAGGAGTCAGGGTCCGACCCCGGGGGGCACCGGCGTCGACACCCTCGGTCCCAAACAGGAGGTCGAGGGAGACCTCGACCGAGGACGACTTCGAGCCGCGAGGGTCTCGAGTATCGGCTCGGTCTCCGGGGTTGACTTCGAAGTCGATGTCCCGGTGGTTGGGGCAGATGCACCAGACAGGCTGGCCATCAGTGCACGCTGCTGCTCCATGAAGGCAGACAGTCTGCACTCCAAGGCTGTCATCCTGAGACTCAGCTTGGGAGACGCAGCAGCCACCGACTCAGGCCCCGGCCCCGACTTTGGCTCTCTGGGAGAAGAGTCCACGAGGACTACGGGGCTTACGTGTCCAGCAGACTCCGGCTCCACGCGAGGAACTTTCGCATGCTTCTCTTGGTCCACGGGCCCGGGACGGCGGTCGGGGGTCTTAGACCTGGCCCTCAAGGAACCAGGGACCTCTTCCGACGCCGCCCTCGCGAGCCGCTTCTTCCTCTTACGTTCCCAGTCGGGGGACCCCCTGTCCGAGGAGCTTCGACGGCGCTCGGGATTGGAATCCCGAGATGTCGAGGCCTCAGACGAGGTCCGGGCCCGGCCGGAGGCAGAGTCCGAGAAAAACCTTTCCTTTTGATGCTGTCGACTCTTTAGTGCCTTGGAAGACATCTTCCCACATGGCCCACACAACTTTGGGTCCTGGTCAGGGCCAAGGCACCGAAGGCATCAGTCTTGTGTGTTGGTGAGAGACATAATTTTCTTACACCGATCACACTTTTTGAAATCACTGGAAGCCATCGGGGAAAAAATAGCCCCAGCGAGGTCAAAAGACCGGCCTTCCAGTGAAAAAGGAAAAAAGGGCACGAACGCCAGCCACGAAGGGCAAAAAATAAAAAATGAAGAAAACGGGCTCGATACCGGTGTACCGAACCCGGTGGGAGGGGAACCGGCGTCGAACGGGAGAAGAAATAGCGAAAATCGCCGAAGAAAAAAAATCACTTTTATCCGGGAGAACAGGACACACATCCGATGGGCTTCTCAGAAAAAAAGAGACTGAGGTAAGATGGCACCTTTAGGCGGGAAGGGAACCGCGCATGCGTGCCAGCATTCCCAAAAGCTTTCATGGAAAGCTGGGGAAATGCTCCACTGGGGCTTCATCGGCGCCGATGACACCCATATGTGAGGACTGACTTCCTGCTTGGTCCTGGAGAAGGAACATTACGGGATGCTCCCTTCCCTCATGCTTCTAGGATAGGACTGCTCCCAAGCCTGCCTCCGATGCATACGTTTGCACAATAAAGGACTGTGTGAAATCCACTCCGCGCAACACCGGGGCCGTGCATAGCCTCTTCTTCAACATGGTGAAGGCTATCTCAGCCTCCTGGGTAAAACTGAGGCGATTCGGGCAATTTTTCTTTAGCTTATCAGTAAAAATAGCGCTTTCTTCTGCAAAGTGGGGTATGAATCTCCTGTAGTAGCCTATCAGGCCTAGAAAACCTCTTAGTTGTTTCTTGTTTATAGGTCTGGGAAAATTCTTGACACCATCTATTTTGTCAAATAGAGGTTTGACCGTGCCCCGTCCCACCATATGCCCCAGATACTTCACTTCTCGCCTGGCAAAGGCACGTTTGCTGGGGTTCAGGATGAGGCCTGCCTGTCTCATAGACCGTAAGACGGCTTCAACTCTTGGGAGATGTTCCGTCCAACTGCAACTATGAATAATGATATCATCCATATAGGCAACAGCATACTCTTGATGAGGGCGCAGGACTTGATCCATAAGTCTCTGGCAAGTGGCTGCGGCACCGTGGAGGCCGAAGGGCATCCTCCTAAATTGGAATAGGCCAATCGGGGTGCTGAAGGCGGTCTTTGGCCGAGATTCCCTCGTCAGTGGAATCTGCCAGTACAGCATAGTTACTCACCTGTAACAGATGATCTCCGGGAACAGCAGGAATTTAGTCCTCATATGGGTATCGTCGGTACCGACGGAGCCTGCGTGGGAACGCTCCCCAGCATCCAATCGCATCCCACTGCGCCTGCGTGCTGCCTTCCCGCCTTTCCCAACTGCCTCTCTCCAGTTGAGTTTCAAAGCTGAGACAAAGAGAGAGAGAGAGGGAAAGGAAAGAGATAGATAGAGAGATACAACTCCTAGGGGAGGTGGGTGGGTTGTGAGGACTAAATTTCTGCTGTTCCCGGAGATCACCTGTTACAGGTGAGTAATTATGCTATCTCCAGGAACAAGCAGGAATGTAGTCATCACATATGGGGACTCCCTAGCTTTAGGTGCCAGGGAGAGACCCCAAAAGTTGTGTGTCCCTGAACAGGGCTCCACTTCCTCCCATGGATCTCTGGCATCCTACCAGGGATGGTGGGTAGGAGTTGATTAGGTATGGAACAGGTGTTTGAGAACAGCCTGACCAAACAAGGCATCCCGGCGGGAGTCCTTGTCCAAGCAGTAATGGGCTGTAAAGGTATGAACTGAGGCCCAAGTGGCTGCTCGACAGATGTCGTCAATAGACACAGAGTGCAGATGAGCCATTGAGGCTGCCATGGCTCTCACATTGTGAGCTGTGACATGGCCCTCCAGAGAAAGGTTCTTACTGTGATAGGCGAAGGAAATACACTCAGCAATCCAGTTAGACAGTGTTCTCTTGGAGACTGGAAGTCCCAAATGAGAAGGATCAAAAGCAACAAAGAGTTGAGAGGACTTTCTATGTTGCTGTGTTCTTTGTAAGTAAACATAGGAAACACAGTCAGAACAATATACTACAAGATCCGTTCTCTTAGACACCTACGCTGCATGTTGGAGCCAAAAGATTTCAGGACAATCTACCAAGCACTGATCATGCCCCACTTCGATTATGCTAATATCATTCTTCTAGGTCTTCCTCAATCCACCTTAAACCCGTTACAGCTGGCAATGAATGCCGCAGCAAGGGTCCTTCAGGGAGCCACCAGGACTGACCACGTTACACCTCTGCTAATTCAATTACATTGGCTACCCATCCAGGCCAGAATTATCTTCAAAACTCTATTTCTCACGTTCAAAGCTCTCAATAAGATCTCCGCTGCATCCTTATCTGCCCTTATTCACTCTACTACACCAAACAGAGCAAGAAGATCCACGACCATCAACTCCCTAAAGCTCCCAAAGGCCCTTACAAGCTGCTCTTCGTCTACAGCCAACAGAACCTTTATCCTCTGTGCCCCTAGGTGTTGGAATGCACTACCCCCTGGCATCCGGGCTATCAACAGCTTAACGCAATTTAGGAAAGCCCTCAAATTCCATCTCTTCAACAAGTATCTTATAGAGTCAACGACACCCATTGACCTCAGTGTTTCCACCCAGTTATTCAATTCCTCGGTGTCTCAATAACACGCCAAGGCCGACTCTCTATAATTATTGATTATATTCTTAACAACTGTTCCTAGTAACATGTACCCATGCAGTAGAATTACCCCTGTAAATAGATTGTAAATAGTTTCCCATGTTATCCAAGTTCCTTCCCTTGTTATCTGTAAACTCATGCATGTTGAATGTACTGAGATTTTTGTTCTATGTGAACCGCGCTGATGCTGAATAGTGCGGTATATAAGAGAATATAAATAAATAAATAAATAAATAAAAAGCTAAAGCTCTTTTACAGTCCAAGGTATGAAGATTACTCTCTGCATTTGATGCATGAGGCCTTGGAAAAAACACCGGTAGGTAGACCGCTTGGTTCAGATGAAAAGGCGAGACCACCTTTGGCATAAAGTGTAGATGAGTCCTAAGGACTACCTTGTCATGATGGAACCTTGTATAAGGTGGATCAGCTACTAGCGCTTGCAACTCACTAATGCGGCGTGCTGATGTGATTGCAATGAGAAAGATAACCTTCCAAGAAAGGAATTTCAAGGAGGTAGTAGCTAAAGGTTCGAAAGGTGGCTTCATGAGCTGTCCAAGAGCCAGGTTTAAGTCCCATGCCACCGGTGGTGGCCTAATGGTAGGCTTAGTTAGAAGAAGGCCTCTCATAAATCTTGCTATAAGAGGATGAGAGGAAATAGGCTGTCCATTTAGAGGCTTAAGGGAAGCTGCAATAGCACTCAAAGGGACTCTTACTGAATTAGTCTTAAGACCTGCATTGGATAAATGAAGGAGATACTCCAGCAATGATTCCAGAGGTATCGCAAGGGGGTTAAGAGCCTTTTGCGAACACCATATGGTAAACCTTTTCCACTTGAAAGCATAAGAGCGTCTTGTGGAAAGTTTCCTGGAAGCAAGAAGAATATCTTTCACTGGCTGAGGGATATTAAGATCATAGAGATCTAGGCCTTCAGCAACCAAGCCCTGAGATGCAGAGACTGGGGATTGGGATGCCATAACAGTCCATCCTCCTGCGATAGGAGATCTGGAGCAGACCCTAACTCCAGGGAGGAAGCTTGAGAGAGATGTAGAAGCAGAGGGTACCACACTTGCTGTGGCCAACGTGGAGCTATGAGAATCATATGGCCTCTGTCTCTCTGAAGCTTGAACAGGGTTTTGGGAATTAGGGGAATGGGTGGAAAGGCATACAGGAAGTCTTGACCCCAGTAAAGGAGGAAAGCATCCCTGGCCTGAGCCTTCTGAGCCGGAATTCTGGAACAGAACTAGGGAAGTTTGGCATTCCACGGACTTGCAAAGAGGTCTATGTCCGGGGTTCCCCAAAGTTGAAATATCCTGGTCACCTGGTCTGCATGCAGAGACCACTCGTGTGAAAGCAGAACTCGACTGAGTCTGTCTGCCCAAGAGTTTTGAATGCCTGGAAGATACACTGCCAGAAGATGAATCTGATGCTCTCTGGCGAGGGCCCATAGTCGCAAAGCTTCGTTGCAAAAGCGACAGAGAGCCTGTTCCCCCCTGCTTGTTCACATAGAACATGGCTACTTGATTGTCCGTATGAATGAGGACTGTCTTGCAGCTGAGAAGGGTGTGGAACACTCGCAGAGCAAGAAAGATTGCTCTGAGCTCCAAGAGATTGATATGTAGATAACTCTCCTGTGGAGACCAGGTGCCCTGGGTGGAGAGGTCTTGCAGATGAGCTCCCTAACCCATTGGAGAAGCATCTGTTGTGAGAGTTGCTTGGAGTAGGGGTTGCTGAAAAGGGGACCCCAGCAACAGGTTTTGAGTGGACTTCCACCACTGGAGGGACAAATTGAGGCGACTTGTGTCTGCTATTTTGTCTGACAGGCATCCTGATGCCTGGGTCCATTGGGTGGATAAAGTCCACTGAGCTGCCCTCATGTGGAGGCGAGCATAGGGAACCACATGCACAGTGGATGCCATGTGGCCTAGTAGTTTTAACATTTTTCAAGCAGTTAGATGAGGCTTTAGCACTGCTTGAGAAGCTAACTGCACCAAGTGAAGGCAACGGGCCTGGGGAAGATAGGCCCTTGCCTTTGTGGTATCCAGAGAAGCTCCTATGAACTCTAAAGACTGAGTGGGAGTCAGACTGGATTTTGGGATGTCTATTACCAGCCTTAAATACTGAAGGATACACATTGTGCAGTATAGAGAAGTCCTGGCCTCTGACTCTGTTGGGGCTCGAATGAGCCAATCGTCTAAGTAAGGGAAGACGAATATCCCTAGAGTGCGGAGAAATGCTGCTACAACAGCTATGCATTTCGTGAACACCCTTGGTGCTGAGGCCAGGCCAAATGGAAGCACCCTGTATTGGTAGTGCTTTCCCTGAAAAAAGAAACGAAGGAACCTTCTGTGAGTTAGATGGATGAGAGAACAAGGGTGTACGCATCCTTGAGATCTACAGAACAAAGCCAATCCTGACTCTGAAAGTATGGCAGCAGAGATCTGAGAGAAATCATTTTGAATTTCTCCTTGACAAGGAATTTTCTCAATTCTCTGAGGTCTAAGATAGGTATGTAACCCCCTGTTTTCTTTGGAATAACAAAATAAGGGGAATAGAACTCTGTACCCTGTTGATGAGGGGGTACTTCTTCTATTGCACCTTGGGCTAGAAGGATAGCGACCTCCTGACCTAACAGGTTGATGAGAGAGGTCGGAGAGTTGAACTGCCTTACTACTGTGTGAGGGGGCGTGCTTGAAAAATGAAGCTTGTACCCCTCCTTTATGATGGAGAGTGTCCAATGCTCTGCTGTTATTTGACCCCATCTGGGGGCAAAATGACATAACCTTCCTGGAATGGTGGAAGGTTCTGGTTCCTCCAGAACCAGGAAGGCTAAGTTCTCTAGATGAGAGTCAAAGGCCCTGTGGAGGCTGAGCCTGCTGGGCCGGTTGAGGCCTAGCAGCCTTTACTTTCTTCTGTTTGGGTGGTTGCTGACCTTTCCTGGCAAGCTGACCTGCAGAACGTCCCTGCTGAACATAAGCAGGATAGAATTTTTTCTTTTTAGAAAAGAATGGTTTCTTAAACAATTTTCTTCTAGCAGGATCAGCAGTGGACTTGGATAATCTATCCAAGGTGGAATTTTCAGCATCCATTTCATTGGCTTTTTCCTGCCAATCTTTACAAAACAGGTTCTCACCAGTACAAAGTATATTTCCCAATTTGTCTTGTACCCAGAGCTCTAAATCAGATGCCTGGAGCCAAGCAATTCTACGTACACCTATGGCCATAGCCGAGGTTCTGCTTATGCACTCAAAGCAGTCAAAGGCTGCACGGTTTGAAAATTTTGAAACATCTTGGGCATGTTTGACCAAAGTGAGAAAAGCCTGTCTTTTATCCTCAGGAAGAAAAGGACTTAAAGCCTCTAAATCATCTGTGACCTCCTTCAGGAACAGTCCCATATAGAGACTATAGGAACTGATCCTGGCAGAAAGCATGGAAGCTTGGAAGACCCGACGTCCAAAAGCATCCAGAGTTCTGCACTTACGTCCTGGAGGATTAGAGGCATGTCTTTTTGCACTCTTGACCCTTCTCATAGCTGACTCCACTACAATAGAGTGGTGAGGAAGCTGAGTCTTATGGAATCCAGTACAAGGAGGGACTCGATACATAGTATCGAGTTTACGAGAATGAGGAGAGGTGGTGAGAGGTGTTTCCCACATCTTTAGAATCACATGAATGGGCAAGGTAGCTGCCTCCTTAGGAGTTTTAGGATACTGTAGAATTTCCAACTCCTTGGCCCTTGACTCTGTTTCAGGGGCCACTAGAGCACTGAGGCCCTCCAACATTCGCTCCCTTCATCTGCTGTAGAATCGATTTGCTTTTGCAGATGCCAGGGTCGCCATGAGGTCCATAACTGGAGGACCCCAGTGGTGAACCAGCTGTGTGAACACCTTGTCGTTTAGTGTCCATTTGCCGGGATCCACTCAGACTCTGCTGAGGTAATCAGCCACTACGTTTGATCTTCCGGCCACATGCACAGCTGACAATGCCTGGAGATTGTCCTCTGCCCAAGCTAGCAAGGGGGCAACTTCATTCTCCAGCTGGACACTACCCGTGCCCCTTTGCCTGTTGATATATGCCACCGTGGCAGCATTGTCCGAGAACACTTGCACTTTTTTCCCCTCGAAGAAGATCTGTGAAGCTCTGGAAGGCCAAAGCTACCGCTCTCAACTCCAGTCTGTTTATGGCCCAAACGGATTCTTCCATCGACCAGCTGCCATGTGTTACCTGTGTCTGGCAGTGGGCTCCCCAGGCAAGCCTCCATCGTGATGGCAATGCACTCTGGTGTCTCCAAGGGCATCCTTGCTAACAATTTGTTGGGCCTCAGCCACCACCGGAGCCCACCACCACCTTGACCTCCATTGGGCAAGACAGCCACTTGGGTGACGTTTGGCTGACCATCTCTTCAGGAGGAATCTCTGTAGTGGTCTTATATGTGCCTGTGCCCAAGGCATCAGCTCGATTGTTGCTGTCATCGAGCCCAGGAGTTGTAGGTAATGCTAGGCTGTTGGAGCTGGTGTTCGTAGGAAGAACCTGACCTGTAGACGCAGTTTGTGGCCCCGAGCCACCTCCCTGATAAAATCTTGGAAGAAAATATCCTCTGGAGGAGACATCCTGCATTTAGGGGAGGAGGGCTCCTCTGGGAGAAGCAACGCTGCATCAACAAACTGTCAGAATCCTCAGATTCTTCTGAGGACTCGAAGTATCGTCTGTCCGGATGCTCTTGAAGAGCCCGATACCCGTACCAACCAAAGTCGGTACAAGGAGTAACCGGTACCGGAGATCATCAGATGACTGGGTACCGGCAAAGCAGACACCGATGCCGATGTCGATGCTATTGGTACCGGTACCGATACCGATGCTGGTGTCGGTACTGGTGTAATTGTCTGTCGTGGTTCCGAGGGCTTCGATGCCGCAAGGAAAGCCGCCAGACTGTGTAACATAGCCAGAACTCTCTGGTCTATCGACGCTGCCAATGCCTGGATGTCGGTACCGGAGGAGACCGCCGGTACCCCAGAGCATGGCACCAGTAGTTCTGCTGAGGTCGAGGCCTCGAGAACATCCTGGAACCCCGATAATGCTTTGGAAGCCGAAGCCTCCTGCTGGGGTAATTTTGCCAGTGTAGAATCCTCGAGGGCAACGCCAGAGGCATCTCGATGCTTAGAAGGAGATCTACCCTTCGAGGACCGGCTGGGTTTATGTTTAGTTACCTGAGATCCACGGGAGGAAGAAGAAGCCCTGGAAGACATCGATGCCACCGAAGCTGCATCAGAGGGAAACAGGGTACTGAGCTTAGCAGCTCGATTCTGCCGACCTCTTTTAGACATCATGGCACAGGACATACAATGCGTGATGGAGTGGTCAGGACCTAAACATTTTAGACACCATTCATGGGTGTCGGTGACGGAGATGGTACCGCCACACTTGGTGCACTTTTTGAAACCTGAGGCAGGTTTCTCCATGGTAAGGAAAATCTTTTGGGCCTAAGGCCCAAAAAGGCCCGTGCATCTGAAGAAAAAGAAAAAAAGAGAATATATGGTTTTTTTTACAGAAGTAAGAAAAGAAAAAAACGGCGGTACCAGTAGAGCGTCAAGGAAGGCAGACGCGACCACAAAAAAGAAAGAAATAAAAAAGAATTCTTCTGCGGTGACAGGAACACGACCTGCTGGCTCCGCGGAAAAAGAAGAACTGGAGAGAGGCAGTTGGGAAAGACAGGAAGGCAGCACGCAGGCGCTGTAGGATGCTCCCAAAAGCTTTCTGATTGGACGCTGGGGAGTGTTCCCGCGCAGACTCCGTCGGTACCGACGATACCCATATGTGATGACTACATTCCTGCTTGTTCCTGGAGATCCTTTCGTCATGTCCAGAGTGGTCAAAAACTGGGCTTGCCCCAAACGATCCAGTAGCTCCTCGATCCTGGGCATCGGGTAAGCATCGAATACCGAGATGGCATTTACCTGTCTGAAGTCTATACAAAATCGTAGAGTACCATCAGGTTTTGGAACAAGCACTATTGGACTGCACCACGGGCTTCGTGACTCTTCGATGATGCCCCTCTCCATCATTTTGCGCACTTGTGCCACCACCTCCTGCTTCTTTGCCTCTGGTAACCTGTAGGGTCACTGTCTGACGACCTTCCCATGTGGGGTCACAACCTCATGCGCTACCAGTTGGGTCTCTCCAGGGATTGGTGTTAGAACATCTGGATACTTCGCCACTAGTCTGGCCAGTTCCTGCTTTTGAATCAGAGATAGTTCTTCACCCATTTGAGGTTCTGAGTTCCTCCTCCAGTCCGTCACTTACGGTCCATGGTCTTCCTCCAACTTATGTTTATGTTTATTGGCTTAATATATCGCTAAACGAAAAAACATCATAGCGGTTTACATATTACAAATCATTAAAGAAAAGAAAAAGGAAAAGAAGTTACAATGGCAGATAGGAAAGCAAACCAGGCAGATTCATACAACAAGGCAATAGAGAGGAGAGAGAGAGAGGGAAAAGGGGAAGGCAGTAACATGTGGGGAGGCCAGAAAGCGCAAAGACAGGACAAAATCATGTGAAGGGGTCAGGGAGGTCGAAGGCAAGGGCAAAGAAAGAAGTAATTAGGTCTTTCCAGTCCCTTTACTTCTGGGTTACGCAACCCTTCCAGCAGCTTGGAGGCTGAGCCCAACCTTTTTGGGATGGAGCGGTATAAATACCACTGGTGCCACCCACAAATCCCAGTAATCTACTGCAAAAGCAGACTTCACGAAACTTCCAATAATAGCCCAAATAAAAATAACACACCTCAAAACCTCCCCAAATATCTAACAATAAACAACCCTTTTTTTTTTTTTAAGGAGTAGAAGAGGAGAGAGGGCCAAGAAAAGAAGGCGGTTTACCTGAGACTGACCGGGCCCTCCTTCAACAACCACCCTCTACTTAGATCTGACCCCGCTCTCGGTCCGCTGCTCCGCACCTGTCTAATCGGCCAGAATGGCAAACGGAAGTCGGGTGGGATCAGGGACTGGACTGTCGTTCCTTCAGGAACAATAATTAGCAGGTAAGACCTAATTACTTCTTCCTTATCGTCACTCCAGTCCAGTCCCTTTACTTCTGGGAAGTACCAGAGCAGTTCAAGCCTGGGTGGGATCCGACATTCCGGACCTCAGAACCGCATGTCCAAACCGAGCGTCAGCTGAACTCTGCACGTCTATTCTCTAGTGTTTGGTAAAGGTATGCAGAGAGGACCAAGTCGCTGCCCTACAAATGTCCAGAGGGGGAACTAGGCTAAATTCTGCCCAAGAGGTAGCCTGTGCCCGAGTTGAGTGAGCGCGCAGCCCCCCTGGGACCTGCTTCCCTTTAAGGATATAGGCGGAAGCAATCGCTTCACTGATCCATCTGGAGATGGAAGCCTTGGCCGCCGCTTCTCCCTTGTGCGGACCTCCGAACTGAATGAACAGGCGATCAGATTTCTGGAAAGGAGCCGTGCGGGAGAGGTAACGCTTCAAGGCCCTCCGTACGTCGAGGAGGCGGAGCTTTCTATCCCTCCCTTCTTGCCCCTCAGTAGAGAAGGATGGGAGAGTAACCGTCTGGTTCACATGAAAGGGGGAGATAACCTTGGGCAAGAAGGAGGGAACCGTCCGCAGGACCACCTTATCCTTGAGGAAAGACAGAAAAGGGGGCTGTGACGATAGGGCTTGCAATTCGGAGACCCGTCTGGCCGAGCAAATAGCGACCAGAAAAACCGTCTTCAGTGTCAAATCCTTCAAAGAGGCCTTCTCTACCGGCTCAAAATGTTCCGCTATCAAGGCATTTAGCACTAGGTTGAGATCCCAAGGGGGGATGACCGATCTCCGTTGAGGACGTAGCTGTCTCACCGCTTTTAGGAACCTGGACACGTCCGCGTGGGCCCCTAAAGACTTTCCACGGACCTTACCTCTATAGCAAGCGATGGCTGCCAACTGGACTCTTAAAGAACTGTGCGCTAGGCCTTTGTCAAAACCCGCTTGCAAGAATTCCAGCACCTCCGGAACCGAAGCCGAAAGGGGATTCCTTCGGTGCTCCGCACACCACGCTTCGAAGATGCGCCAAACTCTTACATAGGAGAGACATGTCGAGCGCTTCCTAGCACTCAACAGCGTCGCGATTACTGCCCCCGAACAACCCCGCTTCAGGAGCCGCACCCTTTCAATAGCCAGGCCGTAAGCGAGAATCTATCCACGTGGGGCATCCGAACCGGACCTTGCCTCAGCAGGTCCCTTCTGCAGGGAAGCCGCCAAGGCCGGTCAGCGATCAACCTCACCAGATCCGCATACCAGGGGCGGCGAGGCCAATCCGGGGCAATGAGAATTACCAAACCCCGGTGAGCCTCCACCCGCTAAAGAACCTTTCCGATCAGAGCCCAAGGGGGGAAAACATAGAGGAGACCCTCCGAAAGCCACTTCTGGGACAGAGCATCCAGGCCTTCGGACATTCTTTCCTTCCGCCGACTGAAGAATCGGCTTACTTTTCGGAGGAGAACCGCGCCATGAGGTCCATGACCGGGGGACCCCAAAGGGCTACTATCTGGTTGAAGATCTCCTGATCCAACTCCCACTCCCCGTGGTCTATCTTGCACCTGCTGAGGTAATCGGCCGTAATGTTGTCCGTGCCGGCCACATGCGGGGCTGAAAGCGCTTCCAACTGAACTTCTGCCCACTGGAATAGGGCGTCCGCCTCCTTCTCCAAGGCGGGACTGCTGGTGCCGCCCTGGTGGTTGATGTAAGCCACCACGGTGACATTGTCGGAGAGGACGCGAACTGCTCTTCTTAGCACTGAGGGCTCGAGTGCTCTGAGCGCCAGGGCGACGGCCCGCAACTCCAGTCTGTTGATGGGCCATTGAGACTCCAACGACGTCCAACGTCCCTGGACGTACTAGTCCTCGCAATGAGCCCCCCAGCCTGCTAGACTGGCATCCGTCGTCACCAGCAACCACTGTGGGGGCTCGAGGGGCATCCCGTGATCCAGATTCCTTGGGGACCTCCACCAGCGAAGGGCCTGCTTGGTTCGAGGAGCGCAGGGTAGCTGCAGGGACAACGGGTGATGCTGAGGGGACCACCGACGCAACAGAACCCGCTGTAAAGGTCGCATGTGAGCCCTGGCCCACGGGACTACCTCTATTGTTGCCGCCATGGTTCCCAGCAATTGAAGGTAATGCCACGCTGAAGGGTTTCGTCTGCCCAGAAACTGCATGACTAAGCTTCTTAGGTCCCTTGACCTCGTGCTGGATAGGAAAACCCTGCCTCTGTTGGTATCAAACTTTGCTCCGAGATACTCGAGTTCCTGGGAGGGAATCAACCTGCTCTTTACTCGATTGATGACCCATCCTAACTCCTCTAGGACCTGTACCACTCTGGCCATTGCCGAGCGACTTTCCTCTTCTGACTTTGCCCGGATCAGCCAATCGTCCAGATAGGGATGCACTAGTATTCCCTCCTTTCGTAGGGATGCTGCTACCACCACCATCACCTTGGTGAACGTCCTTGGGGCTGTAGCTAGGCCGAAGGGCAGAGCCTGAAATTGAAAATGACCTTGCGGCACTGCGAATCTCAGGAACTGTTGATGGGACCTTCTGACCGGAATATGCAAATAGGCTTCCGTCAAATCCAACGACGTTAGGAACTCCCCGCCCCTTACGGCCGCTATGACCGAACGCAGGGTTTCCATCCGGAAGTGTGGCACTCTGAGGCAGCGATTGACTTGCTTTAGATCCAGGATCGGGCGAAAGGACCCTTCTTTCTTTGGTACCACGAAGTAGATCGAGTACTGACCAGTACCGCACTGGTCTGGAGGTACTGGAACCACGGCCCCGAGCGCTATAAGCCGAAAGAGCGTTGCCTCTATTGCCGTCCTCTTTATAGGAGAACCGCATGGAGACTGAACAAAGGCTGGAAGTATTTGTTTTGCAAATTCGAGAGAATAACCCTCTCGGATCACCTCCAGAACCCACTGATCGGACGTGACCCGGGACCAGGCGGGAAGAAACTGCCTTAACCGACCGCCCACTGGCAGTCCGCCCTCCTGGACCCCCGTTATCTCATTGTTGTTTTCTAGGTGCCGAGGAGGAGGAAGAGGCCGCAAAACCTCTGCCTGCTCCACAAAACCCTCTAAAGCCTTGCCCCCTTGAAGGGAAACGGCCCCTGAGAAAGGGGTTTGACCTGGCTGGACGAAACCTCCGGAGATACCTGGGATGGTTACGCACCGGCGCTAGGGGGCGTCCTTGCTTCAGTCTGTCCTCCGGAAGCCTGCCACCCTTGGATTCGCAAAGGTCCTTTACCAACTTATCTAGATCTTCACCAAATAACAGCTTCCCTTTAAAGGAAAGACGACTCAGGCGAGCTTTGGAGGAGGCGTTGGCTGCCCAATTACGCAGCCACAAACAGCGCCTAGCTGCCACCACCGAGGCCAAGTTCTTAGCTAGGCTCCTGATGAGGTCATACTGACTATCTGCCAAGTAGGCCGCTCCGGATTCCAACCTAGCTGAGTTGGCTTGAGCGGCCTCTGAGTGGCCTTCCGCCGCCTGAAGTTGCTGTGACCACCTCAAACAGGCCCGCGCCACCCAAGCACCCGAGACGGAGGCCTGTAAGGCAAAAGCGCTCACATCAAAGGCTTGCTTAAGGAGCATGTCCAGTTTTCTATCTTGAGAATCCCTCAGGGCCGTGCTTCCCCCGACTGGGATGGTTGTTTTCTTTGTCACCGCTGATACTGCCGATCCACCCTGGGAGACTTCAGCAGCTCTTTGTCTGACTCTGGGAGAGGATATAGGCGAGACATAGATCGGATCCCCCTTAAACTTGACTCTGGTTGATCCCATTCTTCCTGGATCATCTGACGCACCACCCTGTGGACAGGAAAAACTTTCTGGGACCTCCTAACGGCCTGGATTAAGGAATCCTCCAACGCCTCCTCATCTGTTGGGGCGTCTGAGGCTACATTGAGCGCTTTCAGGGACTCATTGATTAAAGCAGGGAGCTCATCTCTACGAAAAACTCTAACTATACGAGAGTGATCCACCTCAGGGATCTCCCCCTCTTCAAGCTCCTCCTCTTCCTCCACTAAATCCTTGTCAGAGCCCTGCTCCTCCGGGGTTCCCTGAGAAAGGGACGAGAGAGGCTCCTCACTCATCAGCCTGGAGCGCTTCAGCGGTATCCCGGAGTCCTGACCGCTTGCCCTCATTGGTCTGGCCAACCTGCCTTCCACCGACGGGCCCGCTTCCCCTGCCCCCAACCCCTGCTTGCGCATGCAATAGGCTTGGTGTAGCAAGAGGACGAAATCAGGGGAGAAGAGATCCCCGACCCCCCCCACCCCTGCGGGAGCGGGGGGAAGGAGCAGGGGTGGGGTGTGTAAATCTGCGTGTGTGGGAGGAGGGAGCTGAGACCCTCCCTCCCCCTCCAGAAGGTCTCCGGACCACTGAGAGGCCTGAGACATGGACAAGCTAATCTCTTGTTCCACGGAAGTAGCCACGGCAGCACAACCCCTGCAGACCCCTGCCTCCGAGGAAGTACCTCTACGAATGCCACAGGATGGGCACCGTGACTTGCCAGTCATGTCCTCGAGGAGGATTACCGAAGATCTGCTTAACCGCACAGGCCTAACTACTAAACTGTACCAGAAAAAAATGTACAATGCAGATGCGGAGTAGAGGAAGATAAATAAGCTTTCAAAGTGCTCTCCCTTCTATCAAGCTATTAGCCGAATCCCCCGAGTGAGCAACAAGAAGCTTTCCAATGTAAAATTAAAAATTAACTAAAATTAATTAAAATTAAAATTAATTAACAAAAGCAAATTGACTAAATAAAGAAAAGAAACAAAAAAACAGCTATTTAATCCAGTACTTGCTGTTTAGGGGCTTCTTCTGCCGCGATGATCAGGCCTGACTCAGCGATCCCTGTCCGTTGGCTCGACACGTGGTAGGCCGCGACCACGTGGAGTCCTAAATGGGGGATCGCGAATCTGCCCTCCGTTCCACTGTAAAACGCCGAAATGAATCGGGGCTGGAAACCACGTCCCGATCCGAAGAGGACGCCGCCGCTTTGAACAGCGCTGTGCTCGTGGTTCCGGAGCTCGCCCCGGCACCCCTCTGCTCTGGGACGGGGCCGGAGGACTGAACAAAATCGCGGCGGTGCCTCCAGCGCTCAGCCACCAGGAGGGCTTCGGCGCGAGGCAGGGCAGGTCTCCGGGGAGAGCTGTGAAGGTGCAGGCAGGATCCACAGCGAGAGGAGATCTGTCTGGACCTCCTCGCTGCAGCAGGCAATAAAAACCACCTCCGATACCCGGCCCGGCCAGGGGGGGGGGGGCGGGAGGGAAGGAGTAGAAGGAGAGAGCAGGCAGAGAAAATTAAAGGCACAGTACAAGAGAACAATAAGTAAGCTAACAACGAAGTAAATAAAGAAATAAAGACATTTAGGTAAAGATAGGACTCCAGTAAGCCCTCGGCTTACGGAACCCTCCAGCTGCTTGGAGGCTGAGAATACTGGGATTTGTGGGTGGCACCAGTGGTATTTATACCGCTCCATCCCAAAAAGGTTGGGCTCAGCCTCCAAGCTGCTGGAAGGGTTGCGTAACCCAGAAGTAAAGGGACTGGACTGGAGTGACGATAAGGAATGGGTTTTGAGGCTGTTCTTGAAAATGGTATGTTCTGATTCGAGCCGGATAGAGGAAGGGAGAGAATTCCATAGGGCAGGGGCAAGGAAAAAGAACGCAGAGGAGCGGGTGGATTGGAGGCGAGCACAAGTGGGTGAGGGAAGATGCAGGCGATTCAGATGGAGGGAGCGCAGGGAGCGAGCTGAGGTGTGGAAGTGGACAAGGTCTGCTAGGTACTGAGGTGAATGAGTGTGAAGAGCGCGGTGAAGGAGCACCAGGACTTTGAAGTGAATGCGGAATTTAATGGGGAGCCAATGGAGACGGATGAGGAGAGGAGTAATGTGATCGCGCAAAGATGCATGAAAAATGAGCCGGGCAGCGGTATTCTGAATGCGTTGAAGGCAGTGCAATTGTGTGGCGGGGAGACCTGCTAGTATAGAGTTACAGAAGTCGATGCGAGATATAACCAGGGACAGAAGGAGGGTAGAGAGAGCCTGTGTAGAGAGAAAAGGCCTGATGGCGCGTATCTGACGTAGGAAGTAGAAGGAAGTCTTTGAGATGTGTGCGATGTGATCACGAAAAGTCAGGCCGGGGTCAAAGAGGACCCCTAGATAGCGAAAGGAGGAGACTAAGGGAATGGGTGAACCAGAGAAAGAGGGGGCGTTCAGAGGGGGAACTATCACGGGAGAACCAGATGGCCAGGGTTTTAGTGAGATTAAGGTGTAGGCAGTGAGTGGTAAGCCAGTTGGCTACGGCTGTGAGACATGTGTTCAGAGGGGAGAGATCGAGGGAAAGGGAAGAGGTATGATAGAGAAGGAGCAGGTCATCAGCGTAGTAGAAGGCGGAAATCCCGTGTTGTTGGACCAGTAAAGAGAGAGGTGTTAAAAAGAAGAGGAGCTAGAACTGAGCCCTGAGGAACACCGCAGAGAAGGGGAGTGGGTTCAGAGACAGATGGAGGAGTAGAAGTGGAGAGAACAGAATAGGACCTGGAGGAGAGAAAAGAGTGGAACCAGTGAAGGACTGTGCTACAGAGACCTGCCTCCCGTAAACGAGCTAGAAGAAGGGAGTGGCCAACAAGATCAAAAGCGGCTGACAGATCAAGGGAAACAGCCACCGAGAGATCACCACGGTCGTGGGCAGTGTGGATGTCGTTTAGGAAGCCAAGAAGGACAGTTTTGACACTGTGGCCGGGGCGAAAGCCAGATTGGCGGGGATGAAGGAAATGAGTAGAGTCAAGAAAAGAGGAAAGTTGGGAAAAGACGGCTTTTTCAAGAATTTTAGATAGGAAGGGGAGGTTAGAGACTGGGCGGTAGTGCGCGAGAATCAAAGGGTCGAATGAGGACTTTTTAAGGATAGGCCGGACCAGGGCGTGCTTCCAAGGTTGGGGGAACGTACCTGAGGAGAGACTGGAGTTAATCATGGAAAGGAGTGGAGGGATAAAGACTAAAGAGGGGGTAAGCAACCAGGAGGAGGGGATGGGATCCAGAGCACAGGAAGTTTTCTTAGAAGAGGAGATAAGTGCAATGAGCTGAGGAGAGGTGAGCGGATGGAATGAGTGCCAGACGTGGGACAGTTGGGGGGGAGGGAGGGGGAGAACAAGGAGGGGGACTGGAGATGGGGGGAGGACAGTAAGGCAGAGAGTGTCTAAGAGTGGATATCTTGGTACTAAAATAGTTTGCTAGCTCGGAGGGAGCGGGTGAGGGGACAGGAGGGGGAGGGGTGGTACGAGATTGAAGGGAAGTAAGAGATTGAAGTACAGAGTAGAGGTGACGGGTCTGGTTAGGGGCGGAAGAGATGGCAGTGGAAAAGTAGGCTTGCTTGGCTTTGTGAACGTGAGATCGGTAGTGAGAGTGCTCAGACTTGAAGCGAGAGAGAGTGGAGGGGAGGGGGCTTTACGCCACATGCGTTCAGCCCGACGGAGCTGTGCACGAAGGAGAAAAAGACCGGAGTGAAACCATGGCTGAGAGGGGCGATGGGAAAGAGACCGGGGACGAAGGGGGGCAATGCGGTCTAAGGCAGCAGAGAGGAGGACCAGGTGGGGGCTTGGGAGGAAGGAGAGAGAAAGGGGAAATTAGGCGGAAGTAAATCGGCTGCTGAGGGAAATAGTTGAAGGGTCTCAGGGGTGATACGCCGAGTAAGGGATGCAGGAATGGAAGGAGAAGTGGGGAGGGAAGGGGGAGAGGCTGGGAGGGAACAGGGAGAAGGGAGACAGTGAAAGATTATGCAGTAATGATCGGTCCAGGGTAGGGAAAGAGCACGGAAAGATTGGAGAAGGTAAGTTGGGTCTTCTCTTCACAGGTGGCTGTCAGACCTTTTATGTTGGCGCGTCTGGTGGACCCAAATCCATCGGCTCCCCGTCCTGTGGGAGACAACATGGGGACCTCTTCCAATGGGGGAAATCCTACCCTCTCGCATACCAGCTGTGCAATCCTGTCTCCGACCTTCACAGGGAAGTCTTCATCACCAAAATTAAAGAGTAATACCTTGACACTCCCTCTATAGTCAGGATCGATGATCCCAGCACCGACGTCTAGAAAGTGCTTCAGTGCTAGACCGGAACGAGGGGCTATCCAGCCATAGCATCCGATTGGCATCTCCATCTGCAGGCCGGTATCAATGAGAGCTTTTCCGTGACTGGGTACTACTCCATTTATGGAGCTGCACAGATCATATCCCGCTGCTTGAGGAGTGGCTCTCCTGGGACTCTGGGCTTTCTCGGATATCCTAGAAAATTTTAATACAAACTTCTGTTTAACGGGGGAATGGCCTTCCAAGGGTTTTTCCCCTGGGTTCTTGCTCTGCTTTTGGGGCTTCTCAAACAGAGGACTAGGGACCACAGTTACCATCCCATCCACCTTCTGTCCGAGTCCCTTCTCTATTCCTTTTCTAAATTGGGGCCAGTCTCTTCCTAATACTAGGTCATGGGGGAGATTTGGGAGCACTGCCATGGGGATTTCCTTCTGTACCCCTAACCCTTTTATCACTACCTTATATAGGGGGTAGAAAGAGGCAGCCCCATGAATGCATCTAATTTGGACTCTACCCTCTGGTCTCCTCGGGACCAACTCATCCTGAGCTTCAATTGCTCGCCAAAGCCACCGTGATACTATGCTTTGGTCGGCGCCCGAGTCGAGCAGAGCGTTGGTACTGATCCCCTGGATGTTAACAGCTAAGAGGAAACCCTCTCTCAGATGTTTCACATTAGCACCCATCAATCCTATGCGGGCTTTGCACCCCCTCTGTAGGTGTCCCATCTTCCCACAATGATAGCATTTTTTCTCAACCCACTTTTCCTTCTGAACAGGCATACTAGTTTTCCCACATTCTGCATTGTTCCCTTGTCTCTTTTCTGATTGACCAAAACTGGCCTCTGCCCCTGCTTTTGGAGTGCCCCCTTTTGGATGATGAGCTAATTCAGCTTCTAAATAGCGCTCAGTCAGAAGGGTTGCCTCTCCTGTGCTCTGGCAGTTTTGCTGTATCAGAAAAGATTGTATGTCATTAGGAATTGCAGCCATAAATTGTTCCAATACTATTGTATCCACCACCATGTCAACTGTTTTTCCCTCTGGGACCAACCACTTTAAGGCTAAGCCTCTTATCCTTTGGCTTAAGGCCTTAGGTGTTTCTCCAGCTTTCAGGGACGTGGATCTGAACATGCGGTGATATAGCATTTTGGTTAAACCTAAGCGATCTCTTATGGCATTTTTCACTTCAGAATAATTTGTGGCTAGGGCAGCTGGCATGGCCCTATAGGCAACCAATGCTTCCCCTGTTAAAGAGGTGGCTAGTCTTACAGCCCATTGCTCAACTGGCCATCCTATAGCATAAGCAACTCTTTCAAAAGACTCTAAATAGTCATCAATGTCATCCTCCACAGAAAGTTTGCCAAAAGACAATGTCCCACTTGTTTGTGGTCCTAATGTGATAGGCGATGGCCAAGCATGTAGCAGAGCTAGGTCTGAAGCCCTTTTTCTCCTGCTTTAAAATGTTATTGCTGAAGCCCTTTTTCTCCTGCTTTAAAATGTTATTGCTGATTTTGGAAACTTACAGAATGCTGTTAGCTGTTAGAAAGAAATACTGTTCTATTCTGGTTTGATAACATGTTCTGCTCTCCTGGAGATAAGAGAATTAAAACTTTCTTGTTTATTGTTTAGGTAAGCCAGATGTCTGCTTTAGTAGGAATGTCCTCCACTGTATCTTTGCTAGATGTACACTGACCTTGTAATTAGTATGAAATATAGCAGAGAAGCTGAACAGTGTAAGAATATTTTGTCTAGCATTATGAAGATTGTTTAGTGTTTTGAGCCAGGGCTAGAGATACGTCTTAGCCTTGCTTTGTTTGGCCTTGCTTTGTTTTGCTTTTGATGTGCTTTTGATGAGAATGCTTCTGATATGCCTTCCACTATCTTTGCAAGCTAACTGACCTTGCAAGAGTAGCGAAATATACTGTATACTTTAGCAGAAGAATTATGTGTTTAGTGCTATGTCTACCCAGACCAGGACCAATGAGAAGTTTTGCCTGTATTAGACTGGAGAAGAAAGGTATATAAACTGTCATTTTTCTGAGCTCTGGGCTCAGACATTTTGTATACCAGTGCTGATACTGTATATACAATAAAAGGGAGTTGAATCCTCGTCCATTGACTCCGGGTATTATTGGGGTTGCGGGCCCTTCGCTATTATATTTCTTGGTGCATTGGCCGGGAAGCGTAATACGAATTGAACGCAAGCGAATAATACCTCTAGGTTTGGTCCGGCTGGGACCGCAGCCGACCGACAGCGGAGAGGATCCCAGGCGCCGCCGGTCCCTTGTATCGGAGGGTTCCACCCTGCCTCGGCGGCCTGCCGGGTCCAGCTGGCCAACACCTCGAACCCTGGTTGAGGGGAGTCCAGGATTCAACCCCAGGTGGAACGGGCTGCGCAGCGCATTAGCTACCGGATTCGGTGAGTACTGATTTTTCTGGTTCTTAGTCAGTTAGCTCTGGGAAAGTCTCGAGACAAATCTGGTAAGGTAAAGGGAAGTCTGATCAACTTTCACGGGCGATCCTAGTACCCCTGCAAGTAGTGCGCGGGGCGAAACCATCAGCCCTTTCGGTTTCAGTAATTCTGGTTTAGTCAGTTAGCCCGGGAATTTTGGAATTTGGGAAATGCTAGCATGTTTGGTTGTGTGAAGTGTGTTTGAGAGGCTTTGCAATACAGGCCAAGCGAGAGCGGACTCCTCAGTAGCGCAGTTCTTGACCGGGCGACCGCGTTCAAGTCGCGAACAGGAGGAAGCGTCTGTTGTTTGTCCCCCTTATTGTTCTGTGGGCTACGCGGACCCCTTACCCGTAGCCATTCAACCTACCCTTTCTGTTTGCTGTCTTATACGTTGTATGTCATCATGGGAGGGGCAGAGTCTGTGCAAACTCCGTTAAACTGTATGATCACAAATTTTAAGAAAGGTTTTAGTGGTGATTATGGGATCAAAATGACAGCGCCCTGTTTAGAAATATTGTGTAGCAGAGTATGGCCAGCGCTAGATGCCGGGTGGCCACCAGAAGGTACTTTTGATATCCAAACTGTGTCCCGAGTGCACAAGATAGTACGCAGCTATAGTCCTGAACAGTTTTCCTATATAGATTCCTGGTTAGGCATATGTGAGAAGCAGCCCCCCTGGATGAAGAGTTGCAGTGAGGGACAGAAAAGGATTATGTTAGCCACTACCACAAGAGTCCCTGCTAAGACAGAGAAGCTCCCGATTTATGCAGAGCCAGAGCCCCCAGAGGTTCCGGGGTATCCACCTGCCTTTCTGTATACCCCAGTCCCGTTAGCTCCACCCCGAGTACCCCCGCCAGTATCCCAAGTAGAGGTAGCAAGCGTGCCTCCAGCCGAAGTGCCTCCCCCTGAGCATCCACCTCAAAAAACTTGAAGAGCAGACCCCTCCTCGTAGAAGTCGGAGCCCTAGTCCTCAGCAGTACTCTGATGTGGAGCAGTCACCCCATGAGGACTAATCGTCAGCTCTAGCCCCAGGCACCTCAGCGCAGAAGGCTGAATTGATAGCTCTTACACGTGCACTCAGAATCGGGGCCGGAATCAGTCTGAATGTGTATACAGACTCTAAATATGCTTTTACAACACTACATGCCCATGGGGCCCTGTATAAAGAACGTGGATTGATCACCTCAGGAGGCAAGTCTGTCAAGTATGGCACAGAAATATTGACTTTATTGGAAGCAGTTTGGGCCCCTAAACGCGTTGCTGTAATGCATTGCCGAGGCCATCAGACTGGAGATGGAGAAGTGTCCCGAGGAAACAGATTTGCTGATGCCTCTGCCCGAGAAGCAGCCATTGCAGGACAAATTACCACCCCAAATGCCGCAATTCAAGCAGCCATATTTCCAGTACCTCTTAGTGCATGGACCCCCAGATATACCAAAGTGGAGATGGACCATTACTGTCAAAAGGAGGGGGGGAAATTATCAGACACTGGGTGGATTATGTTGCCACCGCCTGAAGGGAGCTCAACCCCTGGTATGACTGTAATTCCTGAAGCATTAGGCCCTGCTTTTGTCCAAGCTTTTCATCAGGCCACACACTATGGAAAAACTAAGATGGCAGAAGCTCTGAAGCCATATTTCTATATCTCAATGTTAGGACCTTTAACCACCTCAGTAGCCCGAAGCTGTGTGACCTGTGCCAAAAACAATGCCCGCCAGGGTCCTGTCCTACCCCCAAGAATTCAGTCAGTGGGAGTTACCCCCATGGGAAATATCCAAATAGACTTTGCAGAAATGCCACGAGCAAACGGATATCGCTACTTGTTGGTCCTAGTCTGTACCTTTTCTAGATGGGTGGAAGCTTTCCCACCAGAACTGAGAAGGCCAGAGAAGTCACTAAGGCCTTGCTTCATGAGATCATCCCCAGATTCGGAATACCACTGACCATGGGGTCTGACAATGGGCCCTCCTCCTTTGTGTCACAAGTAACCCAGCAGCTAGCCCATGCCCTGCAGATACAATGGAAGTTACACACAGCATATAGGCCCCAGAGTTCAGGGAAAGTAGAGAGAATGAACCAGACCCTGAAGTCTCAGATATCCAAACTCTGTCAGGAAGCCCACCTGAAGTGGCCCCAAGCTCTCCCCATTGCCCTTCTCCGAATACGGTCAGCACCCATCATGCCATTAGGGGTGTCCCCATTTGAGATCCTGTATGGGAGGCCCCCGCCTATAATTCATGAGGGAGGAGTAGCCTAGTGGTTGGGGCAAGGTACTTCAGGCCGGAAGGTCGGAGGTTCAAATCCCACTAGAGGACAGCAACCTTGGGCCGGAAGGACTAGGGTTTCTAGTCCCACAGATGCTCCTTGTGGTCTTGGGCAAGCCACTTAACCCTCCATTGCCCATGTTCCCTGTAAGTATTAGTGTATGTGTCTCATATCCCCGCGTGTTAAATGTATCCCCCAATTGTGTTGTGACCGCTTTGATTGAAGGATAAGGCGGTATACAAAACTGTCTAAATAAATAAATAAATAAATAAATAATTCAGGGAATAAGGGGAGATATGAATCAAATTGGAGCACAAATTACTAGGCAGGAATTGTTGGCTTTAAGTTCTGTTTTGCAGGGTCTTCATACCTGGGTGCAGGACCAGTTGCCTATCAATCTAACCGAATCCTTGCACCCTTTCAAGCCTGGAGCCTCGGTGTGGGTAAAAGAGTGGAAGAAGACACCGTTGGCGCCACTGTTCCCTCTAAGCTGTGCGCGTGTGCGCGCGCACACACCTTGCTGAGCGAGCGCACATACTTTACAACAGAGCGCACAAAAATTACGGCTCTGATTCTGATAGAAAACAACACAGACGTCTTAAAATTTAAAAGTTATGATTGTAATTACTAGAAATTTCCCGCTTCATTTAGTATTCATCTATTTTCATTTAATTTGATTAAAATCAATGTGGTGTACATACTGTATTCTGACGTGTAGTCAAATTTTAAAGTATATAATTCTGAGTGTCATTATGTGGCGCACAAAAATTTAACCTTCCTTCAAAAGCTGCACACAGCTGATATTTTATGCGCACACAGCCTACAGAAAATTAGAGGGAACATTGGTTGGCGCCTCATTGGAAAGGCCCATATATCGTTTTGCTATCAACCCCAACAGCAGTGAAAGTGGCAGAGATCGACTCCTGGATCCACCACAGTCGAGTGAAACCAGCAACAGTTCCTGAGAGTCGCCCCTGGACTTCGATCGCTAATCCTGCATCACCGTTGCGAATCACACTGCGAAGAAGAGATCCATCATCATAGAGAACGTTGCCAATTTGTTTCTGAACATCATAGAGACGTTCTTCAGTTCTGCAGTTACTACATTCCAGACCCTATCAACCTCAATCAACCATCATCTACCTCAGTAATCATCAGAGACTATAATCATGATGGTTACCAATTGCTGCTATTTCCTTCTTGCGGTAGCCCTAGGACTTTTCAGAACCACTCTTGCCTTGCCCCCTTGTGCAGCCTGTATAACCACCACCCGAACTGGAATGCAAGTCACCCAGACTCTACTTTACCACTCTTACTATACTTGCACTGGCATAGTTAGCCGGTGTATTTATAATGGTACCGAACTGAATGTTTGCACTAAGGGAAAGACTCGAACTTGTTTTACACCACGACAGAATCCATCTTACTCCATCTTAGAATTGAGATGGAATGATGAAGATGGAACCCTTATCAACGCTACGAATCAACTTTCTGATCCCAATCAACCTGCGTATCTGTATTTTGATGCTTGTGACTTAATTAACAGAAATAATTATTACAGGTGCGGATCATGGGAACAAGCCTCCTACTATGATGAGAAATATATGTGTCCTGAAGGTGCGTACAACTGGGGAGTATGCACTGGGATACATTCCCCAACAACCTACAGCAAATCAACGGAAGCAGATTATTTCTGTCCAAAATGGGATTGTGTGTACTATGCTACCTGGTCTGGTAACCCTACAGGACAGACTGGAGACAATCGCAAAGCGCTGCTAGAGAGATTACCTTTACTGAAACCTGAACAGTGCAAGACACGTGCTTGCAATCCTCTATGACTTCAAATCTTCGATCCCAGCCAGTGGAAGCAAGGATTTCGATTCGGCCTGCGCGTAGCAGGAGGTGGAGCTGACCCTGGAACCATCATATTCATCCAGCTGAATGTAAAGACTCATGTTTCCTCACCATATTGCATACATCATACCTTCCATGAGGCCATGAAAGCAGAATTTGTTGTTCCCCACACTTCGCAGAATTTATTCATTGAATTGGCTGGAGCTGTGGCATCCAGCCTCCATGTCTCGGACTGTCTCTTCTGTGGAGGAACTCAAATTGGAGACCAGTGGCCTTGGGAAGCACAAGAACTGAACCATTCTGTGCCATATAACCAGACTGATGTGCACAATAGTACCAATGAATGGGTCCTAGCCCACTCCATAGTGGGTAGACTGTGTTTTGTACGAGCAGGACCGCAATTGACTGCATTGGTAGGACAATTGGTCTGCCTGAACCAGAAATATTATAATGCCACTACGGGAATGACTTCTTGGTGGTCAGGTGCCAATACTCCAGAACCTTCTAATCCTCTGATCATCTTTCCTTATTTGGCCAGGATATGGACAGATCTGGCTACACACAGCACTTGGCAAGCTCCACCTGGACTATATTGGATTTGTGGCACCCGAGCATATGCTAAACTCCCTGCTAACTGTGGAGGAGCGTGTGTTCTTGGAACAATACGGCCATCTTTCTTTCTTTTGCCCCTTTTCCATGGAGAACAATTGGGGTTCCCTGTATATAAGAGTCGACAGAGACGAGAAGCTCTGAGAATTGGCCAATGGGACAAATGGGATGCATCCTCTGAAGAATGGCCACCAGAGCGCATTTTCTTATTATGGCCCAGCTACCTGGGCACAAGATGGTTCTTGGGGCTACCGCACCCCTATATATATGTTAGATCGTATTATACGTTTGCAAGCTGTTGTTGAAATTATAACCAATGAAACTAGTAGAGCACTAACCTTGTTAGCCAAACAAGCCACTCAGATGCGTACAGCCATTTATCAGAACCGCTTAGCTTTAGATTACCTGCTTGCAGCTGAAGGAGGAGTTTGTGGGAAATTGAATTTAACAAACTGCTGCTTACAAATAGATAATGAAGGACAGGTTGTCGAAGACATAGCCAACCACATGAGAAAGCAAACGTATGTCCCAGTCCAAACATGGCATGGCTTGCAACTAGATGGCTGGTTTGGTTCTTGGTTTTTCAAGCCTGGGCGGCCTGAAAACACTTATTATACTTGTATTCTTGATTGTGGCTATTTGCATATGTATCCCCTGTTTCCTGCCCTTATGCTTGCGCATGCTGAACTCTATTATCGATAGTATTATTGACCGCAAGGCAGCGGCACATATATTAGCCTCATGGGATTATTACCCTATACTGCGCAGTGATCCCTCTACTATGGTCTGAAGTATTTTTGCTATTTGTGTGATTAGATTCTCACCCTTCCTCACTTGCGGGTGTGAATAATCAAAAGGAGGGAATGTGATAGGCGATGGCCTAGCATGTAGCAGAGCTAGGTCTGAAGCCCTTTTTCTCCTGCTTTAAAATGTTATTGCTGAAGCCCTTTTTCTCCTGCTTTAAAATGTTATTGCTGATTTTGGAAACTTACAGAATGCTGTTAGCTATTAGAAAGAAATACTGTTCTATTCTGGTTTGATAACATGTTCTGCTCTCCTGGAGATAAGAGAATTAAAATTTTCTTGTTTATTGTTTAGGTAAGCCAGATGTCTGCTTTAGTAGGAATGTCCTCCACTGTATCTTTGCTAGATGTACACTGACCTTGTAATTAGGATGAAAATATAGCAGGCCCTTCGCTATTACACTACAATACAAACATTCTGTGGCACTATTAGTTCTGGCTGGGCTGGCAAACCTCCAGCTCCTGCTCACTGCTTGGCAATCAGTGCCTCTACCAAGTCCAGCACTGGCTTCTGCTGTGCTTGTAAAGCAGCTGCTGCTTGTTCTTGTGCTTGTTAGGCCATCTCTTGCTGTCTCTGGAACTGTAGGGTCATCCATCGGATCAGCTCCTTGGGCTCCATCTCAGCAACTACCTTCAAGAGAAAAGAGAAAACCACCAAGCGCGGTACCACGCTACAGCTCTAATGCGCTCTTTTTATCTGGACGCTTTTACATATCCTCCCCTTTTACTCTGATCCAGGCTGACCCCTCCTAGGTACCTTTTACCTGGGTCAGGTGCTGACTCTGGCCTTAAAAAGGAAGGTGTCTCCACAGAACCGCTCCGTCGTCCTGGTCGACCTTGCCAGCGAATCCCAGTGAAGCTCGTAACCCAGATCTCCGCTCTTGTTTTGTAAATCCTGGGGCTGTATATCCTGATGCAGGCAACAAAATCCGTACAACTACGCCACTGTCATGCCCTTGCCCCTGGCCTCTGGCTTAGAGGGGTGAGGTAATGGAGAACTTCTCTTGGTAAGCTCAAATAAACTAGCTTTTCCTCAGGTGGATTCTGGGACTTGTAGTTTGGCTCTTAAGAAGAAGTGTAGTCATGGTCCGATGTTAAGGCAAATGACAGAATTTATTTTAAAGTAAAGGTTCAAGTCAACTGTACACAGGAATTTTGTCCATTCAGGATTGTTTGTAACAGAGCATTTAGATCAGTATAACTGCTTCACAGTCTTTTAAACACATGCAGCTGGTTAACAATGTTGCTCAGTCTTAGAGAAAACAGCTCTGCTCAGCAAGGTAAAAATACTTCTTTTAAACCTTGTGTCTGTGAAGCACTTAACAACAAAAGAATAACTTGGTTCCTCTGGAACAACCTCTTCTTTCCCTCCTTCCTTTTAGGATAGGTTTTTAAACTCAAAATAAGAAAACAAGTAACAAACATTCACAAGCTTTCTCTTCAGCGTGACTCAGCACTTTGCCCTAGAAATGCAAACATGTGGAGTTTTCTTCCAATCCAATTCCTGGCTCAATTCCAGTTACCTGCTTCTAGGAGGCTTTCTCATTCAATGCTAGCCTTTAGCATAATGATTCCATGCTTGTAGCTTGACACAGGGTACAGTCCATGGGGATATCTAGATCTTGCAATTCCTCCCCTGCCAACTCAATCTGCATATCCTCTGGTGTTGTTAGGGCAGTGTCCTGTTCTGAGCTTTGGACACAGTGCTCAGAATACAGCCTCCCTGGGGGTTCTAATGTCTCTCCTGAGCTCAACTCTCCCCGATAAAGACAGTCAGTACCTGAAGCACTGGGCAGTTCTCCCTGGTTGTGCTCTCTATGGTTCCTTGTCTCCTTCCAGCCTCTCTGGAACAGCTCTCTGTATTCCTCTCTGGGTTCTCTTCTGGAGATCTACAGGTGCTCCTGGTTCCACTCCTGATTCCCCTGAATCCTCTGAGTCTTCCGAACCTCCTGAGACCTCTGCCTCCCCAGAGCTGCTTCCTTCCTTGGAGTTTCTCCATTCCTCTGAGGTTCCCCTTTCCTCTGCTTTAGCAGAGGTTTATATTTCCTTCTCCAAGTCTCCAGCCCTTCCTCCACTCCTCCCAGGTGATTGTAATCACCTCTCAAGCCTGCAGTTACGTCATAGGAGTTAGGGTGTGGCTGCCTGAACTTTCTCTCCCTCAGGTTTCTTTCTCTATGAGGGGCCTGAAATCCATGCCCTGCAGGGATTTCTCCTTTCTTTAAGTTAAAATCATTGGCCTTTTCTATACTCATAGGCTCCAAACAGGCTTCCTTGTCACAAAACGGATTCTGACAAACGAGCGGAAGTGCCAGTGGAATGAGAAGCAATGGGGTGAAACTGGAAAGAGAAGAGAATACAGAAATGATCAGACCAGGGAACAGGAAGAGAGGCGAAGGAGAAAAGGTCTGAGGAGTACATGAGGAGAGAATTAAATCAAGGGTATGACAAAATACTTGAGTGGGGAAGGATATGTACTGTCAGAGGGAAAGATCAGAGAGCAATTGGCAAAAAGACTTGTCACGGGATGACACTGGAGAGGAATAGTGAATATTGAAATCACCCAGGACAATAAGCTGGGGATAGAGAAGTGAAGCTTCGGAGATGGAGTGAAGGAGAGAGTCCCAGAGATAGGGACTCATAGCAGGTGGAGCATATATGAGATAACAGTAAATGGGGGGGGGGGGGGGAACCACTGAGGCGAACAAGGAGGGCCTCTGGATAAGACAAAGTGGTGGAGGATACCAGAGTGAGGGGAAGAGTACAGTGAGCCAGGAGGGCAACGCCCCCATTTGTGCGATTCTAGGACTGGAGAAAGCAACATAGCCAGGTGGAAGACATCGATGAAGAAGGGGATCCTCATCTTCCTTCAGCCATATCTCTGTCACAAATAACATATCGAGGTCATGAGAATCCAGAAGGCCATAGATAGATCGTGTCTAGTGAAGGGCGGAACTTACCACCACAACGGGCACCTTTATATACCTTTGTGTTGAACACTGTAGCGCTAGAGGATGAAGCAGCCGGGAAGATCTAGTCGGAGACGGCTGAGCTGAAAGTTTGAAGTTTTCTGAGGTCACGACGCGGCTGAAAGGGACGATAAGAGTGTTTTCTTCTCTACACCCTCTAGATGTTTTTCAGTCAAAACCAGAGCTAGTTCAAGGTGTTAGTGTCCTAGGCAAACCTTAAGCCTTATGGCCCCCTTGGCTGTCAGAATCTATTGTTTAGCTTTGCATGCCTTGCTGTCACCCCCCATCCCTACCCCCCAGAAACTGCCACCTTAGACAGCTGCCTACTTTGCCTGGTGATTAGGCCAGCCCTGACCAAAATGAGCATTTTAAAGATGCCTGTTTGTGCCTGGAGCAGGTCTAAACTTAGATACATTTTTGGACATCCAAAACACGAAGAGAACTTCCAAAATGACCCCATAATTTGTATATATACAAATGCAATGTGTGCCTTCAAGTCAGTCCTGACTCCTGGTGACCCAGAAGCTCCTGGGTTTTCTATAAAGTGGCATTTTACAAATGTCTTTGAGCTGCAAAACCTTAGTTTGCATTGCTTGTTCAGGTCAGTGCTAAAAGAGCAAAGTATTTAAATCCTGTTTCATTTCATGTCTGGGTAGTCAATCCTTTGTGAATGACGAACAGCACTACTACACTATAGAGTTAAAAATTAAGAACATGTTTGACAATGAACTGTCTTGACTTCTTTGAGTTTTGCTTAAACATAGAAGCACATGTGGATTAATTTATTCCTATTCTTGGACCTTAAGGTAATCTCATTTGTTTCTTTTGAGCCTTAAACACTGATGTTTCTATTTTTCTAAATACCCACTTTGTTTTCAAAGATTACCTGATCTCAGGTCAGAGAAAGCTACCTGGCAGAATTTTCCATATGAGAGATGAATCTATTATTTCCTCTCCCTTTAGAGATAAGCATAGTGTTTACACATGTATGCATATAACTAAAAAGTGAAATTAGGACTTACCTGCTAATTGGTGTTCCTTGTGTAACTTCAGTCCAGTCCCGCACCTTTGGGTAGTCGACCTCCTCTAGCAGCTTGGAGATTGAGCATGTCATCTTTTGATGACATCAGCATATTTAGGCAGCTGGCTCGTCCTATCAATCCCAGTAAACTACTAACAAAGCAGACTCACAGGAGCAACAAATTAGTAGCCAAATATTAGACACCAAACTTTAAATAATTATAGGCTTCTAACCCTAGTAGGACCCCTCCCTCCCTCTCCCTGGAACGAGGAGGCTTATCTGTGGACTGCACAGTTGAGGAAACTTGAGTTGAGAAGACTCACTTGCCCAATAAATGACCCTGCCACCAAAATGGTAACTGCAATTCCTATAACACATGACAAAAATGACAGCCCGCACTCCTGTCCAGTCCTACTCGTCTCAACGCAATCACTGTTCTCTAGTAATTCTCCTGGCAAACAAACCCCAAGGTAACCTTTTTCAGATCCGGGGTCGCGTAGAAGAATACTGTAAATGAACAGGGAGGGTTCCGGGACTGGACTGGAGTTACTCAAGGAACGCCAATCAACAGGTAAAGCCTAATTTCAATTTCCTTATCATCCCTCCAGTCCAGTCCCGCCCCACAGCTCTGGGATGTAATAGAACAGTTCTATCAAAGGGAGGGGTCCACGATTCCGGCCTGAATTACTGACACCCAGAATCTGGCATTCCCTGTTGCCTGTAATCCAGACGATAATACTTCGCAAAAGTGTGAAAGGAGGACCAATCCCAGCAAATGGATCCATACTATACTCTGCCACGAAGCAGCATGTGCCCTAGTCAAACACGCCTGCCATCCTGCTTGTGCCAACATTGCCTTCCACCTTTATGCCGACATGATAGCTTCTCTCATTTATTTGGAAATGAAGACCTGGACCCCTGCCTCCCCTGTCTGTGGTCCTCCTAACAGCCCAAACAAAATTATCTGATATACACAATGGCGCTGTTCGGACTAAATACACAGACATGAGTTCCATACCCCTACTAGGCCCAACTACGGATCTGCAACTTGCCCCTGACCCACTGAGAGTGCCGAAAGGGAAACCAGCTGATTCCAGTGAACAACCAACACGACTTTCGGCCAAAGGGTAGGCACCGGCCAAGCACCCTGGAAAGGAAAGGCTCCCTGTATGAGAGAGCCTAAAGTTCCAAAATTCTCCTGGCTGAACAAATTGCCACCAAAAACACTCTCTAAAGAGTCAACGCCTTCAGCAAGGAACCACTCAAAGGCTTGAGAAGCACCATTGTCAGTGCCGCCAATACCAAATTTAGATCCGAAGGAAAAACGATGGACTGTACTGGTGGCCGGAGCAGCTGTGCTGCCTTCAGGAACCGAACCACCTCCGGTTGTGAACCTAATGGCACTCCTTGGTAAGCTTGAAGAATGGTCTAGAATTTGACAGCTGAGATTTAATATTAAAAAAATCCAAAGGAGCGATATAGTATAGGGGGTGAAGTACTTTTGTCCGCTAAAGAAGAGCGGGACCTAGGTGTGATTGTGTCTGATGATCTTAAAGTAGCTAAACAGAAAAAAGGGGACAGCAAAAGCTAGAAGGATGCTTGGGAGCATAGGGAGAGGAATGGCCAGCAGAAGAAAGGAGGTGATAGTGCCTCTGTATAAGTCTTTGGTGCGACCTCATTTGGAGTATTGTGTGCAATTCTGGAGACCGCACCTTCAAAAGGATATAAATAGGCTGGAGTCAGTACAGAGGGCGACTACTAAAATGGTTAGTGGTCTTCATTATAAAGCATATGAGGACAGACTTAAGGATCTTATTATGTACACCTTAGAGGAAAGGCGGGATAGAGGTGATATGATTGAGACATTTAAATACCTCCATGGCATAAATGCACAGGAGGAGAGCCTCTTTCGATTGAAAGAAAGCTCTGCTATGAGGGGACATGGGATGAGGGTGAAAGGGGATAGATTTAGGAGTGATATGCAGAAATATTTCTTTACGGAAAGAGTTGTGGATCCATGGAATAATCTCCCAGTGGGGATGATAGAGATGAGGACAGTATCTGAATTCAAAGAAGCATGGGACAAACAGAGAGGATCTCTAAAGGAAAAAAGGAGAGTGTTGTAGTGGTTGATATGGAAGACTAGATAGGTCATGTGGTATTTTTCTGTTGTCATGTTTCTACATCATTCTTGTTGCTGTTCGCTTTCTCTCCCCAACATTGCCTGTAGGAGCCAGTCGTCAAGGTGAGGGTGTACCAAGACACCCTCTTGGCCCAGTGCCTCTGCCTCCACCACCCTGACCTTTGGTAAGGTACGGGGAGCGGATACTAACCTGAAGGGCAATGCCTGACACTGCAAATGGCTCCTGGGCCCTATGAAGCAGAAAAAATGGTGATGCTCCGGTCGGATAGGAATGCGTATATACGCTTCCATGAGATTGAGGAATGTCAGACTCTTCTTTTCTTTCTGCCACTACAACGGACTGCAATGCCTCCCAGTGAATTCTGAGCACTCGCAGATGCCAATTCATGGCCTTGCAGTCAAAAACCGGCCGAAAACGAGCCCCCCTTTTTGGGCCCCACAAAATAAATTGAGCACTGACCTGATCTATCCTGTTCCTTGGGAACTGGCCTCAAGGAACCCACAACCACAGAAGCCGCCTCAAGGTATCTTTCACCTGCCTTGTCGCACATCTTGCCAGGGGACTTCACTAAGGACAGATCCAGGGGCCTGGCAGTTCCAACACATAGCTCTCCTTGACGACCTCCAGAACCCATTCATCAGATGCAATCTGGGCCCAGGTAGAGTAAAAACCCCGCAGCTGACCCTCTAAAGGACTGCCACACCACCTGGCCCCCCTCGAACTATTGTGATTTCCTTAGGCCCTGAGGATGGGGAGGTGCCCTAATAGCCCCGCCCTGCTTCTCAAAAACCTCGAAAAACCTGACCTCAAGGAGGGAAAGGACTCCTCAGGTAAGGCGCCAAATGTATGAGGCAAAAACACCAGAAGGCCCATTGCTGACCACATAAGAACATAAGATATGCCATACTGGGTCAGACCAAGGTCCATCAAGCCCAGTATCCTGTTTCCAACAGTGGCCAATCTAAGTCATACGTACCTAGCAGATTCCCCAAAAGACACAGTTCCACAATGTTTGTATTGGGTCAAGCACTGATATCCTGGGTCCCTTTTTAATAATGGTTTATGGACCTTCCCTCCAGGAACTTGTCCAAACCTTTTTTAAACCGTTACACTTAGAGCCTTTACTACATCCTCTGGTAAAAATCCCAAAGTTTGATTACACGTTGAGTGAAAAAATATTTTCTCTTATTTGTCTTAAATAGTTTACCTTGTAGCTTCATTGCATGTCCCCTAGTCTTTCTATAATCTGATAACGTAAACAGTCGATCTACGTTTACCCATTCCTCTCCATTCATTAATTTATAGAGCTCTTATCATATCTCCCCTCAGTCGTCTCTTTTCCAGGTTGAAGAGCCCTAACCTTTGTAACCTCTCCTCATAGGAGTAGTCTTCCATCCCCTTTACCATTTTGGTGGCTCTTCTCTATACCTTTTATAATAATGCTATATCCTTTTTAAGATACGGCGACCAGAATTGCACACAATATTCAAGGTGCGGTCGCACCCTGGAACGATACAGAGGCATTATAATATCCTTTGTTTTATTTTCCATTCCTTTCTTTATGATACCTAGCATTCTATTTGCTCTCTTGGCCGCTGCTGCAAACTGGGCGGAGGGTTTTAGCATGTTATCCATGATGACACCTAAATTTATTTCCTGGGTGGTGGTTCCCAATGTGGAACCTTGCATCGTGTAATCATAGTTTGAGTTGTTCTTTCCTAGGTGCATAACTTTGCACTTGTCCACATTAAATTGCATCTGCCATTTGGATGGCCAGTCTTACAATTTATCAAGATCTTCTTGCAATTTTCCACAATCCTCTTGGGCTTTAACAACTTTGAATAATTGTGTGTCATCTGACTAATTTGATTACCTCACTCGTAATTCCCTTTTCCAGGTCATTTATGAATATGTCAAAAAGCAGTGGACCCAGCACAGATCCCTGGGGTACACCGCTATTCACCTTTCTCCATTGGAAAAATTGGCCGTTTAGCCCTACCCTCTGCTTTCTATCTTTTAACCAGTTCCTGATCCACAATAGTGCACTGCCTCCTATCCCATGACTTTTTAGTTTTGCCAAAAGTCTCTGATGAGGGACCTTGTCAAAGGTTTTCTGAAAGTCCAGATACACTATATCGACCGACTCACCTTTGTCTACTTGTTTATTCACACCTTCAAAAAAACATAACAGATGAGTACGACAAGATCTTCCTTGTCTAAAGCCATGTTGGCTGTCTCCCATTAGACCATGACTATCTACATGTTGAGTAATTTTGTTCTTTATGACGGTTTTATTACCATTTTCCCGGTACTGACGTCAGGCTCACTGGTCTGTAGTTTCCCGGATCACCCCTGGAACCCGTTTTAAAAATTGGCGTTACATTGGCGATCCTCCAATCTTCAGGTATTACAGATGATTTTAATGAAAGTTCACAGATTACTAATAGCAGGTCTGCAATCTCATATGTCAGTTCTTTCAACACCCTTGGATGTATACCATCCAGTCCAGGTGATTTACTACTATTCAGTTTATCAAATAGTTGCAATACATCTTCCCGGTGTAGCGATATTTCTTTCAATTCCTCTGCAGTATCACCTTTAAATACCACTTCAGTTATGGGTAACATCCCTACATCTTCCTCAGTAAAGACCGAAGCAAAGAATTCATTCAGTCTCTCCGCTATAGCCTTCTCCCCTCTTACTGCCCCTTTAACCCCTCTATCATCTAATGGTCCAATTGACTCTCTCACAGGTTTTTTGCTACGAATGTACTTGAAAAAGTCTTTATTACGTGTTTTTGCTTCCGTAGCAAGTTTCTTCTCAAATTCTAGCTTTTCCTGCCTTATCAATGCCTTGCATTTAACTTGCCAGTGCTTGTGCTGTTTCCATTTTGTGTCATTTGGCTCTTTTTTCCATTTCCTGAAAAGATGCTTTTATGGCAACAACCACCTCTCCGACCTCACCTTTAAATTATGCTGGCAGTTTTTTGGACTTCCTTCCACTTTTCTTAATGCGTGGAATACAGCTAGTCTGGGCTTCCAAAATAGTATTTTTCAACAACACCCACGCTTGATGTAAGTCTTTAACCTTTGCAACTGCTCTTTTAGGTTTTTCTTAACTATCTTCCTCATTTTATCATAGTCTCCCTTTCGAAATTTAAAAGGTAGTAGTGTGGATTTCCTTACCATCCCTCCTCTACTAATTAAATCAAACGCGATCATGCTATGATCACTATTGCCAAGTGACCTCTGTGCATTTCATCATCCATTTGTACATTCTGGCCAGGCGGTCGATAGTACACCCCACCACCATCGCCATCGCCTTCCCCTTCTTACATCATACCTCCTCTCTACACCCTGACCTCACGCCCCTTAATTCGTGTCTGTCTTCTGTAGCTGATTGGTTGGTCTCTAATTGTCTCCACCTAAATATCTCAAAAACTCTGGCTATTTGGTTCGCCCACGGCAGCCCCCCTCTTTCACTAGCTCCATCCTTTTCTGGTTCCCCTATCCCATTGGTCTCAGAGTTTCGGTATCTGGGTGTTCTTCTTGTTGCAGACTTCTCTTACCGAGACCACATATCCCACAATACTAGGACCTCTTTCTTCTTCCTTCGGCAAATTCGAGCCATCCGTCCTTTCCTCACACCTCAGGCTCTCACCACTCTCAATTTGTCTCTGGTTATTTCTCGTCTAGATTTTTGTAACTCTGTCCTTTCCGGTGTCCCAAAATCCCAGCTACTTCGATTACAATGCATACAGAACATTGCCACACGTCTTATCTCTCACTCCTCCCCTTGGGATCACGTCACTTCCCTTATTAATCTTCACTGGCTCCCGCTGGCTCAACCTATCCATTGGAGTGGAGGAGTAGCCTAGTGGTTGGGGCAAGGTACTTCAGGCTGGAAGGTCGGGGGTTCAAATCCCACTAGAGGACAGCAACCTTGGGCCGGAAGGACTGGGGTTTCTAGTCCCACAGGTGCTCCTTGTGGTCTTGGGCAAGCCACTTAACCCTCCATAGCCCATGTTCCCTGTAAAATAGTTATCTCCAAGTTATAATACCCTGTTCAATGTAATTTCAGTTTGTTCAATGTAAACCGCACTGATGCAGAATAGCGCGGTATATAAGAGAATTAAATAAAATAAATAAATTACCAACTGCTCACGTTAGTCCATCAGGCTATATATACTCACACCCCACAGTACCTCTCTGATTTACTACAATTTCATACTCCTACTCATTCCCTCCGGTCCATACATATGAATTGGCTTCACCTCCCCTCTCCCTCACATGCGCACCTCCAATCTACCCGTACTTCTGCATTTTTCTTTATGGGCCCCGCTCTGTGGAACTCCCTCCGCTCCTCACTACGCCTGGAACAAAACTACCGCTCCTTTAAGACTCAGCTAAAAACCTCTCTCTTTAACAAAGCATTCGATTTACATACTGCTCAGATCTAGTCTTGTCTACTCTCTTTCTATCAGTCATGTTCTTTGTGCTTGTTTGTATACTTGTCTCTGAGTCCTACTTTCCTGTCTAATTGATATAATTTCTTTTCGGTACCTATGGCACATTTCAATATTACTGGAATTGTGTAAACCGCCTTGCTGTTATTTGAAAGGCGGTATATCAAGTATAATAAAACATAAACATAAAAAATACATGGAATTTCAATCCATAGAGATTCTACAACAAATTTTGTTTCCTGTAAAACTTTAATCCTTTCTGACTCAATGCCCTCTCTAACATAGAGCGCAACCCCTCCACCAATTTGATCAGTTCTATCATTACGATATACTTTGTACCCAGGTATCATAATGTCCCACTGTTTGTCCTCCTTCCACCATATCTTTGAGATTCCAATCATATTTAACTTCTCATTTAGTGCTATGTATTCTAACTCTCCCATCTTATTTTTTAGACTTCTAGCATTTGCATACAAGCATTTTAAAGACTGTATTTTATTCATATTAATTTGGCTATTGGTAGGCATGGGTAATTTGGAATCTTTAAGCTCTGTCTGCACAATACTCAAGGGCATTTGGGCTACTTTACTCTTTTTTGGAACCTCTCTGCTTTTGGTAGTATCCTTCAAGGATACCTTCTTCCGAACCATGCGCTCTTGGGCGACTGTCAGCTTTCCCCTATAGTTTAAAAGCTGCTCTATCTCCTTTTTAAAGGTTAATGCCAGCAGCCTGGTTCAATCCTGGTTAAGGTGAAGCCCATCCCTTCGGAAGAGGCCCTTCTTTCCCCAGAATGTTCCCCAGTTCCCATCAAATCCAAAACCCTCATCCTTGCACCATCGTCTCATCCATGCATTGAGACTCCGGAGCTCTGCCTGCCTTTTGGATCCTGCACGTGGAACGGGAAGCATTTCGGAGAACGCTACCCTGGAAGTTCTGGATTTCAACTTCCTACCTAAAAGCCTCAATTTAGCCTCCAGAACCTCCCTACCACATTTTCCTACGTCAATGGTACCAATATGAACCAAGACAGCAGACTCCTCCCCAGCACTGTCTAAGACCTTATCTAGGTGGTGCGTGAGGTCCGCTACCTTCGGCACCAGGCAGGCATGTTGCCATGTGATCCTCACGTCCACCAGCCACCTATCTATCTACATGCGTAATGATCGAATCACCAACTATAACCGCTGTCCTAACCATTCCCTCTTGGGCACATGGCCCTTGAGAAACTTCTTCGGTGCGAGAGGGTTTTACATTACCTGAAGGAGAGGTCCTAGTTACAGGATCACTTCCTGCCACACCAGAGTGATGCTATCCTGACATATGACCTCTCTCCTCCATGGCAACAGGGATGCTGCCAGACTGGAGGTGGGACTTCAGGACTATATCCCTGTAGGTCTCGTCTATGTACCTCTCTATCTTTCTTAAGTCTTCCAAGTCTGCTACTCTAGCCTCTAAAGAACAGATTCGTTCCCTGAGAGCAAAAAGCTCCTTGCACCTAGTGCACACGTAAGACCTCTCACCAACTGGGAGAAAATCATACATGTGACACTCAATGCAAAAGACTGGAAAGCCCCCATCTTGCTGCTGGACTGCTGTCTCCATCTTAGTTTTAAGCTTGTGTTTAGATCTTTAAATTCTTTACTTACTAAGGGTTGGTGTGGATGCTTATACTAATAAAAGTGTATCTAATATGTTTAATATAACTTGTTCACCTGAAGCTTAATTAATTTCAGGTCCTTAATGTATGACTGATTTGGATAAAGAGCTGCACCTGAGAGCAGCTCCTTTCCTTTAAGATGTGTAAGTACCGATAAAGCTAAGATTATCCCAGGGGTGGGTGGGTGTTGGGGAGGGAGGGAGGGAATTAAGACTTATTAAAAGAGGGCTGCTACGCAGTACCCTGTCCTGTGCTTCTAAGGTAAGCTGTGACCAACTTCCTAGGTGATTAACAGTCCTTGCTTGGATAGAAGGAGTCTTTCAAAATGGCCTTTTGACCTGCCTCCTGGCTTTAACACCTATTTAAAAAGTTTCACAGGTCTCTTGCCCCCTAGGTAGAAGGTCTCTTTGTAAAGGTCTCTAGAAGACTATTTATTGCTCAAAGAATACTGACCCGGTTTTGCCTATTATGCTAAGTTATAATCTGATTTGATTTAAATTAAAGCTCTTTGCTAATGCCGGGCTCTGACATAGGATGAAATTTAAACTAGAAGCTCTCTGCTGGGTTCTAAATTTAACCAGAAAGCTCTCTTTTGTGTTTTAAATTTAAACTAAAAGCACTTTGCTGCTATTATGACCTGAATGAGTATTAAATTTAAGAACATAAGACATGCCATACTGGGTCAGACCGAGGTCCATCAAGCCCAGTATCCTGTTTCCAACAGTGGCCAATCTAGGTCATACGTACCTAGCAATATCCCCAAAAGACACAGGTTCCACAATGCTTGTACTGGGTCAAGCACTGATATCCTGGGTCCCTTTTTAATAGTGGTTTATGGACCTTTCCTCCAGGAACTTGTCCAAACCTTTTTTAAACCCAGCTATACTAACAGCCCTTACTACATCCTCCGGTAACAGATTCCAGAGTTTGATTACACGTTGAGTGAAAATAAGAACATAAGACATGCCATACTGGGTCAGACCGAGGTCCATCAAGCCCAGTAATTTAAACTACAAGCTCTCTGCTGGGTTCTAAATTTAACCAGAAAGCTCTCTTCTGTGTTTTAAATTTAAACTTAAACTGCTGCTACTAGCCCCTGAATGATTTAACAAATACACCGAGTTCACAGATTAATCAGCTTTAATCCAAAGAATTCCCTTCAGAATAATTCCCAGAAGTATATCCTCCCTATTGCAGATTTCTCTCCAGAAGTAGCAGTCCCTTTTTGTAGTCCTTCAGGACTACATGCTGGAGTTGAGCTGCATGGGACAACCCCACAGCTCTCTCAAGGAAACAAGGGAGACTACTGAAGCTAACCTGGAAGGGCAGACTAGATAGATCATGTGGTTTCTGCCCTATGTTTCTGTCCCCATGTTTCTGTGTTCCTATACACTATGTTACTTAGAGAGAGCTTGCAAACCTTAATGCCTTCTTTCAATATCTGCAAGCCTGTGCCACCATCCTAGTGCAACTAACAAGCTCGGTAAGGCTATTCTGTATAGCACAAGTGAACCTAACAGTATACGTACAAGTGTACTATCCAGGCTGTAGAACTTTTTTTGTTGTTGGTTTGTTGTTTTTTTTAAAAGAGGGTATTTTTACTGATTAGCCAAAGCAAAAGGAAAATGTGGTCTATTTCATCGATGTTTGATGAAAACTGCCCCAACAGGCACTGCAGACCTGGATATATTTGCTCTGTGACCCAATCAGTACACATTACCTGTAAGTATGTATGCTAAAGCCCCCTACTAGGCATCCTTAACAATGGAAAGGTGCTATAGGGGGAAAAAGCACAGTTACTTACCTGTAACAGGTGATCTCTGGGAACAGCAAGAATAAGTCTTCACATATGGGTACGTCGGTACCGACAGAGCCTGCACGGGAATGCTCCCCAGCATCCAATCAGAAAGCTTTTGAGAGCATCCCTCGCGTCTGCCACTGCCTTCCCTCCTTTTCCACTGCCTCTCCTCAGTTGAGTTTCATAGCCGAGACAAAAGGAGAGAAAGAGGAAAGGAAGATAGATAGATAGATACAACTCCTAGGGGAGGTGGGTGGGTTGTGAAGACTTATTCCTGCTGTTCCCACAGATCACCTGTTACAGGTAAGTAACTGTGCTATCTCCAGGAACAAGCAGGAATGAGTCTTCACATATGGAGACTCCCTAGCTATAGATGCCAGGGAGAGATCCCATAAAATGCATGTCCCTGGATCAGGACTGCACTTTCCACACATGGATCTCCGGCATCCCATGAGGGATGGAGGGTAGGAGTTGAAAGAAGAGGTAGCTGTAAGGAAAAACAGCAAAGCTAAGGACTACAGGAGAGGAGTCCTTGGTATGTATGATAAGTATCATTAAAATATTTAATGAACAATCACAAAATGGATCTTACCTACTGAATTGTAGGAAGTAGAGAGCGTGATGGAGTCTACTGGAGAATCAGTAGAGGATCCTCAAGGTGACCTCACAGCAGTGAGGGTGAAGGTCCAAATCTGGAATTGGCAGGTGACCCAGGTGTCAACTGGGGTAGTAGAAGAATGGCAGGTCTTCAGTGGAAAGCTTTATGGAAAAAGCTGAAAACTCCTTTAGCTATAGAGGTATTAACATTGAGGAGTTAAAAGGAAGACTGACCGATTTGGACAAGTAGCCCAGTCATGGAGGGAAGAAGGGTATGGAAAAGTAACCCGCCTTCCCAAGGAGGACAGATGTGTGAAGGGCTGAACCTCAGAACTACTGAAGATCTACACAGTCTTTCCTAGCTGGTGAGAGATAGGAAGATATTGAAGCATGATGCTTCAGGGATAACGAGACCTAGAGTAAAGTGGAAGCTGTTAGTACCACAGTAGTGGTTGTGTGCATAACAGCCCCCACATACCAAGGGACAGTATGAAGATATGCTAGTCCACTGTCTGGAACCTCTAAGAAGGTAAAACCTTTATAGCATAGACAGTTAGGGAGAGAGTATGTGATACATATCTACCCATAAAAAGCATCTCAACAGATACATATATAGAGGGATATATATCTATCTATCTATATCTATATCTATCTATATATATATATATATATATATATATATATATATATATATGTATATATATGTATATATATATATATATATGTGTAATATATATGAATATATATATAGGGGCATAACCAATGCACACACAGCTTACAGACATCTGTATGTATAGAATGTACAGGGATATAGACATACATGAATATTGAAGTCTGAAGGTACATGTCTGCAACTAAGCCCCATAAGAACATTCACATGAGAGATGTGAAGGAGAAAGATTCATCTAATAACAAGAAGGTGGAACCTACTTGAAAAGATATATAGAGAATCTATTCTTTCGGGCTAAGAGGGTGCAGGAATGCTATCCAGTAAAATAACCAGGATGGTTGCATGAAAAAACAGAGGATAATATCAGTCTGTAGAGAACAAGTCGTGAGTTCTGTAGAACTCTGACATGGTAAATGGACAGGAAACGCATAGAAGGAGATACTAGGATGACCCATTGGGGGGGGGGGGGACACAGGGGTATCATGCGTTTCTAGTAGACAATGTGCTGTCCATGAGGAGTAGGATAGCATGAGGCCAAGCTGTAAGGAAAAAGAACATATTCCTACAGGATTGGGAAACTCCTTGGACATTCACGCAGAAAAAGCTTATATCCTGCATTATAAACAGGAGAGAAGAGGGTGTGGAGAACCCTCACAGTCATGGAAAATGACTGATAAGCCTTTTCTACTATATAGAATAGCCATCAGAGACAAAGTTCAATGCTCTCTAGCAAGGGCCCATAGTAGAAAGCTTCTCTGAAGATTGCAGAGAGCATTATGCAGGAGAATTAGGAGATAAACTGACAGTAGGTCAGCTGTGTTGCCACATCCAAGGAAATGGAGATGGCCAGAAAGAAGATAATGTGAGAAGCCTGAAGTGAGTAGGGTTAACCAAGATAGAAGAGGACTGTCTTGGAATCACTACTAAGGCTAGACAAAAGTAGTGGAAGACAGACTGGAAACTTGTGGGAAAGTACCAGTAGTTCAATCACTAGAACTTCGCAGCCTACCTACAATCCAAGCTTACACAAACAAATAAACCTCCATTAAAATTAACCCCCACAGATCAAGATTGCCAAACAGCTCTAACCATGTTTTCTACCCCTACCAAGAAGCGAATTGAGGATCTGATCATGTCTCTCAATTCCACAACTGCTCAGACGGACCCCTGCCCAGCCTTCTGGATAAGGGACCTGCGTTGTGAATTCAGCCCAATAATAACTAAAATAGTAAACCTGTCTTTCAACTCCGGTACATTCCCATCTGCCCTCAAGCAAACTTCCATCAGACCTCTCCTGAAAAACTGTAAGTTAGATCCTCAAAAGGTAGACTCCTACAGACCCATCTCAAGTATACCTTTTCTCGCGAAGTTAATAGAAAAGGAGGTACAATGTCAATTGCAAGACCACATCGATACCAATGCTCCATTGGATCCTTGCCAACATGGCTTCAGAGAGTCACATGGTGTAGAGACTCTCCTCACAGCTCTCCTCAATACCATAATTTCTGGTATCAACAACATCCGACAGGGTTTCGCACTTGTGTTCCTGGACATAGCCGCTGCTTTTGACTCTGTGAGCCATGACCTCCTCCTATTACGGCTGAAGGAGAAAGGAGTAGGCGGAACTGCCCTTGAGTGGTGCAGATCGTACTTATCCGAAAGATGGCAACATGTTCGTGCTGGGGGAGTGATGTCTGATCCATTCCACCAATGGCAAGGGGTCCCACAAGGCTCCTCTCTCTCTGCTTTGTTGTTCAATATTTATATGCAACCTATTTGCAAGATCATCCGGTCTTTCAATGTTGGTTGCATGATATATGCGGACGACGTCCTGCTTTATATGCCTTTCAACATTGACAATTTGGACCTGTCCCCTCTGAGCAACTGCTTTGACGCCATATCAGAATGGCTCCTATCACAAAACCTCCGGATTCAACATAAGAAGACAGAGGTGCTTTTCATGTCAAAGAACCCGAACTTCAGCCCTCCACAATTCCTTAAGGTGAAAGATGCTGAGCTACAATCAAAACAGCAAATACGTTACCTGGGTGTTACACTCGATCAGAACCTGGACATGAAGGCGCATATAGCTAACACGGTAAGATCCATATACTACAAAATCCGATCACTAAGACACCTTCGCCCACTGCTTGAACCTGAGGATTTCCGTACCATCTACCAGGCTCTGATCATGCCCCACTTTGACTATGCTAATGTCATTTTGCTAGGCCTCCCTCAATCCACCTTGAACCCTTTACAGCTTGCAATGAATAGCGCTGCGAGGATTCTCTATGGGGCATCTAGGAGTGAGCATGTGTCGCCCCTTCTGAAGCAGTTACACTGGCTTCCTGTACAGGCCAGGATCATTTTCAAGACATTACTACTTACCTTCAAAGCGGTAAATAGTCTCTCATCCACATCATTAACTGATCTCATCAAACCCATTTCTTCTAATAGATCAAGAAGATCAATGGCATTAAATACGCTATTGGTTCCCCGTGAACTTACAAAAAGCACCTCATCAACAGCAAACAGAGCTTTCAGTCTCCGTGCCCCGAAGCTTTGGAATATGCTGCCACCTGATATTAGAGCAATTACCAGCATACTCCAATTCAGAAAGGCCCTCAAACATTACCTATTCCTTATATACTTCCCAGTGAGTGCAGAATCACGACCCATCACTGTTAGTTATAGAAACTCTGAATCACCCATTGACCCTGAATTCCCCACTTAGTAAGTTCAACGCTCAACTGACCATTACGTCTCAACGGTGCCCTAACTTATTGATGTAAATAGTTTACACTACAATCAAAGTTTATTTACCTGAGTTGTAAAATTACCCTGTTGTCCAAGTTGTTAACCCTGTTTAATGTAACTCAGACATTTTTGTGTACTGAAATGTTTTGTTTGATGTAAACCGCGCTGATGTCAAATAGTGCGGTATATAAGAAATGTAAATAAATAAATAAATAAATAACTCCTGCATGAACAGCAGCTGAAAGAGACAGCAGAGAGAATCTTTCTGTGTAAAACAGAGAGAACAGACAAAGGGAGAGGAATATTCCTGTCCCTGTCTGACAGCTGTCCAGAGAATTTATTCTAGGAAAAAATTCTACACTGGAATGAAAGGCTAGAGAAGCTGTCCAGTATGGTACCACTCATTCAGGGGAAACCCTGGAGGAGAGAGTAGAGAAAACATGTAATTGAGGGGTGACTTACCATATGGTGAGTCAGTGGAAGGAAAAAATGTTCATGGTGGGACAGAAACTATCATGGGATAGTTGTTAACTTCTCTTCTTGGTAGGAAGAAGAGGAGAGATCTGTAACCCATGGACAAGTATATCCTGACAGCTTAGCATATTCTGAGAAAGGAAAGCACATAAAGAGTTTTAAAGAAAAAAACAGTGAACAAACTTCTGCGAAGAAGAAGTTAACTGTAGGTGGCAACCTTGAAGAACCTATGGTTGCTGGGTATGCTGAGACTGGCTAGAGTTTGGATTCTTCAGACCAGGACGAGGTGTCCCCTGCTTGGGCACATCTGGATGATGGGCAGGAGAAGAGTGAAACCTTCTTTTCTTAGGGAAAGAAGGTTTGGTAGCACATTTCCTACCTCCTGGGGAAGAAGAAGGCTTAGGATGGTCCCTAAAACCAGGGAAGTCAGTGGAGCAATGAGCAACCTGACGTAAAGCCTCTTTATTGAAGAGATTTTCTCCAGTACAAGGAGAATTTCCCAGTGTGTGTTGTGCCCATCTGCTCAAGTCTGAAGCTTGGAGCCAGGCTCTACGACGTGCTCCTATGGCAATAGCAGAGGATCTGCTAACAGACTCAAAAGAGTCTAGAGAAGCACGAGAAAGGAACCAAGAGATATTTTGGCTATGACTAAGAAGCAGGGAATAGTCTGCAGCCTTAGGTTCTGATAGAAAAGGAGTCAAAAGAGATAATTTCTTTGTGATCTCCTGGAGAGATAGACTCATATAAAAAATATAAGAGATAATCCTTGATGCCAGCATAGATGTTTGGAAGGTTTGACGTCCAAAGGCATCTAGAGCTTTAGATGCACGACCTGGCGGATAAGAAGAATGCTTCTTCTTGCTTTTTACCTTCCTCATTGCTGATTCCACTACAATGGAATGATGGGGAAGTTGAGTTTTTTGAAACCCTGGAGAGGGGGGCACCTGATACAGAACATCAGTTGCTGTAGAAGGAGAGGGAACCCTTAAAGGTGATTCCCACATTCTCAGAAGAAGATCCTGCAAAGAATGATGTAAAGGAAGCATTATATTTTCTTTTTCTGCAGGAGAGCCTCGAGTATGATCACAGCCAGGCATAGGAATAGCAAGAAAGGTTGCCATGTCAAGGAGAAATTTCTGAAAAGAAGGATCTCCAATGGGAACTATCCCTGGGTAGGCTAAGGTTGAAGGAGCAGCCTGAGCACCAGAGGATGTACTGGTCTGGTGCCCAAAAAGAACCCCACTAGATGGATAGTGGTACTGGCAGTCACGATTTGAGGCAGTCAGTACTGCATCGTCCATGCCAGGTATCGATTCCAAACTAGGCATAGAGAGGATCGATGGTGCCGATGTAACTGCAGGAATCGACATCGATACCGGTAGTCGAGTCGGAATCGGAGACGATAACGCCATCGAAGCAGTCATCGGAGGCTGCTCAAGCGGTACCGAGGCGACCCGAAATGCTTGGTGAATATCCTCGGTACTGCGTATCCGGAAACGATAGGGGTCGGTTCCGAGACGCATCGGTACCCAGTCATCTAGACTAGATAGCGATTCCAGACTCGGCATCGAAGGGAGCGAGTCTATCGATGCATGTCTAGAGGGTACCGACGTCGATGGTGGTATCGGCGATGTTGTCGATACAGGAAAGTCAATCTGAGTCGTATGGATCGGTCCTGAAGGTACCGAGGACGGCAGATGACGATCCCTGGTGAAGAGTGGATCACTCGACACTGGTGCCGATGCCAGGGTATCGGTACCGCTCGAAGCGGATGCCACCACCGAGCATGGCTCAGATACAGGAAAGTCAATCTGGAACGTATCGATCGGTCCCGAAGGTACCGAGGATGCCAGATGACGATCCCTGGTGAAGAGTGGATCACTCAACACCGGTGCCGATGCCGGGGTATCGGTACCGCTCGAAGCGGATGCCACCACCAAGCATGGCTCAGGTATGTTCTGTGAGGGGTGAGCCCCAGGAACAACCTGAAAGCCCTGAAATGCTTTGGAGCCCGAAGACTCCCGCCGGGGTTTTAAAGCCAATTGGGTCTTGAGGACAAGGCCGGAGCCGTCATCATGCTTGGCATGAGACTTACCACTCAAGGACTGGCTAGTCTTAACAGACTGTTTGTGGGTTACCTGATCCTGTAGAGAAGAAAAAGCCGGTGCCCTCACTCCGGGAGGGAAACGGTATCGAGGGAAACTCGAAACAGGGAAGTTCTTCTCACAGTTTTGCAGCCTGAATGTTCAGGGGAAAAAGGGTTGGGACCCAAACAGGTTAGACACCAGGAATTGGAGTCTAAAAAGAAGACTGTGTTTCCACAGTGAAGGTACTTCTTAGGAGAAGAAGGCTCCATGATGGAGAGGCCTTGTAGGCCCAAAAAGGTTAAGACAGAAACAGAGGGAAAAATCTCTCTGAGTTTAAGAAAAAGAAAAGAAAAACCCACCGGCGGTATCGGTGGCGGCGGGAGACACAGCCGCGACCACAAGAAAACAAGAATACAAGAATTTAAAGAAAAAAGTTTCTGCGGTGAAAGGAGGACGTCCTGCCGGCTCCGCGGAAAAACGAAAAGTGAGGAGAGGCAGTGGAAAAGGCGGGAAGGCAGTGCGCAGGAGCGAGGGATGCTCCCAAAAGCTTTCTGATTGAATGCTGGGGAGCATTCCCGTGCAGGCTCTGTCGGTACCAACGTACCCATATGTGAAGACTCATTCCTGCTTGTTCCTGGAGATTATATAACCCAAACCAACCTCCTTTTCGTGAAGGGACAAGTTGAAAAGTCAGAAAAAATGTCTGGAAAAAAAACACGGCTGTAAAGGCACATATAAGATGAGGTTTAAATTTGATTAAATGGCAGACATGCCCAGTTAGCAGGATCAACATTCCAGACCAAATCCACAATTATATTAAATCATACTAAACAGCAGCTACTCTATAAGACCTCCATCACTAGCCAAACACTTTATTATTGTATCAGCCTGTGAACATGGAAGAGAATCCTGATGGAAGCTCGATTGTAATTACCCAAATGTAAGCATATCTGCTCCTTTCTGGGCTAACACGGTGAAAAGGAAGCTTCTCAATAATCCAGAGAATGATCCTCGTAGCTTCTGTCCAGTGGAAGAGGTGGGAGCTGGCTGTTCCTTACTCCAAAGCTCCAATACCAGAGGGGGCAGAGTCGGTACCATCCCTATGGCCCACCGACTCTGCTCCCCCTGGACCAGCTGAGAACCCCACTCGCACAGCCTCGTCTGTATCATCTGCTTGGGCATCGCTGTCGGCCATTCGGGCATCTGCCTCACAGCCACAAACAATGCCCGTGGCGAATACTGTGTCCCATCGTGCCCCCATGCCAAACCTGTGGCCTGCGCTGGCATGGCTAGGCCCAACGAAAAGCCTATTGTGCCTCTTCCATCTTTCCTATCTTACTGCCTTAAATTGAAATTAATTTCTGTTTTGTTTAAACAACAGGAACCCATAGCCTGACAGCATTTTTTTCTGAGTCACAAAAAACAAAATCAAAAACCAAGCATAAAGCATAAAAATAAAAAATCGCAGAGGCAGATCCCCAGCCAGCCCCCTCCCCGCCTGGTTTCATGCTGACAGGCTAATTGACAAAAGATGGCATTCCATGCTCCTGCACTCAGTGGAACTCACTCACCACGCGGTCTCGTGCACCCAGCCAAAGCCATGCACAGTCCGGCAAAAACAAATCCTTGCTAATTTACCCGCAGAGCATTTTACTGCCGGTCTCACCTGCTCTGCTGATTACTGCTGTGTTTCCGCTCTCTCTACCTCGCGCTCAGCCTGACTCAGTGGCTTCGGTGTTGAGCGGTGCTCAACACTGCACAGTGACTGGTCTCATCGTCAGCGGCTCACCTGATGACAGGTTCGGTAGCAAGAGCCCGGATCAGCACCTTTCTTCTGAAGCACTCTGAGGCCTTTTTTTTTTTTTTTTTTAATATAAACAGGCTTTATTACCAGCACACTTAAACTCCCCACTCCTTAAAACTACTGAAGGAGTGTAAGTAGCCAAATTACAGGAAACCCAAAAATGCTTTTAGCTAGTTTCAACTGTCCTTTAGTTGTCCTTTCAGTGAGCCCCATCCTGGGACCACCTGATCCAGTTGCTTGGAGACTGAGCTTACTGGGGCTAGTAGGAGGAGCCAGCTGCTTAAGTACACTGATGTCATCAAAAGATGACATGCTCAGTCTCCAAGCTGCTAGAGGAGGTTGACTACCCAGAGGTGCAGGACTGGACTGGAGGAACGATAAGGAATGAGCATTTTGTATCACTGCATTATGTGGAGGACCATTACGTCATCAGTACGTGCTGATTCTGTTTTGGCTCCAATTACTGATAACATAGGTTTGAACTTCTATTGTTGTAATATTTCTCAGGGCAATTTCTCCAAATGGGTTTGATTTTTCTTGTGTGGCAGTTTTTGTTACCATTCAGGACATAGCATATACTAGAATGCAGTACTTTCTAAACTTTTATCCCATATTACTCCATTTTAGCAACTGAAAATCCACGTGACCCCAGATGATGTTGAACTCAAAACAGCAGCTCTTCAGCCTCCATCTCCTCCCTCCACTCATCTAAAGCAGAAAGCAGCAGCAACAGTAATGGCAAAAGCAGCAGTAGTCAGCACAGGGTCATTTGTGTCAGTGCGCAGTGTGTGCCTACAGACCCCAGTACTTAGCATGGGTTTCCAGTCTAACAGAAAGCTTACTCATGTGGGGGGCAAGGGCCTATGAATGTTCACTGGCTCACAGGCCACATGCTGACTGCCACTAGTTGGCACAGGGAACAGTGAAAGTCTAGAGAGAAGGGACTACAAAAGGGGACTGTTACTTCTGGAGAGAGATCTGCAATTGTGAGTATATACTTCTGGGAATTTTCTGTAAGGAATTCTTTGTATTAAAGCTAATTAATCTGTGAAACCACTATTTTTTGTTAAATCAGTCAGGGCCTAATAGCAGCAGTGTAAGTTTAAATTTAAAACACAGAAGACAACTTTCTGGTTACATATCATACCCAGCAGAGAGCTTGTAGTTTAAATTAATAGTCACTCAGGGTCTAGTATCAGCAAAGTACTTTTAGTTTAAATATAAAACACAGAAGAGAGCTTTCTGGTTTAATCTGGAACCCAGCAGAGAGCTTGTAGTTTAAATTTAATAGTCACTCAGGACCGAACACAATTTAGGATAGCTATCCAGAGGGTCGCCATGAGTCGACTCCGACTCGACGGCACTTAACAACAACAACAGGGCCTAACATCAGCAAAGTACTTTTAGTTTAAATTCAAAACACAGAAGAGAGCTTTCTGGTTAAATTTAGAACCCAGCAGAGAGCTTGTAGTTTAAATTTCATAATAAGTTAGAGCCTAGCAGCAGCAAAGAGCTATAATTTAAAATTTAAAATCACATAAAAGTATAGCTTACCTCACCAGCACAGGACAGGGTACTGTGTAGCAGCCCTCTTTTAATAAGTGTTATTTCCCTCCCTCCCTCCCCTCATCCACCCAACCCTGGGATAATCGTAGCTTTATAGGTACTTACACATCTTAAAAGACAGAGGGTGCTCTCAGGTGCAGCTCATTACCCAAATCAGTCATACACTAAGGACCTGAGATTAATTAAGCTTCAGGTGAACAAGGTATATTAAACGTATTAGGTACAGTTTTATTAGTATAAATATCCATAGCAACCCTTAGGAAGTAAAGAACTTAAAGATCTAAACAAAAACTTAAAACTAAAGATGCAGACAGCAGTTCAGCAGCGAGATGGGGGCTTTCCAGTCTTTTGCATTGAGTGTCACATGTATGATTTTCTCCCAGTTGGTGAGAGGTCTTACGTGTGCGCTAGGTGCAAGGAGCTCTATGCTCTCAGGGAACAAGTCCATTCTCTAGAGGCTAGAGTAGCAGACTTGGGAAAAAATAAGAAAGACAGAGAGGTACATAGATGAGACCTACAGGGATATAGTCCTGAAGTCCCACCTCCAGTCTGGCAGAATCCCTGTTGCCATGGAGGAGAGAGATCACGTGACAGGAGAGCATCACCCTGGTGTAGCAGGAAGTGATCCTGTAACTAGGACCTGTCCTCCAGGTGATGTAAAACCCTCTCGCACCGAGGACGTTTCTCCAGGGCCATGTGCCCATGAGGGAAGGGTTAGGACAGCCGTTATAGTTGGTGATTCGATCATTAGGCATGTAGATAGCTGGGTGGCTGGTGGACATGAGGATCACCTGGTAACATGCCTGCCTGGTGCGAAGGTAGCGGACCTCACGCGCCACCTAGATAAGGTCTTAGATAGTGCTGGGGAGGAGTCTGCTGTCTTGGTACATGTCAGTACCAATGACATAGGAAAATGTGGTAGGGAGGTTCTGGAGGCTAAATTTAGGCTTTTAGGTAGGAAGTTGAAATCCAGAACTTCCAGGGTAGCATTCTCTGAAATGCTTCCCATTCCACGTGCAGGACCCAAAAGGCAGGCAGAGCTTTGGAGTCTCAATGCATGGATGAGACAATGGTGCAGAGATGAGGGGTTTGGATTTGTTAGGAACTGGGGAACATTCTGGGGAAAGGCAAGGCTCTTCCGAAGGGATGGGCTTCACCTTAACCGGGATGGAACCAGGCTGCTGGCATTAACCTTTAAAAAGGAGATAGAGCAGCTTTTAAACTAGATAATAGGCGAAAGCCGACAGTCGCCCAAGAGCGGATGGTTCGGAAGAATGTGTCCTTGAAGGATACTACCAAAAGTAGAGAGGTTCCAAAAAAGAGTAAAGTAGCCCAAATGCCCTTGAGAATGGAGCAGACAGAGCTTAAAGATCCCAAATTACCCATGTCTACCAACAGCCAAACTAATATGAATAAAATGCAGTCTCTAAAATGCTTGTATGCAAATGCTAGAAGTCTAAAAAATAAGATGGGAGAGTTAGAATATATAGCACTAAATGAGAGGTTAGATATGATTGGGGTATCAGAGACATGGTGGAAGGAGGCCAACCAGTGGGACACTGTGATACCTGGATACAAACTATATCGTAATGATAGAGCTGATCAAATTGGTGGAGAGGTTGCGTTCTATGTTAGAGAGGGTATTGAGTCAGAAAGGATTAAAGTTTTGCAGGAAACAAAATTTGCTGAAGAATCTCTATGGATTAAAATTCCATGTAAAAAGGGGAAGGCGATGGCAGTGGGGGTGTACTATCGACTGCCTGGCCAGAATGAATAAATGGATGATGAAATGCTCCAAGAAATCAAGGAAGCTAACAAAAGTTATAGCACAGTAATAATAATGGGTGATTTCAATTACCCTGATATCAACTGGGTCAGTGTCACGTCAGGACATGCTAGGGACATAAAGTTCCTAGATGACATAAATGACTGCTTCTTGGAGCAGCTGGTTCATGAACCGACCAGAGGGGAAGCCTTATTAGACCTAGTCCTTAGTGGAAAACCAGATCTAGTGCAAGAGATAAGGGTGTTGGGGCCACTTGGCAATAGTGATCATAGCATTATTATTAAATCACCCATTATTATTACTGTGCTATAACTTTTGTTAGCTTCCTTGATTTCTTGGAGCATTTCATCATCCATTTGTTCATTCTGGCCAGGCAGTCGATACACATACAAATTCAACAATCCCCCTTGCAACAGCATCCCCATAATTTATAACCCAAACCGCAATTTAGCACACCCCCCAATACACAATAACCCATTCAACCTGCCACCACACAACAATACCCACAAACATTCCCCTAGACTAATACAGATAAACTGCAAAAACTACGCAAACAATAAAACCTCCCCCAATGAAGACAATAAATTAAAGCTGATCCTAATAAACATTCGCTCAATTCGAAATAAAATACCAATTGTAAATGACATAATAAAAGACGAACAGCCTGACTTCTTTTTCATCACGGAAACATGGCTAACATCCACAGACACAATATTATTAAACCAACTCAACATATCACAATATGATATTTTCAACTGCCACCGTGACATAAAAAGAGGAGGTGGCACACTTATACTCACCAAGAAAGACTTACAATACACCCTAACAAACTCAAACAATGTTGAAGGCATGGACATAATAAACATCGAAAACAGAACAATAGCATTCTCCCTAATCTATAGACCACCATCAGCAGATCACAAAAATCTTTCTCCTATCCTTGAACTAGCATGCACAGCATCCCAGAGAAAACCTCTTATAATACTAGGTGACCTTAACCTCCCATCCTTAAACCAATCACAAAAAAACAACTTCATAGACTCAATGACCCAAATGGGATATAACCAGATAATCAATACCCCCACACATAATAAAGGAAACTCACTAGACCTCATTTTCCTCCCTTCCCCCTTCAACCTACATCAACTACAATCTCCCCCAACAACTACAGAGGTACCTTGGTCTGACCACCATCTGATAACCTTTCACCTACTAACACAAGTACCATCACAGTCCCCAAACGCAACAGCTCACCGCTCACGTTTTACCCGCTTTGACAATGACACATTCCTTGACAAGGTACTACCTAAGCTCACTACAAGCCTATCTGACATCGACCTAACGATAGAGAACTGGAACCAAACAATCCAAGAAGCAGCTACCTCCACTCAAACATCCCAGAAGAAAAAGAAAGAATCACAAAAATGGTTCACGAAAAACATTGCCCTACTAAAAAGACAACTACGTAAACAAGAAAAAATCTGGAGAAACACCAAATCACATGATAACAAAACCAAATATATAAACTTACTTAATAAATACAAAGAAACAATCAACAACTCAAAAAGAGATTACTATTCCAATCTAATAAATCTTGCTCTCAACCGACCAAGAGAACTCTTCTTAATCGTCAAAACACTAACAAAAACACATAACCCAGAACCGAACCAGGACATTATAAACGTCCAAACCTTAGCATCACATTTTGCTGAAAAGCTAACGGTAAAATCTTGCTCCCCAACCATCACGATAGAATATACACAGACCAGTAACTATGAATGGACAACATTCCACAAAGTTGATCGTAAACACATCCTCAACATCATAACAATGATCAACACTACAACTTCCCCGCTTGACCCATGCCCGGTGTCATGGATCAAGTATACTAAGGAATCCCTTGCAGAAAACATCCAATACATAGTAAACCAATCTCTCACACAAGGAACCATGCCCAACACCCTAAAGCTCTCCTCGATCCGTCCCATAATAAAAAACAATAAACTTGACCCAACGGACCCCAACTCCTACAGACCAATTGCCAGCATACCGCTAATCGCTAAAATAATAAAAAAACTATACAACTCCAACTACAGGAATACATAGATGAGCAAAAACTTCTTGATGCGCATCAATTCGGATTCCGCCCCTTCCATGGAGTGGAAACCCTCCTAATCGCCTTGACAGACCTCCTCATCAGTGGTACTAATGAAAATAGCAAAGGTTTCCTCCTCCTCTTCATAGACCTATCTGCTGCATTTGACAGCATTAATCACAAAACACTCATCAACAGACTTGAAAACCTAAAAATAGGAGGAACCGTCCTTGAATGGTTCAAATCATACATTTCAAACAGACTCATACAGATACAATTAGGCAAAGAAACATCAGAAACCTTCCCTCAAGGCCAGGGTATCCCTCAGGGATCGGCACTCTCTGCCCTCCTCTTCAATTTATACCTCCAACCAATTACAGACATATTCAAGAAGTATGAAATTAACCATTTCATATACGCGGACGATATCATGTTCGCCATCCCCATAAACACCAACAACCCCAAATACGATAGACTACTCCAGTGCATGAATGAGACCACCATATGGCTTGAGAACAACCATCTAAGCATCAATCTCAAAAAAACTGAAGCAATGTTCATAACGAGAAAACCTGACATGGACCACAACTACCCTACCACAATCACAATAAAAAAACACACCAATACCTATTAAAAAGGAGGTAAAATACCTTGGAATAATTCTGGACCATTCACTCACCATGATCCCACACATAAAACATACAGTAAAAACGATATTCTATAAACTCAAGACAATACAACACCTGAGACCCCTACTCAACACACATGACTTTAGATCAGTGGTCAACTCCCTCATCACCCCCCACTTTGACTACTGCAATAGCATTCTAAATGGCCTTCCACTAAAAAGCATATACCTCCTCCAAAGAGCACAAAACATATGTGCCAAGATGGTCACAAAAGCTAAGCTAACAGACCACGTGACCCCAACACTACTAGATCTTCATTGGCTCCCCATAAGCAGCCGAATAAAATATAAAATCCTCCTGACTACCTTTAAACTCCTCAATAACATCTCTCCCTCCCAACTATCTACCCTATTACAAACCCCATCAGAAACTAGAACACGAAGACAGAACGCAACCCACTCCCTCAACATAAAAACTAATTTCAGAAGGACCAGAGCAACGACAAGGGTGAAGGGAGATAGATTCAGGAGTGATATGCGGAAATATTTCTTTACGGAAAGAGTAGTGGATCCGTGGAATAGTCTCCCAGTGGAGGTGGTAGAGATGAGGACAGTAACTGAGTTCAAAAAAGCATGGGACCAACACAGAGGATCTCTAAAGGTAAAAAGTGGACTGTTGTAGTTGTTGTTATGGAAGGACAGACTAGATGGGCCTTGTGGTCTTTTTCTGTCATCATGTTTCTATGTTTCTATGTTTCTATGTAAGTGATAGAGCCTTCTCCTTTGCTGCCCCTACCCTCTGGAACGAAATCCCATTAACCCTCCGCAAAATAAAAGACCTTCACCAATTCAAAAAAGAACTAAAAACATACCTTTTCACAAAACACTTTGAGATCCCCTACCAACAAAAAACCTCTCCGATACAATCACAGAAACACATTCACAGTTCTCAAGACAGAACAAATGATTAAACATAAGAAAGACACTTACTCTACTCTGCCTTACCCTACAGACAAAGATTTACACAAACAAATGGCTATATCTCTATTGTAAATAATACCGGTAACTCAATTATGTTGTGATGACCTGTACATAGTTTGAATAGTGTTATTCTAGTTAATGTTCAAAACATGTTCAATGTAACTAAACGTGTACATAGTTAACACAAGTTCCATGTAAAATATACAGAAGTATATTGATTTTTTATTCGATGTGAACCGCCCCTGATCTCTGGAAGGGGCGGTATATAAGAAACTGTTAAATAAATAAATAAAAAAATAAATAAAATAAATAGCATGATCGCATTTGATTTAATTAGTGGAGGAGGGATAGTAAGGAAATCCACAGTACTACCTTTTAACTTTCGAAAGGGAGACTATGATAAAATGAGGAAAATAGTTAAGAAAAAACTAAAAGGAGCAGTTGCAAAGGTTAAAGACTTACATCAAGCTTGAGTGTTGTTGAAAAATACTATCTTGGAAGCCCAGACCAGCTGTATTCCACGCTTTAAGTAAAGTAGAAGGAAGTCCAAAAAACTGCCAGCATGGTTTAAAGGGGAGGTCAGAGAGGCTGTTGTTGCCAAAAAAGCATCTTTCAGGAAATGTAAAAAAGAGCCAGATGACGAAACCTGGAAACAGCTCAAGCGCTGGCAAGTGAAATGCAAGGCATTGATAAAGCAGGCAAAGGGAGAATTTGAGAAGAAGCTTGCTGCGGAAGGAAAAACGCGAAATAAAGATTTTTTCAAGTACATTCGTAGCAAAAAACCTGTGAGAGAGTCAGTTGGTTGGTCCATTAGATGTTAGAGGAGTTAAAGGGGCACTAAGAGGCGACAAGGCGATAGCAGAGAGACTGAATGAATTCTTTGCTTCGGTCTTTACTGAGGAAGATGTAGGGATGTTACCCATGACTGAAGTGGTATTTAAAGGTGCGGAAGAATTGAAGGAAATATTGATACATCGGGAAGATGTATTACAACTATTAGATAAACTGAAGAGTAGCAAATCACCTGGGCCGGATGCTATACATCTAAGGGTGTTGAAAGAACTGAAATATAAGACTGCAGACCTGCTATTAGTAATCTGTGAATTTTCATTAAAATCATCTGTAATACCTGAAGATTGGAGGATCGCCAATGTAACGGCAATTTTTAAAAAGGGTTCCAGGGGTGATCCGGGAAACTACAGACCGGTGAGCCTCACGTCAGTACCGGAAAAAATGGTAGAAACCATCATAAAGAATAAAATTACTCAGCATGTAGATAGTCATGGCCTAATGGGAGACAGCCAACATGGTTTTAGACAAGGAAGATCTTGTCTTACTAATCTATTATGTTTTTTTGAAAGTGTCAATAAACAGTTGGACAAAGGTGAGTCGGTTGATATAGTGTATCTGGACTTTTAGAACGCCTTGACAAGGTCCCTCATCAGAGACTTTTGGCAAAACTAAAGAGTCATGGCATAGGAGGCAGTGTACTACTCTGGATCAAGAACTGGTTAAAAGATAGAAAGCATAGGGTTGGGCTAAATGGCCAATTTTCCCAATGGAGAAAAGTGAATAGTGGTGTACCCCAGGGATCTGTGCTGGGTCCGCTGCTTGACATATTCATAAATGACCTGGAAAGTGGAATAATGAGTGAGGTTATCAAATCTGCAGATGACACAAAACTATTTAAAGTTGTTAAAACCCAAGAAGATTGTGGAAAATTGCAAGAGGATCTTGATAAATTGGAAGACTGGGCATCAAAATGGCAGATGAAATTTAATGTGGACAAGTGCAAAGTTATGCACCTAGGGAAGAACAACCCAAACTATGGTTACATGATGCAAGGTTCCACATTAGGAACCACCACCCAGGAAAAAGATTTAGGCGTCATTGTGGATAGCATGTTAAAACCATCGGCCCAGTGTGCAGCGTCAGCCAAGAGAGCAAATAGAATGCTAGGTATCATTAAGGAAAGGAATGGAAAATAAAACAAAAGATATTATAATGCCTCTATATCGTTCCATGGTGAGACCGCACCTTGAATATTGTGTGCAATTCTGGTCGCCGTATCTTAAAAAGGATATAGCGTTATTAGAAAAGGTTCAGAGAAGAGCCACCAAAATGGTAAAGAGGATGGAAGGATACTCCTATGAAGAAAGGCTAAAAAGGTTAGGGTTTTTTAACCTGGGAAAGAGACGGCTGAGGGGAGATATGATAGAAGTCTATAAATTAATGAACGGAGTGGAACGGGTAAACGTAGATCGATTGTTTACATTATCAGAATATAGAAAGACTAGGGGACATGCAATGAAGCTACAGGGTAAACTATTTAAAACTAATAAAAGAAAATATTTCTTCACTCAACGTGTAATCAAACTCTGGAATTTGTTACCAGAGGATGTAGTAAAGGCCGTTAGTGTAGCTGGGTTTAAAAAAGGTTTGGACAAGTTCCTGGAGGAAAGGTCCATAAACCATTATTAAGAAGGGACCCAGGATATCAATGCTTGACCCAGTACAAGCATTGCGGAACCTGTGTCTTTTGGGGAAACTGTTAGGTACGTATCACCTAGATTGGCCACTGTTGGAAACAGGATACTAGACTTGATGGACCTTGGTCTGACCCAGTATGGCATATCTTATGTTCTTATGTAAGGGGAAATAGTCATGTTTCTGTGACCCCATCCACTGATGTGACCCCATAGTTTGGGAACCACTGCTAGAATGTCTAAACAGAACTTGAAATGTAATATTTCTACTGTTCAATGATTCCTGTTTTTATCTTGTATGGTAATTCAATAGTAATTTGTTACCTCGTCTTCACTCCTTTGTTTGTGTTTAGACTGGCTCACCATGTGCCTCATGCTGGAAACAAAAGGAGGATGGTACATCTGGTAACATTTATTTCATGGACCTTTCGTCCTGGTTTCACTCTGTTGCTGCAGCTTTTTGATCTTTGTGTTTGTTGATCTTTGTGTCACTGTTAAGAAACTTCTGGAGGACATTTTGTGAGTAGATATGGGATCCACAGTATCATTTCCTCCAACAGAGATACCTCTTAAGTAATGCAAAATTTGTACTAATTTTAGCTGAAACTAACTACAGTCTTCTGGGGATACTGGAGAAGAGTAACTGGTGTCATAAAGAACAAAATTAGTTAAGGATCTGTGCAAACTAAACTTGCTTGAGGTCTTGGTAATTGCTCTCATGCATATAAAATGCATTCCCTGTGAAAAAAACTTTAACTCTATTCTTATGGCATAATGTCTAATGGATAGAGCCTTAATGGTGCTGCCTGGACCCCATGATGTCATTCATGATTCTCTTCTTGGGAATTGTGTCAATTTAATTAGAACACTCTGTTCTATTTCCAACAAACAGGTGCAGGAAGCGGGCTAAGATTTGCCTGAAGAACTGTGCCACCCCTTGCAACCCAATGACTGGGTACAAAATCAAGGTTCACCAGTGAAAGAATTGTTAGGCTCTTCGCTGTGAAGAAGTCTCTATTAGGTTTGCTAGCTAACAGGACTGCTGTCAAACTACGAATTCTTGATCCTTGTGTGTGTGTGCTTTACTTCAGGTTGGTACCTACTCCGGATGGTGGACATGAAGGCACAGGATCCTGTGGCTTCTTACCTCTACCCTGCACCTGAAGACGACTATGGACCAACCACCTGAGAAGAGCCCATTGATCACTCCATTGCCTTTTGCTTGAGGAGCTGTATCAGAATGGCTAGAAGAGGCAATTTCTCCAGTCTTTTTTCTCTTCCCGTTCCTATTATGTCTCTTTTTGGGGCTCCTCCTCATCTTTTTCCCACTCTCTTGTGGCTTTCCTCAGGGTTCAGTCTTGGTACCTCTGCTCTTTAATGTCTTCCTGGCCCCTCTGGCCTCTTTGGGCTAGCAGCAGGGTGTCTCCACATATTTTTATATGGATGACATCCTGCTGCTGTTCCGTATTTCCCCTCTGTCCCCTGATCTTTTCTCTGTTCCCGGAGGAAAGGTACATAAACCATTATTAGAAAGGGACCCAGGATATCAATGTTTGACCCAATACAAGCATTGTGGAACCTGTGTCTTTTGGGGAAACTGCTAGGTATGTATGACCTAGATTGGCCACTGTTGGAAACAGGATACTGGGCTTGATGGACCTTGGTCTGACTCAGTATGGCATATCTTATGTTCTTTTAATTCTTGTCTGACTTCTGTAGCTTCTTATTACACTCCAACCGATTGAGTCTTAATCCGGCCAAGATATCCACACTCTGGCTCTCAGGTACTCTTTCTCCACCAGACGTTTCATCCTTTCTTGATGGTTTTCGAATGCCCATCGTTTCTACTCTTAAATATCTTGGCATCACACTCGACTTGGAGTGATCCTTTGACTCACACATCGGTACTATTGCTAGGTTTTGCTGATTTGCTCAACGACAAATCCATTCTGTTCAATCTATCCTCCCCACTTCTGCCATCATCACACTACTGTTATCATTAGTTATGTCAAAACTCAATTATTGCAATATCATTTATTCATGTCTTCCTAATTATCAACTCAAACATTTACAATCCGTACAAAATACTGCAATCTGTCTTTTACATCGTGCCACCAGATCAGATGATGTTACTGCCTTGCCTATCAAATCCCATTGGTTGCCCATCTCTCATCGGTCTCAATTTAAGCTGCTTACATCCATATATAAAATCACTCCAGCCTACCTCTCTTCACAACTCATCCCCTACGCATCTCCTCGGGTCCTATGGTCTATTCATGCTAATCGACCACATCTTGCCTCATCGTCAAAGGCTCACTTAGAAAGTACTTGTCGCACCGCACTTTTCTTTCTTGGTCCCTCTCTCTGGAATTCTATTCCTACTGAACTTCACTTAGAATCCTCTTACCCCCTTTTTAAGGTTGCCTTAAAAACATTTCTCTTCCAACAGGCCTTCTCCCTTTCCTTAGCAACTGGCTAGGTTTTCTGCTCCATCCCCCTTCCCTATTGTTTCGATCCCTGCTCTTTTACTGTCTTATTACTTTATGGTGCTCTATTCCTTTTTATGATAATTTATGATTTTAATTGTACATCGCTTTGATGTTTGAGAGGCGGTATATCAAGCTTTTTTTTTGAAAATTGTATTTATTGAACCACAAACCAAACTACAAACAATTGTTTACAAATATACAGATGCCACTGGGTGGGGCTGATTCTTAAACACCACTCCAGTAGCCCTGAATTAGCATAACTGTGGAACAGCATTTTTATTAACCCCCCCTCCCTCCCTATCCTCCTCCCTCCCTATCCCCATCCCACCCCTCCCCCCTGCAGCACAGCTCCCCCCCCCCCCATATCTTACCCACCCAGGGACTCCCCGACGACCCCATCCTCCACTCCCCCTCCCATAACCTCCCCTCTAAACTCCCGTACTACTCCCTCCCAGGCCTACCTAGCCCGTGTGGAAGGCTTCATTATGGGCATGGGGTCCCAAACAATGAATATAGGGTTCCCAGGTCAGCAGGAAGGTAGCTCAATGTTTAACATTAGCCCTGGCCCCTCTCCTTTCAAAGAGCAACAATTGATGAAACCTATTACGCCATTCCCAAAAGGTAGGGGGCAATTGTTCTCGCCACCTATGAAGTATCGGCCCCTTCCCCACCAGACATGCTTTTCTCACCAGCAATCGTTCCCATCTCCCCTTAGGGTGGAGTGGTCCAAGCCGATCCAGCGCAACAAAAGCCCCAGTCCACTGAACGTGCTGATGGAGCAGGTTGCTCATGTAGGTACTAATCCTCGTCCAATATTGCTGGATTTTTGGACATCCCCACCACATATGTCCCAAGTCTGCAAGAGGAGCCAAACACCTAGGGCAACTCCCATCACACGCAAAGCCACTCTGCAGTGCCCTTCACGGGGAAAATTGCACTCGAGTGATGCTTTTGAATTGCACCTCTCTCCATTTAGTCCCCTCCACCAGTCCCACAATCCTACTGAGTGCCTTAAGAACCGAACCCGGGGGAACCCCCTGACCCAGCTCCTCCGTCCACCGAGCCTCCTCCCTAGAATAATCCGGCCGCTCAAGATAAGGCACCAACCATTCCTTCACGTCGGGAGTGGTGCCAAAGGACTGGACAGAGGCTCAAGTGGTGCCTTTACACAAAAGCGGAAGTAAGGATGTGGTTGAAAACTACAGGCCGGTTAGTTTAACTTCGCTGGTGAGTAGTGTCATGAGGCTGGTGCTAATAAAGATGCAGAGTTGAAAAGAAACCCTGTTTCTCACAGAGCTCTAGATGTGCAATTACCTCAAAGCACAGCTAGAGGGGGCAGGAGTGATCCTATAGAGGCTAATGAGGGTAGGAGAGCTAACCAGTTGCACCTGGAAGTAAGCCCGGGAGATTCAAAGGAAAAATCCCTTTATAAACGGAAGCTTAATGCCAGCAAAGGGGGAAGAACAGCGAGAGAAGCTGGAGCAGCGGGAGAAACAGCAGATGGAAAAGAAGGAACAGAAAGCACGGCTGAAGAAGGAAGGACAGTCCTGAAGGAAGGAATCCTTCCAGAGCAAGCCCAAAAGGACAGAATTCACAGAGGTAGAGTTCAGAGGGGCCATGCTACGGGAGCCACTGTTCAGAGGGAGTCTGCTAAGGAAAGCAGTCAGGCTGGAGGGTGTGCCACTCCCTGCTTAAGCAACGTTCCTGAGTCCACTATACAGAGAGCCAGGCTTGGGGGAAAGCCTGCAGTCATTGGAGTATGCTGAACAAGCTTCACCAGGTACCAGAAAGAAAGGAGTTTCTAGCAAAGCTACTTTTTCACTGAAGTATAGGGCTGGTGAATCCTCGCCAGGTTTTCCTAAGCTTTCAGGACGTCCAGCACTGCCCAGAAGCTACCGACAGAAAACCTGTTGTCAGAGAGACGTTCTTGAGAGAGAAGGCTCCAGAGATTCAAGCTACAGGAACTCAAGGTATGGTGGCTTTATTCCTGTTAGAGAAAGCTTAACTCCTAAGCACTGCTAAAATTGAACCACAGTTTGAAAGAAGAGGAAAGAAACCAGAATGGTTTAAAGAAATACCAAAAGACTTTAAAGCACAGTCTTATTGGAGCCGAGATACCAGAGACAGTCCATGTAAACTTGTAACATCCAGGGACAGCGTTTGCTCTGAGGGGGAAACTAGTGAAGCAGAATCTATGGAGATAGAAGGTGCAGATACTATTCCCATTCCTCAGGAAGAGGCTATGGATTGCAGTTTGTGTATGGCTACTAGCCTGGAATCCATAACGGCATTGCAAATAAGAAGAAGCCTTGTTTAGTTGTTTTACCCTGGAATGAATTGAATTTCTCCATTTATCCTTTGCACTTAATTGTGAAGATATCAACAGTTGGTTTGCCTGTTTATTACTGGGACCTTGATAAAAGGACATTCTTTGATTTCCATTGTCTTATTGAACCCTTGCACGGAGGGGAAATAAAAGCCTTGTTTCCCTACACTCGTGGCTTAATTATTGTGTGCTCATAAGGAGCTAAAATCCATAAGACCAATCTGCACTTGGCCTTACATACCCCACGCTCCTTGAAAAATAAGTGTGATGTGCAGCAGCCCCTTACCGCCATTGGCCACCAGGGGACGCTGTCGTGACAGTAAATTATTGGAAATGCTGCTGAAAGAAAAAATAGTGAGGTTTCTGGAGCCCAGCGGATTACAGGATCCGAGGCAGCATGTATTCACCAGAGGCAGGTCTTGTCAGACAAATCTGATTGATTTCTTTGACTGGGTGACCAGGGAGTTGGACCGAGGGAGAGCCCTAGATGTGGTGTATTTAGATTTCAGTAAAGCCTTTGACACTGTTCCTCACAGGCGACTTATAAACAAACTGAGCACCCTAGGGATGGACCCTAAAGTTACTGCTTGGGTTAGAAATTGGTTGGGTGGGGGCGACAAAGAGTACAAGTAAATGGAGCTCACTCTGAGGAGAAGGATGTTACCAGTGGGGTGCCCCAGGGATCTGTCCTTGGTCCGATTCTTTTTAACATCTTTGTTAGTGATATAGTGGAAGGGCTGTCGGGTAAGGTTTGCCTCTTTGCAGATGATACCAAAATCTGCAATACAGTAGACACCCAGGAAGGTGTAGATAACATGAGGAGGGATCTAGCTAAGCTTGAAGAATGGTCTAGAATTTGGCAGCTGGGATTTAATGTTAAAAAATGCAAGGTCATGCATTTGGGCTGCAGCAATCCAATGGAGCAATATAGTATAGGGGGTGAAGTACTTTTGTCCACTAAAGAAGAGCGGGACCTAGGTGTGGTTGTATCTGATGATCTTAAAGTAGCTAAACAGGTAGAAAAGGCGACGGCAAAAGCTAAAAGGATGCTTGGGTGCATGCGGAGAGGAATGGCTAGCAGAAAAAAGGAGGTAATAATGCCTCTGTATAAGTCTTTGGTGCGACCTCATTTGGAGTATAGTGTGCAATTCTGGACACCGCACCTTCAAAAGGATGTGAACAGGATGGAGTCGGTGCAGAGGGTGGCTACTAAAATGATTAGTGGTCTTCATTATAAAGCATATGAGGACAGACTGAAGGATCTTAATATGTACACCTTAGAGGAAAGGCGGGATAGAGGTGATATGATTGAGATGTTTAAATACCTCCGTGGCATAAATGTTCAGGGAGAGAGCCTCTGTCAATTGAAAGCAAGTTCTGCTACGAGGGGACATGGGATGAGGGTGAAGGGAGATAGATTCAGGAGTGATATGCGGAAATATTTCTTTACGGAAAGAGTAGTGGATCCGTGGAATAGTCTCCCAGTGGAGGTGGTAGAGATGAGGACAGTAACTGAATTCAAAAAAGCATGGGACAAACACAGAGGATTTCTAAAGGTAAAACGTTACTGTTGTAGTTGTTGATATGGAAGGACAGACTAGATAGGCCATGTGGTCTTTTTCTGTCATCATATTTCTATGTTTCTATGTTTCAAACCTGATATTGTGTTTGGAGACTCCTCGCCTAGTGCGAAGAACTCTAAGATCTGCGCCGAGCTTTCCAAGGTTAGTTCTCTTTCTGGAAGAGAAGCCACATAATGGGAAACCTGTAGATAGGCAAAGTAGTGGCTACCGCTCAGCTCATATTCCCTGCAGAGACTCGCAAACGGCTTACACTTCCCATTAACATCCACCACATGCCCAACATAGCAAAGACCAGCTGCCCTCCATGTCTGGAAAGCCGCCATCGTGGACCCCAGGGTGAACTTACTATTACCCTGCAGCAGCAACCAGATTGAAACGGTCGGGGATCTGTCCCAATATTGACACAGTTGCCTCCATGTATGCCTCACCGGCTCCACAAGTATACTTCGAGCTATACGTACCGGTAACTGCGAGCCTTCCAAGTGCAAAGCTGCCAATAGGGTCTGAGGGGCCACCAGGGCTTCCTTGAGGGCCTGAGGTGTACAGGTCTCTGTGTCGCCCAGCCAATCTCCTAGATGCCGTGCTTGACACACCAGGGCATAAATTCGCAAATCTGGGATGCCCATCCCTCCAGCCCGCCAGCCTCCAGGCAGCCGGTGCATCGGGATCCGCACTCTCGCCCCTTTCCATAAGAATTCCTGTATCTCTTGCTCCAAGCATGCAATGTTGCATTTCAGTAGCCATATGGGGAGCGTCTGCATCCAATACAACACAGGGGGCAAAACCACCATCCCCACTCGCCCCCCCCCTCCCAGCGACAAGGGTAAAGGCCGCCAGGCCCGCAGCTGTGCCCGAAGCCCAGCCAAAATCCACTCGAAGTTCCATTTATATAATTCTTGCATGTCTCTGGTTAAGAGAATTCTCAGATAAATAAAGGCGTCCCCAGCCCATCGAAGAGGAAATACGCCTCCCCAACTCCCTTTCACATCCCCTCGCACATCCAGGGCCTCAGACTTATCCATATTGATACGCAATCCCACTATTTTCCCAAATATTGAAAATGACTCTAATAGTTTGGGTAGCAACTGCTGTGGCGATTGCAGGTGTACGAGAATATCATCCATGAAAGCCGCGATCTTAAACTCATGCCGTCCCATACGCACCCCACGTACGTCATTGGAGAGTTCTATTCTTCGTATGAAGGGGTCGAGAGACAGCACAAACAACAATGGTGAGAGTGGGCTCCCCTGTCTGGTACCCCTCTCCAAGGGAAACGTACCAGACAACATCCCATTGAATAACACTCTTGCGGTCGGTCCCGCGTAAAGAAGGCAGATCATGCTATAAAAGACGCTGTCTAGGCCATAGTGGGGTAAGAGAGCATGTAAATACTCCCAGTCCACTCGATCGAATGCCTTTTCCGCGTTGAAACTGATTAACAGGGATTGTCGCTCCCGAGTCCATTCCAACGATGCCAGGATCCTACGCAAATTGCACACGGCATGTCGGCCCTTCACAAATCCTACTTGAGATGCATGTATCAATTCCTCCAACATCGGGGCTAGGCAGTCTGCCAACACCTTTGCCATCACTTTCAAGTCAAAGTTCAACAAGGATATTGGTCTATAAGAGGAGGCCTGTGCATGATCTTTACCTGGTTTAGGTATTAATATAATGTGCGTCTGGTTCTTCCCCCACTTGAAACTGCCCTGCTCCACTCTGTGGCGGTATACCGCCGCCAACAAGGGGGTCACCAGGTCCCCCAACAGTATATAGAACTCAGCCCTTAGCCCATCGGGTCCCGGTGCCCTATGGCACTTCGCCTTTTGTATAACTTGGAGTGTCTCCGCTTGCGTGATCGGCTGTTCCAATTGGGCTTGCTGCTCGGCCCCCAAACTCGGCACTCCCAACCCTCTCAAATAATCTTCTAGGGGGGCTGCGAGTGTTCCCTCTTTTTGGTAAAGTTTCTTATAAAAAGCATGAAACACCCGGACAATCTCGCAATTTCCCTTCTGAAGCCTGCCCTGGGCATCTCTTATGACCGCAACAGTCCTAGTCCCTCTAATACCCTGTAGGCAACGTGCCAGGAGTTTCCCCGGTTTATCTCCAAACCGATACAGCTGATAGCGGTAATACATAAAGGATTTTTTAGCTCTCTTGTGGAGCAGCTCATTGAGGGTTGTCTGGGTTTCCCACAGTAACTTCTTATTAGCTGCAATGGGGCAACTCGCATATTTACACCGGGCCTTGATCGTCTGTTTCTCAAGCCGAATTATCTGTTCGTTTAACACTCTCTTTTCCGCGCAGAATAGCCAAGGATGTCCCCACGCAAAACAACTTTAGCCATTTCCCAAAAAGGTTCTGGGTCAACCTGGTGGTGTTCATTATTACACGCAAAATCCTGCCAGCGTTGTTTAAGATAAAGATGAAATTCAGTATCCCGATACAAATTTAACGGGAAGCGCCACATTCTGGACTGCGAGTCGGTTTGGGCCCACTCCAACTCCACCCAGATTAGGGCATGGTCCGATATCTCCAATGGACCAATTTGCGCATCAGTTACTTGTGCAAAGATTCTACTTGAGATAAAGATATAGTCAATCCGGGCGCTTGAGCCATGTGCTCGCGACTGGTGAGTAAAATCTCTTTCCACTGGATGAAGCAGGCGCCAGGCATCAACCGCCCCAACTCGGTTTTTAAGATCTTGCAGAGCTTTTGCCCCAGGTATACATGCTCGATCTGTTCCCCCCTTTGAAGTGTCTAAATCCAAATCCAGCACCCCATTGACGTCAATGGGACATCAGGCAACTGCTCAATTCTGGAGGCCAGGCGCGCATACAATGCGCAGTCCAGTACGTTGGGGCTATACATGTTTCCCATCACTATGGGTCTCCCCTCCAGCATACTATATAGTAACACATACCGTCCATTTGGGTCTACATATTCCTTTTCCAGAGTAAATCTTACACGCTTATTGATCAAGATGACCACTCCACCCTTTTTTTCCTCTGCTGGGGACCCCCAGCCCTGACCCATCCAGTCCCTCTGCAGTTTCAAATGCTCTTCCATAGATTGATGAGTTTCCTGCAAAAAAGCTATGTCACATTTTTGTCTGGCCAGGGCTTGTAATATCTTGGATCTCTTAATTGGGTTCCCAATCCCACAGACATTCCATGAAATGACCTTCAGAATACCACATACTGTGTAGGCCCATGTTTTGCAATACCTAAATAGTTCCCGGGAAGTTCCCACCCAGCCTGGGGCCCCTCCTATGCACCTATCCTATTTCCACATCCCATATGCCTGTTCCAGGATCGGCTGTGCGCACCATATGGTAAACCTTTTCCACTTGAAAGCATGAGCGTCTTGTGGAAGGCTTCCTAGAAGCATGAAGGATATCTTTTACCTGCTGAGAAAGGTTAAGACCATGAAGTTCTAGGCTTTCAGCAACCAGGCCCTGAGATGGAGAGACTGGGGAGTGGGATGCCACAGCATCCTGTCCTCCTGAGAAAGGAGATCTGGAGCAGATCCTAACTCCAGAGGAGGAGCTTGAGAGAGATGTTAGAGCAGAGGGTACCACATTTGCCATGGCCAATGTGGAGCTATGAGAATCATATGACCTCTGTCTCTCTGAAGCTTGAACAGGATTTTGGGAATTAGGGGAATGGGTGGAAAGGTATACAGGAAGTCCTGGCCCCAATGGAGGAGGAAAGCATCCCTGGCCTGATAGCCCTGAGCTGGAATTCTGGAACAGAACCGGGGAAGTTTGGCATTCAGTGGACTTACAAAGAGGTCTATGTCCAGGGTTCCCCAAATTTGAAAAATTCTGGCCACTTGGTCTGCATGGAGAGACCATTCGTGTGGAAGCAGAACTCGACTGAGTCTGTCTGCCCAAGAGTTTTGAATGCCTGGAAGATACACCGCAAGGAGATGAATCTGATGCTCTCTGGCGAGGGCCCATAGTCGCAAAGCTTCATTGCAGAGCGACAGAGAGCCTGTTCCACCCTGCTTGTTCACATAGAACATGGCTACTTGATTGTCCGTCTCAACTAGGACTGTCTTGTAGCTGAGCTGGGTGTGGAATACTTGGAGAGCAAGGAAGATTGCTCTGAGTTCCAGGAGATTGATGTGTAGATAGGTCTCCTGTGGAGTCCAGGTACCCTGGGTAGAGAGGCCTTGCAGGTGGGCTCCCCAACCCCCCCTTTGAGGCATCTGTTGTCAGAGTGGCTTGGGGTGGGGGTTGTTGAAAAGGGGACCCCACCAAAAGGTTTTGGGGTGACTGCCACCATTGGAGGAACAAAATAAGATGATCTGAGTTTGTTATTTTGTCTGACAGGCAACCTGATGCCTGAGTCCATTGAGTGGACAAAGTCCACTGGGCTGCCCTCATATGGAGGCGGGCATAAGGAATCACATGCACGGTGGATGCCATGTGGCCTAGCAATTGTAACATTTCCCAATCAGTGAGGTGAGGTTTTAGTACTGCTTGGGAAGCTAACTGCACAATGCGAAGCCAGCAGGCCTGTAGAAGATAGGCCCTTGTCTGTCTGGTATCCAGCAGAGCTCCTATAAACTCTAGAGACTGAGTGGGAGCAAGGCTGGATTTTGGGAAGTTTATGAGAAGTCCCAAATACTGAAGGATGTGCATTGTGCGAGAGAGAGAAATCCTGGCCTCTGGCTCTGAAGGGGCTCGAATGAGCCAGTCGTCTAAGTAAGGGAAGACAAATATTCCTAGGGTGCGAAGAAATGCTGCCACCACAGCCATGCATTTTGTGAACACCCTTGGAGCCGAGGCCAGGCCAAAAGGAAGAACCCTGTATTGGTAGTGCTTCCCTTGAAACAAAAAGCGAAGGAACTTTCGATGAGTTGGATGGATGAGAACATGAGTGTACGCATCCTTGAGATCTAGAGAACAAAGCCAATCCTGACTCTGAAGGTATGGCAGCAGAGTTCCTAGAGAAATCATTTGGAATTTCTCTTTGAACAGGAATTTGTTCAATTCTCTGAGGTCCAAAATGGGCCAGTGTCCTCCTGTTTTCTTTGGAATAAGGAAATAGGAGGAGTAGAACCCTGTACCCTGCTGGAGTATGGGTACCTCTTCTATTGCCCCCTGGGCAAGAAGCAGAGTGACCTCTTGACCTAACTGGGCGTTGAGAGAGGTCTGAGAATTGAACTATCTTACCACTGTAGGAGGGGGCATGCTGAGGAAATTAAGCTTGTACCCCTCTCTTACAATGGACAGAGTCCAATTTTCTGCTGTTATCTGCCCCCATCTGGGGGCAAAATGGCATAACCTTCCTGGAATGGTGGAAGGCTCTGGGCCATTCAGGGCCAGGAAGGCAAAATTCTCTAGATAGGAGTCAAAGCCCTTGTGGAGGCTGAGTCTGCTGAGCCGGTTGAGGCTTAGCAGCTTTTGTTTTTCTTAGCCTAGGCTGTTGCTGCTGTCCCTTTTGGGCAGACTGACCTAAACAATGTCCCTGCTGGGTAGAGGAGGGGTAAAACTTCTTCTTCTTACTGAAGAATGGTTTCTTGTTATTTATTTATTTATTTATTTATTTATTTAACAGTTTTTCTATACCGCTCTATTTTAGATCAGAGCGGTTTACATTTAACAGCAACTATACAACACAGGCACTTTGAGTTGTATTTCTTCCTTGCAGGGTCAGCTGTAGATTTAGACAATCTATCCAAGGTGATATTGTCAGCATCTATTTCATTAGCTTTTTCCTGCCAATTCTTGCCAAAGAGACTCTCTCCTGTGCAAGGAATATTCCCCAGTTTATCCTGTACCCAAAGTTCCAAGTCAGATGCCTGGAGCCAGGCAATCCTACGTGCACCTATGGCAATAGCAGAGGTTCTGCTTATGCACTCAAAGCAGTCAAAGGCTGCACGATTTACAAACTTGGAAACATCCTGAGCATGTTTGACAAGGGCAAAGTAATCCTGCCTCTTATCATCAGGAAGGAGAGGGCTCATAAGCTCTAAATCTCCCGTGACCTCCTTAAGGAACATTCCCATATATAATATATAGGAACTGATCCTAGCAGAAAGCATGGAAGCCTGGAAGGTTCGACGTCCAAAGGCTTCAAGAGTCCTACACTCACATCCTGGAGGATTAGATGCATGTCTTTTTGCACTCTTGATCCTTGTCATAGCTGATTCCACCACCATGGAATGGTGTGGTAGCTGAGTCTTCTGAAACCCAGGACAAAGAGGAACTCGATACATGGTGTTGAGCCTTCGAGAGTGAGGAGAAGTGGTTAGAGGTGTTTCCCACAATGAATAGGTAAGGTAGCTGCCTCCTTGAGAGCTTTAGGGTATTGCAGGATTTCCAATTCCTTTGCCCTAGGCTCTTTTTCAGGAGCCACTGTGATGGAAAGACCTCGAGCCACATCTTGGATAAAATCCTGAAAGGACATATCCTCTGGAGGAGACATCCTACGCTGAGGAGAAGAAGAATCCTCAGGAAGAAGTACTCTGGTATCGGCGGAGCTTTCAGAGTCTTCAGACTCATCTGAGAATTCAAAGTATCTCCAATCCAGGTGATCGTGCAGAGCACGGTACTGGTACCGATCGAAGTTGGCATCGGAGGGGTCCGGTACCGACTTGTTGATACTGGATGGATAAGCATGACTCGGTACCGGTAGAATACCTGCCGATGTCAATGCAGTCGGTACCGGTACCAAAGTCGGTGCTGGTACCGGTTGAATTGTCTGAAGCAGTTTCAGGGGCATCAAGGCCGTGAGAAGAGCCGCCAGACTGCATTCAATAGCCAAATATCTCTGGTCTATCGACGCTGCCGATGCTTGGGTATTAGTACCGGATGAAGCAGCCGGTACCCCAGAGCATGGCACCAGTAGTTCTGCCGAGGTTGGGGCCTCGAGAACATCCTGGAGCCCCGTTAGTGCTTTGGAAGCCGAAGCCTCCCGCCGGGGCAATTTTGCCAGTACAAGTCCCTCAAGGGCAACGCCAGAGGCATCTCGATGCTTAGAAGGAGATCTACCCTTTGAGGACCGGCTATATTTATGTTTAGTTACCGGAGATCCATGGGAGGAAGACGAAGCCCTGGAAAACGTCTATGCCACAGAGGCTGCATCGGAGGGAAAAAGGGTGCTAGGTTTAGCAGCTCGGTTCTGCCGGCCCCTCTTCGACATCATCCCACAGGCAACACACTCCGAAATAGAGTGGTCAGGACCTAAACATTTGAGGCACCACTCATGGGTGTCGGTGACAGAGATGGTACCGCCACACTTGGAACACTTTTTAAAACCCGAAGCGGGTTTTTCCATTTTAAAGGAAACGTTGGGCCTAGTGCCCAAAATGGCGCGTGGCACCTGAAGGAGAAAAAATCTGGAAAAGACTCCAGAAGAAAGGTTTTTTTTTTTTTTTTTTTAAGAAAAAGGAAAGATGAACCGGCGGTACCAGTGTAGCGTCGAGGGAAGGCAGACGTGACCACAAAAAAGAAGAATAAAAGGGAATATTTTCTGCAGTGACAGGATGTGCGACCTATCGGCACCGCGGAAAACGAAGAACTGGAGAGGGACAGTTGGGAAAGGCGGGAAAGCAGCACGCAGGTGCTGTGGGATGCTCCCAAAAGCTTTCCTATTGGACAATGGGGAGCGTTCCCGCGCAGGCTCCGTCGGTGCCGACGATACCCATATGTGAAGACTACATTCCTGCTTGTTCCTGGAGATAAGATAGAGTAGTTACTACTCACCTGTAACAGGTGTTCTCCAGGAGCAGCAGGAATCAGTCCTCACATATGGGTGACATCGACGTCGATGAAGCCCCTGCGGGTGACATCGACGTCGATGAAGCCCCTGCGGGTGACATCGACGTCGATGAAGCCCCTGCGGGTGACATCGACGTCGATAAAGCCCCTGCGGAGCATTTCCCCAGCTTTTCAAGAATGCCTTTGGGAATGCAGGCATGCATGCGTGGTTCCCTTCCCGCCTAAAGGTACCATCTTGCTCAGTCAAAAATGCAAAAATAAACTATGTACAACTGCAACTGCCAGGGGAGGAGGGAGGGTTGTGAGGACTGATTCCTGCTGCTCCTGGAGAACACCTGTTACAGGTGAGTAACTACTCTTTCTCCAGGACCAAGCAGGAAGTCAGTCCTCACATATAGGTGACTCCTTAGCTCTGGGCTACCAAGGAACCCAGGCTGAACAAGAGAACTCCCTCTAGTCCCAGCATCAAAGAGAGGCTTTTCACTGAAAGAACCTCCACCGGTAGCCCAACGGAGGGCTGGAGGGCAGGAGTTGCCTAAACCTCAAAGAGATTCCGGAGTACTGCCAGGCCAAAAGCACTGTCCCTACGGGACTCCCTTTCCAGACAGTAATGGGCCGCAAAAGTCTGGCTTGAGGACTAAGTTGCAGCCCTGCAGATGTCCACCAACGGTACAGAGCAGAGGTGAGCCACTGAGGCAGCCATTGCCCTGACACGATGGGCCGTGACCCGACCCTGCAAAGGAAGGTCAGCCGCCCTGTAAGCCCAGGTGATACAGTCAGCTACCCAGGTGGTCAAGGTACGCTTGGACACAGCTAACCCCAAATTATTAGGGTCATAAGATATGAAGAGCTGAGTAGCCCTTCTATGCCCCTGAGTACGGTCCAGGTAGAAGGATAAGGCCCTCCCTAAAGTCCAGGGTATGCAGAACTGCTTCAGCCTGACTTGCCTGAGGCCTAGGGAAGAATGTTGGAAGGACCACCTCTTGGTTAAGGTGGAAGGAGGAGACAACTTTAGGGAGGAACTTTGGATGAGTCCTAAGGACTACCCTGTTCCTATAGAAGCGGGTGTAAGGCCTGTCACAGACCAGGGCCTGAAGCTCACTCACTCGCCTGGCCGAGGTTAGGGCTATCAAGAAGAGTGTCTTCCAGGATAGGAAGCGTAGAGGGCAATCGGCTCAAAAGGTGGGCGAGTCAGTTGCTGCAAGACCACATTCAACTCTCACTCAGGGGCAGGAGGACGAATTGGAGGCTTGAGCAAAAGCAAGCCTCTGAGAAAGCGGGACACCAAGGGGTAAACCGACAGAGAATGTCCTTCCACTAGTGAGTGGTGAGCTGCTAGAGCTGAGAGGTGGACCCGAACAGAATTGGACTTAAGTCCCTGATTTGATAAGTGCAGTAAGTACTAAAGCACTACTGGTACAGTACAGGAGAAGGGATCCTCTGTACGTAGCTGAGACCACACAGAAAACCTTTTCCATTTGAGAGCATAGGTTTTCCTAGTGGACTGTTTCCTAGAAGCTAGGACAACCTCTTCAACTTCTGGAGGTAGGCCCCAGGGAGCTAAAACTACCCTTGCAGCCTCCAGGCCATCAAATTGAGAGCTTTGAGATTGGGGTGCAGAAGGGAACCCTGATCCTGAGAGAGGAGGTCGGGTTGCAACCCCAGAAGCAGTGGGGGAGCCACTGCCAGCTGAAGCAGAAGTGGAAACCAAGGCTGTCTCGGCCACCTGGCCCTGAAGAATCTTGAACAGGGTTCAGGCCACCAAGGGCGTGGGAGGAAACACATACAGGAGGCCCTGAGACCATGGGATCAGAAAAGCATCTGCTGCTATCCGCAGAGGATGTGGTTGTCTGGAGCAGAACTTTGGCAGCTGTTTGTTCAGTGGACTGGCAAACAGATCTATGGATGGAAGTCCCCATTTCAGGAAAATCCTCTGAACCACCAAAGTATGGAGCTGCTGTCGGCCAGGTAGTTTTCCTGGCCAGGGAGGTACACAGCCTTGAGGAGCATGTTGTGCTTGAGGGCAAACAAGCAAAGGTCCTGTGCTTCCTGACAAAGGAGCCTGGAGCCAGTTCCGCCCTGCTTGTTCACATAAAACATGGCTACCTGGTTGTCTGTTTGAACTAGGACAGACTGATGAGCCAGGGTTGGAGAGAAAGTCTTGAGGGCTAACCGAATAGCCCTGAGTTCCAGTAGGTTGATTTGCTGTGCGGCTTCCCAGGGAGACCACAGGCCCTGGGTGCACTTGCCTAGACAATGAGCTCCCCAGCCCTGCAGGGAGGCATCCATGGTCAACACCACTGTGAAGCCAGGAATCTGAAAAGGTACCCCTTGCAGCAGATTGGGTGGGTGCAGCCACCAGCTGAGGGAGTTCAGAAATTGTCTGGACACCCTTATCCTGTCTCTGAGGCTGCCTGTGGCCTGTGACCACTGAGTCCAAAGGCACCACTGTGCAGGCCTCATATGGAGCTTGGCATTGGGGGTCACATGTACTGTCGAAGCCATGTGGCCAAGAAGCCTCAGGCAGAGTCTGGTGGAGACCAGTGACCTGCTGAGAAACTGGTTTGCTAAGTTTATCAGTCTTTGGGCTCTGTCTTCTGGCAAGAATGCCTTTGCCAGCAGAGAGTCCAACCTCGCCCCTATGAACTCCAAGTTCTGGGAGGGGAGCAAAGTGGACTTTGCGAAGTTTATTACAAACCCCAAGCTTTGAAGAAGAGCAATAGTTCTGAGGGTGGCCTGTCAGGCCTCCTGGCACGTCTGACCTCTTATGAGCCAGTCATCCAGATAGGGGAAGACAAAGACTCCCTGATTTCTTAGGTAGGCCGCCACCACTGCCAGGCATTTGGTAAAGACCCTGGGAGCAGAGGGTGAGGCCAAAAGGCAGTACTCTGTACTGATAATGGTTTCCTCCCACAATGAACCTGAGGTACTTTTGTGGTCTGGATGAATGAGGATGTGAGTGTACGCATCCTTTAGATCTAATGAGCATAGCCAATCTCCCTGCTGGAGGTAGGGCAGAAGTGTTCCAAGAGTAAGCATCTTGAACTTTTCCTTCTCTAGGAATTTGTTGAGGTTTCTGAGGTCTAGAATAGGCCGAAGGCCACCGGTTCTTTTGGGTACCAGGAAATACCTGGAGTAGAACCCTTGACCTTGCAAGTGGGGAGGCACAGGCTCCACCGCCCTGTCCACCAACAGACCTTGGAGCTCCTGAAGGAGACGATCTGTGTGGAGGGGAGACCTTGGAGGCTCCCCTGGAAAGTATGGAGGAGGCAGTTGCTGGAAGTGTAGCAGATAGCCCTTGTGGACTATGCTTAACACCCAACTGTCTCCAGTGATGAGTGGCCACTGGTGGGCAAACAGGGCGAGGCGACCTCCTGTACAGGGTTGGGAGAGCAGGGACGGAGAGGCTATGCCTAAGGAGTCAAAAACCCCCACCATGCTGAGTGGGAGCAGGGGCCGGAGGCTTGGGAGTCCTCTGCCTATGGGGCCCTTTACCCTGCCCCTTGGCTTGCTGACCCTGAGGGGCAGCTTGCGCAGCCTGGTACTGTGGGTACTGTTTGTAGGCAGTGCCCTTCCTCGGGTAAAAGGGCTTTTTACCCGAGCCCTTCTTTTTGTGAGAAGGGGCAGAAGTCTTCCTAGACAGCCTTGTCCTCGTGAGGTGCTCGGTTTCGAGCTGTGCGGCCTTCTCGGTCATGAGCTTGCCAAAAAGGTTCTCACCTCGGCAAGGGACATCGAGCAACTTGTCCTGAACCCATGGCTCGAGGTCCGATGACTACAGCCATGCCTGGCGTCGAGACGCGATGCCGGCTGCCGCAACACGGGCCGAAGCCTCGAAGCCATCACAGGCAGCGCAGGACATAAACTTGGAGCATTCCCGGATCCCCGAGGACAAGGACTTGAACCTCTGCAAGGGTTCCCCGGAGAGACCAGCAGAGAACCAGGCCAGCTCCTTGGCCAGGTCTCGCAAGTACATGCCCATGTACAGCTGGTAAGACTGGACACGGCAAGCAAGCATCGAGCCCTGGAAGCACTTTCTACCAAAACCATTGAGGTTCCGGGCCCCCCTGCCATGGGGCACCGCGGAATGCATCTTCTGACTTTTCAGGCGATGCATGGTCGATTCCACCACCATGGAATGGTGTGGTAGCTGCGCCTTCTGAAAGCCAGGTCTCTTCCGGAGTCGATAGATTGAATCGACACGCTTGCTTAAAACCGGCGCCGAGGCCAGTGCCTCCCACATCCGGAAGAGGAGCCGTTCCAGCATCAGAGGAACCGGAACAGTAAAGGCCTCCTTCGGAGGAGAGTCGTACTGTAGGGCCTCGAGCTCCTCGGCTCCTCCTCGGGGTCCACAGAGATAGCCAACGCGGTGGCCATATCCCGGACGAACTCCGAGAACCGAGTATCCACCGGGGGGGATCTACTCCGGGGCTCAGACTGCGGTGAGTCCGACGGGACGCATCGAGTCCGGAAGGTGTCGGGGGACTCCTCGTCCTCCGTCTCCCAGGCGGACTCATCCGATGAGGAATCGTGGTCCGACCGCGCGGGGCCTGTGATCACCTGCCCCGACGCCAAAGGCCTTTATGGTCTCGAGTATCGGCTCGGTCTCCGGGATCAACTTCGATGTCGATGTCCCGGTGGTCGGGGCAGATGCGCTAGACAGGCTGGCCATCAGTGCCTGCTGCTGTTCCATGAAGGCAGACAGTCTGTTCTCCAAGGCTGTCAGCCTGAGACCCAGCTCAGGAAACTCAGCAGCCCCCGACTCGGTCCCCGGCGGCGCCGGGCCTGACGTCGGCTCTCTGGGAGGAGAGCCCACGAGGACTACAGGACTTACGTGTCCAGCAGACTCCAGCTCCACTCGAGGTACTTTGGGAGGCTTCTCCTGTTCCACGGACCTGGGGCGACGGTCGTGGGTCTGAGACCTAGCTCTCGAGGAGCCAGGGACCTCTTCCGACGACGCCCTCGCGAGCCGCTTCTTCCTCTTTCATTCCCAGTCGGGGGACCCCCTGTCCGAGGAGCCCCGACGGTGCTCGGGATCCGATTCCCAAGATGTCGAGGCCTCAGACGAGGTCCGGGCCCGGCCGGAGGCCGAGTCAGAGAAAAGCCTTTCCTTTAGGTGCTGACGACTTTGAAGTGCCTTGGAAGACATTTTTCCACATGGTCCACACGTGTTAGGATCGTGGTCAGGACCGAGGCACCGAAGGCAGCAGTCATGTGTGTCGGTGAGAGACATTAACTTCTTGCACCAATCACACTTTTTGAACCCACTGGAAGCCATCGGGGAAAAAAGAGTCCCCGCAAGGTCAAAGGACCGGCCTTCCAGGGAAAAAGAAAAAAGGGCGCGAACGCCAGCCACGAAGGGCAAAAACCGAAAAAAGAAGATCGGGCTCGATACCGGTGTACCGAACCCGGCGGGAGGGGAACCGGCGTCGAACCGGAGAAAAAATAGCGAAGGAATCGCGAAAAAATCTAACTATTTTCCGGAAGGACTAGGACACACGTCCGGTGGGCTTCACGGAAAAAGAGAGACTGAGCAAGATGGCACCTTTAGGCGGGAAGGGAACCGCGCATGCGTGTCTGCATTCCCAAAGGCTTTCTTGGAAAGCTGGGGAAATGCTCTGCAGGGTCTTCATCGACGTCGATGTCACCCGCAGGGGCTTCATCGACGTCGATGTCACCCGCAGGGGCTTCATCGACGTCGATGTCACCCGCAGGGGCTTCATCGACGTCGATGTCACCCGCAGGGGCTTCATCGACGTCGATGTCACCCGCAGGGGCTTCATCGACGTCGATGTCACCCGCAGGGGCTTCATCGACGTCGATGTCACCCATATGTGAGGACTGACTTCCTGCTTGGTCCTGGAGAAGTAACCTATAGTAGTCTATGTAAATCTATATGCACGTAACTAACTGAGAACATGGGTAAATGAATATGTAAACTAGGCAGGGTTCTATGCAAAAGTACCATTACCTCAGACGTTTTTATCTAACTGCTTGAATTTGGCAGAAAGAAGTCCTTCTCTAGATTGAGACCCCTCGGATGAACTCTCTCTGAACTCATGGCCTGGTGAGAAGGAATGCAAATAATTTTGCTATCTTTTTTTTTTTAGTCTGAGCAGTTTCTAATAAGAAATATATTTAGCAGTAGCCCCCACCATAGGGGATAATTTTGCTGACTCTAGTATTTTTTGGGCACAGATACAATAATATTACCTTGTATATCTTGTATTAGGAAAAGGTAGAGGTGTGTTTAGGATAATGTGTACCTGAATGTTTTATTTAGCAAACTGCCAGCAATGTGTAAGGTGGACAGAGAACTCTGTTCCCCAGAGCTGTGACCAACATGAATAAAGTATGAATTCTGCAATACTGTTTGACTAATTTCTATGACAAGCCCCATACTGGGTCCTAAAAGCTGTAAAGTGTCAGGAAGAGGTATAAATGCAACATACGATATTCACCAGCATAGGGAGGATCTACCTGCTAACCTCGACCAAAAGCTGGCTCTACAACCTACAGAGCCACCATAGCAACCTGTAAGAGCAGGAACAGGGTCTGTCAGAGAAAAAAGCGGACTGTGGAGATCCTAACCTTCCCAAGGGAACTACCATCCGTTCTCCTCAGACTTACTTAAAGGTGACAGAGATTTCATATGAGTACTTTGATCAATCCCCGAAGGGGATAATATTGGGCTCCCAAAGTAACGGAGGAGTGCAAGGGCTAAACGAGGGCCGTGGTCCATTCAGCAGGACCAGGACAAGAGCATTCATGGGCTTCAGGTCTCCAAAGGGAAAGTCTGGGCCTTAGCCCCTAAGAAGGGGACTGCCAAGTGGCTAGCCAGAACTGAGCTGTTTAGAAACATAGCAATATGACGACAGAAAAAGACCACATGGCCTATCTAGTCTGCCCTTCCATATCAACAACTACAACAGTCCCCTTTTTTCCTTTAGAGATCCTATGTGTTTGTCCCATGCTTTTTTGAATTCAGATACTGTCCTCATCTCTACCACCTCCACTGGGAGACCATTCCACGGATCCACCACTCTTTCTGTAAAGAAATATTTCCGCATATCACTCCTGAATCTATCCCCCTTCACCCTCAACCCATGTCCCCTCGTAGCAGAACTTGCTTTCAATTGAACGAGGTTCTTCCCCTGTACATTTATACCATGGATGTATTTAAACATCTCAATCATATCACATCTATCCCGCCTTTCCTCTAAGGTGTACATAATAAGATCCTTATGTCTGCCTCATATGCTTTATAATGAAGACCACTAACCATTTTAGTAGACACCCTCTGTACTGACTCCATCCTGTTTATATCCTTTTGAAGGTGCGGTCTCCAGAATTGCACACTATACTCCAAATGAGGTCGCACCAAAGGAGGCACTATCACCTCCTTTTTTCTGCTAGCCATTCCTCTCCGTATGCACCCAAGCATCCTTCTAGCTTTCGACATTGCCTTTTCTACCTGTTTAGCTACTTTAAGATCATCAGACACAACCACGCCTAGGTCCCGCTCTTCTGTAGTGGACAAAAATACTTCACCCCCTATACTATATTGCTCCCTTGGATTGCTGAAGCCCAAATGCATGACCTTACATTTTTTTACATTAAATCCCAGCTGCCAAATTCTAGACCATTCTTCAAGCTTAGCTAGATCCCTCCTCATGTTATATACACCTTCCTGGGTGTCTACTCTATTGCAGATTTTGATATCATCTGCAAAGAGGCAGACATTACCCGACAGCCCTTCCGCTATATCACTAACAAAGATGTTAAAAAGAATTGGACCAAGGACAGATCCCTGGGGCACACCACTGGTAACATCCTTCTCCTCAGAGTGAGCTCCATTTACCTGTACTCTTTCTCACCTACCACCCAACCAATTTTTAACCCAAGCAGTAACTTTAGGATCCATCCCTAGGGTGCTCAGTTTGTTTTTAAGTCGCCTGTGAGGAACAGTATTAAAGGCTTTACTGAAATCTAAATACACCACAACTAGGGCTCTCCCTCGGTCCAACTCCCTGGTCACCCAGTCAAAGAAATCAATCAGATTTGTCTGACAAGACCTGCCTCTGGTGAATCCATGCTGCCTCGGATCCTGTAATCCGCTGCATGTTTCTATCTTTCTAAACCTGGAAAGACTTCTCCTTACAAAAAGTACAATACACAGAAGACATCATAAATGCCCTTAATACAACCACATCCCTATCAGATCCATGCCCAGTGGAATGGATCAAGAATTCCAAGGAACAACTATCCAAACACATCCACAAAATCGTAACAGAGTCCTTGCAACAAGGACACATACCACAGGCGCTTAAACAAGCCACGATACAACCAGTCTTCAAGGGCACAAGAATGAACCCTACGGAACCAAAATCTTACCACCCCATATCCAACCTACCCCTCATATCAAAGGTTTCTGAAAAGGTAGCACAGAGGCAACTTCAGGAATACATTGATCTACAAGCCCCGTTAGACCCACACCAGCATGGCTTCAAACCACACCACAACATGGAAACATTACTCACATCCCTTTTTGACAATCTACTGAAGGGAATAGACAATATAAAAAATGAATTTTTGCTGGTATTCATAGACATTTCAGCGGCATTCGACACAGTCTCCCACACAATAATGTTAAACCGATTACAGGAGATCGGCCTATACGGCATACGATCAATAAAATGGTTCACATCTTATCTAAGCAACAGAACGCAACAGGTTAAATGTACCCAAGGAAAATCATTACAGTTCTCTATCAACCAAGGAATACCACAAGGAACAGCATTCTCATCCATCTTATTCAACATCTACATCCAACCGATCTGTGACATTATCAAGCGCCACATGTTACAATACCACATCTATTTATTTATTTAAAAGTATGTATATCCCTCTTTATCCGACAACATTATGGTGTATGCCCCAATAAACACGCTAAACCCGGATATGACCCCTATGACTCACTGCCTCGAAGACATGAACAACTGGCTCACTGAGAACAACCTGGGAGTCGGCCTTGGCGAAACAGGAGCAATGATCATAACCGGGAATCCCGATTTTGATCCGCCTATATCCATCAGCATCCTCAACTGAACAATACCAATAAAGGACGAGGTGAATATCTAGGTGTCACCCTGGACAGTAATTTAAATCTTCAGACACATATAAACAAAACTGCTGCAAAGGCATACCAATGAATGAAGCTTATACGGAGACTCAAACCAATCTTCAGCCAGAACCCTTTCCACACTGTATGTCAGACAGTCATCACCCCAGTATTGGACTACAGAAACTCCTTATTCCAATGACTCCCTAAGCAGGCCACCCATCCACTCCAACTAGTACCTGAACACTGCAGCCCGAATCATAACTGGCACAGCCAAACACAAGCACATTACACCTGTACTTCAGCAACTACACTGGCTACCAATATTGGCGCGGGCAAGATACAAAACAGCAGTAAACATATTCAAGATCATACACCTATGCACGGCGGACATCCTTCACACTTTTAATAACCAGGGATGCAATCAACAGGCCCAGGAGAACCAACAGCAACAATAGACTCCGCATACCCGCTGGTTACCACAAAACATGGCAAGTGACCTCCAACAGAGCCATATCCCTCTCGACACCAGCCCTATGGAATTCCCTCCCAGATGGACTGTGGGCAATAAAGGACCTCAAGGACTTCCGTAAATCCCTTAAAACCTACCTATTTACGGAATGCTATGACCCAACATCCTGAAGACCCTTCCACTAATCAGAATGTAAATGACACCAACCACTATGTACAATAATCACATCCACTATCTACGATAGCCTGCCCGCTATCTACAATAGCCCAACCACTATAGTCTCTATGTACGTCCTTTCAAGATCTAATGATAGTGATATGCATAGGGAGGAAGTCCCAATTCCTTGCCTTAGCCTGAATGTGTGTTCAATCTGTAATAAGACGCTTTTAATTAAGGATTTAGTGTTAGAGAAGGATCCAGGGTTTGTATTCATCACCGAAACATGGTTACATTCAGAAAATGACCCATTAGCGTTGGAAGTGTGCCCTTTAGGTTATAAGTTTTTGAATGTCTCAAGGACTGGGCGGGCAGGAAAAATGATAATTACACTTACCTGGTAATTGTAGTTCCTTGAGTGACGACAGTTCAGTCCTCTACATCTGGGTTGTCAACCTCCTCCTGCAGCTTGGAGACTGGTATATCAGAACTCTGACATCACTGGATATAGCCTGCTGTACTCTCCCATCAGCCCCAGTGTGAACTGTTAACAAAGCAAACTCAAAGGAGCAACAAATAAGTATTTTAACCAACATATAAAATTGAACCTGAAACTGAAACTTCACTGCAAACCTTGTGAAAAACTTTCTTACACTCCTCCCTGCTAAACACACAATAAGAGAGGAGTGAAGATGAACAATTTCAAAAATGACCTACCTGTGATTCGTATTGTCGCGCTGCCGGCCAAACGCACACTCCGGGTGGGAATGAGGACTGAACTGTCGCCACTCAAGGAACTACAATTACCAGGTAAGTGTAATTATCATTTCCTTATCGTTCCTCCAGTTCAGTCCTCTACATCTGGGATGTACCAGAGCAGTAGTCAACGGGATGGGCCTTTCCAGCCGGCATGCAACACCGCCGACCCAAAATCGGCATCATTCGCAGCTGCCAAATCAAGCCGGTAATGCTTGCTGAAGGTATGCAGCGACGACCAAGTAGCCACCCTGCAAATGTCCCCTGGCGGCACTAAGCTGTGCTCCGCACAGGAAGACACCTGCGCTCTGGTAGAATGTGCACGCAACCCTGGAGGCACCATCCGACCCTGCAGTAGATAGGCGGAAGCAATAGCCTCTCGAATCCATCTGGAAATGGAAGCCTTCGCCGCCGCCTCTCCCTGGCGAACTCCTCCGAACAATACGAACAACCAGTCAGACTTGCGAAAAGGCTGAGAAATCTTCAAATACTGCTGCAACGCTCGTTTTACATCCAAATGCCGTAAACTGCGCTCCTGATCGCCGTTGTGTAAAGAACCCAGAACTGGCAGGGAAACTGCCTGACTTAGGAGAAAGGGAGAGACCACGTTCAGCAAAAAAGATGGAACCAGTCGCAACACCACCTTCTCCCTCGAAAAAAACAGGAATGGCTCCCTACAAGACAACGCCTGAAGTTCCGAAATCCATCTCGCTGAACAGATCGCCACTAGAAAAACTGTTTTCAACGTCACATCCTTCACCGACGCCCTATGCAACAGTTCAAAGGGCGGTCTGGACAAAGCTGTTAATACTAAATTAAGATCCCAAGGCGGAATCGTCACACTACGCGACGGCCGCAATCTGGCAATTGCTTTGAGAAAACGCAAGAAGTCCGCATGGGCCCCAAGCGCAACGCCCTGCACCTTCCCCGATACCAAGTTAGAGCTGCCAATTGTACGCGCAGAGAACTGGCCGCCAGACCTTTATCAAAACCATCCTGTAGAAAACTTAAGATCGAGGGAACGGAAACCGTAGCCGCTCGGATCTGCTTCCTCGAACACCAATCTTCAAATATCCGCCAGATACGAACATACGCCAACGACGTGGACTGTTTCCAAGCTCTAAGCATCGTTGCAATGACCGCGGAAGAATAACCTTTCCTCTTCAACCTGGACCTTTCAATGGCCATACCGTAAGCGAGAACCGATCCACTTGTGGCATGAAGAGAGGCCGTTGGCGCAAAAGATCTGCCCTTACGGGCAACCGCCACGGAGTTCCGTCTACGAGATGCACCAGATCCATGTACCATGGATGCCACGGCCAGTCCGGAGCCACCAGAAGAACCTGACCCGGATGAGCTCTGATTCTTTGAACCACTCTGCCGATCAAAGCCCACGGAGGGAAGACATACAGAAGACCTGTGGTCGGCCACCGCTGCACTAACGCATCTATTCCTTCCGACATCCTTTCCCTCCTTCTGCTGAAGAAACGGTTGGCCTTTGCTGACTGGAAGGTCGCCATGAGATCCATTACAGGGCTCCCCCAGTGCTCCTCGATCTGAGCAAACACGTCCAGGTGCAGTTCCCATTCTCCCGCATCCACTCGGACCCTGCTTAGAAAGTCGGCAGTCACATTGTCCTTTCCGGCAATGTGTGCTGCCGAAATTGCTGTCAACCGACATTCTACCCAAGCGAATAAGAGATCCGCCTCCTCTTCCATGGCCACACTTCCCGTGCCGCCCTGCTGATTGATGTAAGCGACTGCCGCCGAATTGTCGGACAGAACTCTGACCGCCCGACCCACCACGACAGCCTCGAATGCCTGCAGCGCCTGCCACACTGCCCGAAGCTCCAGACGACTGATCGACCATGAATTCTCCAGAGGCGACCAAAACCCCTGCGCGAACCTGCTGTCGCATTGTGCTCCCCAGCCCCCCAGGCTGGCATCCGTTAGCACTGGCAGCCATTCCGGCTGTTCCAAGGGCATTCCGGCCGCCAGAGATGCCAGAAGTAGCCACCAGCGCAGCGACTGTCTGACCCTGAATGGACATGGGAGCCGCTTGCTCAACACATCCACTTGATGCGACCACCGGTGAAGGAGTGATCTCTGTAGCGGGCGCATATGTACTTTGGCCCAGGGCACCGCTTCTAGCGTCGCTGCCATGGTCCACAGCACCCTGAGGAAAGACCATGCAGAAGGAGCCGGCACTACCCTGAATTTGCGAACCAGACTCCTGAGACCTTGGGCCCTGTGTTCCAGTAGAAACACCTGTCCACTCTTCGTGTCGAACTGCACCCCCAGATATTCTAGGTTCTGGGAAGGCTCCAACCGACTTTTGCCCGGATTGACCACCCAACCGAGGCTTTGTAGAAATTCCACCACTCTGCCTGTTACCTGAATGCTCTCCGCTTTGGACTTGGCCAGGATTAGCCAATCATCGAGGTAGGGATGCACTAGAATTCCCTATTTGCGCAATGCCGCCGCCGCCACCACCACCACCATTATCTTGGTGAAAGTGCGCGGTGCCGTCGCCAAACCGAAGGGCAACGCTTGGAACTGATAGTGACCCCAAGGAAAGGCAAAGCGGAGAAACTTCTGATGAGACGACCAAATAGGAATGTGTAAGTAGGCTTCCGTGAGGTCTCAGAGACGTCAAATACTCCCCTTACCGCACTGCCACAATGACAGACCGGAGGGTCTCCATTCGAAAATGTGGAACCCGCAGACAACGGTTTACACCCTTCAGATCCAAAATAGGCCGTAACGCTCCGCACTTCTTTGGCACCACGAAATATATGGAGTACCGACCCACGCCGTACTCTGATTCTGGGACCTCCACGACAGCCCTCAAATGAAGAAGCCGCTGTAAAGTACTTTGAATTGCGAAGGTTTTCGTCTGCCCCCTGCAGGGAGACATGACAAAGGAGTCCCACACCGGACGCGCCAATTCCAGTGTGTACCCCTGACGAATGATTTCCAACACCCACTGATCGGATGTGATGTGGGTCCAAGCAGAAAGAAACTCTCGCAGCCTCCCACCTATCGGAGGTCCTTCTGCCGGGACCCGCCTCATTTCATTGCGGCTTCCGGGCTGCTGAGGTAGAACCCGAGGAGAAACCTCTATTTGCTCTACGAAATCCCAAGAATCCCTGACCTCGCGATGAAAAGTGACCCCTCTGCGAACTCCCAAACCGCGTAGACCGAAATCTCCGGAAATCTCGAAACGAACCCCAAACGTTCTGACCAGACTTCCCCTGCTTCGGCTTATCCTCCGGCAGCCTACCAGCCTTGGACTCCCCGAGGTCCTTTACCAATTTATCCAGATCTTCCCCGAACAGCAACCTACCCTTAAAGGGTAACTTGCCTAGACGGGACTTGGACAAGCCATCAGCAGACCAATTCCGTAACCACACAGATCTACGTGCGGCCACCACCGAAGCCGTGCTATTCACAAGAGCTCTAATGAGGTCGTAATGAACATCCGCCAGATATGCTGCTCCGGACTCCAGGCGGCCTAGCTCTGCAAGCTCTTCCTGGTCGAGGTGCAGTGAAAGACGAAGGCGTTGGACCCAGCGCAGACAGGCCCGAGCTACCCAAGCCCCACAGATTGAGACCTGAAAAAAAAGCGCGTCCGCATCGAAAACCTGTTTCAGGAGACCGTCAACCTTACGGTCTTGCGCATCTTTCAAAGCCGCTCCGCCTTACACTGGGATAGTGGTCTTCTTAGTCACCACTGCCACTGCTGCATCTACTCGGGGCGAGCGGAACCTCTCCTTATCCTTATCAGCTAAGGGGTAAAGTCTATTCAGCGTGCGTATACCCCTAAGCCCCGATTCTGGCTGGTCCCATTCCTCCTGGATCATCTGGTCGACCACCCGGTGCACCGGGAACACCACGTGCGTTTGTCTCACCGCCTGAATCACCAGGTCGTCAACCTCTTCCTCAGTGGTTGACTGCGCCGCTAGATTCAACATCTGCATGGACTCTGTGATGAGAGCTGGCAGCTCCTCCCTACGGAAAACCCGTATGATCTTTGCCCGATCCTCTGGTTCTTGGATCTCTCCCTCTTCCAGATCCTCCAACCCTTCCTCACGCTCCCATTCGGAGTCCTCACCGTTCGGCCAATCGCCATCTGTAGCAGATACAGCTTGGATCCTTGCTTTCTTGGGCGTCGACGGACTGCCGGTCCCACAGTCAGCGATCAGTTGCTGAGACGGGCCAGCGAATGGCCACGTGGCAGGCGACTTGCCCTGCCGCTGCAAACAAAAGGCCTGATGCATCATCAATATAAAATCAGGACAAAGGTTCCCCATACCTGTCGGCCCTGGGACCGAGATAGCTCCGGAAGCAGCAGCCGTCCCTTCCAGAGCGTATCCCTGCACAGCCGACTGTACCGCATCCGACTCTGGCCCAGCTGACGTCTTGTGCGCTTCTGAGAGCTCCTTGACTTCCATTTGAGCTTCCACTGCGGATGACAGAGAAGCACAGCCGCGGCAGATACCAGACTCAGCCACCGAGCCTCTCTGTGCACCGCAGACCACACACTGCGGCCTGGAAGCCATAAAGCTGCCCGTGACACTGCCTGCTTTTGGCTAAAAAATAAAGCTCTTTTTGTTTTTTGTTTTTTAAACATGAAGGAACGAACCCTGCAGCCCAGTCCCTAAAACCCGTACCGCTGTCCAACGGAAGAGCAAGCGACCTGCTGACCCAACGAGAAACTCTCCTCCCTCCACCAGAGAATTTCCCGCCCAAAATAACGACGAAACTAACAACAAACCAAAACAAATCAAACTAAAAAGAAAAGAACAAGCAAACTAAAAGAAAAGGGCTCCTTCTCCAGCCGAAAGTCAAAATAAAATGCTAACGCAAGGCTGCACTCGTTCCCCTCTAGCGTGGCAGACACGCGACCCCGCTGAAAATGGCCGCCGCCCGCTCCTGAGAGAACGAAAAAGAGCGCCAAAGCAGCTTCCTGCCTTACCGCTACCCTGCTGCGCTGATCGAATGAAGCAACAACGGCCTGAACCCGGTGTACTGCCTACCGGACAGGACTGTCTGCTTGAAGCTGATGTCCCCCAGCGATCCGAGGCTCACAAAATAAGCGGAGATACCGGCAGTTAGAGAGCCTTGAAAACAGCGTAGCCGTTCAGTCAGCGCCTCACCGCAGCTGCAAGTTCCCCTAGCAGTGCTGAATCAGGCGAGAAAGGATTGCGAACCGGAGACTCTCCCCCGGGAGGTCTGGGAGGAGAGATCACCCGGTTTCAGCAAGCGCTGTAGTAAAATGCAGGGAGCAGGTAATAAAGTTTTAATCACTTTCAGTCTGTTTGTTTGTTTTTTAAAGGCACCGCACCAAATTTGGAGCCTTAGACAGCCAAATAGCCAAATAAAATCCCATAAAATCCAATTAAACCCCAATTCAACTAATCTAGCCTACAGAATCCTTATCTGTTCCTCTAGTGAGCCTCAGCCCAGTCTCACGACGTCCTCCTGCTGCATGGAGACTGGTCACACTGGGGCTGATGGGAGAGTACAGCAGGCTATATCCAGTGGTCAGAGTTCTGATATACCAGTCTCCAAGCTGCAGGAGGAGGTTGACAACCCAGATGTAGAGGACTGAACTGGAGGAACGATAAGGAAAGGCTTTTATTACTATACAAATCATTTTAGCACCAGAATTAGAGACTTTATTTTGTGAGGTATTGTTAGGGGAGAAGGGGAAGAAGTGTAATATCATATTAGTTTACCGGCTGCCTAGATTGTGGATGAAAATGCAGGATAGTTATTTTGAAATATTACCCTCATGGTCACTTGTAGCCCAGAATTGTCTCCTGTTAGGGGACATAAATTTACATTTAAAGATTCTTCTGACAGGTATGCACAAGAATATTTATTGTTTTTACATTCTTTATGTTTTACATACCTGACATTTCCATCTAGGCATGTCTTAGGACACCAACTGGACCAATTAGCTTATGCTTTTAGGTCCAGTCCCGTGTTTACAATTACAGATATACAATTAAACCCTCTCATTTGGTCCGATCATTATGTTATTGAATTTAAACTTAGGATACCATTGTTGGTTGGAACTGCTAAACCATTAAGGGACTCTATTAAGATGTAAACATATTCCCCCGGAATTGCTCTGGGATAAGGTTAGGGAAAAGTTAGTTTTAAAGGGACACCAAGATTTTGGGGCAACTATCGGCGAATGGAATGATAGCTCAACTCAGATGGTGGAAGAGCTTGCGTCATTTGAAGTTAGACATAAACCTTTTTTTGCAAAAAAGAGTCTGCCTGGTTTTCTCAGGAGCTTAAGGAGTTGAGGAAGAAATGGAGGAAACTGGAGAAGAAATGGAGATGCTCCTCAAATATGGAGGATAAAATTAGATGGAAATAAGGTTATAATAAGTATAAAATTTGAGTACACCAATCTCAAAAGAAATATTATGAGAATCTAATTCTACAGGCACCCTCTCAACCAAGGATCCTTTTTAGGCTTTCTTCTGTGCTTTTGGGTGAGAAGGGAGAAAAATAGAAATTACACTTACCTGGTAATTGTTGTTCCTTGAGGAATTCCAGTTCAGTCCTCCACCTCTGGGTTGTGTACCTTCTCCTGCAGCTTGGAGACTGGGCATGTCAAAACTGTGACATCACTGGATGTAGCCTGCTGTTCTCTCCCATCAGCCCCAATGAACTATTGACAAAGCAGACTCAAAGGAGCAACAAATAAGTAGCTATCATATGAATTTCAACTTTATACCCAACAAAAACATCGAACTTAACTTATAACTAAAGCCCCCCTCCCGAAAGAAGGGGAACCGCTTCCTGCACTTTCCCATTCCCCCCCTCCCCCACCCCTGAGCCGAGCCAGAGACAGGGAAGTGAAAGAGAAGACAGATAGAAAGAATCAGAGCGATCCCAAGATTATAAAAGGTTTTATCCACTCAGTGAATGGTACTCCCCCAAAACTGAAACTTAGCTCCTGACGAAACCATCCCCGGGCGGGATTGAGGACTGAACTGGAGTTCCTCAAGGAACAACAATTACCAGGTAAGTGTAATTTCTATTTCCTTATCATTCCTCCAGTTCAGTCCTCTACCTCTGGGATGTAACAGAGCACCCAGATCGCAACACCGCCGACCCGAAACAAGCATTGTTCGATGCCAGTACGTCTAAGCGGTAGTGCTTACTGAAGGTATGAAGAAACGACCAAGTGGCTGCTCTGCAAATTTCCACTGGCGGAACCAAACTGTGCTCCGCCCAGGATGTCGCTTGCGCTCTAGTAGAGTGAGCCCATAAGCCCACTGGCACTGGTCGACCTTGCAAAATATATGCCGACACAATTGCTTCTTGAATCCATCTGGAAATTGAAGCTTTCACCACCGCTTCCCCTTTTCGGGAGCCTCCGAACAGCACGAATACACGTTCCGACTTATGGAAGGTTTACGAGACCTTTAAATACTGCCGCAACACCCTCTTTATGTCCAAGTGGCACAAACTACGGTCTGAGGCGTGCCCTTCTGCCGATCCTAGCACTGTTAGGGAGACAGGTTGATTCAGGTGAAACGGAGAAACTACCTTTGGCAAAAAGGACGGAACTGGTCATAGCACCATCTTTTCCCCGGAAAATGACAAAAACGGCTCCCTACAGGACAGGGCCTGCAATTCCGAGATTCGCCGCACCGAGCAGATAGCCACCAAAAACACTGTTTTTAAAGTTAAATCCTTAACTGACACCTGGTGTAAGGGTTCAAAGGGCTCCTGAGCTAATGCCCCTAAAACCAAGTTGAGATCCCACGGCGGCACCATTACTTTACGAGAAGGCCGAAGTCTAGACACTGCTTTAAGAAAACGCAGCACGTCGACATGCAAACCCAGGGCCACTCCCTGGACCTTACCTCTATAGCAAGACAGAGCTGCTAACTGGACTCTTAAAGAACTGGCTGCTAGACCCTTATCAAACCCGTCTTAAAGGAAGCTTAACACTATAGGGACGGAGACCGTCGCTACTCGAACCTGACGCCGTGAACACCAGTCCTCAAAGATATGCCAGATGCGTACATATGCGAGGGATGTGAACTTCTTTCTGGCCTAAAGTAAGGTCGCGATGACCGCCCCAGAATAACCTTTTCTCCTTAACCTCGCCCTTTCAATGGCCAAACCATAAGCGAGAACCGATCTACCTGAGGCATTCGAAGCAGACCCTGAAGCAACAGATCCTCTGACAAAGGCAATCTCCAAGGGTCCCCTTCGAGCAGCCTCACTAGATCAGCATACCACGGGCGTCTTGGCCAGTCTGGAGCCACCAACAGCACTCTTCCTCGATGGGCCTCGCTACGCTGAACCACTCGCCCTATGAGTGCCCAGGGGGGAAACACATAGAGGAGTCCTGACGACGGCTAATCTTATATCAGTGTGTCGATCCCTTCCGACATCCTCTCTTGTCGCCTGCTAAAGAAGCGACTCGTTTTTGCTGACTGGAAGGTCGCCATGAGATCCATAATCCCCAACCTGCGGACAATCCGAGCAAATACCTCCGTATGTAGCTCCCATTCCCCGGCATCCACCCGGACCCTGCTGAGAAAGTCTGCCATCACATTGTCTTTTCCTGCAATGTGCGCCACCGAGATCGCCTGTAGTTGAGGTTCTACCCAAGCGAACAGCGCTCCTGCTTCCTCTTCCATGGCCATGCTTCCCGTTCCACCTTGTCAATTGATGTAGGCCACCGTCGCGGAATTGTCTGAAAGCACTCGCACCGTCTGGTTTTTCACCGTGGCTTTGAACGACAGTAGTGCTAGAAACACTGCTCACAGCTCGAGACAACTGATCGACCATTGACCTTCCTGGTCGGTCCAAGTCCCTTGCGTGAAGAGATCCCCACAATTTATTATTATTACAGGCTCTTATATACCGCTCTATTCAGAATCAGCGCGGTTCACAATATAATATACAATGTGCCCCCCATCCCACGAGACTTGCGTCCATCAGTAACAGGAGCCACTGCGGCTGTTCCAGGGGCAGGCCCACCTCCAGAGAACCTGGACCTAGCCACCACTGAAGGGACTGCCTGACTCGGAGAGGGCAGGGAAGTCGTTGGTTCAGCGAATTGGTCTGGTGGGACCACCAGCGCAGCAGCGCCCTCTGCAAATGGCCGCATGTGAACCCTGGCCCAGGGAACTACCTCCAGGGTCACTGCCATCATCCCTAGGATGCGACGGTAACTCCACGCTTATGGGGCCAGGGTGGCCCTGAATCTGCGTACCAACTGCCGTAGAGCTTGAGCCTGTCGCTCCGGTAAGAACACAGCTCCTCTCCGAGTGTCGAAGCGTACCCCCAGATATTCGAGCACTTGGGACGGGACTAGCCTGCTCTTGGCCATATTGACTACCCATCCGAGACTCTGCAAGAACTTCACCACTATGTCCGTAGCCTGCAGACTCTCGGTCTTGGATTTCGCTCGGATCAACCAATTGTCGAGATAAGGGTGAACAAGCACGCCTTCTTTTCGCAACGCCGCCACCACCACCACCACCACCATAATCTTGGTGAAGGTGCGTGGTGCCGTCGCCAGACTGAAGGGCAATGCTTGGAACTGATATTGCCCCCAGGGAAGGGCGAATCTCAGGAACTTCTGATGAGCCGATCTGATTGGGATATGTAAATATGCTTCCGTGAGATCGAGAGAAGTCAAGAATTCTCCTTGGCGGACCACCACAATGACCGACCGCAAAGTTTCTATCCTGAAATGCGATACTCGAAGTCAACGATTCACTCCTTTTAGGTCCAGAATTGGCCGGAAAGACCCGTCCTTCTTTGGCACCATGAAATAAATGGAGAAACGATTGACGCTGTAGTCTGCTAATGGAACCGGCACAACTGCTTCCAACTGCAGTAGCCGATCCAACATTCGGCGCACCGCCAGCGTTTTCTGCCGACCTTTGCATGGCAAAAGCACAAACGAATCCCGGACCGGACGAGCCAATTCTAGAGCGTAACCTTCGCGGATTATTTCTAACACCCATTGGTCGGACGTTATCTGGGCCCAGGCAGGAAGGAACTCCCAAAGTCATCCCCCAATTGGTTGGCTTCCTACCGGGGCCCGCCTCGCTTCATTGTGAATTTTGACTTGGCCCTGCGGAGGCCGCTGTAAAACCTCTTCCTGCTCCACGAAAACCCCGAAACCCCTGGGCTCTAGAAGCAAATCTTCCCTTCTGGAAGCCTCCTAAGCGAGACGTACGAAATCTCCTGAAATCTCTAAACTGGCCACGAGAGGCTGGCAAAGACTTCCCCTGCTTAGGCTTATCTTCCAGGAGTCTGTCCCCTTTGGACTCTCCCAAATCCTTAACCAACTTGTCCAGATCTTCGCCAAACAATAACTTACCTTTGAACGGGAGCTTGCTGAGACGCGACTTGGAGGACCCATCAGCCGTCCAATTCCTTAACCACAGGTAACGCCGGGCGGCCACCAAAGATAACATACTATTCGCTAATGCTCTGATCAAATCGTAGTGAACATCAGCCAAATATGCCGATCCAGATTCCCTTATGGGTCACCTCGCTCTGCCCTTGAGAAAACTGTTGCAAACGCTGTGACCACCGAAGACACACTTTTGCCACTCAAGCCCCACAAATAGACGCTTGCAAATGAAAGAGCATTCACTTCAAAGGCTTGCTTCAGCAATCCATCTACTTTTCTATCCTGTGCATCCTTCAACGCTGCGCTGCCCTCTACCGGAATAGTTGTCTTCTTCATGACCGCAGACACTGCTGCATCAATTCGTGGGGAGCGAAACCTCTCCTCGTCCTTATCTGCCAAGGGATAGAGCCTGTTCATGGTCCTGACTCCCTTAAGACCTGCACATTTTGTATCATCCGATCAACTACGTGGTGAACCGGAAACACCACCTGAGATTCCTGCACCGCTTGAATGAGAGGGTATTCCAACCCCTTCTCCTCCGCAGGCTGCACCATAGCCAAGTTGAGCGCTTGCAGGGATTCTGTGATGAGTGCCGTAAGTTCGTCCTTCCTGAAGGCCCGAATAATCCTCGCCTGGTCCTCAGGCTCCGGAATTTCACCTTCTTCAAGATCCTCCATTCCAGATTTAAGCTCGAACTCGACCTACTCCGCCTCAGCCTACCCTGGTTCTGAGGGTGGGTGATCTAGCGGTCGAGCCCTCTTAGGGGCCCTCGCTTCCTTGTCAATGCCTTCCTCCACTCCAGCCTGCTTCACCGGAGTCGTAAGGGGCATTGACTCAGGCAACGGGCCTTGCTGCCGCAAGCAATAGGCTTGATGCATAATTAAAACAAAGCCCGGGGAGAAATCGCCCAGCGGAGGTCCTGTGACCGTTGAAGGCAGTGCTATACTCGAGCCTGCGGTCCCCTCCGGCACAGACAACGGCTGACTCGCTTCCAGCAACTCTCCCTCGGCTGTCATTGCCGAGATGCTTGACTCCTGAGCCATCCAGTCAACCATCTGCTGCTCCATAGAGGTGGACGCTGCCGCACACCCACGGCAGATTCCCGCCTCTGAGACTGCGCCTCTGCGAGTACCACACACCAGGCGCAGGAGACGAGAAGGCATTAGCCAGACCCTCTATCACGCTAAGGAGTAGGGCTGCCTAACACTACCCCTATATTTGCAAGTACAGCCCACTCTCTCCCCTTTCTCTCTTTTTTTTTTTTTTACCCAAAGAAAGTCAGCATACAGTACCAAAATATACTTGTCAGAGTTTGAGTAAATTAATAAAATTAACTGCATCTGTGCCTGACTAGTGCTCAGGCCCCCAAACTTCCGTTCTGAGCTGATCCGCGGAGGTCTGCCACGCAGCAAAGGCACACGAGAAAAATGGCCACCGCTGCAAACAGGCCCGATTTGGCGCGAAAAACATGCAGCTGAAGACCAAATTCTAATCTATTCCGGCCCGCGGTCTCCCTGATCCGAAATCCCACTTTACAAACTGAAAATTCTGCCTTACCGCGTGAAGCTCAAGCTCAACCTCAAGCGGCACCACTCAACACAGGAACGACCGGATAGCCGCGGAGCGAGCTTGTCTCCCTCCTGCACCTCACCCCCGATGAATTGCGGCAGTCCGGGGCCAGCAGAGAATCGGGTTGGTGCCCTGCAGTGCTCTCCTCCATACAGCCAAGGAGGAGAGAGCTGCTAGGGGAAACTGGGCTGGAGAAAGAAGAAAGAGAGAGCAGGAGACAGGCAGTGGCCGGCTCAAACCCTGTAATGTTGTGTTTTTGTCTTTTTTTTAAAGAAACAGCAACTAAAAGAATCAAATTAAAGCAAAGGGACCAAACAAAAATTTATACTTAAGTCTAACTGCTCCTTATCTGTTCAAGTGAGCCCAGCACCTAGGCTCACTACGTCCTCCTGCTGCATGGAGACTGGACACACTGTGGCTGATGGGAGAGACCAGCAGGCTACATCCAGTGATGTCACAGTTTTGACATGCCCAGTCTCCAAGCTGCAGGAGGAGGTACACAACCCAGAGGTGGAGGACTGAACTGGAGGAACGATAAGGAATCAGTCATTATCTTGTTTAGCTCTACAGGTGTTAGCAGATTTCTGTAGAGACAAAGGGGCTTGTTTACAAAGCCATGGTAACGGTTCGCAATCATTATCGGAGCCGCAGCCCCATTGAAATCAAAGGGGCCACGGCTCCGATAATGATCGCGAACCGCTACCGCGGCTTTGTAAACAAGCCCCAAAGTGTTGAAAATTTGTGATGGGTTCCCAGTAGGGCGGCTGGATGTAGCAGGCTTATTAAACTTGTCTTTGAGTAATGAAAAAGATTCTCCTATTTTGGGGGACTGTTTTTGGTCTGTATTTGAGATACCAACGTTCAGAGATTTTGAGAATTATTTAAGGCGATATACAAAAAAATATTTGATTGTAGATACATACCCTACATATGTGCTGAGGAAATCACCATTTACATTTAGATGCTGGCTGTATGAAAAGATAGTTACCTTTCTTGAGCTGGGCCAAATCATATTAACACCAAAGGATCTAAAGGCAAGCTTAGATGATGTGTCCAATCATTTTATTTATTTATTTATTTATCAGTATTTCTATACCGCCTTATCCTACAATCACAATTATCACCCCATAGCGAATATTCCTTATTTTGCGAATATTATGGAGGCAATAGTTGCTAATCAACTTATGCATTTTTTGGAAAAATATAACTGGCTTACTAAATCATAATATGGATTTCGCAAAGGACATAACACAGAATTTCTTGTGGGACTGCTAGTTTCAGATTTGAATAGTAATTTGGCACAAGGCTATGTTGCTGTTCTGTTAAAGTTTGATTTAAAGTTCAGCATTCAATATTATTAATCATGAGGTATTATTATTAATGTTGGATAATTTGGGAGTGGCAGGCAAGGTGACAGACTGGTTTGCGGCTTTTTTACGAAAGCGCATGTATACTATTCAAGTGAAGACTGCTCGACATCATGGAAGCTGGTCTGCGGAATCCCTCAGGGGTCACCATTATCCCCTATTTTGTTTAATATTTTGAAAATATCATTAAGTTGGGTACTGGATAGGAAAGATATTAAACATTATATTTATGCGGATGACATTCTAGTATTGTTAGTCCTCCCTGTAAATTCGAAAGATTGATATAGTGCATTGACAAATGTTATATCAACATTGGAAAATTGAGCAGCGCTACTTCGTTTACAATTGAATGTGGTGAAAACAAAGATATTGTGTCTAAATAATGGAAGGCAGATTCCTAAGATACTTCTGAAAGCCATTGAGATTCTTAAGCTCAAAAGGGAAATGGTGCTGCGGTAAAGTTTTAGGGATATATTTAGATGAAGATTTATCCATAGTGGCACAGGTTGATTCATTAGCATCAAAATGTTTTTTCAAGATGTGGCAACTTCAAAGATTGCGTTCATATTTTGCACTTTCCTCTTTTCGACTCTTAGGGGCATGTTTACTAAACGGCGGTAAAGGAGCAGTCTTTTCCATGCAGTAATGGCAGCGATAAGGGGTTACCATGTGCTAAGTGTACTGGACGTGTTAGAGGCATTCCAGCATTAAGGGGTGCTAGTGGACACTGTGATGCAGCGGACCCTCCTTTGGAGAGAAAAACAGTTCTGGATTCTGAAAGAAAAAGAAGTTGCCTGCAATATCCAGAGGATCCACCTAGAGGGAGCGGGAGAGTCAGGATAGAGACCACAGAACCACGCCTCTATGGGCAGGACTTATGTTCCAAAAGCTCACATTTAAGGGGAGGCAAGCAAGAGTCAGGAGGAAGCTCTTACGCTGGGAGCTTACCTGCAAAAAGCTCAGCTGCTAGAATCTCATCTGCCTGGAGATCCACTACTGGGGAAGCAGTGGAAGGATTACCTTCCTCAGCTGGGAGAGAACAAGCGGGAGCCTGTTCCAGAGAGAGGTTGAGGACATGCTATGAAGGTACCAGAGCAAGATTGGGATCTAGTCCAAAAGCAAACCTGAGTAAAAAGACAGGCTGGGAGAGGAGAACCAGTCCTGTAAGCCAAAGGCTAGGCCGAGAAAGCCAAAGCCAAACCAGACCGGGCCCTGAAACCCACAGGAGGGCAGGCCTCAAAGGCCTGAGGAGGAAAGACTGGGAGAGCCGAAGGAGAATACCTGAGAGCACTGATACGGAAGGCAGCAGCCAAGGTAGGCCTCCTGTCTCGCCCCAGAGAACCAAAAGAAAATCCAGAGGTAAAGCTTTTAATCTTTGCTACTGTTTTCCTAAAGCCAAGTTAAGAGAAGAACCTTGGGAGGGAGAGTCTCCTTACCTAAAGCACAAGCCAAAGCCAAAGTTAAAAGACAGTTTGAGCAAGGACAGAACTTTTAGAGGAAAGCATTATAAAGAAAATGTTTTTAAACCTCTAGAGGAAGAGATGCCATCATGGTATTCCACCACACAGAACCGTAGGCCCAAACAAACTGCTAAGTCCTGGGAAGCAGTGAGCCAAACCCACATAAAGGACACCTATCTTGACTCTTCAAAACAGTCAGAGGAGGCCATGCAGGTGGAATCCGTACATGAAGATCTTGATAGCCCTATGGAATGTGCATATTGTGCCGTGAGTGATATAGAGTCACTCCAGAGCTCTTTGGAGTGAATGAAGCAATATTGTTTTGGTAGCTTTTATGCTGTGAAGTTAACAGTTTCTGGTTGTTTTTCTTGTGCTTACAAAAGCTGCTGTAAGGACTTGTTTTGCTACGTTTGCCAATGTGTTTATCCTATGTTCTGAACCCTTAGTGCAAAAAGGGAAAATAAAGCCTTTTTCTTTTTCCCTCCACTTTTGTGCAAGACTGCATTCTCTTTGGGAGTTGGCAACGAGGCCGGCACAAGGCATTGGCCCTTGACCCTCGCACCTGGCCAATCCCAATCACAAACATCTTAGTGGCCCCGGGCCCAGCCCTTCGGTGGAAAAACTACACCGCCGCCACCAGGGGGGGCTGGCGCCGCGGCAGGGCGACAACACTTAGCGGGTGGTAAGGTGAAATTAGACTTACCTGCTAATTGTTGTTCCTTGAGGAACTCCAGTCTAGTCCCGAACCTCTGGGTTTTGCTCCTCCTCCAGCAGCTTGGAGACTGAGAAACGTCATCCTTTTGATGACACTGGTATAAAACCACAGGAACCGCCTCCTCACTCCAGTAACCTATTGACAAAGCAGACTCACCAGAGCAACAATTAAGTAGCAAACACTACCAACAAACTGTAAACTAACTTAAGCAATAACTTTTAAGGGAGAAAATCTCTCTTTTTCTGTTCTCCCCCTACGCCATACTAACCTTTGTTAGAACTGCGTAGGCCTGCCCTCCTCCCCTTATGGAGGATAGCAACCTTATTATAATCCCCATGTCCAGAACCTCCCCTTATGGACCATAACCCACACATTTCTAATTTTCATCTTACCTGTGATACATCGCTTGCTTCAGGCTCTAGTCCAAAGAAAAAAACAGGGAGGGATGTGGGATTAGACCGGAGTTCCTCAAGGAACAACAATTAGCAGGTAAGTCTAATTTCACCTTCCTTATCGTCCCTCCAGTCTAGTCCCGAACCTCTGGGGATGTAACAGAGCAGTAAAACAAATCAACGGGAGGGACTTGCTAGACCAGCCTGAAGCACCGCTGATCCAAAACAGGTATCCCTTTCTGCCTGAACATCTAAACGGTAATGTTTGACAAAGGAATTTAAAGGTGACCAGGTAGCTGCCTTACAAATTTCTACCACTGGCACCAACCTGTACTCAGCCCATGAAGCCGCTTGCGCCCTAGTCAAATGAACTTTAAGCCCTTCTGGTACCGGTTTACCCTTCAACACATACACTGACACTATCGCCTCTTTAATCCATCTGACAATGGAAGCCTTTAACGCTGCTTCTCCCTTCTTCATACCGCCAAACAAGACAAATAGTCTATCAGACCTGCGGAAGTCTACCATCCGTCGGATATATTCCTTTAATGCCCGAAGAACATCCAACAGATGTACCTGCCCTGCTGAAGTAGTATCCCTAACCTTACCGAAAACCGGCAAAAAAACTACCTGATTCACATGAAACACCGACACCACTTTTGGCAAAAATGAGGGCACTGGTCTCAATACCACCTTCGTATTGTGAAAAGACAGAAAAGGTTTCCTACAAGACAAAGCCTGAAACTCCGAGATTCTCCGAGCAGAACAAATAGCTACCAGGAAGATCACCTTTAGAGTAAGATCCTTTAAAGACGATCTAGGCCAGGGGTCTCAAACACGCGGCCCGCGGGCCGCATGCGGCCCGCGAGAGAACGTTGTGCGGCCCGCAACGGCTTCTGCTGCTGCTGCCGTTGCCGCCGTGGCAACGGCAGAATCGACGGTCAATTTTTAAAAAAAAAAAACTGGCTTCTGCTGCTCAAGCAGCAAAATCAGCTGTCCTGCGGCCCCTTCCTCTCTGCCCGGAGATCCCCGAGAGTGCTCCATCAGCGGGTGCTTTTCAAGCCGCGAAGAGAGTATTTCCCTCTCGCGAGGCTTGAAAAGTGACTAGGTTTAAGCCGCGCGAGAGGGAAATACTCTCTTCGCGGCTTAAAAAGCACGCCGCAGATGAAGCACACTCAGGGCTCTCCGCGCAGAGGGGAAGGGGCCGCGGGACAGCTGATTTTCTGCTGCAGCAGCAGAAGCCAGGTTTTTTTTTAATTTACCTGGGGGGGGGGGGTGTTGGACGGGAAATGGGCTATTGGCGGGGGGGGGGGTATGACTGGAAATGGGCGATTGGCAGGGGGGGGTATTACTGGAAATGTGCTATTGGCAGGGGGGTTTTAATACTGTAAATGGGCTAATGGCAGGGGGGTGGGTTATGACTGGAGATGGGCTATTGGCAGGGGGGTGGTTATGACTGGAGATGGGCTATTGGCAGGGGGGTTATGACTGGAAATGGGCTATTGGCAGGGGGGGGGTTATGACTGGAGATGGGCTATTGGCAGGGGGGTTATGACTGGAAATGGGCTATTGGCAGGGGGGTATGACTGGAAATGGGCTATTGGCAGGGGGGGGTATGACTGGAAATGGGCTATTGGCAGGGGGGGTTATGACTGGAGATGGGCTATTGGCAGGGGGGTTATGACTGGTAATGGGCTATGGTGGGGGCTAGGACTGGAAATGGGCAGGTGGGGGTTAGGAAGGACTGGAGGTGGGCTGATGGGGGGAGTTAGGACTGGTAATGAGCTATGGAGGGGCTGACTGAAATGGGGTAATGGGGGTTAGGGCTGGAAGTGGGCTATTGGCAGGGGGGGTTATGACTGGTAATGGGCTATGGGGGGTAAGACTGAAAATGGGGTGATGGGGAGTAAAACTGGAAGTGCGCTATGGGGAGGTTAGGACTGGTAATGGGCTATGGGGGGTCTAGGACTGGTAATGGGCTGGGGGGGGGTTGCTAGGACTGGAAATGGGCTGAGTGGACGGGGGGCTTGAACTGCAAATGGCTGATGGGGAGGGGGGCTTGGAATGGAAATGGGCTGTGAGGGGAGGGAGCTAGGATTGGAAATGGGCTGATGGGGGGCTAGGATTGGAAATGGGCTGATGGTGAGGCTAGGATAGGACTGGATAGGCTAGGATAGGACTGGACGATCCTATCTCTTATGCCCTAATACCTACGCATGTATATAGTTGTATCAGTTATGTACTGTCTTACGTATATAGATACTCCACCTTGTTAGTTAACTGTTTTTACACGGTCCCAGTTCAAAAACTCACCTTGTTTATTTTTGATATGTTAAGATGTTCTATGTAAAATTAAGATGTTCTATGTAAAACAAACTTAGCTCTGTTAAATGTTGTTGTTTGTACACCGCAACTGATCTCTGGAAGATGCGGTATAAAAATGAGTGTTAAATAAATAAATAAAATGGACTAATGGGGGGACTAGAAGGGAGCGGATGCTGGGTGGGGCTGGAACTAGAAGGGAGCTGATGTTGGGGGAGGATTAGAATGGGATGGAGCTGGGAAAGTGAAATGGAGAGGGGAAAAATATTTTGTCTGGGAGAGAAGACAAATCTACAATTGGCCAGGTATTGGGAGAGTAAGTGGGGATTGAGGATGGAGGGGTAAAATTTGAGTGGATGAAATAGGAATGAGGAAAGAGAAAAAGGAGAAAGATTAGTATGTTAAAGCAGATGTAGAGAGAGAATGGAAAAAAAACTAGGAGAGAAGAAAGGGCAAATGGACAGCAGACGATGGAGAGTTAGCAGAAGACATGAAGAAACCAGAAGAAAGTGGCTGGAACAATTGCAACTGAAAAAAATGCACAAAAGGTAGAAAAATATCTCTTTATTTTGAATTTATTAACTGGAATATGTCAGCTCTGGGAAATGTGCATCATTAATGTTTGCGCTTTGTTTAGTACAAGAGGAAATTAATTTATAGTTTTATTTCTACAGTGTTGTACATTCCAAGTTTGGCTTTTGGGGTTCCCAGTTTAATTATTGTCTTCTTGTTTCTAAATCTTTTAGTCTTTCTTTATCCATACTCATTAAAGAGGCATGTTTACTAAAAGTTAGTGTATGGTAACATTATGCAAATATTTATGCAAATGAGGCCCCTTATGCAAATGAGGCCCCGCGTCTTATGCGGCCCCCGGATTACTTTACAAGTCCTCATTTGGCCCTCAAAGCAATTTGAGTTTGAGACCCCTGATCTAGGCAATGGTTCAAAGGGCTCGCGCACCAACGCCTCCAAAACTAAATGGAGATCCCACGTCAGAACTACCTGCCTACATGGTGGCCTCAAAAGAGACACCGCCCTTAAAAAACACTTAACATCTGGGTGAGTACCCAGCGCTTCCCCTTTGATCTTTCCTCTATAACAGGAGAGCGCTGCCAACTGCACCTTTAAGGATGCGCCTGCTAAACCTTTCTGAAATCCATCCTGCAAGAATGCCAGAATTTGCGGAATCAAAGCTCTTAACGCTTCTAACTCCCTGTCTACACACCAAGTTTCAAAAATGCGCCAAATGTGAACATAAGCCAACGAAGTAGATCTCTTTCGTGCCTTCAACAAGGTAGCAATCACTGCTGTGGAATACCCCTTTGTTCTCAGCCTTGCCCTCTCAAGAGCCAAGCCATAAGCGAGAATCGATCCACTTGGGGCATGTATAGCAGACTATGAGACAACAGATCTCTCCTGACTGGAAGATGCCATGGCTTCTTTACCAAGAGCCTCATCAGATCCGCATACCAAGTCCTTCTTGGCCAATCCTGTGCGATCAATATCACCAATCCTCTGTGTAGCTCGATGCATTGCACCACCCGGCCTATTAACACCCAAGGTGGAAACACGTACAAGAGCTGCTCTTCTGGCCAGTCCTGTATGAGAGCATCCAGGCCCTACGACATTCTCTCCCGTCTTCTTCTGAAGAAACGACTGATCTTTGCCGACTGGAACGTCGCCATGAGATCCATTACTGGTGACCCCCAGCGACGCACCACCATTTCGTACACTTCTAGAAGAAGAACCCACTCTCCTGGATCCACCTTTACTCGACTCAAGAAGTCGGCCTCCACATTGTCCACGCTTGCCACATGCGCTACCGACAGAGCCACCTGATTTCGTTCGACCCAACCGAACAACTGATCGGCCTCGTCTTCCAGTGCAACACTGCTGGTGCCTCCTTGATGGTTGATATAGGCTACTGAGGTTGCGTTGTCGGAAAACACTCGAATCGCCCTTCTGTGGAGATAAGGCTGAAAAAACTTGCTATTGCTATTGCTCTCAGTTCCAACCTGTTGATTGACCATAGTTTTTCTTGATCGGTCCACTGTCCTTGGGTGAACCTTCCTGGGAAGTGAGCTCCCCAGCCTAGTAGGCTGGCGTCTGTTGTTAGAGGTATCCAACAAAGCTTTTCCAAGGGCATCCCCTTTTCAGACACCATGGATGCAACCACCACTGAAGTGCCTGCCGTGTCTCTGCCGGACAGGGTAGCTTCCGAGACAGCAGGTCGTCCTGGTGCGAACACCGTCTGAGCAATGCTCTCTGCAACGGCCTCATATGGGCCCTCGCCCATGGAACCAGCTCGAGAGATAATGCCACGCCGTGGGATACGACCAGCCCAGAAACTCGCGGACCAACTTCCTCAGGCCTTGCGCTCGGTGCTGTGGCAGGAAAATCCTGCCGACCTCCGTATCGAACCAAGCTCCCAGATATTCTAGACCCTGCGACGGAATCAACTTGCTTTTCGACATATTGACTACCCAACCTAGACTTTGTAGGAATGAGACCACTTTGGCTGTAGCCACCTCGCTCTCGGCTCTTGACTTCGCCCGAATCAGCCAATCGTCTAGATAAGGGTGTACCAGTACTCCAGCCTTTCGCAATGATGCCGCTACTACCACCATCACTTTGGTGAACTTCGTGGGAATGGTAACACTCGGAACTGAAAATGTCCCATAGGAACTGCAAATCTCAGAAACATTTTGTGTTCCTGCCGAATCGAAATGTGCAGGTACGTGTCCGATAGATCCAGGGATGTAAGGAACTCTCCTTTTCTTACGGCCACTATGACCGACCACAGGGTTTCCATATGAAAATGAGACACACGGAGACAGCGATTTACCCTTTTGAGATCCAAAATTGGCCGATAGGACCCTTCTTTTTTCGGAACTACGAAGTAAATGGAGTACCGACCGTAACCGCATTGGTCTCGAGGAATGGGTACTACGGCTTTGAGGGCTAGCAGTCTCTCTACCATCTGCCAGACTGCCTTGCACTTGAGATATGCTGTACAAGGAGACTGTACAAAAGAATCGGTCACCGGCTGGTGAAGCTCCAAAGCATAACTTTCTCGAATGGCCTCCAGTACCCACTGGTCTGAAGTAATTTGGACCTAGGCAGGGTAAAAATCCCGTAGTCGACCTCCTACAGGCACCAGGTTCGGGACTAGACTGGAGGGACGATAAGGGGTGTGTTAAGGGGTGCTAATGGATTCTTAGTGGGCGGTAAAAGGACATGCTGTGTTAAGGTGTCTTGCATGCACCCTAATGCAGGAAAGCCTCTAAAACATTGAAAGGGAGGGCAGGGAAGCCACTGGAGAAGGTATGGATGCAAGCACAATTGGTAGCTGATGGAGATGATTCACCAGATGCCTGGCTATGTGGAAGTATGTGTGATGAGCATGTTTGACCATACAGCAGGCCTGTGCTGTTGACTAGGCGAGATAAGTGGCTGTCTAGTGATGCTGGTAGTGGGTGTGGGCAGTGTCATGGTTGGGTGGTTGTGGCAGCAGAGTCAGAGGAGGAGATGCAGCAGCAGGGGGTGCTGTGACAGGCATGCAGTCCTAGATGCTCCTGAAAGCATATACCGTGCCGTAAGTTATATTATAGTGTCTGTGAGGTGTGGACATGTATCCGGATGTACTGTCAGTGTGTGGCATGCCATAGGCTAGGACAGTGGCTGGGTGGAGGCAGCATTTTCCTGATGTGGGCAGCAAAGGGAGGATTGTCCATGAGTGCTCATGTGGAGCAGTCACAGGAGAGGTGTGCATGATATGGCTAACTGCTGCAAATGACCCCTGATGGCCATGGTGGGACAGCTTACTGCCAATAAGCTGTCCCACCATGAAATCTCCCTGACGATCAGATAGTAGGTGCAGGGCTGCTTGGATCTTCCAAGCAGAGAGTTTGCAATTTGTGAGGTGAGTGGATATATGAGATCATACTAGCCAAAAGCATTTGGTGTGCGTGAACCAAAAGTAGCAGTGCCATGGGGTACATGCCTCAGCCTGTGCAACTGCAAGACAATACACCTGAAAGAATGGCATGATAGACAGGGACAAGTTGAACCCATTTGCCCCATGTGGGACAAGTAATGATGGCAGAACAGTGCAGGTGATGGCTATGCAACGAGTGTTAGGTGCCTGAATGTACGAGATGAGTAAATTAGACTTACCTGCTAATTGTAGAGGGAGGAGTGGTCTAGTAGTTAGGACAAGGTACTTCAGGCTGGAGGGCCGGGGGTTCAAGTCCCACCTGGGGACAGCAATCTCAGGCCAGAGGGACTGGGATTTCTAGTCCTGTAGGCACTCCTTGTGGTCTTGGGCAAGCCACTTAACCCTCCATTGACCATGTTCCCTGTAAGTATTAGTGTATGTGTCTCATATCCCCTCAAGTTAAATGTATCCCCCAATTGACCGCTTTGACCCAGTGAAAAGCGGGATATAAATACAGCTAAATAAATAAATTGTTGTTCCTTAAGGAACTCTAGTCCAGTCCCGGAACCATAGAGTTTAGAATCTCCTCCAGCAGCCTTGGAGACTGAAAGACATCATCGCTTTGCTGGCACCAGTATAAATAGGCTGGGACCGCCCCCTTTCACCAGTACCTATTGACAAAGCAAACTGAGCAGAGCAACAAATAAGTAGATAATATAGCAATAACCATAACTATCTCTGTAGATTCGGGATTTTTTTTCTTTTTTTTTTGCCTATATGGTAAATTCTTGCCTAAAACCAGATAACTTGAATACACAAACAGTGCTGTGGAAGGGCTCCCACAATGGCTCCACACTATGATCTCCGAGAACCCCACCAACAACCATACCGCAGCGACTATTTCTCACTCACTTCAGGCCAAACGACCCCCGAAACCTAGGGTGGGATCCGGGACTGGACTAGAGTTCCTTAAGGAACAACAATTAGCAGGTAAGTCTAATAAACTCTTCCTTTGCGTCCCTCTAGTCCAGTCCCGGAACCATAGAGGATGTAACAGAGCAGTACATATCAACGGGAGGGACCCGCAAGCCCAGCCTGAAGTACCGCTGAGCCAAAACGACCATCCCCCGCTGCCTGCACATCTAGCCTATAGTGCTTTGCAAACGAGTGCAATGACGACCAAGTCGCCGCGCTACAAATGTCCTCCACAGGGACCAGACCTCTCTTCAGCACAGCACTCTCCCTACAAAACAAAAAAACAAAAGTAAAAAAAAAGGTCTGTAGACAAAAACTACAGAAATATCACCCCCTTAACCTAAGTATGGCAAAATTTAAAAGGAAATGCCCTGCTTATTTGAAACTCTACTGCTGCTCACTGAGCCCAGTCCCAGGCTCAGAATCTCCTCAGCTGCTTGGAGACTGAAAGTACTGGTGAAAGAGGGCGGTCCCTGCCTATTTATACTGGTGCCAGCAAAGCGATGATGTCTTTCAGTCTCCAAGGCTGCTGGAGGAGATTCTAAACTCCATGGTTCCAGGACTGCACTAGAGGGACGCAAAGGAAATATCCTCTTTACATCGGAGGTCACAATGATGGCAAAACAGAAATGCATCCATACCAGCTGACTCAGACATCTGCTGCGTATACATCACTGACCCACTGCAATGTGCCATGGCAGAGCCACTAAAGCCATGCTCACAGATGTCCATGATGGTGAATGCTATGTTGGGCTACCCAATGTGTCGCCATAATGCACTGAAATGTAGAAGAATGATTGTCTGCAGGTCACAGCAGAGCCAGGACTATGCAAGGTGGGCAAGCGTACCCAGGCACAAAATGAACAAGTGGGAATCAAACCCTGGACCTCTGACCATGGAGACATTGCACCAACCAGTAGGCTACACCTCCACACAGCTCTATACAGCCTGCAGATCTCTGATCAAACTGTTTGCTGTCTATGCAGTATAGGTTGGGCCCTCCACTACCCATGAAGCACTGCACATGCAAAACAGCGATCTGCTGCTGAAAAATTAATGGAGAAGGCACTGATCCAGCATATCAGCTCACTAAGACGCACTGGCTGCATATGCTACATGCATATAACAACAGCAAGCCATGCTGCAGAGTGGTTTCAACTGTCACCCTGAAGGTGATGAGGGGTGCCCAACACCTGGTCCACTGAACCTGCGCTGTTAGAGATGGTCTCTGCTGTCGGTCCACATCACTGCTAGTGTGTGGCAGCTATTGTCTGCAGTGTGTTATGCTTTTTCCCCTTAGTTCCTGCATGATGTAGGCGATGGTGACAGCAGCAGCTTGGCCCTCTATTCTGCCCTTGTTATACTCTGGTAACAGTGTAGGCTAGTGGATAGTGTTAATATACTGCTGCTATGGACAGCCGGGGGGGTGTATAGGCTGGTGTGGGGCTATGGCTACTGTCCTGCCAGGACCGTTGTGAGTAGGCTATGAAGCACTGTTGCCCCAAACATTGAGAACTAATAATTGACTACAGCACAGGCGGTAAGACTGCCCCTGCTGCCCTTCACTGGGTTCTGTCAGCTAAGCACAAACCAACTAAAGTTGGTCTGCTAGTCAGCATACACAGCATGTGCATAGTGCAACCACAAGCATCCAGCTATATGCTCAGAGATTAGCAACCCCAGACAGAGAATGTACCCAGACATTAAATAAACTCTATGTGGATACATAGCTGTGTCATGGTCACTTTTTAGTCATAGTGAGAGTGCCATCTCAGCATGTCACACAGTGACCCTTCCATTGTGGCAGACACATCCAGGCCAATCTGCGCTGTTTCAGGCAATACCCACAGTCCTCTGCCTCGCTTTATTCACATTTTCCAAACAGGCTGGGAAAAACTTGATCGATGTGAGCCAAACTGCAGTGCAGAAAGCCACAGGATAAAGGGGAAACACACACACACACATACAAATGCACACACATACATTCTCCCACACATACACTCTCATTGGCGCATTGAGCAAAAGTAGAGATGATTGGCATTCCTGCTTGAGACTCCTGTCTCAATGTCAGCTCAAGGATTGATAACGTGTGCTCTGTTTGCACATGCTATATTACCGTGCCTTGCCCTCATCACAGATTGATAGCGTGTGTACTATTTGCATGCACTATATTACCGTGTGCTATTAGCCTCCAACCAGTTGTGGATAGTGGAGCCTGTCAGTGCTGCTGGTGGGTGTTTCCACCCTTGTTGGCCATCTCCTTGGGGGTTGCACATGCTGGAGCTGTACTTACACTGTCAGCTAAACCTTGTCCACAGGAATATGCAATACAGAAACCCCAGCGGGGACCTGAACCTGTGACTCTCCACACATATACATACCAACTGTGTGTGTTGCACCACAATGCTGCCTTATGGGGATAACAGCTCCTGTTGCTGACATGCTTCCCTTTAGCTGACCTTTGACACATGCTGCAATGTACATGGTGCACATGACCAGGACAAGGCTTCTGTCTGCTGCAGGCTGGTGCCACTTCCCAGGCCACCACCAACACCCCACCATGCAGACATGCCCATGCACTGTCAGTGGTGGTGGTCACAGTCCCGACATGTTAAACATGCGGATTTGACAGGCACTTGGGCACAAGGTCCGGTTGGGAGGGGCAGGGGCACACCAGCTGCCCATGCAGGGGTCCCATCACCACCTGCCACCGATACATCTCTGGGAGCGGGGGGGGGGGAGGATGGCAGCCACTGCTGTAGTATTTCCCCAGGCACCTGCATTTTCCTGCTACCTGGAGGGCTATAGCATCTCTCACTCGGCCTCTTCCCCCATACCTGGGTTTCTGCGGCAGCGGGAGGTAACCTGGATCTCTGCCTGGGGTGCCATTCCATATGGCACATTTGCCTTTCTGCAGCAGTAGCAGGACTGTATGCTGCCACTGTCACTGTGGGATCATAACAAACATCACAGATTGTTCTGCGGATGGCAGAAGAAAAAATTAGACCTTACCTGCTAATTGTCTTTCCTTGAGATCTCTCCGGGCCAGTCCAGGGATAGTAGGGTTGTCAATCCCTTCTAGCAGCTGAGGACTGAATTCTGAAGTTTTGCTGACAACCTAACTGGCTCCCCCTAGTGACCAAACCTCAGTCTACTGTTGTCAAAGCTGAACATGAACAAAACGCACCCCTCATGAACTTTTTTTTTTTTTTTTTATACCTTAGCCAAGACCAAAAACTCTACTACTGTTACTTATAAGATCCTCCTTCTTCTTTTTTTTTTTTTTTTTTTATATGTCCCCCGAAACTGTACAGGAGCCCCATAGTCCAAAACATAGTCGAAACCCTGGACGGATAACCGCCAAGAAAAAAAAAAACTTACCACACGCCGCTATGCATAGACATGCACCGGCTAACCGCCATGGGCAGCTGATGCACCCTAACTGCGTTGAACAGAGTACTGAGACCCCGCAAATGAAGGGGGTGGGCCCTGGACTGGCCCGGAGAGATCTCAAGGAAAGACAATTAGCAGGTAAGGTCTAATTTCTTCTTCCTCTTTGTCTCACCGGGCCAGTCCAGGGATAGTAGGGCAGTACCAAAGCAGTACCTAACCGCGGGAGGGATCTGCTAGGCCCGCCACAATGGCCGAGGCCCCTAAATTTGCGTCCCCTCTGGCCTGAACATCCAGTCTATAATGCTTAGCAAAAGTATGAAGGGAAGACCAAGTAGCTGCCCTGCAGATGTCCACCGGAGGCACCAACGCCAACTCAGCCCATAAAGTCGCTTGGCTCCGCGTGGAATGAGCATGCAGTCCCGATGGAGGAACTTGCCCGCTGGCTTGATACACCACTGAGATAGCGTGCTTCACCCATCGGGCAATCAAAGCTATGGAGGTCGCTTCCCCCTTCCTGGGCCCTCCAAACAGCACGAACAATCTATCTGTCCGCTGAAAAGACCTCGTTCTGCGCAGGTATCTCCACAGCACTCTCCCGAGATCCAGCCTTCTCAGGGATGAATCCATGGGCTGATCCCCCTGGCTCCGAAAGGTTGGCAGAGAGATAGGCTGATTCAGATGAAAACGGGATACCACCTTCGGAAGAAAGGAAGGAACCGGACGTAGCATTACCTTCTTATCTGAAAATTGGATAAACGGATCCCTACAGGAAAGCGCTTGGAGGTCGGAGATTCTCCGTGCCGAACATAATGCTACGAGAAAAGCGGTCTTCCATGAACAATCTCTGAGCGACACTCCACTCGCCGGCTCAAAAGGAGGCTGCGCTAACGCCTCTAGAACCAGGTTCAAATCCCAAGGAGGAACTACCAGCCTGACCAGGGGCCGCAGATTTTTAACCGCCCTGAAAACTCTCAGAACATCCGGATGCCCGGATAAGAAAGCCCCCCGAACTTTGCCGCAAAAACATGATAACGCCGCCAACTGAACCTTTAAGGTACTGAGGGCTAACCCCTTTCTCCAAACCATCCTGAAGAAAGGACAACACCTCAGGCACCAAGGCATCGCCGGGAATAAGACCATGCTGTACACACCAGCGCTCAAAGATACGCCACACTCGAATATAGGCCAAGGACGTGGATCGCCGCCTGGCCCTTAACATCGTGGCTACGACCGCAGATAAGTCATAGAGGTTACTTAACCGTTCCCTTTCAAGAGCCAAGCCGTAAGCAAGAAGCGATCCACGTTTGGCATCAGAAGAGGGCCCTGGCACAAGAGGTTCATACAAACGGGTAGCCTCCAGGGGCTGTCCGCTAGAAGACGTACCAAGTCGGCATACCATGCTCTCCTGGGCCAATCCGGAGCGATGAGAATCACTTGACCCTGGTGGCCCTCTATCCTGCGAAGGACTCTCCCGATCATCGGCCACGGCGGAAAAACATAGAGAAGAACTCCAAACCGTCGAGACCCTCCGACATGCGTTCCCTGCGCCTGCTGAAAAACCGACCGGCCTTGGCATTGTCGAAGGTGGCCATCAGGTCCATTACTGGTTGACCCCAACGCAGCGTGAGCTCATGAAAAACCGCTGCATTCAGCTCCCACTCTCCTGGGTCTACCTTGTGCCGACTGAGGTAATCAGCCTGAACATTGTCCCGACCCGCAACATGAACCGCTGACAACACTAGCAAGTGCGATTCCGCCCAACTCATTAACCGCTGACTCTCCTCCAGCAGGAATGCACTGCCAGTTCCGCCTTGCCGATTGATATAGGACACCGTCACCGTGTTGTCAGAGAAAACCCATACCGCTTTGCCTTTCACAAGATGGAGAAACTGCTGAAGAGCGAGGAACACCGCCCTGAGCTCCAGGTGATTGATTGACCACTCTCTCAGCTCCGGTGACCAACACTCCTGCGCCATGTGGGAGAGACATCTGTGGTGACGAGTACCCAATCCGGCTGTGCCAGAGGGACTCCTGCTCATAGATGGCTGGGCTCCAACCACCACTGTAGACTGTCTTTGACCGCCTGTGAGTAGGGCAATTTTAGATCTAGCGGCGACCATTTCGTCAACAACGCCTGCTGAAGCGGAAGCATGTGTGCCCACGCCCAGGGTACCAGATCCAAGGCCGCCGCCATGGACCCTAGAAGCTGTAAGTACCGCCATGCCATTGGCGCTGGTAAGCGCAGAAAAGCTGACACGACCCAGAATCTTCTGAACCCGGTCTTCCGGAAGAAACATTGATCTTATTTCCGTATCGAACACCGCTCCGAAGTAAAGGAGCCGCCGCACCGGTTGCAAGTGACTCTTGGCTTGGTTCACTACCCAACCGAGCTGTTCCAGAAAACTCATCACCCGCGCCGTAGCCGACACGGACTCCGCCAAGGACGGTGCCCGAATCAACCAATCGTCGAGATACGGATGTACCAGAATGCCCTGTTTGCGCAAGACCGCCGCTACCACCACCATGACCTTTGTGAATGTACAAGGTGCTGTAGCCAGGCCAAACGGCAACGCTCGGAACTGAAAATGCCCCTGAGGCACTGCAAAACGCAAAAACCTTTGATGCTCTAGCTGGATCGGGATGTGAAGGTAGGCCTCCGTCAGATCTATGGACGAGAGCACCTCCCCTGGTAGCACTGACTGAATGACGGATCGCAGGGTCTCCATCCGAAAATGCGGGACTCTTAAACAGCGGTTTACATGCTTGAGATCTAAAATAAGCCGAAAAGAACCTTCCTTTTTGGACACCATGAAGTAAATCGAGTACCGACCTAATCCTAATTGGTCCAGAGGAACTGGGATTACTGCCTGAAGTTGTATTAATCGCTGAAGAGTCGCGGAAACTGCCTCTCTCTTTCCCGCAGAACCACATGGAGACACCACAAAAGCGTCCGGCAACGGACGAGCAAACTCGAGAGCATAACCGTCGCAAATAATTTCCAGAACCCACTGGTCTGTCGTTATGGTTGCCCAAACGGAAAGGAAGCTTTGCAAACGACCCCCCACCGGACACTCCGTCTGGGCCAGCCTCGTTTCATTGCGGCTTCTTACTGGGGTTCTGCTGGGCTCCGAAATAGCCTCTACCGAACTCCCGAGCTCCCCGAAAGGACTGCCCCCTGGATACAAAACGCCCTCTCTGGTAGGGAGCAAATCTCGAACCCCGGAACCTACGAAACTCGCGGGCTTGCCGACCGGGCAGCAAGTTAGATTTCTGGCCCTTCGGGCGGTCCTCTGGAAGCCTACCGCCCTTGGAGTCTCCGAGATCCTTCACAATCTTTTCCAGCGTGGCTCCAAACAGCAGCGACCCCTTGTATGGCAGCTTACTAAGGCGAGCCTTAGAAGACACGTCCATGCCCAATTCCTCAGCCACAGGAATCTACGGGCTGCAATCACCGATACCATGGACTTAGCCGAAATCCTCACGATATCATAAAAAGTATCTGCGAGGTAAGCCACCGCCGATTCCAACTTTGCGCCTTCCGAGGAACCGGTGTCGTCACCTTCCACCTGAGCATCCCCTTGGATCCACCGAATGGAGGCTCTGGAGACATAAGCTCCACAAATTGCTGCTCGCAATGCTAGAACGCTAGAGTCAAAAGCTTGTTTTAGCAGAGTCTCTAACTTCCGATCTTGTAAATCCTTAAGGGCTGCTCCGCCCTCAACCGGGGATCGTTGTCTTCTTTGTCACCGCAGCCACCAAGGCGTCTACCTTAGGCATCTTTAGCAAGTCCTGTTCCTCTTGCGCAATGGGCAGAGCTGCCCAATGGCCCGCGCTCCCCGCAGAGTGGCCTCCGGACATTCCAATTCGGATTCCACCATCTGTTTGATCACTCGGTGTACCGGAAAACACCTCTGCTCTGCTTTAAACCCTTGAAGCAGAGGATCTTCCAAAGGCTCTTCCTGGGACTTCGGGAGAACAATATTTAAAGCCGTGAGAGACTGAGCAATAAGGGCCCCTAATTCCTCTTTCCGAAAGACCCGAAAAAGATTTGGATCTTCGCCGAGCCCCATCTCACCGTCCTCCAACTCCTCTGCCCCGTGCTCTACACCTGAATCAGAGAGGATCTCCCCCTCCTCAGCACTCTGCATAGCTGAAGTCTGTTGACTGACGCTCTCAGTCCCCGCTCCAGTCCCCAATACCACGGCGGAGAACCCCTCCGCCAGATCTAGAGGAGATACCTCCCTCTGCTGAGCCCCTGCTTGCCCGGGGAAAGAAACAGCGCTGCTGTCCTGTTGTCGCTTAAGACAGTAAGCCTTATGCAGGGACAGAATAAAATCAGGTGAGAAAAAAGATTCCAAGCCCCCTTGCCCTAAAGGCAGGGGCTGTGAAGGAGCATCCTCCACCTGTACTGGCTTTTTAGATTTTGTTTTCTTCTTCCCGGGTTTTTCCTGAGACGTTGCAGGAACGGGAGCCCTTACTAAAATGGCAGCCATTCCTGCCTTTTCTGACCCCCCTTGTGAAGTTCCTGACGACGGAGAGGCCTCTGCTTTGCTCTCCATGATGCCACCACAGTCCCGGTATAAAATACAGCCTAACCGAACACACCGCCGACAAAGCCCTGCATCGGAAAGCCCTCGCTGACAATTACACAGAACGCATCCCGGCAACCGCGGCAGCATGCGTCTCGGCACCAAACTCCCCAGAGACATAGTAACATAGTAAATGACGGCAGATAAAGACCAGCATGGTCCATCTAGTCTGCCCCTAAACGAATTAAGAAAAAAGAAAACCCGCGCGACACCGCTTTACCCAGCTAAGCCCTGCCGCCGTACCTGTGACACCGAGAGGCCGAATCCACGAGCTACTCAACTCCCGCTGCTAGCGGGAGAGTGCTCTCTTTGCCGGAGGCAGTAAGTTGGACTCTGGGGCTCCCAGATCCGTTCCCGCTACCAATCGTCACTTTAGACTGGAAATCGAGGCAGGCTCTGCCTCTTGCCTGCTTCTGCTGGCCTCGGTCCTCTGTTTTTTTGTTTTTTTTTAATGTAAAGAACTCCTGTGCTGACAGCGAGGTTCCCTGCTAGGGACCCCCCCACCGACAGACACTGCTTTTTCCCCCAGAATGAATAAAACAATAAAAGAAGCACTTTCTAAAATCTACTTTCTCTTTGTCTCTGCAGGAGCCAGAGATATCCACGTCCCTTCCAGCTGCTGAGGACTGAAAGACTGAGGTTTGGTCACTAGGGGGAGCCAGTTAGGTTGTCAGCAAAACTTCAGAATTAAGTCCTCAGCTGCTGGAAGGGATTGACAACCCTACTATCCCTGGACTGGCCCGGAGAGACGAAGAGGAATACCCCTTTGTGAAGAGGCTAAAAAGGTTGGGGCTCATCAACCTGGGGAAGAGACAGCTGAGGGAAGATATGATAGAGGTCTATAGATTATTGTCCAGAGTAGAACAGGTAAACATAGGTCACTTTTTTATGCCATCAGACTGTGGACAGACTAGGAGACCTGTAATGCGGCTACAGTGTAACCCATATGGATCTTCTAGATGAAAATATTTTTTTCAATCAACGCGTAATCAAATCCTGCAATCCATTACTGGAGGATGTGGTAAAAGCTGTCAGTGTAGCTGGGTTTAAAAAGGTTTGGATGAGTTCCTGGGTAACGGTCTATAAACCATTGCTAAACAGGATCTGAACTATTCACTGCTTGTCCCATTACAGTTGCTGGGGATCCTGTGTGTCTTTTGGGGAAACTGATAGGTACTTGTGACCTAGACTGTGCACTGTTGGACACAGGATACTGGGTATGATGAATCTTGGTCTGACACAGTTTGGCATATTTTTATTTATTTAGTTTTATATACCACCTTATCTTTCAATAAAAGTGGTCACAACACAAATGGGTTCACATTCAACATGTATTTTGTAATATTATGTTCCTATGTGCCATCTAGGCAGCTGCCTGGTCCACCTTGTGCACCAGCAGCCCCCACTGCATGACCCATGTGCCACCTCTTTTGCCCACATTTGCACCATCAACATAGTACCCTTTCATACTTGGGCACTATGCTGTTGCTGCTAATGGAGCACTACTATCACTCTTTTGGGCGCCCCTGTCTGTGCATCACATTGCAGACGTAAAATAGGCTCTCTCCTCAAAAAACACCCTTTCCGCCAGGTTTTGAATTGTGTTAGGGTTCCTGCCGTTAAGGCGCCTGGGTTAAGGGAGCAAGCCTTGTTCCCGCCTACTCCCTGCCCACTGACCTCCACTCTCCACCCTGTGCACACCTTCTCTCCACCCACAGGGTACTTTACACTGCTGGTGCCATTAGTGCCTGCTAAAGTGCCTTTTTGCGCGTGGTAAGTGTGCACCTGCAGTTAGCACACGCTAACGGCACACTTGCTCCTTTATCGCTGTTTAGTAAACATAGCCCTTAGTGCAAAGCATGGTAATAAACTATTTGGATTATTGTAATATAATTCTATTAAATTGTTCAAAACAACAGATCAAGAGATTACAAGTCTGTCAGAATACAACAGCAAGGCTGATTTTTGCAGCTCATAAGTCTGACCATGTGTCACCACTATTTGAGAAGCTGCACTGGCTTAGGATTGCGGAAAGGATACATTTTAAGTTTTACGTGATGATACATAAATTCTTCCGTGACTCAGCACCAGCTTCATTTGTTGATAAGTTATTGCCATGCTTGAGGATTAAATCTAAGTGCCTTCAAAATTCATTGATGTAAATTCTTCCATCTAGTCAGGGCCTAATTAATAAGATGAAATTAGACTTATCTGCTAATTGTTGTTCCTTAAGGAACTCTAGTCCAGTCCCGGAACCATAGAGTTTAGAATCTCCTCCAGCAGCTTTGGAGACTGAAAGACATCATCGCTTTGCTGACACCAGTATAAATAGAAGAGGACCGCCCCCTTTCACCAGTACCTATTGACAAAGCAACTCAGCAGAGCAACAAATAAGTAGAATAAACCATTAAGATAATCAACACCCCCCCAAAACGGAGGGATAATTTCTATACCCTACATATAGAGGTGAAAAAAAAAAAACACCCCGAAAGAGTGCCTGGGAAGGACTCCCTTCCTGGTTCCATTCTGCGCCCTCCGAGAACGTCATTACTTTACCTGTCCGCGGAACTTCAGGCTAAACCAATCTTATAATCTTAACGGATAAGCACATCTTATAATCTTCTCTGATAATCTTACTGTAGAAACCTCAGGGTGGGGTCCGGGACTGGACTAGAGTTCCTTAAGGAAAAACAATTAGCAGGTAAGTCTAATTTCATCTTCCTTTGCGTCCCTCTAGTCCAGTCCCGGAACCATAGAGGATGTAACAGAGCAGTGAATATCAACAGGAGGGACCTGCAAGCCCAGCCTGATGTATCGCTGAGCCAAACTTAGCATCCCGCGCTGACTGAACATCTAACCTATAGTGCTTCGAGAAAGAGTGCAAGGACGACCAAGTTGCTGCCCTACAAATGTCCTCGACCGGAACTAAAGTGAATTCCGCCCAAGACGCCGCCTGCGCCCTCGTTAAGTGAGCCCGCAGACCCTCCGGCACCATCTTACCCTTTAACAGGTATGCCGACGCAATCGCTTCTTTCAACCAGCGTGAAATAGACGCCTTTGCCGCCGCCTCTCCTCTGCGCGGACCCCCGAAAGCGATAAACAACCGATCTGACCTCCGGAAGGAGGCCGTCCACCGGAGGTAGCTTTTAAGCACACGACGAACATCCAACAGGTGTAACCTGCCCTCAGATGCGTCTTTATAGAAAATAGAAAATACCGGAAGCAATACTACCTGGTTAACATGAAATGCCGAAACCACCTTTGGCAGGAACGCCGGAACCGTCCGCAAAACCACTTTATTCTTGAAGGAAAGATACGGCTCCCTACAGGATAACGCTTGCAATTCCGAAATCCTACACGCAGAACAGATCGCCACCAGAAAAAACGTCTTCAACGTCAGATCTTTAAGCGATGCCTCGCCCAAGGGCTCAAAAGGTGCTCTGAGCAAGGCCTCCAGCACGATATTCAGATCCCAGGCCGGCACTGAACTCCGTCGAGGAGGTCGCATGAGCAACACCGCCCGCAAAAACCGTCTAATGTCGCCGTGTGACCCCAGCAACTGGCCCTGAACCTTGCCCCAATAACAGGAAATAGCCGCCAATTGCACGTGCAAGGAACTGGCCGCCAGGCCCTTGTCCACCCCATCTTGCAAAAAGGAAAGAATCTGTGAGACCGAGGCCCGAAGCGGCCGCAGACCACGCTCCTCGCACCAAGCCTCAAAAATGCGCCGAACCCGGATGTACGCCAGTGACGTAGATCGCCGCCACGCTCTCAGTAAAGTAGAAATGACCGCTCACGAATACCCTTTCGCCGTCATCCTCGCCCTTTCAAGAGCCAAGCCGTAAGCAAGAATCGAGCCACCTGGGGCATGCGTAACGGACCATGCGACAAGAGATCATCCCTGAGAGGAAGCCTCCACGGCCTGTCCGCCAGAAGCCGCACCAAGTCCGCATACCAGGGTCTTCGGGGCCAGTCGGGCGCTACTAGCACCACCAGTCCGTGATGCTGTTCTATGAGAGCCCACAGCAGGAACACATAGAGAAGACCCGCTTCCGGCCACCGTTGCGCTAACGCATCGAGACCCTCTGACATTCATTCTCGCCTCCTGCTGAAGAACCGCTAGACCTGCGCCAACTCGAATGTCGCCATTAGATCCATTAGCGGAATGCCCCAGCGTCGCACTAACAGCGCAAACATGTCCGGGTGAAGCACCCACTCCCCCGGATCCACCCTGCGGCAACTCAAGAAATCTGCTTCTACATTGTCCACCCCGGCTACATGCTGTGCCGACAGCGCTTAGAGATGCCGCTTGGCCCAAGCTAATAGTTGAGACGCTTCCGCCTCCAGGGACACACTGCCCGTACCGCCCTGCCGATTGATGTAGGCCACGGTTGTCACGTTGTCGGACAGCACCCGTACCGCCGCCCGACCGACGAACTCCTGAAACTCCCACAGAGCCAAAAAGACCGCTCGCATCTCTAACCGGTTGATGGACCACGTCTGCTCCACTCGAGACCATTGACCCTGGGCAAAGCGCGCCGCGCAATGCGCTCCCCACCCCAGGAGACTTGCATCCGTTGTGATCAATTTCCAGGATGGAGGGTCCAGAGGTACCCCCGTCGCCAGATTCTCCGGCCGCAACCACCACCGGAGCTACTGACGCACCTCCAGAGGACAGATCAATCGTTGCGACAACGCATCCTCTTGATGAGACCCCCTGCGGAGCAGCGCGCTCTGCAACGGCCGCATGTGAGCCCTCGCCCACGGAACCACCTCGATGGTGGCTGCCATCGTGCCTAGTAACTGCAGATAGTGCCATGCCGTTGGCGCTGGTTTCGAAAGGAATCGACTTACCAGTGTCTCGAAGCGAGCTCCTAAGTATTCGAGAGACTGCGAGGGAATCAAACTGCTCTTTCCAAAGTTGACCACCCACCCCAGGCTTTCCAACAGCTGTACCACCCGGGTTGTGGCCGCGGCACTCTCCTCTCTTGACTTCGCTCGAATCAGCCAATCGTCCAAGTACGGGTGCACCAGGACCCCCTCCTTGCGGAGTGCCGCCGCTACCACTACCATAATCTTGGTGAATGTCCGCGGCGCCGTAGCGAGCCCAAAGGGTAACGCTCGAAACTGGAAATGCCCCATGGGTACCGCAAACCGCAGAAACCTTTGATGCTCCTGCCGAATCGGGATATGGAGATAAGCTTCCGTCAGATCCAGCGACGTCAGGAACTCTCCCGCCCTGACCGCCGCAATAACAGAACGCAGGGTCTCCATCTGGAAATGGGTGACCCTGAGACACCGATTTACCCTCTTCAAGTCTAGAATCGGTCGAAACGTGCCTTCCTTCTTTGGCACGACAAAGTAGATGGAGTACCGACCGGAACCGCATTGCTCTAAGACAGGGGTGTCAAACTCCAGTCCTGCAGGGCCACAAACCAGTCTGGTTTTCAGGATGCCCCTAATGAATATTCATTAGATATATTTGCATACAATGGGGGCAGTGCGTACAAATAGATCTCATGCATATTTATTAGGGATACCCTGAAAACCTGACTGGTTTGTGGCCCTCCAGGACTGGAGTTTGACACCCTGGCTCTAAGGGGACGGGCACTACCGCCTGGAGCTGCAGTAACCGCTGCAGCGTCTCCGACACCGCCTGCAACTTTAGGGGAGCTCTGCAAAGAGACAGGACAAAGGAATCTAAGACGGGTCGATGGAGCTCTAGTGCATACCCCTCTCGAATGACCTCGAGAACCCACTGGTCCGATGTAATCCGGACCCAGGCAGGTTAAATTCCTGCAACCGACCACCCACGGGAACAACCGCCACCTGAGTCCGCCTTATCTCACTGTGACTTTTTACCGGCCGAGGATGGAAAGGGAGTGAACCCCCTGCCAGCACCCCGGAATCCTCGAAAACCTTGTCCTCTAGCCACAAATCTGCCCCGCTGGGGCTGGCCAAATCGAGCGGACTGAAACCTACAAAACTCCCTCAGAGATCCCCGAAACCCTGAGGAACTCCGGGCTTGCTTGGGCTTATCCTCCGGAAGCCGGCCGCCTTTCGATTCGCCCAGATCCTTGACCAACTTCTCCAGATCTTCACCAAACAAAAGCTTTCCCCAAAACGGCAGCTTACTAAGCCGAGCCTTAGACGAACTATCAGCCGACCAATTACGCAACCAGAGATATCGCCGGGCTGCTACCACCGAGGCCATACTCTTAGCCAAGCCGCGAATGAGATCATAATGGATGTCCGCTAAATACACCGTTCCCGACTCCAACCGAGCTGCATCCTGCAAGTGTCCCTGCAAATGATCCCCTTGCAACCCCTGGGACCACCGCAAGCAACCTCTCGCCACCTATGCCCCCGCTATCGAGGCCTGCATGGAAAGGGCGCATACATCAAATACCTGCTTCAACAGAGCATCTAACCTCCTGTCTTGCACATCCTTCAGTGCCGCAGCGCCCTCAATGGGAATTGTAGTCTTTTTTGTAACTGCCGACACCGCAGCATCCACCTTGGGAGACCGAAAGAGCGCCCTATCCTGGTCAGTCAGGGGATAAAGTCTAGCTAAAGCCCTGGAACCCCTTAGGGCCGACTCTGGCAAATCCCATTCCTCCTGAATCATACTTTTAAAAACACGATGCACAGGAAAAACCTTGTGGGACGTCCAGATGGCCTGCAATAGCGGAGCCTCCAAAGTTTCCTCCGCTGCCGCCCCGCCCGCAGGCATATTCAGCGTCTTTAAAGTCTCGTCAATCAAGGCTGGCAGCTCTTCGCGCCGAAACACCCTGACCACCCGACTCTGTTGCTCCGTCTCAGGCAACTCTCCCTCTTCCAACTCGTCCTCCGAGATCTCGTCCAGATCCGCATCTACCGCTCCCAGCTCTTCCCCCAGCTGAGACGCCAGACCGTCCTCTCCAGACCCCCGAGCTTTCTTGGCCGGAGGAGCAGCCTCCTCAGAACGGACCAAAGCCCCTGTCCGCTTCAGTCCTTGGGGATCTTGAGGAGGACAGGATAGGAACAGCTGGGGGATGTAGAGAAACAGTGAACAAAACTGAAAGGGGATATTTTAAGGGCAACCAATTTTTTTGTTAGAAAGGTAAATAAAGGTAAAAGGAAAAGGAGACTGCTACGGTTCTCAAAAGAAGTAACTGAAAAGGTGAAGAAAAAGGTGGAGGCCTTCATGAAATACAAGAGATCACAGAGAGAGGAAGACAGGCATCTATATTTGGAAAAATTTAGAGAAGCTATCAAAGTAGTCAGAAAAGCAAAGATACAAAAAGAAGAATAGCCAATGCAATAAAATGGGGGGATAAGACATTTTTCAGATATGTTAGTTAGAGGAGGAAGGACAAAAGTGGCATTGTCATACTCAAGGGTGAAGGGGAGGAATATGTAGAAGCTGATGAGGATAAAGTGGAATTACTTAACAAGTATTTCTGTTCAGATGAAAGACCAGGAGCAGGACATCAAAAAACACCCACAAACAGGAACAGAAGCGAAGGGGATAACAAACAGTTTTAAGAAGACTGTGTTCATGAGGAACTAAGTAGACAAAGCAATGGGACCAGATGGGATATATCCGAGAATACTGAAGAAACTTGGGGATGTTCTAGCAGCTGCACTGACTAATCTTTTCAATGCCTCTTTGGAGTTGGGAGTGGTGCCAGAGGACTGGAAAGAGGCATATGTGGTCCCTTTACATAAAAGCGGAAGTAAGGATGTGGCTGAAAACTTCAGGCTGGTTAGTCTAACCTCTGTGGTGAGTAAATTATTGGAAACACTGCTGAAAGAGAAAATAGTGAGGTCTCTGCAGTCCTGTACAAATCGAAAACCTTTAATTTAACCATCCAGACAAGCACAAGCAAATATAAATCACAATACATCAGAATCTTTGCCAGAAAGCGCTCAAGCTGGGAAACCTCAGTAAAAATAAACTTGTTACCAGAATAAGTAACAATACGTTTTCAGGAAAATTTTTAGATAGAAGGTATTGCCCACAAAAGGGGGCATCTTTCTTAGAAAAATAAAGCTTCATAATAGTGGCCTTCTCCAAGGAGGAGTCAAGTTGCTCTCTTGGATACCTTAGCTAAAGGGGTTTTCAAGAACTGAGTCAGGTACGGGCTGTTCATCCGCTATAACCTGAAGAATCTTTTTTTTTTTTTAATTTTATCTTTATTAAATTTTTCAATAATCAAATAAAGTTAACAAAAACAATCTCGTACAGAAAAAGAGCTTTCACCAGAAACACAGCAAGAAATTAAATACACCAAAACATAACGTAACTGTCAGCTCACTCTAGCCTACAAAACAAGGGGAGAACCCTAACAAGAAAAATACAATAGCCAAAAATAAAAGAAAGAAGGAGTTTACCAGTGGAAAATTAAATAAATCCTGGATAGAGCCAATGGAGGCTTCCAATCTCTTCGCAATAATGAGGGCAAGCAGTTGGGAGGATTTGTAAAATATATAAGAAACAGACTGGTATTTCACCAGACATTTACATAGATGCTTTAAGAAAAAGAGCCCATGAAGAATCTTTATTATAAAATTCAGCAGTAAATAGTAGATTGAAGACACAGATGATTCCAAAAATGAATTGTACAGCAAAACATCCTTTACATACATGTTAAAGAGCTCCAAAGAAGAAAGAAGCTGGACAACAGGAAAATTCAAAAATCTAAGGTTACACGCATGGGCACAATTCACCAAGATTTCCAATTTACTATGCAAAAGAAAATTATCCTTGATAAAGGAGTTGCCCAACGCCTGAACGACTCCCACCGCCCCCTCCATTTTATGGACTTTCTCACCAACAGCCCGAAGTGATTCCCCATGACTCTGCACACAGTGGCTGTGTCATGGGAAAAATCACAGAGCTGTGAGAGTACCAGTAAGAACACCTTCAATCCTGTAAACTGCAGTCAAGACATCCTTTAAGGAAATATCCCCTGAAGCAATACCTGGCGGCGCTGAAGATGCTGCATTAAGGGGTAAAGCTACAGGGGACGGATACAGTAAATCCATCAAAGGTAAAAAAGCAGGATCCTTTCCCACAGTGTCATGTAAAAGGGTGGAAGTGCCAGTGAAAAGTCTCCGCAATCAGCAGGACAAATTTTACATAGAAACAGGACGACAGAAAAAGACCACATGGCCTATCTAGTCTATCCTTCCATATCAACCACTACAACAGTCCCCTTTTTTCCTTTAGAGATCTTCTGTGTTTGTCCAATGCTTCTTTGAATTCAGATACTGTCCTCATCTCTACCACCTCCACTGGGAGACTATTCCACGGATCCACCAGTCTTTCCGTAAAGAAATATATCCGCCTATCACTCCTGAATCTATCCCCTTTCACCCTCATCCCATGTCCCCTCGTAGCAGAGCTTGCTTTCATTTATGCCATGGAGGGATTTAAACGTTTCAAACATATCACCTCTATCCCGCCTTTCTTCTAATGTGTATATATTAAGATTCTTAAGTCAGTCCTCATATGCTTTATAATGAAGACCACTCACCATTTTAGGAGCCACCCTCTGTACTGACTCCATCCTGTTTATATCCTTTTAAAGGTGCAGTCTCAAAAATTGAACACAATACTCCAAATGATGTCACAGCAAAGGCTTATACAGAGGCACTATCACCTCCTTTTTTCTGCTGGCCATTCCTCTCCCTATGCACCCAAGCATCCTTCAAGCTTTTGCTGTCGCCTTTTCTATCTGTTTAACTACTTTAAGATCATCAGACACAATAACGCCTAGGTCCCACTCTTCTTTAGTGTACAAAAGTACTTCACCTCCTATATTATATTGCTCCCTTGGATTGCTACAGTCCAAATGCATGACTTTGCATTTTTTAACATTAAATCTCAGCTGCCAAATTCTAGACCAGTCTTCAAGCTTAGCTAGATCCCTCCTCATGTTATCTACACTTTCCTGGGTGTCTACTCTATTGCAAAACCAAAAGACGGATCCACTCATGCAGAAAGGGGGAGAGAGCTGAGAAGGATCTCAGGGCTCCTAAGGCCCCACTTAGGGATCTATGGGAGACTATAAGCTGCCATTTAGGCAAGGTCAGAAACCTTCCAAATTAGGGTCTGCTCTCAAATCTTGTATGAGAGCAGGCTCAGCAATATGCAAGGCCTCCACAGCATGCAGAATTAAAATAGGAAGGTCTTCTCCGTTGACTAGGCAGGTCATGGAGGTCCAGTAAGGGAATCATCCCTATCCCCTCAGAATCACTCTAGAGAAAAAGAGAAATTCCTCTTCTGTATCCCAAACAATACCCAAAGGGAATAAGGCGACACTTTTTCCCCTGGAGGAATAGACGCACGAAGGGCGAAGTGGAAGCGTACAGCCCCATTGCATCAGTAATAGAGGTGCTCCCACAAGATGACATTATACTTACTAGTCCAGACAAGTGGGTTGGATTCCCCTACCAACAGATTGATGGAGACAAAGAAACAATGAAAAGCCCAGTTTTCAATGATATAATTTCCATGCCTCCCTTTGCCTCAGCCACCAGAAATCTCTTCAGTATTCGTCCCAAAGCATATGGAGAAACATGGCAAGCCTCAAATACCCTCAACTGTGGGCAACAATGAGTAATCAACAGTACAGAACTATGTACAGGAAAGCATAAACAGAAGGCTGCAAGTAGAAGATGAACCTGCAAAGCCAAGAATGAAAACAGCCCCAATGGAAACACTGCAGAAGAACAGAGCAATACAGTTCCAGAGGTGGACCCTGGACTGTCTAGCAGGACTAAAGGAAAGGACATTAACTGGTAAGTAAAATGTCACCTTCCATATTGTCCCGCAACTCCAATCCAGACAAGTGGGATATACCAAATCTACAACTCCACTAGACTGGAAGAAGATACAGTAGCTCACAAAATCCTTGAGACAAAGGCCATGTCCACCCACGCGTGGAAATCCAAACAGAAATGCTTGACAGAAATGGAAAGTGATGCACACATTGTCACATCACAAGGGTCTGCAGGGGCTACAGAGCTCCACTCTGCCCATGAGGACGCTTGTGCTCGGGTAAAATGCATGCGCAAACCCTCTGGAACCAGCCATTTTGCAACAGATATGCCAAGGCAATGGCTTCCTTAATCCAATGCCCCAAAGTCAACTTAGCTGCCACTTCACACTTGTGCGTGCCAGCAAACAGCACAAAAAGATTGTCACACTTATGAAATGAATTCATAACCTCCAAGTACTGGAGAAGCACCCTCCGGCCATCTACAAGGTGAAAAACCTTATCCATCAACACTACTCCTTAGAGAAGGAGGAAAGGCAGACCACCTGATTCACATGAAAGGGAGAAACCACCTTAGGTAAGAAGGAAGGTACAGGCCGAATGGAAACGGTATCCTTTGAAAAACATAGATAAGGATCTCTACATGACAGAGCCTGCAGCTTGGAATTTGCCTTGCAGAACAAATCGTGACTAAGAATACCGTCATGAGTGACAAATCCTTCAAAAGTAGTGGCTTCAATGGCTCAAAGGGTGCCGACATCAGGGTCCTGAGCACCAGACAAAGATCCCAAGAAGGGATCGGAAGGGAGGATGCAGATGCCGAACTCTCTGGAGAAAGTGCAAGGCTAGAGACTTACCAGCCACTGGACCTCGGAAACAGGCCAAAGCTGCCACCTGAACTTTCAGAAAGCTAAGGGAAAAGCCCTTCTCCAGGCCATCCTGTAGAACAGCCAACAGAGATAGCACCTTGGCCACCTGAGGAGCCAATTGTCGAGTGCTGCACCATTGCTCAAAGAGGCACGAAGCCCACACTTATGCTAGCTTGGTAGATTTCCTCCAGGCTCTGAGTAGAGTGGAGACCACTGCCAAATAATAGCCCTTACATTCTAAGAACATAAGAACATAAGATATGCCATACTGGGTCATACCAAAGTCCATCAAGCCCAGTATCCTGTTTCCAAAAGTGGCCAATCTAGGTCATATGTACCTAGCAGTTCCAGCCATCTCCTTTCCAGAGCCAAGCCATAAGCAAGAGGGGAATCAGGTCCTCAGGGACGATCGGTCCCTTGGCACAATAGGCCCTGAGCCAGAGGCAATCGAAGAAGAGACGCCTGCAGGAGCCGCATCAGGTTCCACACACTGAATTACACACTCCACCAGGGGCCAAGGAAGAAACATGTACAGCAGGTGCTAATGCTGGGATAGGGCGTCAACGCCCTTGGACGCCATCTCTGTGTGGCAACTGAAGAAGCGGCAAATTTCAGCATTGGAGTGGGTCGCCATTTGATCAATTTCGGAGCTACCCCAATGGCGTAGAATCAACTGAAATGCCTCCTGACTCAACTACCACTGTCCAGGATCCAGAGAGTGCTTTCCAAGGAAGTCTCCTTCAACACTGTCCACACTGGCAATGTGCTGATCTGACAAGGCTAGAAGGTTCTTCGCCACACATGCAAACAGGACAACAATCTCTAGAGCTACCCTGGCACTCCTTGTGCAGCCTTGCTGATTGACGTAAGCCTCTGCCATGGCATTGTCTGAAAACATTTGAACCATCCGGCCCTCAACCAGAAGCCGGAAATGCAGAAGAGACAACCTGATGATACTCGCCTAGGGGCAGTTCAAGGACCACACCGATTCCCTGCAGTTCCAATGGCCCTGAGCCGTACGGTCCTGGCAAAAAGCTCTCCAGTCCAAGAGGTAGGCAGCCATCTTCATCAGGATCCAGGAAAAATCCTCCAGCGGCACTCCCTTCTTCAGATGACAGGGCTGCTGCCACCACCACAGGTTGGACTTCACCATCAATGGGAGCAAGAACCTGCGCTCGTACTCCTGAAAACTCAGGGACTACCAAGTCAGCAAGGACTGCTGGAATGGTTGCATGTGAGCATGCACCCATGGCACCATCTCTATGGTCGTCACCATCAATCTGAGGAGCTTAAGATAATCCTAGACTTTGGAAGCCTGCTGCGCACAGAACAGCACTAGGCAATCCAACAGTCTTTTGACTTTCTCCTCTGATAGGAAACTCAATGTCAAAACGTGCTCTCAGAAGCTCCAGAGATTGGGAAGGCAACAGCTGGTTCTTTCCCTGATTGATCACCCAGCCAAAGCTTTCCAAAAGGAGCACCACTCAGGTTACCACCAGAGACGCTTCTGAAAGGGAACAGGCCCAAATGAGCTAGTCGTCCAGATATGGATGGACACAGATCCTTCAGCACCTCAGCACTGCAGCCACCAGCATCATGACCTTGGAGAAAGTCTTTGGGCAGTGGATAACCCGAAAGGGAGGGCGAAGAACTGATAGAGATACGCAGATTCCTTTGCTGATCCACCCAGATCAAGATATTAAAATATGGCTCGGCCAGATCCAGAGAATCTAAGAACTCCCCTTGGCGCATTGCTTGAATCACAGAGCGCAAGGTTTCCATCCAGAAGCACAGGACACGGAAGTGCTTGTTGACCCCCTTGAGGTCCAGAATGGGCCAGAAGGATCCATCCTTTTTGGGCACCAAAAACTATATGTATATGCCCTTGCCCCACTCGTCCGGAGGGGTGGGGGGGACGGGCACCACTGCCTTTTGGTGCAGCAACTTGTCCAAGTTGGTCCACGCAATGGCACTTTTGATTGCAGACTCACAAGGGAAGAGGATGCAAGTATCCGGAATCGGCTCTTTGCATGCCAGGACATAGCTGAACTAAATGGTGTCTAGCTCCCAGTGATCCTTGGTAACCTGGGCTCATTCCTGAAAGAAAATGGCAAAGCCTATCTCCAACCAGAGAAACCAAGGAATGGCTCCTAAACCTTCATTGGCCACTCTGGGAGAATCCTCCTCTGAAGGGGACAGAGTCCCTGGGCCCACGCATTCTACAAAAGGACTGAGAACGAGCCCCAAGCAGAGGGGAAGAAAGGCTTTTCCAGTCGGTTATGACTAAAGGTCCTGAGACCCCTGTGGATCCAGCCAGCACGCCCTCGGTGGACGGATAGAGGCTGGCAAAAAAGGAGCACCAACCCGCACACAGGCCTCCTGGACCTGTCTTCCTGAAAGGCAATAAAATTTCATCTTGCCCAGGTCCTTCACCAAATTGGCTCCAAAACTAAGCTTCCTCTTAAAAGCCAGCTGGGTCAACCAGGCTTTGGAAAATGAGTTCGCTGCCCAGCACCAGAGCCAAATCCAACACCATGACATTGTCATGAGGGCACCTGTAGGGCTGGTACCCCTGCAATTCTACATGCAAATCTCCGGCCTGCTCAGCAGCTCAGGCCTGAACCAAACTGCACAGACAAGATGGATTCTTCACTTCACTTTTGCTGTGTTCAGCTACAAACGGCCTTCAAGCAACTGCTGGAGCAGCGTTTCTAAGTGTGCATACAGAAGCTATTGTCCGTGGCTGGCCTTGGACACTGGTACATGCCCAGAAGTTACATACTGTTGCCTCTGCCTGATTTCACTATAGCTCCTTTGTTTGCAAGAAGCTGCTCATCATCTACCTCCTGATTCACTGAGAACACCTCAGACTGCCTGGTGCCAACCAATCATCGGACCTATGACGGAGGATTCTCACACAGAATAATGCATTCTGCGCTGGAAACTTTAGTAGTGAGAGAGAGAGTTGGGGGCTTTTCCCACCTGTTCATACAGACTCCTGCACTGGTTCGTCTCTGCTGTGCACTGCGACCTGACCCTTCCGCAGGACGGCCACTAAGTGTGGGCTAGGCCGTCCTCCACAGGTCTGAGATAAGACTTTCACAGATACCTCCGGTTCGGACTTACTGCGGCTCGCCTGACGAGGCTAGAGCCCGCATTAGCTAGGAGCTGTCTTCTTGGACTGCATTGTTCCTGAGAGCCCGACGGACCTAAGGTACTGACTTATCTCTCTTCCTCCGTATGGGAAAGGGGTTAGCAATATATTTCTTACTTTTCCTCAGTGCAGAGCGAATCAGTGACGTCTGATTACTAATTAGTGATTTATTACGTTGTCCAAGTGTACATCTGTACTATAACAAATTTCTACCTCATGTTTCTAATTATATATGTGTGTATATTTTTCTACCTGGTTGCCTATAATAAAGTCTAATATATATCTGCAGACCAGACTTCTTTCGTGGCTCATTGCCAGAATAACTCACCGAACATTGGGCTGTATATTAGTAGCTATCTCCCCTAGACCACAACAGAGTCTAACTTATTCTTGTGCTACGAATATACCCTACATAATAATGGTGGTCTCGTCCAAAGGGATGAGTATTTCTGAATGTGCTACGCCTCTCAGAATTTGTGTAATATTTCTGAATTGTCCTATTGTGGTCAAAGCAGCTGTTTATGCTGAGGTTTGTGGCAAAGAGAGCATTGTCTAGTGAGACAGCTTTGGAACCCACATTACAGGATCTCTGCATTAGAGTAATTCTAGCAGTGACGTCCTGTGTTTGTTTTTACACAGTCTCAGCTAGTGATTTACGATGGTTCACACAGAGGGCTGGTTGGATCAGGTTTCCGCTCTCAGGAAGCGGAATGCTCTGGATCAAACGGAATTGCAATTTCTGACAGTGTGTAGCTCTGAACTAGCCGCCCAGACCAGGAGACTAACGGATTTCACTGCTCTTTATGAGCAGCGAGAGAGTGCTCTGATGGCTCAGTTCAATGAGATAGAGACTGCTCTGATTGCAGTAAGACAGCGCACGGCTAGTCTCCAAAGAAAGCTAGCTGTTGCACGTCAGGAATGTGGGCAGGACATACAGAGAGTTAACCTCGAAATCCAGCAAGCTGATTGTTTTGATTTGGCCGGTGTGACTACCTCTCAGGGTAACGAGACAGAGTACCGGGATAATTTGATCCCTCTAGGCTTCTCGAAGTACCAGAGGGTAGATGACGGCAGTTTGCCACTGGAAACCCTGCCCAGTGTAGAACGGCAGCTTTTCCAGAACAGAGTCAGTTCTCTCCCATCAGCGCATGAGCACCGGAGAGAAACAGGGCGGAGTGAAACACCCTACTCTCGACCCCTCCCCATACAGGGAGCGGTGGAGGGGGGGTGGGAAGTCTCCCTAGTGATGGCAAACTGTACCAGCAGCGACCACCAGAGGGAGCTGAAGGGACGCAAAATCCTCTATGTGCCCGTGTCCTGCAAGGAAAACACACACATGAAGGTGCTTCTGTCGCACAATTACAAATTATCAAGACCTTGCGGAGCATGGTCTCTCCTTTTGAGAAAACTGGTCATGCCACCATAAATGAACATTTAGCTGCAGTCAAAGATGCCTTTCGGGCACTGAACATTACCAGGGGGGAGGACATGGTTCTGTATCTTCCATGGTTCTTTGATGTACCTTGTCAACAATTTATTCGGGCCATGGCAGACGATGAAAAGAAGGACATTGTCATTTTTGAACAGGCACTAAAGAAACATTATGGGCCATACCCTGATGATATTGTTGCAAAGCAGGCAGCATTTAGTATGACTCATAGGGAAAATGAAACACCCCGAGAGTTTGCTTACAGACTTAGGCAGACCTTCTTCCAGAGTGACCCTTCTTGGGAAACAATAGAACACCATCAGGAGTTTCGTAATCTTTTCTGTCAGTTGCTCCTTCCATCTATTAAGCCTTATATGTCTGACAAGCGTCACGAACCCCTGTCACGTGTGATAGAACATGCTGAGTGGATTTGGGAAGCTGTTCCCAACATGAGAGCAACCAATACTGGCAGCACAGTCAGGGCTCCAAGCAAAGCCAGAGAGCCAAAACAGTGTGTTAGTGCTGTAAAATCCACTCTTTCATTAGAAAATAACTCTTCTCCTTCTGCTCCACAGAATCCTCCCAGGCCACCCCAGAATAACCAGTCATCTGGGTCTAAGCAGCGCTCTGGGAATCAGCGTTTTGCTCCACAGAACCGGAACTGGAAGAGAAAGCCCAGTTTTGACAAATACCTGGAACTGGAGAAGAGAATAAGCGAGCAAACAGATATGATGAAGGCTACCATTGCATTCAGCTCCTCACAGGAGGCTCCTGCTAGTAGTGCGCCTCCTAAGCCACGAGCAAAGCCTCAGAAGCCAGAGGAGGAACTGGTTGACTCCTCTTCCCCTTCTAATGCGACTGAATGACTAACCGACTTTGTTTCTGTCCCACAGGTCACTATTGCACAGGTGCAGCCAGCTGGAGATGCCACCCCATGGACACAGAGTGACAGTCCTGCCATGGACAGCGAGGGTCCAGCCTTTGACACCATCAGGAAGCACAAGTACTTTCTGGGTAAACTCAAGCCAAAAGGACAGAGGTATACTGTTCCTGTTACAATTCATCAGGCTTTTCTCTGTGAGGGCCTGATAGATTCAGCCTCTGAGGCTACCCTGATTACCTCGAGTCTCTTTGATAGACTCACTGCTTCCTTGGGGAGTCAGAGGACCCTACACGTCACACCCAGTGATTTGTCACTCGCAGCTTATGGGAATCAGCCCATAGAGTCTATGGGGCAGGTCTGGCTTAACCTCCAAATTGGAAAATTACAGGTGAAACATCCTGTCATCATTACTAAGTGCCCTGGGGAAGAATTCTTGATTGGCAATGAGCTCCTGAAATGGTTACGCCCCATTCTGGACTACGTCCAGGAAGTGATCTGGACACAGGTCACACATCCCATACCTTATGCTAGGGTAAAACATGACAGCAGAGTCAGTGGTCCTTGTTCGGTGGAACGCACAAACAAGTCCATCAGGATTAATTTCCAGAGGTCAGCTGATCCCCAAATCTTTCAGCTCCAGTATGAAAGGGCTGGAGATGAGGATCAGGGCATCAGCGACGTGGTTTCCATTGCAGTGGGTTCAGTAGCTAACATTGTCCTTGATACTGACTGCCTGCAGATATTCCTGAAGGAACCTGTGGAAGGTTGTGAGGTGCAAACCCCTCCTCCATCCCATCCCTGCCTAGATCACCCCAGGAGACTGACGGACATATTCTCGGCTGAGAAAGGTCCCTTTATATATGTGCAGGTGGGCATGTCCCAAAAGGAAAGGGCCTACCTATTACCCCACTGTGACCACTCCCTCATCAGTGAGACTCTTTTCTATCGGCTCAAACAACAGCTTACCCTTGATTGGGTAATGGGAGCGAAGACTTCGTTCCAATTGCCTGGGGAAGGGCTCAGGACATTAATGGGCTACTGCAATCTCCCCTTGCAAGTTGGGGTCAAAGGTTTTCGGCACACCTTCTCCATCAGAGGACTTGAGGTGCCCCTCTCCTTAGGCTCAGATTGCCTTGTTCGACTGGGAACTTATGTGGATTTTGTGAACAACATCCTCTGGAGTAGGATGGAAGGAGATCCGGTGGATTTCTCTGGTGCCCGCCCATCCCTACGGGCTGGTCAGACTATTCCTCAAGTCTGTGAAGTGGTCAGTGCAGAAGACATCCACATACCTGGGAGGGTACAGGATTGTCCCCTGCCGATACAGGTGACCCGAGGACATGTGTTCTCAGACAACTTGGTCTTCTTCAGTCCAAATTCCCGTTTTGAGGAGCTGGGCCTAGCCATGGGTCCCATAGCCTGCATGGAGGCCACAGCTCCCTCCTTACACTTATTGCTCACCAATCCAAATCCAGATCGCATTCACCTTGTGAAAGGCGAACCCCTGGGATTCCTAGTGGGAGAATCGTTCCCAAGTGTGGAATTGAGTCTCCAGATTATCGGGGAAGCCCCTGTTTCCTGGAACATCTGTGAAGGGGGGGACCCCTGTGTGTGTACGATCCTCACCCCGAGGCCTCCTCACCTTACAGTTTGTCTGGCCACATAGTGCTGTGACCTCACAGGTGGACCTCGAGTCTGACCATCTGATTTTGTCAAGTAAACTCGATGAGGCTGTTAGTTCCCTCACCCACCAGGGGGGGGGAGCCCCATGCTGTCCAAGCCATCCAGGTCTCCTCTCTCCAAGATGAGATTGAGGAGAAGGTTGAAATACCCTCAAACAAACCTGTTCTGGGATTTGACGGAATGGTTGCGGGGAAACTTGCTGAAGCAGACGCCTGCACTGATGAGTCAGAAAAGGCCCAATTAAAAGAACTGCTGTACCGTCACAAGGACCTGTTTACCACTGACACCTATGACTGTGGTCTCACTGACCTATAATGTCACCCGTATTCCTACGGATCCAAACAGTAAACCTGTCTTTGTGAGGCAGTATAAAATCCCATTGGCCTCCTATGAATCCGTTCAGGAAATCATTAATTCCCTGGAACAAAAGGGAATTATACGTCAATGCAACAGTACTTACAATGCCCCACTGTGGCCTGTCATCAAGAAGGACTCTAGCTGGCGCTTAGCTTTGGACTATCGCCAGCTTAATAAAAAGGTACCTCTATCCAGATGGCCTATGGCACATCTGGAACAGAACTTAGCCACCATTAAGGGTGCAAGGTACTTTACCAGCCTGGATCTGGCCTCAGGATTTTGGACTATACCTGTCCATCCAGAAGATCAGCATAAGCTGGCTTTTACCTTCGGTAGGCGACAATATACTTGGAATCGGACACCGTTTGGTTATTTGAATGTCCCAGCAGACTTCAATATTTTCCTGCATAAGGCTTTGCCTGATGCTGAGACTAGAGGCACCCTCGTCTATGTAGACGACATTCTGGTGAAGAGCACCAGTTTCACTGACCATTTGCAAGAAATAGAGCATGTTTTCCAGCAGCTGAAAGCTGCGGGAGCAAAGCTGTCCTTGTCAAAAGGCCAATGGTGCCGGAAATCCCTCAATTATTTGGGTTACGAAGTTTCTGCTGAGGGACTGCGGCCTCAAAGGAAGAGAATTGCGGCCTTGCAACAACTCAAACGTCCGACCAACGTGAGTGAGCTGCGCTCATTCTTGGGCATTTGCAATTATTCACGCCAATTTGTGGATCAATATGCGGAGATTTCCCGACCCCTGGTCAAACTCCTCAAAAGAGATGAACCTTGGGTATGGAATCCTGACCAAGAGGCAGCTCTAGAAGAGCTGAAGGCAGCTTTGAGTCAAGCTCCCTGTCTTGCCTATCCAGAGAGTGGCAGAGAATTCTTCGTGGAACTAGGTTTCACTGATCACTCTATGAGTGCTGTTCTGTACCAGATGCATGACACAGATAGGAAAGTTATTGCCTATGCCAGCAAAGCTTTAACGGAAGTGGAGAGGAAATACTCTGACTGTGAGAAATCCTTGTTGTCCACAGTCTGGGCCCTCCAATATTTCCGCAGTTATATCCAAGGTGAGAGGTTGGTTGTTGAGACTCATCACCAACCCATCAAGTTCCTAGGCAGTGATCGGATTAAATCGGGACAAGTGTCAAACAGTCGCATTGTCTCCTGGACCTTAGCACTTCAGGGCTGGCCCCTGGAGGTCAGGTATGCTCAAAACCGCAAGGATGCCGCCGCACAGGGCCTGGCTGAATTGCACGATTGCACTGCCAGAGAACCTTTAGTGGGTAATTTAAACACCGATATGGAGTCATGTACGCCTGAGCCTTCTCGTCATCGTCCTTATGATGAGAACCTCTGTAAAGGCTACCCCAAGGTGTATGTGGACGGTTGTGCTTACCGTCGAGAGCCTGACCATGAACTGGTAGCAGGTATAGGTGTGGTTTGGAACCAGAACCACCCTTGTGAACCCTTCAAGTACCGTCTGGGTACCAAGACTAATCAGTATGCAGAGCTAGCTGCAGCCCTGGCAGCTCTCCAGTCTGCTGCTCAGGGAGGGGTTCACACCCTAACCATCTGTACGGACTACGTCCAACAGAATTTTGTTTCCCACTTACCCATTTGGAAATCTAACAATATGCTGAATTCCAAAGGGAAACCTGTCAAACATGCCGGATTGATTCTGGCCTTGGACAAGGTAGCTCATGAAAATGACATGACCATCTACTGGAAGAAAGTGAAAGGTCACTCCCGTGTTGATAACCCTGACAAGATTGGAAATGATCTAGCTGATCAGTTTGCCAAGGAGGGTGCTGTCTCTAGAGACCTCTGGCAGTTGGAGGCTCCCAAGACCAATGGGCTTCAAATGGTGACGGCGGTTACCCGGCGACAAGCTCAATTATCCACCATGCCCCCTGTGGTTCAATGGTGTGGCGAGAGCACAGATCTCGACCTCGTGCAAACCCAGAAACAAGATCCTACTCTTGGACGTTTCTACCTTTTTCTGCAGAACCCCCAGGAACACCCATTAACTCTGGAGGATTGTCAGGACGATGAGGAACTGAGGATCCTCTACATCTCCAAGGACATGTTCCAACTCCAGAAAGATCTGTTGATACGGAAGAGTAAGCATGGTATTGTGCAATGGGTGGTACCTCGGGCCTTCCGAGGAGTCATGTTACAGCACGCGCATGATGAACCTTGTGCCGGTCATAGAGGTGACCGAATAACCTATGAAACGTTGAAACAAGTGGCCTACTGGCCCCACATGTACCAAGATGTACAATTGTATACTAAAGGTTGTCTGACCTGTTGCAGATTTCAACCTGCAGCTCCTTCTCATAGAGCACCTTTGAGAAACAGAGGTCTGACCATGCCTTGATCTGATCTCCAGATTGATTGGATCGGCCCCGTGCCCCGATCCTCTCGAGGCAACAAATATATGTTGACAGTTACCTGCTTATTTACTAAGTGGGTCGAGTGCATCCCAGCACCCAACTGTACTGCCGAGACCACGGCCACCTTGTTGTTAAACCATGTTTTCAGCAGGTGGGGCCTCCCCATGCGAGTGGAATCCGACCAGGGTTCCCACTTCACGGGACAAGTCATTAAGCATCTGTGGAAGGTACTAGGTGTGAAGGCCAAAGTCCACATTGCTTATCGTCCACAATCCTCTGGACAAGTGGAGAGAGCAAACAAAACTATCATCAGTATCTTGAAAAAGTATGTTTCTTCCTCTGGGAAGGACTGGGACATCAAACTGCCCTTGGTCCTGATGGCTATCAGAGCCACGCGTCATCGTGCTACTGGTGTGTCCCCTTTTGAGATGATGACAGGTAGGGACATGGTTTTACCCCTTCATCTTCTTTACAGGACTAATGATGTGAATCTCGCTGCTGCTACAACTGCTCATGAATATGTTGCCCATTTAAGACAACACTTGCAAAGTGCCTTTGCCTTTGCCCAACAGAATTTGGAAACTGCTGCTAGGGGTAGGAAGGCCTACTATGATTTGAGGACTACCTCTAAAGAATACCAGATTGGCGATAAGGTATTCTACTACAATTTTGGTAAGAATAAGGTCAAAGACTGTAAATTTCTACCTAGCTGGAACGGTCCATTTCCTATTGTGGATAAAGCCTCCCCTGTTGCTTATCAAATTCGAATGAAGTCAGGTACTGAGAGGGAAGGCTCCCTTAAATGGGTCCACATTAATCAGCTTAGATCGTGTCATCCCAGTAAGCTCCTTCCTGAAGAACTTCTTGCTGAAGTGAGTGATACTAACTTTGAGGCAGCATAGCCTGTTTGTTTTCTTTTACAGATGGAGTCCCGGACTTTGAAGGTCCTGTTCCTGATTTTGATGTTAGCGGGATCCGAGGTTGCCAGATTGATTGAACCTGGCCCTCTTTCTGGTGTCGTGCTACAGGATACGCCTGGTTTCCTGATTACACAGTCCCAGACTGTCACACAGAAAGTTTTTGTGTTCCTAGATCCCCGACATGTTTTACAGAAACATTTTGAGTCGTCTGTTGCACGCATCGCTAATATACGTGGTGCCTAATCTTGGCATGTGCCTACGCTCTAAAGACATTCATTGGTTATGTCCTGGTAAACCTTTCCTGAAGGACACTTCTACGGCTCTTTGTGGGTTGTCTGCTGAAAATGTGAAAGAACAATGTAAAGTTACCATGACCAAGTTCAATGACTTTTCAGAGACGAAAGTTGCTGTTGTCAACAATGTTTGGCTGGTTAGTACCCCTCTGAGTGAACTCTTGGTCACCATGAATAAACATGACATTCATAATAGAGTTCCTCTACCCTGCAATGTTTGCTTGATTGATGTTCCCAAGAACTCCATTGTTAATGTTGGTGGAGTTTCCTTGTTTTATCTTGATGCTGACCCTGTTTCGACAGAGCTCCAGATTTTGGATGTGTTTCGAGGTCATGAGATTGACTTCACTGCAGCCTTGACCTATCTTTTGGACTATAAGGACTCTCACACAGTTGAACTGTCCATTGACCAGGCCGCCCTTGCCATTGCTGATTATAACTTTGATTCACGAGATGTGGACATTTTACAAACTGATTTTATGTCACATGTCATTGTGCCTGGTCTTTTCTTTCTGTTGGTGCTCCAGCTTCTTATCTCTTTGTATCAACAGAGACAGATTCGTACTCTTCGTCGCTCTATGCATCCTGCACCTCTGCTGCCTGCCATGCGTCTGCAGGATTTGCTGGAACGTCACACTTTTGAATAAGTGTCACCATTTTCTTTGAAAGTTATCCATTTCTCTTAATTGAGTTGTTTTTTTTTCATAGATAGCATGTGTTCATTTTACTAACACTGTTACACATGGCTTCTCATTACTTTTGAGTATTCACCTTCGTGTTACACTAACACATTATATTGCATTACTGATATGCCTTTTTGGTTTGGATACTATATATATATATACTCTTGAGTTTGAAGTAACCATGCATTATTTTGATTGAATTGACTTGACTGTATCAATGTCATTTTATTTTGACTTCTTTTCTTGCTTGAGTGTATTCACTGTATTATTCCTCATGCAGTATTGCTTTCATGCATATTGTGCTTGAAGTATTATCCACTTATCATGTATTAGTCAATCATTTGTCATTTGGTTCTGACCTGCACGGTAGTACTGCTAGTTAGGCTTTGTACGATGGAGTGTACTTCCTTGTAGCATCCTCCATCTTACAAGGGGGGGGGGAGATGTAGGGCTGGTACCCCTGCAATTCTACATGCAAATCTCCGGCCTGCTCAGCAGCTCAGGCCTGAACCAAACTGCACAGACAAGATGGATTCTTCACTTCACTTTTGCTGTGTTCAGCTACAAATAGCCTTCAAGCAACTGCTGGAGCAGCGTTTCTAAGTGTGCATACAGAAGCTATTGTCCGTGGCTGGCCTTGGACACTGGTACATGCCCAGAAGTTACATACTGTTGCCTCTGCCTGATTTCACTATAGCTCCTTTGTTTGCAAGAAGCTGCTCATCATCTACCTCCTGATTCGCTGAGAACACCTCAGACTGCCTGGTGCCAACCAGTCATCGGACCTATGACGGAGGATTCTCACACAGAATAATGCATTCTGCGCTGGAAACTTTAGTAGTGAGAGAGAGAGTTGGGGGCTTTTCCCACCTGTTCATACAGACTCCTGCACTGGTTCGTCTCTGCTGTGCACTGCGACCTGACCCTTCCGCAGGACGGCCACTAAGTGTGGGCTAGGCCGTCCTCCACAGGTCTGAGATAAGACTTTCACAGATACCTCCGGTTCGGACTTACTGCGGCTCGCCTGACGAGGCTAGAGCCCGCATTAGCTAGGAGCTGTCTTCTTGGACTGCATTGTTCCTGAGAGCCCGACGGACCTAAGGTACTGACTTATCTCTCCTCCTCCGTATGGGAAAGGGGTTAGCAATATATTTCTTACTTTTCCTCAGTGCAGAGCGAATCAGTGATGTCTGATTACTAATTAGTGATTTATTATGTTGTCCAAGTGTACATCTGTACTATAACAAATTTCTACCTCATGTTTCTAATTATATATGTGTGTGTATATTTTTCTACCTGGTTGCCTATAATAAAGTCTAATATATATCTGCAGACCAGACTTCTTTCGTGGCTCATTGCCAGAATAACTCACTGAACTTTGGGCTGAATATTAGTAGCTATCTCCCCTAGACAACAACAGAGTCTAACTTATTCTTGTGCTACGAATATACCCTACACACCATCCCTGGCTGCCAAACATACCAGGTCATACATGGCATCAGAAAGGAAGGCCACAGCAGACTCCAAAAGAGAGGTAATATCATACAGTGGAAGAAACTAAATCCACTGAAGCAGGGCTTGAGACATCAGGCTGGCACATACTGCCAGCTGCAGATAACAGCCGCCATGGTGAACTAGCTTTTCAACAATGAATCCACCTTACGGTCCACAAAATTCTTTAGGGCTGATCCGCCTTCCACAGGAATGGCGCATCCACCCTGGGAATACCAAACCACTCAATGCACTCCTTCTCCGGGACAGCACAGATCTTCTTACACACTCTTAACCCCTTAGGCAGGGAATCAGAAGAGTCCCACTGACCAAATCATATCCTTGATCACATCTGGCAATGGTAAGACAGTAGTGGATTTCCACACTCCTTGAAGGAGCAGGTGCATCTTCGGCTCCTGCTCTGTGCCGGAAACATCTATCAAGTTCAAGGCAGATGAGACCCTGGCAATCAACGCCACTAGCTCCTCCTTCCAGAATAGGCTGATCACTCGGCCTCTTTCACCTTTAGAAGAATGTAGAGCACTTCTTCATCCACATCAGAGCCCAATACCGAGCCATCTGAATCCATGTCATAGTCAAAACCTTGGACAGCTCCCAGAGATTCCCCATCTCTAGTGGGTGCCTCTCATTGGGGATGCTTAGCCAAAGGCAATTGAAGAGGGCTTCCACTCAAAGCCTGCCCTGCATGAGACTGTGCCCAGGGGCACCCAGAGGCCACAGGGTCCAAATTTCCATGCAAGAAGGAACAGGTCTGTTGTAAAAAAGAAAATAATTCAGAGGAAGACAATCCGAGTCCAGAAGCTCCCCTCTCAAAAATGACCCCCAACACCAGGATGCACAGCAGCTGCAGACACCTTGGAGGACAAGGAGTGGCTCATAGCACTGTTGCCGGACCCTCTGGCTGGCTGGATAACCTTACCCATAGCACCATCCGTCACCTCCTACCCTGAGGCAAGTAAGGCCTGACTAACTGCATCCCCAGCTGAGAGAGGGAGAGCAGGCCCTACAGGGATGACTCAGAAGCTGCCATACAAGCATAGCAGAGTACAGAATCCGGAGATGAGGCACTTCATTTGCCACAGGTCAAGGAACGTTTCCTGGAAGAAGAGAGTTAAGAAAAGTCTCACAACAGCGTGTTTTAAGGATGTGGCAGCCCGAAAGGCGCACGTTAACTGCGCTTTTATTGAAATACACTTTACAGGGACCAGGGAAGGAGCATGCATTGGAGCCGCTTGGGTAGAACGTGCGCTAGGACTATGTGACCGCCAGGTGCACAATAGATAAAAACCCTACTAACGCGTGCCAACAGTCACCAGTGGTTCTCCCCGAATTGCATCCCAGGAAGAGGTAATTAGATCTTACCTGCTAATTATTGTTCCTGAAGGAACGACAGTCCAGTCCCTTTACTTCAGGGTTACGCAACCCTTCCAGCAGCTTGGAGGCTGAGCCCAACCTTTTTGGGGTGGAGCGGTATATATACCACTGGTACCACCCACTCACTCCAGTAGACTACTGTAAAAGCAGACTTAACAAACCTATATAACTGTGACAACGGAAATGAACAAACTCAAGTCAAAAACCCTATAACATGACTATTCAGTTCTTTTTTTTTTTTTTTTTAAAACAGGGATAGGTAGTAGGAGCGGAGGACAAGGGAGGGAGGTAGGAGAATTGCTACAGCGTGGGCCTACCCTCCCGCTTGCCCCCGCAGCGCAGCCTGAATCCGTCCTCGGGCCGTCGATCCGCCTCTAAGAAACGTCCGGAATGGCTAAAGAGCTAGGGAGGGGAATAGGGACTGGACTGTCGTTCCTTCAGGAACAATAATTAGCAGGTAAGATCTAATTACCTCTTCCTTATCGTCACTCCAGTCCAGTCCCTTTACTTCAGGGAAGTACCAGAGCAGTACCCGCCCGGGTGGGATTCGCCATTCCGGAACGTAGCACTGCCTGCGCAAACCTTGAGTCCGCCAAGCTCTGCACGTCAAGCCTGTAGTGCTTGGTGAAGGAGTGCAGCGAGGACCAAGTTGCTGCCCTACAGATATCCAAAGGGGGAACGAGGCTGAACTCCGCCCAAGAGGTAGCCTGTGCTCGCGTTGAGTGAGCGCGCAGGCCCCCTGGGACCTGTTTCCCCTTGAGGATATAGGCGGAGGTGATCGCCTCCCTGATCCACCTGGAAATTGAGGCCTTGGCCGCCGCCTCTCCCTTGTGAGGCCCTGCGAACTGCACAAAGAGTCGTTCTGATTTCCGGAAGGGCGCCGTGCGAGAGAGGTAACGCTTCAAGGCTCTGGGGACGTCGAGCAGATAAAGCTTACTATCTCCTCCTCCCGGTCCCTCCGGAGAGAGAGTTGGGAGAGAGATGGACTGGTTAACGTGAAAGGGAGAGATCACCTTAGGCAAAAATGAAGGGACCGTCCTAAGGACTACCTTATCTTTGAGGAAGGACAGAAAGGGAGGTCGAGCAGACAGGGCTTGTAACTCGGAGACTCGTCTAGCTGAGCAAATGGCCACCAGGAACACCGTCTTCAACGTCAGGTCCTTCAAGGAGGCCTTTTTCAACGGCTCAAAGGGTGCTGCGGCTAGAGCATTTAGTACCAGGTTAAGGTCCCAAGGAGGGATGACCGATCTTCGTTGCGGTCGGAGCCGCCTGACCGCTTTCAAAAACCTGACAACGTCCGCATTGGCTCCCAAAGCTTTTCCGCCCACTTTGCCCCTATAGCAAGCGATGGCCGCCAGCTGTACCCTCAAGGAGCTGTGGGCTAGACCCTTGTCGAGACCCGCTTGCAAAAATTCCAGCACCACCGGGACCGAGGCTGACAGAGGATTCTTCCGGCGCTCCGTACACCATGCCTCAAAGATACGCCAAACTCTTACATAGGAGAGACAGGTGGAGCGTTTCCTCGCGCTTAACATGGTTGCGATTACTGCCGGCGAATAGCCGCGCTTCAAGAGCCTCGCCCTTTCAATAGCCAAGCCGTAAGCGAGAATCGATCCACGTGCGGCATCAGAACCGGTCCTTGTTTGAGTAGGTCCTTCCTGACGGGAAGGCGCCAGGGACGGTCGGCGATCATCCTTACCAGGTCCACATACCAAGGGCGACGAGGCCAATCCGGGGCAATGAGGACTACTAGGCCCCGGTGAGCTTCCACCCGCTGGAGGGTCTTCCCGATTAGGGCCCATGGGGGGAAGACATAAAGAAGACCCTCCGAGGGCCACCTTTGAGACAGGGCGTCCAGGCCCTCGGACATCCTTTCCTTCCGCCGGCTGAAGAATCGGCTTGCTTTTGCGGATGCGAACCGAGCCATGAGGTCCATGACTGGGGGACCCCACAGGGCTACTATCTGGTCGAAGATCTCCTGATGCAGCTCCCACTCGCCGTGGTCTATCCTGTACCTGCTGAGGTAATCGGCCATGACGTTGTCCGTACCGGCCACGTGCTGCGCAGAAAGCGCTTCCAGGTGAACTTCCGCCCATTTGAACAGGGAGTCCGCCTCCTTTTCCAATGCCGGACTGCTGGTGCCGCCCTGGTGATTGATGTACGCCACGGCCGTGACGTTGTCGGAGAGAACGCGAATCGCTTTCCCTAGTACCGAGGGCTGGAGGGCCTTGAGTGCCTGGGCGACAGCTCTCAATTCCAGATGGTTGATAGGCCATGAGGCTTCCACTGCCGACCACCGCCCCTGGACACACTGGTCCCCGAAATGTGCTCCCCAGCCTGCTAGGCTGGCGTCTGTCGTCAACAGCACCCACTGAGGAGGCTCGAGGGGCATTCCGCGACCCAAGTTCCTTGGGCACCTCCACCAGAGGAGAGAGTGCTTGGTTCGAGGGGCGCAGGGAAGCTGCCGGGACAAGGGGTGTTGTTGGGGAGACCACCTCCGCAACAGGGACCTCTGTAACGGACGCATGTGTGCTCTGGCCCACGGGACAACCTCTATTGCTGCCGCCATGGTACCCAGCAATTGTAGGTAATGCCACGCTGAAGGGAGCCGCCTGCCCAGGAACTGCGAGACTAGGGTTCTCAGGTCCTTCATCCTTGAGCTGGACAGAAAGACCCTGCCTCTGCCTGTGTGGAACTTTGCTCCGAGATATTCGAGCTCCTGTGATGGCCGCAAGCTGCTCTTTGCTCGATTGATGACCCATCCTAACTCCTCCAGAAGTTGAATCACTTTGGCTGTAGCCCGGAGACTTTCCTCTTCTGATTTTGCCCGTATCAGCCAGTCGTCCAGGTAGGGGTGCACTAAGATTCCCTTCTTTCGTAGGGCGGCCGCCACCACCACCATCACCTTGGTAAAGGTTCGCGGCGCTGTCGCTAGCCCAAAGGGTAGCACCTGGAACTGAAAATGACCTCGAGGGACCGCAAATCTGAGGAACTGCTGATGGGCCCTTCTGACCGGGATGTGCAGGTACGCTTCTGTCAGATCCAACGAAGTCAAAAACTCTCCAGCTCTCACGGCCGCTATCACTGATCTCAGGGTTTCCATCCGGAAGTGAGGTACTTTGAGGCAGCGGTTTACCTGCTTTAGGTCCAGGATGGGACGAAAGGAGTCCTCCTTTTTTGGGACGACAAAGTAAATCGAGTATCGACCCGTACCGCATTGGTCTGGAGGCACCAGAACTACGGCCCCGAGATCTATGAGGCGCGAAAGCGTTGACTCTATGGCTTCTCTTTTTGTTGTGGACCCGCAGGGAGACTGAACAAAGGCTGGGAGTATTTGCTTTGCAAATTCGAGGGAGTATCCTTCTCGAATCACTTCCAGCACCCACTGATCGGACATGACTCGGGACCAGGCGGGAAGAAACTGCCTCAGGCGACCGCCTATCGGCACTCCGCCCTCCTGGGCCCCCTGTATCTCATTGTTGCTTTCTAGGACCCGAAGAAAAGGAGGAGGAAGAGGATGAGAATCCTCTGCCCCGAAACCCCCGTGATCCTTGGCCCCTGGCGTTAAAACGACCCCGGAGGAAAGGGTTGGGTCTGGAAGATCGAAACCTCCGAGGTTCTCTAGGCTGGTTCCGAGCTGGGGCAGAAGCTCGAGTTTGCTTGGGCCTGTCCTCGGGGAGCCTGCCACTCTTGGACTCACCCAGGTCCTTTACTAACTTGTCAAGGTCCTCTCCGAATAAGAGTTTCCCCTTAAAGGGAAGGCGACTCAGGCGAGCTTTGGAGGAGGCGTCAGCCGCCCAATTCCGGAGCCATAAATAGCGTCTGGCTGCCACCACCGAGGCCATGTTCTTAGCTAAGCTCCGTATGAGGTCATATTGGCTATCCGCCAAGAAGGCCGTACCTGACTCCAACCTCGCCGCGTTGGCTAGGGCCCCCTCGGAGGAGCTCTCCTCTGCCTGGAGTTGTTGAGACCATCACAAACAGGCTCGTGCTACCCATGCCCCAGAAACTGAGGCATGTAAGGCGAGAGCGCTCACGTCGAAGGCTTGCTTAAGGAGCATGTCCAATCTTCTGTCCTGCGCATCCCTCAAAGCCGCGCTGCCCTCCACCGGGATGGTGGTTTTCTTCGTCACTGCCGAAACCGCCGCATCTACCCTGGGGGACTTCAGAAGCTCTTTGTCTGCTTCTGGGAGAGGGTAGAGCCGAGACATGGCCCTGACCCCCCTCAACGCCGACTCTGGTTGATCCCATTCCTCCTGAATCATCTGACGCACCACTCTGTGGACGGGAAAAACCTTCTGGGACCTTCTGATGGCCTGAATCAAGGGATCTTCCAAAGTTTCCTCCTCTGCGGGGGCGTCCGAGGCCACGTTGAGAGCTTTCAGAGAGTCATTTATTAAAGCGGGCAACTCCTCCCGCCGGAAGACTCTGACTATGCGCGAGCGGTCCTCCTCAGGGATCTCCCCTTCCTCTAGCTCCTCCTCTTCCTCCTCCTCCTTTTCCGAGATCTCCTCTTCAGGAATGTCCTGGGATAAAGAAGGGAGGGACTCCTCCGTTAGCAACCTGGGGCGTTTTGGGGGTATCCCGGGGTCCTGAGAGTTAGGCCTCAAGGGTTTGACCAGTTTGCCTTCGGTCGCAGGATCCGCTTCTCCCGGACCAAGACCCTTCTTACGCAAACAATAGGCTTGGTGCAGTAGGAGCACAAATTCTGGGGAGAAGAAATCCCCGGTTCCCCCTACTTCTGCGGGCAGAGAGGAGGGAGGAACAGGGGGAAGGGGGCTCTCTGAGCGAGAGGGCAGGGATAACTGGGATACTACTTCCCCTTCAGAGGGAACCGAGGACCCCTGCGAGACCTGGGACATGGCTAGGCTGAGTTCTTGCTCCACAAAGGAAGCAACTGCAGCGCAGCCCCTGCAGACCCCTGCCTCCGATGCAGTGCCTCTCCTAGTGCCGCAGGAAGGACACCTCGGTTTGGCCGCCATGCTCCTCAGAGGTAGTTCCGTAGATGTACCTCGAATTGAGCCTCTATCCCAGGATAAAATACAAAGTTAATCAAGGGATCAAAGGGGGCCAAAATGACTTCAATAGATTAAAAAAATAATAATAAAATAATAAAATAATAAAATAACTCCTATAAAACCCCCAATTAGGAAAGCAGGCTCTGCAAATGCTGGCCAGGAACAGGCCAAAGATAAATATTTTAGGTTAAGATTACTTTCCCCATGAAACAATACAATAGGCACATAACATGTGAAAACAAAATTCAGGAGAAGCCCTTCTTAAAGTGTCTTTCCGTGTAAATGCAGAATACTTGCGGTTCTGGCGCTTCTCTCAGGCCCGAGGCCGCGATCTTCCGTAGAGGGCTCCACACGTGGTAGGCCGCGACCACGTGGAGCCCTTAGCAGGGGAGCTGCAATCTTTAATCTGTCCCGCACGCTCCGATGGTGTGTGAATAGCCGGGAACTGAGACCCGCACGATCCTGGGTCTCGAGTCACCCCCAGAGCCTCTCTGCTCGTCGCCGCCTCTTACCGCGCCGCGAACTGCCCGAGGGAGGGGGGCTGAGGAATCGCACGATCTCCCCCGAGTGAGGCGCGTCCTCAAGTGCTCAGCCGCCGGCGGGGCTTCGGCGCGAGGACGGATTTCAGGTAGGCAGGTAGGCTGGCAGAGGAAACGCCTGCACCGGCCGCGAGAGGAGCTCTGTCCGCTCCTCCTCGCTGCTGCAGGGACTGCCAGACGGATCTTCTCCGGTCCCCGGGGAGCCGCGGGGTGAAGGGGGGGGGGAGGGAGAAGGAGGAGGCAGGAAAGAAGCAAATAAACCTATGCAATCAATAAGACTATGAAGCCTTAGGAAAACTAAAAGGAGTAAATTAGATGAAATTAAATGCAAATAAATGAAATAAAATCAGATTTAAAGGGAAGATAGGACTCCAGTAAGCCCTAGGCTTACGGAACCCTCCAGCTGCTTGGAGGCTGAGAATACTGGAGTGAGTGGGTGGTACCAGTGGTATATATACCGCTCCACCCCAAAAAGGTTGAGCTCAGCCTCCAAGCTGCTGGAAGGGTTGCGTAACCCTGAAGTAAAGGGACTGGACTGGAGTGACGATAAGGAAGATAGAATCGGGAGCCTCCAACAAGGACAATGACGAGCTCAAGCCTTGGTACTCACCCCCTCAGAGCCCCAGGCAAAGAATCTGTGCAGGGCTCAGCTCTACTCTCCTGAAACTGTTTTACTGGCTTTGCAGCACTGCGTTTAAAAGGTGCTTGGCAGGCAGATCCCTCCAAGAGTCTTCTGAAATCTTCGGAAGAGAGCAAGGGGGACAGAGGAGGAGGGAGGGGGCGCTGAGGTTGTGTGAGGCTGCTGTACTCTTCCAAATCCTTCCAATTTGAGGCTGCTCAACAGGCCCTTCTCATAAGAGTGTGGAGCTGAACCAAATTTTCCCTCCTCCTATGGCTACCGAAAAGACTGCAGTCTAGTGGAGCCTCCCACGTCGTGCTCAAGTGAGAAAGTCACCCTTAAGGTGGTTGTTCAAGAACGTTTAATCAATCTCTTTTCCTCTCAATCCTCAGATTTTCTACAGAGAGGAGAAAATCCATCCACCATCTGCTGGAGACAAAGAAATACTGAAGAGATCTCTAGTGGCTGAGGCGAACGGAGGCATAGGAGTGATGTTATCACTGAAACCTGGGATTTCATTGGTTCTCTGTCTCCACCAATCTGCTGGTAGGGGAACACAACCTATTTGTCTGGACTAGTCTAGCAGGAAAAAGGGGCTGCCAAGCAGCTAGTAAAGACTAAAAAAAGGCCTCTGAGCTGCTTCAGAAGCTGCTGCATGAGCTAAGTAAAAGGGCCCCAGAGGGTCTTCTAGGGCCCGCGGGCTTGTGTTTGCAGCCACATCCCCCTCTGCAGAGACTATGCCACCATTAAAAATTGTGTGGAGTTCACTGGCAGGAAAACAGGAGCAACACAATCAAGGCACCAAACATGGCATCGAATCCCCCATGGGAGTCCCCAAATATGCCAAAAAAAAAGTCACAAGACAATCCTACATCATCTGGAGCAAAGGAATACAGCTGTGTGAAAGTCACTAAAGGACACAGTCTACATCAGGCCGTGATTTGGCACTGCAATGGCTGTAGGGAAAAAGCTGTAATAAAAGGCCTGCCAAAAAAGACTAAAAACCGCAACAACAAAAACAGAACTCTAAAAAAGAAATTCTCGACAAATGTACTGGAAAAACCCAAGTAGGGCTGTCCCAACCACCCCTGCAAGTCTGAAAGGCCTAGCTGCTAGAGAATAAGAAAGGCTCGGTTTTTTTGTTGTTAATTTAGAGCTGCTTTATTGCAAGCAGCAAAAAGAGAGCCAAACACAGCCCATTCAATTCAATGGAGAAAGTAAAAAAGTCAGAATAAAAGACAAACGCCATAAGTAGATAGTGGACAGCAAGAGGAAAGGGGAACCTGGGCCCAAACGTAGCATCCACCTCAGGGTCCTCTTGGGGGTCTTCCTGCCCACCAAGCACTAGGAACATGTGGGTACCAGCACTGACACAGAGCAGACAAGGTGACATTTTACTTACCAGATAATGTTCTGCTAGGGCAGTCCAGACAGTGTTCCCCTACCAGCAGAAGCTGAGACAAAAAAAAAAAAATCAAGAACCTTCTGATGACCTCACCTTGTACTATATCTGAATCAGCTAGAGGACATACAACTCAGTATTTATACCGAACCTATGGATAAGAACCCCTGGCCTCATAAGCCCCAATGAGGGTAACAAGAAGGTTGAACAATCCAAAGAAGAGAACTATAACAATATCCCTTGAAGGCCTAATTTAGGTTCAGCCAAGAGGTATGTATACCTCAGAGTTAAAACACAGAAAGAGTCGATCAACACAAATCGGAATAGATCTTATCAGCTCAGCCCACAAAAAAAGAGAAATTAGACTTACCTGCTAATTGTTGTTCCTTGAGGAACTCCAGTCCAGTCCCGCACCTCTGGGTAGTGCCCCTCTTCCAGCAGCTTGGAGACTGAGCATGTCATCTTTTGATGACACCCGGTATACATACAGCTGGCACTGCCCACCAGCCCCAGTAACCTATTGACAAAGCAGACTCACAGGAGCAACAATTAAGTAGCAAAAAATGCAAATACCAAAAAACAGAACTATGCTTGCTCGATTGCCTCTGCCTCCAGGAAGGGTACCCTGGACTCTCCCCGACAGGAAGGGAGATAGCGCTGCTCTCTAACTGAACTACCACCCACCCCCGGGGGTAGCAAATGATTACACTCCAGCCCTGCCCCTCCCACCAACTAGTTCCTTTCCCCCAGGAAATCAGCTTCAGGCCCAGAAAGCACCGCGCCCATACAGCCCAGCAAGAGGGAGGGATTTGAGACTGGACTGGAGTTCCTCAAGGACTAAGTAGATTAAGTCTAATTTCTCTTTCCTTATCGTCCCTCCAGTCCAGTCCCGCACCTCTGGGATGTATCAGAGCAGTTTATGAATAGGAGGGTCCCGCCGCAACAGCCTGAAGCACTACCGATCCAAAGCGAGCATCCCCCGCCGCCTGGAGATCCAAGCGATGATGCTTAGTGAAGGTATGAAGCAATGACTAAGTAGCCGCCCTACAAATATCCACTGGTGGAACTAAACTATGCTCCGCCCATGAAGCCGCTTGCACTCTCATGCAATGCGCCATCAAACCTGAGGGCACCAGCTTACCCTTCAGGATAAGCGCTGATACAATAGCCTCTCAGATCCATCTCAAAATGGAGGCCTTTGCTGCCGCTTCGCTTCTGTGCGCCCCCCAAAAAGAACAAACAACCGATCCATCTTCCGAAGAGACTCGGTCCTCCTCAAATACTTCCTGAGGACTCTTCGCACATCCAAACCACGCAACTGCCGTGCGGCCGGCCCCTCCTTCTCCAAGGGGAATGCCGGCAAAAAGACTTCTTGGTTCACATGAAAAGCCGACACTACCTTAGGCAAAAAGGAAGGAACTGGTTGCAAAACGACCTTCTCCTTGGAAAAGGAAAAGGAACAGCTCCAGGCAGGATAAAGCACAGTTACTTACCTGTAACAGGTGATCTCTGGGAACAGCAGGAATAAGTCTTCACATATGGGTATCGTCGGTACCGACGGAGCCTGTGTGGGAAAGCTCCCCAGCGTCCAAAAGGAAAGCTTTTGGGAGCATCCCACAGCGCCTGCGCGCTGCCTTCCCGCCTTTCCTAACTGCCTCTCTCCAGTTCGAGTTTTAAGCTGAGAGAGAGAAAGGAAAGGAAAGATAGATAGAGAGATACAACTCCTAGGGGAGGTGGGTGGGTTGTGAAGAATTATTCCTGCTGTTCCCAGAGATCACCTGTTACAGGTAAGTAACTGTGCTATCTCCAGGAACAAGCAGGAATGAGTCTTCACATATGGGGACTCCCCAGCTAGAGATGCCAAGGAGATCCCCAAGGTTGTGAGTCCCTGAGAAGGGCTCTACCTCCCCCTATGGATCTCGGGCATCCAACCAGGGATGGGGGGTAGGAGTTGATTAGGTATGGAACAGGTGTTTGAGAACAGCCTGACAAAACAAGGCATCCCGGTGGGAGTCCTTCTCCAAGCAATAATGGGCTGTAAAGGTATGAACCGAGGCCCAGGTGGCCGCTCGACAGATTTGGTCGATGGACACAGAATTTAGATGAGCCATAGAGGCTGCCATGGCCCTCACATTGTGAGCTGTGACATGGCCCTCCAGAGAAAGGTTCTTACTCTGGTAGGCGAAAGAAATACACTGAGCAATCCAATTGGACAGAGGTCTCTTAGAGACTGGAAGTCCTAAATGAGAGGGATCGAAAGCAACAAAGAGTTGAGAGGACTTTCTACGTTGCTGTGTCCTTTTTAAGTAAAAAGCAAGTGCTCTCTTACAATCCAGGGTATGGAGATTCCTCTCTGCACTTGATGCATGAGGTCCTGGAAAAAAGACAGGTAAATATACCTCTTGGTTCAGATGAAAAGGTGAGACCACTTTAGGCATAAAGTGTGGATTGGTCCTGAGGACTACCTTGTCATGATGGAACCTTGTATAAGGAGGATTAGCCACCAAGGCTTGCAGCTCACTGATGCGGCGAGCTGAAGTGACTGCAATGAGAAAAATAATCTTCCAGGAAAGGAATTTCAAGGAGGTAGTGGCTAAGGGTTCAAAGGGTGGCTGCATAAGCTGGCCAAGAACCAGATTCAAGTCCCATGCCACTGGAGGTGGTCTAATGGGAGGTTTAGTTAAAAGAAGGCCTCTCATGAATCTTGCTATAAGAGGATGAGAGGAAATAGGCTGTCCATTGAGAGGTTTAAGGGATGCTGCAATAGCACTCAAATGGACTCTTACTGAATTTGTTTTAAGGCCTGCATGGGATAAATGCAGCAAATACTCTAGTAAAGAATTCAGAGGTATTGCAAGAGGGTTAAGACCCTTCTCTGCACACCAAATGGTAAACCTTTTCCATTTAAAAGCATAGGAACGTCTAGTGGAAGGCTTTCTGGAAGCATGAAGGATATCCTTCACTTGCTGAGAAAGATGCAAATCTTGAAGGTCTAGGCCTTCAGCAACCAGGCTCTGAGGTGAAGAGACTGGGGATTTGGGTGCCACAACGTTCCCTCCTCCTGGGACAGGAGGTCTGGAGCAGATCCCAAGTCCAGGGAGGGAGCTTGAGAGAGATGCAGAAGTAGAGGGTACCACACGGCGTGGCCAGTGTGATGCTATGAGGATCATAGACCCCTTGTCTCTCTGAAGTTTGAACAGTGTCTTGGGAATTAGAGGAATGGGTGGAAAGGCATAGAGAAAGTCTTGCCCCCAATGAAGGAGGAAGGCATCCCTGGCCTGAACTACCTGACACGGAATCCTGGAACAGAACCGGGGAAGTTTGGCATTCCATGGACTTGCAAACAGGTCTATGTCCGGGGTTCCCCAAATTCGGAAGATCCTGGCTATCTGGTCCCCATGGAGGGACCATTCGTGTGGAAGCAGAACTCGACTGAGTCTGTCTGCCCAAGAGTTTTGAACCCCTGGAAGATACACTGCCATGAGATGAATTTGATGCTCTCTGGCGAAGGCCCACAATCTCAAAGCTTCGTTGCAAAGCGACAGAGAGCCAGTCCCGCCCTGCTTGTTCACATAGAACATGGCTACTTGGTTGTCCGTGTGGATGAGGACTGTCTTGTAGCTCAGCAGGGTGTGGAAGACTCTGAGAGCTAGAAAAATTGCTCTGAGCTCCTAGAGGTTGATATGTAGAGATGTCTCCTTGGAGACCAGATGCCTTGAGTGGAGAGATCTTGTAGATGAGCTCCCCAACCTCTTGGAGAGGCATCTGTTGTAAGGGTTGCTTGGGGTAACACCTGTTGAAAGGGGGACCCCAGCAACAGATTTTGAGTGGACTTCCACCACTGGAGAGAGCAAAAGAGGCGAATGGAGGTTGCTATTTTGTCTGACAGGCACCCTGATGCCTGGGTCCATTGGGTGGACAGAGTCCATTGAGCTGCCCTCATGTGAAGGCGAGCGTAAGGAACCACATGCACAGCGGATGCCATGTGGCCTAACAGTTGTAACATCTCTCGAGCAGTTAAATGGGATTTTAACTGAATCTGTGAGGCTAACTGCACCAAGCGTAGGCAACGGGCCTGGGGAAGATAGGCCCTTGCAGTTGTGGTATCCAGCAAGGCCCCTATGAACTCTAGAGACTGAGTAGGGGTGAGATGGGATTTTGGAATGTTTATTACAAGTCCCAGATACTGAAGAACACGCCTTGTGCAGGCTAGGGAAGTCTGGGCCTCTGACTGGGATGGAGCTCGGATGAGCCAGTCGTCCAGATATGGGAATACGAATATCCCTAGAGTGCGTAGAAATGCAGCTACTACTGCCATGCATTTTGTGAACACTCTTGGTGCAGAGGCCAGACCGAAAGGAAGCACTTTGTATTGGTAGTGCTTTCCTCGGTAAAGAAACCGAAGGAACCTTCTGTGTGTTGGATGGATGAGGACATGGGTGTACGCATCCTTGAGGTCTACAGAACAAAGCCAATCCTGACTCTGAAGGTATGGAAGGAGAGCACCGAGAGAAATCATCTTGAATTTCTCCTTGCATAGAACTGGAGAGAGGCAGTTAGGAAAGGCGGGAAGGCAGCGCACAGGTGCTGTGGGATGCTCCCAAAAGCTTTCCTTTTGGACGCTGGGGAGCGTTCCCGCGCAGGCTCCATTGGTACCGACGATACCCATATGTGAAGACTCATTCCTGCTTGTTCCTGGAGATTGTCTGAAACTCCGAAATCCTGCACGCCGAACAAATCGCCACCAGGAGTACCGTCTTGAGCGTCAGATCTTTCAGGGAAGCCCGCTCCAAAGGCTCAAACCGCTCCCCTGCAAATGCGTTAAGTACGAGGTTTAGATCTCAGGAAGGCACCACCACTCTCTGCAGTTGTCAGAGATGTGTCACTGTCCTTAAAAATCTAAGCACGTCAGGATGCGCACCCAAAGATACCCCACGGATCTTCCCCTGATAACATGCAATCACTGCTAGTTGTACGCGCAAGGAGCTAGAGGCCAGTCCCTTGTCAAAGCCAGCCTACAGGAAAGCTAGGACATCCAGAACTAAAACCGCAAACGGACGCGTTAGCCTGTCCTCGCACCAGGATTCAAAAATATGCCAGACGCGAGTATATGCGAGACAAGTAGACCTCCTTCAGGCTTGCAGCAGAGTCGCTATTACTGCCCCTGAGTATCTTTTCTTACTCAAAAGTGCCCGCTCAAGAGCCAGGCTGTAAGCGAGAATCGATCCACCTGAGGCATGCATATCAGGCCCTGCATTAGCAAGTCCCTGTGCACCAGAAGTAGCCAAGGTCAGGCTACCAGGAGCCGAACCAGGTCAGCATACCAATCGGGGGCAATCAAAATTACCAACCCCCAGTGTGCCTCTATCCTTTGCAGCACTCTGCCCATAGGGGGAACACGTAGAGAAGTCCTCCCTTGGGCCACCTCTGGACTAAGGCATCGAGGCCCTCCGACATCCATTCTCTTCTCCTGCTGAAGAATCTTCCTGATTTTGCCAACTCGAAGATTGCCATCAAGTCCATGACTGGTTCACTCCAGTGTTGCACCAGCTGCTCGAACACTTCCTGGTTGAGGCACCACTCTCCAGGGTCCACCCGAACCCAGCTGAGATAGTCTGCCTCCACGTTGCTTACTCCCGCTACGTGCGCCAACACTGACTCCAACTGGGCCTCCGCCCAATCCAACAGCCTTTCGGCCTCTTCCTACAGGGCTGGACTGCCCGTGCCTCCCTGCCAGTTTATATACGCAACTGTGGTTGCATTGCCGGGAGAACCCGTACTGCTTTTCCCCACAAGTACTGAGGGAACTTGGGGACATTCTAGCAACTCCACTGACTGACCTTTTCAATGCCTCGTTGGAGTCGGGAGTGGTGCCAAAGGACTGGAGAGAGGCTCATGTGGTGCCTTTACACAAAAGCGGAAGTAAGGATGTGGTTGAAAACTACAGGCCGGTTAGTTTAACTTCAGTGGTGAGTAAATTAATGGAAACGCTGTTGAAAGAGAAAATAGTGAGGTTTCTGGAGTCCAGCGGATTACAGGATCCGAGGCAGCATGGATTCACCAGAGGCAGGTCTTGTCAGACAAATCTGATTGATTTCTTTGACTGGGTGACCAGGGAGTTGGACCGAGGGAGAGCTCTAGATGTGGTGTATTTAGATTTCAGTAAAGCCTTTAACACTGTTCCTCACAGGCGACTTATAAACAAACTGAGCACCCTAGGGATGGACCCTAAAGTTACTGCTTGGGTTAGAAATTGGTTGGGTGGGAGGCGACAAAGAGTACAAGTAAATGGAGCTCACTCTGAGGAGAAGGATGTTACCAGTGGTGTGCCCCAGGGATCTGTCCTTGGTCCGATTCTTTTTAACATCTTTGTTAGTGATATAGCGGAAGGGCTGTCGGGTAAGGTTTGCCTCTTTGCAGATGATACCAAAATCTGCAATAAAGTAGACACCCAGGAAGGTGTAGATAACATGAGGAGGGATCTAGCTAAGCTTGAAGAATGGTCTAGAATTTGGCAGCTGGGATTTAATGTTAAAAAATGTAAGGTCATGCATTTGGGCTGCAGCAATCCAAGGGAGCAATACAGCATAGGAGGTGAAGTACTTTTGTCCACTAAAGAAGAGCGGGACCTAGGCGTAGTTGTGTCCGATGATCTTAAAGTAGCTAAACAGGTAGAAAAGGCGACGGCTAAAGCTAGAAGGATGCTTGGGTGCATACGGAGAGGAATGGCTAGCAGAAAAAAGGAGGTGATAATGCCTCTGTATAAGTCTTTGGTGCGACCTCATTTGGAGTATGGTGTGCAATTCTGGAGACCGCACCTTCAAAAGGATGTGAACAGGATGGAGTCGGTACAGAGGGGTGCTACTAAGATGATTAGTGGTCTTCATTATAAAGCATATGAGGACAGACTTAAGGATCTTAATATGTACACCTTAGAGGAAAGGCGGGATAGAGGTGATATGATTGAGATGTTTAAATACTTCCGTGGCATAAATGTTCAGGGAGAGAGCCTCTTTCAATTGAAAGCAAGTTCTGCGACGAGGGGACATGGGATGAGGGTGAAGGGAGATAGATTCAGGAGTGATATGCGGAAATATTTCTTTACGGAAAGAGTAGTGGATCCGTGGAATAGTCTCCCAGTGGAGGTGGTAGAGATGAGGACAGTAACTGAATTCAAAAAAGCATGGGACCAACACAGAGGATCTCTAAAGGTAAAAAGTGGACTGTTGTAGTTGTTGTTATGGAAGGACAGACTAGATGGGCCTTGTGGTCTTTTTCTGTCATCATGTTTCTATGTTTCTAAGTACTCTTCGAAGCTGCACATGGCCAGAGTAACTGCCCACATCTCGAGCCTTTTGATCGACCACCGAGCCTCCAGAAGGTCCCACTGACCCCGGGCAAAGTGTCCCTCGCAATGAGCCCCCCAGACGGTCAAACTGGCATCCGTGATTACCAGAATCCACCCCAGAGCCTCGAGGGGCATGCCCCTCTTCAGGTTTCCTGGGCACAGGTTTCCTGGTATCCACCAGGCAAGGGAGGACCAGTCAGGGGCTGGCTCTGGTGGGACCACCGACAGAGCAATGCTCTCTGCAACGGACGCATATGCACCCTTGCCCATGGCACCTACTCGATTGTGGCTGCCATCGTACCCAGAACTTGCAAGTAATGCCATGCCGACGGGCTTGGGCATCCCAGGAAGCGATGAATCAAGACTCGAAGCCTGTGCGCTCGTGCCCCCGGCAGAAAGACTCTGCCAGTTTGGTGTCGAAGCATGCCCCCAGGTATTCCAAGGATTGAGATGGGCTCAGATGACTCTTGGCCAGATTGACCACCCAACCGAGCCCTTGGAGGAACTCCACCGCTCTCCTTGTTGCTCTTTCGCTTTCCTCCCTGGACTTGGCCCGAACCAGCCAGTCATTGAGGTACGGGTGCACGAGAATCCCTTCCTTGCGCAGTGCTGCTGCCACCACCATCATGACCTTGGTGAAAGTACGTGGCGCTGTCGCCAGCCCAAAGGGCAATGCCTGGAACTGCCCCAGAGGTACCACAAAGCGGAGAAACTGCTTGTGACCTGGCCTTATGGGAATATGAAGATATGCTTCCATGAGATCCAGGGATGTCAAAAACTCTCAACTCCTTACTGCCACTATCACTGACCACAACGTGAAATGCGTTACTCGTAGAGTGGTTGACTCCCTTGAGGTCGAGGATCAGGCGAAAGGAGCCTTCTGCCACAAAATAAATGGAGTATCGACTGCATCCGTACTGGTCTGGAGGCACTGGTTTGACGGTCTGCAGTTGCAGAAGATGCGCTAGGGTCTCCTTTACCGCCGTCACCTTGCCCTGCAGGGGGACTGGATGAAAAATTCTCTTATCAGTAGGATCGATTCCAGGGCGTATCCTTCTCTGACCACCTCCAGAACCCATTCGTTGGACGTGATCTGGGCCCAGGCAGAGTAAAACTCCCGCAGCCGACCTCCCACGGGCAACACCCCTGCCTGAGCCCCCCTTGCCTCATTGTCCTTTCTTGTGTCCCAAGGTAGCGGCGGCTCCAAAGCCCCTTCCCACTCCTTGGAAGCCATGAAAGCCCTGCCCTCTGGTAGGGTACCTACCCCTCTGGGGCTGGCTGAAGCGAGGGATACGAAAATGCTTGAACTCCCTTGGCTGACTACGAGATGAGGAGGTGCCACGGCCCTGCTTCTGTTTGTCCTTGGGTAACCGCCCCCCTTTGGACTCCCCCAAGTCCTTAACCAACTTCTCCAAGTTCTCTCTGAAGAGGAGCTTCCCTTTAAAGGGCAGCTTACTAAGCTGGAACTTAGAGGAACTGTCCGCAGCCCAGTTCCGCAGCCACAAATAACGGCAGCCCGCCACCATCGAAGCCATGCTCTTGGAAAGACCCCTGATAAGATCAGATAGGCAACTCCGGACTCCAACTTTGCCACTTCACCAGACATGACCAGCTCCGAGCCCCCCAAGCTTTGAAGTCTTTGTGACCAGCGGAGGCAAGCCCTAGCCACCCAAGCCCCATAAATAGAGGCCTGGAAGGACAAGGCGGAAATATCAAATGCCTGCTTCAACAGAGTATCCAGCTTTTTATCCTGGCCATCTTTGAGAGCCTTCTATGGGAATCGTCGTCTTCTTGGAGACCGCGGACACTGCCGCGTCCACCTTCGGAGGCCACAGAAGCTTCTGATCTTGCTCCGGCAGGGGGTAAAGGTGCGCCAAGGTTCACCCACCCCTAAGGCCAGCCTCTGGCAGATCCGATTCCTCCTGGATCATCTGCCTAACCACTCTGTGAACTGGAAACACTGCCTGCGACTTCCTGAAGCAGAGGATCCTACAACGTGTCATCGTCCGCCAAGAGGCTCACAGGCATATTTAGTGTATTTAAGGACTCCTTGATAAGTGCCAGGAGTTCCTCCCGATGGAACACCCTCACCAGTCTGGCCTGATCTTCCCTCTCAGGAATCTCGCCTTCTTCCAGCTCTTCCTGAAGGTCCAGATCCGGGTCCATGTCATCTCCATCTGGACCTTCCGGCTCTAGTGAAGGATGCCATTCCTCAGGACCACTGGCCCTCTTAGCCGGGATTCCTGATTCGCCCTCCGTTACGCTTGCTGGTCTTTTTGACCTTAGCGCTGAAGAAGGAGAAGAAGGGCCACCCGTCAAACCTTCTCACACAAACAAAACACCCTATGCAATAATCGCACGAACTCCGGCAAAAAATCCCCCAGAAGTCCTGTTATCTCATGGGGAATAGAAGTGGAGGGTCCTGGCGTGGCCGACGGACTGCGGTCCCCAACAGGCAGCCGCAACCCAGACCCCTCTCCCTCCTGGCCTCCCAGTGTCAGGGTGAGGGTCTCCAGACTCATGCCGCCCTGCAGGTTCTGTTCCAAGGAGGCAGCCTCCTGTGTGCAACCAACACACACTCAAGTCTCTGAGACCACCCGCCGGTAGGTCCTGCAAACCAGGCATTGAGGTCTTGCTGGCATGTTGGGCTCCAATGAACCAGGACCCAGCTGCACTCCCCCCCCCCCCCTCTCTTTTTCCTTTGTCTTTGCTTTATTAATATTTATTTTAATTTTTTTATATATAACCTGCCCCTATAGGGCGGACTAACCCAGACAAATCACCTAAAGACCTCCAGAGAACAAAAAGAACTTAAACTAGACTCAAAGAAAACAAAAGAAATCAAAAGAACTGCAACTAAATAAGACAATCGAGGCCTGTCACCCCTCCGCGGCAAACCCTAGCTGCACCCTCTGAACACTGCATACATGAGCCAGATAGCCGCGTGCACTGACAGAGAGGGAAGGGCAGTCCCGGTGCAGTCCATTGTCACCCTGCTTACCAGCCTGCCTTCGATCAGCCGCGCTGTCCTGCAGCCGTTGTCCTCCGAGGTCTTTTTCCCCCCACGCTCATCCGCACATGCAGGGCTTCGGCGCTGGGGGTGTGGGGGGAAAACCAACCCCGCTGCTTTTCAGAGCAGTAGAAGCTAGACCGGCAGTTCCTCACCCACCACTGGGATCAGGAGCCACCTGAGGAACAAAGTCCTGCACTTCCCTAGATCCTTTTAAGGGTGAGGGAGAGAGGGGGTTCCCTTCCAACCCAGACTCCCAGCCCCTTCTTCCTTGTGTGTTTTTTTTTTTTTACCAACTTTAAAAACAAACTCTAGTCCTGTAAGCCAGGGAAACCAAAGCCCCAAAACAAGAAAAAACCTAGAGACCAAAACCTAACTATGCTCCTTATTTGTTCCTGCAGCACCCTGGCTCACCACCTCCTCCAGCTACTTGGAGACTGAGCTTACTGGGGCTGGTGGGTGGTGCCAGCTGTATAAATACCGGGTGTCATCAAAAGATAACATGCTCAGTCTTCAAGCTGCTGGAAGAGGGGCACTACCCAGAGATGCGGGACTGGACTGGAGGGACGATAAGGATGAGCCGGTTATACCAGAACATAGCAGATCTAAACAGATCACAGCAAAACAGATCAAATCAGAACAGATGCCAGGGAAGGCTCCTGGACTGGTCTAGCAGGGCTCAAAGAAAGGACATTATCCATAAATAAAATATCACCTTCCATATCGTCCTGCTAGACTAGTCCAGACAAGTGAGACGTACCAAAGCTACGCCTTCACTGGGCAGGAAGAAGACATGGTAAACTTCAAAACTTCTGCACTTAAGGGTGTGTCTACCCGAGCATGGACATCCAAGCAGTAGTGTTTGATAAAAATGGAAAGCGATGACCACATTGATCTCTCCCTTAGAAATCTGCCAGGTGGCAAACAATGCTCTGCCCAGGAAGAAGTCTGAGCCTACATAGAATGTGCATGCACACCTTCCGGAACCAGTAGGTTTTGCAACAGATAGGTAAAAGCTATTGTTTCCTTTATCCAGCAGGCTAAAGTAGACTTTGTGATCACTTTGCCCTTTTGCGTGCTCGCAAAAACTATGAAGAGCCTGTCTAACTTACAGAAGTAGTTAGTAACCTTCAGGTATTGAAGAAGCACCCTCATAAAGTCCACCAGGTAAAGGTCCTTATCTTTCTCCCGGCATTGTTCCCTAGAGAATGAAGGCAAACAGACCACCTAGTTGATGTGGAAGGCTGACACCACCTTAGACAGGAAAGAAGGAATGGGCCATAAATAAAACAGCCTCCTCTGAGAAGTACATATAAGAATCTTGGCATGACAGCCTGCAATTCGGAGATGCATATTCCTGAACAGACTGCAACCAAAAAGGCAGTCTTAAGGGACAAATCCTTGAGTGTAGCTCTCCTCAAAGGCTCAAACAGCGCAGCCATCAAGCCTGAAGAACCAAACGGAGATCCTATGAAGGAACCACCATTTACTGGGAAGGATGCAAATGCTTAATTCCCCTCAGAAACTGATGCGAGGCCTGGGAGTGCCCCACCACCAGCCCTCTAAAACAAGCAGAGGTCTCCATCTCAACCCTCAGCGAACCGAGGGACAGGCCCTTGTCCAAACTATCCTGGAGGAAGGAGAGAAGTCCCGGCAAATCTAGGATTGATTTGGCGCTCCTGGCATCAGTGCTCAAACAAATGTCAAATACACACATAGGTTCTACATGTCAGACTACAGCAAGAGAATATTTTATTGTATTTATTTATTTTATTTTATTTATTATTTGTTTATATACTGCTTTCCACTGGGTCAAAGTGGTTTAGATTGAACAAGGTTAGATATCGTTACATTAGAACAGTTTTTCAACTTATGGACATATAACTTTAACTTATATACAACAAAACAACACATAGGAAAGGAGGTATACTAGACTTAATCTTCATCCCCAAAGACATACTTACCATGGTCTAACAGCACCACAAATACAGCAGGTCCCTTGCTCTGACCACAGCATACTCATGGCTTCATTCTCATATCAATCGATATATCATCAGCATTTGACTCTATCCCTCATAACTTTCTCATAAAGAGACTACTTCCATTTAAGTCTGAGGAACACCCCTCAAATGGCTTCAATCTTACCTATTCATTCATTACCAACAAGAGAGGATAGGTGCAAAAAAATCTACAGCATATAGGCAAAGTCAAGGAGTGCCACAGGGATCATCTCTATCAGCACTACTATTCAACATATACATTCAACCCATATACAGTATATTCCCAAAACACAAGATAAACTACTACATATACGTCGATGGCATCATGCTATATAACCAACACAGCCTAACCAACCCAGATCTGAGTAAAATATTACATTGCTTCAAAGAAATAGTTCAATGGTTAACAAACTACATGCTCAAAATCAACCTAAATAAGATTGAAGTGCTCTACGCCTTAAGGAACAAGGCATTCACTCCGCCAAAAACTATTAGTATCGATAACGCCAACCTAGAGATCAAAAATGAAGTATGAAATTAGGCATAATACTAGACCAACATTTAAGCTTCACATCAACAAAATCACAAGAACAATCTATCATAAAATAAGAGGTTGGAAGTTCTTTAGGACTCTTATCAGTGAAGAAGACTTCAGAACGGTATACCAGACCATGATATTTCCTCATCTAGATTTTTGTAATAACATACTTCAAGGTCTCCCCAAGCTTACATTACATCAGCTTCAACTAGCACAACACACAGCAGCCAGAATCATAATGGGAGCAAAATAATCAGAGCATATCACACCTATACTAAAACGGCTACACTGGCTCCCACTCACAAGCTGAATAAGATACAAAGCAATAATAATCATTTTCAAAATAAGCCACGATATTTTGGTGCTCTGCCTGAGATTTGCAATACACACAGCTACAAGGGACAGAGAAACAAGGAAATGTATGCAAAATAAATTAGCTCTACCAACCGAGTTAATAAAGTGCAATCAGGAAACTCTGAAGAGATCCTTCTCGTTGTACGCCCCAGACCTCTGGAATACACTCCCCACAGAGCTGAGAATCATAAACTTCTCATATTTCCACAAGAAGCTAAAAACTAATTTATTCAAAGACCGCTTTAAGGACTAACACTACACCCCCTTAACAGCAATGAAATACTCTCCTCACAGCTGTATATAAGTTTAACAAATGTAAATTGTTGTTATAGAGTTCTTCATGTTATATTAAGCTCTATTTTATGTAAAGTTAAACTTTTCAGTTCCATGTAAACCGCTTTGATTTCTTGACTAAGCGGTATAGAAGCATAAATAAATAAATAGTTGTTGAGTTCCCTCAAGTGCAAGACTTATGTACTATATATACAGTGGAACCTGTTTTGTTGGTTTTTGTTTGTAGGTAGGTCGGTCAAGTGTAGTGAAGCATTTTTATTCTGTTGGGAGGGGAGGATTAGTCAGAGGTGCCAAAATGTTCGGTGAATAGGTAGGTCTTTAGGAGTTTACAGAAGGTGGGCAGGTCCGTGATGTTTCTTATAGTATTTGGGAGTGTGTTCCAAGTGGATGGGGCATATAATTTGAATGAGTGTATGCATGCTTGTTGCATACATCTTGTTTTTGCGTGGGGGATGATGAGGGTGTTCTTGCTGGATTGCCTTCTGGTTCTGTTTTGTTATGGTTTTTAGAGTAGGGTATAGGTGTGATGTAGGGTCAGAGTTGATGGCTTTGTGGGTTAGGAGGAGGGTTTTGTATTTAATACAGCTGGTTAGAGGTAGCCAATGTAGGTGTTTAAGTGTGGGTGTAATATGGTCATATTTTGTAGTTCCTATTAATGTATGTGCTGCAGTGTGCAGGGCCGTGCGTAGGGGGAGAAGGGTAGATTGTGGGAGGCCTTCGTAAATTGAGTTTCAATAGTCTATACGTGGGAGAATTATGGCTTGGAATGCAGATCAGAAGTCCTTTGGTTCTAGGAGGGGGCATAGGCGTCGTAGTGTTTGGGCTTTGAAGTATATTTTGCTTTTGTGGTCTTCTGTATATGTAGTTTGAAGAAGAGATACTGATCCAATGTGATTCCCAGGTATTTGATTTCTAGTTGTACCTTTATTTAGGTGTTGTCAAGGGTGAAAAAGGTTGGGGGCAAGAAGGTCTTGTTTTTTGTGATGAATAGGGCTTCTGTCTTCTTGTAATTTATTGCCTGGTTGTTGTTTGTTAGCCATTGTGCGACTTCAGTGAAACATCTGTGGAGGTTTATGTATCCAGAGTGCTTTGAGATGAATGGTCCGTAGAGCATGATGTCATCTGTATTTATGTGAAAGTTGATGTGAGCTCTGAAGATTTTGCACAGGGGCTGAATGTAGATGTTGAACAGGAGGGGGGATAGAGTGGATCCTTGTGGTACTCCTTGAGTTTGGTGGTAAGGGTTGGATGTTTTGGTTCCCAGTTGTATTTGTTGTTTCCTATTTGTCAGGTAAGATTAGAACACGATAGCACGCTGTTCTGAATGTCATTGGATTGTAGGCATTGCACAAGGATGTCATGGTTAACTGTATCAAAAGCTTTGGAAATATCCAGGAATATCATGATCTATCCTTGTGACTTGTCTTGAATCCCTTATACCAGGTTGTTGATGAATTTGATCATGAGGGTTTCTACACCGTGGAGGGGATGGAACCCATGTTGCTGGGGGTTAAGGATGGAGGTCTTGTCAATATGTTCTTGAAGCTGTTGTTGGATAGCTTTTCTGATGATTTGAGTAAGAAATGGAAGGCTAGCGATTGGCCTATAGGAGGCAAAATATTAATTAGGCCTTACCTGCTAATTAGTGTTCCTGAAGGAACTGCAGTCCAGTCCCTTTCCTCTGGGTTGTGCTCCCCTTCTAGCAGCTTGGAGACTGAGCTCATCATTGATTTGATGACCCTCTGGTATAAATACCAATGGCACCACCCACCAGTTTCCAGTATTCTACTGAAAAAGCAGACTTAACAGAGAGACAATTAAGCAACATTAACATTAACTTTAAAAACAGTTAACATCAAAACTCCAGAATATACCCTCCTGCCCCCCCTGAAAGGGACTTCCCACCCACCGGAAGAGGAGGAGGCGGCTTACCTGATACCGCAACTGTTCCTGCCTAACCAACCAACAGGGCACCCTGCCGGTCCACTTCGGCCCGCCACCGAAAACCTTCAGCGAGAAGCCTCCGGTTATCTTCTCTACTCCCTTATCTAAAGCTTCGAGCCGGCAAACTGTATCCTGAAACTTAACACCAACAAAACTGGGCGGGATCAGGGACTGGACTGGAGTTTGCTTCAGGAACACTAATTAGCAGGTAAGGCCTAATTACTTTTTCCTTAGCGTCCCTCCAGTCCAGTCCCTTTCCTCTGGGATGTAACAGAGCAGTTCAAGTCTGGGAGGGGTCTACAAGACCGGACCGAAGCACCGCTCTCCCAGGCTCAGTATCCGATGCTGCCTGAACATCCAGCCGGTAATGCTTTGCAAAGGTATGTAAGGACGACCACGTAGCTGCTCTACAAATGTCCAGCGGTGGAATCAAACTATACTTCGCCCACGAGGCTGCCTGGGCTCGGGTGGAATGCACTCGGAACCCCTCCGGGATCCGTTTTCCCTTCAGGATGTAAGCCGATGCAATAGCTTCTCTGTTCCACCTAGAGATGGACGCCTTGGCTGCCGCTTCACCTTTACGCGGTCCACCGAACAAGACAAACAACCGTTCTGACTTCCGAAATGCCGCCATGTGACTGAGGTAACGCTTCAGCAAACTGCGCACATCCAGAAGGTGCAAAGTGCATCATCTGCTTCCAGCCCCCCCTTTGGAAAGGAAGGGAGAGAAATCAACTGATTCACATGAAAAGGTGAAACCACTTTGGGAAAAAAGGAAGGTACTGTACGCAAGACCACCTTCTCTTTAAACAAAGAAATGAAAGGCGGATGACACGACAGAGCCTGGAGCTCCGAAATGCACCTAGCGGAACAGATAGCCACTAGAAAAACTGCCTTGAGAGTTAAGTCCTTCAAAGAAGCTTTCCCCACTGGCTCGTAAGGTTCCCCAGCCAAAGCATTCAGCACCAAATTAAGATCCCAAGGAGGGACCGCCAACCTCTGCTGAGGCCGCAGGAACCGTACCGCCCTCAGGAACCTACCTATGTCTGCATTTTCTCCTAAAGGCTTTCCGTGAACCTTGCCCCTGTAACAGGAAATGGCCGCCAACTGTACCCGCAAGGAACTTGCCGCAAGACCCTTCTCGAAACCTACCTGCAGAAACTCTAACACCTCCGGCACTGAAACCGCAAGGGGTCTCTTTCCCTGGCCTGTACATCAGCACTCAAATATTCTCCAGATCCTCATGTAAGAGAGGCAGGTCAAGCACTTGTAAGCATTCAACAAGGTCGTGATCACAGCTCCCGAATATTTCCGCTTACGGAGCCTTGCCCTCTCAATAGCCAAGCCATAAGCGAGAATCGATCCACCTGAGGCATCCATACGGGTCCCTGAGCCAGGAGATTGTCCCTGCATGGAAGGCGCCACGGTCGATCGGCCAGCAGCCTCACGAGATCGGCATACCATGGTCGCCGGGGCCAGTCCAGGGCTATGAGAATCACTAACCCTCGGTGGGCCTCCACCCACTGCAGCACTCTTCCTATGAGAGTCCAAGGCGGAAAAACATACAGAAGGCCCTCAGTGGGCCATCTCTGAACCAGAGCATTGAGGCCCTCTGACATCCTTTCCTTCTGTCAGCTGACGAACTGGCTCGCCTTGGCCGACTCCCACCATGCCATGAGGTCCATGACCGGGGCCCCCCAATGGCCTACTACCTGTCCGTAAACGTCCTGGCAGAGTTCTTACTCACCGTGGTCTACTTTGTACCTGCTCAGGTAATCCGCCGTGACGTTTTCTACCCCGGCCACATGATGCGCCGACAAGACTAGTAGATGAGCCTCGGCCCACTACAACAAGCTCTTCGCTTCCTCTTCCAGCAGAGGACTGCTCGTCCCGCCTTGCTAGTTGATGTAGGCCACTGTGGTGACATTGTCGGACAGCACCCGGACCGCTTTCTGGAGGACCAAATGCTCGAACGCCTCGATAGCCAGAGCCACCGCCCACATTTCCAATCTGTTGATGGACCACTGGGCTTCCATCGTATTCCAGAGACCCTGGGCGAAACGGCCCTCGCAGTGAGCCCCCCCACCCCGTCAGACTGGCATCCGTCGTCAACTGGAGCCACTACGGAGGTTCAAGGGGCATTCCACACTCCAAATTCCCCGGGTGGAACCACCACTGCAAGGCCCTCCTGGCCCCTGGAGGGCAGGGGAGCGCCACTGACAAGGACTAAAGCGACCATCAACGGAGCAGGGCCCGCTGAAGCGGCCGCATGTGAGCCCTGGCCCACGGCACCAACTCGATCGTTGCTGCCATGGTCACCAACACCTGCAAATAATGCCAGGCTGAAGGCGCCGCCATGGCTAGAAACTGCCACACCAAACACCTCAAGTCCCTTGCTCTCTGCACCGGCAAGAACACTCTGCCTCTGTCGGTGTCGAACCTTGCCCCGAGATACTCGATTTCCTGCGAGGGCACCAACCTGCTCTTTGACAGATTGATAACCCAGCCCAGTTCCCTCAGGAGTCCGACCACTCTGGCTGTTGCCTCCAGACTCTCTGCCTTGGACTTTGCCCGAATCAGCCAGTCGTTGAGATACGGATAAACCAAGATCCCTTCCTTGCGAAGCGCTGCAGCCACCATGACCATCAACTTGGTGAAAGTCCGCGGGGCCGTTGCCAGGCTGAATGGCAAAGCTTGGAACTGAAAATGTTCCCTTGGCACAGCAAACCTCAGAAACTGCTGATGTTCCCTGTGTACAGGAATATGCAAATATGCCTCTGTAAGATCTAGGGATGTCAAAAACTCCCCCTGCCGGACGGCCACAATCAAGGACTTCAGAGTCTCCATGCGAAAGTGCGGGACCCTGAGACAATGACTGAGCCGTTTTAGATCGAGGATCGGTCGAAAGGAACCTTCTCTCTTGGGGACTACAAAATAAATGGAGTATCGACAGCAACCGTACTGGTATAAAGGAACCGGTACCATCGCTTCTAGCAACAGCAGCTGTGCAAGCGTCTCCTCCACCGCCGTGGCCTTTGCCGGGGATCTGCAAGGGGACTGCACGAACGCCGGGAGGACTGGTCTTGCAAACTCGAGAGCATAACCTTTTTGGACCACTTCCAAAACCCACTGATCTGACGTGACCCGGGCCCAGGCAGAGAAAAACTGCCTTAGTTGGCCTCCCACCGGCAGAACTCCCTCCCAGGCCCCAGTTGTTTCACTGTGGCTTTCTAGGACTCAAGGAGGACGAAGAGGCCCCAAAACCACTTCCTGCTCCCCGAAATCCCCGGAAACCTTGCCCTCTGGAGAGGAAACGGCCCCTCTGAAAGGGCGTCAACCTGGCCGCCCGAAACCTCCGAAACTCCCATAGCTGACTACGTGCGGGAGCGGGTGTCCAGTTCTGCTTCAGTCTATCCTCAAGGAGCCTGCCTCCCTCAGTCTCTCCGAGCTCCTTCACAAATTTATCCAAATCCTCTCCAAAAAGCAACTTTCCCTTAAAGGGAGGTCTGCTGAAGCAAGCTTTCGAAGAAGCATCTGCCACCAGCACTGAGGCCATATTCTTCGCTAGTCAATAACTATCTCATTAGAAGCCTATCTGCCAGGTAAGCGGCCCCCAACTCAATCCTGACCGCTAACCCCTGCGCATCACTGGACCGGTTGCCAGCCCCTTGAAGCTGCTGCGACCACCGCAGGCATGCCCTGGCTACCTAGGCCCCCGAAACCGAAGCCTGGAGAGCCAGGGCGCTAACATCAAAGGCCTGTTTTAGTAATTCATCCAGTTTCCTATCCTGGGTATCCTTAAGGGCCGCACTGCCCTCAACAGGAATAGTTGTCTTCTTTGTCACCACTGCCACTGCCGCATCCACCCTTGGCGAACACATCAACTCTTTATCCAATTCAGGCAAAGGGTACAGGCGAGCCATAGACCGCACCCCCCTTAAACCGGATTCCGGTTGATTCCATTCCTCCTGAATCATCTGACGAACCACCCGGTGCACAGGAAAAGCTTCCTGAGATTTCCTGACTGCCTGAATCAGCGAGTCCTCCAGCACCCCTTCACCTGCTGGAATGTCCGCCGCCATGTTGAGCACCTTCAGGGTCTCACCAATCAATGCCGGGAGCTCCTCCCAATGTAGACCCGAACAATCCGGGTCTGTTCCTCCTCAGGAATCTCTCCTTCTTCGAGTTCCTCCTCAACTTCCCCAAATCCTTATCGGAGGCCTCTCCCTCCAAAGTTTCGGACAGAGAGGACCTAAGAGTATCCTCATTCGCTAGCCTAGCCCGCTTAGGGGGAACGTCTGTCTCCTCCTATGCCCCCTCCTGCCCTGCATCCCCGTGTGGTTGCCAACCCACTCGTTCCCTGCTGGCACAAACAAAATGCCTTGTGCATGAGTAAAACAAATTCAGGGGAGAAACCTCCCCATCCTCCTCCTTCCAGTACCCCCAAGGAAACAGAGGGCGTGGGTTGAGATGGTGAAGGGGCCGACTGCTCCAAAACCAAGGGCAGAGGAGAGGCCGGCACACGCCCCCCTTCCAGAGGATCCCTTGATCCCTGGGAGTCGGAAGGCAGCAAATCTTGGGACACACCCATCTGTATCTCCTGTTCAACTGAGGCGGCCTCTGCAGTCAAGCACTGCAGTCTCCCTGGCATGTTGAACAGCCACTAAGAGCAACTCGAGACCAACTATATCTATCTAATTATTTATTTATTTTATTTATTTAGACAGATTTGTATGCCACCTTATCCTTCAATCAAGGTGGTCACGTCACATCACAATCACAGGGTTACATTTAACATTAGGGTACTTTTAAACATTTAGACAGTACAATTGAAGGGTAACATTTAACAAGAGGGTGTTTAATAACGTAGTATAATAAACTTGTGTGTGTTGGTAGGATGAATTATATAGATATACCTACCAGTATAACACACTAAGCAAAACCTTTAAAGCTGTCTTTATTTTTTTAAACAAATCAAGTCAGAGGGACCCCTGAAACTGTCTACCAAAAGCTCCCTCAAAATAGCCCCATAGACAGAGCACAAAGCACGTAAAATTGCCACATATCTGCTGTTCTGCTTCCTGCAGAATGCCGCGTTGAGCCATGTGGTCCGTGGCTGCCAAAACACCATGTGGCACACCGCCGCTGCCTTGCCTGCCCGAACACACTCCCCCACTTGTGGGCCCTCGCCTGACGTCCGGGAGCCTTTTTGCTGCCGGCAATGCGCCGCTCCTGTGCTCAGCCGCCTCAAGGGCTTTGGCGCGTGGCGGGAAGAACAGGCAGGATGCCCCCCCTCACGCCAGCTGGTACTTCTTTGGCCGCGCACAGAGAAGAGAGGATTCTCCTGCCTCACACTACTCCACACTGCCCCTGGCGCAGGTCGAAGCAAGCCTCCTCCTGTCCCTTGCAATAGAGGGAAAAAGAAGCCCATGAAAAAAGGAGAAGGGGGGATAGGGGGCTCATTCAAACTTCTCTACTCTAAGGAAAAAATTTACAATAAAGGCAATAAAAGGAAGTCAAAATAAAGAATAAAAACTAAATAAACTCAACTGTAACACTAAGGAGTCCTAGCCTACACCCCTCAGTTCCTAAGTGTCTCTCCAGTAAGCCCTTTCCCTGGCTTACTGCCTCCCTCCAGCTGCTTGGAGACTGAGCTTACTGGTGGGTGGTGCCAGTGGTATTTATACCAGAGGATCATCAAATCAATGATGAGCTTAGTCTCCAAGCTGTTGGAAGGGGAGCACTACCCAGAGGAAAGGGACTGCACTGGAGGGATGCTAAGGAAATAGCCTTTACACACTAAGCATCGTCTCTCAAGAGCCAGGCTGTAAGCAAGAATAGAGCCACATCTTCCAGCAGGATCAATTCTTGCCATAGGAGCCCTCATACCGATGGGAGCTGCAGAGGGGGACACCTTGCCAGAAGTGCATCAGATCCATGTACCGTGAACTCCTCCGCCAATCTGGTGCCACTAGCACCACTGAACCCAGATGGCACTCAGCACAACGGAAGATTTGTCCTACAAGAGAGCACAGAGGAAATATGTACAGCAAGACCTGCTTCGGCCAAAGTTGAACCAATGTATCCACGTTCTCGGAGCCTGCCTCCTTGCAGCGGCTGAAGAATCTTTGCTCCTTGGCACTGGACTGCACCACCATGAGATCCATCTCGGGGCGACTCCATCTGTACAGGATTCTCTTGAATGTCTACGGGGGATGGAGAGAGTGGCAACTGAGATTGACAATGTGGAAGTGGACTACTCCGCAATAGGGGCTGTCTTTCTTTTGCCTGTATAGCTCGGCATACAAATTGAGTCCGCCAGTTCATTGCATCCCGGTGCTGGTGTGTAACAGGAACAGTAAATACAGTAAATACTTAAAATTGCAGATCTCTCTCCAGAAGTAGCAGTCTCCTTTTGTAGTCCTTCAAGACACTCTCTACAATAGATGTTTTGTACTCATAGATGGCTCTCCCAGCTGCAGCACTGAATTAAGTACATACAAATCCAAAGGTCACCAGCTCAATTCCATCAACAGCTCTGAGGTGGTACATGAATTGTCTGTGTTTCCCATGCTGTGGCCTTTTGCAGTGCTGCCTAAGAGTATACTGGGTCAGACCAAGGTCCATCAAGCCCAGTACAGTCAAACCTCGGTTTTCATTTGCCCCGGTTTTCATACGCTTCGGTTTTCAACGTCTTTTTTGACTGAGATTTTGTCCCGGTTCTCATACATCGCTTCGGTTTTCAACGTCTTTTTTGACTGAGATTTTGTCCCGGTTCTCGTACATCGCCTCGGTTTTCGTAAAGTACAGTACTGTAAATACATACACCCTCGCGCTGCACACCGGTCTGTATACACTGCCAGAACGCCCGCCCGGTCCCACCGATCGCCAGCGTGATGAGAAGCGAAAGCCAGCTGAGCACGTAAATGAAACACATCCTCGAGCCTGGTCAGAGTTAGAAAGGCAAGGATTGCGCAGAGAGGAAGGCCCCGATCTCGTCCACCGCCTGCCCGTTCTCTGGAGCGCCCCCTCAGGCTCAGAGGTAGCAGGGAAGAAAAGCTGTCAACGTAAGCAGGACATGTTGCATGAATGTGGGAGGCAGTTCTTTATCTTACAGGGTATGTCTGAAGCTATATCATTAAGATTTTCTGCCATTCTGAAGCATTGAGCAGATAAAGTAAAGGCATTTTAATGGGCTGAATCCAATGTGATTCCAAAGAGAGCTGGGCACAGCAGCTTGTCAGGGGTGGCTAAGGCCAGATGCTAACATACTGTACTGTACAGTACTGTACTTAGCTTGCTTTCAGTGATGTTAAATGTTCATTTATCCATTTCATTAGTCATTTATATTTATTTCTCATTGTTTTCTGTATGTAAAAATATAGTTATTCTCTATAAAATGTATTTTTTGTGAATATTTTTGGGTGTCTGGAACGGATTAATTGGATTTACATTATTTCTTATGGTAAATATTGCTTCAGTTTTCATATGTTTCGGTTTTAGACAGACTTTTTCGAACGTATTAATCATGAAAACCGAGGTTTGACTGTATTCTGTTTCCATCAGTGACTCACATCTTGTAGCGATATACAGCTGTTCAGTAGTAGTAATAGATCCCTTTGTACCATGATGTCGGAGGGATCGGGCCGGTGATTCTCGGTTTCCATCTGCTGGTGGGCATGCATGATCTATGCATCTGGGCTGGACCGGAGGGACTCAAGGAAAGACAATTAGCAGGTAAAGTCTAAATTCACTATGTTATGTACAATATCTTGAGAAATAATTGGAAATAATATTATGACATTATTATGACAAATAGTTGCATTCATACTTCCCTATGTTATCCAAGTTGCTTTCCCTGTTCTCTGTAAAACCAAACAGTTTGTTGTTATGGTACCTTGTTTTATGTAAACCGCGCTGATGATAAATAGTGCGGTATATAAAAGATTGTAATAAATAAATAAAATAAATAAATATGCTGCCTGAAGAGGCCAGAAGATTCCACTCCGCCCAGAAGAACAGGAAGATCATTTCCTGGGAGACCCCAGAACTCTTTGTGCCCCCTTGTCAGTTATGTTTTATTAAAACTTGAAATACCATCCTTCAATAATAATAATATCAAAGCAATTTACATTAAAATAAAATACTTATAAGAAGGAAGAAACAAAAATCCATGGTACGATATAGGAACGGCTAGGTTACATTCACACTGAAGGGAGGTGGGGGGAAATGGGAACTAGATAACCATAGACAGAGATATGCTATGTGATGGGAGTATCAAACGTTTCACTGAACAAGAGTGTTTTGAGACCAGATTTGAATTTCGTGAAGGAGGATTCCAGACGAAGGTCAGGCTATTCCAGAGGCTGGACTAAGAAAGTAGAAAGCATAGTGGCAAGCTGATTCATACCGAGCGTGAGCAGCAGATGGAAGATGAAGCTGATTGGAGTGAAGAGAGTGGAGGGAATAGTGAGGAGTGTGAAGAATGATTAGAGATGAAAGGTAGGATGGGTTGACACAAGCCATCACCGTGGCATTGTCAGAGAAGATCTGAACCACTCTGCCTCGACAGGAGGCACCCCAGAATGGGCCCCAACCTGTTATTGTTTCTAATGGGAGAATCCAGACTTGGAGGAAGAAGACGCCTCATGGGGCCTAGAGTTCCTTGAAAGGACCAACTTTGGGACTGGGAGCCTGAGGGAGAAAAGGACTTGCATCCCTAGGTGATACTTCCAGAAATCCCTGAATCTCTGAGATTCCAGATGGTGGAAGCGAGGAGAGAGCAAAGCAGAGGAGGAGGTGCCATGCTTCCCAAGCCCCTTAAGTCGATCCTTCTACCTCCTTGACCAACTTCTCCAAGTCTTCCTCAAAAACAAGCTTCCCCTTCAAAGAAAGTCCAGATAACCGGGACTTGGACACTGCATCCGCTGGACAATGGCGAAGCCAAAGCGAGTGATGCATCACCATGGAAAAGGCAATATATTTGGCCACCAAGCAGGCCAAATTGTACATAGCATCTGCCATAAAGGCCTCTGCTGACTCCAGGAGCAACTGTGTCATCCTGCAAGAGCAAATGGATCCAGCAGAGCAGGGAACAAGCCCGAAGACCTCCGCAAATGACTGCTTGGAGAAGAATTCTGGAAACAATAGACTTGGGACATTTTGTCCACCTTGGCTGCCCCTTTAGCAGGAGGCAAGCTGGACAAAGGGGATCCTGCTAGGTAAGCTCTGGTAGGCTAAGCTTCAAAGAGCTAGTGGAGGGATCCCAAGCAGGAGTGCTGTCTCTTCCTGCAGCTGACCCCAATTCTGCCTATTGAGCTGAAGAAACAGAAGAGAAATCATGTCCACCAATTGCAAACAAACCTGTAAGGTGCAAGCAGAAACCTCCATGCCAAGGAGGCAGAGATTCGTTCTAGAAGAGCAGCACTCACATCAATCAGAGCGGCTTCCTGAGACAAGTCCTTCCTCTCCACTAAGGTGCACTGAAATAAGCCACTCTTATAGCACATGCACCAAGAATGTGGAGCTACTGCACGTTGCAGTGAAGGCGCTCAAACAGCACGCAAATGGCACACAATGAATGCGCATAGATATCATGTGTGCCCAAGCGTGGATACCACATGTGCCAACAGGCTCTGGGACAACGCACAGCCAAGCACTGGTGGTGCATATCTACAACAAAAGAACAAGGTGGGAATCAGCAAGAAAAAAACAAAGACCAATGGTTCAGCTTTCATACTTGACAAACACTCCACCAAGCAGAAGTAATTGAGGGCCCTCCAACAGACACCTTTACAAACAAGTACAAAAGCGCAGATTTGGTTCAGAGATAGGAATTTAAATCTGACACTCACTCACAGGGAACCCAAGCAGCAACACTACTGCAACTCAATGCTACACCCGTGCAGCCACATACCTCTTAAAACGTTTGTCCAATCTTTGGCGAAGAGCTGGGGAAGGGGCACTGATGCTGTACTAGAATCAGGGACCTGACCCAACAATTTGGCTGTTCAACCGGCCCTTAACAGGAAAAGGACAGGGAACTGAACTGACACCTCCCCTCTTTTAGCAATTCGGGAGGGCATGGGTGTTAACGGCGACCCAACAGATGCCTCCCACATTCAGCTCAAGTGAGAAAGTCACCTCTAAGAATGATTACTCACAAGCTAAATCAAAGTTTTCACACATCTGCTCAAATGTGTTCACATGCTGCTAGAGACAGAGAAATACTGAGTTGTATGCCTTCTAGTTGCTTCAGATACAGTACAGAATGAGGTCATCAGAAGACTCTGGATTCTTCTCTCTCTCCACCTCTGCTGATTGAGGTACTCAAACATAAAAACAAAAAATATATAAACATAAGGTGACATTTTACATACCAGATAATGTCCTTTCCTTCAATCCTGCTATACCAGTCCAGATAAGTGGGCTGTGTTCCCCTACAAGCAGACTGGTGGAGACAAAGAACCAATGAAAAGCCCAGGTTTCAATGACATCACTCTCATGTCTCTGTCTGCCTCAGCCACCAGAGGTCTCCTCCGTATCTGTCCCAAAGCATATGGGAGATCATAGCAAGCCTTACACAACCTCAACGTGGGCAGCAATGAAAGATCAAACAAAAGAGAATTCTGCACAGGAAAGCATAACCAGAAGACCATCAGTAGAATATGGACCTGCAGGGCCAAGCATATACATCATAGCAGACCCAAAAGGTACCGCCGCGGACGAACAGAGCCAAAACAGTCCCAGGGGTGGGCCCTGGACTGGTCTAGGACTCAAGGACAACATTATCTATAATAAAATGTCACCTTCCATATCGTCCTGCTAGATAAGTCCAAACAAATGGGATGTACCAAAGCTATGCCTCCACTGAGCGGGAAGAAGAAACAGCAACTCGAAAAACCTCGGAGTCAAAGGCCATGTCTACCCAAGTGAGGATATTTAAGCGGAAATACTTGCTAAAAGTGGAAAGTGATGCCCATGCTTCCACACGATAATTGTCTGCAGGAGCTACCAAACTCAGCTCCTCCTACGAGGATGCTCGAGTTTAGGTAGAATGAGCATGCAAACTCTCCGTAACCAGTCAGTTCCGCAACAGATCCGCCGAGGCAAGGGCCTCCTTAATCCAGCACCTCAATACAGACCTAGCTGTCATGCCACCTTGCAAAGGCCAGCAAACAGCACAAAAAGATGGTATGGCTTACGAAAAGAATCCATAACCTCCAAGAACCGGAGAAGCACCTGTCGGATATCCACAAGGCAAAGATCCTCACCATTCCCCCGACACTGCTCTTTAGAGCAGGAGGATAGGCAAATCACCCGGTTCACATGAAAGGAGGAAATCTCCTCAGGGAAGAAGGAAGGCACAGGCCAAACTGAAACTGCTTCCTCAGAAAAAAAATAGGTAAGGATCTTGGCAAGACAAAGCCGGCAGCTCAGAATCCTCCTTGCGGAACAAGTCGCAACCATCTTGAGCGTCAAATCCTTCAGAGTAATGTGTTTCAACAGTTCAAAAGGCTCCAACATCAGGGCCCCTAACCAGACACAGATCCCAGGAAGGGAGGACACAGACGCCAAAACCCCTGTAGAAAGCGCAAGATATTCAGATGCAAGGCTAGAGACTTACCAGCCACTGGACCTCAGAAACAAGCCCAAGTTGCCACATGAACCTTCAGAAAGCTAAGGGAAAGGACCTTCTCCAGACCATCCTGTAGAAAAGCCAACAGAGATGGCACCTTGGCCACCTCAGGAACCAGTTGTCATGCGCTGCACCAGCACTCAAGGCACTAGACCTGCACTTAGGCCAGGTTGATAGATTTCCTCTGGGCTCTGAGCAGAGTAGAAAACCACCACCACAGAGTAGCCCATGCACGCTAACTGTCTCCTTTCTGGAGCCAAACTGTAAGTGAGAAGGAAGTCAGGTCCTCCAGGACAAGCGGCCCCTGACTCAATAGGCCTCGAGATGGAGGTAAACAAAGAGGTGGCACTTGCAGGAGCTGCAGCAGATCTCCGAACCACATTCTCCTCGGCCAAACTGGCACCACCAGAATAATCCATCCTTGGTGATGCTCCATACGCCATATCACACGACCTATTGGGGGCTATGGAGGAAACACATACAGCAAGTGTTGACTTGGTCAAGATTGAGCCAGGGCGTAAATGCCCTCGGATCCCATCTCCATGCAGCGATGGAAGAAGCAGCACACTTTGGCACTGGAGTGGGTCACTATCAAATCCCTCTCAGGGCGACCCCAGTGGCTCAGAAACAACTGAAACCCTCCTGACAACTTCCACTCTCCTGGAATCAGAAAGAGCCGGCTGAGTAAATCAGTTTCCACAGTATCCACCCTGGCAAGGTGCAAATCTGACAAACTAGGAGGTTCTTCGCCATCCAGGCAAAGAGGAAAGCCATCTCCAGGGCTATCCCAGCACTCCTCATGCCACTGAGAACACTCAAACTGCCCAGTCCTTTACCGGAGGCCGGAAAAGCCAAAAATCCAACTGGATGGCCCTCGCTACAAGGCAGCTGATTGTCCACACCACCTCTCCATGGTTCCAATGGCCCTGGGCCGTTCAGCCTTGGCAATAGACTCCCCAGCCCAAGAGCTTGGCTTCCATCAGCAATCATCCAGTGGCACACCCTTCTTCAGAAGACTGGGCTGCTGCCACAACTGCAGACCATGACCATCACTAGGAACAGGAGCCTGAACTCAAACCGCTGAGAACTCAGGAACCACAGAGTCAGTAAGGACCATTGGAGCAGCCACATATGAGCATGCACCAATGGCATCATCTTGATTGTTGCTACCATCAATCCGAGGAGCTGATGATCAACATTCTGGGAGCCTGCTGTGAAAAGAACATCCCTAGGCAATCCAACAGCCTTTGACTTTTTCTTCATGCAGGAAGATTCTGCATACTCAAGTATCGAAACATGTTGCCAGGAAATGGGAATGCAACAACTAGCTCTTTCTCCAATTGATCATCCATCCAAGGCTTACCAGAAAGGACACCACTAGGGGAGCTACCCAAGATGCCTCTGAAAGAGAATGGGCTCAGATGAGCCAGTAGTCCAGGTATGTGCGCACACAAATCCCTTGGCGCCGCAGCCACCACCACCCTGACCTTGGAGAACACCCTTATAGGCAGTGGAGAGTACGAATGGGAAGTCAGCGAATTGGAGATGAGAGGAAGCACAGTAAAAACACATACTCTGCTGATCCCCCAAGATCAGGATATGAAAAATACACCTTGGCCAAATCCAGAGCTGCCTGGAACTCCCCTCAGCATACCGCTTGAATCATGGATCGCAAAGTTTTAATCCAGAAGCACATGATGCGCACTTGTTGACACACTTGAGGTCCAGAATGGGCCAGAATGTTCCTTCCACGTCAGTACCATGAAACAGATTAAATACCTGCCCTTGCCTGGGGAACGGCGGCACTGCGTTCAGGAGAAGCAACTTCTCCAAGGTGATCCACATAGTGGCCCAGCTGTTCACAGAACCACAAAGGGAGAAGAAGAAAGTGGCCGGGATCAGCTCTTTGTATTCCAGCATAGAGCCATACTGAATGGAGACTAGCATCCAGCGATCCTTGGTGACCCAGGCCCATTCCTGAAAAAAGAGGCGATAACTGCCCCAACCAGAGGGGCCAAGAATGGGCCCTCAAACCTTATTAAGCAACCCAGAAGGGTCCTCCTCTGGATGGGACCAGGTTCCTGGGCCCAGGTACGCAACAATAGGACTAAGAACAAGCCCAAAGTCCATAAGCAGAGGGGAAGAAAGGCTTTCCAGGCCGGTAGCGACAGGAGTTCCAAAACCCCCGGGAGTCCGACCAGCGCATCCACGAGGAGTGGGCAGAGGCAGATGGAAAAGGGACTTCTGCCCACTTCACAGGCCCCTGGGACTTGTCCTTCGGAAAGTGGAAAGATTGCATCTTGCCCAAGCCTTTCACTAGCTTTTCCAAATCGGGAACAGAAGCAACCCTTTACGGCTAGATGGGCAGCCAGGCTTTGGAGGATGAGTCCGCTGTCACATGTCAGAGTCAAGCCAATGTCATGGCACCATTAACAGGGCACATTCCCTAACCACTAGACATACCAGGCCATACATGGCATCAGAAAGGAAGGTCATAGCTGACTCCAAAAGAGGGGAAGGATCAACTGGCAGAAGAGACTGAATCCACAAGACGCAGGGCTCGAGACGTCAGGCCTGCACATACCACAACTGAAGAATGGCAGCCGCCACAGCGAAATGGTTCTTCAACAGGAATCCACCTTTCGGTCCAGGAATGGTGGCGTACATCCTCTTATACACCCTCAGCCCCTTAAGCAGGGAGTTAGGGAAACCCACTCTGACCAGAACAGGCCCTTGAGTACCTCCAGGAATGGGAAGACAGTAGTGAATTTCCGCACCCTTGTAGGAATGGATGCATCGGAGCATCCATCATGCTCAAGGTGGATAAGACCCTGGGAATCAACATCTCCAGTTCCTCCTCCAGGAACAGGCAGATAACATCGGCCTCCTCACAATCCTCTGAAGGCGAGTACTTCTTCATCCACATCAGACTTCCGAATCCAAACCATAGTCCAAATCTCGGACAAATCCTAGCTGATCCCTAACTCCAGGGGGCAACTTTCGCCGTAGGCAACCAAAACAGGGCTTTCACTCTCAGCCTGGCTCCTCAATGGACTGCAACCAGGGGCACCCAAAGGCCACAGAGTCTGAATTTCCATGCCAGAATGACCAGGGGAGGACAATCTGAAGTCCGGAAACTCTCCTCTCCAAAATGACCCCCAAACACCAGGTGACAGAGCTGCCACAGATTCCTTTGACAACGGAGAATGGTCCATAGCATGGTCGCCAGAAATCCCAGCCGGATGAGCACAGTTGAATTTGTACTGGAGTCTTCCGCCAGCATTCCTATTGCCTGCTTAGGGCAGTCTTCTGCCCTAAGGCAGGCAAAACCGGACTAACTGCATCCCCCAGCTGGGAGAAGGGGAGCAACCTCTCCAGGTATGACTCAGAAGCTGCCCTGTAAGAAGACAAGAGCCCAGACGCCGGAGATGAAGCACCTTGCTTGCCACAGGCCAAACAGAGCATTAAGGTACAGCTGTGGTCAACATTATTGGCATCCTTGCATTTTAGGTATGTGTACAATATCTTGAGAAATAATTGGAAATATTTTAAAATATTACGATGACATACAGTTATGTTTAAAGGTATACAAAAAAACAACAAAAAAAGGATGTCTGTGCAACACAGACATAGTAATTTCTGAGAAAAAAACAAAACAAAATATGACCTCGATAGATTAATGGCTCCCTTCACTAATATTTGGTTGCACAAACCTTAGCAGTGATGACAGCCTCCAAACGTTTCTTGCAGCCATCTATAAGTTTTGTATATCTGTCTGCTGATAGTTTCTCCCACTCTTCAACTGCAGTTTGTTCCAGCTCATGAATGTTTCTAGGATTCCTTTTACCAATGGCAGGATTTCAGCTCTTTCCAAAGGTTCTCGATCGGACTGAGATCAGGATTCATTGCTGGCCAGTTTAAAATAGTCCATTTGTTCCGTTTTAACCATTCTTTTGTACTTCTGGATGTACAGTTGTGGTCAACTTTATTGAAACCCTTGCAGTTCAAGCCCTAAATGTCCAATATCTCCTAAAAAAAAGGTGGCTAATGAAATGACTTGGACTATATATGCACACATATTTGACACATAAAAGCATAAAAAAAAGAGAAGACCAATTAAAAAAGGAATTAGTATAAAAACTGGGACATTGCCAGGACATTACTTGCACCCTTAAAAACAATTCCCCCTTCCTCGGAGAACCCATGACCTTTGACCTAGACCTAGCTTTCTGACACTAGATAAAACATTTCGCTCAAAATTACCTTGGCAGTCCTCTGCCTTCATGATTTCATTAATACGTTCCAGGCCTCCAGTCCGTGAGGCAGCAAAACAGCCCCACAACACTATGGAATCTCCACCATATTTAACTATAGGAAGGGCGTTCTTTCCTTATAAGCTTAATTTCTTCATCTGTAAATGTATTGCTGGTCTGCATTGCCAAATAGCTCAAGTTTGGTTTTATCTGTCCATGGAACATTTTCCCAGAAGGCTTGTGGTTTCTCAAAGTGGGCTTGGGCAAAGCCAAGCATGTCTTTTTATGTGTCTTTGAGCAGTGGGGTCCTCCTTGGCTTTCGCCCATAAAGTCCTTCTTTGTTTAGTATGCGGCGTATGGTGCGGGTTGAAACCAAAGTTCCCTCTAAGCAGTTTAGCACAGTTACTTACCTGTAACAGGTGATCTCTGGGAACAGCAGGATTAAGTCTTCACATATGGGTACGTCGGTACCGACGGAGCCTGCGCGGGAACGCTCCCCAGCGTCCAGTCAGAAAGCATTTGGGAGCATCCCTCAGTGCCTGTGTGCTGCCTTCCCTCCTTTCCAACTGTCTCTCCTCAGTTGAGTTTTATAGCTGAGACAAAGAGAGAGAGAAAGAGGAAAGGAAGATAGATAGAGAGATACAACTCCTAGGGGAGGTGGGTGGGTTGTGAAGACTTATTCCTGCTGTTCCCAGAGATCGCCTGTTACAGGTAAGTAACTGTGCTATCTCCAGGAACAAGCAGGAATGAGTCTTCACATATGGGGACTCCCTAGCTGTAGATGCCAGGGGGAGATCCCATAAAATGCGTGTCCCTGGGACAGGACTGCACTTCCCACACATGGATCTCTGGCATCCCATGAGGGATGGTGGGTAGGAGTTGAAAAGAGAGGAGCTGTAGGAAAAACAGCTAACCCAAGGACTACAGGAGAGGAGTCCTTGGTATGTATGATAATTACCATTAAAATATTGAATGAGCAATCACAATATGGACCTTACCTACTGGATTGCAGGAAGTAGAGAGGCTGATGGAGTCTACTGGAGATTCAGTAGAGGAATCCTCAATGTGACCTCACGGCAGTGAAGGTGAAGGTCCAAATCTGGAATGGGCAGGTGACCCAGGTGTCAACCGGGGTAGTATAAAAACGGCAGGTCTTTAGTGGAAAGCTTTATGGGAAAAAGCTGAAAACTCTTTTAGCTACAGAGTCATTAACATTTAGGAGTAAAAGAGGAAGACTGACCGATCTGGACAACTAGCCCAGTCCTGGAGGGAAGAAGGGGTATGGGAAAAAGCCCGTATTCCCAAGGAGGACAGATGTGTGAAGAGCTGAAACCTCAGAGCTACTGAAGATCTACGCTGTCTTTCCTAGCTGGTGAGAGATAGGAAAGATATTGAAGCATGGTGCTTCAGGGATAGTGAGACCTAGAGTAAAGTGGGAGCTGTCAGTAACACAGTAGTGGCTGTGTGCATAATACCCCCGACATACTGAGGGACAGTATGAACATATGCAAGCCCATTGTCTGGAACCTCTAGGAAGGTAAAAACCTTTATAGCATAGACAGTTAGGGAGATAAGTATGTAAATACATATCTACTTATAAGGAAGCATCTCGATAGATACACACATATATATATATATATATATATATATATATATACCGTATTTATTCGAGTATAACGCGCACACGTGTATAACGCGCACCCCTAATTTTCGATTAAAAATCGGTATAAAATTTTGTTTCACTTTTTCTCGGCTCAGACCAAGCATTGTAAGTGACAAACGTTGTTGAACACGTGCGGCCATGATAAAAATCATTTATTGACAACGTAAACTATAAACACAATACCGAAATAAAATTACCGGTAACAATATTTATTTAAAATGCTTCAAAGTCAGATTCATCATCAGATACACTAAAGAGTTGTTCCCATTCTTCTCGAGTTAATTTATCATCAGTGTCCCAGTTGGCAGGAACATCTGTTTCTCCAGTTTTCTTCTTCGCTTTCTTCTGAGTCTGAATTCCACAGCAGGTCGTCTTCTGTGAAGTGATCTTCTCTTCTAAATCATTTGGCAGCTTCTGTGCTATCTTTGTTCTCTGGCGTATTGCAAGTCCATGCCTTTTCATAAACTTTTGTGTCCATCCATTAGAGGCTTTGAAGGTTGAATCTTTGCAAAACTTTTGGGCTTGAAGTCTAATGCGGAGTGATGTGACGATGTACCCACTACTTCTTTGGTCAATGATCCATTCATAAAGTTCCTTCTCCATGTCTGGGTACATGGCTTGTCTCCCTCGTTGTGCTTTTTTGGTTTTATTCATATCTTTCAGGACGACTTTCTGTTTTCTCCATTCTCTAACATTCGTCTCTGGTACAGTGAATTCTCGGCTAGCTGCTCGATTTCCGTGAATTTCAGCATGATCAACAACTTTGAGCTTGAATGAAGCGTCATATGCAGAACGTTTTCTCTTGATACCCTGAGTTGCCATCTAACGGGTACCAGTATATCAATAAAATATGAAGAACACTGAATTGTGCAAAACAGCAAAACAGCAATGCTTACCGTAACGTGTGGGCGAGGCGAGGAAAGGAAATGAAGAGGCGACCATACGTTACAGCGGATAATAAGAATTCTCACCCCCAGTGGCGGCCCGTCAAACTGGCGAGTGCATCTCGCCAGTTTGGGCCGCCCACTGTACGCGACGAGGGGACGTAGAAAAAAAAAAACGATCCCCTGTTTTCGCCGCCCCTTAAAGGGGCGGGGCCGGCACAGGGGACGTTTTTTTTTCTTCGCCCTCGCGTACAGTGAGCGGCTGCAGCCCGGAGAGGGCGCAGTGCGAACTCACAATTCGCCTGCGCCCTCAATGGACCGGCCGCCACTGCGTCACCCCACCCCAGCCCTCGTTTATAACGCGCACCCAAACTTTGATTTATTTTTTTGGTAGAAAGTTTTGCGCGTTATACTCGAATAAATACGGTATATATATATATGTGTGTGTATATGTATATATATATATATATAGGGGCATAACATATGCACACACAGCTTACAGACATATGTATCTATAGAAGTATATAGAGATATAGACAAACATGAATATGTATGTCTAAAGATACATGTCTGCAATTAAGCAGATAGAGATATGCCCATAAGAACATTCACATGAGAGATGTGAAGGAGAAAGATTCATTCAATAACAAGAAGGTAGAACCTACTTGAGAAGATATATAGAGAATCTATTCCTCCTGGCTAAGATGGTGCAGGAATGCTACCCAGTGAAATAACCAGGATGGTTGCGTGAAAAAACAGAGGATAATATCAGTCTGTAAACAGCCAGTCCTGAGTCTTGTAGAACTCTGACATGGTAAATGGACAGAAAACGCATAGGAGGAGATACCAGGTTGACCCACTGGAGGGACACAAGGGGTATCATGCGTTACTAGTAGAACATGTGCTGTCCATAAAGGGTAGGATACCATGAGGACAAGCTGCAAGGAAAAAAGAGCATATTCCTGCAGGATTGGAAAACTCTTTGGACATTCAAGCAGAAAAGGCTTATATCCTGAAATATAACAGGAGATAACAGGGTGTGGAGAACCCTCACAGTCATGGAAAATGACTGAAAAGCCTTTCCCAACCATATAGAATAGTCATCAGAGACAAAACCCCATGCTCTCTAGCAAGGGCCCATAGTAGAAAGCTTCTCTGAAAATTGCAGAGAGCATTATGCAGGAGAATTAGGAAATAAAACTGGCTGTAGGTCAACTCTGCTGCCAAATCCAAGAAAGTGGAGATGGCAAGAAAAGAAGATAGTGTGATAAGCCTGAAATGATTAGGATTATCCAAGATAGATGAAACACTATCTTGGAATCACTACTAAGGCCAGACAGAAAGTAGTGGAAGACAGACTGGAAACTTGTGGAAAAGTACCAGTAGTCCAATCACTGGAACTCCTGCATGGGTAGCTGCTGAATGAGACAGCAGATAGAATCTTCCTGTGTAAAACAGAGAGAACAGACAAAAGGAGAGGAGAAATTCCTGTCCCTGTCTAATGAGCTGCCCAGAGAAAAGAAGGGAATTTATTCAAGGGAAAAAACTCTACACTGGAATGAAAGGCTAGAGAAGCCCTGCAGTGATATGGTACCACTCATTCAGGGGGAACCCTGGATGAGAGGGTAGAGAAACAGGAGCTGAAGGGTGACTTACCGTATGGTAAGTCTGCGGAAGGAAAAAATTCATGTTGGGACAGAAAACTATCATGAGATAGTTGGTAACTTCTCTACTTGGTAGGAAGAAAAGGAGAAACCTGTGACCCAGGGACATGAATATCCTGACAGCTCAGCATATCTAGGAGGAAAAGGATGTCCTGAAAAAGGAATCCATGTGTAGAGTTTTGAAGGAAAAAACTTATGCTAAGAAGAAGTTAACCATAGGTTGTAACCTTCAGGAACCTATGGTTGTTGGGTTTGTTTATCCTAGCTAGAGTTTGGATTCTTCAGACCAGGGCGAGGTTTCCCCTGCCTGGGAACATCTGTATAATGGGCAGGAGAAGAGTGAAACCTTCTTTTCCTAGGGAAAGAAGGTTTGGTAGGGTATTTCCTACCTACTGGGGAAAGAGAAGGCTTAGGATAGCCCCCAGGAACAGGGATGTCAGTGGAGCAATGAGCAACCTGACGTAAAGATTCCTTATTGAAGAGATTTTCTCCAGTACAAGGAGTATTACCCAGTCTTTGTTGTGCCCATCTGTTCAAGTCTGAAGCCTGGAGCCAGGCTCTACGTCGTGCTCCTATGGCTATAGCAGAGGTTCTGCTAACAGACTCAAAAGAGTCTAGAGAAGCACGAGAAAGAAACCAAGAGATATTTTGGCTATGACTAAGAAGTAAGGAATAGTCTGCAGCCTTGGGCTCTGATAGAAAAGGAGTCAAAAGAGATAATTTCTTTGTGACCTCCTGGAGAGATAGACTCATATAAAAAATATGAGATAATCCTTGATGCCAGCATAGATGTTTGGAAGGTTTGATGTCCAAAGGCATCAAGTGTTCTAGATTCACGACCTGGCGGATAAGAAGAATGTTTCTTCTTGCTTTTTAGCGTCCTCATTGCTGATTCCACTACAATGGAATGATGGGGAAGTTGAGTTTTTTGAAACCCCGGAGAGGGGGGCACCTGATACAGATCATCAGTTGCTGTAGAAGGTGAGGAAACCCTTAAAGGTGTTTCCCATATTCTCAGAAGAAGATCCTGTAAAGAATGATGTAAAGGAAGCATTATATTTCCCTTTTCCGCAGGAGAGCCTTGAGTAGGATCACAGCCAGGGATAGGAATAGCAAGGAATGTTGCCATGTCAAGGAGAAATTTCTGAAAAGAAGGATCTCCAATGGGAACCATCCCTGGATAGGCTAAAGTTGAAGCAGTAGCCTGGGCACCGGAGGATGTACTGGTCCGGTGCAGAAAAGGGGCCCCAGTAGATGGATACTGGTACTGGCGGTTACGACTTGAGAGAGTCAGTACTGCATTGTCCATGCCAGGTATCGACTCCAAACTAGGCATAGAAAGGAGCGATCCTGGTGGAAAAAGCATGGAAGTGGCTGGTCCCGAGGTTACTGCAGGAACCGGCATCGATACCGATACCGGTAGCTGTGCCGGAATCGGAGGCGATACTGCCATCGAAGAAGACATCGGAGGCTGCTCGAGCGGTACCGAGGCAACCAAAAACCCTTGGTGAGTATCCTCGGTACTGCGCATCCGGAATCGATAAGCGTCGGTTCCGAGACGCGTCGGTACCCAGTCTTCCAGACTAGATATCGATTCCAGACTCGGCATCGAAGGAAGCGAGTCTATCGATGCATGTCTAGAGGGTACCGACGTCGGTGGTTGTATCGGCAATGCTGCCGATACTGGAAAGTCAATCTGGGGCGTATCGATCGGTCCCGAAGGCACCGAGAACGCCAGATGACGATCCCTGGCGAAGAGTGGATCACTCAACACCGGTGCCGATGCCGGGGTATCGGTACCGCTCGAAGCGGATGCCACCACCGAGCATGGCTCAGGTATGTTCTGTGAGGGGTGAGCCCCAGGAACAACCTGAAACCCCTGAAAGGCTTTAGAGACCGAAGACTCCCGCCAGGGTTTGAAGCCAATAGGGTCTTGAGGGCAAGGCCGGAGCCGTCATCATGCTTGGCATGAGACCTACCACTCAAGGATTGGCTACTCTTAATAGACTGTTTGTGGGTTACCTGATCCTGTAGAGAAGAATTGGTCGGTGCCCTGACACTGGAAGGGAACTCGGTATCGAGGGAAACTCGAAATGGAAAATTGTAGCCTAATGGCTCCGGAGGAAAAGGGTCAGGACCCAAAAAGGTTCAACTGCACCCTTGTTCGCAGCAGGCAAACCAGATGTATGGATAAAAGGATGACACTGCAGAGACTACCAGGAGAGAAGTGCATGCTATAACGATCTCATGTGAGTTTGAGCCCACAGCACCAAGTCCAGCGCCGCCATCATGGATCCCAGGAGCTGCAGACCGTGCCAAGCTCAGGGAGCCCCCATTGTGAGGAAAGTCTGCAGCTGCCATCAAAGCTTCTGGGCCCTCTCTTCCAACAGGGAGATCACTTCCATTACCGTGTTGAAGCAAGCCCCCAGATAAACCAAATCCTGAACGGGTTTGACTCTGCTCTTGGCAAAGCTGACCACCCAACCCAGGTGCTGCAGCAAATCCACCACCTTTGGGTGGCTAGAACATTCTCCTGATGAGACTTTACCCTGATCAGCCAATCGTCCAGGTATGGATGTATTAACACCCCCTCCTGCCTTAGTGCTGTGGCCACTACCTCCATGTCCTTGGTGAAAGTCCGCGGCATCATGGCCAGTCCAAAAGGAAGGGCTCGAAACTGGAAGTGCCCCATTGTCAGAGCGAATCACAAAAATGTCTTGTGCTCCCGGCCGCTTCAGGACATGCAGGTACGCTTCCGTGAGATCCAGGGCCGATAAGAACTCCCCCTGTCTCACGGCTAGGATCGCTGACTGCAAGGTCTCCATACAAAAGTGCGGTACCTGTAGCAACGTGTTGACCTTTCTGAGGTCCAATATGGGCCGAAAAGAACCTTTCTTCTTGGGCACCACAAAGTAGATCAAGTATCATCTGCAGTCACATTGGTTTGACAGCACTGGAACTATTGCTTGTAAATGGGGCAGCTGCTGCAGCGTATCATTGACCGCCCGATTCTTCGCAGGGGACTGGCAGGGAGACTAAAAGGCCTCGGGAAAAGGGTGCTCGAATTCCAGCGCATACCCCTCCCAAAAACCTCCAGCACCCACTGGTCTGTTGTAATAGTGGCTCAGATGGGGTAAAAGTGCTGTAGCTGGCAACCCACTGGTAGCACCACTGACTGGGCTGGCATCACGTCATTGCGGCTTCTTTGCCGCTGGGGCCTGAGGTGAGAAGAAACCCTGACTGGCTCCTCAATAACCCTGAAAGGGCTGTCCCCTGGAAGCAAACCGCCCCCGCTGACATGGGGCAAAAACACATTGTGCGAAACCTTCGGAAATCTCTCGGCTGACCTTTGGCTGAACTAATCTGTTTCTGTGTCTTTGGGCGATCCTCTGGCAACCTTGTGCCTTTAGAGTTGCCAGATCCTTCACTATCTTTTCCAAGGCTTCTCCAACAGCAACTTGCCCTTATACAAAAACTTACTAAACTGAGACTTAAAAGACACATCAGCCGACCAGTTCCACAGCCACAAAAAATGGCATGCGACTATAATAGCCACCATGGACTTGGAGGATGCCTGCAAAATATCATAAAATGCATCCACTACATATACACTGCTGCTGATTCTAACCTTCCCACTTTGGAGCCCCCTGTCAGGCTGTCTTCCGCCCCTGGCAGATTTTGTAGCCAGCGAATGGAGGCCCTGGACACATAAGCTCCACGGATGAATACCTTCAACATAAATGCACAGGTGTCAAAGGCCTGCTTCCATAACGTCTCCAGCTTGCGGTCCTGAAGGTCCTTCAAGGCCGCCCCTCCCTCTACCGGGATGGTGGTCTTCTTGGTCACTGATGAGACAATAAGGCATCAACCTTGGGCACCTTTAGCAGTTCTTCTCCTCTTGTGGGATAGAATATAGACTACTTGGAGCCTTTGCCCCTTTAAGCTCACTTCGGGCACTTCCCAATCCTCTTCAATCATCTTCTTAAAAATCTTGCGTACCAGGAAGGCGTCTGGGACACTTTGAATCACTGCAACAAGGGGTCTTCCAACAGCAGGTCCAGCACCGCGGGCATCTGGACAATACTCAAAGCCACAAGCAAGCTACTGACTAGGGCCACCAAATGATAATTACACTTACCTGGTAATTGTAGTTCCTTTAGTGACTCCAGTTTAGTCCTCCACCACTGGGTAGTGCACCTCCTCCTGCAGCTTGGAAACTGGGCTTGTCAAAAAAGTGACGTCACTGGATGTAGTCTGCTGGTCTCTCCCATCAGCCCCAGTGAACTATTGACAAAGCACACTCAAAGGAGCAACAAATAAGTAGCTAATATATTAACGTAATTACCTAAAAAAACACCAGTAAACGGATATCAATTAACTATGTAACACAGGATTCTACCCTAAACAGCCAGGCCTTTTCACGTGCACCTTTTCCTTCTTCTCCAAGGAGAATCACAGCTAGAAAGAAAAGATTAGAAATATGCATACCTACCGGTAATCTCACACTTCCTCCACCTGAACCTCCACTGCTAAAGACAACAGCCCGGGTGAGATTGAGGACTAAACTGGAGTCACTAAAGGAACTACAATTACCAGGTAAGTGTAATTATCATTTCCTTAGCGTTCCTCCAGTTTAGTCCTTCACCACTGGGATGTAACAGAGCAGTAATTATTGGGAGGGACCCTTCCAGCCAGCGTTCAACACCGCCGACCCGAAAAGGGCATCATTCGCTGCAGGCACATCAAGCTTACTGAAAGTATGAAGAGATGACCAGGTGGCCACTCGACAAATATCCACTGGCGGAACTAAACTGTGCTCCGCCCAAGAAGTCGCTTGCGCCCTGGTAGAATGTGCCCACAGCCTCGCAGGCACCGATCGGCCCCCCAGAAGATAAGCCAAACTAATCGCTTCTCTAATCCACCGGGAAATGGACGCCTTCGACGCCACTTCCCCTTTTCGAGGACCGATCCGATTTGCGGTAAGTCTCAGAAATCTTTAAATAGCGCCGCAGCACCCGCTTTATATCCAGTTGCACAAGTCCCGGTCTGACATGCTGCCCTCCAGCGAACCTAGAACCGGAAGGGACACCGTCTGATTAAGGTGAAAAGGGGAAACTACCTTGGGTAAAAAGGACGGTACTGGACGCAACACCACCTTTTCCCGAGAAAAAGACAAAAACGGCTCTTTAAAAGACAACACCTCTAATTCCGAAATGCGCCTCGCCAAACAAATAGCTACCAAAATTACCGTCTTCAAAGTGAGATCTTTCACTGATGCTTTGTGCAAAGACTCAAAGGGTTCCTTGGTCAACGCTCCTAAGACCAAATTAAGATCCCATGGAGGCACCATGATTCTACGAGAGGGTCGCAACCTGGTAACCGCTTTCAAAAGCGCAACACGTCCGCATTGGCACAGAGTGATAGTCCCTGCACCTTGCCTCTATAGCAAGACAACGCTACTAACTGAACTCTCAAGGAACTGGCCGCCAGTCCCTTATCAAATCCTTATTGCAGAAAACTTGGCACCACCGGCACTGACACCGTCGCCGCATGCACCTGCCTGCGCGAGCACCAATCCTCAAACAAGCGCCATATACAAACATATGCCAGAGATGTGGAAGTCTTCTGTGCCCAAAGCAAAATCGCGATGACTGCGCTCAAGAAACCTTTTTTCTTCAGCCTCGCCCTTTCAATGGCCAGACCGTAAGCGAGAAGCGATCCACCAGGGGCATTCGAAGCAGCCCTTGTATTAACAGATTTTCCGACACGGCTCCCCATCTAGCAGCCTGATGAGGTCGGCATACCATGGCCTCCTTGGCCAGTCCGGAGCCACCAGCAACACTTGCCCCCAATGGGCCTCGATACACTGAAAAACACGACCTATGAGTGCCCACGGTGGAAAGACGTAGAGAAGACCCAACGTTGGCCAACACTGCATCAACACGTCAATCCCCTCTGACATCCGTTCCCGTCGTCTGCTGAAAAAACGACTCGCCTTGGCTAAGCGAAAGGTCGCCATGAGATCCATGACCGGCGGTTCCCACTTGCGAACCACCTGTGCAAATATGTTCGGATGCAACTCCCATTCGCCGGCATCCACCTGAACCCTGCTGAGAAAATCTGCCATCGCATTGTCTTTCCCTGCAATGTGGGCTGCTGAGATCGGCAGCAGTCGTGTTTCCATCCAAGCGAACGCCTCTGCCTCCTCTTCCATGGCCGCTCTTCCCGTACTGCCCTGACGGTTGATGTAAGCCACCGTTGCAGAATTGTCCGACAGAATATGAACCGCACGACCGGTGACCGCAACCTCGAACGATTCTAGCACCAGAAACACCGCTCGCAGCTCCAGCCGATTGATAGACCATTGGCTCTCTTGAGCGTTCCACATTCCTTGTGCGAATCTCTCTCCGCAATGCACCCCCCTGCCAACGAGACTGGCGTCTGTCAGCAATGGGAGCCACTCTGGCTGTTCCAGAGGCATTCCTGTCTGAAAGGTGCTCGGAAGGAGCCACCACCGCAGAGAGCTCCTGACCCAGAGAGGACAGGGAAGTCGCTTGCTCAGCGCGTCATCCTGATGTGACCATCGGCGCATATGAAGTCTGGCCCATGGTACTGCTTCCAAGGCTGCCGCCATCGTTCCCGGCACAAGCAGGTAACTCCACGTCAAACGTGCTGAGGCAGCCCTGAACTTGCTTACCAGGTGTCATAGGACTTGAACTCGACGGATTGGAAGGAACACTGCCCCCGTTCGCGTGTCGAACCTCAGCCCCAAATATTCGAGCTCCTGGGTTGGCACTAGATGGCTTTTTGACACATTGACTACCCAGCCGAGACTCTCCAAAAACTTCACCACTTTGCTTGTAACTGTCACGCTCTCGGCTTTAGACTTTGCTCGTATCAACCAATCGTCGAGATAGGGATGCACCAGGATCCCTTCCTTTGGCAACACCATTGCTACCACCACCATGATCTTGGTAAAAGTGTGTGGCGCCATTGCCAGCCCAAAGGGCAACGCTTGAAACTGATAGCGCCCCCAAGGAAGAGCAAAGCGTAAAAACCTTTGATGGGACTCCCTGATCGGAACGTGCAAATACGCCTCCGTAAGATCAAGGGACGTCAAGTACTCTCCTTGTCAAACCACCACTATGACAGACCGCAACGTTTCCATCCTGAAATGAGGCACTCGGAGACAACGATTCACACCTTTTAAGTCCAAAATAGGACGAAGCGATCTGTCCTTCTTTGGCACCATGAAATAAATGGAGTATCAACTCCTGCCGTAATCTTCTATCGGCACTGGAATGACCGCTCCTAACTGCAACAGTCGATTTAGTGTGTGTTGAACTGCCAGAGTTTTCCTCTGCCCTTTGCAGGGAAACATCACAAACAAGTCTCTGACGGGCTCTGCAAACTCCAGTGCATAACCCTCGCGGATTATCTCCAACACCCACTGATCTGTCGTTATTTGGACCCAGGCAAGAAGGAAATCCCGAAGGCGCCCGACTATCGAATTGCTTCCTACCGGGGCCTGCCTCACTTCATTGAGTCTTTCGAGAGGTTCCTGCGGCTGCCGATGCAAAACCTCTACTTGCGCCACGGAACCCCCCGAAACCCCTGGGCTCTAGAAGAAAATCGGCCTCTCTGAAATCCAACCAAGCGAGAAGTCCGAAATCTCCGAAAATCTCTAAACTGACCTTGAAACGCCGGAGAGGACTTTCCCTGCTTAGGTTTATCCTCCGGGAGCCTACCACCTTTCGACTCCCCTAAATCCTTAACCAACTTGTCCAGATCCTCTCCAAACAACAACTTTCCTTTGAAGGGGAGCTTACTGAGCCGAGCCTTAGATGAGCCATCTGCCACCCAATTACGTAACCACAGGGATCTACGGGCGGCCACCAGCGAAGCCATGCTGTTAGCCAGAGCTCTAATCAGGTCGTAATGCACATCCGCCAAATAGGCCGACCCCGACTCGAGCCAATTTAGCTTTTCCAGACTCTTTTGTTCCAGTTGCGGTGACTGCCGCAAGATTTGGGACCATCATAGGCATGCTCTTGCCACCCACGCTCCACAAATGGACGCCTGCAATGACAACGCGTTGGTTTCAAAGGATTGTTTCAATAAACCATCCACTTTCCTATCTTGCGCATCTTTTAAAGCCGCGCTACTTTCCACCGGAATCATGGTCTTCTTGGTCACTGCTAACACTGCCGCATCAATACGGGGAGACCGAAACCGCTCTCTGTCTTTCTCCAATAAAGGGTACAACCTGTTCATCGTCCGCATTCCTCTCAGCCCCGCTTCAGGCTGATCCCATTCCTTCCTGAATCATGCGGTCCACCACCCAGTGCACCAGAAACACTACCTATGTTTGCCGCACCGCCTGGATAATGGGGTCTTCCCCTTCAGGCTGTTCCGCAGTCAGCTTTAGCTTCTGGAGGGACTCTGACAAGTGCCGATAACTCCTCCTTTCGAAATATGCGAATAATCTTTGCCTGATCCTCAGGCTACGGGATCTCACCTTCTTCCAGTTCCTCCATTCCTGTCTCCAGGTCTACGTCGGCGTCCTCTGACTACTGGCACTCTACTTCCGATAGCGAAGATTCCCGAGGTCTCAGCCTCTTAACGGGCCTCAAAGAGCTGCCACCCGCCTCAGCGGAACCAGCCTGCTGAGGCAGTGTAGCCAGAGATAAGGATTCCGGCATTTTCCCCTGCCGTCTCAAACAAAATGCCTGATGCATAATTAACACAAAGTCTGTACAGAAATCACCGAGTTGCGAGTCCGATACCCCAGCCACAGCCACCCCCAAGGGCCCACCTGGAGTCTCCGAACCAGTTGCTGGCGTAACAGGCAGCAGAACCTCCCTCGCCGCTCCAGCTGAAGTCCCGGGAAGGTCCTGCCCCACCTTAATATCCATCTGCTGCTCCATGCTGGTAGATACCACAGTGCAGCCCCGACAAATCCCAGAGTCAGCGATAGCTCCCTTCGCGTACTACAGACTGAGACTGATTGAGGGCGTGAAGACATCACTCCGCTCCCAAACTGTTTTACAAGGGTCACTAAACTCCCCGCGTTGAAACACGGTTTTAGTTAGTTATTTTCTTTCCCTTTTCTTTTTTTTTTTTTTTCTGGATCAGAAACTCACCAGCACTCACCCCAGGACGAAAGCCACCTTCTCCCCAAGTCAATTACACATTAACTGCAACCGCAGCACTTACTGTGTCCTGCACTCTCAGCATTTCCCAAAACGCACAGAGAGCCCCAGAACCTAAACGAAATCAAAGAGAACTCAAAGAACTCCCCCAAAATCAAAAAAAGGAAATGAAATGAAAATGAACGAACCACAAAAAAATCAGAAAATAAAGTAACCCCTGCAATTCTTGCCGCGCCTGCCCGCCGCTAAAATGGCCGCCACTGTGACCAGGATAAAATGGCACCAAAAATGCCGCACCGAGCCTCACACTGCTCTGGCATTCTCTCTGCTTGTTGGCCCCAATTCACTGCCCCCGAAACAATAATCACTCACCTCCTGAACCCTAGTTCACCCGCCGATGCAGCGGCGCTCCTGCCAACGAGGCTCCACTCGCCCGCACGGTGAACAGAAGAGCCTCCGACGAGCTCCCGCTGCCAGCTGCACCGACCAAGTCGGGTCGCGGCTGATCAAATCGCCGCTGACCCGCTGCTGCTGACAAGTGATGTAGAGCTCTCCCCCGTCCACTCAAGGGGGAGAGATCTGACCTGCGCCTGAAAGACGGTAAGGGAAGAGAGACGAGAGGCAGGAACCGGCAGCAAGGTACAGGCAGCTTCTTTTTTTTTTTTTTTAAAGGGACAGTAACCAAATCAAGGGAAGAAAAAAACGAATACAAATAAATCAAGTAGAAACTAATCTACAGCTACTCTAACAGCTTCTTATTTGTTCCTCAAGTGAGCCCAGCACCTAGGCTCACTACGTCCTCCTGCTGCATGGAGACTGGACACACTGGGGCTGATGGGAGAGACCAGCAGACTACATCCAGTGACGTCATTTTTTTGACATGCCCAGTCTCCAAGCTGCAGGAGGAGGTGCACTACCCAGTGGTGGAGGACTAAACTGGAGGAACGCTAAGGAACTCTTCTTTATGAAACACCCTCACCGCATTGGGATCATCCCCTCGTGGAATTTCCCCGTCCTTCAGCTCTTGCTGAGCTATGTCCTCCAGAAGATTGGAAGGGCCCTCCATTAAATCCTCGGAGGAAGGGGACTGTGAGGAATCCCGGCTCTCCCAAGAGTCCTCCCCACCTTGGATCCTCTTAGCTAGAGGTTCCCCCTCGCCTAAACCCCATCACGACTCTCGAGCCTAGTTCCAAAAGGTCCTTCTGACCCAAGTCTTTTGCTGCATATCCCTGTGAATGTTTTAAACAATACGACCTATGGATAAATATTAACTCTAATCCCCTCCATGGGGATTCTGCAGTCCCGACTCCAATTCAGCTCGCTTGTGTTTGCTCTTTCAGGTGGCCTTCTTTCCCTAAGAGAAAATGGCCGCCGGATCGGTAATGGCCTCCTTTCTCACCAAAACCATGGGGTCCACGACAGCAAGGATCTCGTTCTCTGCTTTTGCCAGTATGTCTTCCTGCCTTACTAAGTCCCACTCCGCTGCTCTGTCCACCTGGAAGCAGAACCTGCAAATGCTGGACTCAAACAAACCACGAGAACCCCTGCAAGCTGCACAGATGCCGGGAACCCACCACATGAACCGCCACCACCACAGGAACACACACACAATACTGTTCACCATTGCTGGGGGGGCCCAACGCACTAGGAAGGAGGATCAAGAAACGTACCCCCAGAGCGATGCTGTCAGCAATACAAGGCTTGCAAGACCGGTCCTACCTTTTTACTTTTATTTTCTTTTACTGAGGAGCGCCTCCCAACCCCGATCGGGGAGCAGAGTTGTCTGGCTGGGGTGTGGGGAAAGTGACCTGGGATCCCTGGTATTTTAGCCCCGAAGGCCTTGCCCAATCCACCCAAGGACCCAGACAGTTTGACCGATAGGCTTCACTTTTCAGGCAGTCCTCACTCCACGGCACTGTCTTGCACCGGGAACCCAACCCCAAGCCTTGGCTTGTTAGGGAACACTGTTCAGCTCTGCTTAACTAATCCAGAATCAAAAATAAACCAAACTTGAAAGAAATAAACATAAACATATCGTGGAATCCAGCCACGCTAAGGTTCCTCCTTCCGCTGCTGAGGACTGAGTATACTGATTCTAGTGAGTCCAAAGGGAGACTGGTACAGTTCAAGCTTGATCATGCTCAGTCCTCAGCTGCTGAAAGAGGGTGACAACCCAAAAGTGCAGGACTGGACTGACAATATGAAAATAATATTTTAGCTGTATATGCTTCTTTTAGAACTCTTTATTTTATCCCCTTTTCTGTTCAGAACTTTCCCTTACCCTCCCCCCTTCTCTTAGCTTCGAGGTTAAGTAAGTTTTTCATGATATATGCTAAATTGAAATTACACTTACCTGGTAATTGTAGTTCCTTGAGTGACTCCAGTTGAGTCCTCCACCTCTGGGTAGTGTACCTCCTCCTGCAGCTTGAAGACTGGGCATGTCAAAACTCGTGACATCACTGGACATAGCCTGCTGGCACCTCCCATCAGCCCCAGTGCACTATTGAAAAAGCAGACTCAAAAGAGCAACAAGTAAGTAGCTAAAATTTAATTCCAACAAGAACAACAACTAACTTAAACCTTCAACAAGACCTTGGCCTTTACATATGTATTCATTTATAACAACAGGTCTTTTTTTTTCACACTCTTGCTTTCTACCATCCTTTTACCTTCTCTGCTCCACCCTCTAACCGATCAAAGAGAAGGAAAGGAAAATATGGAAAACAGCCATACTCACAGCGATCCAGAGAGCGATAGGATCCCCTCAGCCTTCACAATGAATTCTCCTCTCCATCTGTAAATAATCCGAGAACTGATCATCCAAAGGGCGGGATGAGGACTAAACTGGAGTCACTCAAGGAACTACAATTACCAGGTAAGTGTAATTTCAATTTCCTTATCGTTCCTCCAGTTTAGTCCTCCACCTCTGGGATGTATCAGAGCAGTAATCATTGGGAGGGACCTTTGCACCCAGATCGAAACACCACCGTCCCGAAACAGACATCATGCGCCGCCAAAACATCTAGTGTTTACTGAAAGTATGAAGAGAGGACCAGGTGGTCGCTCTACAAATTTCCGCTGGAGGAATCAAACTGTTCCGCCCAGGAAGTCGCCTGCGCCCTAGTAGAGTGAGCTCATAGCCCCATTGGCACTGGACAACTCTGCAAAATATATGCTGACGTAATCGCCTCCTTAATCCATCTGGAGATAGATGCTTTCGCCGCCTCCCCTTTGCGAGGCCCTCCAAACAGCACGAAAAGACGGTCCGATCTGCAAAATGTTTCAGACACCTTCAAATACTGCCGCAAGACTCTCGTTATATCCAAACGACGTAAACTGCGGTCCGAGCCGTTCCCCTCCGTAGAACTGAGCGTTGGAAGGGAAACCGTTTGATTTTGATGAAACGGTGACACTATCTTTGGTAAAGACGACGGTACTGGTCTCAACACCACCTTTTCTCTTGAAAAAGATAGAAACAGCTCTCTACATGACAACGCCTGCAACTCTGATGCGTCTTGCTGAACAAATAGTCACCAAAAATACCACCTTTAAGGTTAAATCCTTGACCGACGCCTGGTGCAACGGCTCAAAGGGTGCCTTAACCAACGCCCCTAACACTAAATTAAGATCCAACGGCGGAACTGTCATTCTCCGAGAGGGACGCAGCCTGGTGACTGCTTTGAGAAAACGTAACACATCTGGATGCGCTCCCAAAGCCACGCCCTGTACCTTGCCTCTATAGCATGCCAGTGCCGACAACTGAACTCTCAAGGAACCAGACCTTTATCGAACCCATCTTGCAGAAAACTCAACACTACAGGTACGGCTACAGTAGCTGTGCGTACTTGCCTCCGAGAACACCAGTCCTCAAAAATATGCCAAATACGCACATAAGCCAAAGATGTGAAACTTTTTCTCACCCGAAGCAAGGTGGCAATGACTGCTGCCGAGTAACCTTTTTTCTTTAACCTTTGCCATTTCAATGGCCATACCGTAAGCGAGAATCAATTCACTTGAGGCATTAGGAGCAGACCCTGAAGTAAAAGGTCCTCCGACGTCGGTAACCTTCAGGGATCCCCGTCGAGTAAGCGAATGAAATCGGCGTACCACGGGCGCCTTGGCCAATCCGGAGCCACTAACAACACTGTCCCCGAGTGAGCTTCAATGCGTTGAATCACTCACCACAGCAGTGCCCACGGAGGAAAGACATAAAGGAGGCCCGACGACGGCCAAAGCTGAATCAAGGCGTCGATCACCTCTTACATCCTCTCTCATCGCCTGCTGAAAAAACGATTTGTCTTCGCTGACTGAAAAGTCGCCATGAGATCCATGATTGGTGGACCCCATCTGCAAACTATCTGCGCAAAGATGTCCGGTTACAACTCCCATTCTCCGGCATCCACCCGAATTCTGCTGAGAAAATCCACCATTACATTGTCCTTTCCAGCAATGTGGGCTGCCGAGATTGCTGGAAGTCGAGGCTCTACCCAAACGAATAGCGCCTCTGCTTCCTCTTCCATGGCCACACTTCCTGTACTGGACTTGCCGACTGATGTAGGCAACTGTTGCGGAGTTGTTGGACAGGACTTGCACTGCTCGCCCTGTTATCATAGTTTCGAACGCCCATAATGCCAGTGAGACCGCTCTCAGCTCACAGCGGTTGATTGACCAAGTCCTTTCTTGTTCGGTCCAAGTGCCTTGCGTGAAAAGAGCGCCGCAATGCACTCCCCATCCCCCTAGACTCGCATCCGTGAGCAAGGGAAAGCCACTCCGGCTGTTCCAGAGCCACCCCAGCCGTCAGAGATTCCGGACGAAGCCACCATCGAAGCGACTGCCTGACCCGGAGAGGGCAGGGGAGCCGTTTGTTCAACGAATGTGACTGATGTGACAAACGGCGAAGCAAAACCCTCTGTAATGGTCTCATATGAAATTGGGCCCACGGCACTACCTTCAAGGTCGCTGCCATCATCCCCAGCACCTGAAGATAAGTCCATGCCGAGGGTGCCTGAATAGTCCTGAACTTGCGTACCAACTGCTGCAGAGCTTGTACTCGCCGCTTCGGGAGACACACCACCCCCCTCCGCGTGTTGAAGTGGACCCCCAGATACTCGAGGTCCTGGGATGGAGCTAAGTGACTCTTGGCCGCATTGATCACCCAGCCAAGACTCTGCAGGAACGTCACCACCTTGGCTGTAACCTGAACGCTCTCGGTTCTTGACTTTGCTCGAATCAGCCAATCGCCGAGATAAGGGTGAACCAAAATCCCTTCCTTTCGCAGAGCTACCGCAACCACTACCATGATTTTGGTAAAGGTTTGTGGAGCTGTTGCCAGACCAAAAGGTAATGCCTGGAACTGATAATGACCCCAAGGCATAGTGAATCGTAGCAACGTTTGATGAATCTCTCTTATCGGAATGTGCAAGTACGCCTCCATAAGATCTAGAGACGTCAAGAATTCCCCTTGACGCACCGGTATAATGACCGACCGCAACGCTTCCATTCTGAATTGAGGTACTCGCAGACCACGATTTACCCCTTTGAGATCCAGAATAGGACAGACCGATCCGATTTTCTTTGGCACCACGAAATAGATGGGAGTATCGATCCACGCCATAATCTGCTCTTGGCACAGGCATGACAGCTCCCAACTGTCAAATTTCTAAAGCTGTCTGTTGTCCTTTGCAGGGGGACATCACAAAAGAGTCTAGAACCGGTTTTGCCAATTCCAGCGCATATCCTTCGCGAATGATCTCCAACACCCACTGGTCGGACATGATTTGGGCCCAGGCAGGAAGAAACCCTCGAAGACGCCCCCCGATCGGTAGGCTTCCCACCGGAGTCCGCCCCCTTTCATTGTGATTTTCGAAATGTCGCAGAGGAAGACGCCACAAAACCTCTACTTGCTCCTCGAAACCCCTGGGCTCTAGAAGCAAATCTTCCCCTTTGAAAACCACCTAGCCGAGAAGTACGAAATCTCCTGAAATACCTAAACTGCCCCCGAAAGGCCGGTAGGGATTTCCCTTGTTTAGCCTTCTCCTTTGGAAGCCTTCCACCCTTTGATTCACCTAAATCCTTGACCAACTTATCGAGGTCTTCGCCAAACAACAACTTTCCTTTAAAAGGTAGCTTACTGAGTCGTGCCTTAGATGACGCATCGGCCGCCCAGTTTTTCAACCACAGGGATCACCGGGCGGCCACTAAGGAAGTCATACTATTAGCCAGCGCTCTGATCAGATCGTAGTGCATATCTGCCAGATATGCTGATCCAGATTCTAGGCGATCTAGTTGCCTTATACTCTCCTGCTCTAACTGCGGAGACTGACGCAAATGTTGCGACCATCGAAGACAAGCTCTCGCCACCCAAGCTCCACAGATGGAAGCCTGCAAGGAAAGCGCGTCAGCTTCAAACGATTGTTTCAAGAAACCATCTACCTTCCTGTCCTGCGCATCTTTTAAGGCCGCGCTATCTTCCACCGGAATGGTGGTCTTCTTTGTCACCGCTGCGACTGCTGCATCAATCTGCGGAGACCGGAACCTCTCCTTGTCCGTATCTGCCAATGGGCAAAGCCTGTTCATGGTCCTGACACCTTTTAGACCTGCTTCAAGCTGATCCCACTCCTCTTGGATCATTCGCTCCACAATGCGATGGATGGGAAACACTACTTGAGCCTGTCTCACCGCTTGAATGACAGGATCTTCTACCTCCTCGTCCTCCACTGGTTATGCTGTAGCGAGTCTCAATGTCTGGAGAGATTCCGTGATAAGTGCCGTCAGCTCCTCCTTCCAGAAACCCGAATGATTTTCGCCTGATCCTCAGGCTCAGGTATCTCTCCTTCTTCCAAGTCATCCTCGCCAGCTTCGAGTTCCTCCTCCATCTCATCCGTCTTGGGCCAGGCCACGTCTGAGGGAGAAGGGTCAATAGGCCGTGCTCTTTTAGGGGCTCGTGGAGATGCCCCACTAGGCTCTCCAGTTCGAGGTTGTGGCGTAGAGCTTGCCATCTGCAAAGACTCAGGCAACTTCCCTTGACTCTTCAAACAGAACACTTAATGCATGATTAACACGAAATCTGGACAGAAATCCTCCAGCTGCTGTCCCAAGGACATCATAGACGGCGCAGACGATGGCCTCACAAGGCCCTCTATACTGGGCCCTGGCTGCGCAACCGCCAGCGCCTCTTCTCCGGCTGAAGCCGCTGGCTCCGGAACATCCAAAACTACATTAGATTCCATCTGCTGTTCCACACTGCTCGACATAGACACGCAGGCCCGACAGATGCCTGTGTCAGCAACTGTCCCTCTGCGTGCGCCGCAGACCACACACTGTGGTCGCGACGACATCCGTTCGAACCCCCAGTAGCTGTCTACCCAGCCAGGAACTTGGGTTAACCACAGCTTCCTTTTTTTTTTTTTTAACTCAAAATTAAAATTAACAGCCAAATGAAAATTAAACTACAAATTGCATAAATCAGTTGAAAACAAAAAGGAAGGAACATCCAGGACTTCAGCTTTATTCTTTGCAGCGGGCTCTAGACCCGCAGGCCGATGCTACCTCAGCCACGCGGTTTACAGAAAATGGCGTCACTTCGCCCTGGGCCTATTTGGCGCCAAAACCATGCTTGAAGAAAAACCCCCTGCAACTGGCCGTAGCTTCACACTAGGCCCTGGCAGCGTTACCAACATAAGAGATGCGGACCCCGTTCACCGAAGCGCTCCACTTACCCCTGAGAGCATACTAGCTCACTTCCGCGAAGCCGTGTGTCCTTCCCGACCTGCAGCCGCGGCTCTATGTGTCTCGCTGGTTCCGGCAGAGAGCTGAAGCTCTAGCAACGCCTCCGGCCAACACACACATTGTGTGCCGATGGAACTCACGGGGCTCTCCCCCCGTACAGTCCGGGGGGAGAGATCCCAGTGGAGAGCTGCCTCAGCAGTGAAATGCAAAGGGAGAGACAAGCCAGCCGTTCTTAAAGAGACAGGGCTCCGAAGTAAATGTAAAAGGATGGAAAATTAACCCTTTAATTTAAAAGTAACTTAAAAGTAATTTAAAAGCAATTGAATTCAAACTGTGCTCCCTATACAGGTAAGATCAGGAACATTAAAGATTATAGAAACCTAACTAACTGCTCCTTAATTGTTCCTCAAGTGAGCCCAGCACCTAGGCTCACTACGTCCTCCTGCTGCATGGAGACTGGACACACTGGGGCTGATGGGAGTTGCCAGCAGGCTATGTCCAGTGATGTCACGAGTTTTGACATGCCCAGTCTCCAAGCTGCAGGAGGAGGTACACTACCCAGAGGTGGAGGACTAAACTGGAGGAACGATAAGGAATCAGGTTTTTAAAAAAAAACATAAGTCATAACAATGAGGGACGCAGATATATTATTTTTGATCACTGCACACAGAACTAGTGTGCTTCATATATGAATCTAGTACATGAATCTAGTTTAGTCGCTTCTATGGCAACTATCAATCTAACAAGCATGGCGCAAAGTAGTATTTAAAACTGTCTGCCGTGCCCAACAGATTTATTTATACTGAAGCAGCAGGGCAATAGTAAGTTTGGCATTCTCTTCGGGAAAGGTAATGGACACATTTGCTGAAATCTGTTCCACATGTTAGTATATTTAATCCCCTCTCCTGGGCTTTGTTATACCTGCCAACAGAGTACTTTTTTTTATATACAGGTAGTCGTCGACTTACGACCGCGTTTGGTTACGACAGACTGGTCGTAAGTCGATTTGGTCGTAAGTTGGCCCTTAACTCTTAAGATAGCTGTGCCTTTAAAAAAAAGGATCAGAGAGGCGATCGAGGAGCCAGGACCGGTAGCGCACACGCCGATCAGGATTCTGCCGGCTGTGCCAGCACTCTGCGGGTGTACGGGCTGAGCCAGATTGCCTTAGCGCTGCAAGCACCTTTCATTTAGTGAGCCGGGGCAGCAGGGCTTGACGCGGTGGCAATCCACGGGAGTGACGGACGGCATTGCGGCTGCAGACGCTGCTTTCTGCACTCGGTGAGCAGTGATTCTGTTCATTTTGGAGCGTTTTGCCTCAGCTATTTTTCCTCCACGCTCAGAGCTGGCACGGGCTGGCGTTTTTGCTCTCGCGGGCTGCCAGTCGTGGCCAGAAAAAACGGTCGTAAGTCGCATAGGTCGTAAGTCGACGACTACCTGTATATTCATTAATACAAGGTAAATGACAAAAAAGAAAAACAAAAAAGACATTATATATCGCCCAAACACATATGTCAAAAACGAGTCCACATCAAGGAGGGTATGGATTAAATGAGAAAATAAAACCTAAATGGACCCGGATATAAAAACACAGAGCTCCTAATTCTAGCAAAGAGCCAAGAAACTAATCACGAAATTTCCTAAGTCTTACTGTCTAAAAAAGTCACCAAATGCTCCACTCGTGGACGCAATTCCAAAAAGGTCTTACGTCGCTTTTGAGTTACCCGGGAGACATCAGGAAACATTTGTATTACTTGACCACAAAATTTCTCATTCTTTTTGGAAAAATACGCACGCATCATTTTATCCTTATCCATCTCAAATAAAAATGTTACCAATAATGTAGCTCTTGACGGAATGTCCTCACTCTCTGATTCAATAAAGTGTGAAATATCTAAAGGAGACTAAGCGATCAAAAGGAGCACCAGTCTCCCCTACTTCCCCTCCCATATCTATCTTACCCTTGGGAATATAATAAATTTTAGAAACATTAAATGATTCAGCTTCAACAAACAATAATACCTCCTTAAGATATTTTCTAGAGTATCATAGGAGACAAGTAATGCATTTGAGGAAAATTTAACAAACGAAGACTTTTAGACCTCAAAGAGTTCTCCAAAAAATGGAAATTACACTAACCTGGTAATTGTAGTTCCTGTAGGATCCAGTTTAGTCCTCCACAATCGGGTACTGCCCCTCTCACTGCAGCCTGTAGACTGGACCAATCAAATCTTCTGTAGTACATATCCAGCAGGAGCTCCCAGAAGCCCCCCAGTGTACTAGTAACAAAGCATACTGAACGAAGCAACACATCAGATTATTATCAGATGAACATTAAACCTTGTACTTCCCCCCCTGGAATAACCAACTCCCTCCCCAAACGAGGAAGTCAGAACACTGCACGGCGCCGGAATCGACGCCCCTAAATTGACACAGAGCTCCCCCCAGGTACTAAGGAGCTTACGGAACCCCAAAAGAAAGGGAAGAGCCATAGCTATAAGCACGACCGCCGCTAAGGTCCGAACGGGACGCAAAACTATCTTAGAATCTCCCGCTCGGGATAGCGCGCCGCAAGATCATGCAGATATTCGGGAGGGAAGGAGGACTAAACTGGATCCTACAGGAACTACAATTACCAGGTTAGTGTAATTTCCATTTCCTGTGCGGATATCCAGTTTAGTCCTCCACAATCGGGATGTAACAGAGCAGTTAAGACCGGGCGGGACCTTGTAGGCCGGCGCGCAAAACCGCCGAACCAAAACAGGAATCCCTAGCCGCTGACACATCCAAGCGATAGTGCCTGCTGAAAGCATGCAGAGACGACCAAGTGGCCGCCCTACAGATCTCCGCTGGTGGAACCAGACCATGCTCCGCCCAAGAGGCCGCCTGAGCCCTAGTAGAATGAGCCCGGAGCCCCTCCGGAACCGGCCGCCGCTGCAACAGATACGCGGAGGCGATCGCTTCTTTAAGCCATCGAGCAATGGAGGCCTTAGCCGCCGCCTCCCCTTTCCGTGCACCCCCAAAGAGCACAAAAAGCCGATCAGTCTTCCGAAATGACTCGGTAGACTGTAAATACCGACGCAGCGTGCGGCCCACATCAAGCCGGTGAAGCCCCTTGTCCACCGACTCGACCGAGGCCGCTGAAATCACTGGTAGAAATACTGCCTGATTCAGGTGAAAAGGAGACACCACCTTTGGCAGGAAGGAGGGAACCGGACGGAGCACAACCCGCTCCGCAGAAAAAGACAAGAAGGGCTCTCGGCATGACAAGGCCTGTAGATCCGAGATGCGCCGTGCCGAGCAAATGGCTACCAGAAAAACCGTCTTCAACGTGAGATCCTTCAAGGATGCCCCTGCAAGGGCTCAAAGGGTTCCCGAGCCAGGGCCCGCAGAACTAAATTCAAATCCCACGGAGGAATCACCGCTCTGCGGGAAGGCCGCAAATGAAACACGGCGGTCAAGAAACGCCGCACATCCGCATGAGCGCCAAGAAGGCGGCCCAAGACCTTGCCTCTATAGCAAGAGAGCGCGGCCAACTGGACCTTCAGGGAACTGGCCGCGAGACCCTTCTCGAAGCCATCCTGCAGAAAGCTGAGCACGACGGGCACCGAGACCGTCGCCGCCCGAACTCCACGCCGGGAGCACCAGTCCTCAAAAATTCTCCAAATTCGCACATAAGTAAGAGAAGTGGACGACTTTCTTGCCCGCAGTAAGGTGGAAATCACCGCGGGCGAATAACCCTTCTTTTTCAGCCGAGCCCTCTCAATGGCCAAACCGTAAGCGAGAACCGAGCCACCTGGGGCATCCGCAAGGGGCCCTGAAGAAGAAGATCCGGTAGCGCCGGAAGGCGCCACGGCACGCCGTCTCGAAGCCGAACGAGGTCGGCATACCAGGGCCTCCGGGGCCAATCCGGAGCCACCAGCAGCACCCGGCCCTGATGGCCCTCGATGCGCTGGACGACCCGACCGATCAGGGCCCACGGGGGGAAAACGTACAGCATCCCGGACGTCGGCCACGGCTGAATGAGAGCGTCGAGTCCTTCGGACATCCGCTCCCGCCGTCTGCTGAAGAAGCGACTTGTCTTGGCCGACTGGAAGGTCGCCATGAGATCCATGATGGGCGGACCCCACCGCCGAACTATCTGCGCATATACCTGAGGATTTAACTCCCACTCTCCGGGGTCCACCCGCACTCTGCTGAGAAAGTCGGCCTGGACATTGTCGGCGCCTGCAATGTGCGCCGCCGAGATCGCCGGCAGCCGAGTCTGTACCCAGCTGAACAAGGCCGTCGCTTCTGTTTCCAGGGCCACACTCCCTGTGCCCCCTTGGCGATTGATGTACGCCACCGTGGTCGCATTGTCCGACCAGACTCGGACCGCCCGGCCCAGGAGCAGAGGTTCCAGGGCCATCAGGGCTAGTCGGACCGCCCGAAGCTCGAGGCGGTTGATCGACCAAGACGCTTCCTGCGAGGACCACACCCCCTGCGTGAAGCGGGCCTCGCAGTGTGCTCCCTAGCCGACTAGGCTCGCATCCGTAGTGAGGGGGACCCACAGAGGAGGCTCCAAGGGAATCCCCCGCGTCAGGTTCTCGGAGGAGAGCCACCACCGAAGCGACCGCCGCACTGCCTTCGGGCAGGGCAGTCTCTTGTGCAAGGAATCGCACTGGTTGGACCAGCGACGAAGGAGCGCGCTCTCTGTAGCGGGCGCATGTGGAACCGCGCCCACGGAACCACCTCTAAGGTCGCCGCCATCGTTCCGAGAAGCCGTAGGTACCACCACGCCGACGGAGCGGGCATCCCCCGAAACAGTCGGACAAGAGCCCGCAACGTCCGGACGCGGCGCTCGGGAAGGCACACCAGCCCCCGAGCAGTGTCGAAGCGCACCCCCAGATACTCCAGGTCCTGCGAGGGCCGCAGACAACTCTTTCTTTCGTTCACCACCCAGCCGAGGGATCGCAGCAGAGCTACCACCCTGCTCGTGACCCGCAGGCACTCTCGACCGGATTTTGCTCGTATCAACCAGTCGTCCAGGTAAGGATGGACCAAAATGCCCTCCTTGCGCAAGGCCGCCGCAACCACCACCATCACCTTTGTGAAAGTGCGCGGGGCCGTCGCCAAGCCGAACGGCATGGCCCGGAACTGAAAGTGGCCCCACGGGAACGCGAAGCGGAGAAACCGCTGATGGGCTGGGTGTATCGGAATGTGCAGATAGGCCTCGGTAAGATCGAGGGACGTCAAAAACTCCCCCTTTCGCACCGCTACAATGACTGACCGCAGGGTTTCCATGCGGAAATGCGGCACTCTGAGCGCGCGATTCACGCCTTTGAGATCCAAAATCGGACGCAGAGAGTCGCCCTTTTTGGGTACCACAAAATAGATGGAGTAGCGACCAGCGCCTCTTTCCAAGGGAGGCACTGGAACCACCGCTCCCAGCGCTAACAATCGAGCCAGGGTCACGCGGATGTCCCTCGTCTTTTGCTCGCCCCTGCTGGGAGACAGAACAAAGGAATCTGGAAGTGGGAACGCAAATTCCAGAGCGTAACCCTCCTCTATAATTTGTAGCACCCAGCGATCCGACGTTATTTGGGCCCAAGAGGAAAGAAAGTCGCGCAAGCGACCGCCGACAAGCGGTCCTCCCTCCAGAGCCTGCCTGGCGTCATTGTGGCTTGCGTCCAAAGGAAGAACCCGAAGAAGAGCCGGCTGCGGAGAAGCCTCTGCCGGCTCCCCTGAAAGCCCGAAATCCTTGGCTACGGGCTCCAAACCGGCCCCGCTGCGAGGACCACTGGCGGGAGGGCCGAAACCTGCGCTGATCCCGAAAGGATCCCCGCGCCGACGAGGTGGACCGGTTGGACCTTGGTTTATCCTCCGGAAGCCGGCCCCCTTTGGACTCACCGAGATCCTTTACCAATTTCTCGAGAGCCTCCCCAAATAATAATCTGCCCTTAAACGGCAGCTTACTGAGGCGGGCTTTAGAAGAACTGTCCGCCGCCCAGCTGCGCAACCAGAGGGACCGGCGCGCTGCTACCGCGGATGCCATACTGTTAGCCAACGCGCGGATCAAATCATAAAACAGATCCGCCAGGTAAGCCGAGCCGGACTCCAGCCGGGTCACCTCCACCAGACCCTGCTGGTCTAGTCCGGGGCTCGAGCGCAGTTGCTGTGACCACCGCAGACACGACCGAGCCACCCAAGCCCCACAGATAGAGGCCTGCAATGACACGGCATCCGTATCGAAGGTTTGCTTGAGCAAGTTATCAACCTTCTTATCCTGCCCGTCCTTGAGGGCCGCCGCCCCCTCAACCGGGATGGTGGTTTTCTTGGTCACTGCGGAGACCGCAGCATCCACCCGGGGGGACCTGAACAAGTCCCTGTCCTTGTCAGCAAGAGGATAAAGCCGATTCATGGTCCGAATCCCCTTCAAACCGGATTCCGGGTGCTCCCACTCCGCCTGGATCATCTGATCCACCACGCGGTGGACGGGAAAAAACCACCTGGGCATCCCTGACTGCTTGAATCAGAGGATCCTCAAGACCCTCCTCCTCCAGGGACCGCACCGCCGAAAGGTTTAGCGCCTGAAGGGACTCCGTGACCAGAGGAACCAGCTCGTCCCTACGGAACACTCGAATGACCCGAGCCTGATCTTCCGGCCCAGGGATCTCCCCATCCTCCAAATCCTCCGCTTCAGTCTCAGGATCGCCCTCTGCCTCGGAATCCAGGAGACCCAGGGCGTCCTGCTCTTGTCCCCCCAACCGAAGCCGCTTGCCCCCGGGCGATGAGGGACACTGAGCCGCCCCCAAGGACCCCGAGGGGAGGGAGGGGGGCCAGACAGCCGGCAACTGTCCGGACCTGCTCAGGCGAAATGCCTGATGCATGAGGAGTACAAAATCAGGGGAGAAGTCCATAGTTGAGGCAGCAACAGACGCCTGCTGGAGCGCAGCCACTGAACCGCTGGCCGGAGGAACCGAGCCAGACTGAGGGATGCTTGGAGAAAGAACGCTGTCCCCGGAAGTAGAAGCATCCCCAGGGGTAGCCTGTTCCTGAACATTCACAGATTGCTCTAACTCAGAGGGCACTGCAGCACAGCCCCTGCAGATGCCAGAGTCAGTCCCTGCCGTCCTGCGGGACCCACAAATCACACACTGGGGCTTGGAAGCCATTCCAAGGCCACCTCTGCCCAGGGGAATAGAATAAGACAGTCACAGGAAAGCCCACACCACCTGGGCAATCCTATGCAAATCAGCCCCGATTTAAAAGTAACTTAACTTTTTTTTTTTTTTTACAAGAAACAAAATATATCCCAGGATCCCTGGGGTGCCCTGAGCAAAATCGCCAGAAAGAGGAACCCCAAAAACGCTAGGGGAACCTGTGCACAGCGATCAAAAATGCCTGGAAAAGCACTTTTAAAATCCAAAATGGCCGCCGCACTTTTTCACCCGCGGTAAAAAACGGCGCGAAAATATAAAAACCACCAAATAATATGGAAAACAAATAAAACGACCCTCTAACACAGGGCACACGAGCAGTTTGAATAAAAACTGCCAAATGGGCTCAGGAGAGCCTACAGAAACGCTGGCATCCCAGACAGAGCATTGCACACAAGAAAGAAAAAAATGAAATGCAAACTCCTACCAGCTCAGGAACAGAAGATTCAGCCACAATCTCCCAGTACCAGGCACTGCCTTATAGGTATGGCAATTCCCCGTCCTGTCTAGGGGAAGCTCACCCAGGGCTGATAAAATGTGCTAGGCAGGCAACAGCAGCCAGCAGGTCTGACTTTCTCCTAGTCTCCTGTGGCACAGCTCCAGGGAGACAGGCTTCTTTTGTCTTTCTTTTTTAAAGGCACAGCTAGCTACCAAAAACAAAAATAGTAGAGAAATGCCCCAAAACAAACCCTAAAAACAACTAACTAGTGTTGCTCCTGCAAAGGTCACTAAGTGTGCCCAGAGGACACACTTTTACGTCTACACACTGCAACGAGACTGGACACACTGGGGGGCTTCTGGGAGCTCCTGCTGGATATGTACTACAGAAGATTTGATTGGTCCAGTCTACAGGCTGCAGTGAGAGGGGCAGTACCCGATTGTGGAGGACTAAACTGGATATCCGCACAGGAACTCATCTTGTCGATGTAAAATAGAGTCGTCCTGAGAAACGTTTTCACAAACTGCCCTATGAGAAGAGTCCTTTGACTCCTGCACTACTGTCCACTTTTCCAACGAAGTGATTCTAGTTTCATGATCCGAAAATTTCACAACCGTTTCCTTAGAGAAATCAGAATCTTTCTTTAAAGAGAATCCAAGAGCCAGCTCCATCCAAGACACAATTGCCCATATATCCTTCAGAGAAACATCCTCTGGCGGTGCCTGAGTTTCCCCAATTGTAGAAAAAGTCATTACTGAGGGCAAGGACAGAATTAAATTCGAAGTGGAATCAATTTTCAAAAACGTAGCTGGCAATAAGACTGAGCCGGGGTCGGCCCATTCCACATCCACCTGTGAAGAGGCCCCCTCCCCGGACATATGCTTAAGCTCCAAGCAGGGCGGAGACACACCCGAATCGCTAGGAGAAGACACAGATGAAGAAATACTCACTCCCAACACATCTAAACTACAATCCTTCGATGACTGGGCTGAAGGAGAGGGATCACTCACTCGAACGTGGGCATCCATCGGTCCGACAACCTTAACAGCCTTCATTTGAACAACAGGTGGGTATTTCTTTTTCCTTTTCCCCATCACAAGGATTGCTTCTCACACCTACGTGCACCGAAGGGGCGTGGCATGCCCGTTTGGTCACGCCCCTTCGGTGCAAGCCCCAAGGGACGCCTGCGACCGTGTCCCGCGGTAGGGCTGTGGATTTTATAGCCCTCAGCTACACTGCAGGTGATCAATCAGTGCGGCAGCTGACTTCGGGAACCACTCAGGAAGAGCATCCAAGGTAAAATAAGAAATCCAAAACGCCTCCAGAGTACTTTTTTTGAGCAATCTAATTGGTTAACCTTATAACATCAGCCATTGCCTATATATCCCACTTGAAATATAATAGCTAGGACTCTGAATGATACCTTTGCTAGTCTTATGGTGTAGAGGTTTCCTAGCCTGTAAATAGGTATACATTATTGTAAGCCATTTGGTAATAGATGAAATTAGACTTACCTGCTAATTGTAGTTCCTGGAGTGGAGACAGTCTAGTCCCGGACCTCTGGGTTGCCAATCTCATACAGCAGCTTGGAGACTGAGAAAACTCCTCCTTTTCTGATGTCACTGGTATATCCAGCCGGGAGCCTCCTCCTGAAGCCAGTTGCCTATTGACAAAGCAGACTCAACCGGAGCAACAGGTAAGAATGTATGGTAAAATTAACTCCTAAACATGCAAACTAGGGAGAGAACCCCTCCCAACAGAATTTAAACTTTAAGCGTGCAGAAGGCAGTCCTTTCCCGCCATGAGAAAGAAAGGGCCCCCCTCTACCTCAATCTTCTGAGTGAACCAGATATCCGTTAGTTTCGCAACTCCCAGAAACAGCACTTACCTGTCAACTCCCTGTACTCCACCCCTCGCTGCAGCAACAGATCGGGTAGAGACACGGGACTAGACTGTCTCCACTCCAGGAACTACAATTAACAGGTAAGTCTAATTTCATCTTCCTGATCGTGTAGCCAGTCTAGTCCCGGACCTCTGGGTAGTATCACAGCAGTAACAGAAGTTAAACACGGGAGGGACCTGGTAGGCCAGCTTGGAGTACTGCGGCACCGAAGGAGGAATCCTCCTCGGAAAACACATTTAAACGGTAGTGCTGAACGAAGGAGTTTAAGGACGACCATGTCGCCGCCTTACAGATGTCCACCGGAGACACCAGACGAACCTCAGCCCAAGAGGTTGCCTGAGACCTGGTGGAGTGGGCTTTCAGACCCTGCAGAACCGGTTTGCCCTTCAGGACGTACGCGAACGCAATGGCTTCCCTAATCCACCGCGCAATGGAGGCCTTCGACGCCGCTTCGCCCTTCCGAGGCGCCGCAAAGAGCACAAAGAGCCTATCGGATTTAAGGAAAACGGCCGTCCACCGAAGATACTTCTTCAACGCTCGACGGACGTCCAAAAAATGCAGCTTCCTAGACGTCGGGCTAGACGAGACCTCTCGGAAGACTGGTAAGGAGATCTCCTGGTTTAGATGAAACGTCCTCGCAGAACAAATGGCTACCAGAAACATCACCTTCAAAGTGAGGTCTTTAACAGACGCCCTGGAGAGCGGTTCAAATGGCTCGCGCTCCAACGCCTCGAACACGAAAGGCAGATGCCATGTAGGGATTACCTGTCGTAAGGGCGGACGGAGAAGCGACACTGCTCGCAAGAAGCGCTTGATGTCCATATGACTGCCAAGCGATTGACCACTGATCTTGCCTCTGTAACACGCCAGGGCCGCCACTTGCACCCGAAGGGAACCAGCGGCTAAGCCCTTGTCGAAGCCATCCTGCAGGAACTGAAGCGTCTGAGGAATGGTGGAAGTTAATGGATCACACCCGTGGGCCGCGCACCAGTCCTCAAAAACTCTCCAAATGTGGACAGAGGCCAGAGAGGTGGACCGCCTGCGAGCCTTCAGCAGGGTGGCAATTACCGGGCCGGAATACCCGCGGGACCTCAACCGCACCCTTTCAAGAGCCAGGCCGTAAGCGAGAATCGATCCACGTGGGGCATGAGAAGAGGACCCTGAGACAGCAGATCTGCTCGAGGAGGAAGGTGCCAGAGCTTTGCCACTAGTAGTCTCATCAGATCTCCGTACCAGGGGCGGCGTGGCCAGTCCGGCGCTATGAGAATCACCTGCCCCTCGAATCTCTCTATTCTTTGGACCACTCTGCCAATCAACGCCCACGGAGGAAATACATACAGTAGCTGCCCCACTGGCCAGCTTTGGGTGAGTGCATCCAAGCCCTCTGACATCCGTTCTTTGCACCTGCTGTAAAACCGGCTGACCTTTGCTGACCGGAACGTCGCCATGAGATCCATGACTGGCGTGCCCCAGCGACACATGATCATTTCGAAGACCTCCGGGTGCAGGATCCATTCCCCCGGATCTACGCGTACCCTGCTGAGAAAATCGGCCTCCACGATGTCCACTCCCGCAACATGAGCCGCCGACAGGTCGAGAAGATTCTCTTCGGCCCAAACGCACAGCGCTTCGGCCTCGGACTCCAGTGCGACGCTGCTTGTCCCCCCCTGCTTGTTGACATAGGACACCGCCGTCACGTTGTCGGAGAAGACTCGTACTGCCCGCTTCTTGAGGAAGGGTGAAATTCCTGCAGAGCTAGGGTCACCGCCCGTAGCTCCAGGCAATTGATTGATCATGCCTGTTCCTGAGGAGACCACTCTCCTTGTGCAAATCTCCCCTGACAATGTGCCCCCCAGCCCACTAGGCTGGCGTCTGTCGTCAAGGGCAACCATTCCAGGGCGTCCAACTCCTTCCCGGACCGGAGGGAGGTGGGCCGCAGCCACCATCTCAGGGCCTGACGCGTCTCCGCCGAGCAGGGTAGCCTCCGAGACAGGGGATCTTGCTGGGGCGACCAATGCCTTAGGAGTGCTCTTTGTAAGGGCCTCATGTGCGCTCTTGCCCAGTGCACCGTCTCTATGGTAGCCGCCATGGTGTCCAAAAGTTGGAGATAGTGCCAGGCCAACGGCGTCTTGTAGAGTAAAAACCTCCGAAGAAGAATTTGCAACGCACGAGCCCGCTGATCCGTCAGGAACACCCTGCCCTGGACCGTATCGAACCGCGCTCCCAGGTATTCCAGATTCTGAGAAGGGACCATGCGACTTTTGGCTAGGTTGACCACCCAACCGAGGCTCTCCAAGAAGGCCACCACTCTGGCCGTTGCTCTCACGCTCTCTGCGTGCGACTTTGCCCGAATCAGCCAGTCGTCGAAGTAAGGGTGAATGAGAATACCTTCCTTGCGCAAAGCGGCCGCCACCACTACCATGACCTTGGTGAAGACCCGCGGAGCAGTGGCTAGGCCGAATGGCAGCGCTCGAAACTGAAAGTGCCCGAAGGGAACTGCGAATCGGAGGAACCTGTGATGGTCTGCCCGAATGGGAATGTGCAGATATGCTTCGGATAAATCGAGGGAAGTAAGGAATTCCCCTTTTTGCACCGCTACAATCACCGACCGTAGCGTCTCCATATGAAAGTGAGACACGCGGAGACATCGGTTCACTCCTTTGAGATCCAGGATTGGTCGAAAACCTCCGGTCTTTTTCGGCACCACAAAGTAAATGGAATATCGACCTGAGCCGCACTGGTCTGACGGCACCGGCACAATCGCCTTGAGAGCTAGGAGCGTCCGCACTGTCTCCCGCAGGGCTTGAAGTTTGGAGACGGATCTGCCAGGGGACAGTACGAAGGCATCTCTGACCGGACGTAGAAGCTCTAGCGCATAACCTTCTCTGATGACTTCTAGCACCCACTGATCTGAGGTGATTTGGACCCAGGCAGAATAAAAGCTCTGCAGCCGCCCCCCCACAGGAGATAGGGGTGCCTGGGTCCACCTGATCTCATTGCGATTTTCTGGCGGGAAGCGACGAGGAGGAGGAAGACCCAAAATCCCTTCCTGCCCCCTGAAACCCGCGAAACCCCTGATTTCTATTGGGGAACCGACCTCTCTGGCCCGAGGAGAATCTTTGATACCGATAGCGACGAAAATCCCGGGGCTGACCCCTGCCCCCCGGGGTAGAACACGCAGGCTTGGGCTTGTCCTCCAGCAACCTACCACCTTTGGATTCCCCTAAGTCCTTGACCAACTTCTCTAGCTCTTCCCCAAACAAGAGGCGCCCCTTAAAGGGAAGTTTACTGAGCCGAGCTTTAGAGGAGGCATCCGCCGCCCAATTCCTCAACCACAGGTACCGCCTGGCCGCTACCGCCGATGCCATGCTCTTCGCTAGCCCCCACATGAGATCATAGTGGATATCCGCCAAGTAGGCCGCCCCCGACTCCAAACGGGATGCGTGCCCCGACGTGTCCGGCTCCGTGCCTGGCACCTGTTGCGCCCACCGGAGACAGGCTCTGGCCACCCAGGCTCCGCAGATGGCCGCCAGGAGTGAAAGGGCGTTCACATCAAAGACTTGCCGTAACAGGACATCCAACTTCCTGTCCTGACTGTCTTTAAGAGCCGCACTGCCCTCTACGGGAATGGTTGTCTTCTTAGTTACCGCCGAAACGGCTGCGTCCACCTTAGGTGACACAAGAAGGTCTCTATCCTGGTCTCCTAGGGGATACAGGCGACTCATGATTCTGGCCCCTTTTAGCGGAGCCTCCGGAACGGCCCACTCTTCTTGAATCAGTTCATGAAACACCCTGTGCACCGGAAACACCCTTTGGGTCTTCCGAAACACCTGTAATAGAGGATCTTCCAGGGCTTCATCCGTCGCTGAGCCAGGCACTGGCATGTTAAGCGCCTTGAGGGACTCCTCAATGAGCGCCGACAATTCCTCTCTCCGGAAGACTCGGACTACCATAGCCTGGTCTTCCCTCTCCGTTAGCTCTCCTTCTTCCAACTCATCCTCCAACAGAAGGCCATCCTCATCAGATAATGGCCCCTCTGATACAACCGAGTGCTCGCTGAGCTCCCCTCAAGCCGGGGCCTCTTAACTTCACCAGTAGCCTCCTCCTCAGCTAAAGGCGCCGCCGTTCTCTTTTGAGGAGGCATGCAGGCCGTCCTACCGGAAAGGGAGTCCCGACCCACCACTTGGTGGAGCAGACTCACAAACTCCTTTGAAAAGATGGCAGCTAAATTCGACGGTAGGGGGCCCTGGAGGGCAAGATCTGACGGGACAGAGGAGGGCCCTGGTAGCGGGGTGTCCCGAGATAAAGCCTGGGGGTGGTCGGCCGAAGAACCAGCTCCAGTTCCGGTCTCAGTCCCTGGGGCCTCCATTTTATCCCCCTGGGACTGCAGGGCCAAGGCGTCCTTAGCGCAGGACTTGCAGATGCCCGGGTCTGTGCTCTTCTTGGCCCCACAGACCAGGCAAAGAGGCTTAGAGGGCATGACTAACCCGTAGAGGGCCGCAGCCGTGCCCAGAACCCCCGAGGGCTGGCCACCGGCTGACCGCGAAACGTCCGCCCCCTGCCGCTCTCCTGTGAAAATAATTTCTGAATATTAAAAGTAAAGAAATCGCAGGAGACTAAAAGAAACGAAAAGGAAGCAAAACCCGCAGCACTTAGGGAGGAGAGAGAGGATTTCGCGCTTCAAATATAGCCCTCTGGGAAACTTTCCGCTGACACAGGCCAAAAGCGCGCCTCTACCACGCGGTGGAGGCTCGGGGCCTTTTTGGCGCCAAAACACGCTGCCACAGCACAGACCGGGCCCCCCGCTTACCTTTGTGTACCGGGAACCAAACCCCGCAGGACGCCAAGGGTGGCGGCAACAGCACCGTCCTACAGTCCACTTAGGACGGTGCCCTCCTTCAATGTCCGCTAACGTGGCTTCTCTGAGGCACAGAGACAGTACGCACAGCATGCTGACAGGCAAACCTCTGCAGATGACGCTGGCTACGGTGTGCACAGTCCCGGCTCAAACTGTTCGACAACAGCGAGCCGGTTCTGGTTCCCTTTGTTGCTGCGCTCTCTACTGAGAAAGAAAAGCCTTCAGGCAGAGCGAAAAGAGACGAAGGAAAGGCAAGGGGTGAGGACGACCTACTGCAGGCTTAAAGGTACAGTCCTCTCCCACTCATCAACCAGATTACAGGCGATGGAAACTCAGACTAACAGCCCTCAAGTGATTTTTTTTTTTTTGTACAAGGTCCTAGTTGCTTCTCCAGTGATCCCGGGCCTCAGGGCTCACCAACCATCCAGCTGCTTGGAGACTAACTGGCTTCAGGAGGCTCCCGGCTGGATATACCAGTGACATCAGAAAAGGAGGAGTTTTCTCAGTCTCCAAGCTGCTGTATGAGATTGGCAACCCAGAGGTCCGGGACTAGACTGGCTACACAATCAGGAATTTCAATTAGCCTGATATCACAGGGCTCATTCGTGTAACATATTGTATGTCAGGTTTTTATCAATTTTGGTATACATCCTCAATGTTCCTTTTACAGCCGGTTAGTGTTGATATACACAAACTTTCAGTGACACACAATTGGGTACTTGTGGGTTCACATCAATATTTCTTTGTCTTTATTTTTTATCTTTTATGTATTGCATTTTTAACACATAATCATTTGGAGTTATTCCCCTATTTTATGTCTTGGCATGCACCTTTTATTATATACATATTTAACTACCCTTTGGCGATACATGTATTCTCCAGCGATATAATTTTCATTGGAGTTTTTATGTTTTATTGATATTTTAATATTATTATTGTTCATGTAATATGATCTTAAATTGGTTTCTTCCTCTTACATGGCACTCTCAATACACATTCATTTGGAGTGGTTCCTCTCCCTTATATTATGTAATTACTTCTTAGTGACACATCTTTAATATTTCTTATTGGTGTTCAAGTGTTATTTTTGCCCTTGTAATATGATTTTTTAAACAGGTTTCCTCCTCCCATATGCTCTTCTACTGGCTCTCTCCTCTTTGTCCTTTTCACTTTTCTGCTCCTTTTGCCTGGAACAAACTTAATGTCAATCTTCGTCTCTGCCTCTTTTCAAAACTATACTGGCTGCTTTTGGATCCTGAGCCCTTGTGTCTCCTTATTTTTTGTCTTGTCTTGTTTATTTTATTTATTTATTTAGCATACATTTATAACCCGCAACTTCCAGAGTTCAGTTGCGGTTCACAATAAACAACAATCCACAAAGCAAAAGCTTAGTTTTACATTGAACATTTTGTAACAATAAAAGTAAATGTAAACAGCATGAACTTATGCATAATAGCAAAATTGGCTGGTAAATTATATACAATAAACTATTACAAATAAATTAAATTATATACAATAAACTATATACAAATATATGTTGTGGGTACTTTAGAATTGAATCATGGTGTTTTTATAATAGTGTATTGTCTGTTAAGTTGTTGGAAATAGTATACAGCCGGATTGTAGATTGTTTAGATTGTAAGCTCTGACCAGCTGCCTCTATGTTTGTACAGCACTGCATAGTAGCAGTAGTAGTATTCATAGATGATCTTCCTTTACTGGTTTTGTTAGCACCCTCTTTTTTACACATTTGAATATCATTTTATGCTTTATTTTTTATGCTTCCTATTCTTTGCTATTTTAACTTAATGTCTTAAAATGTTTACTTGATTGCTTATATGTATTATCTATAGTTGTGTGTGTGTGTGTATATATATATATATATATATATATATATATTTATTTATATTTATATTTTGTTTGAGGTTCATACCCCTGACGAAGGCACACGCTCAAATACAGCCGTGTAGAGTTGAACAAATAAAGTTTCATAAACTATTCACCTTGCTCTTGTACTGTATCACAGAAAGTGGTTCCAGTCTGCCTCCACCTTCTGGCTGGGAAACATGACCTGCTCATCTGATCTAACAGGATGATAAATAGGGAAGGTAAAAAGGGGAAATGGAAATCCAGGCAGGGGAAAAGACATAATAAAGGGACTCAAGGTGGAGAAGGGATTAGCAACAGGTTGATGAGGGGATGTAAGACAGAGATAGATACAAAGAGTGGAAATAGGTAACTACTAAGTGGATGAAAGACAGGCAGAATAGGAGGCTAGGGAAGGAATACGACAGGGACTAGAAACGTAAACATAGGAAGTAGAAAGCTGGTTAAATAGGTGAAAGGTGGAAAGAAGGAGGAGGAAGAAGAATGAAGTTTAGCTACATACAGGTTGATAAAAAGGCAGATGAGAGAAATGAAGAAAAAAAAAAACAAGGTGAAACAGAAGGATCAGTCACTGAAGACTACAAAGGCAGAAGGGGAGAAGAAAGGGACCATGAAGAAACAGTGAACAGAAATGAAATCCTGCAAATAAAAGTAAAGCAACAAAAAGAAGTGATAAAGAAATGTCAGGATTGACCCAACTGGAAAAACAAAATGGTCAAACAAAAAAGATACAAAAAGTTTTTATTTTCAGGTTTTTAGAGAATGAAACACGTCAGTTTTGAAAATGTAAATTTCTTGTGTTTTGTCTTGTATAGAAAGAAATGCATTCTGCTCCTTTCTTCAATGTTCATTGCTGGTTTCTTGGGTTTCCATTTTATATTATTTTCTGCATATTTGTTTCGAATCTAGTCTTTTTTTTTTACTGGTAATGTCTGCAATTTCCTTATGCAATCATGGTAAGGGATTCTTTAAACATGTAGGGTCTGTGTAGGATTCTGCAGCAATATGACAGAATCTTTTCCCAACTAGAATATTTCCGATGCTGATTTTTCATAGGCAGATGATGCTGTTGTGGCAGGTGTAGGCCTGTGATCCATTTTGTCTGATATAAGCAAGCGAGCCTAGCTAGCTTGACCTGTAAATGAAGCTAGTGGAGAGGCCTATGGGAATTGCACATCCCCCAATCTGCCTGTAGAGCTGGAACACAGCAAGGACATAGCAGGAATATTGAACTAGCTTAGATAAGCAGAACTGGAAGATGGAAAAATACAGAAAAATATGTTTAAAAGTTACTGATAAGAAAGTACATCTGCAAGGGATTTAATTGGGACTGCTGACAGATGAGTTGCAGAGCCCTGCTCCCCTACATGCACAAATTGGCTCTATGGCCTTGAGAGTATGAAAGTAACAAGTTGATGAACTGGCCATTGTAAATGGGACTAGAAGGGGGGTAAGCAGGTGTTGAGCCCACTGGAGGAACATAATTGGATGGTCATATCAGTACCGGCACCAATGGAAGGGGTACAGGAGGTACGGGAGAGTACCGGGACCAATGAAATGTTTTTCTATACCCAGAATGGAGTAAAAGTCTATAAAAGTTGTTGTATTGCTAGAAAACTTTGCTCAGCCATTTTGAAATTGACTTTGCTTGAGACTTGTGCACAAATAAATGATTTGGACCTTCTGAACAGACTCCTGGTATTATTGGTTTGTCTGCGCTCTGCTGCTACATATTCTTGGTGCGTTGGCCGGGAAGTTGTGGAATCAGAGTGTATATAGGACAATATACCACGACTTTCCACCTCTATAGGCTTGGTCCTGCCGGGATCGCGCCCTTCCGACGAGGGCTGCTCCCTGGCGCCGCCGGTCCCTTGCATCGGAGGGAGCTGGTCGGACCTCGGCGGGTGCCGAGCCCGGCTGGAGCCAACGCCTCGAACCCGAGTGAGGGGAGTCCGAGGTCCAACTCATGCGCCTGCTTGGGAAGTTTGAGGACCGGATCCGGTGAGTATAGTTTTGATTTGTTGTCTAGACAGATATAGAAAGAGCAGTGCTGCCATTGGAACTTGGAATTTGTAATCTCGATAAAATTGGAAATTGGTAAGAGAGCTTGATCACCTCTCAAAGATGGACCGAGTACCCCCGCATGAGTATTCGCAGGGCGAAACTCCCGTCTTTTTGTAATTGGAAATTGGATAAGACTAGTCAGAATAGATAGAACGAAATGCATTTTGGGATACGTTGCTAGCATGATTGTGTGAATGAAGTGTGGATGAGAGGTCCGGCAGCACGGACCAAGTGAAGGCGGACCCCTGAGTAGCGCATTTCCTGACCGGGCGACCGCGTTCAGGTCGCGAAAAGGGGGAAGCGATTGTCGTCTTGTCTTGTTATTTGTTCTCCTTATACGTTTCCAGGGCCGTGAGGACCCCTTACCCACGGTCCGCCCTCCTTTTCCCTTTTGTCTGTTGTTGCGCGCACACATCGAAATGGGAGGGGCAGGGTCTACTAGGAACACTCCATTAGAATGTATGATCGCACATTTTAAAGAGGGATATTCTGGAGATTATGGTATTAAAATGACAGCAGCCCGTTTACAGATTTTGTGTACTAGGGAGTGGCCCGATCTAGACCCCACCTGGCCCCGAGAGGGAACTTTTAATGTAGAAATTATCCAGTTAGTACACCGTAGAGTGCGGATAGCGCACCCCGATCAGTACCCCTATATAGATTCCTGGTTAAGTATTTGTGAAGATCCGCCCCCTTGGGCGCAGCGCTGTTATGAAGAACAGTGCAGAATAATGTTAGCTAAGACAGATTCTAGTCAGAAAACAGAACAGCCTAGAATGGAAGGGCAGGATAAGAAGTCCAGGAAGAAGCCCATCCTGGTAGATCCTGATTCCCCAGAAATGATTCCCCGACAGCCTCAAACCCCAGGTCCAGTAAGGGCTGCCCGGCGTCCTGCCCCAGAAACCCCGAGACAGCCGAAGCGGGACCCAACCCCAGAGCTATTACCTGAAGAGCAGGAAGATGAATCCTCTTTACATGAAGGTGAATCGTCTGAGACAGAAAAAAGAGAGTCAGATACAGAAGCAGAGCAATTAGAAATTGAAAATTCCCTAAGCGATGTTGACAATGTAAAAGTGGTTGCCAGCACTAGCTTGCCAGCAAAATGTACATCCAAAGTGAAACATGTGGAGAAGAAGAAAGTGACCCCTGATAAGACAGTTACGACAATATCTCTTAGATCCCAAAAGGTATCTACTGCCAAGATGATGCCCTTACGGCAAGTCCCGGGAGTGCCCGTAAAGAATGATAATGATGAGGTGGTAGCGGGACCCCTAAGTTATGTGTATGTCCCTTTCTCTACAACTGATTTGTTAAATTGGAGGTCGCATTATGCCTCCTATACTGATAAGCCTCAGGAACTTACAGAATCAATAAATACTATTATGGAAACCCACCAACCCACTTGGGCAGATTGCCGCCAGCTCCTGACCACTCTATTCACGACGGAGGAGCAGACACGGATTAAGAAAGCAGCTATAGATTGGATGGCAGAGAACCCTGTAGCCCCAGAACCAGGAGTGGTAGACAGAATAGACAATCGTGAAGCAGCTCAGAGAGAATTCCCGAATGAAGACCCCCGTTGGGATCCAAATACAGATAGAGGATCCAGGTCCCTAGCCCGTTTTCGCCAAGGCTTGTTACAAGGCCTGAAAAGGGGGGGGCCAGAAAGCTATGAACCTTTCCAATGTTGCAGGAGTTATCCAAGGTATAGAAGAGAGCCCCGCAGAATTTCATGAAAGATTAACTGAAGCATATAGAATGTATACTCCCTACGATCCCGATGCACCAGGAAGTTTATGCATGGTGAATTCCGCTTTTGTAAACCAGTCTCAACCAGACATTAGACGTAAATTACAGAAATTAGAAGGGTTTGCGGGCATGAATGCAACTCAGTTACTGGAAGTCGCTCATAAGGTGTATGTGAATCGTGATAATGAAAGGCAGAAAGAATGTGATCGAAAGATGAAGAAGAAAGCTGATTTTTTGGCTGCGGCCTTGGTTGAACAGAAAAGGGGAGGTGTCCCTAGTCGAAGGAGCCGAGGAAGGGGGCGGGGCCGAGGAGGAAACCGGCCCCAAATAGGCGTAAACCAATGCGCCTATTGCTGGGAAGAAGAACATTGGAAAGATGCATGCCCGCAACTCGAAGACGCCCAGCAAGATGACGAAAACAATCATCAGTGGCGAGAAGAAAGACGAGGCCGTCCCCGAAACCGTGGAGGAGCCAATCGAGAACAATTCCAGCGAGGAAGAGGAGGAGCTATCCAAGCATCGACTACGACAATCCATGATGAAAATGACGTGGATTAGGACAGACCGGGCTCCGAGTTTGCTTTAGGTCTCCAGGAGCCTATGGTCGGAATACAAATAGGAGACCAAGTTATGAACTTTATGGTTGATACTGGAGCAGAACATTCAGTAATAGACAAAAAGATAGCCCCATTTTCTACAAAAGCAGTCACCATCATAGGAGCAACTGGTGCCAAAGCTACAAAATCTTTTCTTCAGAATCGTATATGCAGTCTAGGAGGACAGCAAATAACTCATCAATTCCTTTACATGACCGAATGTCCAGTGCCACTACTGGGACGAGATATGTTAGCCAAGCTTCAAGCACAAATATCTTTCTCTGAAAAAGGAGAAATGCAAATGACAGTAAATCCCCAAGCCAAACCAGCAGGAATAATGTTGCTGACAGTTCCCCGAGAAGAAGAATGGAGGTATTACATTGATGACTCTGTCCAAGACACTTATTTCGAACAAACTTTAAAGAACATTCATGCACCACCTGGAGTATGGGCAGAAGGCAGTCCTCCAGGCCTAGCCAAACATATAGCTCCAGTAATTGTAACCCTTAAGCCTAGTGCTACACCAGTACACGTCAAACAGTACCCTCTCCCAAGAGCTGCAATTGAAGGCATTCATCGCCACTTACAAAGATTGCTCGAATATGGCCTACTAAAAGTATGTCAATCCCCATGGAACACTCCACTTTTGCCAGTAAAGAAACCTGGGACGGATGATTACCGCCCAGTGCAAGACCTAAGGAGAGTGAATGATGCAGTCGAAACTATACATCCAGTTGTACCCAATCCTTATACTCTTCTAGGACTAATACCTGCTGAAGCTACCCATTTTACTGTACTAGATTTAAAAGATGCGTTCTTTTGTATAAGATTAGCCCCTGTAAGTCAAATATTGTTCGCATTTGAATGGCAGGACCCCATCTCTGGAAGAGGGGGCCAACTCACATGGACACGATTACCCCAAGGTTTCAAGAATTCACCTACCATTTTTAGTGCTGCACTGAATCAAGACCTTTCAAGTTATCCAGTGGCCCCGGGGAAGAGAGTGCTTCTCCAATATGTGGACGATCTGCTGATAGCTGCAGTTTCAGAACATGAATGTATACAAGCCACCAAAGACCTCTTGCAGTTACTAGATGAAGCTGGATACAAAGTTTCCAGAGCAAAAGCACAGCTATGCCAAAAAGAAGTGAAATACTTGGGTTTTCGTATAACCCAAGGAAGCCGAAGATTAGGCAGAGAAAGAAAGGAAGCAGTATGTAGAATACCAACCCCAACAACCAGAAAGCAAGTCAGAGCCTTTCTGGGAGCGGCAGGATATTGCCGAATTTGGATACCTAACTTTGCCCAAATTGCCAAACCATTATATGAAGCCACAAAAGGAGAAGAGAAGTCGCCACTGGAGTGGGGACTTGAGCAGGATACAGCCTTCAAGAAGTTAAAGGAAGAATTGATGTCATCACCAGCACTTGGACTACCAGATGTTCACAAGCCTTTCCACTTGTTTGTACATGAAGCACAGGGAAATGCCTTAGGCATGTTGACTCAGAAATTGGGAAATTGGGAGCGACCTGTAGCATATCTATCGAAACAGTTGGACACTGTGGCCAAAGGATGGCCGCCATGCCTGAGAGCAGTTGCAGCTACAGCATTATTAGTGAGTGAGGCAGACAAGCTCACATTAGGACAGAACATACGAGTCACTGTGCCACATGCAGTCCTTGCCCTCATGGAACAAAAAGCAAATTATTGGCTCACCAATTCCCGAATGTTGAAATACCAGAGCATGTTATGTGAAAACCCACAGATACAATTAGAAGTGAGTCATGCCTTGAATCCAGCCACCTTGATACCTATTAGTGAAGAACTCCCAGAACATGACTGTATCGAAGTCATGGACACTGTGTTCTCCAGTCGACCTGACCTGACAGATGTGCCCATAGACAATCCTGACCAAGTCTATTATGTTGATGGGAGCAGTCTCATCCTCGATGGACGACGCTGTGCCGGATATGCAGTTGTCACTCAACATGAGTAGTTGAGTCATCAGCTTTAGCCTCAGGCACATCAGCTCAGAAAGCCGAATTGATAGCACTCACCAGAGCATTATTATTAGGAGCGAAACTTGTGCTAAATGTATATACAGATTCCAAATATGCCTTCACTACTCTACATGCCCATGGAGCTCTCTATAAAGAACGAGGGCTCATCACATCCGGAGGAAAATCAGTCAAGTATGGCCCCGAGATACTGATGTTACTTGATGCAGTTTGGGCCCCAACACGCGTAGCTGTCATGCATTGCAGAGGACATCAAGCAGGAAAAGGAGAAGTTGCCCGAGGAAATAGGCTTGCAGATGCCTCAGCACGACAAGCAGCTATGATGGGACAGATTACACCACAAGCTATGCCAATGCAAGCAGCATTGTTTCCAGTACCTTTGAATTTATGGACACCACGATATACCACCCAAGAATTAGATTACTATTGTAACAAGGAAGATGGAGTACTGAAAGATGGGTGGATTGAGCTGCCACAAGCAGAGAGCAGTCAACCCCCTGGATGAATAGTAATTCCTGAACTGTTAGGACCATCTTTTGTCAAAGCCTTTCACGAAGCCACCCACTATGGGAAAAGTGCTATGGAAAAAGCATTCAGACCACATTTTTACATTACTTTATTGACAACCATATCAGCTTCAGTAGCACGTCAATGTTTAACTTGTGCCAAAAATAATGCTAAGCAAGGCCTTATAACGGCACCCCAAGTTCAGTCAGGAGGTGTAACCCCCATGCACAACCTCCAAATTGATTTTACCGAAATGCCAAGAGCCAATGGATATCATTACCTACTCGTGTTAGTCTGTACTTTCTCTGGGTGGGTAGAAGCCTTCCCAAACAGAACTGAGAAAGCCCGAGAAGTTACCAAAGTTTTAATGAGATTGTCCCAAGGTTTGGAATTCCAGCAGTAATAGGGTCAGACAATGGACCCTCATTTGTTTCTCAGATTACTCAACAGTTAGCAAAAGCTTTACAGATACAATGGAAGCTCCACACTGCATATAGACCCCAGAGTTCAGGGAAAGTTGAGCGAATGAATCGTACCCTAAAAGCCCAAATGTCTAAACTCTGCCAGGAGACACATTTAAAGTGGCCCCAAGTGCTCCCAATAGCTTTACTCAGAATACGCTCAGCTCCTGTAAAGTCAACAGGTTTTTCCCCTTTTGAAGTTCTGTATGGTAAACCCCCACCAATAGTGCAGGGAATTAAAGGAAGTTTAGCCCAAATTGGTTCAGAAATAACCAGGCAAGAACTCCTAGCTCTTAGTTTTGTTCTGCAGACTCTCCATGCGTGGATCCAAGAACAGTTGCCTATCAACTTGACGGAACCTCTGCATCCCTACCAGCCTGGTACCTCGGTGTGGATCAAAGATTGGAAGAAGACACCGTTGGAACCCCAATGGAAGGGACCATACACCGTCATCCTGTCTACCCCAACTGCAGTAAAGGTAGCAGAGATCGACGCCTGGATCCACCACAGCAGAGTCAAGCCCGCCGCTGATCCTGAACCTGAGCAGTGGACAGCAGAACAGCATCTTGATGCACCTTTGCGAGTTACTCTGAGACGGCAACCAGCAACTTAGACACTTCATCACAGTGCCTTGCAGTAGCCAAGTCTTTCGAGGAGGATTGCTGTTTTTCCATGCAGCAACAGTTTTATTTCAACGAACCCAATCTGTGTGTGATTCTGCACACTACTTTGATACTACATTAATTAACCATACTTCAAAAACCAGCTGAAATTGCTAAGTTGGTTGAGGTGTGATGGACAACTTGAGGATCTTCAATCAACACTCAGCACCCGTTGAATTGCTTCATTAGCGCACGGGACGAAGAAAAGAACGTCGTGGTCAAGATCTGCAAGCTGAGGATTCAGAAGAACTCCAATCAACATGTATCTCTGCCTTTGCTTTGTCCTGGTTGCCTTCTTTGGAGGTTTTGAACTGACGTATGCCTTACCTCCATGCACCGCTTGCATTACTTCTACTCGAACTGGACTAAAAGTAACTCAGACTTTGATTTACCATTCTTATTATACCTGCACTGGAAAAGTGACCCGGTGTATTTATAACACCACTGAACTAAATGTTTGCACCGATGGCAAATCTAGAGTATGCTATAATCCGCATCAGAATCCATCCTATTACACGTTGGAAATACGATGGAAGGATGCAGATGGACCTATAATAGCTGCTACGCCACCACTTAAGGACATTACTAGACCTGCTGTTTTGAATTTTGATGCATGTAATGTCATAAACAGAGATAGTCGCTCCACCTGTGGTACTTTGGAAAAAGCGTATCGGAATGACCATAAGTATATGTGCCCAGAAGGTGCCATAGGATGGAGAAAGTGTACAGGTAAAAAAGAACCAGGCTATAGTACTGCCCCTGAAGCAGATTACTATTGCCCGGATTGGGAATGTGTTTTTTATGCTACATGGAATAAGGGTATAGTTGACGAAAAGATAGATAAACGAATGGCCACTTTAACCAAGTCAACAACAAATGATAAATGTCAGAAAGATGCTTGTAACCCCTTACACTTGCAGATACACAATCCCACTGCATGGAAACAAGGATACAAGTTTGGTTTACGTATTGCTGGTGGAGCAATAGATCCGGGAACCATTGTGTATATCAGATTGAATACCCAAGCCCACAAGTCATCTAAATATCATATCCATAATACCTTCTATGAGGCCATGCATGTAAATAAGTTTGAAATCCCTCATCCTTCTCAGAATTTATTTTTAGAATTAGCTGGAGCAGTAGTATCTAGTCTTAAAATCTCAGATTGTTATTTCTGTGGCGGAACCCAGATGGGAGACCAGTGGCCATGGGAAGCTCAAGAATTAAATTATTCTCTGACTTACAATCAGACTGAATTACACAAGACTACTAGCGAATGGGTGTTAGCGCACTCAATTGTTGGACGTCTTTGCTATACCAGAACTGGACCCCAGTTCACCCAACAGGTAGGACAGCTGGTCTGTCTTAGCCAGAAATTCTATAATGCCACTACTAAAAAGACGTCATGGTGGTCAGGAATCAAACACCCTGAACCTCCTAACCCATTAGCCAGATTTCCTGAACTTGCTGATTTATGGACCAATCTTGCCAAAGCTCATGTCTGGCAAGCCCCACCTGGCCTATATTGGATCTGTGGAAACCGAGCTTATGCACAACTCCCGCCACAATGGGGAGGAGCATGTGTCTTAGGGACCATTAGACCCTCCTTCTTTCTTTTAAACACTGAACATGGAGAACAATTAGGATACCCAGTATATACTACCCACCGACACAAAAGAGCATTGAGACAGAAGAGATCACCCCTCCAGGTAGGCAAGTGGGAGAAGTGGCAGGGTGATGATTGGCCACCAGAAAGAATCATTGAGTATTATGGGCCTGCCACTTGGAATGATGATGGGATGTATGGATATCGAACCCCAGTCTATGATTAATCGTATTATTCGCTTACAAGCAGTAGTTGAGATAATCACCAATGAAACTAGCCAAGCTCTTACACTCTTAGCTAGACAAAGTACTCAGATGCACATTGCTATATATCAGAATCGCTTAGCACTTATTTGTTAGCAGCTGAAGGAGGAGTATGTGGTAAGCTGAATTTAACTAATTGCTGTTTAAAAATAGATGATAAGGGTCAAGTAGTTGAAGAAATTGCTAAGGATATGCAAAGACATGCTTATGTGCCAGTGCAAACTTGGCACTCATTGAAATTCCCTAACTGGTTTGCTAACCTGTTCTCATGGCTGGGAGGACTTAAAACTTTCCTTATATTAGTACTAATCCTTGTTGCTGTTATTTTCTTATTACCATGTTTAATCCCATGTTGTATGCGTTCTATCCATAATGCTATTGATAGTACAGTAGAGCGGAAGACCGCAACTAAAATAATGGCCCTATATAAAGCTAGTCCTAGTCAAAATCCTTCAACCATGGTATAACTATTTTAAAGTGATTTAATTCTCACACCTTATTAAGTAATAGGGTGAGATTAATCAAAGGGGGGAATGTGGCAGGTGTAGGCCTGTGATCCATTTTGTCTGATATAAGCAAGCGAGCCTAGCTAGCTTGACCTGTAAATGAAGCTAGTGGAGAGGCCTATGGGAATTGCACATCCCCCAATCTGCCTGTAGAGCTGGAACACAGCAAGGACATAGCAAGAATATTGAACTAGCTTAGATAAGCAGAACTGGAAGATGGAAAAATACAGAAAAATATGTTTAAAAGTTACTGATAAGAAAGTACATCTGCAAGGGATTTAATTGGGACTGCTGACAGATGAGTTGCAGAGCCCTGCTCCCCTACATGCACAAATTGGCTCTATGGCCTTGAGAGTATGAAAGTAACAAGTTGATGAACTGGCCATTGTAAATGGGACTAGAAGGGGGGTAAGCAGGTGCTGAGCCCACTGGAGGAACATAATTGGATGGTCATATCAGTACCGACACCAATGGAAGGGGTACGGGAGAGTACCGGGACCAATGAAATGTTTTTCTATACCCAGAATGGAGTAAAAGTCTATAAAAGTTGTTGTATTGCTAGAAAACTTTGCTCAGCCATTTTGAAATTGACTTTGCTTGAGACTTGTGCACAAATAAATGATTTGGACCTTCTGAACAGACTCCTGGTATTATTGGTTTGTCTGCGCTCTGCTGCTACACTGTTACACAAGTATAATATGTGATTTAATTCCCACCCTTTCTAATTTGAGGGTGAGAATAATCAAAGGGGGGAATGTGGTAGGCAATGGCCTATATAGATGTGAAAGGCCTGTAAGATGGGCCTGGATTCTAACCCCCACCTTCCTGTTGTTAGAGTAAAGAATTAAAAGTTAGAAAAATCAGTTTATTACAAAGCTTGCACAATACTTCCATACTAAATGGATACGTTTGCATTCCTGGAGCTAGATATGACCTTGCCGTAGAAGTGTAGCCATAACATAGAACTGTGCCTTTGTTAGACTAGCCTGAGCAATAGCCCAGTGAGGGTCCCCGATTGGATAGGTGCAGGGGGCGTTGGGACCAATAGAAAGTCTGCCTGTATCAAACTGTGAAGCTTGTATATAAGGAAGTTGTTCCTGTTCGCCATTGCTCAGTCCTTTGATGCTTGGGCCACGTGCACATTAAACTTGGCTTGGATCCATGAACTGACTCCGTGTATTATTTATTGCATACTATCAGTGCTGCCACAGAGTTGGTCCAGTTTTGAGTTCTTGAACTTTGCAGACACTCTGAAATGCACCATTATCAAAACACGGTTTCGCATTACTTCTCAGTGTCGGGCAGTGGGGATAATTTGGGTTCCTGCCACTAATATGACACCTTGCCACTATGCCCAGAAGCGGATAATGTATAGCAACATTTAGTAAATATGATATGATTTTCACTTTAAAGAAATCTAGGTAAGAATGAGAAGTTGGGGGGGGGGGGGGAGGGAGAGCAAGATGTGCCCCCCAGTATTTTTGCTTTCAATTGTCTGTTAAGACCAAAGTATCGTCTGTGAACAATTTCCGAGTGTACAGAATTTAACGCACAAAAAGATTACTATCAGGAAAGCATCCTTAAAATGTTAATATGCCAACAGTAACAAAGAAATCACAATCCTGCAAGGCTCCACATTACATACATTCACTCTTACAAGCGTTTGCTTAACACACCAGTTAAATAGTTCATTGACAAGATAAGCGAAAATTACTTGACATCATCAACATATTGATTCTCACATACATAAAGGAAGCAATAACCCCATTAGCGTCGTTTATTTATTAGCGCAATAAAGCACACGCACAGCGTTGTGTGCAGCACCAATCGCTTTACGATGCACACTCAGCGAATTTCAATACAGCTCAAACAAGTAATACTTCTGCGGCACACAAGGAATTCGAAAAAAGTCTTCAGAATGGAAAAAACGAGCAGGCGCATTTGCTCACTCAAACCGCTACCAGCGACAAGCATGCGCACCAACAGGTCCGTCTGCTCACTGGGGCGGGGCAACAGGCCTGCGCAACTGCGCAGACGATTCCGCCCCGCCCCAAATAAAGGCCAACGAGCATGCGCAAACTGAGGTCAAATTGATGCGTTTCGAATTCCGCGCATGCGCTCCAGTACGCTGTGGAACTGCAGCCCTGCTGATAGAAGAAAAAAGAAGAGAAATCACCTCAGAGTTACGTCAAGAAAGAACACCTTTGCCAAAGCGAAATAAGCGGAGTCTGCCACCGCACAGTTTTAAATAAGAGTGATTGTTAAACTTTTATTCACTGTCGATTCACCCCGGTTATCAAAAGGGTTCTTTTTCTTACCTTTTCTCTCAGAATACGTCGGCGCGCGCGGCTGCTGTGATTCCATCCATCTTGAATTTGACGTCATCCCATACTAGGGATGAGGTCATCGCATGGAGTGCTCGTCACGTGCACAGCATTCTGATTGGCCAGAGAGGGTTAGGTCGGTTCTTTCGGTCGCGCGCTTTAGGCCGGGAGAGAATCCCCAGCTTTTCCGGCTAGAGTGGCTTATGCATTTACTTATTAATGTGGAAACTGATGTGCGCGCGCGCCTCTATAGTAGTTTGCTGGGATTCAGCGCTGCAGATATTAGGGAGCGTCTGGAAAGTTTTTCCTGGTGGAACTTGATTACCAGCGATCAGTGTGGTTAAAGTATTGCGTCGTGCCCTTTGTTCTCCCTTACAAATGCATGTTTCTTTTACAAAAAAAAAATTATTTTCCTTTTAAACAAGCTGTCAGTCATGCATTGCCCATGCATTTTTAAATCAGCTTAAATTGACTGAATAAAAAGTGTTGCGTGGCAAAGTTGTGTTGAACTAAAAGTACAGGAAGACAGCGCATAGACGGTAGTTGCTGCTAAAGTTTTGTTTATTAATATAGGGGACATTTTCAAAGGCATTTACACGGTTTTGAGACCTATGAAGAGAGTAGGTGTTGGTCTGCAGGATATTCAGCTGTACTAATACAGTTAGTGCTGCTGAATAGCCCTAGGTCCATCGCTATATGCCCCGATTCTAAGGCGGATAGCAGCAGAGGGGAGGCAGCACCTATCAATAACAGGGCAGTGGCGATATTGAGCAGCTGCCCAGTTAGCTAATGCTGCAAAAATTAGGCCAGTCTGGATATCCAATGCCAGGGGCTGGATATGACCCTGACATTGAATATCCGGGGTTTAAGTTTAGGACTGCCGATGCTGAATACTGTTTTTCAGTCACATAACAAAATAGTATACAAAATATCAAACATTTATTTCATTTAATGTTTCGCCACTAAAAAAAAATGCAGTACAATGCATGCCATTGGGTCAGTGCTGACTCCTGGAGACCTAACACCACCTGGGTTTTCTTGGCAAAAGGTGTGACTGGAAGTAGATTGCTGGGCCTTTCTTCTGCGACGATGGACGGTAAAGTGACTTGCCCAAGGGAGTAATATGTGGATCTATAGGACTACTATAGATTTGCTGTCACTGGGTATTTTTCCCCAGGAGTTGGGTAACATCATTCTTATGCCAGGCCCCAAAGATAAGAAGGCCAATCTTACGGATGTGGCAAATATTTGTCCAGTTGCCAATATTCCCCTGATGGCTAAGGTAGTAGAAGCTCTTGTTGCTAGGCAGTTATAGTATTTATTTAGACAGTTTTGTATACTGCCTTATGCCTTATTAAAGTGGTCACAACACAATTGGGGGATATACTTACAGGGAACAAGGGCAATGGAGGGTTAAGTGGCTTGCCCAAGACCACAAGGAGCACCTGTGGGACTAGAAGCCTCAGTCCTTCCAGCCCAAGGGTGCTGTCCTCTAGTGGGATTTGAACCCCTGACCTTAGGTAACTTGCCCCAACCACTAGGCCACTCCTCCCTCCCTCCTTTTGATTGTCTAAATGATTTTCAGTTTGGTTTTCGGACAGCTCATGATACTGAACTGCTTTTGGGATTATTAATTTCAGATATTAACTCTATTCTTGCGAAGGGGTATATTGCAGTTCTGTTACAATTTGATTTATCTGCGGCATTTCACTTAGCCAAATGAACATCATGGTCTGCTATCTTAGATCATCTAGGCATTTCTGGATTGGTTTTAACTGGTTTTCTGGGTTCCTAAGAAATAGAACATATTGAGGCCAGTTCTGGGTAGGCTGGATGTCCCCCGATTGGATGTCCAAATGTAGCAGCGGAGTGTATGCAACCAAATAATACCAGAAGTCACTTCAGGATCCAAGTCAATTTATTGTGCACAAGGCTCAGAGAAGTCAAGCTTCAAAACGGACTGAGCAAAGCTCTTACAGAAACATATTCATTTTATACAGTACTTTTCAGTTTGATACATGCAGACTTTCTATTGGTCTCAACGCCCCCTGCACTTGTCCAATCAGGGACACCTCTCTGGGCCTAGCACCCTGCTCCCCCTTCCCACGTTATTCTAACAATGGTACAGTTTCTAGGTATGGATACACGTCTCCTGCAAGGTCGTTTCTAGCTCTAGGAATGCAAGTATTGAAACATTTCTATCATCAGAACACAAGAGAATAATGAAAGATTTATGTATTTATGAAGACTCCTTATTAAGCAGTTTAAAACAGCTTTCTCAGACTTTTACAGATTTTTAGTTCTTACTAAGATGGGGGTTGGAATCAGGGCCTAACTTACAGGCCTTTCATATTTGCAGACTATTATAGGCCATAGCCTGCCACATTCCCCCCTTTGATTATTCTCACCCGCAAGTGAGAAAGGGTGAGAATTAAATCACATATTATACTTGCTTAAAAGCATCATTTTGGGGTATAGGGTAATATTGCCACATAGCTAATACTTTTTTAGCTGCCTTCCTTTCTACAATGCTATCAACTTTACTCGACTGTGATGACTGCCTTCCTTTCTACAATGCTGACTTTACTTGACTGTGATGAATCCAGGGTTCAAGCTCTGCAACTTTAACTGCTGTTGGGGTTAATAAGATGACAACATAAGGTCCCTTCCAATGCGGTGCCAATGGTGTCTTTCTCCACTCTTTGATCCACACCGAGACTCCAGGCTTGAGAGGATGCAGGGGTTCTGTTAGATGGATGGGCAGCTGATCTTGTACCCACGTATGAAGATTCTGCAAAACAGAACTTAAAACCAATAGTTCTTGTCTAGTAATTTCAGATCCAATCTGTTTCATATCTCCTTTTATTCCCTATACAATAGGCGGGAGTCGCCCATACAGAATCTCAAAAGGGGAAACTCCAAAAGACTAAGGGGGATGTTTACTAAAAACCGGAAATGTGCGCGCCGCAAAATAGCGCACAGAAACGCGGCATTGAAACGCGTTTAAATGCCCCGCACACGTGCGTGTCACCCCCGCACAGGTACGCGGCACACTAACGGGCCCCGTACAAGTGCGGGCCCACAAATGTCCGATAGAGGCGTGGAACGGCTAAAGGAGGGCGGAGGAAGGCTCCGGAGGGGCGGAGGGATGGGGTCAATGGGTGGAGAGTGGGAGGGGAGAGGCTCCCCGCACAGTATCGGGCCCGAATTTGCATGTAAAAACTACCGCGAGGGAATCACTCGCGGTAGAAAGCATTTAAAGGGAAGAGAAACCATTTCCGTCAGCAATGTACAGGAAAACCGGGGAAACCAGCAAAACGTGAGCAGTGTGATACATGTGCACAGCACAAAAGTGCAAATAAAAATAGAAAATGACCACAACAGAACTAGTAAAAATAGTAGTTCAGCTGTGGAACAGTTATAGTGATGGGCAAATACAGAAAACACACCCAGCAAAGCTCCAGAAAAAAGAAATGAATTTTGGAAGGGTTTACGGAGCGGAGACTCTTCCAAAAAACATTTCCTTTTGTGGAGCTTTCCTGGGAGTGTTTGCTATGGTTGCCCATTAATATCACTGTTGCCCAGCGTGGTGATATTTTATCACACATTTCCCTTGGTCATTTCCGGGGTTTATGTGCACGTTTGTCACCAGACAGGGTGCATATGCCCACAGTAAATTTGCGTAGAGCAGGGTTTGTGACTCCATCCTGCCAGGCTTACTACCTCCAGGGGCTGCACTGTCTATGTGGCCATAGTGTGGTGCAGCGGACAGAGTCAGTACCTCTAGGACCAGAGGGTCAGAGGTTCAAAGCCCAGCTGGGGCACTTGCCAGCCCAGTCCCCATATTTACCCACCAATAAACACAGATAGCACAGACACCCCTGTATTGCAGGGGACATAAGCATGGGGAAAACACCCATATTTTACCCAACAACGCACACACACCACAACAATGGGCATTACCCACAGCCAAGTACCCCAAATGCAGTCCCGTACTGCCACATTCCAATCAGGTCACCTGCTTTTTATGGGAGAAGCTCATGCCAGCATGTTGGCGGACGAGTACATGTGGTGCAGGGGGCAGTGGCTGCTAGCGACAGAAGACAGAGGCCTAGCCATGTGCAGGCTGGCACAGTCCACAGCAACAGACAGGCCCTGCCGGATCCACAGTCATGGACTATCCAGGGAATTCAGCCAAGCTGTGGCTACACGGTGGTGCAGTGCACACAGACAGTGCATGCAAGAACAGAAAGTCACAGGTTCAAAGACCAGCTGGGGCTACCAGCAATCCCGCCCACATATTTTCCCCACAAATAAACAGTGACAGTAAGGACACACCTTTCGTGACGAGGACATATGCAATGGTAATATGTCTATCTTTTACCCCACTGAGCACAGACACCATGAACAGGGGCAGAACCTACAGCAGAATCCCCCAAATGCAGTCCTGGTGGGCCACACACCAGTCAGGTTCCATGCTGCCACTCACACAAATGCCTGTGCTGTATATCTATGCACCACCCCCACGGCATGTAGATGTAGCTCATGCATATTCATGAGGGACAGCAGGAAGACCCGAACAGTGTGATGCAAAACTGTGCTGGAGTGGGGAAGCGCTGCCGTAAAGCAGCAGCCAACAGGGGCAGACACACCCACACCCACAGGCCCCATTGGCCAATGTCTCCTGTAGAGGCAGAACATTGGACCCTGCGTGCATCTCCCAATACCAGCACCTGCATACCTTAGCAATGTCACCCTACACCTGAGGTACACAGCTCTGAAACGTTTGCTAAGAGTACAGGCTGATAGATATCCCTACGTTACGCACATACTGCTAGTTGACCCCATCCGAACAATCTGTTTGGTGTCTGCGGTGCGTGCTCCAGGCCTGGCCTCTGACGGTGTTCACCACCCTAGGGAGTGACCCCCAGCAGTACTGCGTACCATATCCATGCCTGTGCCGTGCCCAGGACCGGTGTGGTGGCCAAGGCTAATCACCCCCTCAATAGTAGCACAATGCTGGCATAGGTGTGGGAGTGTGTGTCTGTCTATACAGTGTGTGTTGGCTGCAAACACCTTCCCCAACCCACACTGCCAGCACTGGCCTGCCAATGTGCATAATGAGCAGCAAGGTACCATGGGTATAGGTCAGACATGGTGGGCTGGCCAGGATGCATCTGCACAGGGCATAGGGCACTGGCTGTGACATTGTAGTGCCAGGTCACCACCTACACAGACAGGGTGACCTCTGTATGTGCTGCTGGGGGAGCACTCTCACCCTGAGTGTGCAGTGATGACAGCATGGCTAGGCACCCCCATAGTGCTGTATTGTGTTTCTCTTGTGATATATGTGGGTTTCCTGTTGGGGCCTCCTCACAGAACTCTCTGCTTGTGTGTGCTGCCACCCCAGTTTTGGGTGCATGCATTTCCATCAGGGCTAACCAGCAGACTGTTCACAGCTGGTATGTGTCTTGATGGAGTGCCTTGCAGGGTGCAGTGGCTGATGGCTTGCTGCAGGTGAATATCAGATGGTGCATCTTTGGATATCCAGGCCTAAAGTCTGTCTGATATTGTGTTATGGATGTGTGTGGAGCTGCTTGGACTGCCCTGTAGGGTGTCTGTTCCCCAGCAGGACTGGGGTTTGATGGTCCACTCTACTGCCATTGGGGGTGGGGTGGGTAAGGATGGGGATCTGTTGGTGGGGGGGGGGCCCTGTTTGCCACCTGGTGGGGTGGGGGTATGGTACTTTGACCACCTAGGGGGTCCATGGGGGATTCCACTAACTGAGACATCCAACATGTTTCTGCAGCACCTTCCTATCTCACAGGTTAGTACTGTTTTGGAGCTCTGTCATGGCCTCATCCAGCCATGGCTGGTGTTGTGGACCTGGTCCTGGCCGCCACATCACACCCTCAGGGTGAGCACAGTACCCGCACAATGTGACGGTGTGTAGCTACTCTTTGCTGGTAGTTCACCCGCTCAGGACCCCCTACCAGGCCGAGGTGCTGTGTGCTGTGTGGGTGCACATGGACAATTCCCCCTACCAGGCCGGGTAGCTGTTGGGGTGCATTCCCCATCCTGTGTGCATCTGTGGACAGCTGATTTGCATGTGCAGTGCATCATGGGTACGGGTGGCCTAACCCTATCCTGTCTACAACAGCAGACTGTCTGTGGGGTGACGTGCAGGCTCTCTGCAGCCAGCCAGGGGCTTGCTGTCAGCTATAGAGCTGTAGCCCAATGGTTACGTCACTCCCTGTACAGCCAGAGGTCATGGGTTCAAACCCACAGTGGGGCCCTTTGATAGGGCTGTCCACAGCTTTATTTTTATTTACTGTACATATGTCTATGCCGGCAAAACCACACACAGCTTACTATACCCATTAGGTGCCTCTGAGGGTGCTTTATAGGGCGCCCTATAGGCCACCTTATGGTTGCCATCCATATAGGGTGCACTATACATTATCCTGTGTCGCAACATACATGGTGCCCTATAGGGGACATTCTAGGGTGCCTTGGCGGACAGTGCACTGTAACATGTGCCTTACGGGCATCCGTATGTTAACGCACTGTGAGAGCGGGTTTACTAGTGGTGGGAAATAAAATATAAATGGAAGGCCTCCTACAGCACTCCTCACCATGATACATACTGCCCCAGCCAGCCTTGTTCACTGGGCACTGTGAGGGGTTGAACCCCTGGCCCCTGCACCATTGGTCAGTGTCTTAACCATTGTGCTGTGGCTCTGTTCCTGTGTTTGTGCATCCGCGCGCAGCCTTGTAGCCATCAGCGCGCCATCTTGTGGCGCACTAAATTAACAGCGTGCCGCCTTATGCCGCACAACATGGAAATGCCCCTAAAATAATGCCTCTGCCAGCTGTCTTCAATGGGCACTGTGGGGAATTAAACCCATGATCCCTGCACGAGTGGTGAGTGTCTTAACCATTGTGCTATGGCTCTGTTCCTGTTATTTACACATCAGCGCGCCACTTATCCCTCCCACTATTGGACTGCCCCCTCACACATCAGCGCGCCGCCTTCTGCCCACCGGCTCGCCGCCTTCTGTTGCCCACATTTATCAGCGCACCGCCTTCTGCCGCCCAAACTTAACAATGCGCCGCCATCTGCCGCCCACACTAAACAATGCGCCGTCTCATGCCGTAATAAAAATAACAGTGCGCCGCCTTCTGCCGCCCAAAATTAATATGCCTCCTAACCACTTATGCCCATAAATGTTGCTGCCTCAGCTGGTCTTTTTTGTTGAGTGCAATGGGGGTTTGAACCCCTGGCCCCTGCACCATTGGTCGGTGTCTTCACCGTTGTACTACAGCTCTGTTGTTTGGTTTTGCAGCAGCGCCCCACTTAGCCTTCCCACGCGCTAATGTGGGCCCCGCACATTAGCGCGACGCACACACGTACGGTCCGGTTTTTTCCTTTTTTCTGCCTGGCCCGCCCACTCCTTATATGGCACCAGCACACTAACGGGAACCCGCACAGCAACGGTGTTTAGTAAACATACCCCTTAGTAGGGGCTAAGTATATCCTAAGAAGGGCTATAGGAAGAACCTGGGGCCACTTCAGGTGAACTTCTTGACAAAGTTTAGACAACTGAGATTTCAGGGTTCTATTCATACGTTCTACTTTTCTTAAATTCTGAGGTCTATAGGCAGTATGCATCTGATAATGTAAATATCTCGGGGCCATACTTAATGGACTTGCTTCCTGAGGTTATCAACCCTCATTCTTTGTACAGGGCCCCATGTGCATGCAAGGTTGTAAGGGCATACTTGGAATCTGGGTACACATTTAGACAGAGCCCTTTTCCTATTGTCAGTGCTCTAGTGAGAGCTATCAGTTCAGCTTTCTGTGCTGAAGTTTCTGGGGCCAGAGCTGTGGACTCAACTACCAGATCAAGGGTCACCACTGCATACCCGGCACAACGATGCCCATTGATGACACAAGACTGCTTCCATCCATAAAGAAAGTCGGTTCTGGGTTCTCCAAAGGAACATCAGTCAAATCCGGGTGACTTGAGAATACAGTGTCCATAATTTCTAAACACATCTCCAATCCATCCGTAAATCAGCATTCTTCTACCTTGGTCCCTCCCTCTGGAACTCACTACCCACTGCCCTCCGACTGGAAGAATCATATCCTAAATTTCGCTCCCTTCTCAAAACTCATCTGTTCTCCTGTGCCTTTCCTGGATCTAGCTGACTCTCCTGACTCTATTTTTCTATTTTCCCCTGTCCTCTGCTTTCCTTTCTTCCTTCTTCAAGTAATTGTAACTTTCTGTTTCTGATTTGATGTTTTTATTTATATTGTAAACCGCTCCAATGTAACGGGGGGCGGTATATCAAATGTTATATAAACAATCAGGGGGGTCAAGACCAACTGGTAACAGTGTAGCAGGATTCAAAGCTTGACCGACTATCAGTTGCAATCGAGGATTCTCACACAGCATACTCTGATACTTCAACATTCGTGAATTTGTAAGCCAGAAACTTCCTTTGTGTTCCATAAGGATCAGAACAGAGTGTGGTACAGTAACTTGAAGATTTTGTCCCAGGGTGAGCTTGTCTGCTTCGCTCACTAGAAGGGCTGTAGCTGCAACAGCTCTCAAACAAGGGGGCCAACCTCTTGCTACCACATCCAACTGTTTTGACAAATAGGCTATTGGCCGTTGCCAAGATCCAAGAGATTGAGTCAGTACCCCTAGAGTATTTCCTTGTGACTCATGGACATAGAGATGGAAAGGTTTCTGGACATCTGGTAGACCCAGAACTGGTGATAACATCAGAGCGTTTTTTTAGAGATCGAAAGGCTGCATCCTGTTCAAGTCCCCATTCCAATGGAGACTTTTCCATTCCTTTGGTAGCTTGATACAAGGGTTTTGCCAGCAGAGCGAAATTGGGGATCCATATACGACAATATCCTGCAGCACCCAAGAAGGCTCTCACTTGCCTCCTTGTGGTTGGAGTAAGAATACTGCATACAGCTTCTTTGCGTTCTGGTCCCAGACGTCGAATTCCGCTGGACAACTGGAATCCTAGATATTTAACTTGTTTGACATAATTGCGCTTTGGCTCTTGAGACTTTGTATCCAGCCTCATTTAAAAGGTGCAAGAGTTCACTGGTGGCTTGTAGACATTCACTTTCTGAATTTGTGGCTATGAGCTGGTCATCCACATACTGAAAAAGAACCCTTTGTCCTGGGCTCACAGAGTAACTTGAGAGATCTTGATTTAAAGCAGCACTGAAAAGAGCAGGTGAATTCTTAAATCCTTGGGGTAATCAAGTCCAGGTAAGTTGACCCCGCCTTCCTGTTGTGGGGTCTTGCCATTCAAAAGCAAACAAAAGTTGACTGGTGGGGGCTAGGTGTATACAGAAGAAGGCCTCTTTCAGGTCCAGGACAGTGAAATGAGTAGCCTCAGCGGGGATCAGTCCCAAGAGAGTATAAGGATTTGGTACCACTGGGGTATAGTTTCAGCTGCATCATTCACTCGCCTCAGATCTTGTACTGGGCGGTAATCCCCTGTCCCAGGTTTCTTGACTGGGAGAAGGGGGGTATTCCAAGGTGACTGGCACTCCTTGAGAAGTTCATACTTCAACAGTTTCATCAGATGGCAGTGGATACCTTCAATGGCTGGTCGGGGAAGAGAATACTGCTTCACATGCACTGGTTCCGTTCCGGGCTTGAGGGTGACGATGACAGGGGCTATGTTCTTCGCTAGGCCAGGTGGATTATCTTCTGCCCATACTTCAGGTGGAGCTAAAAGGTTGGTGGGTATACAGGAACTAGCTGACTTGGTTGGAGATGCAATATAGAACCGCCATTCTTCTTCTCGGGGAACAGTCAGCACCATCAATCCAGCAGGCTTTGGGTTCACAGTCATTTGCATTTCTCCCCCTTCAGCAAGCATATCTAGGCCCAAAAGTGGAATAGGGCATTCAGGCATATACAGGAACTGGTGCGCTATTTTCTGTCCCCCTAGTTCACACATGCAGTTCTGCAGGAATGGCTTAGTGGCCTTAGCCCCAGTAGCTCTGACAATGGTGAAGACAAAGGGGCTACTGGCTTTAGTATTCTGCTCCTGTATCCCCCATAAAGTCCATATATTGGTCCCCTATTTTCAAACTGACCATAGGCTCCTGGGGACACAGGGTGAACTTGGAGTCCGGTCTGGCCTAGTCTTCATCCACGTCATAGCCTGTCGCAACTGCCACTCCTTCAATAGCTTCTTCCCTCTCTTGCTGGAACTGTGCTCAGTTTATTTTTCCACGACTCTGAAATCAGCTTCCTGTTCTCCAAGTACTCCCTCCTCCTGGGGGTGGAGTCAGAATACGGGCATTCACTTCTCCAATGTCCTTCTTCTCTACAATGGGCGCACTGATTTGCACCCAGTGGGGGTTGATCATTTTCACGACCCCTTCCATGTCCTCTGCTCCTTCGATTAGGAAAACCTCCTTCATGTCGTTCAACTAAAGCAGCAGCAAGAAGATCTGCTTTCTTCTTCATCTTACATTCACTTTCTCTGTCACATTCATTTTCACGATTCAGAAACACTTTCTGAGCAACTTCCATTAACTGTGCTGTATTCATGCCCGCAAATCCATCCATTTTCTGTAATTTTTGTTTTATATCTCTCTGGGACTGACTGACAAAAGCTGCGTTTACCATACGCAAATTCTCCTGGGCTGCTGGATCGCATGGGGTATATAGTGAGGGCTGCCTGCACTATTTGGATCCCACTTGGGGCCATCAAGGGTCTGCATAATACTGTTCATTAGTTCAATCAAATCCTAAGGCTTCTCAGTGTAGGAGGTATAATGCGTCTTGTTAGTTCAGTAAATCAGTGGTGGAAAAAGGCACATAAACAAGGCTGGTCGGCCCTACCACGACCTGGCCTTCAGTATTAAGGGTGGGTAGGCCCTGGACCTGGTGCAGTGGTATAACGTGACCATCCCGCTTACTGGTAGTTGTACTTCTGAAGGCATACGGTGTGATACCGCAAGCCCTCTGATGCAAGAAAGGAAACTTTTAAATCTTGAAAAAAACAGGATTTGCCTGCAATTACGAGAAGGGACACATAGAGGGAGCAGGAGAACAAACCTGAGAGTGGAAGAACCACACCTCTATGGGCAGGACTCAGAAGCAGCTGCTCTGGATTTAAGTAGGAACAGAGCACTGCAAGAGAGAGAGCCAAGAGGGAGAGAGCCAAGAGGGAGAGAACCAAGAGAGAGAGAGCAAAGAGAGGCAAAGGTGCCAGGAAGGCAGTCAAGAGAGCCAGAAAGGCAACAGAGAAACCCCGAAGGGAAGAACCCAGAGGAGAAGCACAGGAGGAGGCAAGGAGCTTGGCAGAGACCTTCATGTGGAGAACAGGAGGCAGTGCCAAGGGAAGCTCCAGAGGCCAGACTCAGAGATCGAGGTGAGGTCACTGACAAACCCAGCAGAGCTAAAGGAAAGGAAGCTACTGGGAGAGCAGGCCTAGAGAAAGGCCATACACAACTTCAAGGGGCAGTATCACGGACTGCAGCCAAGGAAGGAAGTGCTTATCCCTCCGGTTGGAGAAGAAACCTTCAAGAGAAAAAAGGTACTTTTAAAAGCTTTTACAAAAGTAACTTGAAAGATAAAGGAAAAGTTCATAGCCTTGAGAGAAAGGATATACCTGGAGCACAAAACTCTCAGACTAGGCCTCAAGCCTTTTTCAAGAAGCCTAGAGAGGAACAAAGGGCTAGTTTTTATCTGGACAATAAGGACTGTTTTAAACCAGATATAACTGATAAGTTTTACAGGAAAAAGTTTAATGTTGCCAGAGAATGGAAGGAGCAAACTTTTAGTCCTGAAACGACAGCAAGCCCAGGGAGATATACTAGACCTAAAGCCGACGCCCCAAACTACCAAGCCAGCACTGGGATACAGTATGGCATGCTTTTAGGAAACCAGGTTTTAATATCCAAGAGATCTCAGAGACCTCAGTGTCAGATCCCATAGACATGGAATGGCTGCCAGGGGAATCTGAGAGCACTGAAGATATAGAATCAATGGAATGTGACTTTTGCACAAGAAGATATCTTTGAGTAAAAGGCAAACAAATCTAATGTGTGCAAATTGTACTGGAAAGTTTATGCTTTAAGTTGGTGAAGGAACCATGTTATTTTGAGTGTTTTGCTGACTCACGTTTTGATGCAACTGAATTTATGTTCTGTTACTCATTACCTCATATTTTGAATTTCTTCATGCGAAAAGGGGAAATAAAAGCCTTTTTGTACCCTACACTTGGCAAGAGTTACTTTTTTAGGTTGTTGACCCTGAGGCTGACAATGTGACCTGCTATCCCATTGACCCTCACAACAGATCAACCCTGAACCTTTTAATTCTTATGCGCTCCCCAGCCCCTGTGGAACCACTACGCCGCCACTAGAGGGGGCTGCGGGGGACATAAGTGGCGTAGTTGGCAGGATTTTTGGGGTACTTTTGAGTGTACAGAGCAACGTGGGCAACTACTCAAAAGAGAAATAGAAGCTCTTTTCTTTTTGAAAAAAAAAAAAAAAAACTGCAAGTAAAACCCGGACTGACCTGTATTAGAATCCGGATCGGAAGAGGAAAACCAGGAGACCGGAGCAGTTGCTAGAAAGTGGACCGGAGTTAAAAACCAGGAGTGGAGTCCTAGGAACCCGGACCGGAGTGGAAAAAGAAAGAAAAAAAAGGAGGAAAATCCTAAAGGTGAAAGATCATCTGGCGAATCCAGGAGCGGTGGAGCAACCCCTGGACGACCGCACTACATTCCCCAAAAGCTGATGCAACACTAAAGCAAGGTAAGGCGTAGATAACCCTACCTAGTGTTGGACACCTGGGGAAGTTGAAAGAAAAAATATAGAGGGTCTGGAAAATATATTTTGTGAAGAGCCGCACTTGGGTTTTTTTTTTCTCTTTCTGTTTTTTTAACAGGTACAATGGAGCCCAAGGAGCTGTGTGCCTGGATGGCACACCAGTTCACCAAACAGGCTGAGCTGGCACAACGGAGCCAGGATCAGGCGCTAAAGGCGATGCAGGAGCAGCAGACGCCTGTCATAGAAACAATGAGCGCATGGATGGCGCAACAGCGAGAGGAGCTGGCTCAAAGCAGGAAAGAAGGAACATCACTCGTCGGACGGGTAAACCCTGAACTTGGACATTGGTCTTGTTCGGACTTAATGATAGGGAAGCTCAGTCCAAGTGACGATATTGATGACTTTCTAGACACTTTCGCTAGGATTGCGAATTCGGCTAAGTGGCCTGAGGAGCAGTGGGCCATACGCCTAGCGGCATCACTTACAGGTGAAGCGCTGGCGGCCTACAGGTCCATGCCCCCAGAGCTCGCAAATTCATATCAGGATGTAGTAAACGCAATTAGAGATCGTGTTGGTCTTACGCCGGTGGCGTACAATAAAATGTTCAGAGCTGCTATGCTTAAGGTAGATGAAACACCTAAGGCATTAGGCCACAGGTTGCGTAGTCTTGCTTACAAGTGGCTACAACCTGAAAGGAGAAGTATAAATACGCTCATGGATGCGATAATTTTAGAGCAATATATGAATGCACTACCTAACAGGGTGCAGAATTTTCTGATGCTCCAAAATTGTAGCAATACCACTGAAGCTATTGTGCTTACTGAAAGATACTTAGAGGCTGAAAAGGTGACACAGCCTAGTGTAAGTCCACGAAGTGCCATGGGATTGGAGGCACAAGGGAAGGGAAGTCCCTCACGTCCTCCAGCTGGTAGGTGGCAGAGTTATAAACCCCTGGAGAAAGTGAATACAAAAAAATGTTTTGCGTGTGGAAAAAAGGGACATGTACAGTATGAATGTCATGCGAGAACAGCCTTGGTAGGAGAGTCACCAAGAGTAGTGCATGATGGGTTTCTTGTCAATGTAAAAATACATGGCATAAGTGTACGAGCATTGTTAGATTCTGGAGCCGACCAGACTATGCTTTCAAAAAGGTTATGGTCGACCATCCAGGATCATGGACTGTCGGTCCCAGAATCACCCGAGGGGTATGTCAAGATTAAGTGTGTACATGGAGCAGCTACCCGCTACCCCATTTATAAGTTGTGGATAAAGGGGATGGGTATTGTGAAAGAGATGCCAATGGCAGTGGTGCCAAGATTACCGCAGGATTTAGTCCTGGGCCGAGATTGGCCTCAATTTAGAAAAACTTTGAAGAAAGAATGTTTACCTCAAGATAAACCAGATTCCACTGGCAGGCCACCTGACCTTGTTAAAAGCCCTAGATACATCTCTGAACCCGGTCGCGCGGAAGTTCGCGCACCTCAGTTGAATAGTATAAAGAGGGAATCTAACGCTCTAGTCTCTACGAGAGCCCATTCTCAGGATAAGGAGAGGCCTTCTTGTTCAAGAGAGATGACCCGGGATGATCTACCTTCGCATGACGAACTGATAGGGGACCCAGCACGAAGGGGACGAAAGCCTAAAGCTATGCGAAGGAAGGAGAGGAGAAGCCGATCCCAGGGGAGAGCCGAATTGGAGGCAGGAAAAAGTATGCCGTGGATACCCGCAGACGTGGTAGAAAAATTTCCCTCCTTTAAAATGGAGCAGAGGGCGGACCCAGCTTTGGTCCGAGCAATCGAACAGGCTCAAGAAGACTGTGAGACCTACCCTCGATTTATAATGGACGAAGAACTCTTGTACAGAGAAAGTAGAAATCCACGGACGGGACTGATCCGTAAGCAACTGGTCGTCCCGAGCAAGTTTAAACTATCTGTCCTCCGACTAGCACATGACCATCCTACAGGAGGCCATAAAGGTCCACAAGGCACCCTGGATCAAATTTTAGAAAGATTTTATTGGCCAGGTGTTTTTCGGGAGACCACCCGTTTTTGCGAATCTTGTGCCTCCTGCCAGAGGGTTACAACACACCGGCCAGCGGGAGTACCGCTAGTCCCGATGCCGGTAATAGCCGAGCCCATTAGAAGATTGGCCATGGACATCGTCGGACCCCTTACCAAGACCCCGCGCGGTTTTCAATACATCCTAGTAATAATTGACCAGGCCACGCGATTCCCCTGGGCAGTGCCCCTACGGAATATCTCCGCTAGGACGATTGCAACGGAGTTGGTCAAACTATTCTGCGAGGTTGGATTCCCGCAGGAAGTCTTAACGGACAGAGGAAGCAACTTTCTATCGAAATACCTCGCCCAGGTCTGGGAGGCATTCGGGATCCAACATGTAAAGACGGCGGCCTACCATCCCCAATGCAATGGATTGGTAGAGCGTCTTAATCAAAGTCTAAAGCAAATGCTGAGACGAGCTTTAGACGGAGAGATGAAGGAGTGGGACAGCATACTACCCTTCATACTATATGCTTGCCGCGAAAGGAAGCAAAGTTCATTGGGCACATCACCATACGAGCTCATGTATGGACGCTCACCTAGAGGCATATTGGACGTTTTGAAGGAGCAGTGGGTTGAACCCAAGGAAGACGAAATAAGCGTACCCCTGTTCTTACGGAATTTAAGGACACGCCTCGAACGAACTGCCCAATTTGCTACGGAAAGGCTTAAGGAAAGCCAACAGAAACAGAAGCACTACTATGATCGACGGACGAAGCCGAGACATTTCAAGATTGGCGAGAAGGTAGTGGTTTTGGTTCCTGGGGCGACCCCAAAATTTGAGTCTCAATGGAAGGGTCCCCATACCATAATACACCCAGTAGGCACCACCTCCTATGTGGTGAAAAACTCAAAAGGTAGAGAGCAGGTCTACCATGCTAATCTCCTACGCCCTTGGAAGGAGCGAGACGCGCTTTGGACATATACTGAGCGCGGAGATCACCCCAACAAGAGGCCGGAAATCGGCAGACATGCCACCTATGGTTGCGAGCAGCCGAGAAGAGCGGGCCGCAAGTTATGGATTACGTGCTGCGGTGAAGAGCTTCCCCCAGCCCGTAATATTTTGAGAAGGGGGATATGTGATACCGCAAGCCCTCTGATGCAAGAAAGGAAACTTTTAAATCTTGAAAAAAACAGGATTTGCCTGCAATTACGAGAAGGGACACATAGAGGGAGCAGGAGAACAAACCTGAGAGTGGAAGAACCACACCTCTATGGGCAGGACTCAGAAGCAGCTGCTCTGGATTTAAGTAGGAACAGAGCACTGCAAGAGAGAGAGCCAAGAGGGAGAGAGCCAAGAGGGAGAGAGCCAAGAGGGAGAGAGCCAAGAGAGAGAGAGCAAAGAGAGGCAAAGGTGCCAGGAAGGCAGTCAAGAGAGCCAGAAAGGCAACAGAGAAACCCCGAAGGGAAGAACCCAGAGGAGAAGCACAGGAGGAGGCAAGGAGCTTGGCAGAGACCTTCATGTGGAGAACAGGAGGCAGTGCCAAGGGAAGCTCCAGAGGCCAGACTCAGAGATCGAGGTGAGGTCACTGACAAACCCAGCAGAGCTAAAGGAAAGGAAGCTACTGGGAGAGCAGGCCTAGAGAAAGGCCATACACAACTTCAAGGGGCAGTATCACGGACTGCAGCCAAGGAAGGAAGTGCTTATCCCTCCGGTTGGAGAAGAAACCTTCAAGAGAAAAAAGGTACTTTTAAAAGCTTTTACAAAAGTAACTTGAAAGATAAAGGAAAAGTTCATAGCCTTGAGAGAAAGGATATACCTGGAGCACAAAACTCTCAGACTAGGCCTCAAGCCTTTTTCAAGAAGCCTAGAGAGGAACAAAGGGCTAGTTTTTATCTGGACAATAAGGACTGTTTTAAACCAGATATAACTGATAAGTTTTACAGGAAAAAGTTTAATGTTGCCAGAGAATGGAAGGAGCAAACTTTTAGTCCTGAAACGACAGCAAGCCCAGGGAGATATACTAGACCTAAAAGCCGACGCCCCAAACTACCAAGCCAGCACTGGGATACAGTATGGCATGCTTTTAGGAAACCAGGTTTTAATATCCAAGAGATCTCAGAGACCTCAGTGTCAGATCCCATAGACATGGAATGGCTGCCAGGGGAATCTGAGAGCACTGAAGATATAGAATCAATGGAATGTGACTTTTGCACAAGAAGATATCTTTGAGTAAAAGGCAAACAAATCTAATGTGTGCAAATTGTACTGGAAAGTTTATGCTTTAAGTTGGTGAAGGAACCATGTTATTTTGAGTGTTTTGCTGACTCACGTTTTGATGCAACTGAATTTATGTTCTGTTACTCATTACCTCATATTTTGAATTTCTTCATACGAAAAGGGGAAATAAAAGCCTTTTTGTACCCTACACTTGGCAAGAGTTACTTTTTTAGGTTGTTGACCCTGAGGCTGACAATGTGACCTGCTATCCCATTGACCCTCACAACAGATCAACCCTGAACCTTTTAATTCTTATGCGCTCCCCAGCCCCTGTGGAACCACTACGCCGCCACTAGAGGGGGCTGCGGGGGACAACGGCAATCGGGACTGTCTGGGTTCCACTTCATGTTCTTGGGCGCTGGCTGTGAGTGACCCTGAACTGGCAAATGAATCCCTGCTTGTAGTATCATCGGTGGACTGTGGCCCACTCGGAGTACTTTAAACTGAGCCGGGGCTTCCGGTCAAGAGGGGGTGCGCGTCCTCCTGCTGCGGAGGTGGCTGGTGAACTACTTGGGGTACATCTGCAGGGAGGTGTCCCCCCCTGCCCTAGGCTCTGCCCGGGGTGGTGGCAGAGCTGAGGGGACTGGCCTATAAAGATACTGGGAAGGACAGAGTGGAATGTCTGGAGATTCTGGGGCAGAATAAACAGGCTGCTTTTTTCTTTTTTTTTTTTCCTTTCCAGACTTCCGGGCCCCCCCCCCCTCCTTGTGGTTGCTACTAATCTCCTACACTGTTCCTCATAGCAACGCTTTATCCAGGAGGGCTTTTTTCTCCCTCACAAACATTTAACCAGGAGTCTATGTAGGGGAACTGATCAGGGAACATTTTTTTTGTACAACCTGAGAAACACGGGAAACTACACTAATATCAAAGGTGCCCTCACGGGGCCATGAAGTAGCTAACACTGGCCACTCCCTTTCACAGAGCATTTCTAATCGGGACAGAGACATTCTATTCCATAGTCTCCAACAAATCCCTTGCTAAAATTCTTAGTCATACATTTCAACAAAATCTGCGTGGACTCCGACCCCCCCCCCCCCATGGTGACGTACTTGACAACAGACAGAGGGGGCGGGCAGTCAGGCTGCATTTTCCTGAGGACTAAACATAATGGATGTGTGTGCTCATTCTAAATAGGAACAATTTAGATAAAGTCCTTAAAATATGGGATTAAGGTTCCAAGATGGCAGAGGAGTAGACGCCGTCAGTCGGAGCTCAGGATAGCAGAGAGGTGGACTCGGCTCCGATGGGGAGAAAGCGGAAGCAAAAATCGACACAGCCCCCGACTTCTTCTACCCCTATCGGGGGTTCGGTACAAACCTCAATTGCTTCCTTCTGTGCTCCTCGGACGGTCACCATGGCCTCAGCAGATCCCTCGGAAGTGTCGGGTGATCTGAGCAGTAACGGGGTGGATCTTAGCCCCGTCAGTCAGCTGTTGCCACCGCAGCCCAGTCATCGGCGAGAGGAGGTAGAGAGTGCGGGTTTACCTCTGGGTCAGGAGGATCCAGCCTTGTGTGGGGGCGCTTCCTCTCAGCCGCCTAGGAGCCCTGCTGTGCAGTCGGGAGGAGCAGTGGCAGTGGAGTGCTTTCCAGTCGAGGGACCCGGCAGGGTTCGAATGACCACCGAGTCGACAGGATCTCCAGCAATGCGGGTGATAGGCGGTTTGAAAAAACCAGCTAAGGTAACTTTAGATAGCTTATGGGAAGCTATCTCCTCACTCCAGAATTCCCTCGCTCCAGTGGTGGGAGCATTGTCGCAGGAACTTTTGCTTGTGAAGGGCCGGTGTGTAGCGGTTGAGTCCAAGTGTATGGAGCAAGCTGATAAGGTGGCAGTGCTGGAAGTTAAGGTGGAGGAGTTACAGAATGTGGGGGAGGCTTCTGCTAAGGAGCACCTGATTTCCTTGCGACGAATGGAATATATGGATAATGCTATGCGTAGAAATACGTTGCGTTTCCTGAATTTCCCGAGATCACCATTACTGGAACCACTGGGACTTGTCCGGAAGTACCTTACGGAGGTCCTCCTGATGCCATCGGACAATTTGCCACCTATTACTAGAGTTCAGTATGTTTTGCCTTCTGGGTCTGGGGCGAAGGGAGGGGATGTGGGTGCCCCTGGGCCGGTCCAGTTGGAACTAACGGATTTTTTGGAGAGTTCCCTGGAAGTGGTCATTGGCAAAGCCACATTGTTAGTTTCCTTTTCCTTTGAGTCTGACCGCAATACCGTGCTTAGGTTATATTTCACTAGGATGCCATTGTCTCAGTTTATGGGCTCAAAGGTAATGTTATTTCTTGATTTGTCAAGAGACACCCAAAAACGGCGGAAGGAGTTTCTGGCTTTACGCCAGAGAGCTACTGCTTTGGGTGTCCAATTTAAATTGAGGTTTCCTTGTAAGTGTGCTTTATTGTATCAGTCTAAGCATTTCTTGTTCTTAGAACCCTTACAACTGCTTAAATTTCTTCAGGTGAGGGAGGTGGGATAATTCCTGTACTGGCTGCCATGTGTTATATCTTTGCTCAATTGATGTATATTTTTCTTTAATATGATTACTTATTTGGAACCTTATAGAGGTGTTAATATTGGGGACTAAGGTAATGGAACTTATCTACTGATTATTGAGTGGTCGGTTATTTTGTTGTGTATTTTTTCTGTTGGTATGAGTAGTATGTTCCTAATATTTTTCTTTGCTTGTTAAATGGGAAACTGTTTAAATAAAAAATAATTAAAAAAAAAAGTCCTTAAAATATAAAACTGTTATTTTGCAACATGTTATAACAGCAATTCCAATAGAAAAAACTATGGCTCCTAACATGACGGCCACATATCTGTTACGTATGACTGGAATAAAAATTCTTAGCCTAAAACTAACTGCCAGCCGTAATCAACATTTAAGCTGAACAATGTCTCTGCAAAAGAAATTACTTTAAATCTTACAGTTTAGAAAGCAGATATTCAAAGGACATGAACATTCCCTCAGGATTTAAATCATTTTCAAGTCGTGATCTGGTAACTACTGACTCGGAATGCTTCATAGTCCTGTCAGGGTTCTTAACCTCTACTTCGTAGGTCAAAGGAAAAACAAAAGCAGTTTCCTTAATTTCTCTATCATTTCTATTTGGACCATTACAGTGTTTGCTGACGACTGGAACATAAAAAAACACAAGACAAGGCTAAGCCCACAAATGCATTATACCTATAGCTGTACAGAATCCTCCTCACTTGGTCCATACAAGAACAGTTGAGGAACTCGAAAGGGGTTAATAAGAACTTAACCTTTTCCAGGCTGAGCCCAAAACTGTCGGGATCCAAAATTCTGACTAAACATTCCTATTAAATGATATATAATACATGACCATAGGAGAAGGAACATCACTATTAGAACATATTGAATAAAACAGGTACAATTTTCCTGAAATAAGCACAAATTAACCCAGCTGCAGAACGTAGAATAAATTGAAAGTGAGCCTTCTAAGGGTTAAAGAATACTAAACATTCCTTTCTACAGACATGCCCCTTCTCTCTCTGCTTGCCAGTCTCATGCTGTGCTGAAGAAAAACCTGAAACAGCTTAAAAGCTGCACTTAGAAGAGACTCCCAAATTACCCAACAGAATAATCTTACATTATACCAGAAGGGAAACCCGCGGTTTCAACAGATAAGGACAACAGAACAATGGGGGAGACAAACACCAAACGCTTCCTCCTTTTCACGACGTGGGCGCAGTCTCCTGGCCAGGAACTGCGCTACGCTACGCAGGAGTCTGCTCTCACTTGGTCCGTATTCAATACCTCTCAGTCACACAAACATTCATACCAGCAACAAGAAATTATTTTTCAAATGCCCAAGGTTTTACTGACTGACTATCCCAAACAAAGGGTCGATGGCTTCTGCTCCGCTAACCCTTATGCGGAGCGTACTAGGACCGCCCTTATGAGAGGTGATCAAGCTCTCTTGTCTCGCGCACTCATGCAAGACTTTCCCAGTTAGTCTATATCAAATCAGTCTCGCGCACTCATGCAAGACTTCCCCCAGACTTCACTGACTCAAATGCCCAAGGTTTTCTACTCACCGGATCCGGTTCCCGATACCAAATCCAGTTCTTAGGTTGGATCCTGGACTCCCCTCGGGTTCAGAGGTGTTGGCCAGCTGGACCCAGTGGCCCGCTGAGGCCAGGCGGAACCCTCTCCGATACAATAAGACCGGTGGCGCCAGAGAATTCCCCCGCGTCGGATGGACACGGTTCCAACTGGGCCGAACCTGGAGGCGAGAAGTCGTGGTATATCTATTTGAATACCATCTCCCACTCACACAGTCCCATCTGAGGTGCCAGAACTATGTAGCAGCGGAGTGTATGCAACCAAATAATACCAGAAGTCACTTCAGGATCCAAGCCAATTTATTGTGCACAAGGCTCAAAGAATTCAAGCTTCAAAATGGACTGAGCAAAGCTTTTACAGAAACATATTCATTTTATACATTCCTTTTCAGTTTGATACATGCAGACTTTCTATTGGTCTCAACGCCCCCTGCACTTGTCCAATCAGGGACCCCCTCTGGGCCTAGCACCCTGCTTCCCCTTCCCAGGTTATTCTAACAATGGTACAGTTTCAAGGTATGGATACACTTCTGCAAGGTCGTTTCTAGCTCTAAGAATGCAAGTATTGAAACATTTCTATCATCAGAACACAAGAGAATAATGAAAGATTTATGTATTCATGAAGACTCCTTATTAAGCAGTTTCTCAGACTTTTACAGATTTTTAGTTCTTACTAAGATGGGGGTTGGAATCAGGACCTAACTTATAGGCCTTTCATATTTGCAGAATATTATAGGCCGTAGCCTGCCACACAAAAACTGGATGGGCCAGATTTGTACCCGATTCTGCACCCGCGGGAGCTAGACGTTCCCACAGGTGCAGAATCGGGCACTTGGACAAGCCGGACTTGCCCCAGTTGTGATGCAGGGGCCATCTAACTATTTCCCCATCCATCCCTTTATATGCTCCTGCTGGAGCCACGGTGCCGTGATGTCTCATTGCCATGGCAACAGGATGCCCAGTAGGAGCCTGGCAACCCTGAAAACATGCTTTTTCCCACCACCGGATCCCCGAAGGGGCCTGCTAGAGCCGGGATCAGGCGGAGAGGAACCCCCTGATCCTGCTCACCTCGTCATGGATGTTCTCTGGTGCCGATCGCCGGCCTCAGGGGGGCTTATTCCACCCCCGAGTATGCTCAGTCTTCCCACCATGCGGCCAGACCGCAGTGTCTGGTATAGGATGGTATCAAGGGGGGTGAACCCCACTTAATCCTTAAGCATTCCTTGTGTTATACAACTCAAAACGTATTCAGTGCACAGTGACTTGATGCAGACCTGTGGAAAAAGCCTAACTAGATATGCCATTGTTACTGAGCAGATTTCAGAGTGCTGTTGTGCCTGGTCAGGTGATGTAAGTGACAGTTGGTTCAGACATTGTGACTTTCTCCTGAGAAGGGTCAGATAAAAAGTCAGAGACAGAAATAAATGAAAGATAAGTGGATAAAAAGTGCTGCATATAGGTTTATAGCAGCTACAGTTTTGTTCTGTGGAAAACAGGAAGTACCTGCGTACAAGAAATGTATGTAACTAGAAAGATAGTCACAGTCAGTGGATAGGAGGCAAATGAAATCCTTCCATCTTGTCTATGGTCAGTGAGTAACCTGACATGATCATCCCTTGTCTCTTAGCCCAGATTATGTACCTATTAAATATTGCTTGTAAGGGAAGCTGTACTCCCTTATAGCCATTTGTAGTAGTTAGAATAAAAACGTAATAAAAACAGGCCCAGCTGTGGAATTCCACCCTTTCAGCCACCTTAAATGCTCTTGCACCTCTCCAACCTGTTTCCATTGCACATCGCCCTCATTCACATCCCTGGTATCATTCTGGCCTCCTTCACCGCTCCTACCTCCGCAGAGCCGAGCGTCTCTGGCATAAGCATCCCTCCCCCAATACCCAGGCTCATTACCATCACTGCCATTTCCATTATCGTTCTCTCCTCCATTCCAGAAAATTGACCTATTTCTCCAATCTCATCTCTACAGCTTCCAGTTCCTCTCATCAGCTTTATTCTATTCTGTGCTCCCTCTCTGCCCCCCCCCCTCCTCTGCTTCCCCAGCTCCTTCTTTATCCATCCCTGACCCAGCTCTATTGGTCGCGCATTTCTCCAACAAGGTCCTCACCCTACGCTCATCTTTTCCCTCCTGTCCCTCTCCTCTCTCTCCTGCCCCACACACCCCTCCCTCCTCCTCTGACCTCGTAGGCCCCATATTCCCCCACCTCTGGTCCTCCTTCCGCCCCATTACACTTCCTGAACTATCTAAGACCCTAGCATCCACTCGCAAAACAACATGTCCCACTGACCCTATTCCCTCCACCTGGCTTTCTGACTCCTCACTAGCCCTAGTTCCTCTTATCCTCTCTATGTTCAATTCTAGTCTTCTTTCTGGCTCCTTCCCTTCTCTGTGGAAACATGCTTTAATCCGACCCATCCTTAAGAAAGCCTCCCTGGATCCCTCTATCCCAGCAAACTGGCACCCCATCTCCAACCTCCCTTTTCTTTCCAAGCTCCTAGAAAAACTAGTATTCACTCAACTTTCTTCACACCTTGATGCCACCCTTTCCCTTCATCCCCGTCAATCTGGTTTTTGCCCCGGCCATAGCACAGAATCTAGTCTCCTTTCTATCTTGAACAAACTCCACTCTGCACATGATCACGGTTCTATCTCTATTGCAGTCTCTCATGACTTGTCCTCTGCTTTTGACCACCACACTCTTCTCACTCGTCTCCACGAAGTCGGGATCTCAGGTTCTGTTTTTCTCTGGTTTCGCTCCTTCCTGACCAACCGATCCTTTTCTGTGCTCTCTGGTTCTTCTTCCTCTCCCACTCACCTGTGGTGTTCCTCAGGGTTCTGTCTTACCCCCTCTCTTGTTCAATGTTTTTCTAGCTCCTCTCACCCTTGTGGTTCAACAATTTGGAATTTCTGCCTATTATTACACAGATGATGTTTTTCTCCTCCACCACACTGACCCTATCTCCCCTGATCTTTCTCCACTTAATTCTTGTCTCTCCGTTATCGACTCCTGGATGTCCACCAATTTTCTTCACCTTAACTTATCCAAAACTATGGCTATTTGGTTCACTTTCGGTGGTCCCATTCCCTGTGCCTCTCCCCTGCTTTCTTCCTCTCCCATCCCAGTCTTTCCCTCCCTTCGTTATCTTGACATCACCCTGGACTCTGCACTATCATTTCATGAACACATCTCCTCCGTGGTCCAGCGCTCTTTCATCTCCTTGAGACAAATCCGTTCCATCCGTCCTTTTCTCCCCGCTTCCTCCCTGACCATTCTGCTCATTTCCCTTGTTCTATCACGCCTGGATTATTGTAACATCTCTTTTGCCGGTCTCCCTCAATACCAATTACGCAGGCTCCAATCATCCAGAACACCGCTTCCCAGATCCTCGCTCACGCTACTCGTTTTGATCATATCACTCCTCATCAACCTTCACTGACTTCCTATGCCCATTTGGATCCAGTTCAAAATTCTCACCTTCATCCACAAAGTCATCCACACTGGTGTCCCTCACTACTTTTCCGACCTGATTCATCTTCATACCTCCCAACGCTCTCTCAAATCAGTTCATGTCAACCGCATGTTCCTCCCCTTCCTCTGCCTGCCTAGAATCCACTCGCTCTGCTGCATTTTTCTTCCTTGGCCCCAAGCTTTGGAATTCGCTCCCCCCTGCCCTCCGCCTTGAACTCTCCTTCCCCAAATTTAAAGCTGGCCTGAAGACTCACCTCTTTTGTGCCGCCTTTGACCTGCCCCCTCCAGCCCCCCCTTAGTCTTCTGAGTGATTTGTTTTCCCCTGTTTGTCCATTCTCTGAATTTCAAGCTTGTCTCTCGCCTTTTCTTAACCTTTGATTCATCCCCTTTCCTGTCACATCAATGGAGTTCTGTTTCTTTTTCCTGCAGTCTATTTATATTGTAAACCGCCCTGATGCCTCGGTGTGGGCAGTATATAAAGAAATGAATAAAGATAAACTTTACTCGGAGAAAGTGTCAGTTTGATTGGATCAGTGCAAGGTCCATTTCATATCTTTAAGGTACAACACGGCAGCGCAATCTAAAAATCCTCAGATATGCGGTCCTGATGGTGTGTGGTTTCGGAGGCGTGCGTCTGCCTAGACTGCATGCAAGAGGCTAAGTCATTGGAGCAGGGCCTGCAGGATGAAACGAGGCAGGAGAGTCCCTCCCAGTTGCAAGAGACCCTGGAGGCGGGGGCTGCCATGTTACCTTCAACGGTTCTGGCCCCCGGTTCTTGCACGATGCCTGGACTATCCACCCCTCAAGCCTGGGGAGCAATAGGGCTCCTGGGGGAGTTCTCACTGGAGTTTGTCTTACTTTTCCATAAGGCATTTTGTCTATGTCAACAGGGCTTGGCAAGCGGCTCCTCAGCCCCGGAACACAGGGCTAAGAGGATGTCAGACGCAAAAGAGCACGAGTCAGGAGCAGTGGCATCTAAGTGGGCTAGAGGCTTAGAGAAGTGGCAGCGATCACCGTTGTCAAAGGGGCTGGATCTGCAGGAGGAGTTGGAAGAAGGAGAGATCCCAGAACAGAAGGATCAGGCCTGGATTGTTCGAGTTTTCCGCTGGGAGGAGCTACTGATGCTCATCTTTATGCTTATGCTTATGTTTATGCAATTTCTTGATATACTGTCCAGGCCAAAGGGCATCAAAGCAGTTTACAATCACTGCAAGCAGGTACTGATACAATCCTTCGTCCCCAAAGGGCTCACAATCTATGTCTGCCTTGGAGTCCCTCAAGGCCCTGAATATGCCTGCTAACCTCCTGGCTGACGAATAGGCACTGTAGGATCCGCTGTTCCAGGCGGTGCAGAAATTGCAGAAAGTCTTCCCGGTACATGGAGTAGTAGGACAGATGATCGAGGATAAGTGGGACTTGGTCTTAAAGGGGTACAATTCATGATGCTCCTATACCTGCTGCCGGAGCAAGAACGAGAGCTCCTTTGATCGCTCAAAGTGGACGCAGCGATGTTGGCGGCAGTAGAGGAGACCTTGACTTGTCTCCTGCAGCTGAGAGCCATGGAACTGGTTCCGCGAGACCAGTACGTCTGCGGTCGATACTCCATGTATTTTGTGTTGCTCAAAAAGGAATGTTCTTTTCGCCCAATTCTTGACTTCAAGGGCATGCACCGCTGTCTCCGGGTACCGCATTTGCACATGGAAATGCTGCAATCAGTAATAGGAAGCGAAGAGTTTTTGGCATCTCTCAATCTCATGGAGGCATATCTGCACATTCCCATCCATCCAGAGCATCAGCATTTTCTCCACTTTGCTGTGCCACGGGGCCATTTCCAGTTTCGAGCATTGCCCTTCGGTCTGGCAACTGCCCCCATACCTTCACCAAGGTCATGGTCATGCTGGTGGCAGCTCTCCACAAGGAAGGGGTCCTCGTCCACCCGTACAAGACCATTGGCTGATCCAGGTGAAGTCCAGGGAGGATAGCGAAAGAGCAACAGCAAGGGTGGGGGAGTTCCTTCAAAGTCTCGGTTGGGGGTCAATCTGGCCAAGAATCAGTTACAGCTGGCCCATGAGCTAGAGTATTTGGGGGTGTGCTTTGATACCCGCGTGGGCAGGGTTTTCCTGCCGGATCGCCAGGCGCAGGAGCTACAACAGTGGATATGGCAGTTCCTGAAGATGGCAAGACCATCAGCGTGGCATTATCTGCAGGTTCTGGGGACTATGGCGGCCACTCTTGAGCTAGTCCTATGGGCAAGGGCGCACATGCAACCGCTGCAGAGGGCTGTGCTCCGTTGGTGGTCGCATCAGTTGGTTGCTGCATGTGGGGATCCTGGAAGGAGTCCCCGGTGTGGGTTCCACTGATGACTGATGCCAGCCTGTCAGGTTGGGGAGTCCATTGCTAAGGACGCTTTGTTCAGGGACAGGAGTCCGCAGGAGGCCCTGTGGCTGATCAACAGGCTTGAGATACGAGCGATGACCTTTGCGCTAGAAAGTTTTGAGCCATGGTTGCAGGGGAAGGTGGTCCAAGTCTTCTTGGACAAAGCAACCACGGTGGCTTACATCAACCGGCAAGGAGGCACGGTTAGTGCAGCCCTGGAGGAGGAAGCCGAAAGGCTGTCCGGATGGGCAGTGATTCGTCTCCAGGCATTATTGGCGGCGCACAGCGGGAGTCGACAATGTGACGGCAGACTACCTCAGCTGAGTTCACATGGACCCTGGAGAGTGGCAGCTCAATCTGGAGCAGGTGGTCCGCCGATGGGGCACACTGGTCATGGACCTAATGGCAATGTTTGAGTCGGCCAAGGCCTGTCAGTTTTTCAGCAGAAGAAGAGAGGATGTCCGAAGATTTGGATGCTCTAATTCAGCAGTGGCCTGAAGAGGGTCTTCTCTGTTTTTCCCCCATGGGCGCTTATAGGCCAGTTAGTGCAACGGATAGAGGCACACTGGGGATTTGTAATTCTGGTGGCACCGGACTGGCCAAGGTGCCTGTGATATGCCGACCCGATTTGGATACTGGTGGATTAACTGTAGTGGCTTCCGGTTCGGAAGGACCTCTTGACGCAGGGACCGCTTCGCATGGAGAATCCTATCTCTTGCATACCTTAGTTGTACATATATACAGGGATTACTCTGAACAGGTAAGTAACAAAGTGTCAGCTTGTAAAAAGAGCACGATCCGCTATATTCCAAATGTGCTCTTTTTACAAGCTGACACTTGAAAGTGTGCCAGTTTAAAACCCCTGACAAAGGCAACGAAACATGGCCTGTGTTGGGTAGTCCCTGGTATACGGATAATAAAGGTCTGTCTTTCCTAATACCACGTCTGGACTTGGTCTTTGCATCTACGTGGCATTTTTCTTCTTGTAGTTTTAGGGAACCCTTTGAGCCACTGAGTCAAGCTTCCCTGAAGGATTTGACTCTGAAAATGGTATTCCTGGTGGCGATTTGCTCAGCATGCAGGATTTCGGAGCTTTGGACCTTGTCATGCCAGGAGCCATTCCTTTGCTTCTCCAAGGAGAAAGTGGTCCTGCGCCCAGTACCTTCACTTTTGCCCAAGGTGGGGTCAGCATTTCATGTAAAACAGGCCGTTTCCTTACCAGCTCTGGTGAGTGCGGATGTGGGCGAGAACGGATATTGGCCCTGCCACTCCACAGCTGTGCCAACTGGATGGTAAAAGAGTCCTGCGAAGATATGTGAAACGGGCATCATCCTTTCGGAGATCGGACCGTCTGTTGGTTCTGTTTGGCGGGCCGTGCAAAAGTGAGGTGGCAGCTAAGGCCTCCATTTCCAGATGGATCAGGGAGGCAATCTTGTCGGCATACATCTTGAAGGGTAAAGCAGTGCTGGCAGGGCTGCAGGCGCATTCCACCAGGGCTTAGGCAGCCTCGTGGGCAAAGTACAGTTTAGTGGAGATCTGTAGGGCGGCATACTTTCTCTGAGCATTTTCGCCTGGATGTCCAGGTGGCGGAGGATGCTCGTTTTGGATCAGCAGTGCTTCAGGCTGGTTGTGCGGGTCCCTCCCATTAGTTTAACTGCTCTGATACATCCCAGAGGTGTGGGACTGGACTGGAGGGGACGATAGGGAAAGAGAAATTAGACTTACCTGCTAATTGTTGTTCCTTGAGGAACTCCAGTCCAGTCCTGGAACCCTCCCTGAGTGCTTTCTGTGATAATCTGGAGAATGTATGCTTGGTGACGGGGTCCCCAACTTGTTGGGGCTGTAGGAGATGAAGAGCTATGAGGCCTTTGGGAAGGGCTTTATTCTGTGGATATAGCCACTCAAGGCTGTAGTGCAATCCAAGGTGTGCAGATGCCGTTCCTCTTACTTTGCATTTGGTTTTGGGTAGAGAGGGGAAGCAGAATGGTTTAATTAGTATAGAAAGTGGATATAACCTTGGGAAGGAACCTGAAGTGGGTCCTGAGATTTGTGCAGTTGTGGATTACCCACTCTACACTCTGCTTCTTCCCATGGGCTTGCAGCTCATTGTTGCACTTGGCCAAGGTGATAGTAACAAGGAAGAGAGTTTTCCAGGTAACAAACTTGATATGGGTGCTCGAGCAGTTTGAAGGGAGGTAGTATGAGCTGGCAAAGGATGACATGGCAGTCACAGGATGGGGAAGATGGCCGGAGAGGTGGGTTGGGGTTTATGAATCTTGCCACAAGGAAGTGGACTGACATGGTTTTGCCCTCTAGATAGTTTGCCCTTTAAACCATTATGTCAGTGAAGTGGGCCCTAACAGAAGCTGTCTTGAGATTAAAGTTCCCAAGGCTGAGCAGATAACTGGAGGAGAGTGGGATGGGGCAGAAGAAGTGGCTGAGCTGTGCGGAGGCACGCCATGGTTGGAACCCTTTCAACTTGAAAGAGTAGGATGACTGGTATCTGGCAGCTAGGAAGAGGTTTGTGACCTTGGTGGTCAGGTGGAAGAGGGTGAGGGTTACCTCTTTAATGTCTATGCAGAGAGAGAAGGGCCTCTAAGTTTTATTTATTTATTTAATTATTTAGCTGTGTTTATATACCACTTTTCACCGGGTCAAATCAGTTTACAATAAACAGGGGGATACATTGAACAGGATTGTTTGCAAATACATGGTGGAACGGGGTATACTATCACCGGGGGGGGGGGGGTAAACATATTTACATTCTTGCGAGATGTCTCCAGTCATGGTTACATTTCTGGTTCTCTCTACAGTCATATTCTTAGGTCGTATTTTTTACAGTTCTGGTTTTCTCTTTTGTCTTAGCCCTCCTTGGAGAACTTCACTGGGTGCTGTTCTGTGTTGACCCTAGGTGCTCATTGGTGTATATGCGGTGTGGGTATAGTATGATTACCTCGTCTTGCATGATGAGGTCTGAATGGATCAGCAGTCTGTATGATGGGTGCTTGGATAGACAGGTAGGGGAGCCATGTCTTAGTTAGTGCAACATGATTAGGTTAATACAGGCTTCCTTATCATCCTGCTAGACCAGTCCAAATGGGTGCATTATGCTTTCTTGCCAGCAGGTGAAGGCAGACAAGCATCTTTCAGTGGTGTCATCAGAAGGTATAACCACTGGTTCAGTACTGCGAGAAGCGAGTAATTGTCTGCCTTCAGAAAGTGGCAAGGTGGATGGATTGGTGCAGCAGTGCATAATAGCCCTGACTTTCCTGGCTCACACTACAGTGCAGTAGTCACCAAGATTGAGTCTCGGGTCCAACGGTGGTGAGAGAGAAGATATGCCCTTGATTCCTTGAGGTGACAACTACCCTGGATCCAGCACTGTTTCCCATGGGTTACTGTTTCCCATGGGAGGCCAAAGAGGAGCAGGGGTCCCCTGGGGTCTCCTGTTGTCTCTTATCTGCATGCAAGAATTTTTCTATTTTTATTTTTTGTCTGTTGACTTTAATTGGACTGGAGTTGGCTCTCTTGTATGCTTGATAAAGGAGATTAAAAAAAAAAGAATCAGCTCTTCTCTGGCAGGGGGGCCTTCCAAACCTGTGTAGGCGTTCATGGAAGCCTAAATCATGTTTCCCCAACTGGCCTTAAAGGCCACTGGAACTCCCAATCAGGATTTGTGCCTTTTTCTGCTGGCTTTTTTATGACTGGTACTGGTGGGTTTTTCCCTTTTTATTCACGATTTTTGCAGTTTTTACTTCACATATTTTTTCTAAGAACTGCATGGAGTAGGGCAAGCATGCCAGGTGACTACTGCTGTGTCTTGTGATACATACAGGATCAGCTCTGCGGTGGTTCTGTTTGATCTCATTGTGACCTTTTTGACATTATCGGGAGCTCCCATGGACTGCCTGGGGCCTCTTCTCTCTCTATGCCTGCCTCATCTATTTCAAAGGTGACCTGTGGTGCCTCACAGAGGGCCGAGAGGACTTCAGGCTCAATCCAGCAGATCCCTGTAGAGTCCTTTGGGCCACAGAGAGCCCTGTCAGATGTCTTTGAATAGCACCGTTACTCCAGGAACCCTTTGTCCATCAAGATGGACCCATGAATGGTTAAGGAGAAATGAACTGAACCCGAAGGATGAGAGGTTGATAGCTGCAGCCCAGGACAGTGGCTTATGGACGAGGGTTTACCGCAAGCATTAAAAAACTGGCAAAACAGACATATGTTGATTCTGTGGGAAATAGCTAGAAATAGCGACTCGCCTCATAGCTGGCTGTGAAGTTTTGTTGGCAGAAAATGTCTATACAGAAAAGCACAATAAAGTAGCACGCCTTATCCATTGGAAACTCTGTAAACACTACCACATCACTGTGCCTGAAAAGCACTGGGATCATGACCCTAAAATAATTATAGAGAATGAAGAGTTTACGATCACCTGGGATACTCCCATTCTGGCCGATAAAAAGCTGAGGGGGTGTAGCTATTTTGTATCGTCCCTCCCTCGCTATTACCACTTAGTCTTTTCCTTTGCATTACCCAGAATGTTCCCTTTATCGTCTAGCTTCCTCTCTCCCACTCCATTTTCTCTTGGTCTCTGTCCCACTGTCCCTTCACTCAGACCTTTGGGATGCTTTTCTTCAGACACTGGCTGAAGCCTCTCTCTCTTTTCCTCATCTACTGGTCTTGGGAGGCTTTAACTCACACCTCACTCCGCCATCTTGACCTCAGGACCACACCCTCCTCACACTTTTCGACGACCTTTCTCTTGGACATAAGAACATAAGATATGCCATACTGGGTCAGACCAGGGTCCATCAAGCCCAGTATTCTGTTTCCAACAGTGGCCAATCTAGGTCATATGTACCTAGCAGTATCCCCAAGAGACACAAGTTCCATAATGCTTGTACTGGGTCAAGCATTGATATCTTTGGTCACTTCTTAATAAGTGACCGAAGATATCAATGCTTGACCCAGTACAAGCATTATAGACAGCACGTTAGCTGTGTCATCCATTCCACTGGCTATACATTAGACCTCATCCTTTCTTCTGTTAGCTTCCCTTGTCCACCCGCTGACATCTCCACTCTAGCTCTTTCTTGGACAGACCATTGCTGTCTTCTATTCACCCTGTCTGTACCAGCACCTCATATTACCTCCTTGGATGCTGTGCGTCCCCCTGTCCAGTTGATTCACCAGATTACCCCCGCCAAGCTTCAGGCTTTCCCATTAGCTGACACCCTTTTCCCCCCTGATTTTACCGTTTTCCTACGGATTTGCAGGCTTAGACATGGGACGCTCTGCTGTCCGCAGCCTTGGATAGACTGGCCCCTCTGCTCCCTGCCCGGTGCCCCCATCCCTCTTTCCACCATCCATGGTTTAACCATGGTTTGAACCTGCAATGGTCCTATGTCCGCCATGCAGAACGTCTCTGGCGTAGGCGTTCCTTCCCAACCTCTCTGGCCCAATTTCATTCTTCACACCATCTTTACTGAACCATGATTAGGTCGGCCAAGCTTGCTTATTACTCTAACCATATTTCCTTGGCTTCTAACTCGTCTCGTCAATTGTATTCCACCCGCCGCTCTCTCTCGGCTCTGTGTTCCAGCACCCTGCCCATCGCCCCTCCCCCCCCCCCCAATGCCCCTGATCCTACCACTCTCTTTTCCTTTTTCTCTGATAAGGTTCAGTCCTTGTGTCAGACCTTCCTGAGCTGTCCTGCCCCCCTTTCTCCACTCCCCTTCCTACTGTCTCATGACTCCACTAGCCCTCCTTCCTCTGTCAACAATAGCCACATGCACACCTGGACTTTGTTTTGTCCGGTCACTATGGTTGAGCTTTCCAAGCTCCTTGGCTCTTTGCATAAGACCACCTGTCCCTCCAATCCCATTCCTTCCCACTGGCTGTCGGAGCCATCTCTGGCCCTGCTCCCATTCCTGCTCTGCATCCTCAACTCCATTCTCTCGTCCGTTTTTTTCCTTCTTCCTGGAAGCATGCTATTGTTCGTCCCATTCTGAAAAAACCTTCCTTGGATCCCTCTCTCCCTGCACACTGGTGGCCTGTTTCCAACCTTCCCTTCCTATCTAAACTCTTGGAAAAGGCAGTTTTCTTGCAACTATCCTCACATCTTGACTCTACACTGGCTCTTCACCCCCGGCAATCTGTTTTTTTAGGCTGGCCATAGCACGGAGACCATTCTTATTTCTTTTTTGAACGAATTGCATGTGACGCACGAACATGGTGACTATTCATGGCTCAATCTTTCGGCCGCATTCAATCTTATTGATCATGCTACTCTCCTATCTCGTCTCTATGATTATGGGATTATGTGGCATGGTACATAGTGGTTTCAGTCTTTTCTGTCCTCACGTTCTTTCTCACAACTCACTATTTACGCACCTGTGCCCGTTCTGCTGAACGTGCATGGATCAAATCCCGCTCCCCGGAAGACCTTGTACACTTCAAATTCATCCTTGGCTCCTTCCAGTCAGCCATAGCACTTGCCAAACAAGAATACTACATCCACCTGACCAACTCTCTTGCCTCCGATCCTCGCCTCCTCTTTAATACCCTCAATTCTCTCCTCAAGGTGCCCCCGCCCCTCGTCCCACCCTCACTGTCTGCCCAAACCCTGGCTGATTACTTCCATGACAAAATACACAAGATTACCCTCCAATTCCCTACTTCCTCATCTACCTCACCTCCTCCCCAGTTCTCCCCCCCCCATCCATACTTCCTCTGCTACCCTCTCCTCCTTCCCTACGATCTCTGATGAGGAAACCGCACTCCTTCTTTCTTCCTACAAACCCACCACCTGTTCCTCTGATCCTATCCCCACCCATCTCCTAAACCCCATCTCCCCCACCATTCTCCTTTCCATCTCTCTTATTCTCAACCTTTCACTCTCCACTGCAACTGTCCCCACAGACTTCAAGCACGCCGTGGTCCCGCCTCTCCTCAAGAAACCCTCACTCGATCCCACCTGTCCCTCTAACTACCGACCCATCTCCCTCCTTCCCTTCATATCTAAACTACTTGAATGAGAAGTCCACCGCTGCTGCCTTGACTTCCTCACCTCTCAGGCCCTCCTGGACCCTCTACAATCCGGCTTCCGTCCCTTAAACTCCACTGAAACGGCTCTTACAAAAGTCTCCAGTGATTTGTTCCATCCTTCTCGACCTCTCTGCTGCCTTTGACACTGTTGACCACAATCTTCTCCTCGCCACCCTCTCCTCGCTTGGTTTCAAGGGCTCCATACTTTCCTGGTTCTCCTCCTACCTCTCCCATCGCTCCTTTAGTGTATGTTCTGGCGGTTCCTCCTCCTCTCCCACTCCACTATATGTTGGTGTACCCCAGGGATCCTTCCTGGGTCCGCTCCTTTTCTCTCTATACCCATTCCCTTGGTACGCTTATCTCCTCCCATGGCTTTCAGTACCATCTCTATGCTGATGACTCCCAAATCTACTTCTCTATGTCTAATATCTCTCCAGCAATCCAGACCAAGATCTCTGCCTGCCTTTCTGACATCGCTGCCTGGATGTCTCACCGTCGCTTGAAACTGAACTCCTTGTCTTTCCCCCCAATTCCTCCCCTCTTCTCCCTCCCTTCTCAGTCTCCGTGGATGGCTCTACAATCCTTCCAGTTTCCTCAGCCCGCAACCTGGGAGTTATCTTTGACTCCTCTCTCTCCTTCTCCACACATATCCAACATGTAGCTAAGACCTGCTGCTTCTTTCTCTACATTAGCAAAATCCATCCCTTCCTTTCTGAACACACTACTAAAACCCTTGTCAACTCCTTAATCTCCTCTCACCTCGACTACTGCAACCTTCTCCTTACTGGTCTCTCTGTGAGCCATCTCTTTCCCCTTCAATCTATTCAAAATTATGCTGCTCGACTAATCTTTAGCCAGCCTCGCCATGCCCACATTACTCCTCTTCTCAAGTTGCTTCACTGGCTCCCTATCCAATTCCGCATCCAATTCAAACTTCTCCTCCTGACCTATAAACGCATTCACTCTATAGTCCCTCATTACCTTTTATCTCTCTCTACATCCCCTCTCGGGAACTTCGCTCTTCTAACAAATTATTTCTATCTAGACCCTCCACTCACACTGCTAACTCCTGACTTCGCTCCTTTCACTTGCTCCACCGTATGCCTGGAACAACCTACCTGTGTCTATACGCCAGGCACCCTCCTTGGGCCTCTTCAAGTCCAGGTTGAAAACCCACCTCTTCACTGTCGCTTTCAGATCCTGACTTCTACCCTTTGTCCTAACCTTACTCCCGTCCTTTGTCATGTCTAAAACTGTAAATGCCATGGTTGGTTTTTGTAAATGCCATACTTGTTTTGCCCGAATTGTAATTTCCACACTTTGTTTTACCCCATACTTTGCTTTATCCCGGATTAACTATTGCTCCGTGTCATCATAATTGTTTTCCCGATCTGTCTATTGTTCTGTGTTGTCTTGACTAGATTGTAAGCTCTGACGAGCAGGGACTGTCTTTTTGCTTATATTTCTGTACAGCGCTGTGTGCATAGCGCTATATAAATGCTAAGTAGTAGTAGTGCATGTTGGCTCTTCATTTTCCCCTACCATACCCCTCCCATGTGGTGTACCACAGGGCTCTCTACTAGCGCCCTTACTTTTTCAATCTGTTCCTCGCACCTCTAAATTTACTTGTACAGCTGTCCAGTCTTTTGGCATATTATTATGCCGATGACATCATCCTCCTCTTCCGCAACAGCTCTCTCTCGCCTGATCTCACTCCTCTGAACACCTGTCTGGCCCGGATTTCCTCCTGGCTATCTTCCAATTACTTGCATTTGAACCCCACTAAGTCTGCTGCCATCTGGTTTACCTTCAGTGCCCCTCCACCCTCACTGACCTTCGTTCTCTCTGATACTGCTATACCCCTGACCTTGACTCTTCGGTACTTGGGTGTCACCCTTGACCCCTCTCTTTCTTTCCACCAGCATATCACCTCTGTTGTATGTCATTCCTTTCTCATACTGCGACAACAGGGCAGTGCGTTCTGTCCTCCCAGCACCTTCCCTGGTTACCCTCACAGTGGCCCTTCTGTCCAAACTCGATTACTGTTATTCTGTTCTAGCCAGACTTCCCCGTTACCAGCTTCACCGTCTGCAGCTATTACAGAATACAGCTCATTACTCATGTCTCTCGTACTGATCAAGTGACTCCCCTCCTGTTCAATCTGCACTGGCTCCCTCTCCAATACCGATTTCGATACAAGGTTCTCATCCCCGTGCATCACACATTACATACTGGTATTCCACAATATTTGTCCGATCTACTACATTTGCACCCCCTCCCCCCTCCTTGCCCTCCACTCCATTCACAATAACCGTCTGTCTCACCCCTCCCTGGCTCATGCGCATCTGGAACTTACACATCACTCTGCATTTTTCTTTCTCGGTCCAGCCCTTTGGAATTCCCTACCGCCTACCCTCCAAGCAGAGCAATCTTCCCCCCCCCCCCACCCCCCTGGTTCAAGGTGATGCTGAAGACCCATTTCTTCAGCATTGCCTTTGACCATCCTCCCATGTCTGACCTCCCTCCTACCTAGGTTCATATTACATAGCCCATCCTTCTCTTTTCCTGGGTGCCCTATCCTCTCTTCTGTCCTATCTTGTTTTTGACGTTCTTTTCTCTCTTTTAGTAGTGATTATTTGTTATTGTACACCGTCCTGATGTTTCGGCCTGGGTGGTCAATCAAATGTGGAAATAAAGATATAGTGGTAAGGGAGAAAAACACTAGAATGGCATGGATTATAGAGGTGTCAGTTCAAAGTGCCTACTTTGTGAATCGCGTTGAGAGGAAGAAAATCTTCAAGTAACAAGAAATGAGGTCTGAGACCATGAAAATGTGTCAGAAAGATACCGAGTTATTAAATAATTTTAAAGCTATAGAATTACAGGGCTTAAAAGGGAGTGAGGAGACACTGTGAGTTAAACTAGAAAGAGGGAATAGGAAATCCATTTACATTGGTGTGATATCCAGATCTCCTTCACGGGGAGAAGTGGATGGAGATTTAATAGAAGACATGCGCAGTGTTGCCATGAAAGGAGAAGTGCTATTGATAGGTGATATCAATATGCCGGATGTTGATTGGCACATCTCTGCTGCGGTGTCATCTAGAAGTAAGGAGATCTTAGATTCTCTGCAGGGAGAACTATCCTGGCAACTGGTAACCGAACCCACCCATGAAGGGGCCATACTGGACTTGGTACTTACCAATGGGGAAAGTGTTTCTGATGTTATAGTGGGAGATCATCTCACATCCAGTGATCACCAGATGGTGTGGTTCAGTATTAGGCTGATAAAAATCCATTCAAAATGAGGGTCTTAGACTTTAGGAAAACTAACTTTGCCAAGATGGGACAATACCTCAGGGAGTTGTTAGTGGGATGGGAACAGCTGTGGGATATAGAAAAGCAATGGGCAAAATTGAAAGGATATATTTTAAGAGCAACAAACCTTTTTGTTAGAAAAGTAAATAAATGTAAAAGGAAAAAGAGACCACTATGATTCTCAAAAAAAGTTGCTGAACAGGTGAAGAAAAAGAGGGTGGCCTTCATAAAATACAAGAGATCACAGAGAGAGGAAGATGAGCATCAGTATTTGGAAAAACTTAAGAGAAGCTAGGAAAGCAGTCAGGAAAGCTAAAATACAAAAAGAAGAAGAAATAGCCAATGCAATAACATGGGAGGACAAGACACTTTTCAGATATGCTAGCGAGAAAGAAGTGCAAAAGTGGTATTGTCAGACTCAAGGGTGAAGGGGAGGAATATGTAGAAGCTAATGAGAATAAAATTGAATTGCTTAACAATTTTTTTTATTCAGATGAAAGGCCAGGAGCAGGACCTCAGAAAACACCCACAAATAGAAACAGAAGTGAAGAGGATCTTGAACGATTTTCAGAAGATGGTGTTTGTGAGGAACTACTTAAACTAAAAATAGACAATGTGATGGGACCGGATGGGATACATCTAAGAATGCTGAAAGAACTTGGAACATTCTAGCGACTCCACTGACTGATGTTTTCAATGCTCTATAGCGTCAGGAGTGGTCCCACAGGACTGGAGAAAGGCACATGTGGTCTCTTTGCATAAAAACAGAAGTAACAATGTGGTTGAGAACCACAGGCCAGTTATTCTGACCTCTGTGGTGAGTAAATTAATGGAATTGCTGCTAAAACAGAGCATAGTGAGGTTTCTGGAGTTAAATAGATTGCAGGAGACGAGGCAGCTTGGGTTTACCAGAGGTAGCTCTTGTCAGACAAATCTGATTGATTTTTTTGACTGGGTGACCAGAGAGTTGGACTAAGGGAGAGCTCTAGATGTGGTCTACTTAGAGTTCAGTAAAGCCTTTGACACCATTCTGTGTTGGCGACTTATAAATAAATTGAGCACCTTCGGGATGGACCCTAAAGTGACTGAGTTAGAAATTGGTTGAGTGGGAGGCGACAGAGTATATAAGTGAATGGAACTCACCAGTGGTATGCCAAAGGGATCTGTCCTTGGTCCAATTCTTTATAACATCTTTTTAGTCATATTGCAGAAGGGCTGTCGGGTAAGGTTTGCCTCTTTGCGGATGATACCAAAATCTGCAGTAGAGTAGACACCCAGGAAGGAGTAGAACATGAGGAGGGATCTAGCTAAGCTTTAAGAATGGTCAAGAATTTGGTAGCTGAGATTTAATGCTAAAAAATTCAGTCATACATTAGGGCTGCAAAACTCCAAGGGAGCGGTACAGTGTAGGGCCCCAAGTACGTCTGTGCATGAAAAAAGAACAGGGCCTGGTCATGATTGTTTATGTTGATTTTGAAGTGGCTAAACAGGTAGAAAAGGTGCATAGGGAGAGGAACCGCCAGCAGAAGAAAGGCAGTGATAGTACCTCTGTATAAATCTATGGTGCGACCTCATTTGGAATATTGTGTGCAATTCTGGAGACCAAACCTTCAAAAGGATATAAACAGGATGGAGTCTGTGCAGAGGGTGGCTACTAAAATGGTTAGTGGTCTTTGTTATAAAGCATATGGGGACAGACTTAAAGATCTTAATATGTATACTTTGGAGGAAAGGCAGGATAGAGAAGATATGATACAGATATTTAAATACCTCCATGGCATAAATGCACAAGAGAAGAGCCTCTTTCATTTGAAAGCAAGCTCTGCAATGAGGGTACATAGGATGAGGGTGAAAGGGGATAGAGTTAGGAATAATATGCAGAAATATTTCTTTATGGAAAGAGTGGTAGTTGCGTGGAATAGTCTCCCAATGGAGGTAGTAGAGATAAGGACAGTATCTGAATTCAAGAAAGCATGGGACGAATACAGATCACTAAAGGAAAAAAGGGGACTATGGTAGTTGATATGGAAGGGCAAACTAGATAGGCCATATGGTCTTTTTCTGCTGTCATGTTTCTCATCATGTTTGATGGCACAGGCTTAAGAGGCATTTCCAAGTATACTTTGATAAATTACCCATACACGTAACATCTTACGAACTCCAGAGAGAGGCTCTCCTTAGCACGATGCAAGTACGACGCCGAGCATTAGCAGTAACTTTGAGAGACTGAGATCATACTTCACTTATCCTGGCTTAGAAGTGAGGTTCATAACTGTTATGGTATGTGCAAAACTCATTTAAAACTAGAATAAAAAACCTTAGATAAACCTAAAATGTCCACACAAATAAATTTTAATAATATTTATACTCACACACTCCCACCACTACCAAATTCTACTATAACCATTAACAAATCATTACAAAAGGGAGAAAAAGACCTCAGGATGGTTCTAATCCCACTATGTGGCAAACTGAATTGCCATAGGGGAAAGCAGATAACTCACATCACCAGTCTTAAAAAACTCCCTGCAACATACCTCAGTATTTTAATACCTAAAAAAAAGTATTTTTCTTGATTTTCTAAATCACTTGTCCCTCTGGTCTCTGTGCTCACAACATTTTGATCAGATCCTTCCCTCCCTTGGGATCTTGGGGAACAGCTGAAATGGTGGCTTCAATCCAGCTATTTGTTTAATGCTGTTAAAATCCCCGGACTGGGTGGTTCTCACCACAGTGCCAGCCTGAAAGACAGTGTGTGTGGGGGGGAGGGGGGGGGGACTTATTGTCTAGGCCAGATGGCTCAGGGGGTTTGGTCCCCTCAGGAGGCCTCCTAGCCATACATTTGATTGGAGATAGAGCAATCCAAATGGCACTAGAGAAGTTTCAAACCTTACTAGTGGGCAGTTTGTGTTCTTGGACAATGCCACAGTAAACAATGAGGGTCTCAAAGCACCAGGATGGCATTTGAGATGGCTGCACTTTGCCGTTGGGCATAAGAGCGTCTAGTGCTGTGTCAGCAGCCCACAGTGGATGTTGACAGTGTTCAAGCTGACTTTCTGAGTTGGGATAAAGTAGATCCTGGTGAATGGGAACTGATCTCCCACGTGTTCAATCTGTTGGCTAAAGGGGCAATGCAAAGGTGAGCAACTTCTTCAGTCACCAAGGGGACCAGCAAATGGAGGGCTTGGTGCCCTGCTACAGAAGTGGCACCAGAAAGGGATTCTTTGTCTTCCCTCTGTGGCCCTTGATAATCACCTCCTACACAGGATTCAAACTCACCCAGGTTTGGCGGCTGCCTGCTTTTCCCTGAGTACTTTTGTGAAGCACTACAGGTTGCATATCGGAGCAAGTGTTGATGATGCCTTCAGCAATGCTATTCTGGCCAGAACATCATCTTCCTCCCATCTTGGGTCCTGACTGTTTGGGTTCATCTCACTTGTCTGGAATGGTCTAGCAGGATAATAAGGAAGGAGAAATTTGAATCATTCTGCTAGACCAGTCCAGGGCCCATCCTGGAAGACTTTCTACCGACTGGGAAACCCTGATGCCTTTACTTTGCTTTGTTGTTGCCATACTTGCTGAAGATTCAGTTGTGGTTGAATGTTATTTTTGATAATATTTGATGAGTTTTATCTCTGAATTTTTCAGTCTTGCTTTGGAAGTCTTGCTGCCTTCTCTCAGTGTTGCACCCATGGTTATATCTTCTGATAAATTATTGAAAGATGATCATCTGCTTCTACCTGCTGGCAAGGGAGCATAACTCACTCGTTTATTTATTTATTTAAAAGGATTTATATACCGCTTTATCCTAAAATCAAAGCGGATTACACAGCAAACAAATCAGGAAATATTTCTTCACTGAAAGGGTGGTGGATGCTTGGAATGCCCTCCCGATGGAAGTGGTGAGGGCAAACATGGTGATGGAATTCAAAACGGCATGGGACAAACACAGTGGATCCCTTTACAGCAGGGGTCACCAACCTGCGGCCCGCGAGGTCCCTCCGTGCGGCTCGCGAGACTCTACCCCGGTGCGGCCCGCCAAGGCAAACTCACCAACTCCTTCTTCTGCAGCCGCGGCTCCCTGCCTCTTAGGGAACCGCAGCTGTGCTTGTAAAATCATCGCGGAGCCCTTCCTGTCTTGACGGGCTCCGTGCAGCATTGTCCCGCCTCCAAAGGAAGTGGTAAACAACTTCCTTTAGAGGCGGGACAATGCTGCACGGAGCCCGTCAAGACAGGAAGGGCTCCGCGATGATTTTACAAGCACAGCCGCGGTTCCCTAAGAGGCAGGGAGCCGCGGCTGCAGAAGAAGGGAGGGAGCTGACATGGAAAAATAAAACTACAGGTATGAGCAGTTTTTTTTTTCGGGGGGGGGTGTGCGGCCCGCGAGTCTGCCGGTAGTCGGCTGTGCGGCCCGCGGCCCTCTGGAGGTTGGTGACCCCTGCTTTACAGCAACAGGATAAAAGCAAAACAAACAGTACCATCTAACTTCTGAACTATCTAGCATCTGAACAAATAAGGGTGTCCTACATGGAGTGGTGGGTTCACCCCTAAACAGAAACAAAAACATGGGGAGGGGTGGCCTGCACAGAGCACCTACTCTTGCCATCTTGCTGGGCAGACTAGATGGACCATGCTGGTCTTTATCTGCCGTCACTTACTATGTTACTATGTTACTATGTAGGTGGTTGTGTGCGTGGGTGTGGGCATGCAGTGGTGGGTCGAGGTGTGTGTGTGGTTGGCTGTAGTTGTTTGCGTGGTGATCTATATACAGTATGAGCTATGTACAGAAACTATTTACATTTTTAGAATTTTGGTGTGAAGAGAGAGAGGTCGTTGGACCATTCATGTGATGTCCTTGTAGTGTTCTGCAAAGAGCGTTATTTTGAGCATCTTCCGGAAGTCTTTGAGGTCTGTTGTTGATCTCAGGTTGTCGGGAAGTGAGTTCCATAACGCAGGTGTGGCCAGGGATAGTGCTCTTCTTGAGGTGTCTTTTCTTGTTTTGGCAAAAGCTTGGGGTATGTTGATAGTGTTTGATTTGCCTCTCCTTCTGGGTCTGTTTTCTGGGCTGGCTTTGATGAGGGGTTTTAGACTATCTGCAGAGATGTTCTGTTTGATTTTGAATGTGTTTAGAAGTACTTTGTAGCAGATGCGGGAGCTGATTGGGAGCCAGTGGAGGTGGTTGAGAATGGGGGTGATGTGGTCGTGCCTTGAAGATCCTGTTATTTCTCGGACGGCCATGTTTTGGGCCATCTGTAATGGCCGGGTGGTTTGTTTTGAGAGTCCGAGGTAGATGGGGTTGCAGTAGTCTATGATGGAAGTGATAAGAGCTTGATTGACGGTGCGGAAGTGATCCTGTGAAAGGATTGGCTTGAGGCGTCCTATGGTTCTCATCTGTAGGTAGGCGTTCCTGGTGGTTTTGGCGATGTGAGATTGGAGGTTCAGTTCCTTGTCGGGTTTTATTGGTATATTGGTGTCGTTCAGCTTGATGACAGGAGGAGAAGTGAAAGCAGAGTTTCTGGTGATGATTAGTGCTTCTATCTTGTTGTAGTTTACAGTTAAGTTGTTTTCCAGTAGCCAGCTAGTCATCTGTTGCAGGCAGTTGGCTATGCTGGAGTAGTCTGGGTTGTCAAGGTTGATGGGGGTGTATATCATGATGTCGTCTGCATAGATGATATATTGTATTTTGTTGTTTTTGATGATAGAGCAGATAGGTTGTATATACAGGTTGAATAACAAGGCTGAGAGAGATGAGCCTTGTGGTACACTCTGGGTTGCTCTCGGAGATCGGGAGGTGGTTGAACCACATTTGACTTGGAGGTGTTTGTCTGTGAGGTAAGATGTGAACCAGTTCAAAGTGGTTTCGTGTAAACTAAGTCCCTGTAGTTTTGATTGTAGAGTTTTGTGGTCGACGGTGTCGAAGGCAGGAGAGATGTCTATGAAGATCATGATGACGCCCTTCTTGATGTTGTCAATAATCTGGATCAGATTGTCGAAGAGGTAAAGCAGTAGTGTTTCAACGCTGTGATTTGGGCGGAAACCATGTTGATTGCAGTCCAGAAGGGCATGGGTGTCTATGTGGTCTTGGAGCTGTTGTTGAACCACCTTCTCGATGATCTTAGACAGGAGGGGAAGGCTTGAGATGGGTCTGTAGGCGGCTGGATTGGTTTTACTTAGCTGGGATTTTTTTGGGATTGGGCGTATTGTCGCTAGCTTTAGTGTGCTGGGCATGATACCCTGGGTTAGGGTAGGTTTAGACTGGTATAGCAGGATTCAAGGAGATCAAATTATCAAGCATGATTAAAATTTCTCCTTAGCCAAGACAAAGCTGAAGGTGATGCATGACAATCAAAGGTGTGGGTGGATATGCATAGAGGAGCTTCTGTTTCTACCAGTGAATAAAGATGATGTCCAGTGCTAGTATGCATGGGAATGGCTGCTTGGAGCAAAAAAGAGGACATTTTGTGTTGGTTTCATTGGTGAGGTCTGCAGTGAGGGCACCCCATTGACAATGCTAAGATTAAGAGACCTCTCATGAAGATTTAACTACTGGCTGAGGTTGTCTGCAAGCATGTTATCGTCTCCTTGGAAGTAAGTGATATATAGGAGGCACTTAATGCCATAGACAGTGGAATGGAGAGGCACAGGGCCATGGCCCCACCAATATTTCACCCAATAAAGCATCATCAACTAGAGTGTTTAGGGGTGGAGCTGGAAATTGGCTGGTTTGGCCCCTTAAACTAAAATTATGTTCTTTTGCCCTGCAAGATAGAGAGGGTGAACTTTCAGATTCTGCATGCTTCCTTGCATAGTTTGAGGGAGCCCCTGCCACTCTGCTTGTTGATATAAAATATGGAGATCTGGTTTTCTGGATGAGGATGGTCTTCCCTGAGATTCAGGGACTAAACACCTTGGGGACATTGTCAGTAGCCCTGAATTGCAGGAGGTTGATGTGGTGCCTGGACTCCTGGAGGGGTGTGGAATCCAGTACCCCTGAATTTGAAGTGTAGGAAGTGGTGTCCCCAACCACATTTGGAGGTGTCTGGTATGAATGTCAGGAAGAGTTGAGGCTGTTGGGGAGGCCTTGCAACTGGTGAGATTGCTGAGGTTTGTATAGCAGTTGAGCACAAGGAAGGTGGGGGCATTGATAGGGATTTTGTGATATAGTGACTGTAGGTGTTGATTCCCCTCCTTTGAAGGTGCCACTGTAGCAGGTGCATGTGAAGCTTGGTGAATGGCACCACATGCACAGCTGCAGTTAAGTGCTCAAGGAAATAGGAACATTCTGACTGTGACTTTGTTCAAGGAGGAAATTTCTAGAACCAAAGAGGAAACTGCATTTACTGTCAGGGTCAGTAGGATCTGGATGTCTGCTCCAATGAATTACAGAGATTGGGTTGAAGCCAGGTGAGACTTTCTGGTGTTGAGGAAACCCAGCGTTTTGTAGAAGCTTCATTGCAGTGTGGGTGGAGGTGTTGGTCTCTTGGTGAGAGAGCCCCAAGATGAGCCAGATGACGAACTAAAAGAACACACAGACCTTTGTTTGAGGAGATATGCTGTGGCTACTGCAGCGCATTTGGTGAATACTCTTGGCACTGAGATTAGTCCAAAGGGGTGGAACTGGTGCTGGTAGTGGTACTTGAAGACAGAGAAATGCAGGTACCTCTGGCTTAGTGAGTTGGAAATCCAGCAAAGCAAACTAGTCACTACTCAAAGGTCTAGGTTGCAATGGAAGCCCTCTGTTTTCTTGGGGATGAGGAAATAGCAGGAGTAGAAGCCTTGACTGAACTCCACTGGAGGGACCAGTGGAACAGGATGGAACAGGGAACATATCTCTGTGAGTAAGAGAGGGCCAGCGTTTCCAGAACCTTACTCAAGATTGATGGTCTGCGCAGGGATGTGGTGTGAAAAATGATGCAGTAGACACGTCAGGTGTTATCTGTATCCAAGTCTCCAAACTGTGAGAGGTGGCCTGAAAAATATGGTTTTCATTCCCCGTGGTCAAAAACTAGGGTTGGTATTGGTGGAGGTGAAGATGGGCAGTTTTTGCTGTCTCTGCACTCTAGGGTATGGTCTCTGATGATAGGAGCTGTGCTGAGGTTGGGATTTTTGTAATAAGGCTGACATCTCTGGTAAGGGTTGTAATAACATGAGATGGAGTCGCCCTTTCAGTACTGTGAGCCATGCTGCCTTCTTGACGTAGAAGCGCAGTTCAGGCCTTTGGAGGAGAGGGTCTGTAGAATGATGTGATCTTTGATGCTGACAGTTTCATTGACTGAAGAGGTTCTCATGAGAGCAGCAAGGCATTCATGAATGTCTTCACATAGGCCCAAGGCTCTCAGCCATGCTATGCTGAATGTCTGGCAGTGATAGACACAGTTGCAACACAGGAGGCAGTCTTAAATGTGTCAAATGCAGATCATACTAAGTGTTTCCTACACTTTTCTATATTATATAGGATAGAAGGGCACCAGAGTACCTCTGATCTTCTCTAGAAAACAGTCATGGTAGAGAATATGATGGAAATGGTGAGCAGAAATGCTGGCATTCAACATGGAACTTGAGAACACCTTTCTGCCCACGATGTCCACAGTCTTGTGTTCCTTTACAAGAGGGGCATTGGAAAAGAAATGGGAGCAGGAGCTCTTTGACTTTTTTCATGGTTTATTTATTTGCATTCTCTTATATACTGTGCTATCCTGCATCAGTGCAGTTTACATTGAACAGGGCATTATAACTTGGAGATAACTATTTTACAGGGAACATGGGCTATGGAGGGTTAAGTGGCTTGTCCAAGACCACAAGGAGCAGCTGTGGGACTAGAAACCCCAGTCCTTCCAGCCCAAGGTTGCTGTCCTCTAGTGGGATTTGAACCCCTGACCTTCCGGCCTGAAGTACCTTGCCCCAACCACTAGGCCACTCCTCCACTCAACAACAATTGATTGATGTCTTGAAGGACTACAAAAGGGGATTGCTACTTCTGGAGAGAGATCTGCAATTGTAATTATTTACTTCTGGGAATTTTTTAAATCTTGGTGAAAAAGGAATTCTTTAGATTAAAGCTGATTAATCTGTGAACCCAGTGTATTTGTTAAATCAGTCAGGGCCTAGTAGCAGCAAAGAGCTTTCGGTTTAAATTTAAAACACTGTAGAGAGCTTTCTCATTAAATTTAGACCCCAAGAATCTCTCTATCCAAACAAGGGCTATAGGACTCCCCCTGGAAATTGGTCACAGATTACCTTTGAAGCACAGGACAGGGTACTCTGTATCAGCCAACTTTTCATAGGTCTTCTTTCCCTCCCTCCCTCCCTCCCCAACACCCTTACATCATAGCTTTATAGGTGCTTAAACCTCTTAAAGGAAAGGAGGTGTCATATTCACTCTCAGATGCAGCTATTTATCCTCATCAGGCATACATTAAGGTCCTGAGATTAATTAATCTTCAGGTGAATAAAGTACATTAAAAGTATTAGGTATAGTTTTATTAGTATAAGTATCCCCAGCCAACCTTAGTAAGTAAGGGAACTTAAATATGTAAACACAATCTTAAAACTAGGATGCAGACAGCAGTCCATCAGCGAGATGGGGGCTTTCCAGTCTTTTGCATTGAGTGTCACATGTATGATTTTCTTCCACTTGGTGAGGGGTCTTATGTGTGCACTAGGTGCAAGGAGCTCTTTGCTCTCAGGAATGAGTCCAATCTCTGGAGGCTAGAGTAACAGACTTGGAAGACATAAGGAAGACAGAGAGGTACATAGACGAGACCTACAGGGACTACAGTATTGAAGTCCCACCTCCAGTCTGGCAGCATCCCTGTTGCCATGGAGGAGAGAAGTCACGTGACAGGAGAGCATCACCCTGGTGTGGAAGGAAGTGATCCTGTAGCTAGGACTTGTCCTCCAGGTGATGTAAAACCCTCTCACACCGAGGAAGTTTCTCCAGGGCCATGTGCCCATGAGGGAAGGGTTAGGACAGCCGTTATAGTTGGTGATTCGATCATTAGGCATGTAGATAGCTGGGTGGCTGGTGGACGTGAGGATCGCCTGGTAACATGCCTGCCTGGTGCGAAGCTAGCGGACCTTACGCGCCATCTAGACAAGGTCTTAGATAGTTCTGGGGAGGAGTCTGCTGTCTTGGTACATGTTAGTACCGATGACATAGGAAAATGTGGTAGGGAGGTTCTGGATGCTAAATTTAGGCTTTTAGGTAGGAATTTGAAATCCAGAACTTCCAGGATAGCGTTCTCTGAAATGCTTCCCGTTCCACGCTCAGGACCCAAAAGGCAGGCAGAGTTCCAGAGTCTCAAAGCGTGGATGAGACGATGGTGCAAGGATGAGGGTTTTGGATTTGTTAGAAACTGGGGAACATTCTGGGGAAAGGAGGGGTCTTCCGAAAGGATGGGCTTCACCTTAACCAGGTTGGAACCAGGTTGGAACCAGGTTGGAACCAGGTTGGAAAAGGAGATAGAGCAGCTTTTAAACTAGATAATAGGAGAGAGCCAACAGTCGCCCAAGAGCGCATGGTTCACAACAATGTATCCTTGAAGGATACTACGAAAAGAATGAAGATAGGGCATAGCAGCAGAGAGGTTCCAGTAAAGACAAAAGTAGCCCAAATGCCCTTGAGTATGGAGCAGACAGAGCTTAAAGGTTCTAAATTACCCCTGCTTACCGATAGCCAGATTAATATGAATAAAATACAGTCTCTAAAATGCTTGTATGCAAATGCTAGAAGTCTAAAAAATAAGATGGGAGAGTTAGAATATATATCACTAAATGAGAGGTTAGATATTATTGGTATCTCAGAGACATGATGGAAGGAGGACAACCAGGGGGATACTGTGATACCTGGGTACAAACTATATCGTAATGATAGAACTGATCAAATTGGTAGAGGGGTTGCACTCTGTGTTAGAGAGAGCATTGAGTCACAAAGGATTAAAGTTTTGCAGGAAACAAAATTCGCTGTAGAATTTCTATGGACTGAAATTCCATGTAAAAAGGGGAAGGCAATGGCAGTGGGGATGTACTATCAACCGCCTGACCAGAATGAGCAAATGGATGATGTAATGCTCAAAGAAATCAGGGAAACTAACAAAAGTTGCAACATAGTAATAATCATGGGTGATTTCAATTACCCCGGTATTGACTGGGTCAGTTTCTCGGCAGGACATGCTAGGGAGATAAAGTTTACAGATGAAATAAATGACTGCTTTCCAGAGGGGAAGCTATTTTGGACCTAGTCCTTAGTGGAACACCAGATCTAGTGCAAGAGATAAGGTTGTTGGGACCACTTGGCAATAGTGTTCATAGCATAATCGTGTTTGATAGAGGAGGGATGGGAAGGAAATCCACAGTACTACCTTTTAACTTTCGAAAGGCAGTCTATGATAAAACGAGGAAAATAGTTAAGAAAAAACTAAAAGGAGTAGTTGCAAAGGTTAAAGACTTACATCAAGCTTGAGTGTTGTTTAAAAATGCTATCTTGGAAATCCAGACCAGCTGTATTCCATGCTTTAAGAAAAGTGGAAGGAAGTCCAAAAAACTAACAGCATCGTTTAAAGGTGAGGTCAGAGATGCTGCTGTTGCCAAAAGAGCATCTTTCAGGAAATGGAAAAAAAAGCCAAATGACGAAAACTGGAAACAGCACAAGCTCTGGCAAGTTAAATGCAAGACATTGATAAGGCAAGCAAAGAGAATTTGAGAAGAAGCTTGCTGTGGAAACAAAAATGCATAATAAAGACTTTTTCAAGTACATTCATAGCAAAAATCCTGTGAGAGAGTCAGTTGGACCATTAGATGATACAGGGGTAAAAGGGACACTAAGAGGTGACAAGGCCATAGTGGACTGAATGAATTCTTTGCTTTGGTTTTTACTGAGGAAGGTATAGGGATGTTACCCATGACTGAAGTGGCATTTAAAGGTAATACTTCAGAAGAATTGTAAGAAATATCGATACACTGAGAAGATGTATTACAACTATTTGATAAACTGAAGAGTAGCAAATCACCTGGACTGAATGGTATACATCCAAGGGTATTGAAAGAACCGAAATATGAGATTGCAGACCTGCTATTAGTTATCTGTGAACTATCATTAAAATCATCTGTAATACCTGAAGATTGGAGGATGGCCAATGTAACACCAAATTTTAAAAAAGGGTTCCAGCGGTGATCCGGGAAACTACAGACTGGTGAGCCTGATGTCAGTACCAGGAAAAATGGCTGAAACAATAATAACAAAATTATTGAACATGTAAATGCAAATGCAAAAGTCATGGCTTAATAGGAGACAGCCAACGTGGCTTTAGACAAGGAAGATCTTGTCTTACTAATCTGTTAGATTTTTTTGAAGGTGTGAATAAACAGATAGACAAAGGTGAGTCGGTTGCTATAGTTTATCTGGACTTTCTCCAGGAACAAGCAGGAAGTCAGTCCTCATTTATGGGTGACGGCACCGACGGAGCTCACACGGAGCAATTCCCCAGCTTTCAAAGAAAGCCTTTGGGATTACCACCACGCATGCGTGGTCCTCTTCCGGCCCAAAGGTGCCATTTTGCTTAGTCTCCCTTTTTCTGCGGAGCCCTTCAGACGCACATCCTTGTCCCTCGGAAAAAGTGTTTCGTTTTCAGCCTCTGGCTTTGATTTTTTCCGGTAGCACCCGTCCTCTATTCGTCTTCCCTTGCTCTGTTTTTTTCCCCTGGAGCAAGGGGAAGCCTTTCTGTTAAAGTTTTTCTTCCACAGGCTTTGCGCCCTTTTTTTCCCAATCACTAGCCACAATGGTCTTCGACCTTGCGGGGGCCTTTTTTGCTCCCATGGCCACCGGATTTAAGAAATGTGATAGATGCTCCAAAAACATGTCGCTCATTGAACACACACGACTGCTGTCTTCGGTGCCTGGGGCCAAATATGACCCAGAGCTCTGCTCTCTTTGCAAGAAAATGTCTTCGAAGGCCCTGTTAAGTCATAAGCAGAAGTCTGATGACATTTTCCGGAAGGTAGCCCCGGAATCTCCACCGGCACCCTTGGTCGTCCCTCCGCAGGTGGATCCCCCTCTTTGGCCCCATGCGGAGTCACCTGAAGTGGAGAGGCATAAGAAGAAGGAGACCTCAAAGTCGCTGTTGGGGGCCCCAAACAAGCGTGAGTGCTCCTGTGCTTGATCGCTCAGCCCTCCTCGGTGTTCCCGAGAGTCGGACAAGGAGCAGCCTCGTAAGATACCTAGTACAGATACGGAGGCCTCCGGTGATGGTGCCCGGTCTCCTCAGGGACGTCCCACTGAGGATCCCCCTCTCCTCGTCCACGCCAGACCCGGTAACCCCGGTGTCGATGTCACAGGGACCTGTGTCCCCATGGGAGTCCCGAATGCTGGTACTAGAGCACAGCGTTTCTGCCTTCTTAGCTGCCCAGCAGGTGCTCATGTCCAGCACGGCTGGCTTGCGCCTCGAGACCAAGTTTCCCTTAAGAGGGACACTGCAATCTGCCCTGGAAACCCCAAGAACCGTGGGCCTCGTGAAGGTCCTCGGCATCGGTCTCGCTTGCTTTCCTGGTCCTCGGGAACGAGATCTTCCAAGGCTGACTCCAAGCGGTCCTCGACTTCTGGACGGGGCGACCAGCCCAAGAGAGAGGAAGACAGGCATCTATATTTGGAAAAACTTAGAGAAGCTAGCAAAATTGTCAGGAAAACAAAGATTCAAAAGGAGGAGGAAATTGCCAATGCAATAAAATGGGGGGATTCAACATTTTTCAGATATGTTTGTGAGAAGAGGAAGGGCAACAGTGATATTGTCAGACTCAAGGGTGAAGAGGAGGAATATGTAGAAGCTGATGAAGATAAAGCGGAATTGCTTAACACATATTTCTGTTCTATGTTCACAGATAAGAACCAGGTACAGGACCTCAGAAAACACCCACAAATAGGAACAGAAGCGAGGGGCATCTTGAAGAATTTTCAGTAGACTGTGTCTGTGAGAAACTAGCTAAACCTAAAGTAGACAAAGCGATGGGACCGGATGGGATACACCCTAGAATACTGAGGGAACTTGGGGATGTTCTAGCAGCTCCACTGACTGACCTTTTCAATGCCTCTTTGGAGTCGGGAGTGGTGCCAAAGGACTGGAGAGAAGCTCATGTGGTCCCTTTACACAAAAGCAGAAGTAAGGATGTGGTTGGAAACTACAGGCCGGTTAGTTTAACTTCGGTGGTGAGTAAATTATTGGAAAAGCTGCTGAAAGAGAAAATAGTGAGGTTTCTGGAGTCCAGCGGATTACAGGATCCGAGGCAGCATGGATTCACCAGAGGCAGGTCTTGTCAGACAAATCTGATTGATTTCTTTGACTTGGTGACCAGGGATTTGGACCGAGGGAGAGCCCTAGATGTGTATTTAGATTTCAGTTAAGCCTTTGATACAGTTCCTCACAGGCAACTTATAAATAAACTGGGCACCCTAGGGATGGACCCTAAAGTTACTGCTTGGGTTAGAAATTGGTTGAGTGGAGGCGACAAAGGGTACAGGTAAATGGAGCTCACTCTGAGGAGAAGGAAGTTATCAGTGGTGTGCCCCAGGGATCTGTCCTTGGTCTGATTCTTTTTAACATCTTTGTTAGTGATATAGCGGAAGGGCTGTTGGGTAAGGTTTGCCTCTTTGCGGATGATATCAAAATCTGCAATAGAGTAGACACCCAGGAAGGTGTAGATAACATGAGGAGGTATCTAGCTAAGCTTGAAGAATGGTCTAGAATTTGGCAGTTAGGATTTAATGTTAAAAAAATGTAAGGTCATGCATTTGGCCTGCAGCAATCCAAAGGAGCAAATATAGTATAGGGAGTGAAGTACTTTTATCCACTAAAGAAGAGTGGGACCTCGGTGTGCTTGTATCTGATGATCTTAAAGTAGCTAAGCAGGTAGAAAAGGCGACATCAAAAGCCAGAAGAATGCTTGGGTGCATAGGGAGAGCAATGGCTAGCAGAAAAAAGGAGGTGATAGTGCCCCTGTGTAAATCTTTGGTGCGATCTCATTTGGAGTATTGTGTGCAAATCTGGAGACGGCATCTTCAAAAGGATATAAACCGGATGGAGTCAGTACAGAGGGTGGCTACTAAAATGGTTAGTGGTCTTTGTTATAAAGCATATGAGGACAGGCTTAAGGATCTTAATATGTACACCTTAGAGGAAAGGCAGAATAGAGGTGATATGATTGAGACATTTAAATTCCTCCGTGGCATAAATGCACGGGGGGGGGGGGGGAGAGCTCCTTTTGATTGAAAGCAAGTTCTGCTATGAGGGGACATGGGATGAGGGTGAAAGGGGATAGATTCAGGAGTGATATGCGGAAATATTTTTTTACTGTAAGAGTGGTGGATCCATGGAATAGTCTCCCAATGGAGGTGGTAGCGATGAGGACGGTATCTGATTTCAAAAAAGCATGGGACAAACACAGAGGATCTCTAAAGGAAAAAAGGGGACTGTTGTAGTTGTTGATATGGAAGGACAGATTAGATAGGCCATGTGGTCTTTTTCTGTCATCATTTTTCTATGTTTCTACAGAAAAGAGCCACCAAAATGGTAAAGGGGATGGAAGGATACCCCTATGAAGAGAGACTAAAAAGGTTAGGGCTCTTTAACATTTAAAAGAGATGGCTGAGGGGAGATATGATAGAGGTCTATAAATTAATGAATGGAGTGGAACTGTTAAACGTAGATCAATTGTTTACATCATCAGAATGTAGAAAGACTAGGGGACATGCAATGGAGCTGCAGGGTAAACTATTTAAAGCTAATAAGAGAAAATATTTTTTCACTCAGTGTTATCAAACTCTGGAATTTGTTACCGGAGGATGTAGTAAAAGCTGTTAGTGTAGTTGGGTTTAAAAAAGGTTTGGACAAGTTCTTCTAGAAAAGGTCCATAGACCATTATTTAAAGGGACGCAGGATATCACTGCTTGACCCAATACAAGCATTGTGGAACCTGTGTCTTTTGGGGAAACTGTTAGGTACTTATGACCTAGATTGGCCACTGTTGGAAACAGGATACTGGGCTTGATGGACCTTGGTCTGACCCAGTGTGGCAACTGAGCATTTTTAAACTGGACCTGGTATTTATTGCAAACGAGAGTCCAACAAGAAGAGCACGATTCCACGTGCAAAGACCAACCCAGTAAGAAACGTGGAATGCCAAGAAGGAACATATAAAACAAATTTTATTTAAATATACCACCTCAGCCACTGGCCCAACACAGGCCGTGTTTCGTGAAGCCTTCCTCAGGGGCTTAAATGGCTGAAAACAATCATAAAACATATTTAAAACCATGCAAAAACAAAAAATCAAAATATCCTCAATAAATAAATAAATGAGAACACGTAGAGCAAACAAACACAAACATATGAATAATTGATAAAATAAGTATAAACAACTTTAAGTACATACAGCAAATGGAGCTAAAAATGACAACCATGCATAAAAAGTACATAGATAACCTGGAACTAAACTAAAAACAGATATATTTGTATGACCAAATATTTAAAATAAATATGTACATGAACATAAGATCATTAAAAAACTTAAATATGTAATGTAACCTCAAGAGCATTTAAAAATGTATGTGTATGTAACCATATAAATAATGGACTATAAACTTTAAAAAATAAACAATAATAAATAAAGTTCTAAACTTGTATAATACGAACCAATGAGGAACATGCATATTTAATTTTTTTTTTTTGTTAAAAACATGTACATACAAAAAGATAACTCATCGAGGATGTGACCACAAAAGCCAGGGAGGGAACCCACCTGTACATGTGTTGCTTCTATTATAATTTCATCTGTATTGTCATAAAAGTAAAAGAGAAACAAAGAGAAAAGGAAAAACAAAGAGGGATGAAGATGAAAATCTATTAAAACTGATACCGAGGTGTATTGGCCAATGACATTTTGTGAAAGATGAACACAAATGTGTTGTCAAATGATATTTTTTTTAAATGATATTACCTGATCGTTAGGAACAAATATTCATTCTACAATGTGACTATATAATATTGTAGAATGAATATTTGTTCCTAATGATCAGGTAATAGATCCGTTTTTGTGTCTTAACATTCTTTATTATATTTCAAACTATGGTTAGTGTCTTTTTAGATTATATTCACACATTTTTTTAACATGATTGTGGTCAATTGATTAGTGTTCATGTGGTTTCGTTTTTTTAAAAAATATCTTTTAAAAAAAATATCATTTGACAACACATTTGTGTTCATTTTTCACAAAATGTCATTGGGGGGGGGGGGAGGGTACCTGGAGAGCTGGGTTATCCTGGGGTAAAAGGCCTGCTCAAGCTGTCCAAGTCCGAAAGACCTCTAGAGCTAAAGGTGCTGTCCTGTTCTGCTGTGAAACAGCTCTGGGGAGAATCTCAGAGGAGGAGAGTGTAGCAAGAGAGGAGGTGTGACTGCTTCTTCTGAATCCCAGGTGGCCAATGGTCTCTGGTCAGAGTGGGTAGGGAGTCTGTAGGGTAGAAGGAGCACGCTGTTGTGCTTGCAAGTGCTGCACTAGGAACTTGCTGATCAGCTCCACAAAGGGGCGGCTGTGGCGGAACAGGATGCAGGAGAAGTGATTGTGAGGATCTCTACATGACTGTTAGGTTTGTGGTGTTTGGCTAGGAGGGTGTACTTGTTGACAATGTGTCCCTTTGAGGAAGAGGAAGAATGGTGATGGGGGGAATCTGCTCCACTTCGAAGAGGAGGATTGGTGCCTGCAGAATGCAATTTTTTTTCTTTGGCCAATCTGGAGAGGAGGAGGAGCTGAGTGGGCATTTTCAGTGGTGAGAATACACTTTTGCACTGTCCCTATGATGCTGTGAGTCAGTGATGGTGTCTTTTCTCTCATGGCACCAGGAGTCATTGAGAACCTTGGCATCATAGACGGAGAAGGAGCAGGGTTCCCCAGTGCCAGCAGTATCAGCATGGCAGTGAGGAGAGTTTCTTTAGTGCCATGGGCAGGGTCTTACTGACACCAGTGCTGATGAACATGTTCATACCTATGCCAGCACCATGGGCACTACTATAGAGGGATTCCTCAGTGAATAGGAAGCAGGGCCGGCCCTTCCATTGAGCAAGAATGTTTTTTGCACAGGGCCCTCGTTTCGGGGGGCCCCGCGCAAAGAACATTCTGCTTTTTTTGAAATTAAATTTAAAAAAAAAAAAAAGCTGGCCGCCGCCACCGCAGCGGCATGGAGTGTCCCGCGGGGCTCCCTCTGCCCGGCGGAACTCTCCCGGTGCGGCTGAGCCCCTCTGCGCCGGCTTGCAGATACGCAAAGGCAGAGTGTCTCCCTCGCGTCTCTGTTAAGCCCGCAGGGGCTGATGGGAAATTTCCCATCTGCCCCTGCGGGCTTAACAGAGATGCAAGGGAGACACTCTCCCTTCGCGTATCTGCAAGCCGGCGCAGAGGGGCTCAGCCGCACCGGGAGAGTTCCGCCGGGCAGAGGGAGCCCCGCGGGACACTCCATGCCGCCGCGGCGGCAGCAGCCAGCTTTTTTTTTTTTTGTTAATTGCCATGAGCCGAGGGGCGGGGTTTACGACTGGCAATGGGCTGGGGGGGGGGTTAAGACTGGCAATGGGCTAGGGGGGGGGTTAAGACTGGCAATGGGCTTGTTGGGGGGTTAAGACTGGCAATGGGCTAGGGGGGGTTAAAACTGGCAATGGGCTAAAGGGGGGGTTAAGATGCAATGGGCTAGGGGGGGATAAGACTGGCAATGGGCTGGGGGGGGTTAAGACTGGCAATGGGCTAGGGGGGTTTAAGACTGGTAATGGGCTAGGGGGGGTTAAGACTGGCAATGGGCTAAGGGGGGAGGGTTAAGACTGGCAATGGGCTAGGGGGGGTTTAAGACTGGCAATGGGCTGGGGGGGTTAAGATGCAATGGGCTAGGGGGGGGGGGGGGGTTAAGACCGGCAATGGGCTGGGGGGGGGTTAAGACTGGCAATGGGCTGTGGGCTGATGGAGGCTGTCTGGAAATGGGGTGATGGGGGGTTAGGACTGGTAATGGGCTATGGGGGGGGGTTAAGACTGGCAATGGGCTAGGGGGGGTTAAGACTGGCAATGGGCTGGGGGGGGTTAAGACTGGCAATGGGCTAAGGGGGGTTTAAGACTGGCAAAGGGAGGGGGGGGTTAAGACTGGCAATGGGCTGGGGGGGGGGGTTAAGACCGGCAATGGGCTAGGGGGGGTTAATACCGGCAATGGGCTAGGGGGGGGGGTTAAGACGGGCAATGGGCTGTGGGCTGATGGAGGCTGTCTGGAAATGGGGTGATGGGGGGTTAGGACTGGTAATGGGCTATGGGGGGGTTAAGACTGGCAATGGGCTATGGGGGGGGTTAAGACTGGCAATGGGCTGTGGGCTGATGGGGGCTGTCTGGAAATGGAGTGATGGGGGGTTAGGACTGGTAATGGGCTATGGGGGGGGGTTTAAGACTGGTAGTGGGCTGATGGGGTGGGGTTAGGACTGGTAATGGGCAATGGGGGGGGGGGGTTAAGACTGGTAATGGGCTGTGGGCTGACGGGGCCTGTCTGGAAATGGGATGATGGGGGGTTAGGACTGGTAATGGGCTATGGAGGGGGTTAGGACTGGTAATGGGCTATGGGGGGGGTGGGTTAAGACTGGTAATGGGCTGTGGGCTGACGGGGCCTGTCTGGAAATGGGATGATGGGGGGTTAGGACTGGTAATGGGCTATGGAGGGGGTTAGGACTGATAATGGGCTATGGGGGGGCTAGGACAGGAAATGGGCTGATGGGGAGGGGTTAGGACTTGAGGTGGGCTGATGTGGTTAGGACTGGTAATGGGCTGTGGGCTGATGGGGGGGTTTAGGACTGGCAATGGGCTATGGGGGGCTGACTGGAAGTGGGCTGATGGGGGGTTAGGACTGGTAATGGGTTATAGGGGGGGCTTAAACTGAAAATGGGGTGATGGGTGTTAGGACTGGAAGTAGACGGGGGGCTAGGTCTGGTAATGGGTTGGGGGTTGCTAGGACTGGAAATGGGCTGAGTGGAAGGGGAGGCATGAACTGCAAATAGCTGATGGGGAGGGGGCTTGGAATGGAAATGGGCTGTGAGGGAAGGGAGCTAGGACTGAAAATGGGCTGATGGAACAGCTAGGATAGGACTGGAAATGGGCTGTTGGGGGGAGCTAAGATTGGAAATGGGCTGGTGGTGGGTGGGGGCTTGAATTGAAGGACTCATGGAGGGGCTAGAACTGGAAGTAGGCTCATGGGGGGGCTTGGACTGGAATTGGGCTGAGTGGAGGGGAAGCTATGATTTGACATGGGCTGATGGTGGGGCTAGGAAATGACTAGAAATGGGCTGATGGGGGGCTAGGATTGGAAATGAGCTGATGAAGAGACTTGGACTGGAAATGGATGGGGGAGCTAGCTAGGACTGGAAATGGGCTGATGGGGGGCTAGGACTGGAAATGGGCTGATGCAGGGACTAGAAGGGAATGGATGCTTGGTGAGACTGGAACTAGAAGGGAGCTGATGTTGGGGGAGGATTAGAATGGGATGGGGCTGGGAGAGTAAATGGAGAGGGGAAAAATACTTTGTGTAGGAGGGATGAAAAATCTACAATTGGCCGGGTATTGGGAGAGTAAGTGGGGATTGAGGATGGAGGCGTAAAATTTGTGTGGATGAAATAGGAATGAGGAAAGAGCAAAAGGAGAAAGATTAGTATGTTAAAGCAGATGTAGAGAGAGAGAATGGAAAAAAACTAGAAGAGAGAAGAAAGGACAAATGGACAGCAGACGATGGAGAGTAAGCAGAAAACATGAAGAAACAAGAAGAAAGTGGCTGGACCAATTGCAACTGAAAAAAAATGCACAAAAGGTAGAAAGATATCTCTTTATTTTGAATTTATTAACTGGAATATGAAAGCTCTGGGAAATGTGCATCATTAACGTCTGCGCTTTGTTTGGTACAAGAGGAAATTAATTTATAGTTTTATTTCTACAGTGTTGTTGTACATTCCAAGTTTGGCTTTTGGGGTTCCCAGTTTAATTATTGCCTTCCTGTTTCTAAATTGTGATTCCTTGTTTGGTGATGGTCTATGTTCTGCATGTGTAACTGAGCTGAGGTATTCTGTTTATGTAATTCCTATTTGACGTTGCCACTTGTTCTCTTTCCCCAGTATTCTCTGAAATGTATTGGTTTAATATTTGCAGTGTTGCCTTTTGATAGGTAGGGTCTGGTGCTTTGTGAGTCCTGGTAGTGCTGTCAGGATACGGCGGGTTTGCTATGGGTTCTAAATGGGCAGCGTTTGTAGTAGTTCCTAATGTGCCTGGCAGTTGGCACTGGATTATAGTAATGTAGAAATCTTTTAGTCTTTCTTTATCCATACACTCATTAAGAGACATGTTTACTAAAAGTTAGTGTATGGTAACATTATGCAAATATTTATGCAAATGAGGCCACTTATGCAAATGAGGCCCCGCACCGAGTCTCCGCACATGGCCCCGCACCCCCCTTGGGCCGCCCCTGATAGGAAGAAGGCTGATACCCCAGCGTTAGTTGGAGCCCTTGCCTGCCTATCCAGCGTCATACCATAGAGACTGGCTGTAGGAGCAGACAGAGTAAAGCTGGTGGCAAGCAGCATTGGGCTGTAACAGTCTGGGGCTGTAGCTGTGGAGGGAGCAGAGCATGTTGGGGGCCTCTGGACTCAGAGAAGGCTGTTTAGCTAGGAAGTCCTTGAGAGCATGCTTTTTATGTTTGTGGACTTGTGGAGACACCTGTTTGCAGAGCGAGCAGTCTCCATGCTGTATACTACACCAAGGCAGGGGCGGCCCAAGGGGGGGTGCTGGGCCATGTGCGGAGACTCTGTGCGGGGCCTCATTTGCATAATGACCTCATTTGCATAAATATTTACATAATGTTACCATACACTATCTTTTAGTAAACATGCTTCTTAACGAATGTATGGATAAAGAAAGACTAAAAGATTTCTACATTACTATAATCCAGTGCCAACTGCCAGGCACATTACGAACTACTACAAACACTGCCCATTTAGAACCCATAGCAAACCCGCCGTATCATAACAGCACTACCAGGACTCACAAGCACCATACTTTACCTATCAAAAGGCAACACTGCAAATATTAAACCAATACATTTCAGAGAATAAGAATACATGACCTACTGGGGAAAGAGAACAAGTGGCAATGTCAAACAGAAACTACATAAACAGAATACCTCAGCTCAGTTACACATGCAGAACGTAGACCATCACCAAACAAAGAACAAGGAATCACAATTTAGAAATAGGAAGACAATAATTAAACTGGGAACCCCTAAAGCCAAACTTGGAATCTACAACAACACTGTAGAAATAAAACTATAAATTAATTTCCTCTTGTACGTTAAAGATGCATATTTCTTCATGTCTTCTGATAACTCTCCATCATCTGCTGTCCATTTGTCCTTTCTTCTCTCTTCTAGTTTTTTTCCATTCTCTCTCTATATCTCCTTTAACATACTAATCTTCCTTCTTTTGCTCTTTCCTTCATCTCTTTCTTTATTCCTTTTTCATCCACTCAAATTTTACCCCTCCAGCCTCAATCCCCACTTGCTCTCCCAATATCCGGCCAATTGTAGATTTTTCTTCTCTCCCACACAAAATATTTTCCCCTCTCCATTTCACCCTCCCAGCCCCATACCATTCTAGTCCTCCCCCAACATCAGCTCCCTTCTAGTTCCAGCCCCCACCTAGCATCCGCTCCCTTCTAGTCCCCGCATCAGCCCATTTCCAGTCCTAGCCCCCCATCAGCCCATTTCCAGTCCTATCTGAACCCCTCCATCAGCTCATTTCCAATCCCAGCCCCCATTAGCCCATTTCTAGTCCTTTCCTAGCCCCCCCATCAGCCCATTTCCAGTCCTAGCCCCCCATCAGCCCATTTCCAGTCCTATCTGAGCCCCTCCATCAGCTCATTTCCAATCCCAGCCCCTCCATCAGCTCATTTCCAATCCCAGCCCCCATCAGCCCATTTCTAGTCCTTTCCTAGCCCCACCATCAGCCCATTTCCAATCCTAGCTCCCCTCCACTCAGCCCATTTCCTATCCAAGCCCCTCCATGAGCCTATTTCCAGTCCTAGCTCCTCTATGTCCATTTCAATCCAAGCCCCCCCACAGCCCATTTCCAATTTCAGCCCCCATCAGCTCATTTCTAGTCCTTTCCTAGCCCCACCATCAGCCCATTTCCAATCCTATCTCCCCTCCACTTAGCCCATTTCCTATCCAAGCCCCTCCATGAGCCTAATTCCAGTCCTAGCTCCTCCATGTCCATTTCAATCCAAGCCCCCCCACAGCCCATTTCCAATCCCAGCCCCCATCAACCCATTTCCAGTCCTAGCTCCCCCCCCACTCAGCTCATTTCTAATCCAAGCCCCTCTATGAGCCTATTTCCAGTCCTAGCACCTCCACGAGTCCATTTCAATCCAAGCCCCCTCCACAGCCCATTTCCAATCCTAGCTCCCCCCAACAGCCCATGTCCAGTCCTATCCTAGCCCCACCATCAGCCCACTTCTAATCCTAGCTCCCCTCCACTCAGCTGATTTCCTATCCAAGCCCCTCCATGAGCTTATTTCCAGTCCTAGCACCTCCACGAGTCCATTTCAATCCAAGCCCCCTCCACAGCCCATTTCCAATCCTAGCCCCCCCAACAGCCCATGTCCAGTCCTATCCTAGCCCCTCCATCAGCCCATTTCCAGTCCTAGCTCCCTCACCTCACAGCCCATTTCCAGTCCAAGCCCCACTCCCTATCAGCTATTTGCATTTCAAGCCTCTCTCCACGCAGCCCATTTCCAATCCTTTCCCCCCCCCACAGCCCATTTCCAGTCCTAGCAACCCCCCCCCCCCCCCCCGAGCCCATTTTCAGTCCATTTTTAATATTCTGGAATTCCTTAAAAGCATAAGATAAGATATGCCATATTGGGTCAGACCAAGGATCCATCAAGCCCAGTATCCTGTTTCCAACAGTGGCCATTCCAGGTCACCAGTACCTGTCAGGTTCCCAAAAGGTATACAGATTCCATGCTGCTTGTCCCAGGGGTAAGGAGTGAATTTTCCTAGTCCTTTTTAATAATGGTTTATGGACTTTTCCTCCAGGAATTTGTCCAACTCTTTTAAAACTCAGCTACACTAACAGCATTTACTAAATCCTCTGGTAATGAATTCTAGAGTTTGAGTACACATTCAGTGAAAAATTATTTTCTCTCTAGCTTTTAACAAGCTGGGTATTTTTTTGTTGTTGTTGTTGTAGCCCCTGATGCAACTGCTGCCAAAGCAAGAACTTTCTCCTCTCTACACTGCACAACTCTAAGTCTGAGCCGCACAGTTGAAGTACTAGCTTTTAATTTTCAAAAGGGGAACCATCATAAAACAAGGAAAATAGTAAAGCAAATATTAAAAGGAGTTGCTGCAAAGGTTAAAGGATTACATCAAGCATGGGCATTGTTTAAAAATACAATCTAGGAATCCTAGACCAGATATATTCCACACTTTAAGAAAGGTGGAAGGAAGGCCAAACGACTGCCAGCATGGTTTAAAGATGAGGTCAGAGATGCTGTTGTATCCAAGAAAGCATCTTTAAGGAAATGGTTAAATGAATGAAAACAGGAAGTCAAATGCAAGGCATTGATAAGGCAGGCAAAGAGAGAATTTGAGAAGAAGCTTGCTGCGGAAGCAAAAACGCGAAATAAAGACCTTTTCAAGTACATTCGTAGCAAAAAACCTGTGAGAGAGTCAGTTGGACCATTAGATGATAAAGGGGTTAAAGGAGCACTAAGAGGCGACAAGGCGATAGCGGAGAGACTGAATGAATTCTTTGCTTCGGTCTTTACTGAGGAAGATGTAGGGATGTTACCCATGACTGAAGTGGTATTTAAAGGTGTGGAAGAATTGAAGGAAATATCGATACATCGGGAAGATGTCTTACAACTATTAGATAACTGAAGAGTAGCAAATCACCTGGGCCGGATGGTATACATCCAAGGGTGTTGAAAGAACTGAAATATGAGATTGCAGACCTGCTATCAGTAATTTGTGAACTATCATTAAAATCATCTCTAATACCTGAAGATTGGAGGATCGCCAATGTAACACCAATTTTTAAAAAGGGTTCCAGGGGTGATCCGGGAAACTACAGACCGGTGAGGCTGACGTCAGTACCGGGAAAAATGGTAGAAACGATCATAAAGAATAAAATTACTCAGCATGTAGATAGTCACAACCTAATGGGAGACAGCCAACATGGCTTTAGACAAGGAAGATCTTGTCTTACTAATCTGTTATGTTTTTTTGAAAATGTGCATAAACAGGTGGACAAAGGTGAGTCGGTTGATATTGTGTATCTGGACTTTCAGAAAGCCTTTGACAAGGTCCCTCATGAGAGACTTTTGGCAAAACTAAAGAGTCATGGGATAGGAGGCAGTGTACTATTGTGGATCAGGAACTGGTTAAAAGATAGAAAGCAGAGGGTAGGGCTAAATGGCCAATTTTCCCAATGGAGAAAGGTGAATAGTGGTGTACCCCAGGGATATGTGCTGGGTCCGCTGCTTTTTGACATATTCATGAATGACCTGGAAAGTGAGGTTATCAAATTTGCAGATGACACAAAACTATTTAAAGTTGTTAAAACCCAAGAGGATGGTGAAAAAGTGCAAGAGGATCTTGATAAATTGGAAGACTGGGCATCAAAATGGCAGATGAAATTTAATGTGGACAAGTGCAAGGTTATGCACCTAGGGAAGAACAACCCAAACTATGGTTACACGATGCAAGGTTCCACATTAGGAACCACCACCCAGGAAAAAGATTTAGGCGTCATTGTGGATACCATGTTAAAACCCTCGGCCCAGTGTGCAGCGGCGGCCAAGAGAGCAAATAGAATGCTAGGTATGATAAAGAAAGGAATGGAAAATAAAACAAAAGATATTATAATGCCTCTATATCGTTCCATGGTGAGACCGCACCTTGAATATTGTGTGCAATTCTGGTCACCGTATCTTAAAAAGGATATAGCGATTTTAGAAAAGGTACAGAGAAGAGCCACCAAAATGGTAAAGGGGATGGAAGGATACTCCTATGAAGAAAGGCTAAAAAGGTTAGGGCTCTTTAACCTGGAAAGAGATGGCTGAGGGGAGATATGATAGAAGTCTATAAATTAATGAACGGAGTGGAACGGGTAAACGTAGATCGATTGTTTACCTTATCAGAATATAGAAAGACTAGGGGACATGCAATGAAGCTGCAGGGTAAACTATTTAAGACTAATAAAAGAAAATATTTTTTCACTCAACGTGTAATCAAACTCTGGAATTTGTTACCGGAGGATGTAGTAAAGGCTGTTAGTATAGCTGGGTTTAAAAAAGGTTTGGACAAGTTCCTGGAGGAAAGGTCCATAAACCATTATTAAGAAGTGACCGAAGATATCAATGCTTGACCCAGTACAAGCATTGTGGAACTTGTGTCTCTTGGGGAAACTGCTAGGTATATGTGACCTAGATTGGCCACTGTTGGAAACAGAATACTGGGCTTGATGGACCTTGGTCTGACCCATTATGGCATATCTTATGTTCTTATGTTCTTAACAACATTAGCACTGGCAAGTTAGATGGAAGACACTGATAAGGCAGGCAAAGAGAGAATTTGAAACAAATCTTGGTAAACCAAGAAGATGTATTACAACTAAACAAAGGCATGTGGAGGGTGACCTGCACAGAGCGGCAGGTGCACCTTCTCTTACTGCCTTGCTGGGCAGACTAGATGGATCATACTGGTCTTTATCTGCCATCATATACTATGTTACTATGTATATTTGATAAACTAAAGAGAAGCAAATCACCTGAACTGAATGATATACATCCCAAAGTGCTGAAAGAACTGACATAAGAGATTGTAAACCTACTATTCGTAATCTGTGCACTATCATTAAAAACATTTGTAGTACCCGAAGACTAAAGAATGGCCATCGGAACCCTTTTTAAAAATTGGCGTTACAGGGGTGATCCAGGAAACTACAGACCGGTGAGCCTGACGTCAGTACCGGGCAAAATGGTAGAAATCAACATAAAAAATAAAATTACTGAACATATAGATAGTCATGGATTAAGCCAAGAAAACTATTGTCTTATTAATCTGTTATATTTTTTTGAAGATGTGAATAAACAGGTAGATAAAGGTGAGCTGGTTGATAATATTGTATCTTGATTTTCAGAAAGTCTTTGACAAGTCCCTCATGAGAGACTCTTGGCAAAATTAAAAAGTCATGGGATAGGAGACAGTATAATATTATGGATCAGGAAATGGTTAAAAGATAGAAAACAGTAGGGCTAAATGTCCAATTTTCTGAATAGTGGAGTACCCCAGAGATTTGTGCTAGGTTCTGCTGCTTTTTAACATATTCATAAATGACCCGGAAATGGGAATAATGAGTTAGGTGATCAGATTTCCAGATGACACAAAATTATTCAAAGTTGGAAGATGGAATTTAATGTGGATAAGTACAAAGTTAAGCACTTAGGGAAGAACAACCCAAACTACGGTTACACGATGCAGGATTCCACATTAGGAACCACCAACCTGGAAAAGGATTTAGGCATCATCATGGATAATGCATTTAATGCCTCTGCCCAGTGTACAGTCGTGGCCAAGAAAACAAGTAGAATGTTAGGGATCATAAAGAAAGGAATGGAGACTTCATGTTTAGCCAGCACAGAGGGAAGATGCATGTAGAGCCGCTCCCAGCAGCCCGCACTCAACAAAAGGGTTAAAAATGCCAATTTTACAGCCAAAGTATATTCACTTATTGGAAGATGCCAAAAACACTTAATATAAAATCAATGAAAACAATAAAAGATCTGTATGCAGCTACGGCATGAACAGGGAGGTCGGTCACAATTCTTGCCTCACTGCTGCCATCACCGGCTTCCTCATTAAATAGTGAGAGCGAAAAACCTGGAGGAGAGCTAGAGTTGGATCTGGTAAAAGTACTCCAAGAGATTTGGGACTCTAAAAGAGAAATAGTTGACAAGGTTCTGGGGAAAACTGAGGAGAAGTTTGCGGCAGTGGGTTTCTGTCTGGAGGAGCCAGAGGCCCAGATCAGCCGCATAAAAAACATGCAGGCAAACTTGCAGGAGGAAGTAACCTACTGAAAAGAGAAGTTGCCTGGCTGCAAGAGAAGGCTGAAAATCAAGAAAACAATGATTGGCAGTCAAATGTAAGGATATTTTGGGTGCTGGAAGGAGAAGAAGGCGTCAACCTCAGAGCCTTTGGCCTGGCTATGCTTGAGACCTGTTTCGCAGGATGCTCCTTGCTTGTATCCTATGACATCGAGCAAGCCCACAGAGAACTGCAGGCCCAACCAGAGGCCAATGGTTAAACTGCTCCGGTTTCAGGATCGGGAGTTTATCATCAAGGCAGCGCACAAAATGTGATATGTGATTTACAAAGGGTGGAAAATTTACATTTACCCAGACCTTGCCATGGAAATGCTTCGTCACCATAAGAACCTGTTAAAATACCGAGGTATGCTGGTCAGAAAGGTATCAAATTGGCAATCTGGTTGTCCTGACTCTCATGGACAATGGAGTTTGCCATATTTTTCATTCTCAGGAGGTATTAGAAAAAATATCTGCAGAGTGGACACTATACACATGGGGTTTCTGAACCACTACTACTACTACTACTATTAAACACATATAGCGCCACGCACGCAACGCTATACAAACATACATACAAGAGACAGTCCCTGCTCGTCCGAGCTTACAGTCTAGTCAAGACAGTACAAACATTAATCAAGACAGTACAAACATTAATCAATTTGATGGGTTTTACAGTTCGGTCATGAAAATGATGGAGTTAGGTTGAGATGAGGGATAGAAGTCAGGATCTGAATGCGACAGTGAAGAGATGGGGTTTTTAAATTATTTTTTATGTAATAAATTTTATTAGGCAGAATCCAAAAAGAACATACACTCCAGAACAACAATCCCAAACAATGAGATTGACATCCCCCCCAATCGTACACTTCGTTAACTCTGCATCGAGGAACAGGGCAGGATATCAGCCTCTATTAAACAGTCAATAACAGTGCAGAACCTATCAACCCTAGAACAAAAGAACAGAAGGCCAAAGGGAGGTGCAGTAGATTCTACCCCCTTTTCCCCCCCCCCTCCTAGAAACCCCTATCCCAAACCCAACCCCCCCCCCCCCGCCCTTCTGACCCATCCTACCTGACAGTGAGTGAGTGAGTGAGTGTAAAAAGGAAGAAAGAAAGAAAGAAAGGAGAGAAAAAAAAAGAGAGAAGAGAGAAAAGAAAGGGAAAGGAAAAAAAAGGGAAAGAAAGAGAAGAGAAGAATAGGAGAAAAGAAAGAGAAGAAAGAGAAGAAAGAAGAGAGATCATAAGGAGGGTATATGCAAGCGAAGTGTGAACCTCGTGCGTATGGCCATCTCAAGTTACTTATTCCTCTTGAAACACAGCTCCCCACAGGGTTTCATCCGAGAAGGGCCGCCCTTGAACTGTAGCGGTAATCTTTTCCATCCGATATATTTCCCAATATTTAGCCCGCCATTCTGCAAGCGACGGAGCTTTACTGCGTTTCCAGAAACGAGCAATCACCAATCTGGCCGCTAGGAGGAGCAATTGAATCAGATGCCGAGATGGGCAACTAAGGGTGGAATCAGGCAAAATCCCTAGGACACATGACTCCATGTTCAGGGGGAGGGTAATCTGTAACCTCTCACAAACATGTCCCAACATCTTCCTCCAAAAACGTTGAATGTGAGGGCAGTGCCACCACATATGGTCAAACGATCCCCTGTGCCCACAAAGGCGCCAGCAAAGCGGGTCATCGGCTCTTTCCCAGCGGAAAAGATCTACCAGCGTTATAGATAGACGGTAAAGAATCCGAAGTTGAGTATGGATCAGTCCTAACGATAAGGAACAGGAGTGTGAGTACTCATAAACGTCAAGCCAGAACTCTTGTTCCTTCCCCGGTAAGGTCCTCTCCCATCTCTTTTGAGGAAAGTTTGAGGCTGGCAGGACTGGCAGGTCAGTCACTATATGCCTGTACAGTCGAGCCACAAAAGCTTTAAGTCGCCCTGATACAAAGAGATCCTGTTCCCAACATCTAGGGCATTGCAATATGTCGGTGATCGAGAACTGGGTTCTCAGACAGTGAGAGATTTGGAAAGCCTGGAATGGAGAAAGTTGAGGACCCAAAGCCTCCGCAAGCCTCCCCCTCGAGACAGGACAATCATGTTCGTATAGTGCGGAAAGTTTCATCCTAAGCGTTTCGGAAGTTATATCCTTATGCATAGTCCGAATAAAGCCCAAGGCCCCCAGAACGGTAAAGGGCGAGGAGGAAGTGGGTAAGCCCATCTGTTTACATATCCCCCTCCAAGCTGCCCAGCAAGGACTAAGAAAAACATGTGCTTTCACTTGAGTAAGCTCTTGGGGGGTCGGGCGAATCCAATCCCGTTCTAACAAAACCCATTCAGCCCCTGGGTGAGTTCTCCATAACAGTAATGACCGTAGGCAAACATAAGAGTAATATAACTCCAGATCTGAGAGGCCTAGCCCCCCAGAACCCGTAGGGGTGGTGATTATTCTCCAACTGAGCAAGAGTTGTTTCCCCAACCACAGAAACCATGTTACAGCCTTCTGAAGGGATGCAAAAAACATGCTCGGGAGAGAGATAGGCAATTGCATAAACAGGAAAAGTAGTCTTGGTAGGACCAACATCTTATAAGTATTAATACGTCCTAACCAAGAAACCGAACATCGACTCCACTTTTCCATATTGCCCCTAACTGATTTCAACAGGGGGAGATAATTCAAGCTGTACAATTTCGAGATGTCATGGTGTATAACAACACCCAGATACCGAAATTGATCCACCACCGGGAAGTGCCCCTCATTAGAGAGAGTTGCTGCGGGGGAACGAGACAGACATTGAAGTAGCGTGGATTTCTGCCTGTTGCTGGTAAAACCGGATACCAAAGAGAAGCAATCTAAGATATTTAGTACAATGGGTAAAGATCTGGAAGGATCCCTTAGATAGATCAGGGTATCGTCCGCATATAGAGATATAACATGCCACTCAGAGCCCAAATGGATACCTATGTCTTCTGCCCTTGATCGGATATGAGCCACCAAAGGCTCCATTGCAAGGGCGAACAACAAAGGAGAGAGGGGACACCCTTGTCTAGTGCCTCTACGCAAGCAGAAGGAAGGCGAGCTCATCCCATTAACAGACACCGCAGCCTGGGGGTTGGTGTACAATGAAGCAATCCATGTACAAAAGACCGAGCCAAAGCCGAATTCCTGGAGAACCCGTAAGAGGTAGGGCCATTCTAGTTTATCGAAGGCCTTCTCCGCATCCAACGATAAAATGTTAAACGACCCCTCTTTGTGTTTTATATCCTGTAAGACACTGATGAGTCTGCGCACATTCTCAAAGCCATATCTGTGTTTTATAAAACCCGTTTGGTTGGGATGAATAAGATCTGGAATTAAAGAGGCTAGACGGTTAGCTAAAATGGAGATAAAGATTTTGTAATCTAAGTTTAGTAAAGATATCAGTCGATAGCACAGCGTGTCGCGTCTTTATCAGTTTTGGGAATCACAACAATGTTTGCATGATAAAAGGATTCTGGCAGCGTTTTTTGGAGAGAATTTCATTAAAAACTGTCAATAACATAGGCGCAAAGATATCAGGAAATATTTTATACAGTTCTGCCGGTAATAGATCCGGTCCAGCCGCCTTGGCAGATTTGAGGTTCTTCATTATCTGTTGAACCTCCAGTAGTGTAAACAGGCACTCTAACTGCTCTCTACTTGCCGTTGACAGCTAGGGGAGAGGAGCCTCCCTCATCCAATCATCACGATCAGTGTGAGACGCTGATGTCTCGCTAGTGTAGAGCCTCTCCTAAAACTTGGCAAAGGTGGACGCGATCTCTCGAGAATTATATAAGAGCTGACCTTGCGGAGAGTGAATAGCTTCCACCCTGTGATGCTGACGCTGCCTCTTTAATTGCCACATCAACAGCCTGCCAGCTTTGTTACCCTGTTCATAATAACGCTGCTTTGTGCGCAAGAAGAGCGAGGCCACTCTGTCGGATTCCAGCGCAGCCAATTCCCCTCGGCATCGAGTCAACAGTTTCCACACCTGCTCTCCCCCCCCCTTTCTTGTGCTCACCTTCCAGATCGGCTATCGCCTTCCTCAACTCCTCCTGCTGAGCATTCAGACGTTTTTTAAAAGCACTTGACAGGGAAATGAGATGCCCGCGCAAGACCGCTTTCCCTGCGTCCCATAAGAGAGCTCTGGAGATCTCCGGTGAATCATTAAATTTCAAATATTCTATCCATCTTTTGCGAACCTCTGAGGCAAACTACGGTTTAAGTAGGAGTCCCCGTGGCAAGGACCATTTCGGACCTGGGTTGTCAGTCACCCCCAAGGCGAGATCAATAGAGATAATTGCATGATCAGATGGACCCATGGTCCCAATGTCAGCACGGTTCAATCAAGGAATCCCGGACCTAGACAAAAACCACATATCTATCCGCGAATGACATCGGTGCGCTTGCGAATAGAAAGTATAGTCCCTTTCCAAAGTATGTAGCTGCCTCCAAACATCACACAAATCAAACTGCAAAGCCCAGTCCGCCAGCAGCATCCCCAAAGGATTGCCATGAGTTTGATTCCCCGAACGATCTATCGCTGAGCAGACACAGTTGAAATCTCCACCTAAGATCAAAGGCCCTTGACTAAATTTCTGAATTGCCTTGGAGAGATCAATCAAAGAACTGCCCACAGTGGCAGGCGGGAGGTACACATTGACAAGAGTAAGCTTTATCCCCTGAATAGAACCCACCAGAATCAAGAAGCGGCCCTCCTGATCAAAAAATTTATTAATCAGCTGAAATGAGCATGAAGAGGAAAACAAAATAGCTACCCCTCTCTTCCGAGTAGAGTAATTAGCTAGATGTATCTGTGGGAACCTACGTTTGGCAGAGTCAAAGTGATCTTGCTGAGAAAAATGAGTTTCCTGAAGGAAGATTATCTCAGCTTTCTCTCGACACAACTGATCCAGAACCCTACGCCACTTACACGGGTTATTTAATCCGTGCACATTCCAAGAGAGAGCTTTAACCATTCCCAATTCTGGAGAAAAGCCATTTGTAAATTAGCAGCCTGACCAGCACCCTCCACCCAACTTTATCCAGTCTTAGAGTAGCAACCCCCCCTCCTTTTAGAACCCTGACAAACCTTTTTCCACTCAGCGTTAGAGAAAACAGAGTACTCCGAAAACTTAGAGAAAATTTCTTGATAGATTGGTCAGAAAAGCCCACCCTTTCCCCCCTGTCTCCCACTCCCCCACCCCCACCCTCCTCCTCCGCCCCCTCGACCCCTCCCCCCTCCCCCCCACATTCCTATGTTTGCAGGAAGTAAACCAAACCTGTGAACAACACAATAATGGTGACACTCCAAGTGTCCCAAGGGAAGGCATGTGAGGAACCACCCGTCCTCCCCACTTCTTTCCCCACCTAGCCACTGATTACACAGGTACACTAAAAAAATTTTTTTTTAAACTGCCTCTAATGTTTCGATTGATTTTTACGTTTTTTGGTGCGCTGAATCCAAATCTGGTAACCAATTTGCTCCATCACGTACAGATTTTTTGCTACATTGGGTTAGCAGTTTGAGGTGAACGTTTCAGATTGAGTGCGATCGAGATAAAAGTTTCTTGGATGAATTCTTTATACTAATTGTTTAGTAGTTATTCAAATAAGAATAAAGAAAATTGTAACAAGGTAGCACATAAGAATAGAGTAATGTCAACAAAACACACTGTGATGGTAGCAAAATTGTCTGCACTTAAAACAGCCACATACATGTGCACAAACATTGAGCATATAAGAACGAGGTTAGACACAAAGCAAAGCAAAGAAATGTGCAAAAAAATGTTGTACAGGTATGTATGTAAGAATAGAAAACGCAAACCGCACCATTGCAATACATGAAGACAAACACCCGATGGTGTGAAAATAAAATTCTAATAAATGAGATCCGACACTGTGGTAATAACTAGCAAATTTTTATTTCAAAGTTTAGTAAAAACACGATATTTGTCAACACAGTTTAGATTTTAAAGTCATTCTTGGGTCAATCAATCTCCTGGTGGGCCCGTTTCTTCTTCCCCCGAATGCTTCTCTTGGTGCGCTGCTTGGCGTATTTTTCATCTGGGGTTTCCCGCAGCAGCAACCAGCAGAAATCAGCCATCATAGTGGTGTTCCATCTTCCTTGGTACCTTCTCTCTGCGTCCTTGATATCCTGGTGAAACCTTTCACCTTGTTCTTCACTGTACGCCCCCAAGTTTTCGGGAAAGTAGTTCACATGGGAGTGCAAGAAATGGACTTTCAGGCTCATGTTACAGCTTTGTTCTTTGAAGGCATTGAGCATCCTGGCAACAATATCCTTATAGTTCTCATCCCGCCTGTTCCCCAAGAATTTGAGAACAACATCCTTGAAGGAATCCCAGGCTTCTTTTTCCTTCTCAGACATCGTTTCAGCGAATGCTCCATCTGAAATGAGTTTCCTTATATCAGGGCCAACAAACACTCCTTCCTTTAGCTTTGCTTCAGAAAGTCGGGGGAACTTTGAGCAAAGGTACCGAAAGCACTCACCATCTTTTGGAAGGGACTTGATGAATTGCTTAATGAGACCCAACTTAATGTGGAGAGGTGGTAATAGAATTTTATCACGAGGTACCAAGCTCTCATGAAGAACATTTTTCTCACCGGGTCTCAAATACTCCCGAATTGGCCAGTCTTTTTTCCCCCAGTGTAGGTCGCGGGCCCGGCTATCCCACAAGCAAAGGAAGCAGGGATATTTGGTGAAACCGGATTGCTGCCCTAATAGCATGGATAGAATTTTAAAGTCTCCACATATCATCCACTTATGCTCATCATAACGAATCTTCTGAAGAATCAGGGCCAAATTCTCGTATTTTTCTTGGAGAATAACAGAGTGAGCAATAGGAACTGAAGCGAATGTGTTGCCATTATGAAGAAGAACACCTTTTATGCTGTCTTTTGACGAATCAATGAACAGCCGCCATTCAGCAGGATCATACTTGAGTTTAAACTTTTCCATCACTCCGTATATATCGTTGCAAAATACCAAATCTTCCTCTTTGCTGAAATACTTCAAAAATTGTGTTTCGCGGTTGTGGTACCAATAAAAAGTTGTTCCTGGTGACAATAGATTTTTCTGTTTAAGCCGAGAACCTAGCAGTTGGGCAGCATCTTTTGGGAGTCCTAAATCCCGGACTAAATCATTCAATTCAGCTTGAGAGAAAAGTTCAGGTTTCGGATCTGGTTCAGTTTCAAACTCGGAAGTACTGGACTCATCGGGAAAAGCCATCTGATGAGTCTCATCATGATCAGAACCGTCCACACAAATATGATCCAAAGATTTTGGTGGTTCAGGCACAGGTACTTCGTTGCTATGAGGCATAGGCCTAATTGCTGAGGGAAGGTTGGGGTAACTTATTACGTTCTTATTTTTTAAGTTGTATCCCTTCACAATGCAAGAGCAAAAATAGCAGTCACTGCTGTGGTCTCTTTGTTCACGCCACATCATAGGTATTCCGAAACGAAATGCTTGTTTTTTACCTTTCATCCATAAGCGTAGATCTTCCTCACATGTCTTGCACACTTTGTGAGGAGCCCACGGTTTGTCTTGATCGCCTAACTTCAAACCAAAATAGGCAAAATATACTTTTTAAATAAATGCAGAAATGTTCCTCTGCCGCTTTTTCACGGTATATTCCCCACAAATAAAACAAAAACTGTCCGGAGAGTTGATGCAACCTCTGGCTCTGTGAGCCATCACAAATACACAGCACTGCAAACTACAACTGTAGTGAACCACTTCGGAATAAAGCTGGATTATGACTGAGCAAACAAAAGGTAATAATGAACTTGCAAGAAACTGAAATTTGACAGGAACGTTCATGTCGCAACCACCGTGTTTGAGCGAGTGAACGAGGCGAGGCGAACAGGAAAGAACATGCGCCAGCGCGAGTACTGGATTTAGCCCCCCGCCTCCCAATTGTCCTGTTAATGTATAAAATGAATACAAAACACTCTAAAATATCATGAGGGAGTGTTTCTAGTTAGTTAACCATTACAACCTCTATTTTGGGCCAAGAAAATAAACTGCAGTCGGCTAAAAAGAAATTATGTGAACATTCCTTATATGGGTAAGAAATCTAATTTTGCAAGAAAACGTGACGTGATGGAACATTTTGGCTATTTTTCCTGGATTCAGCACCCCAAAATCTATAGGAATCAGTTGCAAAACTGGAGGCAGTTTTTTGGTAGTGTACCTGTGTTATAGATAGTTGGAAGCAAAAAAAAAAAAAAAAACCTCCTTTGAAAAGCTCCTTACTGCTCCATGTATTTCAGAACTAGCGTCACTCTCACCTCCTACCCACCTCCCCTGCTCCTCTGTCCCCGCCACTCTCTGCTCCCCACCCCCCCACTCTTCCCCCTCTACATCCCCCTGATTACCTTCTACTTCATAGGGGGCAAGAGCATGTTGAGAAGAAAGAAAGAAAGAGGCCCCGAAATACATATCCCACAAGTTATTTGACAGTCATAATAATCAAGTAGGGGCGGAAGTGTCCATCTCCTTCTGCGGGTGGGGGTCAGTGTCCGAATTAGACGACTGTCGAGAATGCGGAACCTTGCGTCTCTTAGGTAAAGACATATCCCACTCTCCGTTCGAGCCTCTCTGATGAGTTGGGCGCTCGCCGTGTTGCATCAAGTCCAGGAACTCCATTGCCGCTGAGAGCTCTACTATTTTTTGTGGGTGGTTGTTCCAGTTGAACAGCAGAGCAAAAGGGAAGCCCCACCAATAGGAGACTTATGTTTATGTTTATGTTTATTTATTTGATAAAAACCGCCTTTCTCAATAACCAAGGCGGTGTACAATTAAAAGCTAAGTAATAAAAGAAGGCCGAGGCCAACGAAAGGAAAAGAAATGTACAATATTAAAAAAAAGGGATAGTAGAGAAGGACCAAGAAGGCAGGACGAGACATGGCAACATGAGGGAACATCAGGGAGGGGGTTAAGGAAATAGTAGAGTCACACAAAAGGAGAGGGGAGATTAAATGCCAGGGAAAACAGGTGAGTCTTGAGGTTTTGCTTGAAGACTTTGTGTTGGGGCTCTAAACGGAGGGTAGAAGGGAGAGAATTCCAGAGGGCGGGACCAGCAAAGAAGAAAGCAGAGGAGCGGGTGGATTGTAAGTGAGCACGGGAGGGGGACGGGAGTGTGAGACGATTGAGGTGAAAAGAACGAGGGGTGTATCTGGGAGAATGGAAGAAGAGGAGATCAGATAAGTACTGGGGGGTGCTGTCATGAATAGCTTTATGGACCAAGGTTAGTAATTTAAAGGTGGAGCGGAAGGGGATAGGAAGCCAGTGAAGATGAAATAACTGGGGTGTGATATGATCACGGAGGGAAGTGTGTGTAAGGAGGTGTTTCTGTAGCGCTTGAGTTAAGGGCTTAAAGCTCCGCCGCCTCTCCAGGGTGTACTGAGAAAGATCTTGATATATCTGTAGCTCATGACCCTTGTAGATCACTGTGCGCTTACCCCTAAGACTTCTCATCAATGTAGTTTTGTCATCAAAGAAGCTGAAACAAACTATAACTGCTCGGGGGCGAGGATTGGAAGCCCGCCAGGCCCCTAGAGAATGGTGCGCCCTTTCAAGCTTCACCGGTTTCGGGGCATGTGGTACACAATAGGCATAGACTTCCTGGACTAGAGCCATGGTATCCTCCCCATCACCTGTATGTTCTGGAAGACCAAATATTCTTATGTTGTTATGTCTCTGTCGGTTTGCAAGTTCATCTTGTCTTTCTTTTAAGTCTTTTGTAAGCTGGTCTAGTTTCACAATTTTGGTCTGGAGGGCTATGGAAGAGTCCATTTGTTCCCCAATATTCAACTCGGTCTGCGTTACTCGGTCATCCAGGGATTTTAAGTCGGTTCTGATATCACTTACTGCTTTGGTAAAGTCCTGGCGGAAGAGCTTGAGCTCCTGAAGAATTTCCAAGAAATCGGCTTTTGTGACCAGAGCTTGCGGCCCAGAGCTGTTCGCTTTAGAGGTAGCCGAGTCCGCTGTCATCTGCGAAGGTTGAACAGTGAGCGTATCCGAGGATCTAGCAAATTTAGAGAGGGAAGCTGCGTAGGATTTGGTGTTAGCCATGACTGTCAGGTAGTGTAGCAATGACTGTAGCACCACCAAGGAGGCTGAGGATACCTCTTGTTGAAGATGGTAAAAAACTAGCCAGGAACAAGTATACGTAAAGCTATGCTGTTGTTGGCTTGCAATACCAACAAACGACATCAGAGGGCGCTCTTGGCTTAATAATCCCCAAGACTCATAGAGAGGGCAGTCATCACAGATCAGACACCTCACCGGGCCAGTCCATCACCTGCAACAGCATCCGTGGGTAGTAACAGCAATGTCCACTGCTCCGATGACACTAGGGTTGCCAACTGGCCGGTTTTCAGCCGGCCTGGCCGGTTTTTCCACGGCCAGGCCGGCTGCCGGCGCAGAGGCAAAACCGGCCCTTTAAAAGCCGGTTTTTTTGCTCTGGCCGCAAGATCGGGAGCAGCCAGAGCAAAAAAAAAAACGGCTTTTCTCCGCTTCAGAGGGAGCCGGGGAAGCCCGCGCGAGGCCCCGGCTCCCTCTGAACAGCCACCAGCGTGAAGAGCCTTTACCTTCACGCTGGCGGCTGTTCCTGTGAAGCCGCGAATGCTGGGAAAGGTTAAAGGTTGCCCTTTAACCTTTCCCAGCATTCGCGGCTTCACAGGAACAGCCGCCAGCGTGAAGGAAAAGGCTCTTCACGCTGGTGGCTGTACAGAGGGAGCCGGGGCCTCGCGCGGGCTTCCCCGGCTCCCTCTGAAGCCTCAGACAGCCGCGATGCTGGTCGGGGGGGGGGGGGGCAAGGACTGCATGGGCTGTGATGGGGGGGGACCTGGACTGGAAAAGGGCTAAGGGGGGGGGGGGGGACTGGGACAGGATAAGGGCTAAGGGGGGGGACCTGGACTGGAAAAGGGCTAAGGGGGGGGGACTTGGACTGGAAAAGGGCTAAGGGGGGGGGGTGACTTGGACTGGAAAAGGGCTAAGGGGGGACTTGGACTGGAAAAGGGCTAAGGGGGGGGGCTTGGACTGGAAAAGGGCTAAAGGGGGGGGGACTTGGACTGGAAAAGGGCTAAGGGGGGGGGACTTGGACTGGAAAAGGGCTAAGGGAGGGACTTGGACTGGAAAAGGGCTAAGGGGGGGGGGACCTGGACTGTAAAAGGGTTATGGGGGGGACATGGACTGGAAATGGGTTGTGATGGGGGTGGAGGGGACCTGGACCAGAAAAGGGCTATGGGGGGGGGGGGGGGGAACCTTGGACTGGAAATAGGCTGTGATGGGGGGGGGGGACCTGGACTGTAAAAGGGTTATGGGGGGGGGGGGGACATGGACTGGAAATGGGTTGTGATGGGGGTGGAGGGGACCTGGACTGGAAATGGGCTATGGTGGAGGAAGGGGGATCTTGGACTGGAAATAGGCTGTGATTAGGGGGGCTAGGACTGCAAATGGGCTGTGATGGTGCGGGGGGACTCGGACTGCAAATGGGCTGTGATGGTGCGGGGGGACTCGGACTGCAAATGGGCTGTGATGGTGGGGGGGGGGCTAGGACTGGAAATAGGCTGTGATGGGGGACTTGGACTGGAAATGGGCTGTGATTGGGGGGGGGAGCTAGGACTGGAAATGGCCTGTGATGTGAGGGCTAGCACTGGAAATGGGCTGATGAAGAGCTGGAATAGGACTGGAAATGGGCTGATGTTGGGCATGGGAGAATGGGACTAGAAGGGAGTGGATGCTGGGTGGGCCTAGAACTATAAGGGAATTGATTTGGGGGGAGGACTAGAATGGATGGGGAATGAGAATGGAGAGGGGAAAAAATATTTTGTGTGGAAGAAAAGTCTATGATGGGCCGGTATTGGGAGAGTAAGAGGGGCTTGAGAATGGAAGGGTGAAATTTAAACGGATGATAAAGGAATAAGGAAAGAATTGGGGGAAAGAGCAAAAGGGAAACAATCAGTATGTTAAAGCAGAAATAGAGAGAGAATGGAAAACATCTAAAAGAGAAGAAAGGACAAATGGATAGCTCACAGAAGACACGAAGAAACCAGAAGAAAGTGACTGGAGCAATTGCAACTGAAAAATAAAACGCCCAAACAGAAGGTAGAAAAATACTTTTTATTTTGAATTTATTAACTGGAATATGTCTGGTCTGGGAAGTGTGTATTGCTAACATCTTTGCGTTTTTCTTTAGTGCAAGAGGAAATTACTTTATAGTTTTATTTCTCCAGTGTTGTACATTTCATGTTTGGATTTTGGGGTTCCCAGTTTAATTATTATCTGACCAAGGAAGTTAGCCTACACGTATCCTCGGAAATTTTTGTGGGTGGGGCTGGGGGCGGGGCAGGGGTGGGACTAGGGGCGGAGAATGGGTGGAGCATGGCAAGCCACAGGTGTCGGGTTTTTCTCGGTGAAAAAGTTGGCAACCCTAGATGACACCTATGACGCTCGATCGCGAATTCGGGGTCTTTAGATCACCTCAGCAGGACCGGGACCTTACACGGAGTCCTGTCAGAGAGCAGCGGCCATCTTGGATTCATTCATGCGTTCCAAACATGCGTTCCACTTGAGCGGTGGCCATTTTGTAGGAGGAGACTGTAGCGAAGAACCCCCAGCAGCAGCAGCAGCTAGCTCATGGATGACGAGAGCCCTTGTTTGCGTTCCAGGGGGACACAACAAACAACTTTCCCGCCTCGATACTATTGCCTTCTGCGTTCCACTGGGATTTTCAGGTACTTCTATAATGGCGGCGATCCAATTTTAGAACCTTGGGAGCAACCTGGCATTAAGCTTCAGGGCACTTAGCCACCCACTGTGGTATACTGTTAGACGGCTCTTACACATTAGGGGCTGTCCGTTTCAAGCATTAGAGTCTATATCAAAGGGTGCAATGCTGAAGTACTCACAGTTGTGAAATATAGGAACAACTGGGATTATGATGATAGGTTAGGGCATCCGGATAGCACAAACCCTCCATCAACTTCAGAAGATGAATCATAAGCTGCCCCACCACTGAAAGTCCCAAAGTATCATGCTTGCTGTTCCGTGCTGAGGGATCCCCCGGCCAAGCTGTAGTGGAAAAAGTCGGGATTGTAGCGAGATCAAGCAGGAGGTGTGAGATCTGATCACGTCATCTTGTATAGGCGGCTGAACTCTATTAAGGAGAGCATTTGGATATCAAAAAGTTGCCGTTCCAGAGCCCATTATTTAAATAATTGGGGAAAGAAGTGAGGAGCCTCAGGGAAGTGTGGCCATCTTGGCTGGGCTCACCAGCGCCCCCCCAAGAGATGGGTTTTTAACCTGGATTTGAAGAGGGCCAGGGAGGGTGCCTGACGTATAGACACAGGTAAGCTGTTCCAGGCATAGGGTACAGTAAGGTGAAAGGAGCAAAGTCTGGAGTTGGCGGTACGAGTGAAAGGCCTAGATAGAAGTAATTTGTTAGCAGAGTGAAGTTCCCGAGCTGGGATGTGGGGAGAGATAAGAGATGAGAGGTATTGAAAGGGCCATAGAGTGAATGCACCTATAGGTGAGTAGGAGAAGTTTGAATTGGATTCGGAATTGGATGGGGGGCCATTGAAGTGATTTGAGAAGAGGAGCAATGTGGGCATGGCGGGATTGGCAGAAAATTAGCCGAGCAGCATAATTTTGTATGGATTGAAGGGGGAGGAGATGGCTCACGGGAAGACCAGCAAGGAGTATGTTACAGTAGTCGAGGTGAGAGGAGATTAAGGAGTGGATAAGCGTTTTGATGGTGTGTTCCAAGAGGAAGGGGCAGATTTTGCTAATGTTGTAGAGAAAGAAGTGGCAGGTTTTAGCAACGTGCTGGATATGTGTGGAGAAGGAGAGAGAGGTGTCAAAGATGACCCCCAGGTTACGGGCCGAGGGAATAGGAAGGATCATAGATCCATCCACAGAGACTGAGAAAGGGGGAAGAGGAGGAGAAGAGTTAGGGGGAAAGAGGAGGAGTTCAGTCTTGGCCATGTTCAATTTCAGGCGGCGATGAGACATCCAGACGGCGATGTCAGACAGACAGGTAGGCGGAGATCTTGGTTTTTATTTCTGGAGAGATATTAGGTGTAGAGAGGAAGATTTGGGAGTCGTCGGCATAGAGATGGTACTGAAAGCCTTGGGAGGAAATAAGCGCGCCAAGGGATTGGGTATAGAGAGAGAAAAGGAGGGGGCCCAAGACGGATCCTTGGTGTACACCAACGTGGAGTGGGGTGGGAGCGGAGGAGGAGCTGCCAGAGCATACACTAAAGGAGCAATGGGAGAGGTAGGAGGAGAACCAGGATAATCGGAGCCCTTGAAACCCAGCGAGGAAAGGGTGGAGAGGAGAAGATTGTGGTCTACAGTATCAAAGGCAGCAGAGAGGTCGAGAAGGATGAGGACAGAGTAGAGGCCCTTAGATTTAGCAAGGAACAAGTCATTAACTTTTGTAAGAGCCATTTCGGTGGAGTGTAGGGGACGGAAGCTGACTTGTAGTGGGTCCAGGAGGGCTTGGGAGGTGAGGAAGTTGAGGCAGCATCAGTGGACTGCTTGTTCTAGAAGTTTAGATATGAAGGGAAGGAGGGAGATGGGTCGATATTTAGAAGGACAGGTGGGATCGAGTGAGGGTTTTTTGAGGAGAGTTGTGACAATGGCATGTCTGAAGTCAATGGGGACGGTTGCATTGGAGAGTGAGATAGGTTGAGAGTATGAGAGATGGAGGGAATAACGGTGGGGGAGATGGGGTGTAGAAGATGGGTGGGGATAGGGTCAGAGGAACAGGTGGTGGGTTTGGAGGAGGAAAGAAGAAGTGTGGTTTCCTCTTCAGAGATCGTAGGGATGGAGGAGAGGGTAGCAGAGGAAGTTAGGATTGGGGGGTGGGAATTGGGGAGGGGGGATGTAGATGAGGGTGTGGGGAACTGGAGAGTAATCTTTTGGATTTTGTAATGGAAATAGTCGGCAAGGGTTTGGGCAAAAAGTGAGGGCGGGACTGGGGGCGGGGGCACCTTGAGGAGAGAATTAAGGGTATTAAAGAGGTGGCGAGGATCAGAGGCTAGGGAGTTAGTCAGATGGATGAAGTAGTTTTGTTTGGCAAGTGCTATGGCTGACTGGAAGGGGTCAAGCATGAATTTGAAGTGTAGAAGGTCTTCAGGGGAGCGGGATTTGGTCCAGGCATGCTCAGCAGAACGGGTACAGATGCGTAAATAGCGAGTTGTAGATGAAAGCCAGGGCTGAGGAGTAGAACATCTAATGGGACAAGGGGTGGGCGGGGCAAGAGTGTCAAGAGCCGAGGATAGTGCAGCATTATAAGAGGCTACTGCCTCGTTGACAGATTTGGAGGATAAAATGGGGAAAAGAGATGGAGAGATGGTGGAGGAGAGTGTCAAGGGATCAATGTTCTGAAGGTTTCAAAATAGGTCAGAGGAGACGGGACGGGGTTGAGACAGCGGAAGATGAAGATTGAAGGTTAAAAGGTGATGGTCAGATGAGGGAAAGATTGAGTTGTGGAAGTTTAAGGGAGAAGAGTTAGAGAAGAGTATCAGGTCAAGGCAGTGGCTGTGCAGGTGGGTGGGGGCAGTGGAGCAAAGTTGGAGGTTAAACGAGGAAGTGAGGTTGAGGAGCTTTAGAGCATGGGGATCAGAGGAGTTGTCGGCGTGAATCTTAAAGTCTTCAAGAATAAGAGTGGGGGATGAGGGGTCTAGAAAAATGGAAAGCCAGGCGTCAAAGTTGGTAAGGAAGGTTGATTTTGATTTGTCAGGTGGGCGATAGATAACAGCTACATGGAGAGGGAGTGGTGTGAAGAGGCGAATGGAGTGAACTTCAAAGGAGTGATTGAGGCAGAAGGAGGGGTTGGAATTGGCATGAGGGAGAAAGTAGGAGCCCAACACCACCACCGCGGCCAGTGGAACGAGGTGTATGGGAGAACTGGTAGCCCCCGTGGCAGAGAGCAGCAGCGGATGCGGTATCGTCTGGGAGGAACCAGGTCTCAGTTAGGGCAAGAAGGTGTAGTGCATTAGAGATGAAGAGATCATGAGTAAAAGTAAGTTTGTTAGCGAGTGAGCATGCATTCCATAGGGCGCATGAGAATGGGAGAGCGGAGGGGGAAAGGAGAGGGATATGGATAAGTTATGTGAGGACTTCTTTTCACAGTGAGGCAGCGGTCTAGGGGGTCTGTTATGTGAGGATCTATTGCCAGAGTAATATAGAGGTCTGGAGGGACCAGGGTATGAGTGGGTGTCTCTGGATGAGTGTGCCCTCCAGGAGGGGCATGAGGGAGGGGAAGTGAAAGGGGAATGAAGGGGAATATTGATGATATCAGATGGGGCATGTGAGGATTTCTTTTTAGAGTGAGATAGAACTCTAGAGGGGATAGGGTTGGGGTTGGGGTCGATATCTTTGGTTGAGGGATTGGGGCCTAAGTGAGGGAGGGCAGAAAGGGGGAGGAGAGGGATATGGATGAGATTAGATAAGGTGCGTGAGGAGCTCTTCTTAGAATGGGAAAGAAATCGAGGGGGGCCAGGGTTGATGTTGATATTGCCTGATGAGAGAAGGAGAAGGAGTAGTAGAGAGCGGGGTAAGGCGGAGGCAGTACGGCAGAAGCGAGGGTGGGGTTGCCTTAACAAGAGAGGGGCTGGTTGAATAAGGGGGAGGGTGAGATGTAGCTCAAGGGCAGATGCTAGGTTAGGAGATAGAATGGAGGGGGAGGTGAGGAAGGTGGAGGGAGAGTAGGGGGGAGAAGAGTGAGGGTGTTGGTAGGAGGGGATGTAGTTGGGGAGTATGAAGAAGAGAAGGACAATGTGATGTGGGGCCATAGCAGAGGAGAAGTAGGAGCTAAGCAGCGAGAGTTAACTTGCAGGGGATGAGAAGGCTACGGATTTTATGTTTTTAAATAATATGTAGTATATGATGGTTTACAAGTGGGGATTGCGCACTATGCACATGGGTTGAGGTAAGGTAAGGGTAGTGGAGGGACTGAGGCCAGTGGAGCAAGGTTTAGTGGAAGCAATGGGTAGCAGTTCAGTGCAAGCAATGGGTAGGCAGTACAGTGCAGCAATGGGTAACCAGTTCAGTGTAAACAATGGGTAGGTAGTGTCAGACGGCTGCCTAGGGTGAGAACTTACACAATCTTGACGATGCATATATTCATATGATTCTTGCAAGGTATTGTGGGTATTGTAGTTCATTCACTCCCAAACACAGCTGATGACAATAATTTGAGTTGTGAAACCAAGTGGTAAGATCAATAAAATACTACTTTTATTGATGGGGTTTAATTCACCCAGCACATGTATGCTTGATAGCACTATAAATGAGGTTACTTGCTTGCAGTGTTTAAAATGGATAACAAAAAGTCACAAAGTAAACCAGAAAACAACCTTCAGCTTGTCAGGCAATTAGCTAATGTTTTCTTAGCAAATAATTACCAAATACAAAGGCACAAAGTAAAGAATAAACTTTGCTGGTTAGGTTAACTTCTGCTTATTTTTCCACGCCGATCTCAGCAGTGATTCTCCCTTGCTCACACACACAATCAGGTGCAGCCCTAATTACTATCAATGGACCAGCTGAAAGCCTTTAGCTGGCTGGCTGCTACTGTGTGAGCCCAAATCCTGCTTTAAGAGCTGTTTGCAGTGGAAATAAAGAACAAAGTTAGGTTTCTTTGTGATGGCTGATGTGTTTGCTCATAGACAGCTAGCAATAGCATTTAGATAGAGAACAGTCCATATAAATAGTTTCATTTGCTGTATCTCCCTCTTCATCAATCAGCATATGGTCACTATCATACATTGGCACAGACGAGTCTTTCATTAAGGCACTATCATGAGAATGCTTATTCCCTGGCTGCCATTCTCTGTTATAGATAGGGTCTGGATCAGTGTTCATACCTGAGCCTCTCCTGCTATCATTATTTCTCTCTGTATAGCCTGGCCAATATGTAATCCAATTCTGATGTCCAGCCTTCCAATCTTGATCCCTGGACACTGGATCTCCTCTCACATACCTTCTGGCCTTGGTCTGAAAGTCCCTTCCACATGCAGTCTTCTCTCTTCCAGGTAGCCACTGGTGATTCCTATCTCTGCCACTCCATTCCTCTGGCTGAATCCAGTCCAATGGACTCTGCTGGCTTTTGGAATACCTCCCAGTATGAGTACTGCCTTGGAATCTCCCAGACCTTCCAATGGCCTTTCTTCTCTTCCTTCCAGAGAGTTTCCTTCTCTCTCTATCTGCTTGGCTTGGCTTCTGTTTCTCCAGGTGATACTGGTGCTTGTAGCCGTTGCTGTCTCTGTATCTCTTCCTCCCTCTGTAGCTTTTGCTGAAGCTCTCCCTGAAGCTGTTATCTGAAGAATAAGCTCTATTCTTATCCTGTTCTAATGTGTGCTGCTCCCTAACACAGCGCAGCTGTGTTGAATCAGGCCCTGCCCTTTGAGATGAGTGCTTAGGGATTACCTCATAGCTCTCTTGATTGCACACACATTCTCTCACTTCAGCCCCTCTCATGGCTGCTGGAAACCTGGTGCATTCTGGGACTGGTAGTCTTTTATGTGAAAACTCTGTTTTCTTGCTTCTACCAGAACTGACAGGTTACTTGTTCAGAGTCACATCATCTTTTCTATAGCTCCTACCTGAGCTATGATAAGCTTCCTTATCACAGTAGTTCAGTAACCAGTTCAGTGCAAGCAATGGGTAGGTAGTACAGTGCAGCAATGGGCAACCAGTTCGGTGCAAGCAATGGGTAGGTAGTTCAGTAACCAGTTCAGTGCAAGCAATGGGTAGGCAGTTCAGTAACCAGATCAGTGTAAGCAATGGGTAGGCAGTACAGTGCAGCAATGGGAACCAGATCAGTGCAAGCAATGTGTAGGCAGTTCAGTGCAAGCAATGGGTAGCCAGATCAGCGCAATGCAGGATTAGTTGCAGGTACAAGGGTAGAGGTAATGAGGGAGCAAAGGGTAGCAGTGGAGTCATTTGGCGGTGGGTAGCATTGCGGGTAGCAATAGCAGTGGGGTGCTTACTTCGTGAGGAGGTTGGCTAGGGTCAGGCAGCAAGGTGTGTGGGAGCATCGCGCTAAAGCGCCTTGGTTTCTGCCTAAGGGCCACGCCAAAGGCCCTCTGGTAAGACCCTCAGGCACGTGCACGTCAGGCATGTGCACGCCTGGAGAACGGTGATTAATTGGTTAGAGGAGGGCCCCGATTGGCCTTGTCGGAGGGGAGCGGGGAGGAGCTTACCTTCCCGCTCTCCCTCGATGATGCCGATCGGGGGCTGGAGACGGGGTGAAGAAGCTGTGCTGCCGGAGTGAAGCTCCTTTTAAATTGTCCAGTGCTGGGGTGATCATCGGGCCCGATTGGCCTTCTCAGAGGGGAGCGAGGAGGAGCTTACCTTCCCGCTCTCCCTCGATGATGGCGATCGGGGGCTGGAGGTGCGGTGAAGAGGCTGTGCTGCCGGAGTGAAGCTCCTTTTAAATTGTCCGGTGCTGGGGTGATCGTCAGGCCCGATTGGCCTTGTCGGAGGGGAGCGGCGAGGAGCTTACCTTCCCGCTCTCCCTTGATGATGCCGATCGGGGGCTGGTGGCACGGTGTCAGGCTTGTAGCCCCTCACCAGAGCGAATGGATAAAAGTGTGCCAAAAAAGGGTGATGGGGAGCAACAGGCCTCAGGATGTGTGGAAAGTGAGGATTTAAATCCAGTCGGTAAGGATCTGTCGGAAGACAGTTGGAAGGAGTCAGCAAGCACATGAATCTGGATGGCCGTCTGGAGGTTCATTTATTTTATTTATTTATTTATTTAACAAGTTTTCTATACCGCCTTATCCTTCAATCAAAGTGGTTTATATTATGTAATTAATACAATCAGGTACTGTATACATTCCCTTGTCCCGAAAGGGCTCACAGTATATGTGTACCTGAGGCAACGGAGGATTAAGTGGCTTGTCCCTGGACACAAAGGCATTTGTGAACACTAGGTGACTGTCAAGAAGTAATGAAAAGGGATCCTTTGCTTTGGCAGACGGTGTCTTGGAGAGGTTCCCCTGACTCTCCTAGTTTAAAGGGAAGATATGTTTGGTGTTTTGCAGCTGTTTGAAGGGGAGGGGGGCGGTGGCGAGGTATGGAGGGAGAGGGTACTGGGTATTAAATATGATGTGAAGTGGTTGTTGGATGCGGGCTGGGGTGTATTGATAACGATGGAGCCTGTGGGAGTCATAACTGTTAAAATGTGGGGCTGTTGGGATGGAGGAAGACAGTGGTGCAGTAGAGGTTGCCGGGGAGTTGTTTTGATTGTTAATGGTTTCATGTTTATGCTCAGCGAAATCAGCCATGATGGATGTAAATTTTGGGTGTGGATGGGAGGGTGTGATTCTATCTCCAGGAACAAGCAGGAATGTAGTCGGAGCCCGTGCGGGAATGCTCCCCAGCGTCCAATTGTAAAGATTTTTGGAGCACTCCACTGCGCTTACGTGACTGCCTTCCTGCCTCCCCAACTCCCTCTCTTCAGTTCCTAGTTTTCCATGGAGCCAGCAGGAAGCAAATCTTGTCACCGCAAAAAAACTATATTTTTGTGGATAGCACCTCTGCCTTCCCGTTGACACCATCACTGGTTCCCTTATTCTTTTCTTTTAATTCTTTCTTTATCTTTCTTTTAAGCCTACCATAGCCTTTACTTCCTCGAAGGCATGGAGAAACCAACTAGTGATTTCAATAAATGTTCTAATTGTGCCAGCACCATTTCAGTGACTGAACACATGAATTGGTATTTAAAATGCCTCGGCCCAGACCACTAGCCAAAAGACTATCCTCTCTGTCAGAAAATGACTCGGAGAGGCCTACCAAATCTGGCTTCTAAATTTGGAGCACTCTTCTCTTCGGACATGGTATCGATGGCGTCCACTTCGTCGAGGGCCTCATCATCCATCCCCTTGAATCTCAGGTATCTTCAAAGTCCAAGCACAAGGCCGCATCGAAGTCTGACAATTCCTCCAGGGGAAGATCTCGCTCAAAGCATCAAGACCCCTCAGATGTTGCCTTGGAGGTGGATTGGCCTGCTAAATAGCCCTAGCGGGAGGCACTGTCCTCCAAAGCCATCGAGGGACCCCAGGATGCCCCCGAGGTCTCAATCTTCAGAGAGCTACTGGTGCCATGCTTTGAGATGGTAATGCAAATATCTGTTACCGACACCCAAGCATTGGCAACCTCGATAGACCAGTACATTCTGGCCATCGAGTAGAGCTTGTCAGCTCTCCTTGCAGCCTCAGTACCTATAAAACCCTTGGCTACAGGCACCGCCTCGTTGATACCGGTTCTGGTACCAACACAGACACCAGTTCCAGGCATAACATCAGGACTGTTGCAGATGACATTGACATCGCTCTCACCCATGCCCTCCCTTAAAACTCTTAGCGATATCAATACAAAACCCAAGCGGCTCACTGAGGCCGATACCTCAGACCATCAGTACCAGCATCTAGCTTCCGGTGAACACCATGCCGGTTGATACTTTGAGTCCTCCAATTCTGATTCCCCCATTTCGGATGTGGAGTTACTTGATTCTGGGGGCCCCAGGACCTCCCTTCTGATCCTTCCCCATCTCAACAGTGGCGCATGTCGTCTCCGGAAGACATGTCCTTCCAGGAATTCATTGAGACCTAGCTAAGTGTCTCTCTATCATGGTAGCATCGGAGAAGGAGCCAAGGGTGGAGGAATTAGAGATACAGTACTAAACAGCACCCAAAGAGGCACCCACTCTGCCGGTGCACCACATCCTTCATGACCTTATGCACCATATGTGGGAGACGTCTCTCATGATCTCACTTCAGAGTTAGCGTCTCGATACCATGTATTGGGTACCGGAATGTCCTGACTTCCAAAAGCCACAGTTTCCCCACCACTCTATGATGCTTAAATCTGTGAGGCACCAAATCAAAAGCTTTAAGACTCTAATCCTTCAGGGAGAGAATTGAGAACTCTTGACGCCTTTTGGTGTCGATGCTTCCAAGCATCTATGCTCTTGGCTAGGACCAACTCCTGTATCTTCTACATGGGAATGTTCCTCAAAGAGGTCTCCAGGGATCTTGAGGCCTTTGCCCCTCTCCTCCCAGAAGACAAGAGGGCAGATTATCTTGCCCTAATTAAGCATACCCAAAATGTTTCAAAGTTTGTCAACAGGGCTACCTTTGATGCCTTTGAATGCACAAGCAAGGCCTCAGCAATATGCATTGGTGCACGTAGAATTGCATGGCTTCAAGCCTCAGATCTTAAACAGTGGGTTCAAGATAAGTTGGGCAACATATCTTGCACAGGGGAAAACCTCTTTGGTAAAGACTGGCAAGATAAAACCTCTCAATTAGAGTCAGAAAATACTACTCTAAAGAGACTCTCTAGAGTAACAGCTGACCCTGCAAAGTCTTTCTACAGTAATAAGAAAAAATATTTTCTTCTTATCCTCCTGCTTCTCAGTACCAGGGTTAGGCCCCACAGAAGAGGTAGCAGCCTCCTAAGCAACAAAAGAAGCCACAGATGGCTAAATCTCAACCAGCTCCGCAGCCACAGTCTGCACCTGGTTTTTGACTCTTTCCTAGAGAACATTGCCGCCCTCCCTCTGGAGGACCCCCACCCCCTCCACTCCCTCCACATAGTAGACAGACTGTTTCACTATGCCCACAGATGGCACCTCACCACCTCAGAGCAGTGGACACTCACCATAGTACAGGAAGGGTACAGACTTCATCTACAAACTTTGTCCCCCTCCACTTTCACAGGGGAATCTCAAAAGCAACCCACACTTACTGCTCTCCTATAGGAAAAGGTGTCTTCTCTTCTGTCTCAGGGTGCCATAGAAGATGTCCTAATATCCCAAAAGGGAATGGACTTCTACTCTCTGTACTTTCTCATTCCAAAGAAAACCGGAAGGTACAGGAACATTCTGAACCTCAGAAACTTAAACAAGTTTCTAGTCCACGAAAAGTTGAAGATGATCTCTCTCAGGACTAGCTCTGTTCTCTAGATGTGAAAGAGGCATACACACATATCCTCATCCATCCAGGACACAGAAAATATCTATGCTTCACCTTTCAAGGAAAACATTATCAATACAGAGTCCTTCCCTTCGGACTCGCCTCTGCCTCAAGAGTCTTCACAAAGTACATGGCGGCTGTAGCTGCATATCTAAGATTTCTGGGGATATTCGTCTTCCCTTACTAAGATGACTGGCTAATAAAAGCAGATACCTCTCAAGAGGTACTGCTTTCCTTGCATCATACCATCACAGTACTACAACACTTGGGATTTGTGATAAACTTCCCAAAATCCCAGCTCACTTCAGCTCAAAAGCTAGAGTTCATTGGAGCTCTACTAGACACCCAACAGTCCACGGCATTCTTCCCCAGCTCCATTGTGCCCATCTAGTCGAACTAGCATCCCAGGCCCTCCTACAAGACCATCTGACTGCCCAAGAGATGCTGCAGCTCTTTGGGCACATGGTCTCTACAGTACATGTCATTCCATATACCTGACTACATATACGGACAGCCCAGTGGACTCTTGCCTCTCAGTGGAAACAGGCCTCGGGCCTCTAACCACATCCCTTCAGTGGTGGTGTTGTCCATAAAGTCTGCTTGTAGGGTCATCTTTTCAGATGCCTCCACTTCAATGCACCCTGACAGTGGATGCCTCCAAACTGGGTTGGGGAGCCCATCTGGGCAACCTGACTACATAGGGGCTCTAGACAATGTAAGAGTCACAACTCCAGATCAATCTCCTGGAATTTCGTGCTATCTCGAATGCCCTCTGGGTGTTAAGAACATAAGAACATAAGATATGCCATACTGGGTCAGACCAAGGTCCATCAAGCCCAGTATTCTGTTTCCAACAGTGGCCAATCTAGGTCATATGTACCTAGCAGTTTCCCCAAGAGACACAAGTTCCACAATGCTTGTACTGGGTCAAGCATTGATATCTTCGGTCACTTCTTAATAATGGTTTATGGACCTTTCCTCCAGGAACTTGTCCAAACCTTTTTTAAACCCAGCTACACTAACAGCCTTTACTACATCCTCCGGTAACAAATTCCAGAGTTTGATTACACGTTGAGTGAAAAAATATTTTCTTTTATTAGTCTTAAATAGTTTACCCTGTAGCTTCATTGCATGTCCCCTAGTCTTTCTATATTCTGATAACGTAAACAATCGATCTACATTTACCCGTTCCACTCCGTTCATTAATTTATAGACTTCTATCATATCTCCCCTCAGCCGTCTCTTTTCCAGGTTAAAGAGCCCTAACCTTTTTAGCCTTTCTTCATAGGAGTATCCTTCCATCCCCTTTACCATTTTGGTGGCTCTTCTCTGAACCTTTTCTAAAATCGCTATATCCTTATTAAGATACGGCGACCAGAATTGCACACAATATTCAAGGTGCGGTCTCACCATGGAACGATATAGAGGCATTATAATATCTTTTGTTTTATTTTCCATTCCTTTCCTTATCATACCTAGCATTCTATTTGCTCTCTTGGACGCCGCTGCACACTGGGCCGAGGGTTTTAACATGGTATCCACAATGACGCCTAAATCTTTTTCCTGGGTGGTGGTTCCTAAAGTGGAACCTTGCATCGTGTAACCATAGTTTGGGTTGTTCTTCCCTAGGTGCATAACCTTGCACTTGTCCACATTAAATTTCATCTGCCATTTTGATGCCCAGTCTTCCAATTTATCAAGATCCTCTTGCAATTTTTCACAATTCTCTTGGGTTTTAACAACTTTAAATAGTTTTGTGTCATCTGCAAATTTGATAACCTCACTAGTTATTCCACTTTCCAGGTCATTTATGAATATGTCAAAAAGCAGCGGACCCAGCACAGATCCCTGGGGTACACCACTATTCACCTTTCTCCATTGGGAAAATTGGCCATTTAGCCCTACCCTCTGCTTTCTATCTTTTAACCAGTTCCTGATCCACAATAGTACACTGCCTCCTATCCCATGACTCTTTAGTTTTGCCAAAAGTCTCTGATGAGGGACCTTGTCAAAGGCTTTCTGAAAGTCCAGATACACAATATCAACCAGTTTCAACACCACCTCAAAGTACAACAAGTCCTGGTCAGGATGGACAATCAGGTTGCCATGTTCTATGTGAACAAGCAGGGAGGAACAGGCTCTTGGGCCCTCTGCGAGGAAGTGCTACACCTGTGGTCCTTTGCCATTGCTAATCAAATACACCTCCAAGCGCCGTACCTCCCGGGAGAGTTGAATGTCTTGGTAGTCAGACTGAGTCGCATCCTTCTTCCCCACAAATGTTCTCTCCATCCAGACACAATGTCCTACATCTTCTAGACCTGGGGAACTCCAGACATAGATCTGTTCGCGAATCCGCAAAATGCCAAGCTTCCTCGCTTCTGCACAAGAACTCTGACATCCAGCAACCAACAAGTGGATGCCTTCCACCTACACTAGGGCCAGGATCTGCTTTATGCTTGCCCTCCTATACCCCTCATTCCCAAGACACTTTTCAAGCTTCAGTCCGACAGGGGTTCCATGATTCTCATAGCCCCCCACTGGCCATGGCAACCATGGTTTTCACTGCTACTATGACTCAGCCTCTGCGAATGGGATATGCACCAAATCTCCTCTTCCAGGATGACGGCTCACTACTCCATCCCAATCCACAGTCTCTCTGCCTCACAGCTTGGCTGCTGAGAGTATAGTTTTACAAGACTTTGACCTTCCTCAAGAGGCTAAGGAGACTGTTCTGGCTTCTAGAAAGCCCTCCACCAGATGTTCATATGCTTTTAAGTGGCATAGATTCTCTGTCTGGTATTCCCAGAAAGATCTCAATCCCTTTTCTGCTCCAATGGAGTCATTCCTCCAGTATCTCCTCCACCTGTTCTAGACAGGTCTAAAGACAAACTCGGTGAGAGTCCACCTCAGTGCCATCACGGTCTCTCACCATGTACTGGATGGACAGTCCATCTCCAGGCAAATGCTATTAGTGCATTTCATGAGAGGTTTCCTGCTGTCCAAACCGCCCATTAGGTGCAGTGGTAGTTTTAGACAAAAACAAATATATAGAAGAAGTAAATAGACAACTCAACGATAAGTCATTTTATCTTAGGTTGGATGACGATCCCACAGACAAATTAAAAAGTAGTATTGATAATTTGGTTTTGACTGCTTACGAAATAGGCTACATCACTAAGAAGGAGAGAGATTTTCTAATAGTGGATAAGCCCATCATGCCAACTATCTACATCATTCCAAAGATACATAAATCCTTAAGTCACCCACCTGGTCACCCCATTGTGTCGGCTATAGGGTCTCTTCTGGAGCCCATCTCCCAGCTATTAGATGTAATTCTACGACCATTTGTTATGAATATGTGGTCTTATGTTCGTGATTCTTCACATGCGATAGACATTCTTTCTTCTTTTCAAGACCCCGGTCCTGACATCATCTTGGTCACATTAGATGTGGAATCGTTATATACAAATGTGCCACAGTCCAAGGCATTAGACATTATTGAACAATGTCTTTTGAATAGACAAGATTACAAGCGTATCCCCATGGCATTTCTTTTATCCTTGGCTGAAATAGCGTTGTGTAAGAACTTTTTTTGTTTTAGAGATTATTTTTTCAACAAATCAAGGGTGTGGCCATGGGGTCATCTATGGCCCCTGATGTCGCCAATTCATATATGTTTCAGTTCGAAGAGAATTTCTTGAAGGATCATGTATTTAAAGATCAGGTCAGGCTATGGATTCGTTACATGATGACGTGTTGATACTTTGGAATGGGTCAATGAATCTACTTTCTGAATTTAATATATGGATCAATGGATTAGATGATAATTTACAGTTTCAGATCACCTATGATCCTGTGCAGATCCCCTATTTGGACCTCATGATCAAAAAAGAAGGAAATAAAATATTACAATATTATATGGAAAGCCCACCGACAGAAACCATAATAGCTCATAGACGCAATGAGAATCGTCGTAACCAGTTAGTTCCTTCGGCACTTAAGGAATGAAAACAGCTATCTAAGTTTGTTTAAGCACATTGCCAGTGTGTAATGTTTTTATTCATCCTAATTTAAAAAAAAGTTTTCATTGACGATTTTTCAAATTGTGAAACATCCCATGTTATTTACGTCATCCAGTGTCCTTGCAATAAACTGTACATTGACAAAACAATTCAGAGTATACGCACACGAATAGTAGAACATTAAAGTTGCATCAAAAGAAAGTTAATAGATAAACCACTGGTCCCTCATTGGCTGGAGATGGGACACAAACTAACGGATTTTTAAAATTTTTCGTCATTAAAAAAGTTAAACTGAATTGGAAGGGTGGAGATATTAATAAAACTATTTTACGGTTGGAACAGCGATATATCTTTTGGCTGAATACATTTTCTCCAGGACCAAGCAGGAAGTCAGTCCTCACATATGGGTGTCATCGGCTCCGATGAAGCCCCAGCGGAGCATTTCCCCAGCTTTCTATGAAAGCCTTTGGGAATGCAGGCATGCATGCGCAGTTCCCTTCCCGCCTAAAGGTGCCATCTTACCTCAGTCTCTTTTTTTCCGAGAAGCCCACTGGACATGTGTCCTGTCATCCCGGATAAAAGTTGATTTTTTTCGGTGATACTTGCTGTTTTTTCTCCTGATTCGACGCCGGTTTCCCCTCCCGCCGGGTTCGGTACACTGGTATCGAGCCCGATTCTTCTTTTTCGGTTTTTGCCCTTCGTGGCTGGCGTTCGCGCCCTTTTTTCTGTTTTCCCTGGAAGGCCGGTCCTTTGACCTCGCGGGGACTCTTTTTTTCTCCGATGGCTTCCAGTGGTTTTAAAAAGTGTGATCGGTGTAAGAAATTAATGTCTCTCACCGACACACACGACTGTTGCCTTCGGTGCCTCGGTCCTGATCACGACCCTAAATCGTGCGGGCCATGCGGGAAGATGTCTTCCAAGGCACTCCGAAGTCGCCAGCAGCAGAAAGAAAGGCTTTTCTCGGACTCAGCCTCCGGCTGGGCCCGGACCTCGTCTGAGGCCTCGACATCTCGGGATTCTGATCCCGAGCGCCGTCGAAGCTCCTCGGACAGGGGGTCCCCCGACCGGGAACGGAAGAGGAAGAAGCGGCTCGCGAGGGCGTCGTCGGAGGAGGTCCCTGGCTCCTTGAGGGCCAGGTCTAAGACCCCCGACCATCGCCCCGGGCCCGTGGAACAAGAGAAGCCTGCCAAAGTTCATCACGTGGAGCCAGAGTCTGCTGGACACGTAAGCCCCGTAGTCCTTGAGGAATCTCCTCCCAGAGAGCCGACGTCGGGCCCGGCACCGCCGGGGCCCGAGTCGGTGGCTGCTGCGTCTCCCTAGCTGAGTCTCAGGATGACAGCCTTGGAGAGCAGACTCTCTGCCTTCATGGAGCAGCAGCGGGCACTGATGGCCAGCCTGTCTGGCGCATCTGCCCCGACCACCGGGACATCGGATTCGAAGTCGACCCCGGAGACCGAGCCGATACTCAAATCCATCATGGCTCGAAGTCGACCTCGGTTGCGGTCTCCCTCGACCTCCCGTTTGGGACCGAGGGCGTCGACGCCGGTGCCTCCGTCGTCGGGGCGGGTGCTCCAGGGCCCCGCAGGATCGGACCCTGACTCCTCCTCGGACGAGTCCGCCTGGGAGATGGAGGACGAGGAGTCTCCTGATACGTTTAAGACTCGGTGTGTCCAGTCGGACTCACCGCAGTCTGAGCCCCGGAGTAGATCCCCTCCGGAGGATACTCGGTTCTCGGAGTTCGTCCGGGATATGGCCACTGCCTTGGCTATTCCGGCAGACCCCGAGGAAGAGCCGAAGAGCCGAAAAGCTTGAGGCGCTTCAGTATGACTCTCCTCCGAAGGAGGCCTTTACTGTCCCGGTTCCTCCGATGCTGGAACAGCTCCTCTTCCGTATGTGGGAGGCACCGGCCTCAGCGCCGATTCTGAGCAAGCGAGTCGACTCGATTTATCGACTCCGGAAAAGCCCTGGTTTTCAGAAGGCACAGCTACCACACCATTCTATGGTTGTGGAATCGGCCATGCATCGTCTGAAGAGCCAGAAGATGCACTCCGCGGTGCCCCCTGGAAGGGAGGCCCGAAGCCTTGATGGCGTCGGTAGAAAGTGCTTCCAGGGCTCGATGCTTGCTTGCCGTGTCCAGTCATATCAGCTGTACATAGGCATGTACTTGCGGGACCTGGCCAAGGAGTTGGCCGGGTTCTCTGCTGCTCTCTCCGGGGAACCCTTGCATAGATTTAAGTCCTTGTCCTCGGGGATTCGGGACTGCTCGAAGTTCATGTCCTGTGCCGCCTACGATGGCTTCAAGGCTTCGGCCCGAGTTGCAGCAGCCGGCATCGCGCCTCGACGCCAGGCGTGGCTGCAGTCATCGGACTTCGAGCCATGGGTTCAGGACAAGTTGGTCGATGTCCCTTGCCGAGGTGAAAACCTTTTTGGCAAGCCCATGACCGAGAAGGCCGCTCAGCTCGAAACAGAGCACCTTACCCGGACAAGGCTGTCTAGGAAGACCTCTGCCTCTTCTCATAAAAAGAAGGGCTCGGGTAAAAAACCCTTTTACCCAAGGAAGGGCACTGCCTACAAACAGTACCCTCAATATGAGGCTGCCCAAGCTGCCCCTCAGGGTCAGCAAGCCAAGGGGCAGGGTAATGGGCCCCGTAGGCAGAGGACCCCCAAGCCTCCAGCCCCTGCTCCCACTCAACAGGGTGGGGGTTTTTGACTCCTTGAGGGTAGCCTCTCCATCCCTGCTCTCCCAACCCTGCACAGGAGGTCGCCTCGCCCTCTTTGCCCACCAGTGGCCCCTTATCACCGGGGACAGTTGGGTGTTGGACATAGTCCGCAGAGGCTATGCACTGCATTTTCACCAACTGCCTCCTCCTTACTTTCCAGGGGAGCCTCCAAGGCCTCCCCTGCACACAGACCTTCTCCTTCAAGAGCTTCAAGGTCTGTTGGTGGACAGGGCAGTGGAACCTGTGCCTCCCCACTTGCAAGGTCACGGATTTTACTCCAGGTATTTCCTGGTACCCAAAAGAACTGGTGGCCTTCGGCCAATTCTGGACCTCAGGAACCTCAACAAGTTCCTCGAGAAAGAAAAGTTCAAGATGCTTACTCTTGGAACACTTCTGCCCTACCTCCAGCAGGGAGATTGGCTATGCTTCTTAGATCTAAAGGATGCGTACACTCACATCCTCATTCATCCAGACCACAGAAAGTACCTCAGGTTCATTGTGGGAGGCAACCATTATCAGTACAGGGTGCTGCCTTTCGGCCTCACCTCCGCTCCCAGGGTCTTTAACAAATGCCTGGCAGTGGTGGCGGCCTACCTGAGAAATCAGGGAATCTTTGTCTTCCCCTATCTGGACGACTGGCTCATCCGAGGTCAGACATGCCAGGAGGCCAGACAGGCCACCCTCAGGACTATTGCTCTTCTTCAAGGCCTGGGATTTGTCATAAACTTCGCAAAGTCCACTTTGCTCCCCTCCCAGAACTTGGAGTTCATAGGAGCAAGGCTGGACTCTGTCCTGGCAAAAGCATTCTTGCCAGCAAACAGGACCCAGAGACTGATGGAATTAGCAAATCAGTTTCTCAGAGGGTCAGTGGTCTTCGCCAGACTCTGCCTGAGGCTGCTTGGCCACATGGCTTCGACAGTACATGTGACCCCCAATGCCAGGCTCCATATGAGGCCTGCACAGTGGTGCCTTCAAACTCAGTGGTCACAAGCCACAGGCAGCCTCAGAGACAGGATAAGGGTGTCCAGACAATTTCTGCACTCCCTCAACTGGTGGCTGCACCCACCCAATCTTCTAAAGGGGGTGCCTTTTCAGATTCCTGGATACACGGTAGTACTGACCACAGACGCCTCCCTGCAGGGCTGGGGAGCTCATTGTCTAGGCAAGGGCACCCAGGGCCTGTGATCTCCTTGGGAAGCCGCACAGCAGATCAATCTCCTCGAGCTCAGAGCTATTCGATTAGCACTCAAAGCTTTCTCTCCTACCCTGGCTCATCAATCTGTCCTGGTTCAGACAGACAACCGGATAGCCATGTTTTATGTGAACAAACAGGGCGGGACTGGGTCCAGGATCCTTTGTCGGGAGGCTCAGGACCTTTGTTCATTTGCCCTCAAGCACAACATGCTCCTCAAGGCTGTATACCTTCCAGGCCAGGACAACTACCTGGCCGACAGATTAAGCAGGATTCTGCAGCCCCACGAGTGGCAGCTGCATCCTTCAGTAGTTCAGATGATCTTCCTAAAATGGGGTCTCCCTTTGGTGGATCTCTTTGCCAGCCCAATGAACAAGCAACTGCCAAAGATCTGCTCCAGGCAACCGCATCCCCTGAGAATAGCAGCAGATGCTTTTCTGATTCCATGGTCTCAGGGCCTCCTGTATGCGTTTCCTCCCACGCCCTTGGTGGCCCGAACTCTCTTCAAAATTCTTCAGGACAAGGCCTCGGTCCTGCTGGTGGCTCCCAGGTGGCCGAGACAGCCTTGGTTTCCTCTTCTGCTTCAACTGGCAGTGGATCCCCCACTGCCTCTGGGGTTGCAACCCGACCTTCTCTCACAGGAGCAGGGTTCCCTTCTGCACCCCAATCTCAAAGCTCTCAATTTGATGGCCTGGAGGCTGCAAGGGTAGTCTTGGCTCCCTGGGGCCTACCTCAGGAAGTTGAGGAGGTTGTTCTAGCCTCTAGGAAACAGTCCACTAGCAAAACCTATGCTCTCAAATGGAAAAGGTTTTCTGTGTGGTGTCAGCTACGTACAGTGGATCCTTTCTCCTGTACTGTGCCAGTAGTGCTTCAGTACTTACTGCACTTATCAAATCAGGGACTTAAGTCCAATTCTGTTCGGGTCCACCTCTCAGCTCTAGCAGCTCACCACTCACTGGTGGAGGGACATTCTCTGTCAGGTCACCCCTTGGTGTCCCGCTTTCTCAGGGGCTTGCTTTTGCTCAAGCCTCCAATCCGTCCTCCTGCCCCTGAGTGGGAGCTGAATGTGGTCTTGCAGCAAATGACTCGCCCACCTTTTGAGCCGATGGCTACTTGTCCACTACGCTTCCTCTCCTGGAAAACACTCTTCCTGATAGCCCTTACCTCAGCTAGGTGAGTGAGTGAGCTTCAGGCCCTGGTCTGTGATAGGCCTTACACCAGGATTTATAGGAACAGGGTAGTCCTTAGGACTCATCCAAAGTTCCTCCCAAAGGTTGTCTCCTCTTTCCACCTCAATCAGGAGGTGGTTCTTCCAACATTCTTCCCTAGGCCTCATGCAAGCCAGGCTGAAGCAGTCCTGCATACCCTGGACTGTAGGAGGGCCTTATCCTTCTACCTTGACCGTACGCAGGGGCATAGAAGGGCTACTCAGCTCTTCGTATCCTTTGACCCCAATAAGTTGGGGTTGGCTGTGTCCAAGTGTACCTTGTCCATCTGGGTGGCTGACTGTATCACCTGGGCTTACAAGGCGGCTGACCTTCCTTTGCAGGGTCGGGTCACGGCCCATCGTGTCAGGGCAATGGCTGCCTCAGTGGCTCATCTCCGCTCTGTGCCCTTGGTAGACATCTGCAGGACTGCAACTTGGTCTTCAAGCCAGACTTTTGCAGCTCATTACTGTCTGGAGAGGGAGTCCCGTAGGGACAGTGCTTTTGGCCAAGCAGTACTCCGGAATCTCTTTGAGGTTTAGGCAACTCCTGCCCTTCTGCCCTCTGTTGGGCTACCGGTGGAGGTTGTGTCCTTGAAAAGCCTTTCTTTGCTGCTGAGACTAAAGGGAGTTCTCTTGTTCAGCCTGGGTTCCCCGGTAGCCCAGAGCTAGGGAGTCACCCATATGTGAGGACTGACTTCCTGCTTGGTCCTGGAGAAAGAGTAGTTACTCACCTGTAACAGGTGTTCTCCAGGAGCAGCAGAAATCAGTCCTCACAACCCTCCCTCCGCCCCTTGGAGTTGCAGTTGAACATAGTTTATTTTTCATTTTTGTGTGCTGTTCTTAGCTATGTCATTTGACTGAGGTAAGATGGCACCTTTAGGCGGGAAGGGAACCGCGCATGCGTGCCTGCATTCCCAAAGGCTTTCATAGAAAGCTGGGGAAATGCTCCGCTGGGGCTTCATCGGCGCCGATGACACCCATATGTGAGAACTGATTCCTGCTGCTCCTGGAGAACACCTGTTACAGGTGAGTAACTACTCTAACTCCCCATGGTTTAAATTTGGATAAAGATTTTCCGGTATTTTTGTAATTCAGTTCGCCCCCCCCCCCCTTTTTTCTTTGGGTCTTACCGTTTGGTCCTTGTCTTTTTTTGTTTCAAGTCATTATACGTCAGTTTCATCTGTATGTGATTTTAGTTTATGCTTTTATGTTTGAATAGATAAAGGGATAATTTGATAATTTGTTTATACTCCAGCTGCATGTATAAAACATAGATCATGGTGTACGGGTGTACAAAACATTGCATCGGTTGACACATAAGATTCCAATTTTAGCCTTATGGCTGTTCTTATGCAGTATAAGGTAAACCTTTAAAATAGTCTGTAAGTTTACAAATGTATTTCTGTTTCAGACGGCTGTCCTTTTGCATCCCCCGTTCATGGGATTTCCACTTTTATTCTTCGCGCATGTTAAGAAGGGATTATACTATCATGTGGCAAATTAGTGTGATCTATTGCAGCTTTGAGTTTATTCACATAAGCATCCAGCCCATACCAGTGCGGTTTATCTATGTTTGATTTCATTTTTCTCCCTTGCTCCGTTTTATCCAATAGGATAACTACATCATTTTTTCCCACGGTTTTAGGGTTTATCTACACGGTGCATGTGTGGGTGTCTTTATAATTGAATAGTATGCTTCAGCCAGACGGCGTTCTCAAGCGGTGGACAAGATTTTAGTAGGTCCCCCTTTTTTATCTTTGTTTTTAAGGTTTATCCTCAGCTTTTTTGCTACATTTGGTTTTTAATTCACATTTATTTAATAGAAGTCATTTAGGGGCTTGTTTACAAAGCCGCGGTAGCGGTTTGCGATCATTATCGGAGCCGCGGCCCCATTGATTTCAATGGGGCCGCGGCTCCGATAACGATCGCGAACCGCTACCGCGGCTTTGTAAACAAGCCCCTTAGTGTTTTTAGTTTTCATGTTTGATCGATTTCAGTATTATGCATCTTTGGCATACGTGTTAAGATAATAGATGCCCTTTTAGTTTGTGTCTACCATCCTTCCGCGTTGTTAGTTGATGTTTTCAAATATCTATTTTATTTTTATTTTATTTTATTTTTCACTCTTGCTCTTTCTTATTTTCCAATAAGATAACTACATTCCCGCGGTTTGAGAGTTTATCTACATAGCGCATGTGTGGGCGTTCTCACAACTGAATGGTATGCTTCAGCCAGACGGCGTTCTCAAGCGGTGGACAAGGTTTTTTGCAGGTCTCCTTTTTATCTTTGTTTTATTCTTGTTTTTAAAGCTTTTATCCTTATCTTTCTGCCAGGGTTGGTTTTAATTCATATCTATTTAATAGTATCCAATCAGTGGTTTTAGATCTCATGTTTGATTGATTTTAGTTTTATGCACCTTTGTATGCGCGTATAAGATGACAGATGCCCCTTCTGTTTGTATCTATCATTTTTTGGGGGGTTGCTAGTATCCGTGAGTAGTCGAATGGACAATATGTTTTTTTCTCCTTCCTTTTTTAAGGTGTCTAATGTACGATTAATATAAACCTTTCAGGGGGAAGTAATCAACATGGCGGACGGAAGCGCTGAGCAGTGAGCTGCTACCCCGAGGAACGCATGTGCTGGAGGTGCTCCTAGCGTTTTGGCATGGGGCGGAGAAAGCAGAAGCAGGCAGCCTTACCTCCTGGCGGGAACCTGCTGAATCCTTCGGGCCAGCGGATGCTCGAGGAGTGCGGTTTCGATCTTGGCGTTGGAGTGGCATCTTCAGCTGGGGCGATGGGAGGAGGGTCACCCCAGAGCATGTCTGGGGTTTGGCTCTCTCCGGAGCAGCGTACCCCTCCACCGTGACCCAGAAGTGTGACCTCGGCTGGTGCTGCTCTCTTGGAGGCTGTGATGGCGAGTATGCCTCTATCTGAGGACAATGGAGGTGCTAGGGCTGAGGTGATTTTTTCCCCTGATAGTACGGGACAGCGTGAAGTAAGCGGAGGAAGGATATCATCGGAGGTTGCTGACCCTGCACAGAGTGGAACTCTTCCTGGAATTCCTGTATTGGTGAAACCAGCGGTTTTTATGATGGAAACGCTGTGGGAAGGAATAGCAGCCTTGAACCTCTCATTGACTAAAATGTTTGGGACGTTTGAGACTGAGATAAATGTGGTTTAAAGCTAATTGTGTGGCTATTATCAATGCTCATGAGGAGCAAGTTGGGAGAATCACCAAATTGGAGAAGGAATTGGGGGAGATGCGGGAACTTGTAACCGCCCAGATTAAGGACAGAACTGTGTCTAGTAGGAAGAAAGAGTACCTGGAAAATCAGGCCCATCGATGTAATCTTCGGTTCCTGAACTTTCCCAGGTCTCCTCTAATGTCAGCTATGGAGATGGTGTGGAAGTATTTTGGGGAAGTCTTGAAGATTCCCCCGGAACAGTTTCCCCCCATAACTAGAGCTCAGTATTTGTCCCTGGGTACTAGGGACAAGGTAAATGTGATGCCCTCTGCCTCTCCTGGGGTGGGTGACCTCACAGGGTTTTTAGAGAACTCCCTGGAGGTCATGATTGAGTGAACTACCCTTCTTGTTACATTGGCCTTGGAGTCAGATAAAACTTATATTCTTAGAATGTATTTCAGGAATGCTAGTGAAGTTTTTTTGGGTTCTAATGTTAGGATATTTCCTGATTTGTCTTATGTTATGCAGCTGAGAAGGAAGGACCTTTTGGCCCTTCATCCCAGGGTAGTAGCACTGGGAGCTACTTTTCAGCTTAAATTTCCGATTAAATGTTATGTGGTATTTAAACAAAAGATGTATTTGTTTTTTGAACCGAAACAGCTTATGGCATTTCTGGAAGCTAAAGAGGGGAGTGTAGTTGAGGTTTTGGTTCCTTCTCATATGGCCGACGCGTGAGTCTACCATCTGCTTACTTTGTTATAGTTGTGTTTAGATGGTGTAGGTAATACCTTTTAGGTTCCTTGCTATCTAGTTAATGTTTCCTGGTACTTCCCTATTTCCTTTATTTGTGGTCTAATTTTGATGGAAAATGGTTTAATATAAACTTATTTGCCTACTATTTGTATTGATATATCCATTTTTCCTTTCATTCATTGTATTTTGTTTGGATGTAGTGATTGAATAATTAATAAATATAAAGTATAAACCTTTCAGTGTTAGGTCCCTTTAAAGTTATAGTTTCTTTTAAATAAAAAGTTGTTTACTAATAAGGCACTTCCTGTGTTTTGTCTTGCATTTTATAGTAAATCCAGAAGGTGGTTTAAGGGCTTGACTGTGGTGGTATAGTACCACGGTGGCAATATTTGCAAGGTATTTTTCATTTTACATATTTTAGGTGTTTAAGCATTATATTTTATTACCCCCTTTAAGGGGTTCACGTTCTGGTGCAATGAATTATATAACTTTAATAAGATTCTCACCATGAGATTTTTTAACAGCATGTATGTAAGTCCTTTAGTTAGCTAGTATCAAAACTTTTTCTTATAGGTTTAGCTCTTTATAGTTTTATAAGTAAAAAATCACGATTACATGTTTTTAATTATTATTTTTATGTATTATTTATGCTTTTAGTTTTCTCCTGCTTCGGTCTTCTTCTTTTGGTTCTTCATCTCCCCTTCATAGGTTACAGATACATAATAGCTCATAGTCTATAAATATATTGTTTTAGATATGATTTTTATTTATGTTTTTTGCTTTGTCACATTTTTTATGTTTCAATTTTTAAATATGGTTATGATTCGCATGTATTCTTTTATTGTTTTAATTTGATCACATAATTATTCATGCATGTTTGAACACTTATTTATTGTTGGCTGTTCTATGCTCATTGGCACATTTTTAAACCTGTTCTTACTTGTTTATGATTATGTTTGTCTTCTGAGATTGTTTATTGTTTGAAACATTTCATTTTTATCATTTTATGGTATTTATTAATTATTTATTTATGATTTTAGTGAGCCATAATACCCCTGAAGAAGTCATACACGAAACACGGCCTGTGTCAATTTAAAAAAAGGGTTATTTGGCCAATTCTCTTTTAAATTGGATTAATAACGTTTTTGCTTGCCCCTTTACTGCCACATTTCTGGACTGTTTTTTCCTACTGCTCCCATGGCAGTCTGCTTTTTTTGTTTGGCAAACCGCCCATTAAGCCACCTCCAGTAGCTTGGAACCTCAATGTTGTTCTAGTGCAGCTTCTCAAACCACCCTTTGAACCATTAGCCACAACCTCACTTAAGTTCCTCTCTTGAAAGGTAATCTCCCTAATTGCCCTCACTTCAGCTGAACACATTAGTGAGCTTCGGGCTTTGATGGCGGATCCCCCTATACCCACTTCCACCATGACAAAATAGTCCTTCGGACTCGCCCACATTTTATGCAAAGGTGGTGTCTTCCTTCCATTTAAACCAGTCAATTTACCCTCCAGTTTTCTTTCCTAAACCACATGCATCTTGAGCGGAAGCAACTCTGCACACTCTTTACTGCAAACGTGCCTTGACTTTCTATCTCCAAAGGACTTGAGATCATCGTAAAGCCTCGCAGTGTTTATCTCATTTGACCCTAGTCACCTGGGATTACCTGTTTCTAAGCGTATACTCTCCAGATGGATAACAAATTGCATTTCATTTGCCTATGACAAAGCAGGACTCTCCCTGTTTGTGGAAACAGACACAGCTCCAGGTGATACATAGAAAGTACATTAACCTCTGCAGCTCGGTAATGTTCACACCATGGCCACATCGATAGCAAACTTACGCTCTGTAGCCAAAATTTTCAAAGTAGCAACTTGGTCTTCTATCCATACCTTTGCTGCCCAATATTGTCTGGACAAGGAGTCCTGATGGGATGCCATGTTTGGTCAGGCTGTACTCCAGCACCTCTTTCAGATGCAGCTCCCACTCTGCGTCTTGGACTTTAAAGATACCAGAAATCCATGTGGGATCCATGACCTCATCATGCCTACTCTGAGGCAAACCTCTACCAGTTCTGAGGTCACTTCTTCTGGCATTTGGGAGCTAGGGAGTCCCATATGTGAAGACTACATTCCTGCTTGTTCCTGGAGATAGCATAGTTACTGACCTGTAGCAGGTGATCTCTGGGAACAGCAGGAATTTAGTCTTCACAACCCACCCTCCTCCCCTAGGAGTTATAGGGTTTTATTTGCTCTCTTTTCTCAGCTACAAACTCAACTGAAGAGAGGGAGTTGAGAAGGCAGGAAGGCAGTCGCGCAGGCGCAGTGGAGTGCTCCCAAAAGCTTTCCAATTGGACACTGGGGGGTCATTCCTACGTGGGCTCCATCGGTGCTGACTTCACCCATATGTGAAAACTAAATTCCTGCTGTTCCCGGAGATCCCCTGTTACAGTTGAGTAACGACGCTTTATGCAACATCAGCCATACATACATTGGTTCGTGCAAAGAGATATGATCATATTACACCCCTTCTGATGCAGCATTTAGAGTTCTTTTTAAGGTCGTATCGTTCACCTAAACAGCAATTCATGACTTAGTGCCAGAATATTTAGTATCTTTGGTTACCCTTTATGTCCCTTCTAGGATTGCTCCTTGGTTTTTGGCTACATATTCCATCTCCATTTAAGTATGAGATTCCTAGAAAATCAGCTTTTTTTGCTACAGCCCCAGCGATATGGAATTTGCTTCTAGTGGACGTACGAATGGAATTAAACTTCCAACAATTTAAGAAGGCACCGAAGACATATTTGTATGAATCAGCATTTGGCGTGTCTATATCCCCTGCTTAGAGAGGGTGGGCAGTTTTCAAGAATTAGCAGTCCTGATATGTAACCCCCGCTGAATTTTGGCCCCATCCCTACCTATCTTCCTTTCCTATATGTTTCCTGTATCATTAGGAAGGTTTTTTTCATTCATTTCTTTTCTATTAAGATAATTGGCATTCCTCCCTTTTATTTTTTATTGTTATATTATGTTTTATCATTTCTGTTTTTGATTTTATTGAATATGTTTATTTTGTTTTATTGTATTGTAAACTGCAGAGTTTGTCCACAGATCTGCGGTATATCATATTAAATATAACCATAACCATCATGAGAATCATACACAACTCATTCGGGCCAGTACTCCTCTGGAAGTGCTGCTATTCACTAAGTCGGGAATGAAGGCCTTTATGTCTAGTGTGTATGGGATGCAACTGCAGGAGGTGGAGAAGAGGCCCCTATCACACATTAGTGGATGGCACAGGTGGTTGGGGACGACAATGGAAGAGCGGGACAGGGTACGAATCCATGAGGGAATCTGCAGAGGTACTGCAGTTACTTTGTGGAAACAGACACAGCTCTAGGTGATACATTGAATGTACATTACACCCCTGCAGCTCGGTAAGGCGGGCAGGAGGGACTCTATGCTATGTTGGAGGAGCTGTGGAGGAGTGGGTACATTTTTTTTCACTTGTGGTAGGATGTTCAGGGATATTGGAAAGGGGTTCTCCAGGAGATCCTTCAGGTTGGGGGTGTGCAGGAGGAGCTAGAGCCCACAGGGTTATTGTTGGGGTTATTTGGAGGGATCTTCGGTTGCAGGTGGTGGGTTGATTTCCGCTCTTGGTTGCTAGTGGTATGTATGGCAGTGGCCTGGAGATAGCGGGCTGATAGGGGTCCTTTCATTGCAGACTGGCAGGTGAAGGTGGGAGAGGTGATGGGTTTTGAAAAACATACCTATGGGCTTCAGGGGAGAGGATGGGAGTTTAAAAAGATATGGGCCCCCTATATGAGGCTTAATAGTGCTCACAGGGGGGATGGCGTGAGAGAAGCAGATCCTGATCACACAGATGGGAAAGTATAAGGTGGTGACTGTTGGGGCTGCATGAAGCCATTGGCTACTTTCCTGAGCTGGCTTTCTGTTTCTTGTTCTTGTTTCATTAATGATTTTGCTTTCTTTTGGTAATTGTGGTTGCCTTTTGCTGGATGGGCCAAGAGGTGCATGCAATGAAGCTACAGGTAACCTATTTAAGACTAATAAGAGAAAATATTTTTTCACTCAATGTGTTATCAAACTCTGGAATTTGCTACTGGAGGATGTAGTAAAAGCTGTTAGTGTAGCCGGGTTTAAAAGAGGTTTGGACCCATAATATCCACTGCTTGCCCCAATGCAAGCATTGTGGAACCTTTATCTTTTGGGAAAACTGCTAGGTACTTGTGACCTAGATTGGCCACTGTTGGAAACAGGATATTGGGCTTGATGGACCTTGGTCTGACCCAGTATGGCATCTTATGTTCTTATGATCAGGGAAATCCACTGCTTACCCCGGGATAAGCTGCGTACAATCTGTGTACCTTTTTAGGAACCTGACAGATACTTGTGATCTGGATTGGCCACTGTTGGATATAGAATACTGGGCTTGATGGACCTTGGTCTGTCCCAGTATGGCATATCTTATGCTCTAACTCTTGTGATCCTCTTATGAGACTTAACACCTGGAGAACAAAATAAAAATTCACGCACTATGCAGCTCAAACTCATTCAGAGCCATGAGGTGCAGGAAGGACAAAGTTCTTGTTACAGTGTCTGCCACGGATAGCAGGATGAGGATTGGTGAATCTGAAAGCTAGCTGAAAGATTGAAGGGATATATACTGGCTTGCAGGTTTAGGGGTTAGGGATCGGCTGGCTTTCTGGAGTGGGTGTAGGAATGGGCAGGGCCGGATTTACCTTGAGTGAGGCCCTACGCCAACAAAAATTGTGGGCCCCCAGAAAAGATAAAAACGAGCACGCCGGATCAGCTGCACGCTGTTGGCCCTGACGTCATAATTAAACTGGGAATCCCAAAAGCCAAACTTGGAATATACAACACTGTAGAAATAAAACTATACATTAATTTGCTCTTGTACTAAACAAAGCGCAGACGTTAATGATGCACATTTACCAGAGCTGACATATTCCAATTAATAAATTCAAAATAAAGAGATATTTTTCTGCCTTTTGTGCATTTTTTTTTCAGCTGCAATTGCTCCAGCCACTTTCTTCTGGTTTCTTCGTGTCTTCTGCTAACTCTCCATCGTCTGCTGTCCATTTGTCCTTTCTTCTCTCTTCTAGTTTTTTTCCATTCTCTCTCTACATCTGCTTTAACATACTAATCTTTCTCCTTTTGCTCTTTCCTCATTCCTATTTCATCCACTCAAATTTTACCCCTCTATCCTCACTTACTCTCCCAATACCTGGCCAATTGTAGATTTTTTATCCCTCCCACACAAAATATTTTTCCCTTCTCCATGTTACTCTTCCAGCCCCATCCCATTCTAATCCTCCCCCAACATCAGCTCCCTTCTAGTTCCAGCCTCACCCAGCATCCATTCCCTTCTAGTCCCTGCATCAGCCCGTTTCCAGTCCTAGCCACCCATCAGCCCATTTCCAGTCCTAGCAACCCCCCAACCCAATACCAGTCCTAGCCCCCCCATCAACCCACTTCCAGTCCTAACCCCCCATCACCCCATTTTCAGTTTAAGCCTCCTCTATAACCCATTACCAGTCCTAACCCCCCATCAGCCCACTTCCAGTCCTAACCCCATCAACCCATTTCCAGTCAGCCTCCCATAGCCCATTGCCAGTCCTACCCCCCATCAGCCCACAGCCCATTTCCAGTCCTAACCCCATCAGCCCACCTCAAGTTCTAACCCCTCCCCATCAGCCCATTTCCTGTTCTAGCTCCCCCATAGCCCATTATCAGTCCTAACCCCCAACAGCCCACAGCCCATTACCAGTCCTAACCCCATCAGCCCACCTCCAGTGTTAGCCCCCCCCTCAGCCCATTTCCAGTCCTAGCCCCCCCCATAGCCCATTACCAGTCCAAACCCCCTCCCAACAGCCCACAGCCCATTACCAGTCCTAACCCCATCAGCCCACCTCCAGTCTTAACCCCACAAGCCCATTTCCAGTCCTAGCCCCCCCATAGCCTATTACCAGACAGCCCCCATCAGCCCACAGCCCATTACCAGTCTTAACCCCCCCATAGCCCATTACCAGTTCTAACCCCCCCCAGCCCACAGCCCACAGCCCATTACCAGTCCTAACCCCATCAGTCCACCTCCAGTCTTAACCCCCAAGCCCATTTCCAGTCTTAGCCCCCCCATAGCCTATTACCAGACAGCCCCCATCAGCCCACAGCCCATTACCAGTCTTAACCCCCCCCCATAGCCCATTACCAGTTCTAACAGCCCACTGCCCACAGCCCATTACCAGTCCTACCCCCCATCGGCTCAAGTAAAATTGAATAGTTAAAAAAAAAAACGCTGGCTGCTGCCATCCCGCGGGGCCCCCTCTGCCCGGCTGAGCCCCTCTGTGCCGGCTTTGAGAAGCGCGAAGGGAGAGTGTCTCCCTCGCGTCTCTGTTAAGCCTGCAGGGGCAGATAGGAAATTTCCCATCAGCCCCTGTGGGCTTAACAGAGACGCAAGGGAGACACTCTCCCTTCGCGCCTCTCAAAGCCGGCACGGAGGGGCTCAGCCGGGCAGAGGGGGCCCTGCGGGACGGCAGCAGCCAGCATTTTTTTTTAACTATTCAAAAGCCGGCATGGAGGGATTCAGCCGGACAGAGGGGGCCCCGCGGGACAGTTCATGCTGCCGCGGTAGCAGCCAGCGTTTTTTTTTTAAACTATTCAATTTTTGTGGGCCCTTGCCAGCTGTGGGCCCTACGCCACGGCGTAACTGGCGTATAGGTAAATCCGGCCCTGTGAATGGGGATAGCTGAATAGTTTGCTCTGAATAGTCTGCTTTTCTCTGATCAGAGAAGAGCAGTGCTTTTACAGTGCTCTGCTAAAGAAGTGGATATTGCCTCCTGTGACACCTTGCTGTGAGTTCTAGCTGTTTATTAATTATTGATTATTTGTCTAACTGTTTATTTAATTATTTATTGTTTGTCTTAGTGGTGTGCTAGTTCAGCCTTCTCAGTTATAACTTACCTTGCCTCTCTCAACTAACTGGGCTTTGTGTGGTAGCCAGGTTAACTGTCCTTTTTACATTAAATCTCTCTCCACAGAGCCTGCTCTGTGTTAAACCTTTTTTCCTGTCCTAGCCTGCCTGAGTGAATCCTCCCCCTCCCCCCCCCCCGCTGAGGTATTGTGTAGCCTTCTTCCTGTTTCTCCCACGTGTGCATAGTCTGTTTTAGTCTGCTGTTCTCTGATCAGAGAAGAGCAGTGCTTTTTACAGTGCTCTGCTAAAGAAGTGGATATTGCCTCCTGTGACACCTTGCTGTGAGTTCTAGCTGTTTATTAATTATTGATTGTTTGTCTGTTTATTTAATTATTTATTATTTGTCTTAGTGGTGTGCTAGTTCAGCCTTCTCAGTTATAACTTACCTTGCCTCTCTCAACTAACTGGGCTTTGTGTGGTAGCCAGGTTAACTGTCCTTTTTATATTAAATCTCTCTCCACAGAGCCTGCTCTGTGTTAAACTTTTTTTCCTGTCCTAGCCTGCCTGAGTGAATCCTCCCCCTCCCCACCCCCCTGCTGAGGTATTGTGTAGCCTTCTTCCTGTTTCTCCCACGTGTGCATAGTCTGTTTTAGTCTGCTTTTCTCTGATCAGAGAAGAGCAGTGCTTTTTACAGTGCTCTGCTAAAGAAGTGGATATTGCCTCCTGTGACACCTTGCTGTGAGTTCTAGCTGTTTATTAATTATTGATTGTTTGTCTAACTGTTTATTTAATTATTTATTGTTTGTCTTAGTGGTGTGCTAGTTCAGCCTTCTCAGTTATAACTTACCTTGCCTCTCTCAACTAACTGGGCTTTGTGTGGTACCCCCCTCCCCCCCTGCTGAGGGTTCCGGACAGGGTACTTTGTAACTGCCCTCTTTAATAGGACTTATCTCCCTCCCTCCCTCCCCAGCACCCACCCACCCCTGGGGTAATTGTAGTTTTATAGGTACTTGCACATCATTGAGGAAAGGGGCTGCTCTCAGGTGCAGCTCGTTATCCAAATTAGTCATACACAGAGGACCTGAGATTAATTACTTAAGCTTCAGGTACACAAGGTGTATTAGGGGTATTAGATACACTTTTATTGGTATAAGCATCTACACCAATCCTTATTATATACAGAATTTAAAAGACCTAAACACAAGCTTTAAACTAAGATGCAGACAGAAGTCCAGCAACGAGATGGGGATTCTCCGGTCTTTTGCATTGAGTGTCACATGTATGATTTTCTCCCAGTTGGTGAGAGGTCTTACGTATGCACTAAGTGCAAAGAACTCTTTGCTCTCAGGGAAAGAGTCCGTTCTCTAGAGGCTAGAGTAGCAGACCTGGAAGACGTAAGAAAGACAGAGAAGTACATGGACGAGACCTACAGGGATACAGTCCTGAAGTCCCACCTCCAGTCTGGCAGCATCCCTGTTGCCATGGAGGAGAGAGGTCACGTGACAGGAGAGCATCACCCTGGTGTGGCAGGAAGTGATCCTATAACTAGGACCTGTCCTCCAAGTGATGTAAAACCCTCTTGCACCGAGGACGTTTCTCCAGGGCCATGTCCCCACGAGGGGAGGGTCAGGACAGCTGTTATAGTTGGTGATTCAATCATTAGGAATGTAGATAGCTGGGTGGCTGGTGGACATGAGGATCGCCTGGTAACATGCCTGCCTGGTGCGAAGGTAGCGGACCTCACGCACCGCCTAGATAGGATCATAGATAGTGCTGGGGAGGAGTCTGCTGTCTTGGTACATGTTGGTACCAATGACATAGGAAAATGTGGTAGGGAAGTTCTGGAGGCTAAATTTAAGCTTTTAGGTAGGAAGTTGAAATCCAGAACTTCCAGGATAGCGTTCTCCGAAATGCTTCCTGTTCCACGTGCAGGACCCAAAAGACAGGCAGAGCTCTGGAGTCTCAATGCGTGGATGAGACAGTGGTGCAAGGATGAGGGGTTTGGATTTGTTAGGAACTGGGGAACATTCTGGGGAAAGGGGGGGCTCTTCCGAAGGGATGGGCTTCACTTTAATCAGGATGGGACCAGACTGCTGGCATTAACCTTTAAAAAAGAGATAGAGAAGCTTTTAAACTAGAAAATAGGGGAAAGCCGACAGTCACCCAGGAGTGTATGATTCGGACGAAGGTATCCTTGAAGGATACTACCAAAAGCAGGGAGGTTCCAAAAGGGAGTATAGTAGCCCAAATGCCCTTGAGTAAGGAGCAGACAGAGCATAAAGGTTCCAAATTACCCCTGCCTACCAATAGCCAGATTAATATGAATAAAATACAGTCTCTAAAATGCTTGTATGCCAATGCTAGAAGTCTAAACAATAAGATGGGAGAGTTAGAATATATAGCACTAAATGAGAGGTTAGATATGATTGCACTCTCAGAGACATGGTGGAAAGAGGATAACCAGTGGGACACTGTGATACCTGGATACAAACTATATCGTAATGATAGAGCTGATCAAATTGGTGGAGGGGTTGCGCTCTATGTTAGAGAGGGCATTGAGTCAGAAAGGATTAAAGTTTTGCAGGGAACAAAATTTGCTGTAGAATCTCTATGGATTGAAATTCCATTTATGAAGGGGAAGGTGATGGCAGTGGGAGTATACTATCGACCACCTGGCCAGAATGAACAAATGGATGATGAAATGCTCAAAGAAATCAAGGAAGCTAACAAAAGTCACAACAGAGTAGTAATAATGGGTGATTTCAACTACCCCGGTATCGACTGGGTCAGTGTCACAGCAGGACAAGCTAAAGAGATAAAGTTTCTAGATGGAATAAATGACTGCTTCTTGGAGCAGCTGGTTCATGAACCGACCAGAGGGGAAGCCATACTGGATCTAGTCCTTAGTGGAACGCCAGATCTGGTGCAAGAAATAAGGGTGTTGGGACCACTTGGCAATAGTGATCATAGTATGATCATGTTTGATTTAATTAGTGGAGGACAGATAGTAAAGGAATCCACAGTACTACCTTTTAACTTTCAAAAGGGAGACTATGATAGAATGAGGAATATAGTTAGGAAAAAACTAAAAGGAGCGGTTCCAGAAGGTTAAAGACTTACAGCAAGCTTGGGTGTTATTTAAAAATACTATCCTTGAAGCCCAGACCAGCTGTATTCCACGCATTAAGAAAAGTGGAAGAAAGTCCAAAAAACTGCCAGCATGGTTTAAAGGTGAGGTCAGAGAGGCTGTTGCTGCCAAAAAAGCAACCTTCAGGAAAAGGAAAAAAGAGCCAAATGATGAAAACTGGAAACAGCACAAGCACTGGCAAGTTAAATGCAAAGCATTGATAAGGCAGGCAAAACGGGAATTTGAGAAGAAACTTTCTACGGAAGCAAAAACACGAAATAAAGACTTTTTCAAGTACATTCGTAGCAAAAGGCCTGTGAGAGAGTCGATTGGACCACTAGATGATAGAGGGGTAAAAGGGGCAGTAAGAGGAAACAAGGCTATAGCAGAGAGACTGAATGAATTCTTTGCTTCGGTCTTTACTGAGGAAGATGTAGGGATGTTACCCAAGACTGAAGTGGTATTTAAAGGTGATACTGCAGAGGAATTGAGAGAAATATCGCTACACCGGGAAGATATATTACAACTATTTGATAAACTGAATAGTAGCAAATCACCTGAACCAGATGGTATACATCCCAGAGTGTTGAAAGAACTGAAATATGAGATTTCAGACCTGCTATTGGTAATCTGTGAACTTTCATTAAAATCATCTGTAATACCTGAAGATTGGAGGGTCGCCAACGTAACACCAATTTTTAAAAAGGGTTCCAGGGGTGACCCGGGAAATTACAGACCGGTGAGCCTGACGTCAGTTCCAGGGAAAATGGTAGAAACCATCATAAAGAACAAAATTACGCAGCATGTAGATAGTCATGGCCTAATGGGAGACAGCCAACATGGCTTTAGACAAGGAAGATCTTGTCTTACTAATCTGATATGTTTTTTTGAAGGTGTGCATAAACAGGTAGACAAAGGTGAGTCGGTTGATATAGTGTATCTGGACTTTCAGAAAGCTTTTGACAAATTCCCCCATCAAAGACTTTTGGCGAAGCTAAAAAGTCATGGGATAGGAGGCAGTGTACTATTGTGGATCGGGAACTGGTTAAAAGATAGAAAGCAGAGGGTAGGGCTAAATGGCCAATATTCCCAATGGAAAAAGGTGAATAGTGGAGTACCACAGGGATCTGTACTGGGTCCGCTGCTTTTTCACATATTCATAAATGACCTGGAAAAGGGAATAACTAGTGAGGTTGTCAAATTTGCAGATGACACAAAACTGTTTAAAGTTGTTAAAACCCAAGAGGATTGTGGAAAACTGCAGGAGGATCTGGATAAATTGGAAGACTGGGCATCCAAATGGCAGATGAAATGTAATATGGACAAGTGCAAAGTTATGCACATAGGAAAGAACAACCCACACTATAGTTACACAATGCAAGGCTCCACATTAGAAACCACCACCCAGGAAAAAGATTTAGGAGTCATTGTGGATAACATGTTAAAACCCTCCGCCCAGTGTGCAGCGGCGGCCAAAAAAGCAAATAGAATGCTAGGTATCATAAGGAAAGGGATGTTGAACAAAACAAAGGATATTATAATGCCTCTGTATCGCTCCATGGTACGACCGCACCTTGAATATTGTGTGCAATTCTGGTCACCGTATCTTAAAAAGGACATAGCGTTATTAGAAAAAGTACAGAGAAGAGCCACCAAATTGGTGAAGAGGATGGAAGGCTACTCCTATGAAGAGAGGCTAAGAAGGTTAGGGCTCTTTAGCCTGGAGAAGAGACGGCTGAGAGGAGATATGATAGAGGTCTATAAATTAATGAATGGAGTGGAACGGATAAACGTGGATCAATTGTTTACGCTATCAGAGTATAGAAAGACTAGGGGACATGTAATGAAGCTACAGGGTAAACTATTTAAGACAAATAAGAGAAAATATTTTTTCACACAACGTGTAATCAAACTCTGGAATCTGTTACCGGAGGATGTAGTAAGGGCTGTTAGTATAGCTGGGTTTAAAAAAGGTTTGGACAAGTTCCTGGAGGAAAGGTCCATAAACCACTATTAAAAAGGGACCCAGGATATCAATGCTTGACCCAGTACAAGCATTATGGATCCTGTCTTTTGGGGATATTGCTAGGTACGTATAACCTAGATTGGCCACTGTTGGAAACAGGATACTGGGCTTGATGGACCTCGGTCTGACCCAGTATGGCATGTCTTATGTTCTTATGTTCTTATGGTACTGGCTGGGGATGGCAGAGGATCTTTGTGGTTTGAGGGGTAGAAGTTGTGGGGGTTAATTTATTGGCTAGCTGGGCTGAGATGATTACTGGCTTGCTGGGTGAAGGCTAACTAGGGTGGGCCAATTTGAGGGAGGAGATAATAGAATACAGGAGGGAAAATGGTGATGAGGAATGGGTTAAGAGTGACCACAGGGTGGGGGTAGAGCAAGAGTGGGTTATGAAGCCAAGGGAGAGCAGGACTTGCCCCAGGGTTGGTTCAAGGTGTTGGTACCCTTGGTAAGCCTTAAGCTTTACACCCCCCTGGCTGTCAAAACGTATTGTTTAACTTTGAATGCCTTGCTCTTTGCCGCCCCATAGATGTTGCTGCCCTAGGCAGCCACCTAGTTTGCCTATAGTTGGGCTGGCTCTGAGTGGGAGAGAGCATGAGATTGGGTAATGGCAGGCAGGGGCAGCCCTAGGGGGGTGCGGGGCCATGTGCGGAGACTCGGTGCGGGGCCTCATTTGCATAAGAGGCCTCATTTGCATAAATATTTGCATAATGTTACCATATACTAACTTTTAGTAAACATGCCTCTTAATGAGTGTATGGATAAAGAAAGACTAAAAGATTTCTACATTACTATAATCCAGTGCCAACCGCCAGACACATTAGGAACTTCTACAAACACTGCCCATTTAGAACCCATAGCAAACCCGCCGTATCCTAACAGCACTACCAGGACTCACGAAGCACCGTACCCTACCTATCAAAAGGAAACACTGCAAATATTAAACCAATACATTTCAGAGAATAACAATACATGACCTACTGGGGAAAGAGAACAAGTGGCAATATCAAATAGGAATTACATAAACAGAATACCTCAGCTCAATTACACATGCAGAACATAGACCATCACCAAACAAGGAATCACAATTTAGAAATAGGAAGACAATAATTAAACTGGGAACCCCAAAAGCCAAACTTGGAATGTACAACAACACTGTAGAAATAAAACTATAAATTAATTTCCTCTTGTACTAAACAAAGCGCAGACGTTAATGATGCACATTTCCCAGAGCTGACATATTCCAATTAATAAATTCAAAATAAAGAGATATTTTTCTACCTTTTGTGCATTTTTTTCAGCTGCAATTGCTCCAGCCACTTTCTTCTGGTTTCTTCGTGTCTTCTGCTAACTGTCCATCGTCTGCTGTCCATTTGTCCTTTCTTCTCTCCTAGTTTTTTTCCATTCTCTCTCTACATCTTCTTTAACATACTAATCTTTCTCCTTTTGCTCTTTCCTCATTCATATTTCATCCACTCAAATTTTACCTCCATCCTCAATCCCCACTTACTCTCCCAATACCCTGCCAATTGTAGATTTTTCATCCCTCCCACACAAAATATTTTTCCCCTCTCCATTTTACTCTCCCAGCCCCATCTCATTCTAATCCTCCCCAACATCAGCTCCCTTCTAGTTCCAGCCTCACCCAGCATCCATTCCCTTCTAGTCCCTGCATCAACCCATTTCCAGTCGTAGCCCCCCATCAGCCCATTTCCAGTCCTAGCAACCCCCCAACCCAATACCAGTCCTAGCCCCCCCATCATCCCACTTCCATTCCTAACCCCCATCACCCCATTTTCAGTTTAAGCCCCCCCTATAACCTATTACCAGTCCTAACCCCCCATCAGCCTACTTCCAGTCCTAACTCCATCAGCCCATTTCCAGTCAACCCCCCATAGCCCATTGCCAGTCCTAACCCCCCCCATCAGCCCACAGCCCATTACCAGTCCTAACCCCATCAGCCCACCTCAAGTCCTAACCCCTCCCCATCAGCCCATTTCCTGTCCTAGCCCCCCATAGCCAATTATCAGTCCTAACCCCCCCATAGCCCATTACCAGACAGCCCCCATCAGCCCACAGCCCATTACCAGTCTTAACCCCCCCATAGCCCATTGCCAGTTCTAACCCCCCCAACAGCCCACAGCCCATTACCAGTCCTAACCCCATCAGCCCATTTCCTGTCCTAGCCCCCCCCTAGCCCATTATCAGTCCTAACCCCCCCCTCAGCCCATTACCAGTCCTAACCCCATCAGCCCACCTCAAGTCCTAACCCTTCCCCATCAGCCCATTTCCTGTCCTAGCCCCCCCATAGCCCATTATCAGTCCTAACCCCCCATAGACCATTACCAGTCCTAACACCCCTATCAGCCCACAGCCCATTACCAGTCCTAACCCCATCAGCCCACCTCCAGTGTTAACCCCCCCATCAGCCCATTTCCAGTCCTAGCCCCCCATAGCCCATTACCAGTCCTAACCCCCCAACAGCCCACCTCAAGTCCTAACCCTTCCCCATCAGCCCATTACCTGTCCTAGCCCCCCATAGCCAATTATCAGTCCTAACCCCCCATAGCCCATTACCAGACCTAACCCCTCCCCACAGCCCACAGCCCATTACCAGTCCTAACCCCATCAGCCCACCTCCAGTCTTACCCCCAGCCCATTTCCAGTCCTAGCCCCCCCATAGCCCATTAACAGTCCTAACCCCCCCCCATCAACCCACCGCCCACCTCAAGTCAAGTCCTAACCCCCTCCAAAGCCCCTTACCAGTCCTAACCCCCCCCCCATCGGCTCAAGGAAATTTTAAAAAAAAAAAAAAAAGCTGGCTGCTACCGCTGCTGCTGCCGCTGCCGCCGTGGCAGCAGCAGAATGGCGTGTCCAGTGGTGCCCCCTCTGCCCGGCTGAGTCCCTCCCTCTGCGATGGCTGAGCCCCTCTGTGCCGGCTATCAGATTCGCGAAGGGAGACACTGTAGGCTTAACAGAGACGCGAGGGAGACACTCTCCCTTCGCGAATCTGAAAGCTGGCACAGAGGGGCTCAGCCGTCGCAGAGGGAGGGAGGGACGGAGGGACTCAGCCGGGCAGAGGGGGCCCTGCGGGACACTCCATTCTGCTGCCGCCGCGGCGGCAGCAGCAGTGGTAGCAGCCAGCTTTTTTTTTAAATTTAATTTTGAAAAAAAGCAGAATGTTCTTTGCGCGGGGCCCCCTCAAACGCGGGGTCCTGTGCAAAAAACATTCTTGCTCAATGGACGGGCCGGCCCTGATGGCAGGGTGGTGGGGAGATAGAATGGGTGAGGAGGGGTGCTGCTGGTTATGTATTTATACCAGTGGCCTGCAGGGGCGCAATAGAGGGCCTTTTCTGCTAGACTTTCTTTTTTGTCCTTGGACACGGAATAGGAAAACAGCCTTAATTTATCAGACCCTAAAATGATTGGCAGATCTTCTTAGAAGAGATTTCTTCCTCTCCCAGCTCCTGAAACTTCAGTGGAGACAAGGGAGGGGGAAGAGGACTATCTCAGCCATTTACTCCTAAACTTGTGGATTGGCTCCTACTCTCAAGAAAACTTGTCAATGCCTGAGATAAGGAGGAGTAGACATTTCATTTCATTTATTAATACTAGATATACCGCCCTTAGTGGGGACAGCAGAGCAGTTTACAATAAAATAACATAAACGCTAGAAAAGAAAAGAATGCCAATTGGATAGGAAAGTGGGGGAGCACAAGATGGAACAACACAAGGAGTGCAGAGATTAGGGGAGAGAAGTAAAGGTGGGAAGGGCAAACACTGCTAGAGACCACTAAATTGAATTGGATGGAATGTCAAAGTCTGCATAAAATAGGTGGGTCTTGAACTGTGCCTTGAATTTTACAAAAGAAGGTTCTAGACAGAGGGATGAGGGGATACTGTTCCAAAGGGATGGGCCAAGGAAATAGAAGGCAGAGTGGTGTGTCATTTCCAGGTATGCCTGAGAGGGAGAGGGTAGAAAAAGGCAATTCATATGGATGGAATGGAGGGATCACTGAGGGGCATGCAGGATGATCATTCCACAATATTAGTAATCAATTTGGAGAAACCGCCCCTTAGTAAGTTATCAGATACAATAATCCCTTGGATTTCTGAGTTTATTACTCAGGGTAATAGAGTACTGGATGCTAAAAAGTAATCTATATGTGAATAGAATTGGTGGAGAGCTGAATATAAAGTATAACTCCTCTTTGTGGGGTGGTTATGTCTCCAAGTGTCAGCTAATCTTATTTATATTATTTGGAGTGAATTACTTCTAAGATTTAGCTGTTCTCAGAGAACATCTAGCGCATCCATTCATCATCCTATCAAGAATTTGATTAAAGTCACCCCCTAATATTACTGGGGTATTACTGTATTCAGCAAGTATATTAGCTGATTGTTGAGGAAATCAGGTGAGTGGTGCATATATATATAATTAGACATTTCCTTATCTCCTCAGTGTCTAAGAGCTCTGTTAGTACCACTATACAGTAGATGAGGATTTTTCAGTTAAAATTACTACATCATTATCTCCTTGTGATAGGGTCTATAGAATGTTACCAATTCCTCTCCAAAGGGATTATCAACAGTCCCCTTTCAGAGATTCTGCAGCCCAGAGTTTAGGGTTGGGAGGGCATGGCTCACAGAGAGAGAGGTTAAGAACCCAACAGGCTGCATGAGAGAGAGAGAGAGAGAGACCCGTGGAGTCTGAAGTCCTTCAAAGGCAAGCCGTGCAGAGAAGGTCTGACGAAGAAACTTTAACAGGCTGGAGGAAGGGCTGGGAGAACCAGCCTGTGGAGATTAAGCAGGCTGAGACAGAAGTAAAGCTACTTTTGTTTTCCCTGAACTGCTGTCAGTTCTGGGTTTTGCTTGGTGGAGGTTTAGCAAGCTGGGACAAAATAAAAACTGCTTTTGTTTTCCTCGAACTGCTGTGTTTTACAGAAAACCCCTTCCCACCATATGCCACACTACCACACTCCCCCAGTGCCGGAGAAAAGGCTACCTTGTACCATTTTATAGAAAGTTTTAGAGATTCATTATAGGACTGTCATCTCTTTTGAAGAAAACTATCTGGAAATATTTTATGATTATAAATATACATAACATAAACATGAAGTAGAATTTTGTTTATTTAAAAATATTTCTAGACAGCCTCAGCTTCCAAGAGTCATTCAAAGTGATTTACAATCATCAAATATTAAATAAATCACTACATAAAAAACATAAAATAACATTGATGTTGGAACTCGGTGGGCCACAGAGGCCCTGGCTCCACCAAAATTTGCCTGCCAGGTGCCAGCCGTGAACTGCATAGAGGCCGCGATTGCAGCTTTCTCCTCCTGCCCCCAGGGATCCCATCTTCCCCCGCACAAAAGAGAAGGGGTCAAAGGGGTGTGCAACAGCTGTTGAATTGATGTGCATCTCTTAGGGGGAGAGAATAAAGTTCCCTCCTCAAGTCTTGCTGAGTACCTTCACTTGGTGACCCCATTGTATAACATCTATACCAGATCTCAGCAAGGCGATACTACAATTGAAGTATGGTAGGAACGAAGAAGAAAAATACATTCTTCAGGAACAAGCAGGAAGTCAGTCCTCACATATGGGTGATGTCGGCGCCGATGGAGCCCTTATGCGGAGCAAATACCCAGCTTTCTAAGAAAGCCTTTGGGATTGCATCACGCATGCGCAGTCCCCTTCCTGCCCAAGGGTGCCATCTTGCTCAGTCTCCTTTTTTCCGCGGAACCCAACGGACGTTGTCCAAGTTCCCTCACAAAACAAGTGTTTAAAACTGTTTAAAAGTCAGAAAATTCTTTTGTCTGACTGGTTTGACGCTGGTTCCCCTTCCCACCTTGGCTCTGTACACCGGTATCGAGTCCAGTCCAAATTTTCAGTTTTTGTCCTTAGCGACTAGCATTCACGCTCTTTTTCTTTTTAGCTGGCAGTCCGGTCCTTTGACCTCGCAGGGGCCATTTTTCCCCCCATGGCTGCCAGCGGGTTTAAAAAGTGTGATAGGTGCACGAGATTAATGTCCCTCACCGACACACATGACTGCTGTCTTCGTTGCCTCGGGCCTGACCACGACCCGAAGGTCTGTGGCCCGTGTAAGAAAATGTCTTCCAAGGCCTTGAGGAGCAGGCAGCAGCAACAAGATAGGATTTTTCCTAAGTCCGCACCCGCCCGGGCCCGAACCTCATCGGAGGCCTCGACCTCTCGGGAGCTCTCTGATCCTGAGCAGTGTCGGGTGTCCTCCGAAAGGGGGTCTCCCTCATGGTAACACCAGAGGAAGAAGAAATCTGTGAGGGCGGTGTCGTTAGATGGCTCTGAGCAGCCTGGTCCCTCGCGGGCCAGGTCATGGAGCCCGGCCCACCACCCCGGATCCTCGGAGTCTGAGAGGCCAACAAAACTCGCTCGTAAGGAACCGGAGACGCTAAGGCAGGTAAGCACTGTCCTTGTTGTGGACTCTCCTCCAGGAGAGCCAGCGTCAGGCCCGACGGCATCGGGACCTGAACCGGGGGCTGCGGAGCCTCCTGAGCTTGGTCTCAGGATGGCGGCCTTCGAGCACAGCATGTCTGCCTTCATGGACCAGCAGCGGGTGCTGTTCGCCGGTCTCACTGGTCCATCCACCCCGGCCACTGAGACATCGACATCGAAGTCGACCCCGAAGGCCGAGCCGATTCTCGAGACACTAAGAACTCGTCGATCCTCGGCCGAGGTCCCCCTTGACCTCCCATCCGGGACTGGCGTCAGGGCGGTCGAGACCGAAGCCCTCGAGGCTGGAGCCGTTCAATTCCTCTTCGGAGGAGTCTGGTTGGGAAACGGAAGATGAGGAGCTACTGGATACCCATTGGACCAAATACGTCCTCTCGGATTCCCTGGTTTCTGAATCTCGGAGAAGGTCCCCCCCGGAGGACACTTGGTTCTTGGACTTCTTTTGGGACATGGCTAAGGCTTTGTCATTCCCGGCAGAGGCCGAAGAGGAGCCTCGTGCCGAAGAGCTTGAGATCGTCCAGTATGACCTTCCCCCTCAGGAAGCCCTTACTGTACCAATGCCTCCGATTCTGGAATGGCTGATACTCTGCATTTGGGAGACACTGGCTTCAATGCTGGTACTCAGCAGGTGAATCGATTCCGTTTACTGAGTTCGCAAGAGCCCTGGATTCCAGAAAGCACAACTGCCGCACAACTCCATGGTTGTGGAATCAGCCATGCGCCGGCTCAAGAGCCAGAAGACGCACTCCTCGGTGCCTCCTGGCCCGGAGGCTCACAACATGGATGCCCTTGGCAGGAAGTGCTACCAGGGTTCAATGCTGTCATGCCGAATCCAGACATACCAGCTATACATGGGCATGTACCTGCGAGACCTGGCAAAGGAGATTGCCGGGTTCTCAGCTGGTCTCTCTGAGGGACCTTTGCAGCGCTTCAAGGGCTACAGTTGTCAGACCTGGAGCAATGGGTATAGGACAAGTTGGTCGATGTCCCTTGCTGAGGTGAAAACCTCTTTGGCAAGCCCATGACAGAAAAGGCTGCTGAGATCGGGTCTGAGTACCTGACCTGGACAAGGCTCTCGAAGAAGACTTCTGCCCCTTCTAAGAAAAGGGCTCGGGTAAGAAGCCCTTTTTCCCGAGAAAAGGTACTCTTTACCGCAACTACCCCACATATCAGGCCTCCCCAGCTTCCCAACAGGGGCAGCAGGCCAAGGGACAGGGGCATGGCCCGCTTAAGCAAAAAAAAAAAGCCCCCAGGCACTGGCTCCAGCCCTGCCTGGAGGGTTTTTTTGACTTCCAGAGCATAGTCCCTCTCTCCAAGGAAGCAAGGTCATGCACAGGAGGAAGGCCCACAGGTGGCCAGCCATCACAACAGATACCTGGGTTCTCCAGATAGTCCAAAAGGGCTATCGGCTACATCTCGCCCAGGCACCTCCCTCTTACTTTCCAGAGGAGCCTCTCAGACCTCCTCTTCACAGGGACCTCCTCTTACAGGAGTTAGCAGGTCTTCTCGAGGATCAGGCGGTAGAACCGGTGCTGCACCACCTGCAGGGAAAGGGCTCCTTCTCTAGGTATTTACTGATACCAAAGAGAACTGGAGGCCTAAGACCCATCCTCGACCTGCACAACTTAAACAAGTTCCTAGTGAGGAAAAGTTCAAGATGCTTTCCCTTGGAATATTACTGCCTTACCTCCGCCAGGTAGACTGGCTGTGCTCCTTAGACCTAAAGGATGCATACACACACATCCTAATTCATCCAGACCACAGACAATATCTGCGATTTGTGGTGGGAGGAAACCACTTTCAGTACAAAGTGCTTCCATTTGGCCTCGCCTCCGCACCCAGGGTGTTCACAAAGTGCCTAGCGGTGGTGGCGGCCTTCCTAAGAAACCAGGGGGTATTTGTCTTCCCCTACTTGGATGACTGGCTCATCAGAGCACAGTCAGCCCTGGAAGCCCAACAGGCCACATCTCGCACTATCCAGTTGCTACAACACTTAGGGTTTGTGATCAATTACACAAAGTCCACTCTGATTCCCTCTCAAGGACTGGAGTTCATAGGAGCAAGGCTGGACAGTTCTAGGGTGGTCCACTGCCATAGGGGAAAAATTAAAAGTAGGAATTTCTTTGCTCCCTGGCCTGATTCTGGTTCCATTTATGTAGAAAACAATGTGTGCAAAGTTTGAAGCCAATCAAATAATATTTAGGGGTGGCTCAAGGTCCCTATCTATCAGGCCCCTGGATCCCCCCCCAGGGTTCGTCAGACCACTGGGTATTATCCACTCATAGACGGGGGTATCATGCTTGCCAAACACTCAATGTGGTCCAGATGCTAGTAAGGACTTTGACGATGTGGGGAACATCTTATGGTGTTGCGAGACAACACCCAGAAGGAACTGGAGTTGCTCTTCTTTTGTGGTGTGTCGGCCATTGAACTCCTCAATGAGTTTGACCCCTTGCTCAGCCACATCGTTGATCACTGGAAGATTTTTTACTTTCTTCAGACCGTCTTTGAATGATGCATTCTCTTCCCAGTCTTCTGGGTCTGCATTAAGAAAATCACTGTTGATGTCGAGGTGTTTCAGGAAACGGATTGACTTGTGAGTTGCAAAAGATTCAAGTGGTGGAATCATGGAACTTTTCAATTCGACCCGCTTTGGGGGCTCTTCGTCTTCGTCATCATCCTCATCGCTTTCATCTGATTCTGCCGGGATCATGGCCGACACTATGGCCCGCTTTGTCGGTGCTGAAACAGCTTCATCGAACAGTGACAGTGCCACAAGCTCCTCTGACACATACCACAGATGCTGTTGCAGTTTGTCTCTGGCCGCTCTTCCAACACGGTCATTGTGGTAAGAGTATAGTTTCTTCAGCATCTCCAAATCTGTTCGAGGAGCAACTGCGGCATCAGGGGCAGAAAACCAGGCTTCCACATGAATCAGGATGGAGAAAATGCTCACATCACGAACACAGGACTCCTCCCATTGGGTAAGATCTTTGAGTTGTCCTCGGAACATCCAAATCTTGAGACAGTACAAGACTTTTGCCATCCATCTGGTATGATGGAAAGCTCCGGGTTTCTTGAAATTGAAACTAGGAAGATTCCCTCCAAGGCAGACAATCGTTAACTCCAAGAATTCCAGGTAATCATCTTGGTGATTGCCCTGTGCCAACTTGGATTCCGCAAACTTCATGATGCGATCTCTGTCAGGTTGCAGCACCTCCAAGTCTTTTCCAGTTTGATAGTTGGACTTGTCAAGGGAGCCCCAATTCTTTTGGAACCGGCGAAAGAGTTGGACATCGGGACCCAATGAAGCTCCAGAGCATGTAGAGAATACTGCACCAAGAATTATTTCATAAATGTGATGGTGGCATGCCAAATGAAGGACTGTGCGACGCAGTCTCTGTTCTAGAAGAATGCACGCTCCTGATCGACGTCCCGTGTTCGATGCAGTTGTATCAAAGCAGAAGCCTGCAACCTTTTCATCCAAACACCATTCCTGTAACAGTTCATAAACTGCTGCAGCTTGATTCTCGCCCGTTCCTGATGTCAGTTTTGGTACACCAAAAAGTTGTGTTTCTCCAGTGGAGACAGCCGTTATCAAAACTGGAAGGCGGTCAACGGATGTGGTTGAACAGAGGAGAGATGGCAATATCTTGCTATCCCAATGCACAATGCATGTTTTGCCTTCGGTTTTGAATGCGTTGTGCAGGTCCGTCCATTGTTGCTGACGGTGCTTTTCTCTATGGCGCTTGACGCTGGAGCGGCTGATATTGAGCTCCCCAGAATAATGTCCCAGACTTCTGGCGGTTTCAGCTACCACACACAGAGCATTACGATCCGTTGTCCCTGTCCGATCCAGGGCTGCTGTAAGCTCTGGGGTCCAGACATTGTTAGGTTGAAACTGCTTCGTTTGTGGAGTTGCTTTCTTCTGTCCGTTATCTGAATCCGCAGATGTCGACGAGTCTTCACCTGACTCTGCTGAGGAAGAAGATCCTTCCAGCTGAACTTGGCTTGTAGTTGCCTCGGCTTCGGCAACATGTTTTTGTCTGCGCCTTTTCAGTTCTTCTTCTCGCTGTTGCGATCTTGCTTCCGTGTTGGCCAGTTTCTTGTCGATCGCGCACATTGAGCCGCGGCGCCTTGGTTGTCGTTGCGCTATTAAGAATTCTTTGTCTTCTTGAATATGAATTAAAGACATTGCATTGGCATGCGCCACATCAAATAGGTTTTTCATTGCAACCTGGAATTCTTTTTCATTTGCCTCTTGTTTCCCTCCTCTCCCTTTGTTTTTCTTCAAAAGTTTCCACTGATTGAACAATTTCTTTACTTTTTCTTGAATTTTGTCATTTCTTTGAACAGGAAGCCTGGCCTTTTCCCAGTAAGCTTCTACTTCACTTGTTACAATAGATGCACGTTCACTAACGCCTTTGTTTAATGTCATATGGTGATGTAAAAATACACTTAACACTTGCTCCTTGCTGGGGAGCTTGGCCCCCAGAATTGTGGTGGACATTTCTTCAATGAGATAAAAACCACATTTTTTCGCCATCTGAAAAGAATAAAGATACAAAGATAATAGTACAATGTCTTTGCCACCTCTCAGAGACGAGATTAGTTCAAATATGACGCAATCAAATGTAATCAGCGTGGAACTGAGTGGATGATAGATACAAGATGATGCAACATTTCGTTTTCTGCTCCCAGGGGGAAATCTCAAGACTTGTTGAGCCACCCCTAAATATTATTTGATTGGCTTCATACTTTGTACATAGTGTTTTCTACCTAAATGGAACCAGAATCAGACCAGGGAGCAAAGGAATTCAGGAATTCATTTTTATGGACCACCCTACTGGACACCCTTCAAGCAAGGGCTTATCTACCAGAAGACAGGACACAGAGACTTTTGGCCCTAGTGCAGCAAGTGAGTCGCAGATCCCAGATCTCAGCAAGACACTTTCTGCGTCTCCTTGGTCACATGGCCTCCACGGTACATGTGACACCCAATGCCCGCCTCCACATGAGAACAGCTCAGTGGTGCCTCAGGGACCAGTGGACACAGGCCAAAGCCAGGCTCAGAGACAAGATCAAGGTGTCCAAACGACTGGTGCAGTCATTGACCTGGTGGCTTCAACCATACAACCTACTGGAGAGAGTGCCTTTCCAACCTCCTCCGCACACGAGAGTGCTGACTACAGATGCATCTTTGTTGAGCTGGGGAGCCTATTGCCATGAATTTTGCACTCAGGGTGTGAGGTCTCCACAGGAGAGCACACAACAGATCAATCTCCTAGAGCTTCAAGCTATCCGCCTAGCTCTAAGGACCTTCTGTCAAACCCTGACTCATCAGTCTGTCTTAATTCAGACAGATAACCAAGTGGCAATATTCTATGTGAATAAGCAGGGGGGCACAGGGTCTCGTATCCTCTGTCAAGAGACTCTGGACCTGTGCTCTTTTGCAGTCAACCAGGGTATGCACCTCAAAGCAGTTTACTTGCCAAATCAGGAGAACTTCTTAGCCGGCAAGCTTAGCAGAATTCTCCAGCCGCATGAGTGGCAACTGGAACCCAACACAGCCCAGCAGCTGATTCAGTGCTGGGTGCGACCATCCATAGATCTGTTTGCGAGCCCACAGAATCACCAGTTGCCCCACTTCTGCTCCAGACAGCCACACCCATGCAGGGTGACTGCAGATGCTTTCCTAATATCATGGTCTGTGGGCCTCTTGTATGCGTTTCCTCCCATGCCCCTGGTGGCTCGAACTCTGTTCAAGATCCTTCAGGACAAAGCCTCGGTCATCCTGGTAGCACCCAAGTGGCCGAGACAGCCATGGTTTCCGCTGCTGCTTCAACTGGCGGCAGAGGCTCCAATTCCTCTGGGATTACACCCCAACCTCCTCTCTCAGAAGGGGGGCACTCTCCTGCATCCCAACCTCAGGTCTCTCAGCCTGATGGTATGGCTGCTGAAAGGGTAGTCCTCACATCACTTCTCCTCCCTAAAAATGTAGAGGATGTACTGCTGGCCTCAAGAAGGCAATCGACTAGGAAAACCTATGCGTTTAAGTGGCATAGGTTTGAGGTGTGGTGTGATAAGCAGAGTAAAAACCCTTTCTCCTGCCAAGTATCAGTGGTGTTGCAGTACCTGCTTCACCTCTCAGATTTAGGCCTCAGGTCAAACTCTGTCCGAGTCCACCTTAGTGCCTTGTCAGCACACCACTCTCCAGTGGAAGGGTAACCTCTTTCTGCACACCCTTTTGTGTCCAGGTTCCTGAGAGGTTTACTTCTGCTGAAGCCCCCGGTTCGCCCTCCAGTGGCCGAATGGGATTTGAATGTGGTCTTAGAGCAGCTTACTCGCCCACCTTTTGAACCGATGGCTACCTGCCATCTCTGCTTCCTCTCTTGGAAAGTGCTTTTCTTGGTTGCACTCACATCGGCCAGACGAGTGAGTGAACTGCAGGCTCTGGTTTCTGATAGGCCGTACACACGGTTCGACAGGAACAGGTTGGTGCTTTGCGCTCACCCCAAGTTCCTTCCGAAAGTGGTCTCTTCGTTCCACCTCAACCAGGAAGTGGTACTTCCGACCTTCTTTCCCAGGCCGCATGCCAGTTGGGCAGAAGCAGTTCTGCACACTCTGGACTGTAAAGGGCTTTGGCCTTCTACATGGTGTGTAAGCGGGGACATCGAAGGGCTTCTCAGCTCTTTGTCTCTTATGTCCCCAGTAAGCTGGGAATGCCTGTCTCCAAGCGTACATTGTCCACTTGGGTGGTGGACTGTATTGCCTGGGCATACAGGGAGGCCGACCTTTCATTGCAGGGCCGAGTTACGGCCCACTGGGTCAGGGCTAAGGCGGCATCAGTGGCTCACTTCCGCTCTGTTCTGCTGGCAGACATCTGCCGGGCCACCACCTGGTCTTCAAGCCAGATGTTTGCGGCCCATTACTGCCTGGATAGGGAGTCCCGACGGGACAGTGCTTTTGGCTAGGCGGTACTCCATAACCTGTTCGAGGTTTAGTCAATTCTTACCCTCCGACCCTTTGGTGTCAGGCTACTGGAGTGTTACGTTCTCAGTTGAACTCCTATTATGGCTGCTGCGGCTCTTCTAGAGGGAGCCTATTTTCAGTTATGGGTTCTCGGTAGCCTATAGCTAGGGAGTCCCATATTTGAGGACTGACTTCCTGCTTGTTCCTGGAGAAAGCGTAGTTACTCACCTGTAACAGGTGTTCTTCAGGGACAGCAGGAATCAGTCCTCACGACCCTCCCTCCTCCCCTGGAGTTGCAGTCCTATTATTACGTTTTATTCTTTTGCCGTCTTTTTAGCTATGTCATTTGACCTAATAGGATGGCACCCTTGGGTGGGAAGGGGATCGCGCATGCATGATGTAATCCCAAAGGCTTTCTTAGAAAGCTAGGGATTTGCTCCACCGGCGCCGACGTCACCCATATGTGAGGACTGATTCCTGCTGTCCCTGAAGAACACCTGTTAGAAGTGAGTAACTATGCTTACTGGCTGCATGTCGCCCAGGATAAAAAGGTACCCACCTGTAGCTGTCTTTACCGTGATCCTCCTCTTCTGCCTGCAGGAAATTGGATCGTTGCAGGCAGAACAAGAGGTGAAGACCATGGAGTTTGGGGTGGAGTTAGGGCGGAGCTTGGGACCTCCAATCATATGGCCATTTCGCTGCCCCTGAACATGCTTCTTGACATATCGGAGAATATCATGTGTAGCATCCCAGAAGATTAGCCTTACATCATCAAATTACCCCATTGGATATAGCCATGCTTTTATTCTCTTTGAAAACAAAAATCTAACCCTTGCCTAATTCTTCATTGCAAGCTATTTCACAGCACTGAGGTTCTACTGAAAGGACTGTTTCTCTCAAACTTAATTGTCCAAATTTAAGATTAGGAATTTCCAGCTAAACCGACTACAGTGCAAATGTTTCTAGTAATGCTTGAAATACCAAAATAAAGATGTTAAAATTGATTTGGGCCTTTTTTTGGCAGCCAGTGCAATGCCTGCAACAACTGTGATACAGCTCTCCAGAAGTCCAAAGGTTAAACAAGCAGCTGAATTCAGAGCTATTTGTAGATTGCATTTAACCATACATGATAAGTAATGCACAGACCCTAGTCTAGATAAGGAATGACCAGTGCTTGAAATAACCATTTTAAAATAGCTGTGGTCTAACATTGGCTGAATCTTCTTTACCATACAAATTAAAATTAAAAATACTGCCCTTAACCATTCTAGACACTGGAGTATCAACGGAAAAAGTGGCATCCAAATAAACAATCAAAACTTTCACTTCCTTCACGATATTCAATTTCCCAATATTCATCATAATTTTAGAAAGCCAATCCATTCCTTTCTTATGACTTATATATAAAATCTCAATTTTCTTTACATTTAACTCAAGTTTGTTTTTTAACTACCAGTCTGAAATAATTTGGAAACCCTGACTCATCTGCTGGATGGCCTGTGAAAAGTCTGTATTTAAATGAAAAACCAGCTGAATGTTATCAGCCTATACAGGGCTGGTATTAGACATGTAGGGGCCTGGGGCAGAGACTCGTGAAAGGACCTCAAAGCCTGCCTCCAGGTTATGGGGGTTATTTTAAAATCCTTCATCACAGTTTCAACGTCCTAAAACATACATGGAGACATCCTTGGAGCCGTTTTACAAATGGCAGGGGCGGGGGCATATCTGGGGTAGCGTTGCCAACCTTTTGAAAGAGAAAAACCTGCCACTTGTGGCTAGTCATGCTCTGCCCATGCCCACCCCTGCCCTGCCCTTTTCCCGCCCCTGCCCCACCCCCCACCCCACCCTTGCCCCACCCCCTATCCCCAGAAAATAATCGCAGAGAGGGCAATATGCAAACTGAACAAGCAAGATTGCTACACATTCTTAAACAGAAATTCCATACTAACAGAATACCCAGCATTGGTTGTACACACACGCACACACACAAAAAATACAGACAGATCTTCATCAATAAATGAACACAAAATGAAAAGAGAAATATATAGACAAAAATTAAACTAAAACCTCAGAAAGCCAGAAGCTGCATGTAGTGCAGCACAAGAGAAATAGAAATGCATTTCCCCCGTGCTGTACAAAATAAAAAAACAGCAGACGTCAGGATTGGCAGTAGGAGGGATGCAATCTGGCAATTGCCCTGGACCCACAAGCCGGAGAGGCTCAGATCTGTCAGAGACGGAAAAAGGCACAGTTTGCTAGTGGGCTTTAGGCAATGCAATGTGTGCCTTTGAGTCAATGCCCACTCCTGGCAAACCATCAGCTCCTGGGTTTTCTTGACAGTGTGACCGGAAGTAGATTACCAGGCTTTTCTTCTGAGGCAATGGAGAGTTAAGTGACCTGCCCAAGGCTGCAAGGAGTGCTAGTGGGAATTGAACTTGGTTTATCAAGTCAGTGCTCTAACCACTAGGCTACTCCTCTAGCACCAGTCCTTCCCAGCATCAGCTCCCTTCTGCAGTGCTTGTGGCTACTCTAGAGTGCTGGACTGCTGTGAGGATTGCGTCAGCAGTGTCTGGGAGTAGCCACAAGTACCATGTGTCTTAAACGGGAGCAGTCACAGTGATCGTGGCTCTCCCCGATGCTTGCACGACCTCATATGTTGCCTGAGCCCAGCCCTGCAACTTCACTTTTCTTTTTCAATTCTGCCACTGCTGCCCAGGGCCGACAGGCCCACCATAGCCCTGACAGCCCCGATCACAGTCCGAAGCTTTCCTGCTTCATTGGCAAGGTCATGCTAGGGATTCTGGCGCTCTCCTGCAACCTATAAATTGTCGCCTCTCCATCATTATTGTTAATATTGGCTACACCCCACCCTCCTTTTTCCCCAAACTCCTTTGTAAACTCTTTTCACGTGATGCTAGTATTTCTCCTTCAAATCCAATGTTGTAAGAAAATTGCAGTGAAAGGGCAAATGCATGGTCAGAATAAAAATAACTACTTAGCAGTATATACTTAGCATCATTCAAACAGGCTGTGATAGTCCAAATAAAATCTGATTTTGGTCATCCCACTAACAAAAACATAAATATTCTCCAGTACCAGGTATATAGGTGAACTAATATAAAACCTTACAAAAATCACTGAAGATCTACAAGGTCAAATCTACCATATCATACCATCATAAACTTCAAAAACTCATACAAGTGGCCTACCCAGAAAAAAAGCAGCACTATAAATAATGCAGGGGGCCCTAGAACATCCATACACCTATTTGAAAAGTTGAACGAATTGCCATAGTACAGTATAGATCCCTAAGTACAAACTTCATGTTAACAGAACACATGGCCTCAGTCACACATACAGACCCTCATCAAGTACAGAATAAGCAACCACAACCTAAAATAAAAATATGTAGACAAAAATTAAACTGAAACCTCAAGAGGCCAGACTCCGCATCCAGTGCAACATCAAATAAATAAGAAATGCAGTTCCCTATACTGTGCAAAATATAAAGATAGAACAAAGTCCAATCACTAAATTGAAAATAAAATTATTTTTTTCTGCATTTGTTGTCTGACCATTTTATTCTCTGATCATGCTGGTCCCGATCTGAGGCTTCTGCTTTCCTGTCTTCTCTTAGCTCTCTTTCTATGGTCTATAGTCCATCTGCCATCTCTTGTCTCTTTTGTTTTCTTCACTTCCTTCCATCAGCCTATTCCAGTCCCAGTAATTCTCCCCAGAATCAGCCCCCTTTCCAGTCCTCCCCTCCCATTACCTTCCACTGTCAATGCCCTTGCATTCTCAGGACTGCCAGTGGTGTCCATTTCCTTCCAGTCCCCCTCCTTCCACTGTCCAGCCCCTTCTAGTCCAAATATGATCACAGGTATCAGCTCACGTCCATTCCCAATGCCACCCCCCATGTCAGCTCTCTTCCAGTCACCCTACCCTCTGTCTATCCCCTTTCCAGTTCCATCCCCATGTGCCCCCTCCCTTTCAACCCCCATCCCCCCACCTACCTACCAATCCCATCCCCAAGTGTCAGCTCCCTCCAGTCCCACCCCCAGGTGTCATCTCCCTTCCAGTCCCCCTCTAGTACCATCCCCAGGTGTCAGCTCCCTTCCAGCCCCTCCTTCCCCCCCCTCTGTCAGCTCCCTTCCAACCACCTCCTTCCCCCACCCCATCAGCTCCCTTCTAGTCCCTATCTTCCCCCCATGTCAGCTCCCTTCCTGCCACACCTCCTTCCTCCCCCCTCTGTCAGCTCCCATTCAGCCCCCATGTCCTCCCTTCCTGCCACCTGTCAGCTCCCTTCTAGCCCCAACCTCACCCCATGTCAGCTAATGTAAATCTCCCCCCCCCCCCCCCCACCGTGTCAGTCTCTTTCTGCCATCTTCATCCCCTGGCAGCTGCGGCTCCTGCATCTTACAAAGCCGTAGCTGCAGTGGTGATAATTTAAAATCAAAACAAAACTGGTGCAGAGCCCTCCGACCCTATGGAACCCCTGCTGCTGCATCCCACCCTCAAAAGGAAGTTACACTAGAGGGGGATGGGACGCAGCAGCAAGGTTACATAGGGCTGGAAGGCTCCACACAGGTTTAGTTTTGCTTTTAAATTATTAGCGCTATTGCAGCCGCAGCTCTTTAAGAAGCAGGAGCCGTGACTGGAGTGGAGGAGAGGGTTAGACTGTGCCAGGGAGATGGGGTGGCGGGAGGGGGGGGACAAGGACTCCAGGAGATGAAAAGCCAGAGTTCTGCTATGGCCACTCCTGATCCCGCAGCCAGAGCAAAACACTGGCATTTCAAGGGCCAGTCTTAGATCTCTGCCAGCAGCCGGCCTGGCCATGTAAAAACTGGCCGGTTGGCAACCCTAGGCAGTACAATGGAATTGATTGGGGCAGTACAATGGAATTGATTTCAGAAATGTCTGTGATCCTTTCCAAGATTTGACCTGCTTCAGGCATGAATAGACACTGGGAAAGGGCTTGTTTTAGCAGTAAAACATCCAAAGAATGTAAAGAAGATATCATTTCACCATCCCCAGTATACTGCACCATCACAGTGATAGCAGCAGTGGGATTTGAATCCTGGCTTCCCTTAGCCTAGCCCACTACTCCAACAATTAGGCTAATCCTAGACAACCACAGTCTGGAATTCTATTCTGGGGATGTCTATGTAGATGCCCCCACCGATGTCCATATTGGGCATGTGCACATTTGTGAAACCGTGTCTGAACTTGGATGTACCTGCTTTTATTTTTTCAGATGTTCTGGCTTGGGCGTCCCGGATTGGCTTTCCATATCATCCTGCTAGATCAGTCTAGACAAGTGGGTTGTGTTCCCCTACCAGTAGATACGGAGATAGAGAAAACATTCCAGAGCCTTCTTATGAATCACCGTGCCATTATCCTGAACCACTAGGGACATGTTCAGTAATTCTCTCTCCAGCAGATTTTGGATGCATGTTGTTTTAGCTCTGATGAAATCTGAATAAGCAAAGGAAAATTTGAAGAAGGAAAGATTGATTTTGCTTGTGAATGACCACCTGTAGGTGACTCTCACTTGAGTGTAATGCAGGAGGCTCCACTAGACACTCTTCAAGCCAGTGTTCTTTTTGGAAGCCATTGGAGAAGGGGAATTGGTTCAGCTCTGTGTCCTTATTCTGCTAAGGAGCTGTTGAGCAGCCAGATTTTATTTATTTATTTATTTGGACAGCTTTTATATACCGCTGCTTCCAAGGATCAGCAGCGGTTTACATTATAACAAATAGAACAGGTACATTGAACTTTAAGGACTAGGTATTACAGTATAACTAGGAACATTTTACATTATAACAAATCAAATATCAATACAAATGATTCAGAACTTTATGAACTAGTTTACATTATTACAGGTATTGTAATGTAAATAATAGTATAAATGTATTACAATATACATAACATTATTGAACTATATTATATATATATATAACATAACAATATTGAACTATATTACAAATAATAGTTTACTTTAATAATTATATTAATGTGCAAAGAATACTTATATCATTTGAAGTTATAGTTGATTCAGATTAAGGTGTACGATTGGAGAGAGTAATTGATTCAGTTTATGGAGGTTGAGAGGCTATACCTGTTTCTCCATTGGTATAGTATTGTGTGAATAGATGGGTTTTTAGTGTTTTCCTGAATGTTAGAAGATCTTTTGTTTCTCTTAGTTGGTCTGGTAGATTGTTCCACAGTATCGGAGCAACTAGCGAAAAGGCACTGTTACTTGTTGAGTGTTTAGATTTTCTTATTATATCTGGGACTGCTAAGGTGTTGAGGTTTTTTCTCCGTCTTATCCTATTTTCGGGTGGGCTGTGAAGGAGGGTGGTTAAGTATGATGGGGCAATATTATTAATTATTTTGAAAGTGGTTAATAGTATTTTATATTGAATTCTACTGAATATAGGTAACCAGTGTAGTGTGAATAGAATAGGGGTAATATGGTCTGATAGTTTGGCTTTAAGTATTTGAATTCAGATAATTTGAAATGGAATTTGGAAAGGATTCTTCATAACCTCAATGCCCCCTCCCTCTTTCTTTTGCCTGCTCTACCCCGAAGATTGAAGAATGTTCTTCAGAGGTATGTGACTGCAAGTCCGGAGACAGGGAATAGCACTGAGCCCTGCATGGATTTCCTGCCTGGGTCTCCCCAAGGATGAGTATCGAGACTGAGTGCCTGTCTGATGACTTTTTTGGGGGCTCCCAACCTCATTAGTGACTGAGGCATAGGTCGGGTTGGGCCACTTGGGTGTCCATTGTTGTGGTGTTGGTGTTTCCCATCTTGTCCAACTGTCGACATGCTGTGTACTTCCCACGCTTTGCTGTGCCGTTTATGCACCTCCTTTGGTATGCTGGGTTTGGTGCCCTGTCCATGTGGCCCTAGTGTTCGCCCTCCTGCCTGTGCGGCATTAGTGAGTGCATCTCTTCCTGTGCAGCTCTAGTGCTTGCTCTCCTGCTCGCACAGCTCCAACATACACAAGTGTGCTTGCATGGCCTTAGTGCGCAGGTCTCACACCAGTTGGGTGCGCCCTGAGTTTATATTGCACTGTTGGTGGAGAGTCTATGCTGACTTCTAAGAGGTGCTGTCTGATCTGTGATAAGCAGAGACCCTCATTGCTGAATTCCAGTAATTGCACTTCTTGGGGGGGTCCGTACTCCCTCTCCAAATGAGGGAACACGGGTGACCCAGACTTGTTGGCCTCGCTGCAGGAGGCGGCAGATGGTGCCATGACAAAGGATGACTCACAAGCCTAGAGCTCAGGCGCTTGTGCTTCTGGCTGCTCCCCTTCTCATAAGGGTCCAGCAACTGCTGCTTCCCCTGAAATTCTTCTCCTTTCCGCAGTAAACTTGGTTGTCCTGGCATGGTAACTCAGGCCCTAGGGCCTCCGGGTCCTCTTAATCTTTTTTCGTTCACTCTGAGGAGGGGCAGATGACAACTCAGGCACCGCTTTCTACACATCTTCAATGAGGGCTGAATATGGAGATTCAGATTACTGTCTTTTGGCCAAGTCCTGGACTCCAGTGATATTGTCTCGACTGATGATTCCAATGTAGAGGAAGAGGTGCCTTATCTTTTTGAGGATCACGATGAAGCTGGTGGTATCCACATGAACAGGAAGGATGAGCTGTCGGTGTTGGTTGCTCAAATTTTGTCCGCTCTGCATTTGGCCGACCCTCCAGCAATGGAAGAGGGGCAACAAGTCCACTCATTCCTGCAAGGGGTTCAGAAGTCTACAACAGTCTTTCCCTTTCTGGAAGTTATTAAAACCATGATCCATTTGTAGTGGGACTCCCCAACTCCCAGGCCAAGGGGATGAAGGCTTGTAAGAGTCTATATGCCCTGCCAAAGGAGGATTGCACCACTTGGTTCAGCAGCCAAAGGTGGTCACAAAATGGATCACCATTTGGGCAGAAGGTGGAACAGCCTTGAAGAATACCATGGATTGTAAGGTGGCTCTCTCCTGAAGAATCAATTTCCAGCTGCTGCTGCTATTCTCCAGTTGGCTTTGTGTGCAGGCCTGATGACTTCAGCACTTCTCCAATGGATCCAGTCTCTCGCCCGGAGGATATTACTCCCCTCTTGGAGTCGGCCACAGCCTTTCTTTCAGATGCTATCTATGATCTAATCCACTTGGTGGCTAGGGATATTGCCCTCTCAGTGGTGATGCAGCATTGGATATGGCTATACAAATGGGCAGCGGACATGTCCTCCAAGGTCCAAGTGACTCAGCTGGCCTTTAAGGGAAGCTTCTATTTGGGGCCAACTTGGAGAAGTTCGATAAGGACTTGGGTGAGTCCAAGCATCATCATCTCCCAGAAGATAGGCCAAAGGGGCCTGGGAAGCATACAGGCACATCCTCCTCCTTCGTGTATGTCTGTTTTCCGCATTCATGTGACTTGAACTCCCGTGGGTCTCATGACTCTTATAGATAATGACCTAAAAAGTGCTCCTTGTCTTCCTCTTCGGGGTTAACATAAGAACATAAGAAATGCCATACTGGATCAGACCAAGGTACATCAAGCCCAGTATCCTGTTTCCAACAGTGACCAATTCAGGTCACAAGTACCTGGCAGGTTCACAAAAAGGCACACAGGTTCCATAGTGCTTGCCCCAGGGTAAGCAGTAGATTTTCCAGGTCCTCTCTAATAATAGTTTATGGACCTTTCCTCCAGGAACTTGTCCAAAACTTTTTTAAACCCAACTAAACTAATAGCTTTTTTACTACATCCTCCAGTAACGAATTCCAGAGTTTGATTACGCGTTGAGTGAAAAAAATGTTTTCTCTTATTAGTCTTAAATGGGTTACAATGTAGTTTCATTGTGTGTCCTCTAGTCTTTCTACTTTTTAATGGCATAAACAACCGATCTACGTTTACCGGTTCCACGCCATTCATTAATTTATAGACTTCTATCATATCCCTTTCAGCCGTCTCTTCAAAGTTGAAGAGAACTACCTTTTAAACCTCTCCTCATAGGGGTATCCTTCCATCCCCTTTACCATTTTTGTTGCTCTTCTCTGCATCTTTTCTAATTCTGCTATATCCTTTTTAAGATATGGCTACCAGAATTGCACACAATATTCAAGGGGTGGTTGCATCATGGAATTATATAGAGGCATTATAATATCCTTGGTTTTATTTTCCATTCCTTTCCTTATGATTCCTAGCATTTTATTTACTTCCTTGGTTGCACTCTGAGCAGAGGGTCTCAACGTATTATCCACAATGACACCTAAATCTTTTTCCTGGGTGGTGGTTTCTTTTTTTTTTTTTAAAACATATTTTATTGGCATTGTGACATACAGGAAAAAAAATACCACCAGGTGCAATACATCTACAAAGCCCCATACACAGAAGAATGAATTCCCACAATGTTCTGTCCCCCGTACACTCTGTAGTTAGGTACATAATGTAACGAAGCATAACAATTAACCCTCCCCACAAATCAACCTGCATATCGCACCCCAATTAAAATCTACAACTGAAAACAACACATAAACTCTTAAAACAACTATGTGTGTGTGTGTGCACGGTAGCCCCCCCCCCCCAGGCATGCCAGTATCCCCCTTATCCCCTTCCCCTCTCCAAGTAGGCATCCCAAATCTTATGAAACCGCCACTCTTGCCCCCGCAGGCGGTAGGTCAACCAGTCAAAACGTACCGCTGCTTCCACCTTGCCCTCCCAGTCCGCCTCCGAAGGGCCACTCATACTCTTCCACTTCCCCGCAATCGCCACTCGTGCAGCCAAGCGCAGCTTCTCAGCTAACAACTCTCGCCACTTCCCTCTCCGCAACCCTTCCGGGGAACCCAATAGCCAGACCGTGCTGTCACGGTGTATACCTGGCCCTCCATCCCCAATCACCTCCCCCATTCGCCCCTCCACCTTCTCCCAGAAGTTCCGAATCACCGGGCAATCCCACCACATATGAAGGAAACCCCCACTCCCACCACAGCCTCTCCAGCAGGTATCTGAGGACCGCCCCCCTGCCAAGAACAATCTCCTGGGAGTACAATAGGCCCATGCAATAGCTGCAGCTGGGTCTGCCGCCATGAGGACACCCAGGTACCGCGGTACAGCCCCGCATAAATCCTGTCCCAAACCTCCTCTCCTAACTCCACCCCCAGCCACCGATGCCACCGTACCTGATGTAAGGGCGGACCACTCCCGGCCCCCTCCTCCATCAAGACACGGTAGATCCGGGCAATAAGCCCCTTGTCCCCCGTCCCCTGAAACAACACCTGCTCCAGTGGCGTACTCTCTCTGGAAATCTGAGCCAGAACGTCCCTGCTCCGGAGGAGGTGGCGCAGCTGAAAATATTAATAGAAGGGGATATTTTCCTGCACCGCGCCCTCTAAATCCTGAAGAGACCGAATAACACCACCCTCCACAAAATCCCGTAGTTTGTCCAACCGCCCCTCCAACAAATGGCGCCCTTTTCGTACCCATCCCACCTTTCCCAGAGGGAGGAACTCCCCAATAGCAGACCAGGGTGAGAAGGGGCTGGGGAACCACCCCCACCGCCTACCCAACACAGAAACCTCGATCATAGCATCCAGAAAGGGGTGCCCCGATTTACCTTGCCTACCACTCCCCTCCTCCCCATCTACCAGCCATTTCGCCCAGGAGAGAGCACCCAACACCGTCCTCTCCAGCTCCACCCAAGTCACTGCCCCTTCCCCCCCTGCGTGATCGCGCCATGCCCGCAAAATGCAGGCCTGGTGATACCACCTCAACGAGGGAAACTGTACCCCACCCTGGCCTTTAGACGGAAGGAGACTTCCTCGCCGTATCCTCGCCTTCTTCCCCCCCCCCCCCCCCACAAATCTCAACAGTCGGCTCTCCCACTGCTTCAACATAGTCCCCGGGACCCGAAGAGGCAACTGCGAGAATAAGAACAAAAATTTCATTTTAAGCACTTCCACCCTTCCCCACCAACTAAGTTGTAGGGAAGCCCACCCTTCCAACAATGAGGAGATCCGCCCCATCAACGGCCGATAATTCAACTCAAACAACTGCGCAGGGTCCGCAGCGATGCGCACCCCCAAGTATTTAATATTGCCCGCCGCCCACCGGAATGGGAAAGCGGGGAAATCCTCCCTCCGCAACCCTCCCAAGGCCATAGCCTCTGTCTTGGACAAATTCACCTTAAAGCCCGAGAGACCGCCCCAAAGCTCTCTAACTCCTGCAACAACACTGGCAACGACTCTTCCGGATGGGTCATAAAAATCAGCGTATCGTCCGCATAAAGTAGGATCTTATGGGACGCCGCACCTACCACAACCGGCCGTATCTGATGCTGGGCCCGGATCTTTAACGCCAGGGCCTCAATCACGATAGCAAATAACAGGGGCGAAAGGGGGCAGCCTTGCCGCGTGCCCCTCTGCAGATAAAACCGATCCGACACCTGATCATTCACCCATATGCGCGCCGCCGGCCGCTGATACAGCGCTCTCACCCCCTGAATAAAGCCCACCCCCAGCCCCATCCGTCCCATAACCTGAAACAAAAACCCCCACTCCACCCTATCGAACGCTTTCTCCGCGTCCAACGCCACACAAAGCGCCGGGGACTTGCGACTCCGAACAACATGGAGCAACCCCACTGCCCTCCGCACATTATCCGCTATCCGCCTACCCTTGATAAACCCCGTTTGATCCGGGTGGATTAAACCCGGCAAACTATTCTCCAATCTAGTCGCTAATATCTTAGCATATAATTTAGCATCGCTATTCAGAAGAGCAATGGGGCGGTAGTTCTCACATTTCTCCGGAGGGCGACCCTCCTTAGGCAGAACCACTATATTGGCCTGTGCCATCGACTCCAGGAGACCGTCCCCCTTCAACAGACCGGAAAACAAGCGCGCCAAAAACGGGGCCACCTCCTCCCGCATCATGTGGTAGTATTCCGCCTGAAAACCATCCTCCCCAACCGCCTTACCCTTAGGCAGTTTCTTAATTCCATCCAACACCTCCTGCATGGCGATCGGCCTCCCCAGCCAATTCGCCGTGTCCTCCTCCACCCTAGGGAACTCTATATCCCTCAGATACTCCTCTATCTTCTCCACACATATCCCATCCTGCCGCGTATATAACTCCTCAGAAAACCTCCGAAAGGCCGCACAGATATCTCGACTAGCGAAGGCTCGCTCCCCCGCCCCCCCCCCACAATCTCTCGCACAATCCGGCTCTCCCGTTTCCGTTGCAATTGACGGGCCAACAGTTTCCCGGCCCTGTTCCCCCCCTCCATAAAATTCCGCTGAGTAGCCCGCATCATCCGCTCCACCTCCTCCGAATCCAAAGAGTTAAGTTTCGCTCTAAGCCCCACCAACCGCTGTCTCACCTCTTTAGACCCCCCCCCCCCCACTATGTTCCGCCTGCAGTTGCCCCAGCTCTTGCATGAGCTGCTGGCGTTGCACTTCCCGCTCCTTTTTCTTTTGACTCCCGAGTTGAATCATAATCCCCCGCATATATGCCTTCCCTGCATCCCAGAGCGTGGCATCCGCCACATCTCCACAGTCATTCCACTTCATATAATCCTGCCATGCCTTCCGAAGGATAGATTGCCCTTCCTTGGACTGATACAGGGACACATTTATTTATTTAGCTGTATTTATATTCCGCTTTTCACCGGGTCAAAGCGGTCAATTGGGGGATACATTTAACACGAGGGGATATGACACACATACGTTAATACTTACAGGGAACATGGGCAATGGAGGGTTAAGTGGCTTGCCCAAGACCACAAGGAGTGCCTATAGGACTAGAAATCCCAGTCCCTCTGGCCTGAGATTGCTGTCCCCAGGTGGGACTTGAACCCCCGGCCCTCCGGCCTGAAGTACCTTGTCCTAACCACTAGACCACTCCTCCCTCCTGTGAAATATTACCCCGCCACCCCCCTCCCCCTCCCCCTACCCTCCCCACCCACTCCCCCACCACCATCCCATGGTCAGATAGAGTAATTGGGAGGATCTGAATATTCAGCAACACCCCCAGTTGGTCTTGTCGCCCAAGAAGAAGGTCCAGCCGAGAGTAGGCCTCCTGTTTTGCAGAGTAGCAGGTGAATTCCCGTCCCCCCGGGTTCTCCCAGCGCCAGAGATCTACTAGGGCAAACTCCAACTGGCACCTCTTCAGCTCCTTACCCTCCTTCCCATGCCGGCTACGGTAATAGTTGGACCTGTCCCTTTCCCCTACCACACAGTTCATATCTCCCCCCACAATCCAATCCCCCTTAGCCTTACTCTGAAACACCCAGAGCGTATCTGCGAAAAAGGTCCCCTTTCGCCCGTTGGGAGCATAGATATTTAGGAAGGAGACCTCCCGCAAATCCACCCTCCCCACCACCCAAACCACCCGTCCCTCCTCATCTCCCCCACTTTCATAAGGGATAAATCTAACTCTCTTATGTACCAAGATCACCACCCCTCGTTTCTTTGAATTATAGGAGGAACCAAACACCTGTTCAAAGCCGTGGGTCTTGAGCTTCGCCTGCTCAACCAGCGTCAGGTGTGTCTCCTGAATTAATGCCACATCCACACGCTGCCTATTTAGCTGAGCAAGAACCCGTTTCCTTTTAATCGGGCTATTAAACCCGCAGACATTGTAGGAGGCAACTTTTAAGCCCCCCACCCCCGACCTACCCATCATCCATTCTCCAAGCCTGCTTGGCCCGCGGACCGGGGCACAGGGACCACCCACCCACAACACAAACAATCAAACTTAACCCAACAACCACTACATAACACACAACTCGTACTCCCACTCACGCCACAATATTTTGTCATTACTGACCTCCACCAGTCCACTCATCTTTCCCCCCTCCGCTGTCCCCCTCCCTCCCCCCGCGGCCCGTATCCACTGAACCACGCTCCCCGCCTCCCATCTCCTCTACCCGGGTCGCCAGGCCAAGGGGATACTACCCCCAACCACAGCCCACCACCCCAACAGCAATCAATCCCACCGCCTCCACCCACCATCCTCACCAACCTACTCCCTCAGACAAAACCCCCACAGCAAAGCTCCGCTGATCAGTCCAGTGATCCTCTCACGGCGATCCCCTTTGGACCACCTCCTCCAGCCCCACCGCAGGACTATTCCGCAGCAACAGCTCCCGCTCTCCAGTCAGGCTCCCCTTCTGAGTTATCAGGAACTTCTCCAAGACTTCCTTCGAGGTAAAAAAGCGTCGCACTCCATTCACCAGCATGGTAATCTTTGCCGGGTACCAGATCGCCACCTGCACGCCTCTCCTGGCCAAGCTTTCTTTCCATTTAATCAGATCTTTCCGGCGTTTAACAGTCTCAGAAGCCAGGTCTGGAAACACATAGACCTTCCATTCCTTAAAAGTCACAAATTTAGATTTGCGGGCGGCCCGAATCACATGCTCTCTGTCTTGGAAGCGGAGGAGCTTCACAATAAACGCACGTGGCGGGGCCGACTCCCCAGGCTTAGGCCGCAACTCTCTATGTGCTCTTTCCAACTCATACGCAGGAGTAGACGGGGCCCTGGGAAAACAAGTCACCAGCATCTCCCCCACAAATCCAAGAGGGTCTCCGCCTTCCGCCCCCTCCGGCACGCCAAAGATGTGCAAATTAGATCTCCTGTCCCGATTCTCCATCTCCTCAGTCTTAGCGTGTAGCCAGCTAAGCTGCTGCTGCAACGATCCCATCGTATGCTGCATCTCCGCCTGGGAATCCTCCGTCGAACTCACCCGGGCTTCAACTTCCTCCAACCGATGCCCCAGAGCCTCAAATTTTTCCTCCAGCTTCTGCGAAACTCTCTCCACAATCTCGTCCTTTGAGTCCCGAATCTCTTGCAACACGGCCTCCAGCTCAGAAGGGGGGCATCCTCGCTCTCTCCCACTTCCAGGCCCTCGGTTCCACTGGGGGACGACGGCGCTGGCTGCGCCCGTGGGCCGGTCCCCACCGCCTTCCCGGCTCCCACTTTCGCCGCATACATATCCTTAATCGGATTCGGCGGTTTAGTCTTGAGCATCTTCAGCATGCTCTCGGTGCAGGTAGGGGCTGTATCTACCCGAAGATTGCCGGGGCAGCAGAGAGCTCACTCACACACGTCTGCTCTCCTCCGTGGCTAGACCGGAAGTCTCGGGTGGTGGTTTCTAAGGTGGTACTTTGCATCATGTAACAATAGTTTGGGTTGTTCTTTTCTAGGTACATAACTTTGTACTTGTCCACATTAAATTCCATCTTCCATTTGGACGTCCAGATTTCCCATTTATTGGACTGTATTTTCCCAGATCACCCCTGGAACCCTTTTTAAAAATTTGCATTACATTGGCCATTCTTCAATGTTCCGGTACTACGGATGACTTTAATGATAGTTCACAGATTACTAATAGTAGGTCTGCAATCTCATATTTCAGTTCTTTCAACACTCTCTGATGTATACCATCTGGTCCAGGTGATTTGCCACTCTTCAGTTTATCAAATAGTTGCAATATATCTTCCCGGTTTATCGTTATTTCTTTCAATTTTTCTATACATCACCTTTTTACAGTATACCATTTCAGGCACGAGTAACTTCCCTACATCTTCTTCAGTAAAGACCAAAGCAAAGGATTCATTCAGTCTCCACTATGGCCTTGTCCTCACTTAGTGCTCTTTTTACCCCTCTATCATCCAGTGGTCCAACTGACTCTCTCACCTGCTTTTTGCTATGAATGTACTGAAAAAGTTATTATTACATGTTTTTGCTTCTATGGCAAACATTTTTTTCAAATTCTCTCTTTGCCTGCCTTATCAATGCCTTGCATCTAAGTTGCCAGTGCTTATGTTGTTTTCCATTTTCATCATTTGGCTCCTTTTTCCATTTTCAGAATTATGCTTTTTTTGGCAACAACAGCCTCTCTGACTTCTCCTTTAACCATACTGGTAATTTTTGGCCTTTTTTCCACTTTTCTTAAAACATGGAATACATCTGTTCTGGGCTTAAAATATAGTACTTTAAAACACCCATGCTCATTGTAAATCTTTATCCTTTGAATTAGTGCTATATATTCTAGCTCTCCCATCTTATTTTTTAGACTTCTAGCATTTGCATACAAGCATTTTAGAGGTATTTTATTCATATTAATCTTGTTATCAGTTGATAGTAATTTGGAATCTTTCAGCTCTGTACTTAAGGGTATCTGGATTACTTTTATCTTTATTGGAACCTCTTTGTTGGGATGTCCTAACTTCCCTCTTTTGCTAATATCCTTCAAGGTTACATCCTTCTGAATCATGAGTTCTTGGGTGACTGTCAGCTTTCCCTTATTATCTAGTTTAAAAGCTGTTGTATTTCCTTTTTAAAGGTTAATGCCTACGGCCTGGTTCCTTCCTGGTTAAAGTGTAGTCCATCCTTTCAGAAAAGCCCCTCCCTTCCCAGAATGTTGTCCAGTTCCTAACAAATCCAAAATCCTGTTCTTCGCACCATTGTCTCATCCAGGTATTGAGACTCCGGAGCTCTGCCTACCTTTTGGGTTCTGCGTGTGGAACAGGACGCATTTTGGAGAATACTATCCTGGAAGTTCTGGATTTCAACTTCCTATATAAAAGCCTAAATTTGGCCTCCAGAACTTCCCTCCCACACTTTCCTATGCCATTTGTACCAACATGAACCAAGACAGCAGACTCCTCCACAGCACTATTTAAAAGCTTGTCTAGGTAGCACGTGAGATTGGCTACCTTCCCACCAGGAAGGCATGTTGCCAGGCAATCCTTATGTTCACCAGCCACTCAGCTATCTACATGCCTAATTATTGAATTACCAACTATAGTGCTGTCCTAACTCTTTCCTCATGGGCACATGGCCCTAGAGAAACTTCCTTGGTGTGAAAGTGTTTTACATCTACTGGTGGACAGGTCCTAGCTACAGGATCATTTCCTGCCACACTAAGGTGATGCTGTCCTTTTACATGACCTCTCTCCTCCATGGCAACTGAAAGGCTGCCAGACTGAAGGTGGGACTTCAGTACTACATACCTGTAGGTCTCGTCTTGGTACATCTCTGTCTTAATGGCCTCCAAATCTGCTCCTCTAGCTTCTAGAGATCGTACTTGTTCCCTAAGGGCAAAGAGCGCCTTGCACCTAATGCACATGCAAGACCCCTCACCAATGGGGAGAAAATCATACATGTGACACTCAATGCAAAAGACTGGATAGCCCCCATCTTGCTGCTGGACTGCTGTCTGCATCTTAGTTTTAAGGTTTTGTTTTTCTGTTTAAGCTCTTTAAAGTTACTAGGGATACTTGTACTGATACAACTATAAGCACAATGCACAAAATTCAAATCCATCCTTACAATTTTCAAGGTCCTCAATTACCTATTGTCCACCTACCTTCAAACATGAGACCAAAGACAACCACACAAGGTAAACCAGATCCCAGAACACCATAATCACCCCAGCATTTTTAACCAGATCCACCACAACCACATCCAGAAGAGACTTCTCTCTATTTGCACCTTTCCTCTGGAACTTGATCCCATGCAAACTCCGGGCCACAAAGGACTACTAACATTCAGAAAGGCCCTCAAGCCTCACCTATTTACAGCCTACTTCACTGAAGACAGGACATAATCCCATCATGAAACAGGCTGCGTCCCATCTCCCTATCCTCATTCCCTTCTCCCCTTTGAATATACCCTGCTTCACCCCTCACCAGCAACAGAACCTGGACTCTTGGGCTTCATCTCTTCACTCAAAGCAATGGAAGAGAGAGAGTAATAATAAAAACACTGTACTCTTAAGGCTTTAAGGGAAGGGAGTCTACAGTCCTGCAAACTTCAGCAGTTCCTGTGAATCCCCTTCAACCTGGCTAGACCAGAGCACCTCATTTATTGATAGAAAAACCTGCATTGTCTGCAACACTTTTGTTACAAGTCTTGTTATGGGACAAAGTAAGCAGAAACATATTGCTTAGCTGAATTAGAAGAAGCAAAAACATTCTATCCTATTCTGCTAAACATGGCTTTGGTTTTGGGTATACATATCTCTCCAGGCTGCTAGTGAATTCTAAGCCATTCTCCATATTAACTCTTTTAAAGGTCTCTGGTACCCCATTTCAAGTCCTTCTCAACACTCTTTTCACTCCCCCTGTCATCCCTTCTATTCTTCCCAGTCTTCTATGAGCATTGATCCTCCTTTATATTGTTCTCTCCAACTTCATTACCCTGTTACAATGTATTGAGTTCTCTTCAAGTTCATTATCCTGTTACAATGTATTAAGTTCTGCTTCAATGTAAATTGCTTTGACCTTAGGATCTTAAATAAATATACCAAATAAGTTTAAGGGACTTTGTTGACCTCAAGATTAATTAATTTCAGGGTCTTAATTGATCTATTCCTGTTGAGAATAACTAGCTGAACATGAAAGTGAATTTTACCACCTCTCCCCCTTTAATAGGTCTAAGAGCCTATAAAGCTAAGATTATGCCTGAGGTGGGTGGGTGTCAGGGTGGGTGGGAGAGAATTAATACTTAGTAAAGGCTGGCTTGCTACATAGGTCCTGACCTGTGCTTCTAAGGTAATCTGTTAACAATTTTCTGGGTGATTCACATAGCCCTTGGTTTGATAGAGGGAGCCTTTCAAATCACCCCTTTGATCTGTCACTTGGCTTTAACATCTATTTAAAACAAATTCACAGATCTCTTACCTTCTAACTGTAAGGCTTCTTTGTAAAGGTCTCTAGAAACTATTTTTTTCAACTAAAAAAATATTTACCCTATTCTTCCTTCTATGCTAAGCTATATTCTGATTTGATTTAAATTAAAAGCTCTCTGCTGATACTAGGTCCTGTGAGTTTTAAACTTAAACTAAAATCTCTCTGCTGTGTTTTAAACTTAAATTAAAAGCTCTCTGCTGAGGTTTAAATTTAAACTAAAAGCTCTCTGCTGATTTTTAAATTTAAACTAAAAACTATCTGCTGAGCTAGGCCTTGACTGAGTTTTAAATTAAAATTAAAGGCTCTGTACTGATACTAGGCCCTGACTGAGTTAACAAATACACTGGATTCTAAATTACACAGATTAATCAGCTTTAACCCAAAGAATTCCCTTTTCCTTAAGATTTAGAGAATTTCCCACAAGTAAATGCAAGTGCAGATTTCTTTCCAGCAGTAGCAGTCCCTTTTGGTAGTCTCAACTCAGTTCTTTCATGGGGCTTGAAGACCCTAGGATTCTATCTCCTTCAGAGGTGGCATTTCCCATTCAGCACAATGATGGATTGGGTGCCCATTCTAGGACACCTCCAGTAGGTGTCAGACTGCACCTTTTCTAGCAGGAGTGGGCCCGAGTAACTAAGGATTGCTGGGTGCTGGACACCATTCAACATGGCTATGTCCTGGAATGCAGGGAGCCTATCCTGGACCCTTCATTGTCTCCCCATGTGATTCAGAGGCCAAGAGATCAGATCATGTTGGACAGGTTACTACATCTGCAAGCGGTGCCAAAGATTTGCCTGCAGAACGGAGTAAGGACAGGTACTCCATCTACTTTGTGGTGCCAAAGAAAAATGGGTCCTTTTTGCCCATCGTTGACCTCAAAAGGATCAACACTCAACTGCATACACTACGCTTCCATATAGAAACCCTATGGTCTGTGATCCAGGCGGTACACCGCGGGGAGTTCCTGGGGTCTCTGGGTTTAGCCAAAGCTTATTTCCACATCCCAATCTGGGAGGATCAACAGCGTTTTCTGCATTTTGCCATGCTTGGCACTCATTTTCAGTTTACCACTCTTTCCTATGGCCTTTCCACTGCCCCAAGGACATTCTCAAATATCATGGTGTTCACAGCTGCTGTGATGAGGGATCTGTGTTCACCCATATCTGGACAAATGGTTCATCTGAACCAGGTTTCAATCCAAAGCATCTTCCTGGACATAAGAACATAAGATCTGCCATACTGGGTCAGACCAAGGATCCATCAAGCCCAGCATCCTGTAGCCCGTAGCATTGGAAATAAGATCCCAGATGTTGAGACTTTAATGGAAGAGGCTGACTTGGATTTAGTGGTTACAGAGACATGGTTCACGGAAGACCATGAATGGGATGTAATTATGCCAGGTTATACTTTATTCAGGAAGGAAAGGGTAGGAAGAAGGGGAGGTGGAGTGACACTATGTGTAAAAATAATATTAAAGCTATAGAATTGCAGGGCCTAAAAGGAAAAGAGGAGGCACTGTGGGTTAAACTAGAAAGAGGGAAAGGGAAATCCATTTGCATTGGAGTTATATACAGATCTCCCTCACGGGGAGTAGAAGTGGATGAAGATTCAACAGAAGACATACACAGTATTGCCATGAAAGGAGAAGTGCTACTGATAGGTGATTTCAATATGCTGGATGTGGATTGGCACATCCCTGCTGCGATGTCATCTAGAAGTAAGGAGATCCTGGATTCTCTACAGGGAGAATTATTCAGGCAATTGGTAATAGAACCCACACGTGATGAGGCCATACTGGCCTTGGTGCTTACCAGTGGGGAAAGTGCTTACCAATGGGGAAAGTGTTTCTGATGTTACAGTGGGAGATCATCTCTCATCCAGTGATCACCAGATGGTATGGTTCAGTTTTAGGACTAGAGCTGATAAAATCCATTCAAAGGCGAGGGTCTTAGACTTTAGGAAGACTAACTTTGCCAAGATGGGACAATCCCTTAAAGAGTTATTAGTGGGATGGGAATAGCTGGGGGATATAGAAAAACAGTGGACAAAACCAAAAGGGGATATTTTAAGGGCAACAAACCTGTTTGTTAAAAATGTAAATAAATGTAAAAGGAAAAGGAGGCTGCTATGGTTCTTGAAAAAAAGTAGCTGAAAAGGTGAAGAAAAAGAGGGAGGACTTCATGAAATACAAGAGATCACAGAGAGAGGAAGACAGGCATCTATATTTGGAAAGAGAAGCTAGCAAAGTAGTCAGGAAAGCAAAGTTACAAAAAGAAGATGAAATAGCCAATGCAATAGAATGTGGGGATAAGACATGTTTCAGATGTGTTAGTGAGAGAAGGAAGGGCAAAAGTGGTATTGTCAGACTCAAGGGTGCAGGGGAGGAATATGCAGAAACTGATGGGGAAAAAGCAGAATTGCTTAACAAATATTTATGTTCCGTGTTCACAGATGAAGGGACAGGAGCAGGACCTCAGAAAACACCCACAAATAGGAACAGAGGAGACAGGGATTTTGAACGATTTTTAGAAGACTGTGTTCGTGAGGAACTAGCTAAACTAAAAGTAGACAAAGCCATGGGTCTGGATGGAATACATCGAAGAACACTTAGAGAACTTGGGGATGTTCTAGTGGCTCCACAGTCTGACCTATTCAATGCCTCTTTTGAGTTGGGAGTGGTGCCAGAGGACTGGATAAAGGCACATGTGGTTTCTTTTCACAAAAGCGGACATCAGGATGACATTGAGAACTACAGGCCGGTTAGTCTAACCTCTGTGATTAGTAAATTATTGGAAAGGCTACTAAAGGAGAGAATAGTGAGGTTTCTGGAGTCCAATGGATTGCAGGATCCGAGGCAGGTCTTGTCAGACAAATCTGATAGATTTCTTTGACTGGGTGACCAGGGAGTTGGCCCAAGGGAGAGCCCTAGATGTGGTGTATTTACATTTCAGTAAAACCTTTGACACCATTCCACACAGGTGACTTATAACAAACTGAGCACCCTAGTGATGGACTCTAAAGTGAGGATTGGGTTAGAAATTGGATGAATGGGAGGCGACAAAGGGTACAGGTAAGTGGAGCTCACTCTGAGGAGAAGGAGGTTACCAGTGGTGTGCCGCAGAGATCTGTCCTTGGTCCAACTCTGTTTAACCTCTTTGTTAGTGATATTGTGGAAGGACTGTCGGATAAGGTTTGCTTGTTTGTGGAGGATACCAAAATCTGCAACAGAGTAGACACCCAGGAAGGAGTCGATAACATGAGGAGGGATCTAGCTAAGCTTGAAGAATAGTCTAGAATTTGGCAGTTGAAATTTAATGCTAAAAAGGCAGGGTCATGCATTTGGGCTGCAAAAATCCAAAGGAGCTGTACAGTGTAGAGGGTGAAGTACTTCTGTCCACAAAAGAAGAGCAGGACCTGGGTATAATTGTGTCTGATGATACACCACATGATATTACTCCCCGCCAAGCCCTAGCACGCATCACAGAATGCCTTTTCAGTGTGCCTTGAGCCTGTGTTCTCTGGCTGTCAGTGGCATTGGAGACTCATATGCCTACTTCTAAGAAGCATTGCTAGTCCCCTAGTCTTTCTACATTTTGATGGCAAAAACAATCGATCTACATTTACCAATTCCACTCCATTCACTAATTTATAGATCTCTATCGTATCTCCCCTCAGCCGTCTCTTTTCCAGATTGAAGAGCCCTAACCTTTTTAGCCTCTCCTCATAGGGGTATTCTTCCATCCCCTTTATCATTTTGGTGGCTCTTCTCTGTACCTTTTCTAATTCTACTATATCCTTTTTAAGAAATGGCAACCAGAAGGAGAAGCTTGAATTGGAGCCAGTGAAGTGATTTTAGAAGAGGGATTATATGAGTGTATCGGGGCTGGCAGAAGATTAGCCACACAGCAGAGTTCTGTATAGAATGAAGAGGAGAGAGATGACACTGAGGGAGACCAGCAAGGAGGAGGTTGCAATAGTCAAGATGGGAGGTGACAAGAGCCTTAATAGTGTGTTCAGAGAGGAAAGGGCAAATTTTGTTAATGTTGTAGAGAAAGAAACAACAGGTTTTAGCTAGGAAAGAGAAGAATCAAAGATGACCCCAAGATTGTGGGCCGAGGAAACAGGAAGAAGAAGATTGTTGTCAATAGCGATAGAGAAGGGAGGAAGGGGAGAGTAGGGTTTAGGGGGAAAAATAAGTTCAGTTTTAGTGATATTCAATTTTAGGTAGTGGTGAGTTGGTGATATCAGATGAGCAAGTAGAGATATGAGTTTGTAGGAAGCTTTATGCCCTGCCACAAGAGGACTGAACTGCCTAGTTCACGACACCTCCAGTGGATGAGCATGTCATGGCAGTCACAAAGCAGACCACCATCTCAGTGGAGGGTGGTACAGCCCAAATGATCCCCTGGATCATAAGATAGACTCTCTCCTGAGAAATCTATTCTCAACTTCTGCTGTTATCCACCAGTTGGTTGTGTTTGCGGGCATGATGACTCATACTCTTCTCCACTGGATTCAGTCTCTTGCCCCAGAGGATACTACACCCCTCTTGGAGTTGGCAACAGTCTTTCTGTTGGATGCTATCAGGGTCATTCTGAACTCCGTTTAGCGGGTCTGGACAGAGCTCCCAGTATGAACAGGCGATTTGTACAGGGAACTCTGTTCCTGGGAGTGAGGGAGTGGGACAGAGGTGGAGCGAGGGCAGCTGGTGGGCGGAGAGTGACCCTGAAAGTACAGGGCCGATGCTGAGGTCGGCCCTTTATGTCTGAGGTTGGCAACGGAGATAGGGGATTTATTCCACCTCAGAGGTGGAATAAGTCTCCCTGGACATTGGGGGACCGCGGCGCCAGGCAGCGACAAGAGGTGAGAGGGTGCAAGGGGATCCCTGCAGCCCAACCCTGTCCATGGGAGGCCAAATTGAGGGTCAGGCTGCTGGGAAAGAGGTTTTTTTCTGCAGCTGGTGATCATGCTTCTGAATGCAGCCGTGGTGCCATGGCAACTGGACGCCATGGTACTGCGCCTCCATTCAGGAGCCTGGCTGAGTTAGCCGGGTATGTGGGCTGGGCATGCGGCCAATCAAAATCAGAGACCGGCCTGCACATCCAGGCTGTATACCCAATTCTGATCCCATGGGCACGTCTAGCCTCCGTGGGATCAGAATCAGGTCTATCTCTATATACCCTGATTCTAATCAGCTGCACAAGGGGTTGGACGGCCAGTATGGAATCGGGCTCTATGTATGATCTCATCTGCTTGGCAGCTAAATACATTGCTCTTTCGATGGTGATGTGATGTTGGCTTTGACTTCACCACTGGGTGGTGGATACATACTCCAAGTCCAGGTTGTCCCAACTTGCTTTTAAAAGAAAGCTCTTGCTTGGAGAGGACTAGGAGAAATTGGTTAAGGATTTGGATTCCAAACCTCATCGCCTCCGGAGATAGGCCAAAGGGGCCTGGGAAGTGTATGGGTGTGTCTTTTGTGACATAGGCCTGTTTTCCTCATTTGCACTTCCCAGAATCCCGGAATTTTCAGGACTCTGATAGGTTGTTGTTGTTGTTAAGTGCCGTCAAGTCAGTGTCGACTCATGGCGACCCTCTGGATAGTTGTCCCAAACTGTGTTCGATCTTCAGTCAGGCGGCTCATTGTTGACAGACTGGCACCCATAGCTGCTGTTATTGTATCAATCCATCTCACTGCTGACCTAACTCTTTTGTGTTGACCTTCCACCTTGCCAAGCATGATGTCCTTCTCTAATGATCTGTCTCTTCACATGATGTGTCCAAAGTATGAAAGTCTAAGTCTTGTCATTTGAGCTTCTAAAGAAAGCTTAAGTTTGATCTCCTCCTGTACTGACTGGTTTGTTCTTCGGGTAGTCTATGGTATATGCAATATTCATCGCCAGCACCATAATTCAAAGGCATCAATTTTCTTCCTGTCTATCTTTTTCACTGTCCAACTTTCACATCCATATGATGTCACTGAAAATGCCATGGCTTGAACAAGTCAAATCTTTTTATGGAGAGAAACATCTCTGCTCTTGATAATCTTGTCTAGGTCCTTCATAGCCATTCTGCCAAGAGCAATGCGTCATCTGATTTCTTGACTGCTTGTTAGATACCACCTTGAAAAGCCCAACTTCTTATTTTTTTGGTCCCAGACTTATTCCTTTTGTGGGGCTCATGGGCCCTGGAATGCTACCTCCTCCAGAAGTGCCACCTCCCATCCAGCCATCCAGTGCAGTAATGGGTTGGGGGCCCATTCCAGGATGCCTCCAGTGGGTGGTAGGTTGAGCCTTTTCTACAAGGAGTGGGTCTGGGTCATCGAGGATTGCTGGGCGCTAAACACCATTCAGCACGGCTATGTTATGGGGTGCAAAAAGCCTATCCTGGATGCCTTTATTGTCTTCCCATGTAGCTCTATGGCCAAGAGAGTCGCTGTTCACATCACATTAGAAAGGTTGCTCCTTCTGTGGGCAGTGGTTCCAGTTTTCCCTGCTAAGCGGGGAAAGAGCTGCTACTCCATCTACTTTTTGGTGCCAAAGATTGTTTCTTTTGGCCAATCCTAAACCTCAAGTGACTCAACACTCACCTGCACACCCTACACTTCATTATGGGGACTCTGCAGTCAGTGATCTAGTGGTGCACCACAGGGAGGTCTTCACGTCGCTGGATCTAGCTGAAGCTTATTTCTATGTCCTGTCTGTGAGGATCAACAGCACTTCTCTGTTTTGCCATGCTTGGCTCTCATTTTTAATTTGCCGCTCTTCCCTTGGCCTCTCTACTGCCTTGAGGATGTTTTCAAACGTCATCATAGTGGCAGACGTTGTGCTGAGGCACCAAAGGATCTGTGTTCACTCATATCTGGACAATTGATTCATCTGGGCCATGTTGCAGTCAGAAGCATCTCAGATCTCGACCAGTGTGGTACAATTTCTGGAGAATCTCGGTTGGGTGATCAATGAAGGAAAGAGCCACTTGGAGCCTTCCTAATCATTGGAATACCTGGGAGTACAGTTCAACACTCAAGGAGGCAAAGTCTTCCTTTCTGAGGAGAGGGTGAAAAAGTTGTTGGCCCAGCTGACAGCCTTCTGATCTCAGCAGGTTCCCAAAGTTTGGGATTATCTACAGTTTCTTGGCTCAATGGTGCCTTGGGCGTGAGCTCATATGAAGCCACTACAGAGGTCCTTGCTGTCTCATTGGTCATCAACATTTCAGGATTTCGAGGTCAGGCTTCCCCTCCAGCCAGAGGTGGTGTCCAGCCCATGGTGGTGGAAGCAACCCCAGCATCTGAGGAGGGGTATGCCACTGGATGACAACAGATGCCATACTTTTTGGCTGAATATTAAGGAATGATACGTCCATAGAACTCATATATGTAAGAAATATGCTTTATTATTAACTTTCCTTTATCTTCTTTAAATTCCAAATTCAAGAATGTATGTTACATAACCATCAGGCACTTCCCAGGTTTTTCTTCAGCTACAACTCAGAAATCAATCAACAGTGTGCAATATTCAATACGATTCCATATTCTAGAGCAGTTCCTGAGGAAACCAATGTGCCGCAAATTACTTTTTTTAAAAACAGCAAATTTTTCTATCCCGGGTCTCAACGCTCAGCTCCGGCGCCTCTATGGCGTTTCAAAAAGTTATTTTCATCAGGAGACCTTTATCATTCTGCTATGCTGCCCACGCTTCTCCTCCTTCAGTTACCTACAGAAAAACGCCGCACATTGGTTTCCTCAGGAACTGTGTTGTTATTTAATTTTATTTTTTATCATCTTACTATGTATGTTATGTTGTAATCTGCCCAATATACTGTAGTGCTGAATATAAATGCTTTAAAATGAATAAATAAATAAACAATTCTAAAAGCTACTGGAAACCAATGGTTCTCTATGGGGTATGTTTACTAAACAATGGTAGTGGCTTCCGTGCGATATACCCCCATGGGTAGTGGGATGCTATGATCTAAAAACTTAGTTAAGTTGGCAAGTTTTATTGCTATATTCCTGGACCATCTGCAGTCTCCTAATAGTAGATATTGGAAGACCATGAAGTAGGGAACTGCAATAAACAAATCTCAAAATAACGAGAGCATGAATAAGTGTAACACTTTATCTAAAAAGGCCCAAGTAGATCTTATGTGATGCAAATGATAAAAACAGACTTTCACTGTTGCCGAAATTTGATTATTAAAATTAAAACTTTTAGAAAGTGAAATAAGGGGAGTCACTTACATATGCAAATAGCAGTTTTAAAAAAGTCACACCACTTAGATTGCAAGGAGGCATGGTTAGGGTGTGGAGAGGGAGTTGTTTGAGCAGGCCTAAAAACTGACACATATTCTCCATTTTACAAGTGGAATACACGTGGATATGAAAAATTCTCCAGATAGCATTTACAGCTACTCTGAGGCACATATAGGTGCCTGCTTGAAGGGACAAGTGCAAAGGCTGAGACCAGGATCCCCCAATTCCCTCCCCCCCAAACATTGATTCCCCCCTTCAGTGGCATTAATCCCCAACCAGACCCCCCCGACAGACTCTTCCCACTCCCCCCCCCATTCCTTACTGGCTATTACTGGGTTCTCTAGCATTCTAGTGGGAGCAGGAGCTATCCAAGTTGCTTCTGCACATGGTTGATCTGGGTTCCAAAATGGCGCTCGTGACCCTTAACAGATAGGGTTCATGCTGCCAAATATAAGAGTATTTTGTACTGCCACTAGTAGTTATGAGAACCATTTTGGAACCCAGCACCGCCATGAGGAGTGAAAAGGGATCATGCCTATTCCCACTACCAGGGATGCCCGTGAGAGCTGAGGATAGGATTGGGGGGGAGAGAGATGGATTCTGTTTAGAGCAGCAGTTTTAAAAAGTTGCTCCCATACATATTTGGGGTGAAGCTGCCCACTTCCACCCCCCCCACTTGATATTATTAACCATAATGAAGGCTGTACATCTTCCCAAAACAAAATCTGCCACTTAAGCACTTGTCCCCAAGTTATCACAACACTGCAGTGAAATCTTAGGATTCAGCTGCAGCAACCAGCACTTTTAAAGTGTCTGATCGTTGCTTCTTTAACTAAGACCCAGATATTCGATGCTGGGGTCATATCTGGCCACTGGCATTGAATACCCGGGTTTGCTGGATAGAGCTTAAGCTAACTGAGCAGTGGTAACCTTAGCCGCTTTAAGATAACTGACCAATGGCTGAATATCACCACTGGTCGGTTATCTTCGGCACCACCCCGCAGAATACCCCTATGCTACGCAGTTAGAATTGGGGCATCTAGCAGTGTAAGAGGGGGATATTCAGTGACACAAACGGGCTATGTGCTTCTGAATATCCCACTCACTGCGATTAACATGGTTAGCCAATCTGCCAGCCCCGTTAATCGCTTTAAATATGTCCTCTGTAGTGATTAAACACCGATGAATGATACAACAATAACCAAAAAACTTGTACTCCTTAATCTAAAATTGGAGTAACTCGGCTTGTGCACCAGTACCGATTTGGTGAAAACCTACCTGAATACCATTTAAGAAACCATCTGTCATTACCTGCAACTGTCAATCTACAGTTTCAATCGTTGCTAGAATTTTAGCTAAAAAGCAGAATATTAGCAACTGGCCTATAATTCCCATGATTTGCTGGATCCAGCTCTTTTCCTTTCATCAGGGGCTTAAGTACTGAACACTTCAACTAGCTTAGAACATCCCAGGATAACACAGGCCCAGCAAGGATACAGTTGGTTTTAAAGGTTTTACAGTAAATGTTTTAACAACTTCCAAAAATTCTCCATAGAAATCTGATCAAAATTATCCCATTTCTGTCTAGATTTGCCCAATTTAATTCCATTTCCTCCTTCCCCTTTCAGGCTCAAAATCTCCTATCCTATCCAGCTCACCTCTAACTGAAGACAATTTTTTATTCATAAAGAATCTTGCAAAAGATTTGCCATCAGGGATCAGTGAACTCAAGCCCATTCCCTGTCTGAAGGCCCAAATTCAGCTTTACAATCTAAACAATTCCACTGTCTTAATAATATGAACTTGCTTCTTCACCTTAGTTAATTCTGTACAATATATATTCATTAACTTCCTACAGTTTTTCTTATTGTTCCAATTTTTCTTATTGCCTAATGGTTAGAGCAGTGGGCTAAGAAGCAGGGAAGCCAGGTTCAAATTCCACTGCTGTTCCTTGTGATCTTGAGCAAGTCACTTGACTCTCCATTACCTCAGGTACACACCTAAGATTCTAAGCCTTCTGGGGACAGAAAAATATCTACTGTACCTCAATGCAGCTCACCTTGAACTTCTGAGAAAGGTGTGACCTAAATCCATTTTCCATATTGTCCTACTAAACCAGTCCAGACAAGTGGGTTGTGTTCCCCTACCAGCAGATTGGTGAAGATAAGGAACTAATGAAAAGCCCAGGTTTCAATGACATCACTCCCATGCCTCTATCCGGCTCAGCCACCAGAGGTCCCTTCAGTATTTATTTGTCTCCAGCAGATGGTGGATGGATTTTCTCCTCTCTGTAGAAAATCTGAAGATTGAGAGAAAAAGAGATTGATTAAACACTCGTTGTAATAAAGGGGTGACTCTCTCACTTGAGCGTAACATGGGAGGCTCCACTAGAATGTGGTCTTTTTGGTAGATAGGAGGAGGGAAAATTGCTTCAGCTCCACACCATTATCATGATAAGAGCTTGTTGAGCAGCCACTAATTGGAAGGATCAGGAAGAGTACAGCAGCCTCACACAACCTCAGCACCCCCTCCCGCCTCCTCCTTTCCCCCTGCTCTCTCCAGAAGATTGCAGAAGGCTCTCAGAGGGATCTGCCTGTCAGCCATCTTTCACAAAGTGCTTCTGATAAATAAACCCAGTCAGTGAAGCAGTTTCAGGGGAGTAGAGCTGAGCCTGGCACGGATTTTATGCCCAGGGCTCTCAGGGGGTGAGTACCAAGGCTTGACCTTGTCATGTTTATGTTTGTTATACTTGATTAATGTAACTTTAAAATTTTTTTTACCAAAACCCTTTTAAGAGCTCTCAGGCATAGAACTAGTAATTAAAAGCCACACACTCTTAACTTTGCTTGAAATGCAGAGCCTCTGTTAGGTATGCCTCAACAGTGCAAGGCTCTGTAGACTTTTATGCAGCCTTCAGCTGCTTTCAGTTCTTTCACAGGCTAATCAGGCTCACTAACTCCTGATGAGGTGTTAGTAGCTTCAAAGAGCTGAGCAAAATACTAACAGAAGAGTTTTAAACCTACACCACTAAAGAAAATATTTCCCCTTTTGAACTAAAGCACCAAAAAGAATATAACTTTGTTTTAAAAATGTACCAAAACCCTTTTAAGAACTCTTAGGCAGAGAGCTAGTAATTTAAAAGCCACACACTCTTACCTTTGTTTGAAATGCAGAGCCCCTGTTAAGAATGTCCTCTGATCACCTCCTAAATGAATGGCTTTCTTTCCTGTCAAAATTGGCGTTCTTTTTCCTTTTCTCATTTACTTTTGGGGTTTTTTTGTACACCATCCTGATGTGTCTGTAAGGGCAGTTCTTTTTGGTGCTTTAGTTCAAAAGGGGGGATATTTTCATTAGTGGTGTTGGTTTAAAACTCTGCTGTTAGCATCTTTCTCAGCTCTTTGAAGCTACTGACACCTCATCGGATGTTAGTTCCCTCCCTACCCCCCCCAACTTCCCCACCCACATGTGAGCAGTCTTGCTTTATAGGACTCCTCCCCAATTAGCTGCACACTTGGACTTTGAACAGCACATTTAGAACACACTTAAAAGAGGTTAACTCTTTTTTTTCTCTGAAAGGACAGCTGGGAAACCAGCTGGTACTTTGGTAGGTCTCTCTCTCTTTTGCTTCAACAGGTACCTGTGCTCCACCAACTGAATAATGGCTGGGAAAAATCATATCGCCAAAGCTGTTGCCCCCATTACAATGTCTGCCTTTGTCCAGACAGAGATCCCAATGCCAGTTGAAGGACCGATTCCATGTGCAGAATGCCTGCATGCTGAAGCTCTCAGGAAACAAGTGGAGGACTCAGAGAAGAGGTGGTGAGGCTGAGGAGCATTCAAGACAGTGAGAGATACATTGATGAGATGCTTCTTGAAACATCCAAGCTCTCCAGCAGAGGACAAGATGGGAGCCTACAGAATGACGAAGGTTGGACATGAGTCACCAGGGCCTGCAGAATCACCATTCCAACTCCTCCAGCCCTTGAACTGAAGAACCAGTATTCAGCCCTGGAAATGGAGGAGGCGAAAGCATCCCAAGAAAGGGAAGAACCACAGCTTGAGCACACCAAAGTTGCAGAATCAGTGACCACAAGGATGCGAAGGATAGTGGTGATTGGTGACTGTCTTCTGAGAAGTACTGAGGTGTCCATATGCTAACCAGATGTGATGTCCAGCGAGGTTTTCTGTCTACCAGGTGCAAAATCTGAGATGTTATGGAGAGTTTGTCAAGACTCATAAAGCCTATCCAATGTTGTTTATCCATCTCAGCACAAATGCTACTACTAGGTATCCCTCCGAGCATATAAAAAATTACTTCATGGCTCTGGGACAGAGGGTGACGCAGATAGGTGCGCAGGTGGTGTTCTCTTCAATCCTCCTGGTTGGGGGTAAAGGCCGAGGCAGAGAAGTTCGCATCCTGAAGATGAATGCATGGCTCTGTGGATGGTGTCATCAAGAGCGTTTTGGTTTCCTGGACCATGGGATGATGTTCCAAGGGCTTCAGAGCAGAGATGGCATCCATCTGTTCAAGAAGGTTCTAACTGTCTTCAGCAGCAGATTGGTTAACCTACTGAAGAGAACTTTAAACTATATTCGTTGTGGTTGGGAGAAGAAAGCCCACAAATAAGTGAAACCATTTAATACCTCAGTAGAAATGGGTATTGTTTGTTTCCATTTAAGTATACTTAAACATAAAAAGGGCAACATCTGGAAAGTGGTGTGTATAAATGCCTGTAGCATGGGAAGTAAGATCCCAGATGTTGAGGCTTTAGTGGAAGAGGCTGACTTGAATTTAGTGGCGTTGCGGAAACATGGTTCACGGACAACCATGACAGGGATGTAATTATACTGGGCTATACCTTATTCAGGAAGGACAGGGTAAGAAGGGGAGGTGGTTTGGCACTATATGTTAAAAATAATATAAAGCTATAGAATTGCAGGGCTTAAAAGGAAGAGAGGAGGCAGAGATTTGCCAATCCACATCTGGCATATTTAAATCACCTATCTGTAGCACTTCTCCTTTCATGGCAATGCTGCATATGTCTTCTATTAAATCTCCATCCACTTCTTCTCCTGGGGCATTTTCTCCAAATGGGTTAATTTTGCGGATACACCATGACAGTTGTGAACCTTGCTTAAAAGCCAAGGTATGTGGAATATGATCTTAGCCTCTCAAATTTACTGCTAATGCTCGGCATAATAGTTGCATCGTGCCAAAGTGAGCTTCCTTCTGGAGTTCGTAAGATGTAACCGGTATGGGTGGTTTGTCAAGATGTGCTTGGAAATTTTTCTTTATCAAGCAGGCGGAGCTCCAGAGTCTCAATGCGTGGATGAGACAATGGTGCAAAGAAGAGGGTTTTGAATTTGTTAGGAATTGGGCAACTTTCTGGGGAAGGGAGTGGCTCTTCCGAAGGGATGGGCTCCACCGTAACCAGGATGGAGCCAGGCTGCTGGCATTAACATTTAAAAAAGAGATAGAGCAGCTTTTAAACTAGATAATAGGAGAAAGCCGACAGCCCCCCTCCCCCCACCCAAAAAAGTGCATGGTTTGGAAGGATATATCCTTGAAGGATACTAACAAACAGGGAATTTGGATATCCAAACAGAGAGGTTCCAATAAAGATAACAGTTTTATTTATTTTATTTATTTATCAGTTTCTTCTATACCCCCCTTCCAGAGATCAAGGGTGGTTTACATCGAACAATTAACAATTTTGTATACTACAGTATACTTTACATAGAATGGTGTTTGGAACTATGTACAAAATACTACATGGAACAGTAATACAACTATTTGTAACTAAATTAGAAAGAACTATTCACAAGGATCGTCAACAACAGTTTGTATAAGACATTTTGCAGAAAAATAAATGGGTTATTAGTGAGAGGTCTGGCAGTGTTAGTCATTTGTTATATCTTGAGTCATGTGGGTATGCTTCTGTGATTGTTGGGGGGGGGGGTGCTCTGTTGGTAGGGGATTTCAAAATGGTTCGTGAAGAGATAGGTTTTGAGTTCTCTTTTGAATTGATGAAGGTCTTTCATCAAACGAAGGGTTAGTGGGAGTTCGTTCCATAGTGTGGGGGCGGCAAAGGAGAAGGCCCTGGCGCTTGTTGTTGACTTCATTTTTCTGATAGTTGTTTCTATGATGAGGGAGTGTGTTGCATTTTGTCTGCGCGTTCTTGTATCTAATGGGGCGTGTAGTAGTGTGGACAGGTGTGAGGGTGAGATGTCATTAACTAAAGATGGCAACATGTCCGCTCTGGTCCCTCCAGTTCAGCACCCTTCCCGCAAGCGAAAGGCGTACCACAAGGTTCATCACTTTCAGCCCTCCTTTTCAATGTCTACATGCAACCCATCTGCACCCTCATCAGATCCTTTAACATCAATTGTCTAATATACGCTGATGATGTTCTGATGTACACTCCGATATCAACTGAACACCCAGACCTCTCCCGCCTGTCTTCATGTTTTAATTTAACGCAGTCACGGACTGGCTACACACTCAGAAGCATAAAATAAATTTCAAAAAGACAGAGGTCCTATTCATCTGCAGAAACCAAGCATTCACCCCACCATCATCCTTGAAGGTACGTGATGCCGAACTCCTCACCAAGCCTACGATATGATACCTCGGTATCACACTCGATCAACATTTCAACATGAATGCCCAGATATCCAACATGGTAAAGGCAGTATATCATAAAATTCGAACACTGCGCCACATGAGACAGCTGCTAGACCCGAAAGACTTTAGAACAGTCTTTCAAGCACTAGTAATGCCTCACTTCGACCACATTAATTCCATACTGCACGGACTCCCAAAGAGCACTCTGCATCCCTTGCAACTGGCAATGAACGCTGCAGCCAGAACTCTTCACGAGCCTCTAGAAGGGACCATATTACCCCAATACTAAAACACCTACATTGGCTCCCCGTTCATTGCAGAATCTCCTTCAAGATCTTAACAATGACATTCAAGGCCATCAATAAATGCACGGCCACCTCTCTCTCTGACCTTATCCAGACCACTCCCCCCAACAGGTTAAGAAGATCTGCTGCTACTAACACCCTCATCCTCCCCAAAGCGATCACTAATTGCTCCAAAACTACGAGAAATCGTGCCTTTGCTCTCTACGCGCCCTCCTGCTGGAATGCTCTTCCACCCGACATCCGAGCCATCAACAACCTTCTCCAATTTAGGAAAGCACTGAAACGTCACCTGTTTATCCAGTACTTCTCCAACCCAAACGACATCTCACTGCCACCACTCCACATGTCCAACCCACACCGTCCGGACCCCCTACCTACTACACCACTCTAATTACCACATCATCTGGTACTTGACCCCGGCCCAGATAACGACTTACCAGCCACAATGTCTTTACTGTATGAACTGTATGAACTTGAAGTGGAGGAGTGGCCTAGTGGTTGGGGCAAGGTACTTCAGGCCAGAAGGTCGGGGGTTCAAATCCCACTAGAGGACAGCAACCTTGGGCCGGAAGGACTGGGGTTTCTAGTCCCACAGGTGCTCCTTGTGGTCTTGGGCAAGCCACTTAACCCTCCATAGCCCATGTTCCCTGTAAAATAGTCATCTCCAAGTTATAATGCCCTGTTCAATGTAATTTCAGTTTGTTCAATGTAAACCGCACTGATGCAGAATAGCATGGTATATAAGAGAATGTAAAAAAAACCCCAAAAAACTGTACATATTGATGAGATGTATGTAGAATCCCACCTTCCTACTTGTAAATAGTTGTTGTTGGGTTTTTTTTCCTGTTTACCCTGTTCAAGCACCCTGTTTTATTGTAAGTGCATTGCAGTCCCACTTTGCAAAAATATGTTTCCTGTAAACCACACTGATGTCAAATAGCGCGGTATAGAAAAATAAATAAATAAATAATAATAAATTAAGGAGTTTGAAGGTTTTTAGTAAGATTTTATATTTTATTCGGCTGTTTATAGGGAGCCAATGCAGTTCTAGCAATATTGGGGTCACATGGTCAGTTAATCTAGCTTTCAAGAATAACTTAGCACATATGTTTTGGGCTCTTTGCAATAGGTGGGTACTTTTTAGTGGAAGACCAATTAGGAGACTATTGCAGTAGTCGAAATGGGGGGTGATGAGTGTACTGACTACTGATCTGAAATCGTGTGTGTCAAGGAGGGGTCTTAGGTGTTGTATTGTTTTGAGTTTGTAGAATATTGTTTTTACTGTCAGTTTTATGTGGGGAATCATGGTAAGTGTGTGGTCAATTATTACTCCTAGGTATTTTACTTCTTTCTTAATAGGTATAGTTGTTTTGTTTATTGTGATTGTTGTTGGGTATGTATTGTCAGGGACAGGTTTTCTCGTTATAAACATTGCTTCCGTTTTTTTTAAGTTGATGCTGAGGTAGTTGGCTTCAAACCAAGTGGTGGTCTCATTTATGCATTCAGATAGGTTGTCATATTTGGGGTTGTTGGTGTTTATGAGGATGGCGAGCATGATGTCATCAGCGTATATGAAGTGGTTGATTTTGTGTTTTTTAAATATATTTGTAATGGGCTGTAGGTATAAATTGAAGAGGAGGGCGGAGAGGGATGAGCCTTGGGGGATTCCCTGACCTTGTGGGAAGGTTTCTGATGTGTCTTGGCCTATTTGAACACGTATTAATCTGTGTGATATGTATGACTTGAACCATTCGATAACTGTCCCTCCTATTCCTAAGTTTACTAGTCTGTTGATTAGTGTGTTGTGATTGATGCTGTCAAATGCAGCAGATATATCTATAAAGAGGAGTAGAAAACAGTTATCCAGATGCCCTAAAGTACAGAGCTGAGAGATTCCAAATTACCCCATCAACTGACAACCAGATTAATATGATTGAAATACAACCTCTAAAATACCTGTATGACAATGCTAGAAGTCTAAAAAATAAAATGGGAGAATTTATCTTAATCTTTATCTTTATTATTGCATTTGATTAACCACCCAGGCCAGGGCATCAGAGTGATGTACAATAAAACAAATAAAAGCTGCATAACAGAGAGAAAAGAATGCCAAAGTTATAATAGGACAGAGGAGGGGACAGGGCACACAGAAAAGATAGAAAGGATAGCTATGCAGGCCATTGGAGGGAGAAGGGGAGGGAAAGAGGAAAAGGGGAGGGAAAGAGGGATATGCAGTATGGACCTAGGTGTGTGTGTTGGGGGGGGGGGGGGAGAGATCAATGGCAATGCTGAAGAAGTGTGTCTTCAGCATTGTCTTGAATTGAGGGAAAGACTGCTAAGCATGGAGGGAAGATGGTAATGAGTTCCAGAGAGCCGGACTGAGAAAGAAAAACGCAGAATGGTGTGTAGTTTCCAGTCGGGCACGTGCTGGTGAGGGAAGAGACAGGCGGTGATAGTGAATGGACCGAAGGGCATGGGGGGGGGGGGGGAATATGCATGTGTAGCAGATCAACCAAATATTGTGGTGTACCAGAATGAAGTACTCGATGCATGGTAGTAAGGATTTTATACTGAAACTGGTATTGAAGGAGGAGCCAGTGCAAATTACAGATAAGGGGAAAAACATGATCAGTACGGGAGGCATGAGCAATAAGTCAGGCGGCTGTGTTCTGTAATAACTGTAGACGGTAGAGTTGGTACTGGGGGAGGCCGGTCAAGACAGAATTGCAATAGTTGAGTTTGGACAGAAGAAGGGATACTGTGAGAGTAACCAAGGAAGCCTGTGGGAGGGCAGCACACACTGCCGTCAGTTGGCGCAATGTGAGAAAAGATCGGCGCACGACAGAAGAAATATGTTGATGGAAAGAGAGGGAAGAGTCAAGTATAATGCCCAGAGAGTTTAGATATGATTGGCATCTCAGAGACCTGGTGGAAGGAAGACAACCAATGGGACACTGTGATATCTGGGTACAAACTATATCGCAATGATAGACTAGATCAAATTGGTGGAGGGGTTGCGCTCTATGTTAGAGAGGGCATTGAATTACATAGGATTAAAGTTTTGCAAGAAACAAAATATGCTGCAGAATCTCTATGGATAGAAATTCCATGTCAAAAGGAGAAAGCAATGGCAGTGGGGGTGTACTACCGACCGCCTGTTCAGAATGAACAGATGGATAATGAAATGCTGAAAGGAATCAGGGAAGCTAACAAAAGTTACAATACAGTAAAAACGGGTGCTTTCAATTACCCAGGTATCAACTGGGACAGTGTCACAGCAGACCATGTTAGGGAGATAAAGTTTCTAGATGAAATAAATGACTGCTTCTTGGAGCAGCTGGTTCATGAACTGACAACAGGGGAAGCTATTTTGGACATAGTCCTTAGTGGCATGCAGGATCTGGTGCAAGATTTAAGTGGGTTGGGGCCACTTGGCAATAGTGATCATAGCTTGATCACATTTGATTTAATAAATGAAAGAAGGATGGGAAGGAAATCCACAGTACTTCCATTTAACTTTCAAAATGGAGATTATGATAAAATAAGGAAAACAGCTAACAAAAGACTAAGGGGTCTGTTTACTAAGTGGCACTAGGGGCTTCCATACAAAATTGGAGCCGTGGCCCTATTAAATAAAACAGGGCCATGGCTCCGATTTCGCATGGAAGCAGCTAGCGCCGCTTAGTAAACAGACCCCTAAAAGTAGCAGCTGCATAGGCTAAAGATTTACATAAAGCATGGGCATTGTTTAAAAATACTATCTTGGAAGCCCAGAACAGATGTATTCCGCGCTTTAAGAAAAGTGGAAGTAAGGCCAAAAAACTGCCAGCGTGGTTTAAAGATGAGGTCAGAGAGGCTGTTGCAGCCAAAAAAGGATCTTTCAGGAAATGAAAAAAGGAGCCAAATGATGAAAACTGGAAACAACATAAGCATTGCCAAGTTAGATGCAAGGCATTAAGGCAGGCAAAGAGAGAATTTCAAAAAAAGTTTGCCGTGCAAGCAAAAATGCATAATAAAAACTTTTTCAAGTACATTCGTAGCCAAAAACTTGTGAGACAGTCAGTTGAATCATTGGATGATAGAGGAGTAAAAGGGGCACTAAGTGAAGACAAGGCCATAGCTGAGAGACTGAATGAATTATTTTCTTTGGTCTTTATTGAAGATTGTGATAAGGAAGCTTATCATAGCTCAGGTAGGAGCTATAAAAAAGATGATGTGACTCTGAACAAGCAACCTGTCAGTTCTGGTAGAAGCAAGAAAACAGAGTTTTCACATAAAAGACTACCAGTCCCAGAATGCACCAGGTTTCCAGCAGCCATGAGAGGGGCTGAAGTGAGAGAATGTGTGTGCAATCAAGAGAGCTATGAGGTAATCCCTAAGCACTCATCTCAAAGGGCAGGGCCTGATTCAAGACAGCTGCACTGTGTTAGGGAGCAGCACACATTAGGAAAGAATAAGAATAGAGATTATTCTTCAGATAACAGCTTCAGGGAGAGCTTCAGCAAAAGCTACAGAGGGAGGAAGAGATACAGAGACAGCAACGGCTACAAGCACCAGTATCACCTGGAGAAACAGAAGCCAAGCCAAGCAGATAGAGAGAGAAGGAAACTCTCTGGAAGGAAGAGAAGAAAGGCCATTGGAAGGTCTGGGAGATTCCAAGGCAGTACTCATACTGGGAGGTATTCCAAAAGCCAGCAGAGTCCATTGGACTGGATTCAGCCAGAGGAATGGAGTGGCAGAGATAGGAATCACCAGTGGCTACCTGGAAGAGAGAAGACTGCATGTGGAAGGGACTTTCAGACCAAGGCCAGAAGGTATGTGAGAGAAGATCCAGTGTCCAGGGATCAAGATTGGAAGGCTGGACATCAGAATTGGATTACATATTGGCCAGGCTATACAGAGAGGAATAATGATAGCAGGAGAGGCTCAGGTATGAACACTGATCCAGACCCTATCTATAATAGAGAATGGCAGCAAGGGAATAAGCATTCTCATGATAGTGCCTTAATGAAAGACTCATCTGTGCCAATGTATGATATTGACCCTATGATTGTTGATGCAGGGGGAAATACAGCAGATGAAACTATTTACATGGACTGGTCTTTATCTAAATGCTATTGCTAGTTTTCTATGAGCAAACACATCAGCCATCACAAAGAAACCTAACTTTGTTCTTTATTTCCACTGCAAACAGCTCTTAAAGCAGGATTTGGGCTCACACAGTAGCAGCCAGCCAGCTAAAGGCTTTCAGCTGGTCCATTGATAGTAATTAGGGCTGCACCTGATTGTGTGTGTGAGCAAGGGAGAATCACTGCTGAGATCGGCGTGGAAAATAAGCAGAAGTTAACCTAACCAGCAAAGTTTATTCTTTACTTTGTGCCTTTGTATTTGGTAATTACTTGCTAAGAAAACATTAGCTAATTGCCTGACAAGCTGAAGGTTGTTTTCTGGTTTACTTTGTGACTTTTTGTTATCCATTTTAAACACTGCAAGCAAGTAACCTCATTTATAGTGCTATCAAGCATACATGTGCTGGGTGAATTAAACCCCATCAATAAAAGAAGTATTTTATTGATCTTACCACTTGGTTTCACAACTCAAATTATTGTCATCAGCTGTGTTTGGGAGTGAATGAACTACAATACCCACAATACCTTGCAAGAATCATATGAATATATGCATCGTCAAGATTGTGTAAGTTCTCACCCTAGGCAGCCGTCTGACAAGATGTAGGGAATTTACCCATACCTGAAATGGTATATAAAGGTGATGTATCTGAAGAATTGAAAGAAATATCGATAAACCAGGAAGAAGTATTACAATTACATTATAAACTGAAGAGTACCAAATCACCTGGACCGGAAGGTATATATCCAAGGGTATTGAAAGAACTGAAATACGAGATTGTAAACCTACTATCAGTAACCTGTGATCCATCATTAAATCAACTGTAGTACCTGAAGAGTGGAGAATGGCCAATGTAATGCCAGTATTTAAAAAGGGTTCCAGGGGTGATCTGGGAAACTACAGACCTGTGAGTCTGACATCAGTACCTGGCAAAATGGTAGAAACCATTATAAAGAATAAAATTACTGATCATGTATTTATTTTTATTTATTTATTATTTATTTATTACAGTTTCTTATATACCGCGCTATTTAGAATCAGCGCGGTTTACATCATAACAACAACGACCATAACGACAAACTGTCAGGTTTTACATTGAACAGGAGTACAAACTTGGATAACTGGGTTAACTATATACAAACTTGTATATAGTCATGGTTTAATGGGAGAAAGCCAACATGGATTTAGCCAAAAAAAGTCTTGTCTTACTAATCTATTATATGTTTTTGAAGATGTGAATAAACAGGTAGACAAAGATGAGCCGGTTGGATTTTCAGAAAGCCTTTGACAAGGTCCCTCATGAGAGACTCTTGATGAAATTAAAAAGTTAAGGAATTGGAAGCAGTGTACTATTGTGGATCAGAAACTGGTTAAAAGACAGAGAGTAGGGCTAAATGGGCAGTTTTCTCAATGGAGAAAATTAAATAGTGGAGCACCCCAGGGATCTGTGCTGGGCCTGCTGCTTTTTAACATATTCATAAATGACCTGGAAATGAGAATAACGAGTGAGGTGATCAAATTTGCAGATGACACAAAACAATTCAAAGTTGTTAAAACCCAAAAGGATTGTGAAAAATTGCAAGAGGACCTTGATAAACTGGAAGACTGGGCATCCAAATGGCAGATGAAATTTCATGTGAACAAATGCAAAGTTATGCACCTTGGAAAGAACAACCCAAATTTTGGTTAGGAGGGAGGAGTGGCTCAGTGGTTGGGACAGGTTACCTCAGGCCAGAGGGCCTGGGGTTCAATTCCTGCATGGGGACAAGTAACCTCAGGCCGGAGGGACTAGGGCTTCTAGTCCCATGGCCGCTCCTTGTGGCCTTGGGCAAGTCACTTAACCCTCCATTACCTCAGGTACACAGATTGTGAGCCCTTCGGGGACAAGGGAATAAAAAGTACCTGTTAGTGTATACATGTAAACCGCTCTGATGCATAAGTAAAGGGCGGTATATCAAATGCCTAAACCATATACCATGATTCAAGGTAGCACCTTAGAAATCACCACCCAGGAAAAAGATTTAGGCGTCATTGTGGATAATACATTGAAACCCTCCACCCAGTGTGCGGTGGTGGACAAGAAAGCTAATAGAATGCTAGGAATCATAAGGGAAGGAAAGGAATGGAAAATAAAACCATGGATGTTATAATGCCTCTGTATCATTCCATGGTTCTACTGCACCTTGAATAATATGTGCAATTCTGGTCACCATATCTTAAAATGCTGGAACACCCTACCCCCTGACATTAGAGCCATTACCAATCTATATCAGTTCAGGAAGGCTCTCAAAACATACCTTTTCTGCCAATACTTCCCAGACAGCAACTGAACTAGATATCCCCTCCAAGAAATGACCCAATCTAGAAATGCCCTCACACTGCAGTGTAGATAGTTTATGTATATAGTTAACCCAGTTATCCAAGTTTGTACTCCTGTTCAATGTAAAACCTGACAGTTTGTCGTTATGGTCGTTTTGTTATGATGTAAACCGCGCTGATTCTAAATAGCGCGGTATATAAGAAACTGTAATAAATAAATAAATAAATAAATATAGCAGAATTAGAAAAGGTACAGAGAAGAGCCACAAAAATGGTAAAGGGGATGGAAGGATACCACTATGAGGAGAGGTTTAAAAGGTTAGGTCTCTTCAACTTAGAGGAAACGGCTGAAGGGGATATGATAGCGGTCTATAAATTAATGAATGGAGTGGAACGGGTTTATGCCATTAAAAAGTAGAAAGACTAGAGGACACGTAGTGAAACTACATTTAAGCTAATAAGAGAAAATATTTTTTCCCTCAACGCATAATCAAACTCCGGAATTCATTACCGGGTGATGTAGTAAAAGCTGTTAGTACACCTCTCTATCGTTCCATGGTGCGACCGCACCTTGAATATTGTGTGCAATTCTGGTTGCCGTATCTTAAAAAGGATATAGCGTTATTAGAAAAGGTTCAGAGAAGAGCCACCAAAATGGTAGAGGGGATGGAAGGATACCCCTATGAAGAAAGGCTAAAAAGGTTAGGGCTCTTTAACCTGTAAAAGAGAGGGCTGAGGGGAGATATGATAGAAGGCTATAAATTAATGAACGGAGTGAACAGGTAAACGTAGATTGATTGTTTATGTCATAAGAATATAGAAAGACTAGGGGACATGCAATGAAGCTACAGGGTAAACTATTCAAGACAAATAAGAGAAAATATTTTTTTCACTAAACGTGTAATCAAACTCTGGCATTTGATACCGGAGGATATAGTAAAAGCTGTTAGTGTAGCTGGATTTAAAAAAGGTTTGGACAAGTTCCTGGAGGAAAGGTCCATGAACCATCATTAAAAAGGGACCCAGGATATCACTGCTTGACCCAATACAAGCATTGTGGAACCTGTGTCTTTTGGGGAAACTGCTAGGTACGTATATTCTCCAGGACCAAGCAGGAAGTCAGTCCTCACATATGGGTGTCATCAACGCTGATGAAGCCCCAGCGGAGCATTTCCCCAGCTTTCTATGAAAGCCTTTGGGAATGCAGGCACGCATGCACGGTTCCCTTCCCGCCTAAAGGTGCCATCTTACCTCAGTCTCTCTTTTTCCGAGAAGCCCACCGGACGTGTGTCCTGTCATCCCAGATAAAAGTTTGATTTTTTCGTCGATTCTCGCTTTTTTCTCTTCCCGGTTCGACGCCGGTTCCCCTCCCGCCGGGTTCGGTACACCGGTATCGAGCCCAATTCTTCTTTTTCGGTTTTTGCCCTTCGTGGCTGGCGTTCGTGCCCTTTTTTGCTTTTTCCCTGGAAGGCCGGTCCTTTGACCTCGTGGGGACTCTTTTTTCCCCGATGGCTTCCAGTGGTTTTAAAAAGTGTGATCGGTGTAAGAAGTTGATGTCTCTCACCGACACACACGACTGCTGCCATCAGTGCCTCGGTCCTGATCACGACCCTAAGACGTGCGGACCATGTGGGAAGATGTCTTCCAAGGCACTACGAAGTCGCCAGCAGCAGAAAGAAAGGCTTTTCTCCGACTCAGCCACCGGCCGGGCCTGGACCTCGTCTGAGGCCTCGACATCTCGGGATTCGGATCCCGAGCGCCGTCGGGGCTCCTCAGACAGGGGGTCCCCCAACCGGGAACGCAAGAGGAAGAAGCGGCTCATGAGGGCGTCATTGGAGGAGGTCTCTGGCTCCTCGAGGGCCAGGTCTAAGACCCCCGACCATCGCCCCAGGCCCGTGGAACAAGAGAAGCCTGCCAAAGTTCCTCGCGTGGAGCCGGAGTCTGCTGGACACGTAAGCCCCGCAGTCCTCGAGGACTCTCCTCCCAGAGAGCCGACGTCAGGCCCGGCGCCACCGGGGCCCGAGTCGGTGGCTGCTGCATCTCCCGAGCTAAGGATAACAGCCTTGGAGTGCAGACTGTCTGCATTCATGGAGCAGCAGCGGGCACTGATGGCCAGCCTGTCTGGCGCATCTGCCCTGACCACCGGGACATCGACATCGAAGTTGACCCGGGAGACCGAGCCGATACTCGAGTCCATGATGGCTCGAGGTTGACCTCGGTCACGGTCTCCCTCGATCTCCCATTCGGGACCGAGGGCGTCAACACCAGTGCCTCCGGCATCGGGGCGGGTGCTCCAGGGCCCCGTGGGGTCGGACCCTGACTCCTCGTCGGACGAGTCCGCCTGGGAGATGGAGGATGAGGAGTCCCCCGACACATTCAAGTCTCGGTGCGTCCCGTCGGACTCACCGCAGTCTGAGCCCTGGAGTAGATCCCCTCCGGAGGATACCCAGTTCTCGGAGTTTGTCCGGGATATGGCCACCGCGTTGGCTATCCCGGCGGACCCCGAGGAAGAGCCTCGAGCCGAGGAGCTCGAGGCCCTGCAGTACGACTCTCCTCTGAAGGAGGCCTTTACTGTCCCGCTTTCTCCGATGCTGGAACGGCTCCTCTTCCGGATGTGGGAGGCACCGGCCTCGGCGCCGGTTCTAAGCAAGAGGGTCGATTCGATTTATTGACTCCGGAAGAGCCCTGGCTTTCAAAAGGCACAGCTACCACACCATTCCATGGTGGTGGAATCGGCCATGCATCGCCTGAAAAGTCAGAAGATGCACTCCGCGGTGCCCCTCAGCAGGGAGGCCCGGAACCTCGATGGTGTCGGCAGAAAGTGCTTCCAGGGCTCGATGCTTGCTTGCCGTGTCCAGTCTTACCAGCTGTACATGGGCATGTACTTGCGAGACCTGGCCAAGGAGTTGGCCGGGTTCTCCGCTGGTCTCTCTGGGGAGCCCTTGCAGAGATTCAAGTCCTTGTCCTCGGGGATTCGGGACTGCTCGAAGTTTATGTCCCACGCCGCCTACGATGGCTTCGAGGCTTCGGCCCGAGTTGCGGCAACCGGCATCGCAGCTCGACGCCAGGCATGGCTGCAGTCATCGGACCTCGAGCCATGGGTTCAGGACAAGTTGGTCAATGTCCCTTGCCGAGGTGAGAACCTTTTTGGCAAGCCCATGGCCGAGAAGGCCGCACAACTCGAGACTGAGCACCTTACAAGGACAAGGCTATCTAGAAAGACCTCTGCCCCTTCTCACAAGAAGAAGGCCTCGGGTAAGAAGCCCTTTTACCCGAGGAAGGGCACTGCCTACAAACAGTACCCTCAGTATCAGGCTGCCCAAACTGCACCCCAGGGTCAGCAAGCCAAGGGGCAGGGTAATGGGCCCCGTAGGCAGAGGACCCCCAAGCCTCCGGCCCCTGCTCCCACTCAGCAGGGTGGGGGCTTTTGACTCCTTGAGGGTAGCCTCTCAGTCCCTGCTCTCCCAACCCTGCACAGGAGGTCGCCTCGCCCTCTTTTCCCACCAGTGGCCCCACATCACTGGGGACAGTTGGGTGTTGAACATAGTCCACAGGGGCTATGCACTACATTTTCACCAACTGCCTCCACCATACTTTCCAGGGGAGCCTCCAAGGCCTCCCCTGCACACAGATCTTCTCCTTCAAGAGCTTCAAGGTCTGTTGGTGGACAGGGCGGTGGAGCCTGTGCCTCCCCACTTGCAAGGTCACGGGTTCTACTCCAGGTATTTCCTGTTGCCCAAAAGAACCGGTGGCCTTTGGCCTATTCTGGACCTTAGGAACCTCAACAAGTTCCTGGAGAAAGAAATGTTCAAGATGCTTACTCTTGGAACACTTCTGCCCTACCTCCAGCAGGGAGATTGTCTATGCTCCTTAGATCTAAAGGATGCATACACTCACATCCTCATTCATCCAGACCACAGAAAGTACCTCAGGTTCATTGTGGGAGGAAACCATTATCTGTACAGAGTACTGCCTTTTGGCCTCATCTCCGCTCCCAGGGTCTTTACCAAATGCCTGGCAGTGGTGGCGGCCTACCTGAGAAATCAGGGAATCTTTGTCTTCCCCTATCTGGACAACTGGCTCATCAGGGGTCAGACGTGCCAGGAGGCCAGACAAGCCACCCTCAGAACTATTGCTCTGCTTCAAAGCCTGGGGTTTGTAATAAACTTCACAAAGTCCACTTTGCTCCCCTCCCAGAACTTGGAGTTCATAGGAGCAAGGCTGGACTCTCTGTTGGCAAAGGCTTTCTTGCCAGAAGACAGAGCCCACAGACTGATAAACTTGGCAAACCAATTTCTCAGCAGGTCACTGGTCTCTGCCAGACTCTGCCTGAGGCTGCTTGGCCACATGGCTTCGACAGTTCATGTGACCCCCCAATGCAAGGCTCCATATGCGGCCTGCACAGTTGTGCCTTCGAAATCAGTGGTCACAAGCCACAGGCAGCCTCAGAGACAGAATAAGGGTGTCCAGACCATTTCTGGACTCCCTCAACTAGTGGCTGCACCCACCCAATCTGCTAAAAGGGGTGCCCTTTCAGATTCCAGGGTACACAGTGGTACTGACCACAGACGCCTCCCTGCAGGGCTGGGGAGCTCATTGTCTAAACAAGTGCACCCAGGGCCTGTGGTCTCCTTGGGATGCTGCACAGCAGATCAATATCCTATTCGCTTGGCTCTCAAAGCTTTCTCTCCTGCCCTGGCTCATCAATCTGTCCTGGTTCAGATAGACAACCAGGTAGCCATGTTTTATGTGAACAAACAGGGCGGAACTGGGTCCAGGCTCCTTTGTCGGGATGCTCAGGACCTTTGTTCATTTGCTCTCAAGCACAACATGCTCCTCAGGGCTGTGTACCTTCCAGGCCAGGAAAACTACCTGGCCGACAGGTTGAGCTGAATTTTGCAGCACCACAGCCAGCTGCATCCCTTGGTAGTTCAGAAGATCTTCCTGAAATTGGGTCTCCCTTTGATAGATCTGTTTGCCAGTCCACTGAACAAGCAACTGCCCAAGTTCTGCTCCAGGCAACCGCATCCTCTGCGGATAGCAGCAGATGCTTTTCTGATTCCATGGTCTCAGGGCCTCCTGTATGCATTTCCTCCCACGCCTCTGGTGGCCCGAACTCTGTTCAAGATTCTCAAGGAGAAGGCCTCGGTCCTGCTGGTGGCTCCCAGGTGGCCGAGACAGCCTTGGTTTCCACTTTTGCTTCAGCTGGCAGTGGATACCCCACTGCCTCTAGGGTTGCAACCTGACCTTCTGTCTCAGGGTCAGGGTTCTCTTCTGCATCCCAACCTCAAAGTTCTCAATTTGATGGCATGGAGGCTGCAAGGGTAGTTTTGGCTCCCTGGGGCCTCCCTAAGGAAGTTGAGGAGGTTGTCCTAGCCTCTAGGAAACAGTCCACAAGGAAAACCTATGCTCTCAAATGGAAGAGGTTTTCTGTGTGGTGTCACCTACGTACAGAGGATCCCTTCTTCTGTACTGTACCTGTAGTGCTTCAGTATCTGTTGCACTTATCCAATCAGGGACTTAAGTCCAATTCTGTTTGGGTCCACCTCTCAGCTCTTGCAGCTCACCACTCACTATTTATTTATTTATTTATTTATTTTGCGTACAATTTGTATCCCGCTGCTTCCGCAGCGGTTACTATACATGGAGGGGTTGGTTGTACTGGCCAGTAATTAGGGGTATGTACACTGCGATTAGGTTGGGGTGGTATCACACAGCAAAAAGGATTATAGATTTACAGTTGATTGCTGTTAGACTTCACACAAAGTACGAAATATACATATTTACACAAGCCTGACAGTGGAAGGACATTCTCTCTCGGTTCTCCCTTTGGTGTCCCGGTTTCTCAGAGGCATGCTTTTGCTCAAGCCTCCTATTTGTCCTCCTCCTCCTGAGTGGGAGTTGAATGTGGTCTTGCAACAACTGACTCGCCCACCTTTTGAGCCGATGGCTACTTGCCCTCTATGCTTCCTGTCCTGGAAGACACTCTTCCTACTGGCCCTTACCTCGGCCAGGCGAGTTAGTGAGCTTCAGGCCCTGGTCTGTGATAGGCCTTACACTCGCTTCTATGGGAACAGGGTAGTCCTTAGGACTCATCCAAAGTTCCTCCCAAAGGTTGTCTCCTCCTTCCACCTTAAACAGGAGGTGGTTCTTCCAACATTCTTCCCTAGGCCTCATGCAAGCCAGGCTGAAGCAGTTCTGCATACCCTGGACTGTAGGAGGGCCTTATCCTTCTACCTTGACCATACGCAGGGACATCAAAGGGCTACTCAGCTCTTCGTATCCTTTGACCCTAATAAGTTGGGGTTGGCTGTGTCCAAGCGTACCTTGTCCATCTGGGTGGCTGACTGTATCATCTGGGCTTACAGGCGGCTGACCTTCTTTTGCAGGGTCGGGTTACGGCCCACCGTGTCAGGGCAATGGCTGCCTCAGTGGCTTATCTCCGCTCTGTGCCCTTGGTAGACATCTGCAGGGCTGCAACTTCTTCTTCTAGCCAGACTTTTGCGGCCCATTACTGTCTGGAGAGGGAGTCCCGTAGGGACAGTGCTTTTGGCCAAGCAGTACTCCGGAATCTCTTTGAGGTTTAGGCAACTCCTGCCCTCTGTTGCGCTACCGGTGGAGGTTGTGTCAGTGAAAAGCCTTTCTTTGCTGCTGAGACTAGAGGGAGTTCTCTTGTTCAGCCTGGGTTCCTTGGTAGCCCAGAGCTAGGGAGTCACCCATATGTGAGGACTGACTTCCTGCTTGGTCCTGGAGAAAGAGTGGTTACTCACCTGTAACAGGTGTTCTGCAGGAGCAGCAGGAATCAGTCCTCACAACCCTCCCTCCTCCCCTGGGTGTACATAGTTTATTTTACATTTTTGTGTGCTGTTCTTAGCTATGTCATTTGACTGAGGTAAGATGGCACCTTTAGGCGGGAAGGGAACCACGCATGCGTGCCTGCATTCCCAAAGGCTTTCATAGAAAGCTGGGGAAATGCTCCGCTGGGGCATCATCGGTGTTGATGACACCCATATGTGAGGACTGATTCCTGCTGCTCCTGGAGAACACCTGTTACAGGTGAGTAACCACTCTATCTAAATTGGCCACTGTTGGAAAGAGGATACTGGGCTTGATGGAACTTGGTCTGACCCAGTATGGCATATCTTATGTTCTCTTTTAAAGTTGTTAAAGCCCAAGAGGATTGCAGAAAATTGCAAGAAGATCTTGATAAATTGGAAGAATGGGCATCCAAATGGCAGATGAAATTTAATGTGGACAAATGCAAAGTAATACACCTTGGAAAGAACAAACCAAACTATGGTTACAAGATGCAAGGTTCCACATTGGGAACCACCACCCAGAAAAAAGATTTAGGCGTCATCGTTGACAACATGTTAAAACACTCTGTCCAGTGTGCAGCGGCGGCCAAGAGAGCAAATAGAATGCTAGGTATTATAAGGAAAGGAATGGAAAATAAAACAAAGGATATTATAATGCCTCTGTATCATTCCATGGTGCGACCCATAAACTATTATTAAAAGGGACCCAGGATATCACTGCTTGACCCAATACCTGTGTCTTTGGGGAGACTGCTAGGTACTTATGACCTAGATTGGTCACTGTTGGAAACAGGATACTGGGTTTGATGGTCTTACCCAGTATGGCATCTCTTATGTTCTTATGTAAGCATTTGCATAGTGTAAAGCCATTTTGGAGAAATAACCATTTTAAACAACGCTATCCGGCCCCCCAGAGACAAAGGGTGGTCACACCAATGCTGTTCCCACCACTCAAGATCTGCATAGAGACCCTGTATAAATCAGTTAGCCAAGTAATTGCAACAAAATCAGGACCCTCCTATCCGGGTCCTGAAGATATACCAAAATATCATCCACAAAGGTGGCAAACTCTGCCAGCCCCAAATGCACCCCCCCCCCAAGAGCATGGTTCCAGGGTTAGAATGAACAGTAAAGGGGACAGCGGACATCCTTGCTGGATGCCCCGCTGCAGCAGGACATCTGAAGTCATCCTGACATTAACCATCACTGCCCCCGAGGATCCAAATAAAGCAGGTGCACAGTATCCACAAAAAAACCCTAAAGGCCCATCACATTGAGCACCATATACATGAAGCCCCAGTTAACAATCAAAGGCTTTTTCAGCATCAAAGCTATTAAGCATGGAAGAGTGTGATTCCCACAAACTAACATACATTGATGCCAGGACACGCTGTATAACAACGACACTCCTCCCTTTGACAAAGCCCTACTGGCTCTCATGTACCAATCCCAGCAAATATTCCACTAAATGATCTGCTATGATATTCGGCATCAATTTGATATCCACATTAAGCATTGAATTTGGGTGGCATGACCCCGTAACAAGAGATCCCGATCATGCTTCGGCAGCACCATGATCAGGGCTTTGTTGGGTTCAAAGCGGAATTGCTCTGTCTGAGCAGATCAGTGTAATACTCTGCAAGGAAAACCACTACTTTATCACTCAACAGTTTATAAAACTTGCTCTGAAATCCATCAGGGCCAGGATCCCTACCAGTCTGCAATCCCTTGATACCCCATTGTACATCTTGAGGCATGATAGGACTGTTCAAGACTGCCAACTGGGCATCCATCAGTATGAGTAATCTACAGGCTGCAAAGTATGCCATCCCAGAATTCCCTGGACCCCCATCCTCTTGGTATAGAAGCTGCTAAAAATCACAAAACTCTTGGTCACATATTCGGGCACTGCCCGACCATTGTGCAGCATTGGACCAGAGTACTCCACTACTTTGATGAACTTGTTGAGGGGACTGTGGAGGTCTCGCCAATGTTGGTCATTTTAGATATATGGTCTGGACAGAATCAATCTGGTGGTACAAGCAGGGTTTGGCTCCACACAGGCCCCCTCACTCTCTTCCCCCCATTCACTCCCCCCAGCAAGCACACACTCGCCCATCTCAACCCATAGAAACCAGGTCACTCACCCCAGACTTCTCCCGTGTCCCTCATGGGCATCCACTGTGAAGATCTAGATGTGTAGGGCCCCCTCATGCTCCAAAACACACTCCACCCAACTCATCCTTCTAGCAGTCCAGTTGCCTATATCTCAGGAGTTAAAGGTCAGCGGGCAGTGCATAGCCTGCCCAACTCAATATCGGGCTCTAGTGTTTAACTTCACCTGTAAAGCAAAAGCATGATGTACAATGATAAGACAAATTATACCATGTAGCAGGGTTTTTTTCCTAATAAAAGAAGTACTATGGCCTATCTGGAGTAGGAATTATAGGAGAACTACACAAGTTTGCAAGCCCAAATTCCTCTGCTTAAGCTTAAGTAATACTGTTACTGATACAATTCTGTTTGTTTTGTTTTATTTGATTCCTTACACTATTTGCAATTGAATTTAGAGAATTGGAACCAAAGAACCGAGGTTGAATTTTGTTACCTAGTGAGCAATAGGTCATGCAAAGAGATTCTTTCACTGTGCAAAATAAAAAGACAGAAAAAAAAGAATTGTATTTTTAATTTAGTGCTTGAAATATATCAGTTTTTGAAATTTGTATGTGTCTTTGTTGTCTGGCCATTTTATTTTTCTAATCATTTTGATGCTAGAGATAGGTTTCTGCTTTCCTTTGTCTTCTCTTAACTCTCTTTAGGGTCTCCTATCCATTTGTCATTTTTCTTTTTCCTCTTGTCTTCTTTAGTTCCTCACCTACATCCATCTCCAACATTGATCTTTTCCTTTCAGCTTTCCTCCATTTATTTTTCTCTCTCGCTGTCCACTCTGATTTCATTCTTTCTTATTATCCAGTCTTCATTCTCCCTTTTTTCACTGTCTCTACCTAGAGTTTTCCATCTTTCCTTCTCTTTGACCCTCCCATTCTACTTCCTTTTATTCTCCAGTCTTTTACCAACTCTTGCCACTTTCAGACCCCATCCAGCATCTTCTTTCTCTCTTCTCCTTCCTGCCTAGTCCAATACTGTATCTTCCTCCTCTATCTCTCTCCCCCACCCCTTCCATCTAGCATATCCTTTCTTTATCTCTCTTCTATCCAATATCTCCTTTCTCAATCTTCCTTTTCATCTAGCATCTTCACTCTCTCCCACCTAGCATTTCCTCTCTGTCTCCTAAATTCTTCCCTGTGTTCAGCATCTCCCTTGTCTTCCTGCTCCCCATGTGAAAAGCATTTCCCCTCTGTCTTCCTATTCCCTGTCACTGTGTTCAACATCTGTCTTCCATTTTCCTACTCCCCTTTTGTACAGTATCTCTCCATATCTAGCATTTCCCCACTGTCTCCCTAATCACCCATGTCCAACATTTCCCTTGTCAAGTATTTCTCCTCTGTCTTCCTATTCCTCCAGTCTGAAACATCTTCCATGTATCTTCCTATTAACCCTCCCCCCACATGTTCAGCATCTTATTGCTATCTCCCTAGTCCCCCCTACGTCCAGACTCTCTCTTGTCTTTCTACTCCCCTTGTATCAAGCATCTCCCTGTCATTTTATTCACTTTTCATGTCCAGCATGTCCCGTGTTACTCCATTCTCTCCCCACCTGCCTGCAGCATCCTCCTTTGTGTCCCTAGTTTTCCTTCCCGCCCCCCCTGAGCTAGCATATTCCATCACTCAACTTTCACGCCTGTGTGCACCATCCCGAAGCCACCACATCCTCTTTCTTCCCCTCATGCAGCATCTCCTGATTCTTCCCCTGTGCCAGATACCACATCTCCTGCTTCTTCCCCTTCCTCCTCTCCCCACTCTGCTGCTCCCTTTGGCCCACAGCAGGTGACTAAATACCTAAAAAAGGTGTGAAGACTTTTACTACTGTATTACTGCTGTTCCTGTCTGCTGCCTTAATCTGCTGCTCTTGCCTGCTCACCGTTGTTTGCTGTTTGCTCAGCTGTTTTGCCTGCCTGCATGCCTGCTTGCTGTCCGCTGTTACCGACATCTTTTTGATGCCCCTCCCACAGGTAATTCTATTGGCTGCTCCCTGTTCCAGGAAGTTGTCATCCTGCATTTAAACACCTCTAGTGCGGTGTTTTAGGTGTATTACTGCTGCTCCTGTCTGCTGCCTTAATCTGCTGCTCTTGCCTGCTCACCGTTGTTTGCTGTTTGCTCAGCTGTTTTGCCTGCCTGCCTGCCTGCTTGCTGTCCGCTGTTACCGACATCTTTTTGCTGCCCTCCCACAGGTAATTTTATTGGCTGCTCCCTGTTCCAGGAAGTTGTCATTCTGCATTTAAACACCTCTAGTGCGGCATTCCGCGCCGCAGCGGCGCGCGCCCAAGGAGCAGGACTGCTCCTTGGGCGCGTTCCTTGGGGCAAGTCCAGGGGAGAGTCCAGCGCTCCTTCGTTCCTGAGCGACTTTTTTCAGCACCGAGACCACACTTGGAACATCTCTTCGTCTCCCGCTCACTTAGCTTCTCCAGTGACCGACGCACGCTGTACTACTGTCAGCTCTACCCTACTTCAGCGCTGCAGTTTTCGCCTCATCTGTGCTCTCCTCATCTGTGCTCGGGTCCTTCTGCTTCCTGTCTTGTTTTTGTTCTTGTTGCATCTCTGTGGTATGACTGCTATTCCTGTCCTGTGGGTCTGGAGGCCCCTTCCCCCTCCTCTTATTCATGTCTCATCGGATGCTCTTATGTGACCTTCCCCCAACCTCATCCCGTGTCTTCCCCTTTTTCAAACCCCTTCCCCTTCCCTCCCTTCCCCTCCCTCCCCCACGCAGCTCCTTCTACTTCAAATGGCCCTTATCAATTGCCGTTCTCTGCGTACTAAATCGTCTCTCATTCATGACCTTATTCTGCAGCACTCTCTGGACGTTCTGTTCGTAACCGAAACCTGGCTCAAGGAGGGGGAGGAGCCTCTCCTGAACCATTGTCTTCCCCCGGGCTTCTCCTCCCTATCGGTTTTCCATCAGGGCAGGAGTGGTGGGGGGGTTGCGGTGATTTTCCGTTGAGATCCTTCCTCTCCCTTTCTCCTACCCAGAAACTCTCGTGCTTCGTCTAGGGACCTCGACACCTATCTACATCCTTCTTCTCTATGCTCCGCCTGCTCTGCCCTCTTCTCTATGGGACTCTGTTCTCTCCACTCTGTCCGAAGCTTCTCTCATGTATCAACATCTTATTATTCTTGGTGATTTCAATGTTCATTTCGATTCTCCATCCTCTCAGCATGATCTCTCTCTTCTCTCTCTGCTCTCTGACCTTCTCTTACAGCAATTTGTTCAGGTCCCCAACCACTCTGCTGGCCATACGCTGGATCTTGTCATCTCTCGGCAGTTCTGTCCTTTCCCTGGTCCGATCACTCTTGCATTTTCTTCTCTCTTCCTTTCTGTTCCCTTTCCCCCTCCTCCTCCTCAGCCTGCTCTCCCTCAGCCCGCCCTGCCCATCGTATCACTCCTGACTCACTTCTTCAGTTCCCCTCCTCAGATAAACTTTTTCCTACTGATTTTCATTCACTCCCAGTGGACTTCCAGGCTCAGTGCTGGGACACTACGCTCTCTTCTGCTCTGGATCAGGTTGCCCCACTGCAGCTCCCATCCTCCACTCGGCGCCGCCCTAGTGCTCCCTGGTTTCATCCGGGTCTCCTGATCCACCGTTCCTACCTTCTTCGGGCCACTCGCCTCTGGCGTAAGTGCCCTTCCCCAGCCACGCTATCGCACTTCCGTCACTGTCTCACACACACTATCGTACCCTTCTCAATTTCGCTAAGCAGGAACACTATTCCAAGCTTATCTCCTCTTCAGCTAACTCCACAAGGCAACTGTATCACATTCTTCACTCTCTTTCCGCCCCATATGTTCCTTCTACCTCCAGGCCCACGGCCCCCCTCTCTCCCTTCTTCCGATCCTGCTCCTTCTGTACTGGCTTCTCACTTCGCCTCCAAAGTTCAATCTATTCGACAACTTTTTCCTGCCTGTCCTCCACCTCTCTCTCCCCCCCTACTCCTTCTTTAGCCCCTCCTCTGTCCCCGACCTCCAGTATTCCGCCCCTTTCCCATCGCTGGTCCTCCTTCCAACCCATCACTCTCTCAGAACTAACAAGGGTTCTCACCACTACTCGGAAAACTACATGTCCTTCTGACCCCATCCCCTCGCAGTGGCTCCCCGAGCCCTCTCTGGCTCTGTCCCCTCTGATTCTTTCTATTTTCAACACTAGTTTGCTGTCTGGCATCTTCCCTTCCCATTGGAAGGATGCCTTTATCCGTCCTCTTTTGAAGAAACCCTCCTTAGATCCCTCAGTTCCCTCAAACTGGCGCCCCATCTCTAACCTGCCCTTTCTCTCTAAGCTTCTCGAGAGACTGGTCTTCTCTCAGCTTTCTGCGCACCTTGAGGCTTCTTTGATTCTTCACCCCCATCAATCTGGTTTTCGCCCTGGCCACAGTACTGAATCTATTCTTATTTCTTTTCTCAACGAGTTACACATCGCTCACGATCAAGGTTCTATATCTCTAGCCGTCTCAATCGATCTTTCTGCTGCTTTTGATGTCGTCGACCACCGTACTCTTCTCTCACGTCTTAGCGCTATCGGTCTGTCTGGCCAGGTTCTTCACTGGTTCCACTCTTTTCTCTTTAATCGGTCTTTTTCGGTTCTTTCTGGTACTACCTCTTCTTCTGCAATGCCTCTTCACTGTGTTCGGTATTGGCACCACTGCTATTTAACATCTTCCTAGCCCCTCTCTCTCTGCTTATTCAACAACATAGTATCTCTGCGTATTATTACGCAGATGATATCATTGTTCTTTATCACATTGATTCGCTCCCGCTATTGGTCCCCTCAACGTCTGTCTTTCCTCTGTTTCCTTTTGGCTCTCTGATAATTATCTGCATGTTAATCTATCGAAAACTGTGGCCATCTGGTTCACTGCTGGTGCTCCTGTCCCTTCTCTTGCTCTGCTTTTCTCAGCTGCTCCCATCCCTCCTGTCACCTCACTGCGCTATCTCGGTGTTACTCTGGATTCTGCTCTGACCTTTAGAGAGCACGTTTCCTCTGTTGTTCAATGTTCATTTCACACCCTTCGGCAACGCCGTGCAGTCCGTCCTTTCCTTTCTTCCTCTTCTTTAACCACCTCGCTCCTTTCTCTTGTCGCTTCACGTTTGGATTATTGTAATGCCTCTCTAGCTGGTCTTCCCCTCACTCAACTTTGTAGACTTCAATTGGTTCACAACACTGCTGCCCATCTCTTGACCCACACCTCTCGGTCTGCTCATATCACCCCCCTTCTTATCCGGCTACACTGGCTACCTATCCCTTTCTGTATTCAGTATAAGATCCTCATGTTTGTACATAGATCACTCCACACCAGCATTCCACTTTACCTCTCTGATCTGGTCCATTTTCATTGCCTCCCAAGAATCCTCAGATCCATTCATGCCAACCATTTATTTCTTCCCTCTCCATCCCAGGCTCGCCTTGAGTCAACGCGCTCTTCCGCCTTCTTCTTTCTCAGTCCTCGTCTCTGGAATTCCCTGCCATCCGCCCTCCATCTAGAACTTTCTTTTCCCGCCTTCAAAGCGAAACTCAAAACCTATCTTTTCTGCACAGCTTTTGACCTTCCTCACTCCTCTTCCTCTTCCTCTCTCCCCCTTGTTGATACCCAATGAGTACTTATTCTTCTTGTTATTGCTGCCTACTGTCCCTTTCCTCTAACGCTGTCCCTTTCCTATCAACAAATGGCATTCCTTTTCCATTTCCTTCTTCACCAGTTTTCCCTTTGTTTTTATTTTAAACTGCCATATGCCTCGGTTCTGGCGGTATATTAAGTTTTAGATAAAGATAAAGATAAAGATACTTGATGCACATTATTGATGGCTCTGATGGTTCCACCCCTCAGAAACAGGAAGTCTGCATCCATGGTGTAGATCCCTGCACCTTGTTTAGGTATTTAGCCACCCTGCCATGGGTCAAAGGATGTGGTGGAGGTGGCAGCTGTGGGAAAGAAAGATTGTACCAGCTGTGGACCCTTTTGCCTTAATTGCAAGTCAAGTTGGCAAGCAGATTAAATAGCAGTGCTGCTTGCAAATTTGACTCAATGTCAGGGATGGGGGTGGGGGGAGGTTGCGGTTGAGGCTGGGAAGGCTTAGCCTTCCTAATTCTCTTATATAGAGTGCTTATGCTCATACCCTTCAGCCTTCACCCTGTCTCTCTTTCTCTTTCATACCCTCCAAGCAATCACCTCTCTCTCTGTTTTTCATACCCTGCAGCCTTCACCCATTCCCTTTCTCATATGTTCTCTGATATCCCCAACCTTCACCCAGTCTTTCTCAAACCCTCCTAGTTTTCACCAAGTCTCTCTCTTTCTTTTATACCCCTCCCAGTCTTCACTCAGTCTCTCTCCCTTATATGTCACCACACATAGGCAACTTCCTGCACCATCCAGCGGGTTTCCCTGACTCTTTGGGTTGCTTTGACATAGGGCCCCTTTTACTAACACTTAGCTCATGCTATCTGCTGCATGGCCCATTTTATTCATATTGGCTGTGTGGCAGATAAGCTATAGCTCAAGCTTAGTAAAAAAGGTCCTTAGTGTAGGTGCATCTTTCAAGAAATGTGTATTTCTAGGAAGTTCAAAAGCTGCATAAAAGGTCAAGATGGGTTTGTCATTTCATGGCCCTAGCTTAGGCATTGAGGAATAGCCTAGTAGTTAGAACAGCAGGTTGGGAATATGGCTGCTTCTTGTGATTCTGGGCAAGTCACAAACTTACAGGCCGATGCAGAAACCTTGCACTAGAGCCCAGTGCTTAAAGCTCTAGTGCAGGGTTTCATAGTACAAGTTTAATATGGACTCTTTGTGCTGCAATGCAATATGCAAATTACCCAGTGCACAAAAAGTCAGTGTTAAACTGGGATAGCAAGCCAAACACATGCACACAGAAGTTGTCTCAAGTTTGGCATGCTGTCCCGGACAAACAGGTCATCTGAGGTAAAGTTTGACTCTTCACCTCAGATGATCCAAGCAGCGGGGAAAGTCCCTGATGCCATCAGCACACTGTGGTGGGCCGAGACCCATCCCCGGATACTGACTCCCTAACAGAAACAAAAACCACGGTGATCCAGTGGCCCCAATCTCCCCCCAACCCAAACAAATAAATCCTTGGTTGCCCAGTGACCCTGTTCCCCCCATCTAAAAAAATTCCTGGTGGCCCAGTAGCTCTGATCCCCCCACCCCTACCCCAATACTCGCCCCCACATCCGCACCATCATCTTAAAAAATGTCAGTGCTGGCCCTATGCGGTGCATCCTGGGATGCACTGGGCAGGGTCAGACTGCCATATATGGCAAAAATTGCCTTATATGGCAGTGTGACCCCCTTGTGTTGCATCCTGGGATACACAAGCAGGGATTTCTTTGTTTGGGTGGGGGGATCGGAGCCACTGGGCCACCAAGGCCAACAAGGATTTGTTTATTTGGGTGGGGGAGATCGAGGCCAGTGGGCCACCAGGGATTTGTTTGGGGGGGAATTAATTATGCAGCAAATTGCATGTGATTTGCATGCCAAGTGCGCTGCAATTTAGCATGTTTGTTTTTTTGGCATTTCTCCGGAGCTATCTTGCTTTCTGTATCAGAGAGCAAGCCTAGCCTGGGAACAGTACCAGAAAAATGCCATGCTAAGCTGTTCTGCATCAATCCTTTAGATCGTAAGCCTTTTGAGGATAGGGAAATACATACTATACCTGAATGTAACTCTTTTTGAACTAATAGTGGAAGGCCATGCATTAAATACCAATAAATAAACAAATGCTTATGTTGCTAGTTTCCCAGAAACACAAACATCTGGAAACATATTTTCTGATAGGAAATGTGATTAGTATTGAGGCTTTTTTTTTCCTTGGTAAGATTTCAAGAATAGGGCTGAGAATACTCAAAAGAGTCACTGAAAGTTTATGTCACATCTTGTTGGTCAGATGCTTCCTGCACTGGGGAATGGCAGAAACAAAACAATCTCAATCTATATACATGGGAGAGTTAAATATTTGGCAAACAGTGTTCCTTTTGTTGTTGGAAAAATTTAAAACCATGACTGAATGATAGAAGGCAGCTCCAGCCAGGCATCTTTTCAACTGGTACAGATAGTTTTTCTCTTCTGCAAATATCTTATGCTGTGTTGTTTTATAGACGTCACTGGCTTTTGTTTCTAGAGTACTCAAGTGGCTTTTGTTGCTTAGAGTACTCAAATGGAAGGTGTTGGTCAATTCCAATAGTCAAAGATCACTAGGTCAAATATATTTGATATACTGCATATCAGCAAAAATATCTATGCAGTTTACAATTAAAAACAAACTTAAAACCACATATTTACAATCAGCTTTAAACAGTGGGCCCAATATTCAGTGGAGCTAGCTATCACGATTACAGTGCCTGGTCATCGCCGCTGAACAATATACCCAGATATTCAATGACGGGGCCATATCTGGCCACTGGCACTAAATATCTGGGTGAGTCATGGAAACAGGAAGCTATTCGGGCAGTGGTCATATTCAGCACTGCCTGGTTAGCCTCAGCAGCAAAGGTTAGGCCAACTTTTTCTGCATCTCATTTTCACAGCTGAGGGGTAACTGGACAGCAACTGAATATCACTGCTGACTGGTTATCCCTGGATACCACCCACGGAACACCCCGATGATAACAGGTTAGCATTGGGTCGTATAGTGGTGGTACCTGTGGATATTCAGCAACATTAACCATATTAGTGCCGCTGAATATACCACTTAGGGATATTTACACGACTGCAAACCATGTAAATGTCTTTGAATGCCCAGTGTGTCCACATAACCTGCTGTACCTGAATTTAACTCACATTGAACTACTGGGTATCACTCCATCAGCTACTCAAGCTGTTGAAAATTATCTCACACCTTTTCAGTAGTTCAAGGTAAGTTATAGTAGATATTTCTCTATCTCTAGATGACTTACAATCTAACTTTGTACCTGGGGCAGTGGAGGGTTAATTGACTTGCCTAAGATTACAAAGAGCAGCAGTGGGATAGTAATGTGAGATACCATGTAGAGTTGAATTTAGACAGCCACAGATAAAACAATGTAATTGCCTGATCAGTCCTTATGTAACATGTTGAGGCTAAATGTAATCAGAGCTGAAAATACCAGTGCTGGCTAGGAAAACAAGTTAATAAGGCACAAAGGGACTTGCCTTCACTGTGCAGGAAAAATGTTAGATGCATTCTGAAACAGATGCATGACCAGGATTGATTATACTCTACTGGGTGCAATAAGAGACGCTCTTATGGTAAATGAAATGTCCTCTTAAGCAGCTTGGATAAGAGGACTGTACTATGAAGCAGGATCAGTGCTGTCTCAACCATTAGGCAAGACTTGGAGGTCACCTAGGGCAGTAATTTCTGAGGGGCAGTAAAAAACAACAGCAGTTAAAGCAAATCAATATATATTGGCAGCCCCACTAACTCAAAAAGCCATCAGCACATCTTTTAGCTGCAGGCACATACCCACATATGAAGGAATGTTCAATATTTGAAGTATGATGTCCAATTATATATTTTTACAGGATTGTTGAGGGAGGAGTGGTATTTGAATGATCATGATTGTTGAGCTTAATTATAAAAATCTTTGGGCGGGTAGTGAGGGGATATAAAGCTGAAGGTTCACCTAGGGTGCCCAATACCCTTGCAGCAGTCCTGATCAGGATCTTTGCCAGCACAAGATCAAGGATCATTATCACAGGGAAAATAATTAGTGGCACTTGTTAAGGTATCTGTGGATTGCTAAAGAAGTTTAACATTGCAGGGATCACGTCAGTGACCTATGAATCAAGAGCAACTGAGGTTCAAGAACTTTACAACATTGAATAAGTCACTTAATTTCTTTCTTGAACTTCCCATCTGTAATTGGACAGAAATAGTAATAACATTACACCTTCTTTTCTTATCAGTATTCTTGTACCATCACACTTTCTTTATAAATAACTCATCCATTACAACTGTTTCTCTCCTGCTCCCACAAAACAGAGTTACTTACCTGTAACTGCAGTTCTCCGGGGACAGCAGGATAAGTCAGCCACACCTGGTGACGTCATCCGACGGCGCCGAGACGGAAGTACTCTCCATAGCTCAGAAGGGCTTTTTGCCCTTCTGAGCATGGGCCAACTGGCCCCACCCCCTGCCCGCCCCTAGCTAACCAGTACGTCCCTAACTGAGGCCTTTGTCGCTAGGAGGCGGGCACCGGATGGAGGCCGACCCTATCTCAGGGGAGGTGGGCGGGTATGTGTGGCTGACTTATCCTGCTGTCCCCGGAGAACTGCAGTTACAGGTAAGTAACTCTGTTTTCTCCTAGGACAAGCAGGATGAGTCAGCCACACCTGGTGCCTCCCAAGCTGGCATGTTCTGTGGGAGATGGGGGAGGACGAGACCATTCTTAGGTCTGGCAAGACAGTGTGTTGCCTAATGCAACAAGAACGTATAGGCCGGATATAGGCAAGCGATGCACCTATGTGCAGTCATAGCATTGTGGGAACATACAGGCCTGCAGAATCGAGGCTTGCAGGGCCTATAGAGGCCTGCGGGAGCATATAGGGAAGTGCGCATGTGCAGGAGCAGTGTGCAGTTCCCAGGTACCGTACACGGCATGCAGACGTGATAGTAGTTAAAGGGCACCTCTGCCCGGTAGCAGGGATGCCGGCCCATCGGGTAGTGGTGGTGCGGGAGCAACGCAACGCGTACATCGAGCAGCAGTGGTGCAGGGTAACTGCAATGAGAACCGCTGCATCAGTCGGTGGCCCGCATTCCGCACTGCAGCCGTCACTGGCACGAGGAGAAAACCAGTCGATGGCACGAAGAATAATAAGAGGAGTGGGTCTCTTTTGCCTGGTATGTCTATGTATTTATTTATTGATTGATTCTGCAGCCAACTCCGGGACCTGTCACTGGAGAAGAAAGTTGCAAACCGTGTGGAGGGATAAGAGATAACCGGCCACGGGGCACTCGTGCCGTTGGGCAGGCTCGATTTAGATTGGCCAGTGTTGGAAAGAGGACAATGGACGTGGCTGGCCTTGTCAGACCAAAAATGGTGCACAATCTGGTCTATGCCATCAGTGATGGGAAGAAGTGCGCCGGATAGCAAGGCGGCATAGGCTATGCTATAAGGGGGTTATGAGGCAGATGACTAATGTTGCAGTGTTTATAAAGCAGCCCCAAGCCGTGGTTTGTGGCTGATGGCAAGGTTGCAGCGCAGAGTGTTAGAGGTGTCCGGTGGACGAGGACCCATGGCCTTACGACCTCAACCTTCTCCGTGAGGTGCACCATTACCAATGGTGTTAAGTGCACGGGTGATGCGATAGGCTCATCTGCAAGGTCTTGGTGGTGGGCAGGATGCAGGGGGGACCTCCGGAGAGGAATGCAAGGCATGAGCGCCTCTGCGCGTGTTCTTGGCTCTTGCCTGCAGCTGAGCCTGGCTCTTGCCTGTAGCTGGGCCTCTGCCTGTACCCGTCTAGGCTTCGGCCTTTTCCCCGTGTAGCTGAGCCCTTGGCTGTATCAGGGCAGCCGAGTTTGTGGGAGTGCCAGCGGGCTTGGATCGAGATGGCCCCGGTAGTAGACTGTTGCACTAACCACAAAGCTACGCTCTCATACGGTGGGATCTCAGGGGTGTAGTCCACTGGGACTGGACAGATCCCAGGCATATTAGAGATCTATTCCAGGCCAACATGCCCTGGACTGCCGAGGGCTGTCAAGAGCAACGGCTTGCGGAGACTGCCATTGCCCATGTGCGCCATGGCATCTGTTTAGACGTGTGTCAGGAGTAGAAGACCACGGGCGGGATTACAGCCTACGAAGTTGGTAGAGTGTGGCTCTGGTGCTGGACAGTCAGCCTGTATTGTCCGCATGTGGATCTATTTGCGATAAGACCCTGTGAAGGAAGACTCCTACGGGTTGAGCTCCGGCATGATCCCAGAGGAAGGACTGCCGGGGGCCTCTGTCCTTCCATGTCCAGGACCTGGAGTGCCCAGCCACAGGCAGAGTTGTACAATGGTGACTCCACACATGCAGGTTGGCCATGAGTCTGACACTTCGCCCTTTTGTTCCCCTGACGTTAGGTACAGTGTCACCAAGTTCTGATGGGGCAGGTGCTCCCCGCATGGTGAAGAAGATGGCCCACGCCATGAGAAGAAGAGGGCGGTGTGTTCTCCAGCTATGGGAGGGATGCATGGGTCTTGATTTGGTTCACCAGGAGGCTCAGGGGTAACGGGCGGCCTGGTTGTGGATCAGGGCAAGGGCTCCAGATGGTGGTGGCAGAGCCCTCGCTCCATGAGGGCTGTTGTGGGCGGAAGAGACAGCGCTGTTGAATTCGAGGAGTATCTGAGGCAACGCTGGTGAGAGTCGGTAACATTCATTTTGCGCGGAGGAGACAACGATGGATTGATGTGGCAGCTGTGGTTTCATGAACCCAGGTGTCAGCTGGATTTGTTATTTGGAGTCCTGCCCCCTGGAGAGGGGGCGTCCTGAGGTGGGGGTTTTCCACACTCTCAGGTACCATAGTTTGCGGTGCATAGGTAGAGCAAAGGAAGGTTTGGGAGAGGTAATTTAGGACCTCTGGATCCGGTTCCTCAGATGCTTCAGGCAAAGTCAGGGCTAGTGCGGATGCCACCCTCCGTATGAATTGGGGTAGGCGAGGTCCTATGGGGGCGGAAGTGGCCTTTCAGGCTCCAGGGACTGTCTGCTCTCTGAGGCAGTCCGGTCGTTGGAAGCTGAGCCAACAGCGGCTTTGTATTATTATTCATCAGGCCCACTTGGGAATCGAACTTGTGACCCCTGTACCACCAGTCAGTGTATTAACCATTGAGCTACACTGCTGGGTACTACTGTTGGCCTTGCTTAACCGGGACGGCCGTGTTTTCCGAGGCCTGCGGTTGGGATCTAGACTGGTGACTCTGTGCTCTAGGAAATGGAGGCTGCGACAGGGTCGGGGAGGCACCTCATATCATGATGACGCTGAAGGTGTAACTCCATTTTTATGGTAGGATTGCCACGGACGCTGTGGAGTTGATGTTCACTCCCACACCTGTCGTCGATGTGAGGCATCTGGTGGTTCCCCAGGGAGCCCGGTTTGCTGGGTTGTTGCCTGTGTCTTGCATGATGGCAAGGCAGAGTTCGGCTCATAGTCAAGGTGCGGGGAGTCACCGATATCCGATAACTTCTCACAGACCAACCTTGCTGCTACCAGTGGCCAGTGTACCGCCTGGGCCTTCTGGCTGTTGATGGACTTTTGTGGAGTGACCACCCGTCCCTGGACAACCTCCGATTGGTTTCCTGCGGGTGGGGGAACGCAGGCCTATGCAACCTGGTATTGTGGGGTTGGGAGAACAAGCGGAATTGGACTCCGACCCTTGCCTATGCAGGGGGTGCCCCCTATGAGAGGATGTCCCTGGCTGCCTTGGTTGGCAAGTGAAGGGGTTGGTAATGTATTAGTTTCCTGTATCCTGAAGCTCCAGCACCAACCAGTGCGAGAATGAGTGCGAATTGCCAAGCCTTCGACTGGAGGGCACAAGGTCACTTGAGGCTTGAGTCCGGAGCCAAGGGGGAACGAACCGAGTTGCCACCTGTGTTATTGAGTTTCAATGTGGGAAGATGCTCTGCAGGATCCACAGCTGGGACTTGGACCTGTGACCTTTGTTTTATGGACACTGTGGCCGTGTGTACTGCACCACACTGTTGCCACTATAGTCTCACACAGAGCTTTGACTGGATAGGTGAAAAGGTCCATGTGTTGTTCACTGCATCTGTTTGGTGGCAATGAAGGGTACTTCTGTTTCATGACACACTGGCTGCGTGTACTGCACCACATTGCTGCCATCGTTAGCTCTCGTGCGTCATTCCAGCCTTCCTGGAAGAAGGCAGGAGAGCCCAGGGCTCTTATCCGTGCAGTCCCGTGAGGAAAGTATGGGGAAGGTCTGCGCGTGCCGCTACTTCATTCTCCAAGGCATCTGATCTGCAGTGGCCTTGAGTATGGAGACTATCCACAGCCAGGTGGGAGCCACTGCCTTCTCTCAGGCTAACAGATTTGGTGCAGGCTCCATTTGTGGCTAGACGAACCCACAGACCGAGCACTGTTATGTGACCTTGATTTCTTGGGAGGTTAACGAGGGTCCTCGCCAGGAGGGCCAATTGCTGCAGTAATGCAGACAGGCATCAGAGGCTCTTTCCCTGAAAACAGTGCAGGGAACTAAGCGCGCAATTGGGCTTGGAGTGTGGTCCGGCATGTGGAGATTACCTTGAATGGGATGGTGCAGGGAGCTGCACTGAACCCGCTTCAGGATGGTGCAGGAGGCTGCACTGAAGCTGTGGCCTTCATTAATCTCCATTTCCTCCATAGATGAGGTTGAGGTCGGTCTGTATAGAGGAGCACAAATGAAGTCCATGTGGGGCCGGGGAGCGAATGGAGTCCGTGTGTAGTCCTGCTGCTGAATGCTATGCAAACCTAATAAGATTGACAGCAAAGGGGAGGCAAGGCACTCGGCTCAAGGAGCAGTCTGTCCATGTCGATCTGAGGCAACTTGCCTGCTGCCTTTATGGAGACGGATATGGGTCAAGACACAATGAGGAGCAGGACAGACCCTTGTTACCGCGTGATGTTCGGAGTGGCATGGGGAGCAAGTCAGATGCTTGCTGCTGTCGGACGTTCAGTGGTCGAGGGCGCTGTTTCCAGACAGCAGGGTGCTCTCATATGAAGCATCAAGGACAGGCGTCAGGACCGGAACACAGCTATTCCGGCGCAGAGCCTGCATCGGGAGCTTTGGCAGCGCAGACCCAGAGAGCTGACTGCTGTGGCTGCATCCATTGGCACGGTTCGATCCAATGGAGCTGTGAGGGCTGTTCCAGCCAATGGCGCTGTGGGGCTGGGCTCTTCCAGCCAATGGCGCTGTGGGGCTGGGCTGTTCCAGCCAATGGCGCTGTGCATCGGCACGGAGGCTCGGCAGCACAGGCACAGGGGTGTAGGCTGTTTGCGGCGCCATCCATTGGCGCAGGTCAGATTGGCCATGGCGCTGAACGGTGGGAATGTCTCCAGGATGAGAGGCTCCTCCTTCCTTGACGATGCTTGGATCAGCACCGACAGTAGCACTGAAGGGGTGGAGCCTGGAGCTGTGACGACCTCGGCAAGATGGCCGCCGCCATGGGAGCCACGAGGCCTGTAGGAAGCAGGCAGCAGATCACACGGGGTGTCCAGGGCCGCGGGGCTGTGGGCGGAGGCCCGAGAGGGCGTGTTCAGAGCCGCCGGGGTGGAAGCGGCGTCGATCCAATCCCTGGGGAGAGCAGCCGAGTCTGTGAGTGGAGGCCGAGGGCACACTCAGAGCCGCTGAGGAAGAGAGCAGTAAACCTTCGGGCACGGAGCAACAAAACCGGAGGGACCCAGGAGGCTGGCCAGGAACGGAGGCCTCAGGCATGTCCCGGGCTGCCGTGAGGGCTACCTTCTGCGAGTATTCTTCTCCCTGGGGTCTTCTGCCGGTAGAATGCTAGCCTCACATCCTGGGCTGCCGAGGGCTACTGCTGCCTGGAGATACCAGCTTCCTTACCGGCCTTATCCTTTCCAATGGTAGTAAATTGGCATTGCAGCGGCAGGGAGACCTCTGTTACTAGGCGACTGTGCTGGGACCAAGAGCACATGGCCTGTGGGAAAGCTGTTGAGGCAGGAATCCAAGCTCCGCTGGAACAATTTTGAATTAAAAGTCTTAGAAACATAATGGCAAGTATAAACTGACTATATACATATGAGTAAGAAGAGGATAGAAGTTCTTAATGTTTAGATATGGTGGAGAGTAGAAAAGTCCATCTTGCTGGCAAGGCGGAAGAACTGAAACTGGTTAGCTAGGGGCGGGCAGGGGGTGGGGCCAGTTGGCCCATGCTCAGAAGGGCAAAAAGCCCTTCTGAGCTATGGAGAGTACTTCCGTCTCGGCGCTGTCGGATGACGTCACCAGGTGTGGCTGACTCATCCTGCTTGTCCTAGGAGAATTGATCCTACATTTTACAGCCCCTTCCTTAGATAGTCCTTTGAAAGACTTCAGTTATCATCACCAACTAAAGACCAGAAAGGAAGCAATCTTTGAGTCCGTCTCTTCAATAGCACCCTCGTGCCACCAGGGTTTGCTACTGTAAGGTGGTCCACTGATCCACTTTACTAGTAATATACCTCTTATATTTGAAGGCACTGGTAATTGCCATTCTGTGGTGTGTGTAAAAGAGGAACTGTTATATGAGTGTGTGGAAATATCACTGTGGTTCATGCTTCTGTTTGAAAAATAGGAGGACATGTGGAATTAGAGTTAGTTCAAAATTGATAGGAGAAGGAGCTGGGCATAGCCAGGAATGGGGTACACTGGATCTGAGTCCTTTTTGGATTGGGTCTGTTGTGTAGGTCTGTGAAAATGAGGATTCTCGGATGAACTCTAGCTGGTCCTGGGTTCACTTCTCAGAGGCAGTGGATGTAGCAAAATAATACGTAGAGGCAGATGTCTGTAAAATAAAAGATGTTTTATCTAAGAAGTAAGCTTGCTACATATATACAGTATTTGGCAGAATATGTTTCAAAGTTTGTGTATGTGTGTCTGCCTGTCTGTCTCGAAGACTCCTTCATACCAGTGGTTTATGGTTAATTGTATTTAATATATTTTCTTTAGTAGGCATAGAAATGTGGTGTACAATTAAAATTTGCACAGCAAGTTTTAAATTATTTCAGCATTGTTCCCTCTGTTGTCATCATCAGCTTCTTTGTTATGAAGAGATGCTTCTGCTGGTCTCACCAACTATTGACATTCAGATGTGATTGCCTTTGGTGTTGGGAACAGGAGTCTTCTTGTCCTTACAGCTGTTAGCATGCTAAATAATGCTCCTTTAATGGCTGAATGGGGCTGGAGACATTCAATTTGCCTACACTGAACCAGGAGTCAGAACCTCTGAATGTGCAATATTTAGCCTTAGTCAGGCTAATGCAGGCCAGGCAAACTGAATTGTGAGTATGTCAATACTAACATTTCCCACACTTTTTTTCTTTCTTTCTTTTTGGCTTGTGCATATAGGAATGTAGAAGCAAATAAGTGGTACCTGCAGACAGAGCCTTCAGAGACTCAACTGCTTTTCATACAGCAGCAGTGAATAGCTTAATATTTCAATGGTGTTATGCCTCTGACCTCTCCAGTAATCACTCGTATTCTGCCATTTCGAGCATGTCCCCTGTCTTGCACAATACCTTCCATATAGCCATGGAGGTAAGCAGGTCCCATTATGAGTCCAAACCCCATAACTTAGTTAGGGTAGCCACTGCTGGGAAGGGTAACTCAATATCCCACCTCATTGCTTGTCAGAGAGAGAATGAACAGTGCATAAGGAATGCAGGAATTTAGGCAGAGGATGAAGTCTAGAGCTGACCCCGTGCAATGTGCAAAGCTGCACAGTAAGGCAATCCTAGACTCCCATCACTGGGGTGGGGGGGCGGGGCGGGGGGGGGGGGGGTGAGCTCCTGTGATGTACAAAAGTGAACATCAAGGCAGTTCCACACTCCTGTCACTAGAGGGAGCATTCGCTGATGACTGAGGGCTTCAGCTATAAGCGACTAAGGAAGTAGAGCTAAGGGAAGTCAGGTTTTCTTAAAAACCCTGTTGAGCAAGGACCAACTTAAGAGGGAAACAAGGCAGGTAACTAAGGCAGCAGGGTGTAGGCTGATTGTGTGTTTCAAAAGCAGTGCAGGGACAACTAAAGAGGAGGGTCTCGGAAGGGAGGAAGGAATGGAAAGGTTGGAACAGGAAGCCCTACAAGATGTCAGGTTGGAACAGGAAGCCCTACAAGATGGGTAGAGAATTGAAACCTCCAGGAAATGGTCAATGGGAGGGTACTGCTCCCAGCCTTGGTGGAAGAGGCAGAGTGGAGCAGAAACCTCCAGGAAGTGGCCAGAAAGAGAGCGTTGTTTATCAACTCAGAGAGAAGACAGCCAACATGGCTTTAGACAAGGAAGATCTTGTCTTATTAATCTATTATGTTTTTTTGAAAGTGTGAATAAACAGGTGGACAAAGGTGAGTCGGTTGATATAGTGTATCTGGACTTTCACAAAGCCTTTGACAAGGTCCCTCATCAGAGACTTCTGGCAAAACTAAAGAGTCATGGGATAGGAGGCAGTGTACTACTGTGGATCAAGAACTGGTTAAAAGATAGAAAGCAGAGGGTTGGGCTAAATGGCCAATTTTCCCAATGGAGAAAAGTGAATAGTGGTGTACCCCAGGGATCTGTGCTGGGTCTGCTGCTTTTTAACATATTCATAAATGACCTGGAAAGTGGAATAACGAGTGAGGTTATCAAATTTGCAGATGTCACAAAACTATTTAAAGTTGTTAAAACCCAAGAGGATTGTGGAAAATTGCAAGAGGATCTTGATAAATTGGAAGACTGGGCATCAAAATGGCAGATGAAATTTAATGCAGACAAGTGCAAAGTTATGCACCTAGGGAAGAACAACCCAAACTATGGTTACACGATGCAAGGTTCCATATTAGGAAACACCACCCAGGAAAAAGATTTAGGCGTCATTGTGGATAGCATGTTAAAAGCCTCGGTCCAGTGTGCAGCGGCAACCAAGAGAGCAAATAGAATGCTAGGTATCATAAGGAAAGGAATGGAAAATAAAACAAAAGATATTATAATGCTTCAATATCGTTCCATGGTGAGACCGCACCTTGAATATTGTGTGCAATTCTGGTCGCCGTATCTTAAAAAGGATATAGCGTTATTAGAAAAGGTTCAGAGAAGAGCCACCAAAATGGTAAAGGGGATGGAAGGATACTCCTATGAAGAAAGTCTAAAAAGGTTAGGGCTCTTTAACCTGGAAAAGAGAAGGCTGAGGGGAGATATGATAGAAGTCTATAAATTAATGAACAGAATGGAACGGGTAAACGTAGATCGATTGTTTATGTTATCAGAATATAGAAAGACTAGGGGACATGCAATGAAGCTACAGGGTAAACTATTTAAAACTAATAAAAGAAAATATTTCTTCACTCAACGTGTATTCAAACTCTGGAATTTGTTACTGGAGGATGAAGTAAGGGCTGTTAGTGTAGCTGGGTTTAAAAAAGGTTTGGACAAGTTCCTGGAGGAAAGGTCCATAAACCATTATTAAGAAGGGACCCAGGATATCAATGCTTGACCCATACAAGCATTGCGGAACCTGTGTCTTTTGGGGACACTGCTAGGTACGTATGACCTAGATTGGCCACTGTTGGAAACAGGATACTGAGCTTGATGGACCTTGGTCTGACCCAGTATGGCATATCTTATGTTCTTATGCTCTTATGAGAAAGAGAGGAGGCAATGAAGAAGCAGACTGGGGATAAGTTTGCTTTGAATGTGGAAAGCTATAGCCTAGTATGGCAGGTTGTTTGTCCTATTTATTGGAGGAGAATTGAGGGAATACTGGGTTTTGAAGCCTGTACACTTACCTTGAATACTCTAAGCCAAAGCCAGGGCTGTCTCAAGGAGATGAGGTGCCCTAGGTGAATCTCATACTTTGCCCCTCTCCCCCCGTCCCCAGCCAGATGCTCCCCTCATTGCTGCCACTGTCACTTTTCACTGGGACCTACAGTGGTGGCAATGGATTGAAACAGCCCCACGGTGTTAACCTGCAAACTTTGGTATCATGGGGCTGTCTACTTCCACAGTTGCTGATGGCTGACTTCCTGTTTGACATGCATGCTGCCTGGAAGCAAAGTTTGTGCAATACTGAGAATGGCCTTTTACCAAAAACAGTAAGGTTCCCAAGGAGATCATCCTACAAATGGCTCACAGTGCCCCTTAGCAAGATAACAGGAAGGGCAGGATTAGCCTGGCTTCAGGGCAGATGCTGCAAAGAACAGAGGTCAATACCTTAAAAGGCGATTTTGTAGGACATGTGCTGCAGTGAGATGTACATCTGTTTCATCTTAGAGCACAAGACATTCAAATAATGCATAGCAAAGTCTGCATGACAGTTAAAATAAGAGGGTGAATAAGAAAATTAAAGACATGATCAGCGGTAGGGAAATAACCAAATAAACTTTTCCATGCCGAAACATGTACCAAGTTTTCAACAGTTCATAGAATTCTTCCATTCTCATAAGTGATGGTATGATTTGTTTCTTTGAAGACTGTCTTAAGGTGATCAATATAGGCATGACGTTTAGCAGTTTATGTAATCTCTCCCATGCCAAGAGTTAGTAGATGCACAGTATATGAGATAAAGTCTGAAATGTCAATAGAGTGATTGGTTACCAGGGGTGTGGAATATTTTGCCATTTTTCGTGATCGAGGATACTAATGTATGACTGCACCAGGTATTATTCAGTAAATAGTCCAAACTGTACAGCAAAGTGTCCTTAGGGAGGTCAATGTCATATACTTTGTGAACAATAGAAAAGGAAACAATCGGGGGAAAAATAAACAAAAGCGACCAGCTTCTAGTATTAGTATGATTGCTTTGCAGCTAAGGAGCAAGAGGAAGAATTGTACAAGCAAGAAGCATTAGCCTCTCAAAACTGATTAGGTTCACATTTGAAATGAAAAGATGTCTGCTCAAAAAAACTGGGATCAATAGAAACATAGTAACATGACGGCAGAAAAAGACTATATGGCCTATCTAGTCTGCTCTTCCATATCAATTACAATAGTCCCCATTCAGGGACGGCCCAAGGGGGGTGCGAGGCCATGTGCGGAGACTCGGTGCGGGGCCTCATTTGCATAAGGGATCTCATTTGCATAAATATTTGCATAATATTACCATACACTAACTTTTAGTAAACATGCCTGTTAATGAGTGTATGGATAAAGAAAAACTAAAAGATTTCTACATTACTATAATCCAGTGCCAACCGCCAGGCACATTAGGAACTACTACAAATACTGCCCATTTAGAACCCATAGCAAACCGCCATATCGTAACAGCACTACCAGGACTCACAAAGCACCATACTCTACCTATCTAAGGGCAACACTGCAAATATTAAACCAATACATTTCAGAGAACAACAATACATGACCTACCGGAGAAAGAGAGCAAGTGGCAATGTCAAATAGGAATTACATAAACAGAATACCTCAGCTCAGTTACACATGCAGAACATAGACCATCACCAAACAAGGAATCACAATTTAGAAACAGGAAGACAATAATTAAACTGGGAACCCCAAAAACCAAACTTGGAATGTACAACAACACTGTAGAAATAAAACTATAAATTAATTTCCTCTTGTACTAAACAAAGCGCAGACCTTAATGATGTACATTTCCCAGAGCTGACATATTCCAGTTAATAAATTCAAAATAAAGAGAGATTTTTCTACCTTTTGTGCATTCTTTTCAGTTGCAATTGCTCCAGCCACTTTCTTCTGGTTTCTTCGTGTCTTCTGCTAACTCTCCATCGTCTGCTGTCCATTTGTCCTTTCTTCTCTTTTCTAGTTATTTTCCATTTTCTCTCTACATCTGCTTTAACATACTAAACAGGAAATGCCTGTTTCCCATCAGTGCCGGCGGGCCTAACAGAGCCGCGAGAGAGAAACTCTCCCTTCATGGCTCTGAAAGCCGGCACCGAGGGGACTGATTTAGGAGGGCTCTGTCGGGCAGGCGGGGGGGGGGGGGGAGGGCCGCGGGACACTTGATTCTGCCGCTCCCGCAGTGGCAGCAACAGCAGCCAGTTTTTTTTTTTAAATTTACCTGGGCTGATGGACAGCAGTCTTTTAATGCAGAATGCTGTTTGCATAGGGCCCCCTGAAACGCGGGTCCCTGTGCAAACACATTCTTGCTCAATAGATGGGCCGGTCCTGTCCCCATTTTTCCTTTAGAGATCTTCTCCGTTTGTCCCATGCTTTCTTGAATTCAGATACTGTCCTTGTCTCTACTACCTCCACTGGGAGACTATTACACGCATCTACCATTCTTTCTGTAAAGAAATATTTCTCCTTAGTCTGCCCCCTTTCATCCACATCCTATGTCCCCTCATAGCAGAGCTTGCTTTCAAACGAAAGAGGCTCTCTTATGCATTTATGCCATGGAGGTATTTAAATGTCTCCATCATATCTCCTCCAAAGTATACATATTAAGATCTTTAAGTCTGTTCCCATATGCTTTATAATAAAGATCACTAACCATTTTAGTAGCCACCCTCTGTACTGACTCCATCCTGTTTATATCTTTTTGAAGGTGCGGTCTCCAGAATTGCACACAATACTTCAAATGAGGTTGCACAGAGCTGCTGGACATTCCTCTCCCTATACACCCAAGCATCCTTCTGGCTTTTGCAGTTACCTTTTCTACCTGTTTAGCTACTTTAAGATCATCGGACACAACCACGCCTAGGTCCCGCTCTTCTTTAGTAGACAAAAGTACTTCACCCCCTATACTATATTGCTCCCTTGGATTGCTGCAGCACAAATGCGCATGACCTTGCATTTTTTAACATTAAATCCCAGCTACCAAATTCTAGACCATTCTTCAAGCTTAGCTAGATCCCTCCTCATGTTATCTATACCTTCCTGGGTGTCTACTTTATTGCAGATTTTGGTATTGTCCGCAAAGAGGCAAACCTTACCCGGTTGCTCTTCCTCTATATCACTAACAAAGATGTTGAAAAGAATCGGACCAAGGACAGATCCCTGGGGCACACCACTGGTAAATTCCTTCTCCTCTGAGTGGGCTCCATTTACCTGTACTCTTTGTAGCCTCTCACTCAACAATTTCTAACCCAATCCATGACTTTAGGGTCCATCCCTAGGGTGCTCAGTTTGTTTATAATCACCTGTAAGGAACGGTGTCAAAGGCTTTACTAAAATCTAAATACACCACATCTTGGGCTCTCCCTCTTTCCAAATCCCTGGTCACCCATTCAAAGAAATGAATCTGATTTCTCTGACAAGACCCACCTCTGGTGAATCCATGCTGCCTCAAATCGTGTAATCCGCTGGACTCCAGAAACCTTACTATTTTCTCTTTCAGTAGTGTTTCCAATAATTTACTCATCACCGAAGTTGAACTAACCGGCCTGTAGTTTTCAACCACATCCTTACTTCCGCTTTGTGTAAAGGCACCACATGAGCCTCTCTCCAGTCCTTTGGCATCACTCCCGACTCCAACGAGGCATTGAAAAGGTCAGTCAGTGGAGCTACTTGAATGTCCCCAAGTTCCCTCAGAATTCTAGGGTGTATCCCATCCGGTCCCATCGCTTTGCATACTTTAAGTTTAGCTAGTTTATCATGAACACAGTCTTCTGAAAATTCTTCAAGATACCCCTCGCTTCTGTTCCTATTGCAGGTGTTTTCTGAGGTCCTGTTCCTGGTTCTTCATCTGTGAACACAGAACAGAAATATTTGTTAAGCAATTCTGATTTATCCTCATCAGCTTCTACATATTCTTCCCTTTCACCCTTGAGTCTGACAATACCACTTTTGACCTTCCTTTTCTCACTAACATATCTGAAAAATGTCTTATCCCTTCATTTTATTGCATTGGCTATTTCCTCCTCTTTTTGAATCTTTGCTTTCCTGACTACTTTGCTAGCTTTAGGTTTTCCAAATTTAGATGCCTGTCTTCCTCTCTCTGTGATCTCTTGTATTTCTTGAAGGCCTCCCTCTTTGTCTTCACCTTTTCAGCTACTTCTTTTGAAAGCCATAGCGGTCTCCTTTTCCTTTTACCTTTATTTACCATTTTAACACAAAGGTTGGTTGCCCTTAAAATATCCCCTTTCAGTTTTGCCCACTGTTTTTCTACATCCCCCAGCTTTTTCCTTCCTGCTAACGACTCCCTGAGGTATTGGCCCATCTTGGCAAAGTTTCCTAAAGTTTAAGACCCCCACTTTTGAATGGTTTCTAACAGCCCTAGTCCTAATACTGAACCACACCATCTGGTGATTGCTGGATGCAAAATGATCTCCCACTATAATATCAGAAACACTTTCACCATTGGTAAGCACCATGTCCAGTATGGCAACTTCACGTGTGGGGTCTGTTACCGATTGCCTGAATAGTTCTCCATGTAGAGAATCCAGGATATCCTTACTTCTAGATGATACTGCAGAAGGAATGTGCCAATCAACATCTGGCGTATTGAAATCACCTACCAGTAGCACTTCCCCATTCCTAGCAATGCTGCGTATGTCTTCAATTAACTCTCTGTCCACCTCTTCCTCTTGTGAGGGAGGTCTTTATATCACGCCAATGAAAATAGATTTCTATTTCCCTCTTTCTAGTTTAACCCACAGTGCCTCCTCTCTCCCTTTTAAGCTCTGTAATTCCAATGCTTTAATATTATATTTTACATATAGTGCCACTCCTACTCCCCTTTTTCCTACCCTGTCCTTTCTGAATAAAGTATAGCCTGGTACAGTTACATCCCAGTCATGGTTTTCTGTGAACCATGTTTCTGTAACTTCCAGTAAATCCAAGTCAACCACTCCCACCAAAGCTTCAACATCAGGGATCTTATTTCCCATGCTACAGGCATTTATAAACACCACATCCATATGTTACCCCTTTTACCCATTTCTGTAAAGGTATTTAATGTTCTAATTACATGGGGGCTTTCACTTACCTGGGGGCGTTCTTCATCCATCCCCAAAGAATCTAGTTTAAAGTCCTCTTCAGTAGATTAGCCAGTCTACTACTGAAAACACGTCAACCTTTCTTGGACAGATGGACACCATCTCTGCTCTGCAACCCTTGGAATAGCATCCCATGGTCTAAGAAACTAAAACGCTCTCAATGACACCATCCATGCAGCCATGCATTTATCTCCAGAATGTGAGCCGCTCTGCCTTGGCCTTTACCCTCAACAGGGAGGATAGAAGAGAACGCCACCTGTGCACTTATCTGCTTCACCCTCTGTCCCAGAGCCTTGAAGTCACTCTTGATATGCTCAGACTGATACCTGTCAGTATCATTTGTTCCGATATGGATTAGCATCATTGGGTAATAGTCTGTGGGCTTGATGAGTCTTTGCAAACTCTCCATAAGATCTTGGATTTTGGCACCTGGCAGACAGCATACCTCTCTGGACATCAAGTCTGGTCGGCAGATGAACGCCTCAGTACCCCTCAGAAGAGAGTCAACAACCACCACTACCCTTTGCTTCCTTGTGGTCACTGATTCTGCAACTTTGGGGTAATTGAGATCTGGTTCCTCCCTTTCCAGGGAATCTTTCACCTCCTCAACTTCCAGGGCTGCATACTGGTTCTTCAATTCAAGGGCTGGAGAAGTTGGATTGGTGATTCTGCAGATCCTGGTGACTTGTGTCTAAACTTCATCATTCTGTAGGCACCCATCTTCTCTTCTGCTGGAGAGCTTGGTTGTTGCAAGAAGCATTTCATCAATGTACTTCTCACTGTCTTGTATGCTCCTCAGCCTCGTCACCTCCTCTCTGAGTTCCTCCACTTGTTTCCTGAGAGCTTGAACATGCAGACACCGTGAACATGGAACTGGTCCTTCAACTGGCATTGGGACCTCTGTCTGGACAGAGGCAGAAGCTGTAATTGGGGCAACAGCTTTAGCGATACGATTTTTCCCAGCCATTGTTCTGTTTGTGGAGCTTAGGTATCTGTTAAAGCAAAAGAGAGAGATCTACAGAAGTACCAGCCGGATTCGCAGCTGTCCTTTCAGAGAACAAGCAGATAAATCTCTTAAATTATATTCAAAATGCGCTGTTCCAAGTCCCTGTGGCTTGTTAATTTGGGAGGTGCCCTATAAAGGAAGACTGCTCATTAGGGGTGGGTGGGAGTTGGGGGAGGGGTAGAGAGGGAACTAACACCTGATTAGGTGTCAGTAGCACCAAAGAACTGAGAAAGTTACTAAAGACAAGTTTTAAACCTACCCCACTAAAGAAATATTTCTCCTTTTAAACTAAAGCACCAAAAAGAATGTAATTTTGTTTTGAAAATGTACCAAAACCCTTTTAAAAGCTCCCAGTCAGAGAGCTAGTAATTAAAAAAAACACAAATTCTTACCTTTCTTAGAAATTTATAGCCCCTGTTAGGAATGCCTCAACACTGCACGGCACTGAAGCCATTTATGCAGGCCTCAGCTGCTCTCAGTTCTTTCACAGGCTAATCAGGCCCACTAACTCCTGATTAGGTGTCAGTAGTGCCAAAGAGCTGAGAAAGTTACTACAGCAGAATTTTAAACCTACCCCACTAAAGAAAATATTTCTCCTTTTAAACTAAAGCACCAAAAAGAATGTAACTTTGTTTTAAAAATGTACCAAAACCCTTTTAAGATCTCCTAGTCACAGAGCTAGCTAGCAATTTGAAAAACCATAAATTCTTATCTTTCTTTCAAATGTATTGCCTCTGTTAGGAATGCCTCAACAGTGCAGGGCTCTGAAGCCTTTTATGCAGGCCTCAGCTGCTCTCAGTTCTTTCACAGACTAATCAGGCCCAGTATCTCCTGATTAGGTGTCAGCAGCTCCTAAGAGCTGAGAAAGTTACTAAAGCAGAGTTGTAAACCTACCCCACTAAAGAAAATATTTCTCCTTTTAAAGTAAAGCACCAAATAGAATGTAACTTTGTTTTAAAAATGTACCAAAATCCTTTTAAGATCTCCTAGTCACAGAGCTAACAATTTGAAAAAACACAAATTCTTACCTTTCTTTCAAATGTATAGCCTCTGTTAGGAATGCCTCAACAGTGCAGGGCTGAGAAAGTTAATAAAGCAGAGTTTTAAACCTACCCCACTTAAGGAAATATTACTCCTTTTAAACTAAAGCACCAAAAAGAATGTAACTTTGTTTTAAAAATGTACCAAAACCCTTTTAACCCTTTCATACCCGTTGGTTCCATTTGGAACCCATGTAGTTTTCTTGTAAAATCTGAGTGGGGATTAAAACCAGCAAACATCAGAAGTCATTTTCTTACTTACTATTATCATAATAAAATACTATATTCAGTTTAGAGTCACTAACTTACTAGGTGGCGCCACTGGTTGTGCTTTTGTTTTGGTAGCCATGTTGAAATTTTACTGCAAGTGTTCTAGTGTTAAATTTTAATGTTCTGAAGGCTTCACTGCATCAGGAAAATTCTCTCAAGTCAAACAGGTATTGTTTTCCCTTTCTGCCAGTTTTATCACCATTTTTTGTTGAAACAGTTGTTGAATGAGACAGTTTTGTAGTTGGTTCCATTTGGAACCATTGGTACTTAGTGGTTGTTACATGTTACTGCAGAAATGGTGGTTTGTAATACTTAGTGAATTTTACCACATAACATATAAATTTCAAATTTAAATCTTAATAACTGCTATCTGCTAATTAAGTAGTAATCTAGTAGTAATTCAATTACATTCTGAAATTTGTTGAATGTTTGATGCAGGCAAAATGATGGATTCTGATATGCATCGCAGACAAAATAGAAAAGGAAAAATGGAATCTCAGCTTGTCTTGTTACCAGATGCTGACATTTCTGAACCCGAGTGTGATGTAGAGGATCCAGAGATGGAAAATAATATGGATGAGTTGAGGAATGATCCACTGAACGAGTCAGAAGATGATCTTCCATTATCAATAGTTAGGGATCATGCAAAGCAGAAATATCCTGATGTTGCTGGTGTAGTGTCGCCAACCTCCCCCTGGTGGTCAGTGGCTGAATGGGAAGGTTGGGCATATAGTTAATTTTAGGAGAGGAGGGGTTTTTTAAGGCCAGGTGCAGCCTGGTCTATGTAGTCCTGCTCCTGGTGCAAGTAAGTCATGTAAGCCAAATGGAGGGAGAATAAGGCTTTTATTTCCCTTTTCACAAAAAGATTCGTTGGGCTACAAAAATTAAGGACAATCCTTCTTTTCAGGCATAAACCAAACTCAGGGTACAAAGTAAACTATTATAATCTTCACAGTAGTAGAAAGGAAATTAACCAATGATTCTTTCAACATTGGAGTAAATTACATGTCTGAACATTCTTCTTTCATTCAGCACAAATATGAAAACTTCTTAAGGTAATATTTGTATGGCTCACAGTTCCGGCAGTGATTCCAAATCACCCACAACACACATGGAACAATCCATCAATTCCTCCTGAGATGAGGAAATAGGGTCTATAAGCTCCACTTGCATCGGTTCTAAATCACTATTATCTTCTTCTGAGCTGGGGCTTTCTCTGGCTGTTATCACTGGCCAGTCCCTATTTCTGTTCCCTTGTTTTCCATACAGTTGTTCTAAGGTTCTTAAATGAGCGTGGCCTGTTTTATTGCCTCTATATCTTGGCTGGTGAAACTCTGGCCTGCTTTCTCTTCTTTTAAACTGGGCATCTGTTTTATAAGGGCTTCTAGCAGCTGAGCCTGTCTTCATGAATAAAGAATCATCATACCTTGGTTTCCTGTAACAGGCATAGCTGGAAGTGTCCTCCTCAGGTATTTCCCTTAGGACCCAGTCTCTCTGGCAATCTTTCTCTTGAAAGCTTCTGGTACCTTTCAATCTGGTGTCTGGGCCTTCTGGCAAGCATAGGCCTCTCTCCAAGCCTGGCTTCCTGCTTCTTAGCTCTTTACCTCTGGAGTTTCTGGCTACCACGACTTCCACAGGACTGACTCTCCTCCGTCTGTCCTTCTCTGGGAACTCTGGTTCTCTTCCAGTTCCTGCAGCCGTGCCACTAGTCCTGGTTCCACTGCTCCTTTTCTCAGCAGTGCTCTCCTTTCCGGTGCTACTCTGCTCTCCGGTGCTGCTCTGCCTTCTGTCTCCCGCCTCTCGCTTATAAAGGTCTTCTGCCTTTGAGCTTCCCTGGGCTAGTTCTCAGGTGCTGCTGATTAGCTAGGTGTGTCCACTCAGCCTCTGTAAGTGCACGCCTGCTCCCTCTAGCTGTTTTGCTAGGCAATTGCATTCTCTGCACCTCATTTGTTTTGGGACTGACAGCTTCTTTTCCTATGTCCTCATTTTTATTAGCTCCTGCTCTATGACAGTAGATGATGATGATGATAATGTTCCATTGAACAGATTATTCAAAAAGAAATCAAAATCAAAAGATGCAGTAATGTTTTGATGGAGGAGAATAAAGCCAAAAGTCACCTCCGATCCAATCTGGTCGGGAAAATTTTCTGATCTACCCGAGGTGGAAGAGTTTCCAATAAAATACTTTCACAGATTTTTTTCCATTGAACTTATTGAGCATATTGTGATTCAGACCAATTTACTTGTAGTTCACTGTGTGTCCTCATTTCTAAAAACAACAGTAGAAATCAAACAATACTGTGGAATGTTGTTGAAGATGGGCCTGGTTCCAATGCCCAGTTATAAATGCTACTGGTCAGAAGAACTCCGTTTTCCACCTGTTGCAGATGTTATGAGTCAAAATTGTTTTACCGACATAAACCAGTTTTTGCACGTCAACGACAACACCCAGGCCGTCACTGACAGAAATGACCCTTTGTATGATAGATATTTTAAAGTTCGCCCTCTTCTGGATTTCAAAGGTTGAACCGGAAGAAAAGCAGAGCATTGATGAGCAGATGATACCATACAAAGGAAAAAAACCCTTGAGGCAATACCTTCCGAAGAAGCCTAAGAAATGGGGCTTCAAAGTATTTGCTAAATGCAGGGCCAGTGGTGTGACATATGACTTTCATTTCTATGATGGCAAGGCTCCTGATGGGCAGAAAAGCTGTGGATTTCAACCAGGAGACTTTGTTATGAAATTATGTGAGACACTGCCTAGCACTCAGAATTTCAAACTGTACTTTGATAACTACTTCATTTTTCTGGAGCTTCAGCTGATGCTAAAGCAACAGAGCATCCTGTCTACTGGGACAATACGGTGCAACAGGGTCAGAGGATGCATTATGAAAATAGGAAAAAGAACTAAAGAAAAAAGGTCGAGGATCCAGTGATTTTATGGTTGATGCAAACTCTGGTTTGTCAGTAGTTCGTTGGTATGATAAGCTGTTCAGCTTTCATCAACACTGAGATCAGTTGATCCAATTTGTATGATCAGGTGCTGGGACAAGGAACTGCATGCCTATGTTGATGTGCCCTGCCCAGCTGTTGTTCGAGACTACAGTCAGAATATGGGATGTGTAGATCTCTTTGATATGCTTATGGCTCTATATTGCACTGACCATCGCAGTAAGAAATGGTACTGTAGAATATTTTACATCTTGCGGTTGTGAATGGATGGTTGCTTTACAGATGTCACTGTGAGCAGAAATCTGTACCAAATTCTTGAGTGTTTTCACTCCTTCTGTTTGTTATCAGCATTAGTAAGTCGCTGATCAAAGAAAACAAGGTACCGTCATCTGTGCAAAGAAAAAGAGGGCGACCATCAAAAGTGCTGGATTCTCCTGAAGTGAATGATCCTGATGACTCCCCCTGCACCGCCAAAACAGAAATCATCTGTTCAATCTGATCCAAACGCAAGCATCAGAAATGGTGTAGAACACTTTCCAGCTCACTCAGACCTGAAACAACGGTGCAGAGTTTGCAAAGCTCATGTCAGGATGAAATTAATGAAATGCAATGTTTTCATTTACATTACAAAGGAAAGAAATTGCTTTCTCAATTATCACACTTCAGCAGTTTGAATAAAAACATTAAGAACTTTCAGTTTTGTATATCTTGCCTTACTTTTATTCTTTATATTGAGTTCTGTTAAGTCCCATTGGTGCCAAATGGAACCATGATAAAAAAAACTCTTCTAATTATTAACTCCAGTGTAATGCAAGTGAACATTTCTGTTTCCTACTATCCCTAAGCAAAGTTCTGCTTTCTGGAATTTTTTTACTGAAATAAAAAAATTTGGAAGTGAAAGGGTTAAGAGTTCCAGTCAGAGAGCTAGCAATTTATAAAAACCCAAATTCTTACCTTTGTTTGAAATGTATAGCCCCTGTCAGGAAAGCCTCAACAGTGCAAGGCTCTTAACCATTTTATGCAGGCCTCAGCTGCTCTCAGTTCTTTCACAGGCTAATCAGGCCCACTAGCTCCTTATTATTTGTCAGTAGCACCAAAGAGCAGAGAAAGCTACTAAAGCAGAGTTTTAAACCTGTTGCACTAAAGAAAATATTTCTCCTTTTAAACTAAAGCACCAAAAAGAATGTAACTTTGTTATGAAAATGTACCAAAACCCTTTTAAGAGTTCCCAGTCAGAGAGCTAGCAATTTAAAAAAAACACAAATTCTTACCTTTGTTTGAAATGTATAGCTCCTGTTAGGAATGCCTCAACAGTGCAGGGCTCTGAAGCCTTTTATGCAGGCCTCAGCTAATCTCCGATCTTTCAGAGCTTAATCAGGCTCACCAACTCCTGATTAGGTGTCAATAGCATCAAAGAGCTGAGAAAGTTACTAAAGCAGAGTTTAAAACCTACCCCACTAAAGCACCAAAAAGAATGTAACTTTATTTATTATTTATTTATTTAATAGGTGTTATATACCGCTTTATCATATACATTCAAAGCAGTTTACAATGAACAGTTATAGCAACAAGCTTTACATTGAACAGGGTTATTCAACTTGGAGGTTACATTGGGGTAGATCAAGCAATTGTCAGTTGCTAACTATATACAAGGGCTCTAGCTGTGTTTCATGGTCCATTTGCTGTTACTGTTAATCATCATCTTCCAGTGTAGCTTCAAAGTATTCCAGGAACAGATGGGTTTTTATTGCCTTTCTAAAGTCTGTTAAGTCTTTGATCTCACGTGTTGATTTGGGGAGATCATTGCACAGCTTGGGTGCAAATAGGAAGAAGGCTCTGTTGCTGGTGGATTGGTTTGCTTTCCTGAAGTTTAGCGGGATCTCTAGGATGTTGTTATCGGCTCCTCTCCTTGTTCTGGTAGGTGGTGTTTTCTTGATCAATGGTTGTAGAGTTGTAGGTGCGAGGTTGTTTAGTGTTTTAAAGATTATTATTATGTTTTTGTACTTGTTGCATACAGTCATAGGGAGCCAGTGCAGCTGATGGAGCGTGGGTGTTATGTGTTTGTATTTTGCTCTTCGGGTGATGATTCTGGCCGCAGTGTTTTGTACCATTTGCAAGGGGAGGGTCATTTTCTTCGGGAGCCCATAGTAAATTGCATTGAAAATATCTGAAGTTTGTTTTGAAAATGTACCAAAACCTTTTTAAGAGCTCCCAGTCAGAGAGCTAGGAATTTGAAAAGCCACAAATTCTTACCTTTGTTTGAAATGTATAGCCCCTGTTAGGAATGCCTCAACACTGCACGGCACTGAAGCCATTTATGCAGGCCTCAGCTGCTCTCAGTTCTTTCACAGGCTAATCAGGCCCAACAACTCCTGATTAGGTGTCAGTAGCACCAAATAGCTGAGAAAGTTAATAAAGCAGAGTTTTAAACCTACTGCACTAAAGGAAATATTTCTTCTTTTATACTAAAGTACCAAAAAGAATGTAACTATTTTTTAAAAATGTACCACAACTCTTTTAAGAGCTCCCGGTAAGAGAGCTAGCAATTAAAAATCTACAAATTCTTGATCGTCCCTCCAGTCTGGTCCCGGAATGTCTGGGTTGTCAACCTCCTCTAGCAGCTTTGGAGACTGAGAAACTTTATTCTTGTGATGTCATCGGTATATAAGCCCTGGCTCCTCCTCTTCACACCAGTTTAACAGTCTCCAAAGCAGCTAGGAGGGTGGTGAGCCCAGGGGTTCCAGGACTCACTGGAGAAACGATTAAGTAGGGGGTTAGGATTGAAAGTAAATTGAACAAGCAAAAAGGGTTTAAATTGGAGAAGGGTCACTTTAAGGGGCGGCTTGTGAGACGTCTCTGCCTGCAGAGCTGGAGAAATAGGCCGTTTCCCGCGCCCTGAGGTCCTCTGCTCTCCTCTGTCTTCCCTTTTGGGGGGGAGCAGGCAGAAACCGGGGTTTGTTGTTTTGAACTGCTAGGGGAGAGAGGACTGCCACCCGAGATCCGTCCTGCAGAGGAGGGAGCGGATTCGGAGAGTGATGGAGCTCAGTGCATGCAGAGGCTTTGCCTGCCGGCGCTTAGAGCTCCTGGGGGCAGCCCGGAGTGATTTCTTCATTTTTAAAATTGGGATCGCTGAGGGGCTGCTCAGAACGAGAAAGAAGCCATTATTCAGCCGCGGCGGGACCCAGAGGTAAGCAGTCCCGTTTTAGGCGGGAATTGGTGGCGTGAGAGGGGCAGGCCAGACCGCATGTAGCAGAGGTGGGTTTGCACGGTCGGACTTTGGCACCCCGTAACTCTGGCTGGGAGCCTCGTTTGCTGTTGCTTTCATCAGGATTCGCCTGGGGGGGTGGGGGGGTGGGGGCGATTCTGAGGAGCTTACAGTAAAAAAAAATAAAAAATCTTTTGGTTTTTTGACCTTTGGAGGCTAGCTGGGGGAGTGGTTCACTAATTATCATGCCTTCCAAACAGCAATGTCTCTTGTGTGGAGCAAAGAGGAGTTCAGTCTCACACGAAGGGGTCTGTAGGAGCTGTGCTCCAGAGTTGGAGGCCAAGGAGTTGGTCCCTGCATCTGAAATAGGAGAGCAGGAGTGTTTGGAGGAAGTGCCAGAGCCTATGCTCCCGTCTCTGACGGTGGCGGAGCCGGAGCTGGGCACCACTATATGGCCCGACCTTCAGCTTTTGCAGCAGTCGGTGGGAGGCAGTTTGGCGTCCATTTTCTCGTCGGATTTCATGACCCTGCTCCAAAAGACTTTGGCTAGCTCTAGTGGGGCGCCAGTGGCAGGTACTGCTGGGACTGCACTGGGGCACAAGAGGCCAAGTTCCGCCTTATCAGCAGGAGCATCGGGCGTCGGTACTAAGTCAGCTAGGTTGGATAGAGATCTCCTCGATCAGTCAGTGGTGTCGGAAGACTTGTGTTCGGAAGATGACCTAGGGGATCTAGAGGAAGGTGAAATTAGAGAGCAGGAAGATCAGGCGCGTGTGGTTCATGTTTTCCGTAGGGAGGAACTACCGGTGCTTATAGCAGAGGCGCTCAAGGCTCTTAATATGCCAGACGCTGGTCCGGCTGAGGATGCTACCTTAGAGGATCCGCTGCTACAGGCGGTTCGGAAGACTCAGAGGGCTTTTCCGGTACACAGGTTGTTTAAGGAGATGATTCAGGAGGAATGGGATATGCTGGAGGCCGCCCTTAGAGGCGCTAGGGTTATGGCGAGGCTATACCCGCTCCTGGATCAAGATAGGGAGTTATTTAAGGCCCCAAGGGTGGATGCGGCCGTTTCGGCAGTCACCAAGAAGACTACTATCCCGGTGGAAGGGTCAGCGGCGCTAAAAGATGCGCAGAACAGGAAGTTGGAGTCTTTGCTAAAGCAGGACTTGGACGCTAATGCCTTATCCTTGCAGGCGTCCATTTGTGGAGCCTGGGTGGCGAGAGCCTGCTTACGCTGGGCGCAATGGATCCAGGGGGACAATTCGGTGGGGGCGTCCGAGGAGGCGTCCAGATTGGCGTCCGGGGCGGCGTATCTGGCGGACATCCACTATGATCTGATCCGGGGGTTAGCAAAGAGCATGGCTTCGGCAGTCGCGGGGCGCAGATACCTTTGGCTTCGCAATTGGGCAGCGGATAGTTCGTCCAAGGCTAGGTTGAGTAGGCTTCCCTTTCGCGGTAAGCTGCTCTTTGGCGAAGATTTGGACAAGTTGGTGAAGGATTTAGGAGAGACTAAGGGGGGTAGGCTACCGGAGGACAAGCAGAAGCAGAGCCGTTCAGTCCCCGGGTCTTGGGAGCAACAGCGAGACTTTCGGCGGTTCATTCCGCCTAGGGTTAGTCAAGGGCTACGAGGCCATTTCCCTGGTCGTTCTCAGGGATTTCGGGGGTTTCGAGGAGCGAATAGAGGGTTTGCAGCGGCGTCCTCGTCCTCCACTTTTAAGAAATCGCAATGAAGTCAGGAGGGTCCAGGCGGGGTTGGTTCCCGTAGGAGGTCGGCTGCGGGAATTTTATCCGGCCTGGATCCAACTCACGTCCGATCAGTGGGTCTTGGAAGTAGTTTGAGAAGGTTATGCCCTGGAATTGCAGCATCCGGTAGCTGATGCTTTCGTTCGGTCGCCGTGCAACGCTCCAGCAAAGCACGCGGCGGTTCGGGAAATGGTGCAACGGCTTCTACGTCTCGGAGCGGTTGTCCCGGTTCCTCCCGACCAGCTACGGTTGATACTCCATTTACTTCATGGTGCCAAGGAAGGAAGGCACATGGCGGCCTATTCTAGATCTAAAGAGGGTAAATCGTTGTCTGCGTATGTCTCATTTTCAGATGGAGACCCTCAGGTCAGTCATTGCGGTGGTCAGAACGGGGGAGTTTCTGACGTCCCTGGACCTCTCGGAGGTGTATCTGCATATTCCGATTCAGCAGGAGCATCAGAAATACCTCCGGTTTGCAGTACCTATGGGGCATTTCCAGTTTCAGGTGCTCCTGTTTGGGCTGGCGACTGCTCCGCGCACCTTCACCAAGGTTATGGTGGTGGTGGCGGCAGCCTTAAGGAAGGACGGTGTGTTGGTACATCCGTACCTGGATGATTGGTTGATCAGGGCAAAGTCCAGAGAAGAGAGTGCGGCGGCTACAACCAAGGTAGTGACTCTGTTGCAGAGTCTAGGTTGGGTGGTCAACGTCGCCAAGAGCAGGTTGGATCCATCTCAGGAACTGGATTACCTCAGAGCGCGGTTCGATACGAGAGTAGGTCGTGTATTTCTGCCTCCTCAGAGGGTGCTGGGGCTCCGACAGCTGGTGCGTCGTTTCCTCGGTCTACAGTGTCCCACGGCCTGGGAGTATCTGCAGGTGTTGGGGACGATGGCGGCGTCCTTAGAGATGGTGCCGTGGGCGCGAGCTCACATGCGGCCCTTACAGAGGGCATTGTTAAGAAGGTGGTCGCATCAAAGGGATTCTCTAAGTCAGAGGTTGCCTTGCCCTCCGCAGACTCGTTGGGTGCTCGGTTGGTGGTTGCGGCCGGGGAGCCTGGAAAAGGGCATGTGGTTGGATGCTCTGAATTGGATTTCACTGACGATGGACGCCAGTCTCTATGGCTGGGGGGCCCATTATCAGGGACGCCTAGTACAGGGCCAGTGGTCCGACCTGGAAAGGACGTGGTCGATCAACCGGTTGGAGTTGCGGGCGGTAGCGTTTGCACTGCGGCAGTTGAGTTCGGTTGTTCAGGGGAAGGCCATTCGGGTGTTCTCAGACAACGCCACAGCGGTGGCTTATGTAAATCGTCAGGGCGGCACCAGCAGCGTGGCGCTGGAGGAAGAAGCGGAAAGTTTGTTCGAGTGGTCAGAGACCCATCTGGTGGCCTTGTCAGCAGCACATGTCGCAGGGGTGGACAATATAGAGGCCGATTTTCTGAGTCGCGTAAAGATAGACCCAGGGGAGTGGGTCTTGCACCCCGAGGTATTTGTGTTGTTGGTGCAGCACTGGGGCCTTCCCGTAATGGATCTCATGGCGACTTTTCAATCCGCGAAGGTCGATCAGTTCTTCAGCAGATGACGGGAGCGGATGGCAGAAGGTTTAGATGCTCTCATTCAGAAATGGCCGGAAGAGCAGCTGCTGTATGTCTTCCCTCCGTGGGTGTTAATCGGTTGGGTAGTGCAGCGCATAGAGCGGCACAGGGGGCGAGGATCCACACTATCAGCGGCACAGGGGGCGAGGATCCACACTATCAGCCATGCTTTTCAACATCTACCTCCGTCCACTCTGCTCAGTCATACGCACTCACAATGTCAACTTCCACATATACGCCGACGACATAATGCTCTATGCCCCAATTACAACCACGGACCCAACAAACGACCAGCTATCAACCTGCTTCACCGACGTATCCAACTGGCTACAAGAGAACAACTTATCCATTAACATAAAGAAGACCGAAGCCCTTATAGTGACAAAAGACCCAGACTTCAAACCACCCACTCACCTCACCATGGGAACCACGCAAATTCAAGTACAACCACACATAAGATATCTCGGCATTATCATTGACCAAGCCCTAACTCTTAAGCAACAAATCAACAAGACCACGAGAACTGTATTCCACAAGGCGAAAACGGTACAACGCCTCCGACCCCTCCTCGAACCACAAGACTTCAGGACAGTAATGCAAGCTCTAACACTCCCTCATCTGGACTACTGCAACATAATCTACCATGGCCTACCTGCCACACAGACCAATCCCCTCCGAACTGCCCTAAACACCACGGCGAGAATAATTCACAATGCAAGGAAACGAGACCACATCACCCCAATTCTGAGGGACCTTCATATTCTCCCCATCGAAGCAAGAATCAAGTACAAAAACTCTTCTACTTACCCACAAAACCATCCACCAAACACAGGGCACCCCACTCCGCGCCCTACTGCCTCACCCAACCCACAGCAGAACAACCAGACAATCCTCCAACAGCTCCGTTGCCATCCCCCACAAAAGAACCAAAGCAACTCAACGGACCTGCAACAGAGCCTTTGAACTCTATGCCCCATCCCTCTGGAACTCTCTACCAAACCACATCAGGAACAACGGTGATCTCCCATCATTCAAAAAGCAGCTAAAAACCATCCTATTCCAAGAACATCTCTGAATAGGAACCCCCCCCCCCCATTTCTCTCCAAGATCTCCAAACCAGTAACTATGCTATCTTGTCAGTCTCTATGTTCACCCCAAAAAATCATCAATGTTGAACCCCCGGTGATGGCCCCCCCCACATTTGATTCCCCCCCCCCTGGTTATATGTCCCACCGCTTTGACCCGATGAAAAGCGGGATGTAAATACAGTTAAATAAATAAATAAAGGATCTTCTCACTCAGGGTCCTCTCTGCATGCCCCAGGTGGATCGGTTCTCGCTTACGGCCTGGCTATTGAACGGGCTCGGTTGAGGGCGAGAGGTTATTCGTCGGCAGTGATAGCCACCTTGCTGAAGGCGCGACAGAGGTCTACTTCTCTGGCTTACGTCAGAGTGTGGCGAGTCTTTGAGGAGTGGTGTGCGGAGAGGAACTGCGTTCCCTTGAGAGCCTCGGTGCCGCAGGTGCTGTCCTTTTTACAGGATGGATTTCAGAAGGGACTGGCGGCATCTTCCTTAAAGGTGCAGTTGGCAGCTTTGTCCTGTTATAGGGGTAAGGTGTGCGGTGTCGCGCTGATGTCAAGCGTTTTTTGAGGATGGTCTCGCTTCTACGGCCGCCACGTCAGAAAGTAATCCCGGCGTGGGATTTGCCTTTAGTCCTGGATGCCTTGGGGAAGGCGCCTTTTGAGCCCTTAGCGGATGCGTCCTTGAAAGATCTTACGCTGAAAGTAGTGTTTTTGGTGGCAGTGGCTTCAGCGAGGCGCATTTCGGAGTTGCAAGCTCTGTCTTGCAGGGAGCCTTTTAGCAATTCTAAAGTGGTTTTGCGACCCGTTCCGTCGTTCCTGCCGAAAGTGGTGTCCGTTTTTCATGTGAATCAAGTAGTTTCCTTGCCAGTTTTTCGGGAGAAAGGTAAAGGTCAGATGGCGCAGCGGCTGCATCGTTTGGATATTCGTCGAGCTTTAAAGAAGTATGTTGCGCGCACAGCATCTTTCCGTAAGTCAGACAGACTGTTTGTGTTGTTTGCAGGGGCAAGGAAAGGGGAGGCAGCTTCCAAGGGTTCCATTGCTAGATGGGTGAAGGAGGCTATCACTTCGGCTTACATTTTGCGCGGCCATGCGGTGCCAGAGAGTCTGCGGGCCCATTTCGCGAGGGCGCAAGCGGCGTCTTGGGCGGAATATAGTTTGATGCTGGCTGTAGAAATTTGTAGAGCGGCGACGTGGTCGTCGCTCCATACCTTTGTGAGGCATTACCGTCTGGATGTTCAGGCAGGTAGGGACACCTGTTTTGGCTTGGCAGTGCTTCAGGCCGGGCTTGCAGGACCCTCCCGTTGATTGTAGTTACTGCTCTGTTACATCCCAGACATTCTGGGACCAGACTGGAGGGACGATCAGGAAGATTAAATTAGACTTACCTGCTAATTGTAGTTCCTGGAGGAACTCCAGTCTGGTCCCAGATCCCGCCTGAGTTTGTTGGCGCACTGTGGCCTGAAGCAAAAGCTGTTTTTAATGGTAAGCAATGCCTTCCTTTGTTTCGGGGGGCGGGGAACAGGATAGCGGGGGTCCTTTCCTGTTTTCAAAGAGGTTTCTGAGTGTATTTTTCAAGGGAGTGGACAGGAGACCTCAGGATATATGGAGAATGGTTACAGATAAAAAAAAAAAATTTTAACCTTGAACTTTTTTTCTAAATAGTTCGTTCCATGAATTTTGGCAGTTCAAGGGGGCGGTTCAGTTGAGGTTGCATTTCGCTACTTGTTCCTCTGGTGAGTCTGCTTTGTCATTAGGTAAACTGGTGTGAAGAGGAGGAGCCAGGGCTTATATACCGATGACATCACAAGAATAAAGTTTCTCAGTCTCCAAAGCTGCTAGAGGAGGTTGACAACCCAGACATTCCGGGACCAGACTGGAGTTCCTCCAGGAACTACAATTAGCAGTTAAGTCTAATTTAATCTTCTTACCTTTGTTTGAAATGTATAGCCCCTGTTACGAATGCCTCAACAGTGCAGGGCTCTGAAGCCTTTTATGCAGGTCTCAGCTGCTCTCAGTTCTTTCACAGGCTAATCAGGCCCACTAACTCCTGATTAGGTGTCAGTAGCACCAAAGATCTGAGAAAGCTACTAAAGCAGAGTTGTAAACCTACCCCACTATAGAAAATATTTATCCTTTTAAACTAAAGCACCAAAAAGAATGTAACTTTGTTTTAAAAATGTACCAAAACCCTTTTAAGAGCTTCCAATCAGAGAGCTAGCAATTTAAAAAAACACAAATTCTTACCTTTGTTTGAAATGTATAGCCCCTGTTAGGAATGTCTCAACAGTGCAAGGCTCTTATGCATTTTATGCAGACCTCGGCTGCTCTCAGTTCTTTCACAGGCTAATCAGGCCCACTAACTCCTTATTAGGTGTCAGTAGCACCAAAGAGCTGAGAAGTTACTAAAGCAGAGTTTTAAACCTAACCCACTAAAGAAAATATTTCTCCTTTTAAACTAAAACACCAAAAAGAATGTAACTTTGTTTTAAAAAATATACCAAAACCCTTTTAAGAGCTTCCAGTCAGAGAGCTAGCAAATTAAATAACCACAAATTCTTACCTTTGTTTGAAATGTATAGCCCCTGTTTGATCAATTGGGTACCCCATTTATGAAAGATGTGGTCCATTCATGTGGCTGGCGGACACAATTCAGCTAGTCCACCAGGGTATTCTGCTCCCCTGGCAGATATGTGGCACTGAGCTCCATCCTGTAGGTGATGGTGAACCTCCATAACCAGACTGTTTCCCAGTGCCCCCTGTGCCTCCCTGTTTGTTTATGTAATGCATCATGACCTGCTTATCAGTCTGAATCAGGACAATCTGGTTGACTTTCTTGGAAAGCCCTGAGGGCTCAGTTCCAAGAAATTGATCTGGTAAAGACTCTCCTGTTTAAACCCAGGCACCTTGAGTATGAAGGTCATTAAAATGTGCTCCCCAACATAGTTTGGATGCATCTGTTGTCAATGTTTTCTGAGGTGATGCCTTCTGAAAGGATATACCCTTAAGCATTTTTTGATGATCCAACTATCAATTCAGGGACTGGACGAAAGGGCCGGTGACAGCCACCCAATCTCGAAGATGGTTCGTGGCCTGGTTCCACTGAGTCTTCAATGTCCATTGAGCCTGTTTCATCAAAAGACGAGCCATTGTCTAACGATTTCGCTGGGTATCTTGGACCAAGGCCATCAATCTCTGGAGTTGGTCTAGTGGAAGGAAGACCTTTGCTTGAGCTATGTCGAGGAGAGCCCCTATGAACTCCAGTTGTTGGCTGAGGGTGAGATTTTGGGTAATTGACTACAAACCCCAACTGCTCTAGCATCTGAATGGTCAACTGTGTAGATTGCTGGACTTCATATGGAGTGGTGCTTTTTATGAACCAGTCATCTAGATAATGGAAGACAAAGACCCCTAATATTCTGAGATAAGCCACTACCACCACGGGGCACTTTCTGCCAGGATGAATCTGAGATACCTACTGTAATTAGGATGGATTTGTACGTGGGTATACGCGTCCTTTAGATCCAGGGATCATAGTCAGTTGTCTTTCTGAAGATAAAGGAGCAGCATACCTAGAGATACAATCTTGAACTTTCCTCACCCCAGGAAGTATTGAGGTTTATGAGTTCCAGGATAGGCTAATCACCCCTGTCTTTTTGGGGACTAGAAAGTAGCTGGAGTAAAATCCCCATCCAATCTGCTCCTGTGGCACAGGCTCAATGTGATCGGCCAGAAAGGCAGAGATTTCTACCTGAAGGAGGTTTAGATGCAGAGGGTATGAGGAATATGCCCTCGGGGGCAATGTGGCAACAGTTCTGCGAAGTGCAAAATGTAACCGCTTTGGATTATTTGTAGCAACCACAAATCCAAAGTTATAAGGGCCATCTGTGGGCAAAAAGAGTGAGCCTTCTCCCCACTAGAGAGCTCCCCTCTGTGGACACTGGCAGATTGGCTATGCTCTGGAGGAACCAGACAAAATCCCAATCCTGGCTTTGGTTGCGGGGCAGGCTGGGCACTCTGAGGATTTTTTTGATGCTGCGGATGAGGAGCCTGAAATTTTTGTTGGGAGGTTTGAGGACCAGTAAAGTACCTGCACCGATATGGTAAGTCTTCTTCTGGTCTCCACTTTGATACCTTCTGTGATAGGCAGCTGGTTCAGATGTGCGTTTTGAAAGTCTGGTGAGAGTGATGTGTTGCTTCTCTATAATGCCTGCCTTCTCCTCCACGTTCTTTCTGAAGAAGTTCTTTCCCCAGCAGGACATGTCCACCAGCTTATTTTTCACTGACTGTTCCAGGTTGGAAGACAAGCCAGGCATGACTGCAGGCCCCAATGCTCACTTTTAATGTTCTAGACACCATCCCGAAGGTGTCGTAGGTTGCCTGAACCAGGAACTTTGAGCAGTCCTTGCCGTTGCTCACATGTTCTCATTTCTCTGAGGTAAGGAGCTGGCACAAGTTGGAGAGATTACTCATGATATCTTCAAGACAATGCTCAAGCTGCGAGCATGGAGCTTTGGAAGCTCCTCCTTCTGAAGGAGTCCAATGTCCATCACTGCCTACCAGGTGTTTGAGGAATGAGGTTTGATGCTCTTGATCCTCTTAAGGGTGGACTCTACTTCCAAGGAGTGGTGCCAGAGCTGAGACTTCACAAACCCAGGAATTTTTTGGACCTTGTACGTTGTCTAGTGAGGAGGTTCTCCCACATCTTCATCTGTGGCCACTGTAGTATGCGGTGCACTGGGATGGGCACTGCTTTCTAAGGTGCCCAGAAAAATTGGAGGATCTCCAACTCCTCACCCTGGGTTCATCCTCTGTCTCCAATGAAAATGGGATGGTCTTTGTCATATCCATCATGAAATCCTGGAAGGACATGTCTTTCCGAGGAGACTTTTGACTTTCATACAGAGGGAAGGGGTCTGATGGGAGCTCAGGAGACCTGCCATCTAAAAAGTTCTCAGATTCCACATTGGTCACCCAGCCATCAGAGTCAGACTCTGAAAGGATGTCAAAGTTCCTCTGACACTTTGCCTAGTGTTTCCTTCTGCCTCGAGGGGAGTGAGAGCTTCTGCAGGACAGATGAGGCATTGAGGGCTTCTGAGGTTTCATCGGGGCATTGGAACCTGAGAGAAGAGGCAGATGGCCCCACCAGGAACTGGTGTCTGATCTCTTTGATGATGTAACATCAATGCCTCCACAGGCAGAGCATGTGTCTCAAGGATCAGCCACTCGATCATGATGCCATAGGCACCGACGCACCAGCCAGCTGTTTCTTCAGCAACAACACGATGTGGACTTTGAGTGCCTAAAGGAGCAGCGAGCTGATCAAGCTCTCACCCGAGCTTTTAAGTATGCTCATGAGGTCAGGGAGGAGTTGCCCAGATTCAGACTAGATAATGAAATATTATATAGAGAGAGTCAGGACCCCAGAAATGGGACCATACGTAAACAATTGGTGGTACCCACAACTTTCAAAGGGCTAGTACTTAGATTAGCACATGATCATCCAGTTGGAGGTCATAAAGGGATGCAAGGAACGCTGGATCAAATACTTATGCGTTTTTACTGGCCAGGTATTTTCAAAGAAACTGCCCAGTTTTGTGCTGCATGTCCAGCGTGTCAGCGAGTTACAGCGGCTCACCCACCGGTGGTGCCATTGATTCCCATGCCAATTATCACAGACCCAATTGGTCGCATTGCCATGGATATTGTAGGCCATTAGTCAAAACGCCCCGAGGTTTCCAATACATCCTAGTTATGGTAGGTCAGGCAACAAGGTTTCCCTGGGCCGTACCATTGAGGAATGTTTCTGCAAAAACAATAGCTTTAGAGCTAGTAAAATTGTTTTGTGAAGTGGGATTCCCAAGAGAGGTGTTGACTGACCGAGGGTCCAATTTTGTATCCAAATATTTGGCCCAGGTCTGGGATGCCTTTGGCATTCATCACGTGAAAACCTCAGCCTACCATCCACAATCAAACGGTTTGGTGGAGAGATTCAACCAAACTCTCAAACAAATGTTGAGAAGGGGGTTAGCAGGAGAGGTAAAAGAATGGGATATGTTATTGCCCTTTGCCTTATATGCCTGCAGGGAAAGAATTCAGGTGTCCCTAGGTGTAACTCCATATGAATTGATGTATGGTAGGGCTCCACGGGGTTTGTTAGATATTTTGAGGGAACAATGGATTGATCCTGAACCAGGAAGTCAGGAAGTGCCACAGTTTCTACGTGACTTGAGAGCACGTTTGAAAAGGACCTCGCAGGTTGTTGAGAGGAACCTGCAGGACAGTCAAGTACGCCAAAAAGGGTGGTATGATAGGAAGGCCAAAAGCCGCCAATTAAGCATTGGTGAAAAGGTTTTGGTTCAAGTAGCAGGTACAGCCCCAAAATTTGAAGTACAGTGGAAAGGGCCATGGAAGGTTGTTAAACAAGTGAGCCCAGTGTCTTATATGGTAGAAAATGCAAGAGGGCGTAGGCAGACCTACCATATTAATGTACTTAAGTCTTGGAGGGAGAGGCCTGTAAATAATAATGACCCTGAAGCCAGTCAGGAAGTAAGTGAGCTTCAAAAAGATAACACTCTAGTAGGTATTACGGACTGTAGGAAAGAAGTTCCACCAGTTACACCAGTCCGTAATAACTTAAGCAGGGGGGTATGTGATAAGGAAGCTTATCATAGCTCAGGAAGGAGCTATAGAAAAGGTGAAGTGACTGAACAAGCAACCTGTCAGTTCTGGTAGAAATAAGAAAACAGAATTTTTCCATAAAAGACTACCAGTCCCAGAATGCACCAGGTTTCCAACAGCCATTAGAGGAGCTGAAGTGGGGAAACGTGTGTTCAATCAGGAGGGCTATGAGGTAATCCCTAAGCACTCATCTCAAAGGGAAGGGCCTGATTCAGCACAGCTGCGCTGTGTTAGGGAGGAGCACTCATCTAAGCAGAATAAAGGTAGAGTTTATTCTACAGAGAATTATCCTCAGGATCATCATCATCTTCATGATCAGCTTGGATATCCTCAGTTTCATCTGAAGGATCATCAGAAGCAGAAGCCAAACAGGACGGACAGAGAGGGCAAGAAACCCTTTGGAAGAAAGAAGAGAAAAGCCTTTGAGAGGTCTAGAAGAATCTGGAGCAGTACGTATACTGGGAGGCATTCCAAGGGCCAGCATACACCATTGGACTGCGGAAAGCCAGAGGAATGGTGCTGCAGAGCTAGGAATCTCCAGACGGTACCTGTGAGGGAGACGGCTGCACATGGAAGGGACCCTAAGACCCGTGCCAGAAGGTATGTGAAGAGAGATCCAGTGTCCAGGGATCTGGATTGGAAGGCTGGACATAAGAACTGGACTACATACTGGCCAGGCTATATAGAGAGGAACTCTAACAGCAATGGAAGCTCAGGTATGAACACTGATCTATGCCCTAGCTATAACCTTGAAAGACAGCAGGGAAACAAGTATTCTCCTGAAAGTGCTCCATTGGGAGATTCATCTGTGCCAATCCATGATATTGAACCCATGCTTGTTGAAGAAGAGGGGGTGATAGCAGATGAAGAATGTGTTTACATGGACTGCTCTCTGTCTAAACTCCTTTGGTGATTTTCTGTTATAAAATACAGCAACCATCACAAAGAAATACAAACTTGTTCTTTAATCTACTCAGAAAAGCTTCTGAGTAGGATTTCTAGCCACGCAGTAGAAAGCAAGCCAGCTAAGGGGTTTCAGCTGGATAACTGCTAGCAATTGAGCCTTACCTAATTGCTTGTGAGCTCTGAGAGAATCACTTCTGAATCTATGTGGGAAGATATAAGAAGTTAACCTGAAAAGAACAGTTTTTCCTTTCTTTGTGGCTTTTGGTTTGTTGTTTGATATATTGCTAAGAGAATATTAGCTAAAGCCTACAGAAAAGACCAGTTTGTTGCCAACCAGGTCTTATTTCTTTTGCTTTGATTGCCTGACAAGTTCAAATGTTGTTTCCTGATTTTGTTTTTCCAAGTTTAACACTGAAAGCAAGTAACCTGATTTATGTGCTACCAAGCATATCTGTGTTGGGAGAAATAACCCCATAAATAAATATCTTATTGGCTTTACACTTGAGCACAACTAAATTATTGTGAGCAGCTGTGTCGGGTGTGAATGGACTGCATTGCCCACAATCCCTTGCAAATCATATTGACATATGCACTTGCCAAGACTGTGAACATTCTCACCCAGGCAGCCGTCTGACATGACGTAAACAATTGATCTATGTTTACCCGTTCCACTCCATTCATTAATTTGTAAACCTCTATCATATCTCCCCTCAGTCGTCTCTTTTCCAGGTTGAAGAGCCCTAACCTTTTTAGCGTCTCTTCATAGGAGTATCCTTCCATCCCCTTTACCATTTTGGTGGCTCTTCTTTGTACCTTTTCTAATAACGCTATATCCTTTTTAAGATACGGCGACCAGAATTGCATACAATATTCAAGGTACGGTCGAACCATGGAATGATACAGAGGCATTATAATATCCTTTGTTTTATTTTCCATTCCTTTCCTTATGATACCTAGGGGCTTGTTTACAAAGCCGCGGTAGTGGTTCGCGATCGCGATCGCAACCGCGGCCCCATTGAAATCAATGGGGCCGCGGCTCCGATTACGATCGCAAACCGCTACCGCGGCTTTGTAAACAAGCCCCCTAGCATTCTATTTGCTCTCTTGACCGCCACTGCACGCTGAGCAGATGATTTTAACATGTTATCCACGATGACGCCTAAATCTTTTTCCTGGGTGGTGGTTCCCAATGTGGAACCTTGCATCGTGTAACCATAGTTTGGTTTGTTCTTTCCTAGGTGCATAACTTTGCACTTGTCCACGTTAAATTTCATTTGCCATTTGGATGCCCAGTCTTCCAGTTTATCAAGATCCTCTTGCAATTTTCCACAATCCTCTTGGGTTTTAACAACTTTAAATAGTTTTGTGTCATCTGCAAATTTGATAATCTTACTCGTTATTCCCTTTTCCAGGTCATTTATGAATATGTCAAAAAGCAGCTGACCCAGCACAGATCCCTGCAGTACTCCACTATTCATCTTTTTCCATTCGGAAAATTGGCCATTTAGCCCTACCCTCTGCTTTCTATCTTTTAACCAGTTCCTGATCCACAATAGTACACTGCCTCCTATCCTTTGAGTTTTTAGGTTTTTCAAAAGTCTCTGATGAGGGACCTTGTCAAAGGCTTTCTGAAAGTCCAGATGTACTATATCAACCGACTCACCTTTGTCTATCTTCTTATTTATGCCTTCAAAAAAACATAACAGATTAGTAAGACAAGATCTTCCTTGTCTAAAGCCATGTTGGCTGTCTCCCATTAAGCCATGACTATTGTGGTGAACAGCGCCCCCCTGAGCCTTTGGAGACAGAGGAAAATCCTGAGGTTCAGCATGATTTACACCAAAATGACAGGGCAAGGAAAAAAGAGAGACTCTATTACACAGAGCTGAGCATGGAGACCAGCCCAGGGGAGGAGTCCTGCAGTTCCGATTGGGCACACCCAGCCCTGAGAAGGGGCGTGCCTAAGAGAGAACGTACTTTTAAACCAGAGCATGGCTCTGAGAGTAGGAGAAAGGGAGAGAGAAGGAAAGAGAGGAGGAACGAGAAGGAGGCTGTGACTCAGTACGAGTATGGGAATGAGTTGAAGAAGAAGCAGTCCAGGAAGGAATACAGGAGGAAGAAACAAGAGGATGGTTGGAAAGCCAGAGGAGACTGTAATGATACTTGGGAACCTGGCATAAGAAGAAAACCTGCACAATTCTATTCAAGGGAAGTAAGCAGAAGTCCCACGGAGAGAGGACTCAACCTTGAAGTGGATAGCCGTTGGAAGGCAACGCCTTGGGAGAGAAAGCCTTCAAGGCAAGCACAGGTGAAAGAGCAATCATTCTCTGAAGTGTCGTTTGTGCCGGAGAGCAACAAACAGAACAGCTGGAGAACCTTGGAGCCGTCTGAAGACAGAAGGGCTGTGCAAAAAGTGAGTAATTGGCCACATGGTTGCCAAGCTGAATATAAAGATAATTCTCCTATCTATGAAACAATTGCCAAAGAGACTAGCAATTATTCTGATGCCTTTAATTTACAAGAAGAGAAGACAAACAGCCTTGAGCAGAAGGGAAGTTCTATAGCAGATAATAGTACCCTATCTCACAAGGAACAGGCTGAATTGCTTCTACAAAGCTTTAAACAATTCTTAGAGTTACAAGCTAGACAACAGCTAATTTCACAAGAAGCTAGTAATGCCTTACAGCTAGAAGGTGTAACAGAGAGTAATACAGACTTACCAGGCTGTGAACAAATGGACTGTACGATCTGTTGTATAGATAAGTCAAGCTGAAGGAAATGCTTTTGCCGTCTGTGATCTGAGAGTTACAAAGCTGTTGTTTGCACTGCTGAAAGAAGCTCTAATTACGTGCACATGTTTTCCCAAGCACTCTGAGAGTAACGCTGACCGTAAGAGGCTGCAGTGAGCCTAACTGGCCTCTGGAGGCAAAAGAGAGTAATTGGCTGGAAAGTGAAAAGCAGCAATATACCTTTGAGTTGCATTTATCCTGAGTTTCTGTTAGCCTTTTGAAGCACCTTTGTTTTGCATTATTATATGCCATGTGATGGAACATTTATCTTTTGCTTTAATAAAATACTTATTATCAAGAAACCCCACAACTACAGTTTCTTTAATTTCGGAGTGAGAAGAACTGAAACTACAACTCCCAGCATTCCTGGGGTAAAGGTTTTACTCTTCCCTCACGAAGCACCAGCGGCTGCTCCTGCCTTTAACCCCTTAAGCCGGGCAGGGTCACCGCACTATCTACATGTTGAGTAATTTTGTTCTTTATGATGGTTTCTACCATTTTTCCCGGTACGGACGTCAGGCTCACCGGTCTGTTGTAAAATCATTTTTCCTGTGTTAGCCAAGGGGCTGAGCTCTTAAGTGCTGGGAGCACTTACGTGTGGTGAACTTAGAAAAATGGTGGCATTCAAAACCAGTGCTGCAGAAATTGTTCTCTATACTGCACTGAACCTCTGCAAAAGGGGTTTATGCATCTTGAACTCTTTTATTATTACCAAAAGTTCTTTATTCCTGAAAGAATTAAAAGCCAAAGGATTATTAGAGAAAAACATGTGAGAAACTTAATTTTGCATTTCAGACTTATGACTCCTTTGCTACTTAAATGTAAGAGCAAAAGTAATTGTGAGTGTGACTTTGTATGGAGATAGAAAAAAAGTTAGGACTCATGTATTATCTTTTATTTTGTTAGTTAATTTATGTACTTTTGGGGGTATGTGAGATTGTGGTGGTATCTGCCCTGACTGGTATTGGAGTGGAGGAAGGAGGCATCCCTACATTGCTGCTGTGCTTGCAGAGTATGGGTCTGCTGATGTCATCAGTATGAGACCAGCCAGTAGTTAAAGCCTCTGCTGCCTGAGGACCCTTTGACGTATAAGATCATGATGGTCAGGGCCGGCCCGTCCATTGAGCGAGAATATTTTTTGCACAGGGCCCCGTGTTTCAGGGGGCCCCGCACAAAAAACATTCTGATTGAAAAGTAAAATAAAAATTTTAAAAAAAGCTGTCTGCTGCCGCTGCCGGGGCCGCCGCAGCAGAATCGAGTGTGCCGCGGGGCCCCCCCTGCCCAGCAGAGCCTGCCCTCCCCTGTATCACCTCTCTCTTTCAGCTGCAGTCACACGCGCCGGCTTTCAGAGCGCGAGGGGAGAGTTTCTCCCTCGCTGCTCTGTTAAGCCTGCGGGGGCTGATATGCTAGCCAAACTTCAAGCCCAAATATCCTTTACTGAGAAAGGAGAAATGCAAATGACCGTCAATTCCCAGTCAAAACCTGCTGGATTGATGTTGCTTACCGTTCCACGAGAGGAAGAATGGAGATATTATAGTACTGAGCCAGGTACTGAGCCTCCAATCATTGAGACCTACTTTGAGCCTACTTTGAAAAGCATTAATGCCCCTCCCGGAGTATGGGCAGAGGGCAATCCACCAGGCCTGGCCAAACATATAGCTCCAATAATTGTGAACCTCAAGCCTAGTGCACAGCCAGTACATGTTAAGCAGTACCCACTTCCGAGAGCAGCAATTGAAGGCATTCTTCGCCATTTGTTAAGACTATTGGAGTATGGCCTACTTAAAGTTTGTCAGTCACCATGGAACACTCCTCTCCTGCCAGTAAAGAAGCCTGGGACAGGTGACTACCGCCCAGTGCAAGATTTGAGGAGAGTGAACGAAGCAGTTGAGACTATACACCCAGTCGTGCCAAATCCTTACACACTCTTAGGATTAATTCCTGTTGAAGCTACTCATTTCACTGTTTTGGACTTGAAAGATGTTTTTTTCTGCATACGACTAGCTCCAATTAGTCAATTACTGTTTGCCTTTGAATGGCAGGACCCTGTCTCGGGAAGACGGGGCCAACTCACCTGGACATGATTACCACAAGGAATCAAGAATTCACCCACCATCTTCAGTGCTGCACTAAACCAAGATCTTTCAAGCTACCCAGTGGCCCCTGAGAAAAGAGTACTCCTCCAATATGTAGATGACTTGCTGGTAGCTGCCACATCAGAAAGTGAATGTATACAAGCCACCACCGACCTTTTGCAACTATTGGATGAAGCTGGATACAAAGTCTCCAGAGCAAAAGCACAGCTATGCCAAAAGGAAGTCAAATATCTGGGCTTCCGTTTGACCCAAGGAAGCCGACAATTGGGACGAGAAAGAAAAGAAGCCGTGTGTAGTATCCCAACCCCAACCACCAGAAAGCAAGTCAGAGCCTTTCTGGGAGCAGCAGGATACTGCCGGATATGGATACCCAACTTTGCTCAGATTGCCAAACCACTATATGAAGCCACCAAGGGAGAAGAGAAATCGCCACTTGAGTGGGGACCTGAACAAGATGCCGCTTTCAAAACCTTAAAAGAAGAATTGATGTCGTCGCCAGCACTTGGGTTGCCAGATGTCCATAAGCCATTCCATCTATTTGTACATGAGGTACAAGGAAATGCCTTAGGCATGTTGACTCAGAAGCTGGGACATTGGGAGAGACCCGTAGATACCTATCGAAACAATTGGACACTGTGGCCAAAGGATGGCCACCATATTTAAGAGCAGTTGCAGCCACAGCTTTACTAGTGAGTGAATCAGATAAACTTACCCTAGGACAAAATCTACGTGTTACCGTACCACATGCGGTACTTGCTCTTATGGAACAGAAAGCAAACCATTGGCTCACCAATTCCTGAATGCTGAAGTACCAAAGCATGTTATGTGAAAATCCCCAAATACAATTGGAAGTGAGCCATGCCTTGAACCCAGCTACACTGATACCCGTCAGTGAAGAACCCCCACAACATGACTGTATAGAAGTCATGGATACTGTATTCTCAAGTCGACCTGATCTGACAGATGTGCCCTTGGAGAATCCTGATCAGACTTATTTTGTAGACGGAAGCAGCCTCATCATAGATGGACGACGCTGTGCCGGGTATGCTGTAGTCACCCGGGAGAAAGTCATTGAATCATCAGCCCTGGCATCAGGCACATCAGCTCAGAAAGCAGAATTGATTGCACTCACTCGAGCATTAGTATTGGGTGCAAAACTTGTGTTAAATGTGTATACAGATTCAAAATATGCTTTCACCACTCTGCATGCACATGGAGCTCTATACAAAGAACGATGGCTCATTACGTCAGGAGGCAAGTCAGTTAAATATGGCCCAGAAATACTGATGCTACTAGATGCAGTATGGGCCCCTACATGTGTGGCCGTCATACATTGTAGAGGACACCAAGCAGGAAAAGGAGAAGTGGCCCAAGGGAACAGATTCGCTGATGCTTCAGCATGAAAAGCAGCCATGACAGGCCAAATTTCACCACAGGCCACGCCAATACAAGCAGCATTGTTTCCAGTACCCCTTAATTTATGGACACCACGATATACCACCAACGAATTGGATTACTACTGTAACAAAGAAAAAGGAGTATTGAAAGATGGATGGATTGAACTGCCACCTCCAGAGGGCAGTCAACCTCAAGGACGAATAGTGATTCCTGAGCTTCTGGGACCAGCTTTTGTCAAAGCCTTTCACCAAGCTACGCATTATGGGAAAAGTGCTATGGAAAAAGCACTTAGACCACATTTTTGTATCACTTTATTGGCAGCCCTGTCAGCCTCGGTAGCTCGCCAATGTCTAACTTGCGCCAAGAATAATGCAAAACAGGGTCCCACGCCACCACCCCGAGTTCAGTCAGGAGGGGTTACCCCCATGCACCACCTACAGATAGATTTTACTGAAATGCCAAAATCTGGCGGATACCGTTACATGTTAGTATTAGTCTGTACCTTCTCTGGGTGGGTGGAGGCCTTTCCCACCAGGACTGAGAAAGCCCGAGAAGTTACTAAAGTCTTGTTGAGAGAAATAATCCCCAGATTCGGTATGCCAGCAGTTATAGGGTCAGACAATGGACCCTCATTTGTATCTCAGATTACCCAACAGTTAGCGAGTGCCTTGCAGACACAATGGAAATTACACACAGCATATAGACCTCAGAGTTCAGGGAAAGTTGAGCGAATGAATCGTACCTTGAAAGCCCAAATGTCTAAGCTTTGTCAGGAGACTCGCCTAAAGTGGCCCCAAGTGCTCCCAATAGCTTTACTTAGAATACGTTCAGCCCCTGTGAAGTCATCAGGATTTTCCCCTTTTGAAGTTCTGTATGGCAGACCTCCACCAATAGTGCAGGGAATAAAAGGTAGTTTGTCACAGATTGGTTCAGAAATAACCCGACAAGAACTTCTAGCTCTTAGTTCTGTTCTGCAGACTCTCCATACGTGGATACTGGACCAGTTGCCTATCAATCTGACAGAGCCGTTGCACCCCTACAAACAGGGCCGGATTTAGCTATACGCCATGTACGCCATGGCGTAGGGCCCACAGCTGCAAAGGGCCCACAAAAATTGAACTAGTTAGGCTTTTTTTTTTAATAAAATAAAAAAAAACCTGCTGGCTGCCGCCGCGGGGCCCCCTCTGCTGCCGCGGCAGCATGGACTGACCAGCGGGGGACCCCTCTGTAAGCTCGGTCCCTCCCTCCGTGCCTCCGTGTCTCCCTCCGTGCAGGCTGTGAGAGACGCGAAGGCAGACTGTCTCCTTCTGCCTTCGCGTCTCTGTTAAGCCCGCAGGGGCTGATGGGAAATTTCCCATCAGCCCGTGCGGGCTTAACAGAGACGCGAAGGAGACAGTCTGCCTTCGCGTCTCTCACAGCCTGCACGGAGGGAGACACGGAGGCACGGAGGGAGGGACCGAGCTTACAGAGGGGGCCCCCGCGGGTCAGTCCATGCTGCCGCGGCAGCAGAGGGGGCCCCGCGGCGGCAGCCAGCAGGTTTTTTTTTTTAAATTAAATTTTACTTTAGGCCGGGGGTAGGACTGGTAATGGGCTCTTGGGGGGCTGGGACGGGGACGGGGACGGGAAATGGGTCGGGGGGATTAAGGCTGGAGGTGGGCTGATGAGGTTAGGACTGGTAATGGGCTGTGGGCTGTTGGGGGGGGTTAGATCTGGTAATGGGCTTTGGGGGGGGGTTAAGACTGGTAATGGGCTGTGGGCTGATGGGGGGCTGTCTGGTAATGGGCTATGGGGGGGGGGCTAGGACTGGAAATGGGCTGGGGGGGGTTAAGACTGGAGGTGGGCTGATGGGGTTAGGACTGTTAATAGGCTGTTGGGGGGGGTTTAGAACTGGTAAGAGGTTTTGGGGGGTTTAGACTGGTAATGGGCTGTGGGCTGATGGGGGCTGTCTGGAAATGGGCTATGTGGGGGCTAGCACAGGAAATGGGCTGGGGGGTTAAGACTGGAGGTGGGATGATGGGGTTAGGACTGATAATGGGCTGTTGGGGGGGGTTTAGAACTGGTAATGGGCTTTGGGGGGGGTTAAGACTGGTAATGGGCTGTGGGCTGATGGGGGCTGTCTGGTAATGGGCTATGGGGGGGGGGGTTAGGACTGGAAATGGGCTGGGGGGGGTTAAGACTGGAGGTGGGCTGATGGGGTTAGGACTGGTAATGGGCTGTGGGCTGATGGGCTGATGGGGGGGGTTAGGACTGGCAATGGGCTATGGGGGGCTGACTGGAAATGGGTTGATGGGGTTAGGACTGGAAGTGGGCTGATGGGGGGTTAGGACTGGTAATGGGTTATAGGGGGGGCTTAAACTGAAAATGGGGTGATGGGGGGTTAGGACTGGTATTGGGTTGGGGGGTTGCTAGGACTGGAAATGGGCTGATGGGTGGCTAGGACTGGAAATGGGCTGATGCAGGGACTAGAAGGGAATGGATGCTGGGTGAGGCTGGAACTAGAAGGGAGCTGATGTTGGGGGAGGATTAGAATGGGATGGGGCTGGAAGAGTAAAATGGAGAAGGGAAAAATATTTTGTGTGGGAGGGATAAAAAAATCTACAATTGGCCGGGTATTGGGAGAGTAAGTGGGGATTGAGGATGGAGGGGTAAAATTTGAGTGGATGAAATAGGAATGAGGAAAGAGCAAAAGGAGAAAGATTAGTATGTTAAAGCAGATGTAGAGAGAGAATGGAAAAAAAACTAGAAGAGAGAAGAAAGGACAAATGGACAGCAGACGATGGAGAGTTAGCAGAAGACATGAAGAAACCAGAAGAAAGTGGCTGGAGCAATTGCAGCTGAAAAAAATGCACAAAAGGTAGAAAAATATCTCTTTATTTTGAATTTATTAATTGGAATATGTCAGCTCTGGTAAATGTGCATCATTAACGTCTGCGCTTTGTTTAGTACAAGAGCAAATTAATGTATAGTTTTATTTCTACAGTGTTGTACATTCCAAGTTTGGCTTTTGGGATTCCCAGTTTAATTATTGTCTTCCTGTTTCTAAAATGTGATTACTTGTTTGGTGATGGTCTATGTTCTGCATGTGTAACTGAGCTGAGGTGTTCTGTTTATATAATTCCTATTTGACATTGCCACTTGTTCTCTTTCCCCAGTAGGTCATGTATTGTTGTTCTCTGAAATGTATTGGTTTAATATTTGCAGTGTTGCCTTTTGATTGGTAGAGTATGGTGCTTTGTGAGTCCTGGTAGTGCTGTTAGGATACGGCGGGTTTGCTATGGGTTCTAAATGGGCAGTGTTTTGTAGTAGTTCCTAATGTGTCTGGCAGTTGGCACTGGATTATAGTAATGTAGAAATCTTTTAGTCTTTCTTTATCCATACACTCATTAAGAGGCACGTTTACTAAAAGTTAGTATATGGTAACATTATGCAAATATTTATGCAAATGAGGCCCCTTATGCAAATGAGGCCCACACCCCCCTTGGGCCGCCCCTGCTGGGGGCCCACAATTTTTGTTGGCATAGGGCCTCACTCAAGGTAAATCCGGCCCTGCCTACAAACCTGGAACCTCGGTGTGGGTCAAAGATTGGAAGAAGACACCGTTGGAACCACATTGGAAGGGGCCATATACTGTCATCCTGTCTACCCCGACTGCAGTAAGGGTAGCAGAAGTCGATTCCTGGATCCACCACAGTAGAGTCAAGCCAGCAGCTGTTCCAGATCAGGACAAGTGGACAGCGGAGCCGCACCCTGATGTCCCTTTGCGTCTCACACTACGGAGGCAGCCAGCAACCTAGAATCTATTGAGGACACTTATGAATTATAGTGTCCTACTGCAGCCAAGTCTTTCGAAGAGGATTGCTGTTTCTAATACAGCAAAAACATTTGTTTTCTTCATCGAATAACTGTGCTTCCATAAACTTTCGTCAGTCCAACTGTAATTGATAAGTTGGCGACATTTGAGGACATTTCTCACTCTTCGCTTGTAACAGAGATAATAGAAGAGGTGGAGGGGTCTTCATAATAGCAAAGTCAGAGTTGCAATACCGAGTGTCCATAACCAGGAGCTCCCAACATCTAGACACCTTAACTATTGCGAATAGAAGCAACTCTATAAATCTCATCTACTCAGCACCAACTGCAGTATCAGAAGATCTTTCAGATATAATAAACTTAGCCTGCAATCCTGACAACCCCAACAAACCAAACTGGCTGTTAGGTGATTTTAACCTCACTTCTCTACATCACGACTTATCCAGTACATTCCTCGATGCCATGACAGACCTTGGATACAAACAAATCGTGCACAACCCCACACACAAACAAGGGAACATCCTTGATTTGATATTCGTTCCATCAGCAGTCTCAAGCTTAAAAAATTGCACCAAACCATCTATTATCCCAGTCCCTTGGTCAGACCATAGCTTGATCTTATTCCTGATTCCAACAAATTCAAACACGCTCACCCACCAGTCACCTCAACAACAAACGCAAGGCGATTTAAGCCATTAGACGTAGAGACCCTCACTAAACAAGCGTTGCCAAAACTATCCAAGCCAACGGACAATCTAAATGAGCTGATCTCTAACTGGAATGACACTCTCTATCAATATGCACATCAACCAAGCATGTACAAGAAGCTCCCACCCATGAATCGCTCCAACAAAAAGCAGGATGCCCCTTGGTTCTCTTCAGATCTACGTACATCTCTACTCCAACTGAGGAAGTTAGAAAGAAAATGGAGACACATCCACAACAACCAGATTCAAGAAGAGTATCTCACCCAACTCAAAAAGCATCGCGAACTAACTTGGTCTACAAGGAAAGAATTCCACTCCAATCTTCTCAGCAAAACACTAAACAGACCACGCGATCTCTTCAATTTAGTAAAAACGTTAACCAAAGATCCATTGCCACCGCATCAAGAATCCATACAACCACAACTATATGCTAATTTCATCCAAGCCAAAATGGTCAAGGCGAACACAACGTCATCACAAATACTAATCCAACTCCCACAGGCCCAAGCATCACTCGATAAATTCTCACCACCATCAAGAAAAACCATCGAAGAAATTATCGCTACTATAAATACCACCACAGCACCAAATGACCCATGTCCAGCACACTGGATCAAAACCTTACGTGCCGAGCTTAGCCCTTACATAGCTAAGATCGCAAATATCTCCTATCTAACTGGCATCTTCCCTACCGCCCTTAAACAAACATCAATTCGCCCTCTGCTAAAAAACAACCAGATGGACCCAACGAAGGAAGAATCCTACCGCCCAATCTCCAGCATTCCCTACCTAGCCAAGATACTTGAAAAGGAAACTCAGAGGCAGATCCAACACCACATTGACACAGCAGCCCCGTTGGACCCATGCCAACACGGATTCCGAGAAGCTCACGGAACAGAAACACTCATGACTTCACTACTTAACAAACTCATCTGTGGGATTGACAACATTCACGTGGCCATTGCAATGATTTTTCTGGACATATCAGCGGCATTCGACTCAGTCGACCATAAGATCATGCTAGCTAGACTCCACGAAAAAGGCATCCGCAACCAAGCCTGGAACTGGTGCAAATCTTACTTAGATGAGCGCTGGCAACAGGTCCGTACAGGCAACATTACATCTGAACCCTTCAAACAGAAACAGGGAGTACCTCAAGGCTCATCTCTATCTGCATTGCTTTTTAATATATACATGCAGCCAATCTGCCAAATCACCAGAGATTTCGATATATCTTGCTTATTATACGCAGATGACGTGCTAATATTCACACCAATCAATATATCAAATCCTGACTACTCTCCACTAATCAATTGTTTCAGTGCAATAACCGACTGGCTCCTCAATCAAAACATGAGAATAAACTTCAAGAAAACCGAAGTACTCATAGTAACAAGAAACAAGCAATTTGCTCCGCCAACCACCCTCACAGTAAGAGATGCAGAACTCCCTATCAAAGCCTCCATAAAGTACCTCGGTGTGATACTCGATCAACAACTCAATCTTAAAGAGCACATAAAGAACACAGTAAGGTCAATTTACTACAAACTAAAAACACTGCGCCACCTGAAACCAATGATGGAGACCAAGAACTTCCGTACAGTTTTCCAAGCAATAGTCACGCCGCATTTCGACTATGCGAATATCATCCTTCATGGTCTCCCCAAGAATACACTAAATCCACTTCAACTGGCGATGAACGCGGCAGCCCGCATCCTATCTGGAGCTTCTATAAGAGATCATATAACACCAATACTGATCGATCTGCACTGGCTTCCGATAAACTGCAGAATAACATACAAAACCCTCCTCATCACATTCAAGGCTATTAATAAATTATCTCCTGCATCGATCTCAAATCTCATCACCCACACACACCAAACAACAGACCCAGGAGACTAGTAGCAGAAAACACACTAGTTACTCCCAGTATCTCCACAAAATGGACACAACAAACTATTAACAGAGCTTTTGTGTCCTATGCTCCCAAGTGCTGGAACAAACTACCTCCAAACATCAGATCAATCAGGGATATCACCCAATTTAGAAAGTCCATCAAGCACTATCTATTCACTTTACACTTCAAGCTACCATACACACAATAGAATCTGTCTCCCGCATCACTCAGATAACTACTACATATAACAACAATCCAGAACAAAGGATCAAAATGTGAAAACACTATATTCTTATCAAATATCAAAACTTGATGTAACCTATTCAATGTATATATATAATTATGTATAATTATGTAGATAGTTATTCCCCAGTTAACACCCAGTTTATCTTCCCTATTATCTGTAAACCTAGATCAGTCATGGATTGACAGGTATGTTGATGTTCAATGTAAACCGCACTGATGATGAATAATGCGGTATATAAAAAATGTTAAATAAATAAATAAATAAATCTTCAATCAACATCGACACCCGTTGAATTGCTTCATTAGCGAACGGGCCAGCATTGTGCAAGGAAGAGGAAGACGTCGTGGTCAAGATTTTCCAGCGGAGATCCAGAAGAACTACAATCAACATGCATTTTTATTTCTACTGTGTTCTGGTTGCTTGCGTGGGGAACTTTGAACTTGTTCTCGCTTTACCCCCATGTACTGCCTGCATTACTTCCACACGGACTGGAATGAAAGTAACTCAGACCTTGCTTTACCATTCTTACTATACCTGTACTGGTACGGTAAGCCGGTGTATTTATAACACCACCGAACTGAATGTTTGTACTAAAGGAAACATCAAAGTTTGCTATAATCCGCATCAAAACCCATCTTACTACACTTTAGAAATACGATGGAATGATGCAGATGGAGACTTACTTAATGCTACCTCCCCACTCACCGACCCTACTAAGCTTGCTGTATTGTACTTTGATGCTTGTGATGCTATCAATAGGGATAGTCATTCAAAATGTGCTGATTGGGAAAAAACTTATGCTCTTAATGATAAGTACATGTGTCCAGAGGGAACCACTGGATGGGGAGAATGTACAGGTAAACGAGTTTTAGCCAATGAATATAGCACAGCCCGGTTGCAGATTACTATTGCCCAAGGTGGGAATGTGTTTTCTATGCCACATGGAAAACCGGAATGGTAGAAAATACCAGAGACAATCGAATGGCGATTTTGCAAAAGCCATATGTGAAGGATATAGAAAAGCATTGCAAGAAAGGAGCTTGTAATCCGTTAGAGTTTATTGTAATAAATCCCAGTGCCTGGAAGCAAGGGTATAAATTTGGGCTCAGAATTGCAGGTTCTGGGTCAGATCCCGGAACCATTGTGTATATTAGATTGAACACCCAGGCCCATAGATCGTCACGATACCATATACAGTACATAACACTTTTTACGAGACTGCATATAAATAAGTTTGATATCCCTCACCCTTCCCAGAATTTGTTTCTAGAATTAGCGGGAGCAGTAGTCTCCAGCTTACATATTTCAGATTGCTATTTTTGTGGTGGAACTAAGATGGGTGATCAGTGGCCATGGGAAGCCAAGGAATTGAATTATTCACTGACTTATAATCACACTGAACTGCATAAGACTACTAGTGAATGGGTCTTAGCACACTCGATAGTTGGACATCTATGTTATGCCCGAACTGGACCTCAGTTCAATCTACAGGTGGGACAGCTGGTCTGTCTCAGTCAAAAGTTCTATAATGACACCACGAAACAGACGTCTTGGTGGTCAGGAGTTAATGAATCTGAACCCACCAATCCATCAGCAAAATTTCCTGAACTTGCTGATCTATGGACAAATCTTGCCCTACCCCATGCTTGGCAAGCCCCACCTGGCTTGTATTGGATCTGTGGAACCCGAGCATATGCCCGCCTCCCTCTCCACTGGGGAGGAGCATGTGTCTTAGGAACCATTCGACCTTCTTTCTTTTTGTTACCCACAGAACATGGAGAGCAATTAGGATACCCAGTATACACTAAGGGGTATGTTTACTAAAGTGCGTTAGTGCGATTCACGTTAGGATCCGCGGTAGAGACAGAAACCCCCAAATAAGGACATGGGCGGTACATCGTTATGCACAATGCGCGTTCCAAAAACTAATGAGCGTGACAGGGTGCGGTGGCACGTCCCCGCGCGTTATCGCGCGTCAACCCCAAGAAAGCGTACAGATACAAAAGACAGCAATAGAGCTGTAGCACAATGGTTAGCTCACTGGCCGCTGTCACAGGCAGCATGGGTTTGAATCCCCTGGGTTCCCCAGTGTGCACAATGCAGAAGGCTGGCCCAGCCATCACCCAGTACCTAACGTAGGGAATGAGGAGGCAAGGCCTCACATTTTACCACCAGTAGTGTTGCTAGCAAACACACCATCACAGTGGTGCAACCAAAGGTGCCACAGATGGCATCCCATAATGCACCACCCAGGCCACAGTAGAAAGTGCACTGTCCACAGAGGCACACCAAAATGTCACCTATAGAACACCACAGCAGGCCACGTAAAGGGTGCCAGAGAAGGTGCCGCATGGGGCGCCCCATGACGCACTGTAAGGTGACATTATGCTGATGGGGTATCGCTGGCAGTACCAATGCGCCACAAAAATATACAATGCTGCAGTCAGGCCGATACAAAAAGCCCACTGTGTTATGAGACCATGACCACTGGCCCCACAGGCTGTGACGGAACCACCGGGCAGCAGCCCCATAGCTGCGAACAACCCCCTTGCTGTCACCGGAAGGGCAGCAGGGCACCACCCAAATGGCCCGCTCTGATGGCTAGGATCTGCCCCAAAACAAACATACCCATGGTGCAACACACTGGAAGATCTGCGGCCCAGAGATGAACACAGCAAGGGTTAGGTACCCACACAGCCTCCTGGGACGGTAGGGCGAAATGAGTGTGTGTCACAGTCACACAGTAGCAACAGACTGTAGTCCTACAGGGCGCCCCATAAGAACCTAGAAAAGGTGTCACCTAAGGTAGCCAGATCTGTAGCACAATGGGTAAGACACTGGCAGATGGTGCAAGGTCTGTGAGTTCAAACCCCCTGTGGTCCTAAGGAGAAACGCTGCCTGCAACAGTACCCACTGCAATCCATAGTCAGTGACATGGATAACCAGTCACTACACAATCGATGCCATACATATCCCCCATTTTTTGTCGGCGATAAACAACCTGAGAGGTGGGAGAAAGAGCCCACCACCCTCATATGTAGGGCCGGATAATACAGAGAGCCTCAGCCCTCACAAGAAGACAATAGTGTGAATGTGTATCCAGAACCGTGTGTGAGATATGTACATAGTCAAATATATCCATAAATCATGTAATGAAGGAAATCAAACCTCAAACAGTGCTGGAAACAAGGCAGGTAAGAACCGAATTGTCATGCCCCCGTACCCCTGTAGGGAACCCCACCACGCCATGCATATGTCTGCCCAACACTCTGGGTCCTGTATAATGTGAATGTGTACCTGACAGGCGGGTGGATCTGTGGAGGCAGCAGCGACAGCACACACACACCAATATAGTGATGGCAGAAGCAGCTTGTTCTGTACGTCGAACAGGCTCAGGTGGCAAGCACACACTCACACGGCTATACCCTGAGGGTGCTGTATAGAGCACCCTACAAGTCACACCATTGGTGAAAGTTAAATGTGCACTGTCTGCCCGTGCACCCTATAGGGCGTGTTACAGAGAGCCCCACAGGTCATGCCATAGGTGTTCCGATGAGGCACCCTGAGGAGTCTGCACTGTGAGGGTGGTGCTGCTGTATTCATCACCAATGTAATGTAAAACTACAATATGCCCCGCAAAGGGCACCAAATACTCCATATGTGGACTGGAATCCATGACATAGGGGCCCCCACAGGTAATGAAATAGTTAGATGCCCATATTGTCCGTGAAAAGTACACAGTCCCAAAAATGAGGTGGCGAGCTCATGGAGCCGAACTGTGCAACGCTACAAATCACCACACCAGACCCCCAGCAATTGCGTCATGCACATACAAAGAAAGTCTGTCAATGAAACAAAACAAGGTCTCAGCAAACAAGGGCATATGGCAAACACAATCCAGACCGAGGTCAAGATCATTACCAAATATAAAAGGCCCATTAACATCACAGACCAGTTCCATTAAGCGAAAGCCACTGGCAAAATCTAAAGGAAACACGAAAATACTATGAATATGTGCAGAAAGAATATGCAGATGGCTGTACCACCAGAACCCACAACCCCCAGACTGTGCAAAGAAAGTGTGTCATGCCACCACCCAAAGTGACAGCTGGGGGGTAAGGATGTGGGTGTAAGCAAAAACATTCATGGTGCACTGCACATGTACATCAGCAGATACGAGAGGAACATATGAGGGGGTAGGCACCCCCAACAGCGCCGTCCCATAAATGGGGAAATGAATGTGTGCGTCACTGCAATATAACAGGAAAAGACAGTAGCCCAACAGTGCGCCCAAGAGGAAGTATGAGAAAGATGACCAGAATGGTCCCGAGAAGGGTGCCCCAATGCTAAGTGAGATTTGCGTTACACACGGATAGGAGAGGTCAGATGGAACGCTGGCTCACAGAACCATGTGGCACGGTGCCCCAAAAAGGGTATGTGGGTCACGGTCAGTGTGCCCTAGGGACCCCAAGTGGTGTCTGCAGTACCTGTAGGACTTGCGTGCAACAGAGACAGATGTAGTACTAACACCACACAGAACCCACGGTAAAGACAAATGGATAGGTGACTGATGGAGGGACAGTAGGGAGTCACTGGACCCACATCCCTGTGGACATCCCATGTGTCAGGAAGCAGCGCAGACAAACATGTTGCTGCCAAAAGCCACCGAACAAAGTGTGTTGGCCACCTAGAGTACTAGAACAAAGGTGTGTGGCAGCTGAGGAGAAAATGTGTGACCCTGTGTAGGCGGAGGTGGCCAGAGGAGTGGCCCCGCCATGCAGAGCAGGCACAGGCCCCCAAGAACACAGAGATGAAATGCAGACAAGGGTAGCAGTGTAGGATACGGGGTGACAGTGCACAGCAACATACCGGACATGTCACATCACACTGATGCAGATTGATGTACCAAAGGATGATACACAACGGTGATGAGGATGATAAGAGCGGCAAAGACATACAAGCAAATAGGTGACTGTTACCGTGACCACAGGTACCAGTGAAGAAAGGACATAAAGACAGGGGAACAGAGAGAGCGAAAAGCCATGAACACTAGGATGGGAAGCGCAGCTGGAATATAATAACTGACGTAACACCAGTAGGCACACAGAAATGGATGCAGACATGACCACAGCATGTCACCATACATAACCACAGCTGTGTGCCAGGTGAGGCCACCCCAAAGACTAAACAGGATGAAACACACATTCTGAGCAGGGGTCCACAGACAATATCACATTCCACACGTGTGATGGAAGGCACATATGAACCGGTCCATACACGACCCTCGAAATATCATGCAGTGGAAACCAAATGCAATATTGCAGGGGATAGCGCGACATGTAAGGGCCTGAAGGGGACAGGGCAATGGAGAGCCATGTGGATGGGCTGTGGTCAGGGACAAGCGAACGTAAGAGGAGCATGTGCCTGACCAAACAGCTGACTGATGGTGGCCGGACCAAACGGCAGCAGCGGTGCCAGTAAACAGGCAGGCCTGTCACATGCCCCGCCACATGTGTGACAAACCGAACCTAAGGGTGATTGGGAAGAGGGTCCGAGAGCAGTGCAGCACCATAGGGGCAGCGGAGAGTAACCCAAATATATGGGTATGACCATGGAGATAGCAATGCAAACCACACTGTATTGCAACTCACCCGAGTCAACTGCCTGTTTCAGTTGTTTACACAGAAACCCCACACGTAGCACAGCATCGGGCAGTATGATCTTCAATGTTCTGGGGGCCCGGAAAGCAGGTGCTCATCCTGAGGAGGCAAAAGCACATCAGACATGTTGACACATGACACGGTACTGCTGCACAATCCATACACCTTCCCACACATGGTTAACCCAGAGAAACATCACCAGCAGAAGCTGAACTTACAGGAGAAGAGCTCCCCGATCAGATGTTGCCTGGCCGCCATCCCAGCACGTGTGTCAACATGGACAGGTGCAGGAGGGCACACAGGATCCACCCCAAGATCCTCATTAATATCGACTGGAACATTGTGCCTGAGAGCAATGTTGTGTAGGATGCAACAGGCTAGTATGATCTTGGCCACAGTCAAGGGCCCATACTGTAAGGCCCCACCAGTCCTATCCAGACACCTGAAGCGACTTTTGAGAACGCCAAAGGTGCGCTCAATGAAAGAGCGGCTGGAGGCATGCGCTCATTGTACCGCATCTCTGCGCCTGTCCAAGGGAGACGCACGGGGGTCAGCAGCCAGGCGCGACACCCATATCCTGCATCACCTGCAAACAGAAATGGGAGTAAGGCACATGTGAGAAGAATAACCTAATGAAACCATGATGTAGCAATGCACAAATGGACAGTACGGAAACATGGTCACACACATATGAAGGCACAGCATTGCACACAATTCTGGTGCACCAGAGTCCGCATCTGACAGAACATAATCACACTGGCCGGTAGAAAGATGGTCAGGTGTGCAAGTCGCTGGGTCATGATGTGATATGGCACACAGGTGATATATCAGTGCACCACAACCCGGGTTGGCAAGGTGGGGGTGTCAGCGCACACAGGCAAAAGCAAACAGTCATGCAGCAGACATGTGTGATAGCAGGTTCGCACATACATCCCTTACACATTCCACCACCGACATGGTGGATCAGTAGCTCACATACACACTGTACAGCTGGTCTCTGGTCCTGTTCCCCGTGTACCCCGAAGCCCCCCCCCCATGCTGCCACATGCACAATCCCGTGGCACATTGGGCATGAGATGGACACAACACACAACCCGACATATGTGAAACAGTTGCACCATGCATGCCCCTAATGACCATGAAAAAGGCTGATAGCGATGTAAACATCTAGGGCAGTGCAGAGACGACAACACATGGGTGCGGGGGTGACACAGATGGGCAAGAATAGGCACATGTTAGGCAAGGGGATGGGTGTTGCTGTGCTGAGATACGTGAGCACAGTCCAGGTGACAGGGCGTGCTGGGGTCACAGCACCAGAATAGTCAGCACAAGGACACAACAGCACCATGTCATGCATGCAGAGGACACAGATGACAATGGTGCCCCTGTGAAACACATATGGTCGTTATACACAGGATGTGGGAAATACCTACCCAGCAGGACACAGTCCTCATATTGACCGGCCTCAAACATGGCAAAAAGTGCTGAGTTTTGCAGGATATAGGAGTCATGGGCTGACCCTGGGAAACGCGGGACCACATTCATGATACGCATACCTGCATCACAGACAACCTGCACATTGAGGGAATGGAAGTGTTTGCGGTTGCGGTACACAACCTCCCTGTCGCGTGGCGGGATGAGGGCAACATGTGTGCAATCTATTGCACCCATCACATGTGGTATCCCTGAAATCTGCTGGAATGCATGTCCCAGGGCCACCCAATGTTGCCTACTGTTGGAAATGGCAATGTAATTCCCAACCCGGCTGACCATGGCCCACAGTACCTGGTGGAGGCAGCGAGAGAACGTTGGCCGACTCATCCAACCCACGGCGGCCACCGAGGTTTGGAAACAGCCAGAGGCAAAGAAATGTAGGGCAGCAAGGAGCTTGGCCATTCCCGGTATAGCATGTGACCGGGCAGTCAGGGGCTCGAGGTCAGGTCGTAGATCCTCATAGAGCTCCCTAATAGCCCCTGTGTCCAGCCGGTAGAGGGAGATTACCTGGTCCTCCCTGATGTTCTGTAGCATGGCCCTGGGCCTGTAGAGGTGTTGCAGGCATGGCCGCCCCTCAGGACGCCTACGGCGCCGTTGTCCCTCCACACCCGCCTGTGGAGCCTCCACAGCTGCAGGCCTGTGTTGCAGCGGGTGAGGACCCATGCCCAGGGTCCCAGCCCCAGGACCATCATCTCCCTCAGCCTGAACGCGCAGCCCAGCTAGCTCCAGCAGTGCAATGACTGCACCACCTGCATTCACAGTCTGAGCCATGATAGACACAGGATGTGGGGCAGGTGGCTGTGAAATAGGGTACAGGGTGGGAACACAAATCACACAAACAATACACACTTGGTCAATCAGGAACATCCAGCGCACCCCACACCCTGCATTCTGCAAACCCCTGTAGTCTGCAACGTAGCGCGCGAGAGAGCGCGCGTACACCCGGCATTGCTCCAGAGAAAAGCTATGGCGATAAAAAAGTCCCTGTGACGCAGCATAGTGCAAAGGTACTGCGAGGTATACAGCCTACCAAATATGGAAGACACCAAGATGTCTCAGAGGCGCCAAACGCGTACACACGCGCGTACACGAACGCACATAGTACGTAGTGTGGGACAAAAGACGTGGCCAGCAGCCAACGTGCATGGTTACGCGCAAAACATATATACACGGGTACCCCAAAGGAAAAGATATGTCGTACATACCATCACAACATGCAGTAGAGGAGGAGGCAACGTGTACTGTGTACATCGAGGGATGACTTTCAGGGGACCAGTCAGAAACCATGCACAGAGCATCACGTAGGGCACATATTCGCATTTCCTCCGTGAGTGCGCAGGGGGAGAGCGCGGTCATACGCACGTACGCAACGTGCTCAGAGCCACACCCACACGGGACCTATATAAAGCTGATGTGGACCAAATGGCACGCACCTTAGCACACAAACCGGCTGAACATGACAAGCCAGATGTCAGAGAGTGCAGGAGCAGAGCAGGTGCCGTCGATGGACACCCCCAATGACGGTGATGAGAGGCCAGGGCCATCAGGTCTACATGGCACACCATGTTCACAGGGCGCTGCCACAATGGGGCAGAAGAGGTGCAGGCCCACCCTCCCTGAGGACCTCTGCAAGCGAGCAGTACGATTCAGCATGGAGGAGAATGACCTGCTCCTCAACGCCATTCTGGAGCGCTACGAACTTTTGTTTGGCCAACTGAGCTCCACAACAACTGGTGCAACACGTGCTAGAGCATGGGCGGAGGTACAAGCGGATGTTGCAACCGCTAATGGCCCACACAGGGACGTGGAAAGCCTCCACAAACGGTATTGTGACATTAAACGACACATCAGGAATGAGCTGGGGAGAGAGCGGAGAGGGGCCCAAGGCACCGGAGGAGGCCAAGCACAGGTGGCCAACCTGAGTCCACTGGAGCGGCACTTGGCCGAGCGCCTAGGTCCAATGTACATCCATGGCCTTCCCCCAGAGTTGGACACAGCGCACCAAGGTGCAGGTAAGTGTCTTAGTGATCTGTACCATTGTGAGCCTGCAAGTGCACATGTGTGTGGGTGACACAGGGTGGACAGGGGTGTAGGAGGCATCATAGTGCAATATGATGCCCAGGGGGCAGCACAGGCATACAACCAGCCTATGGGCCAGGACACATTGGGGGAGGGATGTCTATGGGGGTCAGGAAGTGGATGGCACAGTGGATGCGTGCTGTGTCAAGGCGAAGGGTTCCACCGTACCAGCAGGGGCTGTCAATGTGTAGCAGTTGGGAGAATATAGAGCTGGACGGGTCAGCATGGCCACACAGGTGTTGACATCGACGACAGGACAGCACTATGCACCTGTGTTGAACATGATCTGTGTAGGCAGGGCTGATAGGTTTGACGGGGCTGCATGGGGGGCCTCGTAGCATGCACTGGTGGGGCGGACACCTGACGTCGCAGGGAGAAGGCCCCCCTCCTGCAATGGGGAATAGGTGAGGGGGGGTGGCGGGGAGGGGCCCACAACAGGACCCATGTGGCTCACCCACACACATGTGATCTCAGGGGAGTGGGATGGGTGCAGACAGGCAGCCCTCACGCCTATGACCTATATGGTTTTGTCTCCCACAGGTGATATAGCTGACATTGATGCAGCTGAGGAGGCACATGGCGACAGCCAGCCTTTGGCGTCCACCCACATGGACACAGTACCGGTGGAGACCCACATGGAGGCAGGAGCTCCCCCAACCCGCCCCTGTGGGGACAGTGCGACCATCCCTCAGCCAGCCCGTGGAGGGGACACACACACCGGTGGCGCCACCGGGAACGTCTATGCAGAGGCAGGGCAGCAAACCAGTGCAGCGGCGCTCTCTGTGGTGGAAGATGTGATCCTGCAGATGCAGGCGCACACTGCTGAGGCACACAGGGATGCAGAGGGTGAGTCCCACACTGTGTTCTGTTGACAATGTGGCCGCAAAGGTTGGAGATAGGTTTCACGACACCAATGCACTGCCTGCTGTCTCCACAGGTCTACGGCATCTACTGCGTGCGTGTCTGCGGGAACAGCAGCGGCAGAGGCATGCGCAACGCAGACACAATCGTATGGTGTCCAGGGCCATGATGGGGGTCCCTAGGCTTGTGGTAGCTGCGGAGAGCATTGGCGAGAGCCTGCAGCGCATCTCAGCGCAAATGGGGGTGACGCCACCACCACCACCCACTCCACCAACTGCAGTGGAAGGAGCGGCAGCAATGGCGGCAGCACAGCCACCATCAGCACAGGGTGGGAGGGGCCATGCAAGGCATGGCAGGGGCAGGGGCCGTGGGAAATAAACGCATAAGATGCGTATGACGCACATGTCATGTCTCCTGTGTTGTTTGGGGGGACAGTGTTACGCAAAGCCAACACGTGCATGACCCTGGGGGTGCCCAATGTGAGCTATTATGCCAGATGGCATTCCCAGCATGGGATGCCCCACTTGCTCTTAGGGGGCACACCCGCAGGCACACACTACCCAGCATTTGCAGCCAACAGCTGTTTGCAGCATCCTATCCCTGTGTGCAGGGGGCGGGGAACATCCGGGCAGAGGCTAGGGGGGGGGGGGCGGCATGTCATTAGATGGGCTGTAGGTGCTGGGGGCGGGGGGTTGGACTGGTAATGGGCTCCGGGCTGAGGGGGGGGGGGGGTAGGAATGGCAATGGGCGATGGGGGCTGACTGGGGATGGGTTGATGGGGTTTGGACTGGAACTGGACTGATGGGTGGCCAGGAATGGATATGTGCTGCTGCAGGGACTAGAAGGGAATGAATGCTGTGTGAGGCTGGAACTGGGAGGGAGATGATGTTGGGGGAGGATCAGAATGGGATGGGGATGGAAGGGTAAGGTGGAGAGGTGGTAAACATGTTGGGTGGGAGGGGGGAAACATCCCCAATTGGCCAGGTATTGGGTGAGTACCTGGGGATTGGGGATGGGGGGGGGGGGGGTAAGAGAAGAATGGATGAACTAGGGATGCGGAAAGAGAATAAGAGATGGATTAGGATATTAAAGCAGATGTAGGGACAGAGTGGAAAGAAACTACAATAGGGAAGGGAGGACAGATGGACAGCAGACGATGGAGAGTTATCTGGGGACACGGAGGGACAAGGTGGAAATGACGGGATCACTTGCAGCTGAGGAAAGTGCACAAAGTTAGACACATATCCCTTTGTACTGCATGTCCTATCAGGAATAGGTAAGCTCTGGGAAATGTGCATCACTAACGTCAGCGCTTTGTTTCTTACAGGTGCACATTACTGTATAGTTCCATTTGTACAGTGTTGTACATCCCAGGTCAGGCTGTGGTGATCCCCACTTTAATGTTTGTCTACCTGTTTTGAACCAGTGCTTACCTGCTTGCTGATGCTCTATGTTCTGCACGTGGAGCTGAGCGGAGGTGTTCTTTTGGAATGATTCCACTGTGGCATTGCCACTTCTTGTCTCTCCCCAGTGGTTCAGGCTTTGTGGTCCTGTGCAATGTGTTTGTGTAATATCCTCATGGTTAACCTTTGAATTGTGGAGTATGGTGCTTAGTGAGGCCTGAGATCTCTGTTACGATACAGCGGGTTAGCAAATGGTTTTACGTGGGCAGTGTCCAGTAGCCCACCTGCTGTGTCCATGCCATCCACCACCATGGTCTGCACCCATCACAGATGCTGCTGCACATAGCCTTGCAGGTGCCACCACTGCTGACCCCAGGGCACAGTTACATGTCAGTGCAGTGCTACATGTGTGGCACCAGCCCATGCAATGGGCGTAGTATTGCTAGACGCATGACACGTGTGGAGTACCCTGCACGCACCCTTTGTATCTTACACTGACACACATGTGTGTGTCCTCATGTGTCTCTCACACAACACTCACCCATAGCACAGAGGGATATCTGGACAGCACAGTTAACAGGTAATAATGTCAAACTTTATTTACATTACAAATTGGCGGTGTGGCTTTTCATTGGCCAACATGCAACAATCCCAATCAGGCTTACCTACTGCCCTCCATCTGTGGGGAAGGCCATGGCATGGGCTGTCACAGGGCGGGTGTGCACTGCGTATCCATGCGCTACACACCCAGGGGACCCCTGTCACATGGTGGCTGTTCCGGCGTGCCCCCAGCTACACGCTCCTCCAGCAAGCGTAGTCGGTCAGCCACCATGGTCAGGGTCGCCAGGACCTGACCCATGATAAGGGCGTTCTGCCTCTGAGCGTGTGCATGTGCACGCACAGCCACGGCCACGCGCAGCCCGCATATGCAGCCACACAGACACAGGTCTCCCCGTGTCTGTGTGGCTGCATCCACGGTGCGCATGTCCTCAGCTATGTGTGCCATGCCCACGTCCATGGTGTGTGTGCCGCCATCACCATGGTGCAGGTCACTGGCACCCCCGTAGCCCTGTGACAGCCCATGTGGCTGTGCACCCAGCACACATGCCCGCCCACCCCCCCCAAGCCATCCCCCACCTGCGCCACGTTGTGCTGGTCACCCTCTGCAGGGCCCCTGCCCGCCCGAGCCACCTGCACCCGCCCCTCCTCCCCCTGCCCCCCCAGCACCTCTGCCCTCCCCCCATCCCCCTCCTCCTCCCCCCCCGTATCCACACGGGGCAGCTCCAGGTCCACCTCAGCCGGCCCCCCACCCTGCCCCCCATCCTCCTCCCCCGCCTCTGCTTCCGGGGAGTCATCAGTCCCCTGAGGTGGTGTGTGGCGCTCCAACAGGATCTCCTCAGGGCCAGGCATCGCATCCATCTCTTCTGCTTCTTGCAGATCACCATCCCCGTCGTCCTGAGCCACCTGTTCCTCCGCACCGTGTGCATCCACTGTGGGAGAGGGGGACACGTGTCAATCCCATGTTCACACATGTGTTAACGCAGTGACTTACAACCAGTCTTCATGTCAGCCACTGGCCAACAGGGCCATGTTGCAGCACTCACCGTCCTGTTGGGCCAGCCGCTCCCTCTGCACTCGCCGCACAAAACGTGGGTAACGTGCCCTTAGCTCCCATGCCTTCTTGCGGAGATCCTCAACCTATTAGGGTGGGAACACATTTTGACATTAGTGGTCTGTCACCCTTTGGTGGCCTCTGCCAATACACATATACATTTATCTGTGTACACTAAGGTATGACCCAATGAGTCACAACACTGGGCTCTTCCAGGCCCACCAGGATGAGGGGTAGGGCTCTGAGGTGAGGCCTACTGCATCCTGGGGATCTGGTTTGCCTCCTGTATTGACTGTCTGGGGCATTCCCCACAACACCAGGATGAGGGGTAGGGCTCTGTGGTGAGGCCTACTGCATCCTGGGGATCTGGTTTGCCTCCTGTATTGACTGTCTGGGGCATCCCCCACACCACCAGGATGAGGGGTAGGGCTCTGAGGTGAGGCCTACTGCATCCTGGGGATCTGGTTTGCCTCCTGTATTGACTGTCTGGGGCATTCCCCACAACACCAGGATGAGGGGTAGGGCTCTGTGGTAAGGCCTACTGCATCCTGGGGATCTGGTTCGCCTCCTGTATTGACTGTCTGGGGCATCCCCCACACCACCAGGATGAGGGGTAGGGCTCTGAGGTGAGGCCTACTGCATCCTGGGGATCTGGTTTGCCTCCTGTATTGACTGTCTGGGGCATCCCCCACACCACCAGGATGAGGGGTAGGGCTCTGAGGTGAGGCCTACTGCATCCTGTGGATCTGGTTTGCCTCCTGTATTGACTGTCTGGGGCATCCCCCACACCATCAGGATGAGGGGTAGGGCTCTGAGGTGAGGCCTTCTGCATCCTGGGGATCTGGTTTGCCTCCTGTATTGACTGTCTGGGGCATTCCCCACAACACCAGGATGAGGGGTAGGGCTCTGTGGTGAGGCCTACTGCATCCTGGGGATCTGGTTTGCCTCCTGTATTGACTGTCTGGGGCATCCCCCACACCACCAGGATGAGGGGTAGGTCTCTGAGGTGAGGCCTACTGCATCCTGGGGATCTGGTTTGCCTCCTGTATTGACTGTCTGGGGCATTCCCCACAACACCAGGATGAGGGGTAGGGCTCTGTGGTGAGGCCTACTGCATCCTGGGGATCTGGTTTGCCTCCTGTATTGACTGTCTGGGGCATCCCCCACACCACCAGGATGAGGGGTAGGGCTCTGAGGTGAGGCCTACTGTATCCTGGGGATCTGGTTTGCCTCCTGTATTGACTGTCTGGGGCATCCCACACACCACCAGGATGAGGGGTAGGGCTCTGAGGTGAGGCCTACTGCATCCTGGGGATCTGGTTTGCCTCCTGTATTGACTGTCTGGGGCATCCCCCACACCACCAGGATGAGGGGTAGGGCTCTGTGGTGAGGCCTACTGCATCCTGGGGATCTGGTTTGCCTCCTGTATTGACTGTCTCGGGCATCCCCCACACCACCAGGATGAGGGGTAGGGCTCTGAGGTGAGGCCTACTGCATCCTGGGGATCTGGTTTGCCTCCTGTGTTGACTGTCTGGGACATTCCCCACAACACCAGGATGAGGGGTAGGGCTCTGAGGTGAGGCCTTCTGCATCCTGGGGATCTGGTTTGCCTCCTGTATTGACTGTCTGGGGCATTCCCCACAACACCAGGATGAGGGGTAGGGCTCTGTGGTGAGGCCTACTGCATCCTGGGGATCTGGTTTGCCTCCTGTATTGACTGTCTGGGGCATCCCCCACACCACCAGGATGAGGGGTAGGTCTCTGAGGTGAGGCCTACTGCATCCTGGGGATCTGGTTTGCCTCCTGTATTGACTGTCTGGGGCATTCCCCACAACACCAGGATGAGGGGTAGGGCTCTGTGGTGAGGCCTACTGCATCCTGGGGATCTGGTTTGCCTCCTGTATTGACTGTCTGGGGCATCCCCCACACCACCAGGATGAGGGGTAGGGCTCTGAGGTGAGGCCTACTGTATCCTGGGGATCTGGTTTGCCTCCTGTATTGACTGTCTGGGGCATCCCTCACACCACCAGGATGAGGGGTAGGGCTCTGAGGTGAGGCCTACTGCATCCTGGGGATCTGGTTTGCCTCCTGTATTGACTGTCTGGGGCATCCCCCACACCACCAGGATGAGGGGTAGGGCTCTGTGGTGAGGCCTACTGCATCCTGGGGATCTGGTTTGCCTCCTGTATTGACTGTCTCGGGCATCCCCCACACCACCAGGATGAGGGGTAGGGCTCTGAGGTGAGGCCTACTGCATCCTGGGGATCTGGTTTGCCTCCTGTGTTGACTGTCTGGGACATTCCCCACAACACCAGGATGAGGGGTAGGGCTCTGAGGTGAGGCCTACTGCATCCTGGGGATTAAGTCTGTTTCCTGTACTCACATACAGGGTCAGACACCATAGCACAGGGACTGGGGATAGGCCCTCATTTGGGGACAGCAGTATCCCTGGGCTATAGCTGAACCCTGTATGCACAAACAGGGACAGATACCATAGCACAGGGACTGGAGATAGGCCCTCATTTGGGGACAGCAGCATCCCTGGGCTATAGCTGAACCCTGTATGCACAGACAGGGACAGATACCATAGCACAGGGACTGGAGATAGGCCCTCATTTGGGGACAGCAGCATCCTTGGGCTATGGTTATGTCTTTTACTCACAGATAGGGACAGATACCATAGCACAGGAACTGGGGATAGGCCCTCATTTGGGGACAGCAGCATCCCTGGGCTATGGTTATGTCTTTTACTCACAGACAGGGACAGATACCATAGCACAGGGACTGGGGATAGGCCCTCATTTGGGGACAGCAGCATCCCTGGGCTATAGCTGAACGCTGTATGCACAGACAGGGACAGATACCATAGCACAGGGACTGGAGATAGGCCCTCATTTGGGGACAGCAGCATCCCTGGGCTATAGCTGAACCCTGTATGCACAGACAGGGACAGATACCATAGCACAGGGACTGGAGATAGGCCCTCATTTGGGGACAGCAGCATCCCTGGGCTATAGCTGAACCCTGTATGCACAGACAGGGACAGATACCATAGCACAGGGACTGGAGATAGGCCCTCATTTGGGGACAGCAGCATCCCTGGGCTATAGCTGAACCCTGTATGCACAGACTGGGACAGATACCATAGCACAGGGACTGGAGATAGGCCCTCATTTGGGGACAGCAGCATCCTTGGGCTATGGTTATGTCTTTTACTCACAGACAGGGACAGATACAATAGCACAGGGACTGGGGATAGGCCCTCATTTGGGGACAGCAGCATCCCTGGGCTATAGCTGAACCCTATATGCACAGACAGGGACAGATACCATAGCACAGGTACTGGAGATAGGCCCTCATTTGGGGACAGCAGCATCCCTGGGCTATAGCTGAACCCTGTATGCACAGACAGGGACAGATACCATAGCACAGGGACTGGAGATAGGCCCTCATTTGGGGACAGCAGCATCCTTGGGCTATGGTTATGTCTTTTACTCACAGACAGGGACAGATACAATAGCACAGGGACTGGGGATAGGCCCTCATTTGGGGACAGCAGCATCCCTGGGCTATAGCTGAAAACTATATGCACAGACAGGGACAGATACCATAGCACAGGGACTGGAGATAGGCCCTCATTTGGGGACAGCAGCATCCTTGGGCTATAGTTATGTCTTTTACCCCCTAACAGGGACATATACCATTGCGCCAGGACGGGGTATGGCCCCTGAGGTGGGGCCTGGGGGAGTCTGTTTTGGGGGGGTGGGACAGACCTCACTCACAGCTGGATGCGGAGACACCTTGCAGTCCCTATTTGTGCATAGTTGATTGTTGACTTGGTTGCATGGTGTTCCTCTGCACATCCTGGGTTGGGGTGCCTGTTCCCATGAACTTACCTCACGTGGGTAGTCTGAGCTTCGGTTGTACCGAATGGTGAGGCGCTCCCAGGCCCTTCTGACCCTTGCCAGATTCTGCCTTCTCGATGACCCAGGGAATAGGCGCCTCTGTCTGAGGCAGAATAGCTCTGTGAGCAGGTAGAGCTCCCGTTGTGTAAATGCTGGCTTTCTAGACATTGCAGCCATGTCTTTAGAAAGAAATGTGCTTTGCCACGTGCGTTGCTACGGGCGTAGCCACGTGCGTTGCTACGGGCGTAGCCACGTGCGTTGCTACGGGCGTAGCCACGTGCGTTGTTACGGGCGTGGCTACGTGCCTTGGTGCAGGCGTAATAGCGTGCGTGGGTACGTGTGTTCTTACCTGCGTGGGCACTTAATATGCAACTCCCAGGTTTTAGTACTGCTGCTACATCTCCTAGGTAAAGTCGTTTGGACTCTGCTCATTACAGGGTCTGCTTTATGGTTCCTAGCCCCTTCTGCTGCACACATCTCACATTTGCATACATTCACCTTCCTTTGCCTAGAGGTGCCCATGACGTAGAGCTGTATCAGACATTTGTGATGTACCTTTTGTTTGGATGTATTGAGGGGAATGTGTGGAGACAGGGCCACAGAGGGAGTCGCAGATTAATTAGCTGTAAGGTTGACATTGGGGACAATGTGGGGGTGTTGTGAGGTTTACTTTCTGGGAATGCATAGCATGGATTTGCTCCTTTTCATGTGTTTTCTTTCACATTTGGACTATTTCCTGTCTGGCCTTTGGGCATAGAACATTGGCTTTGATTCTCTATAGCACCTCAGATAATGGTTTTTTTCAGACAACACTGCTCGGAGAGGAATTGCATCTGACAGCCCTGCTACGTATCAGCACAGTGGGGTCGTACCCATAACCTCTGGCTCCACAGTCGGTGCATTTGACAGTGGGTTGCAGTTATGTCTGTATCTGTATCTCCTTCTCTATGACTGGCTGACTACAGAGGGACGTCAGTTCACCACACAGTCCATCCACATTAGTTCTCAGGGTTTGATTGGCCCAGTCACACCCATGATGCACTTGATATGCAAATCAGCTGTTCACAGGTACACACCATGGGGACAGCACCCCCACAGCACCTTGGCCTGGTGGGGTAACTGAACATGTGCACCCCCACAGCACCTAGGTATGGTAGGGGTATCTGAGCGTGTGTTTTACTGGCACAGTGTAGCTACACACCATCACATTGTGCGGGTACTGCGCTCACCGTGAGGGTGCAGTGATGCGTACAGCAGCAGGTCCACAGCAACATCCACAGCAGTGTTGATGTGTGGGATAGGTAGTTTCTGCACAAACACCTTGGATATATCTGTCTGGATCAGTCAGATGTGGTCCCTAGGGGGATTCTGGTGGTAAACACAGTCTCCCTCCCTGCACTGATGGCAGTGGAAGGGACCATCACCCCCAGTTCTGCTGTGGGTCAGACACCCCTCAGGGCAGTTCCTGCAGCTCTCTACATATCCATAGCACAATAGCATACAGACATTAGGCCTGTATAGGCTAGGCTGGACCCCCACCACTATATGATATTGTCCTGCAGCAGGCCTTCAGCCAATGCACCCTGCCAGGCTCTCCATCAGGACATATAGCAGGTGCAAACAGTCTGCTAGTTGGTCCATGATGCATGTTCCTGTTGGAACTGCATGCACCCAGAACTGGACTGGGATGGCAGCATACACAACAAGCAGATAAGTCATTGACTGGCCCCCAAAGGGAAACACATACATATCACATGACAGAACTACAATATAGCACAATGGGGATGCCTAGCCATGCTGTGGTCACTGCACAGTCAGGGTGAGACTGAGCTCCCTGCAGGACATACAGCGGTCACCCTGTCTGTGTAGGTGGTGGCCGGGCACTACTATGCCGCAGTAGGTGCCCTATGCGCTGTGCAGATACAGCCTGCCCATGCCACCATGTCTGGGCTCTACCCATGGTACCTTGCTCCTCATTATGCACAGTTGCCGGGCAATACTGGCAACAGTGCTGGCCGTGTGGCCTATGTAAGGTGTTTGCAGCCCCCACACACTGTAGAGACAGACACACACTCCAACACCTATGCCAGCATTCTGCTACTGTAGAGGGGGGTTCAGCAGCCCTGCCCACCACACCAGTTCTGGACACAGTCCAGGCATGGATATGGTCCGCAATACTGTTGGCCGTCACTCCCCAGGGTGGTAAACACTGTCAGTGACCTGACCTGTAGCACACCCCGCAGACATCAGACTGACTGTTCTGATGGAGCTAAATGAGCAAACTGTGCTTGACGTAGGACTTGATATCTACCAGTAATCATAGGAAATGTCTGATAGGTGCATACCGTATACCCAGGTGTAGGGTGCCATTGCTAGGGTATGCCTGTGCTAGTATTGGGAGATGCACACAGGGCCCAATGTCCTGCCTCTCCAGGGGGCATTTGCCACTGGCGCCTGTGGGTGGGTGTGTGGGTGTGTCTGGCCCTGTTGGCTGGTGCTTTACCGCAGAGGTTCCCAACTCAGGTCCTGGTGTGTCACACACTGTTCGGGTTTTCCTGCTGTCCCACATAAATATGCATGGCCTACATCCGCATACCATGGGGGTGGTGCATTTGGGGGACTCTGCTCTAGGTAATGCGGCTGTTTCTGGTGTCTGTGCTCGGTGTAGTAATATATTGGCGTAATAACCATGTGTATGTTCGCAGCAATACAGGTTTGTCATTACAGTCACGGTACAGTTGGGGGAAAAATATGTGGACTGGAATGGACATTGACACAACTGGGCTTTGAACCTGTGACCTTCTGTTTTTGCACACACTGTCTGTGTGCACTGCACCACCGTGTTGCCACAGATATGCTGTATTCCCTGGGTAGTCCATGACTGTACATCCAACAGGGCCTGTCTGCTGCTGTGGATGTGGCAGCCTGCACATGGCTCAGCCATTGTCTGCTGGGACTAGCAGCCACTGCCCTCTCCATCACCTGTACCCTTCCGCCAACATGCTGACATGTCCTTATCTTGGGAAATGAATATAACCTGATTGAGGTGTGGCACTCCAGGACTGCATTTGGGGGACTCAGCTGTTGGTAATGGCCATTGTTATGGTGTGTGTGCGGTGTTGGGTAACATATTGGTGTTTGAACGATGCCTCTGTTCTCTGCAATAAAGGGGTGTCTTTACTATTTCTATTTAGTGGTGGGTAAAATATGGTGACTGGGTTGGCAGAGGCCCCAGCTGGGATTTGAACCTGTGACCCTCTGGTCCTACAGGTACTGCCTGTGTCCACTGCACCACACTGTTGCCACAGTGACAGTGAGGTCCCTGGTGATGGGACACCTGGCCAAAGGAGTCTGAACTCTGCTCTGCACATTTTTACTTTGGCCTCATTCACCTTGTATGGTGACATAGGTGCACATAAACCCCAAATATGACCTCGGAATGAGAGGATAGGAACATAACCAAGCTGGCCAATAGTGATATTAATGGGCAACCCTGGAACACACTCCCAGGAGCGCTCATAATTAGGATTAGGAAATGATCTTTGGAGGGGTCTACGCTCCGTGGCCACGACTCATGTCTTGTTTTGGAGCTGTCCTGGCAGTGTTTTTAGTGGTTGCCCATTGATATCACTGTTGGCAAGCTTGATTGTAGTTTTTTAGGATTTTGTTGTGGTCTTTTTCCATTCCTATTTGCTATTTTGTTCAGTGCACATATATCACACTGCTCACGTTTTCTAGGTTTCCCCGGTTTTGCTGTACATTGCTGACGGAAATGGTTTCTCTTCCCTTTCATATGCCTTTAACGGCAAGTTTTCATTCGCGTTGGGATTGTGCTCTGCAATTCAGCGCGTTAGTATGAGGGTAGCCTCTCCCCACCCACTCTCCGCCCATTGACCCCTTCTCTCCGCCCACTCTCCACCTTCTGCGCTGTTTTAACGCGCCGCGGAGGTTTACGATCGTAAACTGCGGTTAACGCGCGTACAGTACGTTTAACGATCGTTCGCACGTCACAACGCGCGTTCGGACGTGCGAACGATTGTTAAATATACTTTACGCGCGTTATGCACGATTAGCCCACTTTAGTAAACACACCCCTTTATCTTATTGGTGTGTAAGTTCCTGTAAACACAGTCATGCTACATGTTTGACTTTTTTTTTTTAAGTGCTGCCAAATCAATGCTGACTCCTGGAAACCCAGCAGCTCCTAGGTTTTCTTGGCAAGGTATGACTGGAAGTAGACTGCCAGGCCTTTTGCTTTGGAGGCAATGGAGGGTAAAGCAACTTTCCCAAGGTCACAAGGAGTGCCAGCAGGAATTCAAACCAGACCTCATGACTGTTGCTCTAACCACTAGGCTACTCTTCCATGTGTTTGACTAGGCTCATTAATTAGTCTGAAGCCCAAAAATTCAGCAGTCTATTATTTCTTAGATTTTTAGCTTTTCAGTCTCTGGTTAAAACTTTCTTTCCACAACTTCTATTGCTCCTAAAGCCCTCAAAGGGTTCCAGCTGAGAGGTTCCTTAAACCCCAACTAATGAGAAATCCAAACCTTTAGAAGAAAGAGTGACTGGGCCACCAAAGCTAAAAAGGAGTTCCGAATGTGGGAAAAACAGTGTCAGCCTGCACAGAGGCCAAAAGTACTGAAACTGTAGAAACATGCTTAACCATTGGACCTCCTGAGACGGTGAAGTTTTAAATTTTTCACCTTTCTCATCTTTGGCACCATATGAAATAAGGAAACAATAAACTCACAAAAACGAAAGTAGTCACAGACTAGGAAAGCAGAAATTCTTGGCTCTGTTGACTCCAAAGGAGCATGGCTTGCCCCTTAGGTCATGCCCCCTTTAGCCCGCACTCCAATGACTGAGTGCCTGTGGCCGCAGGCAGCCCAGGTTTTAACCACTAGCTGGTCCTGTGCTGATGGTGTCAGCAGGGCCATGCTCAGCAGCACTCTGGGGATGCCTCTTCCACCACTCCAACAATGGCGAGGGAGGTACCATCATCAGGGGCGGCCCAAGGGGGGTGCGGGGCCATGTGCGGAGACTCGGTGCGGGGCCTCATTTGCATAAGGGGCCTCATTTGCATAAATATTTGCATAATGTTACCATATACTAACTTTTAGTAAACATGCCTCTTAATGAGTGTATGGATAAAGAAAGACTAAAAGATTTCTACATTACTATAATCCAGTGCCAACCACCAGACACATTAGGAACTACTACAAACACTGCCCATTTAGAACCCATAGCAAACCCGCCGTATCCTAACAGCACTACCAGGACTCACAAAGCACCATACCCTACCTATCAAAAGGAAACATGCAAATATTAAACCAATACATTTCAGAGAACAACAATACATGACCTACTGGGGAAAGAGAACAAGTGGCAATGTCAAATAGGAATTACATAAACAGAATACCTCAGCTCAGTTACACATGCAGAACATAGACCATCACCAAACAAGGAATCACAATTTTGAAACAGGAAGACAATAATTAAACTGGGAATCCCAAAAGCCAAACTTGGAATGTACAACACTGTAGAAATAAAACTATACATTAATTTGCTCTTGTACTAAACAAAGCGCAGACGTTAATGATGCACATTTAACAGAGCTGACATATTCCAATTAATAAATTCAAAATAAAGAGATATTTTTCTACCTTTTGTGCCTTTTTTTCAGCTGCAATTGCTCCAGCCACTTTCTTCTGGTTTCTTCGTGTCTTCTGCTAACTCTCCATCGTCTGCTGTCCATTTGTCCTTTCTTCTCTCTTCTAGTTTTTTTTCCATTCTCTCTCTACATATGCTTTAACATACTAATCTTTCTCCTTTTGCTCTTTCCTCATTCCTATTTCATCCACTCAAATTTTACCCCTCCATCCTCAATCCCCACTTACTCTCCCAATACCCGGCCAATTGTAGATTTTTTATCCCTCCCACACAAAATATTTTTCCCCTCTCCATTTTACTCTCCCAGCCCCATCCCATTCTAATCCTCCCCCAACATCAGCTCCCTTCTAGTTCCAGCCTCATCCAGCATCCATTCCCTTCTAGTCCCTGCATCAGCCCATTTCCAGTCCTAGCCCCCCATTAGCCCATTTCCAGTCCTAGCAACCCCCAACCCAATACCTGTCCTAGCCCCCCATCAACCCACTTCCAGTCCTAACCCATCACCCCATTTTAAGTTTAAGCCCCCCCATAACCCATTACCAGTCCTAACCCCCCATCAGCCCACTGCCAGTCCTAACCCCCATCAATCCATTTCCAGTCAGCCCCCCATAGCCCATTGCCAGTCCTAACCCCCCCCATCAGCCCACAGCCCATTACCAGTCCTAACCCCATCAGCCCACCTCCAGTCTTAATCCCCCCAGCCCATTTCCAGTCCTAGCAACCCCCCCAACCCATTACCAGTCATAGCCCCCCATAGCCCACTCCCAGTCCTAATCCCACCAGCCCATTTCCAGTCCTAATCCCCCATCACCCAATTTTCAGTTTAAGCCCCCCCCATACCCCATTACCAGTCCTAACCTCCCCATCAGCCCACTCCCAGTCCTAATCCCACCAGCCCATTTCCATAAGAACATAAGAAAATAAGATATGCCATACTGGGTCAGACCAAGGTCCATCAAGCCCAGTATTCTGTTTCCAACAGTGGCCAATCTAGGTCATATGTACCTAGCAGTTTCCCCAAAAGACACAGGTTCTGCAATGCTTGTACTGGGTCAAGCATTGATATCTTCGGTCACTTCTTAATAATGGTTTATGGACCTTTCCTCCAGGAACTTGTCCAAACCTTTTTTAAACCCAGCTACACTAACAGCCTTTACTACATCCTCCGGTAACAAATTCCAGAGTTTGATTACACGTTAAGTGAAAAAATATTTTCTTTTATTAGTCTTAAATAGTTTACCCTGTAGCTTCATTGCATGTCCCCTAGTCTTTCTATATTCTGATAATGTAAACAATCGATCTACGTTTACCCGTTCCACTCCATTCATTAATTTATAGACTTCTATCATATCTCCCCTCAGCCGTCTCTTTTCCAGGTTAAAGAGCCCTAACCTTTTTAGCCTTTCTTCATAGGAGTATCCTTCCATCCCCTTTACCATTTTGGTGGCTCTTCTCTGAACCTTCTATAAAATCGCTATATCCTTTTTAAGATACGGCGACCAGAATTGCGCACAATATTCAAGGTGCGGTCTCACCATGGAACGATATAGAGGCATTACAATATCCCCTGTTTTATCCTCCATTCCTTTCCTTATCATACCCAGCATTCTATTTGCTCTCTTGGCCGCCGCTGCACACTGGGCCGAGGGTTTTAACATGGTATCCACAATGACGCCCAAATCATTGTATCCACAAAGACGCCTAAATCACGGTATCCACAAAGACCAGTTGCGAAGAGGAAGCTGCGGCAGTTGCCGCATACTGCACATAAGGCCCTTTCAGTGTTGGCCATGTGCACGAGGCATAGGCCCCCTCCCCTCCTCCTATTCACTGCAATCCCAGCATTCCACGGTAGGTTCTGGGCCCCAAAATGCAGCCCAGCAATAAGATAAACAGTTAACACAGGTTTATGCTCATCCTCCTTCAGGAGACTGAGAAATACTGGCTCTGCAGGGGTGCACAGGCTACTTAAGAAGAGTTCTTTGGTTTGTTTGTTTTCAGTTTTCATCTGCTGGTAGATGAGCATAACCGAAGTGTCTGGACTGGAATGGATGGACAAACTGGAATTTTGCATTATTCAGACTTCTTAACACCAAATTTTGAATTGTATATGCAGAATTCCAGCAGGAGTAGAAGTTTCTCACTCTAACATACATTCCTCTATAAGGAGAAAGGAAACCCAGAGGCTCAGTAACAGTTTTGTTTCCCACTCACATTGGGCTGACAGTGGCTGAGTGTACCAAATAAGCCAGCAATGCTGCAAAAAAAGCATTCACAAGCCCTTTGAGAAGGAAACCCCAGTCTCTGCACAAAATATATAATAGCCTGGCTAAGGATAGTCACTGTGAAAACCAGATATAAAATAAAGGGGGAGGGGGGAATCATGGGTAGCTGTAATTGAAGTTTGTGTGTAGCAGCAGAGCGCAGACAAACCAATGATACCAGGAGTCTGTTCAGAAGGTCCAAATCATTTATTTGTGCACAAGTCTCAAGCAGAATCAAATTCAAAATGGCTGAGCAATGGTTTCTAGCAAAACAACAACTTTTATAGACTTCTTCTCCATTCTAGACATAGGCAAACATTTCATTGGTCCCGGTAACCCCCCGTACACCTTCTATTGGTCCCGGTACCGATATGGCTATCCAATGATGTCCTTTGACTGGGCTTAGCACCTGCTTACCCCCCTTATAGTCCCAATTACAATGGTCAGTTCACCAACTTAGATACTTTTCTCTTCCAAGGCCATTTAACTAGTTAGAACATGTGGGAAAGCAGGGCACTGTAACCTTTCTTTCAGCAGAGTTAATTAATTTCATAGCAGCTGTGCTCTCTTATCAATAGCAATTAAACTTATTTTTCTATATTTTTCTGAGTTTCGATTCTTCTCAACTAAGCTGATTGTGCTTTGTTAAGTTTCAGTTCTATAGTAGCAGCATTCTGGGGAATGTGCAATTCCTATGGGCCTCTCCACAGGCTTCATTTACAGGTCAAGCTATTTAGGCCTGTCTGCTTATTTCAGACACCATGGATCATAGGCCTTCGCCTACCACATTCCCCCCTTTGATTAATCTCACCCTATTACTGATAAGGTGTGAGAGTTAAATCACTCAATAATTATACTGGGGTCGGGTTCCGACCATGCATAGTAGGATTAGGGTGCCATAAGACTAAAATCTTAGTCGCGGCTTTCCGCTCCACGGTGTTTTCAATGACACTGTTAATGGATCGCATATAACAAGGGATTATACATGGTAATAATAGAAACCTACAACTACTAGGATTATCATAAAGAAAGTAGTGAGTCCCCCTAATCCAGAAAAGATAGATTCAAACCAATTAGGTATTCTAAACCCATGCCAGGTTTGTACTGGCACATAAGCTTGTTTTCTCATATTTTCTGCAATGTCTTCAACTACTTGACCTTTATCATCTATTTTTAAACAACAATTGGTTAAATTCAATTTTCCACATACCCCGCCTTCAGCTGCTAGTAAGTAATCTAGCGCCAGGCGATTTTGATATATTGCGGTACGCATTTGTGTGCTCTGTCTAGCTAAGAGTGTGAGTGCTTGACTAGTTTCATTAGTTATGAGTTCAACTACTGCTTGTAAGCGGATAATACGATTAATCATATATACAGGGGTCCGATAGCCCCACATACCATCGTCATTCCATGTGGCCGGTCCATAATAGGCAATTATTCTCTCAGGTGGCCAATTCTCTACATCCCACTTCTGCCACTTACCTATCTGGAGAGCTGCTCTTTTCTGTCTCTTAGGGGTGTGTTTACTAAAGTGCGCTAATCGTGCATAACGCGCGTAAAGTACATTTAACGATCGTTTGCACGTCCGAACGCGCGTTGTGACGTGCGAACGATCGTTAAACGTACTGTACGCGCGTTAACCGCAGTTTACGATCGTAAACCTCCGCGGCGCGTTAAAACAGCGCAGAAGGTGGAGAGTGGGCGGAGAGAAGGGGGTCAATGGGCGGAGAGTGGGCGGGGAGAGGCTCCCCTCATACTAACGCGCTGAATTGCAGAGCACAATCCCAACGCGAATGAAAACTTGCCGTTAAAGGCATATGAAAGGGAAGAGAAACCATTTCCGTCGGCAATGTACAGCAAAACCGGGGAAACCTAGAAAACGTGAGCAGTGTGATATATGTGCACTGAACAAAATAGCAAATAGGAATGGAAAAAGACCACAACAAAATCCTAAAAAACTATAATCAAGCTAGCCAACAGTGATATCAATGGGCAACCACTAAAAACACTGCCAGGAAAGCTCCAAAAAAAGAAATGAGTCTTGGCCACGGAGCGTAGACCCCTCCAAAGATCATTTCCTAATCCTAATTATGAGCGCTCCTGGGAGTGTGTTCCAGGGTTGCCCATTAATATCACTATTGGCCAGCTTGGTTATGTTCCTATCCTCTCATTCCGAGGTCATATTTGGGGTTTATGTGCACCTATGTCACCATACAAGGTGAATGAGGCCAAAGTAAAAATGTGCAGAGCAGAGTTCAGACTCCTTTGGCCAGGTGTCCCATCACCAGGGACCTCACTGTCACTGTAGCAACAGTGTGGTGCAGTGGACACAGGTAGTACCTGTAGGACCAGAGGGTCACAGGTTCAAATCCCAGCTGGGGCCTCTGCCAACCCAGTCGCCATACTTTACCCACCACTAAATAGAAATAGTAAAGACACCCCTTTATTGCAGAGAACAGAGGCATCGTTCAAACACCAATATGTTACCCAACACCGCACACACACCATAACAATGGCCATTACCAACAGCTGAGTCCCCCAAATGCAGTCCTGGAGTGCCACACCTCAATCAGGTTATATTCATTTCCCAAGATAAGGACATGTCAGCATGTTGGCGGAAGGGTACAGGTGATGGAGAGGGCAGTGGCTGCTAGTCCCAGCAGACAGTGGCTGAGCCATGTGCAGGCTGCCACATCCACAGCAGCAGACAGGCCCTGTTGGATGTACAGTCATGGACTACCCAGGGAATACAGCATATCTGTGGCAACACGGTGGTGCAGTGCACACAGACAGTGTGTGCAAGAACAGAAGGTCACAGGTTCAAAGCCCAGTTGTGTCAATGTCCATTCCAGTCCACATATTTTTCCCCCAACTGTACCGTGACTGTAATGACAAACCTGTATTGCTGCGAACATACACATGGTTATTACGCCGATATATTACTACACCGAGCACAGACACCAGAAACAGCCGCATTACCTAGAGCAGAGTCCCCCAAATGCAGCCCTGGAGTGCCACACACCATTCAGGTTCCATGATGCCTCTAATGAAGATGCCTGTGCTGCATAGCTATGCACCACCCCCATGGTATGCGGATGTAGGCCATGCATATTTATGTGGGACAGCAGGAAAACCCGAACAGTGTGTGACACACCAGGACCTGAGTTGGGAACCTCTGCGGTAAAGCACCAGCCAACAGGGCCAGACACACCCACACACCCACCCACAGGCGCCAGTGGCAAATGCCCCCTGGAGAGGCAGGACATTGGGCCCTGTGTGCATCTCCCAATACTAGCACAGGCATACCCTAGCAATGGCACCCTACACCTGGGTATACGGTATGCACCTATCAGACATTTCCTATGATTACTGGTAGATATCAAGTCCTACGTCAAGCACAGTTTGCTCATTTAGCTCCATCAGAACAGTCAGTCTGATGTCTGCGGGGTGTGCTACAGGTCAGGTCACTGACAGTGTTTACCACCCTGGGGAGTGACGGCCAACAGTATTGCGGACCATATCCATGCCTGGACTGTGTCCAGAACTGGTGTGGTGGGCAGGGCTGCTGAACCCCCCTCTACAGTAGCAGAATGCTGGCATAGGTGTTGGAGTGTGTGTCTGTCTCTACAGTGTGTGGGGGCTGCAAACACCTTACATAGGCCACACGGCCAGCACTGTTGCCAGTATTGCCCGGCAACTGTGCATAATGAGGAGCAAGGTACCATGGGTAGAGCCCAGACATGGTGGCATGGGCAGGCTGTATCTGCACAGCGCATAGGGCACCGACTGCGGCATAGTAGTGCCCGGCCACCACCTACACAGACAGGGTGACCGCTGTATGTCCTGCAGGGAGCTCAGTCTCACACTGACTGTGCAGAGATGCGGTACAATGAGGCCCATGCCTCCAGCCGCTCTGTCATTGAGCGCACCTTTGGCGTTCTCAAAAGTCGCTTCAGGTGTCTGGATAGGACTGGCGGGGCCTTACAGTACGGGCCCTTGACTGTGGCCAAGATCATACTAGCCTGTTGCATCCTACACAACATTGCTCTCAGGCACAATGTTCCAGTCGATATTAATGAGGATCTTGGGGTGGATCCTGTGTGCCCTCCTGCACCTGTCCATGTTGACACACGTGCTGGGATGGCGGCCAGGCAACATCTGATCGGGGAGCTCTTCTCCTGTAAGTTCAGCTTCTGCTGGTGATGTTTCTCTGGGTTAACCATGTGTGGGAAGGTGTATGGATTGTGCAGCAGTACCGTGTCATGTGTCAACATGTCTGATGTGCTTTTGCCTCCCCAGGATGAGCACCTGCTTTCCGGGCCCCCAGAACATTGAAGATCATACTGCCCGATGCTGTGCTACATGTGGGGTTTCTGTGTAAACAACTGAAACAGGCAGGTGACTCGGGTGAGTTGCAATACAGTGTGGTTTGCATTGCTATCGCCATGGTCATACCCATATATTTGGGTTACTCTCCGCTGCCCCTATGGTGCTGCACTGCTCTCGGGCCCTCTTCCCCATCACCCTTAGGTTTGGTTTGTCACACATGTGGCGGGGCATGTGACAGGCCTGCCTGTTTACTGGCACCGCTGCTGCCGTTTGGTCCGGCCACCATCAGTCAGCTGTTTGGTCAGGCACATGCTCCTCTTACGTTCGCTTGTCCCTGACCACAGCCCATCCACATGGCTCTCCATTGCCCTGTCCCCTTCAGGCCCTTACATGTCGCTCCCCTGCAATATTGCATTTGGTTTCCACTGCATGATATTTCGAGGGTCGTGTATGGACCGGTTCATATGTGCCTCCCATCACACGTGTGGAATGTGATATTGTCTGTGGACCCCTGCTCAGAATGTGTGTTTCATCCTGTTTAGTCTTTGGGGTGGCCTTACCTGGCACACAGCTGTGGTTATGTATGGTGACATGCTGTGGTCCTGTCTGTATCCATTTCTGTGTGCCTACTGGTGTTACGTCAGTTATTATATTCCAGCTGTGCTTCCCATCCTAGTGTTCATGGCTTTTCGCTCTCTCTGTTCCCCTGTCTTTATGTCCTTCCTTCACTGGTACCTGTGGTCACGGTAACAGTCATCTATTTGCTTGTATGTCTTTGCCGCTCTTATCATCCTCATCACAGTTGTGTATCATCCTTTGGTACAACAATCTGCATCAGTGTGATGTGACATGTCCGGTATGTTGCTGTGCACTGTCACTCCGTATCCTACACTGCTACCCTTGTCTGCATTTCATCTCTGTGTTCTTAGGGGGCCTGTGCCTGCTCTGCATGGCGGGGCCACTCCTCTGGCCACCTCCGCCTACACAGGGTCACACATTTTCTCCTCAGCTGCCACACACCTTTGTTTTAGTACTCTAGGTGGCCAACACACTTTGTTCGGTGGCTTTTGGCAGCAACATGTTTGTCTGCGCTGCTTCCTGACACATGGGATGTCCACAGGGATGTGGGTCCAGTGACTCCCTACTGTCCCTCCATCAGTCACCTATCCATTTGTCTTTACCGTGGGTTCTGTGTGGTGTTAGTACTACATCTGTCTCTGTTGCACGCAGGTCCTACAGGTCCTGCAGACACCACTTGGGGTCCCTAGGGCACACTGACCGTGTCCCACATACCCTTTTTGGGGCACCGTGCCACATGGTTCTGTGAGCCAGCGTTCCATCTGACCTCTCCTATCCGTATGCAACGCATATCTCACTTAGCATTGGGGCACCCTTCTCGGGACCATTCTGGTCATCTTTCTCATACTTCCTCTTGGGCGCACTGTTGGGCTACTGTCTTTTCCTTTTATATTGCAGTGACGCACACATTCATTTCCCCATTCATGGGACGGCGCTGTTGGGGGTGCCTACCCCCTCATATGTTCCTCTCGTATCTGCTGATGTACATGTGCAGTGCACCATGAATGTTTTTGCTTACACCCATATCCTTACCCCCCAGCTGTCACTTTGGGTGGTGGCATGACACACTTTCTTTGCACAGTCTGGGGGTTGTGGGTTCTGGTGGTACAGCCATCTGCATATTCTTTCTGCACATATTCATAGTATTTTCGTGTTTCCTTTAGATTTCGCCAGTGGCTTTCGCTTAATGGAACTGGTCTGTGATGTTAATGGGCCTTTTATATTTGGTAATGATCTTGACCTCGGTCTGGATTGTGTTTGCCATATGCCCTTGTTTGCTGAGACCTTGTTTTGTTTCATTGACAGACTTTCTTTGTATGTGCATGACGCAATTGCTGGGGGTCTAGTGTGGTGATTTGTAGCGTTTCACAGTTCGGCTCCATGAGCTCGCCACCTCATTTTTGGGACTGTGTACTTTTCACGGACAATAAGGGCGTCTAACTCTTTCATTACCTGTGGGGGCCCCTATGTCATGGATTCCAGTCCACATATTTATTTATTTATTTATTTATTTAAAGTCTCTTTTATACCGCGCTATTCAGCATCAGCGCGGTTTACAATAAACAGTGAACATACACATTTCCAATAGTACTTTGTGTTTACATATGAACAGGATAATCAATATGGAGTATTTGGTGCCCTTTGCGGGGCATATTGTAGTTTTACATTACATTGGTGATGAATACAGCAGCACCACCCTCACAGTGCAGACTCCTCAGGGTGCCTCATCGGAACACCTATGGCATGACCTGTGGGGCTCTCTGTAACACGCCTTATAGGGTGCACGGGCAGACAGTGCACATTTAACTTTCACCAATGGTGTGACTTGTAGGGTGCCCTATACAGCACCCTCAGGGTATAGCCGTGTGAGTGTGTGCTTGCCACCTGAGCCTGTTCGACGTACAGAACAAGCTGCTTCTGCCATCACTATATTGGTGTGTGTGTGCTGTCGCTGCTGCCTCCACAGATCCACCCGCCTGTCAGGTACACATTCACATTATACAGGGCCCAGAGTTGGGCAGACATATGCATGGCGTGGTGGGGTTCCCTACAGGGGTACGGGGGCATGACAATTCGGTTCTTACCTGCCTTGTTTCCAGCACTGTTTGAGGTTTGATTTCCTTCATTACATGATTTGTGGATATATTTGACTATGTACATATCTCACACACGTTTCTGGATACACATTCACACTATTGTCTTCTTGTGAGGGCTGAGGCTCTCTGTATTATCCGGCCCTACATATGAGGGTGGTGGGCTCTTTCTCCCACCTCTCAGGTTGTTTATCGCCGACAAAAAATGGGGGATATGTATGGCATCGAATGTGTAATGACTGGTTATCCATGTCACTGACTATGGATTGCAGTGGGTACTGTTGCAGGCAGTGTTTCTCCTTAGGACCACAGGGGGTTTGAACTCACAGACCTTGCACCATCTGCCAGTGTCTTACCCATTGTGCTACAGATCTGGCTACCTTAGGGGACACCTTTTCTAGGTTCTTATGGGGCGCCCTGTAGGGCTACAGCCTGTTGCTACTGTGTGACAGTGACACACACTCATTTCGCCCTACCGTCCCAGGAGGCTGTGTGGGTACCTAACCCTTGCTGTGTTCATCTCTGGGCCGCAGATCTTCCAGTGCGTTGCACCATGGGTATGTTTGTTTTGGGGCAGATCCTAGCCATCAGAGCGGGCCATTTGGGTGGTGCCCTGCTGCCCTTCCGGTGACAGCAAGGGGGTTGTTCGCAGCTATGGGGCTGCTGCCCGGTGGTTCCGTCACAGCCTGTGGGGCCAGTGGTCATGGTCTCATAACACAGTGGGCTTTTTGTATCGGCCTGACTGCAGCATTGTATATTTTTGTGGCACATTGGTACTGCCAGCGATACCCCATCAGCATAATGTCACCTTACAGTGCGTCATGGGGCGCCCCATGCGGCACCTTCTCTGGCACCCTTTACGTGGCCTGCTGTGGTGTTCTATAGGTGACATTTTGGTGTGCCTCTGTGGACAGTGCACTTTCTACTGTGGCCTGGGTGGTGCATTATGGGATGCCATCTGCGGCACCTTTGGTTGCACCACTGTGATGGTGTGTTTGCTAGCAACACTACTGGTGGTAAAATGTGAGGCCTTGCCTCCTCATTCCCTACGTTAGGTACTGGGTGATGGCTGGGCCAGCTTTCTGCATTGTGCACACTGGGGAACCCAGGGGATTCAAACCCATGCTGCCTGTGACAGCGGTCAGTGAGCTAACCATTGTGCTACAGCTCTGTTCCTGTCTTTTGTATCTGTACGCTTTCTTGGGGTTGACGCGCGATAACGCGCGGGGACGTGCCACCGCGCCCTGTCACACTCGTTAGTTTTTGGAACGCGCGTTGTGCATAACGATGTACCGCCCATGTCCTTATTTGGGGGTTTCTGTCTCTACCGTGGCTCCTAACGCGAATCGCACTAACGCACTTTAGTAAACATACCCCAAAGTGTTATAATTCAAGGTTGACAAATGTTGTGTAAATCATCTGTAAGCTTTGCTGCATCTCCTATATACATCAGAGCTACTTCAAGGGAACTTTAGAGGAAGCATTCAGTTGTACGCTGTTTGTTTCCTCTCTTGCTAACAAAATAAAAAAAAGATAATACTCAAGCAGGCATGGTATGATGTAATGTTATTTAAGAATCCAAAGTCATCCCTCCCCTGGAAGATGTTGATACACTTATAAGGGTAATAGTGCTGGCATCTATTCCTCCTTTAGACTTGGTTGCTACTTTAGTTGAATCCTCCATACTAGAAACTGTGTCATTGTTGAACATTTAGAAAATTATTACCAGGACAGGAAGCAGGTGGGAATGCTCTATAGTGCAGCTCTATCAATTTTCAGCAGATGCTGCTGCTAAAATGCATTAAACTGATGCAAAAGCTGTGGTAAAGGATGTTAAAAGTATTAGAGGGTTGGGTTTTTTCCTTACAGGCTACTAGGCTTTCTGTCATCAAAGATAGTCTTTCCCTCCACCATAAGCTTGAAGCCTTGGAAATTAGGGATAGGTCAAACAATCCTTGTGTGTTGAATTTTCCTAGTGAAACCAACCACAAGTACATCAAAAAGAGTGCCAGAATAATACACCGTACTACAAACAATTAATGGGACACTACATAATAAAGATAAACAGATATACTAAAAAGCATAAGAATATTACAATTCTAGTCCCCACCAAATTCTCCTTAATAACATAGCTATCCTAATGACTATAAAACAAACAATGAATCAATTGACAGAATCCTGGAACTCAAACCGTGGACTTTACAGGCTTGGAAAAATTTTCTTGCCACACCACCTGGTCACACTTATCATCATTCATTTATACAAAAATTCATAAACATTAATACAAACGTTCACAAGCATTTATATAAAACTTCACAGTTAAACCATCAAGTACTCCACTTTAAACACAACAATCATCTGGTAATATGCATTTATACAAAATTCCTTAAGCATTGATATTTTCACAGGCATTTGTTTAAGTTAAACTATCAGACGCTCAGGGAGCAGTACTAAGCCCACTCCATGAACAAGAGGTAATCAATGAAACCTCTCTAAAAGTGTTAAACAGTTAGGTAGATATACATCCACTCTCAGGGATGTGAGAGCCAGAAGGGAAAGAGTTAATGCAAAGAACATCTAAAATGTGTGCAGTATACTGCATGTGCATTGTGGGATGCTGTGGGTAGTAATGCAATAGCGAAGTGCACGCAATGAATACACCAGGAGTCTATTTACTAGAATTCAAACCTGTTTATTTTGTGCACAAGACTCAGACACCTGTCACTTCCAAAATGGTCTGAGCATGGCTTTCAGAAAAACAACAGCATTTATAGCTCTCTTCATTAGCTCCATACAGACAAACTCCTCATTGGTCCTGGTGGCCCCCTCACCCCCCCATTCAATGGAAAATTTCTGACCGGGCCCACATCGCTCTTCCCCCCCTGCTCTTAGGCCTTCCTAGCCATGCTCAGTAACTAGACATAACATTCTGCCTTGCTTTTTGCTGACAAGGTCACTCGCAGCACAGACACTGTGTGAAAAGCTGACTTCTGAAATACATCTGTGAATAACATAACACAATCAGTGGAAAAGTTTTCATTCTTATCATCATAAGCTGCTTGAAGCAAAATTCTATTCTCTAGCTTTCGGCTCTGCTCAGTTATAATATTCTGAAGTGGGGGTGCGGACTCAGGCCTAACCTACAGGCTTCATAACATACATTTACAGGCTAAGCTAGGCCATAGCCTATCACATTCCCCCCTTTGATTATTCTCACCCGCAAGTGAGAAAGGGTGAGAATTAAATCACATATGGTACTCTACACTAGGGTAGAGGGATCACTTTGTGGTACAGGGTTAGGGTAGTAATGCCACATTGCTAGTATCTGTGAATCTGCCTTGCGTTCCACAATTCTATCAATGGTTGAGTTCAGCATATGCAAGCATAAGGGAAGGAAACATGGGATACACAAGCAAACAGCCACAATTAAGAATACTATCAATACAAGTGTCTTCAGGCCGCCCATACCTGAAAACCACGAACTAAACCAGCCATCAAGTTGCAAGCCACGCCAGGTTTGAACTGGGACATAGGTTTGTTTTCTCATGTGATTGGCAATGTCTTCTACAACTTGCCCTTCATTATCAATTTGCAAACAACAGTTAGTTAAATTAAGCTTGCCACATACACCTCCTTCAGCTGCAAGCAGATAATCTAATGCTAAGCGGTTCTGGTAAATGGTTGTACGTATCTGTGTGGCTTGTTTGGCTAACAAGGTTAGTGCTCTGCTAGTTTCATTGGTTATAATTTCAACAACAGCTTGCAAACGTATAATACGGTCCAACATATACACAGGAGTGCGGTAGCCCCAAGAACCATCTTATGCCCAGGTAGCAGGTCCATAGTAAGAAACAATTCTCTCTGGCGGCCATTCTTCAGAGGTTGCATCCCATTTGTCACACTGGCCGATCTTGAGAGCCTCTCGCTTCTGTCGGCTTTTGTATACAGGGAATCCCAATTGTTCTCCGTGGGACAGGGGCAAAAGGAAGAAAGATGGTCGTATAGTTCCTAAAACACACGCCCCTCCCGAATTGGCAGGGAGTTTAGCATATGCTTGAGTGCCACAAATCCAATAAAGTCCAGGTGGAGCTTGCCAGGTGCTATGCGTAGCCAGATTTGTCCATATCCTGGCCAAGTAAGGGAAGACGATCAAAGGATTAGAAGGTTCCGGAGTATTGGCACCTGACCACCAAGATGTCTTCTCAGTAGTAGCATTGTAATATTTCTGGTTTAAACAGACCAACTGTCCTACTAATGCAGTCAATTGTGGTCCTGCTCGTACAAAACATAGTCTACCCACTATGGAGTGGGCGAGGACCCATTCATTGGTAGTGTTATGAACATCAGTCTGGTTATATGGTACGGAATAGTTCAGTTCTTGTGCTTCCCAAGGCCATTGGTCTCCCATCTGAGTTCCTCCACAAAAGAGACAGTCTGAGACATGGAGGCTGGAGGCCACAGCTCCAGCTAGTTCGATGAACAAATTCTGCAAAGCGTGGGGAACTACAAATTCTGCCTTCATGGCCTCATGGAAGGTATGATGTATGCGATAAGGTGAAGAAACATGAGTCCTTACATTCAGTTGGATGAATACGATGGTTCCAGGATCAATTCCACCTCCTGCTATGCGCAGGCCAAATCAAAATCCTTGCTTCCATTGACTGGGGTCAAAGATCTGGAGTCGTAGGGGATTGCATGTACTTTTCTTGCACTTGTTGGGTTCTAGTAGGGGTAATCTTTCCAATATAGCTTTGCGATTATCTCCAGTTTGTCCTGTAGGGCCACCAGACCAGGTGGCATAGTACACACAGTCCCACTTCGGACAGTAGTAGTCCGCTTCCGATGCTTTGCTATATGTTGTTGAGGAGTGTGTTCCAGTGCACATTCCCCATCTGTACGCACCTTCAGGACACATATATTTCTCATCATAATAGTAAGCTTGTTCCCATGATCCACACCTGTAGTAATTATTTCTGTTAATTAAGTCACAAGCATCAAAATACAGGTACGCAGGTTGGGTGGGATCGGAGAGTTGACTTGTGGCGTTGATGAGGGCTCCATCTTCATCATTCCATCTCAGTTCCAGGACATAGTAAGATGGATTCTGTCGAGGTCTGAAACAAGTACGAGTCTTTCCCTTTGTACAGACATTCAGTTCTGTACCATTATAGATACACTGGCTGACTATGCCAGTACAAGTATAGTAAGAATGATAAAGTAGAGTCTGAGTAACTTGCATTCCAGTTCGGGTGGTGGTTATACAGGCCGCACAAGGGGGCAAAGCAAGAGTGGTTCTCAAAAGACCCAGGGCTACCGCAAGAACAAAACAGTAATTAGTAAGCATCATGGTCATAGTCTCTAATAATTGATGAGGTAGGTAATGGTTGATTGAGGTAGATAGATAATGGTTGATTGGTTAACAGAGTCTGCAAGGTGGATACTGCAAAACTGAAAGACGGCTCTTTCGTTGATGTTCAGGAGTAGGTTGGCAAAGTCTTTACGATGATGGATCTTGTCTTCGCAGTGTGAGTCGCAATGGTGCTGCAGGATTAGCGATCGAGGTCCAGGAGCGACTCTCAGGAACTGCTGCTGGCTTTACTCGACTGTGGTGGATCCAGGAGTCGATTTCTGCCACTTTAACTGCTGTTGGGGTTGATAACAAGACAATGTATGGCCCTTTCCACAGAGGCGCCAACGGTGTCTTCTTCCACTCTTTTACCCACACCGAGGCTCCAGGCTTGAAAGGATGCAAGGGCTCTGTTAGATTGATAGGCAACTGGTCTTGCACCCAGGCATGAAGGCCCTGTAAAACAGAACTTAGAGCCAACAATTCTTGCCTAGTGATTACTGATCCAATTTGATGCATATCCCCCCTTATCCCCTGAATTATGGGCGGGGGCCTCCCATATAAAATCTCAAACGGGGATACTCCTAATGGCGTGGTGGGGGCTGAACGTATCCGGAGAAGGGCTATGGGGAGAGCTTGGGGCCATTTCAGGTGGGCTTCTTAACAGAGCTTAGATAACTGGGACTTCAGGGTTCGGTTCATTCTCTCTACTTTCCCTGAACTCTGGGGTCTATAAGCTGTGTGTAACTTCCATTGTATTTGCAGGGCATGGGCTAGCTGCTGGGTTACTTGTGATACAAAAGAGGGCCCATTGTCACACCCCATGGTCAAAGGTATTCCGAATCGGGGGATGATCTCATGGAGCAAGACTTTAGTGACTTCCCTGGCCTTCTCAGGGTAACTTGACAGATCTTGACTGAGGGCTGCACTGAAGATAGTGGGTGAATTCTTGAATCCTTGTGGTAGTCGAGTCCAAGTGAGTTGTCCTCGTCGTCCTGTGGTAGGGTTTTCCCACTCAAATGCAAACAAAAGCTGACTGGCAGATGCCAGGCGTATACAGAAAAAGGCATCCTTTAAGTCCAAAACGGTGAAATGTGTGGCTTTCACTGGAATCAGTCCCAGGAGGGTGTAAGGATTTGGTATTACTGGATGTATGGTTTCAACTGCACTGTTCACTCGACGTAGATCCTGCACTGGGCGGTAGTCACCTGTCCCAGGCTTCTCGATTGGGAGAAGGGGGGTGTTCCAGGGTGATTGGCATTCTCTAAGGAGTCCAAACTGCAGTAGTTTCTTCAGGTGGCGATGGATACCTTCAATTGCTGGTCGTGGGAGGGGATACTGACGCACATGCACTGGTTCCGCTCCTGGTTTAAGGGTGACAAGCACAGGAGCTATATTCTTTGCCAGGCCAGGTGGATTATTCTCTGCCCATACTCCAGGCGGGGCTGCAATGCTGGTAGGTATGCTGGAGCTTGCTGCTTTGGATGTAGGTAAATAGACCAGCCATTCTTCTTCTTGGGGGACAGCTAACACCATCAGGCCAGCAGGTTTAGAATTTATAGTCATTTCCATTTTTCCCCCTTCAACGAAGGATATCTGTGCTTGAAGCTTTGCAAGCTTGTCTCGGCCCAAAAGGGGAACTGGGCATTCAGGCATATACAGAAACTGGTGTGTTATCATCTGTCCCCCTAGTTCACAGGCGCGGTTCTCAAGAAAAGGTCTTGTGGTTCTCCTTCCAGTAGCTCCCACTATTGTGACAGATCGAGAGGACACAGGAGCCACAGGTTTGGCTACTACTGAATGCTCGGCCCCTGTGTCTACCATAAATTCCATATGCTGGTCTCCAATCTTTAATTTGACCATAGGCTCCTGGAGACCTAGGACGAACTTGGAGCCCGGTCTGGCCTAGTCCTCATCATCCATAGAATTGTTCTCGGCGGTTGCCACTCCCGCTATGACAGTCTCTTCTTGCTGCTGTTGAAACTGCGCGCGCTGCATCCCCCCTTGCTGCTCGAATCGCCTCCCCCCCGCTCTCCTAGCGCTCCCGCCTCCCCTCCAGGGGGCGGAGCTAATGTTCGGGCACTTGTTCTTCCAATGTCCTTTTTCCTTACAATAGGCGCACTGGTTTGCACCTAAGGGTGGCCGAGCACTCCCCCGGCCCCTTCCCCATCCTCTGGCTCTTCTCTTAGGATATCTTCCTTCGCGTCCTTCCACTAATGCTGCAGCGAGCAGATCCGCTTTCTTCTTCATCTTTCTTTCACTTTCCCGTTGGCATTCTTGATCACGATTCACAAATACCTTTTGTGCGACTTCCATTAACTGTGTTGAGTTCATGCCCGCAAATCCCTCTAATTTCTGCAGTTTTTGTTTTATGTCTCCCTGGGACTGACTCACAAAGGCGGCGTTCACCATACGCAAATTCTCCTGGGCTGCTGGATCATATGGAGTGTAAAGTCTATAGGCTTCAGTTAATCGTTCATAGAAAGCAGCTGGACTTTCATCTGGGCGTTGAAGAACGTCCGCTACCTTCCCAACATTCATAGCTCTCTGCCCTCCCTTCTTTAGGCCCTGCAGTAAGGCATGGCGGAACCGGGCGAGGGCCTTCTCTCCGTCATCACTATTTGGGTCCCATCCGGGATCTTCATTTGGGAAATCTGCGGCTGCTGCCCTTCAGGGATCTAGGTCTCTCCCATCTTCAGGGTTTTCTTCCAACCATCTAGTGGTTGCTCGCACTATCCATGCCCGCTCTTCAGTAGTAAAGGGGGTAGCCAAGAGCTGGCGACAGTCAGACCAGGTTGGCTGGTGGGTTTGCATAATACTGGACATTAACTCTGTTAAATCTTGGGGCTTTTCAGTATAGAAGGCATAATGCGTTTTCCAGTTCAATAAATCTGTTGTGGTGAAAGGCACATAAACTAGACTGGTCGGTCCGACCACAACCTGACCCTCTGTATTTACAATAGGTAATCCTGGGACCTGCCGCAGTGGCATTTGGCGAACTTCTCTCTGGCCCACTGTTCTGCTTCTGAGGACATAATGCAGATTTGCGGGGGTAGTTCTGCTGCTTGTGCTTGGACTAGTGGATGGCCCTGGACTGGCATCTAACCCTCTGCTAGCGGATGCCTCAGGGGATGATGGTTCTACTGCAGAGCCTCGCTCAGGACTAGGGCTCCGGCTCCTCCTTGGGGAAGGGATCTGGTCTTCAGGTGTTGGAGGCGGTTAGTGATCGGGTGGAGGTACTTCAGCTGGGGGTTGTCTTTCCACTTTCGGCTCCACTCGGGGTACTCGTGGAGCCGATGGGACTGGAGTATACAGAAAAGCGGGTGGATAACCCGGGACCTCTGGAGGCTCTGGGGCTGCAAAAATAGGGGGCTTTTCCTTCTTAGCAGGGACTCCCTTTGCAGTTGCTAACAGAATTCTACTCTGCCCCTCACGGCAACGCTTCATCTGAGGGGGTTGCTTCTCACAGATAGCTAGCCAGGAATCTATACAGGAAAACTGCTCGGAACTATATCTGCGCACCACTTGGTGCACTCGGGACACAATTTGAATATCAAAAGTACCTTCTGGTGGCCACATGGCGTCCAGCACCAGCCACACCCTACTACACAATATTTCTAAGCGGGCCGGTGACATTTTTACCCCATAATCACCACTAAACCCCTTCTTAAAATTCGTGATCATACAGATCAACGGAGTTTGTACGGACTCTGCCCCTCCCATTATGACATATGACAGACAAGACAGCAAACAGAAAGGATGGGTAGGATGGCTGCGGGTAAGGGTCCGCACAGCCCACAGAACAATAAGGGGGACAAACACCAGACGCTTCCTCCTTTTCGCGACCTGGGCGCAGTCGCCTGGCCAGGAAATGCGCTACTTAGGAGTCCGCTCTCGCTCGGCCTGTATTGCAAGACATCTCAAGCACACTTCACACAACCAAACATGCTAGCATTTCCCAAATTCCAAATTCCCGGGCTAACTGACTAAACCAAAATTACCAAATCAAAAGGGTCAGTGGCTTCGCCCCGCGCATACTCATGCAGGGTTACTAGGACCGCCCTGGGAGTTGATCAGACTCCCTGTTACCATACCATATTAGTCTCGAGACTTTCCAGAGCTAACTGACTAAGAACCAGAAAAATCAATACTCACCGGATCCGGTAGCTAATGCGCTGCGCAACCAGTTCCACCTTGGGTTGAATCCTGGACTCCCCTCCCGGGTTCGAGGTGTTGGCCGGCCGGACCCAGCAAGCCTGCCGAGGCAGGGCGGAACCCTCCGATGCAAGGGACTGGCGGCGCCTGGGCTCCTCTCCGCTGTCGGCCGGCTGCGGTCCCAGCCGGACCAAACCTGGAGGCGGTAATACATGGTAGTATTCACTTGCGCACCATCCGCGTACCCCACTCTTCCCAGTCAGGGAACCAATGCAATAGCGAAGTGCACGCAATGAATACACCAGGAGTCTATTTACTAGAATTCAAACCTGTTTATTTTGTGCACAAGACTCAGACACCTGTCACTTCCAAAATGGTCTGAGCATGGCTTTCAGAAAAACAACAGCATTTATAGCTCTCTTCATTAGCTCCATACAGACAAACTCCTCATTGGTCCTGGTGGCCCCCTCACCCCCCTCATTCAATGGAAAATTTCTGACCGGGCCCATACCACTCTTCCCCCCCCTGCTCTTAGGCCTTCCTAGCCATGCTCAGTAACTAGACATAACATTCTGCCTTGCTTTTTGCTGACAAGGTCACTCGCAGCACAGACACTGTGTGAAAAGCTGACTTCTGAAATACATCTGTGAATAACATAACACAATCAGTGGAAAAGTTTTCATTCTTATCATTATAAGCTGCTTGAAGCAAAATTCTATTCTCTAGCTTTCGGCTCTGCTCAGTTATAATATTCTGAAGTGGGGGTGGGGACCCAGGCCTAACCTACAGGCTTCATAACATACATTTACAGGCTAAGCTAGGCCATAGCCTATCACAGTAGGTGACATCATGTGAGAAAAAAACACACTTATCTACAGAGCACAGGAGAGAGAAGACATCATTTAGCATGGTTATGTCAGTTTGACATGGGGCCTACTGAGGCCTAGTGTGGAAACTGTCAGAATACCAGAGAACTAATAAGATATATTTTCTATAATCTTAAAAAATAGGAGATGGAAAAACAGACAAGGTGAAAGTTGAATAGGTGGGAAAAAGGTCAAATAACAAGGGATAAATCTGATAAAGGCCTGCGCACATGTTTATACACCAGGCTATAAGGCCACAGGTCGGCTGGAAGGGAGTGCAGATATGACAGGACAAAGGAATGAAAGAGAAAATCCAGATGCATGGAATCAAAAACAAAGGGACTATTTGGAAAGAACACTATATAACAGGACAAAACTCTTAATGAATTGTGAATTTGCAACCCATTTTTGGAGGAGGGTGGATTGCAAATTCCTACTCTATGCCTGCTAATGAGAGAGTAGTATTTCTGTGATGTATAAGGAATAAAGGATTTTATTTGTAAGAAGAATCTGTGAGAAGTTTGTGCCAGGTACGAGTATAATCTGCATGCGTTGTATGTGTATGCAAGGTTTTTGTTTTTCCTCTTGCACGGAGGAGGAGGGGTGGCAATCCGCCTGGCCAATGGACTGCCCCCCTTCCCCCCTCCCCCGGTTCCGTACAGGGAATAGTACTGAGCACACTCTGTAAACAAGAAGTAATCAAAGAAACCTGACCATGGCCATAGGTTTCGCTGATCTAAACACGGCTTTTTCAAAGGTTACCTTTCAGTCACACCTCAGTGCATGACGGCCAAAAAACAAAACAAATGACAAATTAGAAACCACATGAAAGCCACATTTACAATCCTTTTCTGAAACACTTACTGCATCCTTCAGAAAGACTAAAACTTACAAAAACCTTTATGCCACAAAATTCTGAAAGTATACTTTTAAGTCTCATCTCGGCAGACTGGCTCCCTCCTCCTTCACAACACTGACACCAACCACTACAGCTCACTCCCTTTTAATCCCAGAGAGACCTAGTAGGAAATGCATAGGTCACACTTGCGGCAAACTCCCAGAACATTAACCCTTGCACAATCTCCTTCCTCTATGTACTACATACTCAGACCTAAACTTTAATGCTACAACTTCCAAATACTCAGCACATGGAAAATAATGGAAAAAAAGGACACATGATGTTGTCACACAGAAACACAGCCATAAAACAAAGCCCTAATAGAACCAATGTCACTCACTGCCCCATTCAAACCCCAGGGGGCCACAGTATTCCAACAATAAATAAGAGTTTGTTCACACTGAAGCAGCTGGTGTGCCAAATCCCTACCTCCCACCACTTGAATCTGCCATAACAAACAGCAGCACAACTGGATGATCTGATGTCTGGTGGCTTGCCAATGCTCTACCAAGGGTGCCGTAAGCACCCCACACTGCAGTGCTGACATATGCTCAATAGTTCTAGTTTTAAATTTCCAGGTAGTTTGCTTGATATACAAATTTTCTCAGGAGCACAATAGTAACTTCTCCAGAGATTATGATCAGGAAATATCTTTAAAAAGTTCTGTTGATAGCAAATGCGGATGAGATCAAACCTGTCAATTCTTTTTACTTGCCAAACAATGTGGTGAAACAAAACCAGATGAAAGGAGCTGTTGACCATTTGGAGGCATCTGCCTTTGATTTTGTAGCAGCAAAGCGCAGACAAACCAATGATACCAGGAGTCTGTTCAGAAGGTCCAAATCATTTATTTGTGCACAAGTCTCAAGCAAGGCAATTTCAAAATGGCTGAGCAAAGTTTTCAAGCATTACAACAACTTTTATAGACTTCTGTTCCATTCTAGGTATAGAAAAACATTTCATTGGTCCCGGTACGCTCCCGTACCTCCCGTAGCCCTTCTATTGGTCCCGGTACTGATAAGTTTCTCCAATTATGTTCCTTCTGTGGGCTTCTGTAGGCATGACACCTGCCTGCCCCCCTTCTAGTCCCAATTACAATGGTCAGTTCATCAACTTGTTACTTTCACACTTTCAAGGCTATGGGACCATTTGTGCGTGCAGAAGAGCAAGGTTCTGTAACTCATCTGTCAGCACTCCTCAATATTTCTCTGCAAATGTACTTTTTCTTATCAGTAACTTTAAAACACATCTTTTCTGTATTTTTCCATTTCTTAATTCTGCAATTCTGCTTATCTAAGCTAATTCAATATTTCTACTGAGTTCTTTCTTTCAATAGCAGCATATTGGGGGATGTGCAATCCTATATGCCTCTCCACAGGCCTCATTTACAGGTCAAGCTAGCCATGCTGGCCTGCCTATGTCAGACACCGTGGGTCACAGGCCTGCACCTGCCACATTCCCCCCTTTGATTAATCTCACCCTATTACTTAATAAGGTGTGAGAATTAAATCACTTTCTAGAAAATTCACATCCTGATTAAAGGATTCTTACTAGTTCCACTAGGGCTGGCTTTGTATAAAGCCATTATTCTAGTTGCGGTCTTCCGCTCTACTGTACTATCAATAGCACTATGAAGGGAGCGCATACAACATGGGATTAAACATGGTAAGCAGAGCACAACAGCAACAAGGATTAGTACTAAGATAACAAAAGTCTTAAATCCTCCCAGCCAAGAGAAAAGGTTAGCAAACCAATTAGGAAATTTCAATGCGTGCCAAGTCTGTACTGGCACATAAGCATGTCTTTGCATATCTTTAGCAATTTCTTCAACTACTTGACCTTTATCATCTATTTTCAAACAGCAATTAGTTAAATTCAGTTTACCACATACTCCTCCTTCAGCTGCTAGCAAATAATCAAGGGCTAAGCGATTCTGGTATATGGCAGTGCGCATCTGAGTACTTTGTCTAGCTAAGAGCGTGAGAGCATGACTAGTTTCATTGGTTATTATTTCAACTACTGCTTGTAAGCGAATAATACGATTGATCATATAAATTGGGGTACGATAACCATACATACCATCATCATTCCAAGTGGCAGGTCCATAATACTCAATAATTCTTTCTGGTGGCCAATCATCACCTCGCCACTTCTCCCACTTGCCTATCTGTAAGGCCTCTCTTTTCTGTCTTGATGCTCCTTTGTGTTTGTGGGTAGTATATACAGGGTATCCTAATTGTTCTCCATGTTCAGTGTTTAACAGGAAGAACGAAGGTCTGATGGTTCCTAAGACACATGCTCCTCCCCACTGTGGTGGGAGTTGCGCATATGCTCGGTTTCCACAGATCCAATATAGGCCAGGTGGGGCTTGCCAGGCTTGGACTTTGGCAAGGTTAGTCCATAGACCTGCAAGTTCAGAAAATCTAGCTAATGGGTTAGGAGGTTCAGGATGTCTGATTCCTGACCACCAAGCTGTCTTTTTGGTCGTGGCATTATAGTATTTCTGGCTAAGACAGACCAGCTGTCCTACCTTTTGGGTGAACTGGGGTCCAGTTCTGGCAAAGCAAAGACGTCCAACGATTGAGTGCGCTAACACCCATTCACTGGTTGTCTTGTGTAATTCAGTTTGATTGTAAATCATGGAATAATTCAATTCTTGGGCTTCCCAGGGCCATTGGTCTCCCATTTGGGTTCCGCCACAGAAATAACAATCTGTGATCTTAAGACTAGATACTACTGCTCCGGCTAATTCTAAAAACAAATTCTGTGAAGGGTGAGGGATCTCAAACTTATTTACATGCATAGCTTCATAAAAGGTATTATGAATATGATATTTAGATGACTTATGGGCTTGGGTATTCAATCTAATATATACAATGGTCCCTGGATCTGTTCCTCCTCCAGCAATACGTAAACCAAACTTATATCCTTGTTTCCATGCATGGGGGTTATGTACACGCAAATGTAAGGGGTTGCAAGCATCTTTCTGACATTTATCATTTGTGGTTGGCTTGGTTAGAGTAGCCATCCGCTTATCTATTTTTTCATCAGTTATACCAGTGTTCCAGGTAGCATAGAAAACACATTCCCAATACGGGCAATAGTAATCTGCCGCTGTAGCAGTACTATACCCTGATCCTGTTTTACCTGTACACTTCCACCAATTTGTGGCACTCTCTGGACACATATACTTATGGTCATTTCGATACGCTTTCTCCCATGTACCACAGGTGGACTGACTATCTCTATTAATAGCATTACATGCATCAAAATTCAAAACAGCAGGTTTAGTAATGTCCTTAAGTGGTGGTGTAGCAGCTAATATAGGTCCATCTGCATCCTTCCATCTTATTTCCAACGTGTAATAGGATGGATTCTGATGCGGATTATAGCATGCTTTGATTTTGCCATGAGTGCAAACATTCAGTTCAGTGGTGTTATAGATACACCGAGTTATTGTTCCCTTGCAAGTATAGTAAGAATGGTAAAGCAAAGTCTGAGTTACTTTCAGTCCAGTTCTAGTAGAAGTAATGCAAGCGGTACATGGAAGTAGAGCATAAGTCTGTTCAAAACCTCCAAAGAAGGCAACCAAGGCAAAGCAGAAGCAAAGATACATGTTGATGTTGATTGGAGTTCTTCTGAATCCTCAGCTTGCTGATCTTGATCACGACGGTCTATTATTCTTCGTCCCGTTTGCTAATGAAGCAGTTTAACGGGTGCTGAGTGTTGATTGAAGATCCTCAAGATGTCCAGCACACATTAACCAACTCAGCAATTCAGTTGGCTTGTGAAGTCTGGCTTAGTCAATGTAGTCTCAAAGTAGTAGTGTGTCAAATCACACACAAATCGGGTTCGTTGAAAACAAAACTGTTGCTGCATGGAAAACAGCAATCCTCTTCGAAAGACTTGGCTACTGCAAAGCACTTGTGATGAAGTGTCTATGCTGCTGGTTGCCGTCTCAGAGTAACTCGCAAGGGTACATCAGGGTGCTGCTCTGCTGTCCACCGCTCTGGTTCAGGATCGGCGGCGGGCTTGACTCTGCTGTGGTGGATCCAGGCGTCGATCTCGGCTACCTTTACTGCAGTTGGGGTAGACAGGATGACGGTGTACGGTCCCTTCCAATGGGGTTCCAACGGTATCTTCTTCCAATCTTTGATCCACACCGAAGTTCCAGGCTGGTAGGGATGCAAGGGTTCCGTCAAGTTGATAGGCAACTGGTCTTGGATCCACGTATGGAGAGTCTGCAGAACAAAACTAAGAGCTAGGAGTTCTTGTCTGGTTACTTCTGAACCAATCTGGGCTAGATTTCCTTTGACTCCCTGCACTATTGGTGGGGGTTTACCATACAAAACTTCAAAAGGGGAAAATCCTGTTGACTTTACAGGGGCTGAGCGTATTCTGAGTAAAGCTATGGGGAGCACTTGGGGCCATTTCAAGTGTGTCTCCTGACAAAGCTTAGACATTTGGGCTTTCAAGGTACGATTCATTCGCTCAACTTTCCCTGAACTCTGGGGTCTGTATGCAGTGTGGAGCTTCCACTGTATCTGCAAAGCTTTTGCTAACTGCTGAGTAACTTGGGAGACAAATGATGGTCCATTGTCTGACCCTATTACTGCTGGAATTCCAAATCTGGGGACAATCTCTCTCATTAGAGCTTTGGTAACTTCTCGGGCTTTCTCAGTTCTGGTTGGGAATGCTTCTACCCACCCAGAGAAAGTACAAACTAATACTAGTAGGTAATGGTATCCATTGGCTTTTGGCATTTCGGTAAAATCAACTTGGAGGTTGTGCATGGGGGTCACACCTCTTGACTGAACTCGGGGTGCTGTAATAAGGCCTTGCTTGGCATTATTCTTGGCACAGGTTTGACATTGTCGTGCTACTGAGGCTGATATGGTTGTCATCAGAGGGATGTAGAAATGTGGTCTGAGTGCTTTCTCCATAGCACTCTTCCCATAGTGTGTGGCTTCGTGGAAAGCTTTGACAAAGGATGGTCCTAACAGTTCTGGAATTACTATTCTTCCTGGAGGTTGACTGCCCTCTTCTGGTGGCAGCTCAATCCATCCATCTTTCAGTACTCCATTTTCTTTGTCACAATAGTAATCCAATTCTTTGGTGGTATATCGTGGGGTCCATAGATTCAAGGGTACTGGAAACAATGCTGCTTGCATTGGCATAGCTTGTGGGGCAATCTGTCCTGTCATAGCTGCTTGTCGTGCTGAGGCATCTGCGAATCTATTTCCTCGGGCCACTTCTCCTTTTCCTGTTTGATGTCCTCTACAATGCATGACAGCTACACGTGTTGGGGCCCAGACTGCATCAAGTAACATCAATATTTCGGGACCATACTTGACTGATTTTCCTCTGGATGTGATGAGTCCTCTTTCTTTATAGAGAGCTCCATGGGCATGTAAGGTAGTGAAGGCATATTTGGAATCTGTATATACATTTAGCACAAGTTTTTCTCCTAACAACAATGCTCTGGTGAGTGCTATCAATTCGGCTTTCTGGGCTGATGTGCCTGATGCTAGAGCTGATGATTCAATTACTTCGTGTTGAGTGACGACTGCATATCCGGCACAGCGTCGTCCATCAAGGATGAGACTGCTCCCATCAACATAATAGATCTGGTCGGGATTGTCTATGGGCACATCTGTTAAGTCAGGTCGACTGGAGAACACAGTTTCCATGACTTCGATACAGTCATGTTCTGGGAGTTCTTCACTGATGGGTATCAAGGTAGCTGGATTCAAGGCATGGCTCACTTCAAGTTGTATCTGTGGGTTTTCACATAACATGCTCTGGTACTTCAACATTCGGGAATTGGTGAGCCAATAATTTGCTTTCTGTTCCATAAGGGCAAGGACTGCATGTGGCACAGTGACTCGTATGTTCTGTCCTAGTGTGAGTTTGTCTGCTTCACTCACTAGTAATGCTGTAGCTGCAACTGCTCTCAAGCAGGGTGGCCATCCTTTGGCCACAGGGTCCAATTGTTTCGATAGGTAGGCTACAGGTCGTTCCCAATTTCCTAATTTCTGAGTCAACATGCCTAGGGCATTTCCCTGTGTTTCATGTACAAACAAGCGGAAAGATTTGTGGACATCTGGTAGTCCAAGTGCTGGTGATGACATCAATTCTTCTTTTAACTTCTGGAAGGCTGTATCCTGCTCAAGTCCCCACTCCAGTGGTGACTTCTCTTCTCCTTTTGTGGCTTCATACAGTGGTTTGGCAATTTGGGCAAAGTTGGGTATCCAGATTCGGCAATATCCTGCTGCTCCCAGAAAGGCTCTAACTTGCTTTCTGGTTGTTGGAGTTGGAATTCTGCATACGGCTTCTTTTCTTTCTCTGCCTAATCTTCTGCTTCCTTGGGTAATACGAAAACCCAAGTATTTCACTTCTGTTTGACATAGTTGTGCTTTGGCTCTGGAAACTTTATATCCAGCTTCATTTAGTAACTGCAAGAGATCTTGGGTGGCTAATATACATTCTTTTTCTGATACGGCAGCTATCAACAAATCATCCACGTACTGGAGAAGTACTCTCTTTCCCGGGGCTACTGGATAGCTTGAAAGATCTTGATTTAGTGCAGCACTAAAGATGGTAGGTGAATTCTTGAATCCTTGGGGTAATCTTGTCCAGGTAAGTTGGCCCCCTCTTCCAGAGATGGGGTCCTGCCATTCAAATGCAAACAATATTTGGCTTACAGGGGCTAATCTTATGCAAAAGAATGCATCTTTCAAATCCAGTACAGTGAAATGGGTAGCTTCAGCAGGTATCAGTCCTAGAAGAGTGTAAGGATTGGGCACAACTGGATGTATAGTTTCAACTGCATCATTTACTCTTCTCAAATCTTGCACTGGGCGATAATCATCTGTCTCAGGTTTCTTTACTGGCAAAAGTGGGGTGTTCCATGGGGATTGACATACTTTTAGTAGGCCATACTCGAGCAATCTCTGTAGGTGGCGATGAATGCCTTCAATTGCGGCTCTTGGGAGAGGGTACTGTTTGACGTGCACTGGGGTAGCACTAGGCTTGAGGGTTACAATCACTGGTGCTATATGCTTGGCTAGGCCTGGGGGACTGCCTTCTGCCCATACTTCAAGTGGTGCATGAATGTTCTTTAATGTTTGTTCAAAATAGGTATCTTGAATCGAATCATCAATGTAGTATCTCCATTCTTCTTCTCGGGGTACTGTCAGCAGCATTACTCCTGCTGGTTTGGCTTGAGAATTCACTGTCATTTGCATTTCTCCTTGTTCGGAGAAAGATATCTGTGCTTGAAGTTTGGCTAGCATGTCTCGTCCCAGTAATGGTACTGGACATTCGGGCATGTAAAGGAATTGATGAGTTACTTGCTGTCCTCCTAGACTGCATATTCGGTTTTGAAGAAAAGACTTTGTGGCTTTGGCACCAGTTGCTCCTATGATGGTGACTGCTTTCTTGGTAAATGGGGCTATCTTTTTGTCTATTACTGAATGTTCTGCTCCAGTATCAACCATAAAGTTCATAAATTGGTCTCCTATTTGTATTTCGACCATAGGCTCCTGGAGACCTAAAGCAAACTTGGAGCCCGGTCTGTCCTAATCCACGTCATCCTCATCATGGGCCTGTGTGGCCAATGCTTGGATGGCTCCTCCTCCCCTCTCTCTCTGGAATTGTTCTCGATTGGCTCCTCCTCGGCCTCGGGGACGGCCTCGTCTTTCTTCTCGCCACTGATGATCGTTGTTGTCATCTTGCTGGGCGTCTTCGAGTTGCGGGCATGTATCTCTCCAATGTCCTTCCTCTTTGCAATAGGCGCATTGGTTCACGCCTAGTCTCTGGGTCCGGCCTCCGTCTTGACCCCGCCCTCTTCCTCTGCTCCTTCGATTAGGGACACCTCCCCTTTTCTTTTCAACTATGGCCGCAGCCAAAAAATCAGCTTTCTTCTTCATCTTTCTATCACATTCTCTCTGTCTTTCAGTATCACGATTCACATACACTTTATGAGCGACTTCCAATAACTGTGTTGCATTCATGCCCGCAAACCCTTCTAATTTCTGTAATTTACGTCTAATGTCTGGTTGAGACTGGTTTACAAAAGCAGAATTCACCATGCATAAACTTCCTGGTGCCTCGGGATCATAGGGAGTATACATTCGGTAAGCTTCAGTTAATCTTTCATAATAATCTGCGGGGCTCTCATCTACTCCTTGGATAACTCCTGCTACTTTGGAAAGGTTCATAGCTTTTTGGCCTCCCCTTCTCAGGCCTTGTAAAAAACCTTGGCGAAAACGGGCTAGGGCTGTGGATCCTTCATCTGTATTTGGATCCCATTGGGGGTCTTCATTCGGGAATTCTCTCTGAGCTGCTTCTCTACGATCTATTATATTCTGCCCCTGCGCCGGAGCTGCAGGGTTTTCTGCCATCCATTCAATAGCTGCTTTTCTAATTCTCGCTCGTTCTTCTGTAGTGAATAGGGTGGTCAGGAGCTGACGGCAATCTGGCCAAGTGGGTTGGTGAGTTTCCATAATACTAGTTACTAATTCTGTCAGCTCCTGGGGCTTACTAGTATAGGAGGCATAGTGCGACCTCCAATTTAATAAATCAGTTGTAGAGAAAGGGATATACACATAAGTTAAGGGTCCCGCTACCACTTCATCATTATCATTCTTTACGGGCACTCCCGGGACTTGCCTTAAGGGAAACAGTTTGGCTGTCCCAGGCGTCATTTGGGTCTGGGATCTAAGGGCTATTGTCGTTGTCTTTGCAGGAGTCGCTTTCTTTTTCTCAACTGGTTTTGCTTTGGGTTTTTCTTTCACTGGCTTGCTAGTGCTGGCGCTGGCTTCCTCAATTATTTGTACACTGTCCTCCTCTTCTTCTGGGGAATTTCCTTCTTCTCCTCCTTCTATCTCCGCTTCTGACTCACTTTTTACGTCCTCCTCTTCTCTTCCCGCTAATTCTTTCTCTTTCTCTCCTCCAGGAGGAGGGGGGTCAGGGGTTGGGTCCCGCCTCGGCTCTGGCCGTCTCTGGGGTTCTGGGGCAGGTCGCCGCCGGGCTATTCTCACTGGACCTGGGGTTCGGGGCTGCCTGAGGACTACTTCTGGGGAATCAGGATCTGCCAGGATGGGTTTCTTCGTGGCTTTCTTATCCTGCTCTTTCATTCTAGGCTGTTCCTTTTTCTGTCTAGAATCTGTTTTAGCTAACATTATTCTGCACTGTTCCTCATAACAGCGCTGCGCCCAGGAGGGCGGATCTTCACAAATACTTAACCAGGAATCTATATAGGGGTACTGATCTGGGTGCGCTACCCGCACTCTACGATGTATTGACTGAATAATCTCTACATTGAACGTTCCCTCTCGGGGCCAGATGGGGTCTAGATCGGGCCACTCCCTAGTACACAAAATCTGCAAACGGGCTGCTATCATTTTAATACCATAATCTCCTGAATATCCCTCTTTAAAATGTGCGATCATACATTCTAATGGAGTGTTCCTAGTAGACTCCGCCCCTCCCATTTCGATGTGTGCGCGCAACAACAGACAGAAGGGAAAAGGAGGGCGGACCGTGGGTAAGGGGTCCTCACGGTCCTGGAAACGTGTAGGGAATACAAATAACAAGACAAGACGACAATCGCTTCCCCCTTTTCGCGACCTGAACGCGGTCGCCCGGTCAGGAAATGCGCTAATCAGGGGTCCGCCTTCACTTGGTCCGTGCTGCCAGACCTCTCATTTACACTTCGTTCACACAATCATGCTAGCAACGTATCCCAGAATGCATTCGTTTCTATCTGTTCTGACTAGTCTTTTCCCAATTACAAAAAGGATGAGGGTTTCACCTAGCGAATTCCCATGCCAGGCTACTCGGCTCTTCCTTGAGAGTTGATCAGGCTCTCTTACCAATTCCCAATATCTCGAGATTACAAATTCCAAATTCCAAGTTCCAACGGCAGTACTGCTCTTTCTATTTCTGTCTAGACCCAAAATCAAAACTATACTCACCGGATCCGGTCCTCAAACTTCCCAAGCAGGCGCATGAGTTGGACCTCGGACTCCCCTCACTCGGGTTCGAGGCGTTGTCTCCGACCGGGCCCGGCACCCGCCGAGGTCCGACCAGCTCCCTCCGATACAAGGGACCGGTGGCGCCAGGGAGCGGCCCTCGTCGGAAGGGCGCGATCCCGGCAGGACCAAGCCTATAGAGGCGGAAAGTCGTGGTATATTGCCCTATATACACTTTGATTCCACAACTTCCCGGCCAACGCACCAAGGAATATGTAGCAGCAAAGCGCAGACAAACCAATGATACCAGGAGTCTGTTCAGAAGGTCCAAATCATTTATTTGTGCACAAGTCTCAAGCAAGGCAATTTCAAAATGGCTGAGCAAAGTTTTCAAGCATTACAACAACTTTTATAGACTTCTGTTCCATTCTAGGTATAGAAAAACATTTCATTGGTCCCGGTACGCTCCCGTACCTCCCGTAGCCCTTCTATTGGTCCCGGTACTGATAAGTTTCTCCAATTATGTTCCTTCTGTGGGCTTCTGTAGGCATGACACCTGCCTGCCCCCCTTCTAGTCCCAATTACAATGGTCAGTTCATCAACTTGTTACTTTCACACTTTCAAGGCTATGGGACCATTTGTGCGTGCAGAAGAGCAAGGTTCTGTAACTCATCTGTCAGCACTCCTCAATATTTCTCTGCAAATGTACTTTTTCTTATCAGTAACTTTAAAACACATCTTTTCTGTATTTTTCCATTTCTTAATTCTGCAATTCTGCTTATCTAAGCTAATTCAATATTTCTACTGAGTTCTTTCTTTCAATAGCAGCATATTGGGGGATGTGCAATCCTATATGCCTCTCCACAGGCCTCATTTACAGGTCAAGCTAGCCATGCTGGCCTGCCTATGTCAGACACCGTGGGTCACAGGCCTGCACCTGCCACAATTTAACTGCTTTTCTAGTGTCATCACAAGATGTTATTTTCACTCAAATTAAATTATTGATTTTGTAGTATTCTTTGCTTAAAGATTTCTTTTGGAGTAGTAATAGGAGTCATATGTATTAGTTAGAGGTACTAATTGTAGCTAATTTTCCTAATTTTCTATTTTTGTTTCCTGTTTATTCTTTTTTTGTTACTCCCCATGTATGTTGGCTAGTATTTGAATTTCCTTTGATTCTTGATTTGTATATACTATTTTTACTTTTTCTTTCTTCTTTCCTGATTAGTAATTATGAAAATTCTTAATTAAAAAATAGTTATGTACTTTTGAAAAGCAACTTCTGTCACTGCCTTAAGGGTATGTTTATTAAAGTGTACTTTCTGGTTATTGCACAGTTTAAGTATGAGATTTGGGTGCAATGCTAAAAAGTGGCATATGCCTCCATACTAAAAATCCCACTCTACCTTTGTAACATGTGTCTGGGCAGTCACTGAGTGGGATGGGGGCATTTTCATCTCAGCACTGCTAGTGCAGGCATCTGAAGGTTGTACTGCCTGTACTCAGCACAAGTGGCACGGCTGCAACTAATGCCACCTCAATGACATTTCTCCCATAGTAGTTTTACTGTGGTGACCCATGGTAACTGCAGGGGGATGGTTGTACCCACCCCTATCTAGTTAGCATGAAGCCCCACACTAGTAATGCGGCCTATGCCAGCGCTACCAGCATGGAGTTTAGTAAACATGCCCCTTAAACTTAATATATTTTCCAGCAACAGATTTTAGCAACAATTTTTTTAATGGTTTTGTACAGCTAGAGAATAAGAAGAGGAGATCTAAATCAGAGCGAGAACCCTTAACCAGAACCGGAAAGATAGGCTTAGGAAAGAAAAGGTACCAGGGACTATATTTTTGGTGCACCTCAACCTTTTTTATTTGAGCTCAAATATAAATTAATTTTATTTATTTATGTGAACCTATATATCGCCTTTCTGAATTCAAAGCTATTTACATGGAACTCAAAAAATAATAAAATTACATGGAACAATGCTAACAGCGTGCGTCGAGTAACTGTATAAATAACATTAATCACAATGTTTACAGTTAGATTCCTTGAACTTACTTAAATGGATGTCCAGACAGGCCGGACAGGCCCCGGTCAGAATGGGCCTCACAATGATTAGTGTAACCTTGAGGCATTTGTATGAGGAGAGCAGCTGTGGCTTACATATCTGCCTGGAGCTGGACATGCACATGTCAAATGTACATCCCATAGTTTTGTTGCATAAGCGCCATAGAGATATATCTGAAGATCTCAAGGTGGCAAAACAGTGCGACAAGGCGGTGGCAAAAGCCAGGAGGATGTTGGGCTGCAATACAAAGAGGAATTACCAGTAGAAAGGAAGAAGCACTAATGCCACTGTATAAGTCACTGGTGAGGCCTCACTTGGAATACTGTGTTCAGTTTTGGAGACCATATCTTGCAAAGGATGTAAAAAGACTGGAAACGGTTCAGAGGAAGGCGACCAAAATGATTTGGAGCCTGTGTCAGAAGCCTTATGAGAAGAGACTTGAAGACCTAAATATGTACACTTTGGAGGAGAGGAGGGATAGGGGAGATATGATTCAGACCTTTAAATACTTAAAGAGAAATAATGAACAAACAAACCTCTTCCAATGACGGGGAAGCTGTAAAACTAGAGGGCATAACATGAAACTGCAAGGTGGTAAATTGAAAGGCAATGTCAGGAAATACTTTTTCACTGAAAAGGTGGTGAATGCTTGGAATGCCCTCCCAATGGTAGTGGTGGGGGCAAACACAGTGACAGAATTCAAAATGGCATGGGACAGACACAGTGGATCCCTTTACAGCAACAGGATAAAATCAAAATAAACGGAACTATCTAATTTCTCAACAAATAGGGGTGTCCTACATGGAGCGGTGGGTTCACTCCTAAACAAAGACATGGGGAGGGGTGGCCTGCAAGGAGTGGCAGGTGCACCTACTCTTGCCATCTTACCGGGCAGACTAGATGGACCATACTGGTCTTTATCTGCCGTCATTTACTATGTTACTATGTTACACATTTATACCGATCTCCCTCACAAACTGCATCTCTAATAGAGGAGGCACTGCCCTTTGGAAGAGCCACTACGCTTTGTCCAGTTTGCATCTCTCACTTCTGCATGCATCCTAAACCAAAGATATGTATAATGGCAGGAGACGTACAACAGTTGGTGCATGTTACTGCATATCCTATGCCACGGAGAAAGTGACAATGTGGCCTGGCTCATTTCTTGCACAACTGGTGCCATTGCACAGCAACACACATGAGGGGGAGTCCCAGATATTCTCCCACCCATCCTTGTATTTATTTTAGTATTCTGCATGAACATGCCCGTGGAGACTGTGACTTGGACAGGACCTACCTGACAGTTCTATATGGTATGTGGCAGCAGTATTTTCTGTTGTATTGTCACATATGTATAGTCACAGTCCTGTTCCCTATCTTTGGGCTATAAGAAAGGTCAGTGCTCCCTTTCTATCACACAGAGTTGTGATGACTCTCCATTGCTATACATATTTGTACCATGACTCATGTGAGACAGAGGAGGTTAAGCTCTGTGTCTGTGTCTGAGGCATAGATCATGTTTTTCCATTGGTACAGCAAGCATCCTGATGTTTCCTAGTGTGTTGCCCCTTTCCATTTGTACGCATGTTGAACAGACACATTTTCACATAAACCTGTACCACTTTATTCAAAGGTATGTAGAATGCTATAATCATGAATAAGCCCCTATATATAGGTCCCAGCCCTGTACATATTCAAGCACACTTTAGAGGCGCATCATCACAATCACTTTCCAAATGTCCATGAGAAATAGTCCACATAGTACTGCAGCTGGAGCATGGATCTAAGCAGGGGTCATATACCTTACTTGGAAAGTGAGGGGCTGCTACATCTGCAACCATCATAGTTGATATTATGTGGGGTTCCTGCAGGCACTATCTACGTGAGGAATAAGGTGTGATTCATCTTTATGCCATAACACGCTGTAGCATCTCTCCCTTCTATGGTCCATTGCTATGCTGTGGGGTATTTTAGGGGGAGATGGTTCCTGATGTATTGCTACATGGGACCTCAAAATACAACGTTCACAAACCAGAGATCTCTATTTGTGAGAACAAGCATAGGGATGTCACATATTTCATCATTAACCAACAGAGTGCATATCACTAAAGGACATCCTTGCTGGTACCTATCACTTTACAAGGAAAAATCTATTGCATTCGGCACAAGGGATATGTATTATTCATTGACATGCATGGTCACCTGTTTGCTAATGCGTAACAGTGTGGGATACGTTTTGGCTGCTGACATAGATTTGTTTTCCTTGATGATACTTGGATTGAAGGTATACCTATGCAGTGCTCTGATGCCCATGATTTCCCTTAATTAATTTATTTAACCAGTTTTCTATACTAACTTATCCTTCAATCAAAGCATGATAACATAAGGGGGTCAGAGTTGAAATGGTTTCAGTAGACAATGTACAGTACATGCAAATGACAATCATACTGGTAAGTAATGTGCACAACCACCATCCATTAATCTCACTGTCATGTGATAACATCTTGAATATTTGTCCATGGACTGTATTGATTCCTATTGGGTGTGATTTACAGCCTCACTGTCTGACCTCACTGCATTTTGTTGGATCTTCATACAGAATGTTGTGTTGGAGACAGAGTACACCAGTTCATTGTCTACACATGTTACAGACATATGGATAGTGAAAGCCTGATTATGGACATTGCATGGAACCATGGAACCAGGCGGCTGGCATTAACCTTTAAAAAGGAGATAGAACAGCTTTTAAACTAGATAATAGGGGAAAGTCGACAGTCGCACAAGAGCGCAAGGTTCGGAAGAATGTATCCTTGAAGGATACTACCAAAAGCAGAGAGGTTCCAAAAAAGAGTAAAGTAGCCCAAATGCCCTCGAGTATGGAGCAGACAGAGCTTAAAAATCCCAAATTACCAATGCCTACCAATAGCCAAATTAATATGAATAAAATACAGTCTCTAAAATGCTTGTATGCAAATGCTAGAAGTCTAAAAAATAAGATGGGAGAGTTAGAATATATAGCACTAACTGAGAGGTTAGATATGATTGGAATCTTAGAGACATGGTGGAAGGAGGACAACCAGTGGGACACTGTGATACCTGGGTGCAAACTATATCGTAATGATAGAGCTGATCAAATTGGTGGAGGGGTTGCGCTCTATGTTAGAGAGGGCATTGAGTCAGAAAGGCTTAAAGTTTTGCAGGAAACAAAATTTGCTGTAGAATCTCTATGGATTGAAATACCATGTAAAAAGGGGAAGGCAATGCAGTGTGGTTGTACTATCAACCGCCTGGCCAGAATGAACAAATGGATGATAAAATGCTCAAAGAAATCAAGGAAGCTAACAAATGTTACAGCACAGTAATAATAATGGGTGGTTCAATTACCCCGGTATCGACTGGGTCAGTGTCACCGCAGGGCATGCTAGGGAGATAAAGTTCCTAGATGAAATAAATGACTGCTTCTTGGAGCAGCTTGTTCATGAACCGACCAGAGGGGAAGCCATATTGGACCTAGTCCTTAGTGGAACACCAGATCTGGTGCAAGAGATAAGGGTGTTGGGGCCACATGGCAATAGTGATCATAGCATGATCGCATTTGATTTAATTAGTGGAGGAGGGATAGTAAGGAAATCCACAGTGCTACCTTTTAACTTTCAAAAGGGAGACAGTGATAAAATGAGGGAAATAGTTAAGAAAAAACTAAAAGGAGCATTTGCAAAGGTTAAAAACTTACATCAAGCTTGGGTTTTGTTGAAAAATACTATCTTGGAAGCCCAGAACAGCTGTTTTCCATGCTTTAAGAAAAGTGGAAGGAAGTCCAAAAAACTGCCAGCATGGTTTAAAAGTGAGGTCAGAGAGGCTGTTATTGCCAAAAAAGCATCTTTCAGGAAATGGAAAAAAGAGCCCAAACGACGAAACCTGGAAACCGCACAAGCACTGGCAAGTTAAATGCAAGGCATTGATAAGGCAGGCAAAGGGAGAAGAAGCTTGCTGCGGAAGCAAACACGCGTAATAAAGACTTTTTCAAGTACATTCGTAGCAAAAAACCTGTGAGAGAGTCAGTTGGTCCATTAGATGATAGAGGGGTTAAAGGGGCACTAAGAGGCGACAAGGCGATAGTGGATAGTGAATGAATTCTTTGCTTCGGTCTTTACTGAGGAAGATGTAGGGATGTAATCCATGACTGAAGTGGTATTTAAAGGTGTGGAAGAATTGAAGGAAATATCAATACATTGGGAAGATGTATTACAACTATTTGATAAACTGAAGCGTAGCAAATCACCTGGACCGGATGATGTACATCCAAGGGTGTTGAAAGAACTGAAATATGACATTGCAGACCTGCTATTAGTAATCTGTGAACTATCATTAAAATCATCTGTAATACCTGAAGATTGGAGGATGGTGAACATAACACCAATTTTTAAAAAGGGTTCTAGAGTTTATCCGGGAAACTACAGACCAATGAGCCTGATGTCAGTACCGGGAAATATGGTAGAAACTATCATAAAGAACAAAATTACTGAACATGTAGATAGTCATGGCTTAATGGGAGACAGCCAACATGGCTTTAGACAAGGAAGATCTTGTCTTACTAATCTGCTATGTTTTTTTGAAGGTGTGAATAAACAGGTAGACAAAGGCTGAGTCGGTTGATATAGTGTATTTTGACTTTCAGAAAGCCTTTGACAAGGTCCCTCATCAGAAACCTTTGGCAAAACTAAAGATTCATGGGATAGGAGGCAGTGTACTATTGTGAATCGGGAACTGGTTAAAAGATAGAAAGCAGAGGGTAGGGCTAAATGGCCAATTTTCCCAATGGAGAAAGGTGAATAGTGGTGTACCCCAAGGATCTGTGCTGGGTCTGCTGCTTTTTGACATATTCATAAATGACCTGGAAAAGGGAATAATGAGTGAGGTTATCAAATTTGCAGATGACACAAAACTATTTAAAGTTGTTAAAACCCAAGAGGATTGTGGAAAATTGCAAGAGGATCTTGATAAATTGGAAGACTGGGCATCAAAATGGCAGATGAAATTAAATGTGGACAAGTGCAAACTTATGCACCTAGGGAAGAACAACCCAAACTATGGTTACACGATGCAAGGTTCTACATTAGGAACCACCACCCAGGAAAAAGATTTAGGTGTCATTATGGATAACATGTTAAAACCCTCGGCCCAGTGTGCAGTGGCAGCCAAGAGAGCAAATAGAATGCTAGGTATCATAAGGAAAGGAATGGAAAATTAAAACAAAGGATATTATAATGCCTCTATATCGTTCCATGGTGAGACCGCACCTTGAATATTGTGTGCAATTCTGGTCGCCGTATCTTAAAAAGAATATAGTGTTATTAGAAAAGGTAAAGAGAAGAGCCACCAAAATGGTAAAGGGGATGGAAGGATACCCCTATGAAGAAAGGCTAAAAAGGTTAGGGCTCTTTAACCTGGAAAAGAGACGGCTGAGGGGAGATATGATAGAAGTTTATAAATTAATGAACGGAGTGGAATGGGTAAACGTAGATCGATTGTTTACATTATCAGAATATAGAAAGACTAGGGGACATGCAATGAAGCTACAGGGTAAACTATTTAATTCTAATAAAAGAAAATATTTTTTCACTCAACGTGTAATCAAACTTTGGAATTTGTTACCGGAGGATGTAGTAAAGGCTGTTAGTGTAGCTGGGTTTAAAAAAGGTTTGGACAAGTTCCTGGAGGAAAGGTCCATAAACCATTATTAAAAAGGGACCCAGGATATCAATGCTTGACCCAATACAAACATTGCGGAACCTGTGTTTTTTGTGAAAACTGCTAGGAACGTATGGCCTAGATTGGCCACTGTTGGAAACAGGATACTGGGCTTGATGGACCTTGGTCTGACCCAGTATGGCATATCTTATGTTCTTATGTTCAAATGTACACATCACTGGAATGATGTGTTGTGGAATGCAGTCTGTGTGTCCATTCCCCCCTTGCTCTGTCTTTTACATTTTTGCATGTGTCCATAGCATACAAGCTAATAAATCTTTGGCTTCATGATGATTAAAGCAGTCTACATGTTTGAACATGTATGCTTAGTCAACATATTCACCCCGACCTCCACCCACATGTAACATTGTTGCTGCAACCTATTTAGGCCTTCCAGGCCACTCTTCAGCAGCTGATGCAGCCTCATCAATGCTTGAAGACGTTCATTCCTTCAAGTCATTTTGGAGGTTAGGATACAGGTTATAGTCAGTATGGGCCAGATCAGGTGAGTATGCCTGGTGTGACAGCAATTCAAAGCATTGATCAGCCAGTATGTGCTGTGTGCTGGCTGCAGTGTGAGGAGAGGCATTTTCCTGCATACCCCAGACGTGTCTTGCAAGCTTTCATAGACATATGAAGCCCGATATTCATTTGGACGGGCTATGCACCATGTCAGCACATAGCCCTGCCCGCTGACCCCTAATCCTGGATATTCAATACTACAGCAATGACATTGAATATCTGGGGTCACTGCACAAGCCCTGGAGCTGCCGAGGCTAACTGGATAGCGGCAATATTGCACTGCTACCCAGTTAGGCTCTACAGCTAAAACGAGGTGAGTCAAAATCTCGCCTAGTTTTAGCCGCAGATCACTCACCAGGTAGCGGTGCAATATCATTGCTATCTGGTTATTGGTACTTCCCAACTCTGTTCTGGCCCATGGCGTGTAGGGGACATAGACGGGGATATTCAATGGCACTAGCCATGTAGATGCTGTTGAATATTCCCATTTAAGTCATTTACACAGTTTACTAGGCTGTAAACCATGTAAATGTCTTTCAATATCAGGCCCATGGAGACCAGTTTCCTCATCAATTTGTCCAGAAGGGAAACATAGTAGTTTGCCATATGGGTTCCCCCTTTGCAGGTGATCAACAAGCACAATTCTCTCTTTGTCCCAGCAGACAGATATCACAGCTTGCTTGCTGGTGTCAGCGTCTGGAATCTCTGATGACCTGGATAACCACTGCATCTACACTTTTTGCATTGTTATTTGGTGTCTGAATAATATATATGGATCCAAAGTGCATCCCTAATGGCAATCCAATCCAGGTATTCCACAGTATTCAAATGGCATCTGTCCAAGATGGCATGTGATGCAGGCAATCATTCACACTTCAGGCCTGCATTGAGGCATTTGGGAACCCATGTGGCTGAGAGCTTCATCATATCTACAATGTCATGGATGACACAGGCCACATGTTCTGGTGATCTATTCAGTGTCTCTACTATGTTGTTAGATGATATTTGGAAATCCTCCAGGACCATATGATGACTAACATCCACGTGTTTTGTGATTGCCACCTCACTTGATCTCCCATGACATTATTCATGTTCATAGCTGCAATGTCCTTAGCTTGACTGTAGCAGCAAAGCGCAGACAAACCAATGATACCAGGAGTCTGTTCAGAAGGTCCAAATCATTTATTTGTGCACAAGTCTCAAGCAAGGCAATTTCAAAATGGCTGAGCAATGGTTTCTAGCAAAACAACAGCTTTTATAGCGTTCTTCTCCATTCTAGGTATAGAGAAACTTTTCATTGGTCCCAGTACCCCTCTCACCCATCTATTGGTCCCGGTACTGATATGGCTACCCAATAGGGACTCTGGTCTGGGCCCAGCACCTGGTTGCCCCCCTTCTAGTCCCAATTACAATGGTCAGTGTCTCCAACTTGTTACTTCTCTCCTCCAAGGTTGCTGAGCTTGTTAAAACATATGGGAAGCAGAGGCACTGTGACCTTGCTCTCTGCAGAGTTAATTAATTCCATAGAAGCATAGCACACCTTATCAGTACCAATTAAACTTGTTTTTCTTCTATTTTCCAAGTTTCGTTTCTGCTTAGCTATGTTCAGTTAAACTGAGTTAAGTTTCAATTCTATGGTGTCATCATTCAGGGGGGTTTTCATTCCTCTGGGCCTAACTACAGGCTTCAGTTACAGGTCAAGCTGCTCAGGCCTGTCTGCTTAGTTCAATTAGCATGGATCATAGGCCGTCGCCTACCACATTCCCCCCTTTGATTATTCTCACCCGCATGTTAATAAGGTGTGAGAATCAAATCACATAATACTAGGTAAAGGTATCACTCTGTGGTATAGGGTAGTAAGTTCACATAGCTAGCATCTTTGTAGCTGTCTTACGCTCTACAGTGTTATTAATAACTGAAGTTATCATTTGCAAGCAAAATGGCAAGAAACAAGGGAGCAACAGGCAGATAGTCAAAGTCCATAGTTTGGCAAGAGTGGGAAAAAGAACTAAAGGATTAGAAGGTTCAGTTGCATCTTTTGTTGTGCTGTCGTAAAGCTTCTGATTTAGACAGACCAGCTGTCCATCCTTCGTAGTAGATTGTGGTCCAGTCCGAACAAAACACAAACTGTCAACAATGGGGTGGGCCAATACCCACTCACTAGTAGTATTATGTAAATCAGTCTGATTGTATAGGATAGAATAGTTCAGTTCTTGCGTCTCCCAGGGCCACTGATCTCCCATCTTAGTTCCTCCACAATAGAAACAGTCAGAAGTGTGGAGACTAGATGCTATTGCTCCAGCAAGTTCAAGAAACAAGTTCTGGTGGTGGTATGAGGAATTGCAACGGTGGCTTGCATAGCCTTGTAGAAAGTCAAGATCTAGAACAACTTTTGGATTGGAGAGTATACCAATGCAAGTATAGAGAGAATGATAAAACAAGGTCTGAGTGACCTTCGGTCCAGTTCATGTTGTACTTATACAGGCTGCCCAGGGAGATAAGGCAAAAGTCATTTCAAAGCACTCCAAGGCTGCTATCACGATGAAACAGTAGAGAATCATGATGAAAGTTCTCTGAAGAATTAGTGCAAGTCTTTGAAAAACCAGTGCAATCTGTTGATAATTCTTGACCACGAAGTCTTCTTCTTCTTTACTGTACGTTGACCTGTTTTGCTCTCAGTAGCATGCAACAGGTGTAGCGTTGATTGTAGATCCTCAAGCTTCCGCTGTACATGACCTTACCAATTTCATTGGTAGGAGTGTAGAGCTGTAGATTCCAGCGTATTTCAATAAACACAGTCCTTTTAGTTTGCACTGTCCTTGATCAAAATGGCACAAAGATTTTCAAATAATATAGTTCATAATACAGTCTCTTTCTGTTGATGATAATCTCTTCAGAATAAACAAATAGTCTCTTGAGATTCAGGAGTTCTATATTAGCACAGTCTCTCTTTTTGTTTTTAAAACTTCCTGAATTTTTTCAATTTGCTTGTCTTTGCAAAGTTAGCTGCAATGGAACTTCTGGATCTGTTCTGATGTTCACTGGTCTGGCTCTGGAGCTGCTGCTGATTTCACTCTGCTGTGATGAATCCAGGGTTCGAGTTCTGCAATTTTCACTGCTGTAGGGTTAACAAGATAACAACATAAGGTCCCTTCTAATGCGGTGTCAACGGTGTCTTTCTCCACTCTTTGATTCACACCGAGACTCCAGGCTTGAAAGGGTGCAGGCAAATCGATGGGTAATCGATTTTGTACCCAGGTATGAAGACTCTGCAAAACAGAACTTAAAACCAATAGTTTATGTCTAATAATTTCAGATCCTATCTGTCTCATATCTCCTTTTATTTCCTATACAATAGGCAGGGGTTGCGCATACAGAATTTCAAAAAGGGAGACTCCTATAGACTTAGCAGGGGCTAAGTATATCCTAAGAAGGGCTATGGGAAGAACCTGGGGCCACTTCAGGTAAACCTCTTGGCAAAGTTTAGACAACTGAGATTTCAGGGTTCTATTCATACATTCTACTTTTCCTAAATTCTGAGATCTATAGGCAGTATGTATCTATTAATATCAATATCTTGGGGCTATACTTAATGGACTTGCTTCCTAAGGTTATCCACCCTCATTCTTTGTACAGGGCCCCATATGCATGCAAGGTTGTAAGGGTATACTTGAAATCTGGGTACACATTTAGACAGGGCTCTTTTCCTATTGTTAGTGCTCTAGTGAGGACTATCAGTTCAGCTTTCTGTGGTGAAGTTTCTGGGGCCAGGGCTGAGGACTCAACTACCAAATCAGGGGTCATCACTGCATATCTAGCACAACAATGTCCATTGATGATGAAACTGCCTTCAGCCACAAAGAAAGTCTGTTCAGGGTTCTCCAGAGGGACATCAGTCAAATCCAGGTGGCTTGAGAATACAGTGTCCATAATTTCTAAACAGTCATGATCAGGGGATCAAGACTAACTGATAACATAGCAGGATGGAAAGCTTGACTGACCCTTCAGTTGTATCTGGGGTTTTCACACAACATACTCTAATATTTCAACATTCATAGATTTGTTAGCTAGTAATTTCCTTTGTATTTCATATTGGTTAGAACAGAGTGTGGTACAGTAACTTGAAGATCCTGTCTCAAAGGGATTTTTCTTTTAGTTTTTGCTTACTAGGAAGGCTGTAGCTGTAACAGCTTCTCAAATAAGGTCCAAGAGATTGAGTCAACACTCCCAGAACATTTCCTTGCGACTCATGAACATAGAGACTGCAAGGTTTTCTGGACATCGGGTAGACCCAGAACTGGTGATAACATCAGAGCGGTTTTCAAAGATCAAAAGACTGCATTCCTATTCAAGTCCTCATTCCAATGGAGACTTTTTCATTCCTTTGGTAGCTTGATACAATGTGATACAATGGTTTTGCTAGCAGCGCAAAATTGGGGATCCATATACAACAGTACCCTGTGGCACCCAAGAAGGCTCTCACTTGCCTCCTGGTGGTTGGAGTAGGAATACTGCATACAGCTGCTTTGCGTTCTGGTAAGGGTTCCAGGCGTCGAATTCCGCTGGACAACTGGAATCCTAGGTATTTAACTTGTTTGACATAATTATGCTTTGGCTCTTGAGACTTTGTATCCAGCCTCATTAAAAAGGTGCAAGAGTTCACTGGTGGCTGGTGGACATTCACTTTCTGAGTTGGTGGTTATGAATAAGTTGTCCACATATTGAAGTAGAATTTTTTCTTTTTTTTTTTTTTTTCTGGAGTTTCTGGATAACTTGTCAAATCTTTTGCTGAGTGAGGCGAGTTCTTGAATTCTTGAGGTAATCTTGTCCAGATGAGTTGGCCCCGCCTCCTTGTAGTGGGGTCTTGGGCTAAGCGTATACAGAAAAAGGCATCTTTTTAAGTCCAGAATGATGAAATGTATAGCTTCAGCAGAGATCAGTTCCAAGAGAATATAAGGATTTTGGTACCACTGGTTGTATAGTTTCAGCTGCATCATTCATTCTTTCTTAGATCCTGCACTGGGCGGTAATCACCTGTCCCAGGCTTCTTGACTGGCTTGAGGGTGACAATGGCAGGGGCTATGTTCTTCGCTAGGCCAGGTGGATTATCTTCTGCCCATCCTCCAGGTGGGGCTATGAGGTTGGTAAGTGTACAGCTTGTTGCTTTGGATGCAGGTGAATAGAACCGCCATTCTTCTTCTTGGGGACAGTTAACACCATCAGGCCAGCAGATTTTGAGTTTCATTTTTTTCTTCCTTCAACAGAGGATATCTGTGCTTGAAGCTTTGCAAGCAGGTCTCGGCCCAAAAATGGAATAGGGCATTCAGGCATATACAGGAACTGGTACATTATTATTATTATTTTTTTTCTAGTTCACACATGTGGTTCTGCAGAAAAGGCTTTGCGAGAAAAACACAGGGGCTACTGGCTTTAGTATTCTGCTCCTGTATCCCCCATAAAAGTCCATATATTGGTCCCCTATTTTGCAGACTGACTCCTGGGGACCCAGGGAAACTGGAGAGTCCGGTCTGGCCTAGTCTTCATCCATGCTGTAGCCCTCTCAGGCTGCCACTCACGCTATAGCTGCTCCACTCTCGTGCTGAAACACTGTGCTTGGTTTTATTCTGTCTATGATTCTACAATCAAGTACTCCCTCCTGGGGTGGAGTCAAGATACGGGCATTCACTTCTCTAATGTCCTTCTTTTTCTATAATGGGCGTACTCACACCCAGTTTTTCACTTCCTCTGTTCCTTCGATTAGGATAACCTCACATCATTCAACTAAAATATCATTCACTTTCTCTGTTACATTTATTTTCACAATTCACACACCCTCTGATTAACTTTCATTTAACCATTATGCCCGCAAATTCATCCAGTTCTTTGCAATTTCCGTTCATTAGTTCAATCAAGTCCTAAAACTTCTCAGTGTATAATGCAGTTTTTTTTTCAGTTCTAAACAAGTCTGGTCAGCTGACTTTCACTTCTAGTCCGGAGGGGGTGGACATTCCCCTGTTGCAGAGGTGGCTAGCAAACTACTTGGGAATCTGTAGTCCCCCCCCCCCCCTCTCCTGGATTCTGTTTCTCCTAGCAATGCTCTATCCAGGAGGTTGATTTTTTTTTTTTTTTTTTTTAAGGTTCCACTTATCTGCTGTGGGCACATTATTTCCCGCCCCCGGGGGGGGGGGGGGGGGGTTGACATCATCGGTGGACTGGGCTCCATCCCCCCCTTAAGCACTCTGAACTGAACTACTTACAGAGAGAGAGAGAGACGAGACAGGATATCTAGAAATTCTGGGGCAAAATCCTGATTGGGACAGAGACATTTCATAATCTTCAGTAAATCCCTTACTGAAATTCTTGATCATACTTGAAAAGACACTTATTATTTCTGTAAACATAGGGCAGGCAGGAAACACTTAGATTGAGCACATACATCCATTATGCTTCTTATAGAGAGAACTATAGCTATCTGTCAGCATGTCTCTGCAAAAGAAATTATTTTTTTAGTTCAGGAAGCAAATATTTAAAAGACATTCCGGATATTTTTCATAAAATACAGTACACCTTTCCCTTTTTTTTTTAAATACAGAAAAGCTAACTGATTTGTTCATTAGTAACCAGCACAGAGGGGAAGCATGCATTCAAATGACTTATACTCATTCATAAAAAGATAAACTTTGTTTTTAAAACTTTTGGTTAAACAGAGCTAGTGAAACCAGAGAAAAAACTAATTATAAATTCATCACGCTTCGATTAAATGAAGAGACTTTTCAAATCGGGAGTCCCTTTTCATTCCTAGGAGAAATCTCCTGCAGTCTCCAGCTGTCTCTCCAGAACCTTTTTTTTTTTTTTTCTCTGCAGGCTATGTGGAAGCCACACCCCTCTGCTCGCGGGGAAACAATTGAACTGTGCTCATAAAAAGAGACTTCTCATTCACATGGACAGAGATGCCAGAAAAAAACAATTTAAATCAATGTTAAGTCGTGATCTAATTACTTTGTAGATCAAAGGAAAAACAAAAACAGTTCTTTATCATTTCCTATTTAAACTGTTTCAGTGCTTACTGAAAATTTGAACATACAGCCGACAGAAATTCCTCTCACTTGGTCCGCAACCCATAAGGGATTAATACAAACTTAATCCTTTTCAGGCTAAACCCAAAAACTATCGGGACCCACAATCCTGACTAAACATTCTTATTAAATGATAAATAAATGATATATATTACATAACCACAGCAGAAGGAACAAAAACATATTAAATAAAACAGGTACAATTTGCCTGAAATAAGCACAAACTACCAGCATTGAGGTTTAAGCCTGCACAAGATTAGAAAGACGACACTAGACATTCTTTCCTTCAGACACGCCCCCTGTCAGTTTTTCACACTGCAGTAGAAAAACTAACTGGGTCAGACCAGCTTTTTGATTTCTAAAAATGACTGTAGGTGTTTTGGGTCTTCATTCTGCTCTATTAATACAATTTCTTAATCAGTGAACTGTCACAAATTACTCAACAGAATAATCTCACATTTATAACAAAAGGGAAACTCGCAGTTTCAACAGATAGCAAAAATCAAATACACAGGACGGACAATACACCAAACGCTTCATCCGTTTCGCGACCTAGACGCAGTCACCCGACTAGGAACTGCGCTAGTCCAGAGTCCACTCTGCTTGGTCCGTGCTGCCAGACCTCTCATTCACACTTCATTCACACAATCATGCTAGCAATGTATCTTAGAATGCATTCCTTTCTATCTATTCTGACTAGTCTTTTTCCCAATTACAAAAAGGATGAGGGTTTCACCCGGCGAATTCCCATGCGGGGTTACTCGGCCCTTCCTTGAGAGCTCTCTTACCAATTCCCAATATCTCGAGATTACAAATTCCAAGTTCCACTGGCAGTACTGCTCTTTCTATTTCTGTCTAGACATACCAAAAACCCAGTCCTGTCTTCTCTGACCAGGCTGAATCATGATCCTCTATAACAGCTGTACCTAGCGAATACTCATGCAAGGATTTTCAAACAAAGACTTAAGTCTTACCAAAGTTTTCAAACTGCAGTTCTAACTCATCTGTCTAGACAGGTTTTCAAAACTATACTTACCAGATCTGGTTCCCAAGCTTCTGAGTTGGATCCTGGACTCCCCCGGGTCGGAAGTGTTGGCCAGCTGGACTCAGTGCCTGCCGAGGCCAGGCAGAACTCCCTCCGATACAAGAGGATCGGTGGGCCCAGGGAAATTCCCCTGCGTCGGATTGGCATGGTTCCAACTGGACCAAACCTCAAGGCGAATTACGTGGATTTATTCACTTGAACACTATCCACCACTCGCACTTCTCGGCCAACGCACCAAGAATGTAGCAGCAGATAAGCATGCAATAAATAAATCCAGGAGTCTTTTCAAGGATCCAAGCCAGTTTAATGTGCACATGGCTCAAGCAATAAGCAATTTCAAAATGGCTGAGCAATGGCTTCTAGTAAAACAACAACTTTTATAGCTTTCTTGTCCATTCTAAGCATAGGCAAACTTTTCATTGGTCCCAGTACCCCTCTCACCCATCTATTGGTCCCGGTACTGATATGGCTACCCAATCGGGACTCTGGTCTGGGCCCAGCACCTGGTTGCCCCCTTCTAGTCCCAATTACAATGGTCAGTGTCTCCAACTTGTTACTTCTCTCCTCCAAGGTCGCTGAGCTTGTTAAAACATATGGGAAGCAGAGGCACTGTGACCTTGCTCTCTGCAGAGTTAATTAATTCCATAGAAGCATAGCACACCTTATCAGTACCAATTAAACTTGTTTTTCTTCTATTTTCCAAGTTTCGTTTCTGCTTAGCTATGTTCAGTTAAACTGAGTTAAGTTTCAATTCTATGGTGTCATCATTCAGGGGGGTTTTCATTCCTCTGGGCCTAACTACAGGCTTCAGTTACAGGTCAAGCTGCTCAGGCCTGTCTGCTTAGTTCAATTAGCATGGATCATAGGCCGTCGCCTACCACAATAGTAGGTTTTCCTCAACCACACCGGGTTCCAGAATTACAACGAGCAAGTTGGAAGCAGCAACGTGAAAAGAAACACATCAAATTGAACTTAACTATAAGCTAAGTATACACCAACGGACACTGAGTTTTTTTACTCTGGTCAGAGGTAGTTTTTGTTGACAGAAGCCAGCAAGATTAAAAGCAGGAATATTTTGTATTTGTTAAATGTTTTATCTTTGCTACATAGAGACAGACATTTAAACACATAAACATACTTGCCTGTTGGTTGAAGAGAAATGCTGTGTATAAAAAGCAGCATAAAGTATTAATTCTTAAGTTACAATTTATGGTATAGGTAAAAATAGGCAAACAGTGAAAGCAAAAGGTAGATGTTTGCCAGAATGTATTTGAAGAAAGTTTAACTGTGAAACAATAAGAAATAATATAACTGTTATACGCTTTTGTTTAAGAATAATTTGTTGTCAAGAATAAGCAATAGTTATGTGGCAGGTGCAGGCCTGTGACCCACGGTGTCTGACATAGGCAGGCCAGCATGGCTAGCTTGACCTGTAAATGAGGCCTGTGGAGAGGCATATAGGATTGCACATCCCCCAATATGCTGCTATTGTAAGAAAGAACTCAGTAGAAATATTGAATTAGCTTAGGTAAGCAGAACTGCAGAATTAAGAAATGGAAAAATACAGAAAAGACATGTTTAAAAGTTGCTGATAAGAAAAAGTACATTTGCAGAGAAATAATGAGGAGTGCTGACAGATGAGTTACAGAACCTTGCTCTTCTGCACGCACAAATTGGTCCCATAACCTTGGGAGTGTGAAAGTAACAAGTTGATGAACTGACCATTGTAATTGGGACTAGAAGGGGGGCAGGCAGGTGTCATGCCCACAGAAGCCCACAGAAGGGACATAATTGGAGAAACTTATCAGTACCGGGACCAATGGAAGAGGTACGGGAGGTACGGGAGAGTACCGGGACCAATGAAATGTTTTTCTATACCTAGAATGGAACAGAAGTCTATAAAAGTTGTTGTAATGCTTGAAAACTTTGCTCAGCCATTTTGAAATTGCCTTGCTTGAGACTTGTGCACAAATAAATGATTTGGACCTTCTGAACAGACTCCTGGTATCATTGGTTTGTCTGCGCTTTGCTGCTACATATTCCTTGGTGCGTTGGCCGGGAAGTTGTGGAATCAAAGTGTATATAGGGCAATATACCACGACTTTCCGCCTCTATAGGCTTGGTCCTGCCGGGATCGCGCCCTTCCGACGAGGGCCGCTCCCTGGCGCCACCGGTCCCTTGTATCGGAGGGAGCTGGTCGGACCTCGGCGGGTGCCGGGCCCGGTTGGAGCCAACGCCTCGAACCCGAGTGAGGGGAGTCCGAGGTCCAACTCATGCGCCTGCTTGGGAAGTTTGAGGACCGGATCCGGTGAGTATAGTTTTGATTTTGGGTCTAGACAGAAATAGAAAGAGCAGTACTGCCATTGGAATTTGGAATTTGTAATCTCGAGATATTGGGGAATTGGTAAGAGAGCATGATCAACTCTCAAGGAAGAGCCGAGTAGCCTGGCATGGGAATTCGCTAGGTGAAACCCTCATCCTTTTTGTAATTGGGAAAAAGACTAGTCAGAACAGATAGAAACGAATGCATTCTGGGATACGTTGCTAGCATGATTGTGTGAACGAAGTGTGAATGAGAGGTCTGGCAGCACGGACCAAGTGAAGGCGGACCCCTGATTAGCGCATTTCCTGACCGGGCGACCGCGTTCAGGTCGCGAAAAGGGGGAAGCGATTGTCGTCTTGTCTTGTTATTTGTATTCCCTATACGTGTCCAGGGCCGTGAGGACCCCTCACCCACGGTCCGCTCTCCTTTTCCCTTCTGTCTGTTGTTGCGCGCACACATCGAAATGGGAGGGGCGGGGTCTACTAGAAACACTCCATTAGAATGTATGATCGCACATTTTAAAGAGGGATATTCAGGAGATTATGGTATTAAAATGACAGCAGCCCGTTTGCAGATTTTGTGTACTAGGGAGTGGCCCGATCTAGACCCCATCTGGCCCCGAGAGGGAACGTTCACTGTAGAGATTATTCAGTCAATACATCGTAGAGTGCAGTTAGCGCACCCCGATCAGTACCCTATATAGATTCTTGGTTAAGTATTTGTGAAGATCCGCCCTCCTGGGCGCAGCGCTGTTATGAGGAACAGTGCAGAATAATGTTAGCTAAAACAGATTCTAGACAGAAAACGGAGCAGCCTATAATGAAAGAGCAGGATAAGAAAGCCACGAAGAAACCCATCTTGGCAGATCCTGATTCCCCAGAAGTAGTCCTTAGGCAGCCACGAACCCCAGGTCCAGTAAGGGTAGCCCGGCGTCGTCCTGCCCCAGAACCCCAGAGACGGCGAGAGCCGAGGCGAGACCCAACCCCTGGCCCCCCTCCTCCTGGAGAAGAGAAAGAGGAAGAATTAGTGGAAAGAGAAGTGGAAGACGTAAAAAGTGAGTCAGAAGCGGAGATAGAAGAAGGAGAAATATAGAATACCCCAGACGAGGAGGAGGAGGACAGTGTACAAATAATCGAGAAAGCCAGCGCTAGCACTAGCACGCCAGTGAAAGAGAAACCCAAAGCAAAACCAGTTGAGAAAAAGAAAGCAACTCCTGCAAAGGCAACGACAATAACCCTTAGATCCCAAGCAACGCCTGGGACAGCTAAACTGTTTCCCTTAAGGCAAGTCCCGGGAGTGCCCGTAAAGAATGATAATGATGAGTGGTAGCGGGACCCTTAACTTATGTGTATATTCCTTTCTCTACAACTGATTTATTAAATTGGAGGTCGCATTATGCCTCCTATACTAGTAAGCCCCAGGAGCTGACAGAATTAGTAACTAGTATTATGGAAACTCACCAACCCACTTGGCCAGATTGCCGTCAGCTCCTGACCACCCTATTCACTACAGAAGAACGAGCGAGAATTAGAAAAGCAGCTATTGAATGGATGGCAGAAAACCCTGCAGCTCCGGCGCAGGGGCAGAATATAATAGATCGTAGAGAAGCAGCTCAGAGAGAATTCCCGAATGAAGACCCCCAATGGGATCCAAATACAGATGAAGGATCCACAGCCCTAGCCCGCTTTCGCCAAGGCTTTTTACAAGGCCTGAGAAGGGGGGGCCAAAAAGCTATGAACCTTTCCAAAGTCGCAGGAGTTATCCAAGGAATAGATGAGAGCCCAGCAGATTATTATGAAAGATTAACTGAAGCCTACAGAATGTATATCCCTATGATCCCGAGGGCACCAGGAAGTTTATGTATGGTGATTTCTGCTTTTGTAAACCAGTCTCAACCAGACATTAGACGTAAATTACAGAAATTAGAAGGGTTTGCGGGCATGAATGCAACACAGTTATTGGAAGTCGCTCATAAAGTGTATGTGAATCGTGATACTGAAAGACAGAGAGAATGTGATAGAAAGATGAAGAAGAAAGCTGATTTTTGGCTGCGGCCATAGTTGAAAAGAAAAGGGGAGGTGTCCCTAGTCGAAGGAGCAGAGGAAGAGGGCGGGGTCAAGGCGGAGGCCGGACCCAGAGACTAGGTGTGAACCAATGCGCCTATTGCAGAGAGGAAGGACATTGGAGAGATACGTGCCCGCAACTCGAAGACGCCAGCAAGATGACGACAACGATCATCAGTGGCGAGAAGAAAGACGAGGCCGTCCCCGAGGCCGAGGAGGAGCCAATCGAGAACAATTCCAGAGAGAGGGGAGGAGGAGCCATCCAAGCATTGGCCACAAGGCCCATGATGAGGATGACGTGGAGTAGGACAGACCGTGCTCCCAGTTTGCATAACGTCTCCAGGAGCCTATGGTCGTAATACAAATAGTAGACCAAATTATGGACTTTATGTTTGATAATGGAGCACACCATTCAGTAATAGACAAAAAGATTGCCCCATTCACAAAAAAAGCAGTCACCATTTATAGGAGCAAACTGGTGCCAAAGCCACAAAGTTTTTCCCTTTCAAAAACCCGAATATGCAGTCTAGGAGGACAGCAAGTAACTCATCAATTCCTTTACATGCCCGAATGTCCAGTACCACTACTGGGGACGAGATATGCTAGCCAAGCTTCAAGCACAAATATCTTTCTCTGAACAAGGAGAAATGCAAATGACAGTGAATTCCCAAGCCAAACCAGCAGGAGTAATGCTGCTGACAGTACCCCGAGAAGAAGAATGGAGATACTACATTGATGATTCGATTCAAGATACCTATTTTGAACAAACTCTAAAGAACATTCATGCACCACCTGGAGTATGGGCAGAAGGCAGTCCCCCAGGCCTAGCCAAGCATATAGCTCCAGTGATTGTAACCCTCAAGCCTAGTGCTACACCAGTGCACGTCAAACAGTACCCTCTCCAAGAGCCGCAATTGAAGGCATTCATCGCCACCTACAGAGATTGCTCGAGTATTGGCCTACTGAAAGTATGTCAATCCCCATGGAACACTCCACTTTTACCAGTAAAGAACCCTGGGACAGATGATTATCGCCCCCAGTGCAAGATTTGAGAAGAGTAAATGATGCAGTTGAAACTATACATCCAGTTGTGCCATCCTTACACTCTTCTAGGACTGATACCTGCTGAAGCTACCCATTTCACTGTACTGGATTTAAAAGATGCATTCTTTTGCATAAGATTAGCCCCTGTAAAGCCAAATATTGTTTGCATTCGAATGGCAGGACCCCATCTCTGGAAGAGGGGGCCAACTCACCTGGACAAGATTACCCCAAGGATTCAAGAATTCACCTACCATCTTTAGTGCTGCACTAAATCAAGACCTTTCAAGCTATCCAGTAGCCCCGGGAAGAGAGTGCTTCTCCAGGATGTGGATGATCTGTTGATAGCTGCCGTATCAGAAAGTGAATGTATATTAGCCACCCAAAGATCTCTTGCAGTTTACTAGATGAAGCTGGATACAAAGTTTCCAGAGCCAAAGCACAGCTATGTCAAAAAGAAGTGAAATACTTGGGTTTTCGTATTACCCAAGGAAGCAGAAGATTAGGCAGAGAAAGAAAAGAAGCAGTATGCAGAATTCCAACTCCAACAAACCAGAAAGCAAGTTAGAGCCTTTCTGGGAGCAGCAGGATATTGCCGAATTCTGGATACCCAACTTTGCCCAAATTGCCAAGCCACTGTATGAAGCCACAAAAGGAGAAGAGAAGTCACCACTGGAGTGGGGACTTGAGCAGGATACAGCCTTCCAGAAGCTGAAAGAAGAATTGATGTCATCACCAGCACTTGGACTACCAGATGTCCACAAACCTTTCCACTTGTTTGTACATGAAGCACAGGGAAATGCCTAGGCATGTTGACTCAGAAATTAGGAAATTGGGAGCGACCTGTAGCCTACCTATCGAAAACAATTGGACCCTGTGGCCAAAGGATGGCCACCTTGCTTGAGAGCAGTTGCAGCTACAGCGCTACTAGTGCGTGAAGCAGACAAACTCACACTAGGACAGAACATACGAGTCACTGTGCCACATGCAGTCCTTGCCCTTATGGAACAAGAAAGCAAATTATTGGCTCACCAATTCCCGAATGTTGAAGTACCAGAGTATGTTATGTGAAAACCCACAGATACAACTCGAAGTGAGCCATGCCTTGAACCCAGATACCTTGATACACATCCGTGAAGAACTCCAGAACATGACTGTATCGAAGTCATGGAAACTGTGTTCTCTAGTCGACCTGACTTAACAGATGTGCCCATAGACAATTCCGACCAGATCTATTATGTTGATGGGAGCAGTCTCATCCTTGATGGACGACGCTGTGGGATATGCAGTCGTCACTCAACACGAAGTAGTTGAATCATCAGCTCTAGCCTCAGGCACATCAGCCCAGAAAGCCGAATTGATAGCACTCACCAGAGCATTGTTGTTAGGAGAAAAACTTGTGCTAAATGTATATACAGATTCCAAATATGCCTTCACTACCCTGCATGCCCATGGAGCTCTCTATAAAGAAAAGAGGACTTCATTACATCCGGGAGGAAAATCAGTCCAAATATGGTCCCGAAATATTGATTGTTACTTGATGCAGTCTGGGCCCCCTAACACGTGTAGCTGTTCATGCATTGTAGAGGACATCCAAGCAGGATAATAGGAGAAGTTTGCCCGCAGGAAATAGATTTGCAGATGCCTCAGCACGACCAAAGCAGCTATGGACAGGACAGATTGCCCCAAAGCTATGCCACAATGCAAGCAGCATTGATTTCCAGTACCTTTGAATCTATGGGACCCCCCGAATATACCACCAAAGAATTGGGATTACTATTGTGGACAAAGAAAATGGAGAGTACTGAAAGACGGATGGATTGAGCTGCCACCAGAAGAGGGCAGTCAACCTCCGGGACGAATAGTAATTCCCTGAATTGCGTTAGGACCATCCTTTGTCAAAGCTTTCCGCGAAGAGCCACCCACTATGGGAACGAGTGGCTATGGAGAAAGCCTTCAGACCACATTTTCTACATCCCTCTGATGTACAACCATATCCAGCCTCAGTAGCAACGTCCATGTTGTAAACTTGTGCCCAAAATAATGCCAAGCAAGGCCTTATTACAGCAGCACTCCCGAGTTCAGTCAGGAGGTGGTCACCCCCATGCCACAACCTCCAAGTTGATTTCACCGAAATGCCAAAAGCCAATGGATACCATTATCTTACTAGTATTAGTTTTGTACTTTTCTCTGGGTGGGTAGAAGCATTCCCAACCAAACTGAGAAAGCCCGAGAAGTTACCAAAGTTTTAAAGAGAGAGATTGTCCCGCGGGTTGGAATTCCAGCAGTAATAGGGGCAGACAATGGACCCTCATTTATCTCCCAAGTTTAACTCAAGCAGTTAGCAAAATCTTTTTTGGGGCCAGATACAGTGGAAGCTCCACACTGCATACAGACCCCACGAGTTTCAGGGAAAAGTTGAGCGAATGGAAATCGCTACATTAAAAGCCCAAATGTCTAAGCTGTTTGTCAGGAGACACACCTTGAAATGGCCCCAACGTGCCTCCCGCAATAGCTTTACTCAGAATACGCTCATCCCCTGTCAAAGTCAACAGGATTTTCCCCTTTTGAAGTTTGGTATGGTAAACCCCCACCAATAGTGCAGGGAAGTCAAAGGAAGTCTAGCCCAGATTGGGTCGCTCAGAAGTAACAGGGCAAGAACTCCTAGCTCTTAGTTTTTTTGTTCAGCAGACTCTCCATACGTGGATCCCAAGCCCAGGTTTGCCTATCAACTTGACGGAACCCTTAGCTTGGCATCCCTACCAGCCTGGCACTTCGGGTTGTGGATCAACGATTGGAAGAAGATAACCGTTTGGACACCCCATTTGGAAGGCGACCGTCAAACACCCGTCATCCTTGTCTCACCCCCAACTGCAGTAAAGGTAGCCGAGATCGACGCCTGGATCCCACCACAAGCAGAAGTCAAGCCCGCCGCCGATCCTGAACCAAGAGCGGTGGCCAGCAGAGCGACACCCCTGATGTAACCCTTGCGAGTTCCTTTGAGACGGCAACGCAGCAGCATAGACACTTCAT